>CM038671.1:398555790-401068290 GCA_021605145.1 Aegilops bicornis | reverse complement strand
CCAAGTGGGCTGAACAAGGGTAGGAACCAGCCCCCTGTGGGCTGGTGCACCAAGGGCCCAAGGCGCCTAGGGTTGAAAACCCTAGGGGGGGTGGGCGCCTCCCACCAAACTTGGGGGGCAAGTTCCCCCCTGGCCGCCACCCCCTTGTAGATGGGATCTAAGGGGGCCGGTCCCCTTCCCCCTTCACCCTATAAATAGAGGGGGGGGTGGGAGGGCAGCAACACCTCTTCCCTGGCGCAGCCCTCCCCTCTCCAACACCTCCTCCTCCATAGTGCTTGGCGAAGCCCTGTCGGAGAGCTGCAAGCTCCACCACCACGCCGTCGTGCTGCCGGAGCTCTCCCTCAACTTCTCCTCTCCCCATGCTGGATCAAGAAGGAGGAGACATCCCCGGGCTATACGTGTGTTGAACACGGAGGCGCCGTCGGTTTGGCGCTAGATCGGATCTTCCGCAATTTGAATCGCCGCGAGTACGACTCCATCATCCGTGTTCCTTGTAACGCTTCTGCTTAGTGATCTTCAAGGGTATGAAGATGCACTCCCTCTCTCTTGTTGCTAGCATCTCCTAGATTGATCTTGGTGACACATAGGAAAATTTTAAATTATTACTATGTTCCCCAACAGTGGTATCAGAGCTAGGTCTATGCGTAGATTCTATGCATGAGTAGAACACAAGTAGTTGTGGGCGATGATTTGTTCAATTTGCTTACCGTTACCAGTCTTGTCTTGATTCGGCGGCATTGTGGGATGAAGCGGCCCGGACCGACCTTACACGTATGCTTACGTGAGACAGGTTCCACCGACTGACATGCACTTGATGCATAAGGTGGCTAGCAGGTGTCCATCTCTCCCACTTTAGTCGGATCGGATTTGATGAAAAGGGTCCTTATGAAGGGTAAATAGCAATTGGCATATCACCGTTGTGGCTTTTGCGTAGGTAAGAAACGTTCTTGCTAGAAACCCATAGCGGCCACGTAAAACATGCAACAACAATTAGAGGACGTCTAACTTGTTTTTGCAGCGTATGCTATGTGATGTGATATGGCCAAAAGGATGTGATGAATGATATATGTGATGTATGAGATTGATCATGTTCTTGTAATAGGAATCACGACTTGCATGTCGATGAGTATGACAACCGGCAGGAGCCATAGGGGTCGTCTTAATTTATTGTATGACCTGCGAGTCAATGTAAACACCATGTAATTACTTCACTTCATTGCTAACCGTTAGCCATAGTAGTAGAAGTAATAGTTGGCGAGACAACTTCATGATGACACGATGATGGTGATCATGGTGTCATGCCGGTGACGAAGCTGATCATGCCGCGCCTCGAAGATGGAGATCAAAGGCGCAAGATGATATTGGCCATATCATGTCACTTTATGATTTGCATGTGATGTTTGTCATGTTTACATCTTATTTGCTTAGAACGACGGTAGCATAAATAAGATGATCCCTCACTAAAATTTCAAGAAAAGTGTTCCCCCTAGCTGTTCACCGTTGTGAAGGTTCTTTGTTTCGAAGCACCACGTGATGATCGGGTGTGATAGATTCTAACGTTCGCATACAACGGGTGTAAGCCAGATTTACACATGCAAAACACTTAGGTTGACTACGAGCCTAGCATGTACAGGCATGGCCTCGGAACACGAGAGACCAAAAGGTCGAACATGAGTCGTATAGTAGATACGGTCAACATGGAGATGTTGACCATTGATGACTAGTCCGTCTCACGTGATGATCGGACACGGCCTAGTCGATTCGGATCATGTATCACTTAGATGACTAGAGGGATGTCTATCTGAGTGGGAGTTCATTAAATAATTTGATTAGATGAACTTAATTATAATGAACTTAGTCTAAAATATCTTTACAATATGTCTTGTAGATCAAATGGCCCATGCTAATGTTGCCCTCAACTTCAACGCGTTCCTAGAGAAAACCAAGCTGAAAGATGATTGTAGCAACTATACAGATTGGGTCCGTAACTTGAGGAGTCATCCTCATAGCTGCCAAGAAAGCATATGTCCTTGAAGCACCGCTAGGTGAAGAACCCATTTTCCCAGCAACTCAAGACGTTATGAATGCCTGGCAGTCACGTAGTGATGATTACTCCCTGGTTCAGTGCGGCATGCTTTACAGCTTAAAACCGGGGCTCCAAAAGCATTTTGAGCAGCATAGAGCATATGAGATGTTCCAAGAGCTGAAAATGGTTTTCCAAGCTCATGCCCGGGTCGAGAGACATGAAGTCTCCGACAAGTTCTATAGTTGTAAGATGGAGGAAAACAGTTCTGTAAGTGAGCATATACTCAAAATGTCTGGGTTGCACAACCGCTTGTCTCAGCTGAGAGTTAATCTTACGGATGACTCGGTCATTGACAGGATCCTCCAGTTGCTTCCACCTAGCTACAAGAGCTTTGTGATGAACTACAATATGCAAGGGATGGAGAAGTCCATTCCTGAGTTATATTCAATGCTGAAATCAGCAGAGGTGGAGATCAAAAAAGGAACATCAAGTGTTGATGGTGAATAAGACCACTATTTTCAAGAAGGGCAAGGGTAAGAAAAACTTCAAGAAGGACGGCAAGGGAGTTGCCGCGCCCGATAAATCAGTTGCCAGGAAGAAGCCAAAGAATGAACCCAAGCCCGAGACTCAGTGCTTTTATTGCAAGGGAAATGGTCATTGGAAGCGGAACTGCCCCAAGTACTTAGCGGATAAGAAGGCCGGCAATACCAAAGGTATATATGATATATATGTTATTGATGTGTACCTTACCAGCAACGTAGTAGCTCCTGGGTATTTGATACCGATGCGGTTGCTCATATTTGTAACTCAAAATAGGAGCTGCGGAATAAGCGGAGACTGGCGAAGGACGAGGCGACGATGCACGTCGGGAATGGTTCCAAGGTCAATGTGATCGCCGTCGGCATGCTACCTCTACATTTACCTACGAGATTAGTTTTAAACCTCAATAATTGTTATTTAGTGCCAGCTTTGAGCATGAACATTATATCTGGATCTCGTTTAATGTGAGATGGCTACTCATTTAAATCTGAGAATAATGGTTGTTCTATTTATATGAGAGATATGTTTTATGGTCATGCCCCGCTGGTCAATGGTTTATTTTTATTGAATCTCGAACGTGATGTTACACATATTCATAGTGTGAATGCCAAAAGATGTAAGGTTGATAATGATAGTCCCACGTACTTGTGGCACTGCCGCCTTGGTCACATTGGTGTCAAACGCATGAAGAAACTCCATGCAGATGGACTTTTTGAGTCTCTTGATTATGAATCATTTGACACGTGCGAACCATGCCTCATGGCCAAAATGACCAAGACTCCGTTCTACGGAACAATGGAGCGAGCAACCAACTTATTGGAAATCATACATACTGATGTGTGTTGTCCAATGAGCATTGAGGCTCGCGGTGGCTATCATTATGTTCTCACCCTCAGTGATGACTTAAGTAGATATGGGTATGTCTACTTAATGAAACACAAGTCTGAGACCTTTGAAAAGTTCAAGGAATTTCAGAGTTAGGTAGATAATCAACATGACAGGAAAATAAAGTTCCTACGATCAGATCGTGGAGGAGAATATTTGAGTCATGAGTTTGGCACGCACCTGAAGAAATGTGGAATTATTTCACAACTCACGTAGCCTGGAACACCTCAACACAATGGTGTGTCTGAACGTCGTAATCGCACTCTATTGGATATGGTGCGATCTATGATGTCTCTTACCGATCTATCGCTATCATTTTGGGGTTATGCTTTAGAGACTGCCACATTCACTTTAAATAGGGCTCTGTCGAAATACATTGAGACGACACCTATGAATTATGGTTTGGGAAGAAACCTAAGCTGTCATTTCTGAAAGTTTGGGGATGCGATGCTTATGTCAAGAAACTTCAACCTGAAAAGCTCGAACCCAAGTCGGAAAAATGCGTCTTCATAGGATACCCTAAGGAAACTATTGGGTATACCTTCTACCTCAGATCCGAAGGCAAGATCTTTGTTGCCAATAATGGATTCTTTCTGGAGAAAGAGTTTCTTTCGAAAGAAGTAAGTGGGAGGAAAGTAGAACTTGATGAGATACTGCCTCTTGAACCATAGAGTAGCGCAGCTCAGGAAGATTTTTCTGTGGTGCCTGCACCGACTAGAGAGGAAGTTGATGATGATGATCATGAAACTTCAGATCAAGTTACTACTGAACTTCATAGGTCCACGAGGACACGTTCTGCACCAGAGTGGTACAGCAACCCTATCCTGGAAATCATGTTGTTAGACAACGGTGAACCTTCGAACTATGAAGAAGCGATGGCGGGCCTGGATTCCAACAAATGGCTTGAGGCCATGAAATTCGAGATAGGATCCATGTATGAAAACGAAGTATGGACTTTGACAGACTTGCCCGATGATCGACAAGCCATAGAGAATAAATGGATCTTTAAGAAGAAGACTGACGCAGATGGTAATGTGACCATCTATAAGGCTCGACTTGTCGCTAAGGGTTATCGACAAGTTCAAGGGGTTGACTACGATGAGACCTTCTCACTCGTAGCGAAGCTGAAGTCCATCTGAATCATGTTAGAAATTGCCGCATTCTACGATTATGAGATATGGCAAATGGACATCAAAATGGCATTCCTTAATGGTTTCCTTAAGGAAGAATTGTATATGATGCAACCGGAAGGTTTTGTCGATCCTAAGAATGCTGACAAGGTATGCAAGCTCCAGCACTCCATGGGCTGGTGCAAGCATCTCGGAGTTGGAACATTCGCTTTGATGAAATGATCAAAGCTCTTGGTTTATGCAGACTTATGGAGAAGCCTGTGTTTACAAGAAAGTGAGTGGGAGCTCTGTAGCATTTCTCATATTATATGTGGATGACATACTGTTGATAGCAAAAGATATAGAACTCTTGGAAAGCATAAAGGCCTACTTGAATAAGTGTTTTTCAATGAAGGACCTTGGAGAAGCTGCTTACAAATTAGGCATCAAGATCTATAGAGATAGAACGAGACGCCTCATTGGTCTTTCACAAAGCACATACCTTGACAAGATATTGGAGAAGTTCAATATGGATCAGCCCAAGAAGGGGTTCTTGCCTGTATTGCAAGGTGTGAGATTGAGCACGGCTCAATGCCTGATCTCGGCAAAAGATAGAGAAAAGATGAGTGTCATCCCCTATGCCTCGGCCATAGGGTCTATTATGTATGCCATGCTGTGTACCAGACCTGATGTGAACCTTGCCGTAAGTTTGGTTGGGAGGTACCAAAGTAATCCCAGTATGGAACACTGGACAGCGGTCAAGAATATCCTGAAGTACCTGAAAAGGACTAAGGATATGTTTCTCATTTATGGAGATGACAAAGAGCTCGTCGTAAAGGGTTACGTCATGCTAGCTTAGACACAGATCTGGATGACTCCAAGTCACGAACCGGATACATGCACATTTTGAATGGTTGGGCAGTCAGCTGGTGCAGTTGCAAGCAAAGCGTTGTGGCGGGAACTACATGTGAAGCGGAGTACATAGCAGCCTCGGAGGCAGCACATGAAGCAGTCTGGATGAAGGAGTTCATCACCTAGGAGTTATTCCCAATGCGTCGGGCCCGATGACTCTCTTCTATGACAACACTGGAGCTATTGCCCTTGCCAAGGAGAATAAGCATATCAAGTGTCGCTTCAACTGCATTCGTGAATATATTCAAGATGGAGACATAGATATTTGTAAAGTGCATATGGATCTGAATGTCGCCGATTCGTTGACTAAACCTCTTCCACGAGCAAAACATGATCAACACCAGAACTCTATGGGTGTTCGATTCATCATAATGTAACTAGATTATTGACTCTAGGGCAAGTGGGAGACTGTTGGAAATATGCCTTAGAGGCAATAATAAAGTGGTTATTTTTATATTTCCTTGTTCATGACAATTCTCCGTTGTTCATGCTTTAATTGTATTAACTGGAAACCGTAATACATGTGTGAATACATAGACCGTAATATGTCCCTAGTAAGCCTCTAGTTGACTAGCTCGTTGATCAATAGATGGTTGTGGTTTCCTGACCATGGACATTGGATGTCGTTCATAACGGGATCACATCATTAGGAGAATGATGTGATGGACAAGACCCAATCCTAAGCATAGCACAAGATCCTGTAGTTCGTTTTGCTAGATCCTTAGACCATGAGATTGTGCAACTCCCGGATACCGTAGGAATGCTTTGGGTGTACCAAATGTCACAATCTAACTGGGTGGCTGTAAAGGTGCACTACAGGTATCTCCGAAAGTGTCTGTTGGGTTGGCACGAATCAAGACTGGGATTTGTCACTCCGTATGACGGAGAGGTATCTCTGGGCCCACTCGGTAATGCATCATCATAATGAGCTCAATGTGACTAAGGAGTTAGCCTTGGGATCATGCGTTACGGAACGAGTAAAGAGACTTGCCAGTAACAAGATTGAACGAGGTATGAGGATACCGACGAACGAATCTCGGGCAAGTAACATACCGATGGACAAAGGGAATTGTATACGAGATTGATTGAATCCCTGACATCATGGTTCATCCGATGAGATCATTGTCGAACATGTGGGAACCAACATGGTTATCCAGATCCCGCTGTTGGTTATTGGCCGCAGAGATGTCTCGGTCATGTCTGCATGGTTCCCGAACCCGTAGGGTCTACACACTTAAGGTTCGGTGACACTAGAGTTGTTATGGGAAATTGTATGTGACTACCGATGGTTGTTAGGAGTCCCGATGAGATCCCGGACGTCAGGAGGAGTTCCAGAATGGTCCGGAGGTGAATAATTATATACGGTAAGTCCAGTTTCAGTCGCTGGAATAATTTCGTGTGTTATCGGTATTGTACCGGGACCACCGAAAGGTGTCCGGGGGTCCATCGGGTGGGGCCACCTGCCCCGGTGGGCCAAGTGGGCTGAACAAGGGTAGGAACCAGCCCCCTGGTGGGCTGGTGTGCCCCCAAGTGCCCAAGGTGCCTAGGGTTGAAAACCCTAGGGGGTGGGGGCGCCTCCCACCAAACTTGGGGGGCAAGTTCCCCCCTGGCCGTCGCCCCCCTTGTAGATGGGATCTAAGGGGGCCGGCCCCTTCCCCCTCACCCTATAAATAGAGGGGGGGGGGGTGGGAGGGCAGCAACACCGCTTCCCTGGCGCAGCCCTCCCCCTCTCCAACACCTCCTCCTCCTGCTCCATAGTGCTTGGCGAAGCCCTGTCGAAGAACTGCTGAAAGGATCGATATAGTTGACTAGAGGGGGGGGGGTGAATAGGCAACTAACAATTTTTAGCTCTTCTTTACCAATTTAAACTTTGCATCAAAGTAGGTTGTCTAGATATGCAACTAGGTGAGCAACCTATATGATGCAACAACAACAAGCACAAAAGCAAGCAAGGATATCACACAATATAAGCTTGCACAAGTAAAGGTACGAGATAACCAAGAGTGGAGGCAGTGAAGACGAGGATGTGTTACCAAAGTTCCTTCCTTTTGAAGGAAAGTACGTCTCCGTTGGAGCAGTGTGGAGGCACAATGCTCCCCAAGAAGCCACTAGGGCCACCGTATTCTCCTCACGCCCTCACACAATGCGAGATGCCGTGATTCCACTATTGGTGCCCTTGGAGGCGGCAATCGGACCTTTACAAACAAGGTCGGGGCAATCTCCACAACTTAATCGGAGGCTCCCAACAACACCACGAAGCTTCACCACAATGGAATATGGCTCCACGGTGACCTCAACCGGGTGCTCAAACACCCAAGAGTAACAAGATCCGCAAGGGATTAGTGGGGGAAATAAAATTTCTCTTGGTGGAAGTGTAGATCGTGGCCTTCTCAACCAATCCCTAGAAAATCAACAAGTTTGATTGGCTAGGGAGAGCGATCAGGCGAAAATGGAGCTTAGAGCAACAATGGAGCTTGGGGGTGGAAGAGGCAGTCAACTCGGTGAAGAAGACTCCCCTTATATAGTGATAGAACAAATCCAACCGTTATCCACTTACTCAGCCCGGGACAAGCGGTACTACCGCATCCGACAAGCGGTACTACCGCACGAGCCCACGGTACTACCGCTGCCGCGGCATGAGCTAGCCCAGGCCTATAGCATACGAGCCGAGGGCGGTAGAGCCGCTGGCGTAGTACTACCACTCCCCCTTGCGGTACTACCGCAAGGCAGGGTTGGTCTAGACTGGGAAGGCACGGACATATAAAAATACATCTGTGACTACTCACGCTGAGTTCCGATCTATGCAAAAAACCGACATGGTACTACCGTGTAGGGCGCGGATGTAAAAAATTACATCCGCCCCTGTCGGCGTTCTGGGAACGGGGGTCCCCATACTTGCCTGCCTGCGGCCCATGGCGTGGCTCCACCAGCGGCCCTGTACGGCCCACCTTCACCAGCAAACACTCAAGACCCTCGTGAGGGGCCAAGCCTCGCGAGGGGGACGACACAAGACCTCCTCAGGTGCAGCCTCCCTAGGCTGGCTCACGAGGAGCAGAGAGATCAAGGCAAGGGGCACCTCACGAGGTTCCTGTGACGTGAGCCATGATGACCAAGGTCAGGCTGGCGCCAGGCGAGTGCAGAGTACCCATTTCCTCTTTGGTGCTAAAGGAGCAAGCGCATGTGAGGAGTCCAGAGGCCTCAGGCAGAGGTTTCCACATCGTTGCAACGAGACCAAGACCAGCAGGATGGCAGGACGGAGGTCATCACGGAGCCCATGATGGTGTCACCACCAGAGCCTTTGGCAGGCGAAGACCACCTTTTGTCAGGATAACTTGTACTAGTTGTCCCCCTTCAAATTGGCCATTGTGGGATTCCTTCCCGCCTAATATTTGGGAAGAGGACCCGGGCCTCTATAAATAGGACTAGCCACCACCATAGAAGGCAACGGATCTGGGATCGGAGCCATTCCATCCTTAGCCACCACCAAAGCTCACCGAGCACAAGAACACCTCTCCTGAGGAGGCTGTTCTTCCCTTGTACTCCCTCCGTTTCTTTTTACTCCGCATATAAGATTTGGCCAAAGTGAAACTACACAAAGTTTGACCAAATTTATATAAAAAATATAAACATCTACAATACTAAAACTATATAGTATGAAAATACATTTCATGGTGCATCTGATAATATTGATTTCATATTGTGAATGTTTATATTTTTAATATAAATTTAGTCAAACTCTACAAAGCTTGACTTTGACCAAAACTTATATGCGGACTAAAAAGAAACGAAGGGAGTACTTGTTCATCCTCAGCCTACAAGGCAATCCACCACACCACACTGGAGTAGGGTATTACACCACATCGGTGGCCCGAACCAGTATAAACTCTTGTGTCCCTTGTTCTTTGGGTTCGACGTGCTGAGCTTTGAGATCGTGGTGAGCGAGCGAGCTAGGGCAAGGGAGAGATCTTCGTGCGCACCCCAGAGTTTGAACCTTAAGGGTTTTGCCGGAACCCGTAATCCCACATTTGGCGCGCCAGGTAGGGGTGCACCGAAGCTCTCTTCTTCATCGACCAACTTGCCGCTGCCCGACGACTCCGATTTCCGAGGATCCAAGGGCCCAAACCGACTGATGGACGGCCTGGCCCGCTCGGGCACCACCATTTGCTCCAGAAGACCTCGACTCCGCGCTCCAGGCGGCCCGCGCGCTACCCCACGCCCGCAGAAGCGGGCAGCGCAGACCGACGCCCACCGCCTTCACGCCGCGGCGCGCGTGCACCGCCGCGCGAGCGTCTGGCTACGATGTGGCAACGGCGACACACACCCGACAGGAACAGGCAAACATGTGGGCCGCGCTCATCGTGGCGCGGGAGCTGCTGCGGTGCAGGCTAGTGGAAAGCGGCCACGACGCACTGCTGGAACGGGTCCTTGAACTCCTAGACGCCGCTTGTAGAGGTACGCCACCCTTCTGCTCCATGATCAAGCCCGAGGTTGTGGCGGAAGCATGCGCGAGGCCCAGACGAGTGCGCGCGCCCCCCGGGACGCCAGGAGGATCCAGCAACACGAGCGCGGGAAATGGCGCCAGCCGTCCTACCTCGACCGCGGCGTTGCCAGGAGGGACAAATGATCACGGCCCGCCGCAAGGGCGTGCCAGGATGACGCGCGGCGGTCAGGGCCAGGCGCCGCAGTTCGTGGTCCAAGGCGCGGGGCACCTGGGCGAGGATCCTGGCAAGGCGAACACAGACACCTACGTGCCCCGCATGGTGCACCTGGAATACCTGTCGGGGGAAGGCTCGGACCCGTTCCCCTGGCCAGGATGGACAGCTAGAAGGCCTGAGGCGAGGGCCTTTCACGGGCTGTCCGGAGACTTCACCAACCCCTTCAGTGACGATGATGGTGGGGTACAGCCAGTGTCGCAGGAGCAAACTTATGCTAACCCTGAACTGCAGGAGATCCCGGTCGTGGTAGCAGCCGAAGACCACAGGGCAGTGGCCCAGCCTACGACAGGAGTGGTGCTTTGGGGGCTGCACGGGAGAGGCCCGGAGCTAGGCCCTCCCCTATGCCGCATGGAGCCAGGCGTGGCACAGAGGTAGGCCCTCGGTCGGGGAAAGCGCCGGCGAGCCTTCCCCCCAGCAGAGGGCCCGTGGTCACCGAGGGCGCCGCCAGCGTCCTCTCTGCCCCTTGGTCTCGTCCTGGTTTCCGGATGCCCCAATGGTGGTCGAGGGTGGCGCAGGGCGGGGCCTTCGCCTGGCGATATGAAGTAAGGCTCACGCTGTTGAAGGTCTCTGCCCGTGACACTCTCACGTAATTATGAGTGGTGTTGTACATGCCCCGGAGTCTCCAGAGTGCCGCTCTCGTGCCTTGGGGGCTCCCGCCCACGTCCTGGTGGAAGCACCATGCTCCGCGCTGGCCGTCGACACTGTCCCCCAATGACTATGCTCACAGCCAGTGAAAGCACTTAGCTCCACGCTGGTGGGAGACAAGAAGACTAGCTAGGTGCCGGATGCGGCCATTTGCTTTCGACCTATTTTCTGTAGCTCAAATTTGCAGCCTCTGATTTTGAATTTGAAGTCGTATTTCCATTAACAATTGCGGGGGGTGCCTTTTCTCGTTCATGTTGATTTCGTGAGTTTCTGGATTCGTGCCTTGCTTTGAGATTTGCGTCTGCTACCTCCCCCCTCCGAGCCCCTCGCGAGTGGGGGCTGGGCGAGGCATGCACGCACTACGCGCGCACCCCACCATCACTGGTGCTCGCTTCTCGCGAGGCCCTCTCGGGTGGACTAGCAGACCCCTCAGGAGATCAAAACCTCGCGAGCCCGCGAGGGACTACCCTTGGAAGAAATGCGCACCCACAGCTGGCAAATCAATTTGAAGCCCGACTGGACTAAGGTAAGTTACGACCGCGAGCCCGCAAGGGGCTCGTGAGCTCACAAAAACGCGTTTTAAGCCTAGCCTAAGGATTGAAATGGCAGTCTGTTTACACGAGGGGCTCCCCTCCCCAAAATGCTCTTACATCGCGAGGGGTCATGCCCAAGCTTTTGCATGTAGGTTCAAAATAAAGGGGCGCAGGCTCAGTCGGACATGTCGCTCACCGCGTCTTCCGAATCACTCCCAGACATGCTGCTGGCGCTATCCTCACTGTCATCAACTGCGCCGCCCTCATCTGCCATGACCACCACCGCGTCATCATCGGAAGCAAAGGCCCGGACCAGAGCATCCACATTGTCATCCACCCAGCGCGCTAGGTTTTCCCGAATGACCTCGGGCACCGGAGCAATGGCAGCATCAAAGTCGAAGTCAGGATTGATGTTCTGGAGATGGCTGAAAACACGGGAAAACACGCGCCCAAGGAGGCCTCGGCTCTTCTCCTCGACAAGCTCGCGGGCCCTCATGGCCCGGTTCTCCAGGCGTGTCACGACGTCGGTAAAGAAGCGGAGGTGGCCGACATAGTCTTCTGCGTGGGGATGAGGGGCGTGCTCATCACAAATGGTGCCCAGCGCCTGGTTGCCCTCGTCCTGAGGTCCCGGAGCATAGGGATGTGCTCGCGCAGCAGCCTCTGTTGGTGGATCGCCTCCTCCCTGCTCTGCTGCGCAAGGGACTCAATGGTGGTAACTCGCTGCTGAAGAGGGAGCAGCTCGGCATGGGCGGAGGCCAGCTCGGCCTGCACGGAAATCAGGGCGGCCGCGGCGGCCTTCTCGCGCTACTCCACCTCAGCCAACCTTGGCTTGAGGGTGCCGGACCTGCCCTCAGCTTCGGCTACCGCGAGCTTCAGCTTCAGGTCATACCTCTTGGCAAGGTTAGCACGAGCCTCGGCCACCTTGCGGTCAATCTCCTCCTGGGACCTGTCCTCGCGTGCGCTGATAGCGTCCTCCGCTTGGGCAACCTGGCGTACCCTCGTCTCCAACCACTCAAGTTCAAGACTGCGCTCCGTGGCCTCCAGCATCAGCGCTTCCTCGCGCCTTAGGACCTCCTCCTCGTCGGATGGCGCCCCCTTCATCGATGCCATGGCAGCTCTGCGCACCTCCACTTGCTGCTCCAGGGAGGCGTTCACGGCCTGGAGCTCCTGCCTGTGCTTCTCGGCGGTCTCACGGCGGTGGTCTGCCACCCCGACCTCCTCCAAGGCCCGGGCGCTGGCCTCGCGCGGGGTTGCCAGGGTTGCCTCGGTCTCCGCATTGGCGCGCTCACGCTAGAGGCGCCCAAGGTTAATGGCCACCTTCAGTTGGCGCCATTCGTCTACCAGTCGGAGGCCCTCGGTTTCAAGACGAGCGTGAACGTCCACAAGTTCTTCCCCAAGCCGGCTCAGCGCGCCCATCGCCTCTCGGAAGAGCTCGTGACGGACGGTACCTGTCGGATTTCGTGTTCCGGCAGACCCTCTAGGTTCGAACTCTGGGGTGCACGCGGAGATCACACCTCCAACCTACCTACGCCTCGTCGCCTCGCAAGGATCTAAACTACACAAAGAGCAACACAAGGGACATCAGGTTTATACTTGGTTGGGCCACCATTGTGGTGTAATACCCTACTCCAGTGTGTGGTGTGGTGGATTGCCTCTGGGGCTGATGATGAACAGTACAAGGAAGAACAGCCTCGCGAGGCTGTTCTTGGCCGGTGCGATGAACTGCTAGGGGGAGTTCAGTCGCTTCTCTCTCTCTCTTTCTTACTCTCTTCCGGATCTGATCCGGCCTCCTCCTACCCTGTGGGTGGCTAGTCCTATTTATAGGCAGAGTCCCTGGGCCTCTTCCCAAATATTGAGCGGGAAGGGCGCCAACAATTGGCCATTTTGAAGGGGAACATCTAGTACACTTATCCTAACTAAAGTCGGTCCTCGCCTGCCAAAGACTCTAACGGTGACGCCGGCTTGGGCTCCACGATGACCTCCTTCCGGCCGTTCTGCTGGTCTTGGTCTTGTTGCACCGAAATGGTTGCCTTTGCTTGATGCTCTCGCCTGCGCTTGCCTCCTTTGCACCAAAGAGGAAATGAGGACACTGCGCTGGCTGGCCCCCGCCTGGCGCCCTTGGTCGTCATGGCTTGCGTCATGGGCACCTCGTGAGGTACCCCGCCTTGATCTCTCCGCCTCCTCGTGAGGAAGCTTCCTATCGTCTGCCCCGCGAGGCTTGGCCCCTCGCGAGGGTCTTGAGCTTGTGTTGATGAAGATGGGCCGTACTGGGCCACCCCTTGAGCCACGCCACAGGACGCATGCAGGCAAGTCTGGGTACCCCCGTTCCCAGAACGACGACAGTACCCCGCTTGCGCGCAAGCTTGAGCGCGCGACCAAGTCCGTCCTCCACAGCAGGGGTTGTCGATGGAATCCGAAGTGGCTCGCTCCCTCCCAGCAGGGGGCTGGAGGCCGGCACCTTCCCAGTCGCCGTTCGGGCCTCGGCAAAGGCCCGGAGGAGTGGAGGCTCATTGCTCGAAGAAGAAGCCAGAACCGAGGTTATCCAGCCACTGTTTATAACCAGGGGAGGAGCCCTTGGCACACCTTCCGTGCCCTAGACCGGACCGTGAAGGAAGGGCGGCAGGAGCGCGGGATCAAGGCGCTAGGCCGGCATGCCCATCTCTCCCGCCGACCTCGCGCCGAGCGCGGCGGGCTGGCGTGAGGCCCTCAGAGTCAACGGAGGACTTGAGGTAGGAGGAGGTTGCTCTTCGGGAGATTTCGTCACCCTGGCGGAAGGGGGCCTGAGAAACCACGGTCAGGAGGGAAGACGACACCCAAGAAATTACAAAGACAAGGTACTCACTCGTCCATGGCAATGTACTTCCTCTGCTTCAATGGCCGGAAGGTATCACCGCTGCAGCTTGGAGACCCCTTCCTCTTGCGGAGTGCATCAAAGTCTAGTCGGAGCCAGCCGAAGCCTTGGGTGCGGTCACAAGCGCTGGGCACAGCTCGTGAGGCTCCTGAGGGGGCGACCTCGGGAACGCTGGGCTGCGGAGAGCCCTCGGGCTCCGCTTCGTGGCGACCTGCCGGGGCTTCGGGGGCTCCGGCCTCAGGAGCAGTGGATCGTGTACCCCCTCGACCGTTTCCTCAGGACGGAGGTCACGAGCCCCAGGAGATGGCGCCTCGGGAGCCTCGAGCGGCGTCGGCACCGCAATAGTCGTGTCTCCAGCACTCGACAATGCTCACCCCCCTGCGCCCACTCTTGGGGTGAGCTCCGCGCTGGTGGCAAGCAAGGGAACCACGGAGACAGGGTTCTCGCGAGGCCCTTCAAGTCCGGCCAGACGTAGTCCCCACTCGTCGAACGTGGGCATCTGCTTCGCGAACTGCTCCCTGTTCGAACAGCAGTACAAGAGACAACCCTCCTCCGGCATGTCGCCTGGCGATGGGTCTCCGTCAGGACCTCGAGCACCGTTCATCGCGCCTCAAGAGGAAGCCCAGACTCGTGAAGCCTCATACGGTCCTTGCTGCCGAACAAGGCCCACATCGGTCGAGAATGGCGCTGGAGCGGAGCGACGCGGTGCCGGATGAACTCCTTCACCACCATGGGAGCAGTCACGCCAAGATCCTTCAGCCTCTTCAACCGGAGCCAGACGAAGGCAATGCATGGGTCAGCGAGCCTCTTGTGGCCCCAACCGGAGCTGGGAATGGCGGCTGCCGACGGAGGCGAGAGCAGGGGGTTGAGCATGCCGACATCCACAAACACCCACCGCGTTCGTAACCCACTCGCGGACGGCGGGAGCTCAAAGTCAGTCCCCGAGCCGGCCGGCGCGGCCATGGCCTAGAAGCTCAGGCATCCCGAGCATTACCGAGGAACAGTCAGGTGAAGCGAGAAGAAATGGCGAAGCAGGGCCACGGACGGAGCAATGCCCACCATGGCCTCGTAGACGAAGGCGAAGACAGTAATAAGGGCGACGGATTGGGGATCTAACTGCAGCATATGGATCTGATAATGGGAAAGCACGACATTGAAGAAGGTGTGGAAAGGAGGAATCATGCCGACCAACAGGGCGTCAATGAGGAAGTGGACCTCAGCGGCTGTCCTATCAACAGAGGCACGGGATGCTAGCCAGGCCACCGTCTCCTCCCATTCGTTGGAGCCGCCGACGAGTGCTGGGCGGACCTTGTCCATGGCTTCCTGGTTGAGCACCACCGACCGCCCAACAGCAGGTTCAATGGCTGGACATGGTTCGGCCGAGGACTGGGACTTCTTCTTCCCCTTCTCCGTTCGACTCGGCGCCATGGCGACGGATAGGGCAGGGCTCAGGTCGGATTGGAAGAGGAGGTTGTTGTTTCGGGAAGGCGGAAGAGTGGGGGAGTGCGTCGCCAGCAATGGGGGAATAACTGTGTAGGTCGCGGTGGCCGCCTAGCCAGGCGGATATCAAGGCTGTGTGGGGAAGCGGGGACTCCCACGTCCCATCAGTCACCACGCGTCAATCAAGGCCATAGGCGGTTGGGGCCCGCAGCGCTTCACACTTGTCCCTTGGCTTCGCCTCGAAGCCAAGTACGAGCGCGCCTTGGGCTCAGGGGCTACTGTCGGCGTTCTGGGAATGGGGGTCCCCAGACTTGCCTGCTTGCGACCACGTCGTGGCTTCACTAGTGGACCTTACGGCCCGCCTTCACCAGCAAACACTCAAGACGCTCGCGAGGTGTCAAGCCTCGCGAGGGGGACGACACAAGACCTCCTCAGGGGCAGCCTCCCTAGGCCGGCTCGCGAGGAGTGGAGAGATCAAGGCAAGGGGCACCTCACAATGTTCCCGTGATGTGAGCCATGACGACCAAGGTCAGACTGGCGCCAGGCGGGCGCCAGCAGGCGCAGAGTACCCATTTCCTCTTTGGTGCTAAAGGAGCAAGCGCAGGCGAGGAGTCCCGAGGCCTTAGGCAAAGGTTTCCATATCGGTGCAACGAGACTAAGACCAGCAGGACGGCAGGACGGAGGTCATCGCGGAGCCCATGACGGTGTCACCACCAGAGCCTTTGGCGGGCGTAGACCACCTTTTGTCAGGATAACTTATACTAGTTGTCCCCCTTCAAATTGGCCGTTGTGGGATCCCTTCCTGCCTCATATTTGGGAAGAGGACCCGGGCCTCTATAAATAGGACTAGCCACCACCATAGGAGGCAACGGATCTGGGATCAGAGCCATTCCATCCTTAGCCACCACCAAAGCTCATCGAGCACAAGAACACCTCTCCTCAGGAGGCTGTTCTTCCCTTGTACTTGTTCATCCTCATCCTACAAGGCAATCCACCACACCACACTGGAGTAGGGTATTACACCACATCAGTGGCCCCAACCAGTATAAACTCTTGTGTCCCTTGTTCTTCGGGTTCGACGTCCTGAGCTTTGAGATCGTGGTGAGCGAGCGAGCTAGGGCAAGGGAGAGATCTTCATGCGCACCCTAGAGTTCGAACCTTAAGGGTTTTGCCGGAACCTGTAAACCGATAGCCCCTACTTTCAGCCATGCTGCTGTGCCTGGCCAGAGCTCACGGTACTACCGCGCCCATGGTGCGGTACTACCGTGTAGGGCGCGGATGTAAAAATTACATCCGCTCCTACAACCGCTCGAGCAGCTGAGCCTGGCCTGAGTCCACGGTACTACCACTCCCAAGGAGCGGTACTACCGTGAGCACCTGCTGTACTACCGCGCCTGAGGCCGGTACAACCGCAAGGGCATGCGGTACTACCGCTCCGAAGAGCAGTACTACCGCATGCCCCAGTTCAGCAACACTAGGGTCCTTCATTTTGCAGAGACACGAAGAAACGGAGGATGCCCCAAAGTGCCAAAGGAAAGGTGGTGCAAAAAGGAACAAACGTGTACGTGTTGATTCCACCCAAACCTTTCTAATGCGGACCCCCTCTTAATAGTACGGCTTTCCTACGACTCAAATCCACCGAAAAGAAACATAGAGAAACGACGTCTTCAATAGTCTTCGAGGGGCACCAAATCTTCTTGTGCCTAATCATGATATGTCTGAAATGCTCAATGCACACGATTAGTCCGCAAATGCATTGTCATCAATCATCAAAACAACTAAGGGATAAATATGCCCTTACAATCTCCCCCTTTTTGGTGGATTGATGACAATACGGGATTTGCACGGGATATAAAATAGAACATAGGCAAACCGCACATCTATAAAATATAGACGGGCTCCCCGTAGATGTGTGCTTTCTAGAGAAATGCTTTGGACTGCACGGCACACATACTAGGATCAACACTCCCCCTATATTTTATAGACAAGGAGTATCTTGCAACAATATAGCTAACACTAAGCAAGGAGGCAAGATAATAACTATGAGCATAAAGCAAAGGGCACAAGATAGCATAGGCTCACGTGCTACTAAGTACGAAAGACAATAAGGTACGCTAGAGTGCATATGTCTTACACCATATGAAAGAGAACCTGGTCTCACAAGCACAAATCAAACCAGAGCAAACGAGGTCCAACTGAACGAATGCAAAGCAACAAAGTGAAACAACACGACACACGAAACGCAAATCCTACACTCTCTCCCCCTTTGGCATCGAGACACCAAAAAGGCAGAGGGGACACCTACGACACAAGTGGTGGCTCAAGCTAAAGCGATCACTCATCACGCTCCTCGTCGGACTCGGCAGTGGGGATGGGCTCCTCCTCAGATTCAGTCCACTGGTAGCCCTGCTTCGTCATCCATTCTGCCTCTGGCGTGATGTGCTTCTCGGACCCGCTGGATATCTCCTTGCCAAACGTCCTCAAGATCCTCTTGTCGCGGTGGTGACTCTCCTTGGAAGCAACATGGGTCCCAGATCGCCCTTGGCCCTGCATACGTAATGAGCCTTCATCTTGTTCTTCAGCTTCTTACCCCAAGAAGGCTCAGAAGAGGGAGGAGCATATCCAGCAGAGCTATCCTCATCCGCTTCCTCCTCCTCAATCTCATCCTTGTCCACGTCGATTTGAGCAGCCTCTGCCTTAGCACGGGTAGTTGTCGGCGTTCAGGGAATGGGGGTCCCCAGACTTGCCTGCCTGCGGCACACGGCGTGGCTCTGCGTGTGGGCCTGTACGGCCCATCTTCATTAACAAGGCATTCAAGACCCTCGCGAGGGGCCAAGCCTCGCGAGGTGGACGACACAAGACCTCCTCAGGAGCAGCCTCACCAGGTTGGCTCGCGAGGGGCGGAGAGATCAAGGCGGGGCAAACCTCACGAGGTTCTCGTGACGTGAGCAATGACGATCAAGATCAGGCGGGCGCCAAGCGGGTGCCAGCACGCGCAGTGTCCTTGTTTCCCCTTTGGTGCTAAGGAAGCGAGCGCAAGCGCGGAGTACGAAGGCGTCAAGCAAAGGTTTCCATATCGGTGCAACGAGACCAAGACTAGCAGGACGACAAGACGGAGGTCACGATGGAGCCCAAGGCGCCGTCACCACCAAAGCCTTTTGCAGGCGAAGACCGCTTTTGTCAGGATAAGCTATACTAGTTGTCCCCTTTCAAATTGGCCGTTGTTGGCTCCCTTCCCGCTCAATATTTGGGGAGAGGACCAGGGCCTATATAAGTAGAACTAGCCACCACTGTAGGAGATAACTCATTCGGAGGCATCTCATCTAATCTTGAGTGATCCTCATCCACACACAGAGCGCAAGAACACCTCAACCTCAGGAGGCTATTCTTCCCCTTGTACTGTTCATCATCAGCCCAAGAGGCAATCCACCACCACCACACTGGAGTAGGGTATTACACCACAATGGTGGACCAAACCAGTATAAACCCTGTGTCCCTTGTGTTGCGAGTTCGTCGAGCTCGTCCGTGAGATCTTAGCAAGCTAGGACGTGGATCGGTAGGGGGAGAACTTCGCGCGCACCCCAGAGTGTAAACCTTAAGGGTTTTGCCGGAACCCGTGATCCGACATTTGGCGCACCAGGTAGTGGGGCGCCGTAGCTTTCCTTTCGTTGATCTACGCTCGTCGCCGCCGCCGCTCCGCCCACATGGCAGGCGTCTCGCTCCCGGCTCCAACGGCAGGCGCTGACGATGGGGCCAGGGGGCTCCGAGCCTTGGCCCCCGCCTTACGGCAGGTGTGATGGCCGCCCAAGTTCAAGCCGGAGATGCCTCCGCGCTACGACGGCGCGGCGGGCCCGTCATCTTTCCTGCTGGCATACAAAGAGGCCGTCTTCGAGGCCGGAGGGGACGACAAGGTCATGGCCAACTGGCTTCCCATGGCCCTCGCTGGAGAGCCGCGCGCCTGGGTGCTCAACCTCCCCGGATCCACGGTGGCATCTTGGGAGGAGCTGCGCGGTCTCTTCACAGCGCGTTACGCGGCACCGGTGCACCATGCAGTCGCGGCCCTGCTAGGCGGCTCTCAAACACCGCCTTCGGATTGCCATATCAAGCCATTCCTTCGCCAGATCGGCGCTGCTTCCAAGCGCTTGGGGGCTCCGCCGGGCTGGGTTGCGCCCGAAGCCGACCTCACCTTCGACTCAGAAGACCACCCCGTCACCACCGCCGGCTCGGGCGCGCTCCCAATGATCTGCACGCCCACCATCTGCAACGTGGCCATCACCAAGACCCTCATCGACAGCAGCGCCGGCCTCAACATGCTCTCTGTGGAGGCCTTTAGCCTTCTTCATGTGCCGCTCGATCGGCTCAGCCTCAGCAAGCCCTTCTCAGGAGTTGGCGGTGGCGCCGCCCCCTCCCTGGGGAAGATCCGCCTCCCCGTCACCTTTGGCATGTGCGACAACTACCGCACCGAGCTGGTCGACTTCGACATCGCCCGCATCGGCCTCCTGTACAATGCCATCCTCGGGTACCCAGCACTGGCCCAGTTCATGGCAGCAACCCATCCGGCCTACAACCTCATGAAGATGCCTGGAAGCAAGGGCGCCCTCACTATCAAGGGGGGCGCCAAGGAGGCCCTGGCAGTGCTCAAGCTTGCCTTCAAGACCACAAGCGGCGCAAGCCTGGCCGACGCAGGCACCTCCGAGCCCAAGGGAGCCGCACCAACCAAGAAGAAGCAGCTGTTCACCCAAGACAAGGTGGAAACCAAGCAGGTGCTGCTCGATGAGGACATGACCTCAGGAGCCACCTTTACCATAGGTACTGGCCTCGATCCAAGCCAAGAGGAAGCATTGGTGAAGTTCTTGCGCGCAAACAAGGAAATATTCGCATGGGAACCCAAGCAGCTGATGGGGGTCCCGAGAGAGGTGATTCATCATCACTTAAGGGTGTGCCCCAATGTACGCCCTATGAAGCAGCAGGCGAGGCGGCAGTCTGCGGAGAAGCAGGCCTTCATCATCCAAGAAACCTGCAAGTTGGAGGCGGCGGGTGCCATTCGCGAGGTGCAGTACCCCGAATGGCTGGCAAACCCCATCGTTGTGTCGAAGAAAGGCGGGAAGGAGAGAATGTGCGTCGACTTCACCAACCTCAACAAGGCCGCCCCGAAGATCTGTTCCCGCTTCCACGCATTGACTAGATCGTTGACTCCACCGCCGAGTGCGACCTGCTGTGCTTCCTGGATGCGTTCTCAGGGTATCACCAGATCAAGATGGCGGTGGAAGATGTAGAGAAGACAACCTTCCTGACCCCGTGCGGGGTGTACTGCTACACTTGCATGCCTTTCGGACCGCACAATGTGGGCGTGACCTTTCAGCGGTTGATGCATATCGCCTTAGGGTGAAAGCTCGGGAGAAACGCGGAGGCCTACGTCAACGACATCGTGGTGAAGTCTCGGGAGGCCCGAACCTTGATCCAAGATCTGGAGGAGACTTTCGCGAGCCTGCGCCAGGTGAACTTGTGACTTAACCCAGAGCAGTGCGTGTTTGGTGTCCCTTCGGGCAAGCTGCTGGGTTTCCTCGTGTCCCCAGAGGGATCGAGGCGAACCCGAGAAGATCAAGGCCATTGAAGACATGAGCCCACCGCAAACCCTCAAGGAAATGCGAAGCTGGCCGGTCGAGTAACTGCGTTGGGCGCTTCATCTCCAAGCCGGGGAGCGCGCCCTACCCTTCTTCAAGCCGATGAAAAAGAAGGGCCCGTTCGAGTGGACCCGAGGCGTACCAAGCTTTTCAAGACCTCAAGAGATACCTGACCAGCCCTCGAGTGATGGTAGCGCCACGACCTCTCGAGCCCCTGGTGCTTTATCTTGCCGCCACCCCGTACTCCGCCAGCGCGGATCTGGTGGCGGTTCGGGAAGAGCACTAGGCCAAAGGCGCGTCGCGCCAAGCCATGCCGCCAGCTGAGCCGACGCAAGATCAGGAAGGCGCCGCAAGAACCGTAGCAGCATCGACAAAGGACCAAGCTCGGCAGGGCGGTGCCGCCAAGGTCCCGACAAACGATCAAGCGTCGGGGGTTCCGCTACCTCAAGAGACACCCCAACTCCCGCAAGACACAAGCCTCACCAACGCGCCTGCTCTCATCGAGCACCCGGTGTATTTCATCAGCACGGTGCTACGGGACGCAAGGGCACGATATTCCATGCCTCAGAAGCTCTTGCTCGCGCTCCTAGTGGCCTCGGGGAAGTTGCGGGACTACTTTCAGGGTCACCCCATCAAGGTCGTTTCAGCCTACCCATTGGAGAGGGTGCTCAGGAGCCCCAACTCTGCCAGAAGGGTCACTGAGTGGAACATCAAGTTGCAGGCGTTCCAGTTGGAGTTCAGCACTACCAGGGTCATCAAGGGAGCTGCACTCGCTGATTTCGTGGCAGAATGGACGGATGCCCTGACGCATGAAGAAGGCGAAGACCGGTCCACCTCGCCGGGGAGTGAGGCGCCAGATGGCTGGGTCATGTATTTCGATGGCGCCTTCGCGCACCAGGGCACGGGGCCTGGAGCAGTACTCATCTCGCCCACTCAGGACAACCTCTACTACGCTGTGCAGCTCTGCTTTCAGCAGGGCAAGAAGGTCTCCAACAACATTGCAGAATATGAAGGCCTCATAGCTGGCCTGAAGGCTGCGGCTGCTCTGGGGGTGAAGCGCCTCACCGTTAGGGGCGACTCGCAGCTCCTCGTCAACTTCTCCAACAAGGTATACGAGCCGAAGGACGAGCACATGGAGGCGTACCTCGCGAAGGTGCGCAAGATAGAGAAGCGGTTCCTGGGCCTGGAGTTGCAGCACGTGCCCCGTGGCACCAACAAAGAAGCTGATGACATCGCCAGAAGGGCGTCCAGGCGGCAGCCCCAAGAGCCTGGCGTCTTCGAGGAGCGGCTCTTCAAGCCATCAGCGACACCACCACTTTCGAGAACAGCTCAGCCTCGGGAGGAGCTCCCGCAGCCGCCTGCCACAGGAGCCCTAGCCTGTGGCCCGACCTCAGGAGCGCGCCTGCTCTTGGCGCTCGAGCCCCAAGAGGGATGTTGGACCAAGGAATTCGAGGAATACCTGATGCAAGGGGCGCTGTCGGAGAAGGAGGAGGATGTAGAGCGCGTGGCCCGGCAAGCCACGACATACTGCATCCGAGATGATGAGTTGTACAGGAAGCGACCAAATGACGTTTCACTGTGTTGCATCTCTAGAGACCAGGGGAAGGAGTTGCTATCTGACATACACGGAGGGGACTGCGGGCACCACTCGTCATCACGGACCCTCGTCGGCAAGGCATTCCGCAGCGAATTCTACTGGCCCACGACGCTCAATGACGCAGCCGAGCTGGTGAAGTCCTATGAAGCCTGCCAGTTCCACGCCAAGCAGATCCATTGATACGTCCATTTTGCAACATGCTTTTATATCGATATTTATCACATTATGGGCTGTTATTTCACATTATGTCACAATACTTATGGCTATTCTCTTTTATTTTACAAGGTTTACATGAAGAGGGAGAATGCCAGCAGCTGGAATTCTGGGCTGGAAAAGGAGCAAATATTGGAGACCTATTCTGCACAACTCCAAAAGTCCTGAAACTCCACGGAGTATCTTAAAATAAATAAAGAAAATAAATGCCGCCAAAGATGAAGGCTCGGGGCCACACCACCGCTCACGAGGGTGGGGCGCCCCCCAAAGCGCGCCCCTACCTCGTGGCCCCACAGTGGCTCTCCGACGCCCATCTTCTCCTATATGAAGTCTTTCGTCAAGAAAAAAACAAGAAGCAACCTTTCGGGGCCGAGACTCACGCCACGAGGCGGAACCTTGGCGGAACCAATCTAGGGCTCCGGCAGAGCTGTTCTGCCGGGGAAACTTCCCTCCGGGAGGGGGGAATCATCACCATCGTCATCACCAACGCTCCTCTCATCAGTAGAGGGCAAACTCCATAAACATCTTCACCAGCACCATCTCATCTCCAAACCCTAGTTCATCTCTTGTATCCAATTCTTGTCTCCAAGTCCAGGATTGGTGCTAGTACGTTGCTAGTAGTGTTGATTACTCCTTGTAGTTGATGCTAGTTGGTTTATTTGGTGGAAGATCATATGTTCAGATCCTTTATGCATATTATTACCCCTCTGATTATGAACATGAATAAGCTTTGTGAGTAGTTACGTTTGTTCCTGAGGACAAGGGAGAAGTCTTGCTATTAGTAGTCATGTGAATTTGGTATTCGTTCGATATTTTGATGAGATGTATGTTGTCTAGCCTCTAGTGGTGTTATGTGAACGTCGACTACATAACACTTCACCATTATTTGGGCCTAGAGGAAGGCATTGGGAAGTAATAAGTAGATGATGGGTTGCTAGAGTGACATAAGCTTAAACCCTAGTTTATGCGTTGCTTCGTAAGGGCTGATTTGGATCCATATGTTTCATGCTATGGTTAGGTTTACCTTAATACTTTTGTTGTAGTTGCGGATGCTTGCAATAGAGGTTAATCATAAGTGGGATGCTTTTTCAAGTAAGAACAGCACCCAAGCACCGGTCCACCCACATATCAAATTATCAAAGTACCGAACGCGAATCATACGAACGTGATGAAAACTAGCTTGACGATATTCCCATGTGTCCTCGGGAGCGCTTTTCCTATTATAAGAGTTTGTCCAGGCTTGTCCTTTGCTACAAAAAGGATTGGGCCAGCTTGCTGCACTTTATTTACTCGTGTTACTTGTTGCTCGTTACAATTTATCTTATCACAAAACTATCTGTTACCCCTTATTTGAGTACTTGCAGAGAATACCTTGCTGAAAACCGCTTATTATTTCCTTCCGCTCCTCGTTGGATTCTACACTCTTACTTATCGAAAGGACTACGATAGATCCCCTATACTTGTGGGTCATCAAGACTCTTTTCTGGCGCCGTTGCCGGGGAGTGTAGCGCCTTTGGTAGGTGGGATTTGGTAAGGAAAATTTATATAGTGTGCTGAAATTTCATCACTTGTTACTATGGAAAGTAATTCTCTGAGGGGCTTGTTCGGGTATCTTCACCCCGTCCGAGAGAGCAAAGAGTTGCTCCTCAACCTACTGAACCTATTGAAAATGAAACTCCTTTTGAATTTCCTTCGGGTATGATGGAAAAACTGCTAGCTAATCCTTTTACGGAGATGGAACAAAGCATCCTGATGAGCACTTAATATATGTGGATGAAGTTTGTGGATTATTTAAGCTTGCAGGTATACCCGATGACGTTGCTAAGAAGAAGGTCTTCCCTTTATCTTTGAAGGGAGACACATTGACATGGTATAGGCTATGTGATGATACGAGATCATGGAACTATAAAAGATTGAAATTGGAATTTCATCAAAAGTATTACCCTATGCATCTTGTTCACTGTGATCGCAATTATATATATAATTTTTTGCCTCGCGAAGGAGAAAGCATCGCTCAAGCTTGTGGGAGGCTTAAATCAATGTTATATTCATGCCCCAATCATGAGCTCCCAAGAGAAATAATTATTCAAAGTTTTTATGCTCGACTTTCTGATAACAATCGAACCATGCTTGATACTTCTTGTGCTGGCTCTTTTATGATGAAGACTATTGAATTCAGATGGAATTTATTGGATAGAATTAAACGCAACTCTGAAGATTGGGACCTCGACGAAGGTAAGGAGTTAGGTATGATACCTAAGTTTGATTGTGTTAAATCTTTCATGGATACCGATATTTTCCGTAAGTTTAGCACTAAATATGGACTTGACTCTGAGATAGTAGCTTCTTTCTGTGAATCTTTTGCTACTTATGTTGATCTCCCCAAGGAGAAGTGGTTTAAATATCATCCTCCCATAGAAGTAAAAGTAGCTGCACCTATTAAAGTTGAAGAAAAGACTGTCACTTATAATGATCCTATTGTTCCCACTTCTTATGTTGAGAAACCACCTTTCCCTGTTAGAATAAAGGATCATGCTAAAGCTTCAACTATGGTTCGTAAAAGCAATATTAGAACTTATACACCTCCTGAGCAAGTCAAAGTAGAACCTAATATTGCTATTGTTAAAGATCTCTTGTCTGATAATATTGATGGGCATGTTATTCAGTTCAATGGTGAAACTGCTATTGCTAAACCTTGTGCTAAAGATAAACATAGACCTGTGGTAGGCGTGCCTGTTATTTCTGTTAAAATAGGAGATCATTGTTATCATGGCTTATGTGATATGGGTGCTAGTGCTAGTGTTATACCTTATGATTTATATAAAGAAATTAATCATGAAATTACACCTGCTGAGTTAGAAGATATTGATGTTACAATTAAACTTGCCAATAGAGATACTATATCTGCAATGGGAATTGCTAGAGATGTTGAAGTCTTGTGTGGGAAAACTAAATATCCTGCTGATTTTCTTGTTCTCAGTTCTCCACAAGATAGCTTTTGTCCCATTATATTTGGTAGACCCTTTTTGAACACTTTATTAATGCTAAGATAGACTGCAAAAAGAATGTTGTTACTATTGGCTTGGATGATATGGTTCATGAGTTTAATTTCTCTAAATTTAGTAAACAACAGCGTGAGGAAGAATTGCCTAGTAAAGATGAAATTATTGGTCTTGCTTCTATAGCCGTACCTCCTAGTGATCCTTTAGAACACTATTTGCTAGGCCATGAAAATGATATGTTCATGAATGAAAGAAGGGAAATAGATGAAGTATTCTTTAAACAGGAACCTATACGCAACACAATTTGCTGTTGAAATCCTAGGGATCCTCCTCCACCCAAGGGTGATCCCATGTTTGAGCTTAAATCGTTGCTGATAATCTTAAATATGCTTATCTTGATGAGAAGAAAATATATCCTGTTATTATTAGCGCTAACCTTCGTGAGCATGAAGAAGAAAGATTATTGAAAACTCAAGAAGCACCGTGCTGCTATTGGATATACTCTTGATGATCTTAAGGGCATTAGTCCCACTCTATGTCAACATAAAATAAATTTGGAAGCGGATGCAAACCAGTTCGTGATCCTCAACGACGTTTGAATCCTAAAATGAAAGAAGTGGTAAGAAAAGAAATACTCAAGCTTCTGGAGGCAGGTATAATTTATCTTGTTGCTGATAGTCAGTGGGTAAGTCCTGTCCATTGTGTCCCTAAGAATGGAGGTATTATCGTTGTCCCTAATGATAAAGATGAATTGATCCATAAAGAATTATCACAGGTTATAGGATGGTAATTGATTTCCATAAAATTAAATAAAGCTACTAAGAAAGATCATTACCCTTACCTTTTATTGATCAAATGCTAGAAAGATTATGCAAACATACACATTATTGCTTTCTAGATGGTTATTCTGGTTTCTCTCAAATACATGTCGGCTAAAGATCAATCAAAGACTACTTTTACTTGCCCTTTTGGTACTTTTGCTTATAGACGTATGCCTTTTGGTTTATGTAATGCACCTGCTACCTTTCAAAGATGAATGATGGCTATATTCTCTGATTTTTGTGAAAAAATTTGTAAGGTTTTCATGGACGATTTTTCCGTCTATGGTTCCTATTTTGATGGTTGCTTGAGCAATCTTGATCGAGTTTTGCAGAGATGTGAAGAAACTAATCTTGTCCTGAATTGGGAAAAGTGCCACTTTATGGTTAATCAAGGTATTGTCTTGGGGCACAAAGTTTCCAAAGAGGTATTGAAGTTGATAAAGCCAAGGTTGATGCTATTGAAAAGATGCCATGTCCCAAGGACATCAAAGGTATAAGAAGTTTCCTTGGTCACGCCGGATTTTATAGGAGGTTCATTAAGGACTTGTCAAAAATTTCTCGGCCTCTGACTAATTTATTACAAAAAGATGTACCATTTGTCTTCGATGATGATTGTGTAGAAGCATTTGAAATACTTAAGAAAGCATTAGTCTCTGCACCTGTTGTTCAGCCACCTCATTGGAATTTACCCTTTGAAATTATGTGTGATGCTAGTGATTATGCTGTAGGTGCTGTTCTAGGGCAAAGAGTTGATAAGAAATTAAATGTTATCCGTTATGCTAGTAAGACTCTAGACAATGCTCTAAGAAATTATGCTACTACCGAAAAGGAATTTTTAGCAGTTGTATTTTCTTGTGATAAATTCAGACCCTATATTGTTGATTCTAAAGTAACTATCCACACTGATCATGCTGCTATTAAATATCTTATGGAAAAGAAAGATGCAAAACCTAGACTTATTAGATGGGTTCTCTTGCTGCAAGAATTTGATTTGCATATTGTTGATAGAAAAGGAGCTAAGAACCCCGTTGCAGATAACTTATCTAGGTTAGAGAATGTTCTTGATGACCCACTACCTATTGATGATAGCTTTCACGATGAACAATTAAATGTCATAAGCACTTCTCGTAGCACTCCATGGTATGCTGATTATGCTAATTATATTGTTGCTAAATTTATACCACCTAGCTTCACATACCAACAAAAGAAAAAGTTTTTCTATGATTTGCGACATTACTTTTGGGATGACCCACATCTTTATAAAGAAGGAGTAGATGGTGTTATTAGACGTTGTGTACCTGAGCATGAACATGAACATATCCTACGCAAGTGTCACTCCGAAGCTTATGGAGGACACCACGCTGGAGATAGAACTGCACGTAAGGTATTGCAATCCGGTTTTTATTGGCCCGCTCTCTTCAAGGATGCCCGTAAGTTTGTTTTGTCTTGCGATGAATGTCAAAGAATTGGTAATATTAGTAGACGTCAAGAAATGCCTATGAATTATTCACTTGTTATTGAACCATTTGATGTTTGGGGCTTTGATTATATGGGACCTTTTCACGCCTCTAATGGATATACACATATTTTGGTTGTTGTTGATTACGTTACTAAGTGGGTAGAAGCTATTCCAACTAGTAGTGCTGATCATAACACTTCTATTAAAATGCTTAAGGAAGTTATTTTTCCGAGGTTTGGAGTCCCTAGATATTTAATGACTAATGGTGGTTCACACTTTATTCATGGCGCTTTCCGTAAAATGCTTGCTAAATATGACGTTAATCATAGAATTGCATCTCCATATCACCCACAGTCTAGTGGTCAAGTAGAATTGAGTAATAGAGAGCTCAATTTAATTTTGTAGAAGACTGTTAATAGGTCTAGAAAGAATTGGTCCAAGAAACTTGATGATGCATTATGGGCCTATAGAACTGCATATAAGAATCCTATGGGTATGTCTCCTTATAAAATGGTTTATGGAAAAGCATGTCACTTACCTCTCGAACTAGAACATAAGGCATATTGGGCTATTAAAGAACTCAACTATGATTTCAAACTTGCCGGTGAAAAAAGGTTATTTGATATTAGCTCACTTGAGGAATGGAGAACCCAAGCTTATGAAAATGCTAAGTTGTTTAAAGACAAAGTTAAAAGATGGCATGACAAAAGGATACAAAAGCGTGAGTTTAATGTAGGTGATTATGTATTGCTATACAACTCTCTTTTAAGATTTTTTGCAGGAAAACTTCTCTCTAAATGGGAAGGTCCCTACGTTATCAAGGAGGTCTATCATTCCGGTGCCATAAAAATCAACAACTTCGAAGGCACAAATGCGAAGGTGGTAAACGGTCAAAGGATCAAACATTATATCTCGTGTAATCCCATAAATGTTGAAACCAATATTATTGAAACCGTAACCCGGAGGAATACATAAGGGACACTTTCTGCACCGCTTTGAGATCTCGAAAAGGAATAGGTATGTGGTACGGTAAGTAAACCGACCCCAAAACAATTTCTAAGGCAATATTTCTCCATTTTGGAATATTTAGAAAAATAAAAAAAATAAGTGACAGTCTGGGAAGGACACGAGGGCTCCACGAGGGTGGAGGGCGTGCCCTACCCCCCCTGGGCGCGCCCCCCTACCTCTTGAGCACCCCGTGTGCCCGTCGGACTCCGTTTTCTTGCACGATACGTATTTTGGTCGGTAAAAATTCATTATATATTCTCCCGAAGGTTTTGACTCTCGTATCACGCAAATCTCTCATGTTCTTGTTTCGAGCTGTTTTTCTGACAGGTCTAGATCATCATGACGTCCCCAAGTGCTTCCAAGGACAAGTTCTTCGAGAAGGTGATCAACCCTTACCTCGCGGAGGTGCTACGACACCCTCAAACCATTGAGATGCGTGATGGGTTGCTGCACATCCGCGATGCTGTGGGACCAAAGGGAACCGGAAGCGTGGAGTCGAGGCTCGAAGCAATGGAGCAACAAGTTTTCAAGTGCCAGGGGATGGTGGAGCGTGGAATCAACGCTAGCCATAAGATGCTCGCGGAGTTCACCAACAACTACGAGCCGGATGCCAAGAACACCGAGGAGGCCATCTTCAAGCTACATGAGAAGATTGAGCACCTCCAAGCCCAAATCTATGATCTGCAAAATCAAAACTGTGAGTATGAATATAGATTTAAAAGGATGAGTTTGGCTGCAGATTTGAGGATTCCGGAGACTCGATCATCCTTTTATGATGGTGAGCCTATGCCGTGGAAGGTGGACGACAAGCCCGCATCATCAACAACACCTCCACCTTTTTCACCAGCAAAGGAGATATAATCACATGGGTATGGGCACTCCCCTTGGCAACTGCCAAGCTTGGGGGAGGTGCCCCGGTATCGTATCACCATCACAACTCCTATCTTTACCGTTTTTCTTAGTTGGATCCTTTTAGTAGTATCTTGATCTAGTAGAATAAATTTTATGGCATGATCTAGTTTTGAGTTTTGCTTTATGATCTCTCTATGTAATTGAGTCCGTGAGATATATATATATATATATATATATATATATATAAAATAAAGTTAGTTGAGTCAAGGGCTTGATTATTTTGCCATGATCTTGGGTGAATAAAAGGAAAGAAAGAAGAAAAAGAATAAAAAGAAACAAAGAGTTCATATTGATCTTATTGAGAGTAATGACTTCACATAGAAAGAGTATGATGATTAAAAGTTGTTGGGAGTTGGCAAATATAGCTTTGGTCATCGTTGCAATTAATAGGAAGTAATAAGGAAAGAGAGGTTTCACATATAGATATATTATCATTGACATCTTTTTATGATTGGGAGCACTCATTAAAATATAACATGCTAAAGAGTTGATGTTGGACAAGGAAGACAATGTGATGAGTTATGTTTTCTTATATCTGAGATAAAGTATGTTGTCATGGATCCTCTAACATGTTGAGCTTGCCTTTCCCCCTCATGCTAGCCAAATTCTCAGCACCAAGTAGAGATACTACTTGTGCTTCCTAATACCCTTAAACCAGTTTAGCCATGAGAGTCCACCATATCTACCTATGGATTAAGTAAGATCCTTCAAGTATGTTATCATCGGTGCAAAGCAATAAAAATTTCTCTAAACATGTATGATTGATTGGTGTGGGAGAAATAAGCTTTATACGATCTTGTGATGTGGAAGTAATAAAAGCGACGGACCGCATAATAAAGGTTCACATCACAAGGGGCAATATAAAGTGACGTTCTTTCGCATTGAGATTTTGTGCATCCAACCATAAAAGCGCATGGCAACCTCTGCTTCCCTCTGTGAAGGGCCTATCTTTTATTATTATCCTCTACCTTATGCAAGAGTCACGACGATCTTCACCATTCCTTTTTCATTTTATCCTTTGGCAAGCCTAGCATGTTGGAAAGAACATGATATGTATATCTAATTGGATGTAGGGGAGCATGAATTATTATTGTTGACATTACCCTTGAGGTAAAAGGTTGTGGGAAAAAAATATAAGCCCCTATCTTTCTTTGTGTCCGATTAAAACTCCGTAACCACAAGTATTGCGTGAGTATTAGCAATTATGAAGGACTAAGTGATAGTTGAGTATGTGGACTTGCTTTAAGCTCTGACATAGACTCTTTTCGATGTTATGATAAATTGCAATTGCTTCAATGACTGAGGTTATAATTTGTTGGTGCTCAATAAGGTTTCTGATTCATACTTTTGCATTGTGAAAAGATCATCACTTGAACATAAGTAATCATATGACAAAATCTACATGTGTTGCTGTTATAAGAACAATCATGATGCCTTCATGTCCGTATTTTACTTTTATCGACGCCTCTACCTCTAAACATGAGGACATATTTATTGTTATCGGCTTTTAGCTTGAGGACAAGCGAGGTCTAAGCTTGGGGGAGTTGATACGTCCATTTTGCATCATGCTTTTATATCAATATTTATCACATTATGGGCTGTTATTTCACATTATGTCACAATACTTATGGCTATTCTCTTTTATTTTACAAGGTTTACATGAAGAGGGAGAATGCCGGCAGCTGGAGTTCTGGGCTGGAAAAGGAGCAAATATTGGAGACCTATTCTGCGCAACTCCAAAAGTCTTGAAACTCCACGGAATATCTTAAAATAAATAAACAAAAATTGTCGCCAAAGATGAAGGCCAGGGGGCCCACACCCTGCTCACGAGGGTGGGGGGCGCCCCCCCTAGGGCGCGCCCCCTACCTCGTGGGCCCCCTGGTGGCTCTCCGATGCCCATCTTCTCCTATATGAATTCTTCCGTCAAGAAAAAAACAAGAAGCAACCTTTCGGGACAAGACTCCGCCGCCACGAGGCGGAACCTTGGCAGAACCAATCTAGGGCTCCGACAAAGCTGTTCTGCCGGGGACACTTCCCTCCGGGAGGGGGAAATCATCACCATCGTCATCACCAACGCTCCTCTCATCGGGAGAGGGCAATCTCCATCAACATCTTCACCAGCACCATCTCATCTCCAAACCCTAGTTCATCTCTTGTATCCAATTCTTGTCTCCAAGTCCGGGATTGGTGCTAGTAGGTTGCTAGTAGTGTTGATTACTCCTTGTAGTTGATGCTAGTTGGTTTATTTGGTGGAAGATCATGTGTTCAGATCCTTTATGCATATTATTACCCCTCTGATTATGAACATGAATATGCTTTGTGAGTAGTTACGTTTGTTCCTGAGGACAAGGGAGAAGTCTTGCTATTAGTAGTGATGTGAATTTTGTATTCGTTCGATATTTTGATGTGTTGTATGTTGTCTAGCCTCTTGTTGTGTTTTGTGAACGTCGACTACATAACACTTCACCATTATTTGGGCCTAGAGGATGGCATTGGGAAGTAATAAGTTGATGATGGGTTGCTTGAGTGATGTGTTTAAACCCTAGTTTATGCGTTGCTTAAATGAGGGCTGTTTTGGATCCATATGTTTCATGCTATGGTTAGGTTTACCTTAATACTTTTGTTGTAGTTGCGGATGCTTGCAATAGAGGTTAATCATAAGTGGGATGCTTGTTCAAGTAAGAACAACACCCAATAACCGGTCCACCCACATATCAAATTATCAAAGTACCGAACGTGAATCATATGAACGTGATGAAAACTAGCTTGATGATATTCCCATGTGTCCTCGGGAGCGCTTTTCCTATTATAAGAGTTGTTCCAGGCTTGTCCTTTGCTACAAAAAGGATCGGGCCACCTTGCTGCACTTTATTTACTCTTGTTACTTGTTGCTCGTTACAATTTATCTTATCACAAAACTATCTATTACCATCCATCAGCCGGCTCAGGGCCTCCAGACCATCCCACTCACATGGCCGTTCACGGTCTGAGGGCTGGTTATGTTGGGCCCGTTCCCTCGAGCGCCTGACGGCTACCGCTACCTCTACGTTGCCATTGACAAGTTCACCAAGTGGGCAGAGGTGGAAGCCGTCCGCACCATCCCAGCTGGTTCCGTGGTCAAGTTTATCAAGGGTCTCGTGAGCCGCTTCGGGGTCCCCAACCGCATCATCACTGATAACGGTTCGTAGTTCACCAGTAATCTCTTCAAAACATACTATGCTAACCTTGGAACGCAGATCTGGTACACTTCGGTGGCGCACCCCAGGAGCAATGGTCAGGTGAACGCGCCAACACGAAGGTCCTGAGGGGCCTCAAGACCAGGACTTTCAAGAAGAAGCTGGAGGCCTGCGGTAGGGGCTGGTACGAGGAGCTCCAGTCTGTGCTGTGGTCCATCTGCACCACCGCCACCAAGCCGACGGGCGAGACCCCGTTCTTCCTCGTCTATGGGGCAGAAGCAGTCCTCCCTCATGAGATCAAGCATTGCTCCGCACGGGTCCTGGCATTTGATGAAATGCAACAGGATGCCACGCGGGGGATGGACCTCGTGTTGGGGGAGGAACACCGCCGTGAAGCCGCGCTATGGGCGGAAAGGTATCAGCAGGCGCTGCGGCGATACCACTGCCGCAACATCCGCTACAGGATGCTTGAGGCGGGTGACCTCGTCCTGAGGCGGGTCCTCTCCAGGGAGGGGCTGCACAAGCTCTCACCCATGTGGGAGGGCCCGTTCAGGGTCGTCCATGTCTCCAGGCCTGACGCCGCGCGCCTGGAAACGCAAGACGGGGTGCCCATCCAGAACGCCTGGAACATCCAGCACCTCCGGAAGTTCTACCCATGAAGCAAGCCCAGCGCCTGTGAAGAAAGGCCCAGGCAGGCCCAGCGCCTGTGAAGAAAGGCCCAGTGCCTGTGAAGAAGGCCCAGTGCCTATGAAGATCGCCGCCCGTGACACTCTCACGTAATAATGAGTGGGGTTGTACACGCCTCGGAGTCTCAAGAGTGCCTCCCTCGGGCCTCGGGGGCTCCCTCCCACGTCTTAGTGGCAACACTTAGCTCCGCGCTGGTGAGAAGACTTGAATACTAGACTAGGTGCCGGACGCGGCTTTTCATTTGCTTTCCGCAGTTGGCTCGCCTTCTTTTAATCGAAGTTTGCTTCTGGTGTTCCTTGCTGATTTGGTTCTGTCGCCTTTTGCCGCTATTTCCGACTCTAGTTAGACTGTGTTCTCTCTCTCTCGTATACCTCGCGAGGGGGCTAGGCAGGTGCCCTCACGAGCGTTTTTCCTTCTCTTTGCCTTCCGTCTGCTTTCTCGTGAGGCACCCTCGCTCGAGCCCACAAGCTAGTGCATCTCTCCTAATCCATGCCCTTCGGGTACCGTGATATGAAGCGCTGGGTCAAGGCTTGGGTGAACGATAAGTCTACTAGCGAGCTTCCTAACGAATGTTTTGCAGTTCCTGAGCGACCACTAAGTCAAGACGGGCACAAGGAAACAAGTGCCTCGTGAAGAGGAGGCTACCCCGGACGCGCCAAGCTAAGTTATTTCTGCACAAAATAACGACACAACACGGAAACAACAAACATAGCATAATGATTGAGGAATCATAGTTTGATACACGCCCCTCCAGGGCCCATACTGGTTTCATTTTTTATGCAGGAAGGAAAGGAAGAACAGAACAAAAGTGGCGCTTGCCCCTACAGCGGTCCACGGGGGCAGGCCCTTGGCGACGTCCCGAGCTCAGCCGGACCCCTCACCCTCACATAGAGGGTCGCGTCACCGTCATACTTGAAGTGGAGGGTGCACCGCCTTCCCAGGCCGCGCGCGCGGGCAAATGTCTGCCAACCGCGAGCCAGGGCTATGTTGCCTGCGGCGGAGACCTGGACCATGACCCAAGAAGCCCTGCTGCAGCAACCGTCCGCCTGCAGCCAGAACCCGCCTGGGCCAGAGGCTGGTAGCTCATCGACGAAGAAACGCGGAAGTTGAAGCCAGTTGTCGGTCGGGTTCTGCGACCAGACAACGAACTCCGGCAGCCCCTCTGCCGAGTGGAAGCATGGCCGGGGAGGCCGCGCAACCACGACGCGTCCCCCTTCATCGACGGGGCTGCCGCTACCGGAGCGACCCCTGCCACGCGCAGCGGCGCCACCCCAGGAGCGGGGGGGCACGGCGGGGGTTGCGGTGTGCTTACGGGGACGGCCGCATCTGTGCTTGGGCACAGGGGAGCCGGGCCCCTCACGGGGGGCCTTCCCCTTCTCCGCGGCAGAGAACCTCTTTGACGGCGCCATTGCTACTAGCAGAGGAGCAAGGAGGAAGAAGCAAGTGGACTGGGAAGAGATGGGCGACGGGGGCTCCGCCCCCTCCCATTTATAGCAAGAGAAGGCCAACCAGTGCCTCCCACGATCACAGGTAATGATGGTTTTCCCTTGCATGACGCATGGACTTGTCAAGTTAGGCAGTTGCCATGGCAGCGTGGGGAAGCCGAGACGCCCACGTCCAATCAACCGCCACAAGTCGACTAGGGCCGTAGGTTATTGGGGCCTGCGGCGCTCCACACTTGACCTTTAGCTTCGCCTCGAAGCCAAGCCCGAGCGTGCCTTGAGCCCGGGGGCTACTGTCGGCGTTCTGGGAACGGGGGTCCCCAGACTTGCCTGCCTGCGGCCCACGGCGTGGCTCTCCGCGTGGGCCCATACGACCCATCTTCACTAACAAGGCATTCAAGACCCTCGCGAGGGGCCAAGCCTCGCGAGGCGGACGACACAAGACCTCCTCAGGAGCAGCCTCACCAGGTTGGCTTGCGAGGGGCGGAGAGATCAAGGCGAGGCAAACCTCGCGAGGTTCTTGTGGCGTGAGCCATGACGATCAAGATCAGGCGGGGGCCATCATGCGCAGTGTCCTTGTTTCCCCTTTGGTGCTAAGGAAGCGAGCGCAGGCGCGAAGTACCGAGGCATCAAGCAAAGGTTTCCATATCGGTGCAACAAGACCAAGACCAGCAGGACGGCAAGACGGAGGTCACCATGGAGCCCAAGGCAGCGTCACCACCAGAGCCTTTTGCAGGCGAAGACCACTTTTGTCAGGATAAGCTGTACTAGTTGTGCCCTTTCAAATTGGCCGTTGTTGGCTCCCTTCCCGCTCAATATTTGGGGAGAGGACCAGGGCCTATATAAGTAGAACTAGCCACCACCGTAGGACATAACACATTCAGAGGCATCTCATCTGATCTTGAGTGATCCTCATCCACACACAGAGCGCAAGAACACCTCAACCTCAGGAGGTTGTTCTTCCCCTTGTATTGTTCATCATTGGCCCAAGAGGCAATCCACCACCACCACACTGGAGTAGGGTATTACACCACAACGGTGGCCTGAACCAGTATAAATCCTGTGTCCCTTGTGTTGCGAGTTCGTCGAGCTCGTCTGTGAGATCTTAGCAAGCTAGGACGTGGATCGGTAGGGGGAGAACTTCGTGCGCACCCCAGAGTTCGAACCTTAAGGGTTTTGCTGGATCCCGTGATCCGACAATAGTGGTGTTAGCCCACTGAGGCTTGATGCGGAGCTTGACGGGCTCGTGACGAATCCAGTCGGGGGCAACAAACTCATCATCGGGATAGAGCTTCTCCCAAGTCTTTGTGATCAAGAGAAACAGGTAAGGTCCATAGATGGGAACCTTATGGGTGAACACAGCAAACCGGAGCTCACACCACATGATCTGTGAGACATCAAGTGGTTGCGTCTGGGCATGACGCGCCTCCTCACAAATGAGCATCATATCCACGAGATAGGCATGCACCTTATCCTTGTTACCAATGCGCGGAAAGAGGGAGTTGCGGAAGATCCGATGCATGATGTCAAGGAATGAGTTCAGCATTGTCGGTGTTCTGGGAACGGGGGTCCCTAGACTTGCCTACCTGCGGCCCACGGCGTGGCTCTGCAGGTGGGCCCGTATGGCCCATCTTCACCAACAAGCGTTCAAGACCCTCGCGAGGGGCCAAGTCTCACGAGGCGGAAGACACAAGACCTCCTCAGAGGCGGCCTCACCAGGTCGGCTCGCGAGGGGCGGAGAGATCAAGGCAAGGCAAACCTCGCATGGTTCTCGTGACGTGAGCAATGACGACCGAGATCAGGCGGGCGCCAGCACGCACAGTGTCCTTGTTTCCTCTTTGGTGCTAAGGAGGCAAGCGCAGGCGCGGAGTGCCGAGGCATCAAGCAAAAGGTTTCCATATTAGTGCAACAAGACCAAGACCAGCAGGACGGCAAGACGGAGGTCACCATGGAGCCCAAGTCGGCGTCACCACCAGAGCCCTTGGCAGGCGAAGACTACTTTTGTCAGGATAAGCTGTACTAGCTGCCCCCTTTCAAATTGGCCGTTGTTGGCTCCCTTCCCGCTCAATATTTGGGAAGAGGACCAGGGCCTCTATAAATAGGGCTAGCCACCATAGTAGGAGGCAACTGGTCTTGATCTCATCTTGAGTAATCCTCACCCGCACACAGAGCACAAGAACACCTCAACCTCAGGAGGCTGTTCTTCCCTTATAACTGTTCATCCTCAGACCAAGAGGCAATCCATCACCACCACACTGGAGTAGGGTATTACACCATAACGGTGGCCCGAACCAGTATAAATCTTGTGTTCTTTGTGTTGCGAGTTCGTCGAGTTAGCCCTTGAGATTTTTGCAAAGCTAGGACGTGGATCGGTAGGGGGAGATCTTCGTGCGCACCCCAAAGTTCGAACCTTAAGGGTTTCGCCGGAACCCGAGATCCGACATTTGGCGCGCCAGGTAGGGGTGCGCCAAAGCTTCCCTTCCGCCGCTCTGCGTCCCGTTGCTTCATCGTCTCCATGGCGGACGCATGCCGCGCTTGCTCTGAGCGCCGAGCTGTCCTCGCCACCCGTGTTGCTCAGACGGCTCCCGTCGGTGGGCCACCCCGTCGTTCTCCGTCGCCTGCCGCCAACGCTGCCATCGGCCAGGCAGAGAACGAGCAGCAAGCATCCTCGCTGCAACCCTCGGTGCGGCGGGATCGCCGCACCGCCACTTCATCGCTGACCCCGGCCGGTTTGTCATCCCATGCTCGTCGCGCTCCCGTGGACGCGCGAGCTCCTGCGCTATCGCCCCGTCGACGACCCCTACGAGGACTGGCTCGACCGCATCGCCGAGCTTGTCAGCGTCGCAGGGGGCTCCCCTGCACCGTCCCTCTCGCTGCCTCGCCCTCCACCAGCTGCGGGCGGCGTGGCCCATGGAGTGCCTCCACCACCTCTGCCCCTAGACGGAGTCTTGGCGCCAAGGGGCGCGGCCCCACGGCGTGACCTGCCGTGTCCGGCACCCGCGCCAGAAGAGAGAAGCTACCAAGAAGTCCCTCGCCCGCAAGAGAACGCTCCACCGCTTCCCGCACCGCCACGCCAGGATCGCTTGCTGCGGCAGGGCCCCGTGCCGCTTGCCGTGGCGGCGCGCGGGCGCCAAGACCAAGCTCTGCCTCCAAGACGGGCCCCGGTGACCACGGCCGGCTGCCGCGCCTTCACCCCCGAGCTGCGTAGCATCGCCTGGCCGGGCAAGTTCAAGCAAGACCTGCCTCCACACTACGACGACACCCCCGACCCCACGGAGTTCCTGCAGCTCTACGAGCTGAGCATCGAGGCGGCCAACGGCGACGAGAAAGTCATGGCGAACTGGTTACCCATGGCTCTCAGGGACGGTGCCCGTTCGTGGCTCCTGAACCTACCTCCAGGCATGATCTCCTCCTGGGACGGGATGCGCGACCGCTTCGTCGCCAACTTCTAGGGCACTCACGACTGCCCACCGGCCGCGGGTGACCTAAGCCGCGTCAAGCAACAACCAGGAGAGACCCTCCAGAAGTACATCCAGCGCTTCAACGACGTTCGCCTCAAGATCCCCAAGGTGACGGACGAGGCCATCATCTCCGTGTTCTCTGATGGCGTCTGCGACGTCAAGATGAAGGAGGAGCTCACCATCCATGAGGAGTTGTGCACGTCTCTGGAGCTGTTCAACCTGGTGACCAAGTGCGCAAGAGCTGAGGAGGGGCGCCTCTCCCTCCTCGAGCTCCCGGCTGCGGACCCGGAGGAGAAGAAAGCCAAGGCCAAGGACGTAAAGCGCTAGGGAGCAACCATGATCGCGGCGGAGCCAGACACCAAGCGCAGCAGGGACCAGCCCGAGTCATCCAAGGGCAGCCGACCGTTCTGCGCCTCCCACAACCTGCATACCCACAACACCAGCGACTGTCAAGAGCTTAGAGCCATTCGAGAAGGACGCTTCGGTCGACGCCCTGAGCGCAACGACCGGGGTTACGAAGGAGGAGGAGGACGTGGTGGCGGACGCTGGGATGACCATGGCCCGCGCCAGGAGTGGCGCGACCGGCCTCGTGAGGACTGCTGGCAGGATTAGCCTCGCGAGGACGCCTGGAGGGATCAGCCTCATGAAGATCGTCCTCAGGGCAACGCCGGTCTGCCTCCACTACCGCCACCACCAAGAAGGAATGGCGACCACCATCAAGACGAGGGGGCTGGGGGCTTCCAGGAGCCGCGTGCATCGCCTGCATCTTGGGTGGAGCTCAGGCCCAGGCCTCACAGCGTATCTTCAAACAGTTTACTCGTGAAGTGAACGCCGTCCTCCCCAAGCTCGAGGCCACACGCCCGCTCAGATGGTCCAAGTGCGCCATCACGTTCAGCTCGGCAGATCAGCTCAAGTGTGCGGCCATTGCTGGCGTTCTCCTGATGCTTTGTTCACCAATCATCAGCAAGGTGCAAGTCACCAAGACCCTCATCGACGGCGGCGCAGGGCTCAACGTCCCGTCCGTCGATACGTTCGACAACCTCCAAGTGCCGTATGACCAGCTTCAGCCCACCAAGCCTTTCTCAGGAGTGATCGACGGTTCCACCACACCGATAGGGCAGGTCCGCCTCCCTGTCACCTTCGGAGAACGCAACAACTACCGCACCGAGCTCATCGACTTCTACGTCGCGCACATCCGTCTGCCATACAATGCCATCCTCGGGTATCCAGCCCTGGCCAAGTTCATGGCGGTGACCCATCACGGCTACAATGTCCTCAAGATGCCAGGAAGCAGCAGAATCATCACAGTCCCGTGCGAAGAAAGAGATGCGGTGTGCTCCCTCAAGCGTGCCTTCCAAGCTGCAGCAATCGACGACCCCGACAGCAAGGGCAAGTGCCCTCCTGAGGCCACCGCCAAGAAGAAGAAGCAGCTGCGCTGTGCAAGACCTCAGGAGGGTGGCGTCGCAAGCGGAACCTCGTCAGGATCAGTGCCCGTGCCAGGGGCGCCTCCCTCCATCACATAGGAAGGCACGCCCGGCGCCCTTCTCGGGCAGGGCTCGGGGGCTCTCTTCGGGAGGGCCTCAGACCTTGCCGACATCACGAGGGAGGCGCTCGGGCACCACTTGGAGGCGTGCTTCATGGCACGTTTCCCTCAGGAGAACACAGGGCGAGGAGCGCCCACCGCTCAAGAGTTCATCACCAGGATCACTCAAGAACTGCAAGACGCAAGGGCCATGCGCGGCGACCGCTGCTCACCAGGCGCAGCTCCCCATCCAGGCGAGGATGCCGGACTGCGCGTCTGCATCGACGTCCCAGGGCTCAACAGGGCCGCATCTCAGGAGCTCTTCTGGCCTTCGCACGTGGGACGCTGCGAGGATCCACCACACAACTACGTTCGCATGCCTTTCGGCCTGCCGAGTGTGGCGTCCACCTACCAGCGCAACTTGCAGCATGCCCTGGCATCCCAGGAGGCCAGGCACCACGCTGTCCTGATGGAGATGGAGACGGTCCTCAAGGAACCGCCTGGACCCCCAGAGCCTCCCGAGGCTCAGGGCCCCGGTGGGTCATGAGGAGCGACCCGTTTGCCACGTACCTGCAGCTGCTCCAACATCCCTTCATCGACAGAACCAGGTGACATTTTCCAAGTTTGTTTAGCTGGGAGCGCCCCCTAGGCTGCATCATTACCAGGCCGCGTGGGTCCGTCCCTGTGGCATGTATCCCTTTTTTATGTCTTTAGCTTACCTTGCTGGGGGCACCCCTCGGGCTGCATCATCCCCAAGCCTCTCGGGCCGGACCTGGTGGCATGTATCCTTCCTGCATTTACTTGAGCTAGTCTGCTTTCCATGCTTAATCTATCTATGACTATCACCTGTTTGACTCTCACCTCCCACGGGGGCTACTCACGCTGGCACGACGCTTGTGCACGGGTCCGTACCTGCAACCTCGACAAATCTGAGCGGTCGAAGCTCGCTCATGCACGCCCAAGACGCCACCTCACCAAGCCCTCAGTGCCTTCATCTCCTCGCGAAGCAACCAGCGGCGGACTAGCAACCATAATGGCAAACTGTGTTCCTCCTTGTGCTGGCTTGCAGGAATCTCATGAGAATGACAGCAGGTGGCACCGCGAGCTCCCTCTTCTCCCATACAATCCTCTTGCGCGTTAAAAGGGGGGCTCCAGAGCATCGTGACTCAGGAGCTCCTATTGGCTCTCCAACCCTCACCCCTGGCCTTGACCACGTCACGCGCCTGGCATACCAGCGGCGGCTGAGCTCGCTCGAGGGCCGGGACCTGAGGACACAGAGCATTAAGGAGAGCGTGGAGAAGAGGGGGAGGCTCGCATGGACCTGACCTAGCTACGCATGAACATGGCGCATCGCGAGGAATCGACCCCGGACCATCAAGATAAGTCTCGCACTCAGATCAGCTAATCGTTGGAGCCTAGGGGTCACGCTCGCTGCAGCCCTGTTGCGGCAACGCCGCCTCCCTTTCTTAACTTACCACAGCTGCTTGAGCGCTAAAGGGGACCTCCTGAGCATCGCGCCTCAGGAGCTCTTACTGGACCTCGGGCTGCTCACCTCCTGGCCTTGACCATGGCACACGACCTGACATACCAGCGACGACTGTAGCCTGCCTGGGGACCGGGACCTGTCAGCGTAGAGCGCCAAGTCGTCGCGAGGTCAGAAAGGGGAGACCGAGCTGAAGCAGGACTTGCGCTCGCAAATTTTCATAACAAGGAAGATATTAACAAGAGACATTACAAAACCTTTAGACACCCCCATGGGGCACTTCTTGATTCCTCGCAGGGAACAAAAGGAAAGAGCTTAGGGAATCATATCTACACACGCCCCCGCAGCCGACGCCATCATCAACAGTGGGCCATGGGAGGCCGGTGCCAACCCCATCCCGATCAGCGACAGCGGTGGCTGGACGCTGCAGCCTTGCTCCGGGCGCGGCGAGAGCTCGGGGGCACATAGTTGTCGTCGCTCGTCTCCGGAGTCTCGTAGAGCTCAGGAGAACCACTGGGCACCCAAGAGTCGCTGCTGCTGGAGGAGCCACAGGTCGAGCACGCATCGTCCTGGCGCTACCCACCAGGGCAGCACTCCAAGCGGCGGCCCTCTACATCGAAGACCTTGAAGGACAGCGTAGAGGTGCCGTCATAATCGAAGTGGATCGCAAGAGCGCCCTCAACGCGACAAATCCGCCCGACCACACCCCAGCCGCGGGTCATGAAGATCTTGCCGGAGGAGACCACTTCAACCTCTGCTCCGGTCACCGGAGCGTCGCAGTCAGCATGCTGCAACCAGAGCTCGAGGGGTCCCCTCGGTGGCATCACGTCGGAGAAGAACCACGGGAAGCGTATCCAGGAGCGCGGAGGCATCACTGCCCACAACACGAGTTCACGAGAGGAGTCCGCAGCATGGATTCCAGGGGCGACGACGCGTGTCACCACGGCGCGGTGGCCGTCACTACAAAAAAGGCCACATCCGTGACATTTTGGGCTGAACGAATTTTTTTTCTATCATACTTATGACACTTCTATGACGATAATTGTGACAAAACCTGGTATCATCATAGATGTGGTGGGGTCCTACTTCTATGATGAAAAATCATGACAGTTGGGCTTTTCGTCCTGGGCGGGCCGGAGACGCAGCTGCATGACATTCTTTGGGCCGTCCATGACGGAAAAAACCATGGTAGAAGCGAGGGCGCGGAAAATATCGGGGAGTCCCCGGTTACGGTGGGTGGTCGGGGGCCGAGCGATGCGCGTTTCTCTCGTACGTACGCGCGTGTGTGCGAGGCGTTGGGCTCTAACTGAACCCGAGCGATTGCACTGCAGGCTACGCGTTACTGAACCCGAGCGATCGATCGATGGCTGTTAACTGAACCCGATCGAGCGATTCCTTTGATGCTGCTGCTAACTGAAGCCGATCGATGCTGCCTCTGGATGAACAAGTGAGCGCTATGGGGTTGGTTGAACAGTTCGATGGGGGTGGATGAATAGGACCCCGTGGTGTTGCCTCTGGATGAACAGGACCCCGATCGATCGAGCCGGTTGGGGCTGGATACACAGGACCCCGTGGAGGGCAGGATGAACAGGACCACCCCGTGGAGGGAAGGATGAACAGTAGACAGTGGAGGGCTGGATGAACAGTAGCCTGTGGAGGGGTGGTTGAATAGGAGCCCGTGGAGAGGGCTGGTTGAACAGTAGCCGGTGGAGTAGCGCGCAGTGGAGGCTGGATGAACAGGAGCCCGTGGATGAACAGTCGCAGGTGGAGGCTGGAGGAGGTCGACGGTGGATGAACAGTAGCCCGTGGAGGCTGGAGGGGGTCGACGGTGGAGATGAACAGTATCCCGTGGAGTCCCGTTTTGCGGTACGCCACACCCTCCCGATGAACAGGACCCCTGCACGACCGTGGCGCTCCAACACAAGTCTGCTTCTCTGCTTTTGCGGTACGCCACACCCTCCCGATCAACAGACCCCGTTTCGACCGTAGGAGGTCTGCTTTCCTCCGCTTTTGCGATGCGCCGACACCTCCCGATGAACAGGATCCCGTTTCGAACGTGGCCGGTCGAACACAAGGCCCTTTCCTCCGTTCTGCAGTACGCCAGGCCTCGTTTCCATCGGCTGTTCCGTCCAAGCCCTCCCGATGAACACGACGACGCATTCTGTTCTAACCCAGCCGGTTGGCTCCCCATGAACACGACGACGACGTTGTTTCTCCGTTCCGACCCAGCCATGTACACGAGCCCTGGCCGTACGTATGCGCGAGTAGGCATTTGAGACCCTGCCCGTATGTATGTTCGTGGCCGTATTTTCTTTCTTGCACACTGGCCGCTGTATGTACGTGTACATGCTACGTGCGCGCCTCTACTACGACATGTGCACGCCTCTACATTGACCAGTATGTCCGTACACGTTCGCGACTAGAATGACAACGCTACGTAAGCTTCGACCAGCTGGGTCCCGACTGTCAGGCACTTCCTTGTGTGCGAAGATGTAGCTGGTGGGTCCCAAAGACTCGTGGGGCGCTTAATCATTTTTTTGCCCGGACGCACTTCCTTGCGTGCGAAGATGTAGCTAGTGGGTCCCAGCAGTCAGGGGGAAACATTTTTTCACGAAATACGATGGCCCGTCCGATGGGTCCCTGCTGTCAGGTGGAGGAATAATTATTTTGCATGTAATAAGGAGGCACTTACTTGCTGCGGCCGTGGACCCAGCTGTCAGCCTCTCCACGTACAGTCCACATCCGTTGGAAGCCGTTCCTTCCCCACGTTGACCATGCCGCACCGAGAGCACCAGGGTGGTGGACGACGGCAAGGCCTAGGAAGGGGACGACGCGGAGCCGGGGAAGACGCGGCAGTGGAAGCCCGCGCGGAGAGGAGTACGAGGGTTCACTGGTTCGGCTGCGGTGTGAGGCTGCCGTCGCCGCAGGGCCTGGCCAGCGGTGGGAATAGTAGGGGGCGGTGAGGCCTCATGGCAACCTGACCGACCACGGGAGGCAGGAGCATGCGGCACGACCGGCGCTGCTTTGGGCGGCTGGAGCAACAAGACCAGAGGTTGAACAAGCACTACGGCCGTTGGATGGACATCGTACGGTCACTGGAGCTAGAATCATTCATATTGACTAAGTTGACAAGGCACTCCGTCCCCGTCAACTTAGTAGGCCCACAAGTCAGCCTCCCACCCCCAACCAGCAGGGGAGTATTCATTTTTTTGTGCGTAATAAGGAGGCACTTCCGGTGGGTCCGAGCTGACAGCGGGGGGAACATTTTTTTCACGCAATACGGTGGCCCTTCCTGTGGGTCCCAGCAGTCAGGGGGGAAACGTTTTTTTCACGAAATATGGTGGCCCGTCCGGTGGGTCCCTGCAGTCAGGTTGAGGAATCATTATTTTCCGCGTAATAAGGAGGCACATCCTTGCTGCCGTCATGGACCCAGCTGTCAGCCTCTCCACGTACAGTCCACGTCCGATGGAAGCCGTTCCTTGACCATGTTTACCACGCCGCGCCGAGAGCATCAGGGCGGTGGACGACGGCGAGGCCTAGGAAGGGGACGACGCGGAGCCAGGGAAGACGCGGCAGTGGAAGCCCGCGCGGAGAGGAGTACGAGGGTTCACTGGTTCGGCTGCGGTGTGAGGCGACCGTCACCGCGGAATAACAAGGGGTGTGGGTGAGTAGAGGGATGACCTGGCCAGCGGTGGGAGTAGTAGAGGCGGTGAGGCCTCCGCGGCATCACAGCCGGCCACGGGAGGCGGGAACACGCGGCATGACCGGCGCTGCTTTGGGCGGCCGGAGCAAGAAGACCAGAGGTTGAAGAAGCACTACGGCCGTTGGATGGACATCGTACGGTCACTGCTGCTAGAATCGTTTATATTGACTAAGTTGACAAAGCCCTTGGTATGCGTCAACTTAGTAGGCCCACGGGTCAGCCTCCAAAACAGTGCCCCCCAGATGTCAGGGGGAGGAATCATTTTTTGGGCGGCTTAAGCAAGAATATCCGAGATTGAAGAAATAGCACGACATCCATTGGATGGACATCCAACGTCCACAGCTGCCAGAACCGTGTGTTGTTGACAAAGCCTTGCATACACGTCAACTTAGTTTTTTTAGGGGACGCGTTAACTTAGAAGGCCCACAAGTGTTTGGCAGAGAACATATAGCCCATTTGCGATTTGTAAGAATGTACAACCCATTTTTTAATTCTAATGGAATTTACTACAACCCATTTACAGTTTGTACAAAGTACAACCCATTTTCTAGCTAGGACAAGATTAATAATTTCAACCAACCGTTCAAAACAGAATTAAAAAAAATTCCCACATTTTTATGGGATCCGAAATATTTTTATCCAAAATTTCTAGTCAGATTAAATATAATTTCAAAATAAAGTTGTATTACGTTAAAATCGAATGAAATATTGCGCGCGCAACAAGTAATGAAATTAAAATTTTCAAATTCCGAAAATAATATATTTTTTAAACTAATTACACATTTGGTGCATTTTTTTATAGTTACTGCCCAGTTATTATAATTACATCCCATTTATTATTTCTTAAAGTCCATTTTCTTGTTAAGCCTAATGCATACCTCCTAGGAAAGTTTGCAGCCCAGCGGGGCGGAGAATAACAAGTTGACCCGGATATTGTGTACAACCTGTCGGCCCAGCTTGCATTGTTGATGTTGAAAAAAGGCCCTGTAGTACAAAGGTAATCTAGCATGGCTACTCAGCCCACATTCAGCGATGCCGAAAGGCCCAAACAAGGCTTCAGACAACTTTTTGAAGTCACTGAGCTCAATTAATAACTTAAGAAAAATGTTAGATTACAGTGGAACCTAATTAAAAGCTGTCACGTGCAAAGAAATAATTCAACGGGTCCCACTTGTGCGTGTGTGTGTGTGTGTGAGAGAGAGAGACCCATCGGTCGATGCTCGTAAATACATCTTTCAGCCATATGCATTGCTGATGCTCAGTAAAAACTTATATAGTTGACACAATCATATAGAACATCATAGCACACTTAACTTGCATACACAAATTTCACGCAGGCGGCACAATCAGGATGGAAGAAGTGGATCGCTACGGGTAGGGCTATGTTGAAACCATCGAACTCGTACATAACTGTTCATCTTCTTTATGAATGACAGGGAAATATCTTGAATATTGTGCAAAGAAAATAGACAGACAACACAATAAGTTCTGCTAGCACATTAAGTTGACGTACAACCCTTTCTAAAAAAAAGTTCAGGTACAAAATTAGAATAGGTCACAATCAAATGTACTGGCACACCAAAGGCTTCACACCCATAGCTCGGATTTAACTAGTATCCGACAAGATTCAGTTGTTACCTCAAATTAGAGCACATCCAGCAGCCAGCCATGCCTCTTCTCCCAAAGAAGCAAAGGCCTCCGCCGCGATGGAGTAGGCCCTGCCATCCATCATTCCGAGCAACACGGGAAAGCCCGACGTTGACTCCTGTAATGGACGCCGTCGGACCGGACCAGCACCGGCCAGCGGCGGCAGGACTTCGATTGATGGATTGACCACTTCTTCGACATGCACGAACACTCAATACAGGTACTTCCCTAGCGTGGTCCGCGGCGGCCTTTGTGGCGATGAATAGTACAACCCCGCTTCCTGCACCGGTATCTCAACACCAATCACCTTCGGTATGGTGGACGGCTTCTTCATCCATGCCATAACCGTCAGAATGCAGCTGTCTGGATTAACAAACATACTTACGAGCTCACCTCCAAGGTCGTTGATAAGCTCATTCATGGACTCGCTGTTCCAAGCACGTAGAGGCATGCCGTGGAAGGTAAGCTTTGTTAAAAACTCAAGCTCAGAGGGCACCCAGCCCCATCCTGGGTGCCACCGATCAAAGCTCACCAGCGCGCCATCACAGAACAAACGCCCGGAAGATTCGAACACACGACTACAGTCGAAAGTTGTTCGGAACCTGACGAAGAAATCAGCCGGTGGCGGACAGACTTCAACGACCAAGTCACTTATTTGGATGCCGTGCTCAATGCCAAGAGCTTTCACAAGGTCGTCCGGCGAGGCGGGAGGCTGGTCGCTGTTGATTGTTACCATCAACACTTTGCCGGGAAACTGGTCGTCAAGCGCTGACATGCCACTGTTGAGCGACAGCATGCAGCGACCAAAGGCGGGACGGACCTCAGGATCTCTGGCTCGGAGATCCGTGTTGACCGGCGACATGATAGTGAGCTTGAGTACAGGGAGTACATGAGGGGGATTTGGGGGAACTGGAATTGGAATCGAGATTCCAGAGGTGGGAGAGGGGCGGGAGATTGGGGATGAAAAGGTAGCTTGAATTTCGAACACGCGCCAATATGCTCTCGGTGCGCAAGCGCGCGAAAACACCGGTGGCGCCCACATGTCCGCCTAAGAGTCCTTATTCTTTCTTTTTTGGAGAGCCCGGCCTTTTTTTAGGATCTTTTGAGAGCCCGGCTTGAGAGTCATAATTGACCTGTTTGGGATTGCGTTACTACTCGGCCCATATTCAACGACACCTCACTGGCCCAAACAAGTGTACATCATCGAAAAGACACTGAGCTCAAATTATATAACTTGAAAAAAGGAGATACACTCAACACCGGAGAATGGTGATGCCCTCATTTATCCCACCAGAGTTCGAGACAATAAACAGTTCAAACAACGATACATATACAACATTCAAACACCGACTAGTGACTACTATCGACATAAACAAAGCAAGACATGATAGTTCATAAGAAGTCTTGCTACACCACCAAAACGCACCCATCTCTGGCGCCAGACTCTCGTGATCCGCATTTAGAATGACATTCTAAACAGAGCCAACTATTACATAGTAAGAGTGACATAGATGAGGATGACCAAATGACAAGGAGTATGCATAACAAAAGAAAGAACTACCCATCCAAAACAAGCAGCAAAGACAACAAAGTCATTCGAGGAGATGATCCAACACCATCATAATTTGCAGCCCCGCTTCAGCGACCAATGATCTGGAGACACTAGTACTCCACCCTTTCGACGCAACAGCCCAATTACCCATCAACCTGAAGGCTTGAACCACATTACTGCCTATCATAATTGAGACATCCAAGGATCAAAGTTAATCCGGATGCCTTTGTCATTCTCACCTTCTTTTGGCTGTAGGTTGTATCGTTGACAATCAGGGAGTTTGCTCCCGAACTCCTAGGGCTCGCCGTGTAGACATAGTTTTCCAAAGCAAACAGAGCCTCTCTACCATCAAGGTCCTTGCCAATGATGATCTCCTGGTTAATCAGATAATTGAATCCGAGAAACAGAGAGTGTGAACCAAGGCTGTTTACCCGCCTCCAACTAAAAAATCCTGAAGGCCCCAACAAGCTGGTATCCTGCTCATAGACGTAACAGCCACTGTCTGGATACTCACGTATTTCATGGTGCTTGTATACAGTGGGGTTTTTGCAATATAACTTTTCCGGCTCATGTGTTCGAATGATCATCAGTCTTTTGTTGTCGTCTGATCGAGCGAGGAACCAGTTGTGCTTCCCTGTTTTTGGTAAAGGTGGTGTGATTACAAAGGGCACTAACTGTAGGGACACTTCATCATATCAAAAAGGACAAGCATTGTTAATGTAAGATCAGCATTGTTCAGAGTATGAGTAGGATAATGCAAGAAACAACATTGATATGTCCCTGTTGGAACTGGGAGGAAAATACAGGAAATGTATACCGGGTTCGAAAATATAGAAGTGCCATGCATGGTTATACTCATGTTATCTCGCAATGATTCTTCACAGGAAACTACCATGTCATGCATGTTATGGAATCATGTTATATCTTCACAAACAAATTCTTCAAGGTAACTAACAGACCATGCATTGTTATATACTCGTGTTCTGTGGGAATTTTTTTGTGAGGATATTATTCTAGCCATTGATTGTCAAGAAGGGCTTAATATAGGTATGTACACATGGTAAGCATTACAGGATTTCACTACTTCCAAATATAGAGTTCTCCATATGCACATTTACTTCCCTAATGTATGGTTAGATGAAACCAATAGTGTGGTGCATGTTTATACGTCATGAAAATGAGGAAACTAACATGGCCATTGATACACACTCATATTTAGTAGTAGTATATAGATTATCAGAAAATAAGGAGAATATCCATATATTCCTAACCGCTTGATTATTCAGGGTACAAATTGGTCAGAATGACATGATCACAATCGCATGAATTAACTCATTCCAAGTATAGCTGATTTATGGCGTCTCTAGTACATTGCCATAGTTCTACTCAAATTATGCTCAAACAGGGATATGCCAATCATCACAAAAAGTTCAAACAGTGTCATGGCATCATCATTAACATGAGATGGAAACAACTTACACGCCGTCCCAAGATGTCGTGGTGCCATCTGCTTTGTCGATCACAGAGATGATGCCATTGTGTTCAATAGCATCACGTATGTGTATCGCCTTTTGTGACGATCCACCGCAAGTCGAGTTGTCTCCATCTAAAGAAAGCACCGGCGTAAAGATAGGCGGTAGTCCCTTGTCGAACAAGGCAATTAGCTTGAAGTCTGCGTAATCCGCATGTCGTGTGGGCACTTGGCAGATTACAATCTTCTGCAAAACAAGGTCCGTCCAACTGATGCGGTAATCTAGATGACTAGGACCGCGATGGTAATACTCTATATAATCCAACGGAGGAAGGAGAGGTCTAGAAGTTCACGAGCACCAACTTTTTACTGTCTTCTCTGAAGGCAGCCATCCAGTGGGAGTTCATGCCGACCCAGTACATACCTTCCAAGAAGTTTCGGGCGATGGTGATCGGATCGAAGTCGAGGGAAATGATGTACGGCGACCCACTACATACCTGCAAAGAAGTTTCGGCTAATGGAGATCGGATTGAAGTCGAGGGGCATCATGTACGCCTCTGTATCATGGTGAGACAATCTTGCAAGACCAGATAGTAGCAAGCAGGGTGTCTTGAAAAGCTTAGGCCTCGCTTCAATGATGGACGTGTGCATGCCCCTCGAGCATGCAGCCAGCCGCAGGGCGCTCAACATATCCATACACGAACAACAGAGGTCGAGGACGTCACTGGGGAGATAGCTCCAATCGCGGCTCATATGGATCCTCCGCGGTTCGTGTTCGGCCATGGTGGAGTTTGGAAGGTGGGGTATTGGGGGGGCTTGATTTACGAGGGAGAAGGCTATCGGTGCTGGAGCGGCTAGCGAGGGAATAGTGGTACCTGGGGGTGGCGAGCAAGGCGAGGGTATGCGGGGGCACAATGAGATAATGATGAGTGACCTCAGGATCTCTGACGAGACGGAGATGGAGATGGAGTGGTTCTAGGGGAGAGGGAGACGAGGCGAGGCATGCTATATAGCGGCGGTGACAGTGACTGCACAGTGCATAAGGTGAGGCTGACTTTGGGAACCCGGACACGCCGCCGGGTGGTGTCACCTCGGTAGCCAGGTCTTGTCACTTCACTGTGAGGACCGGATGAATAATAGTATTTTGACCATCAAGTGTATCACAGTTGTACTACTACTACTACTACTACTAGTAGTAGGAGTAGTAGGAACATGAGTACACTCCCGTGCTAGCATGCCTCTGGGTTCACTTCATCCTCCAGCTATCATCCATATTGCGAGCAGAACCAAATTCTCGTGCATGCGGAAGCCAAGAAGGACTTTTCTTTTTTGAGGATAACCGCATATTCCTAACCATAGTAGGAACATGAGTAGTACTCCCTCCGGTCCTCTTTTGTCTGCGCATAACTTTTTTCAGTATTTCTCTAATTAGTCTACGTATATACCCTTTTGCATGCACCCATTTCCCTCCAAGCCCCGCATTCATAGCATTAATTAGCTACGCATGAGCAGCTGCAGCCTGACTCCAACCAATAAATTGCAGCATGCAAGTGGGCCACTCTGTGCGCATGGGAGAGAGAAAAAGCAACCGAAGAGCCCGTCCAATCCATTGCATGCAGCAGGCAAACCACCGCACCTCTCCTCATGCATGCGCATAACTTCTCCCATTTACTTCTCCATCAGGAACCGATTTTCCTCGGCTTTTTCACTACTCCTTGATCTTCATTTGCATCCAAACCACACTGCATTCACATTGTTTTAACCTCTTCATATCCTCCTAGAGTAATTCTGAAGCCCCTATAAATAATCATCTTTTTCAGTTAGATTATCCATCTAATCCTAATTCTCCAAACCATAGCCCTCCGGTCCAGCGATTCCAAATGGCGAAAGAGATTGAGATGCAGGTTTTTAGCGTCCAACATGTCCTCGTCGAAGGCTCATTGAGAATAGTTGCCACAGTCACCGACCACCCAAGGGTTGTTCGTAAGTGGATCAACAATGTATCCAACTCCCTCCAAAAGGTGGAGATGAATGTCATCGGTATCGACGCAGAGTACATGGAGTGTGCCACTGGTAAGATCCAACGTGCTACTGTCCTTCAACTGTGCCTCGAAGATGATGTTTTGGTGTACCACATCATACACGCGCCCTCCATACCAGGTGAGCTTCACGATTTCTTGTCTCGGGAGGACATATACTTCTGTGGGGCAGCCATCGTAGGGGACAAACATAAGTTGGAGCCATACAACCTTGATTTGAAAAGCATCGCTGACCTACAAACGAGAATAAAAATTCCTGTAGAAGATTGTGATAAACCGACACCATCCCTATTCGACGTAGAAAATTTTGTGCTAGGAACAAATCTTCAGAAGGGTGACGAGACCCTGGCATTAAGTTCGTCTGGATGGGAGAATTATCCCTTGATGTACAAGCTAATAAAATATGCTGCCCTCGATGCCCTTGTGAGTTTCGAGATAGCTGCAAGGTCCAGAGAGCTTGTTGCGAAGCCGTCTCCCACAAAAAATGAGAACAAGAAGAAGAAGAAGTAGAAGAAGAAGAAGAAGAAGAAGAAGAAGAAGAAGAAGAAGAAGATGCTGCACCAGCAGTAGGGCATTATGGATGGATGAACTATTTCCTCTCTTGTAAAAAATATTCCCTCTCTATGTATATTGATATAGATGGACTATTTAGATGGTGTGCATGTCTTTGGAACAAGTAGTAGCATGGGTCCGCTTGACTATAAGGAACTATTTATCCGCCTAGCTTTCTCTACTACTCCTTCTAGTGATCGGTATGCAATGCATGTGTCCGTAGACATAACAGCTTGTCCATGGAAGTTCAACTACGGCGACCATCACGTTTCATCCACTGCCACTCGCGATTCCCACGGTACCACGTCCCCCGACGTGCGCCTCACCCCTCTCGGCCGCACCGCCCCTCTGCCTTTGTGTGCATGACATGTGGGCCACCTTAAATGCGGCGAGCATCAAGTTTCTACCACAACAACACGAGATTCCCACGACGCCGCACGAACCCATGACACCACACGTCCCGCACCATCGAATTTTCGTCCAGCGGCTGTGACACATTTCGTCTCGGGCATCAATCCTCAGCTGGAGTACTTCTGTACTACAGGTATTACCCGCCGGTGTGGCCATCTACGCCTCGTAATGCCCCGACGCCCAGCTGTGGCACCCTCGCCACGGCCACACCACCACCGGCCGATTCATCTCGAACGAGTGAGTCGCGAACCACACCACCACCATGAGAATGACATGTGGGCCAGCCGCATTTAAGGTTCGCATGTCATTGACTCATAGGCCGGGCACTAAGCCACTGAGGTTTGGTCCCGTGGGCCCCGAGAGGGAAATGTAACTCCTGCGGCATGCCTTGTGGTGCTTCCGCGGTATGAGCTCGTGCCAAACCCGAAATTTGTTTCTTACTACTACCAACTACTAGTAAGGTACACGTGCATTGCACGCATGAGATTCTGGTGGTTTGTGCATTATGCTTCTACATGTGGAGTCTTCTAGACTGTCACATCCCTAGCTTTACCTAGCACTTGGTCTAGCTTGGTTGTTGCATCATGTTTAAATTTTAAAGGAAACTTGAAATGGGGATTGTTCAAACCCTAGCACTTTGAAATCCAAATAGGTCCAGCTTAAATAAATTGCATTCAAGAACCCAAAATGCTCTTCTTTGATGTTTGATATTTTTGGCAATGGTTTTGATCCATGCCAAAAATAATGAACATTTTTAAGGAACAAGTTGGGCACTGAATTTAAGTCATAAAATATTTGAATTGGGGCATTTAATTGCTATAAATATTATTAAATGCTCCAATAATTCTGGAAATAGCTAAGGGCCTCTGAGATAATTCAGTTATTGCCCATAATTAATTTCAGGATTTATAGAAATGATTTGGTGTTTTACTAAATCAAAAACAAATTGCAAAAATAGAAAACAGAAACAAATAAAAAGGAAAGCACCTACCTGGAAACTTACCTGGCGCTCACCATAGCCACCTGGACGGCCCAACATCACAGCCAACCCATGTGGGCATGCCCGTCTTCTTCCTTTAGCCAAGAGGGCAGAGGAGAAGTGTGGCGCTGTCAGGCGGCTTCGCCACCTCCTCGCTTCCACACAGGAGCCCCAATACTTCCTCACGCCACTCTGGACCCCTCTCTCCTCTCGCCACTCGCTGCTCTCTCCCTCCTCTGCTTTCTCTTGCGTGCAGCCACTGAAGCCTTGCCGTCGCCGCCGATGAGCACCACCGCGGACACCGACCTCCCCATGCCCAGCTAGCTAGTGCACAAGCTCTGCCTCGCTGCGGCGCACCCTTCCACCGAAGGACACGAGCCCGAAGGCCCCGCATCGACGCATCCATCGCCGTCTCTGAGCTCTGCTCCGCCGGATGCCACCGCCCGATTAGTCGTCCGTAGTTCGTCCCCGAGCCTGACGAGACCTCCATACGACTCCCTGTGAGCCCCTCTTCCTTCCCCTCATACCCCATGGTGGATTTTGTTCGCTAGCTCGATTCCCGCCATGGCCGAGAGCTTCTGCCGTCGTGTCTCATTGCCGCCGTGGCCTGAGCTCGATCTGCTCATGTCCGAGCATGCGGTAGTGCTCCAGGAGCTCCCCTGGTGCTCCTGCGCCGCTCAACCTGCTCGCTAGCAAGCTGCAACCCCGCGCCCCGGCCAAGCCCGAGCATCGCCGCCGCAAAGCTCATCGCCGGCGCTGCTACAGCCCGCATCAGCTCTAGCCACCACCACCATAGTACGCGCCCTACTGCGGGTGTTCCAACGCACCCGGCCGCGCGACCTACCATCGCCGGAGTTGGCCGGACGAGCGACCTCGCTGTGCCCTGTTTAGGCCGGCGGCTAAACACCGATTAGAGCTGACGTGGAGCATTAGGTTAGGTGCTAATCACTCGGTTAATTAACCCCTAGTGTATGACATGTGGGACCGCTGTTGTTAAAAACACGTGTTAAGTTAAGTAACCCCCTGTTAACTCTCTATCTCACTGACATGTGGGCCCCGGTGTCAAGTTTGACGTGGACCGGCCCCTGTTGACTTGCTGATGTCACTAAGGTCATGCTGACGCAGTTAATCATTTGCTGGATCAAAAATAATCTAGGAAATGCCAGAAAATAGTTAAAACTTCTAAAATTCGTAGAAATTCAACCATAACTCCAAATGAAATAAATTATATATGAAAAATGATCAGAAAAATACAATCTATCCATATGTACCATTTTCATGCATGTTAGAAAACTTATAGCTACTGTTTAGGACAAATCATATAAAGGGCATTTAAACCATCACATATGGAGTTCGAATTTGAATCTTTGATTCAAACCAACTTCATTTAACCTGTTGCTAGTTCCATTAGCTCAAATCACAACATATTGACATGTCATGATCATGCATCATATTGTGCATTGCATTGATTGTGTTGTTCCTTGTTTGTTGGTGTTTGTCCCCTCTCAGTAGACGATGTTCCGAAGATGTGATCAATGACACCGATGGAGAACTATACTATCTTCAGAAGTGCCAGGCAAGCAAAACCCCCTTGTTCATTCCGATACAATCCCACTCTCTCGCTCCTGCTCTCTTTTACTGCATTAGGACAACAACGCTTCAACTGATACATGCTGCGGTAGTTGAACCCCTTTCCTCTGCATGACCTGTCATTGCCACAGTAAATAGATGAAACCCACTAGGATGAGTAGGAGTTGTTTGAGCCCGGTGGCACGGTGTACCAAGCGTAGATCCACCCATCGAGGTGGGCTTGGGAACCCTGCTCACATCGTTTGGGGCCGTGAGCGACACCCCGGCTGGATCTCCTTGCGGATGGAACCCGAATAGGCGATAAACCTGGACGAGAGACTTGTGTGGTTAGTCAGGTCGTGGCCGACACCCTCGCTGGCCTTCCGCTTGAAGGTTGCCGAGTACATGTCGTGTAAACGGCGATAAGTGGTGAGAGCGTGTGTGAAGAAGTACACCCCTGCAGGGTTAATATGATCTACTCGAATAGCCGTGTCCGCGGTAAAGGACTTCTGGGTTGCTTGTACAGTTCATAGACAAGTGAAAGTGGATACTCTAAAACTCGCAAGATAAGCGTGAGTGCTATGGATGGCCTTCCCGTAGGGAGATGGGACCGGATCCATAGTGGTGTATTGATATGGTGAATATGTGGACTCGTGTGCGCCACTCCAAAAGAGTTACTTGCAGTCGTAGTTCAGGATAGCCACCGAGTCAAAGCTGGCTTGCTGCAGTCAAACTCCACCACCCCCTTTGTTGATACTGATGCATATGTAGATAGTTCTGATGTAAGTCTTGCTGGGTACATTTGTACTCACGTTTGCTTAATTTATGTTTTGCAGAGAGACTTCAGTCACGCTAGTAGTTCCATGTGGTCTTCGACGTTTAGCTTGTTACCTCAGCTACGATTTGCTGCCCTCGGTAGGATCTGGTAGATAGTCAGGCTTCTCAGCCTTTTTCATTTGTAGATGTCTGTACTCAGACATGTTAAGCTTCCGAGTGTGCTTTGACTTGTATGCTCTGAATGTTGGGTCATGAGACCCATGTTTGTAATGTCTCGCTCCTCGGAGCCTAATGAATAAATACTTTGAGTCATAGAGTTTTGTTGTGATGCCATGTTGTATTTACACATATCGAGCATATTGTGTGTATGATTGAAATGCTTGGTATGTGTGGGATCCGACAACCTAGTTGTTTATCCTTGGTAGCCTCTCTTATGGGTAAATGTAGTCTTGTGCTTCCATGAGCCATAGTAGTCTTCTATAGCCCGATTCACCGGAGTCCTGCTAGCCCAAAGACTATCGCTTCCGTAACACTGACCGGCCGGCATGTGATTCACTTCATTCCTCGTGTCTCATCCTTCAGGAAATGTCACGCGGTGACATCCGAGTCCTCGCTTAGCCTAGCCTACTACAGCCCGGGTTCCTGAGTCCTGTTAGCCCAAAGTGTTACAGCCCGGATTCGCACGCCGTCAATCGACATGCTCGATGTTGATTCATATATGCTTGTCCCCGTAAGTTAGTGCCACTTTGGGTTCACGACTAGTCATGTCACTGGGTTCTTCATCATATGGATGCTAGCAACACTATCATATACGTGAGCCAAAAGGCATAAACGGTCCCCGCCATGGTAAGGCGACACTGTGGGAATACCGTGCGTGAGGCCGCAAAGTGATATGAGGTGTTACAGGCTAGATCGGTGTGACTTAGAATCGGGTCCCGACAGCTTTGGTATTAGAGCCCATCGCTCAGAGGATTACCAAGCCAAACTGGTCGAAGTTGAGTCTAGAAATGCATTAGTTATATAAGGGAATTGATTGTGGAAGGGAACGTAAGGCTCTTTTTACTCCTTATACCTCATGGCCTTCTGATCTGAGTCACCCTCTTATTTTCTACGGGGATTAAGAACTAGGCTTCTCATCTTTCTATCAGGATCACGTGTTACTAATCCGTAGACTTATAGGATTGATGGTTTCAAGCCCGATTCAGTTCCTACTACTTCCGTGTGTTCATAGCTGGCCTCAGAACCTTGATATTGTGATGCTGAGTGGTCATGCCACTATTTTGCAGGTTGTCTCAAATCTTTTGAACATTTACAGCCGTTATGTTGTCCGAGTCATCCCAGGTTTCTAAATAGTCTGATGCATTTGCAAATCCTTTCCGTCCATTCTGATGTTCCTTTGGGCCAGATTAACCACACTAATCATCGAGTCGAGGTACTCCGTTACCTCGTCGTATATGTTGGAATTATTATTATGTCCCTAGGTGTCTTAGAGGATCACCTAGTAATCCAGCCATGCTTTGTGTTCCCAGTGTGATGATTTTGGCCATCATTCTCAAAAGCATCCCGTGATGCCATTTAGTTAGTAGGCCTTCTATTTCTGGGTTCTTGAACCCGAGATTCACCCTACTTACTTCATGTTGTTAGTGTTGCTCGTACCTTTAGGGTATTAGTAACCCTTGTGATAGTCCTCGAGGCTCGTGGTATATCATTCTTCCTAATACCATGAACCATCCCTGGCCGAAGTTCGTTGAACCAAAAGATCACAATAAGAGTCCTCTTGACGAGTTCTCGATTCTATGATGTGACTCTGCCAGTTCTACCTTCTTGCATGGGTTATCCGGAAAGAAATATGTTGAACTTGGTTCGACATACTAATCTATGCATCCACAACTCAGAAAGTTATATGTTCCTTTGAGTTGTCCCTCTCTTTAGTTGTATTCTGACCCCGTCTATCAATTGATAGTCAGGAGTAGTCGTGCACTCGTATTATCGATGCCCATTACCCCTGTGGTCCATCAAGCCATTCTAATCAGAATGACTAGGAGAAACAAACTCCAGTACCTCATCCATATCCAGGATTGGGCCAAAGTAGTTGTACCTCGCAGATCAACTGCCAACCCAGCTTTTGTTCTGTCCTACCATGAAGTATTACCCACCTTATGTCAAGAATGTCATGAGGATTACACCTTCTCTTATGGATTCTTGACGTAGTGATACTTCTCGCCATCATTATTCATTCCTCGGTTCCGTGTTGTCGCAACCGGAATGCCGACACATGAACTATGATGTGTGAAATCAATACTCCTAGCAACCTTGTTGCCTGGTAGATAAAGGACAATAACTTCATTCTTAGCGTGTTGGTTCTGAACCATTGTGCTAAGATAGATTGTGCTACCTAGTCCCTGTTTCGGTGCACTCTTCGATCAATGAGTTAGGATTGTGTTAATCCCTCGCTCTTTGAATCATATCGTCTGGCCCTGGAAAAGCAAGATTGTTCTCGAGCTTAGTAACATACCGGTGGTTCGTGATTCTCCGAATGTCTTCTCGGAGGTATCACCAGGTTGTTCCCTGACCGCTATGTTGAGCTCGTGATCAAGTTGGTTTCTTGTAACCACCCCTTCTCCAAGAATCTGTGCTGGATACCCCTGAGCTAGTTGGCTAAGTTGGACAACAACTTGGAGAGTTGGAAGATGAAAGCTTGTCCGACTTAGTTCATCACCAAGGGATATCCTTGTGTGTGTGTGTGTGTGTGTGTGTGTGTGTGTGTGTGTGTTGAAGAAAGATGATATCCTCATCGACTGATCCCCGTGATCAGTTGTTGAATCTATTGTCTTGTCCAAACCTTGATTTTAGTATGGGCTATCGTCAAATCAAGTTAGAACCAACGATATTCGTAATGTTGTCTTACTCGTGGTTGATTCCTCGAGCATACACCATTACATCTTTTGGTCTAACCAATACTATCACATCACATAATGGTGGAAGTCCAGTGATATGGAAATTCTGATGAGTTGTTGTTGATCCCATCAGCGGCATTTTGTCTCCTCCATGATTCGTGTTGAACATCCAGCTGGTGTTGGAAACTTGTGTAAGCATTTTCGTCATGCCCCATGCATGAAGTATATGTTTGGATGAAAGAAGTGACTTCCTCTCACTCATGTGCATTCGATGCAAGTTGCCGCCGTGAATTTGAGAAAGTTTGTTTTTGTTTCCTATGGAATCATTGCAAGTCAGTTATGCATGTGTGAATGTACTCTATGGTTTGGTAGATTAATTACCTCCACTCCATTGTATGCCCTAGCACACCAAGCCACTGATTGATTTGTTCAAGAAAAGGGAGTCTCATGTGCTAATCCTAGGTCATGCACATGACTTCATTATCTCCAATGATGGTTCCCAACCTGAACTCGGTAGTGTTTTATTATATGACTACTATGTGGTCATGCTTGTCTGGGACAGCGTGTTCACATGTATGTAGCAGAACCAGCTCATGTTGTGGAGCTTGATATCGTAGTTCTTTTCCCGAGAATCTCGCAACGTGATCTCGTCAGTTTGTGTTGCAAACTTTCTTTTCCAGACATGTTGTCTAAAATATTAAGTTACCAACCAGATCTGAGTCTCAGGCAGATATGATGGTTGGATCCTTTCCAAGATCTATGATATAGGTCCCGACAAGGTTGATGTTCTGGCCGACACACCTATCCGGAAGATCTATCATTGTAGTATCTTGATTGATCAAGTCGATCATCTTCTCCATGAGGATTTCGAGTGACTTATTATAGAAGTTGTTCCTTATGGATCCTTTGTATTCTGAAGTCCGGCCTTTACTTGATGGCCATGTCGATGCTTTTAAGCATGATCGTGGTACCTAGAACGTCAAGGAGAACATTAGAAGCGGAGTGCTAAATGTCTCTCGGTCGATCATCTAGATTTTGTTTCCTTGGCTTCGCTAAGGTGAAATCTGAGAAGGTGTTATCTTCCTTTGCATCTGCATCGTCCACCACTATTCATCATGGTAGTATGTTGTGTTGCAAGGATCCTTGACACGGATGTTGGTAAAACCTTGATGAATATGGAAATGCTCAAGTTCTTGAGAGCACGCGCAAGCAAAATCATTCCTTGCGTTGTCTTCAACAAGATAGTCCACATCATCCACTCTAGTCCGAGTATGTCATTCTACCGAACTCCTCCAAATGATCGATTGTGATTTGCCTTAAGCTGGTATAAAGAGTTTCAATGATCTTTGAATCAAAGGTAATTCTTTTTGCCACTTAAGGGATGATTCCATGAGTCACCTCCTCTAAGATGCCTCGTTATGGTATCATGGCAATTCAACTCCTCGCTACGTTGACAACCGTTCACCACCTTCTTAAGCGTGAAATTGTTGTTTACCTAGTGAACCCTCGTCATCTGTATCACTCCATTCCTTCAGATGTATGCTTCGTGTCTCAGCTCGAGAGATGTGTCAATGTCTCATCCCATGAGTTGATCCTGAGTTGTTCGATCTTCGAGAAGATCGATTCTTCTAGAGTTTTCCTTTCCTCTCCTTGTCATGTTAGTTGGGGTTCTCAGAGGAAGACATCGAGTCAATGACGGTGATGAAACAACGTTCTTATGAAGTGCAACGTGGATCGTGAAGATTGCGTTAGTTGCGTTCCCCCTTCATCTTACCCTACGCTTGAATCTCGGGACGAGATTCTTGTTTAGTGGGGGTGAGTTGTCACATCCCTACTTGACCTAGCACTTGGTCGAGCTTGGTTGTTGCATCATGTTTAAATTTTAAAGGAAACTTGAAATGGGGATTGTTCAAACCCTAGCAATTTGAAATCCAAATAGGTCCAAATTTTAAATAAATTGCATTCAAGAACCCAAAATGCTCTTCTTTGATGTTTGATATTTTTGGCAATGGTTTTGATCCATGCCAAAAATAATGAACATTTTAAGGAACAAGTTGGGCAATTGAATTTAAGTCATAAAATATTTGAATTGGGGCATTTAATTGCTATAAATATTATTAAATGCTCCAACAATTCTGGAAATAGCTAAGGGCCTCTGAGATAATTCAGTTATTGCCCATAATTAATTTCAGGATTTATATAAATGATTTGGTGTTTTACTAAATCAAAACAAATTGCAAAAATAGAAAATGTAAACAAATTAAAAGGAAAGCACCCACCGAAACTTACTCACGCTCACCATAGCCACCGGACGGCCCAACACTGCTTGGCCAGCCCACGTGGGCATGCCCGCCTTCTTCCTTCACCAAGAGGGCAGAGGAGAGGCGTGGCGCGCGTGCGTGCGGCTTCGGCCACCTCCTGCTTCCACCTGGGAGCCCCGATACTTCCCTCGCTGCCACTCTGGACCCCTCTCTCATCTCCCTCACTCGCTGCTCTCTCTCCCCTCCTCTGTTTCTCTTGCGCGCAGCCATCGAGTGCAGCCGTCGCCGCCGATGAGCACCACCGCGGACACCGACCTCCCCATGCCCACCTAGCTAGCGCACGAGCTCTGCCTCGCTGCAGCGCACCTCTCCACCGAAGGACACGATCCCGAAGGCCCCGCATCGACGCCACCATTGCCGTCTCCGAGCTTTGCTCCGCCGGATGCCACTGCCCAATTCGTCGTCCATAGTTCGTCCCCGAGCCTGACGAGACCTCCATACGACTCCCTGTGAGCCCCTCTTCCTTTCCCCTCATACCCCATGGTGGATTTGGTTCGCTAGCTCGATTCCCGCCATCGCCGAGAGCTTCTGCCGTCGTGTCTCATCGTCGTCGTGGCCTGAGCTCGATCTGCTCACGTCCGAGCACGCGGTAGTGCTCGAGAGCTCCTCGGTGCTCTGCGCGCTCAACTTGCTCGCTAGCAAGATGCAGCCCCGCGCCCCGGCCAAGCCCGAGCATCGCCGCCGCAAAGCTCATCACCGACGCCGCTACAACCCGCATCAGCTCCAGCCACCACCACCATAGTACGCGCCCTGCCGCGGGTGTTCCAACGCACCCGGCCGCGCGACCTACCGTCGCCGAAGTTGGCCGGACGAGCGACCTCGCCGTGCCCTGTTTACGCCAGTGACTAAACGCCGATTAGAGCCGACGTGGAGCATTAGGTTAGGTGCTAATCACTCGGTTAATTAACCCCTAGTGTATGACATGTGGGACCGCTTTGTTAAAAACACGGGCTAAGTTAAATAACCCCTCGTTAACTCTCTATCTCATCGACATGTGGGCCCCGTGTCGAGTTTGACTGGACCGCCCTGTTGACTTGCCGATGTCATCGAGGTCATCTTGTATGATTAATCATTTGCTGGATTAAAAATAATCCAGAAAATGCCAGAAAATAGTTAAAACTTCTAAAATTCGTAGAAATTCAACCATAACTCCAAATGAAATAAATTATATATGAAAAATGATCAAAAAAAATCCAATCTATCCATTTGTACCATTTTCATGCATGTTAGAACAACTTATAGCTGCTGTTTAGGACAAGTCATATAAAGGGCATTTAAACCATCACATATGGAGTTCGAATTTGAATCTTTGATTCAAACCTACGTCATTTAACCTGTTGCTAGTTGCATTAGCTCAAATCACAACATATTTATATGATCATGCATCATATTGTGCATTGCATTGATTGTGTTGTTCCTTGTTTGTCGGTGTTTGTCCCCTCTCAGTAGACGATGTTCCGACGATGTGATCAATGACACCGAGGGAGAAATATACTATCTTCAGAAGTGCCAGGCAAGCAAAACCCCCTTGTTCATTCCGATACAATCCCACTCTCTCGCTCCTGCTCTCTTTTACTGCATTAGGACAACAACGCTTCAACTGATACATGCTGCGGTAGTTGAACCCCTTTCCTCTGCATGACCCTCATTGCCACAAGAATAGATGAAACCCACTAGCATGAGTAGGAGTTGTTTGAGCCCTGATGTGCCTACTCATTCATGCTTGTTTGTCATGCCTGCTATTGCTTAGAGTTGTGTCAGGTCTGATTCATCAGGGATGAATTGGGAAGTTGTGAACATGTCCTACTGTTGAGAGCTAAGTGTGTGAACACGATTTGGTAAAGGTAGCGGTGAGAGGCCATGTAGGAGTACATGGTGGGTTGTCTCATTGCAGCCGTCCTCAGGAACTGAGTTCTGTGTTTTTAACCCATGAACAGTTACTACCACACATTGGGTTCCGTAACTCAACCCCTCTCGACTTATTAATCAACTTGATCTCTGTCCGGGAGTTGCAACTAGTTTCGGTGTTTGTAGGTAGTCTTAGTAGTCTACCAAGTGGCACCCGGTACAGGTGGGCTTGGGACAGACTAGGCACCGTGGCATGGTGTACCAAGCGTAGATCCACCCATCGAGGTGGGCTTGGGAACCCTGCTCACATAGTTTGGGGCCGTGAGCGACACCCCGGCCGGATCTCCTTGCGGATGGACGAATAGGCGATAAACCTGGACGAGAGACTTGTGTGGTTAGTCAGGTCGTGGCCGACACCCTCGCTGGGCTTCCGCTTGAAGGTTGCCGAGTACATGTCGTGTAAACGGCGATAAGTGGTGAGAGCGTGTGTGAAGAAGTACACCCCTGCAGGTTTAATATGATCTATTCGAATAGCCGTGTCCGTGGTAAAGGACTTCTGGGTTGGCTCTACAGTTCATAGACAAGTGAAAGTGGATACTCTAAAACTCACAAGATAAGCGTGAGTGCTATGGATGGCCTTCCTATAGGGAGACGGGAGCGGATCCATAGTGGTGTATTGATATGGTGAATATGTGGACTGCAGCGCCACTCCAAAAGAGTTACTTGCGATCGTAGTTCGTGATAGCCACCGAAGTCAAAGTTGGCTTGCGGTCAAACTCCACCACCCCTTTGTTGATACTTGATGCATATGTAGATAGTTACGATGTAAGTCTTGCCGGGTACATGTGTACTCACGTTTGCTTAATTTATGTTTTGCGAGAGAGACTTCATGATCGCTAGTAGTTCCACGTGGTCTTCGACGTTTAGCTTGTTACCTCAGCCACGATCCGGTGCCCTCGGCGAATCTGGTAGATAGTCGTGCTTCTCACCTTTTTCATTTGTAGATGTATGTACTCAGACATGTTAAGCTTCCGAGTGTGCTTTGACTTGTATGCTCTGAATGTTGGGTCATGAGACCCACGTTTGTAATGTCTCGCTCCTCGGAGCCTAATGAATAAATACTTTGAGTCGTCGAGTTTTGTTGTGATGCCATGTTGTATTTACACATATCGAGCATATTGTGTGTATGATTGAAATGCTTGGTATGTGTGGGATCCGACAACCTAGTTGTTTATCCTTGGTAGCCTCTCTTATGGGGAAAAGTAGTCTTGTGCTTCCATGAGCCATAGTAGTCCGCTACAGCCCGGTTCATCGGAGTCCCGCTAGCCCAAAGACTATCGCCTCCCGAACACTGACCGGCCGGGCATGTGATTCACTTCGTTCCTGTGTCTGTCCCTTTGGGGAAATGTCACGCGGTGAAATCCGGAGTCCTGCCTAGCCTGCTATAGCCCGGGTTCCCAGAGTCCTGTTAGCCCAGTGCTACAGCCCGGATTTGCACGCTGCTAACCGACATGCTCGATGTTGATTCATGTATGCCTATCCCCGAAAGTTAGTGCCACTTTGGGTTCACGACTAGTTATGTCGGCCTGGGTTCTCTGTCATATGGATGCTAGCGACACTATCATATACGTGAGCCAAAAGGCGCAAACGGTCCCGGGCCATGGTAAGGCGACACCCGTGGGAATACCGTGCGTGAGGCCGCAAAGTGATATGAGGTGTTACAGGCTAGATCGGTGTGACTTAGAATCGGGGTCCTGACATAGATTCTACATGTGGCAAAATCTGGTGGAATGTAGGTGATATCCAACGACCAGTAGTGCTCGGATTTGCCATATTTGTATCGCCGGATTGGCTTCATCCAACGAACAACTTTCAAAGTTATGGTTTGGTTTGCAGCCTAGGGTTGCCATGCCTAAGCTTAGGCGTGCCGGCATGTGTTTGGTTCATTGCTACACTTGTGGCTTGCCACACTTTTCTAGCTACATGGTCCACATGTCATAGACTCAACTTCTTGCCAAATCTTGCCACACTTGTGGTGGCCATTTTGTTAGCCACATTTTTTGTGGCAGAAACACTTTGCCTAAGCTTAGTTGTGGCAAAGTTAGTCATGAATGAAGTTCAACCATGGAGTCTTCTAGATTCTACATGTGGCAGAATCTGGTGGAATGTAGATGATATCCAACGGCCAGTAGTGCTCGGATTTGCCATCTTTGTACCGTCGGATTGGCTTCATCCAACAACCAACTTTCAAAGTTATGGTTTGGTTTGCAGCCTAAGGTTGGCACGCCTAAGCTTCGGCGTGCCACAAGTGTGTTTGGTTGCGTTCTCGTCTCAGCATAGCTGTTCCCTCTTCATGCATTCTCAACTCAACACCCCTCTTCATGTATGCTCTCTTCATGCATGCTTCTAGTGTATTTGTGCTAATCTAGTGTGGACTCATGCACCCTCCATACACTCTACCAAACACCCAAAAATGGGTCAAGAAGGGAACTCTTGGGATCATGCACCCTTCATACACCCTACCAAACACACCATGAATGAGTTTGGTTCATTGCTACACTTGTGGCTTGCCACACTTTTCTAGCTACATGGTCCACATGTCATAGACTCAAATTCTTGCCAAATCTTGCCACACTTGTGGTGGCCATTTTGTTAGCCACATTTTTTTGTTTCAGACACACTTTGCCTAAGCTTAGTTGTGGCAAAGTTAGTCATGAATGAAGTTCAACCATGGAGTCTTCTAGATTCTACATGTGGAATAATCTGGTGGAATGTAGATGATATCCAACGGCCAGTAGTGCTCGGATTTGCCATCTTTGTACCGTCGGATTGGCTTCATCCAACGACTAACTTTCAAAGTTATTCACACACTATATAGGGGGTATAGATATAGATGTGCCGGCCCATTGCAATGGATCCAAAGTATATCTGTTTAGTGGAGTGCACTCTAAACACATTATCTATTATTTTTCTCTAACCTTTCGTAGCCATGCAACCAAGCCACATAAGCTTCATGGGTGCCCCCCACATCATATTATTCATACTACGTTGAAAGAAAAAATGTAAATCACCCAAAACAAGATCTTCCCTTTTTTGTTCCTACGATGCTGTGTCATGCACGTACCTACTAGTTGTATAGTGGTAGTACTAGTTGTATAGTACAAACTTGGTACTAGTAGGAGCAGAGTAGTACGGAATGCTCCTACTCTATCAATGAGCCCCATCTGACACCAAATTTCTTGGCTTCCGTACACTAGATCTTCCCCTCGTTTCTGTTTTCCAACCAGGCGGCGGGTGGGGTGCGGTTTGCCAATAGTCGGTTTGCTCAACGGCGGTCCCACATGAAAGTGAAAATGCTAGGCAACACGCCTTCCCTAAGCTATGTGTCGTGCCGGACGGGCCGCGGAGTACTCCCGATTCCCGGGCGTGTGTGGGGGGAGTGCGACGCGAACGCGGTTGGCCTTTTCCTTTTACTAGAAATTTGCCCGTGCATTGCTTTCAAGTTAATAAGGGGTTTTCTGCAAATTGGAGCAGAGAAGTGGGATATTGTTGCAAAAATGCCACAACTTACCTCACAACCATTAGATGTAGATCTAATGGTCAGAAACGACGGATAGTAGACACACCACCATCACCAACTGAGTCTTTTATAGGAGTATATATTTCTCAGGCTGTTTCGATGAGGTGAGGGAGGGATGTGGTTGCTTTCAAGATAATAAGGGGTTTCTGCAAATTGGAGCAGAGAAGTGGGCTATTGTTAAAAAAATGCCAGAACTTACCTCACAACCTTTAGATGCAGATCTAATGGTCAGAAACGACGGATGGTAGACACACCACCATCACCAACTGAGTCTTTTATAGGAGTAGGAGTAGAGAAACATGTATAAATTGTAACGTTTTGGTTCTGCTCCTTCACGATCGATAGATAGAAATAACAATTGGAAACGCTAGGGCGGGTCTATTTCCGCCAGGTAAGCAGGGTACGTAGTAGCTAGGTTGGGGCATCGTCGGTTTGGTCACACGCGGTCCGACATGTTCTAGTGTTTCTAGCAAGATGCCTGCGCGTTGCACGAAGTTGATGGAAAAGGTAAGCACAACTTATAAATTGACGGATGAAGTACTAGTTATAGTGATGCATATAATTAAGCAAAGGGATTGCACATGTCGGTATTGACTAGAACGAGAATGCAACACCACAATAAGAATTAAGCCACGATGATGATGCGATCACAGTGGTGGTTATAGAAGGCAAGAAGAAAGATGCATCCATCAACATACGACCTCCTCCTCCTCCTCAACTTAGTGCGTCGGGCCACCGACCGGTGGCTAAGGAGCAACGGCTTTTGTGGCGAGGTCGAGGTGCTTCTCAGCAAAGGCATCCAAGGCTTCCAGCCGGTTGAGGAAGGCCAACATCGTAGCGTCCTCACTGGGCTTGTAGATACCTATGTACACTATTTGCTCGTACACGTGGATGTGTAGGTCGACGAATTCTTGCAGGGCGAGGCGCCTCACGGTGAGCGCGACCTCCAGGTGGACATTCTTCGTGGCGTCGGTAGGCAGTCGCAGGGCCACCAGTGCTTGAAAGAGGTTCCGGCCATGGAGGCCGATTAGGGTGGCAGGCAATGAGGAGCCCGGGCGCGTGGGCTGGAGGAGTACGGCGATTTCGTTCGTGAGCTTCTTGAGGACGGTGAACTTGTTGGTGGTGGCAACGATCATCTGGTCCAACCGAGAGTCGTAGTTGGCGTCGACGGCGGCCATCCACCAGCCGGCCTCCAACACTGTCTGGAGACGATCCTCGGTGCCATGCCACAGGCCGACGTCGTGGACCATCTGGCACAGCCGCTGGCCGCTCGCGCGCATCGCCACCATGGGTCTCGAGTGAGCTATTTTGCGCTTAGTGTAGGTGCTTAGGCAAATGCTTAGGTGCGTACAATGTGGAGATGCATTGGAATGGAGGGGCACCTTTATATGAGGGCAAACTGCGTTGCATTCACATCGTGCAGCCTCTTTTCCCGGTCCTCCTCCCATTACTTCCCTCATGCATTAATTGAAGGAGGATGCATTGGCCATTCAACATTTCGGGAACCGCTACCCCCTCGCTTATCTGCATTAAAGTCAGATCGGGAAGCTACCGCCCATTGTCAAATCAAATAGTATCATGCGCCCGCTGCACACCCGGCTGAACACGCCTCCTCCCCTCCATCAAACCCCTCCGTTAAACCCGCATGCAAACCTAGAAACCTACTCTGGCCACACGTTCGTTCATGAGCGGGCCGGAATTAAACACAACACCAGCCGAGCTCCTCCCGTCCGCCCTCAGTTTAAACGAGGCCAGACGTCGGCCAAGCTCCTACCATCCGCCCTCTATTTACACAAGGCCAGACAGACAGCGGGCAAGAATCGCACCCCTCCGCCGGTCCCCCATCTCCGCCTTCACCATTTTATCCACTCTTCCGATGGCTTCCGAGGAGCCGTTCTCCGGCATATTACCCAGCTGGGTGGCCCGCCGAGCCCTCCGGATACGGGCGAGGCCGCTCGATGCTTCACCAACCTCGCTTGGCCCGACGGAGCTAGTTGGCGCCCCAAGCAGGCGCGTGGTTCAGCAACTCACTGCTCCAGTTCAGCTCGATGAGGAGTGGCGAGTTGCTCCACGCTGGCACGGCGACGAGCACATTGGTACGGGCGTCATCGCTGCCACATCGTACCACGCCTCCCGTGTCTGTGGGCGTGCCATGTAGGCAGAGACAGAAGTCGGGTGCGTGGACAGCGATGAGTCGGTGGCAAACTTCTCCATGTCCGCCGCCATCATCGAGGAGAAGTAGAACACGGGAGGCCGCCACCACTTGGGTCCCATGAAGGCCACTGCCGAGGTGACGACTGCGCATTCAGGTGGTTTCTTTGCTTCTTCGTCTCTTTCGAGGACCTTCGTCGACCCCGCAAAGTATCTGCCGGACATGAGGAAGACAAAGGGATCCGCGGGCAGCCATTTAGATTATGTACGGTAAATTTTTGTTCTAAGAATGGATAAATTGTATGTATCTATAACTAAAATAAGTCTAGATACATCCATTTCTATGACAAGTATTTCCGGACGGAGGGAGTATTAATTATACCAAGATAGCCGGATTGGCACCGCTTAGGTCATGTAAATGTAATGAAATCCATCATGTTTATATGAAGATCCGGCTTTTTTATACAAAATCCTTCATGCTTATATGAAATCAGTTCGTGTTTGCACGAATTTCATCTGGTTGGTTAGAGTTGTGAAAATGTATGCCGCTGGCATTTGATGTCGCCCTCATGAAGGAAACGGGAGGAAATTTGCGGCTGCCGTTGGAGATGCTCTTATGTCGAAATAATAGAGTGACATCCAATCCATTTGAGTTAATTATGCGTATGATTGTCCCTCTATAAAAATTTAATTGCATGTACAAAGGTACACGTGACTTGGTGTGGTGGCTATAACTTCGTAGAAAGTTAAAAAGAAACAAGTCCATCCTTAATCTTGTATTCTAAGTACTCTGTGGGTTCCACTGTCAGTATAGTAGCGAAAGAAGTATATATTAAATAAGTAATATATAATATAAAAATCTAAAGTTAAAGACACAATTCGAACTCATGTCATCGCGTTGCGAGCATCCGACGCTAACCAGTCCAGCACATTTTTTTTGTAGACCATGCTGCTAATATATCTCCATGTCTACTCTTATACTCCATCCGTTCCTAAATATTTGTCTTTTTCAGATTTCAAATGGACTACCACATACGGATGTGTATGTAGACATATTTTAGAGTGTAGATTCACTCATTTTGCTCCATATGTAGTCACTTGTTGAAATCTCTAAAGAGAAAAATATTTAGGAACAGAGGGAGTAGAAACCAGAGTTGGTGATGATGGTGTGCGTGCCATCCTGCAATACAGGCTGTCGGATTTATATCTAACGGATAGGAAGAAAACTATGGCAATTTTGCAAAAATATACTCACACCCCTCTCCACGTTCGCAAATATGGCCTTCCATCGTTCATACTTTTCTCTCACAAGATAAACTACTCATACAAATGCATCTTGATGTTCCGTGCAACGCACGGGCATCTAGCTAGTTTCTTTTAAAATAGTTACTACGATAATTGGGTTGAAGTGATATATTTTATCTGCCCCGAATGATTTTGGATTCACTAGTAGTAACAAAGAAAAGGTTGCCTTGTTAATTAACAAAAAACAGGGTGAAAACTATCACATGAGGCCGGTAAAAACGAGGCACACTGGGTTCAGCGTCATCGTTATTACAGCTGCTGTGAGAAGTCTACATATTGAGGGGGCTCTTGGCGAGGCACAGAGACACAATGTTCGAGAGAGAAACCAATTGACAGATTACGATCAGATTGAGTTGTCACCCTTCTGCTGTCATTGTTGGGGTGGGGGGGAGGGGGAGGGAGAGAAAGACGTATCGAGAGTGTGCGCGGTAGGCACAGAGGCACAACTAGCGAGTGTGTGTGTGTGTGTGTGTGTGTGTGTGTTTGAAAGAGGAGTAGATAGATTACTATCAAGATCAAGGTGCCGCCCTACTCCTTCGGTGTCGGGTAGTGTGTGCGTGTGTGTGTGTGTGTTTGAGAGAGAAGCCAGTCGATAGATTAGTATCAAGATCGTGGTGTCACCCTACTCCTTCAGTGTTGGGAAGTGTGTGTATGTGTGTGGTTGTGTGGGTGTGGGTGTGTGTGTCAGGGGGGGAGGGGGTGCAGTGACACTTACATATCCCTATCCTGCAATATAGGCCATCCGATTTATACCCGACGGATAGGAAGGAAACTGTGGCAATTTTGCAAAAAGATACCCACACCCCTCTCCGCATTTGCAAATAAGGCATTCCCTCGTTCGTCCTTTTCTCCCACAAGATACACTAATACAAATGCATCTTGATGTTTAGTGCAACGCATGGGCATCTTGCTAGTAGGGAGAAGGAGTTTGTGTGACACATATCTAGCTATACTAAGGGATAGGTAGATAGCATTTGTGCGAGGCATACTTAAAGCATCACGAAGATAAACAAAATTGTGTGCATGCAAGTGCCGGAAAAATGAAGCGAGAAACAATGTGTGGGAGAGAGAGAGAGAGCGAAATCTCAAAACAAAAGGTGCTCTGTTGGAATCCCATTGTATGTATTCATATGGTTCCGGAACTCGAGTTAACCTTAGGCATATGTGTGAGAGACATTATTATACTTTGAGACATTAGTGGCCGTGGGTGGGTGGAATTAAAGGGGTGGGCATGTTCGACAGAGAGAGCGTGTGTGATTCCGATGACCACAGGGAAATGAGATATGTATGCGTGTGAGAGAGATTGCACAATTCATTCACGTATCACTATCTAGCGATCGTGGACGTGCATTGCTTGAACATAAATCAATATCTACTTCATATCGTGGCCAAAGCTACAATATCGATTCAACGCTATAAAGATTGGACACTCACATATCACATTTTTTTCTATTTGAATAAACCTTTTCAGTTGTGCTTGCTAAAGTTACAGCGATGTTTCTTCAAACAACCAATGTAGCTATCATGTACATGCACCATTGTTACTCTTGCATTCAAAATCATTAGTCTTGGATGATTTAAGGTTCTATTATGAACTAATATATGTAATATTCATATATGAATTCAACGGGTATTCAATTTATGAAATGGAGGCTATGTAATCATATGAGGTAACACTTTTAAGTAGTAGACTACAATATCCATTTCTTTTTGTGCGCCTTTACACTAACACGTCAATGCATTATGTTTAAAGTAAATAACCAATTGCACTAAATTATCTATTTACATGAGAAATACATAGGCTGAGCGATTGATCCCCTTTTTTGTGAACGCGCAACTACACCCATACAATTGGCCGCGCCCGTGTCAATGTCCAAGTTATCGGCGCATCATCCCGAGTTTTTGTCTTTTTTCTGGGGTGGACACACCAGTTATTAACTACTGACACGTGCCCCGTGTGCACAGTCTCGCATGACCTTCCCGCTAGCACGGTCCAAAATTAGTTGAAACTGGATACTGAAACGATCCGCTGGGCGCAGAATATCCCGCCTCCTTCTAAAATTTCCGCCACCTTAGTCTTTAGCATGCGAAATTCCCTTTTGTCCTTGGTGCACGGAGACCAACAGTTACAATACCGCCCTCATCTACATAATAGGTCGGGGCTGCTTTGGTAACTTCCGGTTCCCCCCACTACACGGCACCCCCATTTCCTCTCCCCCTCCCGCAAAAATGACTAACTCCACAGCACCAGAGCATCTCACATCACGCCGTCCGTACTACATCGTCCTTTCTCCCCTCCCCTCTCAAAACCCTAGACTGCTCATCCACCGGCGTACCAGAGCCCATTCACTGCCAGCGGCGTCCACCTCGCCAGATCTGCTTTTGCCGCTGCATCTACCCCTCCCACCTCCCCTAGAAACAAGTAGACTGCTCATCCACCACTGTACCACAGCCCATTCAGTGCCGGCCTTGTCCACGGTGCCGGATCTGCTTCGCCGGTACTCTCGTCAACCACAACAGATCTCAGTAGCGGGCTTATTCAGACTCCCTACCGGAGACGCCATTCACCCCCGAGCCACCCCACCGACGCCCTCGTCGACGGCCTCTGATCCTCTTCGCCGACACCTTCCTCAATCCTACCAGAGCCGCTTCGCCGACAACATCGTCAACCCCACCGGAGTAGCTTCTCCTATACCATTTTCAACCCTACTGGGGCCTCTTTGCCAACTCACAAGTCCACGGCTTCAGATCCGCTTCCTCGCACCCTCATCCAACCTACCGGAGCAGCTTCTGACGCCCCGTCCATGGCCGCAGATCCGCATCATCAACACCATCCTTAACCCAACCACCGGAGCAGCTTCACCTACGCCCTCGTCCACGGCCACAGATCCGCTTCGCCCACACCATAGTCCAACCTACCGGAGCCGCTCCACAAGCACCCTACTCGATGGTTCTAGATCTCCTTACCGGACCCCGACAACCAGCGCAGCGTCATCACCCTTGACGTTTCTAACCTGATTCCCACCGTCTGGCAAGATGCCAAGCACCCGCCACGGCCTAGGTACTCGTCCATCGAGGGAGGGTCTGGATATCAAGAAGGGGGTGAGGCGAAGCCAAGACCAAGATTCAAAAAGAAAAAGAACAGGGACGCAAGGCGAGTGACTTACCTGTGCTGGGCTGGGAAGAAGAGGCCCCCTCCCCGCCAACATCTGGCGCCGAGGCGAAGCCACTAGCGCCAGAGTTTGCCTCCTCCTCCTCCGTGTGCATGGGCTCGGTGCTTGGCGCCCTTGCCTGGGACGCCCCTCGGGGCGGCGTGGTCGATGGGGGCGGCGTGTTGGGGTTAGCCCTCAGTGGCTCCTCCTGCTGCTGTCCTCCTCCTGCAACCACGGCAAGGTCAGCGCCAAGGGATCATACCCCCAACACACGTCGACGAGGGGTGAGTGATGAGCTTACGCTGGGGGTTGTGCCAGGGGCTGTTGTCTGGGCTACTCAACACCACCAGTAGTGTACCGGAAGTACCTGCCGGGGGCTGGCCGCTCGCCGAAGCCCTGGCCCTCTTCACCCTTTCGGCCAGCGTCTCCGCATCCCTGCAAAGATGAGAACAGATCAAGATAAGCGGCACAGTTTGAGGAGATGGAGATGACAAAAAAAGGAAGAGCAAGATACTTACTCATCCTCCACCTCCTCTTCTGCTGCTTTCCTCTTACTCCTTGGGCTGAGGGACCCGAAGTCGAAGACGACCTCCGCGTCGACATCTGCCGGGGGAGGGGAAGAAGGTGGACTCTGAGCACGCTTAGACGAAGAAGAGGCAATTGCTTTCTTCTTCGCCACCGCGGCCTTCACCAACTTCCTCGCCACCGAGGCCCTTGTCTGGCTCGCGGACCCCTCCTAGGTCTGTTGCAGCTGCATAGCTTTGCATGGTCGGACCGGCTCACCGGAGCTGGCCCGCCACAGGACTCGCCCTCTCTCCGTGGCTGGGGATCGACGGTCTCGGCCTCCTCCGACGATGACTCACCGACCACATCCTCAATAAGAGGGGCCCCGATGCCGGTGCTGCTGGCCTCCCCAGCGGACTCCACCCAATGAGCAAGCTCCTTTTCCTCCGCGGCCGCTGCGGCCTTGTCCTCCACGCCGCCGGCACTGCCGCCCTCCTTGGCGAGCTCCACCTCCGCCGCCCTGGCGGTGATGTACTCCAGCTCCGCCTGGGTGGTGTCCTGGACGAGCCGCGGTTCGGCACAGACGTACTTCTCCTCCAAGGTGTCAAAAAACTCCTGCACCTGATCCGCCGGAGGCTCGGCCCAATTTGGGATGAGGCCATGCGTGTTGAACTCCGGCATCATGGCGATGATGTCGTTTCAGCGTGAGTTGTTGCTCAGCGGGACCACCCCCGCCGGCAACCCAAACAAGGGCCCCTTGGCGGCCTTCGCGGCCTTGCCGGACCACTCGACCTTGCCGTCGCGGTTCACGTCGAGCTGGAAGAGCCGCTGACAGAAGTGGGCGTGCCCCATCAACGTGAGGTTGTGGTCCAAGCTGGGGCGGAGCCTCATGATGTCGGCCGCATTCGTGAAGAGCCAGGCCGACCTCCCCTTGTTGTGTAGCGGAGCAATTCGGCGGCGGATGAAATCCACCCCGATCATCTCAAGGGTGAGCCCGGCCTCGATGAGACGAAGAATCCTGGTGGCGGCGACCGTGAGCTTCTTGTCATTTGCATCGACATCACTCCAGTCGTTTCTGCGGACCGGCGGCGCGTGGTGGTCCCGGCAAAAATCCCGCGGATCCTCTTCTTCAATCCGGCACCACCGGCCCCGCCACTCCTCCGACCTCTCCTTCTGGGCGCCTTCCGGATATGTCTTTTTCTCCTGGGTCCTTGGGATCCAAGCGACACAACCGGAGATGGCGCCTCCCTTTTGGATGCGAGGGAAGAAGTAGTGGCGAAAGAGCGCCGTGCTGGGATGCACTCCGGCGAAGCCCTCACAGAGATGAGCAAAAAGGGCCATGCACGCCACAACATTTGGAGTAAAATCCAGAAGGCAGAAGCCATAGGTGCGCATGACATCATTGAAGAAATCAGAGAAAGGGGGACAAAGCCCGCAGGAGAAATAATAGACGAAAAATGGGTACCAATTTGGGCCGGCTTCGGTGAAAGCGGCGGGGATGACACGCGTGGCCAGATGCCCCGTCGACTCGCCCCCTGTCTTGCACCCCTACAAGTGTTTGAAGCAGTCCCGGAGTTCGACCGTGTCGACCGTCGACGGAAAGTAGGCGTGTTGCGTCCGCCGCACCGCCAACTCGCTCTCCGGCGGCTCCTTCTCCCCAGCATCCTTGGCCGCCCCCTTGCCTCTGCTGGTTTTGGGTGCCATGGCGGTTGAGGAGGACAAAGGCACGGCAGCGGCGAGCGAGAGCAAGAGCTTGAGAGGGAGGAAGAAGGGGACGGCGGTTCCAAGATTGGAGAAGGCGCAGGGGGTAAATGAGCAGCGCGCCCAAGGTATTCCTTTTTACGGGGAAGGCGCGGGCCGCCTCTTTCCCCATTAACTGCGATGTGACACATGCATGCGGAGACCGCCCCACGCATGACCCCCACGTCATGCACAACCCTCCACATCACGCGTTCAACACGGGTCGTGGGGAAGCGCAGCGGACGGAAAGTTACTGCAGTAAAATCCGCCCACCTGCCCGCACACCATTCTGGGCCTAGCCCAACAACGCATCACGCTTATGTGTGGCCCAGGCCTGGGGGCTCCTGTCGGTGTACAAAAGTAGGGGCTCTCCTTTTGACCCCTTTACTTGTGCACGGGCAGTCAGACCACGCCCGCGACCACACTTAGCAGGGCAGAGGAGGGAAGCCGGAGGGAAACCGGAGCACCAGGCGATCAAGGCAATGCCAAGACCAGAAACAATAAAGAGCAAAGGGGTGAGGTGGACTCCCCCGGCAAGGCCCTTGCCACAGCGGCCTCCGCGGCCCCGGCAAGAGCCTTGCCGGGGTAGCTTGCCCAACACCAGCAGAGCGAGCCACCCTTGAGCCTAAGAGTTCCAAGCGCTGCCAACAACTACATTGGAACCAAGGCTCGGGAGGCACCTCCGTGGTGGCATGCAGATCTCTGTCAAGATCATAAATACACGAGATCAGATGAGGACCAGAAGACGACGACCCTCGGCGGGATCCTAGCCGAGGAAATCCACAAGACCCCCGGCAAGATCCTCCGGGGATGACCACGACGCCATGGCAAGACCTTGCCGAGGACACGAGCGGGGCCGCCGCCAGGCCCACGTCTGCCAAGACGCCTCCGCCGTCCCCATGCAGCTACTAGCTCAACCAGCTGGGCAGGCACCTGCATGGCGATGAGCGACTTCTACACCGACCCAGCAAGCACCTGCGTGGTGGCATGCAAATCTTCATGAAGGCTCCACCACCGCCAGCCCGGCCAGCCAGCCCGGCGTGTACGGCAATGCCTCGTCGGCTCGGATGCGCCGGAAAGTAGGCGGCTACAGTTGGGATGTGCTTCCTCGCCGTCCCTGATAAAGCGAGAGGGGCACGTCGGCAACACATTAAATGCGTTTGTCCGACGGTGCCAGAGGATAGACTCATCCACTGTACACCTTTACACCTCCTGTGTGCCACTGTGGCAACCCCTTTTTGTCTATAAAAGGATACCCGAGGCGACCAGGAGGAGGATTCAGATCTTTTGGGCAAGTCACACCCTGTAGCTAGCTCAAGAACACAAGAACACTCAAATACATCCACCAAAGCAGGACTAGGGTATTACGCATCTCCGCGTCCGAACACAGGTAAACGATCTGTGTGCTTCCTGTCAGACCCGCTCTTTGCACAACCCCGCACCCGCCAACCGTAGAAGGGATCCCAGTGATTCCATAGGTGGTGATTTCCCCCGACACCTTGTGCTACTAAACGAGTCGTGTTGTGAATGATAATTCCATGAGCATCTTGCTTGTTCTTGAATATCCACTTGGTTCCAATGACATTATGGTTCCCCGTTGGCCTTGGCACCAATCTGGACACCTTATTGTGCTCGAAGTTGTTGAGTTCTTCATGCATGGCATTAAGCCAATCTGGATCCTCGAGCGCCTCATAGACCTTTTGGGGTTCAACACAAGAGACAAATTTGTGATGTTCACAATAATTTGCCAAATGTCTACGAGTGCTTACCCCCTTCCTTAAGCTTCCAAGGACATTTGTCATGAGATGATCTTTGGTGGAGAGCTTGGATGCAATCTTAGCGGCACGATACTCCAAATCCTCCTCAGGAGTGAGTTGAGGAGCGGAAACTTGATCATCTTGAGCGTCGACTTGAGCTTGTTCTTGATTTTGAACTAGATCGGAGGAGAGAAATTGATCTTGGGCATCACTTAGTGGTTCACCACCATCTTGAGGTTGATCTTGCCCTTGATCTTGTTCATGGGGTTGAGGGCCTTCACTTTGTTCTTTGGAAGCGTATGGGTCTTGAGTTGGTGATGGTTCCACTAGAGGGGAACATTGTCCTTCTCCTTCGGCCACAAGGGGTTCCTCAATGGGTAGGATAAAGCCAACACCCATTCTTCTTATGGCTTGGGGAGGAATTTCATCACCTACATCACAAGTACCACTTTGTTCCACTTGGGAGCCGTTATTCTCATCAAACTCCATGTTACACGTGTCCTCAATAAGTCCCGTGGACTTATTGAGGACACGGTAAGCATGAGAGTCTATAGCATAACCAACAAATATGCCCTCATGAGCTCTAGCCTCAAATTTAGACAAACGAACACCTTTCTTGAGAATGAAACACTTACACCCGAACACCCGAAAGTACTTGAGGTTGGGCTTGTTACCGGTGAGAATCTCATATGGAGTTATGTTCAAGCCTTTGCGAAGATAGAGCCGATTGGATGCATGAAACGCGCTGTTGATGGCTTCAGCCCAAAAGTTGTATGGAGACTTGAACTCTGCCATCATGGTCCTTGCCGCATCCATCAACGTCCGGTTCTTCCTCTCCGGTACACTATTTTGTCTAGGGGTGTAAGGTGCGGAATATTGATGCTTGATCCCCTCATCACTATGGAACTCATCCAAGGTGTAGTTCTTGAACTCGGTGCCGTTGTCACTTCTTATTGTCAAGATCTTTGCATTGTGTTGGCGTTGAGCTTCATTTGCAAAATAAATGACAGTTTGTTGGGTCTCACTCTTCCTCTTGAAGAAATATACCCAAGTATATCTTGAATAATCATCCACAATCACCAAGCAATACTTTCTACCCACAATAATATCAAAGGATGGAGCCCAAAGAGATCCAAGTGAAGGAGCTCCAAAGGCCTCTTCGAGTAAATAATAGTCGTGGGAGGGTGAGCCTTCTCATGTAGCTTTCCTTCGATACAAGCACTACAAGCACGATCTTTGGCAAAACTAACATTTGTTAGTCCACGGACATGGTCCCCCTTGAGAAGACTTTGCAAATATCTCATATTGACATGGGCTAAACGGCGATGCCAAAGCCATCCCATGTCAACTTTAGCCATTATGCATGTCGCGGTCTTAGTGGGTCGCTCCGAGCAGTTAATCACATAGAGACTGTTCTCGACATGCCCAACAAAGGCTACTTTAAGAGTCTTGCTCCACAAGAGGGCCACAGTATCAATATCAAAGAAAGTAGCAAAGCCCATAAGTGCAAGTTGACGAACGGAAAGTAAGTTGTATGCAAGGGACTCAACAAGCATGACTTTCTCAATCGTGAGATCATGAGAAATGACAACCTTGCCAAGACCCAATACCTTAGAAGACGAGGCATCACCCCACTCGACATTGGTGGGCATAGATGGAATCTTGTGCACGTCGACCACCAAGTCCTTGCTTCCGGTCATATGATTAGTAGCTCCACTATCGAGCAACCATGATCCCCCACCGGAAGTAAACACCTACAAGATATCAATGCTTGGTTTTAGGTCCCATTTTGTAATGGGTCCTTTGATGTTAGTGACAAGGGTCTTAGGAACCCAAATAGACCATTCAATGTACTCATAAGGAGAACCAACAAATTTAGCATAAACATGTCCATCACTAGCACGACATAACACATATGAAGGGTTAAAGTCGCCGACTTTGTTGGAAGTGGTGGCATTGCCTTTCTTGACACCACCACCCTTCACATTGTCCTTAGAAGCACCCTCTCCCTCTTTCACAAAAGTTTGCTTGAGAGGAGGAGGTTGTTTGGCCTTGTCATTCTTCTTCTTGTTCTTGGACCTGGGTGCGAACCCAATCCCTTCCTTGGCCACAACTTACTTTTGATTGTGGTTCTTCTCTCCTTGTATGCGCGACACAAGGCCTTTCTCAAGTTGCTCCTTCAACTTTGCATTCTCCTCAACAAGATGCACATGCTCACAATAAGGGTTAGAAGCATTTGCATTACCAATTAAAACCATATGAGGAAAGGTGGCTTTCTCCTTGGTTAGCTTCACTTGGAGTTGATCATGAGACTCTTTAAGACTAGAATGAGTACCCTTCAAGGCCTTGTGAGCCTTGTCAAGTATATCAAACTCCTCCTTGAGTCTAGCAAGATCAATCCCGAGTTTGGCCTTCTCGGAATTTAGCACACGAGATACAACAAGAGCATGATCAAGATCTTTCTTTAATCTAGCATGATCATCGTTGTATGACTCCTCAATAGCCAAACGATGACCACGCTCTTCCTCAAGAGCATTAGAGAGATCCGATATCTCATCGGCATAGTCACAACTATGCCCCTCCATCTTAGAGATGGTTTCTTCGTGAGCCTCGATCATGTCATTGGCTTCACCAAGTTGTTCCAAGAGAGCAACAAAGTGCTTCTTGGACTTACCCTTGAGCTTACTCATAAAATACTCAAATTCATTTTCTTCCTCATTAGGCCCCTCACTTTCATCAATGTAATCCGTCAAGGAAGGATTAGTAATGATGGTAGTTTTGATGTTGGAGTTACCTTGTTGGTGGCTTTGGCCATGAGGCACTTGGCGGTGATGTTCTCATTGGGTGAGTCGAAGAGGGACACCCGTGAGGCCATGGCAAACGAGTCACCGTCTTCATCATCATCATCATCCTCATTGTATTCTTCTTGCGCCACCAACCCCTTGGGAGGAGTCTTCTGGGTGAAGTTGCTCTTGTTGGGGAAAGACTTGGCCCTGTCTTTTCGGATGAGCTTGCCACCATTGTCTTCCCTCTTCTCATATGGGCATTCCGCAACAAAGTGGCTCACATTGCCACAATTATAGCAAGTCCTCACACGTTTCTTGCCCTTCGTTCCACTTGAGTTGCTTTTGTTGAAGTTTGGCCTTGTGTTCTTCTTGCTCCAAAATTGCCTTGAAGCGAGAGCCATGTGCTCATGATAAGCATATTTTTTATCTTCGGGGTTGCTCTCCTCTTCTTCCTCTTCATCCTCTTCTTCCACACTGACCTTGGCCTTCAAAGCAAGGTTGGGCTTCTTATATCTTTGAGAATGCAATACCGCATTTTCGGCGGTCTTGTCCAAGATCCTCATTGCCACAAACTCATCCAAGACTTCACTTGAGGACAAGGTGTGGAAGTCCAGCCTTTGACGGATGACGGAGGACATGGCCTTGTGGTAAGGCATCATGGCCTTGAGGAACTTGCACTTGATCCAATTGTCATCTGTATCCTTGCTCCCATGATTTCGGGGTGAGACCGCGAGAGTGGTTAGCCTCCGATAAAGCTCACGAGGTTCTTCATATTCATTCATTGCAAACTCATCGGCCTCATCTTGCACCACTTCATAGTTGGAGCGTTGAATGCTTGCGCTTCCCTTGTAAAGGGAAACGACATGTTGCCATGCTTCCTTGGCCACGGTGAATGGTCGGAGATGAGCAATTCTTCGGGTGGAATTGCATCTTGGATGATGAAGAGGGAATTCTCATTGAATTGATTATCCGTGGCTTCTCTAGGGGTGAAGTTGCTTTGGTCATGCGGATAGAAACCTTCTTCAACGATTCTCCAAAGATTAGTATTAACATGGTTTAAATGATGCTTAGAGGGATATACCCAAGCATCAAAGTCCTCATTTTTCACAATCTTAGGTGGAGAGGCATGATTCAAATGAGTGGAAGGAATCGGTCCACCATAAGTAAGCGGAGGTTCCACATGGGCAAAGATGCCATTTCCACTTCTACCACTAGATAAAGGAACTTTGTCATTAGTAGCTTCCCCCTTGTCGGAGTTAGCATCCGTCACCTTGTTAGTGGGATCGACCACTTCCAACGGTGCGGTGGGTAATTTAAGACCATCAAGAAAGTTCTTAAGCATGCCTTTGACCTCGGTCTTCATGGAGGTTTTCAATGTGTCCAAAGCCACATTGAACTCCTCACAAGAGACCGAGGTTCCCCCATCGGCCATAGACGAGGACGAAATCACACCGGGGTGTTCCTCCTCACCGTCTATGGAGTCAACCATACTCTTCGGACGGTAAAGTCCTTAATAAAGAGGCGAGGCTCTGATACCAATTGAAAGGATCAATATAGTTGACTAGAGGGGGGGGTGAATAGGCAACTAACAATTTTTAGCTCTTCTTTACCAATTTAAACTTTGCATCAAAGTAGGTTGTCTAGATATGAAACTAGGTGAGCAACCTATATGATGCAACAACAACAAGCACAAAAGCAAGCAAGGGATATCACACAATATAAGCTTGCACAAGTAAAGGTACGAGATAACCAAGAATGGAGCCAGTGAAGACGATGATGTGTTACCGAAGTTCCTTCCTTTTGAGGGGAAGTACGTCTCCGTTGGGGCGGTGTGGAGGCACAATGCTCCCCAAGAAGCCACTAGGGCCACCGTATTCTCCTCACGCCCTCACACAATGCGAGATGTCGTGATTCCACAATTGGTGCCCTTGGAGGCGGCAACCGGACCTTTACAAACAAGGTTGGGGCAATCTCCACAAACTAATTGGAGGCTCCCAACAACACCACGAAGCTTCACCACAATGGAATATGGCTCCGCGGTGACCGCAACCGTCTAGGGTGCTCAAACACCCAAGAGTAACAAGATCCGCAAGGGATTAGTGGGGGGAATCAAATTTCTCTTGGTGGAATTGTAGATTGTGGCCTTCTCGACCAATCCCTAGAAAATCAACAAGTTTGATTGGCTAGGGAGAGAGATCAGGCGAAAATGGAGCTTAAAGCAACAATGGAGCTTGGGGTGGAAGAGGTAGTCAACACGGAGAAGAAGACTCCCCTTTATAGTGATAGAACAAATCCAACCGTTATCCACTTACTCAGTCCGCGACGAGCGGTGCTACCGCACCCGACAAGCGGTACTATCGCACGAGCCCACAGTACTACCGCAAGGCCCTGCAGAACTACCGCTGCCACGGCATGAGCTAGCCCAGGACTGTAGCACAGGAGCCAAGGGCGGTAGAGCTGCTGGCGCGGTACTACCGCTCCCCCTTGCGGTCCTACCGCAAGGCAGGGTTGGTCTAGACTATGAAGGCACGGATATATAAAAATACATCCGTGACTACTTCCGCTGAGTTCTGATCTATGCAAAAATTCGACACGGTACTACAGCGTAGGGCGCGGATGTAAAAAATTACTTCCGCCCCTACTTCCTCTTATGCTACTGTGCCTGGCCAGAGCTCACGGTACTACCGTGTCCATGGCGCGATACTACCATGTAGGGCGCGGATGTAAAAAATTACATCTGCCCCTACAACCGCTCGAGCAGCTGAGCATGGCCTGAGGCCACGGTACTACCGCTCCCAAGGAGCAGTACTATCATGAGCACCCGCGGTACTACTGAGGGAGTCCTGGATTAGGGGGTATCCGGACAGCCGGACTATATACAGCGTCCGGACTATTGAAGCGTGAAGATACAAGACTCAAGACTTCATCCCGTGTCCGGATGGAATTCTCCTTGGCATGGAAGGCAAGCTTGGCGATCCGGATAATATATTTCCTTCCTTGTAATCGACTCCGTGTAAACCCTAGCCCTCTCCGGTGTCTATATAAACCGGAGAGGTTGGTCCTTAGAAGGCCGATCACACTTACAATCATACCATCATAGGCTAGCTTCTAGGGTTTAGCCTCTACGATCTCGTGGTAGATCTACTCTTGTACAACCCATATCTTTAATATTAATCAAGCAGGAAGTAGGGTTTTACCTCCATCGAGAGGGACCGAACCTGGGTAAACATTATGTCCTTGCTTCCTGTTACCATCAGCCCAAGACGCACAGATCGGGATCCCCTACCCGAGATCCGCCGGTTTTGACACCGACATTGGTGATTTCATTGAGAGTTCCTCTATGTCGTCGCTACAGGGCTCGATGGGTCCTTCAACCATCGTCAACAACACGGTCCCGGGTGAGACCTTTCTCCCCAGATAGATCTTCATGTTCGGCGGCTTCGCCTGGCCAATTCGCAGCCATCTGGAAGCAGATCGACAGCTCGCCCAGCCACCAGATCAGGTTGGGCTTTGAACTACATGACGGACATTCGCGGAGACTTGATCTTCGACGGATTCGGGACTATGCCAGGAGCACCGGACAGTCACGTCGACCACAGCTTAGACCTGCTGTCGGACAAAGCTCGGGGTATCACCCCCGCAGTAGCCCCGGACCTAAATCCGGAGCAGGCCGCGCTGCCTAAGGACGGAGGGATGGACCCTGCCCCGCAGGTCGCACACTCATTGGTGGTGGAGCCGAACACGGGTCTTACCTCTATGGTGGCCTGTGACTCCGGACCCCCGGATTCGTATCCGGACGCTGGTTCCAGTCCGCGCACTCCCGAGCCAGTCGAGCCAGGTTGGGCTCCGGTAATGGAGTTCACCGCTGCAGATATCTTCCAGCACTCGCCCTTTGGCGACATGCTGGACTCATTAAAGTCTCTCTCTTTGTCAGGAGGCTCTTGGCCGAACTATGTCTGGCTCGAGTGGGAGGCAGGCGATGAAGGAATTCGTTGCCCACCCACCACCCACTTCATTGCCACGGTCGATGATTTAACCGAGGTACTGGACTTCGACTCCGAAGACATCGACGGTATGGACGACGATGCAGGAGAAGAACATGAACCACCGCTCACTGGGCGGTGGACATCCACCTCTTCCTACGATATATATATGGTGGACACTCCGAAGGAAACAAATGGCGATGAGACAACGGAGGATAAAACCTCAGGGAAAAAAGCAAAGAATGGGCGTCGTCGGCACCACTCCAAGCCCCGCCACAGCAATACCGGCCCAGGAGACGAAAACAATCCGAATGGTGCCGAAGAAGAATACAACCCTGATCAGCCCGCCTTGAAAGGCCGAGCAGACGATGAGCAGGTCAGCCCAGAAGAACAGGCGACGGACGAATACCCGGAGGAGGACAACTACATGCTCCCCTCTGAAGATGAGATTAGCCTCGGCGACGGCGAGTTCGGCGTGCCTGAGGATCCCATAGAGCAGGAGCGCTTCAAGCATCGGCTTATAGCCACTGCGAGGAGCCTGAAAAAGAAGCAGCAGCAACTCCAAGCTGATCAAGACCTGCTCATAGACAGATGGACTGAAGTCCTTGCAGCCGAGGAATACGGACTCGAGCGCCATACGGCTGACGGCCACCTCGTGGCCGGGATAAAACGGCATATCAGCCCGCATACCAGCCAGCACCCCCACGCCACATACTACGGCCCGGGGCAATAGGCAGGACCTGCAAGATATCTTTGGAAAAGCGAGCAGACAACCAAGATCGATCTACGGATCGCGGGGGCGCGCCTCAGCACGCGACGACGACCGTCACGACGGATACACCTTCAACAAGTCCGGCCAGGCCGAACATAGCCACCCAGAGCAATTCGAACTACGTAGCCACATAGCCCGGCAAAGAGGCGCCGCGCACCCCCTCTGCTTCACCGACGAAGTGATGGATCATGAATTCCTAGAAGGGTTCAAACCCGTAAACATTGAATCATACGATGGCACAACAGACCCCACAATATGGATTGCAGATTTCCTTCTCCGCATTCACATGGCCTGCGGAGACGTTCTACACGCCATCAAGTATCTTCCCCTTAAGCTCAAAGGACCAGCCCGGCACTAGCTAAATGCGGCCAAAGAAATTCCATTGGCGGTGGGAAAACTGAAGACGCATTCCTCGACAACTTCCAGGGCACATATGTGCGACCACCAGATGCCGATGACCTGAGCCACATTACTCAACAACCCAGAGAGTCAGCCAGGAAATTCTGGACTCGGTTCCTAACTAAAAAGAACCAAATAGTCGACTGTCCGGACGCCGAAGACCTAGCGGCTTTTAAGCATAATATTCGTGACGAGTGGCTCGCTTAACACCTCGGCCAGGAAAAACCCAAGTCCATGGCAGCTCTCACAACACTAATGACCCGCTTTTGCGCGGGCGAGGACAGCTGGTCGGCTCGCAGCAGCACTACGCCACATTCTGGCACTTCGGATGGCCACGACAATAACGGCAAGCCACGGCGTAACATACATAAGCGACAGAACAACGGCGACAACACTGAAGACATGGCAGTCAACGCCGGATTCAGCGGATCGAAGCCCGGTCAGCGGAAGAAGTTGTTCAAAAGAAATAATCAGGGACCGTCCAGTCTAGACCGCATACTGGAGCGCTCGTGCCAAATTCATGGCACCCCAGACAAGCCAGCCAACCACACCAATAGAGATTGCTGGGTGTTCAAACAGGCCGGCAAAATAAACGCCAAAAACAAGGACAAGGGGATGCACAACAACGATGACGAGGAGCCCCGGCGTCCGAACACGGGGACAAGAAATCCCCCAGTGTGAAAACGGTCAACTTGATCTACACCACGCACATCCCCAAGCGGGAACGAAAGCAGGCACTACGGGACGTCTATGCTATGGAGCCAGTCGCCCCCAAATTCAACCCATGGTCAGCTTGTCCGATCACCTTTGATCATAGGGATCACCCTACTAGCATCCATCACGGTGGCTCGGCCGCATTGGTCCTAGACCCAATCATCGACGGATACCACCTCACGATCGTCCTTATGGACGGTGGCGGCAACAACACGCTTTATCGGGACACGGTCGCCAAAATGGGCATTGACCCTTCAAGGATCAAGGCCACCAAAACCACCTTTAAAGGTGTGATTCCTGGAGTAGAGGCCCGTTGCACGGGCTCTATAACATTGGAAGTGGTCTTCGGATAACTTCCGAAGCGAAGAGTTAATCTTCGATATCGTCCCTTTCCGCAGTGGTTACCACGCACTGTTCGGACGAACCGCATTCGCTAGATTCAATGCGGTACCACACTACGCATACCTCAAGCTCAAGATGCCAGGACCACGCGGGGTCATAACAGTGAATGGAAATATGGACCGCTCTCTCTGAACAGAAGAGCATACTGCAGCCCTCGCGGCGGAAGTACAATGCGGCCTCCTCTGGCAAACCAATCCGGCGACAACAACTTCAAGCACCGCCAAGAGAGTCCGGAGCACCCGCAACAGGATCATCAGGCACGCCACGAAAGCGACCAGCAGTCCGGCCTCCGCTTAAGCCCCATCAAAGCAGCATTCGTGCCATGCGTACACCATTACGCACTCAAGATATCGTGGGCGTAGGCGGAGGCGCAACAACGACTCAGTCAATAGTGCGGGATAACCGCCACATACCTTCATAACCTGTCCTTCTTATTTTTCAGGACATTGCTTTAGAGCAGCCTCTTCAGAAGAGCCAGATTGTCGAAATTACATAGGAGAGAAAACCAAGGAGGCAACAGCTTCAAGACGTAAGGAAACACCGGTGGAATCTATTTACGATCGTTATACCTGTTTTATATATCCATACGCTGCCTGCCCTGGATAGGACATGTTAAATAATCCTATTTATCTCCGCTTAATGCATTCATTGTAAACATACGCTTAAACGTATTTTCATCAATGGGAGATTATATATAGCGTCAGCTTATTATTCTTATTTGAACATTTTTCTTACAAATGTCTCTTTGATATTGCATCCGTACACTTTGGTACGGTCCGTTTGCCAGGGGCTTCCTATGGTGCCCCATTATACGGTAAATAAAGTCCGAACACTTTAAACAGTGCGGCACCCTGAACTTATAGCACTATATGCATCAGCTCCGAATCATGTCTTGGGTCTACAGTTGGGTTATCCCAGCTCCCTTGTTTTGGTACCTTACGTTTTGTTATATCGGCTAAGGTAGTGCAGGGAGAACTACTGCGATTGTGTCCCGGTTCTTCTGGACGAGCACCACAGTAGAGAAAGCCGAAAACTGACTGGCATGATGTGGCGAGAGTTGGTCGCTGTTCAAGAGGTCTTAAAATCCTTAAAGATTTTCCGCTTTAGGCGATAAATCGGGTTCGTCCGATCTAGGCGTATATAGCGCCCCAATTTGGCCGTCCGGATTCTAGGGGCTTCGCCGAAATTTAAAATTGTAGACTTCTATGGCTAAGTGAAAGTTATAAAGCCGCATAGTCTGATTGCCTTGTTCATCTGCGCGGATACCTCCTTAAGGGACCAAACATTTGGATAAAAGAGTATCCGGTTTTTCCAGAACACCGGCACTAGTTGCGTGGGGGCGGAAGCCGACGACCGCCTACTTTCGATATTCTATAAACAACCGCACAGAAGGTAATATTTTAAATCAAATAGTGCTACATAGCACAAGTAACTTCGTCTTTAAATTACAACAGTGGCAGAGGTACATTTAGTCAAAGATCTTGTCCTTGGAACACTCATCGACCATGAGACGAGCGCCTTTCATAACGCCATCATAGTACTTCTCGGGATGGCAATGCTCCTTGCCCTCTGGTGTACCATCCTTCACCGGCTTCTCTGCATCCAGCTTGCCCCAATGCACCTTCGCGCGGGCAAAGGCCCGGTGGGCACCCTCGATGCAAACGGATCGCTTGATTACTTCAAGCCACGGACAGACATTCACCATCCGCTTGATCATGCCGAAGTAGCTAGTGGGCAGGGGCTCACCAGGCCACATCCGGACTATGAAATCTTTCATAGCCACTTCGGCCGCCCTGTGTAGTTCGACCAACTGCTTTAGTTGGTCACTCAGAGGCGTTGGGTGTTCGGCCCCTGCATCCTGGGACCAGAACAGCTTCTCCGTTGTGCTCCCCTCTTGGGCCTGGTGGTACTCCGCGGCATCGATATGTCAGCATGGCAGATCTGCGAATGCCCCTGGAGAGCTCTGAATTCGAGTAAGTAAAAGAAACGCCTCCTCCACATGTTTGCTTTGCACAAAGAATTATTACCCGCCGCTATCTTTTTGGCCTCCTGGATCTCCTGCTGTGCATTCTCGGCTTCGGCCTTGGCGTCTTTCATACTCACAAGGGCCTTCGCAAGCTCGGCCTCTTTCATCTTTAGATCATGCTCCACGGACTCGAACTTCTTGCCGAGGTCCTGGAGCTCTTGCTGTACCTCGCCCACTCTAGCACTTTGCTTCTCGCGCTCCTTGCATTCCAAGGCCGCCTTGTCTTCGGCCTTGGATAGCGCTTTCTTCAGGGACGCCACTTCGGCGGTGGACCCTGTCACACAGTCACGACGCTTCGTCGTCAGACGAAACAATTTTATCTATCTATACATACATAAGAGCAGAGAATCACTCACCTTTGCTCTCTTCGAGCCGCCTCTTCGTGAGGTCGAGCTCTCCTCGCTACCGCCTCCAGTCCCGCTTTAGTTCGGCAACCTCGGCTGTGCGGGCAGCAGCGGCAAGCAGCACGGCCTGCTTATTCACATAAACGCTTATTAGACTCTTGCGGATTATAATTGACCCTCCGTTTGGCTTTGTTTCCGAACACCAAACAGAGTACCAGGGGCTACTACCTATCGGTGGTAATTTCGCACATTTTTCTTACTTACCACGAAGCCCGTCAGGAGGCTTGTGCAGGCTTCGGTTAGTCCGCTTTTGGCGGACAGAACCTTTTGAATCACCACACTCATAAGAACGGTGCTCGTCATCCATGGAAGCACCTCGAAGCGCTTCCATCAGACTATCCGGCACCGCTGGCGTGTGATACGTCTCCAACGTATCTATAATTTTTGATTGCTCCATGCTACTTTATCTACTGTTTTGGACTATATTGGGCTTTATTTTCCACTTTTATATTACTTTTGGGACTAACCTATTAACCGGAGGCCCAGCCCAGAATTGCTGTTTTTTTGCCAATTTCAGTGTTTCGAAGAAAAGAAATATCAAACGGAGTCCAAACGAAATGAAACCTTCGGGAACGTGATTTTCTCACCGAACGTGATCCAGGAGACTTGGACCCTACTCCAAGCAGTGCCAGAGGCGGTCACGAGGGTGGAGGGCGCGCCCATCGTGGGCCCCTCGAAGCTCCAGCGACGTACTCCTTCCTCCTATATATACCTACGTACCCCCAAACGATCAGAACAGGAGCCAAAAACCTAATTCCACCGCCGCAACCTTCTGTATCCATGAGATCCCATCTTGGGGCCTGTTCCGGAACTCCGCAGGAGGGGGAATCCACCACAGAGGGCTTCTACATCAACACCATAGCCCCTCCGATGAAGTGTGAGTAGTTTACTTCAGACCTTCGGGTCCATAGCTAGTAGCTAGATGGGTTCTTCTCTCTTTTTGGATCTCATTACAATGTTGTCGCCCTCTATCTTGGTGATCTATTCGTTGTAATCTTCTTTTTTCGGTGTGTTTGTTGAGACCGATGAATTGTGGGTTTATTATCCTGTATTATCTATGGAAAATATTTGATTCTTCTCTGAATTCTTTTATGTATGTTTAAGTTTTCTTTGCAAGTCTCTTGAATTATCCGTTTGGTTTGGCCAACTAGATTGGTAGTTCTTGCAATGGGAGAAGTGCTTAGCTTTGGGTTCAATCTTGCGGTGTCCTTTCCCAAAGTGATGAGGGGCAGCAAGGCACGTATTGTATTGTTGCCATCGAGGATAACAAGATGGGGTTTTTATCATATTGCATGAATTTATCCCTCCACATCATGTCATCTTGCTTAAGACGTTACTCTGTTTCTTAATACTCTAGATGCATGCTGGATAGCGGTCGATGAGTGGAGTAATAGTAGTAGATGCAGAATCATTTCGATCTACTTGTTTTGGACGTGATGCCTATATACATGATCATTGCCTAGATATACTCATAACTATGCTCAATTCTGTCAATTGCTCAACAGTAATTTGTTCACCCACCATAGGCTCTTGAGAGAAGCCACTAGTGAAACCTATGGCCCCCGGGTCTATTCTCATCATATCAATCTCTATCACTTTATTTACTTTCTTTGTTTTTACTTTGCTTTTACTTTTTACTTTGCATCTATCTATCAAAAATACCAAAAATATTATTTATCATCTCTATCGGATCTCACTATCGTAAGTGACCGTGAAGGGATTGACAACCCCTAATCGCGTTGGCTGCGAGTTGCTATCATTTTGTGTAGGTACGAGGGACTTGTGCGTGGTCTCCTACTAGATTGATACCTTGGTTCTCAAAAACTGAGGGAAATACTTACACTACTTTGCTGCATCATCCTCTCCTCTTCGGGGAAATCCAATGCAGTGCTCAAGAGTTAGCAAGAAGAATTTCTGGCGCCGTTGCCGGGGAGTCTACGCAAAAGTCAACCATACCAAGTACCCATCACAATCCCTATCTCTCGCATTACATTATTTGCCATTTGCCTCTCGTTTTCCTCTCCCCACTTCACCCTTGCCGCTTTATATTCGCCCTTCCTCCGTTCAATCTTGTGTTACCATGTGCCTTCTTTTGCTTGCATCTTCGCTTGCTAAAAGTTTATGGATCCTCATACACTTGCTAATCTCTTTAAGAGATCCAATTATGATGAACCTATTGCTAGTGAATTGAGTGCACTAGATTATCTTTATGAGGTTTTGCCTGAAATTCGTGAATCTAAAAATTGTGATGAAGTACTTTATGAAGCGATTCACGATAGATCTTTGAATAAAAAGCATGATTGCAATAATTTTACTATAAATTCTATTGATGTCAATTTTGCCAAAAATATGCAAAACCCTAAGCTTGGGGATGCTAGTTTTGCTATGTCCTCTACTTGTTGCAAGGATCATGATTGGGGTGATTCTTCTTATGATCTTGAAAATTTATTTAATCCCCATGATGAATATGAGATTGATAATAGTGTTTGCAATAATATTGAAAGTGAGTTTGGAAGAGTGTCAACTTTAGATCCCACATATTTGGATAATGTTCAATCTTATGAATTTTTTGATAAAAGTGGGTTTGGAGAGGTTATGACTTTAGTTAATATTAATCCCACTATCTTGGAAGAGTGTCAACTTTGCATGCATGTGGATCGTGTTGAGAATATGCTATGTGATGGCTATGTTGTTGAATTTGCTTATGATCCTACATGTAATTATTATGAGAGAGGAAAATATGGTTGTAGAAATTTTCATGTTGCTAAATTACCTCTCGTTATGTTGAGATTGCTATTATTTCTTTCCGCTTCCTTGCATATGCTAGTTTTTGCTTGCTATGATAATTTGTTTCCCTATAAGATGCCTATGCATAGGAAGTATGTTAGACTTAGATGTGTTTGTCACGTATTTTATGATGCTCTCTTTGTGCTTCAATTCTTGTCTTTCATATGAGCATCATTGAAATCTCTATGCCTAGCTAATAAGGCTTTAAAGAAAAGCGCTTGTTGGGAAACAACCCAATATTTTTCCTTGCTGATTAGTAATAAATAATTCATCTAGACTCTGTTTGGATGTGGTTTTATGTTTTAATTAGTGTTTGTGCCAAGCTAGACCTATTGGATCTTTTTGGATGATAGTTATTTGATCTTGCTGTAATTTCCAGAAACTTTGTGCTCAGTGCCCGAATTGTTAAAAATCACCAGAACGCGATAAAATACTGATTCAAATTGCTGCTGATCCATAAACAAATTGTCCAGGTCTTCTAATTTTTGTAGAAGTTTTTGGGTTCCAGAAGTTTGCGTTAGTAACAGATTACTACAGACTGTTCTGTTTTTGACAGATTCTGTTTTGCGTGTGTTGTTTGCTTATTTTGATGAATCTATGGCTAGTAAAATATTTTATAATCCATAGAGAAGTTGGAATACAGTAGGTTTAACACAAATATAAATAAAGAATGAGTTCATTACAGTACCTTAAGTTAGTCTTTTGTTTTCTTTCTCTAACGGAGCTCACAAGATTTCTATTGAGTTTTGTGTTGTGAAGTTTTCAAGTTTTGGGTGAATTCTTTTTGATGGATTATGGAACAAGGAGTGGCAAGAGCCTAAGCTTGGGGATTCCCATGGCACCCCCAAGATAATCCAAGGACACCAAAAATTCAAAGCTTGGGTATGCCCCGGATGGCATCCCCTCTTTCGTCCACTTCCATCGGTAATTTACTTGGATCTATATTTTTATTCACCACATGATATGTGTTTTGCTTGGAGCGTCTTGTATTATTTGTGTCTTTGCTTGTTAGTCTACCACAATCATCCTTGCTGTACACACCTTTTGAGAGAGCCATATATTACTTGGAATTTGCTAGAATACTCTATGTGCTTCACTTATATCTTTTGAGCTTGATAGTTTTGCTCATAGTACTTCACTTATATCTTTTGAGCGTGATAATTTTTGCTCTAGAGCTTCACTTATATCTTTTAGAGCACGGTGGTGGATTTGTTTTAAAGAAACTTGATCTCTCATGTTTCACTTATATTTTTTTGAGAGTCGTTAATAGCATGGTAATTTGCTTAATGTTAATATACTTAGTGTTCAAGATATGTGAAAAATTCTTTTTGAGTGAATTGAATACTAAGATAAGTTTGATGCTTGATAATTGTTTTGAGATATGGAGGTGATAATATCAAAGTCGTGCTAGTTGATAATTGTGAATTTTAGAAATACTTGTGTTGAAGTTTGCAAGTCCCGTAGCATGCACGTATGGTTAAAGTTGTGTAACAAATTTGAAACATGAAGTGTACCTGGCTTGTGCATCCTTATGAGTGGCGGTCGGGACGAGCGATGGTCTTTTCCTACCAATCTATCCCCCTAGGAGCATGCGTGTAGTACTTGATTTTTGATGGCTTCTAAATTTTTGCAATAAGTATATGAGTTCTTTTGACTAATGTTGAGTCCATGGATTATACGCACTCTCACCTTTCCGCCTTTGCTAGCCTCTTGATTGCCGTGCATTGCCCTTTCTCACCTTGAGAGTTGGTGCAAACTTCGCTGGTGCATCCAAACCCCGTGATATGATACGCTCTATCACACATAAACCTTCTTATATCTTCCTCAAAACAGCCACCATACCTACCTATTATGGCATTTCCATAGCCATTCCGAGATATATTGCCATGCAACTTCCATCATCATTATTATGACATACATTACTTTTGTCACATTGCCATTGCATGATCATGTAGTTGACATCGTATTTGTGGCAAAGCCACCATGCATTATTTTCCATACATGTCACTCTTGATTCATTGCACCATCCCTACATCACGGAGGCATTCATATAGAGTCATATTTTGTTCTAAGTTTCGAATTGTAATTGTTGAGTTGTGAGAAAAAATAAAGTGTGATGATCATAATTATTAGAGCATTGTCCCAAGTGAGGAAAGGATGATGGAGACTATGATTCCCCCATAAGTCGGGATGAGACTCCAGACGAAAAAAGAAAAAAAAAGCAAGGCAAAAAAACGGCCCAAAAAATGTGAGAAAAAGAGAGAAGGGACAATGCTACTATCCTTTTACCACACTTGTGCTTCAAAGTAGCACCAAGATCTTCATGATACAGAGTCTCTCATTTTGTCACTTTCATATACTAGTGGGAATTTTTCATTATAGAACTTGGCTTGTATATTCCAATGATGGGCTTCCTCAAAATGCCCTAGGTCTTCGTGAGCAAGCAAGTTGGATGCACACCCACTTAGTTTCTTTTGTAGAGATTTCATATACTTATATCTCTAGTGCATTCGTTGCATCGCAATCCCTACTCCTCATGTTGACATCAACTGATGGGCATCTCCATAGCCCGTTGATTAGCCTCGTCAATGTGAGACTTTCTCCTTTATTTGTCTTTCCACACAATCCCATCATCATATTCTATTCCACCCATAGTGCTATATCCATGGCTCGCGCTCATGTATTGCGTGAAGGTTGAAAAAGTTTGAGATTATTTGAGTATGAAACAATTGCTTGCCTTGTCATCGGGGGTATAGAAGTTGGGAACATCTTTGTGTGACGAAAATGAAGCATAGCCTAACTATATGATTTTGTAGGCATGAACTTTCTTTTGCCATGTTATTTTGAGAAGACATGATTGCTTTGATTAGTATGCATGAAGTATTATTATTTCTGTGTCAATATGAACTTTTGTCTTAAATCTTTCGGATCTGAATATTCATATCACAAGTAAGAAGATTTATATTGAAATTATGCCAAAGTATCACTCCGCATCAAAATTCTCTTTTATCATTTCCTACTCGAGGACGAGCATGAATTAAGCTTGGGGATGCCTCGATACGTCTCCAACGTATCTATAATTTTTGATTGCTCCATGCTACTTTATCTACTGTTTTGGACTATATTGGGCTTTATTTTCCACTTTTATATTACTTTTGGGACTAACCTATTAACCGAAGGCCCAGCCCAGAATTGCTGTTTTTTTGCCTATTTCAGTGTTTCGAAGAAACAAAATATCAAACGGAGTCCAAACGGAATGAAACCTTCGGGAACGTGATTTTCCAACCGAACATGATCCAGGAGACTTGGACCCTACTCCAAGAAGTGCGAGGCGGTCACGAGGTGGAGGCGCGCCCTGAGGCGCGCCTACCTCGTGGGCCCCCGACGCTCCACCCGGTACTCCTTCCTCCTATATATACCTACGCACCCCAAGCGATCGTAACAGGGAGCCAAAACCTAATTCCACCGCCAAGAACCTTCAGATCCACGAGATCCCATCTTGGGGCCTGTTTGAGCTCCGCCAGAGGGGCATCCACCATGGAGGGCTTCTACATCAACACCATAGCCCCTCCGATGAAGTGTGAGTAGTTTACTTGAGACCTTTGGGTCCATAGCTAGTAGCTAGATGGCTTCTTCTCTCTTTTTGGATCTCAATACAATGTTCTCCCCTCTCTCGTGGAGATCTATTCGATGTAATCTTCTTTTTGTGGTGTGTTTGTTGAGACCGATGAATTGTGGGTTTATGATCCAAAGTATTATCTATGGGAAATATTTGATTCTTCTCTGAATTCTTTTATGTATGATTGAGTTATCTTTGCAAGTCTCTTGAATTATCCGTTTGGTTTGGCCAACTAGATTGGTAGTTCTTGCAATGGGAGAAGTGCTTAGCTTTGGGTTCAATCTTGCGGTGTCCTTACCCAAAGGATGTAAAGGGTTGCAAGGCACGTATTGTATTGTTGCCATCGAGGATAACAAGATGGGGTTTTTATCATATTGCATGAATTTATCCCTCTACATCATGTCATCTTGCTTACAGGCGTTACTCTGTTTTTAACTTAATACTCTAGATGCATGCTTTGGATAGCGGTCGATGAGTGGAGTAATAGTAGTAGATGCAGAATCGTTTCGATCTACTTGTTTTGGGCGTGATGCCTATATACATGATCATTGCCCAGATATACTCATAACTATGCTCAATTCTCAATTGCTCAACAGTAATTTGTTCACCCACCGTAGAATACTTATGCTCTTGAGAGAAGCCACTAGTGAAACCTATGGCCCACGGGTCTATTCTGATCATACCAATCTCTATCACTTTATTTACTTGCTTTGTTTTTACTTTGCTTTTACTTTTTTACTTTGCATCTATCTATCAAAAAATACCAAAAATATTATTTATCATCTCTATCAGATCTCACTATCGTAAGTGACCGTGAAGGGATTGACAACCCCTAATCGCGTTGGTTGCGAGTTGCTATCATTTTGTGTAGGTACGAGGACTTGTCGTGGTCTCCTACTGGATTGATACCTTGGTTCTCAAAAACTGAGGGAAATACTTACGCTACTTTGCTGAATCATCCTCTCCTCTTCGGGGAAATCCAACGCAGTGCTCAAGAGGTATCAGCGTGGCGGAAGCCCTCGGAACGGATGGCTCGCCCTCCCTAACAAGGGGCTGACCGCCTAAATCCGGAACCGTCATTGGGTTCCGGAACAATGTTCGGTCGAGAGTCCGCCTTGCTGCGGCTCTCGTCAACGCGATCCGCGGGGATCTTGAACCCCGCGTGTCCGACATCTGGAACTCCGCCTTGGGGCGTCTCCAGGGTCACCTCCCCCCGCTCGAGGAACCTTCGGGACAACTGTCGGTGTCAAAACCGGCGGATCTCGGGTAGGGGGTCCCGATCTGTGCGTCTTAGGCTGAGGGTAACAGGAAGCAAGGGACACAATGTTTACCCAGGTTCGGGCCCTCTCAATGGAGGTAAAACCCTACTTCCTGCTTGATTAATATTGAAGATATGGGTAGTACAAGATTAGATCTACCACGAGATCATAGAGGCTAAACCCTAGAAGCTAGCCTATGATGGTATGATTGTAATTGTGATCGGCCTTCTAAGGACCAAGCTCTCCGGTTTATATAGGCACCGGAGAGGGCTAGGGTTTACATGGAGTCTGTTACAAGGAAGGAAATACAATATCCGGATCGCCTAGCTTTCCTTCCACGCCAAGGAGAGTTCCATCCGGACACGGGACAAAGTCTTGAGTCTTGTATCTTCACGCTTCGATAGTCCGGACGATGTATATAGTCCGGCTGTCCGGATACCCCCTAATCCAGGACTCCCTCAGTAGCCCCTGAACCAGGCTTCAATAACAATGAGTCCAGCGTGCAGTCTTGTCTTCGGCATTGCAGGGCGGGTTCCTTCTCCGAATACTCCAAAGTAATTATCAAACACTTAAATCGTGTCCGGATCCACGAGGGGATTCTTACACACCGTTGTAGGGAACATAGCATAAATCTGATCCGCTGGCAATCTTCGTACACCGCGCCCTCGCATTGTGGCCCAATTCAACACGAACCGGTGCTTCTCGCCCCACCTCGACTCGCGCTGCGAGGCGGTTTTATTGGCACGTCCTGTCGAGGCAGAGATCGTGTTCCTCTTATTACGGGATCTTCCATTAATGAGGGCGCGCGTAGGCCTATGATGACCGTTGGTATGACTCCGTGTGCCGTCAGGTAAACCTCAAGCGGTCACCCTAAGGACTCTTGATATTCACCCCCTTTATAAAAGGGGCCAAGGCCTATGCCTCTTTTCCACCTCGCTCGCGCCTTCTCGCACCTCGAGTTCTAACACCCGAGATCTAAGCTCCAACACCCCAGATTCTCCAATATGTTCGGATCCAACCCTCAAGGTCGGTGGGTGGCCTCCTCGATTCAAAAGGAGGACATTGCGAAGCTTAGGGATGTCGGATATCTGAACGCCGACATCCAGCATAGGCTGCCTGCTCCAGGGCAGGTCATCCCTACACCGGAGCCCAATGAGTGGGTCGTGTTCATTCCTCACTTCCTCCATGGCTTGGGCCTCACCCTCGATCCTTTTGTGAGGGGGCTCATGTTATATTATGGGTTGGATTTTCATGATCTAGCTCCGGACGCTATCCTCCATATCTCGTCGTTCATTATAGTGTGCGAGCCTTCCTCCATGTCACCCACACTTCGGCTTATGGCTCAAGACCTTCAATGTCAAGCCGAAGATGATCGAGGGGCGACACGCGGAGTGCGAAGGTGCCGTAATAAGCAGGAACGCTGAGGCCCCATGGCCAGAGGGTTCTTTCCCAGAAGTATCCGATGTATGGCAACATAGGTGGTTTTATGTCACGGCTCCCAGAGGCACAAAGTGGGTGGCCGCCCCCAAGTTCTGCTCGGGCCCTCCGTCACAGCTAGCGTCTTGGACCGACGTAGGATGGAATTGGGGGCCCGCTGGTGATGTACCAGTACTGCAGAGCCGCATCCGAGAGCTTGTTGAGAGGGACATTAACCTTGTCAGCATAATGCAAGTGATGTTAATCCGACGGATGTTGCCGTGCCAACGCCGGCCTCTCCGTATGTGGGAGTTCAATCCAGAGGGTCCGCGGACTGTTAAGCACTTCTTCGGCCTGAATCTCGAAGGGATGTGCAAATTATTCTTCGGACCGAAAGTAGAGTGTCCGGACACCATCGAGGATGCGGGCCCAAGCTGCAATCGCCTAGATACCCAAGTAAGTAAACTTGATACCGGACACCTTGTTTTGTATTTGTCATAATTTTTTATTCTGAAAATGATCCGTGGACAGGAATGGCTCAGCAAGGCGGAGAGAATCAGGTGTCCGGCACCACTTCCCGAAGGCTCGCCTGGTCCCACCATGGCCAAGATGCTTGACCGGGTACTCAGCAGAATGCCCTCAGGGAAAGACAAGGGGAAGAACGAAGAAACTGATCTTCACATGCTACGCATCCGAACCGGGGGAATTGTTGCCTCGCCTAAGGAGGATAGTCGGGAAGGGGAGGCTAAGGCCTCCTCCCCGCACGGGAAGAAGAGGGCTGCCTCCAAAGACTCGGAGACAGAGATGCCCAAACCAGGGAAAAAGATATCACCAGGGGGCTCTGCCCCGACGGGCACCCTCACCGCGTCGTGCCCACCAACGGGCCAGCCCTCCACCGAGCTGTAAGTTAATCGTTAATTCGAAGGTACTGTGTTTCTCCTAGATTAATAACCAGGATTCGTCTTTTGTAGTCCGGCTAGCAGCTCTTCTCAACAGAGTTCGTCTTTGGGGTATCTTCCTCCGGAGATGATGGAGAGCGAGACCCCACCCACCTCTCCGGCTCATGAAGCGGGCGACACCGAGGTGTCGTCACGGAGGAGTCCGGATCTGCCGTAGCCGAAAAGCCACGCGCCACCGCCCTGAGCCCGGAGCGTTTGGCTCCCACGAGGGGCGATGGGAAGGGTCCGGCACAGTTCAATGTCCGGCTGGACGTACTGACAGGCCTACTGAAGCGAGCTGCGCTCTCGGAGGAGCACCGCTCATTAATGAGCGCGGTGCTCAAGAAGATTTCATCCGCTACAAGCGGTTTGAATGAGGCATTTACAAGCCTGCTCAGAGGCTTTGAGGTATGTAGTGAAGAATACACTATTTTTCTGTGAGGCACGCGTTAGGTGTGCTCCATATAGATAGTAGCCTCGAGACTCGGTTTGCCCGTAGGCGGCAAACGGGGGATCATAAATCAATGATTGCACTGTAAATACGTGTAGGTACCTATGGGTCCGGCCGCCGACCAGTCCGTTGAAGTTGCCGAACTAACAAGGCAGATTGGATCGATTGATGCCGATATCACGCTGGTGAACGAGCAATTTGGACAAATCACAAGGTATGTGCTCTGCCTTCCTTTGTATAGGAAGATATGGAGGCGGCATGATATTAATGTAATATGTTCGGACTGCAGATGGTGCTGCTGCCATGGAGGCCCTGAGGGCAGAACTTGCCCAGGCCAAGGAACAAGCTTGGGTTAGCAATGCGGCTGCCCTAAAGGCGGCCAAGGAATTGAGAGCCGAACAGGCTGCTCATCGCCGAAGCAAGGAAAAGATAGCCGAAATGGCTGTGGAGTTAAAAAATGCCGCTGATCGGTATGAGCTTCTTAAAAAGGAGCATAAGGATAGTTCGGCCGATCTGAACAAGGCACTTAATGCCACCAAGGAAATACGGACCAAGCTCAGGGGTGCGCGGGAGGAGCTTCAACAGGCTGGTAATATTGCGGCTGGAGGCTCCTACTTGCTGCAGACGAAGTTTTTCGATCCGGCACGCCCTGGATGGACGCCGGAGTCCTCGCGGACGCCAGATGCGGATTTGGCGAAGAGTACACCGACGCTGCCAAGTTCTTCGAGGATCAGGGTGATAAGGAAGTGGAGAAGCTTTTACGGTCGCAATTCAATGCTCCCACTCGCCGCTGCCGTTAAATGACAAGATGGTTCTTTGTGGCGGAGCTTCACAGGCTGTCCGGGCTTGCAATGCGGTCTGTGATAGACCATCTTTGGCCGAAGGGGCCTAAGCCGGACAATTACTTTGGCTTGGTGCAGCAATTCCTTGGGGCCGTGCCTCGGATCGACGCCATGAGGAGGTCGGCGTGCATAGAGGGTGCACGAGTGGCTCTTGCCCGCGTTAAAGCCTACTAGACGGATATGGAGGGCACCATTATAGCGACCCAGGATCCAGAGGGGGGCCAATATCCGGCCGGGCACTACTTGGCATAGGTCACGGAAGGTGCTCGCCTAATAGAGGCGCAGTGCTCGAAGAATGTCTTGTTCGAGTGATGAATCGAATCATTGTAAAAACAATGTTTATTTTGATTATGAGACAATATTTATATTGTTTGCCTGAAAATGTGATTGTGTCCCCTATGCGGCCGTTTATATATATATATATATACATATATAAATATGTATATACATATATATATATACATATATATATATGTATATATATATATATATATATATGTGAATATGTAATCCGAAAGTTAGCAGTCGTTGGCTTCAACCCCCACGTAGACAATGCGGGGGTGTTCGCGAAAAATATGCTTAATCACACTTGATCCAACATCTTGGTCCATTAAGGAGGTGATCGCACGTCGAACTAGGCAACCGGACTATATAGCTGTAACACTTCAGCTTAGCCATGGGAGTCTAATGTTGGGGCTACTATGTAGCCCTCGGTACCTTCAGCGTGCATCCGAATACGGGCGGCGTGTACATGACCGAAAGGGTCCTTCGTTAATGCGAGGGATCCTAAAGATTCCGATAAGTCTTGAGTGGTTGAACAGGTCTCTGTTGTATCATGACAGATCGATTTTGGCTTTCTCTCGAGGTGCTTGTCCTAATAACTAGGGCACAATCGCAGTAGTTCTCCTTTGGCCACCTTAGCCGATAATAACGGAACGTAAGGCGGCAAACCCAGGAGTCGGGCAAACCCAACATTTGACCAAAGACATGATTCGGAGCTGATGCATATAAGGCCAAACTCGTGACGCCGAACACTCCCGAAGGTATTCGTACTTCATAACAGACGATGGGCTCAAGAATGCCCAGCCATTATAAACCCTGTGTTTCCAGGTACGTGCATAAATCTGTCATGGCGAAATGCCAATAACGGCAGTATCCTCTGTGGGTATGGAACCCATGGGATGGTTGAACAACAAGAGGCAATAGAAAAGGTTTACACATGGGCTTAATCTAAAAAGAACCTATTGAACGGGGCCTTGCTGCACGTCTGCGCCTTTGTCTCCGTTGTGCCGTATCCTGGAAGGGTATCGCGCGAACGTTGTCTGTGAAAAAAGAAAACTCGTAGGAGAGTATAACGTAAGTATGCGATGGATAGTAAAAGTGTAATATGTTGGCCTGCCAATAAGGTTGAGCCAAGTGTGGGGTTGTATTAAATATTTATAGCCCCTTGTGTCCACTATGGGATTACATATACGGTGCCCTGATTCAATTTTATCCGCGGCCGGACTCGTCTAACCGTGGTTCTGTGGTCTTAATGACCAGTCATGTTTTCTGATTTTGGAGGCCGCTTATAGTCCGGCCGCTAAGGCCGTCGTGAGTTCCTCTGCGCGTGAAGAGCGCTCTGTGATTCCGCTAACGGTGATGACGCCACGTGGACCGGGCATCCTTAGTGTAAGGTAGCCATAGTGCGGCAATGCGTTGAAGCGGGCAAAGGCCATTCTTCCAAGCAATGCATGATAGTCACTTTGGAAGGGTGCGATGATGAAGAGTAGCTCTTCGCTTCTGGAGTTGCCTGGAGAGCCGAATGTTACCTCCAGTACGACGGAGCCCCTGCTGTGGGCTTCAACGCCTGGTATCACCCCTTCAAAGGTGGTGTTGCTTTGGTTAATTCTGGATGGGTTTATCCCCATCCTACGGGCAGTGTCCTCGTATATTAAATTGAGACTACTGCCGCCGTCCATGAGGACACGGTTGAGACGGTATCCGTTGATTATCGGGTCAAGCACCAAGGCCTTTGATCCTCTGCGCCGAATACTAGTTCGGTCGTCCAAGTGATCGAAGGTGATCGGATAAGACATCCAGTAGTTAGGTGTGAGTACGATGGGCTCTATATCGAGCGCGTCTCTATGCGCGCGTTCGTGCCTTCTCATGGATGTGTGAGTCGCGTGGATCATGTTCACTGTTTTAACCTCTGGCGGGAATTTTTTCTGTCCCCCAGTGTTCGGCTGGCGAGGTTCATCCTCGTCTTCACTTGGTGTTTCCCTTCCCTTGTGTTCGGCATTTAATTTTCCGGCCTGCTTGAAGACCCAACACTCTCTGTGTGTGTGGTTTGCAGGTTTGTCAGGGGTGCCATGTATTTGGCAGTACCATCTAGGACTCTATTTAGACCGGATGTCCCTCTTTCTTGCCTTTAAATGGCTTCTTTGTCGATCAGTCGAGAGCCCCCGAATCCGGCATTAACTGCTGTGTTATCCGGGATCTCTTCCTTGTTTTGGCGTTTGTTTTATTATGCTGTGGCTTCCGTTGCCATCCCTTATTTCGGATGTCTTTGGGGTCATTTGGTGCCTTCTGGGTTAGCCGGCTATCTTCACCCAGCATAAGCGGGTCATAAGGCTTGTTAGGGCTGCCATTGTCCTAGGCTTTTCTTGGCCGAGGTGTCCGTGAGCCACTCGTCATGATGTCCGTGTTTGAATGCCGCTAAGGCTTCGGCGTCCAAACAATCGACAATTTGATTCTTCTTAGCGAGGAATCTGTTCCAAAGCTTGCGGGCGGACTCTCCGGGCTGTTGGATTATGTGGCTTAAGTCGTCCACATCCGGAGGCCGGGCATAAGTCCCTTGAAAATTGGCCCTGAAAGCGTCCCCGAGTTCCTCCCAACTCCTAATTGAATTTTCGGGGCGGATTTTCAACCAGTGTCGAGCTGGTCCCTTTAGTTTGAGGGGAACGTATTTGATGGCGTGGAGGTCATCCCCACGAGCCATATGTATATGCAGGATAAAATCCTCAATCCAGGCACCTGGGTATGTCGTTCCGTCATATGCCTCTATATTCACAGGTTTAAAGCCATGTGGAAATTCATGGTCCAGTACTTCTTCGGTAAAGCACAGGGGGTGAGCAGCCCTCTGTGTCTGGACGTGTTGTGGCATGCCGTCGGCTGTTGTTGTGTCCGGTGTTTATTCTGAACTAGTATTTGATTGGCATAATTGTTTTGGTGACCATAGTCCCTCGCTGGGGTGTGTCCTTTAGATCCATAAATGGACCTGGCCGCGCCAGCTTTCTTATCTAGGTGCTCACGTAGATCGTGCGCGGTGTCGGTAGCCGCTTTGTTGTGGTTATGAAGTGGCACGGCTTCGTCGTCGAATTCTGGCAGTAGCTTGTATGGCGATCATCGCCGTATCTTTCTTCAGTGTCTAGCACTTTATTCCATCTACGATTGAGCGTTTCTTGTGCGGCTTTGAGCCGTTGCTTCTACTTCTTTAGACTTCTTGTGGTGGCCATAAGCTTTCTGTGGAGGTTATCTTGTTCCACGTGTTTTTCCGGGATGATGAATGCATCATCATCCGGACTGTTTTCTTGTTCTGGTTCGGTTTGATGACCTCGTCCGTCGGGATCATTGTCCTCGGGCGTCTGCTCCGAATCGTGTTCGGTGGCCTGGTTCGCCTGCTCCATCGCTGGGTCCGCATGGTCGTTGTTGCCTTCGGAGTTGACTATAGTATCGATCCTTCCGGGCGCTCTTGTCGCTATTTTTACCGTTGTCGACTTAGAACGGCGTCTGCGCCGCTTTGGCTTTTCGCTCGGGTTTTATCTTTCGGATTGTCGCCTTTGTCCTCTTTGGGCGTATCCACCATGTATATGTCGTGTGACGAGGCGTAAGTCCAAATACCATAGATTCCGAATCTTCTCTGCATCGTCGTCCATACCGTCGATGCCTTGAATCAAGTCGCACATCGGTTAAATCGTCGACTGTGGCTATGAAGTGGGTGGTGGGTGGGTAACGAATTTCCTCGTCGCCTGCTTCCCATTCGAGCCGGACATAGTTTGGCCCGGAAATTTCTGTCAAAGAGAGAGTTTTTAACGAGTTCAGCATGTCGCCAAAGGGCGAGTGTTGGAAGATATACGCAGCGGTGAACTCCATCACCGGAGCCCAACCTGGCTCAACTGGCTCGGGAGTGCGCGGACCGGAACCAACATCCGGATACGAATCCGGGGGTCCGGAGTCACAGGCCACCACAGAGGTGAGGCCCGTGTTCGGCTCCACCGCCGATGAGTGTGCGACTTGCGGGGCGGGGTCCAGCCCTCCGTCCTTAGGCAACGCAGCCCGCTCCGGATTTAGGTCCGAGGCTACTGCAGGGGTGATACCCCGAGCTTTGTCCGACGGAAGGTCTAAGCCGTGCTCGTCGTGATTGTCCGGTGCTCCTGGCATAGGCCCGAATCCCTCGAAGATCCAGTCTCTGCGGATCTCCGCCGTGTAGTTCAAGTTTCCGATCCTGATCTGGTGGCAAGGGGCGTAGCCATCGATCTGCTCCAGGCGGCCAAGCGAATTGGCCCGCAGGGCGAAGCCGCCGAACACGAAGATCTATCCGGGGAGAAAGGTCTCACCCGGGACTGTGTTGTTGATGATGGTTGAAGGAGCCATCGAGCCTTGCAGGCAACATAGAGGAACTCTCAATGAAAGCACCAATGTCGGTGTCAAAACCGGCGGATCTCGGGTAGGGGCTCCCGATCTGTGCGTCTTAGGCTGAGGGTAACAGGAAGCAAGGGACACAATGTTTACCCAGGTTTGGGCCCTCTCGATGGAGGTAAAACCCTACTTCCTGCTTGATTAATATTGAAGATATGGGTAGTACAAGAGTAGATCTACCACGAGATTGTAGAGGCTAAACCCTAGAAGCTAGCCTATGATGGTATGATTGTAATTGTGATCGGCCTTCTAAGGACCAACCTCTCCGGTTTATATAGGCACCGGAGAGGGCTAGGGTTTACATGGAGTCGGTTACAAGGAAGGAAATATAATATCCGGATCGCCTAGCTTGCCTTCCACGCCAAGGAGAGTTCCATCCGGACACGGGATGAAGTCTTGAGTCTTGTATCTTCACGCTTCAATAGTCCGGACGATGTATATAGTCCGGCTGTCCGGATACCCCCTAATCCAGGACTCCCTCAACAACACCTCCGTGTCATCAGCGGGCTGAGGAGTGGTGGCCATCGGGAGTCCTTCATTTTGCAGAGACACGGAGAAACGGAGGATGCCCCAAAGTGCCAAAGGAAAGGTGGTGCAAAAAGGAACAGACGTGTATGTGTTGATTCCACCCAAACCTTTCCAACGCGGACCCCCTCTTAATAGCGTGACTTTCCTACAACTCAAATCCACCGAAAAGAAACTTAGAGAAACACCGTCTCCAATAGTCTTAGAGGGGCACCAAATCGTCTTGTGCCTAGTCATGATATGTCTGAAATGCTCAATGCACACGATTAGTTCGCAAATGCATTGTCATCAAGCACCAAAACAACTAAGGGATAAATATGCCCTTACCGAAGGAAATATGCCCTAGAGGCAATAATAAAGTTATTATTTATTTCCTTATATCATGATAAATGTTTATTATTCATGCTAGAATTGTATTAACCGGAAACATAATACATGTGTGAATACATAGACAAACAGAGTGTCACTAGTATGCCTCTACTTGACTAGCTATTAATTAAAGATGGTTATGTTTCCTAACCATAGACATGAGTTGTCATTTGATTAACGGGATCACATCATTAGGATAATGATGTGATTGACTTGACCCATTCCATTAGCTTAACACTTGATCGTTTAGTTTGTTGCTATTGCTTTCTTCATGACTTATACATGTTCCTATGACTATGAGATTATGCAACTCCCGTTTACCGGAGGAACGCTTCGTGTGCTACCAAACGTCACAACGTAACTGGGCGATTATAAAGGTGCTATACAGGTGTCTCCGAAGGTACTTGTTGGGTTGACGTATTTCGAGATTAGGATTTGTCACTCCGATTGTTGGAGAGGTATCTCTGGGCCCTCTCGGTTATGCACATCACTTAAGCCTTGCAAGCATTGCAACTAATGATTTAGTTGCGGGATGATGTATTACTGAACGAGTAAAGAGACTTGCCGGTAACGAGATTGAACTAGGTATTGAGATACCGACGATCGAATCTCGGGCAAGTAACATACCGATGACAAAGGGAACAACATATGTTGTTATGCGGTCTGACCGATAAAGATCTTCTAGAATATGTAGGAGCCAATATGAGCATCTAGGTTCCGCTATTGGTTATTGACCGGAGACGTGTCTCGGTCATGTCTACATAGTTCTCGAACCCGTAGGGTCCGCACGCTTAACGTTTCGATGACAGTTTTATTATGAGTTTATATGTTTTGATGTACCGAAGGTTGTTTGGAGTCCCGGATGTGATCACGGACATGACGAGGAGTCTCGTAATGGTCGAGACATGAAGATTGATATATTGGAAGCCTATGTTTGGATATCGGAAGTGTTCCGGGTGAAATCGGGATTTTACCGGAGTACCGGGAGGTTACCGGAACCCCCCGGGAGGTAAATGGGCCTTAGTGGGCCTTTACGGAGAAGAGGAGAGCCGGCTAGGGCTGGACTGCGCCCCCTCCCCCCCTAGTCCGAATAGGACAAAGAGAGGGGGGCGGCGCCCCTGAGGGAGTCCTGGATTAGGGGGTATCCGGACAGCCGGACTGTATACATCGTCCGGACTATTGAAGCGTGAAGATACAAGACTCAAGACTTCGACCCGTGTCCGGATGGGACTTTCCTTGGCGTGGAAGGCAAGCTTGGTGATCCGGATATTATATTTCCTTCCTTATAGCCGACTCCATGTAAACCCTAGCCCTCTGCGGTGTCTATATAAACCGGAGAGGTTGGTCCTTAGAAGGCCGATCACAATTACAATCATACCATCATAGGCTAGCTTCTAGGGTTTAGCCTCTACGATCTCGTGGTAGATCTACTCTTGTACTACCCATATCTTCAATATTAATCAAGCAGGAAGTAGGGTTTTACCTCCATCAAGAGGGCCCGAACACAGGTAAACATCTGTGTCCCTTGCTTCCTGTTACCATCACCTAGACGCACAGATCGGGACCCCCTACCGAGATCCGCCGGTTTGACACCGACATTGGTGCTTTCATTGAGAGTTCCTCCGTCGTCAGCCGCAAGGCTCGATGGCTCGTCTCGTTGTCGTGACAACATTACGCGAGGGGAGCTCGGCTGTAGGCCAAACTCTCCGACTAGGCGGCTTCGTCATGGCCGCCCCATCGGCCGCCGCTACCGGCGATGGCCTCTCGGGTCATCACGCATAAACTTCACATCAATTCGGAGCTCGCCGAACAGATGGATCCGATAGAGCTCTCTTCTCTTAATGAGCTCTTGGATCGCATCGCCGCATTGGGAGTCGCAACAGACTATGACCGGATCGGGCTTAAACCCGACCATAGGGACATTAAATCCCCGCTGGCCACCCATGAGATAGCGGTATCGGAGGAACCACACAAGGAGTATCCCTCTATTTCGAGGACGAATTATGTCCGGATCGCCGAGCTCCCGGAGCCGGACACCCGCCCGAGGATGATATGACCCGGTCCCAGATTTAGAACCAGCACGGGGCCGGAAAAATTGGGCAGCGTCCGAATCCCAAGTCGTTGAACTCGGAAGCTTCCATGCCCTGTGGTGCTAGATTGGATCGTAATCCGGATTCAGCTATAACCACCCACGTGGACTTGAATCGTCTCTCCCATATCGTGCAAGAGCCCCGAGACAAGACATCATTACTGGGCCAGATTCCTCCTTGCGCTAAGCAAGGCCGAGGACTGCCACGAGGAGGACGTAGTCTCGCTCTTCTGCAAAAACTGCACGGACAAAGGAATCCTTAATGCTATAAGTCGCCGTGACATAGTACGCTTTGCGGACTTAGCAATCATAGTACAGAAGTATTGTGTGATCGAAAGCGTCTGGAAACTCAAACTGAATTTTGGGACAATCCGGCTTTCACCAAAACCTTTGTCCGGACTAAACGGGCAAACTCCCATACGTCGTCCGATCCAATCCCCAAGAAACCAAAGCCCACCCCAGGGCGGGGAACCGTATTGGAAAAATGGCTCAATGGGCCATGTAAACTCCACAAAGACTCCGGACACAAAGACCAACTCACAGCCTTAGGGCATGTTGGATACTCCGGCAGGTTGCGAAAAGTGGCGAGGATCTTCTTACAGAACAACATCCCGCCAACGAGCACAATACGGTACTAACAGTCTTCGAGACTTTTGCCTCAAACAGTAGGCGCAAGCGAGCTCATCGAAGCTCTGCGGAAATTTTCCATATGGCCAAAATGAACCCCTGGAACGACACTGCTATAACTTTCAATGCCAGTGATGAACCTAGATTCCGGATCGTCCGCACCAAACCGCCCGTTCTTAGCCCAATCGTGGGACGGCTTTCGGCTCACTAAAGTGCTCATGGATGGCGGAAGCGGATTAAATCTGATCTATGAAAAGACACTCAACAAGATGGAAATTGACAAAGGCCGCATTGAACAAAGCGGCACAACCTTCAGGGGAATTATCCCTAGTCGGGAAGCACAGTGTGCGGGAAAAATCACACTTGACGTGGTATTCGGAAACCCCGGAGAATTATAGGTCCGAAGAAATCACATTCCAAGTGGCCCCTTTTAGCAGTGGATACGACGCCCTTTTAGGGCGGGATGTGTTTGCAAGCTTTCAAGCTATACCCCATTACGGGTACATGAAGCTTAAAATGCCCGGACCCAATGGAATCATCACTCTAGCCAGTGATCTGGACGTTGCACTTTGCGCCGAAAACATAACCGCAACACTAGCCCTGGAGGCATTATCTGAGGCACTAGCAGCCGAAGAATTAACAACACTGCGAGCCATCGTGGACATGGACGATGTGATAATCGACAAGCGACCCAAGTCCACCTCGTTTAAACCTGTAGACGAGATAGTCAAATTCCAAGTCCATCCAACGGACCCCACGAAGACATGTTTCATCGGGACACAGCTGAGCCCCACGATGGACGCCGCACTGCGAGACTTATTACGCGAGAATTGGGACATCTTCGCCTGGCACCCATCGGACATGCCAGGCATCCCACGCAGATTGGCCGAACACAGCCTCAATATACTAAAAGGATACAAACCGGTCAAGCAGACTCTAAGACGGTTTTCAGAGCCCAAACGGCAGACCATGGGGGAAGAGCTAGCCAAACTACTCGAGGCCGTATTCATTAGAGATATCAAGCATCAGGATTGGCTGGCAAACCTAGTAATGGTACCAAAGAAGGAAAAATCCTGGCGCCTATGTGTCGACTTTAAAGACCTCAACAAGGCTTGCCCCAAGGATCCCTTTCCCCTCCCTCGCATCGATCAAATCATTGATGCCACAGAAGGACACGACTCGCTATGTTTCCTCGACGCATACTCTGGATACCATCAAATAAAGATAGCAGAGTCTGACCAAGCTGCAACAGCTTTCATAATGCCATATGGCCCTTTTTGCTTCAACACCATGCCTTTCGGGCTTAAGAACGCCGGCGCAACCTACCAACGCATGATTCAAACATGCCTGGAAAAGCAAATCGACAAAACAGTTGAGGCATACGTGGATGACGTGGTCATAAAAACAAGACACGTCGAAACCCTAATAGATGACTTGAGGCTTACATTCGACAATCTCCGGACATACGACATCAAGCTGAACCCGGAAAAATGTGTTTTTGGCGTCCCCTCGGGGAAGCTACTCGGCTTCATCGTCTCCAACAGAGGAATTGAAGCGAATCCAGCAAAGATCCGAAGCTCACACGCTTGGCTATACCAATGCACCTCAAGCACATCCAAAAACTAGCCGGATGCGTGGCTGCTCTCGGCCGCTTTATCTCCGTGTTAGGAGAAAAGGCATTACCTCTTTACCGCCTTCTTTTCTTAATCAACACTTCGTGTGGACGGATGCATCCGCGGCGGACTGGATGAAATAAAGACCTTATTGGCCAGTAATCCGGTACTAACAGCGCCCGAATATCGACGAACCTATGTCATTGCATATAGCTGCAACGCATCAAGTTGTAAGCGCGATGCTCGTCATTGAACGAGAGGCTAACGGATAGAAATACCCGCTCGTGGCCGGGTTTACTACGTGTCCACGGTGCTAACCCCATGCAAATCCCGATACCCACACTATCAAAAAATAGCATACGCGGTGTTCATGGCATCCCGGAAGCTACGACACTACTTTCAAGAGTGTTTGATTACGGTGGCCTCCGAAGTACCACTCAATGACATAATAAATAACTGCGATGCTACAGGCCGGATTGCCAAATGGGCCATTGAGCTCCTTCCGTTCGACATAACGTACAAACCATGGCGGGCCATCAAGTCACAAGTATTGGCTGACTTCGTCGCCGAATGGGATGAAGGAACTCCCTAAAGAGTACGGGCGATACTCAAACCGGATCATGCACTTCGACGGCTCTAAAATGCTGGCCAGATTGGGGAGCAGTGTAGTCCGATGTCTCCCACCGGAGACACGGTCCAGTACGTCCTCCAAATATTATACACAGACTCCAACAATGCAGCCGAATACGAGGCTCTGTTGCATGGTCTTCGGATGGCAGCCTCTATGGGCATTCAACGCCTAGAAGTGCGCGGGGATTCAAACCTCGCAATATCACAAATAAACGGAGGTTTTGATGCCAAGGACCCGAAAATGGCGGCCTACCGTAATGCCGTCCTCAAGATGTCACCTCGGTTCGAGGGGCTCGAATTCCACCATGTGGCTCGAGAAAACAATCAAGCGGCGGATGTCCTCGCTCGCATCGGCGCTAAACGCGACCCTGTCCCACCTAACATATTCTTGGAACGACTGTTCAATCCATCCGTAGTATGGTAAGGGGAGTCCGGCAATACTAGCACGGATCCGAATACACCCCCAGATTCCGAACCATCAGACATAGTCAGAGGTTCTACCACCAAAATAATGTCCTCGACCCACGAAATCATGGCTGTAATCGCCCCGTGGACCGAGCCTTTCTTGGCCTACCTAAATAGGCAGGAGCTCCCCAAATACCAAAATGAAGCACGCTGCATCATCCGGCGCTCCAAAGCTTACAAAGTCTACCAAGGGGAACTCTACAAGAAAAGCGCTACCAGAGTACTCCAAAGATGCATCTCCAAAGAGGAAGGGCGGCAGCTCTTGGCCGAAATCCATGCCGAACTGGGCGGGCACCACGCCGCGGCTCGAGCATTAGTCAGCAAGGCCTTCCGTACAGGTTTCTATTGGCCGACGGCCCGAGCAGACGCACAGGACCTTGTCCAACATTGCGTTGGTTGCCAGCTCTTTGCCAATCAGAGTCATATGCCCCCTACCGCTCTCCAAACAATCCCCATAACTTGGCCCTTTGTGGCCTGGGGGCTGGATATGGTCGGACCTCTTAAAGGGGGAAGCCATAAGAAAAAATACTTATTGGTCATGGTGGACAAATTCACCAAATGGATAGAAGCTAAACCAGTCAAAATGGCCGAATCTGGACTAGTAATAGACTTCATATCCGGGGTCGTACACCGATACGGTGCCCACAGCATCATCACTGATAATGGCTCAAATTTCACAAATGACAAGTGAAAACGCAGCGCAAAATTTGGCATTAAGCTCGACACGCTTCCGTCTACCATCCCCAAACAAACGCCGTGTAGAGCGGGCAAATGGTCTCATCATGAGCGGCATCAAACCTAGACTAGTGCAATCCTTGACAGAGTCGGATACGCACTGGGTCGAGGAGCTCGACTCCGTACTCTGGGGGCTGCGGACCACACCAAATCGCACCACCGGATATACAACATTTTATATTGTACGGCGCGGAAGCAGTATTACCCTGCGACATAATACATGATTCGCCACGCGTACGCATGTACGAAGAGAAGGAAGCCGAGTTAGATCGGCAGGATAACTTGGATGCCCTGGAGGAGGAGCGTGACGTCGCAAAAGCCCGCTCCGCATTCTATCAGCAATAGGCTCGACGATATCAAAGCAGAGAAGTGCGGGCCAAAACTTACAATATTGGCGAGCTCGTTCTACGCCTACCGGAGAAGAAGAAGGACAAGCTCAAACCAAAGTGGGAGGATCCCTTCGTCATTGACAAAGTTCTCACCGGAGGAGTGTACCGCTTACGTAATGCATCCGATAACAAACTTGAGCCGAACCCATGGAACGCGGCCAGACTCTAAAGATTCTACGCCTAGCGCCGAACTCAGTGTTCGTCTCCTAACCCCTCCTTTTTAATTATGCTCTATCCCTTTTCCTTTCTCGACCTTTTTCCTCTTCACACAAAGTATTCAATACAGTACAGACTCCCGGATCCTTCCGGCCGCACTATGTGTGTAACTAATACCTGGGGGCTTCCTATACGGAAGCTAAAAATGATTACTCACATGGCTTTCTGCCCATCACATATGCATTCTTTTTTCCATATGTGCCTTTTCTTCACCATTGTATGCATCGATATGACTTAAGATGTTGCCAAGCTGGGTTGCCTGGCTCTTGTGTTTATGCCCTACGTTCCCGTTAATTCGGCTAGGGCATAAGGGGAGCACCTCTGCGATTGGTACCGCCGGTTCAAAGGATGTGTACCTCAGATCGGGTGAAGCCGAAAGCTAGCTTCCTTAAGAGAATATTCGGTCGGTGAACAAAAGATGTGTTCGCTTATTATAACGTAAATCCCCGTAAGTCTTGTATCCTGCGCCATCCTTCGCAGTCCTGACATGTGCATCGTCAGATACGCACCTGTGGAAAGGAACCCCTAACGGAACTATTCTCCCTGGAAGATGTTTCTTACTATCCATGTAATATAACATAACTAGTTGGGTACTTGTCTGTTCAAGCACTTATGAACCCTACGCCTGGTGTCCACGCATACCCCATTTTTGTATAACTGAGTGGGTATTCGGACACACCCCGGACTATAGGATCCGGGGGCTGAAGCGAAAAGGTCCGCCATGACAAATGATTTTAATCCGGCTAGGGGCTAATTATGTCCATTAAAATTACACAGTCACTTGGGTGACTATATTCCTCCTCTATACCGTCCAACAGGCTATCTAGCTTACAACTCCTGTTGAGAATACTTAGCGGCTAACGCTACCTGGTCATATACCGCACTCATGGGAATTTCTTGCCCATCACCCGCCTTGATCCTACTTCGGCCATATGGTTCGGGTCCAGCTTGGTGAAGTGTGTCTTCACCATAGCCCAGGTTTCTCTTGCGCCTTGCCGGCAAGCGGACACCTTCCACAGTCGTAAGCGCCGCCGTGCTCCTTGAAGCATATCCACAAGCTCCCCCATGCCATTCGGCAGCAAGCTTGATGGCCACAAAGCCTGAGCAACACCCTGCATCACTTGCCGAGCTCGCTCGTGCAGCTGCGAAAGGTCTTGCAGTAAATCACTTGCAGATGAGGGCATCTCCTCCTCAGGGTGACCCGCTAACATTCCTGCAAGCAAAATTCTTTCAATATACTTCCTCACCGAACTATACTACAGTTCGTCTAGGCACTTACCGTAAATGCCACGTCGAAGCCTTTTGTTCTCCTTCACGGAGTCCGCCAGCTGAGCGCGGAGATCTTTTAACTCCACGTCCAGCTGGACTTTGGCATCTTGAAGATCGTTCTTCTCCTGCCTAACTCACGTAAGAATGCGCTCGCCAGCCTCTAGCTGCCTTTTGAGATGCGATGCGTCCTCTCTTACGCCCTCCGAATTCACCCCGGGATTGTCTGCAGAATTTTCTGTTAGACTTGTCATATCATCCATTTACTAACTGGTGCTTCTTCATACCATTGTGAAAATTGTTACCAGATGAGGGCTTTTGGGGTTCCTCTAACTTGGCAACTGCAGCCCTCAGTTCGGCCTTGCATTCCTCCAGCTCCCGAGACAATTTCTCATTCTTCTCTACAAGGACCTGTGCATAAATTCATCCTTAAAACAGTTGTTCCAACCGTTTCAAGTCTCAGGGGCTACTGCTACACATGCTTATCAAATTTTCTTACCCGTATATCTTTGGTATACTGGTCCATCGCTCGGGAAAGCCCGTCTTGAGCAGCTCGGATGTATGTGTCTCCCGAATTGAAGGCGTTAAATGCCTCTTCGGAAAAGATGTTGTTCCGAAGTACGGCCCATCGGCGTCGGTGATTCATGGCGCTCTCTACTTCGGAATTCGTGGCTGAGAGCATATCCGCATTCTCTGTTGGAGAACTATGTGGCATCGGCCCCGCTCCCGCCTCCGCTCTCAAAGCTGGTTCTGGAATCCGGCTGGTAGAGGCGTGGTTGGCAGGATCCCCGGATATAGTCCAGCTGCTCCTCTTCCTGCCAGAACACAAAGGGTGATGTCATACTTCAAAATACCATAATCACAGCACAAGTTTTTGTCTTACCTTTGTAGCGGCTAGTCGACCCTTACCGCCTTCCTCTTGAGCCTGCCCGATCCGGACGCCCTTGGCTGACAAGTCCCTAGGGGCTCGGCCCCACGCTCCGATCATCGTCTCTGCAAAAACACGGCACTTCAAGGGTAAGGCATGACATCTGAAGGGAGTCCTCTTCGGAGGATAGGGTTTTTCGACTTAGCTTACGCGCGACGTAGGAAGCGGTCCGGGATAGTCGACAGTAATGGCCACTGAGGCGCCATCATAGCTCGCTTGATAAAATATCCCGTTGACGAGCTCCACGGTAATATCCGGATCTTCTTCGAGACCTGGATCTAGGGCCCTTCTGGGGTCCTCCGGTTGCGGGGAGGGGCTGGAGATTCCTTCTACGGCCCTCCTCAGTTCACCTCGGGAATATCGAGGCGAGATGATCTTAGCAAAGAACGCCACAATAAGTGACGTAGGAAAGGAACGACAACTTACCCGGTTGGGGGGTTGTACATGGAGAATCCCTCTCACGGTTTGATGTGAAGGAATTCCTCCTCTTCCCCTTTGTACAAATCGGACAATATCCTTGCCAGAGCAGTGGCGGAGTCCGGACCCTTATGGCCACAGCGGGTGGCATCATCTTCCCCGTTGAAGTGCCACATGGGCTTCCCCCGATATTGAAGTGGTTGCACCCCCCGTATTATGCATATTGCCATAACCTCGACTATCGTCAGTACGGAGTTGGCCACTAACTTTATCCTGCTCATCAGGTAATATATTTCCCTGGTATCCTCCTCTTGGGGGCCTCGGGGGCGCCAGCTTAGACGTGCCCTCGGCGGGGCGTTACTGAACTGGGGGAGACCTGTCCGGACTGGATCCAGAAGGGGAACGTCGTCAATGTAGAACCACTCTGAAGGCCAGTTCTTTGGTACCTTCTTGGCAGTGCCGGATAGGTATCTGGTCTCGGCAATCCGCCATACTTCGGCCCCGCCCACTTGACATAGGGATTCTCCCTGGTTGCAGGGGACAAGGCAGAACAGCTTCTTCCATAACCCGAAGTGAGGCTCGCAACCTAAAAATAGCTCGCAAAGGGCAACGTACCCTGCTATATGTAGTATGGAGGCGGGGGTGAAATTGTGTAATTGGAGGCCGTAGAACTCCAGGAGCCCGTGGAGGAACGGGTGGATAGGAAACCCGACGCCCCTTAGCAGATGCGGGATGAGGCATATTCGCTCCTCTGGAGACGGATTCAGAGATCTCTCCGCTTGCTCCCCGCCATTATAGGTTGCTATTCCGGCTCGGACAGGGACCATGAATGCTGGTGGAAGAAACCCTTGGATTTGTAACTCGATCAAACGACTATGGGGAACTGAACACTCTTCCCAGTCCCCAGGCTTGGGGCGAGGAGAGCGAGCAGAAGAGCTATGACGACCGGCCATGTTCGAATGGTTTTTCCGGAGCGCTCTGTTGGATGCTTGCTCGAGGGGGGGGGGGAGTGAGGTTTGGATCTGAGAATCCCCGTCTCTTCAAATAGGTGGTCAGCCCAAAAGATTGAGGGTGGTAAATGCGAAAACACCTCAGCTCCTTGCATTCACTCGACACGTGGAGATGGTCATTATTGAGGCACTGAAGCCAAGGAGTACAACACTGATGGAGTTCCGGACACTATTCGTCGTAACAAGTACTTTGGAGTATTCGGAGGAGGAACCCTCCCTGCAATGCCAAAGACAAGACTGCGCGCCGGACTCATCGTCATTGAAGCCTGGTTCAGGGGCTACTGAGGGAGTCCTGGATTAGGGGGTATCCGGATAGCCGGACTGTATACATCGTCTGGACTATTGAAGCGTGAAGATACAAGACTCAAGACTTCGACCCGTGTCCGGATGGGACTTTCCTTGGCGTGGAAGGCAAGCTTGGGATCCAGATATTATATTTCTTTCCTTGTAACCGACTCCATGTAAACCCTAGCCCTCTCCGATGTCTATATAAACCGGAGAGGTTGGTCCTTAGAAGGCCGATCACAATTACAATCATACCATCATAGGTTAGCTTCTAGGGTTTAGCCTCTACGATCTCATGGTAGATCTACTCTTGTACTACCCATATCTTCAATATTAATCAAGCAGGAAGTAGGGTTTTACCTCCATCGAGAGGGCCCGAACCTGGGTAAACATCTGTGTCCCTTGCTTCCTGTTACCATCAGCCTAGATGCACAGATCGGGACCCCCTACCCGAGATCCGCCGGTTTTGACACCGACAGCCCCCCTTCCTTCTCTCTCTCCTCTTTCCCCCTCCCGAATCCTATTCCAACTAGGAAAGGGGGGAGTCCTACTCCCGGTGGGAGTAGGAATCCTCCTGGCGCGCCTCTCCCCTGGCCGGCCGCACCCCCCTTGCTCCTTTATATACGGGGGCAGGGGGGCACCCCATAGACACAACAATTGATCTGTTTGATCTTTTAGCCATGTGCGGTGCCCCCCTCCACCATAGTTCACCTTGATAATACTATAGCGGTGCTTAGGCGAATCCCTGCATCGGTAGAATATCAACATCGTCACCACGCCGTCGTGCTGACGAAACTCTCCCTCAACACTCGGCTGGATCGGAGTTCGAGGGACGTCATCGGGCTGAACGCGTGCTGAACTTGGAGGTGCCGTACGTTCGGTACTTGATCGGTCGGATCATGAAGACGCATTTACTACATCAACCATGTTGTGCTAACGCTTCCGCTTTCGGTCTACGAGGGTACGTGGACAACACTCTCCCCTCTCGTTGCTATGCATCACCATGATCTTGCGTGTGCGTAGGAATTTTTTTGAAATTACTACGTTCCCCAACAGTGGCATCCAAGCCTGGTTTTATGCGTAGATGTCATATGCACGAGTAGAACACAAGTGAGTTGTGGGCGATATAAGTCATACTGCTTACCAGCATGTCATACTTTGGTTCGACGGTATTGTTGAACGAAGTGGCCCGGACCGACATTACGCGTACGCTAACGCGAGACCAGTTCTCCCTACGTGCTTTGCACAAAGGTGGCTAGCGGGTGTCAGTTTCTCCAACTTTAGTTGAACCGAGTGTGGCTACGCCCGGTCCTTGCGAAGGTTAAAACAACACCAACTTGACAAACTATCATTGTGGTTTTGATGCATAGGTAAGAATGGTTCTTGCTAAGCCCGTAGCAGCCACGTAAAACTTGCAACAACAAAGTAGAGGACGTCTAACTTGTTTTTGCAGGGCATGTTGTGATGTGATATGGTCAAGACATGATGCTCTATTTTTGTATGAGATGATCATGTTTTGTAACCGAGTTATCGGCAATTGGCAGGAGCCATATGGTTGTCGCTTTATTGTATGCAATGCAATCACCCTGTAATGCTTTACTTTATCACTAAGCGGTAGCGATAGTCGAGAAGCATAAGATTGGCGAGACGACAACGATGCTACGATGGAGATCAAGGTGTCGCCCGGTGACGATGGTGATCATGGAGGTGCTTGAGATGGAGATCACAAGCACAAGATGATGATGGCCATATCATATCACTTATATTGATTACATGAGATGTTTATCTTTTATGCATCTTATCTTGCTTTGATTGACGGTAGCATTATAAGATGATCTCTCACTAAATTTCAAGATAAAAAGTGTTCTCCCTGAGTATGCACCGTTGCCAAAGTTCGTAGTGCCCAGACACCATGTGATGATCGGGTGTGATAAGCTCTACGTCCATCTACAACGGGTGCAAGCCAGTTTTGCACACGCAGAATACTCAAGTTAAACTTGACGAGCCTAGCATATGCAGATATGGCCTCGGAACACTGAGACCGAAAGGTCGAGCGTGAATCATATAGTAGATATGATCAACATAGTGATGTTCACCATTGAAAGCTACTCCATTTCACGTGATCACTTAGAGGATTAGAGGGATGTCTATCTAAGTGGGAGTTCTTAAGTAATTTGATTAACTGAACTTTAATTTATCATGAACTTAGTCCTGGTAGTATTAGCATATCTATGTTGTAGATCAATAGCTCGCGTTTAGCTCCCTGTTTTATTTTTGATATGTTCCTAGAGAAAACTAAGTTGATGATGATAGTAGCAATGATGCGGACTGGGTCCGTGATCTGAGGTTTATCCTCATTACTGCACAGAAGAATTATGTCCTTGATGCACCGCTAGGTGACAGACCTATTGCAGGAGTAGATGCAGACGTTATGAACGTTTGGCTAGCTCAATAAGATGACTACTTGATAGTTTAGTGCACCATGCTTAACAGCTTAGAATCGAGACTTCAAAGACGTTTTGAACATCATGGACCATATGAGATGTTCCAGGAGTTGAAGTTAATATTTCAAGAAAATACCCGAGTTGAGAGATATGAAGTCTCCAACAAGTTATATAGCTAAAAGATGGAGGAGAATAGCTCAAGCAGTGAGCATGTGCTCAGATTGTCTGGGTACTACAATCACTTGAATCAAGTGGGAGTTAATCTTCCAGATAAAATAGTGATTGACATAATTCTCTAGTCACCATCACCAAGTTAGTAGAACTTCGTGATGAACTATAATATGCAAGGGATAACGGAAACGATTCCCAAGCTCTTCGTGATGCTGAAATCGACGGAGGTAGAAATCAAGAAAAACATCAAGTGTTGATGGTTGACAAGACCACTGGTTTCAAGAAAAGGGCAAAGGTGTCGGTGTACTAGAGTAGGGGTACCCTAGTATCCCGTACTCGTGCACGGACAGTTGCAGCACCCCGCGGCAAGGTTTGCCTCGTCACCGCCAATATCCTCCGTGGCTCCTTTGGAGCCATGCAAGAACAAAGTATTTGATTGAGAAGACAAGGCCCCGACAAGAGGAGCTTGTCGGGAAGGCCACTCCAGGCAAGCTGAAGACAAGGCCCCGGCAAGAGGAGCTTGCCGGGAAGGCCCGGAGCGCGACAAGCCTCCGGGCGCGACAAGGATTCGGCCGCGGCAAGGCGCTTGCCGCGGCATGCAACTTCTCTCCGTCTCCGCTCCAGCTCACCCAGCGACGTGTCGCCATGGGACCGCTCCATGCGCTGCGTGTCGAGCGGCGTGCAGCCACGGAGAGCAGCGATAAGCGCTGACAGGCTCGCCATCGTGGCGAAGCGGAGGCGCACTGACGGTCTCTGTTGCCTTTGTTTGGGCGACAACGATGGGCATTTATTGCTTTTGTCCCTTGCCGTCAGAGTTAGGTATTTTGTACTGTACACTGTTCAAGTAGGTGTACCAACTCCTGTTTTTACATTTGTACCCTCATCTATGTTGCCACCTGTCGGAGACCCCTTGAGCATATAAAAGGAGGCCCGAGTGCAACGTAGAGGAGGTTCGACTCGTTCGGCTCGTTCGGCTCGTTCGGTTCATTCGACCCACTCGAGACCAGAGACACTCACGCTAGGTTTTGTAGCTTGCATTGCTCCCTAGCAAGAACACAATAGATCAAACAAGCAGCAGTAGGAGTTTTATCTCTCCGAGAGCTCCGGCTGGGTAAACTGCTCGTGTGCCTCGCCTCGATCCGCTCTTCAGGCGATCTCCGCCCCCTCCGAACCACAAGGGCTGCTCGCCCGCCCCATAGGTGTCCGTGGGTACGATCAGCCTCCCGACATCTTTGGCGCGCCCAGTAGGCGTCGAGGCCGTGTGAATCTGATCCGTGTTCACACGAGCAGCGTCATCAACGTCTTCCTCAACATGCCACCGAAGAAGAAAGCTTGGCGGCAGCAGAGCCGTCGTCGTACCCACCCTCACCGCAGCGAACGGGTGGTGGGGCGGACGCCGCGGAGGAACGGGCGCCGACGAAGGTGCTCGCGACGCGTTGCCAAGTCCAAGGACAAGGCACCGCAAACCTCGGCGTCACAAGATCCCCGCGCCCATCTCAGAGACGCGGGACCAACAACGCCATGGCGCTCACAACGCCATACGCTCGCTGGATCGAGACCCTCAAGACCAGCATGCGCGCCAACATGTCGGGCATCGAGTGAGATACGGTCGCCGGACGGGCGCTGCTCCTTCTAACGTGGTTAGAAGTCCGAGCGTGTCCTGCCTCGCACCGTTCTCCAATGCCACCCACTACACCAGCGAAGCTCTGGCGAGCTCAGCTCCTCGACAACCCTCCAACGGCCGACAAGGTCGGCAGTGGAGGGCCACTATCCAGAGCCTCATCGGCTTTGCCAACGGCGACGCTCCGCGGCAACCAACGCCATCATTGCCGCGACGAGACGACAAGGCATGAGCCGGTGGCGACGAGACTATCGGAGGTGCAACCACCGTGCACTCCGCCAAGAAAGCCAAGATCGCCGACTCACCGGATCCACCTCGACAGCGACTCCACTGCATCGTCGGATCCGCGAGCTCGCCGCGATCAGCGCCAAGTTCTTCATGAGAGACAACAAGAGGACGCTCGAACTCGCATCGAAGCGCCAAGAGAAGCGCGACGTCGGTCCGGCAAAGCGCGCGGGCCTTCTGCTGACATCGCAGCGGCGCCCGAGAGGGGCGAGGCGACTTGCCGTGCAGCGGTAGGTTGCCCTGCGTTCACTCATGAGCTGCGGCAAGTCCGATGGCCCAGCGGAAAAACTTCAAACCAGACGTGCCGGAGAAGTATGACGGCAGGACGATCCGTCGGAGTTCCTTAGCATCTACACCATCGCGGTGCAGGCTGCAGGGGCGGGACGACAAGATCCTCGCCAACTACTTCCGCCGTGCTCAAGCCCAACGCCGATCTTGGCTCATGCACTTGCCGGACAGCTCCATATCCTCTTGGGCAGATCTGTGCCATCAGTTTGTTGGCGCCCTCACAGTGGCCACAAACCTCATGGCTAAGAGAGTGACCTTCACTTGCTCGCCGGAAGGAAGGAGAGTCCCTCATAAGTTCATTCGAGAGATTCAGCCGTGTGCACTACAACATCCCGTGACGCCCACCCCGCCAAGGTGATCGGCGCATTTCATCGAATGTGTGGAACCGCAGGATGAGGGAGGAGATGGCGATGCAAAGTCAAGGACGTCGATGAGCTATGCGCCTTGGCCGACAAGTGTGCACGTCTTTGAGGAAGGAGGAGACTCTGTGAGAGAATGCGAAGCAGGATCTCGACAAGGATTTACACCGCCCGGCAAAGAAGGGCCAGCGGGCAACAGGAAGAAGAAAGCGGAGAAGTGCTAGCAATCGGCAGTCCGGCAATGGAGGTGGCGACAAGAACGCCATAGGCTGGTGCCTCCGGCAAGGAGGTTGTCACGACGCCAACCACCGGTCGGTGGCGGCCGTCGACAAGGTGACAGCTCCGACAAGCAGTATTGCAAGATCCACCGCACCAAGGGCCACGACCTCGAGCTGCAAGAAGGTCGAGCAGCTTGTCGAACAGCAGAGAGCTGAGTACGAGCGGGCGCGACAAGGAGAAGGCCCAGAAGGTGCTTTGGGGGAAGCAAGAAAGCGTCCGGCCGGGAGGACGCCAGGCAAGGCCAAGCAGCGACAAGGAGATCGACCTCCCTGCGGCCACGACAAGGATGAAGATGATGACGACGACGAAGACATGGAGGACGCAACGCCGACGAGCAGTGAGTTTCGTAAAGCCACGTAGATTCTCTGCGTTGACGGAGGTGCTTCCTGCATACCTCCCACCGCCAACTCAAGCAATGGATGCGGAGGTCAATGCAACGGAACCATCCGTGAGAGTCACGCAAGCCTCCGAAATGGTCCAACACGCCTATCATTTTTATATTGAGGACCGCCTACGATCGCATAATCATGCGGTCGGGTGCTTGCCGATGTTGGTCTCACCAACCATCCGCAACCTCAAGGTCACAAAAATGTTAGTTGACGGCGGGCGGCTTGAATCTGATCTCCTCCGTGGTGCTCCGTAAGCTTCAAATCCTCGACAATGAGCTCAAGAGACTAGTACTTTCCAAGGGATCAATCCGGGAAGGAGCAAGCGAAGGGGAAGATTACGTTGCGGTCACATTTGGCAGCGAGCTGAACTTCAGGATCGAGAGGGTTACATTCGACGTTGCCGATTTCCCATTGCCTTACAATGGGATACTTGGTCCGCCCAAAGACTCGCCAAGTTCATGGCAGCCTCTCACTACGCTTACAACCCATCAAGATACCAGTCCCGATAAGCGCTATCTTCTCCCACGGCGACAAGAACGATGCCCTTATCTGTGCCGACAAGATCTACCGGGATGCAGCAGCGCGACAGATCGCTTAACGCTTGCGCTGAAGCTCCCGGGGAAGAAGACCAAGTCCAAGTCCGGCAAGGGCTCGATGCTCACTCCGCAAGCGCACCTCTTGAGTGCTGCGCTCACGTCGAGGACGCACCATCGAGCTCCACCGGCAAGTGCAAGAAGATGGTGGCTCCGCCAAGACCAAGAAGGTGCCCGCCAAGGAGGGCGGCACTACCGGTACCTTCACCATCAGTGCCTCTCTCGACCCTAAATAGGAAGGCGCGCTCGTTGCTTTCCTGCTGGCGAATGTCGACGTGTTTGCATGGCAACCGTCTGACATCCCCGGTCCTCATGCGCGGCCCGTCAAGCAAAAAGTCAGGAAGCAAGCAGTGGAGCGCCAATAATTCATAGCCGAAGAGATCAAGAAACTGGAAGCAGCAGGCCTTGTCAGAGGAGTGCTCCATCCTACGTGGTTGGCCAATCCTGTAGTCGTGCGCAAAGCAAATGGGAGATGGAGACTTTGTATTGACTTCATGGATGTTAATAAATCTTGTCCCAAAGATCCATTTCCCTTGCCGCGCATTGACCAGATTGTTGACTCCACGGCTGGATGTGATTTGCTTTCGTTTCTTGATGCATACTCAGGATACCATCAGATCTTCATGGTCAAGAAGATGAAGAGAAGACCGCATTCATTACACCATGTGGCACATATCGCTTCATACGGATGCCTTTCGGTTTGAAGAATGCTGGTTCAACATTTGCGAGGGTAGTCCATGACGCTTTTGAGCCGCAAATGCACGTAAATGTAGAAGCCTACATGGATGACATAGTGGTCAAAAGCAAGGACAAAGCAACTCTGGTTCAAGATTTGGACGAGACCTTTGCAAATCTGCGCAAGATCAACCTCAAGCTCAACCCCGAGAAGTGCGTGTTCGAGTCCCTTCCGCAAGCTTCTCGGGTTCTTCGTGGTCTCAAATGTAGGGATTGAAGCAAATCCCGACAAGATCAAGGCCATCGAGCAGATTGAAGCACCAAAGCGCGTCAAGGATATACGAAGACTTGCGGTTTGCGTGGCTGCTCTCAAAGAAAGTTTATTTCTAGGTCTGCTGAACGCATCGCCGCTTTTTCAAAATTTTGAAAAAGGCAGGTCCAATGAAATGGACTCGAAGCGGAGGCTGCGCTGCAGACTTGAAGAGATACCTGTCCTCCACTCCAACACTTGTCGCACCTAAGCCACAAGAGAAGTTGCTGCTATATATAGCGGCGACCAATCAAGTGGTTAGTGCTGCGTTAGTAGCGGAGAGGAGGCGGATGACGAGCCAGCAACCACGGCAAGCACATCCAGCGACAAGCAGGGGGCTTCGCCGACAAGCTCTGGTCCCGACAAGTATGAATCCGCGCAGACACACGAACAGATGCAGAGAAGGATGGTGCAGCGCCCAGTCTACTTTGTCAGTTCCCTCCTACAGGGGGCGTGGTCAAGGTACTCTGGTGTGCAAAAATTGCTTTTCGGCCTCCTCATGGCCTCGAGAAAGCTACGCCATTACTTCCAAGTACATGAGATCACAGTTGTCACTCGTTTTCCGCTGAAGAGGATACTGCAGAATCCGTGGCAGGCAGGATTGTCGAGTGGGCACCGGAGTTGTCAAGTTTTGGTCTTAAGTTTGAAAGCACATCAACTATCCAAAAGAGCATTGGCAGAATTCATAGCGGAATGGACGCCAACACCGGATGAAGAGATTCCGAGACGAGCATTCCGCCAAAGAAGCAAGCAAAGAGTGGGCTGATGTACTTTGATGGTGCCTTCTCGCTGCAAAGGCGCCGGTGCCGGGCGTCTTGCTTATCGCACCCAACCGGAGAGCACCTCAAGTACGTCAGTCGGATGCACTTTCCCAAGGAGCAAGCGACAAACAATACCGCAGAGTATGAAGGTTTGCTTGCGGTCTCGTGGATCGCCGTGGACCTTGGGATCAAGAAGCTTATTGTCGTGGGTGACTCGCAACTCGTCAGTCCGCCAAGTCAACAAAGATTACCAGAGTCCGTTGATGGAAGCCTACGTTGATGAAGTGAGGAAGCTGGAAGAGCACTTTGACGGCCTGCAAATGGAACATGTTCCAAGAGCTCAAAATGATATTGCTGACGGCCTGTCAAAGTGCGCTGCGCTTAAGTTACCTGTGGAACCAGGGATTTTCGTGCTCAAGCTGACTTAGCCTACCGTAACACCATCAACTGGACAAAGCAAGAAGAGGAAGTTGGCCTCTGGTGACTACTTTCCGACAGAGCTTCCCGAAGCCGTCGTTGCAAAGGTGAAGGAAATATGCCCTAGAGGCAATAATAAAGTTATTATTTATTTCCTTATATCATGATAAATGTTTATTATTCATGCTAGAATTGTATTAACCGGAAACATAATACATGTGTGAATACATAGACAAACAGAGTGTCACTAGTATGCCTCTACTTGACTAGCTCGTTAATCAAAGATGGTTATGTTTCCTAACCATAGACATGAGTTGTCATTTGATTAACGGGATCACATCATTAGGAGAATGATCTGATTGACATGACCCATTCCGTTAGCCTAGCACTTGATCGGTTAGTATGTTGCTATTGCTTTCTTCATGACTTATACATGTTCCTGTAACTATGAGATTATGCAACTCCCATTTACCGGAGGAACACTTTGGTGCTACCAAACGTCACAACGTAATCGGGTGATTATAAAGGAGTACTACAGTGTCTCCAAAGGTACATGTTGGGTTGGCGATTTCGAGATTAGGTTTTGTCACTCCGATTGCTCTGGAGAGGTATCTCTGGGCCCTCTCGGTAATGCATATCACTATAAGCCTTGCAAGCAATGTAGCTAATGAGTTAGTTACGGAATGATGCATTACGTATCTAGTAAAGAGACTTGCCGGTAACGAGATTGAACTAGGTATTGGATACCGACGATCAAATCTCGGGCAAGTAACATACCGATGACAAAAGGAACAAAGTATGTTGTTATGCGGTTTGACCGATAAAGATCTTCGTAGAATATGTAGGAGCCAATATGGGCATCCAGGTTCCGCTATTGGTTATTGACCGAGAATAGTTCTAGGTCATGTCTACATAGTTCTCGAACCCGTAGGGTCCGCACGCTTAAGGTTTCAATGACAGTTATATTATGAGTTTATGAGTTTTGATGTACCGAAGGAGTTCGTAGTCCCAGATAAGATCGGGGACATGACGAGGAGTCTCGAAATGGTCGAGACGTAAAGATCGATATATTGGACGACTATATTCGGAGTTCGGAAAGGTTCCGAATGATTCGGGTATTTTTCGGAGTACCGGAGAGTTACGGAATTCGCCGGGAGAAGTATTGGGCCTTATTGGGCCTCAAGGAAAGAGAGAGAGGGCTGCCTAGGGCAGGCCGCGCCCCCAAGGCCTAGTCCGAATTGGACTAGGGGAGGCCGCAACTTCCTCCCTTCCCTTCCTTCTCTCCTACTCCTACTAGGAAAGGAGGAGTCCTACTCCCGGTGGGAGTAGGACTCCCCTTGGTGCGCCTCCTCCTAGGCCGCCACCCCTCCCTTGCTCCTTTATATACAGGGGCAGGGGGCACCCCATGACACACAAGTTGATCTACGGATCGTTCCTTAGCCGTGCGGTGCCCCTCCACCATATTCCACTTCGGTCATATCGTCATGAGCTTAGGCGAAGCCCTCGCCGGAGAAGTCATATCGTCATGAGCTTAGGCGAAGCCCTGCGTCGGTGGAGCATCATCATCGTCCTACCACGCCGTCGTGTTGACGGAACTCATCCCCGACACTTTGCTGGATCGAGTCCGGGATCGCCATCGAGCTGAACGTGTGCGTAACTCGGAGGTGCCGTGACGTTCGGTACTTGGATCGGTCGGATCGTGAAGACGCACGACTACATCAACCGCGTTGTTATAACGCTCGCTTTCGGTCTCACGAGGGCGTGAGACAACACTCTCCCTCCTGCTATGCATCACCATGATCTTGGCGTATGCGTAGGGAATTTTTGAAATTACTACGCTCCCCAACAAAGGGCATCCGAGCCTGGTTTTATGCGTAGATGTCATATGCACGAGTAGAACACAAGTGAGTTGTGGGCGATACAAGTCATACCGCTTACCAAAGATGTCATACTTTGGTTCGGCGGTATTGTGAGATGAAGCGGCCCGGACCGACATTACGCCAGACGCTTACGCTGAGACTGGTTTCACCGCCATGAGCACTCGTTGCTTAAAGGTGACCGGCGGGTGTCTGTCTCTCTCACTTTAGTTGAACTGAGTATGGCTACGCCCGGTCCTTGCGAAGGTTAAAACAGCACCAACTTGACAAACTATCGCTGTGGTTTTGATGCGTAGGTAAGAACGGTTCTTGCTCAGCCCGTAGCAGCCACGTAAAATTTGCAACAACAAAGTAGAGGACGTCTAACTTGTTTTTGCAGGGCATGCTGTGATGTGATATGGTCAAGACGTGATGAGATATAAGTTGTTGTATGCGATGATCATGTTTTGTTGAAGTTATCGGCAATCGGCGTAAGCCCTATGGTTGTCTCTTTGTTGCATAAGATGCAAGTGCCAAATAATTGCTTTACTTTATCGCTATACGATAGCAATAGTTGCAAGAGCAATGGTTGGCGAGACGACCATGTGACGACACATTGATATAGATCAAGATGATGAAGATCATGGTGTCGTGCGGTAACGATAGAGATCATGACAAGATTTTGGAGATGGAGATCACAAGCACAAGATGATGATGACCATATCATATCACTTATGTTGATTGCATGTGATGTTTATCCTTTATGCATCTTATCTTGCTTTGATTGATGGTAGCATTTTAAGATGATCTTTCACTAAAAATTATCAAGAAGTGTTCTCCCTGAGTATGCACCGTTGCGAAAGTTCTTCGTCTTTGAGACACCACGTGATGATCGGGTGTGATAGGCTCTACGTTCAAATACAACGGGTGCAAAACAGCTTGCACACGCGGAATACTCAGGTTAAACTTGACGAGCCTAGCATATAATGTATATGGCCTCGAACACGGAGACCGAAGGTCGAGCGTGAATCATATAGTAGATATGATCAACATATTGATGTTCACCGTTGAAACTACTCCATCTCACGTGATGATCGGACATGGTGTAGTTGATATGGATCACGTAATCACTTAGAGGATTAGAGGGATGTCTATCTAAGTGGGAGTTCTTAAGTAATATGATTAATTGAACTTTAATTTATCATGAACTTAGTCCTGGTAGTATTTTGCAAATTATGTTGTAGATCAATAGCTCGCGTTGTTGCTTTCATATGTTTATTTTAATATGTTCCTAGAGAAAATTGTGTTGAAAGATGTTAGTAGCAATGATGCGGATTGGATCCGTGATTTGAAGTTTATCCTCATTGCTGCATAGAAGAATTATGTCCTTAATGCACCGCTAGGTGACAGACCTATTGCAGGAGCAGATGCATACGTTATGAACGTTTGGCTAGCTCAATATGATTACTACTTGATAGTTTAGTGCACCATGCTTAACGGCTTAGAATCGGGACTTCAAAGACGTTTTGAACGTCATGGACCATATGAGATGATCCAGGAATTGAAGTTAATATTTCAAGCAAATACCCGAGTTGAGAGATATGAAGTCTCCAACAAGTTCTATAGCTAAAAGATGGAGGAGAATCGCTCAACTAGTGAGCATGTGCTCAGATTGTCTGGGTACTACAATCGCTTGAATCAAGTGGGAGTTAATCTTCCAGATAAAATAGTGATTGACAGAATTCTCTAGTCACCATCACCAAGTTAGTAGAACTTCGTGATGAACTATAATATGCAAGGGATGACGTAAGTGATTCCTAAGCTCTTCGTGATGTTGAAATCGACGAAGGTAGAAATCAAGAAAGAGCATCAAGTGTTGATGATTGACAAGACCACTAGTCTCAAGGAAAAGGGCAAAGGGAAGAAGGGGAACTTCAAGAAGAACGGCAAGCAAGTTGTCGCTCGAGTGAAGAAACCCAAGTCTGGACCTAAGCCCGAGACTAAGTGCTTTTTTGCAATGGAACTGGTCACTAGAAGCGAACTACCCCAAGTATTTGGCGGATAAGAAGGATGGCAAAGTGAACAAAGGTATATTTGAGATACAGATTATTGATGTGTATTTTACTAGTGTTCGTAGCAACCCTCGGTATTTGATGCTGGTTCAGTTGCTAAGAGTAGTAACTTGAAACGGAGTTGCGTAATGAACAGAAACTAGTTGAAGGGGAAGTGAAGATGAGGGCTGGAAGTAGTTCCAAGATTGATATGATCATCATCGCACACTCCCTATACTTTCGGATTAGTATGGAACCTAAATAAGTGTTATTTGGTGTTGAGCATAAGTATGATTTGATCATGTTTATTGCAATACGGTTATTCATTTAAGTAAGAGAATAAATTGTTGTTACATTTACATGGATAAAACCTTATATGGTTACACACCCAATGAAAATGATTCATTGGATCTCGATCATAGTGATACACATATTCATAATATTGAAACCAAAAGATGCAAAGTTAATAATGATAGTGCAACTTATTTGTGGCACCGCCGTTTAGGTCATATTGGTGTAAAGCGCATGAAGAAAACTCCATGCCGATGGACTTTTGGAATCACTTGATTATGAATCATTTGATGCTTGCGAACCGTGCCGTTTGGGCAAAGATGACTAAAACTCCGCTTCTCCTAACAATGGAACAAGCTCTTGACTTATTGGAAATAATACATACCGATGTATGCGATCCAATGAGTGTTGATGCTCGTGGCAAGTATCGTTATTTTCGACTTTCACAAGATGATTTGAGCAGATATGGGTATATCTACTTGATGAAACATAAGTCTGAAATAGTTGAAAGGTTCAAAGAATTTCAGATTGAAGTGGAAAAATCATCGTAACAAGAAAATAAAGTTTCTGCGATCTAATCGCAAAGACGAATAATTGAGTTACGAGTTTGGTCTTCAATTAAAATAATGTGGAATAGTTTCACAGCTCACGCCACCGGAACACCACAATGTTATGGTGTGTCCGAACGTCAGAATCAAGACTTTATTTGATATGGTGCGATCTATGATGTCTCTTATCGGTTTACCACTATCATTTTGGGGTTATGCATTAGAGACAATTTGCATTCACGTTTAATAGGGCACCATCTAAATCCGTTGAGACGACACCATATGAACTATGGTTTAACGGTAAACCTAAGTCGCGTTTCTTAAAAGTTTGGAGTTGTGATGCTTATGTGAAAAAGTTTTCACCGATAAGCTCAAACCCAAATCGGAGAAGTGCGTCTTCATAGAATACCCAAAGGTAACTATTGGGTACACCTTCTATCACAGATCCGAAGGCAAGTTTTTCGTTGCTAAGATGGATCCTTTCTAGAGAAGAAGTTTCTCTCGAAAGAAGTGAATGGGAGGAAAGTAGAACTTGATGAGGTAATTATACCTTCTCCCTTATTGGAAAGTAGTTCATCACGTAAATCAGTTCCGGTGATTCCTAGACCAATTAGTGAGGAAGTTAATGATGATGATCATGAAACTTCAGATCAAGTTGCTACCAAACCTCGTAGGTCTTCCAGAGTAAGATCCGCACTGAGTAGTACGGTAATCATGTTCGGAAGTCATGTTACTAGACCATGATGAACCTACGAACTATGAGGAAGCGATGATGAGCCCAGATTCCGCGAAATGGCTTGAGGCCATAAAATCTGAGATATGATCCATGTATGAGAACAAAAGTATGGACTTTGATTGACTTGCTCGATGATCAGCAAGCCATGTTAAATAAATGGATCTTCAAGAGGAAGACGGACACTGATAGTAGTGTTACTATCTACAAAGCTCGACTTGTCACAAAAAGGTTTTCGACAAGTTCAAGGTGTTGACTACAATGAGATTTTCTCAATCAGAAGCGATGCTTAAGTCTGTCCGAATCATGTTAGCAATTACCACATTTTATGAAATCTGGCAAATGGATGTCAAAACTACATTCTTTAATGGATTTATTAAAGAAGAGTTGTATATGATGCAACCAGAAGGTTTTGTCAATCCTAAAGGAGCTAACAAAATGTGCAAGCTCCAATGATCCATCAATGGACTGGTGCAAGCATCTCGGAGTTGGAATATACGCTTTGATGTGTTGATCAAAGCATATGATTTTATCTGAGACTTTTGGAAAGGCCTGTATTTGCAAGAAAGTGAGTGGGAGCACTACAGCCTTTCTGATAAAGTATATGTGAATGACATATTGTTGATCGGAAATAATGTAGAATTATTCTGCAAAGCATAAAGGAGTGTTTGAAAGAAGTTTTTTCAAAGAAAGACCTCGGTGAAGTCATACATATTGAGCATCAAGATCTATAGAGATAGATCAAGGCGCTTGATAAGTTTTTTCAATGAATACATACCTTGACAAGATTTTGAAGTAGTTCAAAATGGAACAGTCAAAGAAAGAGTTCTTACCTCATTACAAGGTGTGAGATTGAGTAAGACTCAAAACCCGACCACGGCAGAAGATAGAAAGAGAATGAAAGTCATTCCCTATGCATCAGCCATAGGTTCTATAAAGTATGTCATATCAGGTACCAGATCTATTGCATACCCTACCACTAAGCTTGGCAAGGAGTGCAATAGTGATCTAGGAGTAGATCAATGGACAGCGGTCAAAATTATCCTTAGTAGAATAAGGATGTGTTTCTCGATTATGGAAGTGAAAAAGGTTCGTCAGTAAAGGGTTACGCCGATGCAAGTTTTAAACACTAATCTAGATGACTCGAGTCTCAATCTGGATACATATTGAAAGTGGGAGCAATTAGCTAGAGTAGCTCCGCAAGAGCATTGTAGACATAGAAATTTGCAAAATACATACGGATCTGAATGTATGCACCCGTTGACTAAACTTCTCTCACAAACAAAACATGATCACACCTTAGTACTCTTTGGGTGTTAATCACATAGCGATGTGAGCTAGATTATCGACTCTAGTAAACCCTTTGGGTGTTGGTCACATGTCGATGTGAACTATGGGTGTTAACCACATATAGATGTGAACTATTGATGTTAAATCACATGGCGATGTGAACTAGATTATTGACTCTAGTGCAAGTGGGAGATCAAGGAAATATGCCCTAGATGCAATAATAAAGTTATTATTTATTTCCTTATATCATGATAAATGTTTATTATTCATGCTAGATTTGTATTAACCTAATACATAATACATGTGTGAATACATAGACAAACAGAGTGTCACTAGTATGCCTCTACTTGACTAGCTCGTTAATCAAAGATGGTTATGTTTCCTAACCATAGACATGAGTTGTCATTTGATTAACGGGATCACATCATTAGGAGAATGATCTGATTGACATGACCCATTCCGTTAGCCTAGCACTTGATCGCTTAGTATGTTGCTATTGCTTTCTTCATGACTTATACATGTTCCTGTAACTATGAGATTATGCAACTCCCGTTTACCGGAGGAACACTTTGGTGCTACCAAACGTCACAACGAATCGGGTGATTATAAAGGAGTACTACAGGTGTCTCCAAAGGTGCATGTTGGGTTGGCGTATTTCGAGATTAGGTTTTGTCACTCCGATTGCTCGGAGAGGTATCTCTGGGCCCTCTCGGTAATGCACATCACTATAAGCCTTGCAAGCAATGTAGCTAATGAGTTAGTTACGGAATGATGCATTACGTAACGAGTAAAGAGACTTGCGATAACGAGATTGAACTAGGTATTGGATACCGACGATCAAATCTCGGGCAAGTAACATACCGATGACAAAGGGAACAAAGTATGTTGTTATGCGGTTTGACCGATAAAGATCTTCGTAGAATATGTAGGAGCCAATATGGGCATCCAGGTTCCGCTATTGGTTATTGACCGAGAATAGTTCTAGGTCATGTCTACATAGTTCTCGAACCCGTAGGGTCCGCACGCTTAAGGTTTCAATGATGCTTATATTATGAGTTTATGAGTTTTGATGTACCGAAGGAGTTCGGAGTCCCAGATGAGATCGGGGACATGACGAGGAGTCTCGAAATGGTCGAGACGTAAAGATCGATATATTGGACGACTATATTCGGAGTTCGGAAAGGTTCCGAATGATTCGGGTATTTTCGGAGTACCGGGAGTTACGGGAATTCGCGGGAGAAGTATTGGGCCTTATTGGGCCCTGCGGGAAAGAGAGAGGGGCTGCCTAGGGGCAGGCCCCCCAAGGCCTAGTCCGAATTGGACTAGGGGAGGCCGCACCCTTCCTCCCTTCCCCTTCCTTCTCTCCTACTCCTACTAGGAAAGGAGGAGTCCTAGGAGTAGGACTCCCCCCTTGGTGCGCCTCCTCCTAGGCCGGCCACCCCCTCCCTTGCTCCTTTATATACGGGGACAGGGGGGCACCCCATGACACACAAGTTGATCTATGGATCGTTCCTTAGCCGTGCGTGCCCCCTCCACCATATTCCACTTGGTCATATCGTCATGAGCTTAGGCGAAGCCTGCTACCGGAGAAGTCATATCGTCATGAGCTTAGGCGAAGCCCTGCGTCGGTGGAGCATCATCATCGCCACCACGCCGTCGTCTTGTGGAACTCATCCCCGACACTTTGCTGGATCGGAGTCCGGGATCGCCATCGAGCTGAACGTGTGCAGAACTCGGAGGTGCCGTGACGTTCGGTACTTGGATCGGTCGGATCGTGAAGACGTCTGACTACATCAACCGCGTTGTTATAACGCTTCCGCTTTCGGTCTACGATGCGTAGACAACACTCTCCTCTCGTTGCTATGCATCACCATGATCTTGCGTGTGCGTAGGAATTTTTTGAAATTACTACGTTCCCCAACAAAGGTCCCCAAGATCAACACCAACAGTCTTTGAGGAGCGATCTGCTCCGGCTGCACCCGTGGTTTGTTTCGTTGAAGCAGACGCTCCCGACAAGTCTTGCTCCGACAAGCTTGTCGGGGAGCATCTAGCTCCGGCAGGGCCGCAGGCTCTTGCCGTGGAAGCTGATGTTCCCACAGCAGCAGATGTGCCTTTAGTCCTTGTTGTCGAGCCGCAAGCTCCAGCATGAGCGCAGCAGATTGTCCATTTCCTTCGCATGTGAGAACTTCCGAAGAGCAAGAAGAAGCGGAAAGAGTAGCCCGGCAGTCAAGTATGTACCAGTTTGTCGACAAAGATACCGTATGTAAAAAGACTCAACGGTGTGAAATTGAAGTGTATTCCCGGGGAAGATGGATGTAAGCTATTGGCAGAGATACATGGAGGCATATGTGGTCACCACATTGGCGCCAAGAGCACTTGCCGCAAAGCTTTCCGGCAAGGTTTCTTCCGCCGACAGCCCTCCAGGATGCAATCGCACAAGTAACCAAGTGTGAAGCGTGCGATTCCATTCCAAACAGATACACCAGCCAGCTCAAGCTCTCCGGGACGATCCCTTTATCCCGGCCATTTTCGGTCCGGGGCTCGACATCCTCGGCCCCTTCCCCGAGCTGTCGGGGCTTTGAGTATTTGTACGCCGCCATCGACAAGTTCACAAAGTGGCGGAAGTGGAAGCAGTGAGGAAGGTGACGGCACAATCGGCGATCAAGTTCTTCAGTCAATTGTTTGCCGTTTCGAATCCCCAACCGGATCATCACCGACAATGGCACACAATTCACGAGTCGCACCTTCATGCAAAGACGCCCAAGACGTTGGCGCCAAGGTCTGCTTTGCTGTTGCTCACCCGAGAAGCAACGGTCAAGCGAGAGGGCAATGTGAAGTGCTGCGCGGGCTCAAGACCGTAACTTTCGACAGCTGCACAAGTGCGGAAGAAACTGGATCGAGGAGCTGCCGGTGGTTCTTTGGTCGATCAGACGACGCCAAATCGAGCCATCGCCGCACACCCTTTGCTCTAGTCTATGGAGCAGAGGCAGTTCTCCCCACGGAACTTCGTATACGGATCGCCTCGAGTGCTCGCTATGATGAGCTCGAGCAAGAGCAAGCTGCGACAAGATGACGCGCTGCTCCTCGAGGAGGATCGCCTTCAAAGCCGCCAGGCGAGCCGCCACACAGCAAGCTCGCGCCGCTACCATAGCCGCAGAGTTAGTGCCGAAGTCTCGAGGAAGGCGACCTTGTTCTTGGTAGCGTTCAGTCCGCCAAGAATTCAAACAAGTTGACGCCAAAGTGGGAAGGCCCTTATCGGGTGAAACGAGTCACTAGGCTCGGCGCTATCCGCCTTGAGACCGAAGATGGCATTCCGTGAGCAACTCCCCGAACATTGAGCATCTTCGTAAGTTTTACCCATAGGGCGCGGTTGTCGGAATCCGTTCGGCAACCACCTTTTGTACAAGTCTTGCCGCTGTTGCATGTAATCCTTTGTACAAAGCCGGGCGCAGACCCCGATGCATCAAGAAGCTCATATGTTGCGCATGACTTGTCAAATTCGTGCTTTCATCATTTCATTGCATGTTTTGGCTAACACTTTGTGCAGCAACCACACCCGATAAGCGAGAATTGAGCACTGGGCTCCATAACGTTATTTCCTCTTCTTTTCTTTTCTCAAAGAAAGGGAGGCTCCTCGCGCACAAGTTAACCCAGGGGAGGAGGAGATAATACTATGGACCAGGCACCGCTCGAGGAAGTTTCACCTCATCGGGAAGCAATAGACAGAAAAGCTAAGTTGCCAAAGTTTGAGCTATCAATTCTTAAAATTTTAAGTTATCTTCCTCGAACGATAGTACTTTGTATGGAAAAACTGTGCGCAGAGGAACCAACTCGCCGGCTAGTCGCGCCCTTACTTTGTTTCGAGTCCGCTCAACAACTTAAGTGAGCTGCGGCTAGTCGCGACAAGGTTGCTTGTCGGAGGCGACCTTTGCCAGCAAGTCTTGACGTTCAAGCGACTCGGCCGCATGACAAAAGTGCCCGCACCGACAAGTCCCCTATATGCGTAAGGCAGAAACGTACAAAGGAAGGAATCAAGTAGAGGAAATAACATTGCATTGATCGTTGATCGCCTAAGATAGAGTATATTACAGAATAACTTGTCGTTGATCTAACAAAGTTTTCTAAACATGATCAGCAGCGACAAGGGAAAGATAAGGTTGGCGGCCTAGTCCACGCGGTCGCCCTCGATCCGCTTGATCTTGTTCACCTTGTCCACAATGGGTGCGACAAGGGCTTTGAGCTCCTCTACGTTGGCGTCGGACGGCAAGGATCTGAGAACGCCGTTAAGGTTGAGGCCGGGTTGCGGAAGGCCACCTTCATCAACACCTTCTCGAGGCCCCTGCACAAACTTGGCGCGATTCCTCGGCCAGCCGCTTCGGACCTCTTCCCGAGTCGACGGAGCCCTGTCACTACGCCTTTGAAGAACAAGCTGAGCTTGGCGCTGGGTTGGAGATGCTCGCCGAGGAGTACGCAAGGTCCGCCATCCCCAGCTCCATCACTGCTAGGATGTCGGCGGCGGTGTCCACAAGACCTTCGGTCCAGTGCTCCACGCTCTCCCTCAAAGTGTTACAGACAGAGACAGCATTCGCCAGCAGCTCCTCCTTGGCCTTGATCGCCTCCAACAAGCCCACCTCCCGCTCTCTGGCGCCATCCAACGTCTGCGTCAGAGTGGTCAGTTTCAGCTCCAGATCCGCCATGGAATCCTTGGCGGCGTCGAGCTCCTTGGCCCTGTCAGCGAGACGACTCTGCAGCTCGCCAAGGGTGTAGGCGTCCTTCTCGCGCTCACGCTTGAGCACGGCAAGCTCTTCGCCGCTCTTCTTGAGGGTGGCCTCCGGCTGCCACCTTCGCCTTGACTCTTCCTTGGCGGCCTCGGCGGCTGCAGCGGCGTCGCCGCTTCTGGGCGCCCGCCAGCGACTCCTCGCGGCAAGGTCTTCCTCGTGGCTGTCCAGGTTGACCTTCACGCTGCGCCCGCTTCCTCTGTGGCGAGCTTCTCGGCAGCCAGCCGCTGCTCCTCATCAGCTGCGGCCTTCTCAAGGATGAAGGCCGTGCGCTCTTCTGAAGCTGCCCCAGCGCTCGCCCACGTCGTGGAGGGCTTCTTTGTTGGCGCTCCGAGCTCCTCGGCGCGCTTCTCCATATCCGCTCCGCCTCGCGACAAGGGCTTCCGGGTCTCTAACTTGGCCTGCGGAGTGCGGTAGAGCGACAACAGCTTCTTCAAGCTGCTCCTCCTCGGACTCGTCGGCTGCCGCTGCTTGGCGCCCACCAGCCAGCCAATGGAGGCGAGTAGTTCGCCGTCGAAGGTTTCTCCTCGACCGCGCCACAGCTTGGCTCCCTGTGGGAGCTTGATGAAGACGCCGCCGACCTTGGTAGGCACCGGGCTGGGGCTCCTCGAAGCTGGCCTTGTGGCGTGGCGAAATCGGCTGTCGGTGTGGCGCTTGCCGCTCCTGCGGCCTCGGGGCCATCGATGCGATCGCCCGACCCTCGCCCGGCCTCTGCGTCGGCAGCCTCGGTGGCCTCCTCGCCCGGCAGGCTCGTCGGCGGCGTCCTCTTCCTCCACGACGACAACCTCTTCTTCTTCGACGGCGGCCTCGCTTGTTGTCGCGTTCCTCCTCGCCGCGGCCTCGACCTCCATCGGTCTCAAGGCTGACGAAGAAAGAGCAGTCAAGCAGATATTCAAAAAAAGAGAAACAAAAGAAAGCAAGCCCAAGGGAAAATTTCGTAAGGGAGTTACACCTGCAGGATCCGCAACTATGACCTCGACCCGGAGGGTCACTGCACCGCCCCTTGCCGGGTAGCCTCCCTTGCCGGAGTGGCCTCCCTTGCCGGGTGGCCTCCCTTGTCGGGAGGGAGCTCCCTTGCCGGGAGTCCTCCCTTGGCGGCGTAGTGGCAGCGGGCAGGATCTCGGAGGCGGCTTCCGAGCCCTCCTGATGAGGCTGCTCTGCTCCTACACAAGCACACAATCAGAAATCAACGCAGAAAGGGCACCCCTGCACACCCAATAGTAAGAAGAAAACTGCATACTTACTCTGGGGCGTCTGGGCTGCTGCTGGGGAAGGGTTGCCGGGTCCGGCAAAGCGGTCTCGGACGCTGGCGTCCTCCGTCGCCACAGGAGAATCGTCCTCAACGACGACCGTCGGGATCTTGGCCTCTTCGCCGCTCTCGGGCCAGCGTCACGAAAAGAAAAGAGTCCGTAAGCAAGCAAATCAGATTCAAGATGAAGCAATAAAATTGAAGAAATACAAGCACCATCTCGAGAAGCTTACTCTTCGCCTTCCTCCTCGGAGCCGGCGCGGAGAAGTCAAACTCCGGCCCGCCTCCGGTGCGATGAGGCGGGGAGTGAGCTCTCTTGGCCGCTTGGCGGAGGCGTCGGCGGTGGCCTGAGAAGATTCCGCCCCGGTTGTCGCTGCAGTGTGAGGCGCTCCCGCGGCAACCTCGCTTGCCGCGGTGGAGCGCGTCGAGCGGCGCTGCTGCTGTGGGCCGGTCTGTCGCCCCGGCTCGTCTCCAACTCTGCGGAGACGCCTCCTCGGCGGAGCCGGGCTCACGCGGCAAGTCGCTTGGCGGTGGGGAAGAAGCGCCCTCGGCGGGTCCACTCGACCTGGCCTCGGGCTCGACAAGCTCGTCCTCCTCGCCGGCGATCTCCCCTCGCTCGGTAGAGCTTGCCGCCTTCGCCTCGTCCGCCTCCTCTACAGTGAACCCGAAGGCTCCAGCGGCAGCGGCTGCTGCCGCCTCCTCCACCCTGGTGGCGATCCTCGCCATCTCCTGGTCGGTGGTGTCGCGGGTGAGCCTCTTACGCTTTCGGCGCGGATCGGCACTTCTTGCAAGTCATCAAAGAATTGCTGCACGATCTCGTCGGGGGGCTCCTGCCATGTTGGGACGATTCCGTGGGAGTCGCACAGTGGCATCATGGCGCGGATGCGGTCGAGCGCCGAGTTATTGCACAAAGGGACGACCCCCCGCGGCAACCTGAACCACTCTGGATGTTCGGGGTCGTTCTTGAACAGCTCGAGCAGCACTGAATCCAGCTCCATGACGGTGAAGTTCCAATTCAGGCCCGGGCGCAGCCTCATGATGTCCGCCGCATTCGAACTCCCAAGCAGGCCTCCTCCTTTCCTGCAAGGGAGCGATGCGGCGGCGAATGAAGTCTGCGCCAACTGCTTCCATCACAACCCGGCAAGCCCGAGGCGCAGAATTGGTCACGGCTATCTTCACCGCATCCTCCGGCGCCAAGTTACTCCAATCCCTGCCGCGCACTATTGGGGGTTTGACGCAGCGGTGAAGGGCTGTGGGTTCTCCTCACGACCCAAAGACCAGTTGGCTCTCCACTCCTCCCACTTGTTCCGAACTCCCCTCTAGGTAGGCCTCTTTCTTGCCGATCCTAGAAACCCGTGCTATCCTCCGCAAGTGGCTCTCCTCTCGACACGGGGAACAAAGAAATGGCGGAAGAGTGCCACGTTCGGGTGGACTCCGACAAAGTTTTCGCACAAATGTGCGAAACCGCCATGGTCAAGATGGCGTTGGGGGTGAAATCAAGGAGGCGGAGGCTAAAGGTGTTCATTATGTCGCAAAAGAACTCAGAAAACGGCGGGCAAAGACCGCAAGAGAAGAAAAGGGCGAAGAAAGGGTACCTGTTGGGGCGAATCAGCGGCGGGCGGGGAGCACCCTCGTGCGCGGATGCGCCACAGTCTCCGTCGACCGTAAAAGGTAGAAGACGTCCGCAGCTCCGTGCGCGCCGAGCTGCGGGGAAGATGGCTCGCTCCTTGCGCAGCGCCATGAGCCGCTGCGCCTCGGCCAATTGACGCCCTTCTCCTTATCGGCTTTAGAGCCATGGCGAGGCGGAGGAGGTCGACGGCGGTGAGTGTGCTTGTGGCGAAAGGGTGGCGGGCGCTGCTCTTCGCACCGGAGAAGAAGAGGGAGCGGCGGTGGTTTCTTGACAAGACAAGCAATGGCAGGTGGTCGGCCTGCCTCTGCTTCCTCCGCTTATAAAGGGGAGGAGGGCGGACGTTCGCTTATATTAATAAAGAACCCCCACGACCGCGCCCACGATCTTCGCACGACGCCACGTCCGTGCGTGCTGCTAGTGGGGATCGTGGTCGGTCCGGGCGAAGTTGCGACGTGGTCGAGGCGCTGCGTGTCGATGCGATTCTGGGCCTAGCCCGACAAGCGCTTCGGCACCGTGATAATGCCCAGCCGGGGCTCCTGTCGGTGTACTAGAGTAGGGGTACCCTAGTATCCCGTACTCATGCACGGACAGTTGCAGCACCCCGCGGCAAGGTTTGCCTCGTCACCGCCAATATCCTCCGTGGCTCCTTTGGAGCCATTCAAGAACAAAGTATTTGATTGAGAAGACAAGGCCCCGACAAGAGGAGCTTGTCGGGAAGGCCACTCCAGGCACGCCGAAGACAAGGCCCCGGCAAGAGGAGCTTGCCGGGAAGGCCCGGAGCGCGACAAGCCTTCGGGCGCGACAAGGATTCGGCCGCGGCAAGGCGCTTGCCGCGGCATGCAACTTCTCTCCGTCTCCGCTCCAGCTCACCCAGCGACGTGTCGCCATGGGACCGTTCCATGCGCGCGTGTCGAGCGGCAGCAGCCAGCGGAGAGCAGCGAGCGATAAGCGGCGCCGACAGGCTCGCCATCGTGGCGAGCCGAGGCGCACTGACGGTCTCAAGCCTGCGCTTTGGGCGACAACGACGGCATTTATTGCTTTTGTCCCTTGCCGTCAGAGTTAGGTATTTTGTACTGTACAATCGCTCAAGTAGGTGTACCAACTCCTGTTTTACATTTGTACCCTCATCTATGTTGCCACCGCCGGAGACCCCTTGAGCATATAAAAGGAGGCCCGAGTGCAACGTGAGGAGGTTCGACTGCTCGGCTCGTTGCCTGCTCGTTCGGTTCATTCGACCCACTCGAGACCGTAGACACTCACGCTTAGGTTTTGTAGCTTGCATTGCTCCCTAGCAAGAACACAATAGATCAAACAAGCAGCAGAGGGAGTTTTATTTCTCCGGAGAGCTCCGGTTGGGTAACCGCTGTGTGCCTCGCCTCGATCCGCTCTTCGTGCGATCTCCGCCCCCTTCGAACCACAAGGGGCCTGCTCCGCCGGCCCCATAGGTGTCCGTGGGTACGATCAGCCTCCCCGACAAAAGGGAAGAAGGGGAACTTCAAGAAGAACGGCAAGCGAGTTGCTGCTCAAGTGAAGAAGCCCAAGTCTAGACCTAAGCCTGAGACTGAGTGCTTCTACTGCAAAGGAACTGGTCACTGGAAGCGGAACTACCCCAAGTATTTGGCAGATAAGAAGGATGGCAAAGTGAACAAAGGTATATTTGATATACATGTTATTGATGTGTACTTTACTAGTGTTTATAGCAACCCCTAAGTATTTGATACTAGTTCAGTTGCTATGATTGGTAACTCGAAACGGGAGTTGCAGAAAATAGACTAGTTAAGGGTGAAGTGATGATGTGTGTTGGAAGTGGTTCCAAGATTGATATGATCATCATCGCAGACTCCCTATACTTTCGGGATTAGTGTTGAACCTAAATAAGTGTTATTTGGTGTTTGCGTTGAGCATGAATATGATTTGATCATGTTTATTGCAATACGGTTATTCATTTAAGTTAGAGAATAATTGTTGTTCTGTTTACATGAATAAAACCTTATATGGTCATACACCCAATGAAAATGGTTTGTTGGATCTCAATCGTAGTGATACACATATTCATAATATTGAAGCCAAAAGATGCAAAGTTAATAATGATAGTGCAACTTATTTGTGGCACTGCCGTTTAGGTCATATTGGTGTAAAGCGCATGAAGAAACTCCATGCTAATGGGTTTTTGGAATCACTTGATTATGAATCACTTGATGCTTGCGAACCATACCTCATGGGCAAAATGACTAAGACTCCGTTCTCCAGAACAATGGAGCGAGCAACTGACTTATTGGAAATAATACATACTGATGTATGCGGTCCGATGAGTGTCGAGGCTCGCGGCGGGTATCATTATTTCCTGACCTTCACAGATGATTTGAGCAGATATGGGTATGTCTAATTGATGAAACATAAGTCTGAAACACTTGAAAAGTTCAATGAATTTCAGAGTGAAGTGGAAAATCATCATGACAAGAAAATAAAGTTTCTACGATCTGATCGTGGAGACAAATATTTGAGTTACGAGTTTGGCCTTCAGATAAAACAATGTGAAATAGTTTCACTACTCACGCCACCTGGAACACCATGGTTTAATGGTGTGTCCGAACATCATAACCGTACTTTATTGGATATAGTGCAATCTATGATGTTTCTTACCGATTTACCACTATCATTTTGGGGTTATGCATTAGAGATAGCTGCATTCACGTTAAAAGGGGCACCATCTAAATCCGTTGAGACGACACCGTATGAACTGTGGTTTGGCAAGAAACCAAAGTTGTCGTTTCTTAAAGTTTGGGGTTGCGAAGATTATGTGAAAAAGTTTCATCCTGATAAGCTCAAACCCAAACCGGCGAAATGTGTCTTCATAGGATACCCAAAGGAGACAGTTGGGTACACCTTCTATCACAGATCCGAAGGCAAGACATTCATTGCTAGAATGGATCCTTTCTAGAGAAGGAGTTTCTCTCGAAAGAAGTGAGTGGGAGGAAAGTAGAACTTGATGAGGTAATCAGACTGCTCCCTTATTGGAAAGTAGTTCATCACAGAAACCGGTTCCTGTGACACCTACACCAATGAGTGAGGAAGCTAATGATGATGATCATGAAACTTCCGATCAAGTTACTACTGAACCTCGTAGGTCAACCAGAGTAAGATCCGCACCAGAGTGATACGGTAATCATGTTCTGGAGGTCATGTTACTTGACCATGACGAACCTACGAACTATGAGGAAGCGATGATGAGCCTAGATTCCGCAAAATGGCTTGAGGCCATGAAATCTGAGATGGGGTCCATGTATGAGAACAAAGTGTGGAATTTGGTTGACTTGCCCGATGATCGGCAAGCCATTGAGAATAAATGGATCTTCAAGAAGAAGACTGGCACTGATAGTAGTGTTACTATCTAAAAAGCTAGAATTATCGCAAAAGGTTTTCGACAAGTTCAAGGTGTTGACTACGATGAGAGTTTCTCACTCGTATCTATGCTTAAGTTTGTCCGAATCATGTTAGCAATTGCCGCATTTTATGAAATCTGGCAAATGGATATACAAAATTGCATTCCTTAATGGATTTATTAAAGAAGAGTTGTATATCACTAGAAAAAATACACTTCCGTGATGATACGTGTTTGTCATAGTAGGTCGCGTTTTTTTTCATGCATGTACATCCATGACAAATTTATGACAGAATCAAGATAGTCATACCTGTGCTGTCGTAGAAGTGTTCCATGACATTACCAAAATTATCATCACGGAAGTGTCCACTTCCATGACGATAAATCGTAGCGTCCTGAAGTGCTTTCGTCAAGGGTGATGTATATGTGGCATCCATCAGAACGGAACGTCGTTAAGCTATCGGGTCGGGTTTTGGATCCGATAACCCGTTAATGTACCCGACCAATGGGGATTTTCCACGTGTAAAATCATCATTGGCTGGAGGAAACACGTGTCGACTCATCGTTGGGACAGATGTCATCCACTCATTGGACGGAAGGCGCCTATGATACGTCGACACGTGGCACGGCCCAACAGAGGCCCATTCCTGTGAAAAGGCTGGCCCAGTAAAAATTAGCAGGCCAGCCCATATAAGACCTACTTGTGTCAGGTCCATTTAAGCCCACGGCCCATACGAGATGGTGCCAATTTGACCCGTCAACGGCCCGTTAAAGATTTGACACCATTGCAGCCTATCGTCAGTTCGAGCCCGTTAATAGCCCGCTATATATTTGGGCTCAATATCGGCCCGATGAGATTTCGGCCTATTAACGACCCATTTAATGGATGGGCCAATTTTCAGGATGTACATCTTTCGGCCTTTTAGCGACCCATTTAAATGTTGTGCTAGTTTACGGCCCGGTGTGTCTTTCAGCCTGTTGACGGCCCATAAATCTGATGGGCCATTTGTTGTCGGACCTGAGTTTCGCCTTTTAGCAGCCCATTTAAGTGTTGGGCCAATTTTCGGCCGGTGTCACTTTCGACTGTTGACGACCCATAAATCAGTTGGGCAATTTGTAGTCGGACCTGAGTTTTGGCCTTTTAGCGACCCATTTAAGTGTTGGGCCAATTCCCGGCCATGTGTGCCTTTCGGCCTGTTAACGGACCATAAATGAGTTGGGCCATTTGTAGTCGGACCTTAGTTTTGGCCTTTTAACGGCCCATGCCCTTCATGGTCCAATACCAGCCCGGTTTCTCTTCGTTCGCTAAAGGCCCACAATACAGTTGGGCCATTTACAATACGACCTGACTTTCGGCCTCTTAGCGGCCCATGGTCTTCATGGTCCAGTACAAGCCCGCTGTCTCTTTCGGCCTGCTAAAGGTCTACAGCATAGTTGGGCCATATGTAGCCCAAACTTTGTAACGGCCTGTTAACGGCCGTGAAATAAACCGGGCCACATTTGCCGCTTCGATGTCGGCTCGTTAACGACCGGAGATAAGAGGGCCGACCATTAACTTTTGGTTTAGTAACGCCCATTAACTTAATGGGCCCACTAAAGTTCGTACATGTCTTTAGGCCAAATTAGATAATTTGAGCCCATTACGACGAGCAATTATGCACAGGACCAAAACTGATCACGCAAAGGTATGGCATATAGGGAATAACGTTGCACATCCAGCTTATACAACAGGAAATTACATCCACTGGGCAATCAAATATTGATGCCAGTGCAAATAAATGAGCAGAACCTAACCATCTACAACGTCACAATCTGCAACCTCAGCACAAATGACGCCCATAAGCATGTTGGCAAGTTCTTTCTGCTTTGCTACACTTTCTCTGAAAACATTGATCAGTTGTTGTGTCGCACGACTCTGCACCTCTGATTCATCCACCATTTTCATCATTGCTTCAGCTATTAATTGGTTCACAACATACATTTATTCCGTTGCATTCGAGACAGAGGATACTGAACAGATTCAGATGGCGATTTTGGCAGGCTTGTATTATTGATAGTGGAGAGTGTCTCGGCCACTGCATGCAAACATAAATTAGGACAGGAACCAAACAGATTAATCATGAGTTATTGCCATATTACCTGGCCTAGATTTACTGGAAAGAAACAATGGGGTTGCCTTGCTGTTTTCAGAGTTTGTCTTCTTATCTTCAGCAGCCTGCACAAAATTAACACACTAGCATTGCTATCATTGGCCAAGTCAGATAATAGGAAAGCAACATTGACACAACGAACGTTTGGGCAACTAGCCTACACCAAATTAACACAATATGGCACAGCTATCATCAGCCAGGTAAGGTAGTACGAAAGCAACATTGACACAATGAATGAATGGGCAACCAGAGAAGCACTACAATTCAGTAATGTGCGTGAGATGAGATAGTACATTCATGCAGCTCGGTATGCAAAACTACCAGTCAGTTTTCCTTACAAAAATCAACATTAGCGCCTTTAACATTTTGCTACAACTAATTTTAGATCAGATAAAGGTTAGATTCATGCCGATTAACAAAATACATGTTGATGTAAAAATATAGTGATACACAACAGGTACTTACATCAGCATTGGAGCACGTAGAATTCCCATAAGATATTTTCCTCGAATACGATCCCAATGGAGGAAGTCTTCTATCGTTTAACCTTATTTTCTAAAAGAGAGATGGGTAAGAAACTGTTGGGGAACGTACCGGAAATTCAAAATTTTCCTACGAGTCACCAAGATCTATCTATGGAGAAACTAGCAACGAGGAGAAGGAGAGTGCATCTACATACCCTTGTAGATCGCTAAGTGGAAGCATTCAAGAGAATGGGGTTGAAGGAGTCGACTGCCGTGATCCAAATCAACGGAGATCCTAGTGCCGAACGGACGGCACCTCCGCGTTCAACACACGTACAGCCCGGTGACGTCTCCCATGCCTTGACCCAGCAAGGAGAGAGGGAGAGGTTGGGGAAGACTCCGTCCAGCAGAAGCACAACGGCGTGGTGGTGGTGGAGGAGCGTGGCAATCCTGCAGGGCTTCGCCAAGCACCGCGGGAGAGGAGGAGAAAGAGAGGTAGGGCTGCGCCAACAGGAGAAGAACTTCGTGTGTTGGGCTGCTCCTTTGCCTCCACTATATATAGGGGGAGAGGGAGGGCTGCGCCCCCACCTAGGGTTCCCTCCCTAGGGGCGGCGGCAGCCCCAATCCCCATCTGGGGTGGCGGCCAAGTGGGGGGGAGAGGGAGGCGCACCAGGCATGGGCCTTTAGGGCCCATCTGCCCTAGGGTTTGCCCCCCTCTTCTCTCTAGGCGCATGGGCCTTGGTGGGGAGGCACCCCAGCCCATCTAGGGGCTGGTCCCTTCTCACACTTGGCCCATGTATGCCTCTGGGGCCCGTGGCCCCTCCCGGTGGTCCCGGTACACTACCGGTGATGCCCGGAACACTTCCGGTGGCCAAAACAATACTTCCTATATATCAATCTTTACCTCCGGACCATTCCGAAACTCCCTGTGACGTCTGGGATCTCATCTGGGACTCCGAACAACATTCGGTAACCACATATATCTATTCCCTATAACCCTAGCGTCATCGAACCTTAAGTGTGTAGACCCTACAGGTTCGGGAACCATGCAGAGATGACCGAGACATTCTCCGGTCAATAACCAACAACTGGATATGGATACCCATGTTGGCTCCCACATGTTCCACGATGATCTCATCGGATGAACCACGATGTCGAGGACTCAATCAATCCCGTATACAATTCCCTTTGTCTAGCGGTATTGTACTTGCCCGAGATTCGATCCTCGGTATGCCGATACCTTGTTCAATCTCGTTACCGGCAAGTCTCTTTACTCGTTCTGTAACACATCATCCCGTGATCAACCCCTTGGTCACATTGTGCACATTATGATGATGTCCTACCGAGTGGGCCCAGAGATACCTCTCCGATACACGGAGTGACAAATCCCAGTCTTGATTCGTGCCAACCCAACAGACACTTTTGGAGATACCCGTAGTGCATCTTTATAGCCACCCAGTTACGTTGTGACGTTTGGTACACCCAAAGCATTCCTACGGTATCCGGGAGTTTCACAATCTCATGGTCTAAGGAAATGATACTTGACATTAGAAAAGCTCTAGCATACGAACTACACGATCTTTGTGCTAGGCTTAGGATTGGGTCTTGTCCATCACATCATTCTCCTAATGATGTGATCCCGTTATCAATGACATCCAATGTCCATGGTCAGGAAACCGTAACCATCAATTAGAGGCTTACTAGGGACATGGTGTTGTCTATGTACCCACACATGTATCTGAGTTTCCTATCAATACAATTATAGCATGGATAATAAACGATTTTCAAGAACAAGGAAATATAATAATAATAAGTAATTTATTATTTCCTCTAGGGCATATTTCCAACAGTCTCCCACTTGCACTAGAGTCAATAATCTAGTTCACATCGCCATGTGATTAACACTGATAGGTCACATCGCCATGTGACCAACATCCAAAGAGTTTACTAGTGTCACTAAACTAGTTCACATCACCGTGTGATTAAGACTCAATGAGTTCTGGGGTTTGATCATGTTTTGCTTATGAGAGAGGTTTTAGTCAACGGGTCTGCAACATTCAGATCCGTATGTATTTTGCAAATCTCTAGGTCATATTGTAAATGCTGCTTCCACGCTCCACTTGGAGCTATTCAAAATGGTTGCTCCACTATACGTATCCGGTTTGCTACTCAGAGTCACTCGGATAGGTGTTAAACCTTGCATCGACATAACCCTTTACGCCGAACTCTTTATCACCTCCATAATCGAGAAACATGTCCTTATTTACTCCAAGGACAATTTTGACCGATGTCCAATGATCCATTCCTGGATCATTCTTGTACCCTTGACCGACTCATGGCAAGGCACACTTCCTAAGTATGACACAAAGATAGCATACTATAGAGCCTACGTGCGAAGCATAGGGGACAATATTCGCCCTTTCTCTCTCTTCCGCCGTGGTCGAGCTTTTAACTCTTAACTTCACACCTTACAACTCGTGCAAGAACTCCTTCTTTGGTCGATCCATCTTGAACACCTTCAAGATCATGTCAAGGTATGTGCTCATTTGAAAGTACCATTTAGCGTTTTCTGATCTATCCTCATAGATCTTGATGCTCAATGTTCAAGTAGCTTAATCCAGGTTTTCCATTGAAAACACTTTTCAAATAACCCTATATGCTTTCCAGAATTCTACATCATTTCTCGATCAACAATATGTCAACAACATATTCTCATCGTAAATTCTATAGCGCTCCCACTCACTTCTTTGGAAATACAAGTTTCTCATAAACTTTGTATAAACCCAAAATCTTTGATCATCTCATCAAAGCGTACATTCCAACTCCGAGATGCTTACTCCGGTCCTTAGAAGGATTGCTGGAGTTTTGCATATTTGTCATTGCTTCTTCAGGATTGTCAAAACCTTCTGGTTGTATCACATACAACCTTTCCTCACGTAAAACTGGTAAGGAAACTTGTTTTGACATCCATCTGCCAGATTTCATAAATGCAGCTTATGCTAACATGATTCCAACGGACTTAAGCATCGCTATGGATGAGAAAATCTCATCGTAGTCAACTCCTTGAACTTGTGAAAAAACTCTTCGCCATAAGTCGAGCTTCATAGACGGTGACATTACCGTCCACGTCCGTTTTCTTCTTAAAGACCCATTTTATCTCAATGGCTTGCCGATCATCGGGCAAGACCACCAAAGTCCATGCTTTGTTCTCATACATGGATCCTCTCTCGGATTTTATGGCCTCGAGCCATTCATCGGAATCCGGGCCCACCATCGCTTCTCCATAGCTCGTAGGTTCATTGTTGTCTAGCAACATGACCTCTAAGATAGGATTGCGTACCACTCTGAAGTAGTACGCGTCATTGTCGACCTACGAGGTCCGGTAGTGACTTGATCCAAGCATCATGATCACTATCATCGCCTTCCACTTCAATTGGTGTAGGTGCCACATGAACAACTTCCTGTGCCTTGCTACACACTGGTTGAAGTGATGGTTCAATAACCTCATCAAGTCTCCACCATCCTCCCACTCAATTCTTTCGAGAGAAACTTTTCCTCGAGAAAGGACCCGTTTCTAGAAACAATTACTTTTGCTTCCGGATCTGAGATAGGAGGTATACCCAACTGTTTTGGATGTCCTATGAAGATGCATTTTTTTTCTGCTTTGGGTTCGAGCTCATCAACCTGAAACTTTTTCACATAAGCCTCGCAGCCCCAAACTTTTAAGAAACGACAACTTAGGTTTCTCCAAACCATAGTTCATACGGTGTCGTCTCAACGGAATTACGTGGTGCCCTATTTAAAGTGAGTGCGGATGTCTCTAATGCCTAACCCATGAACGATAGTGGTAATTCGATAAGAGACATCATGGTACGCACCATATCCAATAGGGTGCAACTATGATGTTCGGACACACCATCACACTATGGTGTTTCAGGCGGTATTAATTGTGAAACAATTTCCACAATGTCTTAATTATGCGTGCCAAAGCTCGTAACTCAGATACTCATCTCTATGATCATATCACAGACATTTTATCCTCTTGTCACGATGATCTTCAACTTCACTCTAAAATTACTTGAACCTTTCAATAATTCAGACTTGTGTTTCATCAAGTGAATTTACTCAAGATTCACTCAAATCATCTGTGAAGTAAGAACATAACGATATCCATGCGTGCCTCAACACTCATTGGACTGCACACATCAAAATGTATTACTTCCAACAAGTTGCTTTCTTGTTCCATTTCTTTGAACGAGGCTTTCAGTCATCTTGCCCATGTGGTATGATTTGCATGTCTCAAGTGATTCAAAATCAAGTGAGTCCAAACGATCCATCAAAGATGGAGCTTCTTCATGCTTTTATACCAATATGACACAAATGGCGTACACATGTAGGTGGTACTATGATTACTATCTTATATCTTTTGGCATGAACATGTGTATCACTATGATCGAGATTCCATAAATCATTCATTTTAGGTGCAAGACCATTGAAGGTATTATTCAAATAAATAGAGTAATCATTATTCTCCTCAAATGAATAATCAGATTGCGATAGACATAATCCAATCATGTCTATGCTCAATGCAAACACCAAATAACAATTATTTAGGTTTAACACCAATCTCGATGGTAGAGGGAGCATGCGATGCTTGATCACATCAAGCTTGGAAACACTTCCAACACATACCGTCAGCTCACCTTTAGCTAGTCTCCGTTTATTCCATAGCCTTTATTTCGAGTTACTAACGCTTAGCAACCGAACCGGTATCTAATACCCTGGTGCTACTAGGAGTACTAGTAAAGTACACATTAACATAATGTATATCCAATATACTTCTACCGACCTTGCCAGCCTTCTCATCTACCAAGTATCTAGGGTAGTTCTGCTTCAATGACTGTTCCCCACATTACAGAAGCACTTAGTCTCGGGTGGGTTCAAACTTTGGGTTTCTTCACTAGAGCAAAGAATCGATTTGCCATTTCATGAAGTATCCCTTCTTGCCCTTGCCCTTCTTGAAACTAGTGGTTTCACTAACCATCAACAATTGATGCTCCTTCTTGATTTCTACTTTCGTGGTGTCAAACATCGCGAATATTTCAAGGATCATCATATCTATCCCTGATATTTTATAGTTCATCACGAAGCTCTAGCAGCTTGGTGGCAATGACTCTGGAGAAACATCACTATATCATCTGGAAGATTAACTCCCACTTGATTCAAGTGATTGTTGTACTCAGACAATCTGAGCACAAGCTCAACGATTGAGCTTTTCTCCCTTTGTTTGCAGGCTAAGAGACTCGTCGGAGGTCCTATACCTCTTGACGTGGGCACGAGCCTGAAATCCCAATTTCAGCCCTCGAAACATCTCATATGTTTCGCGACGTTTCGAAATCGTCTTTGGTGCCTCAACTCTAAACCGTTTAACTGAACTATCACGTAGTTATCAAAACGTGTATGTCAAATGTTCGCAACATCCACAGACGACGTTCGAGGTTCAGCACACCGAGCGGTGCATTAAGGACATAAGCCTTCTACTGTCCGCATAATTGCTACTGTCAACTTTCAACTATATTTTCTCTAGGAACATATCTAAAATAGTAGAACTAAAGCGCGAGCTATGACATAATTTGCAAGAATCTTTTGACTATGTTCAGGATAATTAAGTTCATCTTATGAACTCCCACCCAGATAGACATCCCTCTAGTCATCTAAGTGATTACATGATCCGAGTCAACTAGGCCGTGTCCGATCATCACGTGAGACGGACTAGTCATCATCGGTGAACATCTTCATGTTGATCGTATCTACCATACGACTCATGCTCGACCTTTCGGTCTCTTGTGTTCCAAGGCCATGCCTGTACATGCTAGGCTCGTCAAGTTAACCTAAGTGTTTCAAGGTGGTGTAAATCTGGCTTACACCCATTGTATGTGAACGTTAGGATCTATCACACCCGATCATCACGTGGTGCTTCGAAACGACGAACTTTCGCAACGGTGCACAGTTAGGGGGAACACTTTCTTGAAATTTTAATGAGGGAGAATCTTATTTACTACCGTCGTTCTAAGCAAATAAGATGTATAAACATGATAAACATCACATGCAATCAAATAGTGACATGATATAGCCAATATCATTTTGCTCCTTTTGATCTCCATATTCGGGCTCCATGATCATCATCGTCCACCGGCATGACACCATGATCTCCATCATCATGATCTCCATCATCGTGTCTCCATGAAGTTGTCTTGCCAACTTATTACTTCTACTACTATGGCTATCGGTTAGCAATAAAGTAAAGTAATTACATGGCGTTGTTCAATGACACGCAGATCATACAATAAAGGCAACTCCTATGGCTCCTGCCGGTTGTCATACTCATCGACATGCAAGTCGTGATTCCTATTACAAGAACATGATCAATCTCATACATCACATATCATTCATCACATTCTTCTTGGCCATATCACATCACATAGCATACCTCGCAAAAACAAGTTAGACGCCCTCTAATTTTTCTTTGCATGTTTTACGTGGCTGCTATGGGTTTCTAGCAAGAACGCTTACCTACGCAAAAACCACAACGTGATATGTCAATTGCTATTTACCCTTCATAAGTACCCTTTTCATCGAATCCGATCCGACTAAAGTGGGAGAGACTGGCACCCGCTAGCCACCTTATGCAACAAGTGCATGTCAATCGATGGAACCTGTCTCACGTCAGTGTATGTGTAAGGTCGGTCCGGGCCGCTTCATCCCACAATGCCGCCGAATTAAGATTGGACTAGTAACGGTAAGCATATTGAACAAAATCAACGCCCACAACTACTTTGTGTTCTACTCGTGCATAGAATCTACGCAATAGACCTAGCTCATGATGCCACTGTTGGGGAACGTAGCAGAAATTCAAAATTTTCCTACGAGTCACCAAGATCTATCTATGGAGAAACTAGCAACGAGGGGAAGGAGTGTGCATCTACATACCCTTGTAGATCACTAAGCGGAAGCGTTCAAGAGAACAGGGTTGAAGGAGTCGTACTCGTCGTGATCCAAATCACCGGAGATCCTAGTGCCGAACGGACGGCACCTCCGCGTTCAACACACGTACAGCCCGGTGACGTCTCCCATGCCTTGATCCAGCAAGGACAGAGGGAGAGGTTGGGGAAGAATCCGTCCAGCAGCAGCACAATGGCGTGGTGGTGGTGGAGGAGCGTGGCAATCCTGCAGGGCTTCGCCAAGCACCGCGGGAGAGGAGGAGAAAGAGAGGTAGGGCTGCGCCAAAAGGAGAAGAACTTCGTGTGTTGGGTTGCTCCTTTGCCTCCACTATATATAGGGGGAGAGGGAGGGCTGCAACCCCACGTAGGGTTTCCTCCCTAGGGGCGGCGGCAGCCCCAATCCCCATCTGGGGTGGCGGCCAAGTGGGGGGGAGAGGGAGGCGCACCAGGCATGGGCCTTTAGGGCCCATCTGCCCTAGGGTTTGCCCCCCCTCTTCTCTCTAGGCGCATGGGCCTTGGTGGGGAGGTGTCCCAGCCCACCTAGGGGCTGGTCCCTTCTCACACTTGGCCCATGTATGCCTCCGAGGCCCGTGGCCCCTCCCGGTGGATCCCCGGACCCCTCCGGTGGTCCCGGTACACTACCGGTGATGCCCTAACACTTCCTGGCCAAAACCATACTTCCTATATATCAATCTTCACCTCCGGACCATTCCGGAACTCCTTGTGACGTCCGGGATCTCATCCGGACTCGAACAACATTCGGTAACCACATACATCTATTCCCTATAACCCTAGCGTCATCGAACCTTAAGTGTGTAGACCCTACGGGTTCGGGAACCATGCAGACATGACCGAGACGTTCTCCGGTCAATAACCAACAGCGGGATATGGATACCCATGTTATCTCCCACATGTTCCATGATGATCTTATCGGATGAACCATGATGTCAAGGACTCAATCAATCCCGTATACAATTCCCTTTGTCTAGCGGTATTGTACTTGCCCGAGATTCGATCCTCGGTATGCCAATACCTTGTTCAATCTCGTTACCGGCAAGTCTCTTTACTCATTCCATAACACATCATCCCGTGATCAACCCCTAGGTCACATTGTGCACATTATGATGATGTCCTACCGAGTGGGCCCAGAGATACCTCTCCGTTACACGGAGTGACAAATCCCAGTCTCCATTCGTGCCAACCCAACAGACACTTTCGGAGGTACCCGTAGTGCACCTTTATAGCCACCCAGTTACGTTGTGACGTTTGGTACACAAAGCATTACTACGGTATCCGGGAGTTGCACAATCTCATGGTCTAAGGAAATGATACTTGACATTAGAAAAGCCTAGCATACGAACTACACGATCTTTGTGCTAGGCTTAGGATTGGGTCTTGTCCATCACATCATTCTCCTAATGATGTGATCCCGTTATCAACGACATCCAATGTCCATGGTCAGGAAACCGTAACCAGCTATTAATCAACGAGCTAGTCAATTAGAGGCTTACTAGGGACATGGTGTTGTCTATGTACCCACACATGTATATGAGTTTCCTATCAATACAATTATTGCATGGATAATAAACGTTTTTCATGAACAAGGAAATATAATAATAATAACTAATTTATTATTGCCTCTAGGGCATATTTCCAATAGAAACATGTAGAAAATATGATCAGAATGCTATAAAATTTCATGATGCGAGGATACGCACACGCTTCTTAGAATGGAGTTGACATTCTTTTGTTGGACTGGAGCGGACTAGTTCTTTGGCCACTGGAATCGCTTATTATCGCGGGACTTGGGTTTCTCTGTCTTTGGAGCAGATATCTATGAAAAATGGAGTTGGTTTATTATCTCCTGGCGTTTGGATCTTTTGAAAAGAACTGGTTTGTAACCCTTCGATTCTAACATAGCCGTCTTCCCTTGCATGCCTTATATAGAAGAATGGTGATTCAGTTCTAAAACATGCTACAACAGAGATGGAATAGGTAATCAAGAATAGAAAGGCATGACATATTGACATGTATTCCTCCATCCGTAAATAAATGGACGGGTCTAGGCGTATTTCAGTTCTAGATACATCCAGCTCTATACATTTCTGTGACATTTAATCCGGATGGAGGGAGTATGATGTAAGAGCTAGGGATCTGACAGACAATACAGGAAAAAACACCGAAAAACCCACTGCAGAACCAAAGTATTCAAACCCACCGATATGAGATAGTACACTCATGCATTTTAGGATGCAAAACTACCAGGCAGTTTTCCTTAAAAAATCAACATTGTGGCCTTTAATCATACATTTTGCTACAACTAAATTTAGATCAGATAAAGGTTGGATTCACGCCGATTAACAAAATACATGCTGATGTAAAAATATAGTGATATACAACATGTACTTACATCTACATTGGAGCATAGAGAATTCCTGCAAGAATCTTTCCTCATAAACGATACCATTGCAGAAATTCTTCTATTTGTTAAGCTTATTTTCTAAAAGAGAAATGGGTAAGAAACATGTAGAAAATATGATCAGCATGCTATAAAATTTCATGATGCAAGGATACGCACACGCTTCATAGAATCGAGTTGACATATTTTTGCTCGACTGGAGCGGACTAGTTCTTTGGCCATTGGAATATGCTTATTATCAGTAGGAGTTGGGTTTCTCTGCAGGGAGCAATATCTATAAAACCGGAGTTGGTTTATTATCTCCTGGCGTTTGGATCTTTTGCAAAGGCCTTGTTTGTAACCCTTTAGATTCTAACATAGTCGTCTTCCCCTTGCATGCCTTGTATAGAAGAATGGTGCTTTAATTATAAAACATGCGACAGCAGAGAGATGGAATAGGTACTAAAGAATAGAAAGGCATGACATATTGACATGATTCCCTCCATTCAGAAAAAATGGATGGGTCTAGGCGTATTTCAGTCCTAGATACATCCTTTTTTATCCATTTCGGCAACATGTAATCCGGACGGAGGGAGTATGGTGTAAGAGCTAGGGATACGACAGGACAACACAGTAAAAAAACACTAGTTGAATGTAAAACTATATGCTAGCGGAATACGAACAGAAAAAACTAAGGCAACATACACGTGTATGATTGGGAAACTAAGATGGCATTGCAACAGAGCACTAGAACAGCACTTCAATGTAAAAAAACATGGTATGGCGCATGGATGAAGTACATCTTGATGAATAACAATGCATAAGATATTCGTAAGCATGATGTCCAAATTAAGCGAGATGGCATTGCGATAGAGTAGAATGACAAGATTTGAATTTGAAAACATGTTATCATGAATGGAATAGGTAATCAAAAACAGGAAGGCATGACATATTTACATGCATGATCAGCATGCTAAGCACATGGCATTGCAACAGAGTAGATACACTGCAGGACATTATATGCATGTTGTACCCATATCACAGGCCAAGTTAGAGCAAGGACCTTTTGGGGTGAAGATGATTCATCATCTTTCTGCAAGTCTTCTGAAGAACCGCCTTTACATGTTCCATCATATTGGGTATCATTGACATCAAGTTTATTGGCCTTTACATTGCTCCGTGAGGTTCTTGTGGATATATCGGTGTGTGCAATTATATCGACATGCATGGAAGACAACTAGTAGTTAGATTTATGTAAATGAGTGCTCAGAGGAGACGACATAAATAGTAGGACTGGGGTTACCTAGTAGCAACAGGTCTCTTAAACTAAAGGGAGAACACAGATGAAAGCTACAGAATATGTATCGTTTGTACTCGAGATTAACTAGATGGCACCCAAAAGTATTAAAAAACAACATAGGTAATACTAGAAGTGGTATAATACTATAATCACCAGCCTGTGGGATAGCATTGGCTGATGAATGATAACTATGGAACATCGTTACCTAAAGAACAAGTATCTTAGCTGAACTATGGAACAACGTGAACTCCTGAACAAGACCCGTAAGAGATCAGCGTGAACATACAGTCAAATGTGATGATCTATTTTCCATGCTTAAATGAATAACAAAGCCATAAATGTTGCACACAAGTAAGATGAGGGTACAACCTATCCGCTGCCATCCATAGGAGTGAGCATCATGTGCCGACTTGTCGATGTCCCCCGAAGTTGTTGTGGCTGGCCCATGTCGGGCACGCGCATTCGATGTAGGGAACTGTTGAGTGGGGATTGTAACTCCCTTCTGGTGTATGCTTCCCTTGTTGGAGCAGCTATGGTGAGTCGGAAGACGGTGTGTCTGAAGATGCAGATAATGCATAATGTTAAGAATGACATATCTCTTTGATCCGAAGAAATACACTAAGAGATCAACAGCAAGGTACGAGAGTGGTCACGCGTCTGCTGATCAAGACTAAATTGGGGTCACACGATTTTATTTTATTTTGGTATCGTCTGATCTACGCCGGATGGCTTGATGGCCGCCTTGTGCCTCCCGGCCGACATCGCTCGGAATCTTCCCCAAGAGCCAGCCGACCAACGGCAGAGCAGCCTGCTTCCACCGTCTGCGGGCCCCGACCAAAACCCCGCCCTCGCCCCACCATCAAGACCGTGGTTGCGCCGCCCCGCCAATCCACAAAGACTCCCCGTCATCCAGATCCGGCGGCGGCAGTACCTTCAACCCACGCAACTCTAAAAGATAGCCATCTAAGCACTACTTCCGCAGCGAACTTGCGGCCCCGCACCATTACGTTAGACACCAGCCAACCGGCATCCTAGGAGCTCCGCCGCCTCGAGGGGTGCTGCTTCCCATTGGTAATCGATTGGCCCAGAATAAAAATTCAGACAACTAACACCTAAATAAAGTGATTTCATATGAGGGTGCGACCTATCTGGCAGCATGGTGAAGTAGGCAGGTCCAGCTGCCGAGTCAGTGAGGCCGACGTGGTTGCGGTGGCGACTGGAGGCAGGGAAAGAGCGATGTCGCCACGGTCGACGGCTACGCGGAAGCAGCGCCAGGACTCTGGACGGATCCGAAGTTGGAGCCGCTCCGGCGGCGTGAACAACAGCAGGGGTGAATCGGCTCCGGTACGGTTCACGTGGCCGTCGTCGAGGCAGCACCATCAGCACGGAGTAAGAGGCACACGGCCCAGTGCACGATGGCAATTGGACAGCGTCTCCGGCATTAGGGAGGAGGGAGGGTGTGAAATTGGTGCGGTGGGGTGCGCCATGGAGGTGGGGCTGAGGTTTCGCGGCTCGGGAGAAGGGAGCTTCCCGGGGAGAAGGTGATTTGGCGCCTGATACGTCCATTTTGCATCATGCTTTTATATCGATATTTATCGTATTACGGGCTGTTATTTCACGTTATGTCACAATACTTATGGCTATTCTCTCTTATTTTACAAGGTTTACATGAAGAGGGAGAATGCCGCAAATGGAATTCGGGTGGAAGAGGAGCAAATATTGGAGACCTATTCTGTGCAACTCCAAAAGTCCTGAAACTCCACGAAATATCTTAAAATAAATAAAGAAAAATCATCGCCAAAGATGAAGGCCAGGGGGACCCACCCTGCTCACGAGGGTGGGTGGCGCCCCCTGGGCGCGCCCCCTACCTCGTGGGCCCCCTGGTGGCTCTCCGATGCCCATCTTCTCCTATATGAAGTCTTTCGATGAGAAAAAAATCAGAAGCAACCTTTCGGGACGAGACTCCGCCACGAGGCGGAACTAATCTAGGGCTCCCATGAGCTGTTTTGTCGGGGACAACATCCCGGAGGGGGAAATCATCGTCATCATCATCACCAACGCCCTCTCATCGGGAGAGGGCAATCTCCATCAACATCTTCACCAGCACCATCTCATGTCCAAACCCTAGTTCATCTCTTGTATCCAATTCTTGTCTCCAAGTCCGGATTGGTGCTAGTAGGTTGCTAGTAGTGTTGATTACTCCTTGTAGTTGATGCTAGTTGGTTTATTTGGTGGAAGATCATATGTTCAGATCCTTTATGCATATTATTACCCCTCTGATTATGAAAATGAATATGCTTTGTGAGTAGTTACGCTTTGTTCCCGAGGACAAGGGAGAAGTCTTGCTATTAGTAGTCATGTGAATTTGGTATTCGCTCGATATTTTGATGAGATGTATGTTGTTCTAGCCTCTAGTGGTGTTATGTGAACATCGAATACATAACACTTCACCATTATTTGGGCCTAGAGGAAGGCATTGGGAAGTAATAAGTAGATGATGGGTTGCTAGAGTGATGTAAGCTTAAACCCTAGTTTATGCGTTGCTTCGTAAGGGCTGATTTGGATCCATATGTTTCATGCTATGCTTAGGTTTACCTTAATACTTTTGTTGTAGTTGCGGATGCTTGCAATAGAGGTTAATCATAACTGGGATGTTTGTTCAAGTAAGAACAGCACCCAAGCACCGGTCCACCCACATATCAAATTATCAAAGTACCGAACGCGAATCATATGAACGTGATGAAAAGTAGCTTGATGATATTCCCATGTGTCCTCGGGAGCGCTTTTCCTATTATAAGAGTTTGTTCCGCTTGTCCTTTGCTACAAAAAAGGATTGGGCCACCTTCCTGCACCTTATTTACTTTTGTTACTTGTTGCTCGTTACAATTTACCTTATCACAAAACTATCTGTTACCACTTATTTCAAGATTTGCAGAGAATACCTTGCTGAAAACTGCTTATCATTTCCTTCTGCTCCTCGTTGGGTTCGACACTCTTACTTATCGGAAGGACTACGACAGATCCCCTATACTTGTGGATCATCAAGACTCTTTTCTGGCACCGTTGCCGGGGAGTGTAGCGCCTTTGGTAAGTGGAATTTGGTAAGGAAAAATTTATATAGTGTGCTGAAATTTTCTGTCACTTGTTACTATGGAAAGTAATTCTCTGAGGGGCTTGTTCGGGGTATCTTCACCCCGTCTAGTAGAGCAAAGAGTTGCTCCTCAACCTACTGAACCTATTGAAAATGAAACTCCTTTTGAATTTCCTTCGGGTATGATGGAAAAACTGCTAGCTAATCCTTTTACAGGAGATGGAACAAAGCACCTCGATGAGCACTTAATATATGTGGATGAAATTTGTGGATTATTTAAGCTTGCAGGTGTACCCGATGATGTTGTTAATAAGAAGGCTTTCCCTTTTTCTTTGAAGGGAGTCGCTTTGACATGGTATAGTCTATGTGATGATATGAGATCATGGAACTATAAAAGATTGAAATTGGAATTTCATCAAAAGTATTACCCTATGCATCTTGTTCATCGTGATCTCAATTATATATATAATTTTTGGCCTCGCGAAGGAGAAAGCATCGCTCAAGCTTGGGGGAGGCTTAAATCAATGTTATATTCATGCCCCAATCACGAGCTCTCAAAAGTGACAATTCTTCAGAATTTTTATGCTCGGCTTTCTGATAACAATCGCACCATGCTCGATACTTCTTGTGCTGGCTCTTTTATGATGAAGACTATTGAATTCAGATGGAATTTATTGGATAGAATTATACACTTCTCTGAAGTTTGGGTACTCGACGAAGGTAAGGAGTCAGGTATGACACCTAAGTTTGATTGTGTTAGATCTTTTATGGATACCGATATTTTCCGTAAGTTTAGTACTAAATATGGACTTGACTCTGAGATAGTGGCTTCTTTCTGTGAATCTTTTGCTACTTATGTTGATCTCCCTAAGGAGAAGTGGTTTAAATATCATCCTCCCATAGAAGTAAAAGTAGCTGCACCTATTAAAGTTGAATAAAAGACTATCACTTATAATGATCCTATTGTTCCTACCTCTTATGTTGAGAAACCACCTTTCCCTGTTAGAGTAAAGGATCATGCTAAAGCTTCAATTGTTGTTCGTAAAAGCAACATCAGATCTTATACACCTCTTGAGCAAGTTAAAGTAGAACCTAATATTGCTATTGTTAAATATCTCTTGTCAGATAATATTGATGGGCATGTTATTCAATTCTGTGGTGAAACTGCTAGAATTGCTAAACCTTGTGCTAAAGATAAACATAGACCTGTGGTAGGCGTGCCTGTTAGTTCTGTTAAAATAGGAGATCATTGTTATCATGGCTTATGTGATATGGGTGCTAGTGTTAGCGTTATACCCATTGACTTATACAAAGAAATTATGCATGATATTGCACCTGCTGAGTTAGAAGATATTGATGTTACAATTAAACTTGCCAATAGAGATACTATATCTGCAATGGGAATTGTTAGATATGTTGAAGTCTTGTGTGGGAAAACTAAATATCCTGCTGATTTTCTTGTTCTTGGTTCTCCACAAGATAGCTTTTGTCCCATTATATTTGGTAGACCCTTCTTGAATACTGTTAATGCTAGGATAGATTGCAAAAAGAATGTTGATACTATTGGCTTGGATGATATGGTTCATGAGTTTAATTTCTCTAAATTTAGTAAACAACATCGTGAGGAAGAATTGCCTAGTAAGGATGAAATTATTGGTCTTGCTTCTATTGTTGCACCTCCTAGTGATCCTTTGGAACACTATTTGCTAGACCATGAAAATGAGATGTTCATGAATGAAAGAAGGGAAATAGATGAAATATTCTTTAAACATGAACCTATTCTGCAACATAATTTGCCTGTTGAAATCCTAGGGGATCCTCCTCCACCCAAGGGTGATCCCGTGTTTGAGCTTAAACCATTGCCTGATAATCTTAAATATGCTTATCTGGATGAAAAGAAAATATATCCTGTTATTATTAGTGCTAACCTTTTAGAGCATGAAGAAGAAAGATTATTGAAAACTCTGAAAAAGCACCGTGCCGCTATTGGATATACTCTTGATGATCTTAAGGGCATTAGTCCCACTCTATGTCAGCATAGAAGAAATCTGGAAGCGGATGCCAAACCAGTTCGTGATCATCAACGACGTTTGAATCCTAAAATGAAAGAAGTGGTAAGAAAAGAAATACTCAATCTTCTGGAGGCAGGTATAATTTATCCCGTTTCTGATAGTCAATGGGTAAGTCTTGTCCAATGCGTCCCTAAGAAGGGAGGTATTACTGTTGTCCCTAATGATAAAGATGAATTGATTCCACAAAGAATTATCACAGGTTATAGGATGGTAATTGATTTCCGCAAATTAAATAAAGCTACTAAGAAAGATCACTACCCCTTACCTTTTATTGATCAAATGCTAGAAATATTATGCAAACATACACATTATTGCTTTCTAGATGGTTATTCTGGTTTCTCTCAAATACCGTGGTCGGCTAAAGATCAATCAAAGACTACTTTTACATGCCCTTTTGGTACTTTTGCTTATAGACGAATGCCTTTTGGTTTATGTAATGCACCTGCTACCTTTCAAAGATGCATGATGGCTATATTCTCTGATTTTTGTGAAAAGATTTGTGAGGTTTTCATGGACGATTTTTCCGCCTATGGTTCCTTCTTTGATGATTGCTTGAGCAATCTTGATCGAGTTTTGCAGAGATGTGAAGAAACTAATCTTGTCTTGAATTGGGAAAAGTGCCACTTTATGGTTAATGAACGTATTGTCTTGGGGCACAAAGTTTATTAAAGAGGTATTGAAGTTGATAAAGCCAAGGTTGATGCTATTGAAAAGATGCCATGTTCCAAGGACATCAAAGGTATAAGAAGTTTCCTTGGTCACGCCGGGTTTTATAGGAGGTTCATTAAGGACTTCTCAAAATTTTCTTGGCCTCTGACTAATTTATTACAAAAAGATGTACCATTTGTCTTTGATGATGTTGTGTAGAATCATTTGAAATACTTAAGAAAGCATTAGTCTCCGCACCTGTTGTTCAGCCACCTGATTGGAATTTACCCATTGAAAGTATGTGTGATGCTAGTGATTATGTTGTAGGTGCTGTTCTAGGGCAAAGAGTTGATAATGTTGGAGATATGCCCTAGAGGCAATCATGTATGATGATATTTCATATGTGTTTATGAATAAAGATAGTCCTTGGACATTATCAATGATGTGTATCAGCAAGTACATGACTTGTTTGTGGGACTATGCATTGTATGATGACTGTCCTAAAAGGTCCCTAGTCGAAAGGGCTGTGTGGACGCCAAGCCGACTAGGATCGGCATATGACACGGTTGATGGCTTGGTCTCACTAGCCATGGAGCATTGGATGCTAACCGGATAATATGGACTTGGAAAGGTCTGGTCGGATTCGACATAGTCGGACCCGAGTCGAGATAAGGTCCGAGTCGGACAGACCTAACTATGAGATGCAGCGATATGTCATCTGTGAGTCTCTAGTACAACATACGTTCTATGTCCTAAGACCTGAGCTGAGCATGTACTGGATGGTGACAAACTTGCTTTGGGCCGACTCAAACGCTACTCCGTGATCGGGTAGTTACAAAGGTAGGTTTCGGGTTTGTCCACCCATGTCATGCGAGACATGGTCGAGCAAGATGGGATTTGCCACTGATCGTGAGAGATATACTGGGCCCCTCGTGTGATCCGACCAGGATAAGCATGGCCATGCAACAAGGATTATGAGATAATCCGGTTTGTGGTCGGTATCACTGGAACGAGAAAGAGGTCGGGCTAGCACAAGGATGACAGTCTCGCCTTGAGCCCGACAACATATATCGTGTGGCAAAGGGAACATAAGTGTGACACATTGTACAGGTTCGCCTAACCAGCTTCATAGTTTGCTTGATGGTCGGCACGCCTTGCTAGAGGCCGCTACCAACCGTGCAGATCGGAGGTGATCCGAACTGTGACCAAGCCGACTTGAACCTAAGGGGTCGCGCGCTTAAGGGAAGGAACCTACGAGGTCGGTTCGTAGGACACTGGTTGGATGTGATCCGAAGTGGACTAGGAACGTGACCGAGTAGACTTTGGGCTTTAGGGTCCGTGCGAGGCTCAAGTGTTGAGCCCGCGACGGACGCCTATATAAGGTGGAGGTGCAGCACACTTATTTGGTTGATCGCCTTTGCCGCGACTAGGGTTTGCATGTCTTGCGAATAGCCACCTCCACTCGCCGCCGATTGTGTGATCGGACCTAGCAGTCCGCCAAGACGACGCTCCTCCCGCACGCCGCCGGATACCGTTAGAGGCGGTGCACTTGCGCCGCTCTGGTGAAATCGTACATGGGATCGGACGACCGGCCGCTCGAGGGAGATCGAACGAGGAGGAGACGATCCACGCGGACGCGCTGCCCCAACTCTTTCCGCTGCACGGCACTGCGCGTCTAGTGGTAACGAACTGTGATCCATCTCCTGTAGCATGTTCCTGGATGTTCTGTGCGTAGGGATTTTTAATTTGCAGTCGACGCACCCTACCATTGAGCTCAACAGTGGTATCAGAGCCTCTATTATAGGATTTGGATTCAGATCGTATGCATATTAGTTATGTGGAGGCGGCAGATGAGATCTGTTGTCCTTGAAGAGATCGGCTATGTGCACGGTTGATGTGATCAATCGCACATGGGGATCGTTGAGGCTATGTTTTCAGAATCGATCGATGAGGTCGTGACACGATCTACCCCTACCGGTCGGTCATCCGGCATCGGGGTTAACAGTGAAACATAAATCCGAATCGGATTCGCGATGATCGATAAGATCGGTCAGATCAGAGAATTCAAACCCCGCCCGCTAACCGACTAGCGGGACCGCCGTGTGCGTAGCGCCGTGTATTTCGTACCCGACACACAAACCGGTAGAATGCGATTCTATGCATAACTTTGTTTTGCAGGTTTGATGTGAATAGTATGGCTCATGTGTATGTGATGCATGTGTGTAATTTATACGTGGCCTGCATGTCATGTTTGTCAGCCGGCAGGAGCCAATGTGTTGTCACTATATTGTATAACGACCTGCGTGTCGACTTGTGACTCTATGTAAATTCATTACTAGTTGTAGTAGTTTGATAATAGAGATCAGGTTGGTGGCTTGGCGTCCCGGCATGACAAACAACATGGAGTTCGTAGATGGTCATCGGAGTCGGAGCCGACCTGGAAGAACGTCCATGAAGGAGCCATACTATTTCACAATATGTGTTATATTTGTGATTGTTATGCTTCTTTGTTTCTATGCATGTTAGAATGATAGAATGATCCCTCATGAATATCAAGCGAATTGCCATCCCCGATGTTGCACCTTCGCACGTCAAGTACGTCTAGTAGTGGGCTCAAAAAATTGGGGTGTTGCTGGGTGTCCTTGAATTGAAGGGTTCGTGTCGGACACGGACATGCACTGCATCAGGTTAACTTGACAAGGCTATCAAAACGGTTTTGGGCCTTGTGGCAAAGAAGGTTGGGATCCGGGGTATGAGATACCTTCCCGACCGACAGGAGTCGTATAGAGATACGATTAGCAAGGAATTGCTTACCAGATAGGTATGTTGGCTAGCAGTGATGCTAAAGCTCACTAGTCGCATGCGCTAGTCGGATCCTGAATCACTGAGAGTTTGCGGAGGGATGCCAACTTCAAGGGAGTATTTCGCTTAGGGTAGAATTACTCTACATAAACACATTGCTTAGTGATTGCATATTTTCTGTTGTAGATCAATGGCACCACCTGCTCAACCCAACTTTGCATTGAAATCAATTCTGGAAAAGGATAAACTGAATGTAACAAACTTTACCACCTGGTATAGAAATCTGAGAATTGTTCTCAAGCACGATAAAAAGGAACATGTTCTAGAGGATCCACTTCCAGAGGAACCTGTCGATAATGCTAGTGCCACAGCTAAAAATGCCTACTAGAAACTCGTTGATGAATCAACGGAGATCAGCTGTCTGATCCTGGCTTGTATGGAGCCCGATTTGCAACAGCATTTCGAAAATGTTGAGGCTTACGATATGATCGAGAGTCTCAAGAGCATGTTTCAGACACAGGCTAGGACCGAAAGGTTCAACGTCTGGTGATCCTTGATGGATTGCAAGCTCAAGGAAGGTGATCCATCGAGCCCACATGTGATCAAGATGATCGGATATGTGCAAGCTTTGGATCGTTTGGGCTTCCCGCTCTTGGATGAGCTTAGTTATCGATGTAGTTCTAGGTTCTCTTACGCCCAGGTATGGGACGCTCATCTCGAACTATCATATGCATGGCATGGATAAGAAGCTCACTGAATTGCATGGGATGCTCAAGGTGGCAGAGCAGGATATTAAGAAAGGCACGCATCAAGTGTTGATGGTGCAGAAATCGGCTAAGTTCAAGAAGAGTTGGTCCAAGAAAAAGGCTAAGGCAAAGGTCACGGAGACGGTAACCTCTGCCGCTGCACCAAAGTCTGGACTGGACTCGAAGACCGTTTTCTATCGCTGCAAGGAGACCGTTCACTGGAAGAGGAACTGTAGCAAGTGGCTTGCAGAGCATGGCAAGAAGGCCGGAAATGCTTCTTCAGGCAAAGGTACACTTGTTGCATATGTTATAGACATTTACCTTGCTGACATACCTAGTAGCTCTTGGGATACCGGATCGGTTGTTCATATTTGCAACTCGATGCAGGGGCTGGTAAGAACTAGGCGTGTGGCACAAGGGGAGATTGACATCAGGGTCGGCAACAAAGCAAGAGTTGCTGCGTTGGAGGTCGGCACGATGCAGCTCCAGCTTCCTTCCATATTCATTATGGAATTGAATAATTGTTATTACATTCCTGCACTTAGTCGGAACATTATTTCTGCCTCATGTTTGATGAGTCAAGGTTATGAGTTCAATTTAAAGGACAATGGTTGTTCGATATTTTTGAATGGTATGTTCCACGGCTATGCACCCATTGTTGATGGGTTATTTATATTGAATCTAGAACAAGAACCGGTCTATAACGTAAATGTCAAGAGGCATAAGCCTAATGAGATAAATCCGACATACTTCTGGCATTGCCGGCTTGGACACATTAGTCTGAAACGCATGAAGAAGCTCCATGATGATGGGCTCCTAACTTCGTCCGACTTCGGGTCGCTCGAGACATGTGAATCATGCTTGCTCGGCAAGATGACTAAGTCCCCTTTCGCAAAGAGTTGCGAGAGGGCGTCCGAGCTGTTGGAGCTTATACACAGTGATGTGTGTGGTCCAATGAGCACAACCGCCAGAGGTGGCTATCAAGATTTCGTGACTTTTACCGACGACTTGAGTAGATATGGATATATCTATTTGATGAGGCACAAGTCGGAGACTTTTGAAAAATTCAAAGAGTTTCAGAACGAAGTTGAGAATCAGCTCGGCAAGACTATAAAGCTTCGCGATCTGATCGTGGAGGTGAGTACATGAGCCAGAGTTTGATGATCATCTCAAAATCAAGGTATAGTACCTCAGCTCACACCTCCTGCACGCCACAGAGAAACGGGCGTGTCGAAGCGGAGGAATAGGACCTTGTTGGACATGGTCCGGTCTATGATGAGCAAATCGGATTTACCCTTGTCATTTTGGGGATACGCCTAGAAACCGCAGCTTTCACACTTAATAGGGTACCATCAAAATCCGTAGACAAGACACCGCATGAGATGTGGACGGAAGAGTCCCGGTTGTCTTTTCTTAAGATTTGGGGTTGTGAAGCATTTGTCAAGCGACTTATGTCGCATAAGCTTACACCCAAGTCGGATAAATGCATATTCGTGGATATCCGAGGGAAACCATAGGATATAGCTTCTACAACCGGAAGAGAACAAAGTGTTTGTTGCTCGAACGGGTTTTCCTTGAGAAAGAGTTCTCGCCGGGAGGCCGGTGGGAGGACGGTTCGACTCGAAGAAATTCGAGGACCACTCGGGACGGCTCGACCGGGTGATGAGATCATACCGAGTCGGCCGTGGAACTCAGAGTGGAAGCGGCACCGGAACCACGGAGGTCGGAAAGATTGCGCAGAGTGCGCGATGTATTGTTGCTAGAAAGCGACGAGCCGACCACGTATGCGGAAGCGATGGCGAGCCCAGATTCCGAGGCATGGCTGGAGGCCATGAGATCCGAGTTAAAGTCCATGGATGAGAATCAAGTCTGGGACTTGGTTGATCCGCCACCGGCGAATCGCCATTGGTTGCAAATGGGTCTTTAAGAAGAAAACCGATGTGGATGGAAATGTTCAGATCCACAAAGCTCGGCTTGTCGCTAAAGGTTATGGACAAGTTCAAGGAATTGACTACGACGAGACTTACTCGCCGGTAGCGATGCTGAAATCGGTGAGGATCATACTAGCTATAACGCCATATTTCGATTACGAGATATGGCAGATGGATGTCAAAATGGCTTTCCTTCACGGAAATTTAACCGAGGACGTGTATATGATACAGCCCGAGGATTTTGTCGATCCGACTAGCACTAGTAAGGTATGCAAGCTCAAGAGATCCATTTATGGGTTGAAGCAAGCATCTCGGAGTTGGAACATTCGTTTTGATGAGGTCGCCATCGGGTCTCGGTATCATCAAAAGCGAAGAGGACTCTTTTTAAACAAGAAGTTACGTGGGAGCTCGATAGTGTTTTTGATCTTGTATGTGGACGACATACTACCGATCGGAAATGATGTTTCGATGCTAAACTCGGTCAAGGAGTCATTGAATGGCAAGTTTTCAATGAAAGACCTTGGTGAGGCAGTCTATATTTTAGGCATTAAGATCTATAGAGATAGATCGAGGAGGCTGCTCGGCTTAAGCCAGAGCACGTAAATAGATAAAGTGTTGAAGCGGTTCAACATGAGTGAGGCGAAGAAAGGGTTCTTTCCGCTCTCACATGGTATAAGGCTAAGCGAGACTCAGAGTCCTTCGACATCTGATGAGCGAAGCAGGATGAGTAGGATTCCGTATGCCTCGGCAATCGGACCCATCATGTATGCCATGATATGTACAAGGCCTGATGTTGCTTTTGCAATAAGCCTAACAAGTAGATACCAGGCCAACCTGTGAGAGTCACTGGGCAGCGGTAAAGACTATTTTGAAGTACCTGAAAAGGACTAAAGAGATGTTCCTAGTTTATGGAGGTGAGGAAGAGCTCATCGTAAGGGGTTATGTCGATGCTAGTTTCCAAACCAACAGAGATGATTGTCGATCACAGTCCAGATTCGTGTACGTCCTGAACGGAGGAGGAGCAAAGGCATTGATGAGTTCCAAGCAGGATACGGTGGCCGATTCTACCACGTAAGTTTAATACATTGCGGCTTGTGAAGCTGCAAAGGAAGGTGTTTGGATCCGCATTTTCTGGATGATCTTGGTATTTTCCAGCCTCGGTGAAACCGTTGGACCTTTATTGTGATAATTCTGGTGCCATCGCACAAGCCAAGGAGCCGAGGAATCACCACAAGGTCAGACACATAGACCAGAAATATCACCTGATACGAAAGATCGTAAAGAATGGTGATGTAGAGTTATGCAAGATTCACACGGATGCAAATGTTGCAGATCCGTTGACAAAGCCGCTTCCACAACCCAAGCATGAGGGGCACGTTAGAGCTATGGGCATTCGATGTCTATTTGATTGACTCTAGTGCAAGTGGGAGATCATAGAGATATGCCCTAGAGGCAATCATGTATGATGATATTTCCTATGTGTTTATGGATAAAGATAGTCCTTGGACATTATCAATGATGTGTATCGCCAAGCACGTGACTTGTTTGTGGGACTATGCATTGTATGATGACCGTCCTAAAAGGTCCCTAGTCAAAAGGGCTGTGTGGACGCCAAGAATCGACTAGACTGGCATATGACATGGTCGATGGCTTGGTCTCACTAGCCATGGAGCATTGGATGCTAACCGGATAATATGGACTTGGAAAGGTCTGGTCGGATTCGACGTAGTCGGACCCGAGTCGAGATAAGGTCCGAGTCGGACAGACCCAACTATGAGATGCAGTGATATGTCATCTGTGAGTCTCTAGTACAACATACGTTCTATGTCCTAAGACCTGAGCTGACGCATGTACTCGGGATGGTGACAGACTTGCTTACTCCGTGACTGGGTAGTTACAAAGGTAGGTTTCGGGTTTGTCCAGTCCCATGCTGCGAGACATGGTCGAGCAAGATGGGATTTGCCCCTCCGATCAGGAGAGATATACTCTGGGCCCCTCGTGTGATCCGACCAGGATAAGCATGGCCATGCGACAAGGATTATGAGATAATCCAGTTTGTGGTCGGTATCACTGGAACGAGAAAGAGGTCGGGCTAGCACAAGGATGAAGTCTCGCCTTGAGCCCGACAACATATATCGTGTGGCAAAGGGAATGTAGTGTGACATGTTGTACAGGTTCGCCTAACCAGCTTCATAGTTTGCTTGATGGTCGGCACGCCTTGCTAGAGGCCGCTACCAACCGTGCAGATCGGAGGTGATCCGAACTGTGACCAAGCCGACTTGAACCTAAGGGGTCGCGCGCTTAAGGGAAGGAACCTACGAGGTTGGTTCATAGGACACTGGTCGGATGTGATCCGAACTGGACTAGGAACATGACCGAGTAGACTTTGGGCTTTAGGGTCCGTGCGAGGCCCAAGTGTTGAGCCCGCGACGGACGCCTATATAAGGTGGAGGTGCAGCACACTTATTTGGTTGATCGCTTCGGCGCTGCGACTAGGGTTTGCATGTCTTGCGAATAGCCACCTCCACTCGCCGCCGACTGTGTGATCGGACCTAGCAGTCCGCCGCACGACGTTCCTCCCGCACGCGCGGATACCGTTAGAGGCGGTGCACTTGCGCCGCTCTGGTGAAATCGTACGTGGGATCGGACGACCGGCCGCTCGAGGGAGATCGAACGAGGAGGAGACGATCCACGCGGACGCGCTGCCCCAACTCTTTCCATTGCGGCATCGCTGGCGTCTAGTGGTAACGAACTGTGATCCATCTCCCGTAGCATGTTCCTGGATGTTCTGCGCGTAGGGATTTTTAATTTGTAGTCGACGCACCCTACCATTGAGCTCAATAGATAAGAAGTTAAATGTTATCCATTATGCTAGTAAGACTCTAGGCAATGCTCAAAGAAATTATGCTACTACCGAAAAGGAACTTTTAACAGTTGTATTTGCTTGTGATAAATTCAGACCCTATATTGTTGATTCTAAAGTAACTATTCACACTGATCATGCTGCTATTAAATATCTTATGGAAAAGAAAGATGCAAAACCTAGACTTATTAGATGGGTTCTCTTGCTGCAAGAATTTGATTTGCATATTGTTGATAGAAAAGGAGCTGAGAACCCGTTGCGCATAACTTATCTAGGTTAGAGAATGTTCTTGATGACCCACTACCTATTGATGATAGCTTTCCAGATGACCAAATAAATGTCAGAAGCACTTCTCGTAGCACTCCATGGTATGCTGATTATGCTAATTATATTGTTGCTAAATTTATACCACCTAGCTTCACATACCAACAAAAGAAAAAGTTCTTTTATGATTTGCGACATTACTTTTGGGATGACCCACATCTTTATAAAGAAGGAGTAGATGGTGTTATTAGACGCGTTGTGTACCGAGCATGAACAAGAACAGATCCTACGCAAGTGTCACTCCGAAGCTTATGGAGGACACCACGCTGGAGATAGAACTGCACATAAGGTATTGCAATCTGGTTTTTATTGGCCTACTCTATTCAAGGATGCCCGTAAATTTGTTTTGTCTTGTGATGAATGTCAAAGAATTGGTAATATTAGTAGACGTCAAGAAATGCCTATGAATTATTCACTTGTTATTGAACCATTTGATGTTTGGGGCTTTGATTATATGGGACCTTTTCCTGCCTCTAATGGATATACACATATTTTAGTTGCTGTTGATTACATTACTAAGTGGGTAGAAGCTATTCCAACTAGTAGTGCTGATCATAACACTTCTATTAAAATGCATAAGGAAGTTATTCCAAGGTTTGGAGTCCTTAGATATTTAATGACTGATGGTGGTTCACACTTTATTCATGGTGCTTTCCGTAAAATGCTTGCTAAATATGACGTTAATCATAGAATTGCATCTCCTTATCACCCACAGTCTAGTGGTCAAGTATAATTGAGTAATAGAGAGCTCAAATTAATTTTGCAAAAGACTATTAATAGGTCTAGAAAGAATTGGTCCAAGAAACTTGATGATGCATTATGGGCCTATAGAACTGCATATAAGAATCCTATGGGTATGTCTCCGTATAAAAGGTTTATGGAAAAGCATGTCACTTACCTCTCGAACTAGAACATAAGGCATATTGGGCTATTAAAGAGCTCAACTATGATTTCAAACTTGCCGGTGAGAAGAGGTTATTTGATATTATCTCACTTGATGAATGGAGAACCCAAGCCTATGAAAATGCCAAGTTATTTAAAGAAAAATTTAAAAGATGGCATGACAAAAGGATACAAAAGCGTGAGTTTAATGTAGGTGATTATGTATTGCTATACAACTCTCGTTTAAGATTTTTTGCAGGAAAACTTCTCTTTAAATGGGAAGGTCCCTACGTTATCAAGGAGGTCTATTGTTCCGGTGCCATAAAAATCAACAACTTCGAAGGCACAAATCCGAAGGTGGTAAACGGTCAAAGAATCAAACAATATATCTCAGGTAACCCCATAAATGTTGAAACCAATATTATCGAAACCGTAACCCGGAGGAATACATAAGGGACACTTTCTGCACTGCCTGCACTCCAACAAGGAATAGGTATGTGGTACGGTAAGTAAACCGACTCCAAAACAATTTTTAAGGCAATATTTCTCCGTTTTGGAATATTTAGAAAAATAGAAAAATAAGTGGAAGTCCGGGAAGGACACGAGGCCTTCAGGAGGGTGGAGGGCGCGCCCTACCCCCCTGGGCGCGCCCCCTACCTCATGAGCACCTCGTGTGCCCTCTGGACTCCGTTTTCTTGCATGACACGTATTTTGGTCGGTAAAAATTCATTATATATTCTCCCGAAGGTTTCGAGCTGTTTTTCTGACAGATCTAGATCATCATGACGTCCCCAAGCGCTTCCAAGGACAAGTTCTTCGAGAACGTGATCAACCCTTACCTCGCGGAGGTGCTGCGACACCCTCAAACCATTGATATGCGTGATGGGTTGCTGCACATCCGCGATGTTGAGGGGCCCAAGGGAACCGGAAGCGTGGAGGCGAGGCTTGAAGCAATGGAGCAACAAGTTTTCAAGTGCCAGGGGATGGTGGAGCGTGGAATTAACGTTAGCCACAAGATGCTCGCGGAGTTCACCAACAACTACGAGCCGGATGCCAAGAACACCGAGGAAGCCATCTTCAAGCTACATGAGAAGATCGAGCACCTCCAAGCCCAAATCTATGATCTGCAAAATCAGAACTATGAGTATGAATATAGATTCAAAAGGATGAGTTTGGCTGCAGATTTGAGGATTCCGGAGACTCGATCATCCTTCAATGATGGTGAGCCTATGCCATGGAAGGTGGACGACAAGCCCGCATCATCAACAACACCTCCACTTCCTCCAACAAAAAAGAAGGAGATATAATCACATGGGTATGGGCACTCCCCTTGGCAACTGCCAAGCTTGGGGGAGGTGCCCCGGTATCGTATCACCATCACAACTTCTACCTTTACCGTTCTTCTTAGTTCGATCTTATTAGTAGTATCTTGATTTAGTAAGAATAAAGTCATGGCATGATCTAGTTTTGAAGTTTTGCTTTATGATCCCTCTATGTAATCGAGTCCGTGAGCTATATATATAATAAAGATTAGTGTTGAGTCAAAGGCTTGATTACTTTGCCATGATCTTGGGTGAATAAAATAAAAAATAATAAAAGGAAACAAAGAGTTCATATTGATCTTATTGAAAGTAATGACTTCACATAGAAAGAGTATGATGATTAAAAGTTGTTGGGAGTTAGCAAATATAGTTTTGGTCATCGTTGCAATTAATAGGAAGTAACAAGGGGAGAGAGGTTTTCACATATAGATATATTATCATTGACCTCTTTTTTGATTGGGAGCACTCATTAAAATATGACATGCTAAAGAGTTGATGTTGGACAAGGAAGACAACATAATGAGTTATGTTTTCTTGTATCTGAGATAAAGTATGTTGTCATGGATCCTCTAACATGTTGAGCTTGACTTTCCCCCTCATGCTAGCCAAATTCTCAGCACCAAGTAGAGATACTACATGTGCTTCCAAATACCCTTAAACCAGTTTAGCCATGAGAGTCCACCATATCTACCTATGGATTGAGTAAGATCCTTCAAGTAAGTTGTCATCGGTGCAAGCAATGAAAAATTGCTCTCTAAATATGCATGACTTATTAGTGCAGAGAAATAAGCTTTGTACGAACTTGTTGTGGAAGTAATAAAAGCGACGGACTGCATAATAAAGTTCCACATACAAGGGGCAATATAAAGTGACTTTCTTTTGCATTAAGATTTTGTGCATCCAACCATAAAAGCGCATGGCAACCTCTGCTTCCCTCTGCGAAGGGCCTATCTTTTATTATTATCTCTACCTTATGCAAGAGTCATGGTGATCTTCACCTTTCCTTTTTCATTTTATCCTTTGGCAAGCCTAGCATGTTGGAAAGAACATGATATATATATATCTAATTGGATGTAGGGGAGCATGAATTATTATTGTTGACATTACCCTTGAGGTAAAAGGTTGTGGGGCAAAACTACAAGCCCCTATCTTTCTCTCAGGTCTCCATTAAAACTCCGTAACCACAAGTATTGCGTGAGTGCTAGCAATTATGAAGGACTAAGTGATAGTTGATTATGTGGACTTGCCTTTAAGCTCTGACATAGACTCTTTCCGATGTTATGATTAGTTGCAATTGCTTCAATGACTGAGGTTATACTTTGCTGGTGCCCAATAATGTTTCTGATTCATACTTTTGCATTGTGAAAAGATCATCACTTGAACATAAGTAATCATATGGCAAATCTATATATGTTGCTGTTATGAGAATAATCATGATGCCTTCATGTCCGTATTTTTTTATCGACGCCTCTACCTCTAAACATGAAGACATATTTATTGTTATCGGCTTTTCGCTTGAGGACAAGAGAGGTCTAAGCTTGGGGGAGTTGATACGTCCATTTTGCATCATGCTTTTATATCAATATTTATCGCATTATGGGCTATTATTTCACGTTATGTCACAATACTTATGGCTATTCTCTCTTATTTTACAAGGTTTACATGAGAAGGGAGAATGCCGGCAGCTGGAATTCTGGGCTAGAAGAGGAGCAAATATTGGAGACCTATTCTGTGCAACTCCAAAAGTCCTGAAACTCCACGGAATATCTTAAAATAAATAAAGAAAAATCGTCGCCAAAGATGAAGGCCAGGGGGCCCACACCCTGCTCACGAGGGTGGGGCGCCCCTGGCGCCCCCTACCTCGTGGGCCCCCCGTGGCTCTCCGATGCCCATCTTCTCCTATATTAAGTCTTTCGATGAGAAAAAATCAGAAGCAACCTTTCGACGAGACTCACGCCGCCACGAGGCGGAACCAATCTAGGGCTCCGGCAGAGCTGTTGCCGGGATACTTCCCTCGGAAGGGAAATCATCGTCATCATCATCACCAACGCCTCCTCTCATCGGGAGAGGGCAATCTCCATCAACATCTTCACCATCACCATCTCATGTCCAAACCCTAGTTCATCTCTTGTATCCAATTCTTGTCTCCAAGTCCGGATTGGTGCTAGTAGGTTGCTAGTAGTGTTGATTACTCCTTGTAGTTGATGCTAGTTGGTTTATTTGGTGGAAGATCATATGTTCAGATCCTTTATGCATATTATTACCCCTCTGATTATGAACATGAATATGCTTTGTGAGTAGTTACGTTTGTTCCCGAGGACAAGGGAGAAGTCTTGTTATTAGTAGTCATGTGAATTTGGTATTCGTTCGATATTTTGATGAGATGTATGTTGTCTAGCCTCTAGTGGTGTTATGTGAACGTCGACTATATAACACTTCACCATTATTTGGGCCTAGAGGAAGGCATTGGGAAGTAATAAGTAGATGATGGGTTGCTAGAGTGATGTAGCTTAAACCCTAGTTTATGTGTTGCTTCGTAAGGGGCTGATTTGGATCCATATGTTTCATGCTATGCTTAGGTTTACCTTAATACTTTTGTTGTAGTTGCGGATGCTTGCAATAGAGGTTAATCATAAGTGGGATGTTTGTTCAAGTAAGAACAGCACCCAAGCACCGGTCCACCCACATATCAAATTATCAAAGTACCGAACGCGAATCATATGAACGTGATGAAAACTAGCTTGATGATATTCCCATGTGTCCTCGGGAGCGCTTTTCCTATTATAAGAGTTTGTTCCGGCTTGTCCTTTGCTACAAAAAGGATTGGGCCACCTTGCTGCACCTTATTTACTTCTGTTACTTGTTGCTCGTTACAATTTACCTTATCACAAAACTATCTGTTACCACTTATTTCAAGATTTGCAGAGAAAACCTTACTGAAAACGGCTTGTCATTTCCTTCTGCTCCTCGTTGGGTTCGACACTCTTACTTATCGAAAAGACTACGATAGATCCCCTATACTTGTGGGTCATCAGCGCCCACGAGGTACGAATGGGGGCGGGCGGGGGGGGGGGGGGGAATTGGGAGGGGGACCCATGTCTTACGGACGCATTTGTCTGAAATGTGAGGGGGAGTTACAGTTCTACCCTTGCCTATAGGCTTCTCGGCCTGGGTCTGTGTACTGAGGGTCGGTGATAGTAGAGTAACTTTGCTTCTCCCAAAATAGTGGGCGGGAGCGATTTCGGGCGAGGAGGACGTGTTTTGAACTATAGTGGGCGCGAGTGATTTCAAGCGAGAGGCGTGTTTTGAAATAGTGGGCGCGAGCTATTTCTAAGTAGGAGAGCGTGTTTTGCCGACCATGGTTTATAAATTATTCGGCACATGTCATTTCGACCGAGGAGAAGGCGCGCTTGGATGAAGTTACGAACCTACCCTCGATGTACAATGGGCCAATTGATGCGTGTCCCACATAGGACGGTAATTTCGCGTCTCCCATTAATTTGCTCGGGTGAATTCCATCGAGCAGAGAGGATGTTTAATGGTTCGTTCAAATTTTGGGAGAACGAGCATCCACGTCTACCTTACCAAGTCGATTCGAATCAAATTTTGAAATATTAGCTTGCCACTTCTTTTTAGATGGAGAGATGATGCTCGGAATAATGTGTTTTTACATGCTCGTTGCTAGCGATTTACTATATGACAAATAGTTGACCCACTCAAAAACGCGAATCAAACCCAAAATTAAATATCTCGATTCAATGAACTAGCTTGTTCAGTAGGTCAAAATAGTGAACTAAATACAAAATTGAACACCTCAATCGAGTAGCATGTTGTACAGTGTTATAGTACTCTATGAACATGCTGAAAGTCAAATTAATGAACTTGTTTGATATACGCATATATCCGTTCATGTGTGGATTGCAGACAACATGTTCACCAATTTAAATATTTGAATGCAAGTTTATATTGAAACATGGTTTATGTCAGTCTTTGATGCATAAAACGCGACCTCCCCCTCTCCCGGACTCCTGTTCTCTCTCTCTCTCTCTCTCTCACTCTCTCGCCGACAATCTTCAATTTCACGCACGATCCGACAAAAAAACCTTGTTGGTCCCTCTCCCTCTATCTCTCTCTCTCTCTCTCTCTCTCTCTCTCTCTCTCTCTCTCTCTCTCTTTGTGTGTGTGTGGGGGGGGTCTTTCTAGTTCGCATTCATATATACAGCATCTATAGGTCTCTCTCAAGACACTAGGTATGATACTCTAGCTAGTACAAGCTAGATATCTTGGGTGCACTCATCGTACGCACACAAATTCCTTGGCTCTTTGCCCGTCCCTCTCTCACGCACCACTATGTCGTCTGGAGCTCTTCCCCCGCCTCTCTCAAACTCTCCATCCACAGGTCACACATACACATGCATATCTCACTGCACTCGAGCAGGCCCATCTAAAACTCTATCTCTCTCCCTCGTTCTCTCTCCATCTCACATGCACACACACACACACAACCTCATGCCCAGCTAGCCAAGTATGATGGTCTCTCACTCAATTGTAGGCACACGCAGTCCCCCCTATATGTATATGACTAGCTAATCTTAGTCTCCATCACAAACATGTGCATGGTCTATCTCGATTTCTCATGGGGCATCTTTCTATCGCGCATGCACTCCCTCAATCTCCCACCCATATAGTCCCCTCACGATCTCGAGGGGATCTCTCTATCACAAACACACCCTCTCTCCTTCCCCATGCGTCCATGCCATCCATGTGTCCCTCTCGACCTTTTTTCCTTGTTGGCCAGACCTCTATTGGACATGTGCTACAGGGGTGTCTCTCTCCGTTGCAAACAATCACACACTAGCTATCTTTGTGTATATCCTCGCCTCACTTTTCCATCTCAGAGATGCATGCGTGATATGTTCGCATAAGAAACGAAAAAACACACTCTCTCTCTAATTTATCATTTGTTGTCACTTTCTCTTTCACACACAAACTCTTTTTGCACACTTACTCATTCTCCTTCACACGCACTTGATCTGTCTCGACTGAGGCACTCTCCTCTGTCCATAGCACATAGATTTATTGAAAAGTCAAACATCACAAAGTTTGACCATGTACGTGGAGAAAAAGAATTACATCTAGTACGGCTAACATATACCATTAGATTCACCATGAGATGTAGTTTTGTATGATGTATCTTTGGTATTGTAGATATAAATAACATTTGCGTAAACCTGATCAAAGTTTCCAAAGTTTGACTTCTATAAAATTTACATGCACCGGCATTATCGAGCGGATGGAATATCTCTTTCCCCTCTCGCCTATCTCGACGCACCACTCAGCCTTATCGGGGCTCCTCAATCTCTCTCAAACTTTATTGGTCAGTTTGGTTCGTGACTGACCCTCATGCCTTGATGGCCGGTACCGCCTGGTATGGACGTGAGATGTAAAATATTTCTGCTGGCCAGGCTTGTGTAGTCTTGAAGCATTTGGTTCATGTCCGGGCCAGCAAAGCATCAACGTCCCATCAATCAATCCATGCATCAATTATTTAATGCTAATATCCATCCATGTTGCTGTTAGCCTCGTGGTCGCATCGACCGAACGCACGGCCAGCGTTGGATCGGTCGCTTGGGCTAGGCTACTTGCAGTTTCTGGAGTTCAGCCAGGATAATTAAAGTGCAAGGGAACCCAGCCCAGGCGGGCTTTCTTTTTCACAGGGTAGCAACCAAACAAGCGTGCATGAAATCCATCCACAACCCCAGGCCATGCAAAAGATGCTCACGACGTAAGCCAAACTGGCCTTATATCTCCCTGGTTCACACATACAAATGTCTCGCTCGCGATCCAACACTCTCCGCCCTTGTTCTCTCTCCATGTGACACGCACCCCTCTAAGTACCATAATCCCTCATTCCATCATCGACTCTGTTTGGATCCATGGGTTAGAGTTAGTTTGGGTTAGTTTGGAGTCAACTAACCCAAAAAGATCCAAACAGGAGGGTTAGTTTAGGTTAGATGCATCTAACCCATCCAAAAAAACTAACCCATCCAAGAGGTGCTTATCTGGGTTAGTTCTTCTCGGGACCACTGATAAACACTTTTTTCTCCCGCTCTCCCCGCAGTAGATCCCTCCCCACTTCCTCGAAGCTTCTCGTCCTCTCCCTCCCTCCCTCTGGCACCGCGCGTGAAGGTGCCTCGCCGTATCTGCGCTCCATCTAACCCTTCCATCCAAACACCTCTTTGCTTAGAGTTAGTTCAGGGTTAGAATCTAGTATCCAAACAGGGCCATAGGCGCAAGCACCCCCCTCCTAAGTATGATTATCTCTTACTAGCCATCAGGAACAACGTATTTTCTCCATACGTCTATCTCGATATCTCTCGGGGCATCTTCTATCGCGCACACACCTTGTCACTCGACCTCCCACCCATGTAGTCCCATCACGATCTCCAGGGGATCTCTCTATGACAAACATACACTCTCTCCTCCCCATGTCTGCATTTTCTCCGTACGTCTCTCTCGACCTCTCTCCCTTGTTTGTCAGACCCCTCTTGGCCACATGCTAGGGGTCTTCCTCTCTCGGTTCCAAACAACCACACACTATCTCCTCACCTTGCCTCTGTTGTCGAAGATGCATGTGTGATATGTTTGCATAAGACATGCACGCCTTTTCTCCACTTTCATCGTGTGTTGTCCATGTCTCTTTCACACACGCACACACACTTTTTTCACTCACTCTCTCTCTCTCTCTCTCTCTCTCTCTCGTTAGGGACTCTGTCACGTCCATAAGCATATGGATGTTTTGAAAAGTCAAACCTCAGAAAAGTTTGACCAGGTATATGTGGAGAAAAACATTTACATCTAGAACGATCATTAGATTCATCACAACATGTACTTACTTCATACTATCATTTATCTTTGTTATTGCAGATATAAGTAATTTCTTTATAAACTTGGTTAAAGTTTCAAAAGTTTGACTTAAAAAATGTTGTAACTACATTATCGAACGGAGGGAGTAGCTCTTTCTCTCTCTCTCTGCTATCTCTCACGGGCCTCCCCTCTCACTCGAACTCTCTATACCAACGGATTATATGCTCACTGTGTCAGCGTATAGCTCCGTATATTGTTTAGTTGACCGGTCAACCAATCCACATGTTGCGTTGTCAGCTCGTGTTCTGTATCTTGGTGTGCTGGGCCATGTGGCAGTGGGTGAAAATAAGTAAACTAGAGGGCAAACTTCTTGTCTTGCGAAGGGCCTTTTCGGCGCACAATTCACCACTTGGCGGCAGCATGCACGTATGACGACTCAAGCGCACACCCAGCACACAACACACACCAGCACACGTGTACACGGCGTCGCCACGGTTGAGATGGACGGCGAGACAGCCAACAAGCGGAGGCGGCTCGAGCCAAAACCGCATCCGCGAGCACAGACTTCATCAGCAGCCTCCCCGACGACATGCTGCTCGTCATCATCGGCCTCCTCCCCACCAAATCTGCCGTGCGGACCGCCCTGCTCTCCCGGCGGTGGCGCCCCCTCTGGCGCTGCGTCCCCCTCAACCTCATCGTCGACAGCTGCCTCTGCGACATGGATTGCAAACACATGGCCCAGTCTCCAAGGTCCTTTCATCGCACCCTGGGCCAGCCAGATGCCTTGACATCCGCATGTTCAGTACCAACTGCAAGGTCCAACCCAAGTTCGACGAGTGGTTCTTATCCCCCGCCCTAGATCAGCTCGAGGAGCTCAGCTTTGAAGCTGGACGATGTCGCTCTCTGCCGCCGTCCGCGCTCCGCCTCACGCCAACGCTGCGCCGCGCCAGCTTCAGCTCCTGCTATCTTCCCAGATTAATGCCGCGCCCGCCCTTCTTCTCCCTCAACTCAAGCAGCTCAACCTCTTCGACATTGTCATCTCGAAGAAGGCTGTGGAGCACCTGCTCCGCAGCTGTTCTGCGCTCGAGTACCTTCGTCTTGAGCAGATCCACGGGTTCATTAGCCTCCACATCGCCTCGACGAATCTCCGATGGATTTATGTGTCTTGCTGGCCCCGCAACAAGACATCAATTGGGAAGAGATCACTCCAGCTGTTCCACGTTATGGTCATTGAGAATGCGCCTTTCCTTGAGAGATTGCTTGTATCGGATCTAGAAGGTCCAAAAAAAAATCAGGGTCATTGACGCGCCGAAATTGACAGCATTGGTGTACTTGTCTGCCAAATTCTCCGAACTCTTTATTGGATCCATAATCGTTCAGGTACAACACTCATCTTCTTCTCCGTATTCTTGAAGTTCACAAAAATTTTAATTTCTTCTTGATGTATTTACGACTGTCATCTAGAAAATGATTCCCACAAGCTTGACCCAGTCTGTGCACATACTGAAGATCTTAGCACTAAAATCTATCGGCCCCAATCTGGATCAAGTTGTTGGATTCCTTACATGCTTTCCATGCACGGAGAAGCTACTCATCGAGGTGAAACTTATTTCCTATTAGTAAATGGTAATCACAACGTAGCTCAATTTTTTCGTAATTTTCCCAAATTACGATGACAAGTGTAGTGTTCAAAACTACATCTACGCACTGCACCGAAAGAAATGTTTTTAGTATTTTTTCTCACGTGACACCTGCATCATTTTTATGTCAGTACTACTATAGTAGCCTAGGCTAGTCATAGTGGAAAGTAACTTAGACTACTCCAAAGAACTCTATGGTTACCCTAAGGGCAAGTACTACCTCCGTCTGGTTTACTCTTCCAATTTTGTAGTATCAAAATTTGACCATAGATTTAATCGACAAAATGTTAATGCATGTCACTAAGAACTATATCGTTGGATTCATATTTGAACATAATTTCAAATGGTGTAATTTTTAGTGACATGCATTGGCATTTTCTTAGGTAAATCTATGGTCAAAATTTTATACTAAATACGAGGTAGTATTCCCTTCGTCCCAAAATTCTTGTCTTACATTTGATTAGATACGGATGTATCTAACACTAAAATGTAACTAGATACATCTGTATTTAGACAAATTTAAGACAAGAATTTTGGGACGGAGGGAGTACAAAAGTGGGCTATGTAGGCCAAAACACGTGCCAAATTCACTTGTGATGCATTTGGCATCGATGCCCCTCCATTGCTCACCTGGTGCCCCAATCTGGATCACCTACTTTGCTCCGGTGCCAAATTAACTCACGCAATGAAAAAACACTGTGTGGGAGAGAGAGAGGACCGAGGCAATAAAAAACACTTGTTTGGGAGAGTGAGAGGCTGGTGTAGTTGGTTTGATTGATTTGTTTATACATGTGGGTGCATGTGCAGTGGTGCCAACTCTCTCACATCGCGAGAGCGGTGCCAAAATCTTTTGATTTGACATCGATGCGTATTATGTGGCATACTTTTGCGAAATATGGCATCGGCCACATAGTGGAAGGCAACAAATGCCCAATCTCTTCACGTGCTCCTAGTTAAATGGGAGGAAACAGAAAGATAGAGAGAGAGGGAGAGAGAGAGAGAGTGAAAAAATATCACTAGCCAGCCAACCCTATCGTATGAGCGAATGATATTGGTACCTCTTGATGACACGGCAATCTTATGCAGCTAGCTGCTCTAATATGTTCTCTTTTTTTGCAGATAAAAAAAGACCCAAAAGTGGAAAATGTGCTGCACTATAACAATCTCATCGAATGCCTTGATCTCCATCTTACAGAAATTGATTTGATCGACTACCGAGGCAGCACATCTGAGATTAAATTGGCCAGGTTCTTTGTTCTGGAGGCAAGTGTGCTCAAGGTAATGAGGTTTGGTGTTCTCTGGTGCAACAATGAATGGCGTCTTTGATCACCGCATAGCGTCTAAGCCTAAATGACAAAGTCTCCGCAAGCTGAATTTGTTTTTGAAACATCAAGTGGCCGGAGACTCGAAAACTTATTTTCCCATTAGTGACTTGTCGTAGGCGGTGGATTTTAGTTTGTACGATAACGCTGCATCCACCTAAAGTAACGAAAGTTCTTACGTAAACTTCCTAGTAATTGCCTCTTCCTAGGTGCAAGATTACTCCTAACATTTGTAATATCAGTTTGAAACTTGTAATATTGCCGTGTCCTATTCCCGTTTTCAAAATCCTGCGAATCAAATAGGTCCCGAGTTGGTGATGATGTTGTGCCTCCCATCTTTCACCAATAGCCGTCGGATCTAGATCTGGCGATACGCATTAAGCTTCTCCATTTTTGCAGAAAGATGCCCGCACTTGTTCCCTATTTACAAACAACTCCTTGTCTCTCACAATCAGCCTTATCTCCTCCCCACCACATCTAGAAGACCGTGGAAAAATCTGGCGCGATGGACGCTGCCGGAGCCGTCCACCCCCAATCTTGGTGTTCCGTGCAATGCACGGGCATCTACGCACGGGAAATTATGTCGAACATGGCTAGTTGTAAGCAGGCTAGCTCTACAGCCATGATGATAGTGACTGCAGACGGTGAGGCTGACTATGGTATGGCGAACACGGCGCCTATACTCAGGTGTCATCTCCGGCGCAGGGTCTTGTCACTTCACTGTGAGGAGCAACACGTAATAATTTGACCAACGGGTAGTACAGTGCTAGTACTCCTAGGAGTACTACATTGGTAGTACTACTACTAGTACTAGTAGCACCACCGTCTGGATTTAGGAGTACTACCACGTCCATCTGGATTTTAGTATTTGACTAGCAATATCTAGTAATGCATGTCACAAAAATGTACTACTCCTCTGTAAATAAATAATATGGTGACAACCTCTTCGACGACCTTGGTGGCCCGAGATCGCCGCCGTCGCGGAGAATGTCCACCTCGAGGTCGCTAGCCAATACCGGCGCAGCAAGACACCATCAACATAATCACCCACGCCTACGCGCATGCAAGAGGAGGACGATAGGGGCCGACCTTCTTGGACCGCAGGGCAACCTTGGACGGCATCGCTCGTAAGCACGTTGAGCTCGCCGCCAACGCTGCTCCTCACACGTCGGTTGGTGACCCGGCGCACTAGGGCGTGAGGATGTCGTTGATGGATCCGTATGTATTTTTATCTTTCCGTCAAATCCATGTAGTAGTATATGATACTACAGTAATTATCTCACCTTTCGCATCAACTTCATAATTTTCGTACGTACTCCATGCATGAACAGCGCCAGAACCAAACTTCTCATTACTCTATCGATCGCGCCATGGAGTAGGACCAAATTTTACAAGTTATGAGTTCAAAAGGAAAAGCCTGCCGTGTTCGCGTCGCACCCCCACACGGTTGGTCCGGCACGCCACTCAAGCGGGAATGCGTGCGGTGTTGCATTTTCACTTACAAGTGGGACCGTAGTTGAGAAACCGACTATCGGCAAACCCCCATCCCGCCCACCGCGCGATGGCTGAGAAAACAGGAGGGAGAAGAGATGGCTGTAGCACGGACTCCAAGAAAATTGGTGTCGGATGGGACTCGTGTGGGTGGCATGTGTCGTACTGCTAGACGTGAATGCTAGTTATGGCCCATGCCACCCCAACTATATCGAGCCTATATCGAGGTACGTGGAACAAATTTCCTGCAGTCCATGCTCAGCACTCCTGTATCTCTCTTCTCTGCCAGCCAATGGACGCGTGAGCCCATCGTCTGCTTGCTCACATGCGGTCCCACATGTCGCTGAAAACGCATAAGCGGACCCTTGAACTGCACATCTTTCACCTCGACGTGCTAGTGATGAAAAACAAATCCAAGAAAGATCTTCGGTGGCCGCTTTTGGAGTTACTCAGGAGTAGTAAGATTCTATTTACAGTTTAACCCAAGATGCACATCTTGTGGCTTCAACTACCACTCTATTTTCTTTCATGACACGACCTAGATGCTGGATATCCCACGTGTCGGCAAAAGGAGGAAGAACCCAACCAAATCTTCGGTTGTGCTCTCGGATTAGACTAGTTGTGCTAACTTAAAAAATTTATTGTGTATTCCCTCCGTTCCAAAATACTTGACTTCCATTTGTCCAAAATGGATGTACCTATATACTAAAACATGTCTAGATACATATATATTTTGACAAATAGAAGGCATGTATTGTGCAACGGAGGGAGTAGAATGGATGCAAGTTTTTGTATTGGGAAGAAGAGTACATCCATATATTGATAGAGCGCAATTTAGTAGATGTTCTATCACTTTTAGCTAGCACAGAGGCTATAGATGAGATTAGTGCACTTGTTGATACTCCTACTTGGTATGCATGTTGCTGCTTAGACGCAGAGAAAAACAGACCGGAGGGAGTACTAGACATGAGACTAGATGCGAGGAAGCAACTTCTACTTCTTTACACTCGAAGAAGAAAGAAGCACGCAAGATCGAGCCTCCGCAGATCAACAATGAATGCATCGAGAAGGCACTAATCCAACTTACAGGAGTAGTAAAATGTATTCTTGTGGTTCTTGTTTTCTTTGGTCTTGCTTTTCTAGTCAAGATTATCGTTGGAGTTCGTGCAAAACGGAGGTCCGTTTGGGGTCGTGCGTTGCAGTTGGCCTTCCAAGTGGGACTGCAGTTAAGGAAACCGACTATCGGCAAACCCCCACCTCGCCCGCCGCACGATGGCTGAGTTAGAGAAATGATGAGGTTGAAGAGATTGCTCTACTTACGGACTCCAAGAAATATGGTGTCGATGGAAGTTGTCTTTGGTGGCGTGTGCCGTACTCCTGGACGTGAATGCTTATTCTGACCCATGCCACCCTACTACTCCTACTACTTACTATATAGTACTACTAGTATCGAAGATTCGAGGTGCTGGTTACGTAGTACAATATGGCTACAGCAAAAACACCGCATACGCCCTTGAAGCATGTGAAGCTAGTACAAATAGTGTACTACTATTGTTGATTGGCCTCATCTGATAACCTGTTGCAATGCACGTACAATTATGTATTCGGAAAATATTTTTTTGCCTCGTCGCACCACTCACTCACAGAAGCAACTTGAAAGCCATTCATAAATGTAGTAAGTTTATCACAGGCATATCATTTTATTACATACAACAGGTCATCAACCGACATCGACAACGAGGATACATTATAAATACTAAAGTTTTCACCACACGACAAATAACAAGCAATGAAATGAACTTCAACTCAACCATTCCTCGATGTTGGAAACGCTTGCTTTGAACCACAAGTGATTCTCTAGGACGGGCCATCCATTGTCGATCTGGAGACCAACGCAGATCGATCATCCAGTGCTGAAGCGGCCTACTATATCGATACCGGTAGGGAACCACCCAAATGTCCGAGGTATAGACACAGATGCTTCTCATAAATGGTAGTAACGTTGTGTCAACAGCAGTTGGATCGCCTTTCACCATAATTGGATAGTTTTGTCCAAGGAAGAGCGAGTTTTCTCCAAGACTATTAATTACATGCGGGGAGAAGGAGTTGGCGCTAGCACACTAGTATCCATCCCGAATACCATGCAATGGGTGTTGGAATAGGTCCGGAGAGTGCGAACATGGGAGACTACACCTGCTTCCTTAGCGATAACATCATCGATGGGCTGTATACACACGAGAAGAGGTGATCCATCGAATTAGTTGCCAGCGCCAAATAGTATATGGGCGCTGCTCGTCCTCATGCTCGTGATCATCACCATCATCATCTCCCCTTGGTTATAAAAATCTTCAAGTATAGGTGGTGGAATGTTCACAGGACCTTGGAAACACAAGAAGAAGGTTAATTAGTAAGGCTGGCCATAGTGGGGGTAACATTAGTAGTATCATGCACTTGGGACTCGCAAACATGCTTATGTGGCAGGCAATTAAGGAAGAGAGAGATGGTTATAGTAACATAGGTAGATACCGTAACATAATAAAATGTGATGCTACTATGTGTCATGCATGGCAATAAATGAGACCACCTATGATACTAATCTAAGATACTATGCACTAAAGGGAAACTTGCTAACCCACATGCATGTGGATGAAACAATTATAATTACGGTGGAAGACAAATGTACGGAAACAACGAGGATGCCATGCAAAAACAGTGCCACGAGTGGTGGCAGCAAACACAAGGCCCTCGTATTGAATTGCATCACAGTACTCATCCGTGTACAGAAACTGATTTTTGAGCAATATCCATCCAGTCAAACCACTGAGGACGGCAACAAGCTTGTCAAAGATAGCAACAACTTCATAGTTGTTGTAATTCCAAGAGCGGTTGCGGACTCGAGAAATTGCTATGTTCCGTAGAAGACAGTCACCATGATTGTATTTGAACGTGCATACAATACCGGTGTGCTCAACCTCTGGGCAGTCTGCTGAGATTTTTGGAAGTGGAACCCGGTCACGAGTGTACACATTCACAACTTCCCACTTGCAGTTGGACCCAATGTAAACAATCCAATCTCCATTTGCGCCTGCCCAAGCCTTGCCCTCAAGCGATGGCATCTTAACATCATACGTATCATTATCAAGCGGCATCAACTTGCACAGGGCGAGGCCTCCATCGTGACGGTGCCAATCATCAGGGTCACAGCGAAGAAGATAGGGGAGATCAAACCGCTCCTTGACTCTTGGGCTCCTTGTAATGATGTTATTAGTTGAGTCGAGAATGGGCTTGAACGAACCTGCCATGCTAGCCGAGGTGATGACGTCGCACCGATCAATGAGTTCCTCCACCACGTCATCTTTCAGATCGGGGCAAGAATAACGGGGTCGTTTCCGTCCTGTTCCCTCCATGGAGAAGACGATCGAACAATGACATAAGAAAGGGTGAAGGGTTGAAGGAAAATGGAGGAGGGAGAGGAAGAGCGTGCGACAGCAGTGTGTAATTCCTCATGAAAAATGCGATCTGGCCGCGTTGGCCCGAGGTGCCGCATTAGTTATCGACCTTTATTTTTTTAATGGCGTGCCGTTCAGTTTTGAAACACGACTAACCGGGTACTGTCGCAGAGAAAATATAAACTACTCTACCACTACTCCACCTCCGATTACTAGTAGTATAAAGAAGATATATAGGCTGGAGCTTGGGCTTTCTTGCCAAGGGCTGCCCACTTGCTTCTCACACTACCACCCTCTCTTCGGATCAAAAAAAAAGCGGCCACTCTCTCTCCTCACGGTGGTCACAGATCCGCCGAAGAAAAAATCGTCTGGCGTTGATGCACTCGTTGTCGGCGAGCGAGGTCACGCACTGACGACAAGGCCGTGCTCTCAGACCTAGCGCCCGCGCGGGATGGCCTCTGTCGGTGTCAAAACCGGCGGATCTCGGGTAGGGGGTCCCAAACTGTGCGTCTAGGCGGATGGTAACAGGAGACAAGGGGCACGATGTTTTTACCCAGGTTCGGGCCCTCTTGATGGAGGTAATACCTTACTCCTGCTTGATTAATATTGATGATATGGGTAGTACAAGAGTAGATCTACCACGAGATCAAGGAGGCTAAACCCTAGAAGCTAGCCTATGGTATGATTGTTGTTCGTCCTATGGACTAAAACCCTTCGGTTTATATAGACACCGGATAGGTTAGGGTTACACAGAGTCGGTTACAATGGTAGGAGATCTACATATCTGTATCGCCAAGCTTGCCTTCCACGCCAAGGAAAGTCCCATTCGGACACGGGACGAAGTCCTCAATCTTGTGTCTTCATAGTCTTGGAGTCCGGCCGTGATGATAGTTCGGCTATCCGGACACCCCCTAGTCCAAGACTCCCTCAGTAGCCCCTGAACCAGGCTTCAATGACGACGAGTCCGGCGCGCATATTGTCTTCGGCATTGCAAGGCGGGTTCCTCCTCCGAATACATCATGGAAGGTTTTGAACACCAGGATAGTGTCCGGCTCGGCAAAACAAGTTCCACATACCACCGTAGAGAGAATAACTTTTGCACAGATCTGCTGACGTATTCCGCGGCGTGACATCACACCACGGCCAGGCCTTTTTATGAATCGTTTTTTACCGTTCCGCCTTAGCGAGTTTAGCGAGGCGGTTTCCTTGGCACGTCTTACCAAAGCATAGATCGTGCCCCCTTATTCCGGGATTCTCATCAATATGGACGTGGGTAACCCATCCGCGCCATTGATTACGGCGCTTGGGAGATAAGCGAGTTTTACCAGGCTGGTGGGGGACGCATAGCTTCGTTCATCCATATAAGGGGATAAGGATCCACCTTTTCACCTACACCTTCTTCCTCCTTTGCTCATCCATTTCCGCGCACTCGAGCTCTAGCACCCAAGTCTGCACATTCCTCCTCAACCTTCTCCAACCATGTCAGGAGCGGGAGGCAGATGGATGGCCTCCTCCATCACGGAGGGGCACATCACAAGACTGCGGAGGCCGGATACTTGTCCCGGCGATATCGCGCCTGAGCTGCCCGGACGTGGGGCAGCTCATTCCAACCCCAGCCCCATGAGAGGGTGGTGTTTCTCCCCACTTCCTCCATGGACTAGGTTTTCCACTTCACCCATTTGTCCGGGGCTCATGTTCTACTACGGCCCGACTTCCACGACCTGGCCCCAATTTCGTCCTCAACATCTCGGCTTTTATCGTGGTGCGAGGCCTTCCTCTGCATCCAGCCCCACTTTGGCCTATGGTGAAGACCTTTAATGTCGTGCCCAAGGTTGTGGGCGGCCGTCAAGCGGAGTCTTGGCGCCATGGTCGGCAAGATGGCCAAAGTCCTATGGCTCGAGGGCTCCTTTGTGGAGACAATAAAGTGGTGGCAATTGGGGTGGTTCTACATCACCGATCCACGCGACCCTGAATGGGTGGCGGCCCCCGAATTCAGATCTGGATTCCCCACACGGCTCTCGTCATGGAAAGAGACGGGCACGAAGTGGGGGATTCGGACGAAGCTATCCGGACTCCGGACATGCGTCCGAAACCTGGTGGACAAGAATCTCGGGCTTGTCGGCGTAATCCAGTGATTCTCATCCGCCGGATTCTCCCATGCCAACAACGGGCCTTCAATTTGTGGGAGTTCGATCCGGCACAACACCAACCATGAGCCGACTCTTCGATACTACGCACGAAGATGCAGAAGGTGCTGTTCAAAGTGCCGAAGCCCCGCATCCGCTAACAAAGATCGCGGATACAGCTCGCGCGCGTCAAGCCGGCGAGGTAAGTTATTTACCCTTTACGGGACTCTTTTTCATAGATTAACTCTACGTGGGATCTAAAACTCCCTATTCTTTGACAGATCGTGAAGACGTCCGGACAGATTAACTGTCCGGCTCCTTTTGCCGAAGACCCAGCGGATGCCGATTGACGCCTGCTGGCTCCGGCACCCCATGTGGTGCCGAGAAGAAAAACCAAGAAGGAGGCCACGGAACTCGAAGGAGCTCTCGGCCAGTCTTTGTCAGATTCTGAAGCGTAATCTTCTCCTCAAGACGAGGAGGAGGAAGAAGAAGCCTCTCCCCAGCCGGGAGGAGAGGAAAAGGAAGGCCGCGCCAACCGGGAGGCCGGAGGGTCCAAGAAGGAAGAACCCTTCCTCCGGACTTCTCCACCAACGTCGACGACGACGAGGAGGATTGGCCTACAAGGGCCAAGCCCCTGGCGAGATCGTAAGTGTCCGGATACCCATGGCTTTTTGTTATTGCAGAGTGTTCTCTAATGTCGAACAATCGTGCAGCCCGCCCAAGGGTGAGTTCGCCGATTCATTGAGCGGGTCCCTGGGCTCGTCGGAAATGGAGAGTACTTCGCTTCCGACCGCCTCCTCGCCTCACGCTGCGGACGACGCCGTGGTGGGGCCCCAAGGGGGGCTTGGTCAAGAGGAGGTAGCGCAGGAGGTGCCACAAGGCAACCTCCCGGACTCCAGGCGCGCGGGGGGCAAGACCCCAGGGGCTCTAAGCTCGACCCTTGTCCGGACTCCATGCCGGAACCTTCAGCGGTTCCGGAGTCCGGCAAGCAGTCCCTTCGCAAGAAGGGTAAGACGACGGTGTCCTCCATCCATCCGTAGGCACCGGATAGCTTACTGGAGGCGCTCAACGGCGCCTCCATCAAGGAGGAGCACCACACTGTTATGAGTGCGGTGATCCAGATAGTTCAGTCCGCCAAGAGCGGGCTGACCGAAGCCTGTACCGGCCTTCTAACAGGCTTTGAGGTAAGCTTAGAATATGTAAAAATATTACCGCGTAGACAAGAGTTCTGATGCTTAGTTCGGTGTTCGGAAAGAAAAGCCGGACTAAGGATCTAAAAAGATATACGCAGGAGTCTAACATAAGTATGTCAATATGGGAATGCAGTCGACTGCTGACCTCTGCCAGACCGACTACGGAGGTCGATGCAAGAAGCAGAGCCTCGAGCGGTCCGAGAACGAGCTCGGCCAAGCCAAGAAGCAGCTCGAGGACAAGGAAGGTACGTAGTACCTTATTAAAGAAATACCATATAGAAAGGTTTTGGTTGCAAAAGATAACAGGAACAACATGGGTACTGCAGGGGCCACGAACGAGGTGGCGACCCTGAAGGAAGCGGTGTCCATGGCCGAAAACAAAGCGGCTGCGGAACACACAGAGCGAGAGAAGGGGGAGGTGCAGCTGGCTAAGGTACGGCAAGAGCTCCAAGCTCTTGTGGAAAAACACGAGAGTTTGGAGCGTGACTCGAAGACTCGAGAGTCCGAGCTCGCCTCGGCTCTTGAGAGTGCCAAAGCTGCTAAGGCCGAGGCCTAAAAAGCCCTCCAAGAAATTGAGTCGTTAAAGAAGATAGCGACGGGTAAGGCATTCTTATGCAAAGCAAGCATGTGAAAGTGAATTACCTATTACTTACCCGGATTCGGAGCTCTCCAGGAGCATTCGCAGATTTGCCCCGTAGTGTGTCTGATGTTGCCGCATTCTACCGCGCCAAGGAGGGGAGCTCGACGGAAAAGGTGTTCTGGTCTCAGTATGCTGAGGCCGAACATCCGGTGCCCCTGAGCGACCAGCTGAAGCAGCTAGTCGAGCTCCACAAGGTCGCCGAATAGGCCATGAAGGGCCTTATAGCACGGTTGTGGCCATTGGAGGCCATGCCCGGGAGCTAATTTGGCTTGGTGCAGCGGCTGGTGGATGCCTGTCCACGGATTGAAGTCATCAAGCGCTCCGTCTGCATTGAAGGTGTCCGTCGGGCCCTTGCCCGTGCTAAAGTGCACTGGGGCAAGCTGGATGTAGAGAAGCTTGTGATGGACAGGCCACCGAAGGGCCATGAGCATCGCACGCCCGAAATGTACTATGAGGGCCTCCTGAAGGGTGCCCGCCGAATAGCGGATGAGTGCTCCAAAGATGTTATTTTTGAATAGGCTCGCAGTTGTTATCTTGTACGCTGAAAACTTGTTCATATGCGCTAAGCAACGCTTGTTAATTTAAAATATTACCTTCTGTGCCGTTTATCAAATTTGAGAGATGGCAAGTCGTTGGCTTCAGCCCCATGCCACAGTCTTTGGGGTGTTCGGGATAAACTTGAGCACTCTTGTTCCCATTCTTGGGTCCATCTAGGGAGGTGCTCAACACAACGAACAAGGCAACCGGACTTATAATGCTTGAACACTCACACTTAGCCATAGAATTCTATAATTTTAAATTCCGGCGAAGCCCCTAGTATTCGGAAGACCGAGTTCGGGGCGCAATCCATGCCTTGGCCGGACAATTCCGGTTCCTCGCTCTAAGCAGCATAAGTCTTTAGGGACCCGAAAAAACCTCTCGAACAGCGACCGACTCTCGCCCTATCATGACGGTCAGTTTTAGCTTTCTCCACTGAGGTGCTCGACCCAGCTCAAGCTGAGGCACAATCGCGATGGTTCTCCCGGTGCTACCTTAGCCGATATAACGGAACATAAGGTACCAAAACACGGGAGCCGGGCAAACCCAACTATTGACCCAAGACATGATTCGGAGCCGATTCATATAATGTTATAAGTTCGGGGAGCCGCACTTGTGAAAGTGTTCGGACTTATCACACGATAATTTTGGGATACTTAAGCCCCTGGTGTATTGGCCGTACCAAAGTGTACGGTTGCAACATGTCGTAAAATGAACATATGTATAGATAAAGGAAGTAGAGCAATAATAAGCAAAAGCTATGTATTGTTTATTCAAAAAGGTACTGCAATGAAAGCAGAACGGTAAAAATAGTGCGATAAGCAAGGGATGGGACTATCTAGCATGTCCCCCTCCAGGGGTAAGCTGCGGGATGGTATGTAAAACAGGTATAATGCTCGTAATAGAGACCACCTGAACACTTCGACGTGGCTTACTGCTTCCCTGGTTGTTGCATCGTGAGTTCGGCGATTCTAGTGCCGGACAGGACTTCTGAAAGACGAAGTCCTGAAAGTAAGGAAAAGGAAGAAAAAGGAAAAAAGGAAAAGAATGACACAATTGGGGCCCACAGTGCGGTCGAGCCGCATTCTTGGCGTCGTGGTCTTGCCCCTCCCCATATGCCCATGGTATCTCCAGAGCGTAATTATGTACGCGTAACACTAGCTTTGCAATTTCGCGAGGGCTGGGGTTGGGGCCGGATTGCTATGCGTGCTTGAATCGTGCCAGGTGGTCTTGTTGTAGGTTACTCCGGGCGCGCTTGACAGTGTCCGGATGCTTAATGGCCGGACTCGAGAATTGCTGTGAGAGGCTGCTTTGTACCTCCGTCGCGAGGGCCGCCGTGTGCTCCTCCGTTCGGAGAGAGCGTTTGGTGTTTCCATTGACCGTGATTACTCCTCAAGGGCCTGGCATCTTGAGCTTGAGGTATGCGTAGTGCGGCACCGCATTGAACTTTGCAAATGCGGTTCGTCCGAGCGATGCATGATAGCCGCTGCGGAATGGGACGATGTCAAAGATTAACTCTTAACCCGGAAGTTATCACGGGGATCCGAAGACCACTTCGAGTGTAACCGAGCCCGTAAAACTGGCCTCTACACCCGGTATGACGCCTTTAAAGGTCGTCTTTGTAGGTTTAATCCTTGAGGGGTCTATGCCCATTTTGGGCACTGTATCCTGAGAAAGCAGGTTCAGGCTGCTGCCACCGTCCATCAGGACTCTGGTTAGGTGAAATCTGTCGATAATTGGGTCAAGAACCAATGCGGCGAAACCGCCGTGACGGATGCTAGTGGGGTGGTCCCCTCGATCGAAGGTGATCGGGCAGGAAGACCATGGGTTGAAGTTCGGGGCGACTGGCTCCATCGCATATACGTCCCTTAGTGCATGCTTCCACTCCCTTTTGGGTATATGGGTTGCGTATATCATGTTCACCGTCCGCACTTGCGTGGGAAAACCCTTTTGTCCTCTATTGTTTGGCGGCCGGGGCTCTTCCTCGTCATCGCTATGCAGCCCCTTGTCATTGAGTTCGGCACTTAACTTGCCTGCTTGCTTGAACACCCAACAGTCCATGTTGGTGTGATTGGCTAACTTCGGGGTGCCATGTATCCGCACAAGCGATCGAGTATTCGGTCCAAGTTGGGCCGGGCCTGGGTATTTCTTTTGAATGGCTTCTTTCACGACCGGGTTTAGAGCCTCGAATCCGCATTGGACGGCCGTATCTTCAGTTTTATCACCGCGTTAATGCGGCGCTTGTTCTTGTGTGACGCGACTTGCCATTGCTGTCCTTGGTATCCGAACTATCGGGATGTTTGGCCAAGTTGTTGCTTGAGCTAGCTAGCTGTCCTCTCCCGCACAAAGCGGGTCATGAGTGTTGTGAGGGCCGCCATGGATTTTGGTTTTTCCTGTCCTAGGTGCCGCAAGACACTCGTCATGATGTTATGTTTGAAGGCTGCAAGGGCCTCGCATTCGGACAAATCAACGATTTGATTTTTCTTTGTTAGGAACCGAGTCCAGAATTGTCTCGGCGATTCTTCCGCTCTTTGGATTATGTGGCTAAGGTCATCGGCGTCTGGTGGTCGCATATATGTGCCCTGAAGTTATCAAGGAATGCGGCTTCGTGTCCTCCCAACAACCAATTGATTCTGCTGGCAAGCTGTTGAGCCAATGCCGAGCTGGCCCTTTAAGCTTGAGTGGGAGGTATTTGATGGTGTGTAGATCATCACCGCGGGCCATGTGGATATGGAGGAGATAGTCCTCGATCCGCACCCGCAGGATCTGTGGTACCATCGTATGATTCGATATTTACGGGTTTGAAGCCCTCAGGGATTTGATGATCCATTACTTCATCTGTGAAGCATAGTGGGTGTGTGGCGCCTCTGTATTGGGCCATATCACGATGTAGCTCATATGAGCTTTGTCTACTGTGTTCGGCCCGGCCGGGTTTGCTGTATCCGGCGCGATGGTAATCATCCCACGTCGTTGGGCGCCCACGCGATCTGTAGATCGATCTTGTATGTTTTGCCTTATCCTTTAATATATCTCGCGAGTCCGGTGCGTTTTCCCGTGCCTTGGTACTCTTCGAGCGGCGTCGGGGTGTGGCTTGAGCGGAGGGCCGAGAGGCTTCTCTGTCGCGGCCACGGGGTGGCCGGTCTGCCATGTCGTGCGCTGGTGACTTGGGTGCTTCCTCCTCTGATCGAGGCAACGGCCTGCGTTTGGGGTAGCTTTTGGAGGCGTTCGAGTTCATACTCTTCGCTGCAAGGACTTGATCCATCTGGCCACTAGCAGGTCTTGGTCAGCTCTAAGCTGTTGCTGCTTTTTCTTGAGGCTATTCTTGTGGCCATAAGCCTGCGTTTGAAGTGCTCCTGTTCGGCGGGATCCTCGAGCACGACAAATTAAATTGCCGTCGAGGCTTGCCTCATCTTCGGAGGGAGGCGTGTAATCATCGTCCTCTACCTCTCTTTCTGCCGCACTGTCGTGCGGACTTGCTTCTCCCTCCTCCTGTGCTGAGTCCTGCTGGAGGGGGTTGTCTTCGGTACTGTCCGGGGTGTTATTATCTCCGCATCGAATCACCGTTTCTTTGTGGCGGGATTTAGAGCGGCGCCTTGACGCCGACGCCTTGGTTGCTTTTGGAGGGGTCATCCTCTGTTGTTCCATCGCCGTTCCCATCTTTTGGGATATCCACCATGTATATGTCGTGATGACTAGGTGGCCTTCCGGTGCCCCTGTAGGCGCTGGGTCTTGATAAATCTCCGACATCGTCGTCCATACCGTCGATGTCTTCGGAGACGAAGTCTAGCATGTCGGTTGAATCATCGACAGTGGCTACAAAGTGGGTGGTGGGTGGGCGTTGAATTTCTTCGTCGTCCGCATCCCAACCTTCCTGTCCGTAGTCCGGCAAGGGCTCTCCGGATAAAGAGAGAGACTTTAGTGAATTCAGGATGTCACCAAAGGGCGAAAAGTCTTGAAAGATGTCCGCAGTGAACTCCATGACCGGCGCCCAATCGGATTCGATTAGCAGGGGCGCGGAGGGTTCGGAGTCCGGCACCCTGGAGTCGAGGTCTTCGCAAAGGACAGGGATGGAGTTCGGCTCAATCACCGTAGAGATGGTAGCCCACGAGGAGGTGTCCAACCACTTGTCCTCGATCGGGGAATCCGGCTCCGAAATAAGGGTCGGAGCGGAACCGGGTGCGGCCTCCGTGGCAATCGAGCCTTTGTAGCTAGATCATGCCCATCGAGACAAGGCGACATCGCTTGGCTGCGCTCGAATCCGTCGAAGATCAAGTCTCCGCGGATATCGGCCGTATAGTTCAAACTTCCAAATCTGACCCTAATGGACAGGGCGTAGCTTTCGATCTGCTCCAGATGGCTGGCGTTGGCCCGCAGGCAAAGCCGCCGAATCTGAAGATCTGTCCCGGGAGAAAAGTCTCACCTGGACCGCGTCGTTGTTGATGATCGGAAGGAGCCATCGGGCCTATCGGTGACGACACAGAGGAACTCTCAATGAAAGCACCAATGTCGGTGTCAAAACCGGCGGATCTCGGGTAGGGGGTCCCGAACTGTGTGTCTAGGCGGATGGTAACAGGAGACAAGGGACACGATGTTTTTACCTCGATGGAGGTAATACCCTACTCCTGCTTGATTAATATTGATGATATGGGTAGTACAAGAGTAGATCTACCACGAGATCAAGGAGGCTAAACCCTAAAAGCTAGCCTATGGTATGATTGTTGTTCGTCCTACGGACTAAAACCCTCCGGTTTATATAGACACCGGATAGGTTAGGGTTACACTGAGTCGGTTACAATGGTAGGAGATCTACATATCCGTATCGCCAAGCTTGCCTTCCACGCCAAGGAAAGTCCCTCCAGACACGGGACGAAGTCCTCAATCTTGTATCTTCATAGTCTTGGAGTCCGGCCGCGATGATAGTTCGGCTATCCGGACACCCCCTAGTCCCGGACTCCCTCAGCCTCCGTCCCCAAGCTCGCTGCCGTAGTGTGTGTGGAGGACGACGACCACGAGCGAAGCCACTTCCCGCCAACCCTCAGGTATGCTACCTCTTTTCGAACCATACCCTTCTTCTATTGCCCCATCCGCACGCCGTTGCATATGGATCTTTTTCCACTCCACCATCTTCCCAATTTGCTATCATCTGCTTTCTGGCCGCCACGCAGACGAAAACCATAATTTGCACTATTAAAGGAAACCCTACTTCATGCGCATTAATGCATGTGCAGGTTGAATAAGGAAAGGAAGGGAGATCAGTCTTGTCCAAGAGAGTAGGCATCGAACCTGCATCTAGGTTGAAAAGGGGAAAATCAGTAGCTAAGGAACGAGTCTCGTGTTTCTTGGTTGAAGAAGGGTAGAAAGGCATGAAAACGCAATAGAGAATGATAGGTCGATCGGTTTGTTGTCCTCACATAGGAAAAAGGTGGCTAAAGAGAACAAAAATGGGACGTAATCCACATATGCTGCCTGGATATTTGTTGCTCGGGCAACCATACCTCCCTCACCATGCTGCGTCTGCGGAGGTACATCGTCTTTGCGCCCACTGTCCGAATGGGCCTCCCATGCTCTTATTTCCACTTTTTTTGCTGTTAGTATAACACCAGCAGTCAAGTCAAGCAATGCTACTGCTAAAGTGATGCCACATTTAACTAATGTGTCGGTGTACTAGAGTAGGGGTACCCTAGTATCCCGTAGTCGTGCAAGGACGGTTGCAGCACCCCGCGGCAAGGTTTGCCTCGTCACCGCCAAGACCCTCCGTGGCTCCGTTGGTGCCACGCAAGAACACAGTATTTGATTAAGAAGACAAGAACCCCACCAGAGGAGCTTGTCGGGGAGGCCCCTCCAGGCATGCAGAAGACAAGGCCCGGCAAGAGGAGCTTGCGGGAAGGCTCAGGCGCGACAAGCCTCCGGACGCGACAAGGATTCGGCCATAGCAAAGGCGCTTGCCGCGGCAAGCAACCTCTCTCCATCTCCGCTCCAGCTCATCCAGCGACGTGTCGCCATGGGACCGTTCCATGCGCGTGTCGAGAGAGGTCAGGCAGCCAGCGGAGAGCAGCGATAAGCGGCGCTGACAAGCTTGCCATCGTGGCGAACGGAGGTGCACCTGACGGTCCCTGTTGCACTGTTTGGGCGACACTGACGGGCATTTATTGCTTTTGTCCCTTGCCATCAGAGTTAGGTATTTTGCACTGTGCACTGTTTGAGTAGGTGTACCAACTCCAGTTTTTACATTTGTACCCTCATCTATGTTGCCACCTGTCGGAGACCCCTTGAGCATATAAAAGGAGGCCCATGTGCAACGTAGAGGGGGTTCGGTTCATTCGACTCACTCGAGACCAGATACACTCACGCTAGGTTTTGTAGCTCTCATCGCTCCCTAGCAAGAACACAATACATCAAACAAGCAGCAGTAGGAGTTTTATCTCTCCGGAGAGCTCCGAAGCTGGGTAAACTGCTCGTGTGCCTCGCCTTGATCCGCTCTTCGTGCGATCTCCGCCCCCTCCGAACCACAAAGGGGCCTGGTCCGCCGGCCCCATAGGTGTTCGTGGGTACGATTAGCCTCCCCGACATCTTTGGCGTGCCAGGTAGGGGGCGTCGAGGCCGTGTGAATCTGATCCGGCGTTCACACGAGCAGCGTCATCAACATCTTCCTCAACATGCCACCGAAGAAGAAGGTTTCGGCGGCAGCAGAGCCGTCCGCGTCATGCCCACCCTCACCGCAGCAAATGGGCGGTGGGGCAGACGCTGGCGGAGGAACAGGCGCCGACGAAGGTGTTCGCGACGTTGCCAAGTCCAAGGACAAGGCCCCGCAAACCTCGGCGTCCGCGCATCCCCCGCGCCCATCTCAGGAGACGCGGGACCAACAACGTCATGGCATTCACAATGCCATACGTTCATTGGATCGAGACCCTCAAGACCAGCATGCGCCAACATGCTGGCACGAGTGAGATCTGATCGCTGGGCGGGTGCTGCTCCTTCTAACGTGGTTAGAAGTCCGGCGTATCCCACCTCATGCCGTTCTCCAATGCCACCCACTACTCCAGCAGAAGCTCTGGCGAGAGCTCAGCTGCTCCTCGACTACCCTCCAACGGCCGAGAAGGTCGACGAGTGGAGGGCCACTATCCAGAGCCTCATCGGCTTTGCCAACGGCGACGCTCCGCGGCAACCAACGCCATCATTGCCGCGGCAAGACGACAAGGCACGAGCCGGTGGCGGCGAAGGCTGTCGGAGGTGCAACCATCGTGCACTCTCGCCCACGAAGGCCAAGATCGCCGACTCACCGGATCCACCTCGGCAGCGACTCCACCGTCGCCATCGGATCCACGAGCTCGCCGCGATCAGCGCCAAGTTCTTCATGAGCGACAACAAGAGGGCGCCGAACTCGCATCGGCGCCGGAGAGAAGCGCGACGTCATCCGACAAGCGCTGGGCCTTCTGTTGACATGCGCGCCCGGAGGAGCCAGGCGACTTACCGTCTGTGATGGGTTGCCCTGCGTTCACTCGTGAGCTGCGGCAAGTCCAAAGGGATCGAGAAAAACTTCAAACCAGACGTGCGGAGAAGTATGATGGCAGGGGCGATCCGTCGAGTTCCTCAGATCTACACCATCGCGGTGCAGGCTGCGGGGGACGGGACAACAAGATCCTCGCCAACTACTTCCCGCCGTGCTCAAGCCCAACGCCGAGATCTTGGCTCATGCACTTGCCGACAGCTCCATATCCTCTTGGGCAGATCTATGCCATCAGTTTGTTGGCGCCTTCACAGTGGCCACAAGCCTCATGGCCAAGAGAGTGACCTTCATCTTTCGCCTGTAAGGAAGGAGAGTCCTGCGCAAGTTCATTCAAAGATTCAGCCGTGTGCACTACAACATCCAGACGTCCACCCTGCCGCGCGGTGATCGGCGCATTTCATCGTAATGTGCGGAACCGCAGGATGAGGAGGAGATGGCGATGTGCAAAGTCAAGGATGTCGTTGAGCTGTGCGCCTTGGCCGACAAGTGTGCACACGCCGAGGAAGGAGGAGACTCGAGGAGAGAATGCGGAAGCGAGGATCTCGACAGTGAGGACACCGCCCTGGCAAAGAAGGGCCGGCGGCGAGGCAACAGGAAGAAGAAAGGTAGAGAAGTGCTAGCTGTTGAGCAGTCCGGCAACGGAGGTAGCGACAAGAACGCCAAGGCTGGTGGCTCCGGCAAGGAGGTTGCCGCTGACGCCAACCACCAGTCAGTGGCGGCCGCCGACAAGCAGGACAGCTCCGGCAAGCGATCTTGCAAGATCCACCGCACCAAGGGCCACGACCTCCAGAGCTGCAAGAAGGTCGAGCAGCTTGTCGAACAGCAGAGAGCTGAGTATGAGCGGCGCGACAAGGAGAAGGCCCAGGAAGGTGCTGGGGGAGCAAGCAAGAAACGTCCCGGCCGGGGAGGACGCCACGGCAATGCCAAGCAGCGGCAAGGAGACAGACCTCCCAGCGGCCGCGACAAGGATGAAGATGATGACGACGACGAAGATATGGAAGACGCAGCGGCTGATGAGCAGGAGTTTGAAAGCCACAGAGGTCCTCTGCGTTGACGGAGGTGCTTCCTGCATACCTCCCACCGCCAACTCAAGCAATGGATGCGGGAGGTCAATGCAGCGGAACCATCCGTGAGAGTCACGCATAAGCCTCTCAAGTGGTCCGGACGCCTATCATTTTTGATATTGAGGACCACCCTGATCGCATAATCGTGGTCGGGTGCTTGCCGATGTTGGTCTCACCAACCATCCGCAACCTCAAGGTCACCAAAATGCTAGTTGACGGCGGGCCGGCTTGAATCGATCTCCTCCGTGGTGCTCCGAAGCTTCAAATCCTCGACGGTGAGCTCGAAGAAACCGACACTTTCCAAGGAATCAATCCGGGAAGGAGCAAGCCGAAGGGAAGATTACGCTGCGGTAACATTTGGCAGCGAGCTGAACTTTAGGGCGAGAGGGTCACATTCGACGTTGCCGATTTCCCATTGCCTTACAATGGGATACTTGGCAAATCGGCACTCGCCAAGTTCATGGCAGCCTCTCACTACGCCTACAACCTACTCAAGATGCCAGGCCCGATAAGCGCCATCTCTGTCCATGGTGACAAGAAGGATGCCCTTATCTCAGGCCGACAAGATCTACCGGGATGCAGCAGCCGCGACAGATTGTCAAACACTTGACGCTGAAGCTCCCGGGGGGAAGAAGACAAAGTCCAAGTCCGGCAAGGGCTCTGATGCTCACTCCGGCAAGCGCACCTCTTCGGAGTGCTGCGCTATCGTCGAGGACGCACCATCGAGCTCCACCGGAAAGTGCAAGAAGATGGTGGCTCCGCCAAAGACCAAGAAGATGCCCGCCAAGGAGGACGGCACTGGTGGTACCTTTACCATCAGTGCCTCTCTCGACCCTAAATAGGAAGGCGCGCTCGTTGCTTTCCTGCGGGCGAATGTCGACGTGTTTGCATGGCAACCGTCTGACATCCCCGGTGTTCCTGTGAAAGTGATTGAGCACCGCCCGCCGTTTGTCCTCATCTTGCGCCCGTCAAGCAAAAAGTCGAAGCAAGCAGTGGAGCGCCAAGAATTCATAGCAGAAGAGATCAAGAAACTGGAAGCAGCAGGCCTTGTCAGAGGAGTGCTCCATCCTACGTGGTTGGCCAATCCTGTGGTCGTGCGCAAAGCAAATGGAAAATGGAGACTTTGTATTGACTTCACGGATGTTAATAAAGCTTGTCCCAAAGATCCATTTCCCTTGCCGCGCATTGACCAGATTGTTGACTCCACGGCTGGATGTGATTTGCTTCGTTCTTGATGCATACTCGATATCATCGATCTTCATGGCTGAAGAAGATGAGGAGAAGACCGCATTCATTACACCATGTGGCACATACTGTTTCATACGGATGCCTTTCGGTTTGAAGAATGCTGGTTCAACATTTCCAAGGGTAGTCCATGACGCTTTTGAGCCGCAAATGCACAGAAATGTAGAAGCCTACATGGATGACATAGTGGTCAAAAGAAGGGACAAAGCAACTCTGGTTCAAGATTTGGACGAGACCTTTGCGAATCTGCGCAAGATCAACCTCAAGCTCAACCCCGAGAAGTGCGTGTTCGGAGTCCCTTCCGGCAAGCTTCTCGGGTTCTTCGTGTCTCAACGAGGGATTGAAGCTAATCCCGACAAGATCAAGGCCATTGAGCAGATTGAAGCACCAAAGCGCGTCAAGGATGTACGAAGACTTGCCGGTTGCGTAGCTGCTCTCAACAGGTTTATTTCAGTCTGCTGAGCGCCGCCGCTTTTTCAAAATCTTGAAAAAGGCAGGTCCAATGAAATGGACTCCGAAGCGGAGGCTGCGCTGCAGACTTGAAGAGATACCTGTCCTCCACTCCAACACTTGTCGCACCTAAGCCACAAGAGAAGTTGCTGCTATATATAGCGGCAACCAATCAAGTGGTTTGTGCTGCGTTAGTAGCGGAGAGGGAGGCGGATGACGAGCCAGCAACCACGGCAAGCACATCCAGTGACAAGCAGGGGGCTTCGCCGACAAGCTCTGGTCCCGACAAGGAGGAGTCCGTGCAGACACATGACTAGATGCAGAAAAGGATGGTGCAGCGCCCAGTCTACTTTGTTAGTTCCCTCCTGCAGGGGGCTAGGTCGAGGTACTCTGGTGTGCAGAAATTGCTTTTCGGCCTCCTCATGGCCTCGAGAAAGCTGCGCCATTACTTCGAAGCACATGAGATCACAGATGTCACTCGCTTTCATCAAGAGGATACCGCAGAATCCGTAGCAACGGGCAGGATTGTCGAGTGGGCATTGGAACCGTCAAGCTTTGGTCTCAAGTTTGAAAGCACATCAACTATCCAAAGCGGGCGTTGGCGAAATTCATAGCAGAATGGACGCCAACACCGGATGAAGAGATTCCAGAGACGAGGATTCCCGTCAAGGAAGCAAGCAAAGAGTGGCTGATGTACTTTGATGGTGCCTTCTCGCTGCAAGGCGCTGGTGCCGGCGTGCTGCTTATAGCACCCACCGGAGAGCACCTCAAGTACATAGTCCAGATGCACTTTCCCAAGGAGCAAGCGACAAACAATCTTGTAGAGTATGAAGGTTTGCTTGCCGGTCTCGTGGATCGCAGTGGACCTTGGGATCAAAAAACTTATTGTCAGGGGTGACTCACAGCTTGTCGTCCACCAAGTGAACAAAGACTACCAGAGTCCGTTGATGGAGGCATACGTTGATGAAGTGAGGAAGCTCGAAGAGCACTTTGACGGCCTGCAAATGGAACATGTTCCAAGAGCTCAGAATGATATCGCTGACGGCCTGTCAAAGTGCGCTGCACTTAAGTTACCTGTGGAACCAGGGATTTTCGTGCTCAAGCTGACTCGACCAACCGTAACACCATCAATCGAACAAGGCAAGAAGAGGAAGTTGATCTCTGGTGACTACTTTCCGCAGTGAGCTTCCCGAAGCCGTTGTAAAGGTCCCCAAGATCAACACCAACAGTCTTTGAGGGGCAGTCTGCTCCGCAGCCCCGTGGTTTGTTTCGTTGAAGCGGGCGCTCCCGACAAGTCTTGCTCCGGCAAGCTTGCCGGGAGCATCAAGCTCGGCAGGCCGCAGGTTCTTGCCGTGGAAGCTGATGTTCCGCAGCAGCAGATGTGCCATTGGTCCTTGTTGTCGAGCCGCAAGCTCCAAGATTGGCGCAACAGATTGTCCATTTCCTTCAGACAGAGAACTTCCAAGAGCAAGAAGAAGCGAAAGAGTAGCCCGGCAATGAAAGTATGTACCAGTTTGTCGACAAGCATACTTTACGAAGAAGACTCAACGGTGTGAAATTGAAGTGTATTCCTGTGGAAGATGGATGTAAGCTGTTGGCGAGATACACGGAGGCATATGTGGTCACCACATTGGCGCAAGAGCACTTGCCGCAAAGCTTTCCAAGAAGGTTCCTTCCGCCGCAGCCCTCCGTGATGCAACCGCACAAGTAACCAAGTGTGAAGCGTGCGGTTCCATTCCAAACAGATACACCAGCCAGCTCAAGCTCTCCAGACGATCCCTTTATCCTGGCCATTTTCGGTCTGGGGGCTCGACATCCTCGGCCCCTTTCCCCGAGCTGTCGGGGCTTTGAGTACTTGTACGTCGCCATCGACAAGTTCACAAAGTGGCCGGAAGTGGAAGCAGTGAGGAAGGTGACAGCACAGTCAGCAGTCAAGTTCTTCAGGTCGATTGTTTGCCGTTTCGGAATCCCTAACAGGATCATCACCGACAACGGCACACAACTTACGAGTCGCACCTTCATGCAGTACGTCCAAGATCTTGGCGCCAAGGTCTGCTTTGCTTCTGTTGCTCATCCGAGAAGCAACGGTCAAGCAGAGAGGGCAAATGCTGAAGTCTTTGCGCGGGCTCAAGACCAGAACTTTCGACAGTGCTGCACAAGTGCGGAAGAAACTGGATCGAGGAGCTGCCGGTGGTTCTTTGGTCGATCAGACGACGCCAAATCGAGCCACCGCCGGACACCCTTTGCTCTAGTCTATGGAGCAGAGGCAGTTCTCCCCACGGAACTTCAGATACGGATCGCCTCGAGTGCTCGCTTATGATGAGCTTGAGCAAGAGCAGCTGCGACAAGATGATGCGCCGCTCCTTCAGGAGGATCGCCTTCGTGTCAGCGGCGAGCCGCCGCTACCAAGAAGCTTTGCGTCGCTACCATAGCCGCAGAGTTAGTGCCGAAGTCTCGAGGAAGGCGACCTTGTTCTTCGTAGCTCAGTCCGCCAAGAATTCAAACAAGTTGACGCCAAAGTGGGAAGGCCCTTATCGGGTGAAACGAGTCACTAGGCCTGGCGCTGTCCGCCTTGAGACCGAAGATGGCATTCCGGTGAGCAACTCCTGGAACATTGAGCATCTTCGTAAGTTTTACCCATAGGGCACGGTTGCCGGAACCCGTTCCGGCAACCACCTTTTGTACAAGTCTTGCCGCTGCTGCATGCAATCCTTTGTACAAAGCCGGGCGCAGACCCCGTGCATCAGTAAAGCTCATGTGTTGCGCACAAATTGTCAAATCCATGCTTTCATCATTTTATTGCATGTTTTGGCTAACACTTTGTGCAGCAACCACACCCGGTAAGCAGAATCGAGCCGCTGGGCTCCATAACGTTATTTCCTCTTCTTTCTCTTTTCTCAAAGAAAGGAAGGCTCCCTCGCGCACAAGTTAACCAGGGGGGAGGAGGAGATAATACTATGGACCAGGCACCGCTCGAGGAAGTTTCACCTCATCGAGAAGCAAGAGACAGAAAAGCTAAGTTGCCAAAGTTTGAGCAATCAATTTTTAAATTTTTAAGTTATCTTCCTCGAACGATAGTACTTTGTATGGAAAACCTGTACAGAGGAACCAACTCGCAGGCTGGTCGCGCCTTACTTTGTTTCGAGTCCGCTCAACAACTTAAGTGAGCTGCGGCTAGTCGCGACAAGGTTGCTTGTCGGAGGCGGCACTGCCAAAGAATGCCGACGTTCCGCACTCGGCCTTCATGGCAAAAGTGCCCGCACCGACAAGTCCCCCAAATGCGTAAGGCAGAAACGTACAAAGGAAGGAATCAAGTAGAGGAAATAACATTGCATTGATCGCCTAAGATAGAATATATTACAAGATAACTTGTTGCTGATCTAACAAAGTGTTCTAAACATGATCAGCAGCGACAAGGGAAAGATAAAGTTGGCGGCCTAGTCTACGCGGTCGCCCTCGATCCGCTTGATCTTGTTCACCTTGTCCACAATGGGTGCGACAAGGGCTTTGAGCTCCTCCACGTTGGCATCTGACGGCAAGGATCTGAGGACGCCGTTAAGGTTGATGCCCGGATTGCGGAAGGCCACCTTTATCAACACCTTCTCGAGGGCTCCTGCACAGATCTGGCGTGATTCCTCGGCCACCGCCGGGACCTCTTCCCGAGACGCTGGAGACCCGCCACCACGCCTTTAAAGAATAAGCTGAGTTTGGCGCTGGGTTGGAGATGCTCGTCGGAGGAGTATGCAAGGTCCGCCATCCCCAGCTCCATCACTGTTGTGGATGTCGGCGGCGTGTCCACAAGACCTTCACCAAAGGCTCCACGCCTCTCTCAAGGTGCTCGATGGAGGCAGCATTCGCTAGCAGCTCCTCCTTGGCCTTGATCGCCTCCAACAAGCCCACCTCCCGCTCTCTGGCGCCGTCCAACGTCTGCGTCAGAGTGGTCAGCTTCAGCTCAAGATCCGCCTTGGAATCCTTGGCGGCGTCGAGCTCCTTGCCCCTATCAGCGGGACGACTCTGCAGCTCGCCAAGAGTGTAGGCGTCCTTCTCGCGCTCATGCTTAAGCGGCAAGCTCTTCGCCGCTCTTCTTGAGGCTGGCCTCCAGTGCCACCTTCGCCTTCAGCTCTTCCTTGGCGGCCTCGGCTGGCGGCAGCATCCTTCGCTTCTGGCGCCCCACCAAGTGACTCCTCGCGGCAAGGTCTTCTTCGTGGCTGTCCAGGTTGACCTTCCGCTGCACCAACTCGCTTCCCACGCTGGAGAGCTTCTCAGCCAGCCGGCCGCTCCTTCCTCACCGCGGCCTTCTCAAGAATGAAGGCCGTGCGCTCTTCTGCAAGTTGCCCCCGCGCTTCTGCTACGTCGCGGAGAGTTTCTTGGTTGGCGCTCCGGAGCTCTTCGGCACGCTTCTCCATGTCTGCTCCTGCCCTCGCGACAAGTGCTTCCCGGGTCTCCAACTTGGCCGGGCCAGTAGAGCGACAAATGAGCTTCTTCAAGCCTGCTCCTCCTCAGACTCGCCACGCCGCTGCTTGGCGCGTCCACCAGCGTCAGCCAATGGAGGCCAGTAGCTCGCCGTCGAAGGTCTCTCCTCGACCGGCGCCTGGAGCTCGGTTCCTGTGGAGCTTGATGAAGACGCCTTCACGGGCCTTCGTGTAGGCGCTGGCCGGGCTCGGAGCCCGACGCCGCATCAGCGGCGGGGGAGTCGGCTGTCGGTGTAGCGCTTGGCGCTCCTGCGGCCTCAGGGCCGTCAGTGCGATCGCCCGACCCCTCGCCGACCTCTGCGTCGGCAGCCTCGGTGGCCTCCTCGCCAACAGGCTCGTCGGCGACGGCCTCTTCTTCCACAACAATGACCTCTTCTTCCTCGACGGCGGCCTCGTCGGTGTTGCCTTCCTTCCTCCTCACCGCGGCCTCGACCTCCATCGGCTCTGCGTCAGACGAAGAAAGAGCAGTCAAGCAAATGTTCAAAAAAAAGCAAAAGAAAGCAAGCCCAAGGGAAATTTTCGTGTAAGGCAGTTACCTGCAACGGGATCCGCAGCCATGGCCTCGACCACTGGAGGGTCACTAGTGCTGTCCCTTGCCGGGTAGCCTCCCTTGCCGGGTAGCCTCCTTGCCGGGTGGCCTCCCTTGTCGGAGGGCGCCCTTGCCGGAGATTCCTCCCTTGGCGGCGAGTGGCAGCAGACAGGATCTCGGGGCGGCTTCCAGCCCTCCCGATGAGGCTGCTCTGCTCCTACACAAGCAAACAGTCGGTATCATCGAAGAAGGAGCACCCCTGCACACCTAATAGTAAGGAGAAAACTGCACACTTACTCTGGGGGCTGTGCTGGGGGATGCTCTGAGGAAGGGTTGCCGGGTCCGGCAAGGGAGTCTCGGACGCGTCCCCTGTTACCACGGGAGAATCGTCCTCGACGATGATCGTCGGGATCTTGGCCCTCTTCGACGCTCTCTGGGCCAGCGTCCTGAAAAGGAAAGAGTCCAGAACGAAGCAAATCAGATTCAAGATGAAGCAATAAAATTGAAGAAATACAAGCACAAATCCCAAGAGCTTACTCTTCGCCTTCCTCCTCGGAGCTGAGCGCGGAGAAGTCAAAATCAGGCTCGCCTCCCGTGCGACGAGGCGGGGAGTGGGCTCTCTTGGCCGCTTGGAGGCGTCGGCGGTGGCCTGAGAAGATCCCGCCCCAGTTGTCGCAGCAGTGTGGGGCGCTCCCGCGGCAACCTCGCTTGCCGCGGTGGAGCACGTCGCGCGGCGCTGCTGCTATGGGCCAGTCTGCCGCCCCGACTCGTCTCCGGCCTTCCGGAGACGCCTCTTCGGCGGAGCCGGCGGCTCCGCTGGCGGCAAGTCACTGGGTGGTGGAGAAGAAGCGCCCTCGGCGGGTCCACTCGACCCGGCCTCGGGCTCGACAAGCTTGTCCTCGCCGACGACCTCCCCTCGCTCGGCAAGGCTTGCCGCCTTCGCAGCGTCCGCCTCCTCCACGGTGAACCCGAAGGCTCCAGCGGCAGCGGCTGCTGCCGTCCTCCACCCTGGTGGCAATCCGCGCCATCTCCTCGCCGGTGGTGTCGCGGGTGAGCCTTTTCGCCTTTCGTCGGAGCGGATCGGCACTTCTTCCAAGTCATCGAAGAACTGCTGCACGACCTCGTCGGGGGCTCTCGCCAGTTGGAACGATCCCATGGGAATCGCGCAACGGCATCATGGCGCGGATGCGGTCGGCGCCGAAGTTGTTGCACAATGGGACGACCCCGCGGCAACCTAAACCACTGGATGGTCGGGTCGTTCTTGAACAGCTCGAGCAGCATCGCGTCCAGCTCCAAGACGGTGAAGTTCCGATTCAGGCTCGGGCGCAGCCTCATGATGTCTGCCGCATTTTGGAACTCCTGTGCAGGCCTCCTCCTTTCCTGCAAGGGAGCCGGCGCGGCGACGAAGGAAATCTGCGCCAACTGTGCCTACGGTTAACCCGGCAAGCCTGAGGCGCAAAATCCGGGTCACAGCTATCTTCAGCTTCGCATCCTCCGGCGCCAAGTTGCTCCAATCTCTCCTGCGCACTATTGGAGTTTGGCGCACGGCGGTGAAGGGCTGCGGGTTCTCCCTCGACTCCAGCACCAATTGGCTCTCCACTCCTCCCACTTGTTGCGGAACTCTCCTTCCAGGTAGGCCTCTTTCTTGCCGATCCTAGAGACCCAGGCTATCCCTCCGGCAAGTGGCTCTCCTCTCTCAACGCGGGGCACAAAGAAATGGCGGAAGAGTGCCACATTTGGGTGGACTCCGACAAAGTTTTCGCAAAGATGCGCGAAAACTGCCATGGTCAAGACGGCGTTGGGGGTGAAATCAAGGAGGCGGAGGCCAAACATGTTCATAATGTCGCAGAAGAACTCGGAAAAGGGCGGGCAAAGCCCGCAATAGAAGAAACGAGCGAAAAAGGGGTACCCTGTTGGTGCCAAATCAGAGGCGGAGGCGGGGAGTACCCTCGTGCGCGGATGCGCACGCGTCTCCGTCGACCAAAAGAGGTAGAAGACATCCCGCAGCTCCCTTGCGCCGAGCTGCGGGGGGAAGATGGCCCGCTCCTTGCGCAGCGCCGCGAGCCGCTGCGCCTCGGCCGACTTGACGCCCTTCTCCTTGTCGGCTTTCGGAGCCATGGCGAGGGCGGCGGAGGAGGCCGACGGCGGTGTGCGTGCTTGTGGCGAAAAGGCGGGCGCTCTCTTCGCACCGGAGAAGAAGGGGGGAGCGGCGGTGGTTTTCTTGACAAGACAGCGATGGCAGAGTGGACGGCCTGCCCCTATTTCCTCCGCTTATAAAGAGGGGGAGGGGGCGGAGGTTCCGCTTTTTCTAATAAAGAAACCCCCACGACCACGCCCACGATCTCTCGCACGACGCAAGTCCAGTGCGTGCCGTTAGTGGGGATCGTGGTGGGTCCGGGGCGATTTGCGACGTGGTCGAGGCCGCTGTGACCGTGCACTGTTTTGGGCCTGGCCCGACAGCGCTCGGCACCGTGTACGGCCCAGGCCCGGGGCTCCTGTCGGTGTACTAGAGTAGGGGTACCCTAGTATCCCGTACTCGTGCACGGACGGTTGCAGCAAGACCTCGCTGCAAGGTTTGCCTCGTCACCGCCAAGACCCTCCGTGGCTCCTTTGGAGCCACTCAAGAACAAAGTATTTGATTAAGAAGACAAGGCCCCACAAGAGGAGCTTGTCGGGAAGGCCACTCAAGGCATGCGAAGACAAGGCCCCGGAAAGAGGAGCTTGCCGGAAGGCTCGAGCGCCGACAAGCCTCCGGACGCGACAAGGATTCGGCCGGCAAAGGCGCTTGATGCGGCAAGCAACCTCTCTCCATCTCCGCTCCAGCTCATCCAGCGACGTGTCGCCATGGGACCGTTCCATGCGCGCGTGTCGAGAGGCTGTGCAGCCAGCGGAGAGCAGCGATAAGCGGCGCTGACAAGCTTGCCATCGTGGAGAATGGAGGCGCACCTGACGGTCCCTGTTACCTTTGTTTAGGCGACACCGACGGGCATTTATTGCTTTTGTCCCTGCCGTCGAGTTAGGTATTTTGCACCGTACACTCGCTCGAGTAGGTGTACCAACTCCGATTTTACATTTGTACCCTCATCTATGTTGCCACCGTCGGAGACCCTTGAGCATATAAAAGGAGGCCCATGTGCAACGTGAGGGGTTCGGTTCATTCGACTCACTCGAGACCAGATACACTCACGCTTAGGTTTTGTAGCTCTCATCGCTCCCTAGCAAGAACACAATACATCAAACAAGGTAAGTAGGAGTTTTATCTCTCCGGAGAGCTCTGCTGGGTAAACTGCTCGTGTGCCTCGCCTCGATCTGCTCTTCGTGCGATCTCCGCCCCCCTCCGAACCACAAAGGGGCCTGGTCCGCCGGCCCCATAGGTGTTCATGGGTACGATCAGCCTCCCCGACATAATGCCACTCTCAGTCTAATGCCACAGATAAATTTAAGCAGCGCCATTTAATGTCACTAGATCATTTCAGGGTTAGCTGTTGATTGTGGATGTATTAAAGATTTTTCAGCTAAGGCATTATAATGCTGTTGCACAGCCAGTATACCAACGATGAAACTTGTTACTACCTTCAGATTTTTGCACTGTTAATGCTTATAGATTACATACCTCACTTTCATGAGATAAGTTTATTTTTTTGTATAGTGTCACCAAAATGCCAAGGCGCTGATGTCATTTTATTTTGGTTAAACAGCATAGACAATTATGAAGAGAAGAGGAAAGGTCAAGAGTGGGCACCTCCTCCTCCTGCTGTTCTCTTGATTCGTTCGATCAAAGTTTTTATGTTTGATCGATTATCAAGATTGGGATAGAAATTTTTAAGGTCCCCCGAGTTCGGAATGATATTTACCTTGGAGGTACATGGTTTGCAATTTTTTATACTGTCATTAGTTAGTAATGCTAGTTACCTTCAGACTTTTGTATTTGGTTTAATGCTCATGCACAACTAGTATACCAATGCTGAAACTTGCTACCTTTACATTTTGTATTGTTAATTCTTATAGAAACCTTCCAAAGGCTAGAGTTTATTGAAATCTGCTCAAGAAACCATTGTACTGCACTGTAATAAACTAACTACTCTATCGTTGCACTAGCCAATTGGATTAGTGTATATTTGTAGTATTCGAATGGTGTTGCATTAGCGTATGGACATAAATAAAGTGTGGCAAGCTTTCCCAGATATGTGCTCAAGAAAACTACTACCTGTTTTTCTAAATAGTAGACGTTTGGGTACTTTAAATTGAACCGCGAAAACGTCTTATATTAAGGAACAGAGGGTGTAGAGTTCACTCAAATTATCCCGGTAAAGCTAGTCACACCTTTGTTAAAACTAATGTTCATTATGTCATCGGAGGAGGTCTCAGATGTTTGTCTCTAATGCCCGTCTACTACATACCCGACATCATGATGTAATGTTAAGTCATTTCCTTTTGTACAAAGTGTCACTAAATTGTCAAGGCGGTGATGGCATTTTATTTTAGTAGAACTGCACAAAATTTTCTTAAAAGAAGAGGAAAGGTCAGAATGGCTCAGTTTTTAGAAAAAACTATGTATGCCTTCCCGACATCAAAGCGTTGTTGCTTTATTTATTCCTTCAAACAGGTGGTTAGAAACAGTCTTGCTACCTTTTCCCATTAAGAAATTGGAATGCTTATATTTGTGAGTCTATGCTTCAACTAGTGCCACTTTTATAGTAATCACACTTTCAATATCTATGCAAACAGGGATGCTCGATTTTAGTGGAGCTGCACAAAAGTCCAACTGGTTCAACATTTGGAGCATGTTTTTTTCCAAACCTTTATATCCAATTGGTGGCACTATGAGCTATTCATTACGAAGGTACATGGTTTGCTACTATATTGCTACTCTTTTTGTACTGTCATTAGATAGTAATACTAGTTGTTTGCATGTGAATTTATTGCCAGGGTGGACCTACATTGGAGGTGCAGGACATGATTCAATGATTGGATGCTCAATTTCGGTTGTCGATTTCACCTCTTCCATCACTACGAACATGGTGTGGTATATGTTTACTAGCTGCTTGATATTTGTGCAGACAGAGATGTCTGCCCCTTGCTATTTGGCAAACAAACAAAGCGTCCGCAATTTTGGTTGAACAGCACAAGAGAATAGTATAGTCACTGCATGTAGTGCCATTTGAAAATAGACACAAAGATTGGATAGTCACTTCATGGACTGCAGAAAAGTGGTACTGTACTATTTACTGGCCAACACTAGGTGCTTCATTGCTTTGGTCTAATTATACAATGGGCATCATTTTCCCTAAGTTAAAGTTTGTATTCCGAAAATAGTCTCGTGGTGTGATCGAGAGAAGACCAAACCATATTGCAAAGGATGTTCCTCCATCATGTGTGGTTCATTCTCATGGTTCCATTTGTTGGTGAAACCACTTACGCTTGCAAGAGGAATTGTAGAATTCACAAACAAATTTGTCTTTCGATGCATCTTGAATGTTGGCCAAGAGAAGCATCCATGTTAGTTGGAAGAACAGATGTTTTTTCTAGATCTTTGCTTTTGGAGCTACATATTTGTGTATGATCTGTGAATCATTGAGATGCATTAACATGTTGATCTTATGTATGGGAATCATACTAGTTAGTTTTAGTTGCGACGCAAGATCCGAAGTGTCTGATCTTTGCTTTTGGAGCTACATATTTGTATATGATTTGTGAATCATTGAGATACATTACGATTACTTATTTACATTTCGCTCGGTGTTTACAAATTCTTGACCGATCACTAGCTAGGCTACAAATGCGCTCTGGCAGTTTTATTTGCGAGCAAGATGCTAAGTGGCAGTTTTTGAATAAAATGCCTACCTCAAGAAACCGACAAGCTACACTATCGATCCTACACGGATAAAAATGCCTACCTCTGAAGAAACCGACAAGCTACACTATCGATCCTACACGGATAAATAGCGGATCACGCACGTACTACCTCCTTCCGGGTTTGCGAGGATCAATTCAAGAAACAACCTACTCGATCCTACACGAATAAATAGCGGATCACACACGTACTAGTACCTCCTTTCCGGTTTGCGTGGCTTAATTCAAACCTCTCACCAACCAAGGTACTCCCTCCGTCCGGGTTTATTAGTCCCGTGAGAAAAGCAGCAAGACCAAGGCATGGCAATAATTAATGGCATGCAGAAGTTTAAGCCTATTTAATTCCAGCGATTTAAGTGGCTACATGCGTGCCCTCGGCTGCGACTCGTTGCAGTCGGCCGTAATTAAGGCAACTAACTGATGTGAAAAAAGATACGCTTTAATTATTGCGGGCTTTTTAAATCCATGAAATCATTATTGACAAGGAGGGAGATGATTCGAGTGCACTCGTTTGACCGCCATGCCGGCATGCGACCCAGACGGGACGGGACGGCACAGTCATAATTTTAGTTTCCCTAGTTTTCCACGGCAAGCTGGCGCTTAAGCCATTATGCATTGAATTCCGATGACCGTCGCGCTACCTTCCCCCTATAAGTACTGTTTCCCGGCCTTCTCCAGTGCCACCGTGACCCAACTCGCCATATCCTCATAAGCCCCCACCGGCCCGACGTCGCTCTCCACGTCCGCCATGCACCCGCTCGTCCGCGGTAGTTAACGCCGGAGGCGGTCACCGCCGGAACTAGTGTTCGGTTTTTCACCGGAAGGCAGACGGAGGGAGGAGGCATTCTATCTGTCTTTAGATGGCAATGCGTAGATCGAGGAGTTGTTGGAGTGCGACCGCATGGCGGAGGAGCAGGAGTTGTTGGAGCGCGACCGCCTGGCGGAGGAGCAACGTATGCCGATTTGCGCCGCTAGGACATGGAGCAGCGCACCGACGCTCTGAGTCGCAAGCAGAGCGCCCGCAACTGGGCCGACTACGTGGAGGCCGGCGCCCGGCAAATAGCCCTGGAGGCTGACGGGCACACACGCGTTCGTGACGCCGATTTTTACTACCAGCTTGGGTTTCCCGCTTGGAAGCCGAAGCTTCGGTGAACCACGCCGGCATGGAAAGGGCCAACGCGCGTGAGCAACGCGCCCTATCGCACCTCTGGCAAGTCCGAGGCGAGGCGCAGGACGCCGGTGCCGGGCGTTAGCGTGTACCGCCGGCATCGTCTAGTTAGCTAAGAGTAAGTTAGTACTTGTCTAGTGGGATTAGATAGTTAACTTGGCTATGATGGTTGTCAACGTGGAAGTTCATTACTCTATATGTGGATCAGACCTGTTACTTTGCTCTAAATGTTGAACTTTCCGTTTGAACGTATGGAATGGGCTGTTATTTTTTTAAATGGGTTGTATTTGTCCTCCACGGGTTTAGAGGCTGACTTGTTGGCCTAGCAAGTTGACGCGTACACAATCAGGAGATGATTGTACGTGGAGAGGATGTCAGCAGGGACCCGCCAAGGTCATGGCTGTACGCAAGCAAGTGCCTCCTTATTTCAAGACAATAAAAAAATGGCTCCTCCTAGTGGATTTCTGACATCTAGGTCCCATGCCATTGTCAACGTAGTCAATAAACGAGAGAATTGCACAACGAGCGGCTGACACCAGGGACCCAGCAGCTCGCCCAGTTATTTTTGTTTTGGGTTAATTTGATAAATGCCTCCGAGAAATGCCACTGCAATTTACAAAAATTTAAAAAATCCATTTAATGCCATTTATAGTGGGCATTTTTGAAGTCTGGAGTGGCGTTTTTCAAAGTTTGCAAACTGCAGGTTGCTTTTTCAAAGTTTACAAAAATTGCAGTGGCATTTTTCAAAGTTTGGAAATTGCAGTGTCATTTTATGAATCGCCATAATTGGAGTGGCATTTATCTAATTTGTTTTTGAGACGGAAGCAGGGTGTCAACTGGGCTGTGCAGGACACTCTGGCCTGTCTCGACAGCCTTTTCTTTTATGTTTACCATAGACCAGCCCAGTAGTTTTTTTTCTTTTTGAAAATGGCTAGCCCAGTTTTTTTTGTGATTTGTCAAGTAAGTCACTTTATCAGGCCTGTTGGGCTGCAAATATTTCAAGACGAGGAGAGCTTCATTCGGCTGGCCGAGAAAATGGCCTATCAGTAATGAGAAACGGGCTGTACATTTTTAAAACACATCAAACCGGCAATTAGTTTCAAATATATTTTTTTCATTTCGAAATTTTAAATTGCATTGATTTTTATGCGTGGACAATTTACTGGATTTTATATTGATATACATTTATTTTCAAAATTAGTCTGAATGTGACTCGAAATTTCGGGATTAAAAACAGTTCAGACCGCACAGACATATGCAAAATTTCGTATAGTTTTTTAACCGTGGCCACAATATGGGCTGTAATGCTAACAAAAAGAATATGGGCTCGAAAAAACCCGTAAGAATTAGCAAATGGGCTGTAAACTATTTGAAATAATGGTAGATGGGTTGTATGCTGTTTTCCACAGATTTGAGGCTTTCCACGGATGGCCTATATACTGTTGGATGTCCATCCAACGGCCGTCGTGCTTCTTCAATCTCTGCTCTTCCTGCTCCAGCCATTAAACAAGCGCCAAGGGACTGCTCGCTTCCTCCACCTCATGGGTTGTCAGTGCCGCCAAGCAGCCTCACCGCCCCACCGTACTCCCATCGCAAGCCTCACCACCCCACCGTACACACCCGGAGGATCAACCCTAGCCCTTCTAGCCAGCTCATGAGCCACGCGATTCAAATCACGCGCACAATGCTCAAAACTAACATGGCCAAAATTATTACAAATCTCAAAGCAATCATTAAGAATAGGGGCCGCCATCGAATTAACTGAAATGCCTCCTTATTACGCTGCAAAATAATGATTCCTCTACCGACAGCTAGGACCCACAGAAGGGCCTCTGCTTTCATGAAAAACGTTCCTCACGATGTGTCGGACCCACCAGCTATATCTTCGCATCGCAAGGAAGTGCCTCTTTATTATGCCCAAAAATGAATACCCCTCGCTAGCTGGGACCCACCATATTGTTGGGCTGACTTGTGGGCCTACTAAGTTGACGGGGACGGAGGGCTTTGTCAACTTAGTCAATACTCCAGTCACCGTATGATGTCCATCCAACGGCCATAGTGCTTCTTCAACCTCGGGTCTTCTTGCTCCAGCCGCCCAAAGCAGCGCCGGTCGTGCCGCCTGCTCCTGCCTCGCGTGGCCCGGCTCCACGTCGTCCCCTTCCTAGGCCTCGCCGTTGTCCACCACCATGGTGCTCTCGGCGCGGCGTGGTCAATGTGGTCAACGGCCGACTTCCATCGGAAGAGTACTGTATGTGGATAGGCTGACAGCTGGGTCCACGGCAGCCGCAAGGAAGTGCCACCTTATTACGCGGAAAATAATTATTCCTCCACCTGACAGCGGGGACCCACTGGACGGGCCAACAGTATTTTGCGAAAAAAATCGTTTCCCCCTGACTGCTGGGAGCCACCGGACAGGCCATCGTATTTCGCAAAAAACGTTCCCTCATTGTCACCGACCCACCGGAAGTGCCTCCTTATCACGCGACAAAAAATGAATACTCCCCGGCTAGCCGGGACACACCTTGGTGGGAGGCTGTCTTGTGGGCCTACTAAGTTGACGGGACGAAGGGCTTTCTCAACTTAGTCAATATGAACGATTCTAGCTCCAGTGACCGTACAATGTCCATCCAACGGCCGTAGTGCTTCTTCAACCTCTGGTCTTCTTGCTCCAGCCGCCCAAAGCAGCGCCGGTCGTGCCGCATGCTCCTGCCTCCCGTGGCCGGTTGTGCTGCCGTGGAGGCCTCACCGCCCCTACTATTCCCACCGCTGGCCAGGCCCTGCGGCGACGGCAGCCTCACACCGCAGCCGAACCAGTGAACCCTCGTAATCCTCTCCGCTGGCTTCACTGCCGCATCTTCCCCGGCTCCGCCGTCCCTTCCTAGGCCTCGTCGTCGCCCACCGCCGTGGTGCTCTCCGCGCGGCGTGGTCAACGTGGTCAAGGAACGACTTCCATCGGAAGATTACTGTACGTGGAGAGGCTGACAGCTGGGTCCACAGCCACAACCCAGTTTTTTTGTGATTTGCCAAGTAAGTCGCTTTGTCAGGCCTGTTAGGCTGCAAATCTTTCAAGACGTGGAGAGCTTTCATTCGGCTGGCTGAGAAAATGGCCCATCAGTAATGAGAAATGGGCTGTACATTTTTAAAACACATCAAACTGGCAATTAGTTTCAAATATTTTTTTTTCATTTCAAGATTTTAAATTACATTAATTTTTATGCGTGGAGAATTTGTTGGATTTTATATTGATATACATTTATTTTTAAAATCAGTTTGAATGCGAGTCAAAATTTCGGGATTAAAAACAGTTCGGACCGCACCGAAATATGCAAAATTCCGTATAAGTTTTTAACCGTGGCCACAATATGGGCTGTAATGCTAACAAAAAGAATATGGGCTCCAAAAACCTTAAGAATTAGCAAATGGGCTGTAAATTATTAGAAATAATGGCAGATGGGTTGTATGTCGTTTTCCATGATTTGAGGCTTTCCTAAAAAAGGTTGACGCAAGCAGTGATGGTTGGATGTCCATCCAACGGCCGTCAGGCTTCTTCAATCTCTGCTCTTCTGCTCCAAAGAAGCTCAAACAAGCGCCCGGACTGATCGACCTCCTCCTCCTCATGCCGGGTCAGGTTGCCGCCAGCAGCCTCACCGCCCCATCAGATTCCCATCGCTGGCCTAGCCATCCCTCTAGTCACCCACACCGCTGTTATTCTCCGTGACGGTGAGACGAACCAAGAAACCCTCGTACTCCCCTCCGCTGGGGAAACAACTGCCGAAGTCTTCCTCGCCTCCATGTCGTCCCCTTCTTAGGCCTCGCCGTCGTCCACCGCCGTGGTGCTCTTGGCGCGGCGTGGTCAATGTGGTCAACGACCGACTTCCATCGGAAGAGTACTATGCGTGGAGAGGCTGACAGCTGGGTCCACGGCCGCAGCAAGGAAGTGCCTCCTTATTACATACAAAATAATTATTCCTCCACCGACAATGGGACCCACCGGACGGGCCACCGATTTCGCAAAAAAATGTTTCCCCGATCACCGGGACCCACTGACTACACCTTCGCACGCAAGGAAGTGCGTCGCAAAAAACGATTCGCTTCGACCGGGACCCACCAGCTACATCTTCGCATCGAAAGGAAGTGCGTCCGCAAAAAACGATTCGCCCGACCGCTGGGACCCACCATGAACGCCTTGATGCGGCTATATCTCCCACGTGTCGAAGCACGACTTAGAGGCATAACCGCATTGAAAGCAATGTCGCAAGTGAGGTAATCTTCACACAACCCATGTAATACATAAGGGAAAGAGATACATAGTTGGCTTACAATCGCCACTTCACACAATACATGAGTAAAGCATTACATCATACAGATATAATCAAGGTCCGACTACGGAACCAAAATAAAAGAAGACTACCCCAAATGCTACACAGATCCCTGATCGTCCCAACTGGGCTCCACTCTTGATCAATCAAACGAAACAACACAATGAACAGGATCTTCATCGAGCTCCTCCTTGAGCTCGGATGCGCCACCTGCACGGTTTCATCGGCACCGCAAACTGGTTTTGAAGTATCTGTGAGTCACGGGACTCGGCAATCTCACACCCGCGAGATCAAGACTATTTAAGCTTAAAGGTAGGACAGGGTAGTGAGGTGGAGCTGCAGCAAGCGACTAGCATATATGGTGGCTAACATACGCAAAAGAGAGCGAGAAGAGGAGGCAAAAGCACGGTCGAACAACTATGATCAAGACGTGATCCTAGAACAACCCTCGCCAAGCATAACTCCAACACCGTGTTCACTTCCGGACTCCACCGAGAAGAGACCATCACGGTTACACACGATTGATGTATTTTAATTAAGATCAACTTCGGGTTTTCTACAACCGGACATTAACAAATTCCCATCTGCCACATAACCGCGGGCACGGCTTTCGAAAGTTCAAACCTGCAGGGTGTCCCAACTTAGCCCATGATAAGCTCTCGCGATCAACGAAGGATATTCCTTCTCCCGGAAGACCCGATCAGTCTCGGAATCCGGCTACAAGACATTTCGGCAATAATAAAACAAGACCAGCAAAGCCGCCCGGATGTGCCGACAAATCCCGATAGGAGTCGACGCACCTCGCTCTCGTGGCACACCGGATAAGTCAAGCTACGAGTAAAACCAAGCCTCGAGTTTCCTGTGGTGGCCCCAAGAAGTTGCCGGTTCGGACCAACACTCGAAGGAGCACCGCCCGGGGCTAAATAAAGATGACCCTTGGGCTCCGGAAACCCAAGGGAAAATGGCATAGGTGAGGCAAATGGTAAAACCAAGGTTGGGCCTTGCTGGAGGAGTCTTATTCAAAGCGAACTGTCAAGGGGGTCCCATAAATCACCCAACCGCGTTAGGGACACAAAATCCGGGAACATAATACCGATATGACGGAAACTAGGGCGGCAAGAGTGGAACAAAACATGTTCCAACAAGGAACAAACTTCATCTTCACCTGCAAGTATATAGATGCATTAATTAAATAAGATATATTGTGATATCCCAACAAGTAAACATGTTCCAACAAGGAACAACATCTCCATGTTCCAACAAGGAACAAACTTCATCTTCACCTGCAACTAACAACGCTATAAGAGGGGCTGAGCAAAGCGGTAACATAGCCAAACAACGGTTTGCTAGGAAAGGATGGTTAGAGGCTTGACATGGCAACATGGGAGGCATGATATAGAAAGTGGTAGGCATCATAGCATAGGCATAGCAAAAGAGCGAGCATCTAGCAAGCAAAGATAGAAGTGATTTCGAGGGTATGGTCATCTTGCCTGAGATCCCGCAAGGAAGAAGAACGAGTCCATGAAGAAGACAAACGAGCGTGGTCGAACGAATCCTCACAACTCCGGAACGAAACCGAAGCTAACGAGAGAAGCAACCCGGAAAGAAACAAACAACATAGTAAACAACCATCACATACACATGGCATGATGCACAACCAAGTATGATGCATGTCCGGTTTAAATAGCATGGCATGGCAATATGCACAAACAAAACTACAAGTTAAATGGAGCCCAATATGCAACGAGTTGCATATTATTGACGAAACACCACATTTAATTATTTAGTTCACTCTCGGTTAGGTACTCAACAATATTAAATGTTGGTTAACATGGCAAGGGATGAAGCATAACAAAACTACCTATCTAGGCAAGTTTAAATGAGGCCGGAAACAACGAACAACAATTCCGGAAAAACCCCATATGCATAATATGAATTTGGTACTGTTCTGCCCTATACATAATTTTAGAGTTGTTAAACATGTAAAGTAATGCTACCATGTTAATCTATGCATTTTTCTACCCCATTTACATATATAATTTATTTAAATCCGAGCTACGGTTATTTAGTTATGAAATAAATCATTTTAGCATGGCATTTAAGCAAATTTTAACAAACATCATTTTAAACATTTCAAACATGGATGAAAATGGCTGATTATGAAACTAGATGAAAAACTAAGCAATTTTCATATATAAATTATTTACATATGATGCATGGTTAATGAATTATTGATGCATGAACATTAAGGTGTTTTCTGAAAAACTGCAGTCTCTGGATAAAAAGATAATTCGTCCAACTCAGGGAAAAAAATGTATCGGGCCAAATCTGAGAGACGGGCCAACAGGAGGCAAAGGCTGGAGGCAGCTCACCCATGGGCTGAGGCCCGATCGGTGAGGAGGAGGCCGGGCAGGAGCGCCTGGGCCTTGGAGGCTTGGCCGAGGCGATCGAGGCCTCATGGTCCACGCTGGCGCGGTCAACGACGCTGGCGAAGCGCTCGTTAAATCTCGACGAGAGGAAGCAGGCAGCAGCGGGACTTGCGGCGTCGGCGGACCTTCGGGAAGAAGATGGCGGCGGCTGGGCGGAGCTGTGGGCGAGGAGCGGCTGCGCGGCGGCGGGATCCGGCCAGGAAGGGTCGGCTTGGGGAGGTTGCTGATGGCCCTGGAGGCGAATGACCTGGGCAGGCCGCGGCCAACACTCGAACGAGCGAGCCACTACTGCTCATCGTCCTGGACGAAGCAGAGGAAGCAGGGCGAGCGACGCGGATGCAGGGCACGGCGGTGAGGAACTTGGCGGCATAGGGGATCGAGGGGCGCGGACCCAGGCGGCGCGCCATGACCGGCAAAGGAGCTCAGGTTCGACCGGATCCAAGGCTGGAGGCCCGGCGAACTTGGGGACGGAGCGGGCCGGCTTGGTGTGCTCCTGGACAGAGAGAAAACGAGAGAGAACTGAGAGACAGAGAGGAGGAAAAGCGGAGGAAGAAGGAGGGCGCGACGGGCTCATTCACAGGTGGTGGTTGCCGACGGCGAACTAGAAGCGGAGGCGGAGCTCGAGCGAGGTGCCCCCATGGCGTCCTGTAGAACACAGAAAGCCAGAGAGTTTGAGAGACCAGAGGAGAGAGAGAACCGAAGGAGAGAGAGGAAGCAGGGGCATGGCCTGGCCGTGGTGGTCGATTCGGCGCCGGGCGCCATGGACTGAGAGAAGGGAGCTTGAGCTCTGGATGCTTTGATGGTCGAGGAGGGCCGTGGGGATCTCTGGTTGGTGGGGATCGATGCATGGATGGATCGACGGGACTGAGTGGCAGGGGAGATCGACGTAGGGGAAGGCTGCGGCTGATTGGAGCGAAGGGGATCTGGGAGGATCCCGAGGTGGGAGGAGACAAGAGGAGTGGCGGCGGCAGCTAGGAGGATCCCTAGAAAATAGGGTTTGGTCTAGAAATGGACTAGGGTCTCTCTCTTTATATATACGAAAGGGGATGATTTGGATCCTCCGATCGTGATCGGGCGGTCCGGAATAAATGGGTTAGGCCAAAAAAAGAAAACGGAGATGTTTTATAGATGTTTGGGGATGATCCGGATCCATCGGTAACGACAGACCTGTTCGGGTTCGGGTAAGTTTCAGGCGCGCGGGAGGGGTCTGTGCGCTGTGCAGAGGAACAAGGCGGTCGCGTGCAAGTGGGTGGTTGGTCTCAGAACGGTCAACAAAGACAAGCGGTCTGACAATTGGTCAATAGAGACAAAGAGAGAATCGGCAACTCTGAGCGGTAACGAAGTTTTATGAAAAAAAAAAACATGCGAATGCAATGCACATGATGCCATGGGATGAAATGCCTGACAAAAATGCAAAACAAAAGACAAAAACCCAACCACGGAGGAAATAAAATATCGCATCTCCGGAAAAGACAAGAGTTGGAGTTACGAATATGGAAAGTTGTATCTGGGGCGTTACACACCAGCTACATCTTCGCAGGCAAGCAAGTGCCTGACAGTCGGGACCCACCTGGTCGAAGCGTACGTAGCGTTGTCATTCTGGTCGCGAACGTGTACGTACATATATATTGGTGGATGTAGAGGCGCGCACGTGTCGTAGTAGAGGCGCGCACGTAGCATGTACACGTACGTACAACGGCCAGGGTGCAAGAAAGAAAATACATCCATGTATGTGTACATACGGGCGGGGTCTTGAACGCCTACTCGCGCATACGTACGGCGAGGGCTCGTGTACATGGCTGGGTCGGAACGGAGAAACAGCGTCGTCGTCGTGTTCATGGGGAGGCAACATAATGCGTCGTGTTCATGGGGAGGCAACGGAATGTGTCGTGATCATCGGGAGGCAACGAAACGCATGGGAGCCAACCGGCTGGGTCGGAACGAAATGCGTGGTCGTGTTCATCGGGAGGGCTTGGACGGAACTGCGATGGAAACGAGGCCTGGCGTACCGCAGAATGGAGGAAACGGACCTCCTATGTTCGGAACGAGGTCCTGTTGATCGGGAGGGGTGTGGCGTACCGCAAAACGGAGGAAACGAACCTCCTACGGTCGAAACTGTGGTCCTGTTGATCGGGACGGGTGTGCCGTACCGCAAAACGGAGGAAACGGACCTCCTACGGTCGAAACGGGGGTCCTGTTGATCAGGAGAGGTGTGGCGTACCGCAAAATGGTAGAAACGGGGCCCCTGTTCATCGGGAGGGGTGTGGCGTACCACAAAACGGGACTCCACGGGATACTGTTCATCTCCACCATCGACCTCCTCCAGCCTCCACGGGCTCCTGTTCATCCAGCCTCCACCGCGCGCTACTCCACCGCCATCGTTCTACCACCCTCCACGGGCACCCCTCCATCGCTCATCGCTCATCCAGCCCTCCAAACCACGGGGTCTGTTCAACCACCCTCCACGGCCACCCTCCACCGCTTCATCGCTCATCCAGGCCTCCACAACACGGGTCCTGTTCATCCGGAGGCAACGCCACCGCCACCGCTCATCCAACCCCCCACAACGCTCACTGTTCATCCAATCGATCAGCTCTAGTTAGCAGCAGCAGCGAAGGAATCGCTCCATCGGGTTCAGTTAACAGCCATCGATCGATCGCTCGGGTTCAGTAACGCGTAGTTCGCAGGTCCTTTCGCCAGTTCGATTAGAGCCCAACGCCTCGCTTCGGGTTCGATTAGAGCCAACGCCTCGCACACACGCTGCAGCGTCGTCTGAGAGAAACACGCATCGCTCGGCCCCGACCTCCCACCGTAACGGCAACTCCCGAAATTTTCCTCGCCTCGCTTCTACCACGGTTTTTCCGTCATGGACGGCCCAAAGAATGTCATGCAGCTGCGTCTCCGGCCCGCCAGACGAAAAGCCCATTTTACATCATGATTTTTTGTCATAGAAGTAGGAGCCCACCACATCTATGATTATACCGGGTTTTGTCACAATTGTCGTCATAGAAGTGTCATATGTATGACAGAAAAAAATTTCGTTCGGCCCAAAATGTCAAGGATGTGTCTTTTTTTTGTAGTGTATGATGCAACCAGAAGGTTTTGTCAATCCTAAAGGTGCTAACAAAATATGGAAGCTCCAGCGATCCATCTATGGACTGCTGCAAGCATCTCGGAGTTGGAATGTATGCTTTGATAAGTTGATCAAAGCATATAGTTTTATACAGACTTGTGGTGAAGCCTGTATTTACAAGAAAGTGAGTGGGAGCACTACAACATTTCTGATAAGTATATGTGAATGACGTATTGTTGATCGGAAATAATGTAGAATTATTCTGCAAAGCATAAAGGAGTATTTGAAAGGAGTTTTTCAAAGAAATACCTCGGTGAAGCAGCTTGCATATTGAGCATCAAGATCTATAGAGATAGATCAAGACACTTGATAAGTTTTTTCAATGAGTACATACCTTGACAAGATTTTTAAGTAGTACAAAATGGAACAGTCAAAGAAAGAGTTTCTTGCCTGTGTTATAAGGTGTGAAATTGAGTAAGACTCAAAGCCCGACCACGGCAGAAGATAGAAAGAGAAGGGTCGCGCTAACTGCCACACGTGTGGCAGGAAGGGAGACGCACCACACATCTCTAATGTAAACAGATTGCCACGTCATCGCATGCATGCATGCAGGAATCTTTTTGGATTTTTAGTTTTTAAAATGTTTTATCTCTTAAACGAAAAATCCGATTGGAAATCCGTTTTCATCATTAAATCCCTCGCGATGAGATCTTCGAAACTAGATCACATGTTGATATGTTTTGATGAATTTTTTTTTGGATTAAAAGTTGCCATGTCTATTGCATATGAATTGCCATGATGTTTACTGAAGTTGCCATGATATGTTTCAGCTATTTTCTTCTACATTTAAAAGTAAATTTTGACATTTATAAAAGCGAATTAAGAAACTAGACTTGCCATGAACCATAAACTAAAATTGCCATGATACATGCACGTAAAATTGCCATGGTTCATACAAAAATAATTTTCATGGTCAAAGTAATCTTGGAGTTGCCATCATCAAAATAATAAAACTGCCATGATCTACAAACTAAAATTGCCACATGGCAACTTTAGTTTAAGCCATATGGCAACCGCAGTGTAAACATCGTGGCAACTTCTGGCAAAAAAAAATTCGTCGAAACATATCAACATGGGGTCTAGTTTTGAAGACCTCATCGAGAAGGATTTAATGGTGAAAACGGATTTTTAGTTCGCTTTTTGATTTAGGAGATACAACATTTTTAAGCCGAAAACCAAAAAAAATTCTGCTGATGTCATATATTCATACATGGCAAAATGAGTGGTGATGGAGGCGTGTGGGCGATGTGCAAACGCCCACACGTGTGGGCGTTAACATTTCCGAAAGAGAATGAAAGTCATTCCCTAAGCCTCAACCGTAGGTTCTATAAAGTATGCCATGCTGTGTACCAGATCTATTGCATACCCTACCACTATGTTTGGCAAGGGAGTGCAATAGTGATCTAGGAGTAGATCAATGGACAACAGTCAAAATTATCCTTAGTGGAATAAGGATATGTTTCTCGATTATGGAAGTGACAAAAGGTTCGTCGTAAAGGGTTACGTCGATGCAAGTTTTGACACTAATCTAGATGACTCTAAGTCTCGGTCTAGATACATATTGAAAGTGGGAGCAATTAGCTAGAGTAGCTCCGTGCAGAGCTTTGTAGACATAGAAATTTGCAAAATACATACGGATCTGAATGTGGCAGACCCGTTGACTAAACTTCTCTCACAAGCAAAACATGATCACACCTTAGTACTCTTTGGGTGTTAATCACATAGCGATGTGAACTAGAGTATTGACTCTAGTAAACCCTTTGGGTGTTGGTCACATGACGATGTGAACTATGGGTATTAATCACATGGTGATGTGAACTATTGGTATTAAATGACATGGTGATGTGAACTAGATTATTGACTCTAGTGCAAGTGGGAGACTGAAGGAAATATGCCCTAGAGGCAATAATAAAGTTATTATTTATTTCCTTATATCATGATAAATGTTTATTATTCATGCTAGAATTGTATTAACCGGAAACATAATACATGTGTGAATACATAGACAAACAGAGTGTCACTAGTATGCCTCTACTTGACTAGCTCATTAATTAAAGATGGTTATGTTTCCTAACCATAGACATGAGTTTCCATTTGATTAACGGGATCACATCATTAGGAGAATGACGTGATTGACTTGACCCATTCCGTTAGCTTAGCACTTGATCATTTAGTTTGCTGCTATTGCTTTCTTCATGACTTATACATGTTCCTATGACTATGAGATTATGCAACTCCCGTTTACCGGAGGAACACTTTGTGTGCTACCAAACATCACAACGTAACTGGGTGATTATAAAGGTGCTCTACAGGTGTCTCCGAAGGTACTTGTTGGGTTGGCGTATTTCGAGATTAGGATTTGTCACTCCGATTGTCGGAGAGGTATCTCTGGGCCCTCTCGGTTATGCACATCACTTAAGCATTGCAACGAATGAGTTCGTTGCGGGATGATGTATTACAGAACGAGTAAAGAGACTTGCCGGTAACGAGATTGAACTAAGTATTGAGATACCGACGATCGAATCTCGGGCAAGTAACATACCGATGACAAAGGGAACAACGTATGTTGTTATGCGGTCAGACCGATAAAGATCTTCGTAGAATATGTAGGAGCCAATATGAGCATCCAGGTTCCGCTATTGGTTATTGACCGGAGACGTGTCTCGGTCATGTCTACATAGTTCTCAAACCCGTAGGGTCTGCACGCTTAACGTTTTGATGACAGTTTTATTATGAGTTTATATGCTTTGATGTACCTAAGGTTGTTCGTAGTCCTGGATGTGATCACGGACATGACGAGGAGTCTCGAAATGGTTGAGACATGAAGATTGATATATTGGAAGCCTATGTTTGGATATCGGAAGTGTTCCGGGTGAAATCGGGATTTTACCGGAGTATCGGGAGGTTACCGGAACCCCCCGGGAGGTAAATGGGCCTTAGTGGGCCTTTATGGAGAAGAGGAGAGGCGGCCAGGGCTGGACCGCGCGCCCTCCCCCCTAGTCCGAATAGGACAAGGAGAGGGGGGCGCCCCCCCCTTCCTTCTCTCTCTCCTCTTTCCCACTCCCGAATCCTATTCCAACTAGGAAAGGGGGGAGTCCTACTCCCGATGGGAGTAGGACTCCTCCTGGCGCGCCTCTCCCCTGGCCCGCCGCAACCCCTTGCTCCTTTATATACAGGGGCAGGGGGGCACCCCATAGACACAACAATTGATCTGTTTGATCTTTTAGCCGTGTGCGGTGCCCCCCTCCACCATAGTTCACCTCGATAATAACGTAGCGGTGCTTAGGCGAAGCCCTGCGTCGGTAGAACATCAACATCGTCACCACACCATCATGTTGATGAAACTCTCCCTCAGCACTCGGCTGGATTAGAGTTCGAGGGATGTCATCGGGCTGAACGTGTGCTGAACTCGGAGGTGCCGTACGTTCGGTACTTGATCGGTCAGATCGTGAAGACGTATGACTACATAAACCGTGTTGTGCTAACGCTTCCGCTTTTGGTCTACGAGGGTACGTGGACAACACTCTACCCTCTCGTTGCTATGCATCACCATGATCTTGCGTGTGCGTAGGAAATTTTTTGAAATTACTACGTTCCCCAACACTTACAACTGCAAGATCCACCACCACGCTGTCGTGCTGCCGGAGCTCTCCCTCAACTTCTCCTCTCCCCTTGCTGGATCAAGAAGGAGGAGACGTCCCTGGGCTGTTCGTGTGTTGAACACGGAGGCACCATCCGTTCGGCGCTAGATCAGATCTTCCGCGATTTGAATCGCCGCGAGTACGACTCCATCATCCGCGTTCCTTGTAATGCTTCCGCTTAGCAATCTTCAAGGGTATGAAGATGCACTCCCTCTCTCTCATTGCTAGCATGTCCTAGATTGATCTTGGTGACACGTAGGAAAATTTTAAATTTTTACTACGTTCCCCAAAACTGAAACAACAAGGGCTTCAACCACTAAATCTTGCAAGTTTATTGCATCATAACGAGGTTCAGTATTCACTTTGTCAACCATGGTGACAGTGGTTGCAGGGGTCTTTCTCTTCAACGGGTTCTTCTTCGGGGGTGCAATTGGGACTGCACACGCTCGAAGATCAGGCGGAACAATGGATGTAGTTACATTCACTTGTTCGGAGAGAGTTGCATTAATTCTTCTCGGGTGAGCGGAGGATCATCTTGATCAGAGAAATCACTTTCAGGTTCAAGTGGCTTTGCAGGCCTTTTCGTTCGCACACTCTTTTTCTTAAGAGCCGCAGATCTTAGATCATGTTTGTTATTTGTGCGGCATTCCGCTTTTCCTTCTGCCTTCTTCTCGACGTCTGATTTGATGAGACGATGGTTTTCTTCTTCCTTGGCCTGTTCTTTTGCGGCCTTCTTGGCTTGCTTTTTAGCATTCTTGAGGCGCTTGGCCTTTTCTTCAGGATAAGAGTTTGGAGTCTTGGTGGATGACTCATGAGCGTCAGGAGGTGGTGGAGGCCTTTGCTGGGGCTCACCTGCCCGTATGAGTCCAATTTCGCGACAGTCACCCCATGGGGGATGGAAAGCAACGTTCTTGGCATACCGAGGATGAACCATCTTGTAGTTAAACCACTTCCATACCCAGTGATGCCTAATCATTTGCACACGTCCTTTTCTCTGAGTAGAATCTTCTCCTGGTACTATGTTGTAATCATCATGAGAGATGTACTGAGCTATATTTGTGAGTGGTTGCCTGCCACCTTCCCTATTCTTCAGAGCATTTGCTTCTTGCTCATTTGCATTTGGTTTGGCTCTTTTTCTTTTGCTAGAGGATGGGCCTACTATTGGGCCTTTTCATTTGGCGCTTTTGATTCGTCGGTTGTACCCATGAATGCCTCTTCGTCATCAGCCATACTGTGTGGCTTAGCAGAATCTTCAACAGACTGCATTCACCTGTCACTACCGGAATCAAGGAGTTTGCCATCAGTCAATTCTTTGCCGTCTGCTAGCGGACGGCAAAGAAGGTCTTTGCTGTCTGCTGGCAAAAAACAGACGCCATCTGCTAGCGGAAGGCAAAGAAGGTCTTTGCCATCTGCTTGCAAAAAGCAGACGCCGTCTGCTAGCAGACGTCAAAGAAGGTCTCTGACGTGTGCTTGCATAAAATAGACGACAAAGAACTGGCTGATGGCAAAGATATTATTTGCCATCAGCCTATTCTTTGCATGTCCGCTAGCTGACGATAAAGATTCTTTGCCGCCAACTAGTAGACGGCAAAGAGGTAGGGTGGGGTCCAGTGGAGGCCGGCACGTGGGGCCTGGCCCATCCCCCTTCTTTTCCGTCGGCTAGCTAACGGCAAAATTTCTTTGCCGTCCGCTAGCAGACGACAGAGTAGTCACTACATAATGGGCTGTTATACCCACCCGCCCCCTCCTCTCTCTACTCTCTCTCCCTCTCCCCGACCACTAATGTCTACTATGCAACCTTCTTCTTGTAGACATTGTTGGGCTTCCAAGTGCAGAGATTTGTAGGACAGTAGCAAATTTCCCTCAAGTGGATGACCTAAGGTTCATCAATCCGTGGGAGGCATAGGTTGAAGATGGTCTCTCTCAAACAACCCTGCAACCAAATAACAAAGAGTCCCTTGTGTCCCTAACACACCCAATACAATGGTAAATTGTATAGGTGCACTAGTTTCGCGAAGTGATGGTGATACAAGTGCAATATGGATGGTAGATATAGGTTTTTGTAATCTGAAAATATAAAAACAGCAAGGTAACTATTGATAAAAGTGAGCACAAACGGTATTGCAATGCGTTGAAACAAGGCCTAGGGTTTATACTTTCACTAGTGCAAGTTCTCTCAACAATAATAACATAATTGGATCATATAACTATCCCTCAACATGCAACAAAGAGTAACTCCAAAGTCACTAATAGCGGAGAAAAACGAAGAGACTATTGTAGGGTGCGAAACCACCTCAAAGTTATCCTTTCTGATCGATCTATTCAACAGTCCGTAGTAAAATAACAAAAAGCTATTCTTTCCATTCGATCTATCCTAGAGTTCGTACTAGAATAACACCTTAAGACACAAATCAACCAAAACCCTAATGTCACCTAGATAATCCAATGTCACCTCAAGTATCTGTGGGTATGATTATACGATATGCATCACACAATCTTAGATTCATCTATTCAACCAACACATAGAACTTCAAAGATTGCCCCAAAGTTTCTACCAGAGAGTCAAGACGAAAAAGTGTGCCAACCCCTATGCATAAGTTCACAGTGTCACTGAACCCGCAAGTTGATCACCAAAACATACATCAAGTAGATCACGTGAATATCCCATTGTCACCACAGATAAGCACATGCAAGACATACATCAAGTGTTCTCAAATCCTTAAAGACTCAATCAGATGAGATAACTTCAAAGGGAAAACTCAGTCCATTACAAGAGAGTAGAGGGGGAGAAACATCATAAGATTCAAAGGGAAAGCTCACGATACATCAAGATCGTGCTGAATCAAGAAAGAGAGAGAGAGAGAGAGAGAGAGAGAGAGAGAGAGAGAGATTAACACATAGCAAATGGTACATACCCTCAGCCCCGAGGGTGAACTACTCCCTCCTCGTCATGGAGAGTGCCGGGATGATGAAGGTGGCCACCGGTGAGGGATCCCCCTCCGGCAGGGTGCCGGAATAGGGTCCCGATAGGTTTATGGTGGCTACAGAGGCTTGCGCCGGCGGAACTCCTAATCTAGGTTATGTTCTAGAAGTTTGTGGATATATAAGAGGTGTTGGCGTCGGGAACAAGTCAGGGGGGGTCCATGAGGTGGCCACGAGATATGGGCGCGCCCAGGGGGTATGTAGCAACCCGACCTCAGACGGTCAAGTCTCTGTGCTTAAGTGTCATCCCTGGATCGGTATGTTGACACAACAATAATCGAGGATTTATAACAGAGGTAAATCACATGTATAAAGTAAAGTAAATACTATTACCTCAATCCAAATAGCAGAAGTAACAAGGTTGTGGATTCCCATCAACACCAACGACAAAGTTGAGTGTAGAAATCGTAACCCTAACGTATCACTTACTCGTCGTAAGACTCCTGCAACATGAGACGTTGCAGCCACAAGGGTCAGTACATTGAATGTACTGACAAACTCACACCATAGGATAATGATGAATAATAGTATCACTACATGCATATATGGCTGGTGGAAATGCTCTATGGTTATAATGTTTTTGTGAAAAGCCATTTTTTCCCTACTGCAAAGGAATATGTTGAAAAATATTGAGAAGGTAAACCCCCTATCAATCCCAATTAAAAGTTAACAACCCAAAAAAATAATTATATAGAGTGATGAGATCAACTTGATAATACAAGAACCAGATATTCAAGATGTCCATAACCGGGGACACGGCTAATCATGAAGAGTTTGTACACTCTACAGAGGTTTGCACACTTTTCCCCACAAGACTCGATCTCCTCCATTGGATTCTCGCACTACATGGTGTTTGAGAAACGGATGACCGAGACACAGTCTTTCAGAAGCGTTAGCACCTTACGATGGGTAGACCGGTACACCTACATCCCCTACATCTGCTAGTCTACCACTGTAAGAGTTCACACGACTTAATCAACTATGCTAGAGCCCATAATAGCTTGTGGCTGCACACGGAAGTTTCTAGTATGAATAATCTCATGATCCCTTTGAGCACAGGTGGCAGTCCATAGGAGAATCACACGGTACCCAGGATTTCCAAAAATACAGCAATCAATGAATTCCCAGTGCCTCAATCCACCCAGATGTGTATTTAAGTTGCCACCTTAAGTTGAACCATTGATTAATAATCTCACATCTGTCATGGATACACTCAAACCCAATCCACGTGTACGAGCATAGCATGGCAATGTAAGCATAACGTAATAGTAACTCCCAACGTTTGAATGCAGGGTAATAGATTCCTACCTCATCAACTACTTCCCAATACCCACATGTTATTGATCCTACTGATGCAATGTTTTGAGGGTGAAACTAATGCATAAAAACTGGGTATGAAAGGGATATGATCAAAGTGTGAACTTGCATGTACTGTTGATGAAGATGATTCGCACTCAGCACTCTTGATACTCCTACTCGTCACACTCCGTCCAATCTATCGTAAGCAAGCAATAGTAACCACACGTAAGCAATCACTCGAAAGATCGAAAAGAACGAAAAGACAATTTGGAAAACATCAAAACCAAGCAAATAACTCTTGCAACATAAAACAATTTCTAACAATATCAAAATTATGTGTATTTTTCCTTATCAGAAAGTTTAGGTCAAGAGCTTCGCTTTGCAAAAAGAATCAACTCAAACGGAGTTACGGAACTCAAGTTATGATAAAAAATGTTTGAATATGAATCTGAATAAATTTTGAAATTTGAAAATTTCAAAAAGTTGATGTGACAGGTTCACTGGATAGGTGAAAACATGACTTAACTATAGGCGCCGGTTTCATCTAACAAGTAAAAAGTTATGGCTATTTGAAAAAAATCAGGGCCAAGCTGTTTTACGGAAGAAAAAAAATAGCGGCTAAAAGAATTCTAGATCTAACATATAAATACACAGACTAGCTGATAATCTATTTATTCTACCGTACTAGTCTAGAAATAATAAACAACGAAACGAAATCCCGCCGGAGAGGAGAAAAAAATATTTTTTAATGAGTCTAGTCAAATCAAAATATTTGATTTAACCCGAATCGGATGATTTTTGGAGGCTCTATGGGTCTATATTTATTGGTGGAAAAGAGGCTTAGAGGTCAAAGGCTAGGCAATGTGGGACTAAACGTAGATGAAAAGAAAAGAAACAGAGAAGAAAAGAGGCGCCTCAAGATGGGCCTAAAGGTTTTCGGCCGACAGCAGACGCTATGGGCTGCAGTTTTTTTATTCGGTCAACAAAAAAATCATTTGTGAAAAAATAAATCTTGGGAAAGAATATGGCCGGTTGGGCCTGGCCCATATAGAAAAAAAGATGGGCGCTCGCTGTTACTATGATGCGCATGTGGGCAGCAGTTAGCGATGGGCCACATGTCCAGTTCTTTTTTATTTTTTAGATAAAACGGAAAGATAAGCAGAAAAATAAAAGTAAAACGTACTTTTTCCATAGGCATATTATATATCAGAATTTTCAGAAAAAGATTTTCTACGACATGAACATTTTTGCACCAAATAAATCTGCAAAAATTCAAATAAAGCAAAGAGTGCTACTGTTGCAATAAAACCTCATAAAAATCGTTTTATAAAAATACTAAAATGCTTTCAAATATATTCCTCTCCAATTTTCTATTGTAGGGAATCATTTTACCCTAATTTCCATATATTTTTATTTCGGAGAAAAATAATTTTAATAAAACCCAAATAACTCCAAATTGCAAATAATTTCGAAGGGACTTTTTAAATTTGTTTTGTTTGAAACTCCCAACTCATATTTCATCTATTTTGAAGAAGTCATTTTATCTTCTCTCATGAAAATTATTGAGTTGCTTAAAGTTTCTAAATTTGAAATATTTCCAAGTGAAATTCAAATATTTTCAAAATCCCTTTTCATTTAATTAAATGGAAGAAGTCATATCATCTTTACTCAAGGGTTTTGTATTTGAAAAGAATTTGAATTCACGGAGATAAATGCAAAAATGAAAGTTTGGGAAAGTCCTTTTACTCCCTCTCATTTAATTTTCAAAAGTTTCGAATTTCACTCAGTTTCAGTCAATCAATCAATCAATCAATCAATCAATCAATCAAACCTATCTATTTAATATAACATTCCAAAATTTAGAATTTTGTGATGTTACAAACCTACCACCCTTAAAATGAATCTTGTCCTCAAGATTCGGAGAGGCTAGCAAGAAATAGGTTAGGTTTGGGGTCTTCTCAAAATCCATCGATCACCACACCGGGTCTGGGGTGCTACCACCCTTAGAAACATTGTTACGGCCCCATCAATACTCATGTCCTCCATCCTTATTCTTGACGGGGCCGGTCTTCTCAAATTCTGGGGGAATTCCTTATCTGGGTTCTTCCGGTAGTGGCATAACCTTTACCACAATTCTTCTGTCCTTTCATCTTGGTAAGGTTATTCCGAGATTGGGTCTTCTTAGCTGACGGGTCTGGCACCAATACTAATCAACTATCGATATCTCCTGGAGGTCATCCATATATGGTTTCTCCTACAAGAAAATGGGTCTGGGTTGATCCTCACTGTATAACCTACGGTTGGCAACAGCTGCCTTGTACAAGGGAAAAATACTTATACCATTCTAAGGTTTAAACAAGGTTTAATATCGTCGTCTCTCTGCTATAGGTAAGTCACTCAGATTTACCATCCCATATAGCAAGGCGAATAATAGGAGAAAGTTGGTATGGTGATCAATCCATCCCACACCCAAATCATTACCTTTTATATGATTTAGCGAATCTCGCATTCTAACACTCGGTCATCCTCACCAGCATTGCATAATTTCTCTTGTCGACGAACCAAGTTCGGATAAATGAATTAATTCTGCAAGCCAAACAAACATCTATCGTTCCTTCACAACTCTCAGGTTTGCGTAAACTCCTATAAAATCGTCTGTTGCTAAAATCGTAACTTCTTCCATGGTTTTTATTTCAGCAAGAATGAGCTAGCTTCTTGGCATGTCCTGGGGCCTGTGGGTTATGGCCCATCTCATCACTTGTAGTCCTTGAACTTATCATCGGGTAACTGATCATTATTCCAACTTCCTAGTATTCTTCAATCCATCAAATTGTATTGTCTTACTTCCTTCTATTGGCACCAAACTAGGACATGATTACTCAGACTCATCATAGAATTTCCATTGATCCATATTTCCAACATCATACCTCCTTTATATCCAATAGTAATTCATTTCTTCATCCTGGTGGGATATCCCACATACCGAGATAAAAACTTATACTTATGAAGTCCATACTCCACTTCGTGGAACATCATTATCCTTTCCAGGGTCAAGCATCCTTACAGGGGAATATTGGCCATCCCTGCATGGCATTTCTTCAACTGGGAAACGTGAAACACATCATGAACTCCTGACAGTCCTTCGAGTGACTCCAACTTGTTGGCCACTTCTCCCATACGCTCCAAAACTCGGTATGGTCCTACAAATCTCAGGGCTAACTTTCCCTTAACTCCAAATCGTTTAATTCCTCACAGAGGGGACACACGAAGACATGCTCTGTCTCCAATTTCATAGACTACCTCCTTGTGTTTTTGAGTATGCATAACTCTTCTGCCTGGACTGAGCTACCTTCAGTCTATCTTGAATCAACTTAACATTCTCTTGTGACTCCTTGATAACATTTGGTCCAAACAACTGACGGTCTCCAACTTCATCCCGCATCAACGGTGTCTGGCTCCTTCTCCCATACAAAGCTTCAAAAGGGGCCATCTTCAAACTGGCTTGGTAACTGTTGTTGTATGAGAACTCTGCGTAAGGTAGATTATCATCCCTACTAGATCCATAATCTAGCGCACACGCTCTCAACACGTTCTCCAGAATCTGATTGACTCTCTCGGTTTATCCATCTGTCTGTGGATGAAAGGCTATACTGAACTCTAGCCTAGTACCCAAAGTCTGGTGCGGCTGATTCCAAAACTTTGAGGTAAACTGTGTTCCTCTATCGGATACGATGGTCCTCGGAACTCCATGCAGACATACGATCCTGGTCAAATATATCTTTGCCAACTTCGCACCTGTATAGGTGGTTTTCCCTGGGATAACGTGAGCCACTTTGGTTAAGCGAATCAACTACTACCCAGATAGAATCATATCCCGGTCGGGGGAAATCCGGTAATGAAATCCATGCCAAGATTATCCCACTTCCATTCGGGCATCAGCATAGGCTGTAGTAATCCTGCTGGCTTCTGATGCTCTGCCTTTACTCTCTGGCATACATTACCTATGACTACATACTCCACAATATCCTTCTTCATACCAGTCCACCAGAAACGCTCCTTCAAATCCAAATACATCTTGGTGTTTCCAGGGCGAATCAAGTATGGTGAGTCATGAGCCTCCTGAAGTATTAACTTCCTGATCTTTGCATCATTGGGCACATATACACGGTCCTCGAACCATAAGGTGTCGTGCTCATCCTTACGAAAACATTTGGCCTTTCCTTTGCTCATCCTCTCTTTTACCTCAGCAATCACTTTGTCATCCTTCCGAGCTTCACGGATCTTTCCCAACAATGTAGACTGAACTTCCATTGCTGCAACAAAACCTTTGAGAACAACCTCCAACCGAAGTTCCCTGAGATCCTTGGCTAACTCCTTTGGTACTCCGATTATGAGGGTATTCGTCCTTGTTTTCTTTATGGTTGTGTCCTATTTCTCCACAAAGCTTGTATGCACAAGGTTTCTTCATATCCTTTCCATAAGGCCTCAATTTCTGGGACACAAGCCAAGACTTTAACAAAGTCCACATAAATTCCTTCCAAGTGGTTACTCCTTGCCATCCATTGATGGTTTGGTACATCTTCTACCAGGTAGTGGCACCTCTTTCAAAGCACTCAAGAGCATGCTGGGTCATATCCTTTCCGGCTATAGGGTTATTCTCCATGTGATCCTCCATGTTCTGAATCCATCGGTCCGTCTCCAATTGACTTATCGGTCCAGAAAATACAAGCTCATCTCCATTCATCCTCTATTGGGTCCATATGTTTGGGGTGAGAAAAGACAGATAGAGAGGGATACACACAATACAAACAAAAGTTTTGAAAAGACAGATTTTATTTGTGGCTGTTAGAAAAACATCAAACAAATGACATGTCACAAACGTCGCATCTAACGTAGGTATAAAATAGGGTTTTGGTCTTCTAAAGGTTAATAATTCATCAATGTCATCAAACTCTTCAGGTCTTGTTCATGTCTCTGATGGCTTCTCCCGATCATGCTTGTCCTTCTCAAGTTCTTTTGCTAGATCATCTCTGTTGACGCGAAGTCTCTCATGACATCCTTTAATATTCTGTAGTTGCATTCCAAACTTCTAGGTTTCAACATCCTTGGCATGAACCATGTCCTACTGTCCATTAGTTCCTGACGGATCTCCGGTATCTCGAGGTTCTGCTCCTCCAGTTTGACTACTTTCAGCTTATGGGTCCTGAGTTCTTCACGAAATGCTTCCTTATCAAATATAGCTTCCTGAAGGTCCATCTTAAAACTCCTGATGAAATTCTTCAGATCCTGGTGATACACCAGCTAAAGTTAAAACTTCATCTCTTGCTGATAGGTGCTCCATCAGCCTTCTACCATCCAATCCTTCCATGCCTATGCATGCTTAACTCAGCACGGTGACAATAGCATAAGCGGGCGATAACATCATGGATAGCCGTGTTTCTGCTCTTGTCATTTCCATGAGCTATCTCTCCATAATTTACATCTCCTGCCTTGGGGTTTTCTTGACAAAACTTTGAGTTCTATTGCTCCATGTTCCGGTCTTTCTCCGATATACCTTGATCTCGGGTATTGACAACTTTCATAGTCTGCCAAGTTCCATAATGGTAGCCTTCCTAGGTCATAAAAAAAATCTGAGAATTCTTCAGAGCCTTCAAATCTCCTAGTCTTTGGAGTCTTCAACTGTCGTAGTTTGCACGGTAAAATCCTTTTCACTCCAAAGTGGTCTTAGTTGTTCGATATCTTGTACTTCTTGCAGTGATCTCATGTTGTCAAAAGGGGAAAGGGATATGGTCTCACTAAAAGGGAATATTTGAATAAGGTCAGAAGAGAAGAGAGGCAAAAGATCTTTTTGAAAAAGAAAGTTTTAGAGAAAATCCTTCCTATGGGCTTGCCAGTTTCTAGGGGTCACGTCCTACAGTCAACATGTGCTCTGCTACCATCTTGTAGCTACCCGACCTCAGATGGTCAAGTCTCTGTCCTTAAGTGTCATCCCTGGATCGGTATGATGACACACACATTACTCGAGGATTTATAACAAAGGTAAATCACATGTATAAAGTAACGTAAGTACTATTACCTCAATCCAAAAAGCGGAAGTAACAAGGTTGTGGATTCCCATCAACACCAACGGCAAAGTTGAGTGTAGAAATCGTAACCCTAACGTATCACTTACTCGTCATAAGACTCCTGCAAAATGAGACGTTGCAGCCACAAGGGTCAGTACATCGAATGTACTGGCAAATTCACACCATAGGATAATGATGAATAATAGTATCACTACATGCATATATGGCTGGTGGAAAAGCTCAATGGTTATAATTTTTGCGAAAAGCCAATTTTTCCCTATTGCAAAGGAATATATTTTATTTAACTACAAAGTTTGTTGAAAAATATTGAGAAGGTAAACCCCCTCTCAATCCCAATTAAAAGTTAACAACCCAACAAATTAATTATATAGACTGATGAGATCAACATGATAATCCAAGAACCAGATACTCAAGATGTCCATAAACGGGGACACGGCTAATCATGATTAGTTTCTCCACTCTGCAGAGGTTTGCGCACTTTTCCCCACAAGACTCGATCTCCTCCGTTGGATTTCTCGCACTACATGGTGTTTGAGAAACGGATGACTGAAACACAGTCTTTCAGAAGCGTTAGCACCTTACGATGGATAGATCGGTACACCTACATCCCCTACATCTGCTACTCTACCACTGTAAGAGTTCACACGACTTAATCAACTATGCTAGAGCCCATAATAGCTCGTGGCTGCACACGGAAGTTTCTAGCATGAATTCTCTTATGATCCCTTTGAGCACAGGTGGCAGTCCATAGGAGAATCACACGGTACCAGGATTTCCAAAAATACAGGCAATCCTTTGGAATTTCCAGTGCCTCAATCCACCCAGATGTGTATTTAAGTTGCCACCTTAAGTTGAACCATTGATTAACAATCTCACATCTGTCATGGATACACTCCAACCCAATCCACGTCTACGAGCATAGCATGTCATGCATAACGTAATAGTAACTCCCAAGGTTTGAATGCAGGGCAATAGGTTCCTACCTCATCAACTACTTCCCAATACCCACATGTTATCAATCCTACTGATGCAATGTTTTGAGGGTGAAACTAATGCATAAAAACTGGGTATGAAAGGGATATGATCAAAGTGTGAACTTTCCTATACTGTTGATGAGGATGATTTGCACTTAACACTCTTGATAGTCCTACTCGTCACACTCCGGTCAATCTATCGTAAGCAAGCAATAGTAACCACACATAAGCAATCACTCAAAAGATCGAAAAGAACGAAAAGAAAATTTGGAAAACATAAAAACCAAGAAAATAACTCTTGCAACATAAAACAATTTCTAACAGTACCAAAATTATGTGTATTTGGCCTTATCAGAAAGTTTAGGTCAAGAGCTTCGCTTTGCAAAAAGAATCAACTCAAACGGAGTGACAGAACTGAAGTTATGATAAAAAAAACTTTGAATATGAATCTGAACAAATTACGAAATTTGAAAATTTCAAAAGGTTGATGTGACAGGTTCACTGGATAGGTGAAAACATGACGAAACTATAGGCGCTGGTTTCATCTAATTTGGATGAACAAGTAAAAAGTTATGGCTATTTGAAAAAAATCAGGGCCAAGCTATTTTACAGAAGATAAAAAATAGCGGCTAAAAGAATTCTAGATTTAACATATAAATACACGCACTAGCTCATAATCTATTTATTCTACCGTACTAGTCTAGAAATAATAAACTACGAAACTAGAAAAAAATACGAAGAAAGATACCTTTACAAGGTAGAGAAATTACGACTTCGGAGAAAGAAGACAACTTTCAAAAATCCCGCCGGAGAGGAGAAAAAATATTTTTTTAATGAATCTAGTCAAATCAAAATATTTGATTTAAGCCGAATCAGATGATTTTCGGAGGCTCTATGGGTCTACATTTATTGGTGGAAAAGAGGCTTAGAGGTCAAAGGCTAGGTAAAGTGGGACTAAACGTAGATGAAAGAAAGAAATAGAGAAGAAAAGAGGCGCCTCGCATGGGACTAAAGGCCTTGACGGTACAAGGCAGCAGACGTCAAGGCTACTTTTTTTTTATTCGGTCAACAGAAAAAATCATTTGTGAAAACAAAGTCTAGGGAAAGAATATGGCTGGTTGGGCCTGGCCCATATAGAAAAAAAAGATGGGCGCTCGCTGTTACTATGATGCGCATGTGGGCAGCAGTTAGTGATGGGCCACATGTCCAGTTCTTTTTTATTTTTTTAGATAAAATGGAAAGATAAGCAGAAAAATAAAAGTAAAACGAATATTTTCTATAGGCATATTATATATCAAAATTTACAGAAAAAGATTTTCTACGACGTGAACATTTTTGTAGCACAAAATATAATCTGCAAAAGTTCAAATAAAGCAAAGAGTGCTATTGTTGCAATAAAACCTCATAAAAATCATTTTATAAAATACCGAAATGCTTTCAAATTTATTCCTCTCCAATTTTCTATTGTAGGGAATCATTTTACCCTAATTTCCATATATTTTTATTATGGAGAAAAATAATTTGAATAAAACCCAAATAACTCCAAATTGCAAATAATTTCAAAGGGACTTTTTAAATTTGTTTTGTTTGAAACTCCCAACTCATATTTCATCTATTTTGAAGAAGTCATTTTATATTCTCTCATGAAAATCATTGAGTTGCTTAAAGTTTCTGAATTCTAAATATTTCCAAGTGAAATTCAAATATTTTCAAAATCCCTTTTCATTTAATTAAATGGAAGAAGTCATATCATCTTCACTCAAGGGTTTTGTATTTGAAAAGAATTTGAATTCACGGAGATAAATGCAAAAATGAAAGTTTGGGAAAGTCCTTTTATTCCCTCTCATTTAACTTTCAAAAGTTTCGAATTTCACTCACTTTCAGTCAATCAATCAATCAATCAAACAATCAATCAAATCTATCTATTTAATATAACATTCCAAAATTTAGAATTTTGGGATGTTATAGGGTAGGGCGCGCCCCCACCCTCGTGGTGGCCTCGGGACTCTTCTGGTCCATCTCCAGTACCCTGTGGGCTTCTTCTGGTCCAAAAACAATCTTCGTGAATTTTCAGGTCAATTGGACTCCGTTTGGTATTCCTTTTCTGCGATACTCAAAAACAAGGAAAAAACAAAAACTGGCACTGGGCTCTAGGTTAATAGGTTAGTCCCAAAAATCACATAAAATAGCATATAAATGCATATAAAACATCCTAGATGGATAATATAATAGCATGGAACAATAAAAAATTATAGATACATTGGAGACGTATCAAGCATCCCCAAGCTTAATTCATGCTCGTCCTCGAGTAGGTAAATGATAAAAACAGAATTTTTGATGTGGAATGCTACCTAACATATTTTTCAATGTAATTTTCTTTATTGTGGCATAAATGTTCAGATCCGAAAGATTCAAGACAAAAGTTTAATATTGACATAAAAATAATAATACTTCAAGCATACTAACCAAGCAATTATGTCTTCTCAAAATAATATAGCCAAAGAAAGCTCATCCCTACAAAATGATATAGTTTGGCCATGCTTCATTTTCATCACATAAAATGCTCTCATCATGCACAACCCCGATGACAAGCCAAGCAATTGTTTCATACTTTATTATTCTCAAACTTTTTCAACTTTCACACAATATATGAGCGCAAGCCATGGACATAGCACTATAGGTGGAATAGAGTATGATGATGGAGGTTGTGTGGAGAAGACAAAAAGGGAGAAAGTCTCACATCGAAGCGACTATTCAACAGGCTATGGAGATGCCCATCAATTGATGTCAATGCGAGGAGTAGGGATTGCCATGCAACGGATGCACTAGAGCTATAAATGTATGATAGCTCAAAAAAAGAAACTAAGTGGGTGTGCATCCAACTTGCTTGCTCACGAAGACCTAGGGCATTTTGAGGAAGCCCATCATTGGAATATACAAGCCAAGTTCTATAATGAAAAATTCCCACTAGTATATGAAAGTGACAAAATAAGAGACTACCTATCAAGAAGATCACGGTGCTACTTTGAAGCACAAGTGTGGAAAAAAGGATAGTAACATTGCCCTTTCTCTCTTTTTCTCTCATTTTTTGGGGCCTTCTTTTTTTATTTGGCCTATCTCTTTTTTTGGGCATTCTCTTTTTTATTTGGCCTTTCTCACCTTTTTTTTATTTCCTCACACGGGGCAATGCTCTAATAATGATGATCATCACACTTCTATTTATTTACAACTCAAGAATAACAACTCGATACTCGAACAAAATATGACTATATGAATGCCTCCGGCGGTGTACCAGGATGTGCAATGATTCAAGAGTGACATGTAAAAATTATGAACGGTGGCTTTGCCACAAATACGATGTCAACTACATGATCATGCAAGGCAATATGACAATGACGAAGCGTGTCATAATAAACGGAACGGTGGAAAGTTGCATGGCAATATATCTCGGAATGGCTATGGAAATGCCATAATAGGTAGGTATGGTGGCTGTTTTGAGGAAGATATAAGGAGGCTTGATGTCTACTACGCAATCTTCTTCTTGTAGACGTTGTAGGGCCTCCAAGTGCAGAGGTTTGTAGGACAGTAGCAAATTTCCCTCAAGTGGATTACCTAAGGTTTATCAATTCGTGGGAGGCGTAGGATGAAGATGGTCTCTCTCAAACAACCCTGCAACCAAATAACAAAGAGTCTCTTGTGTCCCAACACACCCAATACAATGGTAAATTGTATAGGTGCACTAGTTCGGCGAAGAGATGGTGATACAAGTGCAATATGGATGGTAGATATAGGTTTTTGTAATCTGAAAATATAAAAACAGCAAGGTAAATAATGATAAAAGTGAGCACAAACGGTATTGCAATGCATTGGAACAAGGCCTAGGGTTCATACTTTCTCTAGTGCAAGTTCTCTCAACAATAATAACATAACTGGATCATATAACTATCCCTCAACATGCAACAAAGAGTCACTCCAAAGTCACTAATAGTGGAGAACAAACGAAGAGATTATTGTAGGGTACGAAAACACCTCAAAGCTATCCTTTCTGATTGATCTATTCATGAGTCTGTAGTAAAAAAACACGAAACTATTCTTTCTGTTTGATCTATCCTAGAGTTCGTACTAGAATAACACCTTAAGACACAAATAAACCAAAACCCTAATGTCACCTAGATACTCCAATGTCACCTCAAGTATCCGTGGGTATGATTATACGATATGCATCACACAATCTCAGATTCATCTATTCAACCAACACAAAGAACTTCAAAGAGTGCCCCAAAGTTTCTACCAGAGAGTCAAGACGAAAACGTGCGCAAACCCCTATGCATAAGTTCACAAGGTCACAAAACCCGCAAGTTGATCACCAAAACATACATCAAGTAGATCACGTGAATATCCCATTTTCACCATAGATAAGCACATGCAAGACATACATCAAGTGTTCTCAAATCCTTAAAGAATCAATCCGACAAGATAACTTCAAAGGGAAAACTCAATCCATTACAAGAGAGTAGAGGGGTAGAAACATCATAAGATCCAACTATAATAGCAAAGCTCGCGATACATCAAGATCGTGCCAAATCAAGAACACGAGAGAGAGAGATCAAACACATAGCTACTGGTACATACACTCAGCCCCGAGGGTGAACTACTCCCTCCTCGTCATGGAGAGCGCCAAGATGATGAAGATGGCCACCGGTGATGGATCCCCCCCTCCGGCAGGGTGCCAGAATGGGGTCCCGATTAGTTTTTGGTGGTTACAGAGGCTTGTGGCGGCGGAACTCCCGATCTAGATTATTTTCTGGAGGTTTTCCGTATTTATAGGAATTTTTGGCATAGGTCTCACATCAGGGGGGGTCTCCGAGTCGTCCACGAGATAGGGGGCGCGCCCAGGGAGGTAGGGCGTGCCCCCCACCCCTCGTGGACGGCCCGGCACTCTTCCGGCCCAACTCTTTTACTCTGGGGGCTTCTTTTGATCCATAAAAAATCGAAAAAATTGGCACGTCAATTGGACTCCGTTTGGTATTCCTTTTCTGTAAAACTCAAAAACAAGGAAAAACAGAAACTGGCATTGGGCTCTAGGTTAATAGGTTAGTCCTAAAAATCATATAAAATAGCATATAAATGCATATAAAACATCCTAGATGGATAATATAATAGCATGGAACAATCAAAGATTATAGATACATTGGAGACGTATCAAGGCTTATGTGTGATAGAGCGTATCATATCACGGGGTTTGGATACACGGGCCAAGTTTGCACCAACTCTCAAGGTGAGAAAGGGCAATGCACGGTACCGAAGAGGCTAGCAATGATGGAAGGGTGAGAGTGCGTGTAATCCATGGAGTCGATATTAGTCATAAAGAACTCGCATACTTATTGAAAAAATCTACAAGTCATCAAAACCAAGCACTACGTGCATGCTCCTAGGGGGATAGATTGGTAGGAAAAGACCACCGCTCGTCCCCGACCGCCACTCATAAGGAAAGCAATCAAAGAACACCTCATGCTTCAAATTTGTCACACAACGGTTACCATACGTGCATGCTACGGGACTTGCAAACCTCAACACAAGTATTTCTTAATTTCACAATTACTCAACTAGCACGATCTAATATCACCATCTTTATATCTCAAAACAATTATCAAGTATCAAACTTCTCATAGTTTTTAATGCATTCTATATGAAAGTTTTTATTATACCCATCTTGGATGCCCATCATATTAGGACTAATTTCATAACCAAAGCAAATTACCATGCTGTTCTAAAAAGACTCTCAAAATAATATAAGTGAAGCATGAGAGATCAATTATTTCTATAAAATAAAACCACCCCCGTGCTCTAAAAAGATATAAGTGAAGCACTAGAGCAAACGACAAACTACTCCGAAAGATATAAGTGAAGATCAATGAGTAGTTGAATAATTATGTAACTATGTGAAGACTCTCTAACGTTTAAGAATTTCAGATCTTGGGTTATTACTCCAACAGCAAGCAAAACAAAATAAAATGACGCTCCAAGCAAAACACATATCATGTGGGAATAAAAATATAGCTCCAAGTAAAGTTACCGATGAACGAACACGAAAGAGGGGATGCCATCCGGGGCATCCCCAAGCTTAGGATCTTGGTAGTCCTTGAATATTACCTTGGGGTGCCTAGGGCATCCCCAATCTTAGGCTCTTGCCACTCCTTATTCCATAGTCCATCGAATCTTTACCCAAAACTTGAAAACTTCACAACTCAAAACTTAACAGAAAACTTGTAAGCTCCGTTACTATAAGAAAATAAATCACCACTTAGGTACTGTTGTGAACTCATTATAAATTAATATTGGTGTAATATCTACTGTATTCCAACTTCTCTATGGTTCATACCCTCCGATAATACTCATAGATTCATCAAAATAAGCAAACAACACATAGAAAACAGAATCTGTCAAAAACAGAATGGTCTGTAGTAATCTGTATCATTCGAATACTTATGTAACTCCAAAAATTCTGAAATAAATTGGTGGACCTGAGGAATTTGTCTATTAATCATCTTCAAAAATAATCAACCTAAAAGCATTCTCCAGAAAAAATGGCAGCTAATCTCGTGAGTGCAAAAGTTTCTGTTTTTTACAGCAAGATCGCAAAGACTTCACCCAAGTCTTCCCAAAGGTTCTACTTGGCACAAAGACTAATTAAAAAATAAAACCACATCTAAACAAAGGCTAGATGAATTATTTATTACTATACAAGAGAAAAAGGCAAAGAAGAAAAATAAAATTGGGTTGCCTCCCAACAAGCGCTAACGTTTAACGCCCCTAGCTAGGAATGATGATTTCAATGATGCTCACATAAAAGATAAGAATTAAACATAAAGAGAGCATCATGAAGAATATGACTAGCACATTTAAGTCTAACCCACTTCTTATGCATAGGGATTTTGTGAACAAACAATTTATGGGAACAATAATCAACTAGCGTAGGAAGGCAAAACAAGCATAACTTTAAAACTTTAAGCACATAGAGAGGAAACTTGATATTATTGCAATTCCTACAAGCATATGTTCCTCCCTCATAATAATTTTCAGTAGCATTATGAATGAATTCAACAATATAACTATCATGTGAGGCATAATCCAATTGAAAATTAAAATCAAGATGACAAGTTTCATGGTTACCATTATTCTTAATAGCATACAAGTCATCACAATAATCATCATAGATAGCAACTTTGTTCTCATAATCAATTGGAACCTCTTCCGAAATAGTGGATTTATCACTAAATAAAGTCATGACCTCTCCAAATCCACTTTCATAATTATCACAATAATATTCAACATCCTCCAAAATAGTGGGATCATTACTTCCTAAAGTTGACACTCTTCCAAACCCCCTTTCATCAATATAATCATCATAAATAGGAGGCATACTATCATCATAATAAATTTGCTCATCAAAACCCGAGGGACAAAAAATATCATCTTCATCAAACATAGCATCCCCAAGATTGTGGCTTTGCATATCATTAGCATCATGGGTATTCAAAGAATTCATACTAACAACATTGCAATCATGCTCATCATTCACATATTTTATGCCAAGCATTCTATGTAATCTTTCTTCTAGTACTTGAGCACAATTTTCCTTTCCATAATTTTCACGAAAGACATTAAAAAGATGAAGCATATGAGTCACCCTTAATTCCATTTTTTTTGTAGTTTTCTTTTATAAACTAAACTAGTGATAAAAGAAGAAACTAAAAGATTCGATTGCAAGATCTAAAGATATACCTTCAAGCACTCACCTCCCCGGCAATGGCACCCGAAATGAGCTTAGTTGGTGGGGTGTTAGTGCCGCTTACCTAGCCTCCCCGGCAACGGCGCCCGAAAATAGCTTGATGTCTACTACGCAACCTTCTTCTTGTAGATGTTGTTGGGCCTCCAAGTGGAGAGGTTTGTAGGACAGTAGCAAATTTCCCTCAAGTGCATTACCTAAGGTTTATCAATCCATGGGAGGCGTAGGATGAAGATGGTCTGTCTCAAACAACCCTGCAGCCAAATAACAAAGAGTCTCTTGTGTCCCCAACACACCCAATACAATGGTAAATTTTATAGGTGCACTAGTTCGCGAAGAGATGGTGATAATATGGATGGTAGATATAGGTTTTTTTAATCTGAAAATATAAAAACAACAAGGTAACTATTGATAAAAGTGAGCACAAACGGTATTGCAATGCGTTGAAACAAGGCCTAGGGTTTATACTTTCACTAGTGCAAGTTCTCTCAACAATAATAACATAATTGGATCATATAAGCATCCCTCAACATGCAACAAAGAGTCACTCCAATGTCGCTAATAGCGGAGAACAAAGAAGAGATTATTGTAGGGTACGAAACCACCTCAAAGTTATCCTTTCTGATCGATCTATTCAAGAGTCCGTAGTAAAATAACATGAAGCTATTCTTTCCGTTAGATCTATCTAGAGTTCGTACTAGAATAACACCTTAACACACAAATCAACCAAAACCCTAATGTCACCTAGATAATCCAATGTCACATCAAGTATCTGTGGGTATGATTATACGATTGATGACCCACAAGTACAGGGGATCTATCGTAGTCCTTTCGATAAGTAAGAGTGTCGAACCCAACGAGGAGCAGAAGGAAATGATAAGCGATTTTCAGCAAGGTATTCTCTGCAAGCACTGAAATTATAGGTAACAGATAGTTTTGTGATAAGATAATTGGTAACGAGAAACAAGTAACAAAAGTAAATTAAGTGCAGCAAGGTGGCCCAATCCTTTTTGTAGCAAATGACAAGCCAGGACAAACTCTTATATAAAGAAAAGCGCTCCCGAGGACACATGGGAATTATCGTCAAGCTAGTTTTCATCACGTTCATATGATTCGCGTTCAGTACTTTGATAATTTGATATGTGGGTGGACCGGTGCTTGGGTGTTGTCCTTACTTGGACAAGCATCCCACTTATGATTAACCCCTATTGCAAGCATCCGCAACTACAAAATAAGTACTAAGGTAAACCTAACCATAGCATCAAACATATGGATCCAAATCAGCCCCTTACGAAGCAACGCATAAACTAGGGTTTAAGCTTCTGTCACTCTAGCAACCCATCATCTACTTATTACTTCTCAATGCCTTCCTCTAGGCCCAAATAATGGTGAAGTAGCATGTAGTCGACGTTCACATAACACCACTAGAGGAGAGACAACATACATGTCATCAAAATATCGAACGAATACCAAATTCACATGACTACTAATAGCAAGACTTCTCCCATGTCCTCAGGAACAAACGTAACTACTCACAAAGCATATGCATGTTCATAATCAGAGGAGTATTAATATGCATATAGGATCTGAACATATGATCTTCCACCAAATAAACCAACTAGCATCAACTACAAGGAGTAATCAACACTACTAGCAACCTACAGGTACCAATCCAGACTTGGAGACAAGAATTGGATACAAGAGATAAACTAGGGTTTGAGAAGAGATGGTGCTGGTGAAGATGTTGATGGAGATTGCCCTCTCCCGATGAGAGGAGCGTTGGTGATGACGATGGCGATGATTTCCCCCTCCCGGAGGGAAGTGTCCCCGGCAGAACAGCTCTGCCGGAGCCCTAGATTGGTTCCGCCTCGTGGCGGCGGAGTCTCGTCCCGAAAGCTTGCTTATGATTTTTCTTCGGACGAAAGACTTCATATAGCAGAAGATGGCCACCAGAGGGCCAACAGGGGCCCGCGGGGCAGGGGGCGCGCCCAGGGGGTAGGGCACACCCCCGCCCTCGTGGACAGTCGGAGGCCCCCCTGATGTAGATTCTTCTTCCAGTATTTTTTATTATTTCCAAAAATAACTTTCGTGGAGTTTCAGGACTTTTGGAGTTGTGCGGAATAGGTCTCTATATTTGCTCCTTTTCCAGCCCAGAATTCCAGTTGCCAGCATTCTCCCTCCTTATGTAAACCTTGTAAAATAAGAGAGAATAGGCATAAGTATTGTGACATAATGTGTAATAACAGCCCATAATGCAGTAAATATCGATATAAAAGCATGATGCAAAATGGACGTATCAACTCCCCCAAGCTTAGAGCTCGCTTGTCCTCAAGCGGAAGCCGATAACAATAAATATGTCCACATGTTTAGAGGTGGAGGTGTCGATAAAATAAAATACGGACATGAGGGCATCATGATTGTTCTCATAACAGCAACATATATGGATATAGTCATATGATTTCTTATGCTCAAGTAATAATCTACTCACAATGGGAAGTATGAATCAGAAACTTTATTGGGAACTAACAAACTATAATCTCAGTCATTGCAACAATTGCAATTTATCATAACATCAGAAAGAGTCTATGTCAGAGCTTTCTAGCAAGTCCACATACTCAACTATCATTTAGTCTTTCACAATTGCTAACACTCACGCAATACTTGTGGTTACGGAGTTTTAGTCGATTACGTAGAAAGATAGGGGCTTATAGTTTCGCCTCCCAACCTTTTACCTCAAGGGTAATGTCAACAATAATAACTCATGCTACCCTATATCCAATTAGATATATATATCAGGATCTTTCCAACACACTGTGCTTGCCAAAGGATAAAATGTAAAAAGGAAAGGTGAAGATCACCATGACTCTTGCATAAGGTAGAAGATAATAATAAAAGATAGTCCCTTCACAGAGGGAATCAGAGGTTGCCATGCAACTTCAGGGTTGGATGCACAAAATCTTAATGCGAAAGAACGTCACTTTATATTGCCACTTGTGATATAGACCTTTATTATGCAGTCCGTCGCTTTTATTTCTTCCACATCACAAGATCTTATAAAGCTTATTTCCTCCACACCAATCAATCGTACATATTTAGAGAGCTTTTTTTATTGCTTGCACCGATGGCAACTTACTTGAAGGATCTTACTCAATCCATAGGTAGATATGGTGGACTCTCATGGCAAAAGTGGTTTAAGGGTTTTTGGAAGCACAAGTAGTATCTCTACTTGGTGCAAAGAATTTGGCTAGCATGAGGGGGAAAGGCAAGCTCAACATGTTGGATGATCCATGACAATATACTTTATCTCAGATATAAGAAAACATAACCCATTATGTTGTTTTCTTTGTCCAACATCAACTCTTTAGCATGTCATATTTTAACGAGTGCTCACAATCATAAAAGATGTCCAAGATAGTATATTTATATGTGAAACCTCTCTTCCTTTATTACTTCCTATTAATTGCAACGATGACCAAAACTATGTTTGCCAACTCTCAACAACTTTTAATCATCATACTCTTTCTATGTGAAGTCATTACTCTTCATAAGATCAATATGATCTCTTCGTTTCTTTTTATTCTTTTCTATTTCTTTTATTCCCTCAAGATCATAGCAAAATAATCAAGCCCTTGACTCAACACTAATCTTTATTATATAGCTCACGAACTCGATTACGTAGAGGGATCATAAAGCAAAACTCAAAACTAAATCATGCTAAAACTTTATGCTACTAGATCAAGATAATACTAAAAGGATCGAACTAAGAAAAATGGTAAAGATAAAGATGTGGCGGTGATACGATACCGGGGCACCTCCCCCAAGCTTGGCAGTTGCCAAGGGGAGTGCCCATACCCATGTGATTATGTCTCCTTCTTCGGAGGTGATGATGTGATATTCTTGGCGATGATACTCCTCAGGATATGATTCTCTTCTTTGAGCTTATTAAGTTGTTGCTTGAGATCCATTATCTCCTTACGAAGCTTTCCTGTAACGGCCGAAGCTCCTTGCACCCAAGGGTGTTGCATAGCTGCGGGAGAACAAGTGACACTCTTCTTCATATTTTCATAAGAAAGAAATCTAACGTTGGAAGTGATAACCGAGTTTGGAATAGCCAAGCTCTGTAGTTCTCCCATTGTAAATCCAGCTCGGAAGCGAGAAGTGACTTCTTGATCCTCCTCCATGGCGTCTATCCTCTTCAAATCAGCCTCCATATCTTCCTCCGTTGTTGGCCCGAAGGGGTCAGCGTCGTTGTTTGTCCTTGATCTCGGTGCCGGATGAGACACCCGGCTCTCCCCGACTGACTCTTGAGAAGACATCTTGTCTAACCTGCAGCAGCAACAACTCAAAATGAAAACAGAGGATATTTGCGTGATACAGGAGTCAAAACCTTTGGGAGATTATATAATTAATTTTTACTGACCAAAATACATATTGTGTAAGAAAACGGAGTCCGGAGAGCACACGAGGTGCCCACGAGGCAGGGGGCGCGCCCAGGGGGTAGGGCGCGCCCTCCACCCTCGTGGAGCCCTCGTGTCCTTCCCGGACTGCTTCATATTTTTCTATTTTTCTAAATATTCCAAAACGGAGAAAAAATGCCATTAGAACTGTTTTTTGTCGGTTTACTTACCGTACCACATACCTATTCCTTTTCGGAGTCTGAAACGGTCTGGAAAGTGTCCCTTATGTATTCCTCCGGGGTTACGGTTTCAATAACATTGGTTTCAACATTTATGGGATTGCCTGAGATATAATGTTTGATTCTTTGACCATTCACGACCTTCGGATTTGTGCCCTCGAAGTTGTTGATTTTTATGGCATTGGAACGATAGACCTCCTCGATAACGTAAGGACCTTCCCATTTAGAGAGAAGTTTTCCTGCAAAAAAATCTTATACAGAGTTGTATAGCAATACATAATCACCTATATTAAACTCGCGCTTTTGTATCCTTTTGTCATGCCACCTTTTAACTTTTTCTTTAAACAATTTGGCATTCTCATAAGCTTGGGTTCTCCATTCATCAAGTGAGCTAATGTCAAATAACCTCTTCTCACCGGCAAGATTGAAATCATAATTGAGTTCTTTAATAGCCCAATAAGCCTTATGTTCTAGTTCAAGAGGCAAGTGACATGCTTTTCCATAAACCATTTTATACGGAGACATACCCATAGGATTTTTATATGCAGTTCTATAGGCCCATAATGCATCATCAAGTTTCTTGGACCAATTCTTTCTAGATCTATTAACAGTCTTTTGCAAAATTGCTTTAAGCTCTCTGTTACTCAATTCTACTTGACCACTAGACTGCGGGTGATAAGGAGATGCAATTCTATGATTAACATCATATTTAGCAAGCATTTTATGGAAAGCACCATGAATAAAATGTGAACCACCATCAGTCATTAAATATCTAGGGACTCCAAACCTCAGAAAAATAACTTCTTTAAGCATCTTAATAGAAGTGTTATGATCATCACTACTAGTTGGAATAGCTTCTACCCACTTAGTAACGTAATCAACAACAACTAAAATATTTTTATATCCATTAGAGGCAGGAAAAGGTCCCATATAATCAAAGCCCCAAACATCAAATGGTTCAATAACAAGTGAATAGTTCATAGGCATTTCTTGACGTCTACTAATATTACCAATTATTTGACATTCATCACAAGATAGGACAAACTTACAGGCATCCTTGAAGAGAGTAGGCCAGTAAAAACCGGATTGCAATAACTTATGTGCAGTTCTGTCTCCAGCGTGGTGTCCTCCATAAGCCTTGGAGTGACACTTGCGTAGGATCTGTTCCAATTCATGCTCAGGTACACAACATCTAATAATACCACCTACTACTTCTTTATAAAGATGTGGGTCATCCCAAAAGTAATGTCTCAGATCATAGAAAAAACTTTTTCTTTTGCTGGTATGTGAAACTAGGTGGTATAAATTTAGCAACAATATAATTAGCATAATCAGCATACCATGGAGTAGTACGAGAAGTATTTATGACATTTAATTGTTCATCAGGAAAGTTATCATCAATAGGTAGCGGGACATCAAGAACATTCTCTAGCCTAGACAAGTTGTCTGCAACGGGGTTCTCAGCTCCCTTTCTACCAATAATATGCAAATCAAATTCTTGTAGCAAGAGAACCCATCTAATAAGTCTAGGTTTAGCATCTTTATTTTCCATAAGATAGCAGCATGATCCGTGTGAATAGTTACTTTAGAATCAACAATATAAGGTCTAAACTTATCACAAGCAAATACGACTGCTAAGAATTCTTTTTCAATAGTAGCATAATTTCTCTGGGCATTGTCTAGAGTTTTACTAGCATATTGAATAACATTTAATTTCTTATCAACTCTTTGCCCTAGAACAACACCTATAGCATAATCAGTAGCATCACACATAATTTCAAAGGATAAATTCCAATCAGGTGGCTGAACAATAGGTGCAGAGATCAATGCTTTCTTAAGTATTTCAAATGCCTCCACACAATCATCATCAAAGACAAATGGTATGCCTTTTTGTAATTAATTAGTCAGAGGCCGAGAAATTTTTGAGAAGTCCTTAATGAACCTCCTATAAAAACCGGCATTACCAAGGAAGCTTCTTATACCTTTGATGTCCTTGGGACATGGCATCTTTTCAATAGCATCAACCTTGGCTTTATCAACCTCAATACCTCTTTTAGAAACTTTATGCCCCAAGACAATACCTTAATTAACCATAAAGTGGCACTTTTCCCAATTCAAGACAAGATTAGTTTCTTCACATCTTTGCAAAACTCGATCAAGGTTGCTCAAGCAATCATCAAAAGAGGATCCATAAACGGAGAAATCGTCCATGAAAACCTCACAAATCTTTTCACAGAAGTCAGAGAATATAGCCATCATGCATCTTTGAAAGGTAGCAGTTGCATTACATAAACCAAAAGGCATACGTCTATAAGCAAAAATACTGAAAGGGCAAGTGAAAGTGGTCTTTGATTGATCATCGGCTGACACAGGTATTTGAGAGAAACCAGAATAACCATCTAGAAAGCAAAAATGTGTATGTTTGGATAATCTTTCTAGCATTTGATCGATAAAAGGTAAGGGGTAATGATCCTTTTTAGTAGCTTTATTTAACTTGCGGAAATCAATTACCATCCTATAACCTGTAATAATTCTTTACGGAATCAATTCATCTTTATCATTACGAACGACAGTAATACCTCCTTTCTTAGGGACACAATGGACATGACTTACCTACTGACTATCAGCAACGAGATAAATTATACCTGCCTCAAGGATCTTTAGTATTTCCTTTCTTACCACTTCTTTCATCTTAGGATTCAGCCGTCATTGGTGATCACGAACTGGTTTGGCATCTTTCTCCAAATTTATTTTATGTTGACATAGAGTGGGACTAATGCCCTTAAGAGTATATCCAATAGCAGCACGGTGCTTCTTCAGAGTTTTCAATAATCTCTCTTCTGCATGCTCTGAAAGGTTAGCACTAAATAATAACATTATATATCTTTTTCTCATCAAGATAAGCATATTTAAGGGTATCAGGCAATGGTTTAAGCTTAAACATGGGATCACCCTTGGGTGGAGGAGGATCCCCTAGGATTTCAACAGGCAAATTGTGTTTCAGGATGGGTTCCTGTTTAAAGAATACTTCATCTATTTCCCTTCTTTCATTCATAAACATATCATTTTCATGGTCTAGCAAATATTGTTCTAAAGGATCACTAGGAGGCACGGCAATAGAAGCAAGACCAATAATTTCATCTTTACTAGGCAATTCCTCTTCACGGTGTTGTCTACGAAATTTAGAGAAATTAAACTCATGAGACATATCACCCAAACCAATAGTAACAACATCCTTTTCGCAGTCTATCTTAGCATTAACAGTGTTCAAGAAGGGTCTACCAAATATAATGGGACAAAAGCTATCTTGTGGGGAACCAAGAACAAGAAAATCATCAGGATATTTAGTTTTCCCACACAAGACTTCAACATCTCTAACAATTCCGATTGGTGATATGGTATCTCTATTGGCAAGCTTAATGGTAACACCAATATCTTCTATCTCAGCAGGTGCAATATCATGCATAATTTCTTTGTATAAGTCATGAGGTATAGCACTAGCGCTGGCACTCATATCACATAATCCATGATAACAATGATCTCCTATTTTAACAGAAATAACAGGCATGCCTACCACGGGTCTATGTTTATCTTTAGCACAAGGTTTGGCAATTCTAGCAGTTTCATGACGGAAATGAATAACATGCCCATCAATATTATCAGACAAGAGATCTTTAACAATAGCAATATTAGGTTCAACTTTAACTTGCTCAGGAGGTGTATAAGTTCTAATATTGCTATTATGAACCACAGTTGAAGCTTTAGCATGATCTTTTATCCTAATAGGGAAAGGTGGTTTCTCAACATAAGAAGTAGGCACAATAGGATCATTATAAGTGATAATATTTTCTTCAACTTTAATAGGTGCAACTACTTTTACTTCTATTGGAGGATGATATTTAAACCACTTCTCCTTAGGGAGATCAACATGAGCAGCAAAAGATTCACAGAAAGAAGCTACTATCTCAGAGTCAAGTCCATATTTAGTGCTAAATTTACGGAAAACATTGGCATCCATAAAAGATTTAACACAATCAAACTTAGGTGTCATACCTGACTCCTTACCTTCGTCGAGATCCCAATCTTCAGAGTTGCGTTTAATTCTTTCCACTAAGTCCCATTTGAATTCAATAGTCTTCATCATAAAAGAGCCAACACAAGAAGTATCGAGCATGGCGCGATTGTTATCAGAAGGCCGAGCATAAAAACTTTGAATAATTATTTCTCTTGGAAGCTCATGACTGGGGCATGAATATAACATTGATTTAAGCCTCCCCCAAGCTTGAGCGATGCTTTCTCCTTCGCGAGGCCAAAAATTATATATATATATAATTGCGATCACGATGAACAAGATGCATAGGATAAAACTTCTGATGAAATTCCAATTTCAATCGTTTGTAGTTCCATGACCCCGTATCATCACATAGCCTATACCATGTAAATGCATCTCCCTTCAAAGATAAAGGGAAGACCTTCTTCTTAATAACATCATCGGGTATACCTGCAAGCTTAAATAATCCACAAACTTCATCCACATATATTAAGTGCTCATCAGGATGCTTTGTTCCGTCTCCTGCAAAAGGATTAGCTAGAAGTTTTTCTAACATACCCGAAGGAATTTCAAAGTAGACATTTTCATTTTCAGTAGGTTCAGTAGGTTGAGGAGCAACTCTTTGCTCTACTGGTCGGAGTGAAGATACGCCGAACAAGCCCCTCAGAGGATTACTTTCCATAGTAACAATTGACAGTAAATTTCAGCACACTGTATAAATTTTTCCTTACCAAATTCCACCTACCAAAGGCGCTTCACTCCCCGGCAACGGTGCCAGAAACTAGCTTAGTTGACGGGGTGTGAGTGTCGCTTACCTAGCCTCCCCGGCAACGGCACCAGAACAGAGTCTTGATGACCCACAAGTATAGGAGATCTATCGTAGTCCTTTTGATAAGTAAGAGTGTCGAACCCAACGAGGAGCGTATGAAATGATAAGCGGTTTTCAAAGAAGGTATTCTCTGCAAGCACTGGAAATTATAGGTAATGAGATAGTTTTGTGATAAGATAATTGGTAACGAGCAACAAGTAACAAAAGTAAATAAAGTGTAGCAAGGTGGCCCAATCCTTTTTGTAGCAAAGGACAAGCCTGGACAAACTCTTATATAGAGAAAAGTGCTCCCGAGGACACATGGTTATTATCGTCAAGCTAGTTTTCATCACGTTCATATGATTCGCGTTCGGTACTTTGATAATTTGATATGTGGGTGGATTAGTGCTTGGGTGCTTTCCTTACTTGGACAAGCATCCAACTTATGATTAACCCCTATTGCAAGCATCCGCAACTACAAAACAAGTATTAAGGTAAACCTAACCATAGCATGAAACATATGGATCCAAATCAGCCCCTTATGAAGCAACGCATAAACTAGGGTTTAAGCTTCTGTCACTCTAGCAACCCATCATCTACTTATTACTTCCCAATGCCTTCCTCTAGGCCCAAATAATGGTGAAGTGTCATGTAGTCGACGTTCACATAACACCACTAGAGGAGAGACAACACACATCTCATCAAAATATCGAACGAATACCAAATTCACATGACTACTAATAGCAAGACTTCTCCCATGTCCTCAGGAACAAACATAACTACTCACATATTCATGTTCATAATCAGAGGAGTATTAATATGCATATAGGATCTGAACATATGATCTTCCACCAAATAAACCAACTAGCATCAACTACAAGGAGTAATCAACACTACTAGAAACCTACAGGTACCAATCCCAGACTTGGAGACAAGAATTGGATACAAGAGATAAACTACGGTTGAGAGGAGATGGTGCTGGTGAAGATGTTGATGGAGATTGCCCTCTCCCAATGAGAGGAGCGTTGGTGATGACGATGGCGATGATTTCCCCCTCCCAGAGGGAAGTGTCCCCGGCAGAACAGCTCCGCCAGAGCCCTAGATTGGTTCCGCCAAGGTTCCGCCTCGTGGCGGCGGAGTCTCGTCCTGAAAGCTTGCTTCTGATTTTTCTTCGGACGAAAGACTTCATATAGCAGAAGATGGCCACCGAAGGGCTAATCAGGGGCCCACGAGGCGTGGCGCGCCTGGGATAGGGCGCGCCCACCCTCGTGGGACAGGTGGAGGCCCCCCTGACGTAGATTCTTCTTCCAGTATTTTTTATTATTTCCAAAAATAACTTTCATGGAGTTTTGTGACTTTTGGAGTTGTGCAGAATAGGTCTCTAATATTTGCTCCTTTTCCAGCCTGCATTCCAAATTGCCGGCATTCTCCCTCCTTATGTAAACCTTGTAAAATAAGAGAGAATAGGCATAAGTATTGTGACATAATGTGTAATAACAGCCCATAATGCAATGAATATCGATATAAAAGCATGATGAAAAATGGACGTATCAAGGATATGCATCACACAATCTCAGATTCATCTATTCAACCAACACAAAGAACTTCAAAGAGTGCCCCAAAGTTTGTACCGGAGAGTCGAGACGAAAACGTGTGCCAACCCCTATGCATAAGTTCACAAGGTCACTGAACCCGCAAGTTGATCACCAAAACATACATCAAGTAGATCACGTGAATATTCCATTGTCACCACAGATAAGCACATGCAAGACATACATCAAATGTTCTCAAATCCTTAAAGACTCAATCCGATAAGATAACTTCAAAGGAAAACTCAATCCATTACAAGAGAGTAGAGGGGAGAAACATCATAAGATCCAACTATAATAGCAAAGCTCATGATACAACAAGATCGTGCCAAATCAAGAACACGAGAGAGAGAGAGAGAGAGAGAGAGAGATCAAACACATAACTACTGGTACATACCCTCAGCCCCGAGGGTGAACTACTCCCTCCTCATCATGGAGAGCGTCGGGATGATGAAGATGGCTACCGGTGAGGGATCTACCCTCCGACAGGGTGCCGGAACAGGGTCTCGATTGGTTTTTGGTGGCTACAGAGGCTTGCGGCGGCGGAACTCCCGATATAGGTTATTTTCAGGAAGTTTGGGGATATATAATAGGTGTTGGCGTCAGGAACAAGTCAGGGGGGGTCCACGAGGCGACCACGAGATAGGGGGGCGCGCCCCCACCCTCGTGGTGGCCTCGAGACTCTTCTGGTCCATCTCCGGTACTCCGTGGGCTTCTTCTGGTCCAAAAACAATCTCCGTGAATTTCCAGGTCAATTGGACTCCATTTGGTAGTCCTTTTTTGCGATACTCAAAAACAAGGAAAAAACAGAAACTGGCATTGGGCTCTAGGTTAATAGGTTAGTCCCAAAAATCATATAAAATAGCATATAAATGCATATAAAACATCCTAAATGGATAATATAATAGCATGAAACAATCGAAAATTATAGATACGTTGGAGACTTATCAACCACGCGCACCTTGCCGCCCTGCATCGAACCTCACGCCTGCCCGCCGACCCCACGCCGCCCCGCACCCTCACCGCCCTGACCCGACCGCACACCGCCGCCACCACCATCCCCACGCCGCCTCTCCCGACCGCACCGCCGCCTCCCCAACCCCATGCCGCCCCGACCAGACACCGCCGGCTGCCTCGATCACCTCGCCGCCTCGACGCCACAAGACGCTGCCGCCGCCTGCCCCACGACGACCAGCCTCCAAGACACCTCCTCGCTGCCCGGCTGACGGAGTCGGCCTCCTCCACCAACACCGCCCTCCACCTCCCCCACTCCGGTTAGCCCCCTCCCCCTCTCTTTTTTTCAAATTGTTTCTCTGTTAGTTGTAGTTAGTTTACTTAGTGTAGTTAGTGTAGTTAATTAGTGTAGTTTAGTTAGTGTAGTTTATTTAGTGTAGTGTAGTTTAGTTAGTGTTTTTAGCTAGTGTAGTTTGGTTAGTTAGTGTACTGTAGTTTACTTAGTGTAGCGTAGTTTAGTTAGTTTAGTTAATCTAGTTTAGTTGCAGTTAGTTAGTGTTTATTTTAGTGTAGTTTAGTTAGTGTTCGAGGGTCGCAGAGGGGTCGAGGGTCGAGGGTCGCCGAGTGGTCGAGGGTCGGGGCAGAGGGTCAAGGACCGCCGGTCGCCGAGGGGATAGATGGTCGAGCCAGTGGGTCCCACCGGTCCCGGCGTTGTCGCCCACACCGAGAATCCCCCGGTTCGAGTGCTGACCCGTCGACATACCTATGGTCGACCAAGGACGAGGGGTTAGGGGTTCCTCGCCGTTGATGGAACCCTAAATGACGACTATTTAGGTTACGAAGTGTCAATGTGCGAGATACATGTGGCGGTCGGCGTCGAACACTACATCCACGTCCCGCAAGTGACGCAAGCGCCCGGCCTCCCGCAGCAACAGTTCTCGGGGCCGATGGCGGTCGAGCACCTTGGCGAATTTGTCTTGCAGCCTCTACAATGAGGATTAAAAGCCAAGTGTTGAAACTTGAAACACCCAAACTGACTCATGAAAAAAATCAAAGCGTAGAAAGAAAAACCAAAGACGAAACAATACGTAGTGAGAGGTTGTGCAACTAGGTTGATATTCTGTAACAGCTTTTTGGACGAATTTGAGAGGATGATGGTGAAGAACTCGAAAGCCATTGGTGTCTTTCGACTTCTTCGCCATCATCCTCTCCAATTCATTAAAATAGCTGGTACAGAAAATCATCCTAGTTGGACAACCTCTCACTATGTATTGTTTCGTCTTTCGTTTTCTTCCTCCGCCCTGATTTTTTGTCAGTTTAGTTGTTTGAAGTTTCAAAACTTGGCTTTTAATCCTCATCGCCGAGCGTTCCGAGGGTCGAGGATGGCCGAGGGGTCGAGGGTCGCCACGGGGTCGAGGGTCGAGGGATCGAGGGTCGAGGATCAACGAGGGTCGAGGGGTCGAGGGTCCCTGAGCGGTCAAGGGTCGCCGAGGGGTCAAGGGTCACCAAATGGTCGAGGGTCGCCGAGGGGTCGAGGGTCACCCAATGGTCGAGGGTCGCCGAGGGGTCGAGGATCACCGAGGGTCGAGGGTCGAGGGTTCGAGGGTCGAGCGTCCCCGAGTGGTCGAGGGTTGCCGAGGGGTCGAGGGTCGAGGGTCACCAAGTGGATGAGTGTCGCCGAGGGGTCAAGGGTTGCCGAGGGGTCAAGGGTCATCCAGTGGTCGAGGGTCGCGAAGGGTCGAGGGTCGAGGGGTCCAGGACCAAGGTGTCGAGTGTCCCCGAGTGGTCGAGGGTCGCCGAGGGGTCGAGGGTCACCGAGTGGTCAAGGATCGCCGAGGCATCGAGGGTCGCCAAGGGTCGAGGTGTCGAGGGGTCGAGGGTCGAGGAGGGGTCGAGTTCATGTTAGGTATTTAATTTTTTTGTGTTGTACTTGATGATGATACACTTCAGTTATATGCATATTATTATTCATGTCAGTATTAAAAAAATATGTTGTACTAATTTCGTTTACTCTAGGTCATGGCAGGTGTTGAAAGATGGTGGGCGCGGGTAAGGAGCGCTCCGAGGCTCCTTCTTCGTCAGTGCATGGTGGGAGGGGTACTTCCGTTCCACCCCAGACTCTCCGGACAGCGTTGGTCGATAGTATGATGACACCGGTGGGCGCTTCTTCGCCGGCGTCGTTGCCCACCGGGAGAGGAGGTCGGGGAGGATGTGGCCGTGGGAGAGCTAGACAGGCTCATATGCCTTCCTCGCTGCCACCCCTAGCTGATTCACCCGAGCACAGGACTGCTAGGGTGGACACGTCTGAGGAGGAGGCTACGCGGACTCCGATCCATGAGCCTCGGGTCGACGGGCCTTCGGCCCACGAGACTTGGCCCCACGAGACTCCGTCCCAGGAGACGTCCGGATGGGGTAACTGGACGGGTCTGCCTGAGGGGCCGAGGGGCCATGCTGATGGTGGCGAGGATTCGACTGATGGTGAGGGCGAGGTGGTTGAGGGGGCCACCATCTACCAGCGTGGTTGTACACGGCTCCCGCCCGTGACGACGACCCGCGAGCAGAGGTGGTTGATTTTCCCTGATGGGGAGAGGTAAGTGCATTTTACTCTTTTTGTACCATTTGCCTTCACGTTTCTTAAAATATCTAATGCGTTGGCCTTGTCATACTGCAGGGGTTGGCACCATGCTGATGCTGTGCGCAGTCCCAACTCGGTCCTTGGTGTGCTTTGCAGGCAAAACTTCCCCGGGTTTGTCACGTGATGCGGCTTGGACTACGTTGGTATTTCCCCAAAGAGGAAGGGATGATGCAACACAGCTATGGTAGGTATTTCCCTCAGTGATGAGACCAAGGTTATCGAACCAGTAGGAGAACCACGCAACACTACATAAACGGTACCTGCACAGAAAGAACAAACACTTGCACCCCGACGTAAAAGAGGGGTCATCAATCCCTCACGGGTAAAAAGTTAGGTAAAATTGTAGATTGGATAAATAGATCTCGTGGGAACACGAGATAAATCAAATAACAATAAATTGCAACAAGGAATCTTTGTGCTTTTGGATTAATAGATCTGAAAATAAAAGCAAATAAAAATATATCTCGAAGGCAAATATGATAAAGAAGAGACCCAGGGGCCGTAGATTTCATTAGTGGCTTCTCTCGAGAAAAATAGCATATGGTGGGTAAACAAATTCCTGTTGGGCAATTGATAGAACTTCAAATAATCATGACGATATCTAGGCAATGATCATTACATAGGCATCACGTCCAAGATTAGTAAACCGACTCTTGCCTGCATCTACTACTATTACTCCACAGATCTACCGCTATCCAGCATGCATCTAGTGTATTAAGTTCATTGAGAAACGGAGTAATGCAATAAGAATGATGACATGATGTAGACAAGATCTTTTCATGTAGGAATAGACCCCATCTTATTATCCTTAATAGCAACGATACATACGAGTCATTTCCCTTTCTGTCACTGGGATTGAGCACCGTAAGATCGAACCCATCACAAAGCACCTCTTCCTATGGCAAGAAAAATTGATTTAATCGGCCTAACTAAACCAAAGATTCGAACAAGAAATACGAGGCTATAAGTAATCATGCATATAAGAGATCAAAAGACTCAAATAACTTTCATGGATAAAAACACAGATCTGATCATAAACTTAAAGTTCATTGGATCCCAACAAACACGCCGCAAAAAGAGTTACATCAAATAGATCTCCAAGAGACCATTGTATTGAGAATGAAAAGAGAGAGAGACATGAAGCCATCTAGCTACTAACTACGGACCCAAAGGTCTACAACAAACTACTCACGCATCATCGGAGAGGCACCAATGAGGATGATGAACCCCTCCTTGATGGTGTCTAGATAGGATCTGTGGTTTCTGGAACTTGCGACAGCTGGAATTGTTTTTCATTGACTCCCCTAGGGTTTCTGGAATATTGGGGTATCTATAGAGCAAAGAGGCGGTATGGGAGGCGGCTGAGGTGGGCACAACCCACCAGGGCGCGCCTCGGCCCCCAGGCGTGCCCAGATGAGTTGTGCTCCCCTCAGAGCCCCCTCTGGTACTTCCTTGGCCCAACTTGTGTCTTCTGGTCCAAAAAAATCTCCAAAAAGTTTCGCTGCGTTAGGACTCCGTTTGGTATCGATTTTCTGCGAAGTAAAAAACAACAACTGGCACTGTGCACTATGTCAATAGGTTAATCCCAAAAAATGATATAAAATTGCTATAAAATTATTATAAAACATCCAAGAATGATAATATAACAACATAGAACAATCAAAAATTATAGATATGTTGGAGACATATCAGCATTCCAAAGCTTAATTCCCACTCGTCCTCGAGTAGGTAAATGATAAAAACAGAATTTTTGATGTGGAATGCTGCCTAACATGTTCGTCACATATTCTTTTCTTTGTAGCATGGACGTTTGTAATTTTTATATGGTTCAAAGAAACAGTCTAGTTTTGACATGAAGATTTCAATACTCAAGCATATCAACAAGCAACCATGTCTTTCAAAATATTAACACCAAAGCAAGTAATCCCTAGCCCATTATTCTCAATCATTGATCCATTCATGAAACACTCGCATATTAGCTACACCTAGTGCTCAAGTACGATCATAGTGCCCCTTAGTTGGCTCTTTATAAGAGAAGATGGAGACTCAAAATAAAAATTGCATAAAGTAAATAGAAAGGCCCTTCGCAGAGGAAAGTAGGGATTTGTAGAGGTGCCAGAGCTCAAAGCAAAAAAGATAGAGATAAAACATTTTTGGTGGCATGGTTTTCCTGTCAACGAAAATGACCGAGTAGTTCCCAATACTTTCCATGCTAGACATATCATAGGCGGTTCCCAAATACAATAAAGTTTATTCCTTTTTCCACCATACTTTCACATTCCACGGCTAACCGAATCCACGGTTGCCGTCCATACCAACACTTTCTAAGGAATTTATTATTTGACAACATAAAGTAAATTCTTTTTTCATTTCGGGACTGGGCATCCCTAATACCTTTGTCGTACTCTCGTGGAATTACAAGTGAATAAACACTCACCTTGAGAATAACACATCTAGCATGGAAAAATATCATCCCAACCCCTACTGTTTGATGAGCGGTACGAGCACACAGAAGAGAAATTTATTTTGAAAATTAGAGATGGCGCATAAAAATTTTCTTAGGACGACAAAAGAATACCGCATATAGGTAGGTATAGTGGACTCATATGGCAAAACTGGTTTAAGGATTTTGGATGCACAAGTAGTGATCATACTTAGTGCAAATGAAGGCTAATAAAAGATTGAGAAGCACCCAACAAAGAAACGAAAAATCTCATAAGCGAGCCTTAAGCATAACTAACATCGAATAATGCACCACAAGTATGATGTATTTCATTTCGTAACTATTGACTTTCGTGCTTGCATAGGGAATCACAAACCTTAACACCAATATTCTTACTAAAGCATAATTACTCATCAACATGACTCACATATTATATCATCATATCGCAACACTATTACAAGGAATCAAGTTTATTATGTCCAATGATCTTCATGAAAGTTTTTATTATATCCCTCTTGAATATATATCACTTTTGGACTAATTTCATATGTTGCTTTTGATAGCTCAAACAAATCTAAGTGAAGAACATAAGCATAAAAAATTTCTTCTCTCAAAATAATTTAAGTGAAGCATGAGAGAATTTCTTAAAAAATTTACTAACTCTCAAATAAATCTAAGTGAAGCATGAGAGCATTTCCTCAAAAATACTAAAGCACACCGTGCTCAAACAGATATAAGTGAAGCACACAATATTTTATTTTTGCATTATATCTACTGCATTCCAACTTTGATATGGCTCAAACCCCCCGATAGAGTCCATAGATTCAACAAAATAAGCACACAATGCAAAGAAAACAGAATCTGTCAAAAACAGAACAGTCTGTAGCTATCTGAAAACTTCGAATACTTCTGTAACTCCAAAAATTCTAAAAAATTAGGACAACGTGGGAAATTTGCATATCAATCATGTGTAAAAAATTCAGAATTTTTTGTCGCTTCTGTTATTTTTGAAAATTATTTTACTGCACACAAAAGTTTCTGTTTTATAACAAGATCAAAGCAATTATCACCCAACATGATCCCAAAGGCTTTGCTTGGCACAAACACTAATTAAAACATAAAAACACAATCATAATAGTAGCATAATTGTGCAAACAGTCAAGAACAGAAAGAAAAAGACAAAAATAAATTTTATTCATTGGGTTGCCTCGAAACAAGCGCTATCGTTTTACGCCCCTAGCTATGTATAAAGCAAAGATTCACGTATTGTCATCTTTATTTTCCTTTTACTTAGAGGTGTTTTCGTTAGGAGGTTTTGCAAAAACAACATAAAACACCTTATCCATAGAGACTTTAGCACTATCAAGTGGCTTATCATCATATCCCCTTTAATTTCCGGCAACAATCCAAGAATAGTGTTGATTAACATGATTAAAAACTTGTTGGATTATATCTAAGACAAGACTTCCTTTTTAAGATTATCATCAAAGATTTGATTATCCCCAGGCAAATGTCTTAGCACATAATCACTATTATAAAGAATCTCTGTAAGGGCATTTTTATCCGTTAGTTGGTTTTGGTGATTGATGACAACACTTTTGCGGACTAATCTTGTGCATCGAATATTTCAGATATATATTGACTAGGCACAAGATGATTTCGTTCCCCTCGAAGGCTATGGAAGGCGTTTCTCTTCATTTCTTTTCGGTGGTATTGAGCCGTAGGGAAGCCGTACTATTAAGAGGGGGTCCGCGTTGGAAAGGTTGGGTGGATTCATCACGTACACATCTTCCTTTGCACCACCTTTCCTCTAGCCTTTAGAGCATCCTATGTTTTCATTGTCTATGCAATTATTGCTCATGCTTGCTGAACTAGGGCATGCGGTAGTACTGCTCCTTAGAGCGGTAGTACCGCAGGCCCTTGCGGTAGTATCGCCCGCTGGCGCGGTAGTACCGCAAGCGCCCACGGTAGTACCGCTTCTAGTAAGCGGTTGTACTGTGGCCGTAGTCCAGATATTCCCATCCTCTCCCTAGTGGGTGGCACCCATCACGGTAGTACCGCGCACAGGGCGCGGTAGTACCGTGGTATCTGGCTTAGTTCCGCAAGTACGCGGCAGTAAGGGGCGGATGTAATTTTTTACATCCGCGCCTCGCGCGGTAGTACCGCTGCTGGCTTACGGTACTACCGCGTCGGGTTTTTGCATCGACTCCAACTCTGCGGAAGTAGCCACGGATGTAATTTTTTATATCCGTGCCTTCCCATCTCTGGACAGCCCCTGCCTTGCGGTAGTACCGCATGAGGCGTGATACTGCGCCCGTGCAGCATTTACCGCCTCTGCTTTAGTGCATTTTGGGCCGTTCTGGTCTCTGCTGCGTGGGCGGTAGTACCGCGGGGCCCTGCGATAGTACCACGTTCCCCTGCGGTAGTACCGCGCCTCAAGTACGGTAGTACCGCGTTGCGCAGGCTGAGTTGGTGGACAACGGTTGGATTTGTTCTTCCACTATATAAGGGGTGTCTTCTTCCTATAGTTGACCACCTCTTCCACCTCTAAGCTCCATTATTTCTCCAAGCTCCATTTTCGCCCGATATCTCTCCCTAGCCAATCAAACTTGTTGATTCTCTAGGGATTGGTTGAGAAGGCCCCGATCTACACTTCCACCAAGAAAAATTTGAATCCCCCCACTAATCCCTTGTGGATCTTGTTACTCTTGGGTGTTTGAGCACCCTAGACGGTTGAGGTCACCACGGAGCCATAGTCCATTGTGGCGAAGCTTCATGGTGTTGTTGGGAGCCTCCAAAGTTGTGGAGATTGCCCCAACCTTGTTTGTAAAGGTTCGGTCGCCGCCTCCAAGGGCACCAATAGTGGAATCACGGCATGTCGCATTGTGTGAGGGTGTGAGGAATACGGTTGCCCTAGTGGCTTCTTGGGGCGTATTGTGCCTCCACACCGCTCCAACAGAGATGTACTTCCCCTCAAAGGGAAGGAACTTCGATAACACATCCTCGTCTTCACCGGTTCCACTCTTGGTTATCTCGTGCCTTTACTTGTGCAAGCTTATTTGTGTTATATCTCTTGCTTGCATGTGTGCATGTTGTTGTTGCATCATATAGGTTGCTCACCTAGTTGCATATCTAGACAACCTACTTTGATACAAATTTTAAATTGGTAAAGAAAAGCTAAAAATTGTTGGTTGCCTATTCACCCCCCTCTAGTCAACTATATCGATCCTTTCAATTGGTACCAGAGCCTCGTCTCTTGATTAAGGACTTTACCGTCCGAAGAGTATGGTTGACGTCCTAGACGGTGTGGAGGAGCACTCCGGTGCGAATCCGGTCTCGTCTACGGGAGATGGGGGAACCGCGGTCTCTCGTGAAGAATTCAATGTGGCGTTGGACACATTGAAAACCTCCATGACGACCGAGGTCGAAAGCATGTTTAATAAATTCATAGAAGGGTTTAAACTTTCCATCGCACCGTTGAAAGTGGGTGATCCTGCTAACAAGGTGACGGATGCTACCTCCGACAAGGGGGAAGCTACTAGCGAGAAAGCTCCTTCTTCTAGTGGTAAAAATGGCACCGACATCTTTTCCCATGTGGAACCTCCACTTGTCTATGGTGGACCGCTTCCTTCCACTCATTTGAATCATGCCAGCCTGGCCCCTAAGATTGAGAAGAACGTGGAATTTGATTCTTGGGTCTATCGTTTTAAGTGTCATTTAAACCATGTGAACACTAACCTTTGGAGAATCATTGAAGAAGGTTTCTATCCGCATGACCGAAGCAACTTCACTCCTAGAGAAGCCGTGGATAATAAATTAAATGAGAATGCTCTCTTCATCATCCAAGAAGCAATCCCACCCGAAGATCTTCCTCATCTCCGGCCCTACTCCATGGCCAAAGATGCTTGGCACCAAGTGGTTTCCTTCTATTGGGGAAGCACAAGCATTCAATGCTCCAACTATGAAGTGGTGCAAGATGAAGCCGATGAGTTTGCAATGAAAGAAGATGAAGAACCTCGTGAGATTTATCGGAGGGTAACCAAACTCGCGGTCTCTCTCCGAGATCATGGAAGTAAGGACACGGATGAAAATTGGATCAAGCGCAAATTCCTCAAGGCTATGATGCCCTACCACAAAGCCATGTCCTCCGTCATTCGTCAAAGGCCGGACTTCTACACCTTGTCCTCAAGTGAAGTGTTGTATGAGTTTGTTGCTATAAGCATCTTGGACAAGTCCGCCGACAATGCGGTACTTCGCTCTCAAAGAGTAAAGAAGCCCAACCTTGCATTAAAGTCCAAGGTTAGTATGGAGGAAGAGGATGAAGAGGAAGAAGAGGAGAGCAACCTCGAAGATACGAAGTATGCCTATCATGAACACATGGCTCTTGCTTCAAGGCAATTTTGGAGCAAGAAGAACTCAAGGCCCAACTTCAACAAGAACAATTCAAGTGGCGCAAAGGGCAAGCAACGAGTGAGGACTTGCTTTAATTGTGGCAATGTGAGCCACTTTGTTGCGGAGTGCCCTTATGAGAAGAGGGAAGACGATGGTGGCAAGCTCATCCGAAAGGACAAGGCCAAGTCTTTCCCCAACAAGAGCAACTTCACCAAGAAGACTCCTCCCAATGCATTGGTGGTACAAGAAGAGTACAATGAGGATGATGACGACGATGAAGATGGTGGTCGGTTGCCATGGACTCCATTGCCATTGCGACGACTCCACGGGTGTCTCTCTTCGACTCACCCAACGAGAGCATCACCGCCAAGTGCCTCATGGCTAAAGCCACCAACAAGGTAACCCCCAACATCAAAACTACCATCATTAATCATCCTTCCTTGATGGATGGCATTGATGAACATGAGGGAACTAATGTGGAGGAGAATGAGTTTGATACCTTTATGGGTAAACTCAAGGGTAAATCCAAGAAGCACTTTATTGCGCTCTTGGAACAACTTGGTGAAGCCAATGACATGATCGAGGCTCACGAAGATACCATCTCTAAGATGGAGGGGCATAGTCATGACTATGCCGATGAGATTTCAGATCTTTCCAATGCTCTTGAGGAAGAGTGTGGTCTTTGTTTGGCTCTTGAGGAGTCACACAACGATGATCATGCTAAGTTAAAGAAAGATCTTGATCATGCTCTTGTTGTTTCTCGTGTGCTAAACTCAGAGAAGGCCAAGCTTGGGGTTGATCTTGCTAGACTCAAAGATGAGTTTGACATTCTCGACAAGGCTCACAAAGTCTTGAAGGGTGCTCATGCTAGTCTCAAGGAGTCTCATGATCAACTTCAAGTAAAGCTAACCAAGGAGAAAGCCACATTTCCTCATATGGTGTTAATTGATAATGCAAATGCTACTAACCCATGTTGTGAGCTTGTGCATCTTGTTGAGGAGAATGATAAATTAAGGACAAGCTTGAGAAGGGTCTTGTGTCTTGCATACAAGGCGAGAAGAACCTCAACGACCTTTTGAGCAATCAAAAGGAAGTTGTGGCCAAGGAAGGGATTGGGTACGCACCCAAGTACAAGATTAAGAAGAAGAATGACAAGACCAAACGAACTCCCCCTCTCAAGCAAACCTTTGTAAAGGAAGGAGAGGGTGCTACTAAGGAGAAGAAGAAGAACACCGTGAAGGGTGGTGATGCCAAGATGGGCAGCACTTCCCTTCCCAACAAAGCCGGCGACTTTAACCCTTCTTATGTATCGTGCCGTGCTAGTGATGGACATGTTTATGCCAAATTTGTTGGTTCTCCTTATGAGTACATTGAATGGTCTATCTGGGTCCCTAAGAACCTTTTCACTAACATCAAAGGACCCATTACAAAATGGGTACCTAAAACCAAGCATTGATCTCTTGTAGGTGTTGTTTCCAGTGGGGGATCATGGTTGCTCGAAAGTGGAGCTACAAATCATATGACTAGAAGCAAGGACTTGGTGGTGGACGTGCACAAGATTCCTTCTATGCCCACCAATGTCGAGTGGGGTGATGCCTCGTCTTCTAAGGTATTGGGACTTGGCAAGGTTGTCATTTCTCATGATCTCACGATCGAGAAGGTCATGCTTGTTGAGTCCCTTGCATACAATTTACTTTCCGTTTGTCAACTTGCAATCATGGGCTTCGCCACTTTCTTTGATATTGATATTGTGGCCCTCTTGTGGAGCAAGATTCTTAAAGTAGCCTTTGTTGGGCAGGTCGAGAACGGTATATATGTGATTAACTTTTCGGAGCGACCCGCTAAGACCGTGACATGCTTAATGGCTAAAGTTGACGTGGGATGGCTTTGGCATCGCCGTTTAGCCCATGTCAATATGAGATCTTTGCAAAGTCTTCTCAAGGGGGACCATGTTCATGGACTAACAAATGTTAGTTTTGCTAAAGATCGTGCTTGCAGTGCTTGTATCGAAGGAAAGCTACATGAGAAGGCTCACCCTCCCACGACTATCATTTACTCAAAGAGGCCTTTGGAGCTCCTTCACATGGATCTCTTTGGGCCTCCATCCTTTGATAGTCTTGGGGGTAGAAAGTATTGCTTGGTGATTGTGGATGACTACTCAAGATACACATGGGTATATTTCTTCAAGAGGAAGAGCGAGACCGAACAAACCGTCATTGACTTTGCAAATTAAGCCCAACGTCAATACAATGCAAAGATCTTGACTATAAGAAGCGACAACAGCACCGAGTTCAAGAACTACACCTTGGATGAGTTTCTTAGTGATGAGGGTATCAAGCATCAATATTCCGCACCATACACCCCTCAACAAAATGGTGTAGCGGAGAGGAAGAACCGGACGTTGATGGATGCGGCAAGGACCATGATGGCGGAGTTCAAGTCTCCATACAACTTTTGGGCCGAAACCATCAACACCGCGTGTCATGCATCCAATCGACTCTACCTCCGCAAGGGCTTGAACAAGACTCCATATGAGATTCTCACCGGTAACAAGCCCAACCTCAAGTACTTTCGGGTGTTCGGGTGTAGATGTTTCATTCTCAAGAAAGGTGTTCGTTTGTCTAAGTTTGAGGCTAGAGCTTATGAGGGCATATTTGTTGGTTATGCCACAAACTCTCATGCTTACCGTGTCCTCAATAAATCCAAGGGACTTATTGAGGAGACGTGTAACATGGAGTTTGATGAGAATAACGGCTCCCAAGTGGAGCAAAGTGGCACTTCTGATGTAGGTGATGAAATTCCTCCTCAAGCCATAAGAAGAATGGGTGTTGGTTTTATCCTACGCATTAAGGAACCCCTTGTGGCCGAAGGAGAAGGACAATTCTCCACTCAAATGGAGCCATCGCCAACCCAAGGCCCACACACTTCCGAAGAACAAAGTGAAGGCCCTCAACCTCATGAACAAAACCAAGGGCAAGATCATGCTCAAGACGGTGTTGACACATCAAGTAATGCTCAAGGTCTAGTTCTCTCCTCCGAGCAAGTTCAAGATCAAGAACAAGCTCAAGACATCGCTCAAGATGATCAAGTGACCGCTCCTCATCTCACCACCGAGGAGGAATTGGAGCGTCGTGCCACCAAGATTGCATCCTAGCTCTCCACCAAGGGTCATCTCATGAAAAATGTGCTTGGAAGCATTCAAAAGGGGTAAGCACTCAGAGACAATCGACAAACTATTGTTAACATCGGCGCTTGTCTCTTGTGTTGAACCCCAAAAGGTATATGAAGCACTCGAAGATCCGGATTGGCTTAATGCTATGCATGAAGAACTCAACAACTTCGAGTACAACAAGGTGTGGAGATTGGTGCCAAGGCCAACCGGGAACCACAATGTCATTGGAACCAAGTGGATATTCAAGAACAAGCAAGATGCTCATGGGACCATCATCCGCGACAAGGCAAGATTGATGGCACAAGGCTACTCCCAAGTCAAGGGTATCGATTACGGTGAAACCTTTGCTCCCGTTGCTCGCCTTGAATCCATTCGTTTGTTGATTGCTTATGCTTCTCATCACAACTTTAAGTTGCAACAAATGGATGTAAAGAGTGCTTTTCTTAATGGTCCCATTAATGAGTTGGTATATGTTAAGCAACCCCCCGCGTTCGAGGATCCCTACTTTCCTGATCATGTGTATCAACTCGATAAGGCACTCTATGGCCTTAAACAAGCCCCACGTGCGTGGTATGACCACCTTACCGAGTTTTTACAAGACCGTGGATTTGAAGTTGGGCTCATCGACCCCACTCTTTTTACTAAGAAGGTCAAAGGGGAGTTGTTTGTGTGCCAACTATATGTTGATGATATTATCTTTGGTTCCCCTAACAAAGCTTTCAATGAGGAATTTGCCGCTCTCATGACCTCAATATTCAAGATGTCTTCCATGGGAGAGTTGAAGTTCTTTCTCGGGTTCGAAGTGAAGCAAAGAAGAGAAGGAACCTTCATCAACCAAGCCAAATACACTCAAGACATGCTTAAGAGATTCAAGCTAAGTGATGTCAAGCCGGCTTCCACTCCAATGCCCACCAAGTGCCAACTTGACATTGATCCCAATGGTAAGCGGTGGATCAAAAGGTATATCGCTCCATGATTGGCTCCTTGCTTTACCTTTGTGCATCTAGACCGGATATCATGTTGAGTGTGGGAATTTGTGCACGGTTTCAAGCCGCACCTAAGGAAAGCCACTTTGTGTCGGTCAAGCAAATCTTTCGATATTTGGCTCATACCCCAAACTTTGGCCTATGGTACCCAAGGGGAGCAAACTTCAAGCTTGTAGGATATTCGGACTCTGATTGGGCGGGAGACAAAGTGGATAGGAAGTCCACTTCCGGAGGGTGCCAATTTCTTGGTTGCTCTTTGGTGAGTTGGTCCTCCAAGAAGCAAAGTTGTGTGTCTCTCTCGTCCACCGAAGCGGAGTATGTGGCGGCCGGTAGTTGTTTGCACAACTCTTATGGACGAGGCAAACTTTAAAGGATTACAGGGTCATTTGTGACAAAGTGCCTCTTTGGTGTGACAATGAAAGTGCCATCAAGATTTTTCTCAACCCGGTGCAACACTTCAAGACGAAGCATATTGAGATTCGGTATCACTTCACCGAGATCACATTAGGCGAGGGGAGATCGAGCTCAACTACGTCAACACCCGTGTTAACCTTGAAGATATTTTCACGAAGCCTTTGGATGAAGCTAGATTTCGCGAGTTAAGGCATGATCTAAATATCATTGATTTGAGCAATGTTGCTTGAACCCTTACACACTCCACCTCACTCAACTTGGTGTCTAATCTAGGTGTAGGCATGGACATATGGGGAGTGTTGTTCTCTCAATGAACTCTCCATCCCCCATTATGCATAAAGTGATCAACTCTTTCACATTAGCCATATTTTATGGTACTTGTGCTTCAAAGATGAGTTTTGGTCATGGGCCCAAGGATAATTATTCGCGGTGCCAAACACATTGACTCAAACAAAGGTGGCTCCGGCCACCGCCCTCTCCTTGGAGAGTTTGTGTCTCGTTTTTGGTCTTTGTTGTATCTTGCCTCTCTTCCTTCGTGCTGAGCTTGTGCTTGTGGTGTCCAGTGTGTTAGCTCTTTGGTGTGGTCTTTCGCTTGAAGGTTCCATGCTTCGGTCTTCTCTCGTTTGGTTGAAACTGCTTTTTCTTGAGCTCACGGTACTACCGCGGCCCGCCACGGTACTACCGCGTGGGGTTCGCGCGGTACTTCCTTACCTAGCGTGGCAGTAATTTTTTACTGCCACCTGGGGGAGCGGTACTACGGCCTCGGTGCGGTACTTCCGCCCGGGGCGGTACTACCGCAATGACGTGTGGTACTACCGCGTGAGGAGCGCATGGTACTTCCGCAGCCAGCGCGGCAGTAATTTTTTACTACCGCCTGGGGGAGCGGTACTAAAGCCAACGTGCGGTACTTCCGCCCGGGGCGGTACTACCGCGATGACGTGCGGTACTACCATGCGATCGAGGGCGCGTGGGGGTTAAACACGGGCAGGGGGAGTTCTAACTCCCCATACCCATTCGTCTCTCTCCCCACTCCGTCTCTCTCTCTCTCTCGCTCGCTCAAGAACGGCGCCGGAGGTCCTCGCCGGATCTCCGTCTCCGGCCGCTCTCCTCGGATTCCGACCGGTGGGATCGTTTCCTCAAAGACCCCCTCTTGCCATGGAACAAGGTTTGTCCCCAATCCCTCCCTTTTTCTTGTTCGTCTTGTTGTTTTTAGGTTTTGGGGAGATGCAAGTTGTTCTTGAGATTTTAGGCCAAATCTTTGCAAGAGTAGGATGTAGGAGAGTAGTTTTGTGTAGTGATGGTACTTGCTAAAGTTGTCTTGTGATCGACTTGATCGACCGTAGTACCGCGTGTTGTCACGGTTGTGCTCAGATCTCCATGGCCGTTTCGGATCTGCAACCGTGCGGTGCTACCGCTCTTCAGGTACGGTACTACCGCGCGTCCGGTACTACCGCCCTACTGATGCGGTACTACCGCGTCGCCGGTACTACCACTCCTTGGAGCTGTACTACCACACGTGGCGCAACACACGATACTACCGTTGTCGGGGAGGCTGATCGGACCCACGAACACCTATGGGACCGGCGGACCGAGTCCCTTTTGGTTCGGAGGGGGGCGGAGATCGCACGAAGAGCGGATCGAGGCGAAGCACACGAGCACTTTACCCAGCTTCGGAGCTCTCCGGAGAGATAATACTCCTACTGCTGCTTGTCTAATTGTATTGTGTTCTTGCTAGGGAGCACAGAGAGCTACAAAACCTAGCGTGAATGTCTCTGGTCTCGAATGAGTCGAACGGACCGAACCGAACCCCTTCTACGTTGCGCATGGGCCTCCTTTTATATGCTCAAGGGGTCTCCGACAGGTGGCAACGTAGATGAGGGTACAAATGGAAAAATAGTAGTTGGTACACCTACTTGAACAGTGTACAGTGTACTCTACCTAACCATGACGGCAAGGGACAAAAGCATTAAATGCCCGTCTCCTGTTGCCTAAGGCAACAGTGAGGGACCGTCGGGAGAGCGCCACCGTCGCCACGATGGCAAGCTTGTCGGCGCCGCTTATCGCTGCTCCCACCGGGCTGCACAGCCTCTTGACACGCTGGCATGGAATGGTCCCATGGCGACACGTTGGTGAATGAGCTGGAGCGGAGATGAAGAGAGTTGCTGCCGCGGCAAGTGCCTTGCCGCGGCTGAATCCTTGTCGCGTCCGGAGGCTTGTCGCTCTCGAGCCTTCCCGGCAAGCTCCTCTTGCCGGGTCTTGTCTTCTGCGTGCCTTGAGTGGCCTTCCGGCAAGCTCCTCTTGCCGGGCCTTGTCTTCTTGGTTAAATACTTTGTTCTTGAATGGCTCCAAAGGAACCACGGAGGATCTTGGCGGTGACCAGGCAAGCCCTGCCACGAGGTGCTGCAACTGCCCGTGCACGAGTTCGGGATACTAGGGTACCCCTACTCTAGTACACCGGCTGTGAGCCCCCGGTCTGGGCCACACACGGTGCCGAAGCTGTTGGGCCAGGCCCAAAACAGTGCATCGTTCACACGCGCCTTGATCACGCCAGTAACTTGCTCTGGACCCACCACGTCCCCCACGAACAGACGTGTCGAGCGTGGGCGTCGTGGGAGAGATCATGGGGGTTTCTTTATTAGAAAAGCGGAACGTCCGCCCCTCTCCCTCCTTATAAATAGGGGAAACAGGGCAGGTCGCCCACGCCGCCATTGCTGTCTCGTCTCGAAAACCACCGCCGCTCCCCCTTCTTCTCTAGTGCGAAGAGCAGCGCTCCGCCCCTTCGCCACGCGCCATCAACGCCGTCGGTCTCCTCCATCGCCTCCGCCATGGCTCCGAAAGCCGACAAGGGGAAGGGCGTGAAGTCGGCCGAGGCGCAGCGGCTCGCGGCGCTCCGAAAGGAGCGGGCCATCTTCTCCCCTCAGCTCGATGCAAAGGAGCTGAGGGAGGGCTACTACCTCTTCTCGTCGACGGAGACGCGTGCGCATCCGCGCACGAAGGTACTCCCCGCCACCGCTTCGGAACTAGCCCCAACTGGGTACCCTTTCTTTGCGCTTTTCTTCTATTGCGGGCTCTGCCCGCCCTTTTCTGAATTCTTCTGCGATATCATGAACACCTACGGGCTTTGCCTCCTTGATTTCACCCCCAATGCTGTCCTGACCATGGCAGTTTTCGCACACCTTTGCGAAAACTTTGTCGGGATCCACCCAAACGTAGCCCTCTTCCGCCACTTCTTCATGCCCCGCATTGAGAGAGGGGAGCCGCTTGTCAAGGGATTGCTTGGATCTCCGGGATCGGCAAGAAAGAAACTTATCTAGAAGGAGAGCTCCGCAGCAAATGGGAGGAGTGGAGAGCCAATTGGTGTTGGATCGTTGAGGAGAACCCGCAGCCCTTCACTGCCCTGCGCCAAGCCCCAATAGTGCGCGGCGATGATTGGAGCAACTTGGCGCGGAAGATGCTAGGTTGAAGATTGTTGTGACCCGGATCTTGCGCCTCAGGCTTGCCGGACTCACTATAGGCGCAGTTGGCGCAGATTTCCTTCGCCGCGCCGCTTCCCTTGCAGGAGAGGAGGAGACCTGCTTGGGAGTTCCAAAACGCAGCGGACATCATGAGGCTGCGCCTGGCCTCAACTGGAATTTCACTGTCTTGGAGTTGGATGCGATGCTGCTAGAGCTGTTCAAGCATGACCCCGATCACCCCGAGTGGTTTAGGTTGCCGAGGGGGGTCGTCCCATTGTGCAACAACTCTTCGCTCGACCGCATCCGTGCCATGATGCTGTTAAGCGATTCTCATGGGATCGTTCCAACGGCAAGAGCTGCGGACGACGTCGTCGCGGCAATTCTTCGACAGCTTGGAAGAAATGCCGATCCGCCCGACGAAAGCGAAGAAGCTCACCCGCGACACCACCGACGACGAGATGCGACACATTGCCACTGAAGTGGAGGAGGCGGCAGACTGCGGCTACCGGGCGTATTTGGGTTCACCGTGGAGGAGGCAGAGGCAGCAGAGGCGGCAAGCCTTGCCGAGCGAAGGGAGTTCGCCGGTGAGGAAGAGCTTGCCGAATCCGAGGCCGAGTCGAGCGAACCAGCCAAGGGCGCTTCTTCCCCACCATCCACTTTTGCCGCAACGGAGCCCGGCTCGCTTAAAGAGGCGTCTCCATAAGGCCGGAGACGAGACGGGCGGCAGACGGGCCAACAGCCTGCGCGGCAGCGCTCTACAAGGCAAGCAATGTTGCCGCTGGAGCACCCCACACCGCTGCGACAAGCTGGGCGGGATCCTCCTGTGCCACCGCCGACACCTCCGCCAAGCGGTCAAGAGAGCCCACTCCTCCGCCTTGTCGCATCGGGAGGCGAGCCGGAGTTTGATCTCTCCGCTCAGCTCCGACGAGGAAGAAGAAGAGTAAGCTTCAACATTGTGCTTGTATTTCTTCAATTTTGTTGCTTCATCTTGAATCTGATTTGCTTCGTTACGAACCTTTTCCTTTTCGTGATGCTGGCCCAGAGAGCGTCGAAGAGCCAAGACCCGGTGGTCGCTATTGAGGACGATCCACCCGTGGCAACAGGAGGCGCGTCTGAGACCCCCTTGCCGGACCCGGCAACCCTTCCTCAGCAGCCCCAAAGACAGCCCCAGAGTAAGTATGCGGTTTTCTCCTTCATCGTTAGGTGTGCATGGGTGCTCCTTCTTCATTGATATCTGACCGTTGGTTTGTGTAGGAGCAGAGCAGCCTCATCGGGAGGGCCCAAGCCGCCCCGAAATTCTATCTGCTTCTACTACGCCGCCTAGGGAGGATTCTCCGGCTAGGGAGCGTCCTCCGGCAAGGGAGACTACTACGGCAAGGGACAGCACCAATGATCCTCCAGTGGTCGAGACCATGGCTGCAGATCCCATTGCAGGTAATCCTCTTGCGAAAAATTTCCCTTGGGCTCGTTTTCTTCTGCTTTTTCTTTTTGAACATTTGCTTGATCGTTCTTTCTTTGTCTCGATCGTCAGATCCATCTGCCGCAGGCCAATGCATCGAGGTCGCCGCATGAGGAGGACGCCGCAGCACATCTTGACGACGCCGCCACCATGGAGGAAGAGGTGGCGTCGATGGATCCGCCGGCGAAGAGGCCGCCAAGGCTACCGCCGCAAAGGCTGGCGAGGGGTCGGGCGATCACATTGACGACCCTGAGGCCGCAGGAGCGCCAGGCGCTACGCCGATCGCCGATCCCTCCGCCACTGGTGCAGCGTCGGGCTCTGAAGAGCGCCAGCCCGGCGCCTATCTGAAGGCCGGCGACGGCTTCTTCATCAAGCTCCCCTGGGCGTCGAGCTCCAGGGCGCCGGTCGAAGGAGAGACCTTCGACGGAGAGCTGCTCGCCTCCATTGGCTGACGCCGTGGACGCGCCAGCAAGCATCGGCGAGTCTGAGGAGGAGCAACTGCTGAAGAAACTGCTGTCGCTCTATCGCGCCCGACAAGCCAAGTTGGAGTCCCGGCAAGCACTTGTCGCGAGGGCGGGAGCAGACATGGAGAAGCGCGCAGAAGAGCTCCGGGGCGCCAACCAAGAAACTCTCCTAACGAAAGGTAAGAGCGTGAGCGACTTGTCGAAGAGCGCATGACCTTCATTCTTGAGAAGGCTAAGGTCGAGGAGCAGCAAAGGCTTGCTGCCGAGAAGCTATCTGTGCAAGAAGGCGAGTTGGCGCAGAGGAAGATCAATCTTGACAGCTATGAGGAAGAGCTTGTCGCGCGCGAGGAGTCACTTGGCGGGGCTCTTAAGGAAGCGAAGGATGCTGCAGCCGCCGAGGCCGCCAAGAAAGAGTTGGAGACGAAGGTGACACAGCTGGAGGCCAGTCTCCAAAAGAGCGGCGAGGAGCTTGCTGCGCTCAAGCACGAGCGCGAGAAGGACGCCTACACTCTTGGCAAGCTGCAGGGCCGTCTTGTTGATAGGAGCAAGGAGCTCGACGCCGCCAAGGATTCCAAGGCAGATCTTGAGCTGAAGCTGACCACCCTGATGCAGACGCTGGACGGCGCCAAGGAGCAGGAGGTGGGCCTGTTGGAGAAGATCAAGGCCAATGAGGAGCTGCTGGCGAATGCCGTTGCCACCCAGAGCGCCTTGAGGGAGAGTGTGGAGCACTGGACCGAAGGTCTCGTGGATACTGCTGCCGCCATCCACAGCGAGCTGATGGAGCTGGGGATGGTGGATCTTGGATACTCCTCCGACGAGCACCTCCAACCCAGCGCCAAGCTTAGCTTATTCTTCAAGGGCGTGGTGACGGGTCTCCAGCGACTCCGGGAAGAGATCCCAAAGCAGCTGGCCAAAGAATCGCGCCAGATCTGTGCAGGAGCCCTCCAGAAGGTGTTGATGAAGGTGGCCTTCCGCAATCCAGGCCTCAACCTCAACGGCGTCCTTAGATCCTTGTCGCCAGATGCCGATGTGGAGGCGCTCAAAGCCCTTGTCGCACCCATTGTGGACAAGGTGGGCAAGATCAAGCGGGTTGATGGCGACCACGTAGACTAGGCCGCCAATTTTATCTTTCCCTTGTCGCTGCTGATCATGTTTAGAACAATTTATTAGATCTGCGACAAGCTATTTTGTAATATGACTCTATCTTAGGTGATGATTGCAATGTTATTTCCTTTACTTGATTCCTTCCTTTGTACGTTTTTGCCCTAAGCTTTTAGGGAACTTGTCTGTGCATGCACCTTTGTCATGAGCTACCGAAAAGCGGAACGTCAAGAACTGGCGGTGCCGCCTCCGACAAGCAACCTTGTCGCGACTAGCTGCAGCTCACTTAAGTTGTTGAGCGGACTCGAAACAAAGTAAGGGCGCCGACTAGCTGCAGTTGGTTCCTCCGCCATGAGTTTTCCATACAAAGTACTATCGTTCGAGGAAGATAACATAAAAATTTAAGAACTGATTGCTCAAACTTGGGCAACTTAGCTTTTCTGTTGCTTGCTTCCCGATATATGAAACTTCCTCGAGCAACGCTTGGTCCATAGTATTATCTTCTCCTTCCCCCTGGTTAACTTGTGCGCGAGGGAACCTTCCTTTCTTTGAGAAAAGAGAAAGAAGAGAAAATAAAGTTATGGAGCCCAAATGTTCGATATTGCTTACCGGGTGTGGGTGCTGCACAAAGTGTTAGCCAAAACATGCAATAAAATAATGAAATCATGAATTTGACAAGTTGTGCGCAACACATGAGCTTTACTTATGCACGGGATCTGCGCCCGGCTTTGTACAAAGGATTACATGCAACAGCGGCAAGACTTGTACAAAAGGTGGTTGCCGGAACAGGTTCCGCAACCGCGCTTTCACGGGTAAAACTTACGAAGATGCTCAATGTTCCGTGAGTTGCTCACCGGAATGCCATCTTCGGTCTCAATGCGGACAGCGCCTTGAGCCTAGTGACTCGTTTCACCCCATAAGGGCCTTCCCACTTTGGCGCCAACTTGTTTGAATTATTGGCGGACTGAACGCCGAAGAACAAGGTCGCCTTCCTCGAGGCTTCCGCACTAACTTTGCGGCTATGATAGCGACGCAAAGCTTGCTGGTAACGAGCAGCTCGTACAACGGCCTGAAGACGGTCCTCCTCAAGGAGCAGCGCGTCATCTTGTCGCAGCTGCTCTTGCTCAAGCTCATCATAAGCGAGTACTCGAGGTGACTCGTATACGAGTTCCGTGGGGAGAACTGCCTCTGCTCCATAGACTAGAGCAAAAGGTGTCTGGCCAGTGGCTCGATTTGGCGTCGTCCTGATCGACCAAAGAACCACCGGCAGCTCCTCAATCCAGTTTCTTCCGCGCCTGTGCAGACCGGCCGAAAGTTCTGGTCTTGAGCCCGTGCAAGCACTTCAAGATTTGCCCTCTCTCGCTTGACCGTTGCTTCTCGGATGAGCAACAGAAGCAAACAGACCTTGGCGCCAAGATCTTGGACGTCTTGCATGAAGGTGCGACCAGAATTGTGTGCCGTTGTCGGTGATGATCCTGTTAGGGATTCCAAACGGCAAACAATCGACCAAGAACTTGATCACGACCGTGCCGTCACCTTCCTCATCGCTTCCACTTCCGCCACTTTGTGAACTTGTCGATTGCGACGCATAAGTACTCAAAGCCCCGACAGCTTCGAGGAAAGGGGCCGAGAATGTCGAGCCCCTGCACCGAAAATGGCCGTGATAAAGGGATCGTCCCGAGAGCTTGAGCTGGCTGGTGTATCTATTTGGAATGGAACCGCACGCTTCACACTTGGTTACTTGTGCAGTTGCATCCCGGAGGGCTGTCGGCCAGAAGAAACCTTGCCGGAAAGCTTTGCGGCAAGTGCTCTCGCCAATGTGGTGACCACATATGCCTCCATGTATCTCGCCAACAGCTTTTGTCCGTCTTCCCGGTGAATACACTTCAATTTCGCACCGTTGAGTCTTCTTACATGCAGGTGTCTTTGTCGACAAACTGGTACATACTTGATCGCCGGGCTACTCTTTCAGCTTCTTCTTGCTCTTCGAAGTTCTCCTGTCAAGGAAATGGACAATCTGCTGTGCCCATGCCGGAGCTTGCGGCTCGACAACAAGGACTAAAGGCACATTCGCCGCTGCGGAACATCCGCTTCTCGGCAAGAACCTGCGGTTCGGCCGGAGCTTGATGTTCCCAGCAAGCTTGCTTGAGCAATGCTTGTCGGGAGCGCTCGCTTCAACGAAACAAACCCTTGGGCTTGTCGGAGCAGATTGCCCCTCAGCATTCTTGGTGTTGATCCTGGGGACCTTTTTGGTGGCGGCTTCGGAAGCTCTGCCGGAAAATAGTCACCAGAAATCAATTTCCTCTTCTTGTTCTGGCCCAGCTGATGGTGTTACGGTTGGTTGAGTTAGCTTGAGCACAAAATCCCTGGTTCCACGAGCAACTTAAGTGCAGCGCACTTTGACGAACCATCAACAATATCATTACGAGCTCTTGGAACATGTTCCATTTGTAGGCCGTCAAAGTGTTCTTCTAGCTTTCTCACTTCCTCAACGTAGGCTTCCATCAATGGACTCTGATAATCTTTGTTCACTTGGCGGACGACAAGCTGCGAATCACCCCTGACAATGAGCTTCCTGATCCCAAGGTCCATCATGCGATTTACGAGACCGGCAAGCAAACCTTCATACTCGCTATATTGTTTGTTGCTTGCTCCTTGGGAAAGTGCATCTGACTACGATTGTGAGGTGCTCTCCGGTGGGTGCGATAAGTAGCACGCCGCACCGGGCGCCTTTGTAGCGAGAAGGCACCATCAAAGTACATCAGCCACTCTTTGCTTGCTTCCTTGACGGGAATGCTCGTCTGGAATTTCTTCATCTGGTGTTGGCGCCCATTCTGCTATGAACTCCGCCAATGCTCTCGCTTTGGATAGTTGAAGTGCTCTCAAACTTGAGGCCAAAGCTCGACAGTTCAAAGGCCCACTCGACAATCCTGCCTGTTGCCTCTGGATTTTGCAAGATCCTCTTTAGCGGAAAGCGAGTGACAACTGTGATCTCATGTGCACGAAAGTAATGGCGCAGCTTTCTCGAGGCCATGAGAAGGCCGAAAAGCAATTTTTGCACACCGTAGTACCTTGACCTAGCCCCTGCGAAGGGAACCGACAAAGTAAATCGGGCGCTGCACCATCCTTTTTCTCGCATCTGCTTTCGCATGCTCGCGCAGATCCGTCCTTGTCGGGACCAGAGCTTGTCGTTGAAGTGCCTTGCTTGTCGCCGGATGTATCTCGCCATGGTTGCCGCTCATCGTCCGCTTCCCTCTCCGCTACTAACGCAGCACTAACCACTTGATTGGTTGCCGCTATATATAGCAAAGCAACTTCTCTTGTGGCTTAGGTGCGACAAGTGTTGGAGTGGAGGACAGGTATCTCTTCAAGTCCTGCAGTCGCTGCCTCCGCTTCCGGAGTCCATTGCATCGGACCTGCCTTTTTCAAGATTTTGAAAAATGGCGAGCGGCCAGCAGATCTAGAGATAAACCTGCTGAGAGCAGCTACACAACCAGCAAGTCTTCGTACATCCTTGACGCGCTTTGGTGCTTCAATCTGCTCAATGGCCTTGATCTTGTCGGGATTGGCTTCAATTCCCTGCTGAGACACGAAGAACCCGAGAAGCTTGCCGAAAGGGACTCCAAACACGCACTTCTCGGGGTTGAGCTTGAGGTTGATCTTGCGCAGATTTGCAAAGGTCTCATCCAAATCTTGAACCAGAGTTGCTTTGTCCTTGCTCTTGACCACTATGTCATCCATGTAGGCTTCTACATTTCTGTGCATTTGCGGCTCAAAAGCGTCATGGACTACTCTTGCAAACGTTGAACCAGCATTCTTCAAACCGAAAGGCATCCGTATGAAATAAAGTATGTGCCACATGGAGTAATGAATGCGGTTTTCTCCTCATCCTCTTCTCGCCATGAAGATCTGATGATATCCTGAGTATGCATCAAGAAATGAAAGCAAATCACATCCAGCGTGGAGTTAACAATCTGGTCGATGCGCCGCAAGGGAAACGGTCTTTGGGACAAGCTTTATTAACATCCGTGAAGTCAATACAAAGTATCCATTTCCCATTTGCCTTTGCGCACAACTGAGATTGGCCAACCACGTAGGATGGAGCACTCCTCGACAAGGCCTGCTGCTTCCAATTTCTTGATCTCTTCTGCGATGAATTCTTGGCGCTCCACTACACCGCTTCGACTTTCGCTTAACGGTCGCGCATGAGGATGACAGCTAAGTGATGCTCAATTACTTTCACAGGAACACCGGGATGTCGACGGTTGCCATGCAAACACGCCGACGTTCGCCACAGGAAAGCAACGAGCCGCCTTCCTATTTAGGGTCGAGAGTGGCACCGATGGTGAAGGTACCACCGGTGCCGTCCTCCTTGGCGAACACTTTCTTGGTCTCCGTGGAGCTGTCATCGTCTTCTTATATACTTGCCGGTGGAGCTCGATGGTGCGTCCTCGACGGTAGCGCAGCACTCAGGAGGTGCGCTTGCCGGAGTGGGCATCGAGCTCTTGCCGGACTTGGTCTTCTTCTTCCCCGGAGCTTCAGCGACAAGTGGCTTGCAATCTGTCATGCGGCTGCTTCCGGTAGATCTTGTCGGCGCAGATAAAATCATCCTTCTTGTTGCTGTGACGGAGATGACACTTATCGGGCCCGGCATCTTCGTGGAGGTTGTAGGCATAGTGAGAGGCTGCCATGAACTTGGCGAGTGCTGGACGGCCAAGTATTCCATTGTAAGGCAATGGAAAATCAGCAACGTCGAAAGTGACCCTCTCCGTCCTGAAGTTCAGCTCGCTGCCAAATGTCACCGCAACGTGATCTTTCCCTTGACTTGCTCCTTCCCGGATTGATTCCTTGAAAAGTGCCGGTCTCTTCGAGCTCGCCATCGTGGATCTGGAGTTTACGGAGCCCCGCGGAGGAGATCAGATTCAAAGCCGGCCCGCCGTCAACTAACATCTTGGTGACCTTGAGGTTGCGGATAGTTGGTGAAACCAACATCGGCAAGCACCCGACCGCCGTTACGCGATCGTGGTGGTCCTCAATGTCAAAGATGATAGGCGTCTTGGACCACTTCGTGAGGCTTGCGTGACTCTACGGATGGTTCACCGCATTAACTTCCCGCATCCACCGCTTGAGTTGGCGGTGGGAAGTATCTTGAGGAAGCACCTCCGTCAACGCAGAGGACCTCTGTAGCTTTCTGAAACTCATGCTCATCGGTATCGTCGTCTTCCATATCTTCATCATCGTCGTCGTCTTCATCCTTGTCGCGGCCGCGGGGAGGCCTGTCTCCTTGCCGCTGCTTGGCCTTGCCGCGGCGCCCTCCCCGGCCGGGACGTTTCTTGCTAACTCCCCCAGCACCTTCCTGGGCCTTCTCCTTGTCGCGCCGCTCGTACTCAGCCTTCTGCTGTTCAACAAGCTGCTCGACCTTCTTGCAGCTCTGGAGGTCATGGCCCTTTGTGCGGTGGATCTTGCAAGATCGCTTGTTGGAGCCGTCCACCTTGTCGGCGGCTTTACATGGCCCGTCGGTCTTGGCGGCAACCTCCTTGCGGAGCCACCAACCTTAGCCTTGTTGGCGCCACCACCATTGCGGACTGCTCGACAACTAGTACATCTTTGCCCTTCTTCCTTCTCGTTGTTCCGCCCACGGCTTTTCTTTGCCGGAGCGGTTTCTCACCGCCGAGATCCTGCTTACGCATTCTCTCCCGAGTCTCCTCCTTCCTCAAAGACGTGCACACTTGTCGGCCAAGGCATACAGCTCATTGACGTCCTTGACTTTGCACATCGCCATCTCCTCCCTCATCCTGCGGTTCCGCATGTTCTGATGAAACGCGCTGATCACCGCGGCAGGGTGGACATCTGGGATGTTGTAGTGCACACGGCTGAATCTCTGAATGAACTTGCGCAGGGACTCTCCTTCCTTCTGGGCGAGCAGATGGAGGTCACTTTCTTGGCCATGAGGCTTGTGGCCGCCTGTGAAGGCGCTAACAAACTGATGGCATAGATCTGCCCAAGAGGATATGGAGCTGTCCGGCAAGTGCATGAGCCAAGATCTGACATTGGACTTGAGTACCGGTGAAGTAGTTGGCGAGGATCTTGTCGCCTCGCCCCCCGCAGCTTGCACCACGATGGTGTAGATGCCGAGGAACTCCGACGGATGCGCCCCGCCATCGTACTTCTCCGCACGCCCGCTTGAAATTCTTCTTGCAGGGCCACTTTGGACTTGCCGCAGCTCACGAGTGAACGCAGGGCAACCTACCCAGACGGCAAGTCGCCTGTTCTTCGGGCGCATGCATATCGATAGAAGGCCCGGTAGCGCTGGTCGACCGACGCCGCTTCTCTTGGCGCCGATGCGAGTTTGAGCGTCTTCTTGTTGTCGTTCATGAAGAACTTGGCGCTGATCGCGGCGAGCTCGTGGATCCGATGGCGACGCGGTGGAGTCGCCCGTCGAGGTGGATCCGCGAGTCGGCGATCTTGGCCTTCGGGTGGAGAAGTGCATGGTGGTTGCACCTCCACAAGTCTCATCGCCACCGGCTCGTGCCTTGTCGTCTTGCCGCCGGCGATGATGTAGTTGGTTGCCGCGAGCGCCGCCGTTGGCAAAGCCGATGAGACTACGGATGGTGGCCCTCCATTCGTCAACCTTGTCGGCTGTTGGAGGGTAGTCGAGGAAGCGCTTGAGCTCTCGCCAAGGCTTCCGCTGGAGTTGTGGGTGGCAATGGTGAACGATGCGAGGAGCGGGATATGCTCGGACTTCTAACTATGTTAGAAGGAGCAGCATCCCGTCCAGGCGACCGTACCTCGCTCGTGCCAGCATGTTGGCGTGCACGCTGGTCTTGAGGGCCTCGAGATCCTCCAGCTCGGTCTTGATCCAATGAGCGTATGGTATTGTGAATACCATGACGCTGTTGGCCCCGCGGCTCCTGAGATGGGCGCGGGACATGTACGGACGCCGAGGTTTGTGCGGCCTTGTCCTTGGACTTGGCAGCGTCACGAACTCCTTCGCCGGCGCCTGCTTCTTCCGCCAAGATCTGCTCCACCACCCGTTCGCCTCCGGTGATGGTGGGTTTGACGCGACGGCTCACGCCGCCAAGCCTTCTTCTTCGGTGGCATGTTGATGAAGATGTTGAAGATGATGAAGATGTTGCTCGTGAACGCCGGATCAGGTTCACACAGCCTCGACGCCCTACCGGCGTGCCAAAGATGTCGGGAGGCTGATCGGACCCACGAACACCTATGGGACCGGCGGACCGAGTCCCTTTGGTTCGGAGGGGCGGAGATCGCATCTAAGAGCGGATCGAGGCGAAACACACGCAGTTTACCCAGCTTCCGGAGCTCTCCGAGAGATAATACTCCTACCGTTGCTTGTCTAATTGTATTGTGTTCTTGCTAGGGAGCACAGAGAGCTACAAAACCTAGCGTGAATGTCTCTGGTATCGAATGAGTCGAACGGACCGAACCGAACCCCTTCTACGTTGCGCATGGGCCTCCTTTTATATGCTCAAGGGGTCTCTGACAGGTGGCAACGTAGATGAGGGACAAATGGAAAAATAGTAGTTGGTACACCTACTTGAAGCGAGGTATGATGTACTCTACCTAACCACGACGGCAAGGGACAAAAGCATTAAATGCCCGTCCTCGCCGCCTAAACAAAGGCAACAGGGACCGTCGGGGCGCCACCGTTCGCCACGATGGCAAGCTTGTCAGCGCCGCTTAACGCTGCTCCCCGCTGGCTGCACAGCCTCTTGACACGCACGCATGGAATGGTCCCATGGCGACACGTTGGTGAATGAGCTGGAGCGGAGATGAAGAGAGGTTTCCTACCGCGGCAAGTGCCTTGCCGCGGCTGAATCCTTGTCGCGTCCGGAGGCTTGTCGCCCTCCGAGCCTTCTCGGCAAGCTCCTCTTGCCGGGGTCTTGTCTTTTGCGTGCCTCGAGTGGCCTTCCCGGCAAGCTCCTCTTGCCGGGGCTTTGTCTTCTTGGTTAAATACTTTGTTCTTGAATGGCTCCAAAGGAACCACGGAGGATCTTGGCGGTGACCAGGCAAGCCCTGCCGCAGGGTGCTGCAACTGCCCGTGCACGAGTTCGGGATACTAGGGTACCCCTACTCTAGTACACCGACAACCGTTATCTCAAATCCCTCTTGTGGCACTTCTCACGTGCTATGTCTACTTGTTTCACCTGCTTTGCTGTGGTTTTTGCATTGATCCTTCTCGCGTTTCATGTGTGTTTGTTTTGTGGTGTGTGTTTTAGGTGGTGTCTCAGGTTCTCCAGATTGTCGTTCCAATCCAAGCCGTGACACGGGATCCAAGCGTATGCACAACACAGAGGCAGCAGAGGGCTCCAATGCCCCCCAACGCAGAACCAAGACCACCGCCACCAAAGAGAAGGAACCCACCATGAGTTTGGATGAGATGCCACTTGCTGAGTTCATCTCTCGGAGGAAGATCAATCCATATGGAAACCCTCGTGCCAACTTTCGAGGGAATGAGCTATTCTGGACCAAGCAGCAGAATCTCATTTATCTGGATGTCATCAAGGCCAAGAAAAACACCTATGTGGAGGTGAAGTGGATCAACATGCATCACATGAGGCAAGAGAAGCACATGGACTACTTTGGTGAGGCTTTAGACCTAGTGGAGCAATTTGGCATTGAGCATATCATCTCATTCCACAAAGACTATGATCCTGAGGTCCTTGCTCAGTTCTTTGCCTCGGTGCATTTTCATACCAATGAGGAAAGGACCATGACTTGGATGACCAATGGTCGGCAGCTGACTGCTACTTGGAAGGAATTCATGACTTTGCTTGGGGTTCCGGATGAGGAGCTCGCCACACCCCAAGGTGTTCACCCTCATGCCAATTCCGAGTCTGCCAACAAGAATAGGCTTATGCCCTTCTATGTGGAGAAGAAGCTCTCCAATGGCAAGTCAACTTGGGTACTCAACTCCTTTCTTGACATCATGCACCAGATCTTCCGCAACACTCTCTTCCCATGCATTGGGGACAAGGACAAGGTGCATGCCTATCTTGTGGATATGAAGCTCCTGTGTGAAGATGCTCGCAACTCTCAGACACTACCACTTGATGTCTGACATATCATGTGGCATGAGCTTCGGTTTGCGGTCTACAACCGCAAGGTCCCCATCTATGGACCTTATCTGTTTCAGTTGATCTCGGCAACTTGGGAGAGGCTCTACCCTCTGGATGAGTTTGAGGCCCCTAGTTGGATCCGGCATGAGCCCATCAACCTCCGTATCAAGACTCAGTGGGCCAACACTACCTCTCGTGCTGATACTGCGGCTGCCATGGACGTGGATGCAGATGAAGATGAGGACGAGGCAGCAGACGAGGACAGCTCTGAGGGTTACATCCCTCCCACCTTTGAGCCAACTTGGTCTAAGCGACTGAAGAACAAGATGAAGGTTTTGTTCTGTATGCAGGAAAAGGGGCAGTACAAGACCCATGTGGCTTCCAAGGAGACTCGTCGCCGCGACAAGCGGATTTTCAGGACATTTGGCGAGAACATATCCAGCGGGTCAGAGGTGCCAATCACCCCAGAGGCAGAATGGATGCGCAAGCAGGGCTATCAGTGGACCGAGTCTGAGGAGGAGTCCGTTGAGGGAGTCCTGGATTAGGGGGTATCCGGACAGCCGGACTATGTACAACGTCCGGACTATTGAAGCGTGAAGATACAAGACTCAAGACTTCGGCCCGTGTCCGGATGGAACTCTCCTTGGCGTGGAAGGCAAGCTTGGCGATCCTGATATTGTTTTCCTTCCTTGTAACCGACTCCATGTAAACCCTAGCCCTCTCCGGTGTCTATATAAACCGGAGAGGTTAGTCCTCGAAGGCCGATCACAATTACAATCATACCATCATAGGCTAGCTTCTAGGGTTTAGCCTCTACGATCTCGTGGTAGATCTACTCTCGTACTACTCATATCTTCATTATTAATCAAGCAGGCTTTACCTCCATCGAGAGGGCCCGAACCTGGGTAAACATTTTGTCCCTTGCTTCCTGTTACCCTCAGCCTAAGATGCACAGATCGGGACCCCCTACCCGAGATCCGCCGGTTTTGACACCGACATTGGTGCTTTCATTGAGAGTTCCTCTGTGTCGTTGCTGCAAGGCTCGATCGCTCATCTCATTGTCAGGGACAACATTACCGCGTGGGGAGCTCTGGCTATAGGCCAAACTCTCCGACTAGGAGGCTTCGTCATGGCCGCCCCATCGGCTGTCGCGCCGACGATGGCCTCTCAGGTCATCACGCATGAACTTCGCATCAATTCGGAACTCGCTGAACAGATGGATCCGATAGAGCTCTATTCTCTTAATGAGCTCTTGGATCGCATCGCCGCTTTGGGAGTCGCAACGGAATATGACCGGACCGGGCTTAAACCCGACCAAAGGGACATTAAATCCCGGCTAGCCACCCATTAGATAGCGGTAGCGGAGGAACCACACGGGGAGTATCCCTCTATTTTGAGGATGAATTATGTCCGGATCTCCGAGCTCCCGGAGCCGGACACCCGCCCAGGGGAGGATATGACCCAGGTCCCGGACTTAGAATCGGGCACGGGGCCGGAAAAATTGGGCAGCGTCCCGGATCCCGAGCTGTCGAACTCGGTAGCTCGGGGTGCTAGATCGGATCAGAATCCGGATTCAGCTATAACCACCCACACGGACTTAAATCGTCTCTCCCATATCAGGCAAGAGCCCCATGAGACAATGCATCATTACTGGGCTAGATTCCTCCTTGCGCTAAACAAGGTCGAGGACTGCCACGAGGAAGACGTAGTCTCACTCTTCTGCAAAAACTGCACGGACAAAGGAATCCTTAATGCTATAATTCGCCGTGACATAGTACGCTTCGCGGACTTAGCAACCATAGTACAGAAGTACTTTGCGATGGAAAGCGTCTGGAAAACCCAAGCTGAATTTGAGACAGTCCGGCTCTCACCAAAACCTTTGTCCAAACTAAATGGGCGAACTCTCGTAAGTCGGCCGATCCAATCCCCAAGAAACCAAAGCCCACCCTGTATGGGAATCAGATTGGAAAAAGGCTCAATGGGCCTTGTAAACTCCACAAAGACTTGGACACAACACCAACTCATAGCCTTAGGGCATGTTGGATACTCCGGCAGGATGCAAAAAGTGGATAGGATCTTCTTACAGAACAACATACCGACAACAAGAACAATACGGTACTAACAATCTTCAAGACTTTTGCCTCAAATAAGAGGGCGCAAGCGAAACTCACCGAAGCTCATGGAAATTTGCCATATGGCCAAAATAAACCCCTGAACGACATCGCTATAACTTTCAATGCCGGTGATTTAACCTCGATTCCAGACTGTCCGAGCACCAGCCGCTCTGGTTCTTAGCCCAATCGTGGACGGCTTTCGGCTCACTAAAGTGCTCATGGATGGCGGAAGCAGATTAAACTTGTTCTATGAAGAGACACTCAGCAAGATGGAAATTGACAAAGGCCGCATTGAACAAAGCGGCACAACCTTCAGGGGAATTATCCCTAGTCGGGAAGCACGGTGTGCAGGAAAAATCACACTCGACGTGGTATTCGCACCGGAGAATTATAGGTCCGAAGAAATCACATTCCAAGTGGCCCCTTTTAGCAGCGGATACCACGCCCTTCTAGGGCAGGACGCGTTTACAAGCTTTCAAGCTATACCCCATTACGGGTACATGATGCTTAAAATGCCCGGACCCAATGGAATCATCACTCTAGCCAGTGATCCGGACGTCGCACTTCGCGCCGAAAACAAAACCGCAGCACTAGCCCTGGAGGCATTATCCGAGGCCCTAGCAGCCGAAGAATTAACAACACTGCGGGCCACCGTGGACAGGGACAACGTGATACTCGACAAGCGACCCAAGTCCACCTCATTTAAACCCGCAGACGAGATAGTCAAATTCCAAGTCCATCCAACGGACCCCACGAAGACAGCTTCCGTCAGGACACAGCTGAGCCTCGCGACGGACGCCGCACTACGAGACTTCTTACGCGAGAATTGGGACATCTTCGCCTGGCACCCATCGGACATGTCGGGCATCCCATGCAGATTGGCTGAACACAGCCTCAATATACTAAAAGGATACAAACCGGTCAAGCAGACTCTAAGACGGTTTTCAGAGCCCAAACGGCAAGCCATGGGGGAAGAGCTAGCCAAACTACTCGAGGCCGGATTCATCGGAGATATCAAGCATCCAGATTACCGGCAAACCCGGTAATGGTACCAAAGAAGGACAAATCCTGGCGCCTATGTGTCAACTTTAAAGACCTCAACAAGGCTTTCCCCAAGGATCCCTTTCCCCTCCCTCGCATCGATCAAATCATCGATGCCACGGCAGGACACGACTCGTTGTGTTTCCTCGACGCATACTCTAGATACCATCAAATAAAGATGGCAGAGTCTGACCAAGCTGCAACAGCTTTCATAGCGCCATATGGCCCTTTCTGCTTCAATACTATGCCTTTCGGGCTTAAGAACACCGGCGCAACCTACCAACGCATGATTCAAACATGCCTGGAAAAGCAAATCGGCAAAATAGTGGAGGCATACGTGGATGACGTGGTCATAAAAACAAGACACGTCGAAACCCTAATAGATGACTTGAGGCTTACATTCGACAATCTCCGGACATACGACATCAAGCTGAACCCGAAAAAATGCGTTTTTGGCGTCCCCTCGGGGAAACTACTCGGCTTCATCATTTCCAATAGAGGAATTGAAGCGAATCCGGCAAAAATCCGAGCTCTAGCCGGATGCGTGGCAGCTCTAAGCCGCTTTATCTCCAGGTTAGGAGAAAAGGCATTACCTCTTTACCGCCTTCTTCGGTGCACCGAACACTTCGTGTGGACGGATGCAGCCGCAGCCGGAATGGATGAAATAAAGACCTTATTGGCCAGTAATATAGTACTAACAGCGCCAAATATTGACGAACCTATGCTGCTGTACATAGCTGCAACGCATCAAGTTGTAAGCGCAGTGCTCGTCGTTGAACGAGAGGCGGACGGATACAAATTCCCGCTCCAGAAGCCGGTTTACTATGTATCCACGGTCCTAACCCCATGAAAATCCTGATACCCACACTATCAAAAAATAACATACGCGGTGTTCATGGCATCCCGGAAGCTACGGCACTACTTTCAAGAGTGTTCGATTACGGTGGCCTCCAAAGTACCACTCAATGACATAATAAATAACCGCGATGCTACGGGTCGGATTGCCAAATGGGCCATTGAGCTCCTTCCATTCGACATAACATACAAACCACGATGGGCCATCAAGTCGCAAGTATTGGCTGACTTAAATGGCGAATGAATGACCGAACTCCCTAAAGAGTACGGCGCATACTCAAACTAGATCATGCACTTCGACGGCTCTAAAATGCTGGCCGGATTGGAGTAGGTGTAGTCCTGACGTCTCCCACCAGAGACACGGTCCAGTACGTCCTCCAAATATTACACAGACTCCAACAATGCAGCCGAATATGAGGCTCTGTTGCACGGTCTTCGGATGGCAGTCTCTATGGGCATTCAACGCCTAGAAGTGCGCGGGGATTCAAATCTCGCAATATCACAAATAAACGGAGGTTTTGATGCCAAGGACTTGAAAATGGCGGCCTACCGTAATGCCGTCCTCAAGATGTCAACTCGGTTCGAGGGGCTCGAATTCCACCATGTGGCTCGAGAAAACAATCAAGCGGCGGATGTCCTCGCTCGCATCGGGCGCTTAAACGCCACCCTGTCCCACCTAACATATTCTTGGAACGGTTGTTCAAGCCATCCGTAGTATGGGAAGGGGAGTCCGGAAATACAAGCACGGATTCGAATACACCCCCAGATTCCGAACTATCAGACATAATCGGAGGTTCTACCACCGAAATAACATCCTCGACCCACGAAATCATGGTTGTAATCGCCCCGTGGACTGAGCCTTTCTTGGCCTACCTAAATAGGCAGGAGCTCCCCGAAGACCAAAATGAAGCACGCTGCATCGTCCGGCGCTCTAAAGCTTACAAAGTCTACGAAGGGGAACTCTACAAGAAAAGTGCTACCGGAGTGCTCCAAAGATGCATCTCCGAAGAGGAAGGGTGGCAACTCTTGGGCTAAATCCATGCCGGACTGGGCGGGCACCACGCCGCGGCTCGAGCATTAGTCAGCAAGGCCTTACGTACAGGTTTCTACTGGCCGATGGCCCGAGCAGACGCACAGGACCTTGTCCAACATTGCGTTGGTTGCCAGCTCTTTGCCAATCAGAGTCATATGCCCCCTACCACTCTCCAAACAATCCCCATAACTTGGCCCTTCACGGTCTGGGGGCTGGATATGGTCGGACCTCTTAAAGGGGGAAGCCATAAGAACAAATACTTATTGGTCATGGTGGACAAATTCACCAAATGGATAGAAGCCAAACCAGTCAAAACGACCGAATCCGGACCAGTAATAGACTTCATATCCGGGGTCGTACACCGATACGGTGTCCCCACAAAGATCATCACCGATAATGGCTCAAAATTCACAGCCAACAAAGTGAAAAATTGCGCGCAAAATGGGCATTAAGCTTGATTACGCCCGTCTACCATCCCCAAACAAACGGCCAGGTAGAGCGGGCAAATGGTCTCATCATGAGCGGCATCAAACCTAGACTAGTGCGATCCTTGGACAGTCGCGATACGCCTTTGGGTCGAGGAGCTCGACTCCATACTGGGGCTGCGGACCACGCCGAATCGCACCACCGGATATACACCATTTTTATGGTGTACGGCGCGAAGCGATTGCCTGCGACATAATACATGATTCGCCACGCGCACGCATGTACGAAGAGAAGGAAGCCGAGTTAGATCGGCAGGATAACTTGATGCCCCGGAGGAGGAGCGCGATGTCGCAAAGCCCGCCTCCGCATTCTATCGCCAGCAGTTCGACGATATCAAAGCGTAGAAGTGCGGGCCAAAACTTACAATATTGGCGAGCTCGTTCTACGCCTACCGGAGAAGAAGGACAAGCTCAAACCCAAGTGGGAGGGTCCTTCGTCATTGACAAAGTTCTCACCGAGGAGCGCATCGCCACGTAATGCATCCGATAACAAACTCGAGCCGAACCCATGGAACGCAGCCAGACTCCGGAGATTCTACGCCTAACGCCGAACTCAGTATTCGTATCCTAACCCCTCCTTTTTAATTATACTCCATCCATTTTTCTTTCTCGACCTTTTTCCTCTTCACACAAAGTATTCAATACAGTGCGGACTCCCAGATCACTCCGGCTGCACTAGGTGTGTAAGCAATACCTGGGGGCTTCCTATACGGAAGCTAAAATAATTACTCACATGGATTTCTGCCCATCACATATGCATTATTTTTCCATATGTGCCTTTTCTTCACCATTATATGCATCGATATGACTTAAGATGTGGCCAAGCTGGGTTGCCTGGCTCTTGTGTTTATGCCCTACGTTCCTGTTAATTCGGCTAGGGCATAAGGGGAGCACCTCTGCGATTGTTACTGCCGGTTTAGCCGGATGTGTACCTCAGATTGGGTGAAGCCGAAAGCTAGCTTCCTTAAGAGAATATTCGGTCGGTGAACAAAAGATGTATTCGTTTATTATAACGTAAATCCCCAGAAGTCTTGTATCCTGCACCATCGCTCGCCCCGACATGTGCATTGTCGCATGCGTACCTGTGGAAAGGAACCCCTAACGGAACTATTCTCCCGGAAGATGTTTCTTACTATCCATGTAATATAACATAACTAGTTGGGTACTTGTCTGTTCAAGCACTAATGACCCCTACGCCTTGTTTCCACGCATACCCGGTTTTGTATAATCGAGTGGGTATTCGGACACACCCCGGATCAGAGGATCCGGGGGCTGAAGCGAAAAGGTCTGCCATGACAAATGATTTTAATCCGGCTAGGGACTAATTATGTCCATTGAATTACACAGTCACTTGGACTGACTATACTCCTGGCTAATGCTACCTGGTCATATACCAGACTCACGGGAATTTCTTGCCCATCGGGCCCCGCCGGTCCTACTTCGGCCATATGGTTCGGGTCCAGCTTGGTGTAGCCCGTCTTCACCATAGCCCAGGCTTATCTTGTGCCTTGCCGGCAAGCAGACATCTTCCACAGGCGGAAGCGCCGCCGCGCTCCTTGAAGCATATCCACAAGCTCCCCCATGCCATTCGGCAGCAAGCTTGATGGCCACAAAGCCTGAGAAACACCCTGCATCACTTGCCGAGCTCGCTCGTGCGATTCTGAAAGGTCTTGCAGTAAATCACTTGCGCATGAGGGCATCTCCTCCTCGTATGCGACCCATTAACATTCCTGGAAGCAAAATTCTTTCAATATACTTCCTCGCCGAACTATCATACAGTTCGTCTAGGCACTCACCATAAATGCCGCATCGAAGCGTTTTATTCTCCTTCAAGGAGTCCGCTAGCTGGGCGCGGATGTCTTTAAATTCTACGTCCAGCCGGACATTGGCATCTTGAAGATTGTTCTTCACCTGCCGAACTTGCGTGAGAATGCGCTCGCCAGCCTTTAGCTACCTCTTGAGATGTGATTCGTCCTCTCTTACGCCCTCCGGATTCACCCCGGGATTGTCTGCAGAATTTTCTGTTAGACTTTTCATATCAGCCATTTACTAACTGGTGCATCTTCGTACAATTGCGACAACTGTTACCAGATGAGGGCTTTTGGGATTCCTCTAGCTTGGCAACTGCAGCCCTCAGCTCGGCCTTGCACTTCTCCAGCTCCCGAGACAATTGCTCATTCTTATCTACAAGGACCTGTGCATAAATTGATCCTTAAAACAGTTGTTCCAACCGTTTCAAGTCTCAGGGGCTACTGCTACACATGCTTATCAAATTTTCTTACCCGTATATCTTTGGTATACTGGTCCGTCCCTCGCAAGCCCGCCTTGAGCAGCTTCGGATGTATGCGTCTCCCGAATTGAAGGCGTTAAATGCCTCTTTGGAAAAGATGTTGTTCAATCACGCCCATCGGCCGGTGATTCATGGCTCTCTCTACTTGAATTCGTGGCGAGAGCATATCCGCATTCTCTGTTGGAGAACTATGCGGCATCGGCCCCGCTCCCGCCTCCACTCTCGAAGCCGGTTTTGGAATCCGGCTGGTGGAGGCGTGGTTGGCAGGATCCCCGGATATAGTCCGGCTGCTCCTATTCCTGCCAGGACACAAAGGGTGTTGTCATACTTCAAAAATACCATAATCATAGCACAAGTTTTTGCCTTACCTTTGTAGCGGCGAGTCGACCCTTACCGCCTTCCTCTTGATCCTGCCCGATACGGACGCCCTTGGCCAACGAGTCCCTATGGGCTCGGCCCCACGCTCCGACCGTCGTCTCTGCAAAAACACGACACTTCAAGGGTAAGGCATGGCATCTGAAGGGAGTCCTCTTCGGAGGATAGGGTTTTTTCGACTTGGCTTACGCGCGACATAGGAAGCGGTCCGGGATAGTCGGCAGTAATGGCCACTGAGGCGCCATCGCAGCTCGCTTGATAAAATATCCCATTGACAAGTGATAACCCACAAGTATAGGGGATCGCAACAGCTTTCGAGTGTAGAGTATTCAACTCAAATTTATTGATTCGACACAAGGGGAGCCAAAGAATATTCTCAAGTATTATCATCTGAGTTGTCAATTCAACCACACCTGGAAACTTAGTATCTGCAGCAAAGTGTTTAGTAGCAAAGTAATATGATAGTGGTGGTAACAGTACAAAAGTAAAGACAGCAAAACTAATGTTTTTGGTATTTTGTAGTGATTGTAACAGTAGCAACGGGAAAGTAAATAAGCGAGAACTAGTATACGGAAAGCTCGTAGGCACCAGATCAGTGATGGATAATTATGCCGGATGCGGTTCGCCATGTAACAGTCATAACATAGGGTGACACAGAACTAGCTCCAATTCATCAATGTAATGTAGGCATATATTCCGAATATAGTCATACGTGCTTATGGAAAAGAACTTGCATGACATCTTTTGTCCTACCCTCCCGTGGCAGCGGGGTCCTATTGGAAACTAAGGGATATTAAGGCCTCCTTTTAATAGAGAACCGGAACAAAGCATTAGCACATAGTGCATACATGAACTCCTCAAACTATGGTCATCACCGAGAAGTATCCCGATTATTGTCACTTCGGGGTTGTTGGATCATAACACATAATAGGTGACTATAGACTTGCAAGATAGGATCAAGAACTCACATATATTCATGAAAACATAATAGGTTCAGATCTGAAATCATGGCACTCGGGCCCTAGTGACAAGCATTAAGCATAGCAAAGTCATAGCAACATCAATCTCGTAACATAGTGGATACTAGGGATCAAACCCTAACAAAACTAACTCGATTACATGATAAATCTCATCCAACCCATCACCGTCCAGCAAGCCTACGATGGAATTACTCACGCACGGCGGTGAGCATCATGAAATTGGTGGTGGAGGATGGTTGATGATGACGACAGCGACGAATCCCCCTCTCCGGAGACCCGAACGGACTCCAGATCAGCCCTCCCGAGAGGTTTTAGGGCTTGGCGGCGGCTCCGTATCGTAAAACGTGATGATTTCTTCTCTCTGATTTTTTTCTCCCCGAAACCAATATATAGAGTTGGAGTTGGCGTCGGAAGGTGTCCAGGGGGGCCACGAGGTAAGGGGGCGCGCCCTAGAGGGGGGGGGGCGCCCCCACCCTCGTGGGCAGGGTGTGGGCCCCCTGGTCTTCATCTTTGGCGAGGATATTTTATTATTTTTTATAAGACATCCCGTGGAGTTTCAGGTCATTCCGAGAACTTTTGTTTTCTGCACATAAAACAACATCAAGGCAATTCTGCTGAAAACAAAGGTCACCAGGTTAGTTCCATTCAAATCATACAAGTTAGAGTCCAAAACAAGGGCAAAAGTGTTTGGAAAAGTAGATACGACGGAGACGTATCAACTCCCCCAAGCTTAAACCCTAGCTTGTCCTCAAGCAATTCAGTTGACAAACTGAAAGAGAAAAAGAAAAACTTATACAAACTCTGTTTGCTCTTGTTGTTGTACCTATGTCAAGCCAGCATTCAGGTTTTCAAAGAAAGATCATAACTAACCACATTTGCAATAACTCCTAGGTATCATGTTTACTCATATCAATAACATAATCAGCTAACAAGCCATAATAATAAATCTTGGGTGACAACACTTTCTCAAAATAATCATAATATGATATAACAAGATGGTGTCTCGCTAGCCCTTTCCGAGACCGCAAAACATAAATGCAGAGCACCTTCAAAGATCAAGGACTGACTAGACATTGTAATTCATGGTAAAAGAGATCCATTCATAGTCATACCCGATATAAATTAACAAAGAATGAATGCAAATGAAAGCTGTGCTCTCCACTAGTGCTTTTAATAAGATGGTGATGACTCAACATAAAAGTAAATAGATAAGCCCTTCGCAGAGGGAAGCGAGGATTTGTAGAGGTGCCAGAGCTCGGTTTTGAAATAGAGATAAATTATATTTTGAGCGGCAAACTTTCATTGTCAACATAACAACTAAGAGATGACGATATCTTCCATGCTAAAAAAATTATAGGCGGTTCCCAAACAGAATGGTAAAGTTTATACTCCCCTCCTCCACAAGCATCAATCCATGGCTTGCTCGAAACAACGAAGTGCCTCCAACATTCAACGGGTCCTGTGGGGAGTTTTGTTTGCAATTATTTTGATTTAGTTTGCATAAAGCATGGGACTGGGCATCCGGTGACCAGCCATTTTCTCGTGAGTGAGGAGCGGAGTCCACTCCTCTTGAGAATAAACCGCCTAACACGGAAGATAAGGGCAGCCCTAGTTGATATATGAGCTATTCGAGCATGCAAAATGTAATGTTTATTTGAAGGTTTAGAGTTTTGCACATACAAATTTACTTGGAACGGCAGGTAGATACCGCATATAGGAAGGTATGGTGGACTCATATGGAATAACTTTGGGGTTTAAGGGATTGGATGCACAAGCGGTATTCCCGCTTAGTACAAGTGAAGGCTAGCAAAAGACTAGGAAGCGACCAACTAGAGAGCGACAACAGTCATGAACATGCATTAAAATTAATAAACATTGAATACAAGCATGAGTAGGATATAATCCACCATGAACATAAATATCGTGAAGGCTATGTTGATTTGTTTCAGCTACATGCGTGAACATGTGCCAAGTCAAGTCACTTAAATCATTCAAAGGAGGATACCGCCCCATCATACCACATCACAACCATTTTAATAGCATGTTGGCACGCAAGGTAAACCATTATAATTCATAGCTAATCAAGCATGGCATAAGCAACTATGATCTCTAATTGTCATTGCAAACATATTTATTCATAATAAGCTGAATCAAGAACGATGAACTCATCATATTTACAAAAACAAAAGAAGTCGAGTTCATACCAGCTTTTCTCATCTCAGTCAGTCCATCATATATCGTCATAATTGCCTTTCACTTGCACGACCGAACGGTGTGAATAATAATAAGAGTGTAATGCATTGGACTAAGCCGAATCATGCGAGCATCCAATAAACAGGAGAAGACAAGGCAATACGGGCTCTTGGTTAAATCAACAATGATGCATATAAGAGCCACTTCAACAATTTAATCATGGTCTTCTCCTACTGACCCCCAAAGAAAAGGAAAGAAATAAAAACTATTTACACAGGAAAGCTCCCAACAAGCAAAAGAAGAACAGGAATTTTTTTTGGGTTTTCATTTTAATTTCTACTACATGCATGGAAATTAAACTAACTAAATTTTTTGGTTTTTTCTTAAGGTTTAACAGACACACAAGAAGAAAGCAGGAAAAAGAAAATAAACTAGCATGGATATTACAGTGAAAGAGTATGCGCACCGACATCTAGCAATGAGTGTGTGAACATAAATGTAATGTCGGTGGGAAATACGTACTCCCCAAGCTTAGGCTTTTGGCCTAAGTTGGTCTAATACCGAGGATAGCACGGTGGATACCCGTAGGTGTAGTGGGGTCATCTTGCTGACGAAGAATAGTTGGGATCATCTTTGTGATGAACAGGACTCGATCGCCATCGGCCGGGCAACCACCTCCGGATCCCAAGAATAAACAGACTGTCCGGGGCTGGTGTAGGATTCCGGTAGGCTTGAACGGCCGCCCACGGAACGAGGTGAGGACCTGCAGACAAGTTAAACAAAGAGGGAGCAGGAAAAGTAATAGTGAGTAAGAGATACTGATGACGTTGGTCGTGGAGGAAGTTGGTGAGGCCAGCATTCTCAATCAATAAATAAAAATCCTCATAAATTCCGGCTCTCCTCAAGAAGTCATCGGAAGGCCATTCACACGTCCGGACCTCCGTGGTGTGAGGCAAATTATATTTGGGCTTCTGTGCTTCTTCCTTTTGTTTTTCCTTCGAGCTTCGGCTAGACAAGCCCCTCAAAAGTCTCTTCATTATTTTCTGAAATAATCTGAAATTTTTAGTAACTTCAAACAAAAGTGAACCAACTTCAATAGAATTGATAGCAACTACTCCTACAAGTGCCTAGAGCCTATATCAAGCATTAGAACTACTTGGAACCATATAAACTTGACATGCAAGCTCAAGAACATGGTCACCTATGCAGCACAAATTTGCAAAGAATAAAGCACTAGAACAAAAACTAATTGGACCAATGGAGGAGTCACATACCAAGGAACAATCTCCCCAAGCAGTTTCGCGGGAGTTGCTTTGAGCAAGGAGATCGAAAATCACAGCAAAAGTGGCTGGAACTCGTGCTTGAGTTGGTTTTTCGGGTTTGTGTGAGGTAGAGGAAGAAGATGGGTGCAGGAATAAGTGGAGGAGGGCCACCGTGGGCTCATGACGCAGCACGCCCTCCACCCTCGTGGCCAGGTGGCAGCTCCCCCCGCGGTGATTTTTGCACTAAAAATCCTCAAATATTCCCGAAAAATCATATTAAATTGGCATGGCATTCTAAGAGCTTTTATTTTCGGGATATTTTTATATTGCACGGGTAAGTCAGGAAACAGACAGAAAAAATACTATTTTTACTTTATTTCAACTAAATAACAGAAAATATAAAGAGGGTACAGAAGGTTGTGCTTCTAGTTTCATCCTTCTCATGCTCATCAAAAGGAATCCACTAACAAGGTTGATCAGGTCTTGTTAACAAACTCATTCCGACTAACATGGAACTGGAGAAATTTCGAATAACACTATGTTACCTCAACGGGGATATGGAAATCCCCAATAATAATTATATCATATTTCTTCTTGACAGTAGGGAGAGGAAATTCAAAACCTCCAAATGTAATCGATGGAATTTTTCCAATAGAGTTGATACTATGAACTTGAGGTTGTTTCCTCGGAAAGTGTACCATATGCTCATTACCATTAACATGACAAGTGACATTGCCTTTGTTGCAATCAATAACAGCCCCTGCAGTATTAAGGAAAGGTCTTCCAAGAATAATAGACATACTATCATCCTCGGGAATATCAAGAATAACAAAGTCCGTTAAAATAGTAACGTTTGCAACCTAACAGCACATCCTCACAAATACCGGCAATTATAGCAGTTGATTTATCAACCATTTGCAAAGATATTTCAGTAGGTGTCAACTTATTCAAGTCAAGTCTACGATATAAACAGAGAGGCATAACACTAACACCGGCTCCAAGATCACATAAAGCAGTTTTAACATAATTTCTCTTAATGGGGCATGGTATAATAGGTACTCCTGGATCTCCAAGTTTCTTCGGTATTCCACCCTTAAAAGTATAATTAGCAAGCATGGTGGAAATTTCAGCTTCCAGTATCTTTCTCTTATTTGTAACGATATCTTTCATATATTTAGCATAAGGATTCATTTTGAGCATATCACCAATCGTGATACATAAAAGATGGGTCTAATCATTTCAGCGAAGCGCTCAAAATCCTCATCATCCTTTTTCTTGGATGGCTTCGGAGGAAAAGGCATGGGTTTCTGAACCCATGGTTCCCTTTCTTTACCATGTTTCCTAGCAACAAAGTCTCTTTTATCATAACGTTGATTCTTTGATTGTGGGTTATCAAGATCAACATCAGGTTCAACTTCTACTTCATTATCATTACTAGGTTGAGCATCATCATGAACATCATCATTAACATTTTCACTAGGTTCATGTTTATTACCATATTGTGTTTCAGCATCAGACATAGAGATATCATTTGGATTCTCAGGTGGTTCAGCAATAGGTTCACTAGAAGTTTGCAAAGTCCTATCATTTTTCTTTTTCTTCCTTTTAGAAGAACTAGGCACATCAATATTATTTCTCCGAGAATCTTGCTCAATTCTCTTAGGTTGGCCTTCGAGGATACAAAGGTTCTGAGTCATTCTACCAGTTCTAGTAGCCACTCTAACAGCATAATCATTTTTCTTACTATTCATTTCATCAAGCACTTCTTTCTGAGCTTTAAGTACTTGTTCTACTTGAGTGGTAACCATAGAAGCATGTTTGCTAACAAGTTTAAGTTCACCTCTAATTATAGCCATATAATCACCCAAGCATTTAATCATATAAGCATCTTGTTTTAATTGTCTACCAAAATAAGCATTAAAGTCATGTTGCTTAAACATAAAGTTATCAAACTCGTCCAAGCACTGACTAGCAATTTTAGTAGGAGGAATAATACCTTCATCAAATCTATAGAGAGAATTTACCTTTACTACCTGTGTAGGGTTATCAAGATCAGGAGGTTCTTCAATAAGTAATGGATCAATATCATAAGTTTCTTCAACAGGCGATAGATTAAGACCATGTATTTCTTCAATAGGAGGTAAATTCTTAATATCTTCAGCTTTAATACCTTTTTCTTTCATAGATTTCTATGCCTCTTGCATATCTTCAGGACTGAGAAATAGAACACCTCTCTTCTTCGGAGTTGGTTTAGGGATAGGCTCAGTAATTAGAGCAGAAGCTAGCTCAGGAGGTGCCCAATTATTTTCATTTGTCAACATATTATTCAATAGAATTTCAGCTTCATCCGGTGTTCTTTCCCTGAAAAGAGAACCGGCACAACTATCCAGGTAATCTCTGGAAGCATCGGTTAGTCCATTATAAAAGATATCAAGTATTTCAGGTTTCTTAAGAGGATGATCACTCTGGGTGGCCCTAGCCTCGTGGCCGCCTCGTGGCCTACCCCCCTGGGTCTGTCTCCCTGCCTCGTGGCCGCCTCGTTGCTTCCTTGATGTCCACTCCAAGTCTCCTGGATCACGTTTGTTCCAAAAATAACTCTCCTGAAGGTTTCATTCTGTTTGGATTCCGTTTGATATTCCTTTTCTGCGAAACACTGAAATAGGCAAAAAAACAGTAATTTGCACTGGGCCTTTGGTTAGTAGGTTAGTCCCAAAAATAATATAAAAGTGTATAATAAAGCCCATTAAACATCCAAAACAGATAATATAATAGCATGGAACAATCAAAATTATAGATACGTTGGAGACGTATCAAGCATCCCCAAGCTTAATTCACCTTTCGTCCTCGAGTAGGTAAATGATAAAAACAGAATTTTTGATGTGGAATGCTTCCTAACATAATCTTCAATGTAATTTTCTTTATTGTGGCATGAATGTTCAGATCCGAAAGATTCAAGATAAAAGTTTAATATTGACATAAAAATGATAATACTTCAAGCATACTAACTAAGCAATCATGTCTTCTCAAAATATCATGGCCAAAGAAAGTTCATCCCTACAAAATCATATAGTTTGTTCATGCTCCATTTTCTTCACACAAGAATGCTCTCATGATGCACAACCCTGATGACAAGCCAAGCAATTGTTTCATACTTTAGTAATCTCAAACCTTTTCAACCTTCACGCAATACATGAGCGTGAGCCATGGATATAGCACTATGGGTGGAATAGAATATAATGATGGGGGTTATGTGAAGAAGACAAAAAAGGAGAAAGTATCACATTGACGCGGCTAATCAACGGGCTAGGGAGATGCCCATCAATTGATATCAATGCAAGGAGTAGGGATTGCCATGCAACGGATGCACTAGAGCTATAAATGTATGAAAGCTCAACAAAAGAAACTAAGTGGGTGTGCATCCAACTTGCTTGCTCACGAAGACCTAGGGCATTTGAGGAAGCCCATTGTTGGAATATACACGCCAAGTTCTATAATGAAAAATTCCCACTAGTATATGGAAGTGACAAAATAAGAGACTCTCTATCATGAAGATCATGGTGCTACTTTGAAGCACAAGTGTGGAAAAGGATAGTAACATTGTCCCTTTTATTTTTATTTTTATTTTTTTGGGCCTTTTTTTATTTGGCCTTTCTCTTTTTTTGGGACAATGATCTAATAATGATGATCATCACACTTCTATTTATTTACAACTCAAAGATTACAACTCGATACTTAGAACAAAATATGACTCTACGTGGATGCCTCCGGTAATGTGCGGGATGGGAAATGAATCAAGAGTGACATGTATGATGAATTATGCATGGTGGCTTTGCCACAAATACGATGTCAACTACATGATCATGCAAGGCAATATGACAATGATGAAGCGTGTCATAATAAATGAAACGGTGGAAAGTTGCATGGCAATATATCTCGGAATGGCTATGGAAATGCCATAATAGGTAGGTATAGTGGCTCTTTTGAGGAAGATATAAGGAGGTTTATATGTGATAGAGCGTATCATATCATGGGGGTTGGATGCACCGGCGAAGTTTGCACCAACTCTCAAGGTGAGAAAGGGCAATGCACGGGACCGAACAGGCTAGCAATGATGGAAGGGTAAGAGTGCGTATGGTCCATGGACTCAACATCAGTCATAAAGAACTCACATACTTATTGCAAAAATCTACAAGTCATCAAAAACCAAGCACTACACACATGCTCCTAGGGGGATAGATTGGTAGGAAAAGACCATCGCTCGTCCCTGACCGCCACTCATAAGGATGACAATTAAAGAACACCTCATGTTTCAAATTTGTTACACAACGGTTACCATACGTGCATGCTATGGGACTTACAAACTTCCACACAAGTATTTCTCAAATTCACGATTACTCAACTAGCACAACTTTAATATCACCACCTTCATATCTCAAAACAATCATCAAGTATCAAACTTCTCATAGTATTCAATGCACTCTATATGAAAGTTTTTATTATATCCATCTTGGATGCCTAACATATTATGACTAATTTTATAGCCAAAGCAAATTACCATGCTGTTCTAAAGGACTCTCAAAATAATTTAAGTGAAGCATGAGAGATCAATAATTTCTATAAAATAGAACCACCACCGTGCTCTAAAAAGATATAAGTGAAGCACTAGAGCAAAATTATCTAGCTCAAAAGATATAAGTGAAGCACATAGAGTATTCTAATAAATTCCGATTCGTGTGTGTCTCTCCAAAAAGGTGTGTACAGCAAGGATGATTGTGGTAAACTAAAAAGCAAAGACTCAAATCATACAAGACGCTCCAAGGAAAACACATATCATGTGGTGAATAAAAATATAGCCTCAAGTAAAGTTACCGATGGATTTAAGGCGAAAGAGGGGATGCCTTCCGGGGCATCCCCAAGCTTAGGCTTTTGGTTGTCCTTGAATTTTACCTTGGGGTGCCTTGGGCATCCCAAAGATTAGGCTCTTGCCACTTCTTATTCCATAATCCATCAAATCTTTACCCAAATCTTGAAAACTTTACTACACAAAACTCAAGAGAAAATCTCATGAGCTCCGTTAGCAAAATAAAACAAACCACCACTTTAAGGTAATGTTATGAAATCATTCTTTATTTATGTTGGTGTTAAACCTACTGTATTCCAACTTCTCTATGGTTCATACCCCCCGATACCAGCCATAGATTCATCAAAATAAGCAAACACACACACGAAAAACAGAATCTGTCAAAAACAGAATAGTCTGTAGTAATCTGTATCAAACGCAAACTTTATGTAACTCAAAAATTCTACCAAAATAGGACGACCTAAATAAATATTTTTTGATATACTGCAATTAGAATCAGTATTTGATCATGTTCTGGTGATTTTTAACAATTGTTTTCGTGAGCAGAAAGTTTCTGACTTTTTCAGCGAGATCAAATAACTATCATCCAAGAAGATCCTATAGGTTTTACTTGGCACAAACACTAATTAAAACATAAAACCACATGTAACCAGAGGCTAGATCAATTATTTATTACTAAACAGGAACAAAAACCAAGGAACAAAAATAAAATTGGGTTGCCTCCCAACAAGCGCTATCGTTTAGCGCCCCTAGCTAGGCATTGAGATTACAATGATGCTCACACAAAAGACAAGAATTGAAGCACAAAGAGAGCATCATAAAACATGTGACAAACACACTTAAGTCTAACATGCTTCCTATGCATAGGCATCTTATAGGCAAACAAATTATCAAGGCAAACAAAAACTAGCATATGCAAGGAAGCGGAAAGAAACAATAGCAATCTCAACATAACGAGAGGTAATTTAGTAACATGAAATTTTTTACAACCATATTTCCCTCTCTCATAATAATTACATGTAGGATCATAAGCAAATTCAACAATATAGCTATCACAAAACATATTCTTAACACGATCCACATGTATGCAAAGTTGACACTCTTCAAAAATAGTGGGATTATCATTAACTAAAGTCATGACCTCTCCAAACCCACTTTTATCAAAAAATTCAGAAGATTGAACATTATCCAAATATGTGGGAGCTAAAGTTGACACTCTTCCAAACCCACTTTCAATAATATTGCAAACACTATTATCAATCTCATATTCATCATGGGGCTTAAATAAATTTTCAAGATCAAAAGAAGAATCAACCCAATCATGATCATTGCAACAAATAGTAGTCATAGCAAAACTAGCATCCCCAAGCTTAGGGTTTTGCATATTATTAGCACAATTGACATCAAGAGAATTTATAATAAGATCATTGCAATCATGCTTTTCATCAAAGGAACTATCAAGTATGGGTGCAATAGCAACGATCTCATGTTTAACATAAGGAATTATAGCAAATTCGTCTTCAAAAATATTGGCATCATGGCCACAAGAATAGCAAGCATCATGTTCATCAAGGGAAATTTCAATCAAATCATCGGAATCATCATTATCTATAGATTCATGCATATCATTATTTTCTTCCAAAACAACGGTCATTCTCTCAATAATTTATTTGACATATACATTATCAGCATAGTTTTCATAGCAATATTTAAGTATGTCAAAATTTGCAGATTCGTAGAGAGTAATATCATATTTTTCAATCAAATAAGCAACTTCATAAGCACCCTTAAAAGCAAAAAAATTCCTCAATTTGTTTGATATCATAGTAATTATAAACACCCTTTGCATAAGAAGATAAGATTTCATTATCATTAAACTCACATAGGTAGGGAAGGTGTTTTTTTTTGGGTTCTTAGAGCAACAAGTAAAATCATAAATTTCACAAAGATTCCAAGCATAACACAGCAATCTATTTATTTGATCCCATAAGAGTCTCCCTTTTTCATACAAACGGTGACACACAAAATGAGCATGCTCATCTAAAGATTTCCCATCAACTAGGCTAGTTGGGTTTCAGCACGAGCGCATAAGGATCGAAGATGATCCAAGTAGAACACTTTAAGTGGATCCATATTAATAGAATTTTAGCAAGCAAAGATGCAAGCAAATAGAAGGCACGTGGAAACACAAACAGAAAGACATACGGAAAGAAGGCGAAGAAAAGGCAAATGTGAAGTGGGGGAGAGGAAAAAGAGAGGCAAATGACAAATAATGTAATGCGAGGGATAAGAGTTTGTGAAGGGTACTTGGTATGTCTTGACTTGTGCGTAGATCTCCCCGGCAACGACACCAGAAATGGCTAGTTGCTTGGAGACCAAATCTTGACTTGACTTGGAGTAAGCCTCCCAGCAACGGTGCCACAAATCCTTCTTGCTGCCTCTTGAGCATGCGTTGGTTTTCCCTTGATGAGGAAAGGGTGATGCAGCAAAGTAGCGTAAGTATTTCCCTCAGTTTTTGAGAACCAAGGTATCAATCCAGTAGGAGGATACACGCAAGTCGCCTCATACCTACACAAACAAATAAGAACCTTGCAACAAACGCGATAAAGGGGTTGTCAATCCCTTCACGGCCACTTGCCAAAGTGAGATCTGATAGAGATAATAAGATAAATATTTTTTGTATTTTTATGATATAGATTGGAAAGTAAAGATTGCAAAATAAAATAGATCGGAAACTTATATGCTGGAAAATAGACCCGGGGGCCATACGTTTCACTAGTGGCTTCTCTCAAGATAACATAATCTACGGTGGGTGAACAAATTACTGTCGAGCAATTGATAGAAAAGCGCATAGTTATGAGAATATCTAGTCATGATCATGTATATAGGCATCACGTCCGTGACAAGTAGACCGAAACGATTCTGCATCTACTACTATTACTCCACACATCGACCGCTATCCAAAGATGCATCTAGATTATTAAGTTCATAAGAACAGAGTAACGCATTAGGCAAGATGACATGATGTAGAGCGATAAACTCAAGCAACATGATATAAACCCCGTCTTTTTATCCTCGATGGCAACAATACAATACGTGCCGTGTTCCCCCTGTTGTCACTGGGAAAGGACACATCAAGATTGAACCCAAAGCTAATAACGTCTCCCATTGCAAGAAAGATCAATCTAGTAGGCCAAACCAAACTGATAATTCGAAGAGACTTGCAAAGATATCAAATCATACATATAAGAATTCAGAGAAGAACCAAATATTGTTCATAGATAATCTTGATCATAAACCCACAATTCATTGGATCTCGACAAACACACTGCAAAAAGAATTACATCAAATAGATCTCCAAGAGAATCGAGGAGAACTTTGTATTGAGATCCAAAGAGAGAGAAGAAGCCATCTAGCTAATAACTATCGACCCGAAGGTTTGTGGTAAACTACTCACACATCATCGGAGAGGCTATGGTGTTGATGTAGAAGGCCTCCGTGGTCGATTCCCAGCGGAGCGCCAGAAAAGGCCCCAAGATGGGATCTCACGAGTACAAAAGGTTGCGGCGGTGGAAATAGGGTTTTGTGGTGCTCTTTCGGGGTATATGAGTATATATAGGTGAAAGAAGTAGGTCGGGGGAGCCATGAAGGGCCCACGAGGGTGGGGGCGCGCGTCCCTGCCTCGTGGCCGCCTCGTTGCTTCCTTGACGTCCACTCCAAGTCTCCTGCATCACGTTTGTTCCAAAAATAACTCTCCCGAAGGTTTCATTCTGTTTGGATTCCTTTTGATATTCCTTTTCTGCGAAACACTGAAACCGGCAAAAAAACAGCAATTTGCACTAGGCCTTTGTTTAGTAGGTTAGTCCCAAAAATAATATAAAAGTGTATAATAAAGCCAATTAAACATCCAAAACAGATAATATAATAGCATGGAACAATCAAAAATTATAGATATGTTGGAGACGTATCACCCAACAAACACACCGCAAAAAGAGTTACATCAAATAGATCTCCAAGAGACCAATGTATTGAGAATCAAAAGAGAGAGGAAGCCATCGAGCTACTAACTACGGACCCAAAGGTCCACAATGAACTACTTACGCATCATCGGGGAGGCACCAGTGAGGATGATGAACCTCTGCGTGATTGTGTCTAGATTGGATTGGTGGTTTCTGGAACTAGCGGTGGCTGGAATTGTTTTTCGTCGACTCCCCTAGGGTTTCTGGAATATTGGGGTATTTATAGAGCAAAGAGGCAGTGAAGGAGGCAGCCGAGGTGGGCACAACACACTAGGGCGTGCCTGGGCCTCCAGGCGCGCCCAGGTGGTTTGTGCTTCCCTTGGAGCCCCCCTATGGTACTTCCTTGGCCCAACTTGTGTCTTCTGGTCCAAAAAAATCTCCAAAAAATTTCGCTGTGTTTGGACTCCGCTTGGTATTGATTTTCTACGAAGTAAAAAATAAGAAAAAAACAACAACTAGCACTATGTCAATAGTTTAGTCCCAAAAATGATATAAAGTTGCTATAAAATGATTGTAAAACATCCAAGAATGATAATATAATAGCATTGAACAATAAAAAATTATAGATATGTTGGAGATGTATCATCACATTGCCCGGTGAGGGTCAGGTTCCAGATCTAGGATTGAGCTGGAGCACTACTTGGCTGCCCCGGCCGCACCGGAGGTGATGATCAAAAACTTTTGGGTAATTTCTCCTTTACACAATTAAAAATCTTCAAATAGCTAGTTATTTTACTAATCAATGTTATCTCATTTGATTGCAGACCTTCTACAGGTGTGAGGAGGGATATGAGGAGGCCGCGGCAAAGGTTATCGATGCCGAGTGGAGGCGCCTACTACAAAACTTACAACACGAGGCTCGGGTGCAGGCTGTTCGATACTACTACGCCTCGCGTGGTATTAAGAAGGCCAAGCCGGTGTGCCGCGATAAGTTTCTGAAGAAGGAGCAGTACATGACGGTAATTACCTATTCTTATGGCCTTGTACTTAGTTTCCTTGATTTGATTCGTAGGCGTAGCGCTCAAGTACGTTCCTCTTTACTAACTTAGGTGCCCCCGAGATGGTGTGCGGATTAGATGGATGTTGGGAGGTGTTGGTTGATCAGTGGTGCTCAAAAGAATAGCGTGCCTAGCACAACAATGCCAAGGACAAGCATGCCCAAATGGAAGGTGTGCCACACCATCAAGGCATCACCAACTTACTTCAGTTCGGGCGGAACCGGGTATGTGGTTTGCTTGATGATTCATGTAATTCATTCCATGCTAGCTTGAGACCTTTAATTACTAATTTACTTTGTTCCTCTCTTTCAGGCAAAACACAATAAGGTGGAGGTGCCAGAGGTGTACGACTTCTATGCCAGGGCCCATACCAGGCCGTACAAGAAGGTCAAGGCACTCGAGCCATCTGACCTCGATAATCCAAAGAACTTCACCCACATCTCCTCCCACAACAAACTCGTGAAGTATAGAGATGAGGGGAAGGCGAGGAAAGGGGATGACTTTAACCCGAGCCAGCAGTTTGATCCAGAGCTGGTGATGATATCTGGTGGTGGGAGGTCCCATGGCTCGATAGCCATTGGAGATGGACTTATCTGCTGTCCTTGCACTCTCCCGGAGATCAAGGCGTGCCAGTCGAGCTCCGCTCCTGAGATGAGGCCTCGTCAATGGCCAGTCGAGCTCGCCTTCGAGGTTAGTTATACGGACTCAGCTATCTTTCCTCCATTACATTGTGCATCAATGATTACAATGCTAACGAGGAGTGGTGTTGCAGGCTGTTCTTGAGAGTGAGAGAGATAGAACCCAGGCGCTTTTGCTGGAGACGGGCCAACAGGTGGAGCAGAAGCAGTAGGATTTGGAGGAGAAGACGACAAGGATGTTGGAGGAGGAGAGGGCACGGAATGACATGCAGAACCGGGCCATGTACGAGCTCCTCGTGGTAAGTTTCTTCTGCATATTAGCCAAATCATTCACGTAATGTTTGTTTAATTACTAACTAGTATGAATGACCCATTAAAACCAAATGTACGGTCTTTGTGCCAGAAGGCCGGTCAGACCCCTCCGCTGATGCCAGAGATTGCTCCGGGGACCACTGTGAGTTTAATTTGAATAGTCATTAGTTGCTGGTATTAACATTTGAGTGTCGTCATGCTAACGAGACATTGCAAATGATCTTTGGTGCAGCGTACCTCCAGACAAGCATCACATGATCCTTCTCCAGGTGGTACCAGCATGAACCACGCCGGTGCTTCACCTCTGTGATGACGGTATGTTTTCTCGAGTGTTTTTCTTAACAAATACATAATGACCTAGACTTAGCTTTATTTCCTCCAATATGCTTACCATAATGACCTAGACTTAGCTTATTTTCCTCCAACTTTACACAATTAGCTTACATAGCTCCAAAATGACCCATATTACCTTAGTTTGCTCTAAAACAATCTATACTTAGCTTAGTTTCCTCCAAAATTACCTAAGTTAGATCTAATATGCTTAGTTACCTAGGTTTGCTCAATAATGACATACACTTAGCTTACTTATGTCAAAAATGGCATAATTAGCTTACTTAGGTTTGAAATGCCATAACAACCTTGGTAACCTCATATATGTCATATACTTAGCTTATTTTGCTCAAAAATGACATAATAAGCTTAATTAGCTCTAAAATGATCAATTTTACCTAATTTAGCTCCAAAATGACCTAAGTTGGCTCTAATATGCTAAGTTAGCTCTAATATGCATAGTTAACTAGCTTAGCTCAATAAATACCTATACTTTACTTACTTATGTAAAAAATGGCATAATATGCTTAGTTAACTCAAAAATGGCATAATTACCTAGGTTAGCTCAATAATGATCCATTTTACCTAGGTTAGCTCCATAATGATTCATTTTACCTATGTTAGCTCCAAAATGATCCATTTCAACTAAGTTAGGTCGAAAATGATCCATTTTAGCTAGGTTAGCTCCAAAATGATCCATTTTAGCTAGGTTAGCTCATAAATGATCCATTTTACTTAGGTTAGCTCATAAATGTCATTTTTACGTAGGTTATCTCCAAAATGACCCATTTTAGCTAATTTAGCTCCAAAATGATCCATTTTGCCTAAGTTAGCTCATAAATGTCATTTTTACCTAAGTTAATTAGCTCATAAATGTCATATAGTTCTTATTCTTCTTCTTCTTCTTCTTCTTCTTCTAAGGCCCTGTTTGGTTCGGCTGTGGATTTCTAAAATCTGCTGTGGAAAAACAGCTGTGGAAAATCTGATGTGAAAAAGATGTAGGTCATTTGGCAAACCAAATTGATCATGACTTTTTCAGATTTTGGCCCGCAGCGGAATCAGATTTTGGAAAGCATGTCCTGGGCTGCTTCCGCTTTTGGTTCAGATTTTGGCAGCGGATTTCTGGAATCGGATTTTGCTAGGTTCGCCCTTTGGTTCAGATTCTACTACGCGGCAGCGGAATCCGTCGATAAAAGCTGAACCAAACATGGCCTAAGTTGTTTGTTTCCCATTTCAAAGATTTCATTAACTTCACAGAAGCTTTGCATTGATGGAGGGCTTGTTTTACCTTTCTGTTTTCATTTTTGAACAATGTGGAACTTGCGTTGTGGAACTTGTAATATGTATATATGGATGAACTATGTATGTTGAACTTGCTATGTATTTGGATATGTCATATGTATGTGGAACTTGCTATCTATGTGTTCGGTGTGAAATATATATATGTTTGCTGTGAAATATCATATATTTGCTGTGAAAATGGTAGGATATAAGAAAAAAAAAGAACAAAAAGAGGCAATGCAGCCACTTTGCCATCTGCCACCGACGGCAAAGGGGCCTTTGCCATCTGCCACAGACGGCAAAGAGGCCACGTGATGGCAACCTGTGCAATCTGGGAGCTATACCATTTGGTTACCTTGCCGTCTGTGGCAGACAGCAAAGGCTGTGGGAGTTTGTCATCCGCTGGCAGATGACAAAGGCTAGGGAGGGCATGATGCGTGGCTGACGTCAGACAGCAGACGGCAAAGGGGAAGGCATGTTTGCCGTCTGCTGGCAGACGACAAAGCCTCCTGTTAGCCACCTAATGTGTCTAACGCTTCTTATTTGCCGTCCAACTTCTTTGTCGTCTGCCACCAACGACAAAGAACCTGTTTACCGTAGCTTTCTTTGCCGGGTACCTTCACCGTCGGTGGCAGACGACAAAGAGGTTTTCCATCCACTTTTGGTTCCTTTGCCGTCTGCCGTGGCAGACGGCAAAGAAGCTGATTCTTGTAGTGTGTGAAAGAGATTATAGGTACGAGGGAAAATGGGGCGAGGGTCACAAATGCTCAGAGCGAAAGATTTTTCGAATAAAAGACATTTTTAGGAAGAACCAAATACAGACGTTGAGAGATGTTTCAAATGAATGAAACATATAGATCGAGCTAGTAGGACCAAAGTAAAATACTAGTCAGCGAGCTAGCCATATCATTCAAGCGTAACATAATACAAACCCTAGATCTGACAGATTTGGATGTGAGGAAAAACTAGAAACCACATCCGCACTAGAAAGGTAAAAACCTAGATCTAAGATATACTGTAAAATTGGAGAAAATTAACTGCGGATGAACTCGAATCATGAGAGATGGAGGTCCGAGTTCGAACTACACGTACCCTAGCTCGGTGATGTGCAAAAATTTTGGTGGCGTGGGGAAGAAGATGTCCCGCGGCGGCGTGGAATGACTCATGTGACCTCTTTCTGGCAGTTAAGCGGCAAAGGGGTCGTCGACATCGAGCTCAAGCTGGAGCGTTGCGGTGAGGGTTCTGGTGGAGAAAGAGAGTATAATGGAAGAGGGGATCGGCGCGGTTTATATAAGCGAAGGGAAATAACCGCACGCTAAGGTTTTTATCGGACGGTCTCTAGGAAGAGATGATTGCGATTCAACCGACAGGATGGACTGGCAGTTGATAGGTTGCATGTGGAAACTGATACATCTCCGTCATATCTACTTTTCCTAAAGCCTTTCCTCTTGTTTTGGACTCTAATTTGCATGATTTGAATGAAACTAACCCGGACTGGCACTGTTTTCAGCAGAACTACCATGGTGTTGTTTTTGTGCAGAAATAAAAGTTCTTGGAATGGAATGAAACTTTGCGAGGATTTTTTATACAAATAAAGAGAATTTCTGGAGCCAAAAACCACCGGAGGGGGGCACCTGGGTGGGCACAACCCACCAGGGCGCGCCACCCCCTCCAGGCGTGCCCAGGTTCGTTTTCCCCACCTGGTGGCCCCGCATACCCTGAAACCGACGCTATAAAATCCTATTTTTCCAGAAAAAATCAGGGAGAAAGAATTATTGTGTTCCACGAGACGGAGCCGCCACCGTCTCCTATTCTTCATCGGGAGGCCAGATCTGGAGTCCACTTGGGGCTCCGGAGAGGGGGATCTTCGATCTTCATCATCACCAACCCCTCTCCATCACCAATTCGATGATGCTCCCGACTGGGAATGAGTAATTCCTTTGTAGGCTCGCTGGTCGGTGATGAGTTGGATCAGATTCATCATGTAATCGAGTTAGTTTTGTTAGGGCTTGATTCCTAGTATCCATTAAGTTTTGAGATTGATGTTGCTATGACTTTGCCATGCTTAATGCTTGTCACTTTGGGCCCGGGTGCCATGATTTCAGATCTGAACCATTAAGTTATCACAATTATATCCATGTTCTAGATCCTATCTTGCAAGTTATAGTCACCTACTACGTTATGATCTGGCAACCCCGGAGTGACAATAGTCGGAACCACTGCCAGTGATGACCATAGTTTGAGGAGTTCATGTATTCACCGTGTGTTAATGCTTTGTTCTGGTTCTCTATTAAATGTAGGCCTTAATATCCCTTAATTTTCAATAGGACCCCGCTGCCACGGGAGGGTAGGATAAAAGATGTCATGCAAGTTCTTTCCATAAGCACGCATGACTATTTACGGAATACATGCCAACATTATATTTATGAACTGGAGCTAGTGTCGATCGCCCTAGGTTATAACAGTCACATGATGAATATCATCCAACAAATCGCCGATCCAATGCCTACGATTTTCCTACATATTGATCTTGCTAAGTTACTATTGATTTTATTGCTGTTGCACTTGCTACAAAATTACTGCTATCACTGTTACCTTTACCACCACCACTACTACTACTATCAAAATTATCATACTACTTTGCTACTGATCACTTTGCTGTAGATAATTAATCTCCAGGTGTGGTTGAATTGACAACTCAGTTGCTAATACTTGCAAATATTCTTTGGCTCCCCTTGTGTCGAATCAATAAATTTGGGTTGAATACTCTACCCTCGAGAACTGTTGCGATCCCCTATACTTGTGGGCTATCAGCAACTGACAAAGATCATGGTCCTGACTTGGGCGAGAAACCCAAAATTTTGGACTGCTTTCGCCAAAATAGATTAATGTTCAGACCAAATCTTAATCGTGGTCAAGGACACCAGATAAGTTTCGTTCCAGATAAAATTGAGCATTTGCAATAGAACAACATAGACTAGAAGAGATAAATCAGAGAGAAAATAGGGTCCTAAGCATTTCATTCAGACAGAAAACACAAACACTTGAGAATAGCTATGAATGAAATGCATTTGGACGAAATCAACACTATCGATCAAAGAGAAATCCAACAAAAGAGAAAAATGTGGTGGTGTAACCCACCGTACAAGAACTGTATGACCCCGAGCGTCGCACAATTATCGTGGCACCCGGTTAGTCTAGTTCTTTGTTAATGTATTCACTCTCAGAAAGAAGATTTCACTTTGTCAAAATTTTCAAACTCTTCGAGTTTTGTGCACCCATTCCTTCTAAGATGTGGAAGTGTTAGTATGGGTGCCGAGTCTAGATTACTACATGTTTGCAAAGTCTTAACGTGATTAACAATATTCTCTCAAGCCACATGATCACGAATAAAATGATGTCTGATGGCAATGTGCTTCGTGCGAGAGTACTGCACATGATCGTGTGCAATTTTGATGGCACTCTCATTATCACAGTACAGAGGGATATGCTTGACCTTGATGCCATAATCCTTCAGTGTCTGCTTCATCCACAATAACTGAGTGCAACAAGAGCCAGCAGCAATATATTCGGCCTCAGCCATAGACAGAGATACAGAATTTTGCTTCCTTGGAGACCAATAGACCAAAGATCTACTGAGGAAATGACATGTCCCAAAGTAGATTTCTCATCAACCAAGTCACCAGCCCAATCTGAGTCTGAATATCCAACAAGATCAAACTGTGCTCCCTTAGGATACCATAAACCTAAGGTGGGGGTGTGAGCCAAATATCTCAGAATGCGCTTGACCGCTTGGTGATGCGATTCTTTCGGTGCAGCTTGATAGCGGGCACACATGCAAACAATCAACATAATGTCAGGTCTAGATGCACATAGGTAAAGAAGAGATCCAATCATCGAACGATAGGCTTTGTGATCGTAATCCTTACCATACACATCTGCATCTAGCTTACCATTTGTGGACATTAGAGTTTTATAGCCCTTCATTTTGGAATCTTGCATTCTGGACTTCTTTAGGTACTCTTTCAGACATTTCTCCTGAGAAATAAAGATGCCATTCACTTGTTGATGAATTTGCAGTCCGAGAAAGAATTTGAGTTCACCCATCATGGACATTTGATATTTATCAGACATCATTTTCCCAAATTCTAAGCTGCAAGCATTGTTAGTACAACCGAAGATAATGTCATCCACATAGATTTGACAAATGAATAAATCATTGTCAACAGCACAAGTGAAAAGTGTGGGATCTGTGGATCCTGGCTTGAGCCCTTTGTCGAGCAAAAACTTCTTCAGGGTGTCATACCACGCTCGAGGGGCTTGCTTTAGCCCATATAAAGATTTCTTCAACCTGAAAACTTTGTTAGGAAACTCAGGATGTTCAAAGCCAGGTGGCTGTCTAACATAAAAGTCCTCATCAATTTCACCATTGAGGAAAGCACTTTTCACATCCATTTGATAAAGCAAGATATCATTGTAATTTTCATAAGCGAGAAGAATGTGAATTGCTTCAAGGCATGCAACACGAGCATATGTTTCACCAAAATTTATGCCTTCTAACTGGGTATACCCTTGAACAACAAGTCGTGCTTTTTTTCTCACCACAATACCATTTTCATCTTGTTTATTGCGGAAAATCTATTTTGTGCCGGGATTCGGTTTGTCAACTAGTTTCCATACATCATTCAATTCAAATTGCACCAACTCCTCTTGCATGGCATTCATCCAATCCGGATCATTCATGGCTTCTTCATATTTGATACGTTCTGCCAATGAAACAAAAGAGAAACTACCACAGTAGTTAGCCAAATGAGTGCGCAAACGAGTTGTGGGTCGATAACCTGGATTCTCAATTTCATCGAGAATTAGTGAAGGATAAACTCAATTTGCCACATGAGGATGAGCATTTTCTTCGTGATGATCATTAGCATTTGTCTCATCATTCCCTGTAGGATTGCCGTTTTGATCGGCATTTGGATATTGATTCCTATTTCCATTCGGAGGAGCATTTGCTTCGGCAGTGGCTTGACGAGTTCTGCTTCGAGTCATAGGAGCATCATCATCAGATGACTTAGGTGCATTTCCTTCAACAGGCTTGATGCTCCCACTGGCCATTTGTCGAATAGCATCCGATATCAGCGGTTCATCTATCACATTTGGCAGGTGCTCCTTTTGAGAGCCACTAGATTCATCAAACCGCACATTTACTGTTTCCATAACTTTCACGTGCTGAGAGTTATAGACTCGATACGCATGCGAGTTTGAGCCATAACCGAGAACAAAACCTTCATGTGCCTTAGGTGCAAACTTGGATGAATGATTCATATTAAGAATGTAACAAGGTGCACCAAAAACACGTAGATAAGAAACATTCAGTTTCTTGCCAGTGATAAGCTCAGACGAAATTTTCTTAAGGAACTTGTGAAGATAAACACGATTGTTAACATGACAAGAAGTGTTGATAGCATTAGCCCAGAAGCGAATGGGAGTTTTGTGCTCACTAGCATTGTTCTTGCCATCTCAATGAGAGTTCTGCTCTTTTGTTCAACAACTCCATTCTGTAGGGGAGAGTATGCAGCAGAGAACTCATGAGTAATACCATGTTCATCGAGGAATTCAATAATATGAGTATTTTTGAACTTAGTTCCATTGTCACTTCTGACGTGCTTGATTCGTACATCATATTCATTCTGGCCTTCTTAGCGAAGCTTGATACGTCTCCGTCATATCTACTTTTCCAAACACTTGTCCCCTTGTTTTGGACTCTAACTTGTATGATTTGAATGGAACTAACCCGGGCTGACGCTGTTTTCAGCAGAATTGCCATGATGTTGTTTTATGTGCAGAAAATAAAAGTTCTTGGAATGACCTGAAACTCCACGGAACAACTTAGAAAAAATAATAGAAAATCCTCGCCAAAGATGAAGACCAGGGGGCCCACACCATGTCCACGAGGGTGGGGGGCGCGCCCCCCTCATGGGCACGCCCCCCTACCTCGTGGGCCCCCTGGAGACCTTCCAACGCCAACTCCAACTCTATATATTGGCTTTCAGGGAGAAAAAAAATTAGAGAGAAGAAATCATCGCGTTTTACGATACGGAGCCGCCGCCAAGCCCTAAAACTTCTCGGGAGGGCTGATCTGGAGTCCGTTCGGGGCTACAGAGAGGGGGATTCATCACCGTCGTCATCATCAACCATCCTCCATCACCAATTTAATGATGCTCACTGCCGAGCGTGAGTAATTCCATCGTAGGCTTGCTGGACGGTGATGGGTTGGATGAGATCTATCATGTAATCGAGTTAGTTGTATTAGGGTTTGATCCCTAGTATCCATTATGTTCTGACATTGATGTTGCTATGACTTTGCTATGCTTAATGCTTGTCACTAGGGCCCGAGTGCCATGATTTCAGATGTGAACCTATTATGTTTTCATGAATATATGTGTGTTCTTGATCCTATCTTGCAAGTCTATAGTCACGTATTATGTGTTATGATCCGACAACCCTGAAGTGACAATAATCGGGATACTTCTCGGTGATGACCATAGTTTGAGGAGTTCATGTATTGAATATGTGCTAATGATTTGTTCCGGTTCTCTATTAAAAGGAGGCCTTAATTTCCCTTAGTTTCCATTAGGACCCTGCTGCCACAGGAGGGTAGGACAAAAGATGTCATGCAAGTTCTTTTCCATAAGAACGTATGACCCAGTATTCTAATACATGCCTACATTACATTGATGAATTGGAGCTAGTTCTGTGTCACCCTATGTTATGACTATTACATGATGAACCGCATCCGGCATAATTATCCATCACCGATCCAATGCCTACGAGTTTTCCTATACTGGTTTACGCTTATTTACTTTCCCGTTGCTATTGTTACAATCACCACAAAACACCAAAAATATTACTTTTGCTTCCGTTACTTTTGTTACCGTTACCACTACTATCATACTACTTTGCTACTAAACACTTTGCTGCAGATATTAAGTTATCCAGGTGTGGCTGAATTGACAACTTAGTTGCTAATACTTGAGAATATTCTTTGGCTCCCCTTGTGTCGAATCAACAAATTTGGGTTGAATACTTTACCCTCGAAAGCTGTTGCGATCCCCTACACTTGTGGGTTATCAAGACCAATTTCTGGCGCCGTTGCCGGGGATCATAGCCCTATTCTTTGAGTTACTTGGGATTTATATCTGCTGGACACTATGAAGAACTTGAAATACGCTAAGACAAAAATTTATCCCTCAACTACGAGGGGAGGTAAGAACTGCGATCTAGCTCTGCACTTGATTCACCTTCTGTTATGAGTAAGCTTGCGACACCTAAACCTGCTTCTGCTATTCGTTCTGATATGTCGCATGTTATTGATGATGCCACTTCTGCTATGCATGATACTTATGATGAAACTACTTCTATGCTTGATACTATTGTGCCCCTTGGTGAATTTCTTGATGAACAAATTTCTAGGTCTAGAGAGAGAGAAACTATTGAAACTGAGTATGTTGATGAAAGTGATGATGAAGATATGCCTGCTATTCCTGAGGGTTATCTTTTTGATATGGAATCTTCTGCAGCTATTTTTGCCTGCCAGGATAGATACGAACTTAAGAGGCTGTTAGTTAAATGGAGTAAAGAATCTCTTAGAGATAGAATGAAACCTAACCGTGCTTTTGCTACTTCACCTATTTGTGTTCCCGATAAGGATTATGAATTCTCTATTGATCCTGATATAATTACTTTGGTTGAATCTGATCCTTTTCATGATTATGAATCTGAAACTGTTGTGGCACATCTTACTAAATTAAATGATATAGCCACCCTGTTCATTAATGATGAGAGATCTCGCTACTTTTATATCCTTAAAATATTTCCGTTCTCATTAACGGATGATGCTAAGATATGGTTTAATTCTCTTGATCCTGGTTGTGTGCGTAGTCCCGTGGATATGATTTATTACTTCTCCGCTAAATATTTCTGCTCATAAGAAACAAGCTGCTTTAAAGGAAATATACAACTTTGTGCAAATTGAAGAAGAGAGTCTCCCACAAGCTTGGGGAGGCTTCTAAGTTACTTAATGCTTTGCCTGATCATCCACTTAAGAAAACTGAAACACTTGATATCTTTTATAATGGACTAACCGATGCTTCCAGAGATTACCTGGATAGTTGTGCTGGTTCTCTTTTCAGGGAAAGAACGCCAGATGAAGCTGAAATTCTATTGAATAATATGTTGACAAATGAGAATAATTGGTCACCTCCTGAGCCAGCTCCTGAGCCAATCACTGAGCCTATTCCTAAACCAACTCCGAAGAAGAGAGGTGTTCTATTTCTCAGTCCTGAAGATATGCAAGAGGCAAAGAAATATATGAAAGAAAAAGGTATTAAAGCTAAAGATGTTAAGAATTTACCTCCTATTGAAGAAATACATGGTCTTAATTTACCGCCTGTTGAAGAAACATATGATCTTGATCCATTACATATTGAAGAACCTCCTGATCCCGATAACCCGACACAGGTAGTAAAGGTAAATTCTCTCTATAGATTTGATGAAGGTGATATTCCTCACTATAAGTCTGCTAGACAATGCTTGGATGAGTTTGATAACTTTATTGTCAAACAAGAAAATTTTAATGCTTATTTGGTAGAAAATTAAAACAAAATACCTATATGATTAAACACTTGGGTGATTATATGGCTAATGTTAGATGTGAACTTAAACTCATTAGCAAACATGCTTCTATGGTTACCACTCAAGTAGAACAAGTACTTAAGGCTTAAAATGATTTGCTCAATGAAATGAATAGTAAGAAAAATGATTATGCTGTTAGAGTGGCTACTAGAACTGGTAGAATGACTCAGAACCTTTGTATCCTGAAGGCCACCCTAAGAGAATTGAGCAAGATTCTCAGAGAAATAAAACTGATGTGCCTAGTTCTTCTAAAAGGAAGAAAAAGAAAAATGATAGGACTTTGCAAACTTCTAGCGAACCTATTGCTGAACCACCTGAGAATCCAAATGATATATCTATCTATGATGCTGAAACACAATCTGGTAATGAACATGAACCTTGCGAAAATAATAATTATGATGTTCATAATGATGCTTAACCTAGTAATGATAATGATGTAGAAGTTGAACCTGTTGTTGATCTTGATAACCCACAATCAAAGAATCAACGTTATGATAAGAGAGACTTTGTTGCTAGGAAACATGGTAAAGAAAGAGAACTATGGGTTCAGAAACCCCTGCCTTTTCCTCCCAAACCATCCAGGAAAAAGGATGATGAGGATTCTGCGCGCTTTGCTGAAATGATTAGACCTATCTTCTTGCATATTCGATTATCAGATGTGCTCAAAACAAATCCTTATGCTAAGTATATGAAGGATATCATTACCAATAGGAGAAAGATACCGGAATCTGAAATTTCCACCATGCTTGCTAATTATACTTTTAAGGGTGGAGTACGAAAGAAACTTGGAGATCCAGGAATACCCACTATACCATGCTCCATTAAAAGAAATTATGTTAAAACTGCTTTATGTGATCTTGGAGCCGGTGTTAGTGTTATGCCACTCTCTTTATATCGTAGACTTGATTTGAATAAGTTGACACCTAATGAAATATCTTTGCAAATGGCTGATAAATCAACTGCTATACCTGTCGGTATTTGTGAGGATGTGCCTGTTGTGGTTGCAAACGTTACTATTTTAACGGACTTTGTTATTCTTGATATTCCCGAGGACGATAGTATGTCTATTATTCTTGGAAGACCTTTTCTGAATACTGCAGGGGCTGTTATTGATTGCAACAAAGGCAATGTCACTTTTCATGTTAATGGTAATGAGCATACAATACACTTTCCGAGGAAACAACCTCAAGTTTATAGTATCAATTCTATTGGAAAAGTTCCATCGATTATTTTTGGAGGTTTTGAATTTCCTCTTCCCTCTTGTCAAGAAGAAATATGATATTCTTATTATAGGGGATGTGCATATCCCCGTTGAGGTAACTTAGTGTTATTCGAAATTTCTCGGGTTCCATGTTATTCGGAATGAGTATGTTAACAAGACTTGATCAACCTTGTTAGTGGATTCCTTTTGATGAGCATGAGACGGATGAAACTAGAGGGCACAACCTTCTGTACCCTCTTTATGCTTTCTGTTATTTGCTTGAAATAAAGTAAAAATAGTATTTTGCTGTCTGTTTCCTGATTTATCTGTGCAATATAAAAATATCCCGAAAATAAAACTCCTCAGAATGCCATGCCAATTTAATATGATTTTTTCGGGAATATTTGAGGATTTACTGTGCAAAAATTACTGCGGGGGGAGCTGCCACTTGGCCACGAGGGTGGAGGGCGCGCCCTACCCCCCTGGGCGCGCCCCCTGCCTCGTGGGCCCATGGTGGCCCTCCTCCACTTATTCCTGCACCCATCCTCTTCTTCTTCCTCCCACAAACACGAATAACCAGCTCAAACACGAGTTCCAGCCCGCGTTGCTGTGATTTTCGGTCTCCTTGCTCAAAGCACCTCTCACAAAACTGTTTGGGGAGATTGTTCCTTGGTATGTGACTCCTCCATTGGTCCAATTAGTTTTTGTTCTAGTGCTTTATTCATTGCAAATTTGTGCTGCATAGGTTACCATGTTCTTGAGCTTGCATGTCAAATTTATATGGTTCCAAGTAGTTCTAATGCTTGATATAGGCTCTAGGCACTTGTAGGAGTAGTTGCTATCAATTTTATTGAAGTTGGTTCACTTTAGTTTGAAGTTACTAAAAATTTCAGAAATTTTTCAGAGAAAACAATATGTTTAGGAAGATGTTCCAAGGTGGTTCTTCAAGGAAGCAAGGCCCTAGGCTTGCAATGCGCGATGCCGATGAGGAGCCCCCAAGGGACGCTCCCGTGAGGCCCTGTGAATGGCCTTCGGAAAATTTTATGGATCGAGCGGGAATCAAAGAAGAATTTAACGCATATTTGCGTAACGCCGGTCTTGTGGACTTCGAGGCAGACAAATGCCCACAGTATTATGATGTCACTATCTCATTTGTGAGGAGGTTTGAGTTTTCATCTTCGCGTAATTCCCCTTCTGTCATGTTTGATCTTTATGATAAATCTTATACCATGGACTTAGAGGATTTTACTTTTGCTTGCAAACTCCCACAATGGGGTAGTACTGTTGATCCCCGTAAATCTCAATTTAGAGACTTTCTTGCTAGTATAACTGTGGGGGAATCTAGAGATATAACGCAAGCCACTATAGGGAGCATTCACTTTCCTGCTATACATTATTTTGCTCTCTTCATCGGTAGGTGCATAAATGTTAAGGATGAAGCATGTCACATGTGTATCCCTGATCTCAGCATTCTCAGGAGTGTTGTGTTGGGAGACCAATCTTATCATATGGGAGCCATTGTAGCTCGTAGGTTGCATCTTAATAGATATAATGGAGATTTCTTTGGAGGAATTTATGCAACCCGCTTAGCTAATTTTCTTGAGATAGACATTCGTGAGGGTGGTATGGAGTTACCCCCTACTTATTTAGATTTTGATTCTATGGTTTCTCACCAGTTTGTTGAGAGGACTGAATCACCTCTCCAGTATCGACTAATCTTTAACAAACGGCATGTTGTCCGTATTACTCTTCCTGCTCCTGCCTTCTTTTATTCTCAGACAAAAGGAAGATATGTTATTACTAGAGAGGAGGCAGATGAGTATGAGAGGAGAGCGGAGGCGGCTCGACGCCACGCTGCAGCTCAGGAGGCGATATCCGCTGCATCACAGTACGACCCCAGCTACACCTACGGGTATTCGCCAGGCTATCCTTGGCAATGAACCAACTTAGGCCAAAAGCCTAAGCTTGGGGGAGTACGTATTTCCCACCGACATTACATTTATGTTCACACACACTCATTGCTAGATGTCGGTGCCCATACTTTTTCACTGTAATATCCATGCTAGTCTATTTTCTTTTTCCTGCTTTCTTCTTGTGTGTTTAATAAACTTTAAGAAAAACAAGAAAAAAATTAGTAGTAGTTTACTTTTTCTGCTGTAGTAGTAATAATTAAAAAGAAAACCCAAAAATATTTCCCGTTCTTCTTTTGCTTGTTGGGAGCTTTTGTCGGATTTCAGGTTCCGGCAGACCCTTGAGGTTCGAACTCTGGGGTGTGCACGAAGATCTTTCCCCTGCCAGCTCATGTGTTAATGGTTTGCAAGGGATCTAAACTAGGAACGATGAACAGCACGAGAGACGCCAGATTTATACTGGTTCGGGCCACTGTTGTGGTGTAATACCCTACTCCAGTGTGTGGTGTGGTGGATTGCCTCCAGGCTGATGAAGAACAGTACAAAGGAAGAACAGCCTCTCGAGGGGCTGTTCTTGAGCTGGTGCGATGGACTGCTTGGGTGAGTCCAGTCGCCTCTCTCTCTCTCTAGTGGGTTCGACCTCCCCTCTCTCTCTCTCTGTGGTGGCTAGTCCTATTTATAGAGGGAGGCCCTGGGCCTCTTCCCAAATAATGAGCGGAAGGGCGCCAACAACTGGCCATTTTGAAGGGGAACATCTAGTACACTTATCCTGACTAAAGTTGGTCTTCGGCTGCCAAAGGCTCTGACGGTGACGCCGTCCTGGGCTCCATGATGACCTCCGTCCTGCCGCTCTGCTGGTCTTGGTCTTGTTGCACCGAAGCCGTAACCTTTGCCTGATGCCTTGGCCTGTGCTTGCATCCTTTGCACCAAAGGCGAAATGAGGACACTGCGCAGGCTGGCGCCCGCCTGGCGCCCGCCTGATCTCGATCGTCATGGCTTGCGTCACTGGGCACCCTCGTGAGGTACCCTGCCTTGATCTCTCCGCCTCCTCGTGAGCCTGCCTGACGAGGCTGCTCCTGAGGAACGTTCCTGTCGTCCCCCCGCGAGGCTTGGCCCCTTGCGAGGGTCTTGAGCTTGAGCTGATGAAGCTGGGCCGCGCTGGGCCCCCACTTGAGCCACGCCGCAGGCCGCGGGTAGGCAAGTCTAGGGACCCCCGTTCCCAGAACAACGACAGTAGCCCCCAGGCCCAAGGCGCGCCCAGACTTGGCTTAGTAGAGAAGTGAAGGGGCAAGTACGAAGCGCCGCGGGCCCCAACAGCCTGCGGCCTTGGGCGCCACGTTGTGATTGATTGGTCGTGGGCGTCTCCGCTTCCCCACGACGCCTCGGCAACCGTCCTTCTGACAAAAAGGAGGCCCGGGCCAGACTTGGTGCTCGTTCTTGCTCGCCTTGCTCCAGATCCCCTTTCTCGCCCTTCTCCTCCTTGCTTCCGAAATCCTCCAGATCTATCTCAATCCTTCCCATCCTGCAAGCCATGGCGCCTCGCAAGACCCCGTCTGAGGCCTGGTACCTCCCGGCTCTGGATCCTCCGACTGTGTCGGAGAAGAATCTCGTCCTTGTGCGCCGGAGGACGGTGGCGCAGGGCAACGAGGGAGCGACTATGCTCAAGGCCGGCTCCGATCAGCCTGAAGGCAAGGGGAGCACCTTCTACCCGTTCTTTGTGAGCGCCATCATCGCCGGTCTGGTCCCTCCTTTTTCCGAGTTCTTCCTTGCTGTTCTCCGCCAATACAACTTGCAAGCTCTGCATCTCCACCCCAATTTTGTTCTTCTCCTGGCGATTTTCGCCTACTATTGTGAGGCTCACGTAGGGATAAAGCCCTCGGTGGCTTTGCTGCGCCATTACTTTTACCTCTAGGTCTCTCGTGGCCCTATTACTGCATGTGCGAGCTTTACCGCATACTCCAGCACCAACTCCATCTCCAAGCCCGGGAAGAGGATCGAAGGCTTCAGGAGCAAGTGGGTCCTGGTGTATGTCGGGCGCATCCACCCCCAACTGGAGCTGCCGTCGGGGCAGCCCAAGACCGTTGATACGTGGTCTCGCGCAGAGCTCGTCGACCCTCGTGCGAAGATGGTGCTGAAGAGGATAGACGCAGACCTGAGTCCAGGTAGCTTGGGGGCGGTGAAGCTGACCGGGGCCACGCTCCTGAGGGAGTTCCTGTAATACTGGGTGGCTCCACTCCAGGAGCATTCGCTCCCGTTGTGGAGGCTTGGGGAGGCAGGTGACGCCCTTTGCCTGAGCTCCGAGGCCTTCTCTGACGAAGATCTGGCCGCGGCTCTCCACTCCTTGGTCGGGGGAGACATGGCAAGGCCGGAGGGCGCTCCCGTCCCCCTGTTCCTTCGCGACGACTGGGAGCAAGTGGTGAACGCCATGCCCACCTTCAATGGTGAAGGGCTAGTGCCCGCCGGGGCTCCCGAGGATCTGACGATGTTGGCGATGGTGAACGCTTCCTCCAGCAACTCCAGCGGGAGTGAGGAGGAAGAAGAGGAGGTGGAGGAAGAAGGGTCTGACTTCGAGGCGACTGGCGAGGAGTCGGGGGATTCCTTCCCTCGGCGCAGGTCCCACGCCCTTCGCTCCATGCCGGACAATGACGAGGCCGGTGCCAGGCGAGGAGGGGAGGATTCTCCCCTGGTTCCAAGGAATGGCAGGTCAGGGCTGGTTCTCCCAGGGTCCATTCTGTCTTCTGAGGCCAGCTCCGGCCTTCCCGACGCCTATTGCTTCCGGGCCTGCCAAGGTTGACCCTAGCTGCAGGCTTTCAGGCTTCAAGTTCGGCCGGAGGCTGCTTGAGTCTGTGGACGACGACCAATAAGTGTTCGATCTGTGTTTTGCTTTGCTTCTGCCGCCGAGGCTTGATGTTTGTATTCTCTTGGCCAGGTCGGCACCTGCAGCAAAAAGGCCGAAGGGGGCTTCTGCGGCCCTGCTTGAGGCGGGTTCGCCTGCTGGGGCTGCGGCTTCGTCTGCGGGGAAAGGAGGCAGCGAAGCTCGCGCCTCCCCTGCCCGATCATCCTCGCAAGCCCAGCAGGGGCACTCTGGCGGTGAGTCAGCCCCTGTGGCCCCACTGACTCTGGAGGTGCCTGCGCTTGACGTTGTCGCTGAGGTGCCCAAGGCCCAGGGGGCTCCTCCTTCCCAAGCCGTGATCACACTGTTGTCTTCTACACCTGCTCCACCGGCGATAGTCCCTTCTGATCCCTCGGTCATCCTGGACCAGGCTGCCAACAAACTGAGCCGGCTACGAGAGGATCTCCGGAATGCTGACCCCCGTCTGGTGGCCGGGCGCTTGGAGCTAGCTTCTGGCTGGGCCCGCTCTACCGCTTCCTTCCGAGCGGCGCTGAACCAAGCCGCGTCAGCCTCCGATGGGGAGAAACAAGCCGCCTGCCAGGCCAGGGCCGCTCGCGATGCTGCCCAGGGCGACGCCGCGGACGCCCGGGACTGCTGCAAGGCGCTGGAGGTCGAGCTACAAGGCCTGCGCGACGAGCTCGCCAAGGAGGTCCGCGGCCGCCAGGAGAAGGAGAAGGAGATGGAGGCTCGGGAGGCCGCCGTCAGGGACCGGGACGCCGAGCTTGATGGCTGTCGTGGCCGGTTGGAGATGCTGGAACAGTCGCTGAAAGCGGAGAGGATCGAGCTAGACAGGAAGGCAAAGATCCTGGCTGAGGATCGGGTGGCCTTTGCCAGGTTGGAGGAGAAGGCTCGTGCCGCGTTGAAGAAGCTCTATGAGGGTGGCCTGGAGAAGCCATTGGCTGGTGCAGAGGACGGCCACGCCGAGCTGCTTCCTTTCTTGGTCCGTGCACTTGAAGATGTCACGGACGGCCTTGGCCCCACGGACGAGGCCGAGTCGCATGCCCTGTCTTCTGCAGTGCTGACGCGTGTCCTCAGCCACGTCTACCTTCGCGACCCCAGCGTCGACCTTGATAGCCTGCTGGAGCCTGTGGGCGGCGACCTTGCCGCCGCTGCTGCTGAGGCCGTGAAAGGCCGAGCCGAGGCCCTGCTGGGGAGGTTCCGCGCCTTCAGCACCTTGCCTGAGCATGGTGCCGCCAGCTCCGCGGCCTCGGGAGGTGGAGGCGCCACAGGAAAGTGATCCCTTCGCAGCTTCCGCTCTGTTTTAATTCCTGGAACATGCACCATGCCTCGTGGAGGCGTTTAAACTTGTGTTTGGCGTTGTGAAATGACTAATGGCTTGTAATATTTGCTTTGAATTCGCATTCTTCCCTCCTACTTGCGTGTGTTCTACGTCGGTAGGGCCCGACCCCGCGCATACCTCAGCCGCCGTTAGCCCCGACCGGAAACCAGGACGGGACCAAGGAGTGAGGGGCTACGTGGCAAGTTAGGCTCCTGAGTCGCGATGATCAGGAGTCCCCCTTGACGCGCGAACAACAAGTAGGGACGGGAGGCATAGGAGTGGATTGGTCGTTCTACATTGGTAGGGCCCGACCCCGCGCATACCTCAGCCGCCGTTAGCCCCGACCGGAGACCAGGACGGGACTAAGGATTGAGGGGCTACGTGACCAGTTAGGCTCGCGAGTCGCGATGCTCAGGAGTCCCCCTTGATGTTCAAACGAATTTTCATACCTTGGCTCCGCTCGGGGAGGCGCGCGACGACCAGGTCCGAGGGACCTGGTTGGGTGGCGTACGTTCGGGCGTGGCCCGGGCGCAACCCTCGTGTCCAGCCCCCTCGCGCAGCACTCCCGAGGGGAGGCGTTGCGATGGCGCCAGACACTGAGCTCTGGGCTCCCTGAGGTTGATACGGTTGTGAGCCGCCCTCAGTTGTTTATCACCAGCGCGGAGCATAGCGCTTCCGTATGTGTATGGGCATAGGCGCTCCTCGGCAGTGTCGTCAGCCAGCGCGGAGAATGGTGCTTCCACTGGTACGTGGGAGGGGGCTCCCTTCCGGGAGGAGCCCCCGGGGCGTGTACAGCCCCGCCCTGACACGTGGCCGGCACGGTAGGGCTAGGAGAGGTGTATCTGGGCATCCGTGAGCCAGCACGCACAAGGCCCTACCTCGAGGTGGGTTGCGCCTGGCTTTGGGCCTTTATCAATGGTGTGTTCCTGTAGAGAGGTTAGAATGCAAATGCTCTCGTCCTCGTGTCCCGGCCCTCGGCGAGCTCACCGCCCGGTATGACAGGTCGCGATGCCGTGGGTCAAGGCCAGGGGGTGAGGGCTGGAGAGCCAGTAAGAGCCCATGAGTCGCGATGCTCAGGTACCCCCTCTTTAACGTGCAAGCGCTTTGCATTAGGGCGGAGAGGTCTGCGACAGGTAGTAGGCAATAATTACGTGAATCAGGTTAAGCACGGAGGAGCAAATCCATCTAGATAGGTGCGGAGAAAGCACACGCCACTGGGTCTGGCCCGAGCAGCTTGGGGATAATGCAGCCCGAGGGGCGCCCCCAACAAGGTAAGTAAAGAACATAAGAAAAACGGATACATGCCGCAGGGACGGACCCACGCGGCCTGGGAATGATGCAGCCCGAGGGGCGCTCCCAGCTGAAAATGGAACTTGGAAAGATGTCACCTAATATGGTCGGAGATGGCGGGATGTTGAGGTAGCGGATGACGCGTGATGAGGAAGCCGGCCCTCAGAGTCCTCCGGACCTGGAGCCTCGCGAGGCTCTGGGGGCACGGGGGGTTCCTCGAGAGCCATCTCCATCTCTGCCAGGACCGCGCGCTGCTTGACCTCTTGAGCCTCCAGAGCGCACCTCAGCAGGCGCTGATGGGCGGCGACCGCGTTCGGCAGGCCGAAAGGCATGCGAACGTAGCTGTGAGGTGGACCCTCGCAGCGCCCCGCGCGTGAGCGCCATAGGCGCCCACGAGGCCGCGGCCGGTTGATCCTCGGTATGTCGATGCAGATTCGCAGCCCACCATCCTCGCCTAGATGTGGGGCCACGGCGGGCAAGCAGCGACAACCGCGCATGACTCTTGACTCCTGTAGCTCCCGGATGTTCCTCGTGATGAACTCCTGAGGGTTTGGCCCTCCTTGCCTCATACCTTCCTGAGGGAAACGTGCCTTGAAGCACGCCTCCAAGTGGTGCCCGAGCGCCTCCCTCGTGACCCCGGCTAGGTCGGTGGCTCGCCATGAAAGAGCCCCCGAGCCCCGCCCGAGGAGGGCGCCGGGTGCGCCTTCCTATGCGACAGAGGGTGGTGCCCCTTGAACGGGCGCGGGTCCTGTTACCACGCCTCCGGAGGTGCCTTCCCCATGAGGGCTTGGACCAGGCGAAGCCTTCTTCTTCTTAGGGATCGCCTCGGGAAGTCTCCCGCTCCTGTGATCTGGGTCTTCGATTGCTGTGGCTTGGAAGGCACGCTCAAGAGAGCACACTGCATCCCTTTCCTCACAAGGCAATGTGATGACTCCTCCGCTTCCTGGCATCTTGAGGACATTGTAGCCATGGTGAGTCACTGCCATGAACTTGGCCAAAGCTGGGTACCCGAGGATGGCATTGTTTGGCAGGCGAATGTGGGCGACGTCGAAGTCGATGAGCTCGGTGCAGTAGTTGTTGCGCTGTCTGAAGGTGACAGGAAGGCGAACTTGCCCTATCGGGACGGTGGAGCCATCGGTGACTGATAACCCACAAGTATAGGGGATCGCAACAGTTTTCGATAAGTAAGAGTGTCGAACCCAACGAGGAGCTAGAGGTAGAACAAATATTCCCTAAAGTTCTATCGACCATCGATACAACTCTACGCACGCTTAACGTTCGCTTTACCTAGAACAAGTATAAAACTAGAAGTACTTTGTAGGTGTTTTCGGATAGGCTTGCAAGAAAGTAAAGAGCACGAAAATAAAACTAGGGGCTATTTAAGTAAAGACACAACTAAAGTAAATATAGCGAGTGTGGAAGAGTGATGGTAGGTGTGGCGAAATTGTCCCTTAAGCAATTGACTACCTTACTAGACCGATAGCAAGTTTTATGTTTGAGAGGCCACTGCTAGCATGTCATCCCTTACTTGGAATTCTATGCACTTATGATTGGAACTATTAGCAAGCGTCCGCAACTACTAACGTTCATTAAGGTAAAACCCAACCATAGCATTAAGATATATTGGTCCCCTTCAATCCCGTATGCATAAATTTCTATGCTAGATTGAAGCTTCATCACTCTTGCCCTCCAATACATAGTCCTATCAACATACAACTAACCCTATGGTGTGATCCACGCGCAGCAGCTCATATGATGGGCACCAAAGGACAACAACATAACCACAAGCAAATTAAATCAATCATAGCAATTCATCAACCACTGATAGGACAACGAAAATCTACTCAGACATCATAGGATGGCAACACATCATGGGATAATAATATGAAGCATAAAGCACCATGTTCAAGTAGAGGGTACATCGGGTTGCGGGAGAGTGGACCGCTGTAGATAGAGGGGGGAAGGTCATGGAGATGTTGGTGAAGATGGCGGAGGTGTTGGTGAAGATCGCGGTGATGATGATGGCCCCGTGGCGTTCGGCGCCACCGAAGCGAGGGAGAGAGCCCCCCTCCTTCTTCTTTTTCCTTGACCTTCTCCCTAGATGGGAGAAGGGTTTCCCCTCTGGTCCATGGTCTCCATGGCATGGGAGGGGCGAGAGCCCCTCCGAGATTGGATCTGTCTCTTTGTCTCTCTCTGTTTCTGCGTTCTCCCTGGCTCTATTTCACCGTTTCGTGTATATATGGAGATCCGTAACTCCGATTGGCCTGAAACCTTCGCCGTGATTTTTTCCCGAATATTAGCTTTCTTGCAGCAAAAGAAGAGCGTCAACCGCCTTACAGTGGGCTCATGAAGGTAGGGGGCGCGCCCTAGGGGGGGCGCCCCCCTACATCGTGCCCACATCGGACACCGGTTTGCGTTGATTTTTCTTCCAGATTTTCCATATTTTCCAAAAATAAGCTCCGTCCGTTTTTATCCCGTTTGGACTCCGTTTGATATGGATATTCTGCGAAACCAAAAACTTGCAACAGACAGGAACTGGCACTGGGCACTGGATCAATATGTTAGTCCTAAAAATAATATTAAAAGTTGCCAAAAAGTATATGAAAGTTAAATAATATTGGCATGGAACAATCAAAAATTATAGATACGACGGAGACGTATCAATGACTCCTGAGAAAAAAAGGCTTGGTCGGCTGAAGCTGATCGTATGGCACTTGGAGATTGTTGAATGTCTTGACAGATAGGACGTCGAGTCCTGCTCCGCCGTCGATGAGGGTCCTGGTGACTTGCACGTTCTTGATGGTAGTGAGCAAAGCATGGGGAGGACTCCGGCCGTTGCCAGCACTTGAGCTGATCCACCGAGCTGAGCGTGATAGCGCATGACGACCACGAGAGGGCGTGTAGCCTCGGGCTTGGGGAGGACTGCATTCACCTCATGAGCAAACTGCTTGAAGATGCGCCGAGAGGTGGGCGTGGCGCCACCCAGGATGCAAGCGATCGCGCGGCTCTGGAAGCCCCCAGCCCCCTCGTCCTGATGATGGTCTTCGTACCTCCTTGGCGGCTGCGGCACAGGTGGGAGACCTGCGTTGCCTTGAGGGCGGTCCTCACGAGGCTGGTTCCTCCAACCTCCCTCGCGAGTCTGGTCCTGCCAGCGGTCCTCGCGAGGTCTGTCACGCCATCCTTGGCGAGGGCCACGCTCGTCCCAGCGTCCTGCGCCTCTTCCTCCTCCTCGGCCGTAGCCCCGATCATTGTGCTCGGGGCGTCGGCCGATACGCCCTTCTCGCACGGCCCTGAGCTCCTGGCATTCGTTGGTGTTGTGGGTGTGGAGGTCGTGGTATACGCAGTACCGGCTGCCTTTGGATGACTCGGGCTGATCCCTGCCTTGCTTGGTGTCTGGTTCTGCCACGAGCACGACAACCCCCATGCGCTTCACGTCCTTGACCTTGGGCTTCTTCTCTTCTGGATTGGCAGCCGGAAGCTTGAGGAGGGAGAGGCGCCCTTCCTCAGCCCTGGCGCATTTGGTCGGCAAGTTGAACAGCTCCAAGGATGTGCACAGGTCTTCATGCATTTCTAGCTCCTCCTTCATCTTGACGTCACGCACGCCATCGGAGAAGGCTGAGATGATGGCTTCCTCAGTCACCTTGGGAATCTTGAGGCGGGCGTTGTTAAAGCACTGGATGTACTTCTGCAGGGTCTCTCCTGGCTGCTGCTTGATGCGGTGCATGTCGCTCACGGCCAGAGGCCGATTGCGAGTGCCTTGGATGTTGGCGATGAAGCGGGTGCGCATCTCGTCCCAGGAGGAGATCGTGCCAGGAGCCAGGTTCGGGCTCCGTTCTTGAGCGCCATGGGGAACCAACTCGCCATGACCTTTTCGTCCCCGTTGGCGGCTTCGATGCCCAGCTCGTAGAGCTGAAGGAACTCAGCGAAGTCGGCGGTGCCGTCGTAGCGAGGAGGCAGGTGCAGCTTGAACTTGCCGGGCCATGCGACGCCACGTAGCTTCGGCGGTGAAGGTGCGGCAGCCTGCAGTGTACCGGGGCTCTCTGGCGATGCTGGCTTGCTCTTGTGGATTCTCGTGCACCGCTGCACAGGAGCAGCGAGGTCTTGACACGGTGGCGCTGGAAGCGCGATCGCGGCGCTCCGGTCTTTGGGAGCACGCGAGCACCTTCTTGGGGACGAGGATCTCTGGCAGCTCCTTTCTTGTTGCGCTGGGCGCCAGCGCGGAGGGTCTCGGCCGGGGCCATGCGCCTTGGAGCCAGGCGCCTTCTTGGGAGGAGGTGGCGAGGCACCTCCAGCTCCTGCCTCCTTCGAGGTCAAGGGCGAGAGCAGAGAGGGGCGGCAGCGGGAGCCCCCCTGCGGCGCAGACGAGCTTCGGCGGCAGCGGTGAGCCACTCCTCGTGAAGCGTCGTTGATAGGATGGTAGCGCGGGAGCTCGTTCGCCGCGCGATGAGCGTGGCTCGAGCCTCCATGGGAGCCTTGATGCGGCCTTGGGACGGCGAAGAACCAGCGAGGCGGCGAAGGAGTAGCGGTGCGGCCTTCTCGCCTCACCGATGGATGCAGGGGCGAGCCTGCTGCTCGTTCCCGTCGGGCCGGTGGCGGCGTTGGCGGTAGGCGACGGGGAACGACGGGGGTGTCCGCCGACGGGAGCCGTCTGGGCGACTCAAGCGACGTGAGCAGCCCGGCGCTCGGCAAGCGTCAGCCATGGGCACGACGGAAGATCACACGCGACCAGCGGAAGAAAGATTCCGGCGCACCCCTACTTGGCGCGCCAAATGTCGGACTTCGGGTTCCGGCAGACCCTTGAGGTTCGAACTCTGGGGTGCGCACGGAGATCTTTCCCCTACCAGCTCAAAGCGTTAATGGTTTGCAAGGGATCTAAACTAGGAACGATGAACAACACGAGAGACGCTAGATTTATACTGGTTCGGGCCACCGTTGTGGTGTAATACCCTACTCTAGTGTGTGGTGTGGTGGATTGCCTCCGGGGCTGATGAAGAACAGTACAAAGGAAGAACAGCCTCGCGAGGGGCTGTTCTTGAGCTGGTGCGATGGACTGCTTGGGTGAGTCCAGTCGCTTCTCTCTCTCTCTCTAGTGGGTTCGACCTCCCCTCTCTCTGTGGTGGCTAGTCCTATTTATAGAGGGAGGCCCTGGGCCTCTTCCCAAATAATGAGCGGGAAGGGCGCCAACAATTGGCCATTTTGAAGGGGAACATCTAGTACACTTATCCTGACTAAAGTTGGTCTTCGGCTGCCAAAGGCTCTGACGGTGACGCCGTCCTAGGCTCCACGATGACCTCATTCCTGCCGCTCTGATTGTCTTGGACTTGTTGCACCAGGCGGTAACCTTTGCACGATGCCTTGGCACTGTGCTTGCCTCCTTTGCACCAAAGGGGAAAGCGAGGACACTTCAGTGGCGCCCGCCTGGCACCCGCCTGATCTCGAGCGTCATGGCTTGCGTCACGGGGCACCCTCGTGAGGTACCCTGCCTTGATCTCTTCGCCTCCTCGTGAGCCTGCCTGAGGAGGCTGCTCCCGAGGAAGGTTCCTGTCGTCCGCCCCACGAGGCTTGGCCCCTCGCGAGGGTCTTGAGCTTGAGCTGATGAAGCTGGGCCGCGCTGGGCCCCCACTTGAGCCACGCCGCAGGCCGCAGGCAGACAATTCTGGGGACCCCCGTTCCCAGAACGCCGACAGCTTTCCCGTGTAAATAGTTTTATTTCTTTTCTTTTCTTTGGGGGTCTATAGGAGAAGACCATGATTAAATTTTTGAAGTGGCTCTTATATGCATTATTGTTGATTTAACCAAGAGCCCATATTGCCTTGTCTTCTCCTGTTTATTGAATGCTCGCAGATTCCAGCTTAGTCCAATGCACGTGCACTCTTATTATTATTCACATCGTTCGGTCGTGCAAGTGAAAGGCAATTATGATGATATATGTTGGACTGGCTGAGATGGGAAAAGCTGGTATGAACCCGACCTCTCTTTTTTTTGTAAATATGATGAGTTCATCGTTCTTGATTCAGCTTATTATGAATAAACATGTTTGCAATGACAATTAGAGATCATAGTTTCTTATGCCATGCTTGATTAGCTATGAGTTATAATGGTTTACCTTGCGTGCCAACATGCTATTAAAATGGTTATGATGTGATATGATGGGGTGGTATCCTCCTTTGAATGATTTGAGTGACTTGACTTGGCACATGTTCACACATGTAGTTGAAACAAAATCAACATAGCCTTCACGATATTTATGTTCATGGTGGATTATATCCTACTCATGCTTGTATCCAATGTTTATTAATTTTAGTGCATGTTCATGACTGTTGTCGCTCTCTAGTTGGTCGCTTCCGGTCTTTTGCTAGCCTTCACTTGTACTAAGCGGGAATACTGCTTGTGCATCCAATCCATAAACCCCAAAGTTATACCAGATGAGTCCACTATACCTTCCTATATGCGGTATCTACCTGCTGTTCCAAGTAAATTTGTATGTGCCAAACTCTAAACCTTCAAATAAACATTTTGTTTTGTATGCTCGAATAGCTCATGTATCAACTATGGCTGTCCTTATCTTCCATGTTAGGCGGGTTATTCTCAAGAGGAGTGGACTCCGCTCCTCACTCACGAGAACATGGCTGGTCACCGGGATGCCCAGTCCCATGCTTTATGCAAACTAAATCAAAATTAATTGCAAACAAAACTCCCCCTGGGACCTGATGTATGTTGGAGGCACTCATTGTTTCGAGCAAGCCGTGGATTAATGCTTGTTGGTGGAGGGGGAGTATAAACTTTAACATTCTGTTTGGGAACCGCCTATAATGTGTGTGACATGGAAGATATCGCCATCTCTTAGTTGTTATGTTGACAATCAAAGTATACCGCTCAAAATTTTATTTATCTCTATTTCAAAATCGAGCTCTGGGACCTCTACAAATCCCTGCTTCCCTCTGCGAAGGGCCTATCTATTTACTTTTATGTTGAGTCATCACCCTCTTATTAAAAGCACTAGCTGGAGAGCGCAGCTGTCATTTGCATTCATCACTGTTAATTTATATTGGGTATGACTATGATTGGATCTCTTTTACCATGAATTACAATGTCTAGTCAGTCCTTGATCTTTAAAGGTGCTCTGCATTTATGTTTTGCGGTCTCAGAAAGGGCTAGCGAGATACCATCTTGTTATATCATATTATGATTGTTTTGAGAAAGTGTTGTCATCCGAGATTTATTATTATGACTCGCTAGTTGATTATGCCATTGATATGAGTAAACATGAGACCTGAGAATTATTGCAAATGTGGTTAGTTATAATCTTTGCTGAAAACTTGAATGCTGACTTGACATATTTACAACAACAAGAGCAAACAGAGTTTGTAAAAGTTTTTATTTTTCTCTTACAGTTTTTCAACTGAATTGCTTGAGGACAAGCAAGGGTTTAAGCTTGGGGGAGTTGATACGTCTCCGTCGTATATACTTTTCCAAACACTTTTGCCCTTGTTTTGGACTCTAACTTGTATGATTTGAATGGAACTAACCCGGATGGCCATTTGTTTTCAGAATTGCCATGATGTTGTTTTATTTGCAGAAAACAAAAGTTCTCGGAATGACCTGAAACTCCATGGAACATCTTAGAAAAAATAATAAAAAATCCTCGCCAAAGATGAAGACAAGGGGGCCCACACCCTGTCCATGAGGGTGGGTGGCGCCCCCCCCTCCTGGGCGCGCCCCCCTACCTCATGGCCCCCCTGGAGACATTCCAACGCCAACTCCAATTCTATATATTGGCTTTCGGGGAGAAAAAAATCAGAGAGAAGAAATCATCGCGTTTTACGATATGGAGCCGCCGCCAAGCCCTAAAACCTTTCGGGAGGGCTGATCTGGAGTCCGTTCGGGGCTCCGGAGAGGGGGGTTCGCCACCGTCATCATCATCAACCATCCTCCATCACCAATTTCATGATGCTCACTGTCGTGCGGGAGTAATTCCATCGTAGGCTTGCTGGACGGTGATGGGTTGGATGAGATCTATCATGTAATCGAGTTAGTTTTGTTAGGGTTTGATCCCTAGTATCCATTATGTTCTGAGATTGATGTTGCTATGACTTTGTTATGCTTAATGCTTGTCACTAGGGCCCGAGTGCCATGATTTCAGATCTGAACCTATTATGTTTTCATGAATATATGTGTGTTCTTGATCCTATCTTGCAAGTCTATAGTCACCTATTATGTGTTATGATCCGACAACACCGAAGTGACAATAATCGGGATACTTCTCGGTGATGACCATAGTTTGAGGAGTTCATGTATTGACTATGTGCTAATGCTTTGTTTCGGTTCTCTATTAAAAGGTGGCCTTAATTTCCCTTAGTTTCCATTAGGACCCCACTGCCACGGGAGGGTAGGACAAAAGATGTCATGCAAGTTCTTTTCCATTAGCATGTATGACTATATTCGGAATACATGCCTACATTACATTGATGAATTGGAGCTAGTTCTGTGTCACCCTATGTTATGACTATTACATGATGAACCACATCCGGCACAATTATCCATCACCGATCCAATGCCTACGAGTTTTCCTATACTGGTTTACGCTTATTTACTTTCCCGTTGCTATTGTTACAATCACCACAAAACACCAAAAATATTACTTTTGCTTCCGTTACTTTTGTTACCGTTACCACTACTATCATACTACTTTGCTACTAAACACTTTTACTCTGAGATATTAAGTTATCCGGTGTGGCTGAATTGACAACTCAGTTGCTAATACTTGAGAATATTCTTTGGCTCCCCTTGTGTCGAATCAATAAATTTGGTTTGAATACTTTACCCTCGAAAAGCTGTTGCGATCCCCTACACTTGTGGGTTATCAAGACCAATTTAAAGCGCCGTTCTTTGGGAGCATAGCCCTATTCTTTGAGTTACTTGGGATTTATATCTGCTGGACACTATGAAGAACTTGAAAGACGCTAAGACAAAAATTTATCCCTCAACTACGAGGGGAGGTAAGGAACTTCCATCAAGCTCTGCACTTGATTCACCTTCTGTTATGAGTAAGCTTGCGACACCTAAACCTGCTTACGCTATTAGATTACGATATGTCGCATGTTATTGATGATGCCACTTCTGCTATGCATGATACTTATGATGAAACTACCTCTATGCTTGATACTACTGTGCCCCTTGGTGAATTTCTTGATGAACAAATTTCTAGGTCTAGAAAGAGAGAGAAACTATTGAAACTGAGTATGTTGATGAAAGTGATGATGAAGATATGCCTGCTATTCCTGAGGGTTATCTTTTTGATATGGAATCTTCTGCAGCTATTTTTGCCTGCCAGGATAGATACGAACTTAAGAGGCTATTAGTTAAATGGAGTAAAGAATCTCTTAGAGACAGAATGAAACCTGACCTGCTTTTGCTATTTCACCTATTTGTATTCCCGATAAGGATTATGAATTCTCTGTTGATCCTGATATAATTACTTTGATTGAATCTGATCCTTTTCATGATTATGAATCTGAATCTGTTCTGGCACATCTTACTAAATTAAATGATATAGCCACCCTGTTCACTAATGATGAGAGATCTCGCTACTTTTATATCCTTAAAATATTTCCGTTCTCATTAACGGGTGATGCTAAGATATGGTTTAATTCTCTTGATCCTGGTTGTGTGCGTAGTCCCCAGGATATGATTTATTACTTCTCTGCTAAATATTTCCCTGCTCATAAGAAACAAGCTGCTTTAAAGGAAATATACAACTTTGTGCAAATTGAAGAAGAGAGTCTCCCACAAGCTTGGGGGAGGCTTCTTAAGTTACTTAATGCTTTGCCTAATCATCCTCTGAAGAAAAATTAAATACTTAATTACTTTTATAATAGACTAACCGATGCTTCAAGAGATTACCTGGATAGTTGTGCTGGTTCTCTTTTCAGGGAAAGAACGCCGGATGAAGCTGAAATTCTATTCAATAATATGTTGACAAATGAGAATAATTGGTCACCTCCTGAGCCAGCTCCTGAGCCAATTACTGAGCCTATTCCTAAACCAACTCCGAAGAAGAGAGGTGTTCTATTTCTCAGTCCTGAAGATATGCAAGAGGCAAAGAAATCTATGAAAGAAAAAGGTATTAAAGCTGAAGATGTTAAGAATTTACCTCCTATTGAAGAAATACATGGTCTTAATTTACCGCATGTTGAAGAAACATATGATCTTAATCCGTTACCTATTGAAGAACCTCCTGATCCCGATAACCCGACACAGGTAGTAAAGGTAAATTCTCTCTATAGATTTGATGAAGGTGATATTCCTCACTATAAGTCTGCTAGACAATGCTTGGATGAGTTTGATAACTTTATTGTCAAACAAGAAAATTTAAATGCTTATTTTGGTAGACAAGTAAAACAAAATACCTATATGATTAAACACTTGGGTGATTATATGGCTAATGTTAGATGTGAACTTAAACTCATTAGCAAACATGCTTCTATGGTTACCACTCAAGTAGAACAAGTACTTAAGGCTCAAAATGATTTGCTCAATGAAATGAATAGTAAGAAAAATGATTATGCTATTAGAGTGGCTACTAGAACTGGTAGAATGACTCAGGAACCTTTGTATCCTGAAGGCCACCCTAAAAGAATTGAGCAAGATTCTCAGAGAAATAATACTGATGTGCCTAGTTCTTCTAAAAGGAAGAAAAAGAAAAATGATAGGACTTTGCAAACTTCTAGTGAACCTATTGCTGAACCACCTGAGAATCCAAATGATATATCTATTTCTGATGCTGAAACACAATCTGGTAATGAACATGAACCTAGCGAAAATAATAATTATGATGTTCAGAATGATGCTCAACCTAGTAATGATAATGATGTAGAATATGAACCTGTTGTTGATCTTGATAACCCACAATCAAAGAATCAACGTTATGATAAGAGAGACTTTGTTGCTAGGAAACATGGTAAAGAAAGACAACCATGGGTTCAGAAATCCATGCCTTTTCCTCCCAAACCATCCAAGAAAAAGGATGATGAGGATTTTGAGCGCTTTGCTGAAATGATTAGACATATCTTCTTGCGTATGCGATTAACAGATGTGCTCAAAACAAATCCTTATGCTAAATATATGAAGGATATCATTACCAATAAGAGAAAGATACCGGAAGCTGAAATTTCCACCATGCTTGCTAATTATACTTTTAAGGGTGGAGTACCAAAGAAACTTGGAGATCCAGGAGTACCCACTATACCATGCTCCATTAAAGGAAATTATGTAAAAACTGCTTTATGTGATCTTGAAGCCGGTGTTAGTGTTATGCCACTCTCTTTATATCGTAGACTTGATTTGAATAAGTTGACACCTACTAAAATATATTTGCAAATGGCTGGTAAATCAACTGCTATACCTGTCGGTATTTGTGAGGATGTGCCTGTTGTGGTTGCAAATGTTACTATTTTTACGGACTTTGTTATTCTTGATATTCCCGAGGACGATAGTATGTCTATTATTCTTGGAAGACCTTTTCTGAATACTGAAGGGACTGTTATTGATTGCAACAAAGGCAATGTCACTTTTCATGTTAATGGTAATGAGCATACAGTACACTTTCCGAGGAAACAACCTCATGTTTATAGTATCAATTCTATTCCGAGGAAACAGCCTCGCCGGATACGCGCTCAAGCGGGAAGAAGATGGACACCACAATTTACCCAGGTTCGGGCCACCTTGCGGTGTAAAACCCTACTCCTACTTTGTGCTGGATTGGTCTCACAAGGAGGTTTGGGATGAACTAGTACAGTGGATGAGCTACGTCGCAAGGGCTCAAGGGAATGAGAATGAGTCGACCCCTTCTACGATGGTGGCTAACCTATATTTATAGTGGCATTGGTCCTCTTCCCCCAAAATTTAGGCGTGAAGGGATCCCACAACGGCCAATTTGAAAGGGGACAAGAGGTACATCCTATCCTGACAAAAGGTGGTCTTCTCCTGCAAAGCTTCTGGTCATGATGCTGTGGTGGGCTCGGTGATGACATCCATCCTGCCGAGCTCGTGGTCTTGGTCTTGTAGCACCGGAATGGAAACCTTTGGTAGATTCCTCGGGAACCCACGCCTATCCTTGTCTCCTTAGCACCAAAGAGGAAATTGCCTCCTCTGCGCCTGTTGGCTCCCGCTGGCGCCCGCGTGGCCTTGGTCGTCATGGCTCATGTCATCGCAGCCTCATGAGGCTGGGTACCTACATAGAAATCTCTGCTCCTCGGGAGGCCGCCTGGGGAGGCCGCTCCCTGTGAAGGTCTTGGTGTCCTCCACCTTGTGAGGCCAGGGCCCTCGCGAGGGTCTTATCTTGGTTGTCTTGCAGATGGGTAATACCAGGCCTTCGAGGGAGCCACGCCATGGGCTACAGGCAGGCAAGTCTGGGTACCCTGGTTCCTAGAACGCCGATAGTAGCCCCCGGGCCCAAGGCGCGCTCGGGTTGGCTTCGAGGCAAAGCCAAGGGGCAGAGGCGAAGCGCCGCGGGCCCCAATTGCCTGCGGGCCAGGCGGACACGAGGTGCTTGATGAGAGGCGAATGCCTCCTCTTCCCAATGTCACCTCGACAACCGTTCCGAGTTGACAGCAGCGTGGTGCATGCGGCAGAGCCATCATCACTCAGAACATGGAGGGATGTCGGTTATCCTTCTTCTGCCTATAAATAGGCGAGGGGGCGGAGCTCCCTAGCCCATCTTTGTCTTCTTGCCTCCTCATCCTCCTACCTCCGCCATATCCTCCACCTTGCAAAGCGACCATGGCGCCAGCAAGGAGGGTCTCAGCTAAAGAGAAGGGCAAGGCCTCTCAAGTGGGGCCAGAGGCGCCGCCGCCCAAGAGAGGGCACGACCATCCCCGCAAACCCGTCGCCACACCGACGACGTCGTCACGGGGGCGTGGGCGTGCACCTCTAACGGCTCGTAACAGCCCCAACTGCCGAAAGAGGAGCCTCCCTCGCTGGGGCGGTCACGGGGGCCCTAACAACCACGGCCAAGGGGGAAGGCGCACCATGCCCAGCCGGCCGCGCCAGCGCCCGCAGCGCCGCTCAGCGACTTCGGCGTGTGAGTTAAATCGTCGGGTGGAGGCCCTCCGGAACAACTGCTTCCAAGCTCCCTCGCGGAGGAGCTGCCGGCGATGGGACCTATTGGGCTGCGGCTGCAGCTTGACGGCTGCTGCAACGGGTCCTCGTGGGTGGAGGTCAAGGTCAACTCCATCGGCCATGTGTTCCTGAACCGCAGATGGTAGTCGTTCGCCCGCGCCCGTGGTCTGAAGGGGAGGCGCACCCTCCACTTCTAGTATGAAGGGGCGACAACGCTCTTTGTCAGGGTCTTCGGGGAGGACGGCAGCCGCTAGGGGTGCTGCCTGGAAGGTGGTGACGACAGCGACCATGCTTCGAACGACGACGACCAGTGCGGCGGTGGCGTCCTTGGCGGTGAACTTGCCCTTGGCCGCCGCACCTCCAGCGACAGCGGTGGCGCCTACTCCGGTGGAAGCTCGAGCGATGACGACTATGATGAGCCGCCCCGTCGCTACGCCTGGACTTAGGAGGGTAGGAAGCCGCTACGCTGCCTTGCCCCCGCTCAGGAGGACGCCGAGCGGTCTCACCACCGCGCCCCTGTCAAGCAGGAGGAGGGCTCCGACTAGGTGTGGGTGGTGGCGGAGTCAAGCCTCAGGGCAATGAATTTAGACGGTGCCCTATTTAACATGAATGCGGCTGTCTCTAATGCATATCCCCAAAACTATAAAGGCAAATCAGTAAGAGACATCATAGAACGCACCATATCTAATAAAGTACAGTTACGACATTCAGACACACCATTACGTTGTGGTGTTCCATGAAAGGTGAGTTGTGAAACAATTCCACATTGTTTTAATTGAAGGCCAAACTCGTAACTCAAATATTCGCCTCCTTGATCCGATCGTAGAAACTTTATTTTCTTATTACGACGATTCTCCACTTCACTCTAAAATTCTTTGAACTTTTCAAATGTTTCATACTTGTGTTCCATCAAGTACATATACCCATACGTACTCAAATCAACTGTGAAGGTTAGAAAATAACAATTCCTGCCACGTGTTTCAACACTCATCGGACCGCATACATCGGTATGTATTATGTCCAATAAGTCATTATCTCGCTCCATTGTTCCCGAGAACGGAGTTTTAGTCATCTTGCCCGTGAGGCATGGTTCGCAAGTATCAAATGATTCATAATCAAGTGATTCCAAAAATTCATCTACATGTAGTTTCTTCATGCGCTTTACACCAATATGACCTAAACGGTAGTGCCACAAGTATGTTGCACTATCATTATCAACTTTGCATCTTTTGGCATCAATATTATGAATATGTGCATCACTATGATCGATATTCAACAAGAATAGACCATTCACTAAGGGTGCATGACCATAAAAGATGTTACTCATATAAATAGACAACCATTATTCTCTAACTTAAATGAATAACCGTCCTCGCAATAAACAAGATCCAGATATAATGTTCATGCTCAATGCTAGCACCAAATAACAATTATTGAGGTCTAAAACTAATCCCAAAGGTAGATGTAGAGGTAGCGTGCCGACAACAATCACATCGACCTTGGAACCATTCCCGACGTGCATCGTCACCTCGCCCTTAGCCAATCTTCATTTATTACGCAGCTCTTGTTTTGTGTTACAAATGAGCAACCGAACCAGTATCAAATACCCAGGCACCGCTACGAGCACTAGTAAGGAACACAACAATAACATTTATATCAAATATACCTTTGTTCACTTTGCCATCCTTCTTATCTGCCAAGTACTTGGGGCAGTTCCGCTTCCAATGACCATTACCCTTGCAGTAGAAGCACTCGGTCTCAGGCTTGGGTCCAGCTTTGCGCTTCTTCACGGGAGCGGCAACTAGCTTGCCGTTATTCTTGAAGATCCCTTTATTTCCCTTACCCTTTTTCTCGAAACTGGTGGTCTTGTTAACCATAAACACTTGATGCTCTTTCTTGATTTCTACCTCCGTTGATTTTAGCATCGCGAATAGCTTGGGAATCATTTTAGTCATCCCTTGCATATTATAGTTCATCATGAAGCCTTTGTAGCTTGGTGACTGTAGCGACCAGACCCGAATGGATCTAGTGCTCTGTGCTCAGTGTCATCCACGGATCGATGTAATCGACACCACACAAGATTTCAAGGATTTATAGCGAGTAGCAATCACACACTTATTACATCGTTGTCCACAAGGGAACTTAATACAATAATATGGCTTAAGGCCATCTAATAATAACAATGGAAGGCTTGGAAGACAAGTGAGTCCATCAACTCCATCGGCATCATCTGAGTATAGAACCACGACCTAACACCTTACTCGTCAAATGCAGAAAAAGTCTCTGCATACGTGAAAGTTGCAGCCAAACGGGTCGACATGGAATATGCCGCAATGTAACACATAGAGAACAATGAAGCAACAAGCCTATACTACATGCATATATGGCTGGCGGTAAGGCTCTCTGATTTACATGTTTGCATAAAGCTGGTTTTTCCCTACATCAAAGGAATAATTTTATTTAACTATCATGGTGGTTGTTAAACATTGAGAATGGTTGACAGCATCCTCAATCCCAATTAAAGGTACTCATTAAAACCCAATAACTTTATTTGAAGTAACATGTTGAGATTCACATGATATTCAAGTACTAGATACTCAAGATGTCCATAACCGGGGACACGGCTAATCATGATTAGTTTATACACTCTGCAGAGGTTTGCACTTTTCCCCACAAGACTCGATCACCTCCGTTTGGTTTCTCGCACTACATGGTGTTTGAGAGGCGGATGACCGAGACACAGTCTTTCGTAAGCGCTTAGCACCTTACTTGTGGGTAGACCGGTACACCTACTTTCCCCTACATCTGCTAGTCTACCCGTAAGAGTTCGCACAACTTAGTCAACTATGCCAGAGCCCATAATTGGCTTGTGGCTGCACACGGAAGTTTCTAGTTTGAATAATCTTATGATCCCTTAAGAGCACAGGTGGCGGTCCAAGAAATACAGCAAGTCCTGATAGAAACCAGGTGCCTCAATCCACCCAGGATGTGTGTTTAAGTTGCCACCTTAGATAAACCATTAAATTAACAATCTCACATCTGTCATGGATATCACTCACCCAATCCACGTCTACTAGCATAGCATAGCATAATAAGCAAACATAGAAGTAACTCCCAAGGTTTCATAAGTAAAACAGGTAATAGGTACTACCTCAATCTACTTCCCATCCCACAATTTAATTATATCCTAATCATGCAAGTGTTTGAGGATTGATCTAATGCATAAAAACTGGGTATGAGAAAGTATGATCAAAGTGTTACTTGCCTTGCTGATGATCCGCGAGACCTAGAGATTCAAGTAACAAGCGGCGCACTCCGGGTGATCTAACGCAGACAAACAACAAGCATACAATAAGTACTCATCTAATGCACGGGGAAATCTCGAATAAAAGATCTAACCAGATAGTTCAACTTAAGAACCCTGGTTGCAAAAGAATCGAATCAAATAAAGCATCGAAAGTCGGAACTCGAGAGAGAATGACTCGGTTTAGCAAATCTGAAACTAAGTCAAAATTTTACAGTAGCAAAACTCTGTGTAAGTAGGTTAGTCGGGCGGCGGTTTCAGAACGAAACTCCGGGCGCTTGAATCACCTGATTCCGATAAGCGAGCAAGAAATAAAACAGATTTGAAAATCGGATCAGAAATCGAATCTGAAAAATAATGGATTAAATCCGATTAAAAGAAAACGACGAACGGACTAAATAACGGACGTTAGATTAACAGAACTAATCCAACGAACACATTCATTGAAACGAGCGGTTCGATGAGCGTTCGTTAATTAAGAAAACCGAAAAATTAAAACCATCTAGGGTTTTGAAAAAAAAACCGAACATCTCAAAAAAAACGGATCGGGTTTAAAAAAAAAACCCGGTCGGGCGGGGCGGCGGGCTACCTCCGTGCCACGGCGGGGCTCGGCGGGCTCCGGTCGGGGGTCCGCGGGTCGGGCGGGTCGGCGGGTGGCGACGCTGGCGGCGGCGGCGGCTCGGGTGAGGGCGGCGCGGCTCGAGGTGAGGAGAGAGGGGGCTCGGTATAAATAGAAGGGGGCTCTGCGCCTTGGGGAAGGGGCCAGGCGGCGGCGACAGCGTGTCCGACCCGGACATGGGCGGGCGGCGGCGTCTGTGTGAGGCTCCATGTGGTGGCGTCTTGTGAGGAGAGAGGGAGGTGGGCAGGCGGCCGGGCCAGCCGCGGCTGGTGGGCAGCTGGGCCTTGGCCCGAAGTATGCGATTTTTTTTAAAACAAGACAAAACTAAATGGATTAAAAAATACCAAAGCGAACTCGAATTTAAAAAAATAAATTTTCCCCGACTCCTAAAAATGAGTCGAACAAAATGAACTTTAAAAACGGCAAACATGCATATTTTTTTAAAATGCTCATTTTTGCCTAAGCAAAACAAATCTTCCAAAACCAAATTTTGATTTATTTATAATATCTTCATTTTTCCTAAATATTGGGAAAGTCATATTATTCCCTCTCTTAAGTTTTTATAGGAAAAACTTTATGAAGATAATTAAATAAATCCAATGATCCTATTTTCAAGATTTGAGAAATCCCAAATATGAAAATAATGAAACTTCCAACTCTCTCCGAGGGTCCTTGAGTTGCGTGAAATTTTCTAGGATCGGAAAATGCGAGAAAAATATGATATGCATGATGACCTAATGTATAACATTCCAAATTGAAAATTTGGGATGTTACAAACCTACCCCTTAAGATGAATCTAGCCCTCGAGATTCGGGTTAACTAGAAAATAGGTGAGGTGGTCCTTGAGCAAAACTTCCTCTCTTTCCCAGTGGCTTCATCCTCGGTGTGGTGGCTCCACTTGAACTTTTCAAAACTTGATAACCTTGCTGCGGGTAACTCTGCTTTGGCATAATCGAGAATCTTAACGGTTTTTCCTCATATGTCAAGTCATCCTTCAACTGAATTGCTTCCGGTGTACTGTGTCTCTTAATGGTACCTCTGCTATCTCGGGTGACATTTCTTCAATCGAGAAACATGGAATACATCATGAACTCCTGACAGTCCTTACGGTAATTCCAACTTATAAGCAACTTCTCCCATGCGTTGCAAAATCTTATACGGTCCAACGAAGCAGGTGCTAACTTTCCTTTTACTCCAAAGCGCTTAACTCCTCGAAGCGGGGATACTCGAGATATACTCTGTCTCCAACTTCATACTCAATCGCTTTGCGCTTTGAATCGGCATAGCTCTTTTATGCAGGTGGGCTACCTTGAGCACATCTCGAATCAACTTAACTCTCTGTTCGGACTCCTTAATCAAATCTGGTCCAAACAAGCGGCGATCTCGGTTTAGGTCCCATAACAACGGTGTCCTGCACCTTCTTCCATACTGAGCCTCGAAAGGTGCCATCTTCAAGCTGGTTTGGTAAGCATTGTTGTAGGAAAATTCTGCATCTGACAAATTATCATCCCAGCTAGATCCATAATCTAGGGCACAAGCTCTCGGCATGTCCTCCGAATCTGATTGACTCTCTCGGTCATCCATCGGTCAGTAGGTGGAAAGGCATCTTGAATTCCAATCGGGTTCCCAATGTTTAGTGCAAGCTGGATCCAAAATTTCGAGGTAAAGCGGGTTCCTCTATCGTCTGATGCTCCTCGGAACTCCGTGTAAGCACACAATTCTGGTCATGTATATCTTTGCCAACTTAGCACTTGCTATAGGTGGTCTTGACGGAATGAAATGAGCTACCTTTGTTAAGCGGTCGACTATAACCCAAATCGAGTCATATCCTGAGCGAGTCTTTGGCAATCCTGTGATAAAATCCATGCCTAGTTTATCCCACTTCCATTCGGTATCGGCAATGGTTGTAACAATCCTTTGGCTTCGATGTTCTGCCTTTACTTTCGACATACATCGCAAACTGCTACATACTCCATAATATCCTTCTTCATTCCGGTCCACCGAAAGTATTCTTCAAATCCAAGTACATCTTGGTATTTCTGAGTGAATCGAATAGGGTGAATCATGAGCTTCTTGTAAAATCAACTTCACGATCTACGGGTCATTGGGCACATAAACACGGTCCTCAAACCATAGGGTATCGTGCTCATCCTCACGGAATCCTTTAGCTTTTCCTTTGCTCATTTTCTCTTTTATAGAGGCAACTTCCTTATCTGCCTTTTGGGCTTCTCTGATTTTGTCCATCAGTGTTAACTGGATCTCCAATGCTGCTACATAGCCTCTCGGAACTATTTCCAAACATAGCTCTCGAAGGTCCTCGGCTAACTCATTGGGTATTCCTCCCATCATTAGAGTATTGACGTGGCTCTTACGGCTCAATGCATCAGCTACGACATTAGCCTTTCCGGGGTGATAATGCAATCTCATGTCATAATCCTTGATAAGCTCTAACCATCTCCTTTGTCTGAGATTCAATTCCTTCTGTGTGAAAATGTACTTCAAACTCTTGTGATCCGTATATACTTCACAATGATTTCCAATGAGAAAATGTCTCCACGTCTTCAAGGCATGCACAACGGCTGCTAGCTCCAAATCATGAGTGGGATAATTCAACTCATGGGGCTTAAGTTGTCGTGAAGCATCTGAAACAACTCTTCCTTCCTGCATAAGCACCTTTGCTCCAAGTCCTCGGCGTGAAGCGTGCAATACACCTCATAATCCTTAGTCTGATCGGCAATATCAAGACTGGTGAGGTAACCAATCTTTTCTTCAACTCCTGAAAACTTGCTTCACAGTCCTCAGTCCATATAAATTTGTTTTCCTTTTTCAACAATTCTGTCATAGGCTTAGCAATCCTTGAGAAATTCTCAATGAACCTTCGGTAGTATCCTGCGAGTCCAAGGAAACTCCGAATCTCTCCAACTGTCGTTGGTGCTTCCCATTTGGTTTCGGTCTCAACTTTTGTGGGGTCAACTGCTATCCCTTCTCCGGATATAACATGTCCAAGAAATCCAACTTCCTTTAGCCAAAACTCACATTTGCTGAACTTGGCATACAACCCGGTGTTCCTCGGTTTCTCGAACCAATCGCAAATGTTCCTTGTGTTCCTCTTCATTCTTCGAGAAAATCAAAATGTCATCAATGAACACCACGACGAACTTATCCAAAAACTCCATAAACACTTTGTTCATCGTGTTCATGAAATAGGCTGGTGCGTTAGTCGATCCAAATGACATAACGGTATACTAAATGCGATCCATATCTCGTGGTGAATGCTTTGTCTTGGGTATGTCCTGCTCCCGAATCTTCAAGCGATGGTACCACGATCGCAAAGTCGATCTTGGAGAACACCTTGGCTCCTTGCAAGCGATCAAAGCAGATCATTTATCATAGGTAGTGGGTACTTGTTCTTGATTGTTACTTCATTCAATCCACGATAATCAACAATCATTCTTAACGATCCATCCTTCTTCTCCACTAGCAAAACGGGTGATCCCCAAGGTGAAGAACTTGGGCGTATGAAACCTTTATCCAAAAGCTCCTTAATCTGCTTCTTGATTTCCGCCAAATCCTGTGCGGGCATCCTATATGGTCGCTTCGATATTGGGCCTGTTCACGGCAAAAGTTCTATCAAAAACTCAATGTCTCTATCCGGTGGCATTCACAGCAACTCTTAGGAAATACATCAGAAAATCCTTCACCACCGGTACTTCTTCCTGCACCACTCACGATAGGCAATTAACTTGCGCTCTTCTCGGTGATGCCGTGATACATACTTAATCCTTCTTCCTTACGGTGTTGTGAGAAAAATCGTCTTACTTGCATAATCGATGTTTCCTCCATACATCGACTGACCAATCCATACCGAGAATTACATCAAATCCTTGCGATTCCGTAATGATCAAATCCGTCGGGAATACATGCCTTCCTATACTTAATGGCACTTGAAAACATCCTTGTTCCGCCATATACTCCGCTCTGGTGAGCTTACTAGCAAAGGGTTTTAAGAATCCGGTAGGTAGGCTATACTTCTCTACAAATCCCTTGATATGTATGAATGCGATGCACGGTATCGAAAAGAACTAGTGCGATAAATGACTTAACCAAAAACTTACCGATTCTTTGCATCGGGCTGATCTTCAACCTCCTCCACTTCAATGTGGTTCACACATCCCCTATTGAAAGGGTTAGGCTTCTTTCCGAGCTTCCATTGCCATTTCCATTACGGCCTTCAGGCAGTCATTGGCATAATGCCCGATCTTGCGGCACTTAAAGCAAGTAATATGACTCGAGTCTACTTTGGATGGTGTTGACGGGTTGGTGCGATTACGTCGTTGCTTCCTCCATTCCGTTCCCATTCTTGGTGCTGTTATGGTTATGCGAATTACCTCCTCCATGGGTATGCTGAAACTGAATTCCTGATTTAGGGGTATAACGAGGTTTCTGCTTGAGCTCGAGTTATACTTCCCTTGCCCATACTTCCGCTTACGGTTCTCAATTTCTTCTTGCTTTCCTTCAATCATGAGGGCTCGGTCTACTAACTCCTGGTAGTTATTGAAACTGGCTACCATCAACGACATCTTTGAACTCATCATTCAGTCCTTCTAGGAACTTCTCCTGTTTAGGCTGCATCGGTAGCAATGTCATCTGGGGCATAACGTGCTAGTTTACTAAAGTCATCCACGTCTTGTGCCAACAGTCCTTCCTCCTTGGCGTAAGTTGCGAAACTCACGCTTCTTCATAGCCATAGCTCCTGCTGAAACATGGGCGGTCTTGAAAGCTTGCTGAAATTGATCCCATGTGATAGTGTCTACTGAGGTAAGTGGTCGTGAAATTCTCCCACCATGCTTCTTTGCGGGTCCTTCAAGCTGATGTGCTTTGCAAACTTCACTCTTTCTCCATCTGTGCATCCTGCGGTGGTCAGCTCCTTCCTATCTTGCGGAGCCAGTCATACTGCTACAATCGGCTCGGTGCTCTTTGGAATACACCGCGGGTTTAGTCTAAGGAAGCGAGTCGGATGATCCGCAGTGGTGGTGGTGGTGGGTTGTTGTTGTTGTTGTTGCCACAGTTACGCACCAATGTTTGAATCGGGGTATTACGCTCTTTGGATCAGTTGGGTGATCTCTGGCGGAAAAGCGAATCCGAGTCGGCGTCTCGGAGGCATCTGATGGGTTTAGAAAAGATGAGAATTTAGAATAGAATGAGGTCTAAGGGAATCACTACCCAAATGCACATGAGCAAATACACACAAAATCACTTCATTCAATCAAACAAGGGCTTACAACAATCTCACTATCGCAAAAGTGCGGGTACTATAATGCTTACATGGGGGAATACTACTAATATGTGGGGACTTCTACTAATTTGAACCGGTGGAAGACTCCATAATGTCTGCTCGACTTCGTCTTCAAAGTCGGGTTCACTTGGATCCGAATCGATGTCGTCGATGTTGATGTAGTCGCTTGGGCAATCGACATCTTGGTGTTCATTCCTGGCGCCAACTTCTTCTTGAGTTCTTCAATCTCGTACTTAAGATCGTTATTGTGTCTTGCTAGAGCTACGATCTCGTCCATATAGTCCTTGCGAAGTTGTCTTTAGTTCTTCCTCAAGTTCGATGATCCTTCCTTTGCATTACGCAACTCCAACATATCATTGCACATCTGGTTCTCCTGGCGTCGAATGTGCCGGGGTTTAACTCTGGATGAATGCTGCAATGGATATATCCTTCTTGGTGCTTGTGACGTCCCATTTGTCATCTCGGCGTCCGCAAATCTGGTAGATAGTGTCCTTGAGGTCTTCTTGATAAACTTCTCCAATGCGTCCCATGGTGATGTGAGCTGCCATGCTCTTTCCCGGACTCCAAGTTGGTGCCTTGAAAACACTATCTATAGGCTTGGTGATTGGGGCGAATGTCCTTCTGGAACGTGAGCGTGAATCTTCGGCGCTCCTCTTGAGCGAGTGGCGTTGAAAGTCCGGTGAAGCTGGGTAGTCCAATGTTCAGTACTTGGTAACTTCCTTCAAGTGAAATCCAAAAGGTGTGCCTTCATCCGGTTGGGTGTACTTGATCTTGGCGTCCTTCATCCTAAAGAGAGTAGAAAAGATGAGGAGTTAGAAAATGGGAAGAGAATAGTGATCTATGGCTTTATCTTAGTGGTCGTGTCCTACGATTCGGCGTGTGCTCGATACCATTCTCTGTAGCGACCGGACCGAATGGATCTAGTGCTCTGTGCTCGATGTCATCCTGGATCGATAATGCTAACACCACACAGTACTTGAAGGATTTATAGCAGAGTAGCAATCACACACTTATTACATCGTTGTCCACAAGGGAACTTAATACAAGAATATGGCTTAAGGCCCTCTAAAAATAATAACAGAGGAAGGATAGGAAGACAAGTGAGTCCATCAAATCCATCGTCATCACTGAGAATAAAACCAAGACATAACACCTTACTGCGTCGTCAAAAGTCTGCAACGTGAAAGTTGCAGCCCAACGGGTCAAGACATGGAATATCTTTGGCAATGTAACACATACTGAGAACAATGAAGCAACAAGCCTACACTACATGCATATATGGCTGGTGGTAAGGCTCTCTGATTTACATTTTGCATAAAGCTGGTTTTCCCTACATCAAAGGAATAATTTTATTTAACTATCATGGTGGTTGTTAAACATTGAGAATGGTTGATGACATCCTCAATCCCAATTAAAGGTACTCATTAAAACCCAATAACTTTATTTGAAGTAACATGTTGAGATTCACATGATATTCAAGTACTAGATACTCAAGATGTCCATAACCGGGGACACGGCTAATCATGATTAGTTTATACACTCTGCAGAGGTTTAGCACTTTTCCCCACAAGACTCGATCGCCTCCGTTTGGTTTCTCGCACTACATGGTGTTTGAGAGACGGATGACCGAGACACGCCTTTCGGAAGCGCTTGCACCTTACTTGTTGGTAGACCGGTACAACTAGTTTCCCCTACATCTGCTAGTCTACCCGTAAGAGTTTGCAAAACTTAGTCAACTATGCGAGCCCATAATTGGCTTGTGGCTGCACACGGAAGTTTCTAGTTTGAATAATCTTATGATCCCTTAGAGCACAGGTGGCGGTCCGAAGAAATACCGGCAAGTCCTGATAGAAACCAGGTGCCTCAATCCACCCAGATGTGTGTTTAAGTTGCCACCTTAGATAAACCATTAAATTAACAATCTCACATCTGTCATGGATATCACTCACCCAATCCACGTCTACTAGCATAGCATATCATAATAAGCAAACGTAGAAGTAACTCCCAAGGTTTCATAAGTAAAACAGGTAATAGGTACTACCTCAATCTACTTCCCATCCCACAATTTAATTAGATCCTAATCATGCAAGTGTTTGAGGATTGATCTAATGCATAAAAACTGGGTATGAGAAAGTATGATCAAAGTGTTACTTGCCTTCTTGATGATCCATGAGACCTAGAGATTCAAGTAACAAGCGGCGCACTCCGGTGATCTAACGCAGACAAAAAACATGCATACATTAAGTACTCATCTAATGCACGGGGAAATCTCTAATAAAATATCTAACCATATAGTTCAACTTAATAACCCTGGTTGCAAAATAATCGAATCAAATAAAGCATCGAAAGTCGGAACTCGAGTGAGAACGACTCGGTTTAGCAAATCTGAAACTAAGTCAAAATTTTACAGTAGCAAAACTCTGTGTAAGTAGGTTAGTCGGAACGGCGGTTTCGTAACGAAACTCCAGGCGCTTGAATCACCTAATTCCGATAAACGAGCAAGAAATAAAACAGATTTGAAAATCGGATCAGAAATCGAATCTGAAAAATAACGGATTAAATCCGATTAAAAGGAAACGACGAACGGATTAAATAACGGACGTTCGTTAACAGAACTAATCCAACAAACACATTCATTGAAACGAACGGTTCGGTGAGCGTTAGTTAATTAAGAAAACCGAAAAATTAAAACCATCTAGGGTTTTGAAAAAACCGAACAACGCTTAAAAAGCGGATCGGGTTTTTCAAAAAAACCGGATCGGGCGAGGCGGCGCGGCTACCTCGGTGCTTCGCCGGGCGGGCTCCGGCGGGCTCAGTGTCGGCGAGGTCCGCGTGGTCGGGCGGGTCGGCGGGTGGCGACATCGGGCGGTGGCGGCGTCCTTCGGGCGGCGGCGGCGGCTCGGGTGAGGGGCGGCGGCGGCGGCTCGAGGTGAGGAGAGAGGGCCGGGGGCTCCGGTATAAATAGAAGGGGGGGGCTCCGCGCCTTGGGGAAGGGGCCGAGGCGGCGACGGCGTGTCCGACCCGGACAGGCGGCGGCGGGCGGCGTGGCGGCGGCGGGCTCAGCATGGCGGCGTCTTGTGAGGAGAGAGGGAGGTGGGCCGGGCGCTGGCTGGGCCGGCTGGGCCTTGGCCCAGGGGGGGGCGCGCGAATTTTTTTTTTTAAAAACAAGACAAAACTAAATGGATAAAAAAAATACCAAACGAACTCCGAATTTAATAAAATAAATTTTCCCCGACTCCTAAAAATGAGTCGAACAAAATGAACTTTAAAAACGGCAAACATGCATATTTTTTTAAAATGCTCATTTTTGCCTAAGCAAAACAAATCTTCCAAAACCAAATTTTGATTTATTTATAATATCTTCATTTTTCCTAAATATTGGGAAATTCATATTATTCCCTCTCTTAAGTTTTTATAGGAAAAACTTTATGAAGATAATTAAATAAATCCAATGATCCTATTTTCAAGATTTGAGAAATCCCAAATATGAAAATAATGAAACTTCCAACTCTCTCCGAGGGTCCGTGAGTTGCGTGAAATTTTCTAGGATCGGAAAATGCGAGAAAAATATGATATGCATGATGACCTAATGTATAACATTCCAAATTGAAAATTTGGGATGTTACAGTGACAGTGACTGAAGAACTCATTCAATAACACTCTCAACTGGAAGATCAATTCCCAGCTGAGTCAAGTGGTTATGATACCCAGACATTTTGAGTATGTGTTCACTGACATAACTGTTCTCCTCCATATTACAGCTATAGAACTTGTTGGAGACTTCATATCTCTCAACCCGGACATTAGCTTGAAATATCAACTTCAGCTCTTGGAACATCTCATATGCTCCATGGCGTTCAAAACATCTTTGAAGTCCCGGTTCTAAGCCGTAAAGCATGGCACACTAAACTATTAAGTAGTCATCAGATTGAGCCTGCTAGACATTCATAACATCTAAAGTAGCTCTTGCAGTAGGTTTGTCACCTAGCGGTGCATTAAGGACATGATTCTTCTGTGCAACAATGAGGATAATCATCAAGTTACGGACCTAGTGCGTGTAGTTGCTACCATCATCTTTCAACTTAGCTTTCTCTAGGAACGCATTAAAATTCAAGGGAACGGTAGCATGGGTCATTGATCTACAAGATACATATGCAAAAACTATTAAGACCAAGTTCATGATAAATTTTAGTTCAAATAATCAAATTTCTAATGAACTCCCACTTAAATCAACATCCCTCAAGTTGTCTAAGTGATACATGATCCAAATCAACTAACCCATGTCCGATCATCACGTGAGATGGGGTAGTCTTCAATGGTGAACATCTCTATGTTGATCATATCTACTATATGACTCACATTCGACCTTTCGGTCTCCAGTGTTCCGAGACCATGTCTGTACATGCTAGGCTCATCAAGTTTAACCCAAGTATTCTGCATGTACAAAACTGGCTTACACCCTTTGTATGTGAACGTAGAGTCTATAACACCCGATCATCACGAGGTGCTTCCAAACGACGAACTTTGGCAATGGTGCATACTCAGGGAGAACAGTATTATCTTGAAATTAAGTGAAGGGGTCATCTCATAATGCTACCGTCATTCTAAGCAAAATAAGATGCATAAAGGTTAAACATCACATGCAATGAAAAATATGTGACATGATATGGCCATCATCATCTTGTGCCTTTTGATCTCTATCTCCAAAGCATCGGCATGATCTCCATTGTCACCGGCATGACACTGATGACCCACAAGTATAGAGGATCTATCTCTAGTCCTTTCGATAAGTAAGAGTGTCGAACCCAATGAGGAGCAGAAGAAAATGATAAGCGGTTTTCAGCAAGGTATTCTCTGCAAGCACTGAAATTATAGGTAACAGATAGTTTTGTGATAAGATAATTTGTAACGAGCAACAAGCAACAAAAGCAAATAAAGTGCAGTAAGGTGGCCCAATCCTTTTTGTAGTAAAGGACAAGCCTGGACAAACTCTTATATAAAGAAAAGTGCTCCCGAGGACACATGGGAATTATCGTCAAGCTAGTTTTCATCATGTTCATATGATTCGCGTTCGCTACTTTGATAATTTGATATATGGGTGGACCGGTGCTTGGGTGCTGCCCTTACTTGGACAAGCATCCCACTTATGATTAACCCCTATTGCAAGCATCCGGCACTACAAAAGAAGTATTAAGGTAAACCTAACCATAGCATGAAACATATGGATCCAAATCAGCCCCTTACGAAGCAACGCATAAACTAGGGTTTAAGCTTCTGTCACTCTAGCAACCCATCATCCACTTATTACTTCCCAATGCCTTCCTCTGGGCTCAAACAATGGTGAAGTGTCATGTAGTCGACATTCACATAACACCACTAGAGGAGAGAAAACATACATCTCATCAAAATATCGAACGAATACCAAATTCACATGACTACTAATAGCAAGACTTCTCCCATGTCCTCGGGAACAAAGCGTAACTACTCACAAAGCATATTCATGTTCATAATCAGAGGAGTATTAATATGCATATAGGATCTGAACATATGATCTTCCACCAAATAAACCAACTAGCATCAACTACAAGGAGTAATCAACACTACTAGCAACCTACGGTACCAATCCTGCACTTAGAGACAAGAAATGGATACAAGAGATGAACTAGGGTTTGAGAGGAGATGGTGCTGGTGAAGATGTTGATGGAGATTGGCCCCTCCGATGAGAGGAGTGTTGGTGATGACGATGGCGATGATTTCCCTCCAGAAGGGAAGTGTCCCCTGCAGAACAGCTCCGCCATGAGCCCTAGATTGGTTCCGCCAAGGTTCCGCCTCGTGGCGGTGAGTCTCGTCCCGAAAGCTTGCTTATGATTTTTCTTTGGACGAAAGACTTCATATAGCAGAAGATGGGCACCGGAGGGCCAACAGGGGGCCCACGAGGCAGGGGGCGCGCCCAGGGGGGTAGGGCGCGCCCCCACCCTTGTGGCCAGGGTGTGGGCCCCTCTGGTATTTCTTTCGCTTAGTATTTATTATTATTTCCAAAAACAACTTCCGTGGAGTTTCAGGACTTTTGGAGTTGTGCAGAATAGGTCTCTAATATTTGCTCCTTTTCCGACCCGAATTCCGGTATGGCATTCTCCCTCCTTATGTAAACCTTGTAAAATAAGAGAGAATAGGCATAAGTATTGTGACATAATGTGTAATAACAGCCCATAATGCAATAAATATCGATGTAAAAGCATGATGCAAAATGGACGTATCAACTCCCCCAAGCTTAGACCTCGCTTGTCCTCAAGCGAAAGCCGATAACGGTAAATATGTCCACATGTTTAGAGGTAGAGGTGTCGATAAAATAAAATACGGACATTAGGGCATCATGATAATTCTTATAACAGCAACATATATGGATATTGTCATATGATTTCTTATGCTCAAGTAATAATCTATTCACAATGCAAAGTGTGAATCAAAAACTTTATCGAGAACTAACAAACTATCATCTCAGTCATTGAGGTAATTGCAATTTATCATAACATCAGAAAGAGTCTATGTCAGAGCTCTTCAGCAAGTCCACATACTCAACTATCATTTCGTCTTTCACAATTGCAAACACTCACACAATACTTGTGGTTACGGAGTTTTAATCGGACAGAGAGAAAGATAGCGGCTTATAGTTTAGCCTCCCAACCTTTTACCTCAAGGGTAATGTCAACAATAATAGTTCATGCTAACTTACATCCAATTAGATATATATATATATATATATATATATATATATATATATATATCAGGATCTTTCCAACACACTGTGCTTGCCAAAGGATAAAATGTAAAAAGGAAAGGTGAAAATCACCATGACTCTTGTATAAGGTAGAAGATAAAAGTAGAAGATCGCAGAGGGAAGCAGAGGTTGCCATGCGCTTTCAGGGTTGGATGCCCAAAATCTTAATGCGAAAGAACGTCACTTTATATTGCCACTTGTGATGTGGACCTTTATTATGCAGTCCATCGCTTTTATTTCTTCCACATCACAAGATCGTATAAAGCTTATTTCCTCCACACTAATCAATCATACATATTTAGAGAGAAATTTTTATTGCTTGCGCCGATGACAACTTACTTGAAGGATCTTACTCAATCCATAGGTAGATATGGTGGACTCTCATGGCAAAACTGGGTTTAAGGGTATTTGGAAGCACAAGTAGTATCTCTACTTGGTGCAAAGAATTTGGCTAGCATGAGGGGAAAAAGCAAGCTCAACATGTAGGATGATCCATGACAATATACTTTATCTCAGATATAAGAAAACATAACCCATTACGTTGTCTTCCTTGTCCAACATCAACTCTTTAGCATGTCATATTTTAATGAGTGTTCACAATCATAAAAGATGTCAAAGATAGTATATTTATATGTGAAACCTCTCTCTCTCTCTTTATTACTTCCTATTAATTGCAACGATGACCAAAACTATGTTTGCCAACTCTCAACAACTTTTAATCATCATACTCTTTATATGTGAAGTCATTACTCTCCATAAGATCAATATGATCTCGTTGTTTCTTTATATTCTTTTCTCTTTTCTTTTATTCACTCAAGATCATAGCAAGATAATCAAGCCCTTGACTCAACACTAATCGTTATTATATAGCTCACGGACTCGATTACATAGAGGGATCATAAAGCAAAACTCAAAACTGGATCATACTAAAACTTTTATTCTACTAGATCAAAATACTACTAAAAGGATCGAACTAAGAAAGACGGTAAAGATAGGAGTGTGATGGTGATACGATACCGGGGCACCTCCCCCAAGCTCGGCAGTTGCCAAGGGGAGTGCCCATACCCATGTCGTTATATCTCTTTCTTTGAAGATGGTGATGTGATATTCTTGGCGATGATGCCCCTCAGGATACGATTCTCCTCCTCGAGCTTATTGACTTGCTGCTTGAGGTCCATTATTTCCTTTCGAAGCTTTCCTGTAACAGCCAAAGCTCCTTGCACCTAAGGGTGTTGCATAGCTGCGGGACAACAAGTGACACTCTTCTTCATATTTTCATAAGAAAGAAATCTAACATTGGAAGGGATAACCGAGTTTGGAATAGCTGAGCTCTGCAGTTCCCCCTGTGAATCCAGCTCGGAAGCAAGAAGTGACTTCTTGATCCTCCTCCATGGCATCTATCCTCTTCAAATCAGCCTTCATCTCTTCCTCCGTTGCTGGCCCAAAGTGGTCAGCATTGCTGTTTGTCCTTGGTCTCGATGCCGGATGAGACACCCGGCTCTCCCTGACTGACTCTTGAGAAGACATCTTGCTCTAATCTGCAGAAGCAACAGCTCGAAACATAAACAGGGGATAATCGCGTGATAAGGGAGTCAAAACCTTTGGGAGATTATATAATGAATTTTTACCGACCAAAATATGTATCGTGCAAGAAAACGGAGTCCGGAGAGCGCACGAGGTGCCCACGAGGCAGGGGGCGCACCCTCCACCCTCGTGGAGCCTTCGTGTCCTTCCCGGACTGCTTCTTATTTTTCTATTTTTCTAAATATTCCAAAACGGAGAAAATTGCCATTAGAACTGTTTTTGTGTCGGTTTACTTACCGTACCACATACCTATTACTTTTCGGAGTCTAAAACGTTCTGGAAAGTGTCCCTTATGTATTCCTCCGGGGTTACGGTTCCAATAACATTGGTTTCAACATTTATGGGATTACCTAAGATATAATGTTTGATTCTTTGACCGTTCACCACCTTCGGATTTGTGCCTTCGAAGTTGTTGATTTTTATGGCACCGGTACGATAGACCTCCTCGATAACGTAAGGACCTTCCCATTTAGAGAGAAGTTTCCCTGCAAAAAATCTTAAACGAGAGTTGTACAGCAATACATAATCACCTACATTAAACTCACGCTTTTGTATCCTTTTGTCATGCCATCTTTTAACTTTTTGTTTAAACAACTTGGCATTCTCATAGGCTTGGGTTCTCCATTCATCAAGTGAGCTAATGTCAAATAACCTCTTCTCACCGGCGAGTTTAAAATCATAGTTGAGCTCTTTAATGGCCCAATATGCCTTATGTTCTAGTTTGAGAGGTAAGTGACATGCTTTTCCATAAACCATTTTACACGGAAACATACCCTTAGGATTTTTATATGCAGTTCTATAGGCCCATAATGCATCATCAAGTTTCTTGGACCAATTCTTTCTAGATCTATTAACAGTCTTTTGCAAAATTAATTTGAGTTCTCTATTACTCAATTCTACTTGACCACTAGACTGTGGATGATAAGGAGATGCAATTCTATGATTAACATCATACTTAGCAAGCATTTTGCGGAAATCACCATGAATAAAATGTGAACCACCATCAGTCATTAAATATCTAGGGACTCCAAACCTCGAAAAAATAACTTCTTTAAGCATCTTAATAGAAGTGTTATGATCAACACTACTAGTTGGAATAGCTTCTACCCACTTAGTAACGTAATCAACAAGAACTAAAATATGTGTATATCCATTAGAGGCGTGAAAGCGGTCCCATATAATTAAAGACCCAAACATCAAATGGTTCAATAACAAGTGAATAATTCATAGGCATTTCTTGACGTCTACTAAAATTACCAATTCATTGACATTCATCACAAGATAAGACAAACTTACGGGCATCCTTGAAGAGAGTAGGCCAATAAAAACCGGATTGCAATACCTTATGTGCAGTTCTATCTCCAGCGTGGTGTCCTCCATAAGCCTCGGAGTGACACTTGCGTAGGATCTGTTCCTGTTCATGCTCAGGTACACAACGTCTAATAACACCATCTACTCCTTTATAAAGATGTGGGTCGTCCCAAAAGTAATGTCTCAAATCATAGAAAACTTTTTCTTCTGCTGGTATGTGAAACTAGGTGGTATAAATTTAGCAACAATGTAACTAGCATAATCAGCATACCATGGAGTAGTACAAGAAGCATTTATGACATTTAATTGTTCATCGGGAACACTATCATCAATAGGTAGTGGGTCATCAAGAACATTTTCTAACCTAGACCAGTTGTCTGCAACGGGGTTCTCAGCTCCCTTTTTATCAATAATATGCAAATCAAATTCTTGTAGCAAGAGAACCCATCTAATAAGTCTAGGTTTAGCATCTTTCTTTTCCATAAGGTATTTAATAGCAGCATGATTAGTGTGAATAGTTACTTTAGAATCAACAATATAAGGTCTGAACTTATCACAAGCAAATACAACTGCTAAGAATTCTTTTTCAGTAGTAGCATAATTTCTCTGAGCATTGTCTAGAGTTTTACTAGCATATTGAATAACATTTAATTTCTTATCAACTCTTTGCCCTAGAACAGCACCTACAAAGCATAGTCACTAGCATCACACATAATTTCAAAGGGTAAATTCCAATCAGGGGCTGAACAATAGGTGCGTAAATCAATGCTTTCTTAAGTATTTCAAATGCTTCTACACAATCATCATCAAAGACAAATGGTATATCTTTTGTAATAAATTAGTTAGAGGCCGAGAAATTTTGAGAAGTCCTTAATGAACCTCCTATAAAATCCGGGCGTGACCAAGGAAACTTCTTATACCTTTGATGTCCTTGGGACATGGCATCTTTTCAATAGCATCAACTTTAGATTTATCAACTTCAATACCTCTTTCAGAAATTTTATGCCCCAAGACAATACCTTCATTAACCATAAAGTGGCACTTCTCCCAATTCAAGACAAGGTTAGTTTCTTCACATCTCTGCAAAACTCGATCAAGGTTGCTCAAGCAATCATCAAAAGAGGAACCATAAACAGAGAAATCGTCCATGAAGACCTCACAAATCTTTTCACAAAAGTCAGAGAATATAGCCATCATGCATCTTTGAAAGTGTCGGAGTAATGGACTAGGGGTAGGCAGACCCGAGCCCCTGAACCTTTCAAAACATCGGGGCAGACTGCGCCCCTCAAGACCCCAAGACAAGGAGCCGCCTTCGGATAGTCGGCAACAGAGTCGCTGGCTACCCCTCTGGGCCGAGTCCCATAGGCCGCCTTCAGGACAAGCCGACTCCCAGCCAGCGACCTCGAGCGAGGCCGGCTACGGGGAGTCGGCCCGCGACCTTCACCACCTCACGCCAGGACGACTACGGGGTGAAGCCGCCTCGTGGCCCATCCCCGCCCAGTCCATAAAGGGCAGGTATGGCTACAGGGCGCCGTACCGACGGAGATCTCCGTCCGGCGCCGCACTGTTGCCATGCCGGCCCTGACATCAGCACCATGGGCAAGCTCCTGTACCCATGTTGGCATGTCTGCATTTAATTCGAAGACGGAGGGACTGTCGGCGGGAGTACCGAAGACGGCGAGAGCACCCCAAGGACAGACCCGATGGAGTCGGCCTCCGGGAGTCGGCTGACTCCTCCCGCGGGATCCACGTGCCATTAACCAGACAAGACGGGGAATGGCAACAGTGATTGCCCGCCAGGCGGCGGCACTGTTGCCATAAACCCATGATCAAGCCCGCATCATCAGAAGCACGACTACAGTAATCTGCAGCCGGCAAGACCCGCCCGCGGCGGACAAGGGTTGTCGGCCCCATGCTGGGCCGTCAGTGGGGCCCACTAGTCGGCGGGCCCCAGGAGTCGGCGGAGAAGACGGCGACTTAGAGACTGACGGCTTGGACCCACACCCAGCCGGATTACCGTTGTACCCCCGGGGGGGTAGACCTATATAAACCCCCCGGGGCACCCATGCAAAGGGTTGGAAGCTAGTAGTTTTAGACACACACATAGAGGGAGAAGAGAAAGCCGTGCCCTTCTCCTTCCTCACCCCAAACAACTCAAGGAGCCTCTTGTACCCACTTTGCCATAGTGATCATGCGGAGACCCCTTGAGCAGCGATAAGTGTTATCTCCTCGGAGAGCCACGAAGCTGGGTAAGATTCGCCCGGCATGCATGTCTTCGCCTCATCCCGTTTCGAGCACCGGCGACGTTCTACTCGCCTCCATGATAAGCCATCCTTTGGCATATGTCGCACCCAACCCCCGACATTTGGCGCCCACCGTGGGGCCTGGTGCACCGTCATCTGGAGACCTGCTCTGGACGGGAACCCTCTTCCTCCCCGGCGAGCGTAGCCAGCCCGGCACGCCAGATGGAGTTTGCGCCGACGTGCTGCATGGCGCTGAGGTTGCCTGCGCGGCGAGTTTCCTCACCGAACTTGTCGGCGAGGTTCGCCTCTTCGACGAGCCTGCGTCCGACGCAGGCACGGACGGCCCCGAAAGCCTCCTCGCGGGCCTCCTCGAGCAGCTCCACGTCGACGGCGAGCCTGCCGCCGACCTGGAGTTCGTAGGCTCCACCGACCCGATGCTGGTCGATTCCGACACCACGTCGCTCGACGCGTTCCCCACCAACGTGGTGGTCTACGACGAGCCTCTCCCTCGCGCGGAGAGCGGCGGGAGCACCGTCACAGAAGTACTCGTCATCAGCCACGGCAAGCCCTCCGGCGGGGGGGCTCGTGACCCTCTCGACGCTGTTCTACAAGACCTGACCGCCTCCATTCCGGAGGACGCCCGGCCTTACGCTGGAGGCGCGCCGCCTTCAGCTCCTCGTAGGCGCACAGAAGCTGGCAAGCATGAGACGCTTGTCAGAAGCCTATCAGCGCGAGATGGATCGCGCTGTGGGCGGCTCGCCGGCTCCGACTGGGCCTAGCCGCCTAGGCGCGGTCCGGCAGCGCGGCGCGGCCCTCGCCAGCCTGTTTGGGGATGGTCGCCCTGTGTACGCCACGCCTGCGGAGAACATTCGTGCTGCCCAGGCAGCGGCGGACGAGCTCGATAACTTCGAGGGCGAGGAGCGCCGCCTGATGACGGAGCGAGTCCAGCAGCTCCTCGACGCGGCCGCCGCGCAAGACGAAGCCGGCTGCCCCACGGAGGCGCTGCGGCGACAACACGACGACCTGCCTCCTCGCCGAGATCAAGGCGCGACATCTCGGACGCCGACTGGCGGCGTCCGCGGAAGAAAGAACCAGGATCCGGCTATCAGCCATAGCCGGACTCACATCTCCATCGAACGCGACGAAGACGGCCGCCCCAGGGCGGTGGAGCGGCGGGACGACTATCAGCCTCCTCCTCCCCGCAGACAAAGGCGAGTCTCCCCGCCACCCGTCGGGCATCCGACTCTCAGCGACCGCCTTGGCCAACGAGAGGGGGTCGGAGAGAACGACGCCCGCCACCGGATCGAGCGACTCCACCGATCCCTGGCGCTAGAAGAAGAAGATGAGTTGGGCCCACCCTGTTTCGGACCTCGCATCTGCGACGAGCCCTTCCCCCAAGGATTCACACTCCCCCGAGACACACCCAAATACACCGGCTCCATGAAGCCGGAGGATTGGTTGGTGGACTACTCCACGGCCGTCAGCATAGTGAACGGCAACAAGCGCGTTGCCGTAAAAGTATGTTCCCCTCATGCTCCAGGGCACGGCCCGGACATGGTTGAACAGCTTGAGGCCCCACAGCATCAACGGCTGGGTCCACTTCACCGAGGCCTTCATCCGCAACTTCACGAGCACATACAAGCGACCTCCCAAGCCTCGTCAGCTGTCCTTGTGCGTGCAAGGCCCCAACGAGTCCACTCGCGACTATCTCACCTTGTTGGGCGAGCTCGAACTCCTGCGAAGGAGTGCACGAGGTGAGCAATCGAGTACTTCACCGCCCGGGTGCGTAGAAGGCACCCTCCTCAAGCACAAGCTCGCTTTGCGGCGAGCCGAGACCCTCGACGAGCTGCTAGTCATAGCAGACAAGTATGCCCTTGCCGACTCCTCCATGAAGACGGAGATCGAAGTCGGTCACGGTGCAAGGAGCTCCTCATGCTCCCGAACTCCGGTGGCGGCGCCCGGCCAGCAGCAGAATGATCACAAGCGCAAGGCCCCGCAGCCGGCTTCCAATAGCCGGCAGGTGGCGACAGTCGAAGACCAGCAGCCAGAGGGGCAGCCTCCTGCCAAGCGGCAGAAAGGCGGCAAGTCCAACTGGTTGCTGGCTTTCTCTTACGAGCAGAGTCTGGACGGACCCTGCAAGTTCCACAGCGGCGTGAAGCCGTCAAATCACACAACCCGGAAGTGCCACTGGCTCACCAGGATTGCCAAGGGAGACGGCCTTGCCCCTCATCCGCCTGCTGGGCCACCGCCTCCACCACCGCCCCCGCAGCCGGCACTCCGGCCAGTCGGCGCGGTACAAGACAATTACCCAGAAGAGCACGGCGCCTATGTCGTGTTTACCGGTGGTGATGATCGCCGCGAAGAAGCGGCAGAAGAAGAAGAGATGAATGCCGTAGCATCAAGCGCCGGAATTCATGCACCGTCCGAGAAGCCCATCGGTGGAGTCGTCTTTGATCACCCAGAGGTGATGCCGAATCCGGGCTCCTACGCCCTGGTCTTGGGAGCCACCCTTGCCACGGATAGGCGGGCCGCTCGCTTCTCGCGAGTACTGATAGACGGAGGCAGCAACATCAACATCCTGTACAAGGATACGATGGAGAAGCTAGGAATCAAGCAGAGGCAGCTTCAGCATAGTCGGACTGTGTTCCACGGAATTGTACCTGGCCTATCCTGCTCACCGATTGGGAAGATTCGATGAGACGTCCTCTTTGGGGACAAGGATCACTTTCGCCGAGAGCCGGTCTGGTTGAAGTGGTGGACCTCGAGAGCCCCTACCATGCCTTGCTTGGCCGACCGCTTTGGCCAAGTTCATGGCGGTCCCCCTACGCCTACCTCAAGATGAAGATGCCGAGTTCCAAGGGGATTCTCGACCGTGGCGGCGACTACAGTAAAGTCGTCCGCTTTGTCTTTGAAAGCAGCCGGCTAGCCGAGTCCCCGTGATCGTAGCTGAGAAGCGGCTCTGGATCGGGTCGTGGCGATGGCGGCAAGCAGCCAGAGATATTGTCCGACCCCAAGGAGTCGGGCGAGGCTCGTTCAAGCCGCCAAAGAGACCAAGAAGATACCCTTGGACCCGGAGCACCCAGAGAAATACGCTGTCATAGGTGCGAACCTCGACAAAGAAACAGGAAGGCGAGCTCGTCGATTTCCTCCGTGAGAATCGGGACATCTTCGCATGGTCCCCCAAAGACATGCCAGTGTACCGACGGATTTCGCCGAGCACAAGTTACACGTCCGACCTGATGTGAAGCCGTCGAGGCAGCCCTTGCGCCGCCTGTCAGAAGAGAAAAGAAGAGTTGTTGGAGAAGAGATAGCCCGGCTCCTTGCAGTCGGTTTCATCATGGAAGTTTTCTTTCCAGAATGGTTGGCGAACCCGGTCCTGGTACTAAAGAAGAACAAGCAGTGGCGGATGTGTATTGACTACACAAGCCTCGACAAAGCTTGCCCCAAGGACCCATTCGCTCTACCCAGAATTGATCAGGTGATAGACTCCACAGCCGGATGCGAGCTGTTGAGCTTCTTAGATGCATATTCAGGATATCATCAGATCAAGCTGAACCCGGCAGACAGATTGAAGACCGCCTTCATCACGCCCATTTGGAGCCTTCTACGCTGCGACCATGAAGTTCGGCTTGAGGAACGCCGGCGCCACCTTTCAGCGTTGCATGCGTATGCCTCCTCAAGCAGCTTGGCGAACGCATACGTTTACGTGGACGACGTGGTGGTGAAGACGGAGAAGCGAGGAACGCTGTTGGAAGATCTCAAAGAGACTTTTGAAAACCTGCGCCCGATTCCGCATCAAGCTCAACCCAGAAATGCGTCTTGAAGTACCACCGGCCAGCTCCTTGGCTTCCTGGTATCCGAGCAGCGGCATAGAGTGCAACCCCGTGAAGATCAAGGCAATTGAGAGAATGGAAGTGCCCGCCGACTCTTTGGATGTGCGTAAGTTCACCGGCTGCTTGGCGTCTATCGGTCGATTCATCACCGGCCGAGAGAAAGCCCTTCCTCTGTACCAGCTTATGAAGAAGACCGCCTTCTTGAATGGAACTCAAAGCGGGCGAAGCTTTTCTCGATTGAAAAGGATGCTGACTACTTCCCGATCTTTGGCGGCTCGAATCCAAAGGAGCCCATGCTCCTGTATATTACCGCCACCAGCGAGGGTAGTCAAGACAGCTTATTGTGGTTGAGCATAAGGAGGAAGGCAAGGCGCTACCCATCCAGAGACCAAGATATTACTGACCGAGGTACCGTCGACCTCCAAGCGAGAACTACCCCCACTACCGAGAAGATGTGTTACGGCGTGCACTTTGCCGCCAAGAAGTTGAAGCCTTACTTTCAAGAGCATTCAATCACCGTGGTTTGCACGGCCCCACTAGCAAAGATCATCGGAAGCCGAGATGCTTCAGGCCGAGTGGCCAAATGGGCCATAGAGTTGGCCCCCTACACCATCTTTTACCAGCGCCGCACCGCCATCAAGTCACAATCTCTGGCCGACTTCCTCGTCGATTGGGCCGAGACCCAGTATCTGCCGCCAGCGCCCGACTCCACCCATTGGCGGATGCACTTTGATGGCTCCAAGATGCGCACCGGCTTGGGAGCCAGCGTGGTCCTCACTTCCCCTAAAGGCGACAAGCTCAAGTACGCGCTGCAGATCCATTTCGCCGCCTCCAACAACGTCGCCGAATCTGGCGCTCATCCACGGGCTCCGGCTTGCCAAAGAACTTCGGCATTCGCCGGATCCTGTGCTATGGCGTCTCCGACTTGGTGGTCGAACAGTCATCCGGCGTCTGGGACGCCATAGTTGCATATATGGCGAGCTACCGCTTTCTGGTACAGCAGCTAAGTGGATATTTTGAGGGATGCGAATTCCTCCATGTACCAAGGAACGACAACGACCAGCAGATGCCACAGCAAGAATCGGTTCCACCCGACAGCAATACCATCCGGTGTCGCCCTTGGCAGCCTTCTCGAGCCATCCGTCAAACCGTCACGAATCGAGACTCCATTTTGTGCCGGCTCCCCAGAAGAAGGCAGATCCGACTCTAGAGCCTCGGCAGACGGCACAAGAATCCTTGAAGACGCCCCCAAGAACGCGGCAGTCGAAGCCGGCCCGGGGACTTCGGAACCCGGCCCGGGGACTATGGTGACCTTTGCAAAGACTCCATTACTCGGCCCGGGGACTGCGCCAATCGGCCCGGGGACTTCTTCAATGCAGCAAGCTGCTGCAGACTCCAACCCGCTGCCTCCCAGCCCAGCCACCCCGGTCCAAGTAGCAGTACTGGCAGTCGAAGAAATAGCAGCACCCTCATGGGCCCAGCCCATCTTGAAGTTTTTGGTAAGCGGAGAGCTACCAACTGATGAAACCTTGGCTCGGCAAGTGCAACGCCGAGCGGCAGCCTATACTATAATCAATAGAGAGCTGGTCAGGTGCAGCGTCACCGGTGTCTACCAGCGCTGCGTCGAATCAGAGCAAGGCCAAGCAATCCTCGAAGACATCCATCAGTATGAAAGCGGCCATCATGCGGCCTCGAGCACTCGTCGCCAAAGCCTTCCGACACGGTTTCTTCGGCCGACTGCCCTAGAAGAAGCCAAGGAACTAGTTCAAAAATGCAAGGGTGCCAGGTGTTCCGCTCCAAGCCGCTTCCGGCTTGACGCTCAAGACTATCCCCATCGCTGGCCCTTTGCTGTCAGGGGCCTGGACATGGTGGGACCATTCAAGACAGACGAGGTGGCCTAACTCACCTACTTGTCGCGGTGGACAAGTTCACCAAGTGGATAGAAGCAAAACCCATCAAGAAGTTGAAGCGGTCCTCTGGCGGTGACTTTTATCGCCGACATCACGACTCGGTACGGCGTACCACACAGCATCATCACCGACAACGGCACAAATTTCGCCAAGGGCGCCCTGGCCCGTTTCTGCGCGACGCAGGGCATCCGACTGGACTTAGCGTTCGTTTCCCATCCGCAGTCAAACGGCCAGGTGGAGCGAGCGAACGGCCTCATCTTGTTTGGCATCAAGCCTCGTCTGGTCGAACCCTTTGGATCGTTCGCCGGGTCGCCGCTTGAGGAGTTGCCAGCCGTCCTCTGGAGTCTGCGTACGACTCCAAACAAGTCAACTGGCTTCACACCCTTCTTCCTCGTCTACGGTGCCGAAGCCGTCATCCCAACGGATATAGAGTTCGACTCCCCGCGAGTCACCATGTACACCGAGGAGGAAGCAGAAGAAGCACGCCAAGACGGCGTCGATCTGCTGGAAGAGGGCCGGCTGCTGGCACTCAGCTGGTCCAGCATCTACCAGCAGAGCCTGCGCCGCTACTACAACAAGAACGTCAAGCCAAGATCCTTCCTAGAAGGCGACCTTGTGCTCCGGCTGATCCAGCGAATAGCCGGCCAGCACAAGTTGTCGGCGCCTTGGGAAGGACCGTTCATCATCAGTAAAGTGCTGGGCAACGACTCCTACTACCTGATCGACGCCTTTCGAAGCCCGAGCACGCATAAGAGGGACGACTCCGGCAAAGAGACGGAGTGGCCATGGAATGCGATTCTCCTCCAAGATTTTACAGTTGATGCGGTATGTACCACGCTACCCTTTTGTGTTTGAAATACCAAGACTCCGGGCCCCGAGGGCAGGCTCGGGGACTGCCCTCTTTTGTTATCTGTATGATAAGAATTATGCCTTTGAGTATGTTACCCTTTGATTATGTTGTTTGGCACCGGGCTCAACTAGTCGGCCCGGGGACTCGCCACCTTTGAGCTATGAAGTGCTTCCTGAAGTCAGACAAGTAGCGTGCGGTGCCCAAGCCGTCTCCTGTCAGAAGCCGCAGCTCGCAGAGCGACTGTTTGGCGGGCAGGAGTAAGGTAGAGCGGGCGCCCACACGAAAAAATGGCTAAGGACCCAAAGCATAAACATAGTTTAAATCGGCGCCCAGCCCGTTTCGTGAAACCGACTCTTAAGAGGCCGGCTTGCCGTTTTCTACCCAACTTGCTTAAACGACTCTAAAATGGCCAAGTACTTGCCTTCTCAAAATAGCCAAGCACTTGACCTAGACGGCAATCCGCAGAGCGGTTGCCCGACGGGCAAGGCGGCATCTAAGGGAAGGCGGCAAAGGAAAAGGCCACAAGAGCAATAAGCAAGGAAACATGAAACTAGAATAATATTTACACAAACTTAGGCCCTTGGCCGGATCTTCGAACAGAGGTTCAGAATACACCCCGCGGGTGGAATTGTGCGAAATTAACAAAGTTCTTTCAAAAGACTAACAAGCAGATAAAATAAAGTCAAGGCAGCGGCCTAAGAAGCAGCGGATGGGGTTGGAAGGCCGGAGGCGGCGGCGGCGTCAGGCGCCGGGGCGGCTGGCTGGCAGTCTCGGTTTGATCGTCTCTGGTAGCGGCTGGCTCAGATGGGCGCGGCTCGTTGCTGGAGGCGCGGTCGAGCTGAGGTTGGCCTCCCGCTCCGTCTTCTGATGCCTCCATGCCGTCTCCGTCCTCCCCGAGTCCTCGCCGTAGTCCGGGTTCATCCCGAACCACTCCGGCGGCGCCTCCCCACCGTCTTCAGCCCGCTCCGGGACGAAGACACTGGTGTCCGTATAGTCGGCGATCGCCGCCGCACGCTCGATGAGGGCGCCCTCCGCGGCCTGCAGCTCCGCCTGGGCTTCTGGCCGGAACGCGGCCAGCTGGTCCAGGTCGAGCCCTGGATACCACGCCTTGACGAACTCCAGGGCTCGGCGAGCTCCAGCCCGAGTCGCGGAGCCCTTCCAAGCCTCAAGACGCCCAGCCGCGACCTCCAGCCAGTCGGCGGTCCGGCTGGGAGTGCGTAGAATCGGCATGTCCGGCCACAGGGCAGCAATCGCCTGGGCCCCGACACTCTGAAGACGGCGCAACATCCGATGTGCCGGCCGCAGACGAGCCTCAATGCTCAGGAGCTGCTCGTCAAGGGTCCAGGGGGCGTTGGCTGCGATCTCAGCGCCACTCGCCCTCCGCGACTCGCGCTCGGCCTCGATGGCCTGATTGGCCGCCTGCGTATGACCAGGGAAGAAGTCTGCCAAGAAGAAGAAAAAGCAAGTTAGAAAAAACAGGAGCCGGCTTAACCCATAGTCGGCAACCCAAAAGAGAAAGTAAAAGCAAACTTACCATCGACGATGTCTTCGATTTCATGGAAGCCGGAGGTCAGCTGCGCCTCTCTGTCGGTCCAGGCGGAGCGCTCGCTCTCAAATTCGGCCAGGAGGGCGGCCTCTTTCTTCTCCGCCTCGGCCCGCGCCTTCAGCAGCTCCTTCTGCTCCGCCAGCTGCGTAGCCAGCAGGTCGCGCTCTGCGGCGAGCTTGCCGCACTCCTCCTCTTTGGCGCGCAAGGCGGTCTCGGCCGTACCCAGCTGCCCCCGCAGAGCGGCGTTGGATTCTGAAGAACAAAAAGAAGAAGGACGCAAAGTCGTCAGTCAAAAAGGTCGCCAGGAAGATCCGGCCCGACTGCGCAGCAGTCGGCCCGAATCTTGGGGACTACAGCCCGCGGGTGCACAAGCGCGCCCCCGCGAAGAAGAAACTCACCTCGGCTCCTCGCCAGGTCAGCAGCCCGCTTGTTCAGCTCTTCAACGTTGCGGTTGAAGGCGGTAGCGCGGAGGTTGTGATATTCCTGTAACAAGGATTCCAGACACAGATAAAGACTTGGAAATAAGCAAATAAAGTTCCGGGCCGCCTGCTCAGGAGCCGACCCGAAACTCGGGGACTACACCCAGTGGGTGTTGCGCCTTACGAAGAAGATCAAAAGAAAATTCGGAAATAAAACATACCCGTACGGCGGATCGCGATGCCAGGTGCACCTTGGAGAGATTCTGGAGGGCGACGCCTTCGGCCCGCAGTTTCGCTTGGACGTCCAGGAGCGCCGTGTTCAGCAGGCCCATGCCGCCTCCTCGCACCCACCCAGCTGGCGCGGCGCTTGTCGCTTCAGCGGCGGGGATGGCTGAGCCGGCGCCCGGTCTCCAAAGGCGCGGCGCCGAGTCCGCCTTCTCAAGACGGCGCCGCCTTGGCGAGGCGACTTGAAGAAAAGCGCCACGGCTTGGCCGTCGTCGGCGGCACGGGTGGGTCCGCCGGCTGTTTGCCTCGCGCGACCTCAGACTGCGGCGGAGGTGGCGCGGCCGCGCCCGGCGAAGAGGCCTCGCCGCCTTCCCTCCCTGCGACGGGGACCTCACCACCAATTCCCTCCGACTGCCCCGTGAACTCCGGTGGCGGTGGCGCTGAGCTCAGCGGAATGACAAGCAGCGCCGATTGAAGGCGCGCGGCCTCCTCGGCTTGCCTTCTTGTTGCTGCTGCGGCTTTGACCGCCTTCTCGGCCGCCGCCTTCTCTCGATGGGCAGCCGCCTCCTCGTCGCGCTTCTCTTGCGCATTCCGCTCTGTTGCCTCCCGGAGGGCGGCCGCAGGTCAACCGCCGGCTCTTTGGCGGACGTCTCCGCCGACCCCATGACGGAGGTGGCGGCGACCCTCTCCAAAGTGAGGGGAGCCCTGATGAGAAAAAAGGACATGAGAAGATTTGGGCAAGACGGACTAGAAGAAAACAAGACAGAATAAAAAGATACTTACGCGGAAACCAGTGGTGGTTTCTTCACCTCCTTGCGGAAGCGGTTAGCCTTCGCGACCGCTTCTTCACGCTGAGTCGCGGCCGCTCCCGATTCTCTTGGCACGCTGCTGGCTGACTCGGCCCGGCCCGGCGCTTCTTCGCGCCGCCTCGGCCCCCCAAGGCGGCGGAGGAGCTCGTGCCTGGATGGCCGGCTCTCTGCTGGCGGCGGGGGGCGACTTCATCATCAGGCCAGTCTGCAAAGGTGGCCGAGGGCCTGAGCTCGTCGACCCCTCCCCCTCCTTCGGCGTCGGCCTCCATCGCCGCCACGCCCAAGTCGGGGTCATCGGCGTCACTCTCCGCCCGGTCGGGGACGAAGTCGCGAGCCGGCCCCGCGGCGCCGGTCGAGGGCGGCATGAGAGGATTCTGAGTTAGAAAAGACCAAGGAAAGTAAGAGCCGGATCCGGCTAAGGAAGGAAACAGAGAAGCAAGAGACGACTTACCATCGGTGGGGGATTGGCGCATGAGTATGACTCCTTGCCGAAACGCCATTCCTCCGTGAGGTCGCAGTTCGCCAAGAAGTTCACCGTGTCCACCACCTCCGCGTGGGGCATGTCCTTGGAGCACAGCCGGTGGGGTCCCGGCCGCTCATCGGCGGATCGAGATGAGGGCGGCCCTGAAGAGGGAGAACTTCGGCGCGCCACGGCGGCGGCCAGCAGGTCTGCCCCTGGGCCAGCCCTCCGATCGCACCATCACGCCGGCCACGCGACGGGCGGCGGTGCTCGCGAGGGTCAGCGACCGGGCCTCAGAGGACGAGCTGGTGGGTCGGCCAGTTCGCCGCCCACGTGAGGGCGGCACAATTTGACCCAATCGCCGTCGGGGTGGCGTTCTTGACGTGAAATCTGGCGCTGCCACATCTTCACCGACTTGATGAGGGGATGGCAGGAAAGGATTCTCGGCACCGCCTCCTCTTGGCGATGAGCGTGCCGCCTGAGCCGGCCGCGGCGACGTGGGTCCCGAGCTTCGCTTGAAAGAACTCTCCCCACAGCTCGATCGTGGGGAGAACTCCGAGGAAACCTTCGCATAAGGATACGAAGGCGGCCAGCAGCACCACCGTGTTGGGGGTGAGGTGGTGCGGCCGGAGCCCAAGAACTCAAGAACGCAGCGGAAGAAGCCGCTCGCCGGCAGCCCCAGCCCAGCGTGAGGTGCGAGCGGAAGATCACCCGCCGCCCTCCTCCGGGCGCCGGCGTGATTTTGCCCTCCGTGCGCGGGCTCGCACTAGGTGGCTGCCGGGGATGCGGCGCGTCTGACGGAGTAACTCGATTATGTCATCGTCGATGATGGAGCCGTCCCACACGCCGGAGCGCGCGGTGGGAGGCGCGGCGGCTGATGAGGAGCTCATCTCCGCGGCGAGGAAGAAATGAGGCTCGGCGCGGTGGAGCAAGGAGGAAGACGAGGCAGGGAGCGTGGATGAGAGAGCGCGCGTGCGTCGCCGCCCCCTCCCTCCCCCCGCCTACTTATAGGCGCCTGGGCTGCGAAGCCGAGGGGGCGGGCGTGGGATTAACTGCGCCCACGTCCTCACGCCCCCACGATTTAACCCACGACGTTACTGCGCGCAGTAACGGCGTGGGGAGCCCAACCGCCCGCACGACCGCAGCGGATCCGCTGCGCGCCGGGGCATGGTAGTGGCGGGCCCCGCCTGACGGGCCTGTCTTGTCACGCGCGTGTTTGGCAGAATAGCCCTGCCGCGCGGCGCGTCACGTGGCGGGCCCACGGCGACGGGCTGCCGGAAGCTTATCGAGCAAGCCGCCCGGGTCCCGCCGCGACCTTGAAACCTTTGAAGAGCAAGACGGCCCCGCAAAGCCTACTCGAGGGAGACGGGCGGGCGAGTCCAGATTCTTTCATCAAAGGGATGAAGCCGCCGAGGCTCCTCGACGGGCTGCCCTCGGCGCCTCCCGGCTTTGGGGACTACCGTCGAGTAATGGACTACGGTAGGCGGGCCGAGCCCTGAACCTTTCAAAACATCGGGGCAGACTGCGCCCCTCAAGACCCCAAGACAAAGAGCCGCCTTCGGATAGTCGGCAACAGAGTCGCCGGCTACCCCTTTGGGCCGAGTCCCATAGGCCGCCTTCGGGACAAGCCGACTCCCAGCCAGCGACCTCCAGCAAGGCCGGCTACGGGGAGTCGGCCCGCGACCTTCACCACCTCACGCCAGGACGACTACGGGGTGAAGCCGCCTCGCGGCCCATCCCCGCCCAGTCCATAAAGGGCAGGTATGGCTACAGGGCGTCGTACCGACGGAGATCTCCGTCCGGCGCCGCACTGTTGCCATGCCGGCCCTGACATCAGCACCATGGGCAGGCTCCTGTACCCACGTTGGCCTGTCTGTACGAACCGAAGACGGCGGGACCCGCCTGTCGGCGGGAGTACCGAAGACGGCGAGAGCATCCCAAGGACGGACCCGATGGAGTCGGCCTCCGGGAGTCGGCCGGCTCCTCCCGCGGGATCCGAGCGCCATTAACCAGACAAGACGGGGAATGGCAATAGTGATCGCCCGCCAGGCGGCGGCACTGTTGCCATAACCCCATGATCAAGCCCGCGTCATCAGAAGCACGGCTACAGTAATCTGCAGCTGGCAAGACCCACATGGCGGACAAGGGTTGTCGGCCCCATCTTGGGTCAGTCGGTGGGGCCCACTAGTCGGCGGGCCCGAAGTCGGCGGAGAAGACGGCGACTTAGAGATCGACGGCTTGGACCCACACCCACTGGATTACCGTTGTACCCCGGGGTAGACCTATATAACCCCCCGGGGCACCCATGCAAAGGGTTGGAAGCTAGTAGTTTTAGACACACACATAGAGGGAGAGAAGAGCAAGCCGTGCCCTTCTCCTTCCTCACCCCAAACAGCTCAAGGAGCCTCTTGTACCCACTTTGTCATAGCGATCATGCGGAGACCCCTTGCAGAGCAGCAGAGGGGTGTTATCTCCTCGAGAGCCACAAGCCGGGTAAGATTCACGGCGTGCATGTCTTCGCCTCATCCCATTTCCAGGCACCAGCGACGTTCTACTCGCCCCCTCCATGATAAGCCATCCTTTGGCATATGTCGCACCCAACCCCCGACAGAAAGGTAGCAGGTGCATTACATAAACCAAAAGGCATAGGTCTATAAGTAAAAGTACCGAAAGGGCAAGTAAAAGTGGTCTTAGATTGATCATCAGCTGACACATGTATTTGAGAGAAACCAGAATAACCATCTAGAAAGCAAAAAATGTGTATGTTTGGATAATATTTTTAGCATTTGATCAATGAAAGGTAAGGGGTAATGATCTTTTTTAGTAGCCTTATTTAATTTGCGGAAATCAGTTGTTACAATCCTATAACCTGTAATAATTCTTTACGGAATCAATTCATCTTTATCATTAGGAACGACAGTAATACCCCCCTTCTTAGGAACACAATGGGCAGGACTTACCCACTGACTATCAGCAACGGGATAAATTATACCTGCCTCAAGGAGCTTTAATATTTCCTTTCTTACCACTTCTTTCATCTTAGGATTCAGGCATTGTTGGTGATCAATAACTGGTTTGGCATCTTTCTTCAAATTTATTTTATGTTGACATAGAGTGGGACTAATGCCCTTAAGATCATCAAGAGTATATCCAATAGCAGCACGGTGCTTCTTCAGAGTTTTCAATAATTTTTCTTCCTCCTTCTCTGAAAGGTTAGCACTAATAATAACATGATATATCTTCTTTTCATCAAGATAAGCATATTTAAGAGTATCAGGCAATGGTTTAAGTTCATACACGGGATCACCCTTGGGTGGAGGAGGATCCCCTAGGATTTCAACAGGAAAGTTGTGTTTCAGAATAGGTCCCTATTTAAAGAACACTTCATCTATTTCCCTTCTTTCATTCATAAACATATCATTTTCATGGTCTAGCAAATATTGTTCTAAAGGATCACTAGGAGGTACGGCAATAGAAGCAAGACCAATAGTTTCATCTTTACTAGGCAATTCCTCTTCACGGTGTTGTCTACGAAATTTAGAAAAGTTGAACTCAGGATACATATCACCTAGACCAATAGTAACAACATCCTTTTTGCAGTCTATCTTAGCATTAACTGTGTTTAAGAAGGGTCTACCAAATATAATGGGACATAAGCTATCTTTTGGGGAACCAAGAACAAGAAAATTAGCAGGATATTTAGTTTTCCCACACAAGACTTCAACATCTCTAACAATCCCAATTGGTGAAATAGTATCTCTATTTGCAAGTTTAATTGTGACATCAATATCTTCTAACTCAGCAGGTGCAATATCATGCATAATTTATTTGTATAAGTCAATAGGTATTGCACTAGCACTAGCACCCATATCACACAAGTCATGATAACAATGATCTCCTATTTTAACAGAAATAACATGCATGCCTACCACAGGTCTATGTTTATCTTTAGCACAAGGTTTATCAATTCTAGCAGTCTCATCACAGAAATAAATAACATGCCCATCAATATTATCAACCAAGAGATCTTTAACAATAGCAATATTAGGTTCAACTTTAACTTTCTCAGGAGGTGTATAAGTTCTAATATTGCTTTTATGAACCACAGTTGAAGCTTTAGCATGATGCTTCATTCTAACAGGGAAAGGTGGTTTCTCAACATAGGCAATAGGAAAAATAGGATCATTATAAGTGATAGTCTTTTCTTCAACTTTAATAGGTGCAACTACTTTTACTTCTATGGGAGGATGATATTTAAACTACTTCTCCTTAGGGAGATCAACATGAGTAGCAAAAGATTCGTAGAAAGAAGCTAGTATCTCAGAGTCAAGTCCATATTTAGTGCTAAATTTACGGAAAACATCGGTATCCATAAAAGATTTAACACAGTCAAACATAGGTGTCATACCTGACTCCTTACCTTCGTCGAGATCCCAATCTTCAGAGTTGCGTTTAATTATTTACAATAAATCCCATTTGAATTCAATATTCTTCATCATAAAAGAGCCAGCACAAGAAGTATCGAGCATGGTGCGATTGTTATCAGGAAGCCGAGCATAAAAGTTTTGAATAATAATTTCTCTTGAGAGCTCATGATTGGGGCATGAATATAACATTGATTTAAGCCTCCCCAAGCTTGAGCGATGCTTTCTCCTTCATGAGGCCAAAAATTATATATATAATTACGATCACGATGAACAAGATGCATAGGATAAAACTTCTGATGAAATTCCAATTTCAATCGCTTGTGGTTCCATGATCCCATATCATCACATAGCCTATACCATGTCAATGCATCTCCCTTCAAAGATAAAGGGAAGACCTTCTTCTTAATAACATCATCGGACATACATACAAGCATAAATAATCAACAAACCTCATCCACATAGATTAGGTGCTCATTAGGATGTAATGTTACATCTCCTGCAAAAGGATTAGCTAGCAGTTTCTCTACCATACCCGAAGGAATTTCAAAGTAGACATTTTCCTTTTCGGTAGGTTCAGTAGGTTGAGGAGCAACTCTTTGCTCTACTGGTCAGGGTGAAGATGCCCCGAACAAGCCCCTCAGAGGATTACTTTCCATAGTAACAAGTGACAGTAAATTTCAGCAAACTTATAAATATTTCCTTACCAAATTCCACCTACCAAAGGCGCTTCACTCCCCGGCAACGGCGCCAGAAAAGAGTCTTGATGACCCACAAGTATAGGGGATCTATCGTAGTCCTTTCGATAAGTATGAGTGTAGAACCCAACGAGGAGCACAAGGAAATGATAAGCGGTTTTCAGCAAGGTATTCTCTGCAAGCACTGAAATTATAGGTAACATATAGTTTTGTGATAACATAATTTGTAACGAGCAACAAGTATCAAAAGTAAATAAAGTGCAGCAAGGTGCCCAATCCTTTTTCTAGTAAAGGACAAGCCTGGACAAACTCTTATATAAAGAAAAGCGCTCCCGAGGACACATGGGAACTATCGTCAAGCTAGTTTTCATCACGTTCATATGATTCGCGTTCAGTACTTTGATAATTTGATATGTGGGTGGATCGGTGCTTGGGTGATGCCCTTACTTGGACAAGCATCCCACGTATAATTAACCCCTATTGCAAGCATCCGGCACTACAAAAGAACTATTAAGGTAAACCTAACCATAGCATGAAACATATGGATCCAAATCAGCCCCTTACGAAGCAACACATAAACTAGGGTTTAAGCTTCTGTCACTCTAGCAACCCATCATCTACTTATTACTTCCCAATGCCTTCCTCTAGGCCCAAACAATGGTGAAGTGTCATGTAGTCGACGTTCACATAACACCACTAGAGGAGAGAAAACATACATCTCATCAAAATATCGAATGAATACCAAATTCACATGACTACTAATAGCAAGACTTCTCCCATGTCCTCAGGAACAAACGTAACTACTCAGAAATCATATTCATGTTCATAATCGTGAGGAGTATTAATATGCATATAGGATCTGAACATATGATCTTCCACCAAATAAACCAACTAGCATCAACTACAAGGAGTAATCAACACTACTAGCAACCTCAGTGTACCAATCCCAGACTTAGAGACAAGAATTGGATACAAGAGATGAACTAGGGTTTGAGAGGAGATGGTGCTGGTGAAGATGTTGATGGAGATTGGCCCCCTCTCGATGGAGGAGCGTTGGTGATGACGATGGCGATGATTTCCCCCTCCCGGAGGGAAGTGTCCCCAGTAGAACAACTCCACCAGAGCCCTAGATCGGTTCCGCCAAGGTTCCGCCTCGTGGCGGCGGAGTCTCGTCCCGAAAGCTTGCTTATGATTTTTTTCTTCGGATGAAAGACTTCATATAGCAGAAGATGGGCACCAGAGGGCCAACAGGGGGGCGCGCCCAGGGGGGTAGGGCACGCCCCCCACCCTCGTGGCCAGGGTGTGGGCCCCTCTGGTATTTCTTTCGCTTAGTATTTATTATTATTTCCAAAAACAACTTCCGTGGAGTTTCAGGACTTTTGGAGTTGTGCAGAATAGGTCTCTAATATTTGCTCCTTTTCCATTTCGTAATTCCATTTGCCGCATTCTCCCTCCTTATGTAAACCTTGTAAAATAAGAGAGAATAGGCATAAGTATTGTGGCATAATGTGTAATAACAGCCCATAATGCAATAAATATCGATATAAAAGCATGATGCAAAATGGACGTATCAGACACCTTGATCTCCATCGTAGTGTCGGGGTCATCTCGCCAACTATTGCTTCTACAACTATTGCTAACGCATAGCAATAAAGTAAAGCAATTACATGGCGCTTAGTGATTGACACGCAAGTCATACAATAATTAAAGACAACCCTAAGGCTCCTGCCGGTTGTCGTACTCATCGACATGCAAGTCGTGAACTTATTACAAAACATGATCATCTCATACATCAACATATATCACATCATATCTTGACCATATCACATCACAACATGCCCTGCAAAAACAAGTTAGGCGTCCTCTACTTTGTTGTTGCAAGTTTTACGTGGCTGCTACGGGCAACTAGCAAGAACCATTCTTACCTACGCAAAACCACAATGGTGATTATCAAGTTTGCTGTTTTAACCTACGCAAGAACTAGCAAGAACCACAAGGACTGGCCGTAGTCAAATTTGATTCAACTAAAAGTAGGAGAAACAGAGACCCGCCAGCCACCTTTATGCAAAACAAGTTTCATCTTAGTCGGTGGAACCGGTCTCATGTGCGTGGACATGTAAGGTTGGTCCGGGCCGCTTCATCCCACAACGCCGCCAAATCAAAATAATACGTTGGTGGTAAGTAGTATGAACATCACCGCCCACAACTCCTTTGTGTTCTACTCGTGCATATCATCTACGCATAGACCTGGCTCATGATGCCACTGATGGGGAACGTTGCATGAAAACAAAAAAATTCTACGCACACGCAAGATCTATCCATGGAGATGGATAGCTATTAGAGGGGGAGAGCATATCCATACCCTTGTAGATTGCTAAGCAGAAGCATATATAATGTGGTTGATGTAGTCGTACTCTTCGCGACCCGATCATGATCCAACCGATCTAGTGCCGAACGGACAACACCTCCGAGTTTAGCACACATGCGGCTGGATGACGTCTCCTTCTTGATCCAGCAAGAGGGAGATGAGAAGTAGATGGGATCACAACCAACATGACGGCGTGGTGGTGATGGTGGCGGTGGAGCACCGACAACGCTTCGCTAAGTGTTGCCGGGACGAGGCGGTGGAACTATAGAGTAACGGGAGGGAGAGAGGGGCGCCAAGGGCTTGGTGTATCCTCTAGGGACACCCCTCCCCTATATATATAGGTGGAGGGGCGTGGGGAACAACCTCTCCAAACCCTAGGGCGCAGCCAAGGGGGGAGAAGGTGGAATCCTAGTCCTCCTCCTCCCCTTCCATACAAAAGTGGACTTTCCACCTTTCCCAACTGCATTGGCCTTGAGGAACTTGTGTGCGCCTGGCCCAATAAGGATAGGGCACCTCCCCTTAGCCCATGCTGATCCTTGGGATGTGGTGGAACCCTTTGTGGACTTCCAGACTCCTCTAGAAGTTTCTGGAACCTTCTGGAAGCTTTCCGATACAATACCAAAAAAACTAAAACTTTTTCCGAAACCCTGAAAACAACTTTCCATATATAAATATTTACCTCCCGACTATTCCGAGACTCATCGTGACATCTGGATCTCATCCGGGACTCTGGACAACATTCAGTTACTACTTATGAAATATCCCAATACTGCTCTAGTGTCAACGAACGTTAAGCGTGCGACCCTGTGGGTTCGGGAATCATGTAGTCATGACTGAGACACCTCTCCGGTCGATAACCAATAGCGGGACCTAGATGCCCATATTGGTTCCCACATATTCCACGAAGATCTTTATTAGTCTAACCTTTGTGACGACCTACGTTGTTCCCTTTTGTCCATCGGTATGTTACTTGCCCGAGATTCGATCGTTGGTATCTCCATACCTAGTTCAATCTCGTTATTGGCAAGTCTCTTTACTCGTTCTGTAATACATCATCTTGTAACTAACTCCTTAGTCAATTTGCTTGCAAGCTTCACTACAAAAAAAAGACACATCCGTGACATTTTGGGCCAAACGGAAAAAATTGTCATACTTATGACACTTCTATGACGATAATTGTGACAAAACCTGGTATCATCATAGATGTGGTGGGCTCCTACTTCTATGAAAAAAATCATGACAGAAAATGGGCTCTTCGTCCTGGGCAGGCCGGAGATGCAGCTGCATTACATTCTCTGGGCCATCCATGACGGAAAAAACTGTAGTAGAAGCGAGGGCGAGGAAAATATCGGGGAGTTCCCGGTTACGATGGGTGGTCGGGGGCCGAGCGATGCATGTTTCTGTCATACGTATGCGCGTGTCTGTTAGGCGTTGTGCTCTAACTGAACCCGAGCGATTGCACTGCAGGTACGTGTTACTGAACCCGAGCGATTGCACTACAGGTACGTGTTACTGAACCCGTGCGATCGATCGATCCCTTGCTGTTAACTGAACCCGAGTGATTCCTTTGCTACTGCTGCTAACGGAAGCCGGTCGATGCTGCCTCTGGATGAACAGTGAGCATTGTTGGGGGGGTGGGGGTTGGATGAACAGTTCCCGGTGGGGGGTTGGATGAACAGGACACCGTGGTAGTAGAGGCCATTGCCGCTGGATGTACATTACCCCGACCGATCAAGCCGGTGGATGAACAGGACCCCGCGGAGGGCTGGATGAACAGGACCCCGTGGAGGGATGGATGAACAGGATGACCACGTGGAGGGCTAGATGAACAGTAGCCGTTGGAGGACTGGATGAACAGTAGCCCGTGGAGGGGTGGTTGAACAGGACCCCATGGAGAGGGCTGGTTGAACAGTAGCCGGTGGAGGAGCGCGCGGTGGAGGCTGGATGAACAGGAGCCCGTGGATGAACAGTCACATGTGGAGGCTGTAGGAGGTCGAAGGTGGATGAACAGTAGCCCATGGAGGTAGTCGACGGTGGAGACTAACAGTATCCGGTGGAGTCCCGTTTTGCGGTACGCCACACCCCTCCCGATGAACAGGACCCCCATTTCGACCGTAGCGCTCCAACACAAGTCCGTTTCCTCTGTTTTGCGGTATGCCACACCCCTCCCGATCAAGAGGACCCTGTTTCGACCTTAGGAGGTCCATTTCCTCCGTTATGCGGTACGCCAGACCCCTTCCGATGAACAGGATCCTATTTTGACCGTGGCCGGTCGTACACAAGGCCGTTTCCTCCGTTCTGCGGTACGCCAGGCCTCGTTTCAATCATCTGTTCCGTCCAAGCCGGTTGGCTATGAACAACACGTGTTCTGTTGCCTCCCGATGAACATGACGCATTCCGTTGCCTCCCCATGAACACGACGACGACGCAGTTTCTCTGTTCCGACCCATCCATGTACACGAGTCATGGCCGTAGGTATGCGCGAGTAGGCATTCTTGACCCCGCCCGTATGTACGTACGTGGCCGTATTTACTTTCTTGCACCCTGGCCGTTGTACGTATGTGTACATGCTACGTGCGCGCCTCTACTATGACACGTGCGCGCCTCTACTATGACACGTGCCCTTCCTTACACGGCGACAGTTCATCGCTGCAGCCTGCAAACAGACCGATCGTATGTACGTACACGTTCGTGACCAGAATGACAACGCTATGTACGCTTTGATGGGTGGGTCCCGACTGTTAGGCACTTCCTTGCGTGCGAAGATGTAGCTGGTGGGTCCCAGCAGTCAGGGGGGCGAATCATTTTTTTGCCCGTAATATGGACGCACTTCCTTGCGTGCGAAGATGTAGCTGGTGGGTCTCAACAATCAGGGGGGAAACATTTTTTTCTTGAAATACGGTGGCCCGTCTGGTGGGTCCCTGCTGTCAGGTGGAGGAATAATTATTTTGCGCGTAATAAGGAGGCACTTCATTGCTGGAGCCGTGGACCCAGCTGTCAGCCTCTCAACGTACAGTACTCTTCCGATGGAAGTCGTTCGTTGACCATATTGACCACGCCGCGCCGAGAGCACCAAGGTGGTGGACCACGGCGAGGCCTAGGAAGGGAACGACGCGGGTCCGGGGAAGACGCGGCAGTGGATGCCCACGCGGAGAGGAGTACGAGGGTTCATTGGTTCGGCTGCGGTGTGAGGCTGCCGTCGCCGCAGGGCCTAGCAAGCGGTTGGAGTAGTAGGGGATGTGACGCCTTCGTGGCAGCACAGCCGGCCTCGGGAAGCAGGAGCAGGCGGCACGATCGGTGCTGCTTTGGGCGGCTGGAGCAAGAAGACCAGAGGTTGAAGAAGCATGATGGCCATTGGATGGACATCATACGGTCACTGCAGCTAGAATCATTTATATTGACTAAGTTGACAAAGCCCTTGGTACACGTCAACTTAGTAGGCCCACAGGTCAACCTCCGAAACGATGCGCCCCAGATGTCAGGGGAGGAATCATTTTTTGGGCGGGTGAAGCTAGAATATCCGAGATTGAAGAGGAAGCATGACATCCGTTGGATGGACATCCAATGGCCACTGTTGCTAGAACCGCGTGTTGACTATAAGTTGATAAAGCCTTGTATATGCGTCAACTTTTTTTTTGAGGGGACGCATCAACTTAGTAGGCCCACAAGTGCGAGGCAGAGAACTTACAGCCCATTTGAGATTTGTAAGAATGTACAACCCATTTTTTAATTCTAATGGAATTTACTACAACCCATTTACAGTTTGTGAAAAGTACAGCCCATTTTCTAGCTAGGAAAATGATTAATAATTTCAACCAACCGTTCAAAACAGAATTCAATAAAAATTTCCCACATTTTGATGGGATCTGAAATATTTTTATCCCTAAATTACTAGTGATATCAAATACAATTTCAATATAAATTTGTCTTACGTAAAAATCCAATGAAACATTGCGCGCGCAACAATTAATGAAATTAAAATTTTCAAAATCCCAAAATAATATTTTATAAACTAATTATGCGTTTGGTGCATTTTTTATACTTGTAGCCCAGTTTTTATAATTACATCCCATTTATTATTTCTTAAAGCCCATTTTCTTGTTAAGCCTAATGCATCCCTCCTAGAAAAGATTTGCAACCCAGCGGGGCGGAGAATAACAAGTTGACCTTGCCTGGGTATTCCTTAAAAAAAGTATAGCTGGGCTAGCCATTTTCAGCTTGAAAAAAATTAATATATGGGTTGGATATCTGGCCTGGGCTAGATTGGCCACAGCCCGCCTAGTTAATACCCTGCTCTCCTCTGAACAACAACGAAAACATCGCTCTTGTCTAAAAAAACGAAAGCATCGCTCAAGAAAAACTCTGCAGTGCTCACACCTCAAAAACACAAATATTGCTCGAGCTGCTTGGTCCCAGCTGTCGGCCGCTCCTTGCGCAATTCTCTCATTTATTGACTACATAGGTTGACAATGGTGTGGGACCGTGATGTCAGGAAACCAAGAGGAAGCAAAAAAATTACAGTTGTAGTATATAATAAGGAGGCACTTGCGTACGTGCGGCTATGGCCCTGGTGGGTCCCCACTGTGATCCTCTCCAAGTAAAGTCATCTCCTCATTCCTCGTGTTTGTTGACCATGTTGACAACGCGAGATGGCGGCGCCACGGTGAGCACAACAACTCGAAGGAAGACGGAGAGGGCCTCTCGGGCCCTATGGATGGTCTGATACAGCGCCCGCTGCTCATTCAGCAAGCCAGGATCATAGGGCCACATGTCCGCGACGGCATTGTCGTTCACTTGTTCACCGGTGCTCGTTGACGAGACAGAGGTTGCAGCACAGGTCCTCCTGCACTGGTAGCTCTTCCGCCATTAGGGCGTCGAAGTGCGGCCGCACCTGCTCTATGGTGAACACGGCATGAACCGGCTTGGACAGTGGCGTCGGCTCCTGGTCGGAAGCTACGTCCATCGTCTGATTGTCGTTGCTCAGCTCGGCAAGCTCGCTGACGAGCCAGCATGTCTGGTTTCTGGACCGACCCGCTGCCAAGCACGAGTCTAACTGCCCGGGCCCACCCAGACCACCTCCCTCGCCCGCGCGTGCTTTCCGCCCAAAACGGTCAGCACCGCCCGTACCCTTCCCGGTGCAGTCGATTGCTCCGCCTTCAAATGACACAAGTGGCGTCCGTCCGTCCGTCTGCCGCCCACATTAATGATATGCGGTTGCCGAGGCGGCTACTCCGGCGCCACACGTCCGTCCCTCTGCCGCCCACCATTGCTATATAAACTGCTGCGCTGGCCATAGCCGCAGTCATCCGCCTCTGTTCCCTTTCTCCTGTCCACACCACTACTGCACACCATGGCTTCCTCGCGCTCCAGCGCTCTTTGGTACGGGCGGACGACAGACCACAAGGAGATGGCAGCCAATGCTGCCCGCTGGCCGACAGCGGCCGGAGGCAGCAGTCCCAATGGAGATCATGGTAGTCGACGATCCGGCGCCAACCCCCTCCTCCGCGCCATCCTCGCCGGTGCATTGCACCATGACCATCGGCGAGGCTCATGCCCAATACATGGACACGGTGAGGCAGAAGCGTGAGGAGTAGTTTCGGGAGGCGCAGGCCGACGCCACCTACAACCACCATCTCCTTTAGGAGCACCTGCAGGCAGAGGAGCAGATTGCCGTGGAGCGGGCGGAGCAGGGGGCGCTACTCGACTTGTACCGCTCCGCCTGCGAGGGCCGCCTCGAGCGCTAGCGGTACCGCATGCGGGTGGCGGAGGCTGTGGCCGCCTACAAAGAGGGCAATGAAGCGGGCGAGGCGCTGTTTGGCGAGAGCGAGCATGAGGCAGAGGACAATGCCGGCTTTGACGAGTCCCCGCTCCGCTGGCGTCGACGAGGCCCTGCTCCGCCGAGGCCCCGCGGCGCCAACAACTAGGCAGAGGACACCGCCGGCTCCGCCCCGCCGGCACCGAGGCGGAGGCCCTACTCCGCTGAGGCCCCGCCCCACCAACAACGAGATAGAGGACATCGCCGGCTGAGCCGAGGCCCCACCCTGCCGGCAACGAGGGGGAGGATTTCCCCCGCTCCGCCGAGGCGTCGCCCCGCCGGCAACGAGAAAGAGGACATCGCCGGCTCCGTCGAGGCCCCGCCCCATTGCCAATGAGGCCGCGCCACACAGAAAACGAGGAAGAGTAGAACACGGTAGGTCGCCGCTGCTCAGGTCCAAGTAAGGCCACCACTGCTACCCTCCAGTTGAAGCCAAGCTAGGCGGGTTGACCATTGATGGCCGATTAGCTTCTTGGCGGCGACGTGGAGTCGGAGAGCTATGTTGGAGAAGGACGCTGCTTCTATAGCTTCTTTGGTGCAATGGTTTCAGCGACACATGGGACCAACAAGCATCTTGGCCCCATGTCAGTTACGCAACTGCACCTACAGTTAAGTCACTGAAGCTCAGTCCGCTGGAGAAGAAGCTTCTGTTCGGCTCAGCCGGACACAGGTAGCTTTGGTTAATTAATTATACCTCTAGCGCACCCCTTTTTAGTTGAAGAATGTATGAAATGTAATGAAATCCGGCATGTTTATATGAAATCCGACCGTACATGAACGAATTTAGTTCGATTAGTTTGAATTCTTGTATCACTGGCATTGGATGAACATGCAAAACAAAAAGTACTAGCATTATTCCCAGGGTGATCACCTCGTTTGCAGCAGTTTCACATGTACTCCCTCCGGTCCTTTTTAGTATGCATACAAGTTTTGTCTGCAGTCAAAGTATCTCTACTTTGACCGGAGTACAAAGAGTTTGAGCAGCTTTTTAGCGTTCCTGTAATATACTAATCAAACACACAGGCATGGCAATTCGTAGAGAATATTCAAAACAATCGATGATTATGCATCTCAGCGATTCACATGTCAGAGCCAATATTTACTTCACAACTAAAGAATAAAGAAAAATAGATCAACGCTGGTGACAGCAAAGGGCGTCCCATTCGAAAATATCAAACGCATGTCTTCTTGCTAATATCAATGAGCAAAATTTGACATTGTCCCATTCCAAAATGTCAAATGCTTGTTGTTTTGCGTACATGAATGAGCAAACTTTCACAAGTTTTTCCCATTCCAAAATATCAAATGCCTACGATTGTGGAATGGGCAGGGTTTGCCATCAGTTCGGACATTGACATGGCACATCGTGCTAAATAAACCAGCAGTTCTTTTTGTGAAGTTCCACCAAAATCAACCAAATTCACATGTAGCTTGTATGATTTCGCCCTTATATGTTGCAACGCCTTGAACATATCGGCACCTCCTTTCTTGTGGTGGAAATGAATGATTCGATGTATTCATAAACATTTTCTACAGTTCCCATTGAAATCAAGCCGAGCACCCCTATTTGCACAAATACAAAAGAAGTGATTAGTATAAAGCAAATTGTACTATGAATTGACAGTTTAAACAGGCACCTACATGGTCCATGTAGAGCACACTTTTAAAAAAATGAACCTCGCCGGAAAGAATCCTAGAACAACATTGTACTTGCGCATCACAACAAAAAGATGGAGATATGTCAGTCCTTCTGAGCTGAAGTTAGTTTGGTCTTGTGAGGAGTAATGTAACCATCCTTCAACTGCTCCTTCTGATGAGAAGATAGACAAGGCTTCTTCATACTTGCATAATCGGAACTAGTCACTTCACGTACTCCATATTCTTCTTCAGAGGAGGATGATCCTATTGTTCAAAGACAAGAGGACAACTAAATGCTAGCATCTCTGTTTGCTTGGAAAAAAGGAAAGGAAATATATAAAACAACACAGATGAAGCACTTCTCAAGGGCAATACCACTTTCTCATGACAGTATCTAAACAGTTGCACAACACCAATAGAGATGACAAAGCTCAGTCATATGGATGAAATCCGTGGGCGAGTACTAACCTTTGTCAGGAGGCTTATTGTGTAGAGCATACAGATCAAGCACTTCTCTGGAACCATCTGTTGTTATCTAATGTGGTTGCCATGCTTACTATATACTCCATGATTAGTTTAATGTTTCCAACATCTTGTGCAGTTCCACTAAAATATATGGTATCTTCAAAGAAGATCCATGTTTGCACAAGTAGATATAATTGCATATTACATTAAGAGTGGCATCAAATTAGTGGCAAAACAATTGCTCGTTCCAGCCATAGCAATAAATTAAGATGCGAAACTATATCATTACTTGTGTCATCACAGTTCCAGTGCTTCATTACAACACCGGGAGTTGATTTTTGTTTTTCTTCCACTTGTTCTTCCCCTTCATCACTTGGTTCAATAACAGACAAGCTTCGCCTTCAATGTAAGATTTGGCATGTCAATTAGGGAGCAAAAGTATAACACTAAACAACGACACTAATTTTCTGATGATAGTGGCAAAATACAGGCCAATAGTTGTGAAATATCCTTATCCTACCTCAATGGGATATTATGGTGCACATACAGATTGGAAGTCTTGTCTCCATTTGTGCAGTTCACTAAAATCAAGCAACATTACCGTACAAGTAGCACAACATATGAAAGCACACTACACAATCATGTGAAATAAAGCTAGTACTGACCTCTCATGACGGGGAATTCAAACAACTCACAAAAAGAAGATCTGAACCAAATTTGCCAACACGGATAGGAAGTAAGATCTCCTCTTGTGCAGTTCCGCTAAGATCAAGCAATCAAGCAACATTGTCGGTGTGACATTTTGGTTGAACTGCACAAAACACTCCTAAAACAAAAGTGTTTTGTGCAGCGCAACAAAAAGTCACAATAGCAATGCGGTGAAGTAGATAACCCTGTTTACACAGAGGGGCAAAGGAAACAACTGTCAGATCTCAGGTTCCGGCAAAACCTGTAACATCCCAAATTTTCAATTTGGAATGTTATACATTAGGTCATCATGCATATCATATTTTTTTCTCGCATTTTCCGATCCTAGAAAATTTCACGCAACTCAAGGACCCTCGGAGAGAGTTGGAAGTTTCATTATTTTCATATTTGGGATTTCTCAAATTTTGAAAATAGGATCATTGGATTTATTTAAAATTATCTTCATAAAGTTTTTCCTATAAAAATATTAAGAGAGGGAATAATATGACTTTCCCAACATTTAGGAAAAATGAAGATATTTTAAATAAATCAAATTTGGTTTTTGAAAAATTTATTTTGCTTAGGCAAAATGAGCATTAAAAAATATTATGCATGTTGCAGTTTTTAAAGTTCATTTTGTTAGACTCATTTTAGGAGTCGGGGAAAATTTGTTTTATTTAAATCGGAGTTCATTTGGTATTTTTTAATTCGTTTTGTTTTAATTTAAAAAAACGCGCCCCCGGGCCAAGGCCCAGTGGCCCAGCCAGACCGGCCCAGCGCCCGCCTCCCTCTCCTCAAGACGCCTTGCCCGGCATAAAGTCCCGCTGGGGCAGCCGCCGCCGCCGGAGTCCGCTCCGCCCGGCTCCGTTGCCCCTTCCCAAGCCGGGCGCCCCTCCTATTTAATCCCGGACCCCCTCTCTCCTCACCTCGCCCGCCATCGCCGCCCCCAAGCCGAGCCGCCGCCGCCGAGGACGCCCGCCGTCGCCGGAGCACCTCGCCGCCCTCGTCGCCCCTCGAACCCGCCGCCACCCGCCGATCTCGCCCGACCCGCCGGAGCCGCCGCCCGGAGCCCCGCCGGCGATCACCGGAGGTAGCCGTCGCCCGACCCGATCCGGTTTATTTTTTTAAAAAAAAAAGATGTTCGGTTTTTTTCAAAAACCTAGATTGGTTTTATTTATTTTTCGGTTTTCTTATTTAGTGAACGTTCACCGACCCGTTCGTTTCAATGAACGCGTTCGTTGGATTAGTTCTGTTAACGAACGTCCGTTATTTAATCCGTTAAATCGTTTTTCTTTTAAATCGGATTTAATCCGTTATTTTTACGATTCGATTTCCGATCTGATTTTCAAATCTGTTTTATTTCTTGCTCGTTTATCGGAATCAGGTGATTCAAGCGCCTGGAGTTTCGTAACGAAACTGCCGTTCCGACTAACCTACTTTCATGGAGTTTTGCTACTGTGAAATTTTGACTTAGTTTCAGATTTGCTAAACCGAGTCGTTCTCTCTCGAGTTCCGACTTTCGATGCTTTATTCGATTCGATTCTTTTGCAACCAGGGTTCTTAAGTTGAACTATCTGGTTAGATCTTTTATTAGAGATTTACCTGTGCATTAGATGAGTACTTATTGTATGCTTGTTGTTTGTCTGCGTTAGATCACCGGAGTGCCGCTTGTTACTTGAATCTCTAGGACTCGCGGATCATCGACAAGGCAAGTAACACTTTGATCATACCTTTTCTACTACCCAGTTTTATGCATTAGATCAAACCCTCGAACACTTGCATGTGTAGGATCTAATTAAATTGTGGGATGGGAAGTAGATTGAGGTAGTACCTATTACCTGTTTTGCTTATGAAACCTTGGGAGTTACTTCTACGTTTGCTTGATTATGCCATGCTATGCTAGTAGACGTGGATTGGGTGAGTGAATATCCATGACAGATGTGAGATTGTTAATTAATGGTTTATTTAAGGTGGCAACCTAAACACACATCTGGGTGGATTGAGGCACCTGGTTTCTATCAGACTTGCCCTGTATTTCTTGGACCGCCACCCGTGCTCTAAGGGATCATAAGATTATTCAAACTGAAACTTCCGTGTGCAGCCACAAGCCAATTATGGGCTCTGGCGTAGTTGACTAAGTTGTGCGAACTCTTACGGGTAGGCTAGCTGATGTAGGGGATATAGGTTGGTACGGTCTACCCACATGTAAGGTGCTAGCGCTTACGAAAGACTATGTCTCGGTCATCCGCTTCTCAAACACCATGGAGTGCGAGAACCAAGCGGAGGCGATCGAGTCTTGTGGGGAAAAGTCATAAACCTCTGCAGAGTGTATAAACTAATCATGATTAGCCGTGTCCCCGGTTATGGACATCTTGAGTATCTAGTACTTGAATATCATGTGAATCTCAACATGTTATTTCTAATAATAAAGTTATTGGGTTTTAATGAGTACTTTTAATTGGGATTGAGGATGCGTCAACCATTCTCAATGTTTAACAACCACCATGATAGTTAAATAAAATTATTCCTTTGATGTAGGAAAAATCAGCTTTATGCAAAAATGTAACCGTAGAGCCTTACCACCAGCCATATATGCATGTAGTATAGGTTTGTTGCTTCGTTGTTCTCTATGTGTTACATTGCCGATATTCCATGTGCAGACCGTTTTGGGCTGCAACTTTTCACGTTCTGCACTTTTCAGACGTCGAGTAAGGTGTTAGGTCGTGGTTCTATACTCAGTGATGTCGATGGAGTTGATGGACTCACTTGTCTTCCAAGCCTTCCGCTGTTATTATTAGATGGCCTTAAGCCATATTATTGTATTAAGTTCCCTTGTGGACAACGATGTAATAAGTGTGTGATTGCTACTCTGCTATAAATCCTTGAAGTCTTGTGTGGTGTCGGCATTCTTGATCCAGTGGATGACACCGAGCACAGAGCACTAGATCCATTCGGGTCTGGTCGCTCTGAGAGAATGGTATCGAGCACACGCCGATGAGGACACGACCACTAAGTTAAAGCCATAGATCACTACTCTCTTCTCATTTTCTAACTCCTCATCTTATCTACTCTCTTTAGGATGACGGACACGAAGATCAAGTAAACCCAACCGGAAGAAGGCACACATTTTGGATTTCACTAGAAGGAAGTTACCAATTACAAGAACAAAGGATTACAAAGCTTCACCGGCAATTTCAACGCCACTCTGCACGAAGAGGAGCGCTGGAAGATTCACGCTCACGTTCCAGAAGGACATTCGCCCCAATCACCAAGCCTATAGATAGTGTTTTCATTGCACCAACTTGGAGTCCGGGAAAGAGCATGGCAGCTCACATCACCATGGGACGCATTGGAGAAGTTTATCAAGAAGACCTCAAGGACACAATTTACCAGATTTGCGGACGCCGAGATGACAAATGGGACGTCGTCAGCACCAAGAAGGATAGATCCATTGCAGCATTTATCCAGGAGTTAAACCAGCACATTCGGCGCCAGAAAACCAGATGTGCAATGATATGTTGGAGTTGCAGAATGCAAAGGGAAGGATCATCGAACTTGAAGAAGAACTAAAGACATCTCGCAAGGACTATATGGACGAGATCGTAGCTCTAGCAAGACACAATAACGATCTTAAGTACGAGATTGAAGAACTCAAGAAGAAGTTGGCGCCAGAATGAAGACCAGTATGTCGATTGCCCAAGCGACTACATCAACATCGACGACACCGATTCGGATCCAAGTGAACCCGACTTTGAAGACGAAGTCGAGCGGAACATTATGGAGTCTTCCACGGTTCAAACTAGTAGAAGTCCCCCACATATTAGTAGTATTCCTCCATGTAAACATTATAGTACACGCACTTTTGCGATAGTTAGATCGTTGTAAGCCTTTGTTTGATTGAATGAAGTGATTTTGTGTGTATTTGCTCATGTGCATTTGGGTAGTGATTCCCCTTAGACCTCATTCTATTCTAAATTCTCATCTTTTCTAAACCCATCAGATGCCTCCGAGACGCGACCCGGATTCGTTTTCCGCCAGAGATCACCCAACTGATCCCGGCGAGAATACCCGATTCAAACATTGGTGCGTAACTGTGGCAACAACAACAACAACCCACCACCACCACCACCACTGCGGATCATCGACTCGTTTCCTTAGACTAAACCCGCCGTGTATTCCAAAGAGCACCGACCCAATTGTAGCAGATGGTGGCTCCGCAAGATAGGAAGGGAGCCGACCACTGCAGGATGCACGGATGGAGAAAGAGTGAAGTTTGCAGCACATCAGCTTGAAGGACCCGCAGCAGCATGGTGGGAGAATTTCTGACCACTTACCCCTGTAGACACTGTCACATGGGATCAATTTCAGCAAGCTTTTCGACCGCCCATGTTTCAAATAGGAGCCATGGCCATGAAGAAGCGTGAGTTTCGCAACTTACGCCAAGGAGGAAGGACTGTTGGCCGATCGTGGATGACTTTAGTAAACTAGCACGTTATGCCCCGGATGACGTTGCTCTTGATGCAACTAAACAGAGAAGTTTCTAGAAGGACTGAATGATGAGTTCAAGATGCCGTTGATGGTAGCCAGTTTCAATAACTACCAGAGTTAGTAGATCGAGCCCTCATGATTGAAGGAAAGCAGCGACAAATTGAGAACCGTAAGCGGAAGTATGGACAAGGGAAGTATAACTCTGGAGCTCAAAGAAACCTCGTTATACCCCTAAGTCAGGAATTCGGTTTGACATACCCATGGAGGAGGTAATTCGCATAACCATAACAGCACCAAGAATGGGAACGGGAATGGAGGAAACATTGATTGCTCCACTAGATCAATTTTGCTCACCACACCTGAAGGAAGAAGGATTAAGTATGTATCACGGCACGAGCCGAGGAGAGCACAAGTTAATTGCTTATCGGGGTGGTACAGAAGAAGTACCGATGGTGAAGGATTTTCTGATGTATTTCCTAAGAGTTGCCGTGAATGCCACGGATAGAGACATTGAGTTTTTGATCGAGTCATTGCTGTGAACAGGCCCGATATCGAAGCGACCGTATAGGATGCCAGCACAGGATTTGGCGGAAATCAAGAAGCAGATTAAGGAGCTTTTGGGAAAAGGTTTTATACGCCCAAGCTCTTCACCTTGGGGATCACCCGTTTTGCTAGTGGAGAAGAAGAATGGATCGTTAAGAATGGTTGTTGATTATCGTGGATTGAATGAAGTAACAATCAAGAACAAGTACCCACTACCTATGATAAATGACCTGTTTGATCGCTTGCAAGGAGCCAAGGTGTTTTCCAAGATCGACTTGCAATCAGGATACCATCAGTTGAAGATTCGGGAGCAGGACATACCCAAGACAGCATTTACCACGAGATATGGACTATACGAGTATACCGTTATGTCATTTGGACTGACTAACGCACCAGCCTATTTCATGAACCTGATGAACAAAGTGTTTATGGAGTTTTTGGATAAGTTAAATCGTGGTGTTCATTGATGACATTTTGATTTTCTCGAAGAATGAAGAGGAACACAAGGAACATTTGCGATTGGTTTTGGAGAAACCGAGGGAACACCGGTTGTATGCCAAGTTCAGCAAATGTGAGTTTTGGTTAAAGGAAGTTGGATTTCTCGGACATGTTATATCCGGAGAAGGGATAGCAGTTGATCCCACAAAAGTTGAGACCGTAACCAAATGGGAAGCACCAACGACAGTTGGAGAGATTCGGAGTTTCCTTGGACTCGCAGGATACTACCAAAGGTTCATTGAGAATTTCTCAAGGATTGCCAAGCCTATGACAGAATTGTTGAAGAAGGAAAACAAATTCATATGGGTGAGGACCTGTGAGGCAAGTTTTCGTGGAGTTGAAGAAAAGATTGGTTACCTCACCAGTTTTGATATTGCCGGATCGGACTAAGGATTATGAGGTGTATTGCGGCGCTTCACGCCGAGGACTTGGAGCAAAGGTTTATGCAGGAAGGAAGAGTTGTTTCAGTATGCTTCACGACAACTTAAGCCCCATGAGTTGAATTATGCCACTCATGATTTGGAGTTAGCAGCCGTTGTGCATGCCACGAAGACGTGGAGACATTTTCTCATTGGAAATCATTGTGAAGTATATACGGATCACAAGAGTTTGAAGTACATCTTCACACGTAAGGAATTGAATCTCGGACAAAGGAGATGGTTAGAGCTTATCAAGGATTATGACATGAGATTGCATTATCACCCGGAAGGCTAATGTCGTAGCTGTCGCATTGAGCCGTAAGAGCCTCGTCAATACTCTAATGATGGGAGGAAGACCCAATGAGTTAGCCGAGGACCTTCGAGAGCTATTTTTGGAAATAGTTACGAGAGGCTATGTAGCAGCATTGGAAATTCAGTCAACACCGATGGACAAAATCGTAGAAGCCCAAAAGGCGGATAAGGAAGTTGCCTCTATAAAGGAGAAAATGAGCAAAGGAAAAGCTAAAGGATTTCGTGAGGATGAGCACGATACCCTATGGTTTGAGGACCGTGTTTATGTGCCAAATGACCCGTAGATCGGGGAAGTTGATTTTACAAGAAGCCCATGATTCACCCTATTCGATTCACCCAGGAAATACCAAGATGTATTTGGATTTGAAGAACACTTTCGGTGGACCGGAATGAAGAAGGATATTGCGGAGTATGTAGCGATTTGCGATGTATGTCGAGAAAGTAAAGGCGTAACATCGAAGCCGCCAGGATTGTTACAACCATTGCCGATACCCGAATGGAAGTGGGATAAACTAGGCATGGATTTTATCACAGGATTGCCAAAGACTCGCTCGTGATATGACTCGATTTGGGTTATAGTCGACCGCTTGACTAAGGTAGCTCATTTTATTCCGGTCAAGACTACCTATAGCAGTGCTAAGTTGGCAAAGATATACATGACCAGAATTGTGTGCTTACACGGAGTTCCGAGGAGCATCGTATCGTATAGAGGAACCCAGTTTACCTCGAAATTTTGGAACCGGTTACACGAAACATTGGGAACCCGATTGAATTCAAAGACAGCTTTCCACCCACAGACCGATGGATGACCGAGAGAGTCAATCAGATTTTGGAAGATATGCCGAGAGCTTGTGCCCTAGATTATGGATCTAGCTGGGATGATAATTTGCCGTATGCAGAATTTTCCTACAACAACAGCTACCAAACCAGCTTGAAGATGGCACCTTCGAGGCTTTGTATGGAAGAAGGTGCAGGACACCGTTGTTATGGGACCTAAACCGGAGATCGTCGGTTGTTTGGACCAGATTTGATTAAGGAGTCTGAACAGAAAGTTAAGTTGATTCGAGATGTGCTCAAGGTAGCCCAGTCCGCATAAAAGAGCTATGCCGATTCAAAGCGCAAAGCGATTGAGTATGAAGTTGGAGACAGAGTATATCTCGAGTATCCCCGCTTGAGGAGTTAAGCGTTTTGGAGTTAAAGGAAAGTTAGCACCACGCTTCGTTGGACCGTATAAGATTTTGCAACGCATGGGAGAAGTTGCTTATAAGTTGGAATTGCGGAAGGACTGTCGGGAGTTCATGATGTATTCCATGTTTCTCGATTGAAGAAATGTCACCCCGAGATAGCAGAGGTACCGTTAAGAGACACAAAGGCCACTAGAAGCAATTCAGTTGAAGGATGACTTGACATATGACGAAAAACCGTTAAGATTCTCGATTATGCCGGCAGAGTTACCCGCAGCAAGGTTATCAAGTTTTGCAAAGTTCAAAGGAGCCACCACACCGAGGATGAAGCCACACAGGAAAGAGAGGAAGTTTTGCTCAAGGACCACCTCACCTATTTTCTAGCCAACCCGAATCTCGAGGGCGAGATTCATCTTAAGAGGTAGGTTTGTAACATCCCAAATTTTCAATTTGGAATGTTATACATTAGGTCATCATGCATATCATATTTTTTCTCGCATTTTCCGATCCTAGAAAATTTCACGCAACTCAAGGACCCTCGGAGAGAGTTGGAAGTTTCATTATTTTCATATTTGGGATTTCTCAAATTTTGAAAATAGGATCATTTGGATTTATTTAAAATTATCTTCATAAAGTTTTTCCTATAAAAATATTAAGAGAGGGAATAATATGACTTTCCCAACATTTAGGAAAAATGAAGATATTTTAAATAAATCAAATTTGGTTTTTGAAAAATTTATTTTGCTTAGGCAAATATGAGCATTAAAAAAATATTATGCATGTTGCAGTTTTTAAAGTTCATTTTGTTCGACTCATTTTTAGGAGTCGGGGAAAATTTGTTTTATTTAAATCGGAGTTCATTTGGTATTTTTTTAATTCGTTTTCTTTTAATTTAAAAAACGCCTGGCCAAGGCCCGGCTGCCCAGCCAGCCAGCCCGGCGCCCGCCTCCTCTCCCTCGCGCCGCCGCCACGCCCGAAGTCCCGCTGGGGGCAGCGCCGCCACGCCCGAGTCCGGCTCCGCCTGCTCCGTTGCCCCTTCCCCAAGCCGGGCGCCTCCTATTTAACCCGCCGGACCCTCCCTCTCTCCTCACCTCGCCCGCCATCGCCGCCCCCAAGCCGAGCCGCCGCCGCCGAGGACGCCCGCCGTCGCCGGAGCACCTCGCCGCCCCTCGTCAGCCCCTCGACCCCGCCGCCACCCGCCGACCTCGCCCGACCACTGAGCCGCCCGGAGCCCGCCAGCGATCACGGAGGTAGCCGTCGCCCAATTCGATTCGGTTTATTTAAAAAAAATGTTCGGTTTTTTTTAAAAAAACCTAGATTGGTTTTTTTTTCGGTTTTCTTATTTAGTGAACGTTCACCGACCCGTTCGTTTCAATGAACGCGTTCGTTGGATTAGTTCTGTTAACGAACGTCCGTTATTTAATCCGTTCGTCGTTTTCTTTTAAATCGGATTTAATCCGTTATTTTTCCGATTCGATTTCGATCCTGATTTTCAAATCTGTTTTATTTCTTGCTCGTTTATCGAATCAGGTGATTCAAGCGCTGGAGTTTCAGAACGAAACTGCCGTTCGACTAACCTACTTTCATGGAGTTTTGCTACTGTGAAATTTTGACTTAGTTTCAGATTTGCTAAACCGAGTCGTTCTCTCTCGAGTTCCGACTTTCGATGCTTTATTCGATTCGATTCTTTTGCAACCAGGGTTCTTAAGTTGAACTATCTGGTTAGATCTTTTATTCGAGATTTCCTGTGCATTAGATGAGTACTTATTGTATGCTTGTTGTTTGTCTGCGTTAGATCACCCGGAGTGCGCCGCTTGTTACTTCAATCTCTAGGACTCATGGATCATCAGCAAGGCAAGTAACACTTTGATCATACCTTTTCTACTACCCAGTTTTATGCATTAGATCAAACCCTCGAACACTTGCATGTGTAGGATCTAATTAAATTGTGGGATGGGAAGTAGATTGAGGTAGTACCTATTACTGCTTTGCTTATGAAACCTTGGGAGTTACTTCTACGCTTGCTTGATTATGCCATGCTATGCTAGTAGACGTGGATTGGGTGAGTGAATATCCATGACAGATGTAAGATTGTTAATTAATGGTTTATTTAAGGTGGCAACCTAAACACACATCTGGGTGGATTGAGGCACTGGTTTCTATCAGGACTTGCTCAGCATTTCTTAGGACCGCCACCTGTGCTCTAAGGGATCATAAGATTATTCAAACTGGAAACTTCCGGGTGCAGCCACAAGCCAATTATGGGCTCTGGCGTAGTTGACTAAGTTGTGCAAACTCTTACGGGTAGGCTAGCTGATGTAGGGGATATAGGTTGGTACGGTCTACCCACATGTAAGGTGCTAGCGCTTCTGAAAGACTATGTCTCGGTCATCCGTTTCTCAAACACCATGTAGTGCGAGAACCAAGCGGAGGCGATCGAGTCTTGTGGGGAAAAGTGCGCAAACCTCTGCAGAGTGTATAAACTAATCATGATTAGCCGTGTCCCCGGTTATGGACATCTTGATTATCTAGTACTTGAATATCATGTGAATCTCAACATGTTATTTCTAATAATAAAGTTATTGGGTTTTAATGAGTACTTTTAATTGGGATTGAGGATGTCATCAACCATTCTCAATGTTTAACAACCACCATGATAGTTAAATAAAATTATTCCTTTGATGTAGGAAAAAATCAGCTTTATGCAAAAATGTAACCGTAGAGCCTTACCACCAGCCATATATGCATGTAGTATAGGTTTGTTGCTTCGTTGTTCTCTATGTGTTACATTGCCAGCATATTCCATGTCTTGACCCGTTTTGGGCTGCAACTTTTCACGCTATGCACTTTTCGGGCGTCGAGTAAGGTGTTAGATCGTGGTTCTATACTCAGTAATGCCGATGGAGTTGATGGACTCACTTGTCTTCCAAGCCTTCCGTTGTTATTATTAGATGGCCTTAAGCCATATTATTGTATTAAGTTCCCTTGTGGACAACGATGTAATAAGTGTGTGATTGCTACTCGCTATAAATCCTTCAAATCTTGTGTGGTGTCGGCATTCTTGATCCGGGGATGACACTGAGCACGTCAGCACTAGATCCATTCGGTCTGGTCGCTCTGAGAGAATGGTATCGAGCACACGCCTGTTGTAGGGACACGACCACTAAGTTAAAGCCATAGATCACTACTCTCTTCTCATTTTCTAACTCCTCATCTTTTCTACTCTCTTTAGGATGATTTGACACGAAGATCAAGTACACCCAACCGGATGAAGGCACACCTTTTGGATTTCACTTGAAGGAAGTTACCAAGTACCGAACATTGGATTACCAAGCTTCACCGGACTTTCAACGCCACTCGCACGAAGAGGAGCTGGAAGATTCACGCTCACGTTCCAGAAGGACATTACCCAATCACCAAGCCTATAGATAGTGTTTTCATTGCACCAACTTGGAGTCCAGGAAAGAGCATGGCAGCTCACATCACCATGGGACGCATTGGAGAAGTTTATCAAGAAGACCTCAAGGACACAATTTACCAGATTTGCGGACGCCGAGATGACAAATGGGACGTCGTCAAGACCAAGAAGGATAGATCCATTGCAGCATTTATCCAGAGTTAAACCAGCACATTCGGCGCCAGAAAACCAGATGTGCAATGATATGTTGGAGTTGCGTAATGCAAAGGGAAGGATCATCGAACTTGAAGAAGAACTAAAGACATCTCGCAAGGACTATATGGGCGAGATCGTAGCTCTAGCAAGACACAATAACGATCTTAAGTACGAGATTGAAGAACTCAAGAAGAAGTTGGCGCTCGGGAATGAAGACCAAGATGTCGATTGCCCAAGCGACTACATCAACATCGACGACACCGATTCGGATCCAAGTGAACCCGACTTTGAAGACGAAAAGTGGAGCAGACATTATGGAGTCTTCCACGGTTCAAACTAGTAGAAGTCCCCCACATATTAGTAGTATTCCTCCATGTAAACATTATAGTACACGCACTTTTGCGATAGTTAGATCGTTGTAAGCCTTTGTTTGATTGAATGAAGTGATTTTGTGTGTATTTGCTCATGTGCATTTGGGTAGTGATTCCTTAGACCTCATTCTATTCTAAATTCTCATCTTTTCTAAACCCATCAGATGCCTCCGAGACGCGACCCGGATTCGCTTTTCCGCCAGAGATCACCCAACTGATCCAAAGCAGTTGAATACCCTCGATTCAAACATTGGTGCGTAACCAGGCAACAACAACAACAACCCACCACCACCACCACCGCGGATCATCCGACTCGCTTCCTTAGACTAAACCCGCCGGTGTATTCCAAAGAGCACCGACTCCAATTGTAGCAGATGACCGGCTCCGCAAGATAGGAAGGGAGCCACCACTGCAGGATGCACGGATGGAGAAAGAGTGAAGTTTGCAAGACATCAGCTTGAAGGACCCGCAGCAGACATGGTGGGAGAATTTCACAGCCACTTACCCCGTAGACACCGGCCACATGGGATCAATTTCAGCAAGCTTTTCGCCGCCCATGTTTCAGCAGGAGCCATGGCCATGAAGAAGCGTGAGTTTCGCAACTTACGCCAAGGAGGAAGGGACTGTTGGCGATGCGTGGATGACTTTAGTAAACTAGCACGTTATGCCCCGGATGACGTTACTCGATGCAAATAAACAGAGAAGTTTCTAGAAGGACTGAATGATGAGTTCGAGATGCCGTTGATGGTAGCCGGTTTCAATAACTACCGAGTTAGTAGATCGAGCCCTCATGATTGAAGGAAAGCAGCAGCAAATTGAGAACCGTAGGCGGAAGTATGGACAAGGGAAGTATAACTCTGGAGCTCAGCAGAAACCTCGTTATACCCCTAAGTCAGGAATTCAGTTTCAGCATACCCATGGAGGAGGTAATTCGCATAACCATAACAGCACCAAGAATGGGAACGGGAATGGAGGAAACATTGATTGCTCCACTAGATCAATTTTGCTCACCACACCTGAAGGAAGAAGGATTAAGTATGTATCACGGCACGAGCCGAGGAGAGCACAAGTTAATTGCTTATCAGGAGTGGTACAGGAAGAAGTACCGATGGTGAAGGATTTTCCGATGTATTTCGGTAGAGTTGCCAGGAATGCCACCGGATAGAGACATTGAGTTTTTGATCGAGCTGTTGCCAGGAACAGGCCCGATATCGAAGCGACCGTATAGGATGCCAGCACAGGATTTGGCGGAAATCAAGAAGCAGATTAAGGAGCTTTTGGGAAAAGGTTTTATACGCCCAAGCTCTTCACCTTGGGGATCACCCGTTTTGCTAGTGGAGAAGAAGAATGGATCGTTAAGAATGGTTGTTGATTATCGTGGATTGAATGAAGTAACAATCAAGAACAAGTACCCACTACCTATGATAAATGACCTGTTTGATCGCTTGCAAGGAGCCAAGGTGTTTTCCAAGATCGACTTGCGATCGTGGATACCATCGATTGAAGATTCGGGAGCAGGACATACCCAAGACAGCATTTACCACGAGATATGGACTATACGAGTATACCGTTATGTCATTTGGACTGACTAACGCACCAGCCTATTTCATGAACCCGATGAACAAAGTGTTTATGGAGTTTTTGGATAAGTTCATCGTGGTGTTCATTGATGACATTTTGATTTTCTCGAAGAATGAAGAGGAACACAAGGAGCATTTGCGATTGGTTTTGGAGAAACCGAGGAACACCGCTTGTATGCCAAGTTCAGCAAATGTGAGTTTTGGTTAAAGGAAGTTGGATTTCTGGGACACGTTATATCCGGAGAAGGGATAGCAGTTGATCCCACAAAAGTTGAGACCGTAACCAAATGGGAAGCACCAACGACAGTTGGAGAGATTCGGAGTTTCCTTGGACTCGCAGGATACTACCGAAGGTTCATTGAGAATTTCTCAAGGATTGCCAAGCCTATGACAGAATTGTTGAAGAAGGAAAGCAGATTCATATGGACCGAGGACTGTGAGGCAAGTTTTCAGGAGTTGAAGAAAAGATTGGTTACCTCACCGGTTTTGATATTGCCGGATCGGACTAAGGATTATGAGGTGTATTACGGCGCTTCACGCCGAGGACTTGGAGCAAGGCTTATGCAGGAAGGAAGAGTTGTTTCAGATGCTTCACGACAACTTAAGCCCCATGAGTTGAATTATGCCACTCATGATTTGGAGTTAGCAGCCGTTGTGCATGCCCCGAAGACGTGGAGACATTTTCTCATTGGAAATCATTGTGAAGTATATACGGATCACAAGAGTTTGAAGTACATCTTCACACGTATGAAATTGAATCTCGCATAAAGGAGATGGTTAGAGCTTATCAAGGATTATGACATGAGATTGCATTATCACCCGGGAAGGCTAATGTCGTGAGGCATTTACTGAGCCGTAAGAGCCACGTCAATACCCTAATGATGGGAGGAATACCCAATGAGTTAGCCGAGGACCTTCGAGAGCTATGTTTGGAAATAGTTCCGAGAGGCTATGTAGCAGCATTGGAAATTCAGTCAACACTGATGGACAAAATCGGAGAAGCCCAAAAGGCGAGATAAGGAAGTTGCCTCTATAAAGGAGAAAATGAGCAAAGGAAAAGCTAAAGGATTTCGTGAGGATGAGCACGATACCCTATGGTTTGAGGACCGTGTTTATGTGCCAAATGACCCGTAGATCGTGAAGTTGATTTTACAAGAAGCCCATGATTCACCCTATTCGATTCACCCAGGAAATACCAAGATGTATTTGGATTTGAAGAACACTTTCTGGTGGACCGGAATGAAGAAGGATATTGCGGAGTATGTAGCAATTTGTGATGTATGTCGAAAGTAAAGGCGTAACATCGGAAGCCAGCAGGATTGTTACAACCATTGCCGATACCGAATGGAAGTGGGATAAACTAGGCATGGATTTTATCACAGGATTGCCAAAGACTCGTTCAGGATATGACTCGATTTGGGTTATAGTCGACCGTTTGACTAAGGTAGCTCATTTTATTCCGATCAAGACTACCTATAGCAGTGCTAAGTTGGCAAAGATATACATGACCAGAATTGTGTGCTTACACGGAGTTCCGAGGAGCATCGTATCGGATAGAGGAACCCAGTTTACCTCGAAATTTTGGAACCAGTTGCACGAAACATTGGGAACCCGATTGAATTCAAAGATGCCTTTCCACCCACGTAATCGATGGACGGTAGAGAGAGTCAATCAGATTTTGGAAGATATGCTTTGAGAGCTTGTGCCCTAGATTATGGATCTAGCTGGGATGATAATTTGCCGTATGCAGAATTTTCCTACAACAACAGTTACCAAACCAGCTTGAAGATGGCACCTTCGAGGCTTTGTATGGAAGAAGGTGCAGGACACCGTTGTTATGGGACGAAACCGAGATCGTCGCTTGTTTGGACCAGATTTGATTAAGGAGTCTCAACAGAAAGTTAAGTTGATTCGAGACAGGCTCAAGGTAGCCCAGTCCGGACAAAAGAGCTATGCCGATTCAAAGCGCCAGCGATTGAGTATGAAGTTGGAGACAGAGTATATCTCGAGTATCCCCGCTTGAGGAGTTAAGCGTTTTGGAGTTAAAGGAAAGTTAGCACCACGTTTCGTTGGACCGTATAAGATTTTTGCAACGCATGGGAGAAGTTGCTTATAAGTTGGAATTGCCGGAAGGACTGTCGGAGTTCATGATGTATTCCATGTTTCTCGATTGAAGAAATGTCACCCGAGATAGCAGAGGTACCGTTAAGAGACACAAGTACACCGGAAGCAATTCAGCTTGAAGGATGACTTGACATATGAGGAAAAACCGGTTAAGATTCTCGATTATGCCAGCAGAGTTACCCGCAAAGAAGGTTATCAAGTTTTGCAAAGTTCAAAGGAGCCACCACACCGAGGATGAAGCCACCGGGAAAGAGAGGAAGTTTTGCTCAAGGACCACCCTCACCTATTTTCTAGCCAACCCGAATCTCGAGGGCGAGATTCATCTTAAGGGGGTAGGTTTGTAACATCCCAAATTTTCAATTTGGAATGTTATACATTAGGTCATCATGCATATCATATTTTTTCTCGCATTTTCCGATCCTAGAAAATTTCACGCAACTCAAGGACCCTCGGAGAGAGTTGGAAGTTTCATTATTTTCATATTTGGGATTTCTCAAATTTTGAAAATAGGATCATTTGGATTTATTTAAAATTATCTTCATAAAGTTTTTCCTATAAAAATATTAAGAGAGGGAATAATATGACTTTCCCAACATTTAGGAAAAATGAAGATATTTTAAATAAATCAAATTTGGTTTTTGAAAAATTTATTTTGCTTAGGCAAAATGAGCATTAAAAAATATTATGCATGTTGCAGTTTTTAAAGTTCATTTTGTCCCACTCATTTTAGGAGTCGGGAAATTTTGTTTTATTTAAATCGGAGTTCATTTGGTATTTTTTAATTCGTTTTGTTTTAATTTAAAAAAAACGCTGCCCCAAGGCCCGGCCCGGCCAGCGCCCGCCTCCTCTCCCTCGCCTTGCCTTGGCTGCCAAAGTCCCGCTTCGGGGCAGCCGCCCGCCGCCGAGTCCGGCTCCGCCCGGCTCCGTTGCCTTCCCCAAGCCGAGCGCCCCTCCTATTTAACCCCGGGACCCCCTCTCTCCTCACCTCGCCCGCCATCGCCGCCCCCCAAGTCGAGCCTTGCTTGCCGAGACGCCGCCGCCGTCGCCAAGCACCTAGCCCCTCGTCGCCTCCCGACCCGCCGCCACCCGCCGATCTCGCCCGACCCGCCGGAGCCGCCGCCCGGAGCCCCGCCGGCGATCACCGGAGGTAGCCGTCGCCCGACCCGATCCGGTTTATTTAAAAAAAAAGGATGTTCGGTTTTAAAAAAAAAAACCTAGATTGGTTTTATTTTTTTCGGTTTTCTTATTTAGTGAACGTTCACCGACCCGTTCGTTTCAATGAACGCGTTCGTTGGATTAGTTCTGTTAACGAACGTTCGTTATTTAATCCGTTCGTCGTTTTTCTTTTAAATCGGATTTAATCCGTTATTTTTCTGATTTGATTTCTGATCTGATTTTCAAATCTGTTTTATTTCTTGCTCGTTTATCGGAATCAGGTGATTCAAGCGCCTGGAGTTTCGTAACGAAACTGCCGTTCCGACTAACCTACTTTCATGGAGTTTTGCTACTGTGAAATTTTGACTTAGTTTCAGATTTGCTAAACCGAGTCGTTCTCTCTCGAGTTCCGACTTTCGATGCTTTATTCGATTCGATTCTTTTGCAACCAGGGTTCTTAAGTTGAACTATCTGGTTAGATCTTTTATTCGAGATTTCCCTATGCATTAGATGAGTACTTATTGTATGCTTGTTGTTTGTCTGCGTTAGATCACCCGGAGTGCGCCGCTTGTTACTTCGAATCTCTAGGACTCGCGGATCATCAGCAAGGCAAGTAACACTTTGATCATACCTTTTCTACTACCCAGTTTTATGCATTAGATCAAACCCTCGAACACTTGCATGTGTAGGATCTAATTAAATTGTGGGATGGGAAGTAGATTGAGGTAGTACCTATTACCTGTTTTGCTTATGAAACCTTGGGAGTTACTTCTACGTTTGCTTGATTATGCCATGCTATGCTAGTAGACGTGGATTGGGTGAGTGAATATCCATGACAGATGTGAGATTGTTAATTAATGGTTTATTTAAGGTGGCAACCTAAACACACATCTGGGTGGATTGAGGCACTGGTTTCTATCAGGACTTGCTGTATTTCTTCGGACCGCCACCCGTGCTCTAAGGGATCATAAGATTATTCAAACCGAAACTTCCGTGTGCAGCCACAAGCCAATTATGGGCTCTGGCGTAGTTGACTAAGTTGTGCGAACTCTTACGGGTAGGCTAGCTGATGTAGGGGATATAGGTTGGTACGGTCTACCCACATGTAAGGTGCTAAGCGCTTCGAAAGACTATGTCTCGGTCATCCGCTTCTCAAACACCATGTAGTGCGAGAACCAAGCGGAGGCGATCGAGTCTTGTGGGGAAAAGTCATGAAACCTCTGCAGAGTGTATAAACTAATCATGATTAGCCGTGTCCCGGTTATGGACATCTTGAGTATCTAGTACTTGAATATCATGTGAATCTCAACATGTTATTTCTAATAATAAAGTTATTGGGTTTTAATGAGTACTTTTAATTGGGATTGAGGATGCTGTCAACCATTCTCAATGTTTAACAACCACCATGATAGTTAAATAAAATTATTCCTTTGATGTAGGAAAAAATCAGCTTTATGCAAAAATGTAACCGTAGAGCCTTACCACCAGCCATATATGCATGTAGTATAGGTTTGTTGCTTCGTTGTTCTCTATGTGTTACATTGCCAGCATATTCCATGTGCTGACCCGTTTTCGGGCTGCAACTTTTCACGTTGCAGACTTTTCAGACGTCGAGTAAGGTGTTAGGTCGTGGTTCTATACTCAGTGATGCCGATGGAGTTGATGGACTCACTTGTCTTCCAAGCCTTCCGCTGTTATTATTAGATGGCCTTAAGCCATATTATTGTATTAAGTTCCCCTGTGGACAACGATGTAATAAGTGTGTGATTGCTACTCTGCTATAAATCCTTCGAAGTACTGTGTGGTGTCAGCATTACTGATCCAGGGATGACACTGAGCACAGAGCACTAGATCCATTCGGGTCTGGTCGCTACAAAACCCTTAAGGTTCGAACTCTGGGGTGCGCGCGAAGATATCTCCCCCCACAGATCACGCCCTCACACGCTTCGCGATCTCTAGGCTAGCTCGACGAACTCGCAACACAAGGGCCACAAGATTTATACTCGTTCGGGCCACCGTTGTGGTGTAATACCCTACTCCAGTGTGTGGTGGTGGATTGCCTCTTGGGCTGAGGATGAACAGTACAAGGGGAAGAACAACCTCCTGAGGAGAGGTGTTCTTGTGTGTAGTGAACTTGAGGGTGTGAGGATCTGAACCCGTCCCCTCCTACTGTGGTGGCTAGTCCTATTTATAGAGGCCCTGGAACTCTTCCCAAATATTGAGCGAGAAGGGATTCCACAACGGCCAATTCGGAAGGGGAAAACTAGTACATCTTATCCTGACAAAAGTGGTCTTCGCCTGCCAAAGGCTCTGGTGATGACGCCGTCTTGGGATCCATGGTGACTTCCGTCTTGCCATCCTGCTGGTCTTGGTCTCGTTGCACCGATAGGGAAACCTTTGCTTGACGCCTCGATACTCCTCGCTTGCGCTTGCCCCCTTAGCACCAAAGGGGAAACAAGGATATTGTGCGCACTGGCGCCCACCTGGTCTCGGTCGTCATGGCTCACGTCACGAGAACCTCGCGAGGTTTGCCTTTCCTTGATCTCTTCTCCCCTCGCGAGCCAGCCTGGTGAGGCCACTCCCAAGGAGGTCTTGTGTCGTCCGCCTCGTGAGGCTTGGCCCCTCGCGAGGGTCTTGAAAGCTTGTTGGTGAAGATGGGCCGTACGGGCCCGCTCGCAGAGCCACACCATGGGCCGCAGGCAAGCAAGTATGGGGACCCATGTTTCCAGAACGCCGACAGTAGCCCCCGGGCCCAAGGCATGCTCGGACTTGGCTTCGAGGCGAAGCCAAAGGGCACGTGCGGAGCGCCGTGGGCCCCAACAGCCTGCGGCCTTGGTCGACGCGTCGTGGTTGATTGGACGTGGGCGTCTCCGTTTCCCCACACTGCCTTGATACCCGCCTGGCTAGGGAGCCACCGCAGGCTACACGGTTTCCTTCCCCTTGTTGCTACTTGCTCCCCCAATTCTTCCGCTTTCTCGAAGCTCACCTCCTTCTCCTAATCTGATCTGAACTCATCTCCCCATCGCCATGGCGCCGGGTCAGACGGAGAAAGGGAAGGAGCCCCTGTCCTCCGCCGAACTTCATCCGGCCATTGAGCCCGCCGTTGGCAGGTCGCTGGTTCTCAACCAAGAAGCCATGGACAAGGTGCGCCCCATGCTCGCTTCCAGCTTCAATGAGTTGGGGAAAATGGTGGCTTGGCCTGCATCTCAAGCTCGTGTCGACAGGACGGCCACCGAGGTCCCATTCTTCATCGACGCCCTCTGGGCCGGCCTGGTTCCTCCCTTTTCTGCCTTCTTCAATATAGTGCTTGCCCATTACTAGATCCACATGCTGCACCTCGATCCTCAATCCGTGACCCTTCTCGCTGTCTTCGCATTTGTTTGCGAGGCCATGGTGGGAATTGCTCCTTCCGTGGCACTCCTCCGCCACTTCTTCTCGTTGCACCTGACTGATTCCCGACAGACCTTGGGATGCCTGAGCTTCCAGGCCGTGGCGGCGACGGCCGGCGCGGGGATTGACTTTGAGCTTCCGCCATCCACGAGCGAGTTTCGGACGCGGTGGGTATTTGTTGATGTCAGAGTGCGCAGCCCCCTGCTCTCTTCTCTGTCGGCGCCCGCCATTCCCAACTCCGGTTGGTGCCACCAGAGGCTCAGTGATCCTTGCCTTGTCCCCGTCTAGCTCAGGTTGAAGAGGCTAAAGGACCGCAGCGTGACTGCGCTTATGGTGGTGCAGGAGTTCATCTGGCACCGAGTTGCTCCACTGCAGCGACACTCTCGACCGATGTGGGCCTTGATCAGCAGCAACGACCACTGAGACTTTAGGAGTCCGGTCTCCCCCTTGAGCTGCGGCGAATGATGCTCGAGGTCCTGACAGGTGTCCCGTTGCCTGACGACATGCCAGGGAAGAGTTGTCTTCTATACCGCTGCTTGAACAAGGTGCAATTCGTGGAGCACATGCCCTCCTTCGATGAGTGGGGGTTGCGTCCAATCAGCCTTGTGGGGCCCCGTGAGAACCCAATCATCATGGTCCCTCTCCTTGCCACCAGCCCCGATCCTGCCCCAAGAGTGGATGCTGGGGGCAAGTATCTTCGGAGGCCGGGGGCGCTGGTGTAGATGTGTCGATGCAGCCTGAGGCTCCCGAGGTGTCATCCTCGGGAACCCATGACCCCCACGTTGGGGCGGCAGCTAAAGGGGCGACGCAGCTCGCTGTTCCTGAGGGTCGAAGCCCCTGAGGCCTTGTTAGGTTGCAACGAGGCGGAGCCCGACAGCTTCCCCCAGCTTGGTGCCCCTGAGGCCTCCTTGGGCGCTTTTCCAGTTGTGCCCCGAGATGGCCTCCATGTCCACCGCTTTGGTCGGCTCCATGTGGACTTCGAGGAGCTCCGCAAGAGGAAGGAATCTCCGAGCCGCAGCAGTGGCGCCTTTGGGCCGTTGAAGTGGAGGAACTGTATCGCCATTGATGAGTAAGTACCTTATCTTCGCGATTCTTTGAGTGCTGATTCTCTTCCTGACGATGGCTCTTCAGGATCCCTTCCGCCAAGGCCGCGGAATCTCATGAGAAGCAGCCTCCCCTCGCCCCTTCTCCCCTGCTAGACTTGAGCGCTGCGATCCCGCACGCCGCCCCTAGCGTGGGACCAGCCGGGGAAGCCAGCCCGCCAGCGGGGTGCCTTGCGCTCATGCCTTCGTCACCTCCTCTTGTCGGCCTTGCTTGGAACGCGGCCAGTGTGCCAAGGGCCCCTCCCCTAGTTTTGGACGGTGGCTGGTTGGCTTCGATCCTGGGGTCCTCTTCAGGCGGCGGATCTTCGCTCGTCTGGGCCCCTCGCGCGGCTGGGCCGACAGCCGGGCATGCGCCAGCCCCCAGCCCCTTGCTGCTAGGGGATGTGCCGCTTCGGGCCCTGTCCGCGTCCCCCGCGACGGAGGACGGAGTCAGTGGCACGCTCAAGTCTACGCAAGGGAAGAGCGTTGTCCGCCCCGAGCTCTTTCAGGAGGCGATGGGCGCGATGAACCGGCATGGTGAAGAGCTCGTGGTTGTGGATGCGCACCTTGTGGCCGAGGGTCTTCGGCTGGCGGAGGAGCGGCATAAGCTGAACGTGGCTATCAACCTCGGGCGCCACCAGCGCGAGCTTGATAATGCGAAGGCCGAGGCCACTCTGGTAGCCTCGCATGAGGCCCGCTCTCGAGCACAGGAACAGGCCCGGGAAGCCGACCGCCGTCGTGAGGCTGTGGAGAAGCGCGCATGGGAGCTCCAAGCCTAGAGCGCCTCCTTGGAGCGGCAAGTGGAGGCGCGCAGGGCCGCCCTTGCGTCGTTGAGGGGGACACCCTCCGAAGAGGAAGAGATCCGGAAGCGCGAGGATGCGTTGGCGCTGGAAGCCGTGGAACGTAGCCTTGAGCTCGAGCGACTAGAGACGAGGGAGCGTCAAGTTGACCAAGCGGAGGACGCCGTTGGCGCGCGCGAGGCCAGGGCCCAGGAGGAGGTCGATCGCCAGGTGGCCGAGGCTCGCGCGGATCTTGAAGGTAGGTATGACCTGAAGTTGGAGTTCGTAGCGGCCGAGGCCGCGGGCAGGGCTGCTGCCCTCAAGTGTAGGTTGACTGAGGTGGAACGGCGCGAGGAGGCCACCGCAGCCGCCCTGGCCTCGGCGCAGGCTGAGCTGGCCTCTGCCCGCGCCGAGCTGCTTCCTCTCCAGCAGCGGGTCGCCAACACCGAGTCCATCACGCAGCAGAATAGGGAGGAAGTGCTTCAACAGCGAACGCTGGAGCGTGTGCACGCCCCTATGCTCGAGGGCCTCAGGAACAGGGCCAACGTGGCGTTGGGCCTTCTCTGCGATGTGAATGCTCCTCATCCCCACGCAAACGACTACACCAGTCATCTCCGCTTCTTCTCCGAGCTGGTGACGCGCCTGGAGAACCGTTCCGAGAGAGCTCGCTAGCTTGTTGAAGAGAGGAGCCGCAGCCTGATCGGGCGCGCGTTCTCCCGCGTCTTCAGCCATCTCCAGAACACTTACCCCAACTTCGATTTTGATGCCGCCATCGCTCCAGTTCCTGCGGCCATTCGGGGTGACCTGGCGCAGTGGGTGGAGGACAACGTGGACGCACTGGTCAGGGCCTTTGCTTCCGAAGACGACGCGGTGGTGGTCGTGGCGCATGAAGGCAATGTGGTTGATGACGGTGGCGCTGGTGAAGGTGATGGTGAGGCTAGCGATGATGATAGCAACACCAGCGACACGCCTGAGGGCGACCCTGGGGACGCAGCGAGCGATTTGTCTGACTGATCCCGTGTTCCCCTGTTGTTTATCCTGCATACAAAGCTCGGGCGCGGCCCCAGAGATTGTAACAGCATTTTGGGAGGGGGAGCCCCTCATGTAAACAGATCACTGTCCCTATTTTTTAGCCAAGCTGAACACGTGCCTTCGTATGCTCACGAGTCCTGTGGTGAGTTTGTTGTTGTAATTTACCTTGACCTGGGCAGGTTCCGAACTGACTCGTCAGGTTGTGAGTTCCGGGGAAGCTCCTGAGGCGCCTGTCGATCTGCTCGAAAGGGCCTCGCGAGGAGCAAGCGCCAGTCGTGGTAGGGCACACGCATGGCGCGTGCGTGCCATGCCCAGCCCCGCTTGCGAGGGGCTCGCGGAAAGCAATAGGCGCGAACTCCGAATTAAGGCAAGAACCAGATAGCAAGAAATTGCTTGAATGAGAAAAGGCACCCCCCGCACGCATCAATGAAAATTCAACTTCAACTTAAATCCAAATCGAGAAGGTAAGGCTACAGAAAAGAGATCCAAAGCAAATGGCCGCGTCCGGCGCCTAGTCTAGTCTTCTTGTCTTCGATTCTTCTCACCAGCGCGGAGCTAAGAGCTGCCACTAGGACGTGGGAGGGAGCCCCCGAGGCCCGAGGGCGGCACTCCTGATGCTCCGGGGCGTGTACAGCCCCACTCATTATTACGTGAGAGTGTCACGAGCGGAGACCTTCACACGCGTGAGCCTTACTTCATATCACCAGACGAGGGCCCCGCCTTGCGCCACCCTCTACCACCATTGGGACGACCGGAGGCCAGGACGACACCAAAGGGGCAAAGGGGACGCCAGCGGCGCCCTCGGCAACCACAGGTCCTCTGCCGGGGGAGGGCTTGCCGGTGCCTCCTGGCAGAGGGCCTACCTCCGGGTAACGCCTTGCTCCGTGCGACACGGGGTGGGGCCTTGCTCCTAGCTCTCCCCATGCAGCCCCTAGCGAGCCTCTCCTGGCCGGACGGGTACCATCATGCCGGAACCATCGCCTGGTGCTGTGACCTGATTCACTTGCGACTCATGGTTAGCGTAAGCTTGCCCCTGAGAGATTAGTGGTACTTGATTCACTAAAAATCATTTTTAGCTTCACAGGTAGGCATTTCATCACAGAATCGACAAAAGATTGGCACGGCTCAAACCCTAGCCACGGACGGCCGCTGCGAAGAAATCGGCCGGTTTTTGAAAACACCGTAAAAAATTCAAAAAAAATCAAGAAAATGGGAGACCACCGCGTCACATCATCAAATGTGGCCTACCAACTAGCGAAAATACTAAACTTGCAATATCGACATTTCTTGAAAAAGTGTTCTCAAAAACGACCTACCATGAACGAAGATTCGTGGCTTTCAAGCCAAACTAGCAATGATATGGCCACATCCGATGAATAGTTTCTGATAATATGCCCAAATTTGGCGCATGCCTCCGTCTTGTGATGCCAAACAATGTTGCCAAAGCGAGGTTCCAACTTGTTTAACAAAAAAAACTGTTTTTCATTTTTTGAATGCTGAAGACGTGCGTTTTGCGTGAAGTGGCTACAAGGAGGGTCACCCCAAACGATGCCATTCCATGTCTATCTCAAAGTAGACCCTATTTTACGGACGGTCGCCAAAAAGCAGGATGGGCTGCTGGTACAGCAGTGATATATCAATCACCATGCAAACCCCTACGACATCTGCTGCAATGGAGTGCAACAAGAATCCTAACCCCATCATGTTATAGCCATGAACCAGAGGGAGATCATCCCCACGAACCCCATGAAACCTAACCCTGACCCCATGAACCCTAACCCTAACCCCATGAACCAGACGAAGATCATCCCCAATTCCCCATGCAACAATAAACATGACCCCATGAGCAAGGACCAGGAGATCCTAACCCTAGAAGATCCTAACCCATGATCCATCGAACCACCAGAGGGGAGATGGATCCAGCAGAGGAAGGGAGATGGATCCACTGAACAACCAATCATATCCCTAACCCTAGAATATCGAGGGGAGATGGAGAAGTACCTAGGGGCGGATGATGTTGATGATGCAGCGGTGGTCGTCATCGATGTAGCCGCCGCCGTCGTCGATGTAGTCGATGTAGCCGCCGTCGTCATCGATGTAGTCGATGTAGTCGATGTAGCCGCCGTCATCGTCAATGATGCAGGTGCTATAGCCATCGAGGGGAGGGGATTCGTCATCGGGGAGGGCGGCTCGACGCGGCATCGTCGGGGTGGGAGTGGGGCGGCGGGGCGGCGCGGAGCAGGGGAGGGAGTGGGGAGAAGCTAGGGTTCGTCGGGGAGGGGAATGGAATGGGTAAATTTTGGGGAGTGGTAGGGAGGGGAGTGGGATCCCGCGTCTTTAGTGGGAGAGGGGTGGTGGGTGCTTTTTGGCGACCGTCCGTAAAATAGGGTCTACTTTGAGATAGACATGGAATGGCACCGTTTGGGGTGACCCTCCTTGTAGCCGCTTCACAAAAACGCATGTCTTCAGCATTCAAAAAATGAAAAACATTTTTTTTTGTTAAACAAGTTGGAACCTCGCTTTGGCAACATTGCTTGCCATCACAAGATGGAGGCATGCGCCAAATTTGGGAATATTATCAGAAACAATTCATCGGATGCGGCCATATCATTGCTAGTTTGGCTTGAAAGCCATGAATCTTCGTTCATGGTAGGTCGTTTTTTAGAACACTTTTTCAAGAAAACGCCGGTATTGCAAGTTTAGTATTTTTGCTAGTTGGTAGGCCACATTTGATGATGTGACGCTTGTCTCCTATTTTCTTGATTTTTTTGCATTTTTACGGTGTTTTCAAAAACCGCCCGATTTCGTCGCGACGGCCGTCCGTGGCTAGGGTTTGAGCCGTGCCAATCTGTTGTCGATTCTGTGATGAAATTCCTAACTCTGAAGCTAAAATGATTTTTAGTGAAAATAACGGGCAAGCCATTGAGGACCCGCAGTTCAAATTCCAGCCGGTTCCAGCTCAATCGGCCGAAGGTGCTCTGAATGGCCGGGAGTAGCTACGAGGGTCGGAAATGCATGCTTTTTGCCGACCATCCGTAAAATAGGGTCTGCTTTGAGATAGACACGGAATGGCGCCGTTTGGGGTGACCCTCCCTGTAGCCGCTTCATGAAAAACGCATGTCTTCAGCATTCAAAAAATGAAAAACGTTTTTTTGTTAAACAAGTTGGAATGTCGCTTTGGCAACATTGTTTGCCATCACAAGACGGAGGCATGCGCCAAATTTGGGCATATTATCAGAAACTATTCATCGGATGCGGCCATATCATTGCTAGTTTGGCTTGAAAGCCATGAATCTTCGTTCATGGTAGGTCGTTTTATAGAACACTTTTTCAAGAAAACGCCGGTATTGCAAGTTTAGTATTTTTGCTAGTTGGTAGGCCACATTTGATGATGTAACGCGGTGGTCTCCCATTTTCTTCATTTTTTTGAATTTTTTACGGTGTTTTCAAAAACCGGCCGATTTCGTCGCGGCGGCCATCCGTGGCTAGGGTTTGAGCCGTGCCAATATGTTGTCGATTCTGTGATGAAATGCCTACCTGTGAACCTAAAAATAATTTTTAGTGAAAATAACGGGCCAGCCATTGAGTACCCGCAGTTCGAATTCCAGCCGGCCCAAATTGAATCGGTCAAGGTGGCCTGAATGGCCGGGAGTAGCTACGAGGGTCGGATATGCATGCTTTTTGGCGACCTTCAGCAATATAGGGTCTACTTTGAGATAGACATGGAATGGCGCCATTTGGGGTGACCCTCCTTGTAGCCGCTTCACGAAAAACGCATATCTTCAGCATTCAAAAAATGAAAAACGGTTTTTTTTGTTAAACAAGTTGAAACCTCGCTTTGGCAACATTGTTTGCCATCACAAGAATGAGGCATGCGCCAAATTTGGGCATATTATCATAAACTATTCATCGGATGCGGCCATGTCATTGCTAGTTTGGCTTGAAATCCATGAATCTTTGTTCATGGTAGGTCGTTTTTTAGAACACTTTTTCAAGAAAACGCCGGTATTGCAAGTTTAGTATTTTTGCTAGTTGGTAGGCCACATTTGATGATGTGACGCGGTGGTCTCCCATTTTCTTGATTTTTTTTGAATTTTTTACGGTGTTTTCAAAAACCGATCGATTTCGTCGCGGCGGCCGTCCGTGGCTTGGGTTTGAGCCGTGCCAATCTGTTGTCGATTCTGTGATGAAATGCCTAACTCTGAAGCTAAAAATGTTTTTAGTGAAAATAACGTGCAAGCCATTGAGGACCCGCAGTTCAAATTCCAGCCGGTTCCAGCTGAATCGGCAAAGGTGCTCTGAATGGCCGGGAGTAGCTACGAGGGTCGGAAATGCATGCTTTTTGCCGACCGTCCGTAAAATAGGGTCTACTTTGATATAGAGATGGAATGGCTCCTTTTGGGGTGACCCTCATTTTATAAAATTCACGAAAAACGCATGTCTTCAGCATTCAAAAAATGAAAAACGTTTTTTTTTGTTAAACAAGTTGGAACCTCGCTTTGGCAACATTGTTTGCCATCACAAGACGGAGGCATGCGCCAAATTTGGGCATATTTTCAGAAACTATTCATCGGATGCGGCCATATCATTGCTAGTTTGGCTTGAAAGCCATGAATCTTCGTTCATGGTAGGTCGTTTTAGAACACTTTTTCAAGAAAACTCCGGTATTGCAAGTTTAGTATTTTTGCTAGTTGGTAGGCCACATTTGATGATGTAACGCGGTGGTCGCCCATTTTCTTGATTTTTTTTGAATTTTTTACGGTGTTTTCAAAAACCGGCCGATTTCGTCGCGGCGGTCGTCCGTGGCTTGGGTTTGAGCCATGCCAATCTGTTGTCGATTCTGTGATGAAATGCCTAACTCTGAAGCTAAAAATGTTTTTTAGTGAAAATAACGTGCAAGCCATTGAGGACCCGCAGTTCAAATTCCAGCCGGTTCCAGCTGAATCGGCAAAGGTGCTCTGAATGGCCGGGAGTAGCTACGAGGGTCGGAAATGCATGCTTTTTGCCGACCGTCCGTAAAATAGGGTCTACTTTGATATAGACATGGAATGGCACCTTTTGGGGTGACCCTCCTTGTATCCACTTCACGAAAAACGCATGTCTTCAGCATTCAAAAAATGAAAAACGTTTTTTTTTGTTAAACAAGTTGGAACCTCGCTTTGGCAACATTGTTTGCCATCACAAGACGGAGGCATGCGCCAAATTTGGGCATATTATCAGAAACTATTCATCGGATGCGGCCATATCATTGCTAGTTTGGCTTGAAAGCCATGAATCTTCGTTCATGGTAGGTCGTTTTTTAGAACACTTTTTCAAGAAAACTCCGGTATTGCAAGTTTAGTATTTTTGCTAGTTGGTAGGCCACATTTGATGATGTAACGCGGTGGTCGCCCATTTTCTTGATTTTTTTTGAATTTTTTACGGTGTTTTCAAAAACCGGCCGATTTCGTCGCGGCGGCCGTCCGTGGCTATGGTTTGAGCCGTGCCAATCTGTTGTCGATTCTGTGATGAAATGCCTACCTGTGAAGCTAAAAATGATTTTTAGTGAAAATAACGGGCAAGCCATGTAGTACCCGCAGTTCAAATTCCAGCCCGTTCCAGCTGAATCGGTCGAAGGTGGTCTGAATGGCCGGGAGTAGCTACGAGGGTCGGAAATGCATGCTTTTTGGCGACCGTCCGTAAAATAGGGTCTACTTTGAGATAGACATGGAATGGCGCCGTTTGGGGTGACCCTCCTTGTAGCCGCTTCACGAAAAAACATGTCTTCAGCATTCAAAAAATGAAAGCGTTTTTTTTTTGTTAAACAAGTTGGAACCTCTCTTTGGCAACATTGTTTGCCATCACAAGACGGAGGCATGCGCCAAATTTGGGCATATTATCATAAACTATTCATCGGATGCGGCCATATCATTACTAGTTTGGCTTGAAATCCATGAATCTTCGTTCATGGTAGGTCGTTTTTTAGAACACTTTTTCAAGAAAACGCCGGTATTGCAAGTTTAATATTTTTGCTAGTTGGTAGGCCACATTTGATGATGTGACGATGGTCTCCCATTTTCTTGATTTTTTGAATTTTTACGGTGTTTTCAAAACCGATCGATTTCGTCATGGCCGTCCGTGGCTAGGGTTTGAGCCGTGCCAATCTGTTGTCGATTCTGTGATGAAATGCCTAAATCTGAAGCTAAAAATGATTTTTAGTGAAAATAACGGGCAAGCCATTGAGGACCCGCAGTTCAAATTCCAGCCGGTTCCAGCTGAATCGGCCGAAGGTGCTCTGAATGGCCGAGAGTAGCTACGAGGGTCGGAAATGCATGCTATTTGGCGACCGTCCGTAAAATAGGGTCTACTTTGAGATAGACATGGAATGGCGCCTTTTGGGGTGACCCTCCTTGTAGCCGCTTCACGAAAAACACATGTCTTCAGCATTCAAAAAATGAAAAACGTTTTTTTTTGTTAAACAAGTTGGAACCTCGCTTTGGCAACATTGTTTGCCATCACAAGATGGAGGCATGCGCCAAATTTGGGAATATTATCAGAAACAATTCATCGGATGCGGCCATATTATTGCTAGTTTGGCTTGAAAGCCATGAATCTTCGTTCATGGTAGGTCGTTTTTTAGAACACTTTTTCAAGAAAACGCCGGTATTGCAAGTTTAGTATTTTTGCTAGTTGGTAGGCCACATTTGATGATGTGACTCGGTTGTCTCCTATTTTCTTGATTTTTTTTGCATTTTTTACGGTGTTTTCAAAAACCGCCCGATTTCGTCGCGACGGCCGTCCGTGGCTAGGGTTTGAGCCGTGCCAATCTGTTGTCGATTCTGTGATGAAATTCCTAACTCTGAAGCTAAAAATGATTTTTAGTGAAAATAACGGGCAAGCCATTGAGGACCCGTAGTTCAATTCCAGCCGGTTCCAGCTCAATCGGCCGAAGGTGCTCTGAATGGCCGGGAGTAGCTACGAGGGTCGGAAATGCATGCTTTTTGCCGACCATCCGTAAAATAGGGTCTGCTTTGAGATAGACACGGAATGGCGCCGTTTGGGGTGACCCTCCCTGTAGCCGCTTCATGAAAAACGCATGTCTTGACATTCAAAAATGAAAACGTTTTTTGTTAAACAAGTTGGAATGTCGCTTTGGCAACATTGTTTGCCATCACAAGACGGAGGCATGCGCCAAATTTGGGCATATTATCAGAAACTATTCATCGGATGCGGCCATATCATTGCTAGTTTGGCTTGAAAGCCATGAATCTTCGTTCATGGTAGGTCGTTTTATAGAACACTTTTTCAAGAAAACGCCGGTATTGCAAGTTTAGTATTTTTGCTAGTTGGTAGGCCACATTTGATGATGTAACGCGGTGGTCTCCCATTTTCTTCATTTTTTTGAATTTTTTACGGTGTTTTCTAAAACCGGCCGATTTCGTCGCGGCGGCCATCCGTGGCTAGGGTTTGAGCCGTGCCAATATGTTGTCGATTCTGTGATGAAATGCCTACCTGTGAACCTAAAAATAATTTTTAGTGAAAATAACGGGCAAGCCATTGAGTACCCGCAGTTCGAATTCCAGCCAGTTCCAGCTGAATCGGTCGAAGGTGGTCTGAATGGCCGGGAGTAGCTACGAGGGTCGGAAATGCATGCTTTTTGGCGACCGTCCGCAAAATAGGGTCTACTTTGAGATAGACATGGAATGGCGCCATTTGGGGTGACCCTCCTTGTAGCCGCTTCACGAAAAACGCATATCTTCAGCATTCAAAAAATGAAAAACGGTTTTTTTTGTTAAACAAGTTGAAACCTCGCTTTGGCAACATTGTTTGCCATCACAAGAATGAGGCATGCGCCAAATTTGGGCATATTATCATAAACTATTCATCGGATGCGGCCATGTCATTGCTAGTTTGGCTTGAAATCCATGAATCTTTGTTCATGGTAGGTCGTTTTTTAGAACACTTTTTCAAGAAAACGCCGGTATTGCAAGTTTAGTATTTTTGCTAGTTGGTAGGCCACATTTGATGATGTGACGCGGTGGTCTCCCATTTTCTTGATTTTTTTTTGAATTTTTTACGGTGTTTTCAAAAACCGATCGATTTCGTCGCGGCGGCCGTCCGTGGCTTGGGTTTGAGCCATGCCAATCTGTTGTCGATTCTGTGATGAAATGCCTAACTCTGAAGCTAAAAATGTTTTTTAGTGAAAATAACGTGCAAGCCATTGAGGACCCGCAGTTCAAATTCCAGCCGGTTCCAGCTGAATCGGCAAAGGTGCTCTGAATGGCCGGGAGTAGCTACGAGGGTCGGAAATGCATGCTTTTTGCCGACCGTCCGTAAAATAGGGTCTACTTTGAGATAGACATGGAATGGCACCTTTTGGGGTGACCCTCCTTGTATCCACTTCACGAAAAACGCATGTCTTGACATTCAAAAAATGAAAACGTTTTTTGTTAAACAAGTTGGAACCTCGCTTTGGCAACATTGTTTGCCATCACAAGACGGAGGCATGCGCCAAATTTGGGCATATTTTCAGAAACTATTCATCGGATGCGCCATATCATTGCTAGTTTGGCTTGAAAGCCATGAATCTTCGTTCATGGTAGGTCGCTTTTTAGAACACTTTTTCAAGAAAACTCCGTATTGCAAGTTTAGTATTTTTGCTAGTTGGTAGGCCACATTTGATGATGTAACGCGGTGGTCGCCCATTTTCTTGATTTTTTTGAATTTTTACGGTGTTTTCAAGAACTGCCGATTCGTCATGGCGTCAGTCTGTGGCTATGGTTTGAGCCGTGCCAATCATTGTCGATTCTGTGATGAAATGCCTACCTGTGAAGCTAAAAATGATTTTTAGTGAAAATAACGGGCAAGCCATGTAGTACCCGCAGTTCAAATTCCAGCCAGTTCCAGCTGAATCGGTCGAAGGTGGTCTGAATGGCCGGGAGTAGCTACGAGGGTCGGAAATGCATGCTTTTTGGCGACCGTCCGTAAAATAGGGTCTACTTTGAGATAGACATGGAATGGCGCCGTTTGGGGTGACCCTCCTTGTAGCCGCTTCACGAAAAAAAACATGTCTTCAGCATTCAAAAAATGAAAAACGTTTTTTTTTGTTAAACAAGTTGGAACCTCTCTTTGGCAACATTGTTTGCCATCACAAGACGGAGGCATGCGCCAAATTTGGGCATATTATCATAAACTATTCATCGGATGCGGCCATATCATTACTGGTTTGGCTTGAAATCCATGAATCTTCGTTCATGGTAGGTCGTTTTTTAGAACACTTTTTCAAGAAAACGCCGGTATTGCAAGTTTAATATTTTTGCTAGTTGGTAGGCCACATTTGATGATGTGACGCGGTGGTCTCCCATTTTCTTGATTTTTTTTGAATTTTTTACGGTGTTTTCAAAAACCGATCGATTTCGTCGCGGCGGCCGTCCGTGGCTAGGGTTTGAGCCGTGCCAATCTGTTGTCGATTCTGTGATGAAATGCCTAAATCTGAAGCTAAAAATGATTTTTAGTGAAAATAACGGGCAAGCCATTGAGGACCCGCAGTTCAAATTCCAGCCGGTTCCAAATTTGAATCGGCCGAAGGTGCTCTGAATGGCCGAGAGTAGCTACGAGGGTCGGAAATGCATGCTATTTGGCGACCGTCCGTAAAATAGGGTCTACTTTGAGATAGACATGGAATGGCGCCTTTTGGGGTGACCCTCCTTGTAGCCGCTTCACGAAAAACGCATGTCTTCAGCATTCAAAAAATGAAAAACGTTTTTTTGTTAAACAAGTTGGAACCTCGCTTTGGCAACATTGTTTTCCATCACAAGACGGAGGCATGCGCCAAATTTGGGCATATTATCAGAAACTATTCATTGGATGCGGCCATATCATTGCTAGTTTGGCTTGAAAGCCATGAATCTTCATTCATGGTAGGTCGTTTTTTAGAACACTTTTTCAAGAAAACGCCGGTATTGCATCCGTGCATCCTGCGGTGGTTAACTCCCTTCCAATACGGCGTAACCAGTCATCTGCAACTATTGGCTCGGTGCTACTGGAAAACACCGGCGGTTGTAACCTCAGAAAACGGGCTAAATTGTCCACTGGTGGTTTGTTGTTGTTGTTGTTGTTGTTGTTTTTGGAATTGCCCTGGTTCTGAACTAGCAATTGCATCAAGGCATTACTCATTGGATCAACTGAGTGAGCTCCGGTGGGAAAGCAAAACCGGGTCACGTCTCGAGGCATCCGAGGGTTTAGAGGGAGAGATTAGAAATAGAAAGAGGTCTAGTGAGAAAACACTACCCCTATGCACATGAGGCAAAACACACTTTCATTCAATCAAGCAAGCAAGGGCATACAAAACGATCTAGGACTATCGACACGTGCTCAACTACTATTAGTTACATGGGGGAAAATACTACTAATATTTGGTGGTCATCTAGAAATTTTGATCGGTGGAAGACTCCATGATGTCTGCTCCAGCTTCGTCTTCATAGTCATCATCACTCGGATCTGAGTCGGTGTAAATGCGATGATGATGTAGTTGTTCTGGACAAGCGGGGTCTTCTTCCTCTTCTTGCTACTCTTCCTTTGGTGCTGGTCCTCCCATGTAAACTACAATCTTATTGTCTTGGTCGTCGTTCTTCTCCAGTAGTATCTTGATTTCTTCCTCATATCCATCGCGTGTAGACTTGAGTTCTTCCTCCAATTTGATGATCTTAGTTTTCGCCTTCTTCAAATCCAGCATGTCTGCGCACATCTGGTTCTCATGACGTCGAATGTGCTGGTTTAGCTCCTGGATGTAAGCTGCAATGGATCTATCCTTCTTGGTTCTAATAACTTCCCATTGCTCGTCTCGGCGCCCACATATTTGGTATATGGTGTCTTTAAGCTCCTTGTTGTAGACTTCTCCAATGCGTCCCATGGTAATGTGAGCTGCCATACTCTTTCCCAAACTCCATGTTGGTGCATTGAAAACACATACTATGGGCTCCGTGCTTGGCAAACGCGTCCTTCCGGAACTAGAGCTTGAATCTTCCAGCATTCTTCTTCTCGATAAGGTGGCGTTATGCGTCCGGTGAAGCTTGGTGTTCCAATATTCAGGTACCTACTGACTTCCTTCAAGTGGCGTCCAAAGGTGTGTCTTCATCCGGTTGGGCAAACTTGTACTTCATCTCCGGCCATCCTAAAGAGTGGAAAATGGAGAGAGGTCAGAAATGAGAAGAGAGGAGTGACCTATGGTTTATCTTAGTGGTCGTGTCCTACACTCAGCGTGTGCTCTGATACCATCTTGTAGCGACCCGACCTCAGATGGTCAAGTCTATGTGCTTCGCGGTCATCCTGGATCGGTAATCTTTGACACACCACGATTACTCGAAGGATTTATAACAGTAGCAATCACACACTTATTACATCGAATGTCTCAAAAGAGAACTTATTACAATAATATGGCTGAAGGCCATCTAATGCGATAACAATGAAGGCTTGGAAGATAAAGTGAGTCCATCAACTCCAACGGCATAACTGAGCTGCACGGCAACGACCTACAATCCTTACTCCTCGTCTGAAAAGTCTGCAACATAATACGTTGCAGCCCGAGAACGGGCCAGCACATGGAATATGCTAGCAATGTAACACATAGAGTAATTAAAGAATAAGCTATACTACATGCATATATGGCTGGTGGAAAGCTCTATGGTTACAGTTTTGCGAAAAGCCAATTTTTCCCTACATCAAAGGAATAAATTTTTAGTTTAACTATCATGGTGGTTGAAACATCATTGAGAAGGTGTAACCCCAACTCAATGATCCCAATTAAAGTGATTAACAACCCAGCAAAATTAGTTAAGAGTGATGAGATACATGTGAATACTCAAGTACTAGATACTCAGAATTGTCCATAACCGGGGACACGGCTAACCATGATTAGTTTGTACACTCTGCAGAGGTTTAGCACTTTTCCCCACAAGACTCGATCGCCTCCATTGGTTTCTCGCCGCATGGTGTTTGAGAGACGGATGACCGAGACACGGTCTTTCAGAAACATTAACTCTCTACTCCGGATAGATCATACCAAACCTATAAAACCCACTACCTGTTGATCTACCTCTTCGAGAGCTTCACGTAACTTACTCAACTATGCTAGAGCCCATAATAGCTTGTGGCTGCACACGGAAGTTTCTAGCATGAATTATCTCAGTTCCCTTTGAGCCTGGGTGGCGGTCCATAGGAAGATCACACGGTACCCGGGATTTCCAAAATAAAAGCAGACAACACTCGGGTTCCCCAAGTGCCTCAATCCACCCAGATGTGTATTTAAGTTGCCACCTTAAAGTAAACCATTAATTAACAATCTCACATCTGTCGTGAATATCTCTCAAACCCAAACCACGTCTACGAGCATAGCATGGCAATATAAGCATAACGTAGAAGTAACTCCCAAGGGTTTGAAATTAACAGGGCAATAGGTTCCTACCTCATCATCTACTTCCCAACCCACAATTTAATGACATCCTAATCATGCAATGTTTGAGGGTTGAGCTAATGCATAAAAACTGGGTATGAAAAGGTATGATCAAGTGTTACTTGCCTTGCTGACGATCCGTGAATCCTAGAGAGTCGTAGTAACACGATTCGCACTCCGGGAATTCTATCGCAAGCAAACAATACATATATAAGTAAACAAGCAAAGATACACAAACGAATCTTCAACTGAAAGAGGTTTACCGGAGAGTTCAACTTAAGAACTCCGGTTTGCAAAAAGAATCAAACCAAACGGAACAACGAAACTCAAACGGCGAGAAAAACAAGGTCCGTTTACTAATCTGAACTAGAGTCAAATTTTACATAGATAAAAACTGGTTTAAGTTGATTATTCGGAAAGAGGGTTTCGAGATGAAACTCCAGGCGCTTGAATCGCCCGATTCCAATAAACGAGCGAAAAGATAAACAGGTTTGAAAAACGGTTCAGAAATCGCGATCAGAATAACACGGAATAAATATGATAAAAGAAAAGCGACGACTGCTAAATGAACGAACGTTCGTTAACAGAACCTAAACAGTGAACGCGTTCGTTAGAACGAACGGATGAACGGACGTTCGCTAGGTAAATAAACCGACGAAATAAACCGATCTATAAAAAAACGATCTAGGGTTTTTTTTTAAAACCGAAGGGTTTTCTAAAAAACAAACGGCGGCGGGGTCGGGTACCTCCCGCGGGGCGCGTCCGGCGGGCGGCTCGTGAGTTCGGGCGGGCGGGGTCGGCGAAGCGGCGGCGACTGGCGAGAGGGCGGCGACGGCGGCGGCGGCGGATCGAGGATCGGGCGGCTCGGGCTCTGGGCTCGGCGGGTTCCGGCCGGCGGGGCTCGGTGGTGGCGGGGTGGTGGTGTGGCGGCGGGCGGCATTTATAGGGGCGAGGCGGCTCCGGCTTGGGAAAAGGGGCGCCGGGGTGGAGTCCGGCTCGGACTCCCTCGGCATCCGTGCCTCGCCGAGGCCTTGAGGAAGGCGCGGCGGCGCCAAGGGCCGGCTGGCTCGGTGGGCCTTGACCCGATCTGGCGTGGGTCCATTTTTTTTTAAACATTCCGCCGAAAGAAAAATTCCTAGAGAAATAAATAAAAAATCTAACAATTCCAAAACAAGTTTTCTCCGTCTAAATAAAATATTTAGAACTAGATGAACTTTTCTTGGCTCCTAAAATGCAACTTTTTAAAGCGTGCAAATTTTTCTAGGGCAATTAAAATTCCAAATAAAATCAAATAAAATCCCAAAAATGATTTTAACATTTTTCCTCCGTTATTTCAATTATTTTGGAGAAGTCATATTACCTCCCCTCATTTATTTATTTAAATTGAAATAGTTTTCCGGAGAGAAAATAATTAAAATCCAATATCCTCGTCTTTCATTATTTGACAAAATTCAAACATGAAAATTGAAAAAAAAATCCCCAACTCTCTCTCCGAGGGTCCTTGAGTTGCTTAGGATTTTCGAGGATGGTAAACGAGAATGCAAATAAATATGATATGCATGGATGACCTATGTATAACATGCCAAATTGAAAATTTGGGATGTTACAGGCGGCCATCCGTGGCTAGGGTTTGAGCCGTGCTAATCTGTTGTCGATTCTGTGATGAAATGCCTACGTGTGAAGCTAAAAATGATTTTTAGTGAAAATAACGGGCAAGCCATTGAGTACCCGCAGTTCAAATTCCAGCCGGATCCAGCTGAATCGGTCGAAGGTGGTCTGAATGGCCGGGAGTAGCTACGAGGGTCGGAAATGCATGCTTTTTGGCGACCGTCCGTAAAATAGGGTCTACTTTGAGATAGACATGGAATGGCGCCGTTTGGGGTGACCCTCCTTGTAGCCGCTTCACGAAAAACGCATGTCCTCAGCATTCAAAAAATGAAAAACGGTTTTTTTGTTAAACAAGTTGGAACCTCGCTTTGGCAACATTGTTTGCCATCAGAAGACGGAGGCATGCGCCAAATTTGGGCATATTATCATAAACTATTCATCGGATGCGGCCATATCATTGCTAGTTTGGCTTGAAATCCATGAATCTTCGTTCATGGTAGGTCGTTTTTTAGAACACTTTTTCAAGAAAACGCCGGTATTGCAAGTTCAGTATTTTTGCTATTTGGTAGGCCACATTTGATGATGTGACGCGGTGGTCTCCCATTTTCTTGATTTTTTTTGAATTTTTTACGGTGTTTTCAAAAACCGATCGATTTCGTCGCGGCGGCCGTCCGTGGCTAGGGTTTGAGCCATGCCAATCTGTTGTCGATTCAGTGATGAAATGCCTACCTGTGAAGCTAAAATGATTTTTAGTGAAAATAACGGGCAAGCCATTGAGGACCCGCAATTCAAATTCCAGCCGGTTCTAACTGAATCGGCTGAAGGTGGTCTGAATGGCCGGGAGTAGCTACGAGGGTCGGAAATGCATGCTTTTTGGCGACCGTCCATAAAATAGGGTCTACTTTGAGATAGACATGGAATGGCGCCGTTTGGGGTGACCCTCCTTGTAGCCGCTTCACGAAAAACGCATGTCTTCAGCATTCAAAAAATGAGAAACGGTTTTTTTGTTAAACAAGTTGGAACCACGCTTTGGCAACATTGTTTGCCATCACAAGAGGGAGGCATGCGCCGAATTTGGGCATATTATCAGAAACTATTCATCGGATGTGGCCATATCATTGCTAGTTTGGCTTAAAAGCCATGAATCTTCGTTCATGGTAGGCCATTTTTTAGAACACTTTTTCAAGAAACCGCGGGTATTGCAAGTTTAGTATTATTGCTAGTTGGTAGGCCACATTTGATGATGTGACGCGGTGGTCTCCCATTTTCTTGATTTTTTTTGAATTTTTTACGGTGTTTTCAAAAACCGGCCGATTTCGTCGCGGCGGCCGTCCGCGGCTAGGGTTTGTGCCGTGCCAATCTGTTGTCGATTCTGTGATGAAATGCATACCTGTGAAGCTAAAAATGATTTTTAGTGAAAATAACGGGCAAGCCATGGAGGACCCGCAGTTCAAATTCCAGCCGGTTCCAGCTGAATCGGCCGAAGGTGGTCTGAATGGCCGGGAGTAGCTACGAGGGTCGGAAATGCATGCTTTTTGGCGACCGTCCGTAAAATAGGGTCTACTTTGAGATAGACATGGAATGGCGCCGTTTGGGGTGACCCTCCTTGTAGCCGCTTCACGAAAACGCATGTCTTGACATTCAAAAAATGAAAAGCGGTTTTTGTTAAACAAGTTGGAACCTCGCTTTGGCAATATTGTTTGCCATCACATGACGGAGGCATGCGCCAAATTTGGGCATATTATCAGAAACTATTCATCGGATGCGGCCATATCATTCCTAGTTTGGCTTGAAAGCCATGAATCTTTGTTCATGGTAGGTCGTTTTTTAGAACACTTTTTCAAGAAAACGCCGGTATTGCAAGTTTAGTATTTTTGCTAGTTGGTAGGCCACATTTGATGATGTAACGCGGTGGTCACCCATTTTCTTGATTTTTTTTTGAATTTTTTACGGTGTTTTCAAAAACCGGCCGATTTCATCGCGGCGGCCGTCCATGGCTAGGATTTGAGCCGTGCCAATCTGTTGTCAATTATGTGATGAAATGCCTACCTGTGAAGCTAAAAATGATTTTTAGTGAAAATAACGGGCAAGCCATTGAGGAACCGCAGTTCAAATTCCAGCCGGTTCTACCTTTGGCTATATAATCGTGTGGTTTCTGGAAATTTAAAACCCGATTTCCTCAAGGGGCACAAATGAGAGTGAGACATTGCTGAATCGGTCGAAGGTGGTCCGAATGGCCGGGAATAGCTACGAGGGTCGGAAATGCATGCTTTTTGGCGACCATCCGTAAAATAGGGTCTACTTTGAGATAGACATGGAATGGTGCCGTTTGGGGTGACCCTCCTTGTAGCCGCTTCACGAAAAACGCATGTCCTCAGCATTCAAAAAATGAAAAACGGTCTTTTTTGTTAAACAAGTTGCAAACTCGCTTTGGCAACATTTTTTGCCATCACAAGATGGAGGCATGCGCCAAATTTGGGCATATTATCATAAACTATTCATCGGATGCGGCCATATCATTGCTAGTTTGGCTTGAAATCCATGAATCTTCGTTCATGGTAGGTCGTTTTTTAGAACACTTCTTCAAGAAAACGACGGTATTGCAAGTTTAGTATTTTTGCTGGTTGGTAGGCTACATTTTATGATGTGACTCAGTGGTCTCCCATTTTCTTGATTTTTTTTGAATTTTTTACGGTTTTTTCAAAAACCAAATCAATTTCGTTGCGGCCGCCGTCCGTGGCTATGGTTTGAGCCGTGCCAATCTGTTGTCGATTCTGTGATGAAATGCCTAACTCTGAAGCTAAAAATGATTTTTAGTGAAACTAACGGGCAAGCCATTGAGTACCCGCAGTTCAAATTCCAGCCGGTTCCAGCTGAATCGGCCGAAGGTGCTCTGAATGGCCGGGAGTAGATACGAGGGTCGGAAATGCATGCTTTTTGCCGACCGTCCGTAAAATAGGGTCTAGTTTGAGATAGACATGGAATGGCACCGTTTGGGGTGACACTTCTTGTAGCCGCTTCATTGTTTGCCATCACAAGACGGAGGCATGCGCCAAATTTGGGCATATTATCAGAAACTATTCATCGGATGCGGCCATATCATTGCTAGTTTGGCTTGAAAGCCATGAATCTTCGTTCATGTTAGGTCGTTTTTTAGAACACTTTTTCAAGAAAAAACACCGGTATTGCAAGTTTAGTATTTTTGCTAGTTGGTATGCCACATTTGATGATGTAACGCGGTGGTCTCCCATTTTCTTGATTTTTTTGAATTTTTTACGGTGTTTTCAAAAACCGGCCGATTTCGTCGCGGCGGCCGTCCATTGCTAGGGTTTGAGCCGTGCCAATATGTTGTCAATTATGTGATGAAATGCCTACCTGTGAAGCTAAAAATGATTTTTAGTGAAAATAACGGGCAAGCCATTGAGGAACCGCAGTTCAAATTCCAGCCGGTTCCAGCTGAATCGGTCGAAGGTGGTCCGAATGGCCGGGAGTAGCTACGAGGGTCGGAAATGCATGCTTTTTGGCGACCATCCGTAAAATAGGGTCTACTTTGAGATAGACATGGAATGGCGCCGTTTGGGGTGACCCTCCTTGTAGCCACTTCACGAAAAACGCATGTCCTCAGCATTCAAAAAATGAAAAACGGTTTTTTTTTGTTAAACAAGTTGGAACCTCGCTTTGGCAACATTGTTTGCCATCACAAGACGGAGGCATGGGCCAAATTTGGGCATATTATCATAAACTATTCATCAGATGCGGCCATATCATTGCTAGTTTGGCTTGAAATCCATGAATCTTCGTTCATGGTAGGTCGTTTTTTAGAACACTTTCTCAAGAAAACGCCGGTATTGCAAGTTTAGTATTTTTGCTAGTTGGTAGGCCACATTTGATGATGTGACGCGGTGGTCTCCCATTTTCTTGATTTTTTTGAATTTTTTACGGTGTTTTCAAAAACCGATCGATTTCTTCGCGGCGGTCGTCCGTGGCTAGGGTTTGAGCCGTGCCAATCTGTTGTCGATTCTGTGATGAAATGCATGGCTGTGAAGCTAAAAATGATTTTTAGTGAAAATAACGGGCAAGCCATCGAGGACCCGCAATTCAAATTCCAGCCGGTTCTAGCTGAATCGGCTGAAGGTGGTCTGAATGGCCGGGAGTAGCTAGGAGGGTCGGAAATGCATGCTTTTTGGCGACCGTCCATAAAATAGGGTCTACTATGAGATAGACATGGAATGGCGCCGTTTGGGGTGACCCTCCTAGTAGCCGCTTCACGAAAAATGCATGTCTTCAGCATTCAAAAAATGGGAAACGGTTTTTTTTGTTAAACAAGTTGGAACCTCGCTTTGGCAATATTGTTTGCCATCACAAGACGGAGGCATGCGCCAAATTTGGGCATATTATCAGAAACTATTCATCGGATGCGGCCATATGATTGTTAGTTTGGCTTGAAACCCATGAAACCTCGTACATGGTAGGCCGTTTTTAAGAACACTTTTTCAAGAAAACGCCGGTATTGCAAGTTTAGTATTTTTGCTAGTTGGTAGGCCACATTTGATGATGTGACGCGGTGGTCTCCCATTTTCTTGATTTTTTTTATTTTTTTACGGTGTTTTAAAAAACTGGCCAATTTCGTCGCGGCGGCCGTTCGTGGCTAGGGTTTGTGCCATGCCAATCTGTTGTCGATTCTGTGATGAAATGCCTACCTGTGAATCTAAAAATGATTTTTAGTGAAAATAACGGGCAAGCCATGGAGGACCCGGAGTTCAAATTCCAGCCGGTTCCAGCTGAATCGGCCGAAGGTGGTCTGAATGGCCGGGAGTGGCTACGAGGGTCGGAAATGCATGCTTTTTGGTGACCAGCCCGTAAAATAGGGCCTACTTTGAGATAGACATGGAATGGCGTCGTTTGGGGTGACCCTCCTTGTAGCCGCTTCACGAAAAACGCATGTCTTTAGCATTAAAAAAATGAAAAACGGTTTTTTATTAAACAAGTTGTAACCTCGCTTTGGCAACATTGTTTGCCATCACAAGACGGAGGCATGCGCCAAATTTGGGCATATTATCAGAAACTATTCATCGGATGCGGCCATATCATTCCTAGTTTGGCTTGAAAGCCATGAATCTTCGTTCATGGTAGGTCGTTTTTTAGAACACATTTTCAAGAAAAGGCCGGTATTGCAAGTTTAGTATTTTTGCTAGTTGGTAGGCCACATTTGATGATGCGACGTGGTGGTCTCTCATTTTCTTGATTTTTTTGAATTTTTTACGGTGTTTTCAAAAACCGGCCGATTTCGTCGCGGCGGCCGTCCGTGGCTAGGGTTTGAGCCGTGCCAATCTGTTGTCGATTCTGTGATGAAATGCCTAATTGTGAAGCTAAAAATGATTTTTAGTGAAAATAACAGGCAAGCCATTGAGGACCCGCAGTTCAAATTCCAGCCGGTTCCAGCTGAATCGGCCGAAGGTGCTCTGAATGGCCGGGAGAAGCTACGAGGGTCGGAAATGCATGCTTTTTGGCGACCGTCTGTAAAATAGGGTCTACTTTGAGATAGACATGGAATGGCATCGTTTGGGGTGACCCTCCTTGTAGCCGCCTCACGAAAAACGCATGTCTTCAGCATTCAAAAAATGAAAAACGTTTTTTTTGTTAAACAAGTTGGAACCTCGCTTTGGCAACATTGTTTTCCATCACAAGATGGAGGCACGCGCCAAATTTGGGCATATTATCAGAAACTATTCATCGGATGCGGCCATATCATTGCTAGTTTGGCTTGAAAGCCATGAATCTTCGTTCATGGTAGGTCGTTTTTTAGAACCCTTTTTCAAGAAAACGTCGGTATTGAAAGTTTAGTTTTTTTCCTAGTTGGTAGGCCACATTTGATGATGTGACGCGGTGGTCTCCCATTTTCTTGATTTTTTTTGAAATTTTTACGGTGTTTCCAAAAACCGGCCGATTTCGTCGCGGCGGCCGTCTGTGGCTAGGGTTTGAGCCGTGCCAATTTGTTGTGGATTCTGTGATGAAATGCCTACCTGTGAAGCTAAAAATGATTTTTAGTGAAAATAACGGGCAAGCCATGGAGGACCTGGAGTTCAAATTCCAGCTGAATCGGCCAAAGGTGGTCTGAATGGCCGGGAGTAGCTACAAGGGTCAGAAATGCATGCTTTTTGGCGACTGCCCGTAAAATAGGGTCTACTTTGAGATAGACATGGAATGGCGTCGTTTGGGGTGACCCTCCTTTTAGCCGCTTCACGAAAAACGCATGTCTTCAGCATTCAAAAAATGAAAAACGGTTTTTTTTGTTAAACAAGTTGGAACCTCGCTTTAGCAACATTGTTTGCCATCACAAGACGGAGGCATGCGCCAAATTTGGGCATATTATTAGAAACTCTTCATCGGATGCGGCCATATCATTGCTAGTTTGGCTTGAAAGCCATGAATCTTCGTTCATGGTAGGTCGTTTTTTAGAACACTTTTTCAAGAAATCGCCGATATTGCAAGTTTAGTATTTTTGCTAGTTGCTCGCCACATTTGATGATGTGACGCGGTGGTCTCCTATTTTCTTGATTTTTTTTGAAATTTTTACGGTGTTTTGAAAAAACGGCCGATTTCGTCGTGGCGGCCGTCCGTGGCTAGGGTTTGAGCGGTGCCAATCTGTTGTCGATTCTGTGATGAAATGCCTAACTCTGAAGCTAAAAATGATTTTTAGTGAAAATAACGGGCAAGCCATTGAGGACCCGCAGTTCAAATTCCGGCCGGTTCCAGCTGAATCGGCCGAAGGTGCTCTGAATGGCGGGGAGTAGCTACGAGGGTCGGAAATGCATGCTTTTTGGCGACCGTCCGCAAAATAGGGTCTACTTTGAGATAGACATGGAATGGCGCCGCATCTGGAATTTGAACTGTGGGTCCTCCATGGCTTGCCCGTTATTTTCACTAAAAATCATTTTTAGCTTCACAGGTAGGCATTTCATCACAGAATCGACAACAAATTGGCACGGCTCAAACCCTATCCATCGACGACGCCATTTGACGAATCGGCCGGTTTTTAGAACACCATAAAAAATTAAAAAATCAAGAAAATGGGAGACCACTGTAGCGACTGCATCCGAATGGATCTAACGCTCGTGCGCTCAAAGGTCATCCCTGGATCGTGTCGACACCACACAAGATTTCAAGGATTTATAGCGCAGTAGCAATCACACACTTATTACATCGTTGTCCACAAGGGAACTTAATACAATAATATGGCTTAAGGCCATCTAATAATAACATCGGAAGGCTTGGAAAGCAGGTGAGTCCATCAACTCCAACGGCATCACCGAGTATAGAACCACGACCTAACACCTTACTGTCGTCTAAAAGTCTCGCAACATGAAAAGTTGCAGCCCAAAACGGGTCAAGACATGGAATATCTTGGCAATGTAACACATAGAGAACAATGAAGCAACAAGCCTATACTACATGCATATATGGCTGGTGGTAAGGCTCTCTGATTTACATTTTTGCATAAAGCTGATTTTTCCCTACATCAAAGGAATAATTTTATTTAACTATCATGGTGGTTGTTAAACATTGAGAATGGTTGATGACATCCTCAATCCCCATTAAAAGTACTCATTAAAACCCAATAACTTTATTCTTAGAAGTAACATGTTGAGATTCACATGATATTCAAGTACTAGATACTCAAGATGTCCATAACCGGGGACACGGCTAATCATGATTAGTTTATACACTCTGCAGAGGTTTGCGCACTTTTCCCCACAAGACTCGATCGCCTCCGCTTGGTTCTCGCACGGCATGGTGTTTGAGAAACGGATGACCGAGACATAGTCTTTCAGAAGCGCTAGCACCTTACATGTGGGTAGACCGTACCAACCTACATCCCCTACATCAGCTAGCCTACCCGTAAGAGTTCGCACAACTTAGTCAACTACGCCAGAGCCCATAATTGGCTTGTGGCTGCACACGGAAGTTTCCAGTTTGAATAATCTTATGATCCCTTAGAGCACAGGTGGCGGTCCGAAGAAATACAGGCAAGTCTGATAGAAACCAGGTGCCTCAATCCACCCGGATGTGTGTTTAGGTTGCCACCTTAGATAAACCATTAATTAACAATCTCACATCTGTCATGGATATTCACTCACCCAATCCACGTCTACTAGCGTAGCATGGCATAATCAAGCAAACGTAGAAGTAACTCCCAAGGTTTCATAAGTAAAACAGGTAATAGGTACTACCTCAATCTACTTCCCAAACCCACAATTTAATTAGATCCTAAACATGCAAGTGTTTGAGGGCTTGATCTAATGCAATAAAACTGGGTAGTAGAAAAGGTATGATCAAAGTGTTACTTGCCTTGCTGATGATCCTCGAGTCCTAGAGATTCGAAGTAACAAACGGCGCACTCCGGGTGATCTAACGCAGACAAACAACAAGCATACAATAAGTACTCATCTAATGCACAGGGAAATCTCGAATAAAAGATCTAACCAGATAGTTCAACTTAAGAACCCTGGTTGCAAAAGAATCGATTCAAATAAGGCATCGAAAGTCGGAACTCGAGAGAGAACGACTCGGTTTAGCAATCTGAAATTAGGTCTAAATTTTATAGTAGCAAAACTCTGTGTAAGTAGGGTAGTCGGGCGGCGGTTTCGTCCACGAAACTCCAGCGCTTGAATCACCTGATTCCGATAAACGAGCAAGAAATAAAACAGATTTGAAAATCGGATCGTAAATCGAATCAAAAATAACGGATTAAATCCGATTTAAAGGAAAGCGACGAGCGAACTAAATAACGACGTTAGATTAACAGAACTAATCCAACGAACGCGTTCATTGAAACGAGCGGGTCGGTGAGCGTTCACTAAATAAGAAAACCAAAAATAAATAAAACCCATCTAGGTTTTTGAAAAAACCGAACATCATAAAAAACGGACCGGGTTTTCTAGGGAAAACCGGATCGGGCGGCGGGCGGTGGCTACCTCCGGTGATCGCCGGCGGGGCTCGGCGGGTCTCCGGCGTGGTCGGGCGGGTGGCGGCCTTGATCGGGAGGGGCGACGAGGCGGCGGGGTGCTCCGGCGACGGCAATGGCGTCCTCGGCGGCGGCGGCTCGGCTTGGGGGGCGGGCGGCGGATCGAGGTGAGAGAGAGGGGTGGTCCGCGGGTTAAATAGGAGGGCTCGGTGCCTTGGCGGAGGGGGGCAAAGCGGCGGGTGTCTCACCCGGACACGGGCGGCGGCGGTGGCGTCTTGTGGCGGCGGGCTCACGGGCGGCCGAGCAGGGAGGAGAGGAGGTGGGCAGGGGCGCGGCTGGCCGGGCCTGGCTGGCTGGGCCGGGCCTTGGCCTGGGGGCGCGTTTTTTTTAAAATAAAACCAAACGAATTAAAAAATATCAAAGCGAACTCCGATTTAAATAAAACAAATTTTCCCGACTCCTAAAAATGAGTCGAACAAAATGAACTTTAAAAGCAGCAAACATGCATAATATTTTTAAAATGCTCATTTTGCCTAAGCAAAATAAATCTTTCAAAAACCAAATTTGGTTTATTTATAATATCTTCATTTTTCCTAGATGCTTTGGGAAAGTCATATTATTCCCTCTCTTGAGATTGTTATAGGAAAACTTTATGAAGATAATTAAATAAATCAATGATCCTATTTTCAAAATTTGAGAAATCCCAAATATGAAAATAATGAAACTTCCAACTCTCTCCGAGGGTCCTTGAGTTGCATGAAATTTTCTAGGATCGGAAAATGCGAGAAAAATATGATATGCATGATGACCTAATGTATAACATTCCAAATTGAAAATTTGGGATGTTACACACTGCGTCACATCATCAAATGTGGCCTACCAACTAGAAAAAATACTAAACTTGTAATACTGGCCTTTCCTTGAAAAAGTGTTCTCAAAAACGACCTACCATGAATGAAGATTCATGGCTTTCAAGCCAAACTAGCAATGATATGGCCGCATCCGATGAATAGTTTCTGATAATATGCCCAAATTTGGCGCATGCCTCCATCTTGTGATGGCAAACAATGTTGCCAAAGCGAGGTTCCAACTTGTTTAACAAAAAAAAATGTTTTTCATTTTTTGAATGCGGAAGACATGCGTTTTTCGTGAAGCGGCTACAAGGAGGGTCACCCCAAATGGCGCCATTCCATGTCTATCTCAAAGTAGACCCTATTTTATGGACGGTCGCCAAAAAGCATGCATTTTCGACCCTCGTAGCTACTCCCGGCCATTCAGAGCACCTTCGACCGATTCAGCTGGAACCGGCTGGAATTTGAACTGCGGGTCTTCAATGGCTTGCCCGTTATTTTCACTAAAAATCATTTTTAGCTTCACAGTTAGGCATTTCATCACAGAATCGACAATAGATTGGCACGGCTCAAACCCTAGCCACGGACGGTCGTCGCGACGAAATCTGCCGGTTTTTTAAAACACCGTGAAAAATTCAAAAAAAAATCAAGAAAATAGGAGACCACCGCGTCACATTATCAAATGTGGCCTACCAACTAGCAAAAATACTAAACTTGCAATACCGGCGCTTTCTTGAAAAAGTGTTCTAAAAACGACCTACCACGAACAAAGATTCATGGCTTTCAAGCCAAACTAGAAATGATATGGCCGCATCCGATGAATAGTTTCTGATAATATGCCCAAATTTGGCGCATGCCTCCGTATTTTGATGGCAAACAATGTTGCCAAAGCGAGGTTCCAACTTGTTTAACAAAAAAAACGTTTTTCATTTTTTGAATGCTGAAGACATGCGTTTTTCGTGAAGCGGCTACAAGGAGGGTCACCCCAAACGGTGCCATCCCATGTCTATCTCAAAGTAGACCCTATTTTACGTACGGTCGCCAAAAAGCATGCATTTCCGACCCTCGTAGCTACTCCCGGCCATTCAGACCACCTTCGGCCGATTCAGCTGGAACCGGCTGGAATTTGAACTGCGGGTCCTCCATGGCTTGCCCGTTATTTTCACTAAAAATCTTTTTTAGCTTCACAGCTAGGCATTTCATCACAGAATCGACAACAGATTGGCACGGCTCAAACCCTAGCCACGGACGGCCGCCGTGATGAAATCGGCCGGTTTTTAGAACACCATAAAAAATTAAAAAAAATCAAGAAAATGGGAGACCACTGTGTCACATCATCAAATGTGGCGTACCAACTAGCAAAAATACTAAACTTGCAATACCGGCCTTTTCTTAAAAAAGTGTTCTCAAAAACAACCTACCATGAACGAAGATTCGTGGCTTTCAAGCCAAACTAGCAATGATATGGCCGCATCCGATGAATAGTTTCTGATAATATGCCCAAATTTGGCGCATGCCTCCGTCTTGTGATGGCAAACAATGGTGCCAAAGCGAGGGTCCAACTTGTTTAACAAAAAAACCGTTTTTCATTTTTTGAATGCTGAAGACATGCATTTTTCGTGAAGCGGCTACAAGGAGGGTCACCCCAAACGGCGCCATTCCATGTCTATCTCAAAGTAGACCCTATTTTACGGGCGGTCGCCAAAAAGCATGCATTTCCGACCCTCGTAGCTACTCCCGGCCATTCAGAGCACCTTCGGCCGATTCAGCTGGAACCGGCTGGAATTTGAACTCCTGGTCCTCTATGGCTTGCCCGTTATTTTCACTAAAAATCATTTTTAGCTTCACAAGTAGGCATTTCATCACAGAATCGACAACAGATTGGCACGGCACAAACCCTAGCCACGGACGGCCGCCGCGACAAAATCGGCCGGTTTTTGAAAACACCATAAAAATTAAAAAAGATCAAGAAAATGGGAGACCACCGCGTCACATCATCAAATGTGGCCTACCAACTAGCAAAAATACTAAACTTGCAATACCGGCGTTTTCTTGAAAAAGTGTTCTAAAAAACGACCTACCATGAACGAAGATTCATGGCTTTCAAGCCAAACTAGCAATGATATGGCCGCATCCGATGAATAGTTTCTGATAATATGCCCAAATTTGGCGCATGCCTCCGTCTTGTGATGGAAAACAATGTTGCCAAAGCGAGGTTCCAACTTGTTTAACAAAAAAAACCGTTATTCATTTTTTGAATGCTGAAGACATGCGTTTTTCATGAAGCGGCTACAAGGAGGGTCACCCCAAACGGTGCCATTCCATGTCTATCTCAAAGAAGACCCCATTTTACAGACGGTCGCCAAAATGCATGCATTTCCGACCCTTTTAGCTACTCACGGCCATTCAGACCACCTTCGGCCGATTCAGCTGGAACCGACTGGATTTTGAACTGCGGGTCCTCAATGGCTTGCCTGTTATTTTCACTAAAAATCATTTTTAGCTTCACAGGTAGGCATTTCATCACAGAATCGACAACAGATTGGCACGGCTCAAACCCTAGCCACGGACGGCCGCCGAGACGAAATCGGCCGGTTTTTTAAAACACCGCTAAAAATTCAAAAAAATCAAGAAAATGGGAGACCACCACGTCACATCATCAAATGTGGCCTACCAACTAGCAAAAATACTAAACTTGCAATACCGGCATTTTCTTGAAAAAGTGTTCTCAAAAACGACCTACCATGAACGAAGATTCATGGCTTTCAAGCCAAACTAGCAATGATCTGGCCTCATCTGATGAATAGTTTCTGATAATATGCCCAAATTTGGCGCATGCCTCCGTCTTGTGATGGCAAACAATGTTGCCAAAGCGAGGTTCCAACTTGTTTAACAAAAAAAAAACGATTTTTCATTTTTTGAATGCTGAAGACATGCGTTTTTCGTGAAGCGGCTACAAGGAGGGTCACCCCAAACGGCGCCATTCCATGTCTATCTCAAAGTAGACCCTAATTTACGGACGATCACCAAAAAGCATGCATTTCTGACCCTCGTAGCTACTCCCGGGCATTCAGACCACCTTCAGCCGATTCAGCTGGAACCGGCTGGAATTTGAACTGCGGGTCCTCAATGGCTTGCCCGTTATTTTCACTAAAAAGCATTTTTAGCTTCACAGGTACGCATTTCACCACAGAATCGACAACAGATTGGCATGGCTCAAACCCTAGCCACGGACGGCCGCCGTGACGAAATCGGCCGGTTTTTTAAAACACCGTGAAAAATTCAAAAAAAATCAAGAAAATGGGAGACCACCGCGTCACATCATCAAATGTGGCTTACCAACAAGCAAAAATACTAAACTTGCAATACCGGCATTTTCTTGAAAAAGTGTTCTAAAAAACGACCTACCATGAACGAAGATTCATGGCTTCCAAGCCAAACTAGCAATGATATGGCCGCATCCGATGAATTGTTTCTGATAATATGCCCAAATTTGGCGCATGCCTCCGTCTTGTGATGGCAAACAATGTTGCCAAAGCGAGGTTCCAACTTGTTTAACAAAAAAACCGTTTTTCATTTTTTGAATGCTGAAGACATGCGTTTTTCGTGAAGCGGCTACACGGGGGTTCACCCCAAACGGCGCCATTCCATGTCTATCTCAAAGTAGACCGTATTTTACGGACGGTCGCAAAAAAGCATGCATTTCCGACCCTCGTAGCTACTCCCGGCCATTCAAACCACCTTCGGCCGATTCAGCTGGAGCCTGCTAGAATTTGAACTGCGGGTCCTCCATGGCTTGCCCGTTATTTTCACTAAAAATCATTTTTAGCTTCACAGGTAGGCATTTCATCACAGAATCGACAACAGATTGGCACGGCACAAAGCCTAGCCACGGACGGCCGTCGCGACGAAATCGGCCGGTTTTTTAAAACACCTTAAAAAATTCAAAAAAATACAAGAAAATGGGAGAACACCGTGTCACATCATCAAATGTAGCTTACCAACTAGCAACAATACTAAACTTGCAATACTGGCGTTTTCTTGAAAAAGTGTTCCAAAAAACGACCTATCATGAACGAAGATTCATGGCCTTCAAGCCAAACTAGCAATGATATGGCCGCTTTCGATGAATAGTTTCTGATAATATGCCCAAATTTGGCGCATGTCTCTGTCTTGTGATGTCAAACAATGTTGCCAAAGCGAGGTTCCATCTTGTTTAACAAAAAAAAACCATTTTTCATTCTTTGAATGCTGAAGACATGCGTTTTTCGTGAAGCGGCTACAAGGAGGGTCACCCAAAACGGCGCCATTCCATGTCTATCTCAAAGTAGACCCTATTTTACGGACGGTCACCAAAAAGCATGCATTTCCGACCCTCATAGCTACTTCTGGCCATTCAGACCACCTTCGGCCGATTCAGATGGAACCGGCTGGAATTTGAACTGCGGGTCCTCCATGGCTTTCCCGTTATTTTCACAAAAAATCATTTTTAGCTTCACAGGTAGGCATTTCATCACAGAATCGACAACAGATTGGCACGGCTCAAACCCTAGCCACGGACGGCCGCCGCGACGAAATCTTCTCGTTTTTGAAAACACCGTAAAAAATTCAAAAAAAATCAAGAAAATGGGAGACCACCGCGTCACATCATCAAAAGTGGCCTACCAACTAGCTAAAATACTAAACTTGCAATACCGGCATTTTCTTGAAAAAGTGTTCTAAAAAATGACCTACCATGAACGAAGATTCATGGCTTTCAAGCCAAACTAGCAATGATATGGCCGCATCCGATGAATAGTTTCTGATAATATGCCCAAATTTGGTGCATGCCTCCGTCTTGTGATGGCAAACAATGGTGCCAAAGCGAGGGTCCAACTTGTTTAACAAAAAACCGTTTTCATTTTTGAATCTTTGAAGACATGCATTTTTCGTGAAGCGGCTACAAGGAGGGTCACCCCAAACGGCGACATTCCATGTCTATCTCAAAGTAGACCCTATTTTACGAACGGTCGCCAAAAAGCATGCATTTCCGACCCTCGTAGCTACTCCCGGCCATTCAGACCACCTTCGGCCGATTTAGCTGGAACCGACTGGAATTTGAACTTCGGGTCCTCCATGGCATGCCCGTTATTTTCACTAATAAACATTTTTAGCTTCACAGCTAGGCATTTCATCACAGAATCGACAACAGATTGGCACGGCTCAAACCCTAGCCACGGACGGCCGCCGCGACGAAATCGGCCGGTTTTTGAAAACACCGTAAAAAATTCAAAAAAAACAAGAAAATGGGAGACCACCGCATCACATCATCAAATGTGGCCAACCAACTAGCAAAAATACTAAACTTGCAATACCGGCATTTTCTTGAAAAAATGTTCTAAAAAATGACCTACCAGGAACGAAGATTCATGGCTTTCAAGCCAAACTAGCAATGATATGGCCGCATCCGATGAATAGTTTCTGATAATATGCTCAAATTTGGTGCATGCCTCCGTCTTGTGATGGAAAACAATGTTGCCAAAGCGAGGTTCCAACTTGTTTAACAAAAAAACCGTTTTTCATTTTTGAATGCTGAAGACATGCGTTTTTCGTGAAGCGGCTACAAGGGGGATGACCCCAAACGGCGCCATTCCATGTATATCTCAAAGTAGACCCTATTTTACGAACGGTCACCAAAAATCATGCATTTTCGACCCTCGTAGCTACTCCCGGCCATTCAGACCACCTTCGGCCGATTTAGCTGGAACCGGCAGCAATTTGAACTGCGGGTCCTCCATGGCTTGCCCGCTATTTTCACTAAAAATCATTTTTAGCTTCACAAGTATGCATTTCATCACAAAATCGACAACAGATTGGCACGGCTCAAACCCTAGCCATGGACGACCGCCGCGACGAAATCGGTCGGTTTTTCAAAACACGTAAAAATTCAAAAAAATCAAGAAAATGGGAGACCACCGCGTCACATCATCAAATGTGGCCTACCAACTAGCAAAAATTCTAAACTTGCAATACGAATGTTTTCTTGAGCTACTCGGTATGATTTTAATCATGATTTCTACAAAGTTTACAAAAAAACCTAATTTTTTCTGCCTCAAAACTTCTAAAAACTGGTGAAAATTTCCCTCCCACCCCACCAAAATTTCCCTCCTAGCACCAAATTTTCCCTCCCACCCCACCAAAATTTCCCACCACTTCTCTCTCACTACCACGCGGGAATTTATGTTATGCACATGGGGTTTGTAGCAGTGTTCTTCTTTTATGATATGTGCATGAAGCTTGTGTTCTTCTTTCTAGTGAACAAGAGAATGCTTAGTACTTATTGTGGTATTGGAATTCCACAATTTTTGTAGCGACCCGACCTCAGACGGTCAAGCCTCTGTGTTACTGTGCCATCCCTGGATCAGTATGCTGGCACACACAGTCCATCAATGTATATATCAAAGTGCAATCACATGCATAAATAACGTAAAACTGATATATACCTCATAATACTCAGCGGAAACAAATCAAACGGGTGTGGAGTCCCATCAACGCCATCAGCAGGTTGAGTGTAGACCGTAACCTGTACCGTAACTCTTACTGTCGAGGAAATATCTGCAACATGATACATTGCAGCCGTGTAGGTCAAGACATTGAATGTACCGGCAAGATCACAACATGAATAAACAGATGATAAAACTATACTATATGCAATATGGCTTTATGGCTCAGTATCTGAATTTTGTTTGCGTAAATGCTGATTTTATTTTACCTACATCAAAGGAATAGAATGAAGTCTGTACTAAGGAGTTTTCTATCATGACATGGTTCCGCCAACCGATGTCTCATAGCCCAAAAATTCATCATATGTTGCCCACAATTAAGTTATCAATCCGGTGTTGAGAGTTCCGAGATAGATCCAAGTCCAGATGCTCAAATTGTCCGTAACCGGGGACACGGCTAATCGATTAGGTTATAACCCTCTGCAGAGGTTTGTACACTTTACCCGCAAGATTCGATCCCTCTCTTTATGTTCTCGCACTTCAGGGTGTTTGAGAACAAGATGACCGAAACATGGTCTTCCAAAGAGTTCCTCTGACCACTGTCCGGTACTCAACCCATCCTACCGTAGTTCTACATCTGCTAGTACCGTCCCAGCCAGAGTCACAACTAAGGTCAACCAAGCCAGAGCCCATAATGACTTGCGGTTGCAGGTAAGCTTCCGGCATGAAGTATTCTTCCGCCTCTTTGGGTGTGGGTGAAGCTTTCCGCAAGATGTCATGGCGCTTCTCCATGCATCCCGGCCAACCACTGGTTTCTCCAGGTGCCCACAACCATCCTTCACCCAAAGAGTGTGTATTGAATTCTTGTCTCGAGTCTTGAAGTCTTGAGGCCTTGAAGATGCAGTCCTTGCAGCTTTCATCATGGTGTTGTCGTCATTGACGTAGATCCTTCATTCTCACACCACTCCTGAGCACTCATACCAAACCCCGTCTACTATAGCGTAGCATTAAAATAAATAACGTCCGGGCTTGGTAACAGGGTGATGGGTTCCTACCTCATGCATACTACTCAACTACAAGGATTCAATAACACTACCGAGGGGTGGTTGCAAGGATGCCACTAAATGCAATAAAAACATAGGTATGAAAGCAATGATCAAAGTGAACTTGCTCGGTGATGTTGTGAAGAAGAATTATCGTTCTCAAGAAATAACTTGATAGACTACTCGTCACTCTCTGATGAAATCTATATAACAAACATATCATTCACATAAGCACTCACACTAACAATCAAAACAAAAGAGAGAGCGAATAAGAATCCGAAGGAACTTCAAATAAAACTAGGAGTCTTCTTCTACAACATTCACAAAAATAGTTTTGTCTAACGGAAAATAAAAACACTAAAATAACAGAGAATAAAATATAAATTTAGTTAAGACAAAAAATAAAGTATTTTTTCATAAAGCTATTTTGAAAGTATTTTCAATTGGGAGTTAAAACAGTAGAGAAATCCATTTCAAGTTATTAGCGAACTTGAATTGATTTCCACGATAACAAAATAAAAATAAATATAAAAACTTGTTGAACACCTACTGTTTAACTAATAGAAACCAAACATAAACTTTCTGAAATATAAAATAAAATAATTTAAAAACAACTATAGAAAAAGAAGTAGCTATTATTCTAATAGAACTAAAACAGAATTTGTTTTACATGAAACAATAAGCTAAAATACTTAAACAATTTTGAACTTTTTACCACTGGTAAATATGATCACTAGTGATCAGTAGAAAAAAGAATCAAATAAAATCTATTTTAAACTCCCGAATAAGCAAAACAAGCTTTAATTCAAATCTGATCTAACTCATTTTTATAAATCCAAACATAGACAAATTATATATTTTTGGAAACTACAAGAAAATTGTGATCTAACGCAAAAAGAATCAGCATCATTGGACTTCTAGATCAAAAGTTATAAGCTAAACAAGAACGGAACTAAATCTGTTACGGAAATAAATCTGAAAACGAAAAAAACAACAAAAAGGGAGTTACATGTACGTGAGGCAGAGATGGCAGGAAGGAGGCAGCGATGTGGAGGGCTGCTCGGCGAGGGGCGAGGTCGCCGAGGGTGGGGGGTGACGGAGGATGGGGTCGGCGCTTGGGAGGTGGCGCTGGGCGATGGGGAGGTTCAGGAGAGCTCTGGTGAGCGTTCTAGGCAGGAAAAAGGAGGACGGTGGCGAGGTGGCTACGGGCAGGGAGGCGTGGTGATGGGAAAAATGGAGCGAGGAGAGGAGGGGGTTTTATAGGCGGTCTTGGGAGGCGCTGGGATGGAAAGACGAAGGAGATCGGGAAGGTGGAGTTTCTGTCTCCATGGATATGGAAAGCTTCAGAACGTGAGAGGAAACAAAGGAAGGAGATGATCTCTTGTTGGGCTAGAATAGGAAAGTGCTTAATGGGCCAGCAGGTTTTTCCTAATAGAAACGATTCCATTCCTATTTTTAAAATTAGGAAACTAAAACAATAAAAAGGAAATCAAATCAATTCGGAATAAAGAGTTTTTATATACTAAAATTATCAGAAAAATAAAATGTAGATGATGAGCATTATTCCACGGCCAAAATAAAAACTTAAAAAAATGTTTTTCAGAAAATCCCTAAAGGCTTTATTTCTTGTTGCAAATAATTTTTTAAATAAAAACTTTGGTTTTCTTGGCTCAAATATTTTCAAAAAATGCCCCTGATTTTGGAGGGTCATTTTCCTCCGCTCTTTCTTGCTTGCAAGAATTTATTTTTCGGGTATTTCTCGGGAAGAAAAATAGAGAAGCAAGTGCAAATATTTGAAAGAATTAAATTGCAAAACTCCGCTCAAATTCTTTATAGTTGAAGAAGTCATGTCATCTTCTCTCATTGATTCTAATAGGATGAATTGAATTTACGGAGAAGGGAAAGTCATTTTATTCCCTCTCATTCAAAAGTTTTTGAAAAGGTTCAAATTTCACTCAAGTTTAATTCACTCAAGCAAACAAACAAACAATTCAATTAATTATATTAACATTCCAAAATTTGGGATGTTACAAACCTACCACACTTAGAATGAATCTCGTCCTCGAGATTCAAGAAACTAACAAGAAAAGGTTAGGGGTTGGGGTCTTCTAGCAATTGTTTTGGTCGAAATGTCGGGGTGCTACCACACTTAAAATGCAAGGTTACAGCCCAATAAACTCGAGATACTTCCTCTGGAGGCTGACAATGTATGCCTCTTCACATATCTTACAATAGCTCCTTCATTAAAGCTCTTACATCGGAAGCATAGAGTTTTCCTCGAGAATCTTGGGTCGGTTCGTCAAAGTTGAAGTTCGTCCGAGACCGGATCTTCTTAGCTGATCGGTGCATGTCCATTCTAGAAAACTATCGAAACACTCATGGTGGTCTACCATTAATGGTTTCTCCTGCAGAAACAGTTACGGGTTGAACTTCACCGTATAACCTACGTTTGGCAACGGTTGCACTGTAATGGGGTTCCATCGTCCTACCATTTTATGGTTTTATGGCTTATCGCATCGACACTCTTCTAAGGTTTTCAAGGCTCTCGATTTTCCATCAACATATGATAGTTCATGATAGAAGTCTCGGTATGGGGCCAATCCATCCCTTACTTGAATCATTACCACATATGTAAATATCGAATCACGTATTCTAACACTTGGGCATACTCACAAGCATTGCAGAATTTCTCTTGTTCTCGAACTGGTTTTGAGTAAATCCATGGTTTCCATAAGCCAAACAAAACATCTATCGTTACTTCACCACTCTCGGGTTTTTGGCGTAACCTCCTCTGAAACTTATGCTGATTGGATCACCGATTCTTCCAGATTTATTCCTTTATCAATGTTACAACGGTTCCTTCTCAAAATCCTCGGCACATGGGTTATGGCGCACTTCAACACCGGTGCAGCTTTAACTCATCCTTGGAGTAACTCTCATGTTACACCTCCTTTAAATCCAATAGTACTCTGTTACTTCATACCATCATATCAAGAACAAAACTCCAACTTATTTTGTCCAGCTCCCTTCTATGGACCGTCGTGAATAACATATTTTTTTCTCCATTGATCTAGTGGCTTTACAGAGTACTATGACCAAAGAATGCACAAGTTTATCCATAAAATCTCATTATTTTCATATCAACCTTTCATTACATCCTTAATCATTTTCGTAAATCCAAATTCCAAAAGTACTTTGTTACAAATGCTGCCACCCACATGATTTTTTATGGTCAGCATTACTTCCAACTTATTTATTTATACTCCTCGAGGATTCTTCACCCCTTTGGAAGTGTGCGACATGAGCCTTGAAATCTTCAATCTTCTGTTTCATCATGGTGGTCTTGAGCTTCATTACCATCATCTCTGCACGCATTTCTTGGCGTAGGTATTCCTGAGTATAACGGAGTCTTGCTTCAAGTATTTCTCCGATCTCGTATGGCTTCCATGGCTGCTTCACGAACAGCATCGAAGAAAGTTGCTTGTGCCACACGTGAGATGAAAAAGTACTGCCCCATCATCTTTGGGCAAACTCCTTTCGAGCGGTGGAGGTGTACCTCCACATACCAAAGTTCCACTCCCTTTTGCATGAAAGGGTAGCCTTTGTAGACCTGCATCTCCTTCAAGGTGAATATGCTTCATCATGTCCTTCAGATCTTCGGGTAATCATGATCACTTGTCGTGGTCATGATCGTTTCAGACCCTTAAGGAAAGACTCGTAAGAAGTGTCGTCATCTGCAGTTTGTGAAACAGAAATGATGCTCAGAGTAAGGTACTTATCTCCTGGGGCACACATTCATATCATCCAAACAAAACTTCAAACTCAATTTCCAATCTCCTGTTTATGCATCACAACTCACCTTCTTCCATGTTCATCAAGAATATTAATTTCCAAGATAGAATATGACAATTCCTTAAAGTCTTTTCAGCATGTGACATTACAACTTTATTGAGTCATGAACTATTACAATCTCGAGTAATCTATTACATAACTCAACTCAGTGAGCTCATGAAAATGAAATTGCTTTCTACTACTCTTATTATCCATATCAAAATTCCAACTACTCAACTCCAGTTTTCATCTTGTCGGGACATTTAATAGCATAATGTCCTGCCTCCTTGCAAATGAAAACAAATGACTTCCGACATGTCTCGGGGCTTCTTTGTGATTATGCGGGCTCCTTGGATTCTTGGCTTCTTTTACAGGCATTTACTAGCGAAATGACCTAAATCCTTGCACACCTGTAACAAGTGATATGACTTAGGTCCTTCTCTACAAAAATTGTGTTGTTCTCGGGTTGCCTTCTTTTTCTCTTCCTGGAATTCTCTGTAATGATCAGAGTTTCTATCTCAAGAGGGTCAAACTTCACTTCTGCTGTCGGGAAATATCCTGGATACTCTTTTCTTTCCTTGGTGCAATCGTGAAAATGTCCTTCTTCTCCACATGAATAGCGAGGCATTGGAGTAAAATCTGTCGAGACCTTCTCCCTCCGTGTCTTCAACACTTTCATTCATTACTGGTTCTTCTAGATCTTCCTTGAGGGCTTCTTTCATTCCATCTTCCTGCTTGGAATAGTTTGTTGCACCGTGGAGTAAATGTGACACTGCACGGGTAGTGGGTGGTTCCTTCACACAGGAAGCAAGTCACACAGCTAGTTGGGCATTCCTCACCGGGTGTTTCTCCTCACAATGAGGGCATCCATCTTTGTGTTCCTCCTGGTGTGTCCTATTTCTCCATAAATCTTGCGAGCACAAGGTTTTCTTCTTGGTGTATCATTGTGCTTCCGGATAAGACGTGATCTCATCGTGGTCTTCTTGAATTCCTCCCAAGTTCTTGCTCATTTAAATCCTTGTATGGATTGATGCATTCTCCACTGTGTTGCAGACACTTTTTGTAAAGTAATCTTGAAGAGCGTATTGGACCTCATACTTCCTTGAAACCAAATTGTTCCCGAAGTGATTCTCCATGTTCTGCATCCATAGCTCCGCCTCCGGTGAGTCTTGATCCGTAGAATATCAGTCCAACTTCATTCATCATCTATGGGGTTCAAGGGTTTTAAGGTGAGATGAGAGAGAGGTGGGGAGGGATATACACACAATACAAACAATAGTTTTTTGTTGATGAAACAAGTTTTACTTTGTGGCTGTCGGAAAAACATCAAACAAATGACAGCTCACACATCGTCGCATCTAACGTAAGTGTGTAACAGGGTTTGGTCTTCTAAAGGTCAAATATTTCTTTAGGAACTTCAAATCTTCTTGAGTCTTCAACTGTTGTAGCTTCTAATACATGGTGAAATCCTCTTTACTTGGAAGAGGTCATCAGTCCTCCGATATCTTTCTTGGAGTGGCTTGATTGATCCTTCATGTGGTCAAAAGGGAAAAGGGGTATATCCTAACTATTTTGAGGTGAGAGTGTCTATTCGATAAAATCAAAAGGAGATGAGAAGTAATAGTCTTTTTGAAAATAAAGTTTTAGAGATATCCTGTCCTAGGGCTTTCCGATTTCTAGGGTCACGTCCTACAGTCAACATGTGCTCTGATACCATTTCTGTAGCGACCCGACCTCGACGGTCAAGCCTACGTATTCTTTATGCCATCCTCGGATCGGTATCTTTGGCACACACAGTACATCAATGTATATATCAAAGTGCAATCACATGCATAAATAACGTAAAACTGATATATACCTCATAATACTCGGTGAAACAAATCAAGCGGGTGTGGAGTCCCATCAACGCCATCGGCGGGTTGAGTGTAGACCGTAACCTGTCAGTAACTCTTACTGTCGAGGAAATATACGCAACATGATACGTTGCAGCCGTGTAGGTCAAGACATTGAATGTACCGCAAGATCACAACATGAATAAACAGATGATAAAACTATACTATATGCAATATGGCTTTATGGCTCAGATCTGAATTTTGTTTGCGTAAATGCTGATTTTATTTTACCTACATCAAAGGAATAGAATGAAGTCTGTACTAAGGAGTTTTCTATCATGACATGGTTCCGCCAACCGATGTCTCATAGCCCAAAAATTCATCATATGTTGCCCACAATTAAGTTATCAATCCGGTGTTGAGAGTTACGAGATAGATCCAAGTCCAGATGCTCAAATTGTCCGTAATCGGGACACGGCTAATCGATTAGGTTATAACCCTCTGCGATGGTTTGTACACTTTACCCGCAAGATTCGATCCCTATCTTTACGTTCTCGCACTTCGTGGTGTTTGAGAACAAGATGACGAAACATGGTCTTCCAAAGAGTTCCTCGACCACCGTCTGTACTCAACCCATCCTACCGTAGTTCTACATCTGCTAGTACCGTCCCAGCCAGAGTCACAACTAAGGTCAACCAAGCCAGAGCCCATAATGACTTGCGGTTGCAGGTAAGCTTCCGGGCATGAAGTATTATTTCGTCTCTTTGGGTATGGGTGAAGCTTTGCACATGATGTCTTGGAGCTTCTCCATGCATCCCGGCCAACCACCGGTTTCTCCAGGTGCCCGTCAACCGCCCTTCACCCAAAGAGTGTGTATTGAATTCTTGTCTCGAGTCTTGAAGTCTTGAGGCCTTGAAGATGCAGTCCTTGCAGCTTTCATCATGGTGTTGTCGTCATTGACGTAGATCCTTCATTCTCACACCACTCCTGAGCACTCATACCAAACCCCGTCTACTATAGCGTAGCATTAAAATAAATAACGTCCCGGGCTTGGTAACAGGGTGATGGGTTCCTACCTCATGCATACTACTCAACTACAAGGATTCAATAACACTACTGAGGGGTGGTTGCAAGGATGCCACTAAATGCAATAAAAACATAGGTATGAAAGCAATGATCAAAGTGAACTTGCACGGTGATGTTGACGAAGAAGAATTATCGTTCTCAAGAAATAACTTGATAGACTACTCGTCACTCTCGATGAAATCTATATAACAAACATATCATTCACATAAGCACTCACACTAACAATCAAAACAAAAGAGAGAGCGAATAAGAATCCGAAGGAACTTCAAATAAAACTAGGAGTCTTCTTCTACAACATTCACAAAAATAGTTTTGTCTAACGGAAAAAAACACTAAAATAACAGAGAATAAAATATAAATTTAGTTAACACAAAAAATAAAGTATTTTTTCATAAAGCTATTTTGAAAGTATTTTCAATTGGGAGTTAAAACAGTAGAGAAATCCATTGCAAGTTATTAGCGAACTTGAATTGATTTCACGATAACAAAATACAAATAAATATAAAAACTTGTTGAACACCTACTATTTAACTAATAGAAACCAAACATAAACTTTCTGAAATATAAAATAAAATAATTTAAAAACAACTATAGAAAAAGAAGTAGCTATTATTCGAATAGAACTAAAACAGAATTTGTTTTACATGAAACAATAAGCTAAAATACTCAAACAATTTTGAACTTTTTACCACTGGTAAATATGATCACTAGTGATCAGTAGAAAAAAGAATCAAATAAAAATCTATTTTAAACTCCCGGAATAAGCAAAACAAGCTTTCATTCAAATCTGATCTAACTCAATTTTTATAAATCCAAACATAGACAAATTATATATTTTTGGAAACTACAAGAAAATTGTGATCTAATGCAAAAAGAATCAGCATCATTGGACTTCTAGATCAAAAGTTATAAGCTAAACAAGAACGGAACTAAATCTGTTACGGAAATAAATCTGAAAACGAAAAAAAACAACAAGGGAGTTACCTGTACGTGAGGCAGAGATGGCAGGAAGGAGACGGCGATGTGAAGGGCTGCTCCGGCGAGGGGGCGAGGTCGCCGGCGAGGGTGGGGGTGACGGAGGATGGGGTCGGCGCTTGGGGAGGTGGCGCTGGGCGATGGGGAGGTTCCAGGAGAGCTCCTGGTGAGCGTTTCTAGGCAGGAAAAGGAGGACGGTGGCGAAGTTGCTACGGGCAGGGAGGGGGCGTGGTGATGGGAAAAATAGAACGAGGAGAGGGAGGGGGTTTTATAGGCGGTCTCGAGAGGCGCTGGGATGGAAAGACGAGGGAGATCGGGAAGGTGGAGTTTCATGTCTCCATGGATATGGAAAGCTTCTGTAACGTGAGAGGAAACAAAGGAAGGAGATGATCTCTTGTTGGGCTAGAATAGGAAAGTGCTTAATGGGCCAGCAGGTTTTTCCTAATAAAAACGATTCCATTCCTATTTTTAAAATTAGGAAACTAAAACAATAAAAAAGGAAATCAAATCAATTCGAATAAAGAGTTTTTATATACTAAAATTATCAGAAAAATAAAATGTAGATGATGAGCATTATTCCACGGCCAAAATAAAAACTTAAAAAAAATGTTTTTCAGAAAATCCCTAAAGGCTTTATTTCTTGTTGCAAATAATTTTTTAAATAAAAACTTTGGTTTTTCTTGGCTCAAATATTTACAAAAAATGCCCCTGATTTTGGAGGGTCATTTTCCTCCGCTCTTTCTTGCTTGCAAGAATTTATTTTTCGGGGTATTTCTCGGGAAGAAAAATAGAGAAGCAAGTGCAAATATTTGAAAGAATTAAATTGCAAAACTCCGTTCAAATTCTTTATAGTTGAAGAAGTCATGTCATCTTCTCTCATTGATTCTAATAGGATGAATTGAATTTACGGAGAAGGGAAAGTCATTTTATTCCCTCTCATTCAAAAGTTTTTGAAAAGGTTCAAATTTCACTCAAGTTTAATTCACTCAAGCAAACAAACAAACAATTCAATTAATTATATTAACATTCCAAAATTTGGGATGTTACAAACCTACCACACTTAGAATGAATCTCGTCCTCGAGATTCGAAGAGGCTAGCAAGAAAAGGTTAGGGTTGGGGTCTTCTAGCAATTGTTTTGGTCAGAAATGTCGTGGGTGCTACCACACTTAAAATGCAAGGTTACAGCCCAATAAACTCAGATACTTCCTCCGGAGGCTGACAATGTATGCCTCTTCACATATCTTACAATAGCTCCTTCATTAAAGCTCTTCATCGGAAGCATAGAGTTTTCCTCGTAATCTTGGGTCGGTTCGTCAAAGTTGAAGTTCGTCCGAGACCGGATCTTCTTAGCTGATCGGTCTGTGTCCATTCTAGAAAACTATCGAAACACTCATGGTGGTCTACCATTAATGGTTTCTCCTGCGTAAACGGTTCTGGGTTGAACTTCACCGTATAACCTACGTTTGGCAACGGTTGCTTGTAATGGGGTTCCATCGTCCTACCATTTTATGGTTTTATGGCTTATCGCATCGACACTCTTCTAAGGTTTTCAAGGCTCTCTGATTTTCCATCAACATATGATAGTTCATGATAGAAGTCTCCGGTATGGGGGCCAATCCATCCCTTACTTGAATCATTACCACATATGTAAATATCGAATCACGTATTCTAACACTTGGGCATACTCACAAGCATTGCAGAATTTCTCTTGTTCTCGAACTGGTTTCGAGTAAATCCATGGTTTCCATAAGCCAAACAAAACATCTATCGTTACTTCACCACTCTCAGGTTTTTTGGCGTAACCTCCTACGAAACTTATGCTGATTGGATCACTGATTCTTCCAGATTTATTCCTTTATCAATGTTACAACGGTTCCTTCTCAAAATCCTGGGCACATGGGTTATGGCGCACTTCAACACCGGTGCAGCTTTAACTCATCCTTGGAGTAACTCTCATGTTACACCTCCTTTAAATCCAATAGTACTGTTACTTCATACCATCATATCAAGAACAAAAATCCAACTTATATTGTCCAGCTACCTACTATGGACCGTCGTGAATAACATATATATTTCTCCATTGATCTAGTGGATTTACAGAGTACTATTACCAAAGAATGAACAAGTTTATCCATAAAATCTCATTATTTTCATATCAACCTTTCATTACATCCTTAATCATTTTCGTAAATCCAAATTCCAAAAGTACTTTGTTACAAATGCTGCCACCCACATGATTTGGTATGGTCAGGCATTACTTCCAACTTATTTATTTATACTCCTCGAGGATTCTTCAGTCCCACTGGAAGTGTGCGACATGAGCCTTGAAATCTTCAATCTTCTGTTTCATCATGGTGGTCTTGAGCTTCATTACCATCATCTCTCGCACGCATTTGGCGTAGGTATTCCTGAGTATAACGGAGTCTTGCTTCAAGTATTTCTCCGATCTGGCGTATGGCTTCCATGGCTGCTTCACGAACAGCATCGAAGAAAGTTGCTTGTGCCACACGTGAGATGAAAAAGTACTGCCCCATCATCTTTGGGCAAACTCCTTTCGAACGGTGGAGGTGTACCTCCACATACCAAAGTTCCACTCCCTTTTGCATGAAAGGGTAGCCTTTGTAGACTGCATCTCCTTCAAGGTGAATATGCTTCATCATGTCCTTCAGATCTTCGGTAATCATGATCACTTGTCGTGGTCATGATCGTTTCAGGACCCTTAAGGAAAGACTCGTAAAGTGTCGTCATCTGCAGTTTGTGAAATAGAAATGATGCTCAGAGTAAGGTACTTATCTCCTGGGGCACACATTCATATCATCCAAACAAAACTTCAAACTCAATTTCCAATCTCCTGTTTATGCATCACAACTCACCTTCTTCCATGTTCATCAAGAATATTAATTTCCAAGATAGAATATGACAATTCCTTAAAGTCTTTTCAGCATGTGACATTACAACTTTATTGAGTCATGAACTATTACAATCTCGTAGTAATCTATTACATAACTCAACTCATTGAGCTCATGAAAATGAAATTGCTTTCTACTACTCTTATTATCCATATCAAAATTCCAACTACTCAACTCCAGTTTTCATCTTGTCGGGACATTTAATAGCATAATGTCCTGCCTCCTTGCAGCGAAAACAAATGACTTCCGACATGTCTCGGGGCTTCTTTGTGATTATGCTTGGGCTCCTTGGATTCTTGGCTTCTTTTCTCGAATTTACTAGCGAAATGACCTAAATCCTTGCACCTGTAACAAGTGATATGACTTAGGTCCTTCTCTACAAAAATTGTGTTGTTCTCGGGTTGCCTTCTTTTTCTCTTCACAGAATTCTCTGTAATGATCGTAGTTTCTATCTCCGGAGGGTCAAACTTCACTTCTGCTGTCGGGAAATATCCCGGATACTCTTTTCTTTCCTTGGTGCAATCTTTGTGAAAAATGTCCTTCTTCTCCACATGAATAGCAGGCATTGGAGTAAAATCTGTCGAGACCTTCTCCCTCCGTGTCTTCAACACTTTCATTCATTACTGGTTCTTCTAGATCTTCCTTGAGGGCTTCTTTCATTCCATCTTCCGCTTCGAATAGTTTGTTGCACCGTGGAGTAAATGTGACACTGCACGGGTAGTGGGTGGTTCCTTCACACAGAAGCAAGTCACCTGGCTAGTTGGGCATTCCTCACCGGGTGTTTCTCCTCACAATGAGGGCATCCATCTTTGTGTTCCTCCTGGTGTGTCCTATTTCTCCGCAAATCTTGCAGGCACAAGGTTTTCTTCTTGGTGTATCATTGTGCTTCCGGATAAGACGTGATCTCATCAGGGTCTTCTTGAATTCCTCCCAAGTTCTTGCTCATTTAAATCCTTGTATGGATTGATGCATTCTCCACCAGGTTGCAGCACTTTTTGTAAAGTACTGAAGAGCGTATTGGACCTCATACTTCCTTGAAACCAAATTGTTCCCGAAGTGATTCTCCATGTTCTGCATCCATAGCTCCGCCTCGGCTGAAGTCTTGATCCAGAGAATATCAGTCCAACTTCATTCATCATCTATGGGGTTCAAGGGTTTTAAGGTGAGATGAGAGAGAGGTGGGGAGGATATACACAATACAAACAATAGTTTTTTGATGAAACAAGTTTTACTTTGTGGCTGTCGGAAAAACATCAAACAAATGACAGCTCACACATCGTCGCATCTAACGTAAGTGTGTAACAAGGGTTTGGTCTTCTAAAGGTCAAATATTTCTTTAGGAACTTCAAATCTTCGGAGTCTTCAACTGTTGTAGCTTCTAATACATGGTGAAATCCTCTTTACTTGGAAGAGGTCATCAGTCCTCCGATATCTTTCTTGGAGTGGCTTCAGTTGATCCTTGTAAATAGTTGTTTTTTCTAATCCACATTACTGAAGTATAATTCGTGTGCACTGTATTTGTATCCAACTATATATAATTGTAATACATGTGAGTTTTGTTCTTGTCTCTGGTACCACAACCTTAATTCACTTAGCTTGATGTAGTTTGCTTCACATATATTACTGCTAATGCATTGCTTCACATATATAGTTTGCTTCAATTCAGTTGCTTGCTAGCATACATAGGGTTAGGGTTTGCATCAGCAGTACTACTAGCACTTTGCTTGCTTGTTGTGTACTTTATATGAGGCACTAGGAAGATTTCTTGATGTACATTACTACCTCCTGCTTGATGTAGTGAAGATATTAAGAGATGCTTCATATCTTTCCAAAGGTACATGCATGCTTGTTTAGTGCACTTACATGTTTGCTTAATTAATAACACTAGATCACTGTATTGTTGATCCATCAAGTTTGTTTCACATGTATTACATGTATGTGCATGATGGTACAAATGCTTTCCTTTATTGATACAAGTGCATCATTTTACTTTATCCCTGTTGTATCTGATTGTTGTTTATTCTATTTTGCAAGCACCACCTCAAGATCATCCATGGAAAGGATGACAAGGTCAAACATGAGGCCAACCGTTGGTCTGGAACTTGCTCCTTGTGGTTATACTGTCAGTTTCATAAAATTTGTGTCTTAATATGCTAAGTGAAATGCATTGCTGCAATCTGAATAAGCTGGCTTAATTGTGCCTGTGTGCTGTTAGTCTTCCTTATCTGAATAACTACAATTAAATGATAATAAAATTTCATAAGATATGTTTGGCTGTCTGTCCATGCATTCCAAACATTCACCTAATAGTTACGTTTCCTTTATCATGCAAAGAAGAGCCTCTCACCGAGTACGAGAAGGTTAGGGCTAGAAATATCATGAGGAACAATCGGATGTTCCAGTCCCTTGGCATTGGTGCAATAGCATCGATGGTTAGTACAAGAAGGTAGAAGTGATGAGGTTCAAGAAGGTAGTGGAGTTATCAATGATGACCAAGAGTACAATCCTAAGGAGGATGAATTTATTGATGGAGAGGAAGTGGATGATGTTGTAGTGAACAAGACTGTTAAGGTGCAAACTCTGTCTTGCTTGGAGGGTTGGGGTTCTTTTATGCTATGTTATTCCTTGTGCTCACATATTTCTCTTGTGATCTAATGCTTTTTTCCGTGCTGTTTATACGAGGCACTGAAGGAATCTAGGACGAAGAGGCCTGGTGTTAAGAAGAAAGTCAGCAAGAAGAAGAAGAGCTCAGAAACATCTGCTGCAATGCCTCCAGGAAGGGTGATGGCCCCAGCTCGTGACAAAAAAGAGGATCCTGGAACTGATGAACCGGCCCTTGATAGAGTCACAAGGCGTAAAGCAAAGATGGCGACTGCGACGGACCATCAGGAAGTCTGCTGCGCATGGACTCTGAGACCTCGGTGCAAATGGGTGATGAGTTGCCGCCCATGGATGAAGGAACCACTCTCAGCATGGATGGAAGTGGCATTGTCTGCCTAGATGAAGTAGCAACCATCTGCATTGATGAAGCAGCATCCACACAGACCTCACCTGTTGCACCTTCTATTGACAGGAATGTCATCATCAATGAAGAAGAACATCGACTTGTGCTTCAATCAGGCAAGTTGACCTTTGCAATGCTATCTTTTACTAGTGCATTTTCCAAATGGAATGATCATGTATGCTTTTGTCGATTCCTGCATTTGTCGATTTCTATTCTAATTTATGAGTTCAATTTCATTTTTAGATGCAATGACTACCAAGACTAGACTTAGAAAGGGAAAAGGGCTAGAGAGGATCACCAAGTCGCTTGGTAGCAAGGTGCCTATCCAAATTGCACAAGGGATGAAGCGTCCAGAGAAGCCTCTGCAGGCAGCAAAGCTTGCTTCTGAGTGTGGACTCATTGCAAGAAGCTATACAAGAAAAATGCTAGTCTATTGGAGAACTACATTGGGAAAGTTGTTGTAAGCTACTTGTTTCATAGTTAATGTGCTATCTATTTTCTGTTACACCTATGCATGATCACTAATATTGTTCCTACCTTGTTTGCTGTCTTGGTAGGCAAATTTTGAGATGAACACGGACTCGGAGACCATCAAGCCCGCGTGCAAAGATATTCTGCAGAAAAATTCACAGAATGACGCCATCGAGATCAAGAAGAAGTATTTTGATACCGTAGCCGCAAATAAAGTCAGCATTAAGTCTCTGTGCCCGATCCGACGGATGGTGAATGGCAAGCTGGTGGAGATGTGGTCTACCCCAAGACACAAGGTTTGTCTCTGCTTTGTTTGACGCTTTATGTTCTGCACATGATATGCTAGTGCTAGATCATGCTGACAGTATGCTTTTTTGTAGGAAACATGTGTGTCGAACAAGATGAATCGAGGAAAAGTCGTGTACAATCAGAGAACTGGTTCTAGGCACTACACAGCACACATTTTTGCCACTGTGAGAACTTTTCTCTAGAGAACTTACGGTTTGATCCTCATTGAATAACATTTCTGATTCTTGCTGAATAACATTTTTATTTTTGTTGAAAAACATTTCAGAAAGAAGAGCGTAAGGGTGAGGAGCTGTCTGCGATTGACTTGTTTAAGGCCACCCACAACAGCAAGAAGCACGGGTTTTCGGAGCCAGTCAAGACTGCTATAGTAAGTCACTCCATGCTTTGCCCTGTTTGATTCACAGCCAGCTTTGATGCTTTGATGATTTGATGTTGTTTGATTCGGAGCCAGTCAAGAACACACGCTATGTTCCATGCTTTGATGCTGTTTGATAGTTCAACAAAGATATCAGAACTTGCTGTAGCTATTTGTTGCATTTTTATGATATGATGAAATTTGGTCTGAATGTTAGTTTGATGATCGGCTCACTCGGGAAGCCATCTTATATAGAACCACCATTCTAGGCTTAATGAAGCGATCATATTGTTCCAATTGCATGTCTCCAGGTCACTAGTCATCATCTTCTTGTATAGATTTTGTGTGCTAGTTTGGTTACTTCAAATAATCCATTTGTGTGTTGGTTTGGTTTCTCTTGCTTGGTTTGGTTTGCAAACTGTGAAATAGATCTCCCACTAATGCCTATCATTTTCCTCCATATGCTAGCTTGAGATGGAAAAAATGAAGGACATGCCGGTACCAGAAGGTGAAGAGCCAAAGTCTGTTGTTGAAATTGTCGAAGAAGTGCTCAAGACCGAAGCCAAGAAAAGCACATTCATCGGGAAAGTTGGGCTCCAGTCATCTAGGAACTCCGGCAAAGCAACTGCTGAAGTGGCTGCTCATGTTCGTGACCTTGAGCAGAAGCTGGAGAGGTCTAAGCTTCAAGCTGAAGTGATGCAAGAAGAATTGGCGGCAATCAAGATGAAGGCGGAAGAATCAAGTCAAGACGCGACAAGGAACTTGAGCTGCTGCGCAAGAAGTCTCAAGAGCAGGAAGAGAAGTTAGCCCACTTTACGGCTCTCTTTGGAGCTAAGGTAGTTTGATGGCTGTGCAGTTTGAGTAGGTAGTTGCATTGCTGCCTAGTTTGATGGCTATTTGATGGCTGTGAACCTCTTGTGAAGTTTGTCTTTGAGCATTTTGTTGCATTGCTGCCTAGTTTCCTGTGAAGTTATGTGAACCTGTGAAGTTATGTGATCTTATGAACCTGTGAAGTTATGTGAACCTGTGAAGTTATGATCTTGTGAACCTGTGTTTATATCTGTGAAGTTATGTGGATCACTTGTGCTCCTGGGCCTTGCTGTTTGAACCTGGGCTTGTGGATCACTTGTGCACCTGGGCCTTTCTGTTTATAGTTATGCAAAATAAGAACCTGGGCTCTAAAAAGGCCAAGGCCCAAACAAGAATTAGACTAAAAAGGCTTGGGCCTAAAAAAATAAATGACTGCAAGAAAAAAATTATGAAAGGCTGCATAACAGAAAATAAAAAGGCCAAGGCCCAAATTCTAACTAGACTAAAAAGGTTGTGGCCCAAAACAATAGTGGACTATAAAAAATTCATCAGAAAAAGGCTCCATTCCCAGAAAATAAAAGTCCAAATTATTGGGCTAGGCCCATGCAGATAAGCAAAATAAAGAGAAAAAAAATTAAATGGGCTGAATCATTGGGCTTGGCCCATGTAGACGGCTGAAATGGACCGGGCTGATTCTATTTTACGACCTTTTCATTTGGTCGTAATTCTGCCACGTCAGCTTGCCACGGTGGATCTGACGTGGTGTGGTCGGATTGCTAGTGACCAAAATAATTGGTCGTTAAATCTACGACCTTTATTTTGGTCATAAACGTCTACGACCATTCCAGAAGAAAGGTCGCTAATGTCAGTTTATGACGGCCAGCTTTTGACCTTATGTTTTTGGTCACAAAAAGGTCACAAATGGAAAACTGTAACCATTCAGTGACCAGTGGTGGTCACAAGTTGACATATTTCTTGTAGTGAAAGAGACGGGAGTACGTGCGCCGTGCGTGCACCTCTTCTCTTTGTGCACGTCCCCCACCTACGTGGGTGTGTGTGAGAGAGATACAAACCTAGATAGATGGTGTGTGCGTTCATGAGTGTTTTTTGTTTGGGGGGGTGTGATTTCGTGAATGTATCTATCGGAATATGTGTCGATGACATCTCAAACCAAATTTTGCATGCAATGTGTGTGAAATAGAGGCCTATCCATATCATATATAGAGGGGGCGATCCACGAGAAGAGAGGGAGGGGTCATAGATATCGATAGAGTCGAAGAGAGGATCAAGTGGGTGGGTGCGAGATCGATGAAGAGAGCCATCGAAATTATGTGTGTGCAAGTCAAAGATATAGGGCGACTGACCTACCGGAACGTCAGAGGGCTCAGGGCAAGTTTGTGTGTGGTAGGGAGACATGACTTGAGCACTCGACGTATCGGTGTGTGTGTGTGTGTGTTGGGGGGTGGGGGGATGGGGAGGCAGAGGCCTAACTAGAGAGGTAGAATGACTCGTATATGTGTTGAGAAGGAGAGACCCAACTATGTCTTGAGGGAGAGCGGTCGACATCCATACATAACTGAAGGACAAGAAATAGGTTGGGACAGAGAGAGAGAGAGAGAGAGACAGAGAGAGAGGAGAGAGAGAGGGAGAGGGGTAGAGTGTTGGATGGGTGATGGAGTTGCTTCTCGAAGATGGTGGGAGAGGCCTACTAGACAAACTGAGGGTAGAACTACAATATTATCAATAAGAGTGGCGATGTGTTTCTGTGTGTGCCTGTGCGTGATAGATCTGTCGGGACGCATGCATTGATGATGAAGGGGAACCATGTGTTTGGTAAGCAAACCTAACTAGATCGGTAGATCAATTGTTGTTTGTCAGAGGAAGGGAGAGACATAACTAATGAGGTAGATCGATCGACACATGGGGAAAAACGAGTTATAAGGACCTAGCTAGCTATATGTATAGCGGGGGATCGGTTGGTGTGCATCCATTTGTTAGAGGCAAATAAGGCCCAGCGAGACGGATAGACAGAGAGAATGGAGCTAGGAGGTGGTGCGAGAGGCCGAGCTACTAGCTAGATAGGGGGAGGAGTGTGCGGTTGTGAGATCGATGAAAAGAGGGGCGAGAGTTTACACGTGTGTGGGACCGTATGAGAGACACGAGGCATGGACACAAAAAGGAGGAGATGGAAGGTGCGTGTGTACGTTGTAGGCAGACATTGCTGGAGAGGTTTATCGATCAGTGTGTGTCGGAAAGGAGTTGCGGAGACTGTGGGAGAACGACCTAAAGAAAAAAATGAATGTGCACGATGGATAGAATGCCGAGGGAGGGGGAGGGCGAGGAGGGCATGTGCGTGCACGAGAGAAAGTTAGTGCTAGCTACAAAGGTTAGAGGATTGTGTGGGTGTAAGAGACTCACAAAGATCATAATTTGATATGAAAGTGGATTCATATATTTGAATAGGAGATCATAGTGTTATAAACATATGCATGCATGAATATAGCGGTGATACGTGTGCTGTGGTTTTGCACATGTTATACCATAATGTGATAATGCATGGCGTTTTCAACTCACAGCTAAATGTCGAACAATCTAAGCCATACTATACATCGAACAATCTCACATTTTATTTGAATTTGTGATAATGTGTGGCGTTTGCAGCTTACAACTATATATCAAACAATCTAAGCAATACTATATATCGAACAATCTCACATTTTATTTGATTTTGTGGTAATGTGTGGTGTTTGCAACTCACATCTAAATACTTGTAAGCGTAGGGGGCGGGGCACCATACATTATGTGATAAACACATTATACATATGAGACATGGTTTAGATTATGAAGATCTAGCTAGAGCTTGAAATGTACTGTGATTTGAGAACAACATAAAGTGGATTCAAAGAATCGAGTTCAAGTTCATATAGTACACATAGTTCATATCTAACTCGAGAGTAATCATGTGGTACACAAATGATGGTTTAACTTGACAATAATGATGATTGTAGATCCTATTAAAATAGAGAAACGAATTCAAATGGTTTGACTTCACAACAATCATTACTGTAGATCTTATTCAAATAGAGAAACGAATTCAAATTTAGTTCATATTGAAGTGGTAGTATATACGTCTGGAATACACTAAAACATTCATTTGAGTAGCAAGTTTCATGCATTATACACGTAGTGAAATATTTTAATTGAACATAACATGAATTCAAAGTTTTGAATGACATTTGTAGTGCGAATTGATTTGGTACAGTACACGGGACTAGAATCGCTTGTGTGTTGCGAATTGATTTCTTTTTGTTTTTTCGTCGACGGAAGTGCGAATTGATTTGGTACAGTACATGTTAGGCTTGTCCGGAAATTTCAACCCGCGCCTTGTTACCCCGAAATATTTAGGATATATCTTTGTCTCGTTGTGCTCCGACAACTCCCTCCATCTCAACCCCCGCCTTGCTATTCCAAAATAACAACGCGCGTGAAAACTCCCACCTCCTGTGAAATCCCGACAGGCAAAAAGCCCGTGATACCCCTGAACCAAAAGAACTGCCTAGGTCAAATCAGTGGGGGTACTTTCGTAACTTACCCCACATTTCAGACAAGCGCGTCCCTAAGCCATGGTTCCCCATTCCCATCACATCCGCCCACCCATTCGTAAACCGAGGCCGCGAAAACCCGCGAAGCCCCACACCCTCCTCCGTCCGCCACCCAGCTGGAGCCTCTTCCGCGATGACGTCGTCCACAACAACACCTCGACGTCCCTCATCCACCGTACCGGATGAGGATCTGTCGTCGATCTCGTCGTCCCGCCGGTTCAGCCACCCCGTCCTCCACCTCCAAGGAGCTGCCTCGACGATCCCCTCATCTTTCGCACCACCTCCATTCCCACACCGCCGTCTTCACCTGCACCACTGGAAGAGCATCATCATCACTGTTTCCTCGGATGAAGCTGAGGCCTAATCGGCGCCACCAAAAAGGTTGTACACTAATCACCGCATTTTCTTCTTGATTCGATCTCACGGTGCTCCCGGCGCTCGATCCCGAGCCGACACGGTGTGGCTCCATCCACGAAGGCGTCGCCAGCCACTTCCTCCATGGCGTCGATCCCTCGGCGGCGACGTCCACATAAGTAGGAGCTACTGCTGCTGCTTTAGCTCTCGCTCGCATTGCTGCTCTGCTCTTGCTCTCAGTCCCCTACTTGGTCTGCTCTTGCTATTTCTCTTGCTCTTGCTCGCGCTGCTCCTCTCGCTCTCGCTCTTGCTTGCGATGCTGATCTGATTTAGCTACACTTCAGTCGACTTAATCGACTTTTGGGTCAGTCGATTTTCATGGGTTGGGGGGGCTCACCGGAGTTAACGAAGAACCAGCCGCAACGGGGAGGGGGGCTCGCCGGAGAGGTACCCCACTATCTATCTTAGGGTTCAGGGTGGGGGCGATCGTCACCGACGGTGGCGGGGCAATGGAGTGGGGATCGCCGGAGAAAAAGCCCGGCACGGGGGGGGGGGGGGGGGTGGGGGAAGAGGGATGGCTGGGGCGGCGACAGACCGACGGTGGGGAGTGGTTTCGTGGCGGGCGGGGCGACGCACCGCCGGCCGCGGGAGGAGGGGGCGGCTGTTTGGCCGGTGGTGGCTGGCGGCTCAGGGGGTGGAGGTTGAAGATGAACTGCATGCCCTTGATTTCGTATCCAACGGCTGGAAAATCGACTAACCAGAGATGAAAAAGTCAGTCGACGTGTAGCCTCACCGATGCTTTGCTACACGACCCGGCTGCCTCGGCATCGCCGCGTCTTTATTCATCGCTACTAGTGCGTTCAGTTTCGACAAGACAATCCAGTTTCGACAAGAAATTCAGTTTCGGCTTAAGTTCAGTTTCGACAGTTAAATTCAGTTTTGACAGTTAAGTTCAGAGATGAGCGGCTGATGTATTTTACATCTAGCACTTTGTGGTTATGTATTTTACTCATCTATTGGAGATACTATTAGAATTCCACACAGGTTAACGTTGTCTCTCCTATCCTGCTTCAGCCTCGGCGTCGTACAACTCATCGGAGCTGCTCCAACGACGAAGCCCTCCATCACAGCGGAGCAGTACCCCGGGCTCCATCTTAAGATTCTTAAGATCTTCTTCCCCTCCTCCGACAGCCAAGTCAGCCGGATCATCCTCACCGGCCAACCCAATCACGCTAAGATCCACATGGCTTCGTCAAAGAGGTTGTACACTTGTTGCATCTCTTTTTTACTCTACTTGTTATATATATTGTCCAATGAGCACACGCAGTAACATGAAATATGATTAGTTTCTCCTACTATATGACAGGCAGTGAGGTACCAGGCAACTTAGCTATCCGTGATGGACTATCTTGAACGCCATCATTATTTATCTCTTCGTGTTCGAGCTGTGCATTTGTCGATAGGCCTGGGAGTTGAGCTAGTAGGGCAATGGCCTGGGTCCAAAGTAGTAGAAGTAGCACAAAAACATTTTTTGAGTGTAGGCTTTTCCTTGCTCAAGCCTGCCTGCTAGAATCGCCGGTGCTTGAAAGGAAAAGTGAAGGAAAAACATCAGAATTGGAAAGTTTCCTATGGTACTACTATTCATGCATTTGATTCAAAGGAATGGAGCAAAGGAAAACTGTAGGATTTGTTCCTTTAGTGTCTCCTTGAAAGAAAAACCGTACGAATTTTAATATCCACTTTTCCTCCTTTTCAAATTCCTGTTCATGTAGCACAAGACTAAGAGATAGTAGCATAATAGCATTATAACCGTACATTTTCTTGTGGTTTGACTTAATCTCACCATAATTCTTTGCATCCTGTGATCTTCCTATTCCTGTGAACCAAACACCCAGATTGGCAGAAATCCTGTGTTTTTAAATTCTCTGTTTTGCACGTGCATTCCAATCCTATTACTGTGCATTTCCTATCCATGCGTTGTTAGAATCCTCCAATTCAAACGAGCCCTTACAGAATTACTTCTCTTACAGATAGTTGTCAAAGAAAACATTGTGTGGTTTGTCCCGCTCCTGTTGCGCCTCGTCCACCCCAGCTCAGCTGCTCCAATGACAGAAGGGTCCAGCATAGCAGGGATCCAGCCTCCAGACTGTCTTTTGCCGCCTCAGATCTTATTCCCCACCGCTGGCAGGCATGACAACTGCATTACCATCATCAACCGAGCAGATGACCTCGAGGACTACATGGGTCCGCAAGAGAGGTCACACTCTTTCGTGTCTGCTTACGTTATGCATCGCTTAACATTACATGCTACTTTATTGTCATGTTCACCGATTAGACTCTGAGTCGGCTCCAAACTAATGGTCAAACTTGAGTTTTTAAATGGTTGTGGGGTACATATCGCGACCACAATCAATAGTATCTATCTACTATCTGTTTAATCTCTGGTGTCTACTATGAGTTTCATGTTGGGTGGGAAACAAACAGTAAAGAAGCCATTATCTTTATTTTTTAACTGAAGCCATTATCTACCTGCTATCATTGGTTTTGGGTCTATCCACAGGTTGCTACCATCACTCTGGATTTCTTCATGCACTCCTTAGATAATCTCACTATGTTTTATTCCTATGCATGCCAGTTATTGTACACAATGGAACTGAACATGTAGAGCAAAAGAGACGATCCTTGCATGGCAAAAAAATTCATGCAGACGTCGCTCCATGGTAGGCGCAAAGGCAGCCCCCCTCCACCTATTTCAGATTGTAATCGAGAGGAAGATATCTATTCTGAGGGGGATTCAGAAGGAGAAGACCACTCCTATTTACCCGTGAGGTCTTCGCTCTAACTTGGCATGCGGATGTTGGTTATATCATCCATATGGTGCCTTGCATTGCTTAATTTATACATCAAATATGTCATCTGCTTAGTTTAGACATGCTTTGTGTGAATGCCATCTGTTTAGTTTATTCATCAATTATGTGAATTATGCAACGCCATCTTGTTTAGCCGGGCATCCTATATGTGAATTTTGCAATGCCATCCTGCTTATCCAGTCATCTTATATGTGAATTATATAAGGCCATCCTCTTTTTTTGTTACGTATTACATTTGTAAACAATGTTAGTACTTTCAACTACTCTTCGTGTGCATCAGCCATTTGACACGGTGATGGAAAATTCTGGAGTGAAAACAAGGTCTTCAGAGAAGACTATGCTATCTGACGAAGTGCATATCTCGCTGGTTACGGATAGCTCCTCAGAGGAGGATTTAGAGATAGATGACCAGTCCTATTTCCCCCCCAAGATGTATGCTCTAACTTGGCAGGGTCATGTTGCTCATATCGTGTGTATGGTGTCTTGAATTGCTATGTCATTTGATTAGTTTAGACATGCTTTGTGTGAATGCCACCTGTTTAGTGTCTAATTACCATATATGTGAATTATGCATTGCCATCTTGTTGCAAGACATTATATATGTGAATTATGCAATGCTATCTTGTTGCAAAGGCATTATATATGTGAATTATCCAATGCCATGTTGTTTAGCCAATCATCGTGGTGAATTATATCATGCTATCTTTTTTTGTATTATGTGTTCCATTTGTCGACAACATTTGTATATTCAGCTACTCTTCCTGCGCATCAGCCATTTGAAGCGGTGATGGAAGTATCTGGAGTGAAAACAAGGTATTTAGAGCAGACAATGCTACCTGCTGAAGCAGATATCTTGCTGGTTACTGAGAGCTCCTCGGAGGAGAATTTAGAGACTGATGACCAGTCCTATTTCCCCCTGAGGTCTATGCTCAAACTTAGCAGGGTTATATTACCCATGTCATGCATGTTGTCTTGCATTGTTTAGTTTTTAAATCATATATGGATTGCCATCTACTTACTTGTTTACTATATAAATCATATATTTAAATTATATCATGCCATCATGTTTACATACACAACATCTATCTGAATTATGGCATGGCAACCCATTTAATAAAGACATCATATAGTTATATCATCTCATCCTGTTTAGTGTTAACAGTCATCATATTTTGAATTATGTCATTCTATCCGTGAATTATATCATGCTATCATATTTCCATATGCGGCATGTATGTGAATTATGGTATGCCAACCTATTTAATAAACACATTATATAGTTATATCATGTCATCCTATTTACATAGTCATCATATTTTGAACTATGTCTTTCCATCTTTTTAGTTAGCCATCATAATTTGAAATTGTGTCATGCTACCCTATTTAGTTAGCCATCATATATGTGAAATTGTGTCATGCTATCCTGTTTGGTTAGACAACATAAATGTGAATTATTTCGTGCCCTCTTTTATTCCCCACTATCCATTGCACCTGTCTTATCATACAATGTATGTACATTCAATTACTTTTCTTGTTTATCAATCATTTGAATTGGAGAGGGTGATGGCAGTATCTAAGGGAGTAACAACACGGTCTTTAGAAAAGATAGTGCTACCAGTTGATGCAGATAGAACCACGATTGTACTTGCCCAAGAACCAGCCCCACCACACATAACCCAGACTCTCGCAGATTGTACCCCTACCCAGTTGGACAGAGAACCAGCTACACCACTTCTAACCCCAACCCCAAAGCAGATAGTAACCAGCCCAGTTGACACAACACCGTCTCCACCACAGAGCACCCAAACATGATCAGTTAGTAAGGGAACTGCAGTGCCCAAAGCACGAGGACCACCACTCTGAATCCCAACTCAATGCTTAAAGGAGAAGAAGAATTGTTCTCGGGTCAGGTTCTATAGCTATGCTTCATACTCCTTTTCTCTTGCATCACTGTATTTACTCATACAACTATTTTCAAATTTCAAGGATGGAATTTAAACTCCAATGGCGCAACAACTATGTTTTAAACCTGTTTCTTTAACTGGTTTGCTGTTGTAACTTGCTCTATGTTGATTTCAGTTTCAATTGAATAAACAGTTATATTCTCATGTCATGCACATTACAAGTGTTGTTATTGCTCTATAGTTTCCCACACTTATATTCTGTCTATTCTGCTTTGTCTTGAACAAATATTATTTGAATTGTGTCTCTATCTTGATTTGGCAACAAAAACTAGAATGATATAGACCATAAAGTGACCATGGTACATAGATATATGTTTATTTCATGCTGTTATCCTGTCCACTTCACTATTGAACTGATTTACCAAAATGAGTTTCATATACAACATGGTAAACCTATGATGTGTCTGCTTGTTTTTCTTTTAGAATGCGGACAAAATATTGGAGAACAATACCCCGTTATGCAATGGTAAAGGAATTAATGCAGATAAGGTCCAAGATAGTGAGACATCCCTGTCGTTCTCCAAGAAAGTTGATAAAAACTATCTTGACGATAGTGAGAGAACCCAAAAGTCTTGTCTTGATGTAGTGTTCGAGTTATTGGCCACTACTGCTGGCACAAGCTCTTCAAACTCGCTGCCTGAATCAGTTCATCTTCTTGAGTCTCAACTTCAAGTTGAAAGACATAGATCATATGTGCTACGACAGGAAGCTGAAGGACTGAGGAAGTCCTTGCAGAAATCAGACGAATACTTTCTGGTGCAACAGCAAGTGCTGGAGGATTTAAGCGCCAAACAAGAGAAAGTTAATAAGCTTGCTAAGCATCTTGCCAGCATTATGGGTACCAAGGATATTGTTTCTTGAGATCTTCTGAAGTGGTTTTAGTTGTGGACTTGTTTTCCTGTGGCGTTTATTTGCACTAGTCGCCAACTTTGACAACCAGTGTATATGATATGCTGCTTTGTTCCCTATATTTGCACTGGTGGCGAACTTTGATGCCCAGTGGATGTAATATGTATAATAGCCGTAATAGCCTAGCGTAAGTTGCTTGCTTATTTATTTCCTTGTTGTCTTGTTTATTTGTTTGCTTGTAGTCCGTGCAGTTCCTTTTCCGCGGTTTGCTAGTGGCCACAATAACCTATTCTTTAAAACTAGGCCACAATAACCATGGGCTACATATTTACTGTAGTTACCATGGGCCTCCTACGGGCCATAGAAACAATGGGCCTTGTATGGGTCATAGAAACAATGGGCCTTCTAAGGGCCATAGCATCAATGGGCCTTCTACGGTCCGTAGCACCAATGGGCCTTCTACGAGCCGTATCATCGATCGGCCAAACATGGGCCAATAACAGACCGCATTATGGGCCGTAAACGGGCTAGATTTGGAATCGTTTTTTCATGGGCCGACAATAACGGGCCCTTGTTAATCGACCGTATTTGATGATGCTATGAAAATGGACCAACGGATTAACGGGCCGCAAACGGGCCGATTGTAACCACGGACCGAATTTGGCCCACAAGCAGAAAAGGCCAGTAACGGGCCGTAAGTAACCGAATGCTAGAAATAAGCCCAAGCATAAATGCGCCCTGAGAAGGCCTAAGATAACACGGGTTGTAAACGACCCAATGGAATAATGGGCCGTTAGTGGGTATGAAGCGATACACTGTTCATTGCGGGCCAGATTCACTATGGGCCGTTAATGTGCCAAGAGTTACAAACGGCCTCGTATGGGACGAAAGACATCATGGTCCATACACGGGCTGGAATCATATTGGACGGCCCAAATGAAGCTACTGGGCTTAATTTCGATAGGCCGTAATGGGTCGTGAGTTAGCGGGCCGTAAATGGCTATATAGGAACAGGCTTTCCCTGAGCCGGCCCGTTACCTTTTGACCAAGTCAAACGGGCTGGCCTTTTCACCGGAATGGGCCTCTGTTGGGCCATGCCATGTGTCGACCTATCATAGGCGCCTCCAGTCCAATGAATGGATGACATCTGTCCCAACAGTGAGCCAACACGTGTTTCCTCCGGCCAATGACAATTTTACACGTGGAAAATCCTCATTGGTCCGGGCTGTTAACGGGTTATAGGATCCAAAACCGGACCCGATAGCTTAACGGAGACCCATTATGGTGGATGCCACGTGTCGGTCACCCTCGACGAAATCACTTCCATGACGCGCGATTTATTGTCATGGAAGTGGACACTTCCGTGATGATAATTTTGGTAATTTCATGGAACACTTCTACAACAGCACAGGTATGACTATCTTGATTATGTCATAAAATCGTCATGGATGTATATGTATGATAGAAAATGTGACCTACTATGACAAACACGTATCATCTTGTGATGTTGTATTACCGAGAGGGCCCAGAGATACCTCTCCGCCATACGGAGTGACAAATCCGAATCTTGATTCACGCCAACTCAATAGACACCTCCGGAGATACCAGACAAAGATATTTATGATCACCTAGTTACGTTGTGACGTTTGATAGAATACAAGGTATTCCTCCGGTATCCGGGAGTTACATGATCTCATGGTCGAAGGAATATGTATTTGACATTAAGAAAGCAGTAGCAATAAACTGAACGATCATATGCTAAGCTAACTAATGGGTCTTGTCCATCACATCATTCTTCGAATGATGTGATCACGTTAACAAGTGACAACACATGTCTATGGTTAGGAAACCTTAACCATCTTTGGATCAACGAGCTAGTCTAGTAGAGGCTCACTAGGGGCACAGTATTTGTTTATGTATCCACACATGTATTTAAGTTTCCGGTCAATACAATTCTAGCATGAATAATAAACATTTATCATGATTAAGGAAATACAATAATAACCACTTTATTATTGCCTCTAGGGCATATTTCCAATAACGCACGACTCTAGTCCAACCCCTTGTGATGGTCGGCTGCCAATCATATAGTTTGAGAGGTAATCTTGAGTAAAATGCTTCGGGAACCACTATTGTGGGCAATTAAAAGAAGGCTACACAGTGTTCTTACTTACCATCTCGGATTTCACTGTTGTCTTGCATAAAGTGTAAACAAATAGTTTAATTGACATATTTTGACCCATGTTAATAACAATATTTATCAGTTTCCTCACTTGAGGCTGGTTCATGAATATCTCATTGCCCCATACGCGGAAAGGGTCAAAGCGTGGATCTTTGGCAATCGCATATGTACCTAAAAGCACCAAGTTAATATTAGAAGCTAAACAATAATTGCACAATGATGTAGTACAACACTCCCTCCGTCCCATTATATATATAAGATCTTATTACATGTATAACTAGACATCATCAGAACATTAAGGTAACACTCTTCCTTGTTGCTATGTAGCCTGGGATTGCATATTTAGTCATTCAGTACAATGCATGTTGCTATGTAGCCTCAGATATATTAAATATGGCCCTAGTCAACCTACCGTTAAATGGGTTACATATATATTCAGTGAAATGTCCGATTTGATGATTAATCCCTTATCAGCCCCCTGGCTTTATGGTACTAGCTGTCGCTATCCTAAACAGTGAGTATATATAAGCAATGTGATGAAACTAACCTTGATGGAAAATAGCAACTGTTCCCAATATTGTCCTGTGTGAGTACATCTAAAGGCATGTTAAGCACAAGAGGCTAAACATCGACCAAATATATACATGGTAGACAACATAATCTCCAAATGATAGCTTAAGTGTGGAGGTTTAAGCACGCTAGTTAAGCAAAACAAGAAGTGGAAAGGTGTGTTAACTGCAACAAGCATAACATTTAAAAATAAGCAAATATGGTAATTCAAACTGGTATTGTGCAGGTCTAAAGTACACTAGTTATTGTTAAAAAATGGAAAGGCGTGTTAACTGCAACATCCTTAACGACAACCAAATATCATAATTCATAGTGGTATTGTTGCAACTGTTATTGATGAAACTGAACTGCATGGCAAATAGTTGCACATATATATAGAGCATCACATTGTGAATAACTAAAATAAACAAGGCATAAGGCCATCTCTAGCCGATCCCCTAAAAGTTAATAGAGTAAAACCCTTAGTGAGTATATATATACTCCAGCAATTTTTGGGCGTTTCTAGTCGATCCCCTAAACTTAACATTGTAAACTTCAATTTGATCAAGTTCAAAGCAGGTTCAACCAAAAGTAGCATGCGTTCAAACATAAACATAGATAGTTTTGCATAACCGAACATAAAACATAAATTAAAAGAAAATAAACTATGTTCGATCAAAGTGGAGGTCGAGCTAATCCTTCCTCGTCAGGTATGGTGTGCCGTGAGCTGGGTCCGGGCTAGTGCCGTCATCGGGGTCGTTGGGGAAGACACTCCTCCACTCATCGATGTCGATCTCCTCGTCCTTGCCGCCCACCTCAACACCCTCCGTGCCGCCGTCCTCGCCGCCTTCGACCTCGTCATCGAAAGAGAGCACGATAACCTCGCCGCCCTCCGTGCTAGAAAAGATCATCCGCTCCGCCTCCATGAGCTCCGGGTGCTGCCGGTGGAGCTCTTGCATGTAGACCTCGTCGGCGGCCTCAGCCTCGAGGCGCTCCCTTGCCTCATGGTCCTCCCGTTCCATAGCCGATCTGACCACCCCTCACACCAACGGGATGGGGTCGACCGGACGTGTGTCGAAGGGGAAATTAAGCTTAGCTGTTGCGCCATGGTAGCGGACCTGCCAGCGGTCGTACTCCATGGTCGTGAGCTCGGCAGTGTGGACGCTATCGAGCCACCGGTGGGTGTGGGTCTCCCAATCCGTAATCTTGGTGGTCCACGTCCCGCACCGCCGCTGCCGGACCCCGAGGTAGGACCTCGTCGATGACAGGGCCCGAGGAAGGACGGGTAAGTCCTCGAACCGACGTAGGGGCGTGGCGGCGGGCGAATCGGTTGACCGGTGACGTTGACTCGATAAAGATCCCGCAAAGGACGACGGGGACACTTCGGCGGCCACATCGCCGACGTTGGGCGAAGAGGCCACGATAAACCTCTTTTGGGCCATTAGTGTGACGCCCAGGTAATTAAGCTACAGTGAACCTCTGCTAAAGATGCCACGTCACCTCAATTACTATAGCTAATCTCACGTTAGTTCAAAACCGGTTCGAATTCAAATTCAAAATCAAGCAAACAATAAAAGTTTTCAAATATTAAAACTAAAATGTTTGGGTTGTGCCAAATAATGCGTAGGTAATTATGGAGAAGAAACCACACTTCTGTAAAGTATTCAAATGCACTAAAATAAATAAAACAGCAGCTAAACCTATTATAAATGCCCTTTTTGAAATTTATAAAAATGCGAACCAAATATTTTAAATACCAAGATATATTGTGGCGCTGGGCTAATTTGCAACCTCCATTTAGGCACTGGTCTTATAATTTTACAAAACTAAAAGCTATTAAAACTATAATAGAAAACAGAAAAGTGAAAATAAGATAAAAACAGAAAAGAATAAAAAAAAGAGAAACAAAACCCCTGCTGGGCCGTGGCCCAGCTGCCCACCAGGCCACAACCGACCGGCCCAACCGACCCCTGCTTAACCCCCCACTCCCACCGAACCCTAACCCATGTTCCCCACTCCCCCACTCGCCGCTCTCCCTCTACCCCCCTCTCCTCTCGATCCCATCTCGATCGGGAGGGGCCCGACCTCGACGCCTGCCCTCCTCACTAACCACGCCACGCTGCACTCACGACCTGCCTCGTCCTTGCAGCCCCTTCCTCGACCCGATCTGGCCGGCGCTCCGCTCCCGGCGCCGCCACGCGCCGCTGCCCGAGGACCTCGTCGCTGGCGCCGCCCCACCGTCGCTACCTCACCGCGCCTCATCGCCGCCGGCCTGCTTCCTCTTCGTCGGCGTCCCCGACCCCCACCTCGAGCACCACTGCCTCGTTCCCTACACACCATGGTGAGGCCAACCCCCGGCCTCTCTTTCCCTCCCTGCCTTGCTCACCGTCTCTGCTGCTAGCGCAGCCGCCGCCGCTCGGGCTCCTGCCCGCGACCAGCACGGCCCCGGCCGAGCCCGCTCGACCACGCGCGCGTGCGCCCTTGGCATAGCCCGCGCCCCGCCGCGCCTACTGTCGCCCGTTGCCGTGGTCCCTGCTACCTCCACCGCCTGCTCACGCCATCGCCACTCCACCGTGCTCATCGCACCGTCCGCCCGCTCCCAGCCCTGTCCCTTCCGCCTGCCGCACCCTCCGCCCGGGACGAGCAGCGCCCTCGCCGTGGCCTCGTCCCTGGCCGGCGCCCCCTGGCGGGCTGGGCAAGCGCCCAAACGGGCTGGGAATCAGCGCCCGCTAGCACCCGCCCCGCAATGGGTGAATACAAAGTCTGACCTTTGCTTGCAAACCGTGGCAGTGCTATCTCGAAGCATGTCCATGGTACTCCGATTTTCAACAAAAACATTTGAAGCCCAATGTTAAATGTTTCCTGCTCGATTATCCAAACACCGCTGTATGGGTAATGTCTTCATCAGATGCGGCCATATCATTGCTAGTTTGGCTTGAAAGCCATGAATCTTCGTTCATGGTAGGTCATTTTTTAGAACACTTTTTCAAGGAAACGCCGGTATTGCAAGTTTAGTATTTTTGCTAGTTGGTAGGCCACATTTGATGATGTGACGCGGTGGTCTCCCATTTTCTAGATTTTTTTTGAATTTTTTACGGTGTTTTCAAAAACCGGCCGATTTCATCGCGGCGGCCGTCCGTGGCTAGTGTTTGAGCTTTGCCAATCTGTTGTCGATTCTGTGATAAAATGCCTACCTGTGAAGCTAAAATTGATTTTTAGTGAAAATAACAGGCAAGCCATTGAGGACCCGCAGTTCAAATTCCAGCCTGTTCTAGCTGAATCGGCTGAAGGTGGTCTGAATGGCCGGGAGTAGCTACGAGGGTCGGAAATGCATGAAAACTCTCTCCCCTGCCTAAAGAGTTTACTACATTATATCCTGTCTTGGATATCATGCTCTGTTTGTCCTTGGGAAGGATATATCGCTGAAACATGTGTTTGACCACATTTTCCTTTCCATTGTTTTGTTTAATCTGATAATCATATTTTCCTTTCCATTGGTTGGTTTAACCTTTCTTGTGATCTATATGATCTAAGTAGTGATATTCTCCTGCTTATGTAAACACCTCAGTGTACAATTACATCAAGAAGACCTGTTACTATTGTTGATGACATTCCGTCCGCCGTCTCCGCTCCAGCCTGTCCTCCGCCTCGTCGCACCCTCCTCTGCCCCGGCCGGAGCCTGAGCCGCGCCCTCGCCGTGGCCTCGTCCCTGACCGGCGCCCCCTGGCGGGCTGGGCAAGCGCCCAAACGGGTTGGGCATCAGCACCCGCTAGCACCCGCCCCACAATGGCCTCTAGGCGAGGGGCCCCACGCCCCAGAACGGTTTTATAAAAATAAGAGAATTAATAATAATAATAAATTTAATTAATTAATTAATTAAATTAATTAACTAAATTAATCATGTTTAGTTAACCTAATTAACTAGTTAGTTTAATTAAACATTAATTAGATTACTTAAACCCTAATTAGACTAAACAGTCAATGACGATCGGGTCCCACACGTCAGTTTGACCCAGTCAACCCCCTGTTAACTGCTGATGTCATGCTGACGTCATGCTGATGTCAGCAAACACTATTCTGGATAATGTTAGTTTAAATTAATTAAATAAATTCTAAAAAAGATTTAAAACTTTAGAAAATCATATAAAATAAACCGTAGCTCGGATGAAAATACTTTTTACATGAAAGTTGCTCAGAACGACGAGACGAATCCGGATACGCAGCCCGTTCGTCCACCACACATCCCTAGCATAGCAAACACGCAACTTTCCCCCTCCGGTTCATCTGTCCTAAACACGTAACACCGGGATACTTTCCCGGATGTTTCCCCTTCACCGGTATCAGCTCATACCACGTTAGAACACGTCTAGCTCTGCTTGTTGTCCTGTTATGCACTTGCTTGCTATGTATTTACTGTTTCTCCCCCCCCCCCTCTTCTCTCCGATAGACCCCATGACGACGTTGATGCCCCTGTGGTCGACTACGTCACCGACGACCCCTCCTTCTTGTCTGAGCAACCAGGCAAGCCCCCCCCCCTTGATCACCAGATATCGCCTATTCTTCTCTATACTGCTTGCATTAGAGTAGTGTAGCATGTTACTGCTTTCGGTTAATCCTATACTGCTGCATAGCCTGTCCTTGCTACTACTGTTGTTACCTTTACCTGCTATCCTATTGCTTAGTATAGGATGCTAGTGTTCCATCAGTGGCCCTACATTCTTGTCCGTCTTCCATGCTATACTACTGGGCTGTGATCACTTCCGGAGGTGATCACGGGCATATACTATATACTTTATACTATTACATTACCCGTGATACTGTTCGGAGATGGGGGCTGAAAGGACAGGTGGCTCCATCCCGGTAGAGGTGGGCCTGGGTTCCCGACGGCCCCCAATCATTACTTTAGGCGGAGCGGCAGGGGCAGGTTGTGACCACCTAGGAGAGAGGTGGGCCTGGCCCTGGTCGGCATTCGCGGATACTTAACATGTTTAACGAGATCTTGGTATTTGATCTGAGTCTAGCCATTTGGTCTATACGCACTAACCAACTACGTGGGAAAGTTATGGGCACTCGACGTCGTGGTATCACCAAGCCTTCGTGACGCCGGGCCGACGAGCGGCTGCCGCTACCGGATTGGAACGTAAGCCTGCTCTTGTATTAAGGGGGCTAGTTCTACTTCCGCCGCGTTTAAACGTCTTGGTGTGCTAAGGCGATGGGCCTGCACCCTGTGCGCTTAGGTTTAGACCGGCGTCAACCTCTCTGTTGTGCCTAGGTGGGGCTGCGGCGTGTTGATCTTCCGCGGTCGGGCATGACCCAGAAAGTGTGTCCGCCAAATGGGATCAAGCGTGTTGGGTTATGTGGTGCACCCCTGCAGGGAAGTTAATCTATTCGAATAGCCGTGATCTTCGGTAACAGGGCGACTTGGAGTTGTACCTTGACCTTATGACAACTAGAACCGGATACTTAATAAAACACACCCTTCCAAGTGCCAGATACAACCCGGTGGTCGCTCTCTCTCAGGGTTACGAGGAGGGGATCGCCGGGTAGGATTATTGCTATGCGATGCTACTTGGAGGACTTCAGACTACTCTCTGCTACATGCTGCAAGGCGGAGGCTGCCAGAAGCGTAGTCTTTGACATGATTAGCTATCCCCTCTTATTCGGCATTCTGCAGCTTCAGTCCACCGATATGGCCCTTTACACATATATCCATGCATATAGTGTAGCTCCTTGCTTGCAGTACTTTGGATGAGTACTCACGGTTGCCTTGTTCCCCTTTTCCCCCTTTCTTTACCCGATTGCTGCGACTGCACGATGGAGCCCAGGAGCCGAAGCCACCGTCGATTTATTTACTCCTACTACCGGAGGTGCCTACTACTATGTGCAGCCCACGATGACGCGACGAGGAGTAGTTTAGGAGGATCCCAGGCGGGAGGCCTGCGCCTCTTTCGATCTCAGATCCCGGTTTGTGCTAGCCTTCTTAAGGCAAACTTGTTTAACTTATGTTTGTACTCAGATATTGTTGCTTTCACTGACTGCCTATGATCGAGCACTTGTATTCGAGCCCTCGAGGCCCCTGGCTTGAATTATGATGCTTGTATGACTTATTTATGTTTTAGAGTTGTGTTGTGATATATTCCCGTGAGTCCCTGATCTTGATCGTACACATTTGCGTGCATGATTAGTGTACGATTGAATTGGGGGCGTCACAATTAGTTCCTTGAGCTCCTCGGCACACGGGTAGAGGTTGACGATTGAGGCGGCGGTGATGGCGGCGACCTACCAATGGTTTCCAGCTGGGGAAGGGTGGTGTGTCTCTGTGTGAGTGGAGGTTTTGGGGTGTGTGTGGAGGGGGGCCAAAAGGTGGTGTTTGAGGAAATACCACGGCAACTAAAAATTTTACTAGGCGGGAGTAAAATGCCGGGGCTACTAAAATTTGGATCAAGGGCGAGCAGATATTTTTGAGATTGCGAGGGATGCAGAGGCGGGAGTAGGGGCTACTGAAAATTTAGATCAAGGGATAGAAGCAGAGCGGGAGTTACAGACATCACACACGGTCAAAACATACTAATCGTGTGCTATCAAATAGAAAAACCTCTAGGCGGGCAGGTATTTTTGAGATTGCGAGGGATGCAGGCGGGAGTAAAATGCCAGGGCTAATGAAAATATGAATCAAGGGATAGAAGTAGAGCAGGAGTAACAGACATCGCACACAGTCCACACATACTAATCATGTGCTATCAAACATAAAAACCTTCTAGGTGGTAGATATTTTCGAGATTGCGAGGTAGTAGATATTTTTGAGAGCAGGAGGAAAGCCTCGTGGAGCCCTACTGTCGGTGTACAAAACTAGGGGCACGTTTTTGTACCCCTTTACCTGTGCACGGGCAGTCGGAGCCACGCCCACGGCCACACCAAGCAGAGCGGAGGAGGTGAGCCAAGGTAAGACCGAAGCCCAAGACGAAGCAAAGCAACGACAAGGACCAAGGCCACAAAGATCAGATGGGCGAAGCAGGTTTCCCCGGCAAGGATCCTTGCTTGGGCGGCCCCGGCAAGACCCTTGCCGGGGCAGCTCGCCCACGCCAGCCGAGTGAGCCACCGTCGAGCCCACCAACACTCAACACATGTGTTGGGACAGGGCTCGGGAGGCACCTCTGTGGTGGCATGCAGATCTTTGTGAAGACAAAGAATAGTCCAGATCAAGTGAGGATGGGAAAGTAGCCATTCTCGCCGAAGGAACCCACAAGACCCCCGGCAAGATCCTTGCCGGTGACGCCTGCGCGCCCGCCGGGCCACCCGGCAAGGCCCTCGCCAAGAACGCTAGTAGGGCCACCATCAGGCCCGCACCAGCCAAGTCTCCACCGCCGTTCGCATGCAGCTGCCGACCCAACCAGCTGGGCAGGCACCTGCGTGGCTACATGCAGCCCTTCGTGGAGGCTCCACCACCGCGCCACCTCAGCTGCCTGCCTGCCTACATGGCACCGCATGCACCGCTGGCCAGGGCGCGTGTCGAAGCCTAGAGGAGCGGCGACGGACGGGACGGGCCTCGCCGCCGTCCCTGACAAAGTAAGAGGACACCTAAGCGATGCATTAAATGCACCTTGTCCTATAATACGATGGATAACCTCACGCCACTGTAGACCTTTCCACCTCCTGTGTGCCACTGTAGCAGCCCCTTTTTCCCATAAAAGGAGGCCCGAGGCGACCAGGAGAAGGTTTCGGCTTTTTGGAGCTCGTTACGCCCCGTAGCTAGCTCAAGAACACAGAATACATCCACCAAAGCAGGAGTAGGGTTTTACCCATCCTCGCGGCCCGAACCTGGATAAACGAACCGCGTGCTTCTCTGTCAGACAAGCTCTTCTCTCAACCCCGCGCCCCGCAACCGCAGTAGGGATTCTTGTGATCCCATAGGTGTCGTTTCTCACCGACATCTTTGGCGCGCCATGTAGGGGCGCAATTGTGAGAATCTGGTCTAGTAGTTAGCCTAGCGATTCTTCGTCGCCATGTCCCCTAAGAAGAAGACGGCCACGGCGATCGGCTCGTTGGGGGCCGAGCAGCCCGTGCCGGTGCGGACGAGCAGCGGACCGGTCGCGTACAGGACTCGGGCCGCAGCCCGGGAGCACCAGCACCACCCAGCCAGTCGGAGCCTGGCGAGCGGCGTCATTCATGCACCAGACGACTGGCTGCATGCCGCCGGACCCGAGGACAGAGCTGCACCCCCCGCAGGCGGCGCGAGGCCCTCCGGACGAGACCCTGGGCACCGCCGTCGGAAGAGCCCTGTGCGTCATCGGCAAGACGAAGGAGTTCAACACGCTCGCGGAAGCGCTGGTGAAAATGGCATGCAGCCGCTGGGTCGTGACGGAGCTCCTTCTAACATGGTTAGAAGTCGAAGAGCACCGCGATCCATTCAGCTGTCACCGCCACCCACGCCAGCGGAAGCCTTAGCGCGCGTGCAGCTGCTCCTCGACTTCCCTCCTGCTGCGGAGAAGCTCGATGAGTGGAGGGCCACTATCCGGAGCCTCGTCGCCGTCGCGAACAAAGACGATCCGCAACCGGCGGGGCCCTCGGATCGGCGCTCCACTGAACCACCACATGCCGGTGCTGGGAGGACCGGGGGAGCTGCGGCCACGGTGCACTCTCCTCCTACTCGCCAGCCGCCGCGGGCGTCAGCCCGTCACGACGACGCTGGAGATAACATCTCCATAGCGTCGTCCGATCAACGGACCCTCCGCGACCAGCGCCAGGTTCTTCGGGAGCGAGCTCATGAAGATGCTCGAACCACCATCGAGCGCCGATGCGAAACGCACCGCCAGTCGGACAAGCGGGCGGGACATGCTACGGACCACCCGGCACTGGGGGAGCCCGGCGGCCTACCTTACGAGGTGGGCTGCCCGGATTTCACCAGTGAGCTGAGGCAGTTCCAGTGGCCGTCCCACCGCACGTTCAAGCCCGACGTCGGCGAGAAGTACACCGGCAAGACCCATCCGTCCGAGTTCCTCCGCATCTACACCATCGCGATGCAGGCCGCTGGGGCTCGCGACGACAAGGTGCTTGCCAACTACTTCCCGCTACGCCAAACCCAATGTAATGTCTGGTTGATGCACTTGCCGGCGGACTCCATCTCTTCTGGTCAGATCTGTGCCATGAGTTCGTTGGCGCCTTCACAGGAGGCCACCAAGCTCATGGCCAGGCCAGTGATCTGCATATCATTCCCCGGAAGGAAGGGGAGACCCTGCGCAAGTACATCCAGAGATTCAGCCGGGTGCAGTACAACATCCCCGACGTTCATCCCGCCACTGTGATTAGCGCGTTCCATCATAACGTGTGCAATCGCAAGATGCGCAAGGAGCTGGCGATGACCAAGGTTAAAGATGTGGGCAAGCTCTACGTTCTGGCCGACAGGTGCGCCCAAGCTGAGGAGGGAAGGAAGTACCCCGGCGAAGACGCCGGCGCGGAAACTGACTCTACCGATGAGGACGTCGCCGCCCCGACGAAGAAGGGCCGACGTTGCAACAAGAAACGCAAAGGCAAGGCTGTGCTTGCCGTTGAGGGATCTGACAACACCGGTGCCGGCAAGAAGGTCAAGGCAGACACGGGGGGCGTAGATTTCACTAGTGGCTTCTCTCGAGAAAAATAGCATACGACGGGTAAACAAATTACTGTTGGGAAATTGATAGAACTTCAAATAATCATGACGATATGCAGGCAATGATCATTACATAGGCATCATGTCCAAGATTAGTAGACCGACTCCTGCCTGCATCTACTACTATTACTCCACACATCAACCGCTATCCAGCATGCATCCAGTGTATTAAGTTCATGGAGAAACAGAGTAATGCAATAAGAACGATGACATGTAGACAAGATCTATTCATGTAGGAATAGACCCCATCTTGTTATCCTTAATAGCAATGATACATACATGCCATTTCTCCTTCTGTCACTGGGATTGAGCACCGTAAGATTGAACCCATCACAAAGCACCTCTTCCCATGGCAAGAAAAATCGATCTAGTCGGCCTAACTAAACCAATTATTCGAAGAAGAAATACGAGGCTATAAGTAATCACACATATAAGAGATCAAAAGACTCAAGTAACTTTCATGGATAAAAACATAGATCTGATCATAAACTCAAAGTTCATCGGATCCCAACAAACACACTGCAAAAAAAGTTACATCAAATAGATCTCCAAGAGACCATTGTATTGAGAATCAAAAGAGAGAGAGAGAGAGAGAGGAAGCCATTTAGCTACTAAGTACGGACCCGTAGGTCTACAATGAATTACTCACGCATTATTGGAGAGGCACCAATGAGGATGATGAACCCCTTTGTGATGGTGTCTAGATTGGATCTGTGGTTTGTGGAATATTGCGGTATTTATAGAGCAAGGAGGCGGTGCGGGAGGCGGCCAAGGTGGGCACAGTGCACCAGGGCGCGCCTAGGCCTCTAGGCACACCCAGGTCAGTTGTGCTCCCCTCAGAGCCCCCCTTTGGTACTTCCTTGGCCCATCTTGTGTCTTCTTGTCCAAAAAAATCTCCAAAAATTATCACTGCATTTGAACTCTGTTTGGTATTGATATCCTGCAAAGTAAATAACTAGCAAAAAACAGCAACTGGCACTGGGCACTATGTCAATAGGTTAGTCCCAAAAATGATATAAAGTTTCTATAAAATGATTGTAAAACATCCAAGAATGATTATATAACAGCATGGAACAATCAAAAATTATAGATACGTTGGAGAAGTGTCAGGGACCTGTCGCATAAAGCACATAGTATTGCTAGTTAGCCACCCCCTATGAACCCACTTCCTGTCGGTGTTAAGGGAATCCTAAATACAAACGCATGCCCCCAAATAGCTAGGTCTGAAATCTCACCCTACCGTAACACTAAATCTATAGGAGTCCATCATGGTCAAACTTCCCCTTTTGCTTCCAGACAAAGGTGGACTGTGTGCCGACCCACAAAAGTGTGCTTGTGGCGCGAGACGGGTGATACAACATACGAACCAACTGCGGGTGGCCCTACTATATGTATAAAAAGGGTGTGGTGTGATATTTAACTACCATTCACAACTTTGAAGTGGCACGTGTGCCTCAAAAATTAACCGGACTTCCCCGACCCCACAGAGGTTGCAGGTAGTGCGAAAGCAAGCTCCCCACCCCCCACACACACGTCGGGGGGAGAGGGCATCTCACCGACATGTATTGTAACACGGACCAGGCAGAATCCAACTTGGTCGTATAACCTCTCTCGCTCATTATTGGTCAAAGTGATGGACGTCCACACGGCCCCGCAAAATGGGCTAGCTTGTCGCTGATAACCTCACGAGGGAGTGTCCGAAGAAAAAACCCATCCTGTGCATGTGGCTCAAACATATGTATATGGAAGTGGTGTGTGGTGTTTGAATACCCAATGTGCAAATTTTATGTGGCACCATGCTTTGGAACCGTAAAATCCCCACACTGAGCGAGGGTTCACGACGTGTAGCATGCGCCCAAACTTAATTAGGCCTGGAACGATCGACCTACTATACGGTACATGAACCAAAGAAGAAGAATCCACCCTGGTAACCATTCTCGTCGTCGACCAAACTGATGGACGTCCACGCAGGCCCACGAATATATAGGCTTACCACCGATAACCAAGTGAGTGAGAGTGTCCAGAGACAACCATTGCGTGCATATGTGTCCCAAACATATTTATTGGAGGTGCGTGATTGATACGTCTCCAACGTATCTATAATTTATGAAGTATTCATGCCATGTTTACAACAATTTTATATGGTTTTGGTATGATTTGATTAGAACTAACCCGGACTAACCGTTTTCAGCAGAACTACCATGGTGTCACCTATTACGTGTTATGATCCGTAAACCCCGGAGTGACAGTAGTCGGGATACTTTCCGGCGATGACCGTAGTTTGAGGAGTTCATGTATTCACTATGTGCTAATGCTTTGCTCCGGTTCTCTATTAAAAGGAGGCATTAATAACCCTTAGTTTCCTTATGGACCCCACTACCACAGGAGGGTAGGAAAAAGATGTCATGCAATTTCTTTCCATAAGCACATATGACAACTTACGGAATACATGCCTACATTATATTTATGAAGTGGAGCTAGTGCCGTATCGCCCTAGGTTATGACTGTTATATGATGAATATCATCCAACAAATTCACCGGTCCAATGCCTACAAATTTCTCTTATATTGTTCTTGCTAAGTTATTACTACTACTGTTACCATTACACTTGCTACAAAATCATTGCTATCACTATTAATGTTACTATTGTTGTTGCTACTACTATCAAAGATATCATATTACTTTGCTACTGATCACTTTGTTGCAGATAATTAATCTCCAGGTGTGGTTGAATTGACAACTAAGCTGCTAATACTTGCAAATATTCTTTGGATCCCCTTGTGTCGAATCAATAAATTTGGGTTGAATACTCTACCCTCGAAAATGGTTGCGATCCCATATACTTGTGGGTTATCAATGGTCACCAACGTCTGGAGTGTATAAGGATGCCGTTGAAGCGCACCATCGGAGGGAGTGGCGACGCCGGGGCTGTTGTAGCACCCGCGCAATGCGTGAAGCTGGGCATAGTGATTGCCGTCGCCGCCGACGAGGTCTCGCGCAGGCAGCAACACGACCATGACTTCGTGGCGCCGTCGTGCCCCCCCGCCCCCCAGCCAGAGCCGAAGGTCAACAGCAAATCCGGCAACGACTGCGACTCCCATGGAAAACCGGTTAGTAATCTATACCCATTTGTGCGGTAAACATGTCATGCGTTTTCTATGGTTACTCCCCCATGATGACCCACAAGTATATGGGATCAATCGTAGTCATTTCGATAAGTAAGATGTTGGACCCAACGAGGAGCAGAAGGAAATGACAAGTGGTTTTCAGCGGGCACTACAAAAATAATACACTTGCGTGATGATACGTGTTTGTCACAGTAGGTCACGTTTACTGTCATGCATGTACATCCATGAAGATTTTCTGACAGAATCAAGATAGTCATACCTATGTTGTCGTAGAAGTGTTCCATGACATTACCAAAATTATCAGCACGGAAGTGTCCACTTCCATGACGATAAATCGCGCGTCACACAAGTGCTTTCGTCAAGGGTGACCTACATGTGGCATCCACCGTAACGGGTCGCTGTTAAGCTATCGGGTTCCGGTTTGGATCCGATAACCCGTTAACAGCCCGGACCAATGGGGATTTTCCACGTGTAAAATTCTCAATGGCCAGAGTAACCATGTGTCGGCTCACCATTGGGACAGATGTAATCCACTCATTGGACCGAAGGCGCCTATGATTCATCGACATGTGGCACGGCCCAACAGAGGCCCATTCCAGTGAAAAGGATGGCCCATTTGACTTGGTCAAAAGGTAGCAGGCCGGCCCACGGAAAGCCTGTTAACGGCCTGTTTGCATATAGCCCATTTACAGCCCGCTAACTCATGGCCTATGGGAATTTGGCCCAGTAGCGTCATCTTGGCCGTCCAATATGATACCAGCCCGTTGTAACTTCCGACCCATGTCTGGCCCATGACGTCTTTCGTCCCATAGGACGCCCTTTGTAACTCTAGCCCCATTAAAGGCCCGAGATGAAACTGGCCCATAATGAACAGTGTATCACTTTATATCCATTAACGGTCCATTATTCCGTCGGCCATTTCCAGCCCGTGTTAACTTTCGGCCTTCTAAGGGCCCATTTATTCTTGGGCTCATTTCTAGAATTTGATTAGTTACAAATCCGTTCTTGGCCTGTTCCGCTTAGGCCAAATTCAGCCCGTGGTTACATTCGGCCCGTTTGTGGCCCGTTAACCCGTTGGGCTGTTTTCGTAGCATTATCAAATACGGCCTATTAACGGCCCATTATGGTCCACGAATAGTACGACCTATGTTTGGCGAAATGATTATACGCCCCGTAGAAGGCCCATGGATCCTACAGCCCGTAGAAGGCCAATGGATCCTACAGCCCGTAGAAGGCCCATGGATCATATGACCCGTAGAAGGCCCATGGATCCTACGGCCCGTAGAAGGCCCATGGATCCTATGGCCGTAGAAGGCCCATAGATCCTACGGCCCGTAGAAGGCCCATGGATCCTACGGCCCGCAGGAGGCCCATGGTTACAACAGTCCGTGTGTTGCCATGGTTATTGTGGCCTAGTTACCAAAATAGGTTATTGTTGCCACTAGAAAAACACAGAAAAAGACCTGCAGTGACTACAAGCAAACAACTAAACAAGACAATAAGGAAATAAATAAGCAAGCAACTAACGCTAGGCTATTACGACTATTACACATATTACATCCACTGGGCATCAAAGTTCACCACCAGTGCAAATGTAGGGAACAAAGCAGCATATTACATACACTGGCCGTCTAAATTGGCCACCGGTGGAAATAAACGCGGCATCAAAACAAGTCCATAACTGAAACAACATCAGAAGAGCTCAAGAAACGTTATCCTGGGTATCCACCATGCTGGCAATAAGCTTAGCAAGCTTATTAGCTTTGTCCTATTTGGCGCTAAAATCCTCAACGCTTGTTATTGCACCAGAAAGTATGCATCTGAATGCTCCAAGGACTTCAGCAGTCCTTCCGCTTCTTGTCGCAAAGACACGGTGATTGATGCCTTTCACCTTGTAGTTGAGACTCAAGAAACCGAACTGATTCGCATAAAGTGAGTTTGAATAGCTTGTGCTAGCGGTAGTGGCCAAGAATCGAACACTAAACCAAGACAGACTTTGGGGTTGTCTCACTCTCTTCAAGATAGTTTTCCTTAGTTGTTTTATCGCCTTTGTTGGAGACCAACAAGGATGTCTCACTATCCCGAACCTTATCTACATTACTTCCTTTACCATTGCTTAATAAGGCACTCTTCCCCAATATTCTCACAAGATTCTAAAAGAAAAAACAAGGCATACATAACATGTTTAGCATGTACTAGTATATGAAACTCATTTCGGTGAACCAGTTCATTAGTAAGGTGGACAAGATTAAACTACCAAGTCTTCTATTGCCAAGTAGTACATTATAAAAGCATCAAACAAACATATATCTATGTCCTATGATCACTGCATTGTCTTGCCAAATCAAAATAGAGACACGGTTCAAATCATATCAGTTCAAGAGAAAGCATCATTGAAAGGATACAAAGCATGGGAAACTACACGACACAATAAGATTTCAGATGGGTACCACGGGTCTACATGTACAACAACACTATTGGCTCGATTGTGATGCTAGTAATGTGCATGATATGAAAAGTCAACTGTATACACAATTGAAATTGACATCAACAGAGCTATTTATAAGAGAAAACCTATTAAAGAAACATGTGTAAACATACTTGTTGTGCCATTGGATTTTCGACTGGATCCTTCAATTTAAAATAAGTTTTATGAGTAAATATAGTGATACAAGAGCAAAGCAGTGTGCACGATAGCAATGGAATCTTGAATGAGAATAGTTGTTCTTCAGGTTTAAGCACTTGCTCTACATGAACAAAGTACAGTAAGATGCAAGAATATAGTACTTAAAAATAGAAAATCAGCTCATAGACCTTACCACATTCTTGGTTCAGGACCAGTACAGAATAGGGCGTTCCCAGTCATCATCTAGTAAATGTGTCTCAGGAGAACGTAAGGCAATTTGATGAGTTTCTTTGCCAGTGAAGTACGTTTTCTTCAGGTAATTCTGATACTGCCACCAAGCATTCTTGAAGATGGCAGAGGTATTAGCACATGTTACCTCATCCTGAGTTTCCAAATCGGTCCTTCTCTATAGAGAAAAATGGGAAATTTTGATGAATTATAACCATCATGGAGGTAGAATGTATGGGACAAAGCAAAGTAATTGACATGAATAACATTACTTACACATAACTCCTGGACAAACACCTGCAACCGGCATTTTCCTTCATCTTCAGTATAATATTTCCATGATGGGAAGATACGCACATAGGATTTAACAACATCAAATGCGATAGATGCTAAACTACGACTGGCTGGTTGTGCTTCCTCCACAGGAATAGGTGTACTAACTGGTGGAGTTGGGGTTCGCCGTGGTAGTACTGGCGCTTTGGGCACTAGAGCTGCCTTACTAACTGCTCTTGTTTGGGAGCTGTGTGGTGGAGATGGTGTTGTGTCAATAGGAACTGGGTTACTATCTGTCGGGGTTGGGGTTAGATTGGGTGAAGCTGGTTCTCTGTCCAACGCAGTAGGGGTACAATCTGCGAGAGTCTGGGTTATGTGTGGTAGGGCTGGTTCTCGTGCATGTACAACCGGGGTGCTATCTCCACCAAGAGGTAGCACTGTTTTATTTGAAGACCATGTTTTTACTCCGCTAGATACTGCCATTACCCGCTCCAATTCAAATGGTCGATAAACAGAAACATAGTTGAATGTACAAACATTGTATGAGAGACAGATGCAATAGATAGTTTGGAAAAAAGAGGGCATGAAATAGTTGACATGTATATTGTTTAACTAAAATGGATAGCATGACATAATTTCACATATATGATGTCTATCTAAACTTGATAGCATAGCATAACATAATTCAAAGATATGATGACTAACTAAACATGATCACATGACATAATTCACATACATGTTATCTAAGTAACCAGGATCGCATGATTTAATTCACATATTTGATTTATATGCTAAGCAGAGGGCATTCACATATATGATGTCTGAACTAAGAACATGGTGTTGAATATTGTGTATATGATGTCTAAACTATGCAATGCAAGACACCATATGCATGATCTGAAAGCAAAGTATAACTGCGCTAAGTTAGAGAATACACCTCGGTGGGGGAATAGGACTGGTCATCTGCCTCTCAATACATCTCGAGGAGCTATCGGGACCCAAAGAAGAGATCTGCTTGACAGTAGCACTATCTGCTCTGAAGGCCTTGTTTTCACTCTAGATTTTTCCATCACCCACTCAAATGGCTAATTCACAGGAAGAGTAGCTTAATGTACAAACATTGTCGACAAATGGAAATGTAATGAAGAAAAGGATGGGCAAGGTATCATTCAAATATATGATGCCTCGTTAAACAGGATGGCATTGCACATTCCACATATATTATGGCTAGCTAAAAGACATGAGACTGCATAATTCCCATATATGATATAGAAACTAAACAGGTGGCATTACAGAACATGTCTAAACTAAGTAGATGACATATATGATGCCTAAAGTAGGCACTAGAAGGCAACATATGCATGATATGACTAACATCATCATGCCAAGTTAGAGGAAACACCTTGGGGGTAAATAGGAGTGGTCACCATGCAGATCTGCCTCAGAACAGATATCTTCCTCTGGATTACAATCTAGAGAGGGAGAGGGTTTGCCATTGAAGCCACCATGGAGCGATGTCTGCATGACATTGTAGTGTCGCGCAAAACCCTTCTCTTTTTCTCTACATGTTCAACATGACTGTGTACAATATCTGACATGCATACGAAAAAAATATAGTGACATTATGTAAGGAGAGCATGCAGAAATCTAGATTGATGGTAACAACCAGTGGATGGATCCAAAAATAATGGTAGCAGGCTGATGGTTGCTTTACTTTAATAAAAAGACAGATGATGATTGTGATACGTCTCCAACGTATCTATAATTTTTTATTGTTCCATGCTATATTATATTCTGCTTTGGACATTGTTGGGCTTTATTATACACTTTCATATTATTTTTTGGACTAACCTATTAACCGGAGGCCCAGCCCAGAATTGCTGTTTTTCGCCTATTTCAGAGTTTCGCAGCAAAAGAATCCAAATGGAATGAAACCCTCGGGAACGTGATTTTCGGAACGAACGTGATCCAGAGGACTTGGACCCTACGTCAAGACATCAACCAGGAGGGCACGAGGCAGGGGCGCGCCTACCCCCTGGGCGCGCCCTCCACCCTCGTGGGCCCCCTGTTGCTCCAACCGACGCATTCTTCCTCCTATATATACCTACGCACTTCAAACTACGGACACGGAGCCAAAAACCTAATTCCACCGCTGCAACCTTCTATACCCGTGAGATCCCATCTTGGGACCTGTTCCGGAGCTCCGCCGGAGAGGGCATCGATCACGGAGGGCTTCTACATCAACACCATAGCCTCTCTGATGATGTGTGAGTAGTTTACCTCATACCTTCGGGTCCATAGTTATTGGCTAGATGGCTTCTTCTCTGTTTTTGGATCTCAATACAATGTTCTCCCCCTCTCTCGTGGAGATCTATTCGATGTAATCTTGTTTTGCGGTGTGTTTGTTGAGACCGATGAATTGTGGGTTTATGATCAAGTTTATCTATGAACAATATTTGAATCTTCTCTGAATTCGTTTATGTATGATTGGTTATCTTTGCAAGTCTCTTCGAATTATCAGTTTGGTTTGGCCTACAAGATTGATCTTTCTTGCAACGAGAGAAGTGCTTAGCTTTGGGTTCAATCTTGCGGTGTCCTTTCCCAGTGACATTAGGGGCAGCAAGGCAAGTTTGTATTGTTGCCATCGAGGATAACAAGATGGGGTTTATATCATATTGCATGAGTTTATCCCTCTACATCATGTCATCTTGCTTAAAGAGTTACTCTGTTCTTATGAACTTAATACTCTAGATGCATCTTTGGATAGCGGTTAATGTGTGGAGTAATAGTAGTAGATGCAAAAGGTGAGTCGGTCTACTTGTCTCTTGACGTGATGCCTATATACATGATCATACCTAGATATTCTCATAACTATGCTCAATTCTGTCAATTGCTCAACAGTAATTTGTTCACCCACCGTAATACATATGCTCTTGAGAGAAGCCACTAGTGAAACCTATGCCCCCCTGGTCTATTTTCCATCATATTAATATCCCGACAACAAGCTATTTCTGGCGCCGTTTTTATTTTTTTTCTTTACTTTGCATCTTTATCATAAAAATACCAAAAATATTATCTTATCATATCTATCATATCTCACTCTCGTAAGTGACCGTGTAGGGATTGACAACCCCTGATTGCGTTGGTTGGGAGGATTTATTTGTTTGTGTAGGTGCGAGGGACTCGTGCGTGGCCTCCTACTGGATTGATACCTTGGTTTTCAAAAACTAAGGGAAATACTTACGCTACTTTGCTGCATCACCCTTTCCTCTTCAAGGGAAAACCAACGCAAAGGCTCAAGAGGTAGCAAGAAGGATTTTTCGCACCGCTGTCGGGAGGCCTACACCAAGTCAAGTCAAGATTTTATTTCCCGTCAACGAGCCATTTCTGGTGCCGTTGCCGGGGAGTCTACACAAAAGTCAACATACCAAGTACCCATCACAAACCCTCATCTCCCGCATTACATTATTTGCCATTTGCCTCTCGTTTTCCTCTCCCCCACTTCACCCTTGCCATTTTATTCGCCCTCTCTTTTCCGTTTGCCTCTTTTCCGTTTGCTTGTCGTTATGGCTAGTCTATCTTATCCGTTGACTCCCGAGAATGAAGTTCTAAATTTTAAGCAAAGGGAGGGAGAAAATGTAGAAGACGCTTGGTATAGAATTTGCAATGCTCAAAATAGATCTACCCGGAAGCAATCTACTTTCGTTCTTCTCCGCAATTTTTATGTAGGCGCTACTCCTTGGTACAGATATATCCTTGATACCATTACCGGAGGGAATTTCTTGGGTAGCCATACTTTTGATTCTTATAATGTTATGATAGATTTGTTTGGCTCACCACCTCTTTTGGTTAATGGAACTATGTTAACTTTGGAGCATGTAATGCAAAGACTTGAAATTATTGAAAATAAAGTTGCTACTGTAGAGTTAATTGAAAATTTGGATAAAAAATCCACAACCAAATTACCCAATATGGATCTAAAGTAGGAGTCACTTTGAAAAATATTAAGGAGAAGGAACCCATAGTTAATGAAAGAATAAATCAAGATTCCACTAGAATCGATAAACTTGAGGGTATCATTACCAACTTGGGAACCGATTTTTCTTCCGTAAAGAATACTCCAAGTCCTCCTACTAAAATTGCCAAGCTTATGTATGTTCCTAAAAACAAGGGTGAATCCTCTAGTAAGGAAACTGCGGATCTCAAATCTATAAGTATTCGTCCCAATCTTTTTGCTATCATTAAGGAACCATTTGCTACAAATGAATTTTTCGATTTTGTGCCTAGGAGATTGATAATTAATAAAAATAAAGAAACTCCCAAGGGTGGTAGATGTCTTATTAAACAGTTGCCTACCAAAGATGGCAATACCTAGATCTATCCTTGTTTTTATGCCTAGCTAGGGGCGTTAAACGATAGCGCTTGTTGGGAGGCAACCCAATTTTATTTTTATTTTTTTTATTTTTTTGCTTTTTGCTTATGTTTAGGAATAAATATTTTATCTAGCCTCTGCTTAGATGTGTTTTTATGTTTTAATTAGTGTTTGTGCCAAGTTAAACCTATAGGATCTTCTTGGATGATAGTTATTTGTTCTTGCTGTAAATTCCAGAAACTTTATGTTCACTAAAACAATTGTTAAAAATCACCAGAACGTGATAAAATATTGATTCCAATTGCTTATGATCAATAAACAAATTTTATAGGTCGTCCTATTTTGTATGAATTTTTTGAGTTCCATAAGTTTGCGTTAGTTACAGATTACTACAGACTGTTCTGTTTTTGACAGATTCTATTTTTCGTGTGTTGTTTGCTTATTTTGATGAATCTATGGCTAGTAAAATAGTTTATAAACCATAGATAAGTTGGAATACAGTAGGTTTAACACAAATATAAATAAATAATGAGTTCATTACAGTACCTTGAAGGGGTCTTTTGTTTTCTTTCGCTAACGGAGCTCACGAGGTTTTCTGCTGAGTTTTGTGTTGTGAAGTTTTCAAATTTTGGGTGAAAGATTTGGTGGATTATGAAACAAGGAGTGGAAAGAGCCTAAACTTGGGTATGCCCAAGTCACCCAAGATAATCTAAGGACACCCATAAGCCAAAGCTTGGGGATGCCCCGGAAGGCATCCCCTCTTTCGTCTACTTCCATCGGTAACTTTACTTGGAGCTATATTTTTATTCACCACATGATATGTGTTTTGCTTGGAGCGTCTTGTATGATTTGAGTCTTTATTTTTTAGTTTACCACAATCATCCTTTCTATACACACCTTTTGAGAGAGTCACACTTGATTCAGAATTTATTAGAATACTCTATGTGCTTCACTTATATCTTTTGAGTTATATAGTTTTTGCTCCAGTGCTTCACTTATATCTTTTAGAGCACGGTGGTGGTTTTGTTTTATAGAAACTATTGATCTCTAATTCTTCACTTATATTATTTTGAGAGTCCTAAAAAACAGCATGGTGGTTTGCTTTAACAATAATAGGCATTCAAGATTAGTAAAGAAAAAAAAATTCTTATGAGTGTGTTGAATACTTTGAGAAGTTTGATGCTTGATAATTGTTTTGAGATATGAAGATGGTGATATTAGAGTCATGCTAGTTGAGTAATTTTGAATTTGAGAAATTCTTGTGTTAAAGTTTGTGATTCCCGTAGCATGCACATATGGTGAACCGTTATGTGATGAATTCAGAGCATGATTTATTTATTGATTGTCTTCCTTATGAGTGGCGGTCGGGGACGAGCGATGGTCTTTTCCTACCAATCTATCCCCCTAGGAGCATGCGCGTAATACTTTGCTTTGATAACTTATAGATTTTTGCAATAAGTATATGCGTTCTTTATGACTAATGTTGAGTCCATGGATTGTACACACTTTTCTTCCTTCCACCATTGCTAGCATCATACACCCACCATATACCTTCCTCAAAATAGCCACCATACCTACCTATTATGGCATTTCCATAGCCATTCCGAGATATATTGCCATGCAACATACCACCGTTTCGTTTACTATGACACGCTCCATCATTGTCATGCTGCTTCACATGATCATGTAGTTGACATTTTATTCGTGGCAAAGCCACCATTCATAATTCTTTTCATAATTCTTTCATACATGTCACTCTTGATTCATTGCAGATCCCGGTACACTGCCGGAGGCATTCACATAGAGTCATATTTTGTTCTAAGTATTGAGTTGTAATTGTTGAGTTGTAAGTAAATAAAAGTGTGATGATCATCATTTTTAGAGCATTGTCCCAAGTGAGGAAAGGGTGATGGAGACTATGATTCCCCCACAAGTCGGGATGAGACTCCGGACGAAAAAAAGAGGCCATAATAAAAAAAAGGAGAAAAGGCCCACATAAAAAAATGAGAGAAAAAGAGAGAAGGGACAATGTTACTATCATTTTTACCACACTTGTGCTTCAAAGTAGCACCATTATCTTCATGATAGAGAGTCTCCTATGATATCACTTTCATATACTAGTGGGAATTTTTCATTATAGAACTTGGCTTGTATATTCCAATGATGGGATTTCTCAAAATGCCCTAGGTCTTCGTGAGCAAGCGAGTTGGATGCACATCCACTTAGTTCCTTTTGTTGAGCTTTCATATACTTATAGGTCTAGTGCTTCCGTTGCATGGCAATCCCTACTCACTCACATTGATATCTACTAATGGGCATCTCCATAGCCCGTTGATACGCCTAGTTGATGTGAGACTATCTTCTCCCTTTTTTGTCTTCTCCACAACCACCATTCTATTCCACATATAGTGCTATGTCCATGGCTCACGCTCATGTATTGCGTGAAGATTGAAAAAGTTTGAGAACACTAAAGGTATGAAACAATTGCTTGGCTTGTCATCGGGGTTGTGCATGATTTAAATATTTTGTGTGGTGAAGATAGAGCATAGCCAGACTATATGATTTTGTAGGGATAACTTTCTTTGGCCATGTTATTTTGAGAAAACGTAATTGCTTAGTTAGTATGCTTGAAGTATTATTATTTTTATGTCAATATTAAAAAAATTTCTTGAATCTTTCGGATCTAAATATTCATACCACAATTAAGAAGAATTACATTGAAATTATGCCAAGTAGCATTCCACATCAAAAATTCTGTTTTTATCATTTACCTACTCGAGGACGAGCAGGAATTAAGCTTGGGGATGCTTGATATGTCTCCAACGTATCTATAATTTTTTATTGTTCCATGCTATATTATATTCTGTTTTGGACATTATTGGGCTTTATTATACACTTTTATATTATTTTTGGGACTAACCTATTAACCGGAGGCCTAGCCCGCATTGTTGTTTTTGCCTATTTCGAGTTTCGCAGAAAAAGAATATCAAACGGAGTCCAAACGGAATGAAACCTTCGGGAACGTGATTTTCGGAACAAACGTGATCCAGAGGACTTGGACCCTTAATTCTTTTTCCCCACGCACCGATAGACTTACCTCACTAGTTATGCCTCCCCCTTTCTCGGACACACGACGATTGATCTTCCCATGTAGTTATGTCTGCTTACCACAACCATATCTCCCCCATCATAATCCTTGCATACCTCTCGACCCGTCTCTCACACGCACATGCATAGACAGGCAGACATCTCCGTCCCTCTTTTATTGATATTGCACTCGTACCCTCCGGTTGTCTAGCAGGCCTCTCCCACCATTTGTGAGAAGCAACTCCACCACCAACCCTCCAACACTCTACCTTTGTCTTTCTCCCAACCTTATTCCTCTGCTACACATATGCATGGATGTCGATCGATCTCCCTCAATACATAGCCAGGTCTCTCTCCTTCTCCACACATATACTAGTCGATCTACCTCTCTATAGTTAGGTCTCTGCCCCCTCCCCCCCCCCCACACACACACACCGATAGTCCAACGCTGTAGGTAGGTATCCATGCCACAGAGAAAGACTACACCTCTGCCCTCTCAAATTCTAGTAGGCCAGCTGCCATGTATCATTGACGTGGGCAAACACAAATTGGATGGCACTCTTTTATCGATCGTGCAACCACACACTTCATCCCTGTTTTTCATTCTATCAATATCTCATGCCGATGATCCCTCCACTCTCTTCTCGTGGATCGCTCCCGCTATATATGATATATCCATGACTCTGTTTCACACACATTGCATATGTTACGTTTTTTGTTTGAGATATCATGGACACATTGCCTCTATTTCGCACAAACCATCTCTCTCACACCCACCCACGTATGTACCTGCACCTAAAGAAGAGGTGCACGCACGACGCACGTACTCATGCCTCGTTCCTGGCCACACTCGTGCGCGTACAAGGTGGAGTTCATTTCTGTACGAAAAGGCAGCCCACGTGATAATTTGATGCATGTAGCGATTGTTTACTCGAAGGAGGGTCATGTACCACGCGTAGACGGAACAAAGTTTAACTTGATGCATTAGTATTAAATAAATTTATATTCCTCAATGACACATATAGAATATAAAATGATTGTCATCGGGAAAAAAGAAAAATCCTCTTCACTCTATACAATGGAGCCTGCCTGTCGGGGTTTATCTCTCGTCACACCATCTCACACAAGGCGGCGGTGGCCTCTCTCTCTCACCGTTGGTCACTGATCCAACCGCATCCCGTCCGCCGGCGGAAAGGGGGGGATGTGCATCGTTTCTCCGTTCGACGGTGTTGAGGCAGCACGTCCCGATCTGTGGTACCCGCCGTTCTATCTGACCAAGCTCCGACGCAGTAGGGCCTTCGCCACTTGCTCCCTGCAGCAGTATGGGAAGATCCCGGCCGCTGGCGCCCTCCTAGTTACATCTCGGCGACCCTCAGGTACAGCTTCCTCTGGCCTTTCTCCACTTCCCATCTTCCCACATTGCTGCATGTGGATCTTCTTTAGTTGTTTGCTTAAAACATATCTCGGCCGGTGTACTTTCCATCCTGCAATCTCGTCCTCAAACCATTTCTGATAAACCACCACGCTCCTATCTTTCCCTTATTACATGGAATATGCTTCTTTTTTTTGGCGTATGTGTCTTCAACTCGTGTTATTGGGCAGTAATTGTTTCCTTCCTGCCACCTTTTGCAAACAAGGCTATCCATTGCACCTCGTTGCTATTGCGACCTTTTGTTGAACTGCACAAATCACTTTTTTCTTAAGAGTGTTTCATGCAGTTCCGCCAAAATGTCACACGGGCATCGTTTTTACATTTCTATGGGACTGCAGAAATGGAGATTGGATTTCCTATCCTCCTCATCCAACTCCGTGCCTAATCTTCTCCAACAAGTAGTTAGTCCTAAACAGAGATCGCAGAGGTGATCAGCTTCTATTTGTGTGTGTTATGTTTCATCATCTAGTTCCACTATTATTGTAATCACACTGACTGGATATCTTTGCAAACAGGGATGGTCAGCTCGATTTTAGTGGAGCTGCACAAAATGATCGGATTATGATGTCCTCCATACACCTCATTTTTTGGCTACAGAGCTGGGTGAAACTAGCTGCAAACCAATAAACACTGTACCCAGGAAATGGAGCATGCCTACGAACAACATCGATCAATTATATATTTTTCCTTTATTTGTACACCTTCTCACAACTTTGTCTCATGTTGTGATGTGAATATTTGCGCTGATCTGCGAACCATTGAGATGCATTAGCAGCCATGGTAGTTTCATTTGTGTTTGATGGAATGTTGTAACGAGACAATCTTGAGGCAAGATGACACATGAATCCTAAGTTGAAACCTTTTTTTCCTGCGGGAACCAAAGTTGAAACCCTCATAGCATCACAATACAATTTCATTAAAATTATGCATACGTATAAACAAATCCTGAAGGAATTATAGCAATGCCAGAAACAATTCAACTTTGTTTCGCCGACATGTGGGACATCGTTCATCTAGCTCCACCTGCCATGCAACAATATTGAGTGCACAACTGCAGGGAGAGATTCACCCCGGTCGTTGCGCTGCAATAGTAATGACTACTGAGCAGTCAAATCACAGAGCCCCACCTTCGCCATAGTAAGTTGCTCGGACGAAGCAACCATCATTTCTCTGTTCGTTGAATCCGCTGGTACTCTCATATTCCCAGAGTAATAACTTGCTCCGGCGAAGCAACCATCACTTTACCTTTCCCACAGTAAGTACTACCTCCTTTTTTTATTCTAGAAACAACCACACGCGAATATTAGATGGTAGCAGCACAACAACTGAATCAAAAATCGAAACCAAGCAATGAACTACTACTAATGGTGAGCGTTTGCTAGTATCATGTACTCTGTCTCTCCATGTATATAGGGCTTAGTGTGTTTTCTGAGACTAACTTTGGCCCTGTTTGGATCCATGGGTTAGAGTTAGTTTGAGATAGTTGGGGCTCAAATAGCCCTAAAGTATCCAGACATGAGGGTTAAATTGGAGCAAGTTGCACCAAACCCACCCAAAAAAAACTATCCCACCCAAGAGGTGCTAATTGGAGATAGTTCTCATTGGGCCCACTAAAAATCACTTTTCTCTCTCTATCCCGCCAGCCAAGTGGTGCTAAGACTAGCCACAATGGGTAATAACATAGACTAGTAACATGCATATGTTACTAGTCTATGGTACTACCTCTATAGTGGATAGTAACATATGTGTGGTAACATGCAACACTTCATTTATTAGACTATAGACTCATCTTGCCTTGATATGCGTGATGTTACTCATACTACTAGTACTATGTTACTCCCTCCTTCCGTCTATATAGGGCCTAATGCGTTTTTCGAGGCTAACTTTGACCAAATGTCAGAGCAACAATAAATGACATGCAACTTACACAAAAGCATATCATAAAATTCGTATGTGAAAGGATCTTCCAATGATATGATTTTTAAGTTATAAATCTCATGTACTATTAATCCCGTCAATAGTCAAAGGCGGTCTTGAAAAACGTATTAGTCCCTATATAGATGGAAGGAGGGAGTACCACTTTCCTCTCTTTCTTCATTTATTGCTTGCCACATCAGCTATTTTATCTAGATATGTGTGATGTTACTACCTATGTTACTCCCACTGTGGGTAGTCTAATTGGAGCTAGTTATGATGGGGCCCACTGAAAAATCACCTTTCTCTCTCCATCAAGTGCATTTATTGTCAATTTAACCATGTCACAAAACACCTCTTTGGCTACAGTTAGTTCAGGGTTAGTCATGAGTTAGTCTAACCTCTCGCTAAGTTACAAGATCCAAACAGAGCAAGCGATATAGGACATGCAAGTTGCTCAAAGCATACCGTCAAATTCGTACGTGAAAGGATCTTTTTTTTTTGAAACGAAATGTGAAAGGATCTTCGAATGATATAATTTTCAAATTATATCAAATCTTATCAATAGTCAAAAGCAACCTCGAAGAATACATTAGGCCCTATATAAAATCTTATCAATAGTCAAAACCAAGTGTTACTGCTACACCAAACAAGTTCAAAACGAGAAACTAGACCCACTCATGGCACGACACGCCTGTCTTATTTGGTCCATTGGGCAAAGCGCTTCCTCTTCTTGGCATAACAATAGAGTACAGTAATTTTTTTAGAATGCTCTTGGCATGTCGCTAACATGTGATGAGTTAACCGACCTCAATAGACGGCAAAAATGCCAGCCCGCAGCACTTTGAGAGAGACGAGGAGCGAGAAGCGATATGGGCTGATGGATTACTAGAGCTAGGTGTCGCTCGGAGGCCAAGAAATATGGTGATAGCGTAGGTTGGCAATGTATGATGTTACTACACTGGGCTGCCGTGTTTCGTACTCTTCCGGTCTACTATGGAGATGATTGGTTGATTTTATATCGCTGAATAATATAAAATATTATGAGGGTAGACGCTCCACCACGAGATTCCTTGCTCCTTCTCGGTCATCGGGAATCTATGTTCTTCCGCTCTTTTTTTACGTGAACTTTGTTCATCCTTTTGCCAACACGCGGGACATATAGCATCAAGGTGCACGTGTCATGCAAGAAAATGGAGATAAGTAGTGCATAAGTGAGTCGTGCCCTACGATGGCACCTAGTACTACGCAATATTTTTCCTCCTCGGTGGCACGTGAATAGTGCATGTACTCAATGACGGAGCACGAGATGGTAGCCCTGGACATGGTCGGCCCTTTTTGGAGAGAGTACTAAATACATATTAACTTTGATGTGTCCCGTCAACTCACAGAAAAACGAGAAGCACACACTGAATGACGGAGCACGGGATGGTTGCCATCACTAGTGCAGAACCGGGCTTTATCACCGGTTCGTAAGGCCCTTTAGTGCCGGTTCTGTAATCGGCACTAAAGGGTGGGGACTAAAGGTCCCCCCCCCTTAGTACCGGTTCAGCATGAACCACCACTAAAGGGCCACCACGTGGCACGAGCCAGCGCCGGGGGCGGGGCGACCTTTAGTACCGGTTGGTAACACCAACTGGTACTAAAAGGTTTGGGGGGTTTGTGTTCATGATTTATTTTTCCTTTAATTTTGTGTTTTCCATTTAATTCTTTTTCATTTGCTGGTACTTTATGATACTACATATTGTACACGTTATGCATATATATAAATAGAATTTCTCGTAGAACCGATCATATATATATATATATATATATATATATATATATATACACATATATATATATATGTACACATATATATATATATACACATATATATATGCACTGCATCTTCTTGACGACGAGCACTGCAATATAGATTAGTGAACTTCTCGTCGAAAAAAACTGCACGCGTTATTTTTTCGATACTGTTTTCGCTCTAGTTTTTTAACCGTTTATCGGAATGAGGTGTGTAATATACCATTGAAAAGCTATGGATTAGGCGCAACTTCCACATGTTGAACACTTTTCGAGATTCCACACGGTTTAAGAGCAGTTTTGAAATTGGCGCTTCCCATGACGAGTGGCAGCGAGCGTTTTTTCGCGATTTCTTCTAAGCCGCTTGTCGGAATAAAGAAAACGATACGCCGTTGGATAGGTATCGTCGAGGAGCATATTTTTCATATATAAATATTTCTCTAATTCGTTACGGTTTAAGAGCAGTTTCAAATTTACTAAATCGCGGAACTCTGTTTTTCAATTTTTTTGAAATTTTCGGTACTGTTTTCGCTCCAGTTTTTGAACCGTTTGTCAAAACGGGGCGTTTGATACGCCGTTGGAAAGCTACGGACAAGGCGCAACTCTCATATGTTCAAATGGTTTTGAGATTCCTTACGGTTTTTAGTTAATTTTGAAAATCGTGCGACTGACTTCGAGAGGCAGCGGCTGTTTTTTCATGAAATTTTTGCAAACCGCTGGTCGGAATGATTCAAACGATATGCTGTTGGAAAGATATCGACAAGACGGAACTTTTTCATGTAGAACACACTCTCTAATTCTTTACAGTTTAAGAGCAGTTTTAAAATTAGTGAAAAGCGGACACTCTGTTTTTTCGCGACACCAAAATCGTCGTGGGACAGAAAAACGCACTGCTTCAAACGGAAAACCACGCTGCATCAGACAGTCATGTGAACTGCATTGTTTCTTTTGTCGAATGCAAATTTTTCTTATACAAGTTTTGTTGTCTTTTTTTCAAACTTTTTGTGAATGAGAGTGGACTGCAGAGAGGAGGCAAGTGACCCGTGACATATATCGAAGTGAACCTCATCGCTTTCTTTATTGTTGCGCTAAATTTTTAGCACTTTCATTTTGGGCACAAGTGAACAACACCACTCTAAAAAATGAACCACATCCGATGACCAAAAGCACTGCATGCGCTGATGTAGTCGACTGATTTTTGAAGCACACGAAACAAATTGCACTTCATACATAGGTGTGATGAGCTGCTAAACAAATTGGAGTAACTACTTCAACCTTTTTTGTTGTATCTTTGTTCCATTTTTCAAAAAAAAATACTGGTGATACCGGCCTGCATGAACTGGTCAAGCGCACTGCTTTTAGAAAGAAAAGATTGAGTAATCCACACAAATAGTCATTTTTCTGTCTCCACATTACAATCACACACAAAATACAACCCAACTACACTTTTTGTATAATGCAATGAACTGCATGCATTAACATAGCAAGATTGCAAATGCTTTGCGCTGCCCTCGTACTGCACGCACGCGATTGCTTGAAATGCACGGAGGCGTTGCCCATGCACTATACGAGCAAGCGAGCTACAAACAAACTTTAAGTGAGCTGCAAAACAAAGTTCAGTGAGCTGCAGAGAGGTCCCCTCGCTCGGGCAATCGGAGCCATCGCCAACCTGGACCCATCATCCGTCCACTTCAAGGCCGTTGAGGAGCCCAATAAAAGGATCATAGCAAGGAGCTCACCGCACTTGTTACATTGGCACCACCACCGTATCGCAGCATTTAACGCTGCATCGCACTCCACGTCACATGCCGGAGACTGTGAGGGCTCACTCTCAACAAACTGCATCAACGCACTAGAAAATATACTCAACGGAAGCTTCTGAACTGCACTGCACCCAATTCACTCATCAATTTTTCTGAAAAACACTAGAAAAAATAAAATAAACAATAGCATCTTTGTCGACAATTTTTTATAGAAATGTGGCTATAGCAGGGCACATTGGACCTTGGGCATATGAACGTGCTCTAGTCAAAAAGACCAGACACAGGTTAAGAGGAACACAGGATTTGCCAACGCTGGCCGCCGCCGGAATAGGAGTGCAAGCCAAGCATGCTGCCATACTTCTCCCGCGAGGAGAGAGCGGCGAGGGTGCTCAGGCTAAACGCACAGTGCATTGCAAGAAAGGAAAAGGGATCAGAGGAGGAGGGACCCCGTGAATGGAAACACCATGTTGCAGTGCAAGGTGGGCAGCTCCACCCGCCATCCGCTCGGTATCTCGGCGCCAGTGCCAGAGACCGCGCGAGGTGGCCATGGATGAGAACCACATCGGGGTGCGCGACGCAATGCTCGCGGGATCTAGGTGAACTGCACAAGCAAAATCCACAAAATAGAAAGAAAAAAAACTCTTCCTAATAGCACTCGCATGGTGAGGTGCACTGCTCCATGCGTCTCCGATTACACGCCGCCCTACAATTACGCCGCTACGCTGCAGTGCACGCCGCCGCCGCTGCGGTGCACACCCTGCTGCGGTGCAGGCACGCCGACAAAAGGTAGCTGGAACAGGGTCACTACCCTCTGCCGACGTTGGATGTCTTTGTCGGACCTGCAAAATAGAGAGGAGGGGATGGATGAGTAGCACGGGCAAAAGATGGCAAACGACCCGAGTTGGCCGCCAGAGAGCCCTACCACGCCACCACCGCCGGAGAGGACAAGGAGAAGGACCAGGAGACGCCCTTTGCCGGATCTGGCCGTGGAAGCAGCCGGGCGCGCCATGGGAAAGGGAGATGAGGAGGGCGAGCAAGACGGCGGATCTGGTCGGGGAAAAGGTCGCGGGTGGGGGGCACGGAGGAGGCACGAGATCGAAGGGACGGTGTCGGTCGCGCCCGTCAGTGACAAGTCATGGCCACAGCACCTCGATCTGGACTGAGCCATCATTGGGAGGTGGTCGCCACCGCTGGATCCAAATGAGGAGGGAGATTGGGGAGGACGCTGAGGTAGTAGGGGCGGCTGTCGGTGGCGGGGTTGGGCGGAGGAGCTTGGCGCCGGGCCACGGGTGCAGGGAAGGAGGGAGGAGGCCGACATGGGGAGGTGGGGTGGTGGCAGGGAGGTTGGCGGTCTTGAGGCAGCGGGGAGGTGGCAGTTCAATGGCCTTGAGGGAGGGTAGGCTGTCTTGGCGCATGGGTGGTTGCGGGCTGGGAGGCGGGGTTGTGTGGAGAGAGAGAGGGAGTGGGGGAGTGGGCACGAGAGGATAAGGTTGGCTTACGCGTCGGTGTTAGCAGAATAAGGTTCGGGTGTGCAGAATAAGGTCTTAAGGGGTGTTATCATAATAGACCCACCCTATATATATATATATATACACACACACACACACACACACACACACACACACACACACACACACACAATTTGGTATATACAATTTCTCCTATATGGAGGCATTACTGCGGTAGCGGATAATGGTAATCGAGCAAAAATCCAGCTATTTCCTCTTAAATTGCTCGTACGCGGTCCGTTGGTAGGAGCTTATCCTACACCTCATTGAACTTTTATGAAGGAGATCAATATGCATGTATTAGTTGTGTGATTAGATATCGATAATGATGTAAAAATTGTGAATAGTGTTCTGGCAAACTTACCCATAGCTGTCTAGCATCTTTGGTCCTTTCGGACACCATCAAGTGTATGTTCTCGCAAACGTAGTATGCACATAAATCAGTCCCTGGCACCTGCTTCATGGCCTTTACGAGAATAGAATTCAATCAGATAATAATCATGATAATTAATGGTATTGAAACTAGAATTCAAGAGATGGTAGCTAGCTAGTACTACTTAATTACTTACCCTGGGTCGAAACCAATACAGCTTTTGTTTCCATTCGCCTGGAACCGTTTTGATGAACTTTTGCCAAGCCCTGCCCACCGGCAAAGAAAATGAATAACGGAGTTATTAATTAGTCGATATAAGGAAATGATGAACTAAAGAGGCCGACATATAGTTCAATAATGATTGAAATTACCTGTTGACTATCCCCTTCAGGATTGAGTAGTCACTAGGTTCTTTAAGTAGTGAGTCTAGTACTTTAACTGTTCCTTCTTCAACTTGAATGACTAACAAGATCCAGTGGTAACTACATGCACATACGTTTGCATTTATAAATTAAGCGGGCATGTGCATAACACTCATCAACTACCCTAAACCCTATAGACTTATTAACATCTAGCTAGTAAGCAAAAACAAAATTTGTAGTACAAGACAGTGTGACTCACTGGAAGTTGTAAGGAAGTAGTATATCTCGATTGCTATTGAGGCACTTCAAGAACTCTAGCATGTTTTTCTCTACTTCTTGTTGATACCATTCATATGTCCATGTCTCTTCATTAATGGTATTTGGGTCAATGAACCCAATGCCATAGTGTCCAGCTTTTTTATTTCATACATTTTCTTCCTGCATAATACCACAAAAAAGAACATAGTGAGGATAATTATAGGTAATGATCAACGAGAGCACTACAACTAGCTTGTGATTTAAATTACAGAAAGAAATCACTTACAGACAATAGCAACCGACGATAGATTTTTCGAGTGCGTCTTGATTGAATAACTGAAATAGTTCTGTGTACTCAACGGACAAAGCTGTCTCATGGAAGTAATGCTCTTCCTTGACTTTCACCATGAGGGACTCTCGATTGGTAGTCTTCGTAATTTCCATGTACCATTGATGCAATTCATAAATTCTCGTTGAGATCTTCTTGACCCCCTCAGGCTTGACCAAAGGTTCGCCACGGACATATTTTCGTTTTATGTCCTCATCTCTAATCGTATCCATGAGCTCGAGCTCTAGGAGTTGATAAATAGTGATACCAAGCTCGTCAGCCTGCCTTCTATGCTCGTCGGTTATTACCAGCTGATCAGCGCCGGTACTCACATGTGTTGGTACAATGAGCGGAGGGATCGATTGCACCGCCTATTCTCCCAGCCAGGGAACGGTTTTCCCACTTTTTTGGCAGCTGCTTGGCTCGAGCTCGAGCTCGACTCCTTCTTTTGTTGTGCTCGATGTGCCTTCCTGATTTGGCGCTCATAGTTTGAGTCAACAAGCTTGGGAGCTGGTGTTTTAGCCATACGAATAAAGTGGTCAACGATATCCTCGGGCACTTTCTCCTTTGGCGGCGGTGGCGGTTTTGGTCCAAAATGGGCGTCCAATTGGGCCTTCACTTCGGTTTCGTTTTGCTCGTCGGTCATGTCGTAAGGCCTCATCGGAAGAGGCGCGAGGCTTGGACCATATTGAAATCGCTTGCTCCGCCTGTACCTCCTATAACTCGACTTGTACCGCTACGCACCGTAGCTGCGGTGGCTCTCTTTCGCTGTTGCTGAGGCGGCGGAGATGGCTGACATGGATGACTTGGAGGAGGAGGAGTGGGCTGATGTTGGATTCTGGGTTCTGGCAAACCCTTGAGGTTCAAACACTGGGGTGCGCACGAAGATCTCTCTCTCCCTAGCTCGCTCTCGCAACGATCTCAAGGCCTAGCTCGAAGAACCCGAAGAACAAGAGACACTGGTTCGGGCCACCGTTGTGGTGTAATACCCTACTCCAGTGTGGTGTGGTGGATTGCCTTGTAGGCTGAGGATGAACAGGTACAAGGGATGAACAGCCTCCTGAGGAGAGGTGTTCTTGAGCTCGGTGAGCTTGTGTGTGCGAGGATGGTCTGAATGATCCGTCCCTTGCTAGGGTGGCGGCTAGTCCTATTTATAGAGGCCCCAGTCCTCTTCCAAAATATTAGGCGGGAAGGGATCCCACAACGGCCAATTTTGAAGGGGACAACTAGTACAAGCTATCCTGACAAAAGGTGGTCTTCGCCTGCCAAAGGCTCTGGTGGTGATGCCGCAGCGGGCTCTGCAGTGACCTCCGTCCTGTCGTCTTGCTGGTCTTGGTCTCGTAGCACCGATATGGAAACCTTTGCCTGATGCCTCGGGACTCCTCGCCTGAGCTTGCCCCTTTAGCACCAAAGAGGCAACCGGTACTCTGTGCCCGCTGGCGCCCGCCTGGCCTTGATCATCACGGCTCACGTCACGCGCACCACGCGAGGTGCCCCTTGCATAGATATCTCCGCTCCTCGGGAGCTAGCCTAGTGAGGCTGCCCCTGGGGAGGTCTTGTGTCGCCTGCCTCGCGAGGCTTGGCCCCTCGCGAGGGTCTTGAGTGGTTGCTGATGAAGATGGGCCATACCAGGCTGCTGTCCGAGCCACACCCTGGGCCGCAAGCAGGCAAGTCTAGGGACCCCCGTTCCCCGGACACCGACAGTAGCCCCCGGGACCAAGGCGCGCTCACGGTTGGCTTCGAGGTGAAGCCAAGGGGAAAGTGCGGAATGCCGAGGGCCCGAATAGCCTGCGGCCGCGTGGCGATTGACAGGACGTGGGCGTCTCCGCTTCCCCATGCTGCCTCGGCAAGCATCCGACTTAAGGAGTCCCTACTGCCTGCAGAGAAATCATCATTACCTGCGATCGCGGAGGCCGACGGATGGCCTCCTTCGGGCTATAAATGGGGAGGTTGCAGAGCCCCCGTCACTCATCTCTTGCTCCATTCCACCCGCTTCTTCTTCTTCCTCCTTGCTCTGCTGCCTTGCAGCGACACCCATGGCACCGATACGGAGATTCTCCACCGCTGAGAAGGGGAAGACCCCCCGTGAAGAGCTAGGGCCGCTCCCACTGAAGAAGAGGCTGGCCCGCTCTCGTGACGTCGTCGAGGGGCCGGAGTTGACAAGGCCTTGGTACGAGCGGCCTTCCCCCGGCTACGTGTTGCCCTTGTACTCCCAGGCGCAAGCCTCCGGAGGGGGAGGCAGCGGCCCGTGCCGCTCGTGCCTTGGCCGTGGTGGGCATGCCGTGGCGGTGCGCGCCGCCGCCCCGTGAACCCACGCCGAGGGCAGCGATGCCACCGCGTACATGGATCCGATCCCACAATTCTTCTATGAAGAGATGTCGCCAAGGGGGCCGCTCGAACTGTGGCTTCAGCACGCCAAGTGCGTGTTGGAACACGCGGTATGCTACGCTAGCGCCAAATAAAATTTTCTACCGTGCACCCAAGATCATGCTGCTGGAAATAGATCACGGGATCGGGTTTACCACTAGACGCGCAGTCACCACAGCGGAAGTAGAGTTGGTGATGCGTGTAGCCGATCTCCCGGGCCGTCTCCTCCTCGCGTTGCAGATCTCCCGCGAACAGCGAAGACCCATGAACGGTAATCTCCCTCGAACGGTGTAACTATTTACAATGAGCTCATCCTCACCTCCATAAACCAGGAACATATCCTTAGTCCTTCTCAAGTACTTAAGGATATTCTTAACCGCTGTCCAGTGACTCTCCCCTGGATTAGCCTCGTATCTGCCCACCACGCTAAGAGCAAAACTAACATCGGGACGAGTACATACCGTAGTATAGATGATGGACCCAACAGCCGAAGCATACGGAATTCCATCCATGCGTCTTCGCTCATCAGGAGTCATATGACTCTGAGTCTTACTAAGACTAATGCCATGTGACATGGGCAAGAAACCTTTCTTGGCAGCTTGCATGTTGAACCGCTTCTAAACCTTGTCAACATACGCACTCTGGCTTAATCCAAAAAGCCTTCTCGATCTATCTCTATAGATCTTGATTCCAAAAATGTAAGCTGCTTCTCCCAAGTCCTTCATAGAAAAACTATTTTTCAATGAGTCCTTGACAGATTCAAGCATTTGAACATCATTTCCAATCAATAATATGTCATCCACATATAAGATCAGAAATGCAACTGAGCTCCCACTGACCTTCTTGAATACACAATGATCACAGTCATTCTTGATGAAGCCAAACTCTTTGACAACTTCATTAAAATGAATGTTCCAATTACGATATGCTTGCCTTAATCCATAAATGGGTCTCTGAAGCTTGAATACCATGCTAGACTTCTTTGGATCGACAAAACCCCCGGGTTGTGTCATATACACATCCTCAGTTAAATTTCCATTAAGGAAAGCCGTTTTGACATCCATCTGCCATATTTCATAGTCGAAGTATGCCGCTATAGCAGGAATGATCCGAATTGATTTAGGCATCGCTACCGGTGAGTAAGTCTCATCGTAGTCAATTCCTTGAACTAGTCGATAACCTTTAGCAACAAGTCGAGCCTTATGGACTGTGACATTTCCGTCCATACCAGTTTTCTTCTTAAAGATCCACTTGGACTCAATGGCTCGAACGCCATCTGGCAGATCAATCAAGTTCCAAACTTGATTGTCATCCATGGAATTTAATTCGGATCTCATGGCCTCAAGCCATAACTCGGAATCAGGGCTCTCCATCGCTTCCGCGTACGTAGTCGGCTCGTTGTTCTCCAAGAACAACACATTGTAGTCATGCAAATTGCGTAACCTTTCCGACCTCCGTGGAACCGGTGTCGACTCCACTATGGGTTCCCTGACTAGCTCCGGTGTGACAGTATCACCTACCGCAACGTCCCCTTGTGGTTCTCGAATTTCTTATAGTCGGACCGTCCTCCCACTAGCCTTCCGATTGAGAAACTATTTCTCTAGGAAAACTCCATGTTGAGCGACAAATACTTTGCCCTCTTCACGGTTGTAGAAGTAATATCCCAAGGTTTCCCTTGGATATCCCATGAATATGCACTTGTCCGATTTGGGTGTGAGCTTATCCGACTGGAGTCGCTTGACATATGCTTCACATCCCCAAATTTTCAGAACATACAAACAATCACTCTTCGTAGTCCATATCTCATATGGTGTCTTATCTACGGACTTAGATGGTACCCTGTTTAGTGTGAAAGCTGCAGTTTCTAGAGCGTATCCCCAAAATGACAAGGGTAAATCCGACTGAATAATCATCGATCGGACCATGTCCAACAGGGTCCGATTCCTCTGTTCCGACACGCCATTTCTCTGTGGCGTACCCGGAGGAGTCAGTTATGGAATTATTCCACAATTCTTCAGATGATCATCAAACTCCTGACTCATATACTCACCGCCACAATCAGATCGTTGAAGTTTGATTTTCTTGCCGAGTTGATTTTCCACTTTGTTCTGAAACTCCTTGAACCTTTCAAAAGTTTCTGACTTGTTTTGACGCCCCCGATTCAATCGTACACTAATCATACACGCAAACGTGTACGATCAAGATCAGGGACTCACGGGAAGATATCACAACACAACTCTAAAATAAAATAAGTCATACAAGCATCATAATACAAGCCGGGCCTCGAGGGCTCGAATACAAGTGCTCGATCATAGGCGAGTCGGCGGAAGCAAAAATATCTGAGTACGCACATAAGTTAAACAAGTTTGCCTTAAGAAGGCTAGCACAAACTGGGATACGATGGAAAGAGGCGCATGCCTCCTGCTGAGATCCTCCTAACTACTCACGGTCGTAAATCGGTACTGCGTAGTAGTAGGCACCTCCGGTGTAGTAATAAATCGTCATCGGTGGCGTCGCTCCCCAGGCTCCATCGTCTGGTTGCAGCAATCGGGTAAAGAAAGGGGAAAAGGCCGGAACAAGGCAACCGTGAGTACTCATCCAAAGTACTCGCAAGCAAGGAGCTACACTACATATGCATGGATATATGTGTAAAGGGCCATATCAGTGGACTGAACTGCAGAATGCCAGAATAAGAGGGGGATAGCTAGTATTATCGAAGACTACGCTTCTGGCAGCCTCCGTCTTGCAACATGTAGAAGAGAGCAGACTGAAGTCCTCCAGGTAGCATCACATAGCAATAATCCTACCCGGCGATCCCCTCCTCGTATCCCTGAGAGAGAGCGACCACCGGGTTGTATCTGGCACTTGGAAGGGTGTGTTTTATTAAGTATCCGGTTCTAGTTGTCATAAGGTCAAGGTACAACTCCAAGTCGTCCTGCTATCAAGATCACGGCTATTCAATAGATTAAACTTCCTGCAGGGTGCACCACATAACCCAACACGCTTGACCCCATTTGGCGGACACACTTTCACAGGTCATGCCCGGCGCTGGAGATCAACACGTCGTAGCCCCACCTAGGCACAACAGAGAGGCCAGACGCCGGTCTAAACCTAAGCCCATTGGGTCTGTGCCCATCGCCCTAATGCACACCAAGACGTTATGCGGCCGGAAGCAGACCTAGCCTAACAGGCGTTCCAGTCCAATCCGGCGCGCGCCGCTCAGTCGCCGGCGTCACGAAGGCTTCAGCTGATACCACGAGGCCGGGATACCCATAACTACTCCCGCGTAGATGGTTAGTGCGTATCGACCAAATGGACAGACTCAGATCAAATACCCAGATCTCGTTAAACGTGTTAAGTATCCGCGAACGCCGACCAGGGCCAGGCCCACCTCTCTCCTAGGCGGTCTCAACCTGCCTTGTCACTCCGCCACAAAGTAATAGTCGGGGGCCGTCGGGAACCCAGGCCCGCCTCTACCGGGAGGGAGCCACCTGTCCTTTCAGCCCCCATCTCCGAACAGTATCACAGGTAATGTAACAGTCTAAAGTATATAGTATATGCCCGTGATCACCTCCCGAAGTGATCACAGCCCAGTAGTATAGCATGGCAGACGGACAAGAATGTAGGGCCACTGATGGAACACTAGCATCCTATACTAAGCAAGAGGGATAGCAGATAAAGGTAACAACAAGTAGTAGCAAGGACAAAGGCTATGCAGCGAGATAGGATTAATCGAAAGCAGTAACATGCTACACTACTCTAATGCAAGCAGTATAGAGAAGAGTAGGCGATATCTGGTGATCAAAGGGGGGGCTTGCCTGGTTGCTCAGACAAGAAGGAGGGGTCGTCAACACCGTAGTCGATCGGGGTACCAGCAGCGTCGGTCTCGGTGTCTAGCGAGAGAAGAGGGGGAAGAAACGATAAATACTTAAGCAACAGATTCATAGCGATGCAAGACATGACAAGTATCGGTGCTAGGGGTGCCCTAACGCGGTATGAGGTGATACCGGTGAAGGGGGGAAACATCCGGGAAAGTATCCCCAGTGTTTCGCGTTTTCGGGCTAAGGAGCCGGAGGGGGAAAGTTGCGAGTTTGATATGTTAGGGGTGCGTGGCGGACGAACGGGCTGCGTAACCGGGTTCGTCTCGTCGTTCTGAGCAACTTTCATGTAGAAAGTATTTTCATCTGAGCTACGGTTTATTTTATATGATTTTCTAAAGTTTTAAATCATTTTCAGAATTTATTTAATTAATTTAAACTAACATTATCCAGAATAGTGTTTGCTGACACCAGCATGATGTCAACATGACATCAGCAGTCAATGAGGGGTTGATCGGGTCAAACCGACGTGTGGGACCCGTCATCATTGACACATCACCCTAACTAACAGATTAGTTAGGTTAATTAGATATTTAGGTTAATCAAGTTTAATTAGTTCAACTAAACATGATTAATTAAGTTAATTAATTAATTGTTTTTATTATTAATTATTTTTATTATTAATTATTTTTACTATATATTATTTTTTTATTTCCTTTTTTTAAACCGTTCTGTGGGCGGGGCCCAGATGTCATAGGCCCAAGGGCCTTAACAGCATACAGGCAAAGGCGGAGTGGCGAAGCGCAGCCGCCTGCAGAATGAGGCGAGGCCGAACGGGCCGAGCGGATGTGGATGCCAGCGGCCGGGCGTGCATGGCGCGAGGGGAACGGAGCAGGCGCCAAGGGCTGGGCAGCGCGCGCCGGTGGAAGTCGGCGAGGGCAGGTGTCAGGAGCAAGATCGGTCACAGAGTGGCAGGGAGTGGGGTCCGCCGACACGGTCTGGTAGCCGTGGACGCCGGCCGACGAGCAGCGACAAAGCGGTGGGGCGAGGTCATGGTCACAAGAGCCGATGGCCTCGGCGAAAGCAGCACCACTGTGGACGCGAGGGCGCGGCGGCTGCAATCTTGACGATGGCGCAGGACGCGCCGGGACAGGGGGGGGAGGCGGCGACCGCGGGTTGGTGTGCCCAGGCGTGGTAGCCGCAGGCGGCGACGACGAGGGAAGGGGAGGAGGAGGTCGAGGCTCACGGGAGTTTGCGAGGAACGGGCAAGGCGCTGGGAGTTCGGGGAGGTCCATTGTGGAGGTGGACGGAGACGACGTCGACGTTGGAGGAGGCAGGCCGGCGAGGGAGGCGCGGGCTCCGGGCGCGGCGTCCTGAGGAGGACGGGGGAGCGCGGTGGCGGTCCTGGCGAAGCAGAGGCGGGGGAGACGGGGCGATGCAGGTGGGGGCCGGCGGAGAGGTGGCCTCGGCCGGTGTAGCTACCCCATGGCGATCAAGCGATGGTGCTGGGAAGTAGGGCGCCCAGATCGGGAGAGGGGAGGGACTGTCGGGGATTGTGAGGGAGGGGATTAGGGTTTCGGGGGTGTGGGGGGTGGCCTATAGGCCAGGGGGCGGCCGGCTGGGCCATGGCCCAGTTGGGCCAAGGGGTCCAGTGGGGGGGGTTCTCTTTTGTCTTAGTTTAGTTTTCTGTTAGTTTGTTTTTTTTATTTTATTTCTTTTCTTCTTTTCTGTTTTATTAAATTTTGGTGTTTATGAAAAACCCAAGTTGAACCTAAAATATTTTTAATACTTATGCCACTACCACAATTAACTTGGCACCTAATATAAAATCATTTGTAATTGTTTATTATTTTATAATCATTTAACTAATTGTTTTTGCTACTATTTTATTCATTTTGAGTATTTACATATTTTATACAAGTGTGGTTTCTCCACCATAATTACCTACGCATTATTTGGCACAACCAGAACATTTTAGTTTTATTATTTGAAAACTTTTGTTGTTTGCCTATATTTTAAATTTGAATTTGAATCGTTTTGAACTAACACGAGTTTATCAACAGTATCCTAGGTGACGTGGCATCATTAGCGCAGGGTTACTGTAGCTTGATTACCCGGGCATCACAATTCTCCTCCACTACAAGAAATCTCGTCCCGAGATTTAAGAGGTAGTGAAAGGAGGGAAGGTTTGGCAACAAATCTAGCGGATCTTCTCGGTCTTGGTTGCCCTGTCGAAGAGGTTGTTCCCTTCCATTGATGTCTTCATTTCTCTGCTTGAAGTCATCATGATGAAGTCAGCATCCTTTCTTCGGGGTCTATCTCGTACTTACGAATAGGTAAGGGGCAGTTCGACAATGATAGAATGCTACAAGGGTTAACCATCGGGGGTTATCCCATGAATGAACACAGGGGTATCTCTCGAATTGGTCAAATGAAACTCATCGAGAGCCAAGCAAGAAGGTATAGTAAGAAGTATCAAGCGGATAGGCAATCGGTCCCAATTAGAAGGTGAAAGGGTTTCAGGGCACGAGAATAAGTATTGCGTCTGATACCAGAGTAGATCACTAGGAAGGTGGCTTGCGAATTACATATCAAGTCAAGCGCGAGAAATATCTTTGGCAACAGGGTGTACAAGAGAGTCAGGTTTCGATCCTGGTGGAACTTGTGGGTTATGGGCCCACCATGTGGGTTAAAGATGAAGAGTGGTGTCATCTTGCAGTTACGATAACCATGCAGTCAGACCATAACACTGTCTGTTATGTCGGCAACAACGTCGGAACCAAGGGCGGGGGACGAAGAGAACCATTTTCCTGCTCGTTGAACGAGACGGACCAATAGGCAAGGTTCTCGTCCATCGGTGGTTACCGGAATGTCATCAACAAAAGTAACAGGGTCTTACTGACATAATTGCACTCTGAGGTGTTAACATAAGCAGGGGATTAATACTGCTTAGATCATAATGATCACCAGAAAGGTTAGACAAAACAATGGAAAGGAAAAGGTGTTTATCAGATTAACAACTCAATGGAAAGGAAAATGTGTTTAAACACATATTTCAGGGGTATATCCTTCCCAAGGGCAAGCAAAGCAAGATATCCAAGACGGGATATAACGTAGCAAACCCCTTTAGGAAAGGGAAGAGAAATTCCATGCCATTATCCATACAACGGTGTTCGGATAATTGAGCAAGAAACATTTAGCATTGGGCTTCAAATGCTCTTGTTGAAAATCAGAGTTCCACAGACAAGCTTTTGAGATAGCTTTGACATGGTCTTCAAGCAAAGGTCGGACTTTAGATACTCAATGGATCCATCAGGAACAGCTTATAATATAGGTCTTACAATTTCCTCCAGGAAGAATGGTTATCCTTGCAAAAGAAATTATAATGATAGGTCCTCCACCCAGGGGGGGGGGGGTGCTAGGCATGACATCATGTTAGCGGGTCATCAAAGGACCAACATCATAACTCTTGGAAGGTTGTCCCAACCATCATATCTGATCGAGATTCAGTTCTGATTGGTGGCAGGATACCTAGGAAGGAAAGGTGCAACACATTTGACGAGATGACAAGGTAAGATTCTCGGGAAATGAACTATGGAGCGAAGTTCCGGCACACGAAGTTCATCATTAAATCAAGGGAGGTGAGTAGGTGGCTGATTGACTCAGCTACAATTCATTGAGATTTTCAAAAGATGGATTTCCACACTTATGTGAACAAGGAGATAACATTTGTCAGATCAATTGATATAATGATGTATGTTCGAGGAAACATACACGATTAAACATTGGTTGACGGTGCACCCAAAATGTGGACTTAGGTAGCACAAACAATGTTACAACGGCGATTCGATAACCAATGGTCTAAGAATGAAATGTTGACCATTAACTTCAAAGCAATAAGGTTGCTAGAAGTTTTTTTTAAATTCACTAGTCCATCTGTCGGTATTCCTGTTAGGATCAACACGAGGACAAACAAAGGAATGGTGATGGTGAAGTATCACTTATATCAAGAATTCCCAAGAAGTGGTGAGATTCTCACAACATCCTTGACAAAAAGGCAGTAATACTACAAGGTAGATCATAATACAAGCTGGATAGCAAGTTGCATCCATAACATGAACAAGTTTGTGATGAGAGGAAGGTAAGGATGTTGTAGATGGTAACTCAAATTACCAAGGAACGAGGATGGCACTTATCATCTAGAATTCCATTGATATCCTGGAAGGAGTCAAAATGTTGATGATGATCACGACAATTTGTTGTCGAGAGGATCCACAAAGAAGCAATAGAACAGCGACTGCATCAAGCAAAAGGACTGATGCAACAAAAGATTATTGGAGCTATTAGACACGACACAAACTCGGGGTCAAGTTTGTTGTTCGAGGTGAAACGGTAAGACAAGGAAAATCAACGTAAGATTAGCTCATCATCGAAAATTGTGCTCCGAGAAGAAGGACCAGGTAGCATAGTTAAAAGTTTGCACGATAATGATATAGCCGATCAGGCTAGCAATGACTTGAAGGATTAATAAACTCATAAGCAATGAAGAATACTTAGAGTTATCGAATCGAAGTGCGGAATTGATTCACTTATCGGGCTTCTCGGTTGACGACCACCCGTAACCGGTGAAAATTGGAATCGGTGAGAAATAATAGTTGATGAAGAACCCATAAGAAGTTATGTAGTTCCATGATATTCTCGCGGTACCGGAGGGTATACTCAAGGGTAGAGCGGGATAGAGGTTGGACAAGTGAAATCATTTGCATTAGGCAAGCACTTAAACTTGTCCAAGAAATGGGATCAAAGAAGAACAATATGGTCGAAACCACGGTCGCAAAAGACCAAGCATAGACAAGAGAAGAAGTTATAACAAGGGGATTATTATTACTACGAGAAGCTTCCATGATAAGTTCCACCTCGGGTCCATGGGCATGAACACAAAGTTCAAGGTCGACTCCCACTTCTCCAAAGCATAACCTTACATTCACTTCTCGTTTCAATAATGGCATTAGTGTTGAAAGTTTTACACAGTGAAATACCAGATGAGTATGACCCATGAAAACTTTCGAGTTCACACATAGTAAGGAAGGCATAGGTTCAACCCATCAGGTCATCTTACGAACATATACCACAAACTTCGGGGTAAATAATACAAGCTCGAAAGTAGAGCATTGTTCAAAAGCAGATGATACAATTTACCAAAGGCATTATATGCCCATGGAAAGGCTCTCAAGTTTATTCAATATGAAGGACACTGTCGGATAAAATCCAACAAGGAACCGATGGTCCACAAGGGATCTGATGTGAGCATCGGTACTCAACCAGAGGTAGAAGAATGCATGGGCATCATATTATAGAACATCTGAATAATTCGATGCTTAGATAACAAAGGAATTTCGATTTCCAAAACAAAGTACCGTAAGCGATCGCTCACGATCAAGGATGGATAAGTTGGATAGACCAGAGGCACAATTGACGATAAATAGTTTGGTCGAGAACCAGCTCATGTTCAAAAATGATGTCTGAGCCGGAAGGATAATCCTAGGACTCGACTGATGATTGTGAACATTCACAACGTATTGAATCAATGGACTCAAAAATGATGGTGACAAAGGATGCCAATATGATTACTATACTTATGGGATTAATCATAATGAAAGCAAACAGGAAATTCCAGAGAAATAGGTTGCTGAGGATTTTCGGAAGATCGAATGGTATTTCGAAGACTTCTGTGTAGCACCTGAACAACCGGGGGATGAGCGGATACTCGATAAGCGTGAGAATTAACCGTAGGGGTAATCAGGTGACAAAGAACAGCAAGGCAGTAAGCTCAAAGGATTATCAAAACAACGACGAGTTTTTCAGGGTATCTTCTAATAACAAGTCCAACTGGGGATGAATGTAAGAATAACAACTGCAAGTAGTTATCCATAAGGGTTTACGGTGGAAGGGGAATTGCAAACGCGATGAACACAAGTTCTCGGGTTAACAGCGGACAGTATCTTCAGGGGTCTTCACGTGCAGCAGACGATCGTCCGTAATAAGGGGCTCTCCGGGAGGAAGTAATCATGAGAACCTAGAGTCGGAGTTAGTAAAATCGTTTAACCCGAATAGAAGAGAGTTCGTAATCCTGCAGTAAAGGTCGAGGAGTAAAAGATTCTAGTACCACCCAATGGCGGCGTGGGCCCGTAAGGCACACAGCCATGTTAGTAAAAGTTTTGTAATGTCTAGACTCGACTTCGCCAAGGAGTTGGGAAGGGGATTCCTACAGCAATCGGCTCGATACCAACTTGTGACGCCCCGATTCAATCAGACACTAATCATACACGCATAAGCGTAATGCGATCAAGATCGAGGACTCACGGGAAGATATCACAACACAACTCTAAAATAAAATAAGTCATACAAGCATCATAATACAAGTCGAGGGCCTCGAGGGCTCGAATACAAGTGCTCGATCATAGACGAAGTCAGCGGAAGCAACAATATCTCGAGTACGTACATAAGTTAAAACAAGTTTGCCTTAAGAAGGCTAGCACAAACTGGGATACAGATGGAAAGAGGCGCAGGCCTCCCGCACAGGATCCTCCTAACTACTCCCCCGTCGCCGGCTGCATGTAGTAGTAGGCACCTCCGGTGTAGTAGTCGCCATCGACGGTGGCGTCGCTCTGGGCTCCATCGTCTGCAGTTTGCAGCGGGTAAAGAAAGGGGGAAAGGGGGGAATAAGGCAAGCGTGAGTACACATCCAAAGTACTCGCAAGCAAGGAGCTACACTACATATGCATGGATATATGTGTAAAGGGCCATATCAGTGGAATGAACTGCATGCCAGAATAAGAGGGGGATAGCTAGTCTTATCGAAGACTACGCTTCTGGCAACCTCCGTCTTGCAACATGTAGAAGAGAGCAGACTGAAGTCCTCCAAGTAGCATCACATAGCAATAATCCTACCCGCCATCCCTCCTCGTATCCCCGAGAGAGAGCGACCACCGGGTTGTATCGGCACTTGGAAGGGTGTGTTTTATTAAGTATCCGGTTCTAGTTGTCATAAGGTCAAGGTACAACTCCAAGTCGTCCTGTTACGAAGATCACGGCTATTCAATAGATTAAACTTCCCTGCAGGGTGCACCACATAACCCAACACGCTTGATCCCATTTGGCGGACACACTTTCACAGGTCATGCCCGGCCGCGGGAGATCAACACGTCGCAGCCCCACCTAGGCACAACAGAGAGGCCAGCACGCCGGTCTAAACCTAAGCGCACAGGGGTCTGGGCCCATCGCCCAATGCACACCTGCATGTTGCGTGGGCGGCCGGAAGCAGACCTAGCCTAACAGGCGTTCCAGTCCAATCCGGCGCGCGCCGCTCAGTCGCTGGCGTCACGAAGGCTTCGGCTGATACCATGACGCCGGGATACCCATAACTACTCCCGCGTAGATGGTTAGTGCGTATCGACCAAATGGCCAGACTCAGATCAAATACCCAGATCTCGTTAAACGTGTTAAGTATCCATGACGGCGACCGGGGCCAGGCCCACCTCTCTCCTAGGCGGTCTCAACCTGCCCTGTCAGCCTCCGCCACAAAGTAACGATGGGGCCGTCGGGAACCCAGGCCCACCTCTACGGGAGGGAGCCACCTGTCCTTTCAGCCCCATCTCCTAACAAGATTCACTGTAATGTAACAGTGTAAAGTATATAGTATATGCCCGTGATCACCTCCCGAAGTGATCACAGCCCAGTAGTATAGCATGGCAGACGGACAAGAATGTAGGGCCACTGATGGAACACTAGCATCCTATACTAAGCAGTAGGATAGCAGATAAAGGTAACAACAGTAGTAGCAAGGACAAGCTATGCAGCAGTATAGGATTAACTGAAAGCAGTAACATGCTACACTACTCTAATGCAAGCAGATAGAGAAGAGTAGGCGATATCCGGTGATCAAAGGGGCTTGCCTGGTTGCTCGAGACAAGAAGGAGAATTCGTCAACACCGTAGTCGATCGGGGTACCAGCAGCGTCGGTCTCGGTGTCTAGCGAGAGAAGAGGGGGAAGAAACGATAAATACTTAAGCAACAGATGCATAGCGATGCAAGACATGCCAAGTATCGGTGCTAGGGGTGCCCTAACGCGGTATGAGGTGATACTGGTGAAGGGGGGAAACATCCGGGAAAGTATCCCCAGTGTTTCGCGTTTTCGGGCTGAGGAGCCGGAGGGGGAAAGTTGCAAGTTTGATATGTCAGGGGTGCGTGGCGGACGAACGGGCTGCGTAACCGGGTTCGCCCGTCGTTCTGAGCAACTTTCATGTAGAAAGTATTTTCATCTGAGCTGCGGTTTATTTTATATGATTTTCTAAAGTTTTAAATCATTTTCAGAATTTATTTAATTAATTTAAACTAACATTATCCAGAATAGTGTTTTGACACCAAAGATGACGTCAAGATGACATCGCTAGCCAATGTGGGGTTGATCGGGTCAAACCGACGTGTGGGACCCGTCTCTCATTGACACATCACCCTAACTAATGATTAGTTAGGTTAATTAGATATTTAGGTTAATCAAGTTTAATTAGTTCAACTAAACATGATTAATTAAGTTAATTAATTAATTATTTTTATTATTAATTATTTTTACTATATATTATTTTTTAATTCCTTTTTTTAAACCGTTCTATGGGCGGGGCCCAGATGTCATAGGCCCAAGGGCCTTAACAGGCATACAGGCAGGCGGGTGCGGGCGAAGCCGCAGCCCTGCCCGGTAATGAGGCGAGGCCGGAGCGGGCGCGTGGCGCCGGGCGGCCGGCCGCATGGCGCGAGGGGGGAACGGAGCAGGCGCCAAGGGGCAGCGCGCTTTCGGGTGGAGTCGGCGAGGGGCAGGCGTGAGCAAGATCGGTCGTGTAGTGACAGGGAGCAGGGGGTCCGCCGTGTCCGTGCCGTGGGACGCCGGCCGACGAGCAGCGGCGGTGGGCGAGTCATGGTCACAGAGGCCGATGGCCTCGACGAGCAAAGCACCACCGAGGGACGTTGCGGGCGCGCCAGGCGAAGGCGATGGCGAGGCCGGACGCCGGACAGACGGGGGGCGACTGCTGGTTGGTGTGCCCGGCGTGGTGGCTACGGGCGGCGACTACGAGGGAAGGGGAGGAGGAGGTCGAGGCTCACGGGAGTTTGCGAGGAACGGGCAAAGGCGCGGGAGTTCGGGAGGTCCGTTGTGGAGGTGGGACGGAGACGACGCCGACGTTGAGGAGGCAAAGGCCGACGGAGGCGCTGGCTCGGGCACAAGGCCCCGAGGAGGACGGGGGAGCGCGGTGGCGGTCCTGGCGAAGCAGAGGCGGGGGAGACGGGGCGATGCAGGTGGGGGCCGGCGGAGAGGTGGCCTCGGCCGGTGTAGCCACCGGGCGGCGATCATGATGGTGCTCGGGGCGAGGGGCGCCCAGATCGGGGAGAGGGGGAGGGGACTGGATCGGGGGATTGTGAGGGAGGGGATTAGGGTTTCGGGGGTGTGGGGGGTGGCCTATAGGCCAGGGGGCGGCTGGCTCGGCCATGGCCCAGTTGGGCCAAGGGGTCCAGTGGGGGGGTTCTCTTTTGTCTTAGTTTAGTTTTCTGTTAGTTTGTTTTTTTTCTTTTCTTCTTTTCTGTTTTATTAAATTTTGGTGTTTATGAAAAACCCAAGTTGTACCTAAAATATTTTTAATACTTATGCCACTACCACAATTAACTTGGCACCTAATATAAAATCATTTGTAATTTTTTATTATTTTATAATTGTTTATTATTTTATAATCATTTAACTAATTGTTTTTGCTACTATTTTATTCATTTTGAGTATTTACATATTTTATACAAGTGTGGTTTCTCCACCATAATTACCTACACATTATTTGGCACAACCGTAACATTTTAGTTTTATTATTTGAAAACTTTTGTTGTTTGCCTATATTTTAAATTTGAATTTGAATCGTTTTGAACTAACACGAGTTTACCAACAGTATCCTAGGTGACGTGGCATCATTAGCGCAGGGTTACTGTAGCTTGATTACCCGGGCATCACACTTGTGCCTCATCAAGTAGACATATCCATATCTACTCAAGTCGTCGGTGAAAGTCACGAAGTATTGGAAACCACCTCTAGCTGCCGTGCTCATTGGTCCACATACATCACTATGTATAAGTTCCAAAACCTCGGACGCTCTCTCGCAACTCTTTGCAAAAGGAGTCTTAGTCATCTTACCGAGTAGGCAAGACTCGCATGTCTCGAATGATTCAAACTCAAGCGAAGTTAGAATTCCATCATCACAGAGCTTCTTCATGCGCTTTTGACTAATGTGTCCTAGTCGACAATGCCAGATGTAAGTCGGATTTATCTCATTAGGCTTATGCCTCTTGACATTTATGTTGTAGACTGATTCACCTTCAAGATCTAGGATAAATAACCCATTTACAACGGGTGCAAAGCCATGAAACATATTATTCAAGTAAATAAAACAACTATTGTCCTTAATACTATATTCATAACCTTGTCTCATCAAACATGAGGCAGAAATAATGTTTTGACTCAAAGCAGGAACATAATAACAATTATCAAGTTCCATTACAAATCCTGAAGGTAAATTAAGTTGCATAGTGCCGACGGCCAATGCAAAGAACTCTTGCTTTATTCGATCGCGAATGTCAACTTCTCCTCTTGCGACATTCCTAGTTCCGCTTAGCCCGTGCATCGAAGTTGCATATGTGAACAACCGATCCGTATCATATACCCAAGAGCTACTAGAAACATCAACAAGATAAATGTCTATAACATATACAATAAGTGTACCTGAAGAAGTAGTCATACTTCCAGTCTTCTTGCCCTTCTCGGCAAGCCACTTGCTACAATTCCTTTTCCAGTGTCCGGGTTCCTTGCAATGAAAGCAAATACTCCCCGGTTGCCCCCTCGACTTAGGCGCAATGACTGCGATTGGAGTTGCCTCCTTCTCTTTGCCCTTTGCCTTAGCCTTTTTCTTGGACCAGCTCTTCTTGAACTTAGCCGAGTTCTGCACCATCAACACTTGACGATGTGTACCTTTCTTGATATCCTGCTCTGTCACTTTGAGCATCCCATGCAATTCAGTGTGCTTCTTTTCCATCCCATGCAGATGGTAGTTCGAGATGAACGGCCGATAGCTGTCTGGAAGAGAACCCAGAATTGTATCTGTGGACAACTAATCCCCAAGTGGGAAGCCCAGCCTATCCAGAGCTTGCATGTACCCGATCATCTTGATCACATGCGGGCTCAGTGGATCACCCTCTTTCAGCTTACAATCCATCAAGGATCGCCACACATTGAACCTTTCAGTCCTAGCCTGCATTTGAAACATGCTCTTAAGGTTCTCGACCATATCGAAAGCCTGAATATTTTCGAACTGCTGCTGCAGATCGGGCTCCATAGAAGCCAGCATGAGACAACTGATCTCGTTTGATTCATCAACGAGTTTCTGGTAGGCATTTTTGGGTGTGGCATTAGCATTATCGGCAGGTTCCTCTGGAAGCAGATTCTCTAGAACTTGTTCCTTTTTCTCATGCCTAAGAATAATTCTCAGGTTTCTATACCAGGTGGTAAAGTTTGTTTCATTCAATTTATCTTTTTCCGGGACTGATTTCAATGCAAAAGGGGTAACTTGAGAAGGTGGTGCCATTGATATACAACAGAAATATGCAAAACACTAAGACATGTATTCACGAAGAGTAATTCATATTAAACATTTTAATAAGATCATTACTCCCACTAAAATCAACATCCCTCGGTTGATACTTAGTGATTCAAGATTCAAGATCAACATGTCAACTAGTGAGATTTTGCATCACCGCTAGAGGACAAGATCACTCGGTAAGCAACTCTTGCTAATCGTATCTCCATACGACTCTTGTTGTTGGGGACATCTCATGCCTCGCCAACTCCTATGCCTCGTAGCCCAAAACTGTTTTTGATAGCCACGACAAGTCAACCAATGCTCCGCGTGTAAGTGTCCGACACAAACCCATCACTTCAAGGAGATCTAGTGGCACCCTAATTTCATAGGCCCGCCACTAAATATACTTGACATGTGAAGGTGCAAAAATTGGGGAGGCATTTGTACTTGACATTCTTTGAGGGATCACCCTACTTAAAACATCTACCATGCAAAAGGAAGGGTGCATAAAAGGGATAAACTTTCACAGGCAGTTTATGTATGTGTGATATGGTATAGCCCTTTTTGACAGCGCGTGGTGATCTCCATGTCCACGTGCACGGTCTGCCCATGCATGGTTGTCCTCGTGGTGATCTCCATCTCCACGCCATGGTGTCAACCGCCAAGTGTTACATAAGATACTATGCTATTAAAAACTAATAGCTACTGAAAGTAAATTACATTACATAGCTTCTCATGTTGACACGCAGGTCATTAATACAATAATGGGACAACCATATGGCTCCTGCCGGTTGCCGCACTCATGACACGCAGGTCATGAAACAATAATATACAATCAACATACATGGGCTATACCAAATCACAGTCATTCCCTGCAAAAACGAGTCAGACGTTCTACCGCCGAAGATAAAACCTCCTGAAACTCTATCTTCCAAGCGGATTTTGGCCTAGCCAGAAGCGCCGAAATCCTATTCTAGGATTTTGTCGCTAATCCAAATTTTCGTTAGCTTCAGTTTGACAGGTCGTGAAGCAAAATCAGAGTTCGTATGCGAAAGTTACAACCGTTTTACCGAGACCGCTCCAACAAATTTCAGCACCGCGGAAATCACATTTCCAACGTGTTGATCTATGTTCCGATTCGATCAATCTCATTGATCTTCGTGTGCTGCATCCGGATTTACGTTCCACTATCTACCCCGGTGGCGGACAACCGACTGGTAGGGGTAAGTCGTGTCACGACCTCTGCATCACGATCACGGAAACAAGATCACGAAACCAACCTTCAACACTGACATGCGCGACCGATCTCATCGACCCGCACCTGAACCGATCTACATACTCATATGCATATTATCGAATCTATTACCACACAGCAGAGGCTCTGATACAACTACTGGAACACGCGGTACGCTACGCTAGCGTCAAATAAAATTTTCTACCGCTCACCCAAGATCATGCTGCTGGAAATAGATCACGGGATCGGGTTTACCACTAGACGTGCAGTCACCGCAGCGGAAGTACAGTTGGTGATGCGTGTAGCCGATCTCCCTGGCCGTCTCCTCCTTGTGATGCCGATCTGCCGTGAACAGCAAAGACCCGTGAACGGTGATCTCCCGCGAACGGCACCTCGCGGTTCCCTCGAACGGTTCATCCAAGCACCACAGATGCGATGCCTCCAAGGTATCCACACGTACGGGGAGCAGCGTCGAGCGGCGGACTGCTAGGTCCGGTCGCGCGGCATGGGCGTGGGGAGTGGCGGTGGCTAACCAGGGTTCGATTGGATCAACCCTAAGTGGTGTGCCCACTCCCCTTTATATAGACCTCCGAGGTGGGCTCAACACTTGAGCCCACTAGGAGTCCACATCCATTTTCCACTCAGATCCATTCCGAATGGGCTGCAGCCCCTTAAGTGTGCGACCCTATAGGTTGACGTACACATGGACACGACCAGAGTCGATAGTTGGTGGCGGCTCCTAGCAGAACGTGCCAACTCCCATGTGGGCGTAAAGTCGTTTGACGAACCTCAACAATGTGGCATATGCAACATTCCTTTTGCCTCATGATATTTGTTGTCGAGCTCAAGGCAAGTACTTGTCACCCTTGTGTTAGCTCGACCTCTCTTCTCGAAACCATGATACAGATTCTTGAACTGGGTCAACACTTAACCCAAGTCGCATGGCCATGCTTTCTGAATCTGAACACTCGAGAGGGCCTAGAGAATATCTCTCCAAATAGGAGGGGCAAATTCCTTCTTGGTCAACCATGTCTCGCGGCATGTCTCACGACTCACCTGAAAGCTACCTTTATAACTACCCAGTTACGGAGTAGCGTTTGATAGACTCTAAGTGAGTCGATCCTCATCCCGAGAACATGCGAGGACCTCGTGTCTAGGACATGGCATAGACATTGCACTTGAGACTAACAGATGACTATATCTCACCGCATCTCAAAGTGGGTTCGTCTGCCCGGTGATCTCCATCCTCGAGTACATACTATCGGGTTTAGCATCTCCATGCACATGACTTGTGAAACATAGTCATCAACCGAGTCGTATACTAGTCAAGGATATGTGTCCGCATAACCTTATCAACTAGGGACCATTAAAACAATCATCATACAATACATAGTTCCACAAACAAGTCACATACTTATTGATACATATCATTGATGATGTTCAAGGACAATAAAAAGGACTCATCAATACATATGGAAATATCATCATCACATGATTGCCTCTAGGGCATATCTCCAACAGTGCGACACCCCGACGACGAGGCAGAGGTTGAGGTTGTTTCCCCGGGCAAGATCTTCATGACCTGCGGATGGGGCGAGGTCGCCCGTGCCTGCCGCGCGGAGGGCGCCCTCGCTATCCACTTCGAGTACGATGGCGCCTCCACGCTGCTCTTCAAGGTCTTCAACGAGGAAGGTCGTCGCCTGGAATGCTTCCCCGTAGGGGGTCACCGGGACGGCGCAGCGGCGGGCGCTGGCCACGCCCTTGGTCCCGCCGGCAGTTCCTCTAGCAGCAGCGGCGGCGCCTGGGAGTCCAGTGACTCTCCCGAGCCCTACGAGACTCCGGAGACGAGCAACGACAGCTACGTGTCCCCGAGCACTCGCCGTGCCCGGAGCGCGGTAGCACCATCCGCCCGTCGCCGCCGTTGATCTAGATGGGGTTGGCGTCGTCCTCCCGTGGCCCACTGTCGATGATCGCGTCGGACGCTTGTAGATATGGCTCCTAGAAACCTTCTTCTTTTGTTCCCTGCGAGGAATCGAGATGAACCCCATGGGGGCGTGTAAAGGTTCTGTAGTGCCTTTTGTGTTAATATCGTCCTTATTACGAAGATTTACGATTGCGTGTCCTACTTCGGCTTGGCCCCCGCTTTCCAACCTCGCGGTAGCTTAGCGCTCTACGCCGACAGGTCCCAGTCCCCAGGCAGGCTACAGCCGTCGTTGGTATGCCAGGTCGCGATGCCGTGGTCATGGCCAGGAGGTGAGTGGCCCGAGATCCGGTGAGAGGTCCTGAGGCACGATGCTCAAGAGGTCCCCTTTGGCATGCAAGCAACTACCGGAAGGCAGGAAAGGAAGGTGGTGTCGCCATAGCGAGGCTGCAAGAGGTGGAAATCCTGTGTCATAGCGCTGGGCTGGCTTGAGTGCGTGACTTATCTTGGTGATCCTAGGTCGACTCCTTGCGCACCGCCTGATTCGTGCGTCAGTGGCTGCGGTGTAGCCAGGTTAGGCCCGTGCGAGCTTCCCCCTCTTTTACACATATTCTATGTGCTCTGCATCCTCGGGTCCTGGCCCCCGAGCGAGCTCAGCTGCCGCTAGTATGCCAGGTCGCGATGCCGTGGTCTAGGCCAGGGGGTGAGGGATGGAGAGCCAGTAAGAGCCCCTGAGGCGCGATGCTCAGGAGCCCCACCTTTAACGCGCAAGTGAATTGCGTGAAAAAAGAAGGAGCCTGCGGTGCCGCCCGTTGTGAGCCTCCGGAGATTCCTACAGGTTAGCGTGGGAGAGGAATGCAGATTGCAACCGTGCTTGCCGGTATGCCACTGGTCGTTCCACAAGAAGATGAAGGCATTGAGGGCCTGGTGAGGTGATGTGCGCGGGGCGTGCCGCGAGCCACAACTCGACCGCTCAGGTTTGTCAGTGTTGCAGGGACAAACCCGAGCACAAGCGCCGTGCCAACATGAGTAGTCCAAGTTGTAGGATGAGCAGGGGGGCGATCGGCAACGCGGGTGGCCGCGATGGGTAACAGGTAAGCAGGTGATAAATCATGAAATGACTCAATCAATGAGGCAGGTTAGCTCAGATAGTGTCACGGTTTTTCAATAAAATACTTATTGAGAAACCGATCTTTTTGATTCCAGTATAGGAAGAATTTCTCCTTACTGGTAGAGAAAATACTTGATACAGAAGGCCGGTAGCATAAAATATATTACAGGGTTGAGCTGAGGCTGCTCAACAATTTATTACAAACACGCCAATATTGTACATAAGGGCAGCTATGACATAGGGGTGTGGTGGCATACTACTGACTCGAGATAAAAGTGGTGGTGGATATATCACAGTGGAGTGGATAACATGACTCCTAAACTGGCAGCTCATCGAGCGTCGAAGTGAGGCTCAATGCATTTATTCAGTAGCGGAAGCGGATATAATACAAGTAACCAAATCCAGGATTCGCACGGGACTGACTGGGACTCCTCTAGGCATCGGACTCGCTATCGAACTCTTCATCCATGAGATCGCAACAACATCCGCAAAATCAACAAGCCAGGTGAGTACTTTGAAAGTACTCGCAAGACAGTTCGGACATAAGATATAAAAAATGCAAGCATGAATGCGCCATGAGCAAATAACAATACACACTTAATAATAAATTTGTGCTCGACAAGATAAGTAAAAATGAAGTCAGGTGGTAGTCCTCCCGAAATCCCAACAAAATAACTGAAAACCGATCGGGTGTCTGGAGCAACGCCTCGAAGGGTAAACAAATAAATTATCATGCCGCGGTCGGGCGTCTAAGCGACACCACATAAAGGGCTTATATTGAAAGTAAATAACAACAGTGCCACAGTCGGATGTCTGAGCGACATCACATAAAGGGCTTATATTGAAAAAGTAAATAACAAGAGTGCCACAGTCGGACGTCTGAGCGACATCACAGAAAGGGCTTATATTGAAAGTAAATAACAAGCGTGCCATAGTCGGACGTCTGAGCGACATCGCAGAAAGGGCTTATATTGAAAGTAAATAAAAAGCCTGCCACGGGCGGACGTCTCGAGCGACATCGCAGAAGGGCTTATATTGAAAGTAAATAACAAGCGTGCACATGATCGGACGTCTGAGCGACATCGCAGAAAGGGCTTATATTTCATTATTCATATCTGATAAATTCACGAAGATATAACACTCACAGGAAATATTCAATACATAATAATAAACGGGTTAGTCCATCCACAGGAATAATCCTTTAGCCGGACTTAACACTCATATGGTTCACCGGAGTTTTGTCACTGAGACTGACACTGACAAGGATAAGTTGAACACAGTACTCGGACATAGATAAGATGATTCAAAGGATTTTTGACTCTTCAGAGTCCACAGCCAACGGATTTCCATAGTCACGAAGGACTAGTTCCGTTTACGGTATTTCGGTAGAAACACATCTAACCAGTACACACCCATCCCACCTCACGATGCCAGGAATCACCCTAGACAACATTCAAGAAAAACTTTGAGGCGGGGAGATCACAACCTCGAATAGCGAGGGATCAAATTTATATCGGCGCTCTAAGGTGCCCCCCTCTCGGTTCAGCCGGAAACACCCATGCCCCTCGACCGGATGGTCGGTTTTAATCCAGGCCATGGAACCCTCATCACGGCCTCTCTAATTGGTGTGTACCAGGAAAGCGGTTTGCAACTTACTAAGCCATATCCCTTGTGGAAAACATGTGGTAGTACAGGAAGGGAAAACAGATGGAAACTGGACTTGATTCATGATGACACTGGAGTCAGAATAGTCCGGCATAAGACTGGCATGCTTCAACACTGCCATCTTAGCCACTCTCATGCCATCACATGGCCATGCAAACTCATATCCAACAACATATGGATTTTCGAAACTCACTTGCCTCAACTTTGCATGTAATATAACACTTATTGAAATGCTCATAAACATGCCATGAAACTACTTAAATGCAAACATGCAACGAACACTCATCATATCAAAAGTTCAAACACGCTTGCCTGGTTCGGAGTAGTCGGAGTCTAGCTTGGTGAAGTTTGCGGTTCCGTCACCTCCTCTGGTATCTACGGTATAAGAAAATACGTACTAACATAAATACCGTGAGTGCACAAAAAGTGTTCCAAATATTTTTCAAATAAATATGACAAAAAACTAGACAGAAAAAATAAAGAGGGCAGAAAAAGAATCAATCAAAAATCATTTTCTGTTTAAAAGTTATTAAAGGTTTAGCCCAGGGACTTGTCTGTAATGAAACAGAAAGTTTCCAGGGGCCAGTTTATAAAAACAGAAAACGCTTCGGCTAAAAAGCCGTCAACTGCAAAGGGAGACGATTCGCCAAGGCGTTTAAACGGTTAAAAAGAAAAGATCGACGAGGGTCCCACCCGTCAGTTTGAATTTTCAAACGGGAGAAGCAGAGCCGGGCGCCGAGAGCGGTGGTCGCCGGCGGCGATAAACGGCGAGTTAGGAGGATCGGAAGGTACCTACGTGATCAGCGTGCCCTTCCGCGTCTGTGGGTGGTGGAGGTGGTCGTCGGCGAGCACCTCGTCGACGGCGGTCCTTGCTCCGGCGGACGGCGGCTCGGGTGAAGTTGGATCTCGTCGGGGAGAGCTGCGGAGGTTAAATTGAAGCTTGGGTTAGAGCACTGGGTGTAAGAGAAGGCTACTGACGTGGTTTGGGAGGCGGGGATGGCCTCATCGGAGTGGATCGAGCTGGTGGCCGAGGCGGATCGGGGCGGCCGAAGTCGGGGGAGGAGACCTCCTCGAGTTCCTCCTGGTGGCTTGGCGGGGTTCTGGTGAGGTGTAGTGGTGGTGCGTGCTCGAGAACGAGCTCGGGACCTCATTTTATAGGTGATCTGAGGCGGTGGCCGTGAACGGGGATCTCCGGCGATGGTTACGACGGCGCAGTGCTTGGTCGGGTAGTTTAGGTGGTTGGGCGTCAACGTGGAGGTCCACGGGTTCCATTTAGGTGCTAACCTAGTTTGGATTAGGCGCGTTTGGGTGGTTTCGACAGAACGGAGCTGCGCGGGCCCGTCGACGGCAGAGGGTGCGCCCTGTGCTTGCCGGGCCACGGCGATGGTGCTGCGGTGTGCGCTGGCATGCAGAAGGCCACGCGGAGGCCTTGGGTGCGTTGGGCGGCGGCGGACGGCGTAGAGAGTTGGCGCTAGCTCCCGTTGGCCGCCACGGGTGGCTCTGCCACTACAGAAGCTGCCGGCGTTGGTGAGGCTCGCCGCCACCGACACCTGCGCCCGTCCAAGAGAGCGTGCGGTGCTCTAGTTGAGGAGGAGAGGCCATGCGCAACGCACCAGGGTGTGCACTGGTGATCGATGACAAGTCACTGACGAAAAATGACACTGACTAAACTCTGAATTTACTGAATATGCACAGAAACAGTGTCGGCCAAGTGTTTGATGAAATGATTCAAGCAAGAGAAAAATTTATCTGGGGCTGATCTTTGGTGTGGTGGCCTCTCAAAGCACACTGGGATGCCTGATTTTTGGTGGAATTTTTGGAGAAAGGAAAATATGAATTTCACCAAAAATGATGAATCTGATCCAAACTTGCGAGGTTGAAACTTGAAAATTTTGAAAAGCGGAAGAGTGGATCTTGATGGATCTAGGTTGGGGTGCTAGGGACTATCCAGAGGAGTTGGTTTGAGATCAAAACTCAAAGGAAATCAGGTACTTCCTTTGTAAATCATCTAGGCTTAAAATAATGGACAGAATTGTTTTTGGGGATAAAATAAATGAAATAAAATTCAAAAATGGGTTGAACCTGTTGGAACAGAATGTTTGGGTTGCCCCAAAGTGGAGGGAGGGGTTTTGGAAGAAATTATCACATGAGGCATGGTAAAACAATGGGTGGTTTCAAAACAAAAGAGTAGCCCCAAAACCCATAGGGTTTCTTTTTAATAGAAAAATAAATTCCAATAGTTTATTTGAGGTGGTAAAAATCAGAAGGAAGGTTTTTAATAACCAAACACCAAGGTTGAATAAGATACAAAATAAAATCCTTGCCATGGGGAAAATTTTGAGAGAGGGGGGTTTTTGGAAGGATTTAAATGGCCTCCTTCAAAACAAACAAGGTTTTGTTGAAAACAAAATTAAAATTTTGGAGTGTCACAACACCTACCCCTTAGGAAAAATCTAGTCCCGAGATTTCAGGTGATCCTTAAATAGGTGTGGGTACTCTTGTCCAAGAAAATCCTCTCTTTCCCAAGTTGCTTCATTCTCGTGTGATTGCTCCAATCGAACTACGAAAAAGTTGATTGTTTTAAACGGGTTCTCCTTTCGCACTCCTCTAATATTTTTATTGGACGTTCCCGGTAGGTGAGGTCTGGTTGCACGTCAATGTCTTCATGGGATACTTGCTTCTCTGGGTTGCTCACGCACTTCCTCAACTGCGAGACGTGGAACACGTCATGGACATAGGATAATTCTTCGGGTAAGTCTAGCTGGTAGGCTACCGTGCCTCTTCGTGCCACTATACAGAAGGGTCCGATGAATCTTGGTGCTAGCTTTCCCTTAACCTTGAATCGTTGCAGGCCCCTCATAGGAGATACTCGTAGGTACACAAACTCACCGGGCTCAAAACTGACTCCCCGATGCTTTTGATCGTAATAACTCTTCTGTCGACTTTGAGCTGTCTTGAGTCGATCCCTAATCATCTTAACTTTTCCCAGCCTCCTTGAGCATGTCTGGGCCGAAGATATGGCTGTCTCCGGTTTCTGACCAATTTAGCGGTGTACGACATCTCCGCCCGTACAGAGCTTCAAATGGTGCCATTTGCAGGCTGGCTTGGTAACTGTTGTTGTATGTGAACTCCGCGTATGGCAAGCTTTCTTCCCAACTGGTTCCATAGGTGAGGACACATGCTCTCAGCATGTCTTCTAGAATTTGGTTTACGCGTTCAGTTTGTCCATCAGTCTGGGGGTGGTATGCGGTACTAAACGCCAGTTGAGTCCCTAGAGCTTGTTGTAGTTGATCCCAAAATCGGGAGACGAATTGAGTGCTGTCGGCGTTCTGGGAACGGGGGTCCCCAGACTTGCCTGCCTGCAGCCTGCGGCGTGGCTTAAAGGAGGCCCAGGACGGCCCATCTTCATCAACACATGCTCAAGACCCTCGCGAGGGGCCAAGCCTCGCGGGGCGGACGACCAAGAGCTTCCTCAGGCACGGCCTCGTCAGGCTGGCTCATGAGGAGGCGGAGAGTTCAAGGCGGGGTACCTCGCGAGGTGCCCATGACGCAAGCCATGAAGACCAAGGGCGCCCGGTCGAGGCGCCCGGCCAGCAGGCGTCCTCCTTTCCTCTTTGGTGCAAAGGGAGCAAGCGCAGCAAGAGCACCAAGCAAAGGCATCCGTTTCGGTGCAACAAGACCAAGACCAGCCCCAGCGGCTGGAATGCAATCATCATGGAGCCCAAGCCGGGCGTCATCACGAGCCTTTGGCGGCGAGGACCAACTTTAGTCGTGATAAGTGTACCCGCTGTTCCCCTTCAAAATGGCCAATTGTTGGCGCCCTTCCCGCTCAATATTTGGGAAGAGGCCCAGGGCCTTCGCCTATATAAGTAGAGCTAGCCACCATAGTAGGGGGACTCTCTCCTCCCGGGCTGGCATTTTGGAATCCAGAGAGAGAGATAGAAACCCGATCCTCAAGCTAGAGCGACGGGATACCACTTAGCAGTTCATCGCTTCCACCAAGAACAGACCCTCGCGAGGCTGTTCTCCCCTGTACTGTTCTTCATCAGCCCCAGAGGCAATCCACACACCACACACTGGAGTAGGGTATTACACCACGATGGTGGCCTGAACCAGTATAAATCTTCCGTCTCTTGTGTTGTTCTTGCTAGTAGTTTAGGTCCCTGCGGTTCGGTGAGGTACGAGATGGTGGAGGGTTGGATCTGCGCGCGCACCCCAGAGTTCGAACCTTAAGGGTCTGCCGGAACCCGTAATCCGACATTTGGCGCGCCAGGTAGGGGTGCGTCGGAATCTGCCTTTCGTCGCCTCGTTCTTCCCCGACCACCGCAACCATGTTCGACGCTGTCGGGCCTCAAGGCCAGCGCCGAGCCGCCTGCCTCCCATGTCGCCTGCAGCCGCTGCCGTGCGTGGCGCCCTCGTCGTTTCGTCACTGCCGTCAACACCGCCATCGGCCCGGCGGGGCAGGCGTGCATCGTCCCTGCGCTCCCTGGGACCTCATGGGGGGGGCTCCTTGGTCGCCCGCCCTCTCGCGCAGCTTCTCCACTCGTCAGCAGCCCTCCTCGGCTCATGCAGGCGCCGCCTTCCAGCCGCCAAGTCAAGACATTCGTCCGCCGGGTCGGCGCCCCGCCTCCACGACGAGGCTCCCTCAAGCCGGACGGAGTCGTTGGCCGGGCTGACCTTCGACTCTCAAGACCACCCCGCCAACTCGGCCGGCTCGGGTGCGCTCCCGCTGCTCTACACACCTACCATCTGCCAGGTCACCGTCACCAGGACCCTCATCGACGGCGGCGCCGGCCTGAATGTGCTCTCAGTCGAGGCCTTCAACCTCCTCTGCATACCTGTGGAGCGGCTGCTGCCCGGCCGGCCTTTTTGAGGCGTGGGAGGAGGGTCATCCAGCTCCTTGGGGCAAATCCGCTTCCGGTGACCTTGGCACCTCGACAACTTCCGCCTTGCAGGAATTGGTCGACTTCGACATCGCCCCCATCGGCCTCTCCTACAACGCCATCCTTGGCTATCCGGCATTGGCCAAATTCATGGACGTAACCCACCCGAGGTACAACCTCATGAAAATGCCTGGGAGCAGCGGCGTCCTCACCGTGCCAGGGGATACTGAGGGTGCGCTGCGAGCGCTCAGGCTCACCCTCAAGACGGTGGCGGCAGCACAGCCGCCGATCTGAAAAGCCCCAAGCCCAAGGGGGCTGCGCCGACCAAGAAGAAGTAGTTGTTCACTCAAGACAAGGCGGAGACCAAGCAGATACCCGTCAATGAGGACGGGTCCACAAACGCCACCTTCACCATAGGTGCCAACCTCGAGCCCCAACAGAAGGAAGCCCTTGTCAAGTTCCTACGTGCGAACAAGAAGGTGTTCGCCTGGGAGCCCAATCAGCTGGCGGGGATCCCACGGGGCGTGATCGAGCACCACCTCAACGTGTGCCCCAACGCAAGCGTCGATGAAGCGAAAGCAAGGAGGCAGTCCACCAAAAGCAGGCCTTCATCATCCAAGAGACCCGCAAGCTAGAAGCTGCGGGGTTATCCATGAGGTCCGATACCTGCAGATTGGTTGGCCAACCCCGTGGTGGTGCCGAAGAAGGGAGGAAAGGAGCGCATGTGTGTCGACTTCACCAACCTCAACAAAGCATGCCCGCAGGATCCATTTCCGCTCCCTCGCATCGACCAGATCGTCGATTCCACCGCCGAGTGTGACCTGTTGTGCTTCTTGGGCGCCTTTTCCGGGTATCACCAAATCAAGATGGCGGTGGAAGGCGTGGAGAAGACGGCCTTCCTAACCCCGTGTGGAGTATACCGCTATACACGCATGCCATTCGGGTTGCGCATAGCAGGGAAACCTTCCGGCTCATGCACATCACCTTGGGCCCACAGCTCGGGAAGAATGTGGAGGCATCGTCGGCGACATCGTGGTGAAGTCTCATGAGGCCAAGACCTTGATACAAGACCTGGAAGAAACCTTCATGAGCCTTAACTCGGTGAGCTGCGACTCAACCCGGAGAAGTGTGTGTTTGGAGTTCCCTCGGGCAAGCTCCTTGGTTTTCTCGTGTCCCACCGAGGCATCGAGGCCAACCCAGAAAGGTCAAGGCGTTGGAAGACATGAGCCCACCAAGACCCTCAAGGAGATGCAGAAGCTCACAGAGGCGTAGAACGGCGTTGGGCGTTTCATCTCCCGATTGGGGAGCGGCGCTGCCTTTCTTCCGGTGATGAAGAAAAAGGGCCCTTGAGTGGATCAAGAGGCCGACCAAGCGTTTCAAGACCTCAAGAGGTACCTGACCAGCCCTCCAGTGATGGTGGCCCCGCGCCCTCAGGAGCCCTTGGTACTCTACCTCGCTGCCACTCCCTACTCCGCTAGCGCCGCTCTAGTGGCGGTTAGGGAGGAGCGTCAGGCCAGGACCACGGTGGCCACCCGAGCTAAGGCAAGACCGAATCAGAAGGAACTAGCAGAAGCCAGCACCGCAATGGAGGAAGATCAGCCGTCACAGCAGAGTGCACCAAGGGCGGGGGAGGCCTCCCGTCCAAGCACCCAGCTTCTGGAGGCGCCGACGCCTCAGGAGGCACCACAGCTTCTGGAAGACGCCACCAGACCGACGCCCCTAACCTCGCCGAGCACTGGTGTGCCATTCGATGCCGTTACGGGATGCGAGGGCACGGTACCCCATGCCGCAGAAGCTCCTCCACAGCACTGCTAGTGGCTTCGCGCAAGCTGCGGCACTACTTCCAGGGTCATCCAATCAAGGTTGTCTCGGCATACCCCCTGGAGAGGGTGCTCAGGAGCCCCAACTCGGCAGGAAGGGTCGCCGAGTGGAACATTGAGCTGCAAGCATTCCACCTCGAGTTCAGTACGACCAGAGTCATCAAGGGGGCCATGGCAGATTTCGTGGCGAATGGGCCGTAAGCACCGGCCTCGGGGCGGCGAGATCGGTCCCTCTCCCGTGGAGCGAAGCGCCCGAAGGTTGGGTCATGTACTTGACGGAGCGTTCTCGGAGAGGGCGTTGGGGCTGGGGCAGTACTCATATCCCCCTCTCAGGACAAGCTCTACTATGCCGTGCAGCTTTGTTTCCAGCATGGCGAGAAGGTCTCCAACAATATAGCAGAATATGAGGGGCTGATAGCGGGTCTGAAGGCTGCCGCTGCCCTGGGGGTGAAGCGCCTTACCATCAAGGGCGATTCGCAGCTCCTCGTCAACTTCTCCAACAAGGTGTACGAGCCAAGGGATGAACACATGGAGGCCTACTCTTCGGAGGTCCGCAGGATGGAGAAACAATTCTGGGGTTGGAGCTGCAGCCACGTGCCCCGCGGCACCAGTCAAGAGGCCGACGACATCGCCAAACGAGCCTCCGTGAGGTTACCCCAGAGCCGGGTGTCTTTGAGGAACGGCTCTTCAAGCCCTCAGCCTTGCCGCCCGTTATCAAGCACGGCACAGCCTCGGGAGGAGCTCCCTCGGCCACCAGCCTCGGGAGCCCGGCACTGTGGCCGGCCTCGAGCACGCCTGCTCCTAACGATGGATCCTCAAGAGGAGTGCTTTGGATCACGGAGCTCAGGAGTTACTTAACGCGTGGGACTTTTCGAGAAGGAGGAGGAGGCGAGGCGTGTGGCGCGGCAAGCCACGACATACAGCATCATGGATGGAGAGCTCTACCGGAGACGACCAAACGACGTATCCCTGCGCTGCATCACCAGGGAACAGGGGAAGGAATTGCTGGTAGATATACATGGCGGAGATTGTGGGCACCATTCATCGTCATGGACCCTTGTCGGGAAGGCATTCCGCAGCGGTTTCTATTGGCCCACCACGCTCAATGACGCCATCGACCTCGTGAAGGCTTGCGAGGCTTGCCAATTCCATGCCAAGCAGATCCACCAGCCAGCAGGAGGCCTGCAAACCATTCCCCTCACTTGGCCATTCGCGGTCTGGGGGCTGGACATTCTGGGCCCTTTCCTCGAGCGCCAGGGGCTATTGCTACCTCTACGTCGCCGTGGACAAATTCACCAAGTGGGCGAAGTCGAGGCCGTCACGCCATCCCGCTGGTTCTCGCGGTCAAGTTCATCAAGGGCATCGTGAGCGGTTCGGAGTGCCGAACCGCATCATCACCGACAACGGTTCGCAGTTCACCAGTAACCTTTTTAAAATTTACTGCGCTAACCTTGGGACGCAGATATGCTACGCTTCGGTGGCGCACCCCCGCAGCAACGGACAGGCCGAGCGGGCCAATGCAGAGGTCTTGAGAGGCCTCAAGACCAGGACGTTCAAGAAGAAACTGGAAGCCTGCGGCAGAGGCTGGTACGACGAGCTTTCGTCTGTGTTGTGGTCCATCCGCACAACCGCAACCAAGCCAACTGGGGAGACCCCCTTCTTCCTGGTCTACGGAGCCGAAGCGGTCCTCCCTCACGAGGTCAAGCGTCGATCCGCGCGGGTCCTGGCGTTCGATGAAACGCTGCAGGACGCCATGCGGGGGACGGCCCTTGTGCTGGGGGAGGAACACCGTCGAGAAGCCGCGCTGCAAGCGGCGAGGTACCAGCAGGCACTCCGGCGATACCACTGCCGCAACATCCGCCCCAGAACTCTCGAGGTAGGGGACCTCATGCTCCGACGGGTCCTCTCCAGAGAGGGACCGCATAAGCTCTCTCCCATGTGGGAGGGCCCCTTCAAGGTTGTTCATGTTTCCGTGCCCGCTCCGTGCGCTTGGAGACTCAAGAGGGGGTGCCTGCATGCAGGCGTGTGGAACATCCAGCACCTCCGGGAGGTTTTACCCTAAAAGGCCCCGAGCACATGAAGAAGGCGAATGCCTGTGAAGTCCATCTTTTTGGAAAAGGCCCTGAGCCTGTGAAGAAGGCGAATGCCTGTGAACTTCATCTTTTTGGAAAAGGCCCTGAGCCTGTGAAGAAGGCGAATGCGTGTGAAGTTCATCTTTTTGGAAAAGGCCCCGAGCCTGTGAAGAAGGCGAATGCCTGTGAAGTCCATCTTTTTGGAAAAGGCCCTGAGCCTGTGAAGAAGGCGAATGCCTGTGAAGTCCATCTTTTTGGAAAAGGCCCTGAGCCTGTGAAGAAGGCGAATGCCTGTGAAGTTCATCTTTTTGGAAAAGTCCCAGAGCCTGTGAAGAAGGCGAACGCCTGTGAAGCTGTCGCGTTCTGGAAAGGCCCGGAGCCTGTGAAGAGGGCAAACGCCCGTGAAGCTTGCTTACCAGAAGAAAGGCTCGGAGCCTGTGAAGCTCGCCGCCCCGTGACACTCTCACGTAATAATGAGTGGGGCTGTACACGCCCCGGAGTCTCAGGGGTGCCGGCCTCAGGCCCTGGGGCTCCCTCCTACGCCCGATGGCAGACTTAGCTTAGCAGTGAGAAGACGTCCAAGACTAGACTAGGTGCCGGACGCGGCTTTTTCATTTGCTTTCTGCAGTTGACTGGTTATTCCCATTTGAAGTTTTATCGAAACTATTGCCCTTTTTTGGTCCGTCGTTCTTCGATCTTTTTCGCCCTCCTGCCTCGATTTCTCTTGCGCGGGGACTCGCGAGGCAGAAGCCTCGAGAGCCCCCGCGGGTGTTCCTACCCCTATCGCTCAAGTTTCTCACGCCCCTGGTCCACAGCTGGAGCACCCCTCCTGACCATGCCTCACGGGCAGCACAACACGAACACGGGGCCAGGGTCGGTCGCCCCCGCGGCCACGACCGAGATTCACTTGCAAATGGGTGCACGACGGAAGGGAACAGTATCAGGATAACAAAAGCAGTACAATAATTAACGGCATTGCCCTAAATACGCCCCCACGGGGCCACACATTGTTCCCTTTTTACGCAAGAGAAAAGGAAGGAAAAGGACAAAAGCAGGTGAAGCACGCCCGTGCAGGCTCTCTTGGGAGGCCCGGCCGCCTCCGGAGCTCAGTCGAGACTCCATCTCGCTTCACCGGGCGTGACGGCAGCGGACCCGCTGCCACCCCCAGCAGCGCGCGGCGCTGGGCTGCGTCTTTGGAAGAATCGCCACCGAAGAAGAGCTGGTGAAGCGTGAGGAGTCGCGGGCATCGCCACCATGCCACGCTGCCCTCTCCGCCCGCGCCGGGGGTGAGTCCTTGGCCGCGGTTGTCGTCCTCAGGGCAGCACCCCATGCGGCGGCCGTCTTCCCCGAACACCCTCACGTAGAGGGTGGCGTCGCCATCATACTTGAAGTGCAGGGAGCACCGGCGGCGGAGACCACGCTGCTGACGCCACCGCCAGCGGGCCAGGAACAGGTTCCCTGCAAAAGAGACCTCCAGAGAGGCCCATGAAGCCCGGCTGCAGCAGCCATCTGCCTGGAGCCAGAGGCCACTCAGGGCGCCATCTGGGAGCTCACCTAGGAGGAAGCACGGAAGCTGAAGCCGGACGCCGACGGCTCCTCCGCCTCACCATGAACTCCAGCCGCTGGCATGGAGGCGCGGCCTCGGGACGCGGCCGGGCACACCCCGACCATGGCCAGCCGCTCGTCGCCATCTTGAGAGCCTCCCCACGATCATGGGAGACCGCCGTGGAGGCCACGGGTGCTGCGAGGCGACCTCGACCACGCTTAGGCGGAGGAGAGGAAGATTCGACCGGCGGCCCTTCCCTTCTCTCGCAGCCGAGAACTTCCTTGGTGGAGCCATGGAGAAGAAGGAGAGGCAAGAAAGGATAGATCGAAGAAGGCGCGCCCGTTCGAACTTATAGCCGGGCGAAGGCCAACCGTCGACCTCCACGATCACCGGTAATCATGATCGACCATGCATGCAAGGACTTGTCGAATCCGGCGGTTACTAAGGCGCCGTGGGGAGCAAAGGTTACGCCCACGTCCCAATCAATCGCCACGGGCGCCTAAGGTCGCAGGCTGTTAGGGCTCCACGACGCTCGCGACTTGCCCTTTCGCCTCTACGCACGGCCAAGTTCGGGCGCCGTGGGCCCGGGGCTCTTGTCGGCGTTACGGGAATGGGGGTCCCCAGACTTGCTCGCTCAAGGCGTGGCTCAAAGGAGGCCAGGGCGGCCCATCTTCATCAACACATGCTCAAGACCCTTGCGACGGGCCAAGCCTGCCAAGGCGGACGACCAAGAGCTTCCTCGAGCACGGCCTCGTCAGCTGGCTCATGAGGAGGCGGAGAGTTCCAAAGCGGGTACCTCGCGAGGTGCCCATGACGCAAAGCCATGACGACCAAGGGCGCCCGATCGGGCGCCCGGCCAAGCTGGCGTCCTCCTTTCCTCTTTCGTGCAAAGGGAGCAAGCGCAGGCAAGAGCATTAAGCAAAGGCATTCGTTTCGGTGCAACAAGACCAAGACCAGCCCCAACGGCTGGAATGCAGTCATCGTGGATCCCAAGTCGGCGTCATCACCAGAGCCTTTGGCAGGCGAGGACCAACTTTAGTCAGGATAAGTGTACCCGCTGTTCCCCTTCAAAATGGCCAATTGTTGGCGCCCTTCCCGCTCAATACTTGGGAAGAGGCCCAGGGCCTTCGCCTATATAAGTAGAGCTAGCCACCATAGTAGGGGGACTCTCTCCTCCCGGGCTGGCATTTTGAAATCCAGAGAGAGAGAGAGATAGAAACCCGATCCTCAAGCTAGAGCGACGGGATACCACTTAGCAGTTCATCGCTTCCACCAAGAATGCACCCTCATGAGGCTGTTCTCCCCAGACTTATTCTTCATCAGCCCCAGAGGCAATCCACACACCACACACTAGAGTAGGGTATTACACCACGATGGTGACCTGAACCAGTATAAATCTTGCGTCTCTTGTGTTGTTCTTGCTAGTAGTTTAGGTCCCTGCGATTCGGTGAGGTACGAGACGGTGGAGGGTTGGATCTCCGCGCGCACCCCAGAGTTCGAACCTTAAGGGTCTGCCGGAACCCCTAGTCCGACAAGTGCCTCTGTCCGATATTATAGTCTTTGGAACTCCATGCAAGCAGATGATACAGGAAAGATAAAGCCTGGCAAGCTTCTGAGTGGTGTGGGTTGTCTTCATGGGGATGAAGTGTGCCACCTTAGTCAGCCTATCTGTGATGACCCATATGGCATCGTTCCCGTGTCGTGACCGAGGTAGTCCAACAATAAAATCCATTCCAATTTCATCCCATTTCCACTCGGGTATCTTGTTTGGCTGTAATAGTCCGGCCGGTTTCTGGTGCTCGGCCTTGATGCGTTGACATGAATCACAACATGCTATGAACGTGGCTATGTCCCTTTTCATACCGTGCCACCAAAAATTTTCCTGAAGGTCCTTGTACATTTTTGTCCCTCCAGGATGGATTGCATACGGAGCGGTGTGGCCTTCAGTTAGAATTTGCTGTTTAAGGTCTTCGATATTTGGTACGCAAAGCCTATCTCCGTACCATAATATTCCCTGCTCGTCTATGATGAATTCTGAGGCCTTGCCCAAATTCTCTTTCCTTTTTATGCCTTCAATGCTGGGGTGTCCATGCTGAGCCTCCTTAATCTTTTCTATCAGGGTAGGCTGTATTTCTAAATTCGACACGCTGCCTTCGGTGACCATTAGCAAGTTGAGCTTAGCAAACTCCTGCCGCAATTCAGGTCTCAGACTTGGTAGGTTGTCGTCGTCCGAGCTAGGGTTCCGACTAAGAGCATCCGCCACTACATTTGCTTTTCCTGGATGGTAGTGGATTCCAACATCATAATCCTTCACTAATTCCAACCAGCGTCGTTGCCGTAAATTGAGTTCCGGTTGTGTGAAAATATACTTGAGGCTTTTATGGTCTGTGTATATTTCACAACGATTTCCAAGTAAAAAGTGTCTCCATTCCTTGAGTGCATGAATGACCGCTGCCAACTCCAGGTCATGAGTAGGATAATTTTCTTCATGCTTGTGAAGTTTCCTGGAAACATATGCGACTACCTTCCCTTCTTGCATTAATACGCATCCGAGGCCCTTCCGGGATGCATCACAATACACCTCAAAATTCTTGTGTATGTCTGGCACAATTAATACTGGTGTTGTCGTTAATTTCCTCTTTAGTTCTTGGAAACTTTTCTTGCAAGCTTCAGTCCATTCAAACTTCTTATCCTTCTTGAGTAACTGCGTCATTGACTTTGCTATGGTGGAGAATCCTTCAATAAATCTCCGGTAGTATCCTGCCATTCCCAAGAAACTTTGTAAGTCCGTTACGCTGGCTGGTGGTTTCTAGCCAAGTACGACCTTGACCTTTTTCGGGTCTACGGCAATACCTTCTTGGGTCAGTACGTGGCCCAGAAAACCTACCTGTCTCAGCCAAAATTCACATTTGCTGAACTTGGCGTACAATTGATGTTTCCTTAGTTCTCCTAGTACAATCCTGAGATGTTCAGCGTGCTCTTCTGGTGTCTTGGAGTATATCAGAATATCGTCGATGAATACCACAACAAACTTGTCCATAAACTTCATAAATACTTTGTTCATGAGGTGAACAAAATATGCGGGGGCGTTTGTTAGTCCAAACGGCATTACTGTGAACTCATACAGTCCGTATCTGGAGGTGAAGGCTGTCTTGGGGATATCTTCTGTTCATACTTGTAATTGATGGTATCCCGACCTTAAGTCAATTTTTGAGAAAACCTTGGCCTGAGCGAGCTGATCAAATAAATCATTTATTCGTGGCATCGGGTATTTGTTCTTGATTGTGACCATGTTAAGTGCTCGATAGTCTATACACAATCTCAATGTCCTATCCTTTTTCTTGGCAAATAAAATTGGTGAACCCCAAGGTGAGGAGCTGGCTCGTATATATCCTTTGTCCAGTAATTCTTTTATTTGCTTCTTCAATTCTACCAACTTGGATGGTGCCATTCTGTATGGTTTCTTGTAAATGGGGGTGGTTCTAGGTGCTAGCTCAATGCTGAATTCTATCTCTCGGTCTGGTGGCATGCCTGGTAGTTCTTCGGGAAATACGGCTGGAAACTCACACCACTCGGAACTTTGCTTAACTCATAAACGTCCACCTTGTTCAACCTCGGTTGCCGAGATATTTGTCTCTCTTTGGCTGAAACTTTTATTGTCTTCCCGTGATGGTGGGTGAGAATTACGGTCCGGTTGAAGCAGTCAATAAATCCTTTGTTGGTGGTTAACCAATCCATCCCTAGGATGATATCCAGTCCTTTATTTTCCAATACAATAAGGTTGGCGTGAAACCTCAATCCTTCAAACTCAATAACCACACCTTGGCAGTAACTCTGAGTAACTTGCTTAATCCCAGGGGACTTGATTATCATGGATTTTTGCAAGGAAAGCATCAAAAAATCATTTTGCAAAGCAAATCTCTTCGAAATGAACGAGTGAGAAGCTCCAGAATCAAATAAAACCGTGGCAGGTATTGTGTTGACAGGGAACGTACTGAGTACGATATCTGGGGCATTTTGTGCTTCCTCTCTGGTCACGTGGTTCAGGTGACCCTTCATGTGGTTGCTATTGGGGTTGAAGTTGTTTCGCTTGGGTGCTGAATTATTGCCACCGTTGTTCGGCTTTGGGGTTGAGTTCCTTGGCTTGGGGCACTGCTTGGCATAGTGTCCTTCTTCTCCACAAGCGTAGCAAGTAACGCCTGGGCGATATGTGAACTCCTTGTCCCTTGCATGGAAATTCTTGATGGGGTGTGAAACATTTGTCGTGGGTTTGAGTGTCCCACCTTTCTGAAAATCCATCTTGCTCCGGTGGTCGCGAGCAAGAGTGGTCTGGTCCCTTTTGCGTTTGTGGAAATCCTTCAAGCTGTGTCGCTCATTTTCCAAGATAATCGCTTTATCCACCAGTGTTTTGAAATCTGGGAAGATGTGCACGACCAGCTGGCATTTTAGCGCGGGTGCCAGACCGTCCAGGAATTTTTCCATCTTCTTGCTTTCAGTCATACGCTCTTTGTTGGCGTAGCGAGACAATAGAGTAAACTGACTGTTGTATTCCGTCACCGTCATGGCCCTCTGCTTGTGGTCATCAAACTCCCTCTTCTTGATCTTCATAACACTTTTAGGAATGTGAGCCCCATGAAAACCTTCTTTGAACTCCTCCCAGGTTATGTCATTTTCATTGGGGTGCATGTGTAGGAAATTTTCCCACCATGATGCAGCTGCTCCAGTGAGATAGTGCGGTGCATATAATACTTTCTCACGGTCTGAACATTGTGCAATAATTAATTTCCTTTCCATGTCTCGAAGCCAATCATCGGCCTTAAGAGGTTTGTCAGTATGAGAAAATGTTGGGGGACGCGTCTTCTGTAGCTCAGACAATTTGGATTGTCTTGTCACGGTCCACGGTGATTTCCCATATTGATGACTTGGTTCATCATTTCCTGATGTTGTTCCTGACTCTGTTCATAAAGGCGGCATACTTGGGAAAATGTTGTTTCACTGCCCTGTTGACTTCGCTGCCCCTGTGTGAAATTGTTGCTTGTTTGTGTGCCATAATTTTCTTCTGGCGGGTTTGGCATGGAGCGAGTCCAAGGACGTGACATTTTCCACTCTGGGGATATATTTTGCAAAACTCATAAGAAAAGAATTTGAGTCGCAAAAATCAATAAATTTATAAAGACGAATTTTTTTAAATGCTCCAAGATTTTTCAAAAGAATAATCGATTGCGCATGGAGAAGGACTGCTCATTACATATCTTACACGCAAGCAGTAATTATACAATACACCACTCAGGATACGCGTACACATTCCTGACATGTTATTTAGGCTAGTGCACTTCTCCCAGTTCCTACATGATGCGCAAACAAGCTACTTCTCACAACCTATGTACATATAAACATATCGTACAAGTCGGTACATGGCATGGAAGCTAAGCGCACTCAGTCGGAGATGGTAAGGATCTCCCTTGGCCTGCCGAGGGTGAGGCCCAGTGAGGCTGGGGACTCAACCTCCTCCTCGCTAATAGGTTCCAGGCGTGAAGTGCTGCGCTGAGTCGATGGAGCGGGCGCCATAGGTGGAGCAACACGAACAGGAGTGGGCGCAATAGGTGGTGCAGTACGGACTGAAGTGGGCGCAATGACTTGGTTGAACTCCTCAGTGGTAGGCAGGCGACAAGCGGTGGCGAGAATGGTAGGTGAATAAGATGCCGAGGACGAGACGAAAGTCAGTGGTGGTGCGGTGTGCAGGAGCTCCCTCCTGTTGGCGGCACAACCATGGACTGAGTCCATGCGGGCAGCCACAAGGTCGTCCACCAGGTTGTCGAAGTCTGCCTCCAGAGCCTGGAGGTACTCGACAAGCATCTCAATAGCCTCGTCTCGCTCTCCTCTGGGGCAAGCGAATGCATAGTGACAGGTGTATGGAATGTGGCATGGGAGGTAGCGGTAGCGACGAGTCTTCATCGAAGCAAGAACATCTCGGAGACGAGCTATCGCCTCACGGGCGGCCATCTGCATAGCATGCCTCTCCGTAGGCATGGCTCTCCCCAAGAACCGGAAGCGGCGTAACTCAACACGCCCTCCCTTGAATTGCAACGTGGCCTGGTACATGGATAGACTGTCACTTATCTTGTGCTGGTAGAGTGTGAATACTGGGTGCACTGATGGCCCCATCGCGGTCTTGATGATGAAGGAGAGGAGCTTGACGAACCCCTCAGGCACGTTGGCGAACACCTGTGACTCACAAATCGTTGCCCGACCATCTACAAAAGTAGGCAAAAATTCTGAATGGTCAAATCATAAATTTATCTTGGTATCGTAAATGATTACATTTGCAAAAAATATAAATTAACACTATTATGCTAATAACCGATTAGCGATCGCACCTAGTGGCTTCCTACAGTCAGCCTGGCTCTGATACCAAGTTTGTCATGACCGGTTTTTCAATAAAATACTTATTGAGAAACCGATCTTTTTGATTCCGGTATAGGAAGAATTTCTCCTTACTGGTAGACAAAATACTTGATACAGAAGGCCAATAGCATAAAATATATTACAGGGTTGAGCTGAGGCTGCTCAACAATTTATTACAAACACGCCAATGTTGTACATAAGGGCGGCTATGACACAGGGGTGTGGTGGCGTACTACTGACTCGAGATAAAAGTGGCGGTGGATATATCACAGTGGAGTGGATAACATGACTCCTAAACTGGTAGCTCATCGAGTGTCGAGGTGAGGCTCGATGCATTTATTCGGGTAGCGGAAGCGGATATAATACAAGTGACCAAATCCAGGATCGCACGGGACTGACTGGGACTCCTCTAGGCGTCGGACTCGCTATCGAACTCTTCATCCATGAGATCGCCTTCGTCAACATCTGGCCAAATCAACAAGCCAGGTGAGTACTTTGAAAGTACTCGCAAGACAGTTCGGACATAAGATATAACAAATGCAAGCATGAATGCGCCATGAGCAAATAACAATGCACACTTAATAATAAATTTGTGCTCGACAAGATAAGTAAAAAGGAAGTCAGGCGGTAGTCCTCCCAAAATCCCAACAAAATAACTGAAAACTGATCGGGTGTCTGGAGCGACGCCTCGAAGGGTAAACAAATAAATTATCATGCCGCAGTCGGGCGTCTAAGCGACACCACATAAAGGGCTTTGTCGGTGTCAAAACCGGCGGATCTCGGGTAGGGGGTCCCGAACTGTGCGTCTAGGCGGATGGTAACAGGAGACAAGGGACACGATGTTTTTACCCAGGTTCGGGCCCTCTCGATGGAGGTAATACCCTACTCCTGCTTGATTAATATTGATGATATGGGTAGTACAAGAGTAGATCTACCACGAGATCAGAGAGGCTAAACCCTAGAAGCTAGCCTATGGTATGATTGTTGTTCGTCCTACGGACTAAAACCATTCGGTTTATATAAACACCGGAGAGGGCTAGGGTTACACAGAGTCGGTTACAATGGTAGGAGATCAACATATCCGTATCGCCAAGCTTGCCTTCCACGCCAAGGAAAGTCCCATCCGGACACGGGACGAAGTCTTCAATCTTGTATCTTCATAGTCTTGGAGTACCGCCGATGATGATAATTCGGCTATCCGGACACCCCCTAGTCCGGAACTCCCTCAGTAGCCCCTGAACCAGGCTTCAATGACGATGAGTCCGGCGCGCATGTTGTCTTCGGCATTGCAAGGTGGGTTCTTCCTCCGAATAATTTATAGAAGATTGTGAACACTAGGATAGTGTCCGGCTCTGCAAAGATAAATTCCACATACCACCGTAGAGAGAATAATATTACACGAGATCAATCTGCTGACGTATTCTGTGGCGTGACATCGCACCACTACCAAGCCTTTACTCAAATTGTTTTTACTGTTCCACCTCAGCGCGTTTAGCGAAGCGGTTTCCTTGGCACGTCTTGTCGAAGCAGAGATCGTGTTCCCCTTATTCCGGGATTCCCATCAATACGGACGTGGGTAACCCAACCGCGCCATTGATTGTGGCCTTTCGGGAGATAAGCGAAGTTTTACCAGCCGGTGGGGACACATGTTTTGTCCGCCCATATAAGGGATAAAGATCCAACCTTTTTACCGCGCCTTCTTCCTCCTTGGCTTATCCATCTCCGCGAACTCGAGCTCCAGCGCCCAAGTCCGCACTTCTCACCTCAACCTTCTCCAACTATGTCCGGAGCGGGAGGCAAGTGTATGGCCTCCGTCACGGAGGGGCAGATCCAGAAGCTGCGCAACGCCAGATATCTGTCCAGCAACATCGCGCATCGGCTCCCCGACGAGGGAGAGCTCGTCCCCAACCCCAGGCCCCATGAGAGGGTAGTATTTCTTCCCCATTTCCTCCGCGGACTGGGCTTCCCGCTTCATCCCTTTTTTCGGGGGCTCATGTTCTACTACGGCCTAGATTTCCATGATCTGGCCCCGAATTTCATCCTCAACATCTCGACGTTTATCGTCGTGTGCGAGGCCTTCCTCTGCATCCAGCCCCACTTCGTCTTGTGGCTCAAGACCTTCAGTGTCAAGCCGAAGGTTGTGAAGGGCAGCCAAGCGGAGTGCGGAGGCGCCATGGTAGGCCGGATGTCTCACGTTACGTGGCTGGAGGGCACTTTCGTGGAAACCATCAAGGGGTGGCAATCAGGGTGGTCCTACATCACCGAGCCGCGTGACCCTGATTGGGCGGCGGCCCTCGAATTCAGATCTGGCATCCCTACATGGCTCACCTCCTGGAAAGAGAGTGGCCGGATTTGGGGGGATTCAGAGGAGCTGACCGGACTCCAAGCCTGTATCCGTAAGCCGTGGACAAGAAGCTCAAGCTTGTCAACGTAGTCCAGGTCATGCTCATCCGCCGGATTCTCCCGTGCCAGCGACGGGGCTTCAACCTGTGGGAGTTTGATCCGGCGCAGCACCAGACCCTGAGCGGGCTCTTCGACACTATGTACGAAGATGTCTGGAAGGTGCTGTTCAAGGGCGCCGAAGCTCCCGCATCCGCTACCGAAGATCGCGGATTCCGCTCGCAGCGTCCAGCTGACGAGGCAAGTGATTTCACCACTTGTTTTGCATAGTTTGGCTCTATGCGGGATCTAAACTCCCTTTTCCTTTGCGGGAATGGCTGGCGAAGGCGAGCAGACTATCTGTCGGCCCCATTGCCCGAGGATCCAGCCGGACGCCCGCCTAACTGGGAGGCTGGCTCCGGCACCCCACGTGGTGCCGGAGAAGAAGGCCAAGAAGACGGCCACGGGGACTCAGAAGAGTTCCCGTTTTCAGGTGCTATCGGATGATGAATCCGAGGCCGACTCCTCCCACCAAGGTGAGGAGGCGAAGAAGAAAGCCTCTCCCCCAGTGGGGGGAGGGAAGAAAAGGAAGGCCTCGCCAACAAGGGAGGCCGAAGGGTCCAAGAAGGGAAAAACTCCTCCCCCGGACTGCTCCGCCAACGCCAAAGGATTTACGACGAGGATCGGCCCCAAGGGCCAAGCCCCTGGCGAGATCGTAAGTATCCGGACTCCCGAATAACTTCAAGGTTTTTTTCTTTTCGCCACATAATGTCTTTCTAATGCCGCACACAACCCTGCAGTCCGCCCAAGGATGATCTTCTCGTTTCGTCGAGCGGGTCCTTGGGTGCGTCGGATATGGATTCCCTTCCGACTGCCTCCACCCCCCATACCGCGGATGACACCGAGGTGGGATCCCAGAAAAGGACCCACCAGGAGGAGGAGGCCCCGGAGGTGTCACAGGACACCCTCTCGGATTGTGCACCGGACTCGGCCCCGGAGGCCACAGTGGCTTCGGAGTCCGGCGGGCGACCCCTTCGTAAGAAGGGCAAGACTGCGACGCCGGCTGCCTACCGGAGGTGTCGGATAATTTGCTGGAGGCGCTCAACGGCGCCTCCATCAAAGAGGAACACCCGCCTTTATTATGAGTGCGGTGATTCGAAAGGTTCAGCTTCGCCAAGAGCGGGCCGACCGAGCCTCGCAGCAGCCTTCTAACGAGCTTTGAGGTAAGAATTTCAATATATGTAAAAATGGTACCGCATAGACAGTAGCCCGATGCTCGGGTTCGGTGTTCGGAAAGAAAAGCCGGACTGAGGATCTTTAGAAAGATAAACGCAGGAGTCATAAAAAATATGTCAATATGGGATTGCAAGTCTTTGCTGACCTCCGCCCAGATCATTGCGGAGGTCAATACTTTGAAGGAAAACCTCGAGCGGTCCGAGAACGAAGCTCGGCCATGCCAAGAAGCAGCTCGAGGAAAAAGAAGGTGAGTAATACCTTATGAAAATTGTACCTTACGAAAAGGATTTGGTTGCAAGAAAAATGACAAGGATAACATGGGTATTGTAGGGGCCACTAACGAGGTGGCGACCACAGGAGGCGGTGGCAGCGGCCGAACGTAATGCGGTTGCCATGAGCGCACCGAGCGAGAGAAGCAGGAGGCCTTGGTGGCGGAGGTACAACAAGAGCTCCGGGATCTCGTGAAAAAACATGAGAGCTTGGAGCGTGACTCAAGACGCTTAGAGTCTCGAGCTTGTAACTCTTGAGAGTGCCAAAGCCACTAAGGCCGAAGCCTACAAGGCCCTCCAGAGGTTGAGGCGGTGAAGAAAATAGCAGCGGGTAAGGCATTTTTCATGCAAAGTAAGCATGTGAGTGTTAATTACCTGTTGCTTACCCGAATTCGAGCTCTCGAGGCGTTCGCAGATCTTCCTCGCGGCGTGTCCGATGCTACCGCATTCTACCGGACGAGGAGGGGAGCTCGACGGAGAAGGTCTTCCGTCTCGATATCTTGAGGCCGGACATCCGTGCCTTTTAGCGACCAGTGAAGCAGCTGGTCGAGCTCCACAAGGCGGCCGAACAGGCCATGAAGGGCCTCATAGTTGTGGCCTAAGGAGGCCATGCACAGGAGCTACTTCGGCTGGTGCGGCGGTGATCAATGCGTGCCCGTGGGTTGAAGTTATCAAGCATTCCACTTGTATTGAGGGTGCCTGTCGGGCCCTTGCCCGCCAAGAAGGTGCACTTTGGGGCAAGATGGATGCCTGTAAGCTCGTGACGGACCCGCCACCAGAGGGCAAGGAGCATCGTATGCCCGAGATGTATTATAAGAGTGTCTTGAAGGCGCCCGCACTATTGCGGGTGAGTGCTCCAAAGATGTAATATTTGAGTAGACTCGATTTTGTTATCCTGTCGCTGAAAACTTAGTTCATATGCGCTAAGCAACGCTTGTTAATTTAAAAATATTACCTTCGTATGCGGCTGTTTATCAAATCGAGAGATGGCAAGTCATCGGCTTCAGCCCCATGCCACGAGTGCTGGGGTGTTCGGGATAAACTTGAGCGCTCTTGTTCCCATTTTTGGGTCCATCTAGGGAGGCGCTCAACACAGCGTAACAAGGCAACCGGACTTATAATGCTTGAACACTCTCACTTAGCCATAGAATTCTATAATTTTAAATTTCGATGAAGCCCCTAGTCTTGGAAGGTCAATTTGGGGCGCTATCTCACGCCTTGGCCGGACAAGATCGGCTCCTCGCCTAAGCGGCATAAGTCTTTAAGGACTCGCAAAACCTCTCGAACAGCGACCGGCTCTCGCCTCATCATGACGGCCGGTCAGTTTTAGCTTTCCATCGAGGCGTTAACCCAGCTCAAGCTGAGGCGGAATCGCGATGGTTCTCCCAGTCTTTACCTTAGCCGATATAACGGAACGTAAGGTACCAAAACATGGGAGCCAGGCAAACCCAACTATTGACCCAAGACATGATTCGGAGCCGATGCATATAGTGTTATAAGTTCGGGGTGCCGCACTTGTGAAAGTGTTCGGACTCATCACACCATAACGCGGGAAACATAAGCCCCTGGTGTATATTAGCTGTACCAAAGTGTACGGATGCAACATGTCGTGAATGAACATATGTATGAAAAAGAAATGCAATTATAAGCAAAAAGGTGCTGCATTGTTTTATTCAATAAGTGCTGCTACGGATGCAGAACGATACAAATAGTGCGATAAGCAAGGTATGGGACTGTTTAAACATGTCTCCCTCCAGGGGTAGGCTGCAGATTGGTGTATAAAAATGCTCATAATGGAGACCACCTGTATATTCGTTGTAGCCTTCATCCTTCCCTGGCTGTTGCATCGTGAGTTCGGCAGGTCTGCTGCCGGACAGGGCCTCTGACAAACGGAGTCCTGTGGGTAAAAAGTAAAAGGTAAAAAAGAAAAGAAAAAGGAACAACACACTTGAGAGCCCCTGGTGTGGTTGAGCCGCAGCCTGGGTTTATTGTGGTCGTGCCCCTCTCCCCATGCCCATGGTATCTTCAGAGCGTAATGGTGTACGCGAAGGACTTGCTTTGATGTTTCGCAGGAGCTGGGGTTGGGGCCGCATCGCTCTGGCGATGCTCGGAGCGTGCTGTGGTCTTGTTGTAAGTTACTCCCGGGCGCTTAGCTGTGTCCGGCCGCTTAATGGCGGACTCGAGAATTGCCTTAAGAGGCTGCATTGCACTTCCGTCGCGAGAGTCAGTATGTTCCTCCGTGCGGAGAGAATGTTCGATGTTTCCGTTGACCGTGATGACTCCTCGAGGGCCTGGCATCTTGAGCTTGAGGTATGCGTGGTCACGGCACCCCGTTGAACTTTACCAAATGCGATGCGTCCGAGCAAGGCATGATAGCCGCTGCGGAGCGGTATTATGTCGAAGATTAACTCCTCGCCCGGAAGTTATCCGGGATCCGAAGACCACTTCTAGTGTAATTGAGCCTGTACAATTGGCTTCTACACCTGGTATGACGCCTTTAAAGGTCGTTTTGGTAGGTTTAATCCTTGAGGTGTCTATGCCCATTTTGCGACCGTATCACGGTAAAGCAGGTTCAGTCTTGCCGCCGCCGCCCATCGTGACTACGGTTAGGTGAAATCCATCGACGATTGGGTCTAAGACCAGTGTGGCTAATCCGCCGTGGCGGATGCTGGTGGGGTGGTCCCTTCGTTCAAAAGTGATCGGGCAGGAGGACCATGGATTGAACTTCGGGGCAACTGGCTCCATCGCATAGACATCCCGGAGTGCACGCTTCCGCTCCCTTTTGGGTATGTGCATTGGGTATACAATGTTCACCGTCCGCACCTGTGGGGGGAAACCCTTCTTTATTGTTCGGCGGTTGGGTCTCGTCCTCGTCATCGCTATGCAACCCCTTGTCATTGTTTTCGGCAACTAACTTGCCTGCCTGCTTGAATACCCAACATTCCCTGTTGGTGTGGTTAGCTGGCTTTTCGGGGGTGCCGTGTATCTGGCACAAGCAGTCGAGTATTCGGTCCAAATATGACAGACCCAGAGTGGTTCTTTTGAATGGCTTTTTCCGCTGACCGGGTTTAGAGCCTCTGAATCCGGCATTGATTGTCGTATCCTCAATATTGTCGCCGTTAATGCGGCGTTTATTTTTGTTACGACGCGGCTTGCCATTTCGGTCCTTGAAGTCCGGACTGCCAAAATTTTTGCTGAGGTTGTTGCTGCGTGCTAGCCAGCTGTCCTCACCCGCGCAGAAGCGGGTCATGAGTGATGTGAGGGCTGCCATGGATTTCGGCTTTTCCTGTCCTAGGTGCCGTGCAAGCCACTCGTCACGGATGTTATGCTTGAAGGCCGCGAGGTCCTCCACATCCCGAGACGGTCGGCGATTTGGTTTTCTTGGTTAAGAACCGTGTCCAGAATTGTCCGGCCGATTCGTCTGGTCAGCTGAATTATGTGGCTTAGGTTGTCGGCGTCTGGTGGTCGCATTACAAGTGCCCTAGAAGTTATCGAGGAATGCGGCTTCTAGGTCCTCCCAGCTCCCAATTGACTCTCTGGCGGCAAGCTGTTGAGCCAATGCCGGGCTAGTCCTTTAAGATTGAGGGGAGGTATTTGATGGCGTGAAGATCGTCACCATGGGCCATGTGGATGTGAAGGAGATAGTCTTGATCCAAACTGCGGGTCTGTTGTGCCATCATAGGATTCAATATTGACGGGTTTAAACCCTTGAGGATTTGATGATCCATTACTTCGTCTGTGAAGCATAGTGGGTGTCTTGGCGCCTCTGCATCGGGCGATATCACGACGGAGCTCAAATGAGCTTTTTCTGGTTTGTTCGGCCCGGCCGACTTATCATGTCCGCACGACGGTTGTCGCCACGCGTGCACGTAGGCGCCACGCGATCCATAGATCGATCTTGATTGTCTTGCCTTGTCCTCCAATATATCTCGCAGGTCCGGGCGTTCCCCTGTGGCCGTGTGCTTTTGAGCGATGCCGGGTAGTGCAGTTCTAGTGAAGGGCCTAGAGGCCTCTCTGTCGCGACCACGGGGTGGTCGGTCAGCCGTATTGTCTCCTGGTGATGCGGGTTTGTAATCCTCCTCCTCTAATCGAGGGAGCAGCTTGCGTTTAGGGTAGCTTTTGGAGGGGCGTTCGAGCTCATGCTCTTCGGCCGCGAGGACTTCAGTCCATCTGTCGGCTAGCAGATCCTGATCAGCTCTAAGCTGTTGCTGCATTTTCTTGAGGCTGTTCGCCGTGGCTATAAGCCTGCATCTAAAACGCTCTTGTTCGACGGGATCCTCAGGCACGACGAATTCATCGTCGTCGAGGCTTGCTTCGTCTCCGGAGGGAGGCATATAATCATCTACCTTTTCTTCTGCCGCTCTCTCGTGAGGGCTGGCGTCTCCATCCTCCTGCGCTGGATCTTGCTGGGGTGGATTGTCTTCGGCACTGTCCGGTGTATTGTTATCTCCGGTGCCGGAATCTTCATTCTTGCTGTGGCGGGATTTAGAGCGGCGCCGCTGACGCCGACGCTTGGGCTGCTTCTTCGAGGGGTCATCCTCCGTTGTTGTATGAAAGTAAATAACAAGAGTGCCACAGTCGGATGTCTGAGCGACATCACATAAAGGGCTTATATTGAAAAAGTAAATAACAAGAGTGCCACAGTCGGACGTCTGAGCGACATCACAGAAAGGGCTTATATTGAAAGTAAATAACAAGCGTGCCATAGTCGGACGGCTGAGCGACATCGCAGAAAGGGCTTATATTGAAAGTAAATAACAAGCGTGCCCGCGATCCGGACGTCCGAGCGACATCGCAGAAAGGGCTTATATTGAAAGTAAATAACAAAGCGTGCCACGATGGACGTCTGAGCGACATCGCAGAAAGGGCTTATATTTCATTATTCATATCTGATAAATTCACGAAGATATAACACTCACAGGAAATATTCAATACATAATAATAAACGGGTTAGTCCATCCACAGGAATAATCCTTTAGCCGGACTTAACACTCATATGGTTCACCGGAGTTTTGTCACTGAGACTGACACTGACAAGGATAAGTTGAACACAGTACTTGGACATGGATAAGATGATTCAAAGGATTTTTGACTCTTCAGAGTTTGTACTAATTATCCACATCCAACGGATTTCAGGTTTCACGAAGGACTAGATCCGTTTACGGTATTTCGGTAGAAACACATCTAACCAGTACACACCCATCCCACCTCACGATGCCAGGAATCACCCTAGACAACATTCAAGAAAAACTTTGAGACGGGGAGATCACAACCTCGAATAGCATGGGATCAAATTTATATACGCGCGCTCTAAGGGGTGCCCCCCTCTCGGTCCCAACCGGAAACACCCATGCCCCCTGACCGGATGACTGGCTTTAATCCAGGGCCATGGAACCCTCATCACGGCCTCTCTAATTGGTGTGTACCAGGAAAGCGGTTTGCAACTTACTAAGCCATATCCCTTGTGGAAAACATGTCGTAGTACAGGAAGGGAAAACAGATGGAAACTGGACTTGATTCATGATGACACTAGAGTCAGAATAGTCTGGCATAAGACTGGCATGCTTCAACACTGTCATCTTACCCACTCTCATGCCATCACATGGCCATGCAAACTCATATCCAACAACATATGGATTTTCGAAACTCACTTGCCTGAACTTTGCATGTAATATAACACTTATCGAAATGCTCATGAACATGCCATGAAACTACTTAAATGCAAACATGCAACGAACGCTCATCATATCAAAAGTTCAAACATGCTTGCCTGGTTCGGAGTAGTCGGAGTCTAGCTTGGTGATGTTCGCGGTTCCGTCACCTCCTCCGGTATCTACGGTATAAGAAAATACGTACTAACGTAAATACCGTGAGTGCACAAAAAGTGTTCCAAATACTTTTCAAATAAATATGACAAAAAACTAGACAGAAAAATAAAGAGGGCAGAAAAAGAATCAATCAAAAATCATTTTCTGTTTAAAAGTTATTAAAGGTTTAGCCCAGGGACTTGTCTGTAATGAAACAGAAAGTTTCCAGGGGCCAGTTTATAAAAACAGAAAACGCTTCGGCTAAAAAGCCGTCAACTGCAAAGGGAGACGTATTCCGCCCGAAGGCGTTTTCAGAAAACGGTTCAAAAAAAAAGAAAAGACTGACGAGGGGTCCCACCCGTCAGGTTAGAATTTTCAAATGGGGAGAAGCAGAGCGCGTCGGCGCCCGAGAGCTGCAGTGGTCGCCGGCGGCGATCCACGGCGAGTTAGGAGGATCGGAAGGTACCTATGTGATCAGCGTGCCCTTCCGCATCTGTGGGTGGTGGAGGTGGTCGTTGGCGAGCATCATGTCGACGGCGGTCCTTGCTCCGGCGGACGGCGGCTCGGGTGAAGTTGGATCTCGTCGGGGAGGGCTGCGGAGGTTAAATTGAAGCTTGGGTTAGAGCACTGGGTGTAAGAGAAGGCTACTGACGTGGTTTGGGAGGCGGGGATGGCTTTATCGGAGTGGATCGAGCTGGTGGCCGAGGCGGATCGGGGCGGCCGGAGTCGGGGGAGGAGACCTCCTCGAGTTCCTCCTGGTGGCTTGGCGGGGTTCTGGTGAGGTGTAGTGGTGGTGCGTGCTCGAGAACGAGCTCGGGACCTCATTTTATAGGTGATCCGAGGTGGTGACCGCGAACGGGGATCTCCGGCGATGGTTACGGTGGTGCAGTGCTTGGTCGGGTAGTTTAGGAGGTTGGGCGTCAACGTGGAGGTCCACGGGTTCCATTTAGGTGCTAACCTAGTTTGGGTTAGGCGCGTTTGGGTGGTTCCAACAGAACGGAGCTGCGCGGGCCCGTCGGCGGCAGAGGGTGCGCCCTGTGCTTGCCGGGCCACGACGACGGTGCTACGGTGTGCGCTGGCATGCAGAAGGCCACGCAGAGGCCTTGGGTGCGTTGGGCGGCGCCGGACGGCGTGGAGAGCTGGCGCTAGCTCCCGTTGGCCGCCACGGGTGGCTCTGCCACTCAGAAGCTGCCGGTGTCAGCGAGGCTCGCCGCCACCGACACCTACGCCCGTCCAAGAGAGTGTGCGGTGCTCTGGTTGAGGAGGAGAGGCCGTGCGCAACGCGCCAGGGTTTGCACTGGTGATCAATGACAAGTCACCCATTTAAAAACGACATCGACTAAACTCTCGAACTTCATCAATATGCATGTAAAGCGATGTCGGCCAAGTGTTTGATGACATGATTCAAGCAAGAGAAAAATTTATCTGGGGTTGATCTTTGGTGTGGTGGCCTCTCAAAGCACCTAGGGGATGCCTGATTTTTGGTGGAATTTTTGGAGAAAGGAAAATATGAATTTCACCAAAAATGATGAATCTGGTCCAAACTTGAAAATTTTGAAAAGAGGAAGAGTGGATCTTGATGGATCTAAGGTTGGGGGTGCTAGGGACTATCCAGAGGAGTTGGTTTGAGATCAAAACTCAAAGGAAATCAGGTACTTCCTTTGTAAATCATCTAGGCTTAAAATAATGGACAGAATTATTTTTGGGGATAAAATAAATGAAATAAAATTCAAAAATGGGTTGAACCTGTTGGAACAGAATGTTTGGGTTGCCCCAAAGTGGAGGGAGGGGTTTTGGAAGAAATTACCACATGAGGCATGGTAAAACAATGGGTGGTTTCAAAACAAAAGAGTAGCCCCAAAACCCATAGGGTTTCTTTTTAATAGAAAAATAAATTCCAATAATTTATTTGAGGTGGTAAAAATCAGAAGGAAGGTTTTTAATAACCAAACACCATGGTTGAATAAGATACAAAATAAAATCCTTGCCATGGGGAAAATTTTGAGAGAGAGGGGTTTTTGGAAGGATTTAAATGGCCTCCTTCAAAACAAACAAGGTTTTTGTTGAAAACAAAAATTAAAATTTTTGGAGTGTCACAGATAGATGCAAGAACGATACATGCCACTGGGATGGACCCGAGCGGCCTGGGGATGATGTAGCCCAAGAGGCGCTCCCAATAGAGTAAGCTAAAGATGCAAAAGGATACACGTCACAGGGACAGGCCCATGCAACTTGAGGATAATGCTGCCCGAAGGGCGCCCCCAACTGAACGAACTGGAAAGAGTCACCTGATACCATAGCTAGAGTGGTGTTGGAGTAGCCGAAGATGCGTGCCGAAGAAGTTGCTCCTCACGAGCCGCCAGGGTCCTGAGCCTCGTGGAGGCTCCGTGAGGCCAGTGGCTCTCAAGAACTGTCACCATCTCCGCCAGGACAGCATGATGCCTGGCCTCCTGAGCCACCAGAATGCTCTGCAAGTGGCGCTGGAAGGTGACAGCCGCGTCCGGTAGGCCAAATGGCATGCGAACATAGTTGTGAGGTGGACCATCGCACCATCCAACGCGCAAAGGCCAGAAAAGTCCCTGAGATGCGGCCTTGTTGAGCCCTGGAATGTCGACATAGACGCGCAGCCCGCCGTCCTCGCCAGGATGGAGAGCTGCACCGGGTGGTGGGCAGCGGTCGCCGCTTATGGTCCTTGCCTCTTGAATCTCATGGGTCGCCTTGGTGATGAACTCCTGAGCACTAGGCGCTCCACGCCTTGTGCCCTCTTGAGGGAAACGTGCGGTGAAGCACACCTCCACATGGTGCCCGAGCGCCTCCCTCGTGACGTTGGCTAGGTCTGAGGCCCTCCAGAAGAGAGCCCCCGAGCCCAGCCTGAGGAGGGCGCCTGGCGCGCCTTCCTATGCGAGGGAGGGAGGCGCCCCGGCTGCGGGGGCAGATCCTGAGGTGGTGCCGCTGGAAACGCTGCTCTCCTGAGTCCCCGGGTGGAGTAGCTGCTTCTTCTTCTTGGGGATGGCCTCAAGAGGGCACGGGGTACCTTCATTGTCGGGGTATTCGGTTGCTGTAGCTTGGTAAGCGCACTCGAGGGAGCACACCGCATCTCTTTCTTCACACGGGACCGTGATGATGCCGCCGCTCCCTGGCATCTTGACGATGTTGTAGCCATGGTGGGTTACTACCATAAACTTGGCCAAGGCGGGATACCCAAGGATGGCGTTGTACGGCAGGTGGATGTGGGCGACGTCGAAGTTGATGAGCTCGGTGCGGTAGTTGTTACGCTGATCGAAGGTGACAGGGAGGCGGACTTGACTTATCGGGGTGGTGGAGCCATTGGTCACTCTTGAGAAGGGCTTGGTAGGCTGTAGCTGATCGTATGGCACTTGGAGGCTGTCGAACGTCCCGACGGATAGGACCTTGAGCCCTGCGCCGCCGTTGATGAGGATCTTGGTGACTTGAACGTTGCTGATGACGGGTGAGCAGAGCATTGGGAGGGCGCTGGCAGTTGTCGCACACTTGAGCTAGTTTGACGAGCTGAAGGTGATGCCGGACTTGGACCACCTGAGCGGGCACGTGGCTTCAAGCCTGGGAAGGGCTGCGTTCACCTCGCGAATAAACTGCTTGAAGATACGCTGAGAGGCTGGGGCTTGAGCACCGCCCAAGATACAGGCAATGGCGCGTTGCTCTTGGAAGCCCCCAGCCCCCTCGTCCGGATGATGGTCGTCGTTCCTCCTTGGTGGCGGTGGCAGCGGAGGGAGGCCAGCGTTGCCCTGAGGGCGGTTCTCACGAGGTTGCGCCCTCCACGCGCCCTCACGAGGCTGGTCCTGCCAGCGATCCTCGCGAGGTCGGTCGCACCACTCCTGGCGGGGGCCGTGGTCGTCCTAGCGTCCCCCATTTCGTTCTCCTCCTCGGCCATAGCCCCGGTCGCCACGCTCGGGGCGTCGACCGAAGCGCCCATCACGGATGGCCCTAAGTTCCTGACAGCCATTAGTGTTGTGGTTGTGCACGTTGTGGAAGGCGCAGAATGGACGGCTTCTCTTGGATGACTCGGGTGGTCTCGGCCGTGCTTCGTCTCCGGTTCGGCCACGAGCACGGCTACCCCCTTGCGCTTCACATCTTTGGCCTTGGTCTTCTTGTCTTCTGTGTCAGCAGTTGGGTGCTCGAGGAGGGAGAGGCGCCCTTCCTCAGCTCTTGCGCATTTGGTCGCCATGTTGAACATCTCTAGGGCCAGGCATAGTTCCTCATGGATGGCAAGCTCCTCCTTCATCTTGACATCACGGACGCCATCGAAGAACGCGGAGATGATGGCCTCGTCCTTCACCTTGGGTATCTTGAGGCGAACGATGTTGAAGCGTTGGATGTACTTCTGCAAGGTTTCCCAGGGCTGCTGCTTGATGCGCCGCAGATCGCCCTTGACGGCGGCGGTCGCGAAAGTGCCCCGGAAGTTAGCGGCGGTTGCTCGCATCTCAACCCAGGAAGAGATTGATCCCGCGGGCAAGTTCAGGAGCCACGAGCGCGCATCGTCTTTGAGGGCCATGGGAAACCAGTTCGCCATGACTTTTTCATCGTCGTTAGCCGCCTCGATGCTCAACTCGTAGAGCTGCAAGAACTCCGCGGGGCCGGGGGTGCCGTCATAGCACGGAGGCAGGTCCAGTGTGGCACCCCGGCTCAGAGCTACCGGTTTACCATGCATTGCCAGCCCAGAGACCATGTCTTCTGGCAACACACAACATCTTGGTACAGAAAACAACCGCTTTATTGATGCTAGTGGATCAGAGGTTATATTACAATAGATGTCGAGGCCAAGCAGCACGCCCAATGCAGCTGAACAGTATGTACACTATTTAGTGAACATAAAGGGGCCTCGATCATAACAACTACGCAGCAGCGGAACAACGTCGTAGCGGAAACTCCATATCACAGGGACACCGATGTGGACACGATCTAGACTCGAGTAGCGCTCCTCTCCAATGAGACTTTTCTGAAATCTGGCATGACACGCCAGGTCAGTACATTGAATGTACTTGCAAGCTCACAACAGGCATAATCATAATGGCAAACAATATCATGATAATTAACCAATTAATAATAATGCAACACTATATGTCCAACATGTTGTGATCATGCCCGAAAGTCCCTCGGGACGGACTTACCAACCGTGATCTTTCTCGGATCAAAAACAAACCGCCATCATGGTCTTGAAAAGAGTAACTCGTGATCCTTACGGCGATCACAACCACGACCAATATTTGGTCCCGAACATCTCGATGGCCTTTCCGCCATCATCAACAGTGCAAAATTCATAACTTAGTGTGCAAATTTTATTAAACGTTGACTCATGGTGGGACCTACTACGAGGTGTCCGTGACCGTGGACTCGGCTATCGATAAAATATACACTCTGCAGAGGTAGCACATTGTACCCACACCACGGAACCCATGGCCTCGCACTCCCATTCGGGTGGACCAATGGCATTCTGACGAAACCCTTCCATTGCCATGACACTCTCTCGGCCACTCCGACCCAATCCCCAACGGGCTAGTCCTGGGTGGCCCCGTGTCTACCAAAGACACAACGACCACCTCGTGCCCAAAACGATCCCACTCAGGGACCAGGTACCATAATCTCAACAACGGGCACACAAGGTTATGCCTGCTTACCGGGCCAGGGTAAGCATGCCATAACCTTCCCTAGTTGGAGGCACCGACCAGAGGCAATGTCAATGGACCGAATCAAGGCCTTCCCACAAAGGCAAATGTGGTTGCACTGGGAAAAACTCGATTCAGCGACACCATGACCCAGTCAACGATATATTCGAGTTGAGTTATATTCAGATTCAATTTAAAATGAAAATGACCGGTGTCATAGCATGCCATGAAATGCAAAACTACACATGCATCAATTATTAACAAAATGACTGATGTCATCCATATTCACACTAATCATAAACATCAACAACTTATATTACTTTGCTGGTCAGGGTAACTCACATTTTAACCAAAATATTTTGCAGCAAGTTTTATTATTTTCTCATGCAAGAACGTAACTCCGATTAATTTCTCACATGCTTAGCAAAGATTATACCACAAACAGATCCTAATTTCTTTACCAACCAAGTTAGGTTCAAACATTCTGTAAGTCAAATAAAATGACTAAACAAGTACTTAACAAATATTTTCTAGCAAATTTTTACCATTTTATTTATGTAAGAAAATAACTTTAAGTAATTACTAATCATGCATAACAAAATTATTTTTATCATCATCACAAATGGATCTTAGCTTTGCTTTACCAACTAAGCTAGTTTCAACATTCTGTAAATCAAACATAATAACTAACAAACACTTAACAGAATATAAATAACATAATAGCTATTTAAATGCATGGATTAATCATTTCATTCAAGTAAGAAAATCATAAATATTGAAATGACACCATGCAAATGTTGCTATGGCTTGACTTAGTGCAGATGAGGTTCACAAGCCTCCTGGTGATCCTCAAGAGAAGCCTCACCCTCTAAAAATAATTTTAAACACAAAGAGAAAATATCAAGAACACTTCTGAAAATCACCAGAAAATCTAAAAAGCTCAGAAAAATCTCATCTTTGGTGAGCTGCTAGATTTCTTTGCAAAGAACAAAATGCAAAAAGAATCAATTCATTTGGACTTATGGTTGAAGAGTTATGGCTGTTTGAAGTGTTCTATAAATTCAAATGAATTTGAATAAAAGTAAATGCATGTGGGGGTGACGTCAAGGCGTAAAGCCTGTGGGCGCCACCACTGCACCACTTCAAGGTCTGAGAATGGCTGACTAGCGGGCCCTGCTAGTCAGGTGAGGAGGAGGGGGAGAAGGAAACAGAGGGAGTCGCGGCTTCACCGGAGCTCTCGCCGGCGACGAGGGCTCCTTGGCCAAAACGAGAGGAAGGGATGGCAAGAGGGGACGGAGGCGCACCTGCCCGTACCTGTAGCGTAGCTAGGGGTGGTCGGACAGTGTCGGAATCGACCTCGCAAGCGGAGGCAGAACACGGTGGTCGCTGGAGATGAAGAAGACGGCGGGCTGAGGCTACCCCAGTGGCTCAAGGGGGACAGGATGGCTTCACCGGAGAGAGGCAGAGGCCCTGGAAGGGTCGCCCTAGCCTGGGAGGGACTGGAGCTACCGCGGCGACCAGAGGGGATCGCCGACGAGCTCGAGCTCGAGGACGGCGGCCCGCGGCCTTCCCGGCCGGGCTACGGCTTCCTACGTGCTTGTGGGGTTGTGTGGGAGTGGTGGATGGTGCTCGAGGAGGCTGGGGGCGGCTCCATTTATAGGCGAGCGGAGAGGGGGGGGTTCGGGCTCCGCCGGTGGACACCTGTCCACGGCGCCCGGCGACGAGCGTCGTCCGTGAGAGGGGGAGAAGGCGACGCAGCTCACGCGGCAACTGTTGGCGAACGGGGACGAGCACAGGAACGAGGAGAAGGCGACGAGCACAGTGCGCACCGCACTGTTGGGTTGGCTGGACTGTGCCCGTGCTTGCTGCGACGAGCTCCGACGTTTGCGAGCGCCAGAGGGGAGTTAATGGTGTTGAGACGAGGATGGTGGTGAGGTTTGGCACGCTCAGGCAGACGGGGGAAGCGAGCACGCGCGAACAGAGTGCTCAGCGGCACTCAGAGCGCGTTGACACGCAGGCATGACATGGTGGACACGCGTGGTCACCGCGCGAACTCTTCCCTCAGGCCAGCCTACGTCCAAAATTCATGTCTGGCATGTTGTTCGTGGTGGTTTTGAAGTTTACCACGCTTTGGTTTGGATCCAGGTGCAGTAGAGAAGTTTTTACATTCCAAGTAAGTTTCTGGTCAGTAACTTTGAGCAGTTACTGTGGTCAAATGGCTGGGAGTTGGAGGCTGTGCTTTGGAGGTTAGCCATGATCTACTAAGATGAAAATGCACAAGAAAACCCAGTCACAATGGAGCAACTAAAATGGTAGTTGTTGTAGAAACCACCATTTCTGTCCAGAACAGAAAATATTTTATGTAGCAAAAATATTCCAAAAAGTGATGAAATATTTTTGCTCAGGAAGGTGCCCTAGGTTTCAAAGAATATTTGTGAATTATCTCAGATTTTTCTGGGCCATAAAAATTGGGGTTGCTTTGGAGCATCTTGATCCGCTAGGGTTTTTGGGAGAAAAATGAATATTTTTCTCATTTAAGAAAAATATTCCAAAGCTTATTTTTGGGTGGATCAGAAGGGGAATGATGATTAGGGAGGGAAATGAAGCACTTGGGTGAAAGCCAAGGGTACCCAAGTGTTTAAGTCCATATGAACAGATTCAAAAACTCCAAATATCAAATGACTCCCAATGAAAATCAATCAAATGAGAGAGGGCAAAAACCAGGCTGTCACAAACCTCCCCCACTTAGAATGAATCTCGTCCTCAAGATTCGTTGCTTGGGAAAACCACTATGGATAATGTGACTGTAGAAATTCTTCCCGCTCCCAAGTTGATTCAGACTCTGTGTAATGCTCCCACTGAACCTTGTAAAATTTCCTTACTTTACTACGAGTGACCCTTTCCATCTGATCCAAAATTCTAAACGGTCTCTCTTCATAAGTTAAATCATTTGCCAACTCTACCTCAACCATAGCAGTCCTTTTCTCAGGCGGGGATATGCATCGTCTCAATTGTGAAACATGAAACACGTGCACGTCTGCCAACTCAGCGGGTAGTTCCAATTGATATGCAAGAATACCCACTTGAGACATAACCAGGAATGGACCAATAAATCTGGGTGCCAACTTTGCACGAGTCTGAAATCTCTTGACTCCTTTCTTAGGAGTGACTCGGAGGTATACGTGTTCTCCGGGTTCAAAATTGATCTGTCGGTGCTTTGCATCATAATAACTTTTCTGTCGAGATTTGGCCAATTGCAATCTGTCTCTGATTTCCTTAACTTGTTTCTCAGCTTCCATCATGAGATCTGTTCTGAAGATATGGCTATCTCCAGTTTGAGACCAATTTAAAGGAGTGCGGCACTTACGGCCATACAGAGCTTCATACGGTGACATTTTTAGACTGGTCTGGAAGCTGTTGTTATAGGAAAACTCGGCATATGGCAAGCAGTCTTCCCATTTAGTCCTTGGGCTGGAAACGCATGCTCGCAACATATCTTCGAGTATTTGATTTACCTGCTCGTACATCCATCCGTCTGAGGATGATAAGCAGTACTATGTTTCAGTGTTTTCCCCAAGGCTTGATGGAGGTGTGACCAAAAAGCGGAGGTGAACAGGGAACCTCGGTCGAAAGTGATAGTTCGGGGTACTCCATACAGACTGACTATCCTGGATACATACAGCTGTGCAAGTTGATTTGCTCTGTATCTGGTGCTGATCGGAATGAAGTGAGCAACCTTGGTTAAGGTGTCCACTATGACCCAGATTGCATCATTGCCTCGTTGAGTCTTAGGAAATCCTGTAATGAAATCCATACAAACGTCATCCCATTTCCATTGTGAAACTGGCAGCGGTTGGAGGAGTCCGGCTGGCTTCTGATGCTCTGCTTCACCTTGTTACATATGTCGCAATAGGCCAAAAATAGGCAATGTCTTTCTTCATTCCATCCCACCAGAATATTTTTCTAAGGTCCTCATACATTTTCGTACCTCCCGGGTGAATGGAATATGAGGATTCATGTGCTTCTGACAGGATTTTCTTCTTTAAGTCCGGTTGATTGGGTACACAAATCCGTCCACGGAATCAGAGGGTACCGAATTTGTCCTTGGAGAAATCGAGGCTCATCGTGCCATCCGCCCTTGGCACGTCTTTGCAGCTCGGCGTCGGTGGCTGGGCCTTATGGATCTCTACCTCAAGTGTGTGGGTAACTTCCAAAATATTAGCGACGCCAAAGATCCACTATGACCAGATTGAGCTGAGCGATCTCCTCTTGGAGTTCGGGAGGCAAGGATTTCAATATGACATTTAAGCTGACGGGTTTTCGACTGAGTGCATCGGCAACCACGTTGACCTTACCCGGGTGGTAATTTATTCCAAGGTCATAATCCTTGACCAACTCTAGCCATCTTTGTTGACGGAGGTTCAAATCTGGCTGAGTAAAGATGTACTTGAGACTTTTGTGGTCGATAAAAATTTGGCACCTTTTTCCAATGAGGCAGTGTCTTCAAATTTTTAGCACATGAACCACCGCAGCCAATTCCAAATCATGAGTAGGATTTCCGTGGGGTTGTAGTTGTCGTGATGCATATGCTACTACCTTGCTGTCTTGCATAAGTACGCAACCAATGCATTGCCTGGAGGCGTCGCAATACACATCAAAACTACGATAAATGTCTGGAAGAGTCAACACAGGTGCGGTTGTCAGACGTATCTTTAGCTCATTAAAAAATTTCTCACAATCCTCCGTCCATTCAAACTTCTTATCCTTTTTGAGCAGCTACGTCATGGGTTTAGCAATCTTGGAAAACCCTTCAATGAAACGACGGTAATATCCAGCTAATCCGAGAAAACTCCGGATCTGCGTCACGGTCGTGGGCGGCACCCAATCGAGCACATCCTTTACTTTGCTCGAGTCCACGGCTATACCTTCAGCGGATAGTACATGTCCGAGAAACCCAACTTGCTTGAGCCAAAATTCGCATTTACTGAATTTGGCGTATAGCTGATGGTCGCGGAAACGTTGTAGCACTGCTCACAGGTGATCCTTGTGCTCTTCTTCACCCTTGGAGTAAATGAGGATGTCATCAATGAAGACTACCACAAATTTGTTGAGGAAGTCCATGAATACTTTGTTCATCATATGCATGAAGAAGGCAGGTGCATTGGTGAGACCAAAGGACATCACGGTATATTCATAAAGACCGTACCGAGTAGTGAATGCGGTCTTAGGAATATCCTCCTTTTTAATCTTGAGCTGATGATACCGGTCCAGTAAATCGATCTTAGAGAATACTTTAGCCTAATCGAGCTGATCAAACAGATCATCAATCCTTGGCGTGGATATTTATTTTTGATGGTGACCTCATTCAATTTGGCGGTAATCTACGCATACGCGAAGACTGCCATCTTTTTGTCCACGAAAATAGCAGGTGATCCCCATGGTGAAGAGCTGGGACGAATATATCCTTTACGGAAGCAGTTCATCAAGCTGTTTCTTTAGCTCCACTAATTACGATGAGGGCATCCGGTAGTACTTCTTGTATAACGGTGCAGTTCTGGGACAAGATCTATTGCAAATTCCAGTTCCCGATCTGGTGGCATGCCTGGCAGTTCTTCTGTAAATACATCAGGGTACTCGCTGACCACATGGATTAATTCCAACTCAGCCACAGCGGTGCAAACCAAGTCTTGCTTGGGTATATTCTTACGAGCATAGAATTTGGTAGTCTGCCCATTCATAATGGTCAAAGTGACTTCTCGTGTTGCGCAGTTTATGCAAACTTGATATTGGGTCAACCAATTCATACCCAATATAATATCCAACTTTTCAGACTCAATGATTATCAGAGAAGTTGGGAAGTAGACTCCGTTGATATTGATTTCCAGATCACGGCAGACCAGATTGCTCTTGATTATGGATCCCGGGGTTTGTACCAACATATTTTGCCAAAGAGTGTACATGGAAATTTGTTTTGGGCAGCAAAACTCCAGGAAATAAAAGAATGGGAAGCCCCAGAGTCAAATAAAATTATGGCAGGTATGTCATTAACAGAAAACATACCAATGACGGCTTCTGGTTTCTCTTGGGCTTCATCGGCTGAGATGTGATGCACGTGCCTAGTGACATTTTGCTGGGTCGGGCATGACTCCATAAAGTTGACTTGTGGCCTGATTAGGGCATTGTCCTTGTTGTTCTTGGGGAACTGTCTGGCATAATGTCCGTTCTGCCCACAACTGAAGCAAGAATTATTGCGCTGACGCTCCTCATGCATTGGGTTGGTCACGACATTCTTGACTTAAGTGGTGGTCTTGTTAACATTCTGTTGCCAATTTGGCTTGTATTCCACCTGAGTCTGCTGCCAGGTACGAGCCTTTTGCACTGGTTGTCCATCTTTCTTTGGCTCAAACTTACGCTTGTTGTCGTTGTTAATAGGCCTATTATCTGATATAAGCTGGTGCTACCGTCCAGCAATGAAAGCCTTGTTCACCAGAGTTTGGAGATCTGGGAAATCAAGCATACTGAGAGTACACCGGAGTTGTGGATTTAAGCCTCCAAGAAATCTGTCAATCTTCCTTTCTTCGGTGTACGTCATAAAGAGAGTAACGGGTAGATGATTGAATTTTGCAAATATTCACCCACGCATCGATTTCCTTGGACGAAAAGTAGAAATTCACGCTGCTTAGTCTTCATAACTCTAGTAGGGATATGATATTTCCGGAACTGATCCTTAAACTTTTCCCAGGTGATTTCTTTATCAACAGGCCACATGGCTTTTGCATTTTCCCACCATATGGCAGTTGCGCCTTCAAGGTAATGAGTTGCAAATGGAACTTTATCATTTTCTTCAGTACGAGCAATCTCAAGCTTTTTCTCAATGGTACGCAACCAATCGTGTGCATCCAATGGGTCAACAATCTGACTAAAACTGGGTGGCTTGGTCCTTTGAAAATCTGACAGCTTTGAGTGATGACCGTTCTGATTTCCATTCTGTCCAACCATAGCTTGCACACTTCTTAATATTTCGATCAGATCATTGTTCCTTCTTTCCTCAAACATACGCAGAATTTGCTCGGTGGAGGGCGGATTTGGTGGTGGAGGCAGTGGTGGAACGTACGGCTCGGGAGAATGTCCTGCCTGTCGTGCGGAACGACGAACAGGAGTTCCCTCACGAACGTTGCTATTGCTGCCTCCCTGCGTCATCCTATTTTGTGGATTTTTCCCAAGACAATGCAATCGAGATGAGAAACATCCAAGAATAAATTTGGGGAAAAGCCAGCAACAAATCTCGGAAGAAAACAAAAGAGCAAAGAAAATACGGCGAATAAAGTCCCAACATAATTATACATAGACTCATACATGAAAGATAAACAACACGCCAGGTTCAACTACTCTCATACATGCAACGAAGCATCATGACTCGTACGACTACATCCGTACATCATCCGGACGACTACGAATACTCAAAGATACTACTGCTCTGCTGGTGCTACGGTGTCCTCCCCTGAAGCGGTCTCGGATCCTGAACTGACAAGGTTAACGGAAACCTCCGGGTTAAAGGTAACACGGCGGCGCTGCCTCGAGGGCTATCCCTCAGGGGCAGGGGTCGGATGAAGCATCGAGACTACAGGAGTAGCGAGAAGTGAAACCCACTCGGCAGGAGTACTGAGAGGATTCACGGCCGAGACGCATCTGCTACTCGGAGGAGTAACCGGTGAAATAGGGGAACTAGAACTGGCTGGAATATAAGGAGTAAATCCCAGAGAAGATGGAGTAGTGGCAAATCTAGTAGTGACTACAGCATCGGCTAAAGCAGTACGGGCATGAGTCAGCTCTCGAGCCAGCTCATGGATCATAAGATAGCTAGCAGTGACATAACGAGCAAGGTGGCTAGCAACACTATCAGAATCTGGATCAATGATAGGGAAACGGACACGACCATTGTCGTGCAGAGAAGGGTAGTAATAGAAACCTGGGTGGTTCTGCATTCGGACCTTGTTCTAGCGAAGCTCGACAAGGACCTCAAATGCAGAAAACTGGACAGCCTGAGAAGCGGTGGAGGCGTAACCGCTCCGAGAAGTACGATTGTAAGACCTAGAATCGGAACTAGTGAGCAGAGTGACTACTGCGTGATACTCATACACTGAATCAGCTAGACGCTCCCGTACACACGATAGACTGGGTCGTCTCCGAGAGGGTACAGCCGACGCCATTGTCGAATTTCGGGTCCCGGCAGACCCTCTAGGTTCGAACTCTGGGGTGCACGCGGAGATCTCACCTCCAACCTACCTACACCTCGTCGCCTCGCAAGGATCTAAACTACACAAAGAGCAACACAAGGGACACAAGGTTTATCTTTGGTTCGGGCCACCATTGTGGTGTAATACCCTACTCCAGTGTGTGGTGTGGTGGATTGCCTCAGGGGCTAATGACGAACAGTACAAGGAAGAACAGCCTCGCGAGGGTCTATTCTTGGCCGGTGCGACGAACTGCAGTGGGGAGTTCAGTCGCTTCTCTCTCTCTCTCTCTCTCTCTCTCTCTCTCTCTCTCTCTCTCCCTCTCCAAGATTTATCTCTAGCTCGACCGACCTCCCTCTACCCTGTGGGTGGATAGTCCTATTTATAGGCAGAGGCCCTGGGCCTCTTCCCAAATATTGAGCGGGAAGGGCGCCAACATTTGGCCATTTTGAAGGGGAACATCTAGTACACTTATCCTGACTAAAGTCGGTCCTCGCCTGCCAAAGATTCTGACGGTGACGCTGGCTTGGGCTCCACGATGACCCCCTTCCTGCCGTTGTGTTGGTCTTGGTCTTGTTGCACGGAAATGGTTGCCTTTGCTTGATGCTCTCGCTGCGCTTGCCTCCTTTTCACCAAAGAGGAAATGAGGACATCATGAGGCAGGCGCGCCACCGGGCGCCCTTGGTCGCCATGGCTTGCGTCATGGGCACCTCGTGAGGTACCCCGCCTTGATCTCTCCGCCTCCTCATGAGCCAGCCCTGACGAGGCCGTGCTCGAGGAAGCTTCTCGTCAGTCTGGCCCCGCGAGGCTTGGCCCCTCGCGAGGGTCTTGAGCTTGTGCTGATGAAGATGGGCCGTACTAGGCCACCCCTTGAGCCACGCCGCAGGCCGCAGGCAGGCAAGTCTGGGTACCCCCGTTCCTAGAACACCGATAGTAGCCCCCGGGCCCAAGGCGGGCCTGGACTTGGCTTATCAGAGAAGCGAAGGGGCAAGCGTGAAGTGCCGCGGGCCCTAACAGCCTGCGGCCTTGGGCGTCGCGTGGCGGTTGATTGGACATGGGTGTCTTCACTTCCCCACAACGCCTCGCCAACTGCACGAATTGATGAGTCCCTGCATGCAAAGCGGGTCATGATTAGTTGTGACCATGGAGGTCGACGGTTGGCCTTCCCCGGCTATAAGTATTGAACGGCGCGTGCCCTTCCAGTCCATCTCTTCTTGCTTCTCCTTCTTCTCCATGGCTCCGCCGAAGAGGTTCTCGGCCGCGGAGAAAGGAAAGGCCCGCCAGGTGGAGCTTGACTCTCCCCCGGCCAAGCGCGGTCGAGGCTGCCCTCGCAAGCACCCTGTGGCGGCTTCCCGCGACCGTGGAGGCAATCTCCCGCGTGGCGACGGGTGTCAGACCATTGATGGGGGGCGCTACGGCTGCGACCCCTAGGTCAAGCGCTTCCACTTTCAGAGGTGCTGCCGAAGTTTGTCGTGGTGGTCGGTGGAGCCGACCCGGCACACAACTCCAGCTTCCCCACTTCCTTTTAGGTGAACTTCCGGCGGCGCCCGGGTGGCCTCTCGCTCTAGGCGGACGGTTCTTTGTAGCCGAGCCTCCTGGCTTCACTGGAGGTCTCCGCCCGCCGAGCGTGGTTCGACCCGCGGCGGCAAATGTTTGCTCGCGGCGTGGTCTCGAGCCGGGCGGTGCACCCTGCACTTCAAGTTCGACGACGATGCCACCCTCTACGTGAGGGTGTTCGGGAAGACGATCGCCCTACTGGGTTCTGCCCGAGGCGGCGACGCATCGGCCGTGGGCCTAGCCCCGGCGATGATCAGGATGAAGATGACAGCGCGCGCGTGGTCGGCGGCGCTTGGGGCTCGTCGAGCTTCGGCGACTCTTCTTTGGACAGCGGCTCCTCCAGCAGTGGCCGCGACCAGCCTCCATGCCGCCGCGCCAGCCTGGAGGGAGGTAGCGGGTCTGCCCGCCGTCGCGCCTCGATGAAGCGCGAGAGGGAGTCCGCCTGAGCTCCGGAGGCAGTTCGAGCCTTCGCCGCGAGTTGGTGTCAAGCGAGTCGCGCCCACTTTGTTCTTTTCCTTTTCCTGCGCAAAGAGATAATAGTGTAGGGCCCCGCGGGGGCGTGCTTGGAATGTTGCTATTAATTATGATATTGTTTCCGCTATTTCTGTATTAGGCTTCTGTGCCACACGCCTGCGTGTAAAAATTACTTAGCTTGGGGGCAACCTGTCGCGGTCTTCGCCTCCTGAGGCCAAGGCCTCGTCGAACGCTTCATGCCCTGCAAAGATTAGCCAGGAGAGGTAGCTTCCGGCCTCAGTTGTGGAGGAGACCGACCCAGGTCCTGTGTTCGCGTCGCGGTGCCTGTGGGGCACGGACTGGAGGGGTGCTCCCTAGTAGACCCTGTTAGGGAAGCCTCAAACAATAGGGGCCGAAAACACTCGTGAGGGTGCCCGCGTTGCTCCCTCGCGAGACTCGCGCGAGAGAAATCGAGGCAGGAGAGCGAAGAAGGCAAGGAATCACAAGCCAAAGACGGCAACAACTTCAATAAAACTTCAAATGGGAATGAACAAGCCAACTGCAGTATGCATATGAAAAAGCCGAGTCCAGGCACCTAATCTAGTCTTCTCACCAGTAGCGAGCTAAGTGTTGCCACTTGGGCATGGGAGGGAGCCCAGGGCTGAGGCCGGGCGCTCCCGAGACTCAGGCGTGTACAACCCCAACTCATTATTACGTGAGAGTGTCACAGGCGTGAAGCTTCACAGCATTGGCCTTCTTCACGAGCTCCGGGCCTTTCTTGGGAAGCGAACTTCACAGCGTTGGCCTTTTTCACATGCTCCTGTCCTTTCTCGTAAAGATAAGCTTCACAGGCGTTTTCCTTCTTCACGTGCTTTGGACCTTTCCAAACGCAACAACTTCACAGCATTCGCCTTCTTCACGAGCACCAGGCCTTTCCCGTAAAGATAAGCTTCACAGCGTTTGCCTTCTTCACAGCGCCGGGCCTTTCACAGAAAGATAAGCTTCACAGGCGTTTGCCTTCTTCAAATTCAGATCTCCTTTCCCAGAAAGATAAGCTTCACAGGCGTTTGCCTTCTTCACAGGCACCGGGCCTTTATCAGAAAGATAAGCTTCACAGGCGTTTGCCTTCTTCACAGGCACCGGGCCTTTCTTAGAAAGATAAGCTTCACAGGTGTTTGCCTTCTTCACAGGCACCGGAACTTTTTAGGGGTAAAACCTCCGGAGGTGCTGGATCTTCCACGTGTTCTGGACGGGCACCCCCTCCTGAGTCTCCAAGCGCGCGGAGCCGGGCCTGGAAACATGAACAATCTTGAATGGGCCCTCCCACATGGGAGAGAGCTTATGCAGCCCCGCCTTGGAGAGAACCCGTCTGAGCACGAGGACCCCTACCTCAAGAGTTATGGGGAGAATGTTGCGGCAGTGGTATCGCCGCAGTGCTTGTTGGTACCTCGCCGCTCGTAGCGCGGCTTCTCGACGATGCTCCTCCCCCAGCACGAGGTCCATCCCCCGCATGGCGTCCTGCTGCGCCTCGTCGAACGCCAGGACCCATGCGGAATGACGTCTGACCTCATGAGGGAGGACCGCTTCAGCTCCATAGACCAGGAAGAACGGGGTCTCTCCAGTCGGCTTGGTCGCGGTCGTGCGGATGGATCACAACACGGACTGAAGCTCATCGTACCAGCCTCTGCCGCAGGCCTCCAGCTTCTTCTTGAAAGTCCTGGTTTTGAGGCCCCTCAGGACCTCTGCGTTGGCCCGCTCGGCCTGACCATTGCTCCGTGGGTGCGCTACCGAAGCGTAGCATACCTGCGTCCCAAGGTTAGCATAGTATGTTTTGAAGAGGTTACTGGTGAACCGCGAACAATTGTCGGTGATGATGCGGTTCGGCACCCCGAACCGGCTCACGATGCCCTTGATGAACTTGACCGCAAAACCTGCGGGGATGGTGCGGACGGCTTCCACTTCAGTCAACTTGGTGAACTTGTCCACGGCGACGTAGAGGTAGCGATAGCCTCCCGGCGCCCGAGGGAACGGGCTCAGGATATCCAGCCCCCAGACTGCGAATGGCCACGAGAGGGGTATAGTCTGCAGACCTCCCGCCGGCTGATGGATCTGCTTGGCATGGAATTGGCAGGCCTCGCAAGCCTTCACCAGTTCCACGGCATCATTGAGTGCAGTGGGCCAATAAAACCCGCTGCGGAACGCCTTGCCAACGAGGGTCCGTGATGACGAATGATGCCCACAGTCTCCATCGTGTATGTATGCCAGTAGCTCCTTCCCTTGCTCCCTGGAAATGCAATGTAGGGACACATCATTCGGTCACTTCCGGTAGAGTTCTCCATCCCTGATGCAGTACACCGTGGCTTGCTGCGCCACACGCTCCGCTTCCTCCTCCTTTTCCGCCAAGGTCCCTCGCGTCACGTAACTCCGGAGTTCTGTGATCCAGCACCCCTCCTGAGGCTCCAGCGTCAGGAGCAGACGCGCTCCTGAGGCCGGGCCACAGAGCGGGGCTCCCGAGGCAGGTGGCTGGGGGAGCTCTTCCCGAGGCTGCACCGTGCTTGACGGCGATGGCGTTGCCGAGGGCTTGAAGAGCCGCTCCTCGAAGACGCCAGGTTCCTGAGGCAGCCGCCTGGATGCCCGCTTGGCGATGTCATCAGCCTCTTGATTGGTGCCGCGAGGCACATGCTGCAACTCCAGTCCCCAGAACTGCTTCTCCATCCCGCGGACCTCCGCGAGGTAGGCTTCCATGTGCTCATCCCTCGGCTCGTATACTTTGTTGGATAAGTTGACGAGGAGTTGTGAATCACCCTTGATGGTAAGGTGCTTCACTCCTAGGGCGACCGTGGCCTTCAGGCCTGCTATCAGGCCTTCATATTCTGCTATGTTGTTGGAGACCTTTTCTCCGTCTTTGGAAAGCAGAGCTGCGGCGTAGTAGAGCTTGTCTTGAGTAGGAGATATAAGCACTGCATGACCCCAGCGCCGATGTCTAGAGAACGCCTGTCAAGTACATGACCCAACCGTCCGGTGCCTCGCTTCCCGGGGAGAGGGATCGATCCTCATCAGCCTTGAGGCCCGGCGCCTCCGTCCATTCCGCCATGAAGTCCGCTTGCACGGCCCCCTTGATGACTCTGGTGGTGCTGAATTCTAGCTGAAACGCTTGCAGCTCGATGTTCCACTCAGTGACTCTTCCAGCCGAGTTGGGGCTCCTGAGCATCCTTTCCAAGGGGTACGCTAAGACAACCTTAATGGGACGGCCCTGAAAATAGTGTCGCAGCTTGCGAGAGGCCACCAATAGCGCGAGGAGTTTCTGGGGCATGGGGTACCGTGCCCTCGCGTCCCGCAACACTGTGCTGACGAAGTACACAGGGTGTTCGACGAGGTTGGGAGTGCTGGTGCTGCTGGCATCCTCCGGAGGCCGTGGCGCCTCCTGAGACAGCGGAGGCCCCAGCGGCTGGTCGCCAGGGGGAGGGGTCTCTTCTGTCCGAAAAGTCGCTTCCCTCTGCGGCTGATCCTTCTCGGCTGTGGTAGTGGTCTCTATGAGGCCCCTTGATCCTGCCCGCCTTGACCGGGCAGCTGCCGGCTTTGGTCCAACGCTCCTCCCTAACCGCCACCAGGCTCTTGTTGGCAGAGTAGGGAGTGGCTGCAAGGTAGAGCACCAGGGGCTCTTGAGGGCGCGGAGCCACCATTGCCGGAGGGCTGGTCAAGTACCTTTTGAGATCTTGGAATGCCTTGTCGGCCTCTTCAGTCCATTCAAAGGGCCCTTTTTCTTCATCAGCTTGAAGAAGGGTAGCGCTCGTTCCCCCAACTTGGAGATGAAGCGTCCTAGTGCGGTCACGCACCTAGTGAGATTCTGCATCTCTCTGAGGGTCTTCGGCGGGCTCATGTCCTCGACTGCTTTGACCTTTTCTGGGTTAGCCTCGATGCCCCGGTGGGACACGAGGAAGCCCAAGAGCTTGCTCGAGGGGACCCCAAACACACACTTCTCCGGGTTGAGCCGCAGGTCCACTGCATTGAGGCTCACGAAGGTTTCCTCCAGGTCTTGTATCAGGGTTCTGGCCTCCCGAGACTTCACCACAATGTCATCGACGTAAGCCTCAACATTCCTCCCGAGCTGCCGACCCAAGGCGATGTGCATCACCCGAAAGGTCGCTCCTGCATTCTTGCGCCCATGCATGCATGTGTAGCAGTACACTCCACACGGGGTCAGGAAAGCCGCTTTTTTCCATGTCTTCTACCGCCGTCTTGATCTGGTGATAGCTAGAGAAGGCATCCAGACATAACAGGTCGCACTCGGCGGTGGAGTCGACGATCTGATCGATACGAGGGAGCGGGAATGGATCCTGCGGGCAGGCTTTGTTGAGGGTGGTGAAGTCGACACACATGCGTTCCTTCCCCCCTTTCTTTGGTACGACAACCGGGTTAGCCACCCAATCTGGGTATCGGACCTCGCGAATGACCCCTGCCTCCTCTAGCTTGCGGGTCTCTTGGATGATGAAAGCCTGCTTCTCAGTGGACTGCCGTCTCGCTTTCTGCTTAACGGGGCACACGTTGGGGCGCACGTTGAGGTGGTGCTCGATTACGCCTCTTGGGACCCCTGCCAGCTGATCAGGTTCCCACGCGAACACCTTCTTGTTCGCGCGTAGGAACTTGACCAGGGCCTCCTCCTGCTCGGGCTCGAGGTTGGCGCCTATGGTGAAGGTGGCATTAGTGGATCCGTCCTTTTCACCAAGATGTCTGCTTGGTTTCTGCCTTGTCTTGGGTGAACAATCGCTTCTTCTTGGCGGCGCAGCCCCCTTGGGCTCGAGGCGTTCGAGTCGGGCGTGGCTGTGCCGCCGCCCGCAGCCTTGAAGACGAAGCTTGAGCACTTGCACGCATCCCCGTGTCTCCGTGACACGGTGAGGACGCCGCTGCTCCCGGGCATCTTCATGAGGTTGTACGCTGGGTGAGTCGCGGCCATGAATCGGGCTAGCGCTGGGTAGCCGAGGATGGCATTGTATGGGAGGCCGATGGGGGCGATGTCGAAGTTGATTAGCTCCGTGCGGAAGTTGTCGTAGGTGCCGAAGGTCACCGGAAGACGGATCTGCCCCAGGGAGCCGGCGGAACCGCCTCCGACGCCCAAGAAGGGCCTGCTGGGCTGAAGCCGCTCCGGCGGTACATGGAGGAGGCTGAAGGCTTCGACCAAGAGCACACTGAGGCTTGCGCCGCCATCAATGAGTCCTGGTGATGGCCACCTGGCAGATGGTGGGGGTGCACAGCATTGGGAGCGCGCCCGAGCAGGCTGAGTTGGAGGGGTGATCCTCCGAGCTGAAGGCCAGATCGGCCTTGGGCGCCGACCGACCCAGAGGAGCCCCATGCCACGCGGAGGCGGCGCTGATCTGACGGACGAATGGCTTGATGTGGTGGCCTGAAGGCGGCGCCTGCGAGCCGCTTTCTGTGAGAGCGCGACGACTGGGCGCCAACACAACAGGTTGGCGAGGAAGAGGTCGCGCAGCTCCTCCCAAGAGGCCACGAAAGCTTGCCGGCAGGTGGAGCAGCCACATGCGCTGGGTGCCGTGAGAGCCATGGGAAGCCGATTAGCCATGACCTGTCGTCGCCCCCTGCCGAGGGCGGCCCCTCGTCGCCAGCCAGGAAGGCAGCCGGATCGGTCGTGCGTCGTAGCGCGGTGGCGTCTTCGGCTTGAACTTGTTTGGCCACTGCACCCGTCGCAGGGCTGGGGCCAAGGCTCGATCCCCTGCCCTCAAGCCGTCTTTGGCGCGACCAGAGCGGGCGGCGCGTTGCTCATCATAGGGCGAATCGCGATGTTGGCGGAGAGCGGGTCGGCGGAAGGGAAAGCTCCGGCACACCCCTACCTGGCACGCCAAATGTCGGATTTCGGGTCCCGGCAGACCCTCTAGGTTCGAACTCTGGGGTGCACGCGGAGATCTCACCTCCAACCTACCTACACCTCGTTGTCTCGCAAGGATCTAAACTACACAAAGAGCAACATAAGGGATACAAAGTTTATACTGGTTCGGGCCACCATTGTGGTGTAATACCCTACTCCAGTGTGTGGTGTGGTGGATTGCCTCAGGGGCTAATGACGAATATTACAAGGAGGAACAGCCTCGCGAGGGTCTGTTCTTGGCTAGTGCGACGAACTACAAGGGGGAGTTCAGTCGCTTCCCTCTCTCTCCCTCTCCAAGATTGATCTCTAGCTCGGCCGACCTCCCCCTACCCTGTGGGTGGCTATTCCTATTTATAGGCAGAGGCCCTGGGCCTCTTCCCAAATATTGAGCGGGAAGGGCGCCAACAATTGGCCATTTTGAAGGGGAACATCTAGTACACTTATCCTGACTAAAGTTGGTCCTCGCCGCCAAAGACTCGACGGTGACGCCTTGCTTGGGCTCCACGATGACCTCCTTCCTGCCGTTGTGTTGGTCTTGGTCTTGTTGCACCGAAATGGTTGCCTTTGCTTGATGCTCTCGCTGCGCTTGCCTCCTTTGCACCAAAGAGGAAATGAGGACCTTTGGGCGTGGGCTGGCGCCACCTGGCGCCCTTGGTCATCATGGCTTGCGCCATGGGCACCTCGTGAGGTACCCGCCTTGATCTCTCCGCCTCCTCATGAGCCCGGACGAGGCCGTGCAGGCTTCACAGCAAGCTTCCCGTCACCATGAGGCTCGGCCCCTCACGAGGGTCTTGAGCTTGTCTTGATGAAGATGGGCCATCTTGGGCCACCCCTTGAGCCACGCCAGCAGTCAGCAGTGTGCAAGTCTGGGTACCCCGTTCCCGAACGCCGACAACCACACGCTATGAAGGAGGTGCGGTGGCGTGTCACGGCATCACCGCAATCGCACGGATACGGCACCGGAGCCATCTACACTCACAACCATTAGCAGGTTAGCATAAAAATATAAACCAAATGCATGCAATGCAACAACGAGCTACAATTGCTACCGACACTCAACTTAAACTTGTATCTAACGTCCAGTTAACACGTCGTAGTCTAGCGTGGCCTACAGTCAGTGCGGCTCTGATACCAAGCGTTGTGGCTCCACGGCTCAGAGCTACCGGTTTACCATGCATTGCCAGCCCAGAGACCATGTCTTCTGGCAACACACAACATCTTGGTATAGAAAACAACCGCTTTATTGATGCTAGCGGGTGAGAGGTTATATTATAACAGATGTCGAGGCCAAGCAGCACGCCCGGTGGAGCTGAACAATGTGTACATTATTTAGTGAAGATAAAGGGGCCTCGATCATAACAACTATGCGGTAGCAGAACAACATCGTAGCGGAAACTCCATATCACAGGGACACCGATGTGGACAGATCTAGATTCGAGCAGCGCTCCTCTCCAACGAGACTTTCCTGAAATCTGGCATGACATGCCATGTCAGTACATTGAATGTACTTGCAAGCTCACAACAGGCATAATCATAATGGCAAACAATATCATGATAATTAACCAATTAATAATAATGCAACACTATATGTCCAACATGCTGTGATCATGCCCGAACGTCCCTCGAGATGGACTTGCCAAGAGTAACTCGTGATCCTTACGACGATCACAACCACGACCAATATTTGGTCCCAAACATCTCGATGGCCTTTCCGCCATCATCAACAGTGCAAAGTTCATAACTCAGTGTGCAAATTTATTAAACGTTGACTCATGGTGGGACCTACTACGAGGTGTCCGTGACCGTGGACTCGGCTATCGACAGATTATACACTCTGCAGAGGTAGCACACTGTACCCATACCATGGAACCCATGGCCTCGCACTCCCATTCGGGTGGACCAATGGCATTCCGACCAAACCCTTCCATTGCCATGACACTCTCCTGGCCACTCCGACCCAATCCCCAACGGGCTAGTCCTGGGTGGCCTCGTGTCTACCAAAGACACAACGACCACCGTTGTGGCCAAAACGAACCCACTCGGGGACCCGGTACCATAATCTCAACAACGGTCACACAAGGTTATGCTCGCCATCGGCCAGGTAAGCATGCCATAACCTTCCCTAGTTGGAGGCACCGACCAGAGGCAATGTCAATGGACCGAATCAAGGCCTTCCCACAAAGGCAAATGTGGTTGCACGGGAAAAACTTCGATCCAATGACACCATGACCACATCGATATATTCAAGTTGAGTTATATTCAGGTTCAACTTAAAATTAAAATGACCGGTGTCATAGCATGCCATGAAATGCAAAACTACACATGCATCACTTATTAATGAAAATGACTGATGTCATCCATATTCACACTAAGCATAAACATCAACAACTTATATTACTTTGCTGGTCAAGGTAACTCACATTTTAACCAAAATATTTTGCAGCAAGTTTTATTATTTTCTCATGCAAGAACGTAACTCCGATTAATTTCTCACATGCTTAGCAAAGATAATACCACAAACAAATCCTAATTTCTTTACCAACCAAGTTAGGTTCAAACATTCTGTTAGTCAAATAAAATGACTAAACAAGCACTTAACATAATATTTTCTAGCAAATCTTTACCGTTTTATTTATGTAAGAAAATAACTTTAAGTAATCACTAATCATGCATAACAAAATTATTTTTATCATCATCACAAATGGATCTTAGCTTTGCTTTACCAACTAAGCTAGTTTCAACATTCTGTAAATCAAACATAATAACTAACAAACACTTAACCGAATATAAATAACATGATAGCTATTTAAATGCATGGATTAATCATTTCATTCAAGTAAGAAAATCATAAATATTGAAATGACACCATGAAAATGTTGTTGTGGCTTGCCTTAGTGCAGATGAGGTTCACAAGCCTTCTGGTGATCCTCAAGACAAGCCTCACCCTTTGAAAATTATTTTAACACAAAAAGAAAATATCAAGAACACGTCTAAAAATCACCAGAAATTCCAAACAGCTCAGAAAAATCTCATCTTTGGTGAGCTGCTAGATTTCTTTGCAAAGAACAAAATGCAAAAAGAATCAATTCATTTGGACTTATGGTTGAAGAGTTATGGTTGTTTGAAGTGTTTACAGAATTCAAATGAATTTGAATAAAAATAAACAGACCGGGGTGACGTCGAAGGCGTAAAGCCCGAGGCGCCACCACTGCACCGCTTGCAAGGCGTCTGAGTGGCTGACTAGCGGGCCCCGCTAGTCAGGTGAGGAGGAGGGTGAGAAGGAAACAGAGGGAGTCGCGGCTTCGCCGGAGCTCTCGCCGGCGACGAGGGATACTTGGCCAAAACGAAAGGAAGGGATGGCAAGAGGGGACGGAGGTGCACCTGCCCGTACCCGTAGCATAGCTAGGGGTGGTCAGACAGCGTCAGAATCGTCCTCGCAAGCGGAGGCAGAACACGGAGGTCGCCGGAGATGAAGAAGACGATGGGCAGAGGCTACTCCAGGGGCTCCAGGGGGACGGGATGGCTTCACCGGAGATAGGAGGAGGCCCTGGAAGGGTCGCCCTGGCCTGGGAGGGGCTGGAGCTACCGCGGCGACCAGAGGGGATCGCCGGCGAGCTCGAGCTCGAGTACGGCGGCCCGCGGCCTGCCCGGCCGGGCTACGGCTTCCTACGTGCTTGTGGGTTGTGTGGGAGTGGTGGATGGTGCTCGAGGTGGCTGGGGGCGGCTCCATTTATAGGCGAGCGGAGAGGGGGGGTTCGGGCTCCGGTCGACAAGTGTCCACGGTGCCCGGCGACGAGCGGCGTCAGTGAGAGGGGGAAAAGGCGACGCAGCTCACGCGACAACTGTTGGCGAACGGGGACGAGCACAAGAACAAGGAGAAGGGGACGAGCACAGTGCGCACCGCCCTTTTGGGTTGGCCGGACCGGGCACATGCTCGCTGCAGTGAGCTCCAGCGTCGGCGAGTGCCAGAGGGGAGATAATGGCGTTGAGATGAGGATGGTGGCAAGGTTTGGCATGCTCGGGCAGGCAGGGGAAGCGAGCACGCGCGAACAAAGCGCTCGGCGGCACTCAGAGCGCGTCGACACACATGCATGACATGGTGGACACGCGTGGTCACCGCGCGAACTCTTCCCTCAGGCCAGCCTGCATCCAAAAATCATGTTTGGCATGTTGTTCGTGGTGGTTTTGAAGTTTACCACGCTTTGGTTTGGATCCAGGTGCAGTAGAGAAGTTTTTACATGCCAAGTAAGTTTGGTCCAGAACTTTGAGCGATTCGTGGTCAAATGGCTGGGAGTTGGAGGCTGTGCTTTGGAGGTTAGCCATGATCTACTAAGGCGAAAATGCACAAGAAAACCCAGGCACAATGGAGCAAGTAAAATGGTAGTTGTTGTAGAAACCACCATTTTTGTGCAGAACAGAAAATATTTTCTGTAGCAAAAATATTCCAAAAAATGATGAAATATTTTTGCTCAGGAAGGTACCCTAGGTTTCAAAGAATATTTGTGAATTATCTCAGATTTTTCTGGGCCATAAAAATTGGGGTTGCTTTGGAGCATACTGATCTGGCTAGGGTTTTTGGGAGAAAAATGAATATTTTTCATTTAAGAAAAATATTCCAAAGCTTATTTTGGGGTGGATCAGAAGGGGAATGATGATTAGGGAGGGAAATGAAGCACTTGGGTGAAATCCAAGGGTACCCAAGTGTTTAAGTCCATATGAAAAGATTCAAAAACTCCAAATTTCAAATGACTCCCAATGAAAATCAATCAAATGAGAGAGGGCAAAAACCAGGCTGTCACATCCAGCTTGAACTTGCCGGGCCAGACGACACTTCACATCTCAAGAGTGAAGGCTCGGTAGCCTGCTGTGGTCATCGGAGCCCACCGCGGAGGCGGTGCCTGATCTTGATATCCTCGCGCCGCCGCCGCAAGCGGCACGCGGTCTTGACGCAATGGTGCTAGGAGCACATGCGTGTTTTCTTGCGGCCTCGGGACTTCTTGGCAGCTTCCTACTTTGTGTGTGGGCACCCGGCGCGATGGGTCATGCCACGGGGCCACGTGTCTTGGTGCGAGGGTGCCGTCTTGATGCGGAGGTGGTGGAGGCACTCCGTGAGCTAAGTCACCCGTAGCTGGGGTGGACGAGGCATCGAGAGAGATGGTGCAGGAGAGCCCCCAGCAACGCGGACGAGCTCAGCGATGCGGTCCAGCCAGTCCTCTTAGAGGTCGTCGACCGGGAGGTAACGCAGGAGCTCGCACGCCATGAGCAGCGCAGCCTACGCATCCGTGGGCGCGCGACGAGTGTGGGACGACGAGCCAGCTGGAGTCAGCAACGGGGTGGCGGTGCGTCTGTCCCGCCGCACGGAGGGGTGCAGTGATGAAGCTTGCTGCTCGTTCCCTACCGGGCCGGTGGCGGCGTTGGCAACGGGTGATGGAGAATGGCGGGGAGGTCCGCCAACGGGCGCCGTCTGAGCGACGCGGGCGGCGAGGGTGGCCCAGCGCTTAGCACGGGATCAGCAAGCGTCAGCCATGGTTGCGGTGGAGCAGTGGAGCGCAGATCGATGGAAGAAAGGCTTCGGCACACCCCTACCTGGCGCGCCAAATGTCGGATTCTGGGTTCCGGCAAACCCTTGAGGTTCGGACACTGGGGTGCGCACGAAGATCTCTCTCTCTCCCTAGCTCGCTCTCGCAACGATCTCAAGGCCTAGCTCGACGAACTTGAAGAACAAGAGACACGAAGGTTTATACTGGTTCAGGCCACCGTTGTGGTGTAATACCCTACTCCAGTGTGGTGTGGTGGATTGCCTTGTAGGCTGAGGATGAACAAGTACAAGGGATGAACAGCCTCCTGAGGAGAGGTGTTCTTGAGCTCGGTGAGCTTGTGTGTGCGAGGATCGTCTGAATGATCCGTCCCTTTCTAGGGTGGCGGCTAGTCCTATTTATAGAGGCCCCGGTCCTCTTCCCAAATATTAGGCGGGAAGGGATCGCACAACGGCCTATTTTGAAGGGGGACAACTAGTACAAGCTATCCTGACAAAAGGTGGTCTTCACCTGGCAAAGGCTCTGGTGGTGACGCTGCAGTGGGCTCTGCGGTGACCTCTGTCCTGCCGTCCTGCTGGTCTTGGTCTCGTTGCACCGATATGGAAACCTTTGCCTGATGCCTCGGGACTCCTCGCGTGCACTTGCCCCTTTAGCACCAAAGAGGCAATTGGTACTCTGCGCCCACTGGCGCCTGCCTGGCCTTGATCGTCACGGCTCACATCACGCGCACCTCGCGAGGTGCCCCTTGCATAGATATCTCCGCTCCTCGGGAGCCAGCCTAGTGAGGCTGCCCCTGGGGAGGTCTTGTGCCGCCCGCCTCACGAGGCTTGGCCCCTTGCGAGGGTCTTGAGTAGTTGCTAATGAAGATGGGTCGTACCAGGCCGCTGTTTGAGCCACGCGCTGGGCCGCAGGCAGGCAAGTCTGGGGACCCCCGTTCCCACGACGCCGACAGCTGACGCGGTGCCAGACTTGGAGCAGGAGGAGTGGCCTGACGCGGTGCCGGACTTGGAGGTGGAGGAGTGGCCTGACACATTAGCGGACTTGAAGGAGCAGGACTCTGCTGAGGCGGTGGCTGATGACTTGGAGGAGCGGGAATCTACTGACGCTGTGGCGGACTTCGAGGAGGAGTCGGCTGATGTGGTGTCGGTGGCCTTCGAAAGATGATGCAATCCTTTCTCCATAGGATGATACGATGTATGGCCTCTCCAAGTGTGTGCTCCTCGTCACCTCCAGGAATGTCCAGCTCTAGCCCCGAATATTGGTTCACCATTTCATCAACCATGACACGAACATAGCCAGCTGGAATTGGGTTGCAATGGAAGTTTGCTTCGGGGGGATTTCTATAAGCCACGACGTCCGCCACCTTCATGGATATGTTCTTCATTTTGAAGTGTAGCTCACAACTAGTGTTCTCCATGATGTCATCCACAGGGTATCTATCCAGCAGTGCCTCGCCCGGGGCGGAATCCAAGCTGCTTCTCGGCATGGATGGGACGGTGCTATCCAATGCTGGATCATCCACTAGCTGCTGCCGCTGCTGAGATCCCCTTTCTTGGCTAAATGAGTCGATCTGCTGCTGCTGCCTCTCCAATTGGAGTGCCATCTCCGCGTGCGCTGATTCTAGGCCTTTTTAGGCGTTCTGCTTCCTGCTTCCTCTGCTCCTCCTCCAGCTTCCTCTTCTTCTCCTCCTCCATCTTCCTTCTCGCACGGCTTCTGTAGTCGGTGTTCCAATCCGCAAACCCCTCATACCATGGAACAACGCCTTTGCCTCATGTTCTTCCCGGGTGTTCAGGATTTCCCACGGCGCACGTAAGCTCGTCGTTCTCTCTGTTGGGCGTGAACACCCCCGTTCGAGGCTTTTCTATTGCAACAAGTAACTTCTCTTTGGCTCCTTTAAGACTTGCCTTCTTCGAAACCTGGCCTGTCTTCGGGTCCAACGCCCCCCTATGCGCATATAGAACCAAGTCCTGCACCTGGGGGGCTAGCTCAATGTAACTGGAATGACCATTGCATCCACCATCTCTTGCTCAGAATTATCCCACTTAGGCATTGCCACCACGTAGCCACCTGGCCCCAGCATATCGAACTGCTCCTTTTTTGCGGCATTGGCCTTGTTTATTCTCGACCGTTCCTTAGATGATTCTGATTCCTTGAATTTCACGAAAGCGGGCCAGTGATCTCTTTGCTTCTCCAGTGTTCCCATGAATTCTGGAGTCTTCTTTCCTCCTGAGACGTACTTGGTTCATATAGTTTTCTTGTGGTTGTTGAATGCAATTGCCATCTTCCTAAGAGCAGTGTCCTTCACTTTCTGCACATCTGCATCTGTGAAATGATCTGGTAGGGTGAAATGTTCCATGAGATATTCCCAAAGCAGATCTTTTGCTCTGTCGTCGACAAAAGTAAGATATGGACGTTCCTTTGCTGGCTTTTTCCATTCTTGCGTGGATATCAGGAGTTGGTCCTTCACAAGAACTCCGCACTGACGAACGAACTTCTTCGCAATGTTCTTAGGCGTGATTGGTTCGCCATTAGTTTTGATGTCATCGATGTTGTACTTTACACCCTCCTTCAACTTTTTGGCCGGGCCTCGCACTGTCCTGCTGCCTGTAGAAGATTTGCTTGATCCGGAGGGCTGAAAGAAGAAAGATCGATTCGTTAATACATCTTCAAATCATTTAAAACATGCGATGATCACTAGATTCCTGCTTATATAAATATACCTTGCGGGTCTCTGTTATTTCAAGATCAACATTTTCTTTGTCATCATAATCATAGTTCTGGAATTCATCAATTCGGTTGTCACGATCGAATATCATATCACCCTCCCCGGTATTGTTCTGATATTGGGAGCCGTCATCTTCTTCATTTTGATCATCTGGCCAGCGAGGGGAGCATATGATCTCGAACAGGGCCTCTTCTCCTTCTCTGCTGGTATTATCCGACATAGCTTTTATTTAACTAATCCCGAAGAAATATAGAACAATTTAGTATTCAAATTACAATAAATGCATGCAATCATTATGGAAAAACTGAATCATAGTACATAATATGCATCATCGAATATAATCTCGAATACATTGTCTCGAATATTATTGAATATATAATATATATAATCTCGAATACATCGTCTCAAATAATATATATAATCTCGAATACATCGTCTCGAATATTATATATCGAATACATCACTAGCTAGCTAGCTAATAAAGATCAAATACTATAGAATAATCTAGTTCACTCGCGGTTCCTGAGGCACGGGCGGTGGACACCCAAAGAGAAGGAACCATCACAGGATCATAGCTCGGGTGAGATCCCCAAAGAACTTGCCAGGTATTGGAGAACCTGACGTCCATAGCGGCCATGTAGCAACGGACGTCCTCGTCCTCCTCCCAGACACGGCGCGTACCACCTCCGGCGGGGCCGGCACCCTCCGCACCAAAACTGGCCCACGCGAACGCCACCAAAGGAGCTCCTGGTCGACGACGAGACCAGGGGTTGGGTTCCTCACCAAACGGCGCGCCCCTGAAGGTAGCACCTCCCAGTGCCAGCCCGGCGGAGCCCAGTCCCGGACATGGGTCCTCTTAAGCAGGATGTCGTCGCGAACAAGTCGACGGCGAGGATGCGGGCCGGGCATCATCGAGAACAAATACTATATGCAAATGTAACATTTTTTAAATGATTGGATTGTGATTTCTTATATACAAATTTAAAAAATGATATCGTTGCATATGTCAAAATTCTATATGCAAATATAACATTTTTTAAATTCTATATGCAAATTCTAGCTAATTCATCTAACATTAATATATATATCTAGCTAATTCTATATGCAAATTCTAGCTAAATCATCTAACATTAATATATATATATATATATATATATATATATATATCTAGCTAATTCATCTAACATTTTGACAAAAATATAAAAAACTAATTCATCTAACATTAATTAATATATCTAATTCATGGAACTAAAAGTATAAAAAAATAATTCATCTGACATTAATAAATCTAGCTGATTCATCTAACATTTGACATTAATCTAATTAATTAAATCATCTAAAACCTTTGATATTTGATATTAATCTAATCTAATTAATTAACTCATCTAAAACCTTTGTATAAAAAACAAAAAAAACTAAAAACTAAAAAACTAAAAACAGAAAAAACATCTAAGTGTGTGTGTGTGTGTGTATGTGCGGGCTTGGGGGCGGCCGGCCATGGCGGCCGGGGTTCTCACAGTGGAGCGACGGGCCGGGGCGCGACGACGGCAATGGGGCGGCGGTGTACGAGGCGGCGGCGAGACGGCGACGACGGGTCAAGGCGTCGACGGGACGAGGCGGCGACGGCAAGCCTGCGGGGTGGCGACGGGCGACGGGGCGGGACGAGACGGCGGCGATGTCGAAGCAGAGAGGAGAAGTGGGAGATGAAACTGAAATTTTCATAAGTGTTATATATATAGTACGGACCTTTAGTACCGGTTGGAGCCACCAACTGGTACTAAAGGTCAAATTTGGCCCAAGCGGCGGGAAGGGACCCCGTTTAGTACCGGGTGGTGGCTCCAAACGGTACGAAAGAACCCCCCCCCGGTAGTACCGGTTGGAGCCACGACCCGGTACTAAAGGGGTGCGCTACCGCAGGTGCGGTGCGGCAAGTTTAGTCCCACCTCGCTAGCCGAGGGGCGTCTGCACTAGTTTATAAGCCCTAGTGCGGTAGCTCTCTTGAGCTCCTCTCTATAGCAGGCTTCTGGGCCTAACTTTGCCGCGCTGCCCTATGGGCCTACTGGGCCATACGGGCCTGCATCCTAGCCCAAGGCCAAGCAGGCCCACTGGGCAGCGCGCAAAGTTGTTTTTTATGTAGTTTTTTTCTTTTCTACTTTATTTATTTTCTTTTATTTATTTCTAAGTTGTTTTTTTGTTGTATTTAGAGTTTCTTTGTGAATATTTTTGCTTTAGTTACAAAAAATTACAAACTTTCTGTTAGTGCTAGTAGTTTTCAAATTTGAATAGTTTAAATTTGAATTATTTGAAATTTGTGTGAATCACTAGTTTGTGAATAACTTAACTTTAAAAATAGATTTTTCAGTGATTCTTTTTTCTTATGTATAATATTAGTGTGTTTTATCATTATATTCAATTTGGTAATAGTTAGGTTATTAAAAAAATGAAATGCCTTTGTAACAGATGAGTTTTCGTCCAAAACCCTGATACTTCGAAAGAGACCGTCCATTTTGTACACGAAGTGCATGCAGTTTTTGCCGTAACCCTCTCAACTTTTTTGCACATGCTATGTGGGTGAAATGATGATACCATGCCAACTTTCAACCTTTTCATAGTTCATTTGTACTGCTTTTCAATTTCAGGATCATTTAGCTCAATAAATCAGTAAATGCATGAAAAATAGCAAATGATGTCAGAAAGGGTTGAAAATTGATGACGTGGCTTTGAATGTTGCATACTGAACGCACAAAAAGCCTAGAGTTTAAATAAGTTTAAAAAATGAAATGCCTTTGTAACAGATGAGTTCTCGTCCGAAACCCTGATACTTCGAAAGAGATTGTCCGTTTTGTATATGAAGTGCATCCAGTTTTTGCCATAACCCTCTCTACTTTTTTGCACATGCTATGTGGGTGAAATGATGATACCATGCCAACTTTCAACCTTTTCGGAGTTCATTTGTAGTGCTTCTCGATTTCAGGGTCATTTAGCTCAAAAAATTCAGTAAATGCATGAAAAATAGCAAATGCATGTATGTCCGGAAACTCACTAGAGAAGAAAGTGATGACAGTGAAGCCGATCACATCCCAGAATGGGATCTTTGGGTGTGAAATTTTTTCTTCGCGTGCGTCCCTTTGCGTCGTAACCATGGACAATCTTCATCATTTAACTGGATACTCGGGTCAATATTCCCTCTTAATGGAGCAATTTCAACAAACTTTTCATAATCTTCTGATTTGTATGTCTTGCCATCTACTCCCACGATGTTTCTTTTCCCTAAAAGAACTATGTGGCACTTCGGCTCATCGTATGATGTATTTGCTTCCTTATCTTTTCTTTTTCTCGGCTTGGTAGACATGTCCTTCACATAGAAAACCTGTGCCACATCATTGGCTAGGACGAATGGTTCGTCTGCGTACGCAAGATTTTTGAGATGCACTGTTGTCATTCCGTACTGCGGGTCTTCCGTTACCCCACCTCGTGTCGTATTGACCCATTTGCACCAAAACAAAGGGACCTTCAAACCACGTAAATAGCCAAGTTCCCATATGTCCTCTATGTAACCATAATATGTGTCATTTCCCCTCTTGGTTGCTGCATCAAAGCGGACATCACTGTTTTGGTTGGTGCTCTTCTTATCTTGGGCGATCGTGTAAAATGTATTCCCATTTATCTCGTACCCTTTGAAAGTCATTATATTCAAAGATGGTAAATGGGACAGCAAGTACAGGTCATCTGCAATAGCGACGTTATGCATGGCACGTGTCTGCAACCAACCGGCGAAAGTCCCCATTTGTTCATGTGTAATCCAGTCGTCAGACTGCTCCGGGTGTTTGGAGCCACCAAGGCAGAATTCTGTAGAACTGTGTAGTGTGCTTGAGTGAGAGAATGCCCGTCCATACATATTATTTGATCCGCTCCTAGCGTGCCTTTTCCACCCAGTCTGCCCTTATGCCGTGATTTAGGAACACCAATCGGCTTCAGGTCAGGAATAAAGTCAATACAAAACTCAATGACCTCCTCATTTTCATGGCCCTTGGAGATGCTTCCTTCTGGCCTAGCACGGTTATGAACATATTTATCTAAGACTCCCATAAACCTCTCAAAGGGGAACATATTGTGTAGAAATACAGGACCCAAACGTTAATCTCTTCGCATAGGGGAACATATTGTGTGGAAATACAGGACCCAAAATATATACTATCGGTATCATCCAAACAGTGCGTGCGTGCACGGTATGCCTTGTTTGTCTGTCCTGAAAAGTTACTGAGAGCAGGCCAATCATTTATGGTCACAAACAACAACGCCTTTAGGTCAAATTCTTCATGTCTGTGCTCATCCCACGCACGTACACCTTTTCCATTCCACACCTGTAAGAGTTCTTCAACTAATGGCAATAGGTACACATCAATGTCGTTGCCGGGTTGCTTAGGGCCTTGGATGAGCATTGGCATCATAATGAACTTCCGCTTCATGCACAACCAAGGAGGAAGGTTATACATACATAGAGTCACAGGCTAGGTGCTATGGTTGCTGCTCTGCTCCCTAAAAGGATTAATGCCATCTGCGCTTAGACCAAACCATACGCTCCTTGGGTCATCTGCAAAGTCATCCCTGTCCTTTCTCTCGATTTTTCTCCACTATGACCCGTCAACGGGTACTCTCAACTTCCCATCTTTCTTACGGTCTTCTCTGTGCCATCGCATTGCCTTGGCATGCTCTTTGTTTTGGAACAAATGTTTCAACCATGGTATTATAGGAGCATACCAGATCACCTTGGCAGGAATCTTCTTCCTGTGGCGCTCGCCCTCGACATCACCAGGGTCATCGCGGCTGATCTTATAGCGCAATGCACCACATATCGGGCACGCGTTAAAATCCTCATACTCACCGTGGTAGAGGATGCAGTCATTAGGGCATGCATGTATCTTCTGCACCTCTAACCCTAGAGGGCAGACAACCACTACAAAAAAATACTCTTCCGTGATGATACGTGTTTGTCACAGTAGGTCACATTTTTTGTCATGCATGTACGTCCATGACGATTTTATGACAGAATCAAGATAGTCATACCTGTGCTGTCGTAGAAGTGTTCCATGACATTACCAAAATTATCATCATGGAAGTGTCCACTTCCATGACGATAAATCGCGCGTCACATAAGTGCTGTCGACAAGGGTGACCGACCGCGTGGCATCCACCGAAACGGAACGCATTGTTAAGCTATCGGGTCGGGTTTTGGATCCGATAACCCGTTAATAGCCCCGACCAATGGGGATTTTCCACGTGTAAAATCATCATTGGCTGGAGGAAACACGTGTCGGCTCATCGTTGGGACAGATGTCATCCACTCATTGGACGGAAGGCGCCTATGATACGTCGACACGTGGCACGGCCCAACAGAGGCCCATTCCTGTGAAAAGGCCGGCCCAGTAAAAATTAGGAAGCCAGCCCATATAAGGCCTACTTGTGGCAGGTCCATTTAAGCCCACGGCCTATACGAGATGTGCCAATTCGGCCTGTCAACGGCCCGTTAAAGATTTGACACCATTGCAGCCCATCATCAGTTCGAGCCCGTTAACAGCCCGCTATATATTTGGGCTCAATATCGGCCCGATGAGATTTCGGCCTGTTAACGGCCCATTTAATGGATGGGCCAATTTTCAGGATGTACATCTTTCAGCCTTTTAGCAACCCATTTAAATGTTGGGCTAATTTCCGGCCGGTGTGTCTTTCAAATGTTGACGGCCCATAAATCTGATGTGCCATTTGTTGTGGGACCTGAGTTTGACCTTTTAGCGGCCCATTTAAGTGTTGGGCCAATTTCTGGCCCTGTGTCACTTTCAGCTGACGGCCCATAAATCAGTTGGGCCATTTGTAGTCGGACCTGAGTTTTGGCCTTTTAGCGACCCATTTAAGTGTTGGGCCAATTCCCGATACAATGTGCCTTTCGGCCTGTTAACGGACCATAAATGAGTTGGGCCATTTGTAGTCGGACCTTAGTTTTGGCCTTTTAACAGCCCATGCCCTTAATGGTCCAATACCAGCCAGGTTTCTCTTTAGGCCTACTAAAGGCCCTGTCTGATTGGGCCATTTACAATCTGACGACTTTCGGCCTCTTAGCGGCCCATGGTCTTCATGGTCCAAGATACAAAGCTCATTGCCTCTTTTCGGCCTGCTAAAGGCCTCTGATATAGTTGGGCCATATGTAGCCCAAACTTAGTAACGGACCGTGAAATATATTGGGGCCACCTGTTGCCCGCTTCGATGTCGGCTGTTAACGACCGGGAGGTAAGAGGGCCGACCATTAACTTTCGGCCTAATGTGCCCATTAACTTAATGGGCCCACTAAAGTTCGTACATGTCTTTAGGCCAAATTAGATAATTTGAGCCCATTACGACGAGCAATTATGCACAGGACCGAATCCAATCAAGCAAAGGTACGGCATACAGGGAATAACATTGCACATCCAGCATATATTACAGGAAATTACATCCACTGGGCAATCAAAGATTGATGCAAGTGCAAATAAATGAGCTGAACCTAACCATCTACAACGTCACAATCTGCAACCTCAGCACAGATGATGCCCATAAGCATGTGGGCAAGTTCTTTCTGCTTTGCTACACTGTCTCTAAAAACATTGATCAGTTGTTGTGTCGCACGACTCTGCACCTCTGATTCATCCACCATTTCCATCATTGCTTCAGCCATTAATTGGTTCACAAACATACATTTATTCCGTTGCATTCGAGACAGAGGATACTGAACAGATTTAGATGGCGATTTTGGCAGGCTTGTATTATTGATAGTGGAGAGTGTCTCACCCTTTGCATCATAAAATAAATTAGGGCCGGGAACCAAACAGATTAATCATGAGTTATTGCCATATTATCTGGCCTAGATTCTTTGAGGAAGAAACAATGGGGTTGCCTTCTTTGTTTTCGAGTTTATCTTCTTATCTTCAAAGACCGCACAAAATTAACGCACTAGCATTGCTATCATTGGCCAAGTCGGATAATAGGAAAGCAACATTGACACAATGAACGTTTGGGCAACTAGCCTACACCAAATTAACACAATATGGCACAGCTATCATCGGCCGTAAGGTAGTACGAAAGCAACATTGACACAATGAATGAATGGGCAACCGGAGAAGCACTACAATCCAAAGAATGTGCGTGATATGAGATAGTACATTCATGTAGCTCAAGATGCAAAACTACCAGGCAGTTTTCCTTACAAAAATCAACATTGGCGCCTTTAACATTTTGCTACAACTAATTTTAGATCAGATAAAGGTTAGAATCACGCCGATTAACAAAATACATGTTGATGTAAAAATATAGTGATATACAACGGGTACTTACATCAGCATTGGAGCACAGAGAATTCCCGCAAGATATTTTCCTCGAATACGATCCCAATGGAGGAAGTCTTCTATCGTTTAACCTTATTTTCTAAAGAGAGATGGGTAAGAAACATGTAAAAAATATGATCAGAATACTATAAAATTTCATGATGCGAGGATACGCACACGCTTCTTAGAATGGAGTTGACATTCTTTTGCTGGACTAGAGCGGACTAGTTCTTTGGCCACTGGAATCTGCTTATTATCAGTGGAAGTTGGGTTTCTCTGTCTTTGGAGCAGTATCTATGAAAAATGGAGTTGGTTTATTATCTCCTGGCGTTTGGATCTTTTGCAAAGACCTGGTTTGTAACCCTTCAGATTCTAACATAGCCGTCTTCCCCTTGCATGCCTTATATAGAAGAATGGTGGTTCACTTATAAAACATGCTACAACAGAGATGGAATAGGTACTGAAGAATAGAAAGGCATGACATATTGACATGTATTCCCTCCATCCGGAAATAAATGGACGGGTCTAAGCGTATTTAACTTCTAGATACATCCAGTTTTATCCATTTCTGCGACATTTAATCCGGACGGAGGGAGTATGATGTAAGAGCTAGGGATACGACATGACAACACAAAAAAAACACCAAACCCCCACCGCATAACCAAAGTATTCAAACCCACCGATATGAGATAGTACACTCATGCATTTCGGGATGCAAAACTACCGTGCGAGTTTTCCTTACAAAAATCAACATTGTGGCCTTTAATCATACATTTTGCTACAATTAAATTTAGATCAGATAAAGGTTGGATTCACGCCGATTAGCAAAATACATGTTGATGTAAAAATATAGTGATATACAACAGGTACTTAAATCTACATTGGAGCACAGAGAATTCCTGCAAGAATCTTTCCTCATAAACGATACCATTGCAAAAATTCTTCTATCTGTTAAGCTTATTTTCTAAAAGAGAGATGGGTAAGAAACATGTAGAATATATGATCAACATGCTATAAAATTTCATGATGCAAGGATACGCACACGCTTCTTAGAATTGAGTTGCTATATTTTTTTGCCGGATCAAGCGGACTAGTTCTTTTGGCCACTGGAATCTGCTTATTATCGATGGGAGTTGGGTTTCTCTGTCTTTGGGCGGTATCTATAAAAAGCTGGAGTTGGTTTATTATCTCCTGGCGTTTGGATCTTTTGCAAAGGCCTTGTTTGTAACCCTTCAGATTCTAACATAGTCGTCTTCCCCTTGCATGCCTTGTATAGAAGAATGGTGCTTTAATTATAAAACATGCGACAACAGAGAGATGGAATAGGTACTGAAGAATAGAAAGGCATGACATATTGACATGTATTCCCTCCATCCGGAAAAAATGGATGGGTCTAGGCGTATTTCAGTTCTAGATACATCATTTTTTATCCATTTCGGCAACATGTAATCCGAACGGAGGGAGTATGGTGTAAGAGCTAGGGATACGACAAGACAACACAGCAAAAAAAACACTAGTTGAATGTAAAACTATATGCTAGCGGAATACATACAGAAATAACTAAGGCAACATACATGTGTATGATTGGGAAAATAAGATGGCATTGCAACAGAGCACTAGAACAACACTTCAATGTAAAAAAACATGGTATGGCAGACAGATGAAGTACATACTGATGAATAACAATGCATAAGATATTCATAAGCATGATGTCCAAATTAAGCAGATGGCATTGCAATACAGTAGAATGACAGTACTTGAATTTGAAAACATGTTATCATGAATGGAATAGGTACTGAAAAACAGGATGTCATGACATATTTACATGCATGATCAGCATGCTAAGCACATGGCATTGCAACAGAGTAGATACACTCCAGGACATTATATGCATGTTGTACCCATATCACAGGCCAGGTTAGAGCAAGGACCTTGTGGGGTGAAGAGGATTCATCATCTTTCTGCAAGTCTTCTGAAGAACTACCTTTACATGTTCCATCATATTGGGTATCATTGACATCAAGTTTATTGGCCTTTACATTGCTCCGTGAGGTTCTTGTGGATATATCAGTGTGTGCAATTATATCTGACATGCATGGAAGACAACTAGTAGTTAGATTTATGTAAATGAGTGCCTGTAGGAGACGACATGAATAGTTGGACTGGGGTTAACTAGCAGCAACAGGTCCCATAAACTAAAGGGAGAACACAGATGAAAGCTATAGAATATGTATGGTTTGTACTCGAGATTAACTAGATGGCACACAAAAGTATTAAAGAACAACATAGGTAATACTAGAAGTGGTATAATACTATAATCACCAGCCTGTTAAAGTGTTCTGACATGCATGAAACTAGTACAGATGGAAATATTGGATTTTTCTGATCATTTTTCATATATAAATCTTTGCATTTGGAGTTACAGATTAATTTCTATGAATTTTTGAAGTTTGAACTATTTTCTGGAATTTCCTGTATAAGATTAATTCCAGTAATTGGATTAATGCGTCAGCATTGCGTCATGGTGACATCAGTGGTCAAAGGGGACGTCCAGGTAACGCTGATGGATGATAACTATGGAACAGCGTTACCTAAAGAACAAGTATCTTAGCTGACCTATGGAACAACATGAACTCCTGAACAAGACCCGTAAGAGATCAGCATGAATATACAGTGAAATGTGATGATCTATTTTGCGTGCTTAGATGAATAACAAAGCCATAAATGTTGCACACAAGTAAGATGAGGGTACAACCTATCGCTGCCATCCATAGGAGTGAGCATCATGTCTTTGACTTGTCGATGGCCCCGAGTTGTTGTGGCTGTCCATGTCGGGCACGCGCATTCGATGCAGGAACTGTTGAGTGGGGCTGTAGCTCCCTTCCGTGTATGCTTCCCTTGTTGGAGCATTTGTGGTGAGTCGGAAGACGGTGTGTCGAAGATGCAGATAACGCATAATGTTAAGAACGACATATCTCTTTGATCTGAAGAAATACACTAAGAGATCAACAAAGAAGGTACGAGAGTGGTCACACGTATGTTGACTGAAGACTAAATTGGGGTCACACGATTTTATTTTATTTTGGTACTGTCCGATCTATGCCGGATGGCTTGATGGCCGTCTTGTGCCTCCCGGCTGACACTGTTCGGAATCTTCCCCGAAGAGCCAGCGACCAACGGCAGAGCAGCCTGCCTTCTCCGTCCGTGGCCCCAGCCGAAACCCCACTCCCCGCCCCACCGCACTGCCGTGGTTGCGCCGCCCCCGGGCCAATCCACAAAGACTCCCCGTCATCCAGATCCGGCGGCGGCAGTACCTTCAACCCACGCAACTCTAAAAGATAGCCATCTAAGCGCTGCTTCTGCTGGCGAACTTGCGACCCGCACCCTTCGTTAGACACCGGCCGACCGACAGCCTAGGAGCTCCGCCGCCTCGAGGGGTGCTGCTTCCCATTGGGAATCGATTGGCCCAGAATAAAAATTCAGACAACTGACGCCTAAATAAAGTGATTTGATATGAGGGTGCGACCTATCTGGCGGCATGGTGAAGTAGGCAGGTCCAGCTGCCGAGTCGGTGAGGCCGGCGCGGTTGCGGTGGCGACTGGCGGCAGGGAAAGAGAGATGTCACGACGGTCGACGCCTACGCGGAAGCAGCGCCAAGACTCTGGATGGATCCGAAGTTGGAGCCGCTCTGGCGCCGTGAACAACGGCGGGGGTGAATCAGCTCCGGTACGTTTCATGCGGCCGTCATCGAGGCAGCACCAGCAGCATAGAGTAAGAGGCACACGGCCAAGTGCACAACGGCAATTGGACAGCGTCTCCGGCATTAGGGAGGAGGGCGGCTGTGAAATTGGTGCGGTTGGGGCGCCATGGAGGAGGGGCTGAGGTTTCGCAGCTCGGGAGAAGGGAGCTTCCGGGGAGAAGGTGATTTGGCGCCCACGAGGTATGAATGGGGCGAGGCGGGGGAGGAATTGGGAGGAGTGGAACCATGTCTTCTGACGCATTTATGCGAAATGTGAGGGAGTTCTGATTATACCCTTGCCTATAGGCTTCTCGGCATGGGTCTGTGTACTGAGGGTCGGGGATAGTAGAGCAACTTTGCTTCTCCCCAAATAGTGGGCGGGAGCGATTTCGGGCGAGGAGGGCATGTTTTGAACTGTAGTGGGTGCGAGCGATTTCGGGCGAGGAGAGCGTGTTTTGAAATAGTGGGCACGAGCTATTTCGGGCGAGGAGAGCTTGTTTTGCCGACCATGGTTTATGAATTATTCGGCACATGTCATTTCGGCCGAGGAGAAGGCGTGCTTGGATGAAGTTATGAACCTACCCTCGATGTACAACGGGCCAATTGATGCATGTCCCACATAGGACGGTAATTTCGCGTCTCCCATTTATTTGCTCGGGCGAATTCCACCGAGCAGAGAGGATGTTTAACGGTTCATTCAAATTTTGGGAGAATGAGCATCCACGTCTACCTTACCAAGTCGATTTGAATCAAATTTTGAAATATTAGCTTGCCACTTCTTTTTTAGATGGAGAAATGATGCTCGGGAGTAATGTGTTTTTACATGCTCGTTGCTAGCGATTTACTATATGACAAATAGTTGACCCACTCAAAAACACGAATCAAACCCAAAATGAAATATCTCGATTCAATGAACTAGCTCGTTCAAGAGGGTCAAAATAGTGAACTAAATCCAAAATTGAACACCTCAATCGAGTAGCATGTTGTACAAAGATTATAGTACTCCATGAACATGTTGAAAGTCAAATTAATGAACTTGTTTGATATACGCATATATCCGTCCATGTGTGGATTGCAGACAACATGTTCTCCAATTTAAATATTTGAATGCAAGTTTATATCAAAACATGGTTTATATCAGTCTTTAATGCATAAAACACGACCTCCCCCTCTCCCGGACTCCTGTTCTCTCTCTCTCACACACTCTCGCCGACAATCTTCAATTCTGTCGCACGCATCTGACACAAAAACCTTGTTGGTCCCTCTCCATCTCTCTCTCTCTCTCTCTCTCTCTCTCTCTCTTTGTGTGTGTGGGGGGGTCTTTCTAGTTCGCAATCATATATACACCATCTATAGGTCTCTCTCGCACACTATGTATGATACTCTAGCTATTCCAAGCTAGATAACTTGGGTGCACTCATCGTACGCACACAAATTCCTTGGCTCTTTGCCCATAACTCTCTCACGCACCACTATGTCGTCTCGGAGCTCTCCCCCCCCCTCTCTCAAACTATCCATCCACCTGGGTCACACATACACATGCATATCTCACTCGCACTCGATAAACCGATCTAAAACTTTATCTCTCTCCCTCGTTCTCTCTCCATCTCACACGCACACACACACAATCTCATGCCCAGCTAGCCAAGTATGATGGTCTCTCACTCAATTGTAGGCACACGCAGTCCCCCCTATATGTATATGACTAGCTAATCTTAGTCTCCATCACAAACATGTGCATGCTCTATCTCGATTTCTCTCGGGGCATCTTTCTATCACGCACGCACTCCCTCGATCTCCCACCCATATAGTCCCCTCACGATCTCGAGCGGATCTCTCTATCACAAACACACCCTCTCTCCCTCCCCATGCGTCCATGCCATCCATGTGTCCCTCTCGACCTTTTTTCCTTGTTGGCCAGACCTCTATTGGACATGTGCTACATGGGTGTCTCTCTCTGTTGCAAACAATCACACACTAGCTATCTTCGTGTATCTCCTCGCCTCGCTTTCCATCTCGGAGATGCAAGCGTGATATGTTCGCATAAGAAACGAAAAAACACACTCTCTCTCTAATTTATCGTTTGTTGTCACTTTCTCTTTCACACACATACTCTTTTTGCACACTTACTCATTCTCCTTCACACGCACTTGATCTCTCTCGACTGAGGCACTCTCCTCCGTCCATAGCACATAGATTTATTGAAAAGTCAAACATCACAAAGTTTGACCATGTACGTGGAGAAAAAGAATTACATCTAGTAATGGCTAACATATACCATTAGATTCACCATGAGATGTAGTTTTGTATGATGTATCTTTGGTATTGTAGATATAAATAACATTTATGTAAACCTGATCAAAGTTTCCAAAGTTTGACTTCTAAAAATTTACATGCACTGCATTATCGAGCAGATGGAATATCTCTTTCCCCCTCTCAGCTATCTGACACACCACTCAGCCTTATCGGGGCTCCTCAATCTCTCTCAAACTTTATTGGTCAGTTTGGTTCGTGACCTGACCCTCATGCCTTGATGGCTGGTACTGCCTGGTGTGGACGTGAGATATAAAATATTTCTGCCTGGTTAGGCTTGTGTGGTGCTGAAGCATTTGGTTCATGTCTGGGCCAGGCAAAGCATCAACATTCCATCAATCAATCCATGCATCAATTATTTAATGCTAATATCCATCCATGTTGCTGTTAGCCTCGTGGCCGCACGACCGAGCCCGGCCGCATTCAAAATCGATCGCTTGGGCTGTGCTACTTGCGATGTCTGGAGTTCAGCGAGGCTAATTAAAGTGCAAGGAACCCAGCCCAGCGGGCTTTCTTTTCACGGTAGAAATCAAACAAGCGTGCATGAAATCCAGCCACAACCCCAGGCCACGCAAAAGATGCTTCTGACGCAAGCCAAAGCGGCCTTATATCTCCCTGGTTCACACATACACATGTCTCGCTCGCGCTATACATATAGACCCATCCAACACTCTCCGCCCTTGTTCTCTCTCCATGTGACACGCACCCCCCCTAAGTACCATAATCCCTCACTCCATCATAGGCTCTGTTTGGATCCATGGATTAGAGTTAGTTTGGGTTAGTTTGGAGTCAACTAACCCAAAAATATCCAAATAGGAGGGTTAGTTTAGGTTAGATGCATCTAACCAATCAAAAAAAACTAACCCATCCAAGAGGTGCTTATTTGGGTTAGTTCTTCTCGGGACCACTAATAAACACTTTTTTCTCTCGCTCTCCCCGCAGCAGATCCCTCCCCACTTCCTCGAAGCTTCTCGTCCTCTCCCTCCCTCCCTCTCGCACCGCCTGTGAAGGTGCCACGTGGTATCCGCGCTCCATCTAACCCTGCCATCCAAACACCTCTTTACTTAGAGTTAGTTCAGGGTTAGAATCTAACTCTAACCTCTAACTGAGTTAGAGTATCCAAACAGGGCCATACGCACAAGCACTCCCCCCCCCCCTCCTAAGTATGATTATCTCTTACTAGCCATCAAGAACACACATATTGTCTCCTTCCATCCATACGTCTATCTCGATATCTCTCGGGGCATCTTCTATCGTGCACACACCTTGTCACTCGATCTCCCACCCATGTAGTCCCATCACGATCTCCAGGGGATCTCTCTATGACAAACATACACTCTCTCCTCCCCATGTCTGCATTTTCTCCGTATGTCTCTCTCGACCTCTCTCCCTTGTTTGCCAGACCCCTCTTGGCCACGTGCTAGGGGTCTTCCTCTCTCGGTTCCAAACAACCACACACTATCTCCTCACCTTGCCTCCGTTGTCGAAGATGCATGTGTGATATGTTTGCATAAGACACACACGCTTTTTCTCTACTTTTATCGTGTGTTGTCCATGTCTCTTTCACACAGGCACACACACTTTTTTCACTCTCTCTCTCTCTCTCTCTCTCTCTCTCTCTCTTTCTCTCGTTAGGGACTCTGTCACGTCCATAAGCATATGGATGTTTTGAAAAGTCAAACCTCAAAAAAGTTTGACCAGGTATATGTGGAGAAAAACATTTACATCTGGAACTATCATTAGATTCATCACAACATGTACTTACTTGATACTATCATTTATCTTTGGTATTGTAGATATAAGTAATTTCTTTATAAACTTGGTCAAATTTTCAAAAGTTTGACTTAAAAAAATGTTGTAACTACATTATCGAATGGAGGGAGTAGCTCTTTCTCTCTCTCTCTCTGCTATCTCTCACGGGCCTCCCCTCTCACTCGAACTCTCTATACCGACGGATTATACGCTCACTGTGTCAGCGTATAGCTCCGTATATTGTTTAGTTGACCGGTCAACCAATCCACATGCTGCGTTGTCAACTCGTGTTACGTATCTTGGTGTCTTGGCTCATGTGGCGGTGGGTGAAAATAAGTAAACTAGAGGCCCATCCGACACGCGGTGAAGTAAACAAAGTTGAAACCACTGGGTAGCACCCCTTGCGCTAGTAAATTGAGGCGCGTGAGGACAAACTTCTTGCGCCTGAAGGATGCACTTCGCGCACAATTCACCACCATCAACGACGGCATGCATGTAAGGGACGACTCGCACACCCAAAGACACAACACACACCGGCTGCGTGTACACCGGCGTCGCCGCCGGTTGAGATGGACGGCGAGGCAGCCAACAAGCAGAGGCGGCGGGAGCCAAAACCGCATCCGGCGAGCCTGGACTTCATCAGCAGCCTCCCCGATGACATGCTGCTCGTCATCATCGGCCTCCTCCCTGCCAAATCTGCCGTGCGGACCGCCCTGCTCTCCCGGTGGTGGCGCCCCCTCTGGCGCTGCGTCCCCCTCAACCTCACCGTCGACAGCTGCCTCTGCGGCGGGGATTATAAACGATGGCCGCAGTCTCCAAGATCCTTTCATCCCACCACAGGCCAGCTAGACGCCTTGACATCCGCATGTTCAAGACCAACCGCAAGGTCCAACCCAAGTTCGACGAGTGGTTCTTATCCCCGCCCTAGATCAGCTCGAGGAGCTCAGCTTTGAAGGCTGGGCGATGTCGCTCTCTGCCGCCGTCCGCGCTCCGCCTCACGCCAATCTTGCTGCGCGCGCCGACTTCAGCTCCTGCTATCTTCCCCAGATTAATGCCGCCGCCCTTCTTCTCCCTCAACTCAAGCAGCTCGACCTCTTCGACGTTGCCATCTCGAAGAAGGCTATGGAGCACCTGCTCCAAGAATCTGTACTTTCGCCGAGTACCTTCGTCTTGAGCAGATCCACGGGTTCATTAGCCTCCACATCGCCTCGTGAATCTCCGATGGATTTATGTGTCTTGCTGGCCCGCAACAAGACATCAATTGGGAAGAGATCACTCCAGCTGTTCCATGTTATGGTCACTGAGAATGCGCCTTTCCTTGAGAGATTGCTTGTATCGGATCTAGAAGGTCCAACAAAAATCAGGGTCATTGATGCGCCGAAATAGACATCGTTGGTGTACTCGTCTGCCAAATTCTCCGAACTCTTTATTGGATCCGTAATCGTTCAGGTAGAACACTCATCTTCTTCTCCGTCTTCCTGAAATTGACATTTTTAAATTTCTTCTTTATGTATTTACGACCGTCTTCCAGAAAATGATTCACACAAGCTTGACCCAAATGCGCATACGGTGAAGATCTTAGCACTAAAATCTATCGGCCCCAATCTGGATCAAGTTGTTGGATTCTTACATGCTTTCCGTGCACGGAGAAGCTACTCATCGAGGTGAAACTTCTTTCCTATAAGGAAACAGTAATCACAACGTAGCTCAATTTTTTTCATAATTTTCCCAAATTACGATGACAAGTGTAGTGTTCAAAACTGCATCTACGCACTGCACCGAAAGAAATGTTTTTAGTTTTTTTTTCTCACGTGATCACCTGCATCGTTTTTATGCTGTACTACTATAGTAGCTTAGGCTAGTCATAGTGGAAAGTAACTTAGACTACTCCAGTAACTCTATGGTTACCCTAAGAGCAAGTACTACCTCCGTCCTGGTTTACCCTTCCAATTTTGTAGTATCAAAATTTGACCATAGATTTAACTGACAAAATGTTAATGCATGCCACTAAGAACTATATCGTTGGATTCGTATTTGAACATAATTTCAAATGGTGTAATTTTTAGTGACATGCATTGGCATTTTCTTAGGTAAATATATGGTCAAAATTTTATACTAAATACGAGGTAGTATTCCCTCCATCCCAAAATTCTTGTCTTACATTTGTTTAGATACGGATGTATCTAACACTAAAATGTAACTAGATACATCCATATTTAGACAAATTTAAGACAAGAATTTTGGGACGGAGGGAGTACAAAAGTGGGCTATGTAGGCCAAAACATGTGCCAAATTCACTTGTGATGCATTTGGCATCGATGCCCTCCATTGCTCACCGTTCCCCAATCTGGATCACCTACTTTGCTCGGTGCCAAATTAACTCACATGATGAAAAACACTGCACAGGAGAGAGAGAGAGAGAGGACTGAGGCAATAAAAAACACTTGTTTGGAAGAGTGAGAGGCTGGTGTAGTTGGTTTGATTGATTTGTTTATACATGTGGGTCTGTGTGCTGTGGTGCCAACTCTCTCACATCACGAGAGCGGTGCCAAAATCTTTTGATTTGACATCGATGCGTAATATGTGGCATACTTTTGCGAAATATGGCATCGGCCACATAGTGGAAGGCAACAAATGCCCAAGCTCTTCACGTGCTCCTAGTTAAATGAGAGGAAACAGAGAGAGAGAGAGAGAGAGAGAGAGAGAGAGAGAGAGAGAGAGTGAAAAAATATCACTAGCCAGCCAACCCTATCGTATGAGCGAATGATATTGGTACCTCTTGATGACACGGCAACCTTATGCAGCCAGCTGCTCTAATATGTTCTCTTCTTTTGTAGATAAAAAAGACCCGAAAGTGAAAAATGTGCCGCACTATGACAATCTCATCGAATGCCTTGATCTCCATCTTACAGAAATTGATTTGATCGACTACCGAGGCAGCACATCTGAGATTAAATTGGCCAGGTTCTTTGTTCTGGAGGCAAGTGTGCTCAAGGTAATGAGGTTTGGCGTTCTCTGGCGCAACAATGAATGTTGTGCTGATCACCGCAAGCGTCTAAGCCTAACTGACAAAGTCTCCATGCAAGCTGAATTTGTTTTTGAAACATCAAGTGGCCAGAGACTCGAAAACTTATTTGCCCATTAGTGACTTGTCAGGGCGGTGGATGTTAGTTTGTACGATAACGTTGCATCCACCTAAAGTAACAAAAGTTCTTACGTAAACTTCCTAGTAATTCCCTCTTCCTAGGTGCAGCATTACTCCTAACATTTGTAATATCAGTTTGAAACTTGTAATATTGTCGTGTCCTATTCCTGTGTTTTCAAAATCCTGCGAATCAAACAGGTTCTGAGTTGGTGATGATGTTGTGCCTCCCATCTTTCACCAATAGCCGTCGGATCTAGATCTGACGCATACAAACCAAGCTTATCCATTTTTGCAAAAAGATGCCTGGACTTTTTCCCTATTTACAAACAAGTCCTTGTCTCTCACAATCAGCCTTATCTCCTCCCCGCCACATCTAGAAGGCCGTGGAAAAATCTGGCGCGATGGCCGCTGCCGGAGCCGTCCACCCCTAATCTTGGTGTTCCGTGCAATGCACGGGCATCTACGCATGGGAAATTATGTCGAGCAGGGCTAGTTGTAAGCAGGCTAGCTCTACAGCCATGATGATAGTGACTGCAGACGGTGAGGCTGACTATGGTATGCCGAACACGGCACCTATACTCAGGTGTCATCTCTGGCGCAGGGTCTTGTCACTTCACTGTGAGGAGCAGCACGTAATAATTTGACCAACGGGTAGTACAAAGGTTAGTACTCCTACTACTACATTGGTAGTACTACTACTAGTACTAGTAGCACCACCGTTTGGATTTAGGAGTACTACCACGTCCATCTGGATTTTAGTATTTGACTAACAATATCTAGTAATGCATGTCACATAAAATGTACTACTCCCTCTGTAAATAAATACATGGTGTTTTATTCCTATCAGCGAGAGAACTTAATGTTTTTTTGCTAACTAGAGTACTAATAGGATACATGCAATGAACTAAACATTGCATGCCATGTTTAGTAGTCTCAAGTCATTGAAAGCATGCACGGCCCACATCTCTCATTGGTTGATATGTCACAAAATAAGAAACAAGGAGGGAGTTAATGCACCGTGCCTAAGTGTTTTGGGATTATTTGGTTTTCGTAATGTGACTTACACAACATTTTTGTTTACATGCATTAACATTTTATTAGTTAAATCAAAGGTCAATACTTGGCGCAAAATGCAAAGGGGACCAATAAACCAAGAACATCAAACTTCTCTCGTTTGGCCCCAACTAGAGGTCCGGTGAGATGACTATATCTGCACCGCACGGAGAGGGGGACGCAGCTTCATTGACTTCTGCACATCGCCTTTGGATGAATGACACGTGGGCCCAGGGGGTGCCTGGCCCACCTATCATACAACCAAAGGCAGGTGCAGTAGAGGGCCTAGGAGTAGTACGAAATCCTACGCACCTACGCATGCTAACCCAGGGCAAGAGTGATCACTCGAATCGCAAGATCATTTGACTAGAAGCTAAGCTAGACCCATGGAGGCGATGAGCGCGAGCATCAGCCGGCTGTGCCAGATGGTCCACGACGCCGGCCTGCGGCCCGGCAATGAGGAACGTCTCCAGGTAGTATTGCTAGAGGCCGCCAGGGCGAGGGCGCTTGGACGGCAACCGTCTCCTTGTTCGACGAGGTCCTCGTCGGTTTCCTCGACAAGTTCACCGCCGTCAAGAAGCTCGCGGACGACTTTGACGTAAGCCTCCAGCCGACGCGCCCAGGCTGTGCGATGCCCGCCACCCTCAACGGCCACCATGGTGACAACCTCTTCGACGCACTGGTGGCCCTGCGACTGCCCACCGTCGCGCCGGAGAATGTCCACCTCGAGGTCGCGCTCGCCGCGCAGCGCCTGGCGCAGCAAGACACCATCGACATACTCACCCAATTCTACGCGCAAATCGTCCACAAGGACTACTACATGCAAGAGGAGGACGATATGACACCGCCTTCTGGACCGCAGGGCAACCTTATGCAACCTTTGTTGGAAGCACGTTGAGATCGCCGCCAACGTCGCTGCTCGTCACACGTCGGTTGGTGACCCGGCGCACTAGGGCGTGAGGATGTCGTTGATGGATCCGTATGTATTTTTATCTTTCAGTCAAATCCATGTAGTAGTATATGATACTACAATAATTATCTTACCTTTCGCATCAACTTCATAATTTTCGTACGTACTCCATGCATGAACGGCGCCAAAACAAAACTTCTCATTACTCTAGGCAAAATCGTTATTTTCTATCTATCGATCACACCATGGAGCAGAACCAAATTTTACAAGTTACGAGTTCAAAAGGAAAAGCCTGCCGTGTTCGCGTCGCACCCCCACACGGTTGGTCCGGCACGCCGCTCAAGAAGGGAATGCGTGCGGTGCTGCATTTTCACATACAAGTGGGACCGCAGTTGAGCAAACCGACTATCAGCAAACCCCCACCCTGCCCACCACGCGATGGTTGAGAAACAGGAGGGAGAAGAGATGGCTGTAGCACGGACTCCAAGAAAATTGGTGTCGGATGGGACTCGTGTGGGTGGCGTGTGTCGTACTGCTAGACGTGAATGCTAGTTATTGTCGGAAATATGCCCTAGAGGCAATAATAAAAGGATTATTATTATATTTCCTTGTTCATGATAATTGTCTTTTATTCATGCTATAATTGTATTATCCGGAAATCGTAATACACGTGTGAATACATAGAACACAATACGTCCCTAGTAAGCCTCTAGTTGACTAGCTCGTTGGTCAACAGATAGTCATGGTTTCACGACTATGGACATTATATGTCATTGATAACGGGATCACATCATTAGGAGAATGATGTGATGGACAAGACCCAATCCTAAGCATAGCACAAGATCGTGTAGTTCGTTTTGCTAGAGCTTTTCCAATGTCAAGTATCTTTTCCTTAGACCATGAGATCGTGTGACTCCGGATACCGTAGGAGTGCTTTGGGTGTACCAAAGCGTCACAACGTAATCGGGTGACTATAAAGGTACACTACAAGTATCTCCAAAAGTGTCATTGGGTTGACACGGATCGAGAATGGGATTTGTCACTCTGTATTTACGGAGAGGTATCACTTTGGGCCCACTTTCGGTAGTGCATCATCATAATGAGCTCAAAGTGACCAAGTGTCTCGTCACGGGATCATGCATTACGGTGCGATTAAAGTGACTTGCGTAACGAGATTGAGCGAGGTATTGGGATACCGATGATCGAATCTAGGGCAAGTAACATACCGTCGACAAAAGGAATAGTATATGAGGTTGCTTGAATCCTCGACATCGTGGTTCATCCGACGAGATCATCGAGGAGTATGTGGGAGCCAACATGGGTATCCAGATCCCGCTGTTGGTTATTGACCGGAGAGTCATATCGGTCATGTCTACATGTCTCCCGAACCCGTAGGGTCTACACACTTAAGGTTCGGTGACGCTAGGGTTATTAGGAAGACTTGTATGTGATTAACAAATGTTGTTCGGAGTCCCGGATGAGATCCCGGATGTCACGAGGAGTTCCGGAATGGTCCGGAGGTAAAGATTTATATATTGGAAGTTGTCAAACGGACACCGGAAAGTTTCGGGGTCATATCGGTATTGTACCGGGGCCACTGGAGAGGTTCCGGGGGTCTACCGGGAGGGGCCACCCCTCTCGGAGGGCCTCATGGGCCACAAGGGGCAGGGAACCAGCCCCTGGAGGGCTGGGCGTGCCCCCCTTGGGCCCATGCGCCTAGGGTTGGGGGGAACCCTAGTGGGGGCGCCCCCCTTTGCTTGGGGGCAAGCCCACCTCCCTGGCCGCCGCCCCCCTCTAGATCTCATCTAGAGGGGCCGGCCCCCCTTGCCCCTTCCCCTACAAATAGAGGGGTGAGGGGAGGGCTGCAACACACATCCAAGGCGCAGCCCTCCCTCCCAACACCTCTCCTCCTCCGTTGAGTGCTTGGCGAAGCCACAGCCGAGATCTTGCCTCTCCACCATCATCACGCCCGTCGTCTTGCCTGGAGCCTTCTTCCTCAAACTCTCCTTCCCCCTTGCTGGATCAAGAAGGAGGAGACTTCGTCCGTTCCGTACGTGTGTTGAACGCAGAGGTGTTGTCCGTTCGTCACTTGGTCATCGGTGATTTGAATCACGCAGCGATGCGACTCCATCATCCCGTTCCCTTGAACGCTTCCGCACGCGATCTACAAGTGGTATGTAGATGCAATCTCTCTCCCATGACTCGTTCGTAGATGAACTCATAGATGGATCTTGGTGAAACCGTGGGAAAAATTTTAATTTTCTGCAACGTTCCCCAACAGTGGCATCATGAGCTAGGTCTATGCGTAGTTCTCTATTGCACGAGTAGAACACAATTTTGTTGTGGGCGTAGATCTTGTCAACTTGCTTGCCGCTACTAGTCTTTTCTTGCTTCAGCAGTATTGTGGGATGAAGCGGCCTGCACCGACCTTACACGTGCGCTTACGTGAGACCGGTTCCACCGATCGACATGCACTAGTTGCATAAGGTGGCTAGCGGTGTCTGTCTCTCCTACTTTAGTTGGAGCGGATTAGATGAAAAGGGTCCTTATGAAGGGTAAATAGAAGTTGACAAAATCACGTTGTGGTTATTCGTAGGTAAGAAAACGTTCTTGCTAGAACCCAATTGCAGCCACGTAAAAGATGCAACAACAATTAGAGGACGTCTAACTTGTTTTTGCAGCAATTGTCATATGATGTGATATGGCCAGAAGCTGTGATGAATGATGAATGATATATTGTGATGTATGAGATCATGTTCTTGTAATAGGAATCACGACTTCCATGTCGATGAGTATGACAACCGGCAGGAGCCATAGGAGTTGTCTTAATTATTGTATGACCTGCGTGTCATTGATTCAACGCCATGTAAATTACTTTACTTTATCGCTAAACATGTTAGCCATAGTAGTAGAAGTAATAGTTGGCGAGCAACTTCATGGAGACACGATGATGGAGATCATGGTGTCATGCCGGTGACAAGATGATCATGGAGCCCCGAAGATGAAGATCAAAGGAGCTATATGATATTGGCCATATCATGTTACTACTTTATATAATTGCATGTGATGTTTATTATGGTTTTTACATCTTGTTTACTTAGAACGACGGTAGTAAATAAGATGATCCCTTAGAATAATTTCAAGAAAGTGTTCCCCCTAACTGTGCACCGTTGCTAAAGTTAAATGCTTTGAGCACCACGTGATGATCGGTGTGATAGATCTTTACGTTCACATACAATGGGTGTAAGACAGTTTTACACATGCATAAACACTTAGGGTTAACTTGACAAGCCTAGCATGTACAGACATGGCCTCGGAACACAAGAGACCGAAAGGTCGAACATGAGTCGTATGGAAGATACGATCAACATGGAGATGTTCACCGACGATGACTAGTCCGTCTCACGTGATGATCGGACACGGCCTAGTCGACTCGGATCATGTAACACTTAGATGACTAGAGGGATGTCAAATCTGAGTGGGAGTTCATTAAATAATTTGATTAGATGAACTTAATTATCATGAACTTAGTCTAAAGTCTTTGCAAAACATGTCTTGTAGATCAAATGACCAACGCTCATGTCAACATGAACTTCAACGCGTTCCTAGAGAAAACCAAGCTGAAAGATGATGGTAGCAACTATTCGGACTGGGTCCGGAACCTGAGGATCATCCTCATAGCAGCAGGGAAACAATATGTCCTAGAAGCACCGCTAGGTGAAGCACCCATCCCAGAGAACCAAGACATTATGAATGCTTGGCAGTCTCGTGCTGATGATTACTCCCTCGTTCAGTGCGGCATGCCTTACAGCTTAGAACCGGGGCTCCAAAAGTGTTTTGAGCAACACGGAGCATATGAGTTGTTCGAGGAGCTGAAAATGGTTTTCCAAGCTCATGCCTGGGTCGAGAGATATGAAGTCTCCGACAAGTTCTATAGTTGTAAGATGGAGGAAAACAGTTACATCGGTGAGCACATACTCAAAATGTCAGGTTGCACAACCGCTTTGTCGGTGGAGATCAACCTCCCGGACAAGGCGGTCATTGACAGAATCCTTCATCGCTCCCACCAAGCTACAAGAGCTTTGTGATGAACTACAATATGCAGGGGATGGTGAAGACCATTCTGAAGTATTCTCAATCTTTGAAGTCAGCAGAGGTTGAAATCAAGAAAGAACATCAAGTGTTGATGGTCAATAAAACCACTAAGTTCAAAAAGGGCAAGGGTAAGAAGAACTTCAAGAAGGACGGCAAAGATGTTGCCGTGCCGGTAAGCAAGTTGCCGGAAGAAGTCAAAGAATGGACCCAAGCACGAGACAGTGCTTTTCTTGCAAAGGGAAGGGCCCTTTGGAAGCAACTGCCCCAAATACTTAGCGGACAAGAAGGCCGGCAACACTAAAGGTATATTTGATATACATGTAATTGATGTGTACCTTACCGATTACTGTAGTAACTCACAGGTATTTGATACCGGTGCCGTTGCTCATATTTGTAACTCACAGCAGGAGCTGCGGAATAAACGGAGGCTGGCGAAAGGGCGAGGTGACGATGCGCGTCGGGAATGGTTCCAAGGTCGATGTGATCGCTGCCGGCACGCTACCTCTACATTTACCTCTGGATTAGTTTCAAACCTCAATAATTGTTATTTAGTGCCAAGTTTGAGCATGAACATTGTATCGTGGATCTTGTTTAATGCGAGATGGCTACTCATTTAAATCCGAGAATAATGGTTGTTCTATTTATATGAGAGATATGTTTTATGGTCATGCTCAGTGGTCAATGGTTTATTCTTAATGAATCTCGAGCGTAATGTTACACATATTCATAGTGTGAATACCAAAAGATGTAAAGTTGATAACGATAGTCCCACATACTTGTGGCACTGCCGCCTTGGTCATATTGGTGTCAAGCGCATGAAGAATCTCCATTCTGATGGACTTTTAGAGTCTCTCGATTATGAATCATTTGACACATGCGAACCATGCCTCATGGGCAAAATGACCAAGACTCCGTTCTCCGGAACAATGGAGCGAGCAACCAACTTATTGGAAATCATACATACCGATGTGTGCGGTCCAATGAGCGTTGAGGCTCGCGGAGGATATCGTTATGTTCTCACTCTCACAAACGACTTAAGTAGATATGGGTATGTCTACTTGATGAAACACAAGTCTGAGACCTTTGAAAAGTTCAAGGAATTTCAGAATGAGGTAGAGAATCAACGTGACCGAAAAATAAAGTTCTTCTGATCGGATCGTGGAGGAGAATATTTAAGTCACGAATTTGGTACACACTTAAGGAAATGTGGAATCGCTTTCACAACTCACGCCGCTGGAACACCTCAAATATTAACGGTGTGTCCGAATGTCGTAATCGCACTCTCTAAGATATGGTGCGATCTATGATGTCTCTTACCGATTTACCGCTATCATTTTGGGGATACGCTGTAGAGACAGCTACATTCACTTTAAATAGGGCACCGTCTAAATCCGTTGAGACGACACCGTATGAATTATGGTTTGGGAAGAAACCTAAACTGTCGTTTCTAAAAGTTTGGGGATGCGATGCTTATGTCAAGAAACTTCAACCTGAAAAGCTCGAACCCAAGTCGGAAAAATGCGTCTTCATAGGATACCCTAAGGAAACCATTGGGTATACCTTCTACCTTAGATCCGAAGGCAAGATCTTTGTTGCCAAGAACGGATCCTTTCTCGGAAAAAGAGTTTCTCTCGAAAGGAGTAAGTGGGAGGAAAGTAGAACTCGATGAAGTACTACCTCTTGAATCGGAAAGTAGTGCAGCTCAGAAAATGTTCCTGTGGTGCCTACACCCTCTTGGAGAGGAAATTAATGATGATGATCAAGGTACTTGGTCAAGTTGCTCTTGAACTTCAGAGTCCACAAGGACACGTTCCACACCCAGTGGTATGGCAACCCCTGTCCGGAAATCATGTTGTTAGACAACGGTGAACCTTCAAACTATGAAGAAGCGATGTTGGGCCCAGATTCCAACAAATGGCTTGAAGCCATGCAATCCGAGATAGGATCCATGTATGAAAACAAAGTATGGACTTTGACAGACTTGCCCGATGATCGGCGGCGATAGAAAACAAATGGATCTTTAAGAAGAAGACGGACGCGGATGGTAATGTCACCATCTATAAAGCTCGACTTGTCGCTAAGGGTTATCGGCAAGTTCAAGGGATTGACTACGATGAGGCTTTCTCTCCCGTAGCGAAGCTTAAGTCCGTCCGAATCATGTTAGCAATTGCCGCATACTATGATTATGAGATATGGCAGATGGACGTCAAAACAGCATTCCTTAACGGTTATCTTAAGGAAGAGTTGTATATGATGCAGCCGGAAGGTTTTGTCGATCCTAAGAATGCTAACAAAGTATGCAAGCTCCAGCGATCCATTTATGGGCTGGTGCAAGCATCTCGGAGTTGGAACATTCGCATTGATGAGATGAGCAAAGCGTTTGGGTTTTATGCAGACTTATGGAGAAGCCTGCGTTTACAAGAAAGTGAGTGGGAGCTCTGTAGCATTTCTCATATTATATGTAGATGACATACTTTTGATGGGAAATGATATAGAACTCTTGGATAGCATTAAGGCCTACTTGAATAAAAGTTTTTCAATGAAGGACCTTGGAGAAGCTGCTTACATATTAGGCATCAAGATCTATAGGGATAGATCGAGACGCCTCATAGGTCTTTCACAAAGCACATACCTTGATAAGATTTTGAAGAAGTTCAAAATGGACCGGTCCAAGAAAGGGTTCTTGCCTGTAATGCAAGGTGTGAGATTGAGCTCGGCTCAATGCCCGACCACGGCAAAAGATAAAGAAGAGATGAGTGTAATCCCTTATGCATCAGCCATAGGTTCTATTATGTATGCCATGCTGTGTACCAGACCTGATGTAAACCTTGCCGTAAGTTTGGTAGGAAGGTACCAAAGTAATCCCGGCAAGGAACACTGGACAGCGGTCAAGAATATCCTGAAATACTTGAAAAGGACAAAGGACATGTTTCTCATTTATGGAGGTGACGAAGAGCTCGTCGTAAAGGGTTACGTTGACGCTAGCTTTGACACAGATCTGGATGACTCTAAGTCACAAACCGGATACGTGTATATGTTGAATGGTGGGCGATGGTAGATGCGGTACCAAGCGAGCGTCGTGGCGGGATCTACATGTGAAGCGGAGTACATGGCAGCCTCGGAGGCAGCGCATGAAGCAATTTGGGTGAAGGAGTTCATCACCGACCTAGGAGTCATACCCAATGCGTCGGGGCCGATCAAACTCTTCTCTGCGGACAACACCGAGCTATTGCCCTTGCCAAGGAGCCCAGGTTTCACAAGAAGACCAGGCACATCAAGCGTCGCTTCAACTCCATCCATGAAAATGTTCAAGATGGAGACATAGAAATTTGCAAAGTGCATACGGATCTGAATATCGCAGATCCGTTGACTAAACCTCTTCCGCGGGCAAAACATGATCAACACCAGAACTCTATGGGTGTTCGATTCATCACAATGTAACTAGATTATTGACTCTAGTGCAAGTGGGAGACTGTTGGAAATATGCCCTAGAGGCAATAATAAAAGGATTATTATTATATTTCCTTGTTCATGATAATTGTCTTTTATTCATGCTATAATTGTATTATCCGAAATCGTAATACACGTGTGAATACATAGAACACAATACGTCCCTAGTAAGCCTCTAGTTGACTAGCTCGTTGGTCAGCAGATAGTCATGGTTTCGACTATGGACATTAGATGTCGTTGACAGCGGGATCACATCATTAGGAGAATGATGTGATGGACAAGACCCAATCCTAAGCATAGCACAAGATCGTGTAGTTCGTTTTGCTAGAGCTTTTCCAATGTCAAGTATCTTTTCCTTAGACCATGAGATCGTGTGACTCCCGGATACCGTAGGAGTGCTTTGGGTGTACCAAACGTCACAACGTAACTGGGTGACTATAAAGGTACACTACAGGTATCTCCAAAAGTGTCTGTTGGGTTGACACGGATCGAGAATGGGATTTGTCACTCCGTGTTACGGAGAGGTATCACTGGGCCCACTCGGTAGTGCAACATCATAATGAGCTCAAAGTGACCAAGTGTCTGGTCACGGGTTCATGCATTACGGTACGAGTAAAGTGACTTGCCGGTAACGAGATTGAACGAGGTATTGTGATACCGACGATCGAATCTCGGGCAAGTAACATACCGTCTGACAAAAGGAATAGTATACGGGGTTGCTTGAATCCTCGACATCGTGGTTCATCCGCTGAAATCATCGAGGAGTATGTGGGAGCCAACATGGGTATCCAGATCCCGCTGTTGGTTATTGACCGGAGAGTCGTCTCGGTCATGTCTGCATGTCTCCCGAACCCGTAGGGTCTACACACTTAAGGTTCGGTGACGCTAAGGTTATTAGGAAGACTTGTATGTGATTACCGAATGTTGTTCGGAGTCCTGGATGAGATCTCGGACGTCACGAGGAGTTCCGGAATGGTCCGGAGGTAAAGATTTCTATATGGGAAGTTGTCAAACGGACACCGGAAAGTTTCGGGGTCATATCGGTATTGTACCGGGGCCACCGGAGAGGTTCCGGGGGTCCACCGGGCGGGGCCACCCCTCTCGGAGGGCCTCATGGGCCACAAGGGCAGGGAACCAGCCTGGAGGGCTGGGCGCCCCCCTTGGGCCCATGCGCCTAGGGTTGGGGAACCCTAGTGGGGCGCGCCCCCCCTTTGCTTGGGGGGCAAGCCCCCCTCCCTGGCCGCCGCCCCCCTCTAGATCTCATCTAGAGGGGACGGCCCCCCTTGCCCCTTCCCCTATAAATAGAGGGGTGAGGGGAGGGCTGCAACACACATCAAAGGCGCAGCCCCTCCCCTCCCCAACACCTCTCCTCCTCCGTTGAGTGCTTGGCGAAGCCCTTTCGGAGTACTGCCTCTCCACCATCATCACGCCGTCGTGCTGCTGCTGGAGCCTTCTTCCTCAACCTCTCCTTCCCCATTGATGGATCAAGAAGGAGGAGACGTCGTCCGTTCCGTACGTGTGTTGAACGCGGAGGTGCTGTACGTTCGGCACTTGGTCATCGGTGATTTGAATCACGGCGAGTACGACTCCATCATCCCGTTCCTTGAACGCTTCCGCACGCGATCTACAAGTGGTATGTAGATGCAATCTCTCTCCCATGACTCGTTGCTTAGATGAACTCATAGATGGATCTTGGTGAAACCGTAGGAAAATTTTTAATTTTTTGCAACGTTCCCCAACAGTTATGGCCCATGCCACCCCACTATATCGAGCCTATATCGAGGTACGTAGAACAAACTTCCTGCAGTCCATGCTCAGCCCTCCTCTATCTCTCTTCTCAGCCAGCCAGCGGACGCGCGGAGCCCATCGTCTGTTTGCTCACATGCGGTCCCACATGTCAGTGAAAACGCATAAGCGGACCCATCGAACTGCACATCTTTCACCTCGACATGCTGGTGATGAAAAACAAATCCAAGAAAGATCTTCGTGGCCGCTTTTGGAGTTACTCAAGAGTAGTAAGATTCTATTCTACGATTTAACCCAAGATGCACATCTCGTGGCTTCAACTACCACTCTATTTTCTTTCATGACACGGCCTGGATGCTGGATGTCCCACGTGTCAGCAAAAGGAGGAAGAACCCGACCAAATCTTCGGTTGTGCTCTCGGATTAGACTAGTTGTGCTAACTTAAAAAATTTATTAGGTACTCCTCCGTTCCAAAATACTTGACTTCCATTTGTCCAAAAATGGATGTACCTAGATACTAAAACATGTCTAGATACATATATATTTTGACAAATAGAAGGCATGTATTGTGCAACGGAGGGAGTAGAATGGATGCAAGATTTTGTATTGGGAAGAAGAGTACATCCATATATTGATAGAGCGCAATTTAGTAGATGTTCTATCACTTTTAGCTACCACAGAGGCTATAGATGAGATTAGTGCACTTCTTGATACTCCTACTTGGTATGCGTGTTGCTGCTTAGATGTAGAGAAAAACAGACCGGAGGGAGTACTAGAATAGAGGCTAGACATGAGACTAGATGCGAGGAAGCAACGTTTACTTCTTTACACTCGAAGAAGAAAGAAGCACGCAAGATCGAGCCTCCGCAGATCAACAATGAATGGATCAAGAAGGCACTAATCCAACTTATAGGAGTAGTAAAATGTATTCTTGTGGTTCTTGTTTTCTTTGGTCTTGCTTTTCTAGTCAAAATTATTGTTGGAGTTTGTGCAAAACGGAGGTCCATTTGGGGTCGTGCGTTGCAGTTGGCCTTACATGTGGGACCACAGTTAAGGAAACCGACTATCGGCAAACCCCTACCTTGCCCGCCGCGCGATGGCTGAGTTAGAGAAACGATGAGGTTGAAGAGATTGCTCTAGCACGGACTCCAAGAAATATGGTGTCAGATGGAAGTCGTGCTGGTGGCGTGTGCCGTACTCCTGGACGTGAATGCTTGTTCCGGCCCTTGCCACCCTACTACTCCTACTACTTACTATATAGTACTACTAGTATCGAGGATTTGAGGTGCTGGTTACGTAGTACAATATGGCTACAGTAAAAACACCCGCACGACGCGCGGAGCATGTGAAGCTAGTACAAATAGTGTACTACTATTGTTGATTGGCCTCATCCGATAACATGTTGTAATGCACGTACAATTATGTATTCGGAAAAAAAAATTGCCTCGTCGCACCACTCACTCACGGAAGCAACTCGAAAGCCATTCATAAATTTAGTAAGTTTATCACAGGCATATCATTTTATTACATACAACAGGTCATCAACCCACATCGACAACGAGGATACGTTATAAATAATAAAGTTTTCACCACACCACAAATAACAAGCAATGAAATGAACTTCAACTCAACCATTCCTCGGCGTTGGAAACGCTTGCTTTGAACCACAAGTGATTCTCTAGGACGGGCCATCCATTGTCGATCTGCAGACCAACACAGGATCGATCATCCGTGCTAAAGCGGCCTACTATATCGCATACCAGGTAGGGAACCACCCAAATGTCCGAGGTATAGACACGGTTGCTTCTCATAAATGGTAGTAACGTTGTGTCAACAGCAGTTGGATCGCCTTTCACCATCATTGGATAGTTTTGTCCAAGGAAGAGCGAAGTTTTCTCCAAGACTATCAATTACATGTACCAGGAGAAGGAGTTGGCGCTAGCACACTAGTATCCATCCCGAATACCATCCAACGGGTGTTGGAATAGGTCCGAGAGTGCGACCATGGGTGACTACACCGCTTCCTTAGCAAGAACATCATCAGTGGGCTGTATACACACGAGAAGAGGTGATCCATCGGAATTAGTTACAAGACGCCAAATAGTATATGGGCGCTGCTCGTCCTCATGCTCGTGATCATCACCATCATCATCTCCCCCTTGGTTATAAAAATCTTCAAGCATAGGTGTTGGAATGTTCACAGGACCTTGGAAACACAAGAAGAAGGTTAATCAGTAAGGCTGGCCATAGTGGGGGGTAACATAAGTAGTATCATGCACTTGGGACTCGCAAACATGCTTATGTGGCAGGCAATTAAGAAAGAGAGAGATGGTTATAGTAACATAGGTAGATACCGTAACATAATAAATGTGATGCTACTATGTGTCATGCATGGCAATAAATGAGACCACCTATGATACTAATCTAAGATACTATGCTGCCGGAAGTACTAATGAGACCACCTATGATACTAATCTAGGAGAAACTTTTGCTTAGTGGTGGACATGCATCAGTTCATTTTTTGTCAGATTTCTAGAAGTACTACTGTAGTACTATCATTATTGTTTGAATTTCGGAAGAGGCGAAGAGTCAAGCGCAAGGTCGCCTACTAACCTAGTACAGTATACTATAGCCAAAGCTATTCCACCTTTTTAGAGCATGGTTAATTAATATAGGCGGCTCTTGCAGCGGCACATCATTTAGAGCAAGTACTACTCTCTTTGTAGGAACTTAGAGCATGGTTAATAATATAGCCAGCTTCTGGCTATATGGACATGCCATGTCATCAAGAGCTAGCACTATTAATTACTCATACAGTAGAGTTGGCTATAAGGTAGGCTATAAGTTCATAAGTTTTTTCACTTTCTCTCTATCTCTTTCTTCTTATTAAATGCCTTTACCTAGGAGCATGTGTAGAGGCGGGCTACTGCATGAGAGGCCACCCCTCCACTGTTTCCTTGTCTCTCTCCTCCACATAGGCAAAAATGATATGTAAGCGGGCTTATAGCCCACTATTGTAATTTCTCTTAAAACGCAGGAATGGGAAAAATAAAGGATTGGAGTGGCATGTCCACTTGAATCCCATAGCATTAACAAAGTGTTCCCCTAAAAAACAGAGTGTTTGACACAGGAAAAACAAAGGAAGTGACAAAAAATTTGGAGAGGATGCTAGATTGCCAATTAACACATGATTACATAGGGAAAAATCATATAGCATTCTATTCTATGAATCAAACGACCAATGTAGGGAGCACGGTGCTGCCTCTCATCGACCTCCTCTGTAGGAGTTTTCTTCTAGTAGTGGTGCAGCTTAGGCCAAGGACACATTTGATTTTCAAGTAGGGCTCGATTAACTCAACTATGTCTCCTAGCAGCGCCCACCTGCAAATGAGCGCCACCATGAGCTGCGCGACAATGATAGAGGCGTCGTTGCCATTTCATTAGTGTAAATATTTAGTCAACTCCTAGTCAACAATCAAAACCGCCTAAAATCTAACATGTGAACACTAAAACCGCTCAAGGGCGAGGAGGGAGTAGTATACTATACCAGGTTAGTAGGTGACTTTGCGCTTGGCTCTTCACCTCTTCCGGAAGTCGAACAATAATGATGGTACTACAGTAGTACTTCTGGCAATCTGACACCAAATGAACTGTTGCACGTCCACCGCTTGTAAGCAAAAGTTTCTCCTCATGCTTCGAGGCACTGCGCATGCGTTAGCAAGGGAGAAGGTGTAGTAAGCAAGCTTCTCATTGTTCTGTGAGTTGATGGGACACATCAAAGTTATTTAGTATGTAGTCTCTCCAAAAAAAGGGCTGACCATGTCATGGCTACCATCCCATGCTCCGTTATTGAGTACGTGCACTATTCACGTGCCATCGAGGAGAAAAAATATTGTGTAGTAGGTTCCATCGAAGTGCACGACTCACTGACGCACTGCTTATCTGATTATCTCCATTTTCTTGCATGACACGTGCACCTTGATGCTAGATGTCTGGCGTGTTGGCAAAAGGATGAACAAAGCTCACGTAGAAAAGGAGTGGAAGAACATAGATTCCCGACGAACGAGAAGGAGGAAGGAACCTCGCGGTGGAGCGTTTGCAAGGAACATCGCGTGTTTTCCCCTATTTTTTGCTGCCTTCCCACCTATAGAACCGCCTCGCGCTGGCCAATTCCTCTCCAAACACCTAGGTAGGCGGTTGAACCGAACAAGTCCATCTTTGTAGGAACCGAAAATGCAGGAATAGGAAAATGAGATAAATACACCGGCGGTCACTGAAGTTGAAGCCGAAGCACACTACGGTCATCAGACTTCAGAATATGCTCAATACAGTCACTGAATACGAGTTGTGATGATTGTACGGTCATTGGTTCATCGTATAACTCGGTATCTATCTGTATGCCATTTGTTGACTGGTCAAACAGTCTATGTGGCGCCTAGTACAGCATGTCCTCTCTCTGCCTTGTGGTTCAACATGTCAGTTAGCGGAATAAAAAAATAAAAGAACATGAACTGTTCGCTAACCACTAGAGACGATACATCAGGAAGCTAAGTTGTAGATATTTTATATTTTATATTGCTAACCACGCAAGCAGCCACGCATGTACAAGACGCATGCAGCCACGCATGTACACATGCCAACGCACTAACTCATGCACATACGCGCACAACATAGAGCACACAACACACGTACACAACACATGCATGCACACACACTCGACTGCAGTATGCACGTGAATAACACATGCATGCGCACACACTCGGCTGCATGGAGGCGTGTGCCATCTGCGGTGACGTCCGGTTCGTCGTGCTACGGCGGAGCTCGCACACAGCGACGCCTACACATATCTTGCAGCACCTCTTTGCCGTCGTTGCTCAACGACTAGCCGGAGACGAAGGCAACCGCAGCCTCGGCATTAGAGCTAGCACAGATGGAAAAGCACGCACGCTGCACGCACACGAGCACGTACAGAGTGCCCACTATGTGGTGCGTCCCCAGTCGCCTCTACTCCTTCTGCGCATGTTGTCTATGAAGGTGGTTGCATGCCTAATGATGATGTGGATGAGATCTTCTAGGACTCAGATGATGACGATATGGACTAGACGGCCGATAGCAGGAGGCACAAGATGTAGAGCTGAGCTAGGGCCGTGGACCCATGGTGGCAAGGCGATGTGGTTCTCTGAGGGGCTGATCCAGCATGGTGATTGTTAGAAGGTAGAGAGGGATTTGATGGAATAGTTGATTGTATTGCATGAGCCTCGTGGGCATATATATAGGAGTACATGGTCATCTTGGAGTACACAGCAAGTCAGAATATTTCCTAGTCTATCCTATATTTATAAACAAACAATGATACTCAACAGTGATCAAGAGTGGTTCACGCGCGAGCAGGACTCCATGCAGGAGCGCGTTGACGCCAAGCATGTCATGCAGGAGCACGTCGACCGTAGCAGACAGTGAGCACAAGAAAAACATGAGCATGTCAAGGGCAATGAAGGGGTTGGCCGGTGCTCCAATGTCCGTATGTCCTTGTGTGTGCTCTTGCATTTCGCCGGTGCTCTAAGGCCGAAGCTTTCGCCGCCTTGCCTTCGTCTACATTTGGTTGTCAAGCAACGACGACAAAAGAGGTGCTGCAAGAGATGGCACATCAGGGGGCTGTTTTGGACAAGCTTGGTTGTAGCACGATGAACCGGACAATGAAGGCCATGATGGTGGGTGCCTGCCTTCTCATGCGATCAGCTGCTGCTGCAGCGGCGCGTGGAGAGGTCTCCTCACTTGCTGCTACTACTAATGTGTGTGGCGGCCATGGTGGTGTTGCACGATGGGTCAAGAAGAGCAGAGCACGCGACCGGCTATGTGTGGGTGCGGCCGTCCGGCATGCATACGCAGCCTCCTTCCACCTAGACGCAGATGGCGCGCGAGAAGGCAGGCACGGGTATCCATGTGTTGTGTGTGGACGTGGTGTGCGCTGTGTGTGCATGCATGGGTATTATTTAAAAAGAAAAGATATGTACATTAGCATTCAAGTGTATTGATTCAAATAGTTAGCATACTACATGATCAGCAAGCCGGAGATTCCGGATTTTGCGCACATAGTCCTTGTTTTTTACATGTTTATTTATTTCATCAGTTGATAGGTGGGACCCATGAGACACGTAGGACGTAATAATGACAATGCAATAGTAGGTTCCACGTATAGAAATTTGACCAGTCAACTGGACATAATACGCTGTATGGCAAGCCAGTGACCATATAATTACTATAACTCGTATTCAATGATTGTATTGAGCGTATTCTAAAGTCCAATGACTGTATCGTGCTTCGATCTCAACTTCAGTGACCATCAATGTATTTATCTCTAGGAAAATTATGAGGGGGTGTCTCCAGTAGTGTTCCTCGGCACACACCTAGCATCACGGTGGTCGAACTTGGAGTCATTCATCTGGTACACGTGTCATCTTAGATCTGGACACATGGTGACGTACACCGTCAAGGTCCACAGTCAAGGGGGTCAGGACTGACGCGACCTCTCACTACATTTGCCATTTGAAGCGGCGTGCCGGCCCACGGCGCCGCCCGCTGTGCTCCCAGTTGTACCCGCCTCCTCGCCGCATTCAAAAACCTACGTTTAAACCCGCGTGGAATGTGAGAAACCAATTCCGGCCACACACGTCCGTTCAGGAGTAGGACGCCGGCCAAGCTCCTCCTTCCACCATTTTGTCCACTCTTTTGACGAGTAGGAAGAGCAGCTCTCCAGCATAAAAGCTGTCTGGGTGGCCCGCCAAGCCCGGCAGTTACGAGCGAGGCAGCTCGCTGCTCCACCTACCTCGCCTAGCTAGCACGTCGGAGGCAGTTGCCGCACTAAGCCTGCGCGTGGTTCCGTAGCTGGCCTCTCCAATATATCTCGAGGAAGAGCGCCGACTTGCTCCACGTCGGCTTGTCGGGGAGCACGGCGGCACGGGCATCGTCGCTGCCCTCGATGCTGTCGCGTCGTACAGCGCCTCCAGTGTCTATGACTGCGCCATCCGGCGTCGACGCGCGCGTAGCCGCGACATGCAGGCAGACAAAGAAGCTACCGCAGATGTCGACGAGGTGACGCGACTATGCGGCTACGCGGATGTCGATGAGGTGACGGCTAGAACGTCCCCGCCCGCCGCCATCATCGAGGACAAGTAGAACACGAGAGGCCGCCGCCGATTGTATCCCATGAAGGCCACCACTGTGGCGACGCCGACGAATACAGCCGGTGTCTTGCACGATTCTTCTTATGCCGAATGCTGGAGGATGACAAAGAGATCGGGCGGCGACCATTTAGATTAGGTATATTAATTCTACCAGGCTAGTTGTTGTCGGTGTACAAAAGTAGGGGCCTTTCTGTACCCATTTACTTGTGCACGGGCAGTCGTAGCCGCACCTGTGGCCATGCTTGGCGGGGCAGAGGAAGGAAAGGTACGAGACTGCCAAGGCAGCACTCAAGCCAGAGGCATGACGAGCAAAGGGGCAAGATGGATTTCCCCTGGTAACACCCTTGCTGGGGCAGCCTACACAGCCCCGGCAAGAGCCTTGCCGAGGCGACTTGCCCAACACCAGCAAGGCCGCCACCCTTGAGCCTGAGAGTTCTGACACCATCGACAACATCAAGACCAAGGCTCAGGGGGGGCCTGCGTGGTGGCATGAAGATCATTGTCAAGACCAAAGGCCTGCAAGTCTAGATAAGAACCAGAAGAGGAAGACCCCCGGCAAGATCCTTGCCGGGGACAGCCGAAGACCCCTAGCAGGATGCTTGCCGGGGACGCCCGCGAGACCCCAGCAAGACCCTTGCCGGGGGCATCTGCGAGGCCACGGCTAGGCCCGCACCCACCAACGTTGCGCTGCCCCGCGGCCATTCCGACGCGGCAACTAGTCCGCTAACTAGTCAAGCGCCTACGTGGCAAAATGCAGCTTCTAGGCCCACTTGTCAAACACCTGCATGGTGGCATGCAGATCTTCGTGAAGACCCTGTCACCGCACCGGCACAGCAACCAGCCAGCCAGCATGGCGCTGCATGCCTCGTTAGCTTGGACGCGCGTTGAAGCAAGGCGAGGCGGCGACCGATGGGACGAGCTCTGTTGCCGCCCCTGATAAAGCAAGAGGGCACGTAGGCAGCGCATTAAATGCGTTTGTCCTACGGTGTTAGGCGATAAACTTGTACACTGTTGATACTTTCCACCTCCTATGTGCCACTGTGGCGACCCCTTTGACATATAAAAGGAGGCCCGAGGCGTACTGTGGAAGGATTCGGACTTTTTGGACTAGGCATGCACCGCAGCTAGTTCAAGAGCTCAAGAACACTAAATATACACTAAAGCAGGACTAGGGTTTTATGCATTGTTTGCGGCCCGAAGCTATGATCACTAGACCTGCTCTTTGGGCAGCTCCACGCCCCCGCCAACCGTAGAAGGGACTCCCTGGGATCCCATAGGTGTCGTTTCCCCAACATCTTTGGCGCGCCAGGTAGGGGGCGCTGAGGCCGTGAAAATCTAGTCTAGAAGTTAGGCATTGGCTTCTTCATCGCGCTGGCTCTGAAGAAGAAGGCGTCCCCAATGGTCGGCTCGTCTGGAGCCGATCGGTCCATGCCAGCGTAGGCAAGCGACAGGGCAGACGCTGGCGGCAGAGGGGAAAAAAATCATCCCCATTACTCTGGTGCTAGCAGCCAAGCAAGCGGTGTCGTCTGCAGCCGTAACAATCATCCACGTGGCAGTGAAAAAAGCTAAGTCACGCAAAATCTTGAGCAATTTCCTTTTTATAGGGTTATTCTCCTCGAAAGATTTTGCTCCTTTGTATGGAGAACCTGCACGCAAAGAACCCTTCCGCTATTGGCAACGCTCTTGTTCTGTTTCGAGTCTGCTCAATAGTTCAAGTGGCTGCGCCGAGAATGGCAAGGTGGCATGCCCGTTAGCAAGCGCCCCCGTCATGCTGCTAAGGATCCGTTCCTCAAAGCGCCATGGCCCGGTTTTACGCGCCGGAAAATCTATCCAACTAAGCGTAGGGTGTGTACATACAAAGAAAGATCAAACAGGAAGATAGCACGCACTATTTCAGAATACTGCAAAGTTATATTTGTCGGCGTTCTGGGAACGGGGGTCCCCAGACTTTCCTTCCTGTGGCTCCACAAGTAGGCCCATATGGCCCATATTCACCAACAAGCACTCAAGACCCTCGCAAGGGGCCAAGCCTCGCGAGGCGAATGACACAAGACCTCCTCAGGAGCGGCCTCACCAAGCTGGCTCGCGAGCGGCGGAGAGATCAAGGCAAGGCATACCTTGCGAGGTTCTCATGACGTGAGCCATGACGACCAAGGCCAGGTGGGCGCCAGGAGGGCACCAGTGTGCACAGTGTCCTTGCTTCCTCTTTGGTGCTAAGGAGGCAAGCGCAGGGGAGGAGTTCCGAGGCATGAGGGAAAGGTTTCCATATCGGTGCAACGAGACCAAGACCAGCAGGATGGCAAGACGGTGGTCACCGTGGAGCCCAAGACGGCGTCACCACCAGAGCCTTTGGCAGGCGAAGACTACTTTTGTCAGGATAAGCTGTACTAGCTGTCCCCTTTCAAATTGGCCGTTGTTGGCTCCCTTCCTACTCAATATTTCGGAAGAGGACCGGGGCCTCTATAAATAAGGTTAGCCACCACGGTAGAGGGCATTGGATCCTCACCTACCAGAACTCACCTCGAGCGATCCTCACACCCACCAAGCACAAGAACACCTCACCTCAGGAGGCTGTTCTTCCCCTTATACTGTTCATCCTCAGCCTAAGAGGAAACCCACCACCACCACACTGGAGTAGGGTATTACACCACAACGGTGGCCCGAACCAGTATAAGCCCTGCTCATCATCATCCTCATCGTCGTCGTCGCTCGGTGAGAGGCGGAGAACGCGGGACTTGCACCGAGGGAGGGGAGCCCTCGACTCTCCGTCGGTCGCCTCGGAGTCGGGCCCTCCTTCCCGCTCCCCTTCTCCCTTCTCCTCGCTGGAGTCGCCGGAGGACACATCCACCGGTTCCTCGGGAGCCTCCATGGCACGGGCCCGTCCCCGTTGAAGACGGGCATGGACTGCACAACCTGTTCCCAGTCGTCGCGGAGGAACAGGGGCGTAGGAGCACCCTCCAACCTCGCCACGTCACCCCCAACCAAAGATTGGAGAACCGCAGCCAGGTCCTCGTCGGCCAAGACCGCAGGGCTCGGGTGGGGCCTCCACATCGGGAGCGGGTACTGACGAAGCGGAGCCAGCTGGTGCTCCAGGAGTTCCCTCAGCAGCGACGCGCTGGTCAGCTTCGCCGCCGCCATGCTGGCCGGCCTCAGATCCATGTCCATCCTCTCCAACACCGGCCTCGCGCGGGGATGCACGAGCTCCACTCGAGACCCGATCGTCGGAGTGTATGGGGTGCTCCGTGGGCAAGATTAGCCGAGGGTGGATGCGCCCAACATCCACCAAGACCCACTTGCTCCTCAAGCCCTCAATCCTCTTCACAGGGTTCAAATGGCGATGGAGCTACCGTATGCGACGAAGCTCGCACACGCAGAGAAGGAACCACGAGAGGTCCGGAGGGAGAAATAGTGGCGCAGCAGGGCCACCGAGGGCTGCATCACAACGTGAGCCTCACAGTAGTAGGCAAAGATCGCCAGGAGGAGAACGGAGTTGGGGTGGAGGTGCAGAGCTTGTAGCTTGTAATGGCGGAGGATGGAGAAGAAGAACTCGGAAAAGGGAGGCATCAGACCGGCAACAATGGCACTTACAAAGAGCGGATAGAAGGTGCTCCCTTGGCCCTCCGGAGGGCGGAGCCGACCTTGAACACCTTCGCCCGTCGATACCCTGCGCCGCCGCTTATCCGGGCGCAGGCAAGGCTCGCCTCCGACACGCTCGGCGAGTCCAGGCAAAGCGCGTACCAAGCTCCCGGGTTCAGCGAGGCGCCATGCCTTGCTAGGGCGTGCAGTCGAAGTAGATTTGAAGATTTCGGAAGCAGGAAGGAGAGGCGCAAGAAAGGGGATCTGAGCAGTAACCAGAGAAAGCAAGGGAAGCAGAGCCTAGGCAGACGCCGCTCCTTTATCGACTCGCGCGGTTGCTAAGGCACCCACGTCCAATCAACCACCACGCTGGCGCCCAAAAGGTCAGAACTGTTAGGCCTGCAGCCGCACTTGCCCTTCGCCTCTCGCTCGGCCAAGTCCGGCGCGCCTTTGGGCCCGGGCTACTGTCATGCTCGGGGAACGGGGGTCCCTGTGACTTGCTCGCCTGCGGCCTGGCGAGGCTCAAAGGGGCGCCCATCACCGCCCATCTTCATCAACACAAGCTCAAGACCCTCCCGAGGGACCAAGCCTCATGAGGCGGGGACGAAGCTTCCTCGTGCACGGCCTCATCAGGCTAGCTCATGAGGAGGCGGAGATATCAAGGCGGGTACCTCACAAGGTGCCCATGACGCAAGCCATGACGACTAAGGGCGCCAAGTGGCGCCCAGCCGCAATGTCCTCCTTTCCTCTTTGGTGCAATGGGAGCAAGCGCAGTAGAGCATCAAGCAAAGGCGCCCATTTCGGTGCAACAAGACCAAGACCAGTCCAACGGCAGGAAGGAAGTCATTGTGGAGCCCAAGCCAGTCATCACCAGAGCCTTTGACAAAGCGAGGACCGGACTTTAGTCAGGATAAGTGTACCAGATGTTCCCCTTCAAAATGGCCAATTGTTGGCGCCCTTCCCGCTCAATATTTGGGAACAGGCCCAGGGCCTCTGCCTATAAATAGGACTAGCCATTCACAGGGTAGAGATATTCAGAAAGGTAGCAAGAGAACAAACAAGAGAGACAGAGAGAAGCGACGGAACTCCCCCTAGCAGTTCATCGCACCAGCCAAGAACAGACCCTCGCGAGGTTGTTCTTCCTTGTATTGTTCATCACCATCAGCCCAAGAGGCAATCCACCACACCACAAACTAGAGTAGGGTATTACACCACAATGGTGGCCCGAACTAGTATAAACCCTGTGTCTCTTGTGATGTTCCTTTCGTAGCTTAGATCTTAGCGAGGCGACGGGGTACATGTAGGTAGAGGGCGAGATTCCGCGCGCACCCCAGTGTTCGAACCTCAAGGGTCTGCCGGAACCCGAAATCCGACACGTACAACATTCTCGAACTAAGCATATTGAAGTTCGTCATCATTTCATTCGAGATCATGTTGCTAAGGGTGACATTAATCTTAAGCATGTTCACTAAACCTCTTGATGAGAAAGTGTTTTGCAGGTTGAGAGGAGAATTGAACATCATAGATGCTTCAAACTTGGAGTAGAAACTCCATTGGATACATGCAAGACATGAGCTTATGACTAATCCTTGATATTTCTCTTATGATTAAAATCTTGTGTCTTGGATATATTTGCATCTTGCATGTTATATAACCCATGTAGGTACTTGGTTGAATCAAATTCCATGAGATTGTAATCTACTCACATCTTGATCAATCTCTACATCACCAAGTCTCTACACTATGGTGGTTGAAGACAAGGAAGCACGGAACCATTCAAACATATCCTTTGACAAATTCTATGTTGAGCTTCATGATTGTCATTTTGGATACACAAGTGCTCTTCCTTGCAAGAACTAACCCATGTAGGTAGATGGACTCAAATTCCAAGTGGTGCTCCCAACTCTTGATGAGCTACATCAACCTTGAGCAACCCACACAAGTTCAACTACATGGTCAACACCACCAACCAAGGTATGTTATTCCATCCTAGAGAAGCTTTACTCCGAGTCATGAGCTAAAGCAACTCGACAAGATGTGAATACATCAAGATGCTTAAACGAAAAATGGTAACCCCATTTTGAGCTTAAATGATGAGTATGACCTATGATCAAGTGATCTCACTTGACTCCTAAGTCAATATACTCTAACATAGGTGACTTTGTCGCCGACCATCTCTAGATGAAGTTCTCTCGTGTTCTTTTTTGTGCTTTTGCATTTGTCGCATGCATATTTGTTTCCCCTTTTGAAAAAAAAACTTCACCTAGATTTCTTTCTGTTTGCTCTGCATTTCCTGCATCCAATTCATTGCATATCATTCAGTAAATTCCTTGCAAATCTTTGTGAGATCTTACTAGTCTAGTGAGCTGAGGTGACAAGTGTTTTCTCTGCGATGAACTCGGTTTCACCGATTTGTTGTTTTCGGTCCAACCGAATCCTTTCGGTACAACCGAAGCATACCACTCGGTGCCACCGATTTCACAACAGGAAAAACAGTTTGCCACTTATTCTGAGTTTCTTCTAATCCAGCTCCACTCAATGAATCTTGTCCTCTACAAGCATCACATTTATATAAATGCTTTGTGCTGTGACTCAAGGATCAAACCCTTCTTGGAAATTGATGTCAAAGGGGGAGAGAGAGATCACATCAAAGCTTACCACTTCCAAAAGGGAGAGAGTATTACTTCCACAGGGGGAGAAAGAGATCTCCAGGGGGAGAGAATACTCAAGTAGAAAGTATTTCTCAAGGATCCCAGATGCTTGGTGTTCAAGAGGAGAGATGCCACATGTCTTCTTGAGGGGAAAGGCATGTTCATATGTGCTTATTTGCATTAGCTCTGTTCATTTATATCTTTCAGCTCTGATTTTTGGTTCCCTATCTTCTCCCAAAGATCCCATGCTAGATTCAGGGGAGCAAGACATCTAAGGGAAAGAAATCATTTAAATTCATTGCATATCTTTACCCTTGGGGACATGTCTAATCCAATGTGGTACTTAGTACTCACTCTCTACATGTCATCCGAGTCTTGGTATTCTTGTGGTTTCTTCTGTTTGCTCGCTAGTAGACGCGTTCTGTGTTATCTAACCTTGTTTACACCGGTTCATTACATCCTAAGCCAACTCAAGACTACAAGGTAAGTATATGCATCACAATCATGTGTATGAGGAATTCTTGCTGATGTACATACTGTTTGCAAGAAGGACTCATGAGCATGAAGGTATTTTCTTCAATATTCTTTGCTCTGATGCATATGGTTAAGATACATGTAACACATTGCCTACTCTATCATGGTTATGCTCTCACATGCTTCTATATTCCATATTCACATGATTGCATACATGTAGGGGGAGCCTATGTTTGTTACATGTCTTTCCAAAGCTTTACTTGCTATTTTTATATCTTTATCTAAAGCTTTGATGTATGTTGTCATCAATTACCAAAAAAGGGGAGACTGAAAGCACAAGTGCTCCCTAGGTGGTTTTGGTAATTAATGTCAACATATCTCTTGTTGGACTAACACTTTTATCTAGTATGTTTCAGATAAGTTCAACAATGGAGTGGCATGGACTAAAGGATGTGGGAACTCCTTCAAGATGCTAAGGACAAAGGATTGGCTCAAGCTTCAAGCTCAAGACTCTTCATTTTATATTTTAGTGATCCAAGATCACATTGAGTCTATAGGAAAAGCCAATACTATCAAGAAGGGATGAGGTCTTGCTTAATGAGTTTCTTGCTCCACAGTGCTTAGTGATATGCTCCAAAACCCTCAACTACTTTCCCACTTCCACGCATATGACCTAAACCTAAAGTCAAACTCGGCCCCACCGATTCTTTCTATCCGGCGCCACCGAGTTCAGATGTCATAGCCACTGCCACAAACCCTAGGCAAATCGGTCTCACCGATAGGGAACTCGGTCTCACCGAGATGGGATTGTAATCTGTCTGTTTCCCTTCGTAACGTTTCGGTATAACCGAAGTGAGCGATCGGTCCCACCGAGATTGCAATGTAAACTCTCTATTTCCCTTTCGTAACATTTGGGTCTCATCGAGAAGAGCGAATCGGTCCCACCGAGTTTACCTGACCAAATCCCTGGTTAGCTAATTACCAAAATCGGTCTCACCGAGTTTGTGTAATCGGTCTCACCGAGATTACGTTATGCCCTAACCCTAACCATATCGATCCTACCGAGTTGCATGTCGGTCCCAACGAAATCACTAACGGTCACTAGGTTTACTGAATCGGTCTGGCCGAGTTTGTTGATTCGGTCCAACCGAGTTTGATAAATTGTGTGTAACGGTTAGATTTTGTGTGGAGGCTATATATACCCCTCCACCTCCTCTTCATTCGTGGAGAGAGCCATCAGAACAAACCGACACTTCCAACTTACCAGTTCTGAGAGAGAACTACCTACTCATGTGTTGAGGCCAAGATATTAAATTCCTACTGTTGGGGATATAACTACTGAGTGTAAACCGCCCTGAAGGGGCCGGGTTACCCTCATCCATGATCAGGGCCCACGAAGGAGGCCCAAAGCCCAGAGGCGGATTAGGATCCATTCATGTAAACCGCCTTAGTCTTGTAACTTGAGTCAGAAGATAAGAGAGAAGAGACCGAGCCGAGACTTGTATGAGCCGGATCGGGACTCAGAGACCGGCCAAGGCGTCAACCCGTGTATATGCGGCGAGTTAAGGATGTAGAATTCGAGGTCGAGGCGGTTGACTATTGCTCCCTAGGCGCCGAAATCACATCAATCCCATCACAACTAGACGTAGGCTTTTACCTTCATCGAAGGGGCCGAACTAGTATAAATCCCGTGTCTTTGTGTCCGCTTTAACCCCCCCAGGTTAACCCGTATGATGGCCCTGCGACTAAGTCCTTTCATGAGGACATCTGCTGTGACGATTCCACGATAGTTGGCGCCCACCGTGGGGCTATCGCACGATGGTTTGATGATCTTAGAGGGCAAGTTCGAAGGACTCGAAGGCTATGCTGTGGGTCGGATGACTAAGAGTCGTCGCGGCAAGCTCTACATCGACGATGCGGACTGGGGCCCTGAGGCCGGCTCGGTCGAGTACGGATACCGGGTCCCCTTCGGCGGCATACACGTGTTCATCGGCAAGATCGGCGAGCCAGGGCTGGCGGACATCTGCACCGACCTCGTCGAGACGGCTCAGCGGGCGAAGAAGAGTCCTGCCCTGGCTAAACCGGCGGTCAGGCGTGCTTTCGTGGGAGTCGTCCACGGAGACTACGAGGACAGATCGGCATCTAGCGGCGAAACCATTGTCTACTCTGGCGACGAGTCGTCAGCCAGAGAAACTGAGTCTCTGTACCAGCTACAAGACGGCCAGATCGGGGGCTGTTCCGACGGTGAGAGTATTCCGGACCCCTTTGATCTACCCAACCGGGTTGGAATCTTCATGGCCGGTACGCAAGCGGCGCTTCACTCTTCGACCGTGGCGCCCCTGGACGCCGGTTCAACAGCGGTGATGGCAGCCGGGGAAGGAGGCCCTGTGCGCCCGCCGCTCAAGTTTTATCGTAGCTTTTCGACGCATTGGTTGTGCTCATGGCGAGGCTAATCCGCCGGATCGGGACCTACACAATGCGGAGATTGCAAAGGTGAGGAACAGATCACTAAAGCTAAAGCGGACCTGGCAGCCATGGACGTGGGATGGCGGCGCGAACGGGCCGCTTTGGAGGCGCAGCTTATAGGCTCATCTTTGGATCGTGAGCGCCGCATGAAGTCATGAAAAGGAGGTACAGATCCCGTTTACCTTCGGTTTTCGAGGGAAGAGAGCTTTTCAATACCCCAGGGGCAGGGACCAGTAATCCGCCGCCGGTGGTAAACCGGCCGGAGGCACCTGGGACGGCCGTGCCGGTTCAGCCCCGTGTGATAGATCTGCCTCACCATCTTACCGGCGCGCCCCAGACTGTGCAGACACCTCCGGGCCACTACTCCAACCCGATGGATAACCTTGTTGCGGCTGCGGCACGGTTGGAGGCAATTCCAATTGAAGGTGATTCACCACAGGCGGTAGAGACACGCCGGGTTAAGGAGCTCCTCAGGACGGCCCCGCTCAACAGAAGCGTATTCATACGATCGGGATCGGATCCACTCTACCCCCGCCAAGCCGGAGCCACAGCCAGTACCGACGAACCGGCCGTGTCAAGCAATGCGCAGCGTGGTCCGCCAAGGCAAACAACCCGGGCGGGTGGCTTCAAGATGCTCAAGTGGTAGTGGACCGCGCCAGGCACGAGGGGAGGCCGAGTTAGCGGACAATCGAGGATCATCAGCTCGCGCGGTTCGTCTGACCATTTTCGAACCAGGGTCACGCTCGGTTCTTTGGGGGTGCCTTGCTCGCCCCTCGCTTTTACGCATAGCGTCGTTTGCCCAAGGACTTCAAAGGACCACGCAAGGTGCCGAATTATACTGCTGATTTGGCTCTAGAAGCATGGATAGAAAGCTATGAGATGGCCATGGAGATGCTGGATGTGGGTGAAGCTGCGTGTGCAAAGTATTTCACAATGATGTTGGAAGGTACGGCCCGGACCTGGTTGAAAAACTTGCCGCCTAATTCGATCAGTTCATGGACCCAGTTGCGGACCCGGTTCATTCAAAATTTCAAAGACACTGTAAGCAGCCCATGTCTGTGGTGGATTTAGCGGCTTGTGTCCAAGCGGAGGGAGAATCCACAACCCATTGGGTGCGCCGCGTTTCGGAAGTTTTACATTCTTCAGACCGGATCAACCCTGATTCCGCGATCTTAACCTTGGAAGCCAATTGCCGGTTTGAACTGTTGAAATTGAAGCTGGGCCGCATGAAGCGTTTTTGTAATGACATGGGCACTCTAATGGGCGTTTTGGTAAAGTATGCTGATTCTGATAGTACCAAGGATCCCGAGTCTGAGGATGACGAAGTGGGGAAGGGAAAATGTAACAAAGCAACTCCAGAGGCCAAAGATCATTCGCAGTGCAATGGAGGAAACAAGCGTAAAGAAAACGGTAACATGGGCTTTGTAGCCAACACCAACGCGCAAGACAAGGGACAGCGACGCAAGGGTAAGCAATCAAACCGGGGCGGTCACAATCCAGATCGTCTGAATTACATATTGAATCAACCTTGTCCGAAGCACGGGACGAAGGAGGCACCGGCAAACCACCTTTGGAAGGATTGTTATATTATGCAGGAGTTCAAAAACTCTAATTCTTTCCGGTATGATCAAGGGCCTGGCGGCGGTTCAGGGTCCGCCCCGGGTTACGGTGGAGAAAATTCCGGCCCAGGGTTCGGTGGTAATCCGGGCGGGCAAGGCAATCAGAGTAATCAGAACAATCAGAGTAATCAGAACAATCAGAGCAATCAGAACCAAGGGGGTTACAATCAACAACAAAGCAGCCGGGTTACCAAATTAACCCAAAGCAGCTTGAACGGTGGATGACCACGCCTTTACCACCAGCTTGACCGACGAGACCGAAAACTTCGTAAGCGGGCGGTCGGTGTTATTGAACCGGCTGCGCCAGCATTACCTACGCTGGTCGAGCAACCTATCGTATGGAGCGAGAAGACCATCCTCCCGGGTTTACAATCCGGCCGATTAGCCCTGGTGGTGGCGCCTCGTAGGAGGATACAAGTTTACCAAGGTGCTTATGGATGGAGGGAGCAGCATCAACATCCTCAGTACTACGAGACCTTCCGCGTATGGGGTTAACGGATAGGCATCTTAGGCCGCCCAAAGACAAGTGTTTCACGGCGTGGTGCCTGGCAAGTCGGCATACCCGATCGGTAAGATAGCTCTGGAAGTGGCCTTTGGGGACGAACATGACTCCGGATCGAAAACGTTGACGTTTGAGGTGGTCAAAATTCAAAGCCCTTACCACGCCCTCTTCGGGCGGCCGGCTTATGCTAAGTTTATGGCGCGGCCCTGTTATGTTTATTTGCAGCTGAAAATGCCGGGTCACAAAGGGATGATAACGGTTCATGGGAGCCGCCGGATCGCTTTGGAGTGCGAGGAAGGTGATGCGGCTTATGCAAGAGTCGGCTTGTGCCATCAAGAGCTAAAGTATTATAAAGACAATGTTGACCCGGCGGATATGACCCCTTTAAAGAAGCCAACTACAGAGCACAATCCGGATTTGAAGTTCAAATCGGTGGCTGAGAGCGAAACTTGTTGATTTTGTGCCCGGCGATTCGTCCCAAGCAGTTCACCGCTGCCAACTTGGATCCTAAATAGGAAAGCGCTACCATCGAAGTTCATCCGTGAGAACCGGGACATTCTTGCATGGAAGCCTTCTAACATGCCAGTTGTACCGAGGGAACTCGCTGAGCACACTCTTAATGTTGACCCCAAGTACAGACCGGTAAAGCAGTTTCTTCGCCGGTTTAATGAGGAAAGGCGCAAGGCCATTGGAGAGGAAGTTGCTAGGCTCTTAGCGGCAGGGTTTATCGTTGAAGTCTTTCATCCAGAGTGGCTTGCTAATCCGTTGTTGGTCCTTAAGAAGAATGGCACTTGGCGCATGTGTGTGGATTACATGATCTTAACAAAGCTTGTCCAGAGATCCTTTCGCCCTCCCCGCATTGACCAGATTATTGATGCTACGGCGGGTTGTGAGCGTTTGAGCTTTTTGGATGCGTATTCCGGTTATCACCAGATTAAGATGGCGGTCAAGGACCAGGAGAAGATGGCGTTTATCACCCCTTTTGGAGCCTTCTGTTATGTATCTATGCCTTTCGGGCTCAAGAGCGCCCAAGCAACTTATCAGCGTTGCGTACAGAATTGCTTGCACGAACAGATCGGTCGTAACGTGCACGCTTATGTGGATGACATCGTGGTGAAGTCAAGGCAGAAGGAAACGTTGATTGAGGATTTAAAGGAAACTTTTGACAACTTGCGGGTGTACAAGATGATGCTCAACCCGGCCAAGTGCGTCTTTGGTGTTCCGGCGAGCAAGTTATTGGGCTTTCTCGTGTCCAACAGGGGATCGAAGCTAATCCGGACAAAATTACGGCTATCACCTCCTTAGCTAAACCAAAGTGCATCAATGATGTCCAGCTTGGCAGTCGGATTGCTGCGCTAAGCCGGTTTATCAGCCACCTAAGCGAGAAGGCCATTCCTTTGTACCAGAATCTTTGAAGAAGACGGATCGCTTTGTCTCGAGTTCACCACCGATGAAGCATTGGAGGATTTGAAGCGGCAGTTGGCCAACCCGCCGTTCTCGCCGCCCCATTGATAAAGAGCCGCTGCTGTTATATGTTGTCGCTAACGCCAGGCGCTTAAGCGTGGCCATTGTGGTGGAGCGGAAGGAAGCGAGGAAGGAGTATCCGGTTCAACGGCCGGTTTATTACATCAGCGAGGTCCTCATTGAGTCTAAGCAGAGATATCCACATTGGCAGAAGCTGGTATATGGGGTCTTTATGGCAAGCCGGAAGCTAAAGCAATATTTCTAGGGGCACCCCATCACGGTGGTCAGTTCAGCTCCCTTGGGTGACATCATACGTAACCGGGAGGCGATCGTCGGATTGCTAAGTGGGCTATAGAGTCAGCCGCACGGTTTAAGGTATGTGCCTCGGACGGCAGTCAAATCTCGTGCACTTGTGGATTTCATTAATGATTGGACGGAGTTGCAAGCGCTCAAGAAAAGCCGGATCATACCTATTGGACCATCCACTTTGATGGGTCCAGCAATTGAGGGCTCGAAATTTGAGTCGTATTAACTTCCCGCCGAGGTGACAAGTTCTGTTCGTTCTCCGCTTAATGTTCCCTTGTACTAACAATGCAGCTGAGTATGAAGCTTTACTCCATGGTCTCCGGATGGCTAAGGAAATGAATCTCGGCCGGGTTAAATGCTTTGGTGACTCGGACTTGGTGGCCCAAACAAGTATCGTGTACTTGGGATTCCAAAGATCCACTCATGGCTGCATACCGTCGGGAGGTGGATGTTGTCGCAGGGTACTTTAAAGGATATCGTGGACCATGTGGATTGTCGGAAGAACGGCGGTGATGCTTTAAGCCGGCTGGGCTCTCAACGTAAACCAGTCCCGCCTAACGCCTTCCTTGATGTATCGCACAATCCGTCGCTTAAGCTTCCTGATGAAGTTGATTTGGCTATTCCCTGATCCGGAGGCTCGGTTGGTGGCGGCCTTGCATGTCATTCCGGATTGGACGCTCCTTATTTGGCATAAATGAACCGTAGGCGAGTTGCCGGAAGATGAGACGTTGGCCCGGCAGATAGTTCGGCGGTCTAAGTCTATGACCATTGTTAATGGCGAGTTGCATCATTGCGGTGTCGTATGCGTTTCAGCGTTGTGTCCTCCGAGGAGGGTTGTGAGATATTGCGAGAGATCCATGAAGGGGACTGTGGTCACCACGCCGTTCAAAGTCCTTGGTGGCCAAAGCGTTCCGCCATGGTTTCTATTGGTTGACCGCCCATGCCGATGCGTAAGATCTGGTCCGACGATGTGATGGTTGCCAAAAGTTTTCCAGACGTGCTCATGTACCGCCCAAGAATTGAGGATGATTCCAATTACTTGGCCGCTTATGCGACTTGGGGTTGGATATGGTCGGACCTTTCAAAGGTCCAAGGACAAGAAGACCCACCTGTTGGTGGCGGTCGACAAATTTACAAAGTGGGTGGAGGCGTACTGTTAGCAAGTGTGATGCGCCACGGCGGTTCAGGATTCATCAAAAGGTGATTTTCCGGTTTGGGTTTCCACACCGTATCATCACGGACAATGGCACCAATTTGTCCAAGGGAGTCATGAAGGCGTTTTGTGAACGAGAGCACATCCGGCTTGACGTTTCTTCAGTGGCCCACCCGCAGTCCAATGGTCAAGCGGAACGAGCTAATCAGGAGATCTTGAAAGGTATCAAACCCCAGCTTATGGTCCCTTTAGAGAGGACGCCAGGTTGTTGGGTGGAAGAGCTTCCATCGGTGATATGGAGCATCAATACTACCCCTAACAGATCTCTTTGGATACACACCGCTCTTTATGGTCTATGGAGCGGAGGCGGTCCCGCCAATGATATCCGCCACGACTCACCTCGGGTGGCAGCTTATGTTGAGGTGGATAGCGAGGCTGCACGGCAGGATGCGTTGGATCGACCGGATGAAGAGCGAGATATGGCAGCTGCTCGTTCGGCGGTTTACCGCCAGGATCTTCGCCGGTATCACGGTGGCGGGTTAAAACCAGAACCTTCCAGAAGGAGACTTGGTGCTTCGCTCATTCAAGACCGTAAAGATATGCACAAGCTATCCCCACCTTGGGAAGGGCCTTTTGTGGTCGCAAGAATCGCACAACGGGTCATACTATCTCGATCGATGTTCGAGAGCGAAAGGACTCACGACGTCGAGAGGAGGAGACCAACAGGCCGTGGAACATAGCTCATCTTCGGCCTTATTATACCTGAGCCATCGGCTCCACTTATGTACATATTAAGACAATGTATATATTATGAATAAAGGCAATAAACCAGATCCTCGGCTAAAGTGGGGTATCTGTTTCTGTAGAAAGTCCGGTTTGGGTACATGGAGATGTTGTCGTAAAGCAGCCTCCGGTTTAACCCTTGGTCTTGCTTTTCATAAGTTTTTCTCACTTGGGGGCTTGGTCGTGTCCGAACCAATGCAACACCTTTTGACAGCGAAAAGCCACCAGATCACTTGGGGACATGGTCACGTCTGAACCGATCACGCCTCTTGGTCGGCCTAAGGCCATAGAATCACTTGGGGCTTGGTCGAACCCGAACCATTGCAATGCCACTTGATCGGCATAATGCCACGATTTCGATTGGGGACTGGCTGACTTGAACCATCGCTACACCTTATAGGGAGCTTGGTCCTGTCCGACCATGGTAACGCCATCTGATCATGCTCAATAAAGCCTCTTATCACAAACGGTTTTTATCATTGCCTTTGCTTCCATATGGTTTGCATACCAGTTATTTGACTTTTGGTTGCCTTCTTAATCCGGGCGATTTTTTCCGGTTTGATTTTTTCTCATTAACATCCCATTATGGAGTAACAGGGGCTTGTCATGACCCGACACGGTTTACACGGTAAACCGGTATTATACACAGGAGTTGTTCTCCTTTGACGGTAATGGTTTATACAACCTCCGCCCCAAGTTTGGCTAGGCCAACTGCATGCCCAACGCTGGCAGGTATTTTTTGGTATCACAAGGTTTCGATCATATACCTCAATACTTTCTTATGTAAATATATAGGCGTCCTAAACCGGCTAGAGATGCAAGCCGCCGTGGCGGTTTAAGAATTTGTGATTGCAGGCAAAATACATTGAAGGTTTCAAATACTTCAAACCAAAGTATCAGCACCGCCGCACAAAAGTTACAGACGGAGGGTATAAAAACATGTTCAAGAACAAAGTGCTAGCTATTCTATTACAAAGCCGTCCAAGGCCCAGTGGTTCGCATGACGTTATGGCGGCCAACCGATGCATCACCCGGCTCGACGGATTAAGCTTCTTCGCCGGGTTGGCGTGAGGAAGAGGCGTTTGGCGTCGGTTCAACTTCTTCTTCTTCATCACCCAAAGCCCGAAGTCGTTGGTAGACCAGTCAATCCGGGTTAAGGCACGAAGACAGCCTCTTCACTTATAAGCTCAGCGGATCAACATCGAGGGCATAAGTGTGCTTACGGATTGGAGGAACAAGGCTCGCACTTCGGAATGACAAACTCCACCCGCTTGTTGTTTATGCGTCATAAAAGAGCGGTAAACCGCCAGGTTGGCTTCTGCTGCCATTTGACTCGCCAGCGGACGCATCTCCTTTGTTACTCGTTTCAGAGCGTCATTATCAAAGGCGTCACCATTCTCTTGAGCGCTGGGGAAACCCTTGGCTATATCAGCCGAATCAAGGTCTGCTATCCACGCCTTGGCGCGAGTCAAAGCCAAGATGAGTGCCACCGGGCCCGCGGACCGTTCAACTCTTCAAGCTGCGCCGAATCATGGACAGCCGGTCCAGTGTGTCTTTGATCAAGGGCGGCGCTGTGTTGTCGTGACGATGTGGCGCATATGACTCATTTGGGCGCCCGGTATCTGACTGCTTTCGATCGGTGTAAGTGGCCTTGAGCTTCTTACGCACGTCGAGCCTAAATGAGCAATACGCTTGTTCGCACCAGTTCGAGACAGCTCAAGTTAAACCGCGGCAACATCAAAGCAGGTGTATTCGGTGCAAATTTTCTTACCAAAGATGGCAGAGGTCATGGCATGAACTTGGCGCTTCGGTCTTGATAGCTCTTCGGTCACCGGTTTAAGAGCTGATTCAGCATCTTCGGCCCGTTTTGTCAAACCGGCTTTCTCGGTGTCCCATTTGGCCCGCTCGGACATATATCCCTCCTTCAGCTGTTCCATAGTGGCCAAGGCAGTTCTCAATTCGTCCTTGGCCTTGGTGGTCTCTGCTTGTTGAGTTTCCAAGTTGGTACGAAGATCCTTGAGTTGCACGGTTTGCTCGTATATCTCATTCTGATAAAAAAGGGAGCACGTTAGTTGTGTTATTATGAAGTCCCAAGCTCAATACAAGTATTCAACTTGGCACTTGGGGGCTAATGGCTAGTTGATCACGCGATTCGGTATGGGATACGTAAATTAAGTCCCGGTTTAACTATGCTAAAGTTGAACCGACCCTTGGGGGCTACTACGCAGCAAAGGTACAAGACAGGCATAAATCCTTACCTCATAGCGGTCCTTCATGCGATTTACCAGACCGGCTTCAAGGTCACGGCTTGTGTAGAGACGGTTCAGAAAGCCGGAGTGAAGTTCTTGGGCAGAGAAATTGTCATAAGATGACAGATCAGTTTTCCCTTATCTTTGCTCATAGTGGCGAGACTCTCCCTTGGCGCTGTGTTTTGCTAAAGCGACCGTTGGCTAGGGTGGTGTAGCGATTGCCCGTCCTAATAACATCATCATTTTTGGCGGGCTGGCGGATCGGGATCTTCTTTGGGCTTGGTGCCTTCACGCTCTGGCTCGGCGGTTCAATAGTTACGACCCGCTCTGTGGTCGGACTCGGTGGAAGCAGGATGCGAGGTTTCCACTTGGGCCTCCGGTTCGGTTTCTGGCGGATCAGCAATATCGTCTCGGTACAACTCGCCAGAGCTATTCTTACCGACTTCAGGATTTTCGCTCTGTTGCTCTGGGGTCTTTTCCGGAACAGCATCTGCAGTAGGCTCAAGAGTTTTTGCTTTTTTACTCAAGCGAGCCTTGGTGCTGCAGTGTTCAGAGTTAGAGTAAGATAAATCGACCAACGCAACTATACACCGAATTGGCGGGACAGAGGTATGATACTTATCCTGCAGCAACTTTAAGCGGAGGCAATTGTGTGGTTGATGAATCGACAGAGGAGTTGGAAGAGGCCTGATAATTCGGGTCAGACGGATTGAGAGGATATCGGAAGAAACCCTTTAAGGGATAACGTTTTTCAGGAGAACATGTCACCTCTGGACGACGCTTCCGGGTTGGTGTATCTGGTAAAGCGGAGGAGAGAATCATTGACCAGCATCTTGCGGGTTGTACGGGCGCTCTTTAGCCTCTTTGTGTCTTCAAATAAGCATAGGAATGAGATTTTTTTCACTTTCCGAGCAGTATGACGAATTCTTTTAACCGCACGAGGTCGGGTCGGAAGAAAGAAGGATTACCTCAAAATGGTCGGCATGGCTGGCTTCAAGCATCATCACAGGAATTAAATTTGTCGATAAAGGGAAGAATAAAAGGGACAAACTATAAGAAGAAACACAAGGTGGAGAGCGGTTCTGGCGGCTCCCTCGTAAGGATATCAAGTTTTACCTCAGCTTGGATTCTTCATCTTCCGGCGGATCGAAGACCCGGCGGTTTTCTTGCCAGCCTTTTGGTAGCCTTGGACTTTATACGCGGAGCTCGGGCGGTTTGGTCCGCCTCCGAAGGAGCTGTTAGCCTGCGAGGTAACAAGGATTAATGAACATCAACAAAGTATTAAAGGCCCAAAAGCGGTGAGCAGAGCCTTACATGAGCGGTTGGTTGGCAACACGAGCGGAGCCAACCCGGTTAGGCTGCAGACGGAGATTGGTTCATCAAGCATCCTCTTCTGATCTCTGTGACCTCAAGTTCAGTTATTGGTAATTCGTAGCGTCTTTGAGGGTCTTTGAGGCTGCCAAGATACTCGTGCATCAATCCGGGCGGCGGCTTAAGGGCAAGATGCCCCAAGAAACCCAAAGATCGCACAAGGTCCACACCAGTTAGTCCATTAGCCGTTAGAGCCCGGAGTTTAATGATCCGAGGTGCAAAGTTCTTCCGTTCATGGCGGTTAAGTGTGAAGGCAGCGGATGATTGTTCTTGAGCGGTGAGGACGGTAACCCGGCAAAGGATTCTCGTTGGCGGTGTTCCGGCAGTAGAACCAGGTTTGGTTCCAATCTTTTGGATGGCTGTGGTGTTTGGCGTGGGGAAAGTCCGCTTCCTTCCTCTTCTGGATTGAAACGCCGCCCAGCTCTGTGTTGGGACCATCCGAAAATTCCGTACGACGGTTCAAGTGAAAGAAGTCCCGGAACAGCTCCACAGAGGGTTCTTCTTGAAGATAGACTTCACAGAACACTTGAAAATTGCATATGTTTGACACGGAGTTGGGACCAATGTCCTGTGGATGGAGTTGAAAAGCGGCAAGGACATCCCGGAAGAATTTTGATCCGGGTGGGCAGAATCCCCGATCTAAGTGCTGCACAAATACAATTACTTCTCCTTCTTGCGGAGTGGGAGGGCATTCGCCGTCCGGAACCCGCCAGTGGAGGACGTTTTTAGCAGCCAAAGCGCCGGTGGTGACGTATCCGTTGAGTTGCGTCTCGGTGGCCTTAGACCGGACCCAATTGCACGCTGCGAATTGCGGGGCCATTCCGGAAGATCAAGACTGCGAAAGGAAAAGCGGTTCACCGTTAAGCAGTTCAGCGCATTATACAATGTTAAACCGGCAATTCGGCGGCAGTTTCTAATTCCGGTTTAGCGAGGACTAATGGAGTGACGGGTTAGTTATCAAAAGTTAAACCGCCAAAAGAGACAGACCTGAAAAATTTACTAAGTATGGATGTAAACAGGGTTTCACGCGAATGGAAGTGATTTAGATCTACCGAAGGTTCAGTGAAGAAAATCTTTGCGACCTAGCAAGCCTCGTAGAGGGCAGGAATGTTCGTGCATCCTAAACAAGAAGATCTGGGCAAAATAAAAGATGAACAAGGAGTAAAACTGATGGCGGGGCGGCCGCCACACAGGATGTGTACCACGGCCGAATCATACGGCTACGACAGGACAGGTATAAGGACACTACGATGAACACCTATGAACTACAGAAGGAACAGGGACCTTCAGATGCGGATCTAGGGTTCAAGAGGAGCCTTACTGTGCGCCGGCGGCGGAGGAGCGCTAAAGAGCTTCTTGTGTCCAGCCAGGCGTGATGCAGCGGCTGGGCCGACGCGGCGAAGGTCGGCAAGCGGCGAGCTTCAGAGCGAACGTCGCGAGGAAGAAGAAGAGCGGAAGAAGAAGAAAGGGCCTGCCGGTCTATTTATAAGGGACCGGGCAGTTAACAAAGCGCAAGAATCGAGGAGTCAAAAGCGGCCAGACGGCGCCGTCGCCTCGATTTCCGGATAGCATTAAATGAAAAGGGAATCTTGCTGTTTGGATTTCTTTATTAAAGCCGACGTCAAAGGCGCCTGTTGTGGTGGTCGGAGGATGACGTCACGGCGGTTCAAGCAAATGGCGGTTCTACGGAGATGTTGAAGATTCACATGAACGGTTCAAGTCAATCTGGGGCCTAATGTTGGGGATATAACTATCGAGTGTAAACCGCCCAAGGGCGGGTTACCCTCATCCATGATCGTGGCCCACGAAGGAGGCCCAAAGCCCAGGCGGATTAGGATCCATTCATGTAAACCGCCTTAGTCTTGTAACTTGAGTCTGTAAGATAAGAGAGAAGAGACCGAGCCGGAGACTTGTATGAGCCGGATCGGGACTCTGAGACCGGCCAAGGCGTCAACCCGTGTATATAAGGGGACGACCGGCGAAGTTAAGGACAGAGAATTCGAGGTCGAGGCGAAGCTATTGCTCCCTAGGCGCCAAATCACATCAATCCCATCACAACTAGACGTAGGCTTTTACCTTCATCGAAGGGGCCGAACTAGTATAACTCCCGTGTCTTTGTGTCCGCTTTAACCCCCCTAGGTTAACCCGTACGATGGCCCTGCGACTAAGTCCTTTCATGAGGACATCTGCCGTGACGATTCCACGACACCTACCATATGAATCTTGATCTCTAGCCTTCCCCAAGTTGCTTTCCACTCAAATCTTCTTTCCACCAGATCCAAATCCTATGAGAGAGAGTTGAGTGTTGGGGAGACTATCATTTGAAGCACAAGAGCAAGGAGTTCATCATCAACACACCATTTGTTACTTCTTGGAGAGTGGTGTCTCCTAGATTGGCTAGGTGACACTTGGGAGCCTCCGACAAGATTCTGGAGTTGAACCAAGGAGTTTGTAAGGTCAAGGAGATCGCCTACTTCGTGAAGATCTACCGTTAGTGAGGCAAGTCCTTCGTGGGCGACGGCCATGGTGGGATAGACAAGGTTGCTTCTTCGTGGACCCTTCGTGGGTGGAGCCCTCCGTGGACTCGCGCAACCGTTACCCTTCGTGGGTTGAAGTCTCCATCAACGTGGATGTACGATAGCACTACCTATCGGAACCACGAAAAAAACATTCGTGTCTCCAATTGCGTTTGAATCCTCCAAAACCCTTCCCTTTACATTCTTGCAAGTTGCATGCTTTACTTTCCGCTGCTCATATACTTTTTGCATGCTTGCTTGTTATGTATTGTGAATGTTAAACTTGTGCCTAAACTCCACTTAAACCTAAAGAAGTTAAAAACTGCAACTTTGATACTTAGTGTCTAATCACCCCCCCCCCCTCTAGACACCTCTTCTCAAGGTCCTACATTTGGGTATGAGCTGCTAGCTAATCCTTATGCAGGAGATGGAACCGAACATCATGATATGCACTTGATATATGTGGAACAAATTTGTGGATTGTTTAAGCTTGCAGGTTTACCCGAAGATGAAGTTATGAAAAGTTTTTCCCTTTATCTTTGAATGGAAAATCATTGGCATGGTATAGGCTATGCGATGATATTGGATCATGGAATTGGAATCGTTTAACATTGGAGTTCCACCAAAAAAATTATCCTATGCATCTAGTTCATCGTGATCGGAATTATATATAGAATTTTTGGCCTCGTGAAGGAGAAAGTATCGCTCTAGCTTGGGGGAGGCTTAAGTAAATGTTTTATTCATGCCCCAATCATGAGCTCTCAAGAGAAATTATTATCCAGATATTTTATGCTCGGCTTTCTCATAATGATCGATCCATGCTTGATACTTCTTGTGCTGGTTCTTTTATGAAGAAGAATATTGAATTCCGGTGGGATCTTTTGGAAAGAATTAAACGCAACTCTGAAGATTGGGAATTCGACGAAGGTAAAGAGTCAGGTATTAAGCTTAAGTATGATTGTATTAAATCTTTTATGAATATTGATGCTTTTCAAAAGTTTAGCACTAAATATGGACTTGACTCAGAGATAGTAGCCTCCTTGTGAATCATTTGCTACTCAGGTTGAATTCCCTAGAGAGAAGTGGTTTAAATATCACCCACCTATTAAAGAAGAAATAAAGAGCCGGTACCAATTAAAGAAGAAACTATACTTTATAATGTTGATTCAGTTGTTCCTTCTGCTTATATTGAGAAACCACCTTTCCCTCTTAGGGTAAAGGAACATGCTAAAGCTTCAACCAAGGTCAACAAAAAATATATTAGAACACATAAACCCGATGAACAAATTAAAATAGAACCTAGCATAGCTATGGTTAAAGATCTCTTGGAAGAAGATATAGATGGGCATGTTATTTACTTTTGTGAAGAAGCTGCTAGAATTGCCAAACCTAGTAAAAAGGATAAACATAGACCTGTTGTTGGCATGCCTGTCATCTCAGTTAAAATAGGAGATCACTGTTACCATGGTTTATGTGACATAGGTGCTAGTGTGAGTGTTATTCCTTACACATTATATCAAGAAATTATGAATGACATAGCACCAGCAGAAATAGAAGACATAGATGTTACTATTAAACTTGAAAATAGAGACACCATATCACCAATAGGGATTGTTAGAGATGTTGAAGTCTTGTGTGGGAAAGTAAAATACCCTACTAATTTTCTTGTTCTTGGTTCCCCACAAGATGACTTTTGTCCCATTATCTTTGGTAGACCTTTCTTGAACACTGTTAATGCTAAGATAGATTGTGAGAAACAAACTGTCGGTGTTAGTTTTGGTGACGAGTCTCATGAGTTTAATTTTTCCAAGTTTAATAGAAATCTTCATGAAAAAGAATTGCCTAGGTAGGATGAATTAATTGGTCTTTCTTCTATTGCTGTACCACCTATTGATCCTTTAGAACAATATTTGTTAGACCATGAAAATGATTTACATATGCATGAAAGAAATGAAATAGATAAAAATTTCTTTGAACAACGTCCTCTACTTAAACACAATTTGCCTATTGAAACTCTAGGAGGTCCTCCTCCAACTAAAGGTGATCATGTGTTTGAATTAAAATAATTGCTAGACACTTTGAAATATGCTTATCTTGATGAAAAGAAGATATAACCTGTTATTATTAGTGTTAACCTTTCAGAATATGAAGAAGAAAGATTATTGAAAGTTCTAAGGAAGCATCGAGCTGCTATTGGATATACTCTTGATGATTTAAAGGGCATTAGTCCCACTCTATGTCAGCACAAAATTAATATGGAACCTGATGCTAAACCCGTTGTTGATCACCAACATCGGTTAAATCTGAAGATGAAAGAAGTGGTAAGAACGGAAATATTAAAACTTCTGGAAGCAGGTATAATCTATCCTATAGCTGATAGTAGATGGGCAAGTCCTGTTCATTGTGTTCCTAAGAAAGGAGGTATAACTGTTGTTCCTAATGATAAGAATGAACTTATTCCACAAAGAATTGTTACAGGCTATAGAATGGTAGTTGATTTTAGAAAATTAAACAAAGCAACTAGAAAAGATCATTACCCTTTGCCTTTTATTGATTAAATGCTTGAAAATTATCTAAGAACACACATTTTTGCTTCCTTGATGGATATTCTGGTTTTTCACAAATACCTGTTTCTCAACCTGATCAAGAAAAGACCACTTTACTTGCCCTTTTAGAACCTATGCTTATAGATGTATGCCTTTTGGTTAATGTAATGCACCTGCTACCTTTCATAGATGTATGACTGCTATATTCTCTAACTTTTGTGAAAAGATTGTTGAGGTTTTCATGGATGACTTTTCTGTTTATGGGAAGTCTTTTGATGATTGTTTAAGCAATCTTGATCAAGTTTTGCAGAGATATGAACAAAGAAATCTTGTCTTGAATTGGGATAAGTGCCACTTTATGGTTTGTGAAGGCATTGTCTTGGGTCATAAAATTTCTGAAAAAGATGTATTGAAGTGGACCAAACTAAGGTTGATGCAATTGAGAAAATGCCATGTCCTAAAGATATAAAAGGTATTCGTAGTTTCCTAGGTCATGCTGGTTTCTATAGGAGATTTATCAAAGACTTTTCTAAAATTTATAGGCCTCTCACTAGTCTCTTGCAAAAGGATATTCCTTTTGTTTTTTATGATGATTGTTTAGAAGCCTTTGAAACACTCAAGGAAGCCTTAATATCTCCACCTATTGTTCAATCACCTGATTGGAACTTTCCTTTTGAAATTATGTGTGATGCTAGTGATTATGCTGTTGGTGTTGTTCTAGGACAAAGAGTTGATAAGAAATTGAATGATATTCATTATGCTAGTAAAACTCTAGACAGTGCTCAAAGAAACTATGCTACTACTAAAAAAGAATTCTTAGCAGTGGTGTTTGCTTGTGATAAATTTAAACCTTATATTGTTGATTCCAAAGTAACTGTTCACACAGACCATGCTGCTTTTAAATATCTTATGGAAAAGAAAGATGCCAAACCTAGACTTATTCAATGGGTTCTCTTGTTACAATAATTTGATTTACATATCATTGATAGAAAAGGAGCTGAGAACCCAGTAGCTGATAATTTGTCTAGGCTTGAAAATGTGACTGATGACCCACTACCTATTGATGATAGTTTTCCTGATGAGCAGTTAGCTGCAATAAATGTTGCTGACAGTACTCCTTGGTATGCTGATTATGCTAATTACACTATTGCTAAATATTTACCACCTAGCTTTACATACCAACAAAAGAAAAAAAATCTTCTATGATTTAAGACATTACTTTTGGGATGACCCACATCTTTATAAAGAAGGAGTAGATGGTACTATTAGACATTGTGTACCTGAGCATGAACAGGGACAAATCCTACGGAAATGTCACTTTGAAGCTTATGGAGGGCATCATGCTGGAGATAGAACTGCTCATAAGGTATTGCAGTCTGGATTTTATTGGCCTACCCTCTTCAAGGATGCCCGTAAGTTGTCTTATCTTGTGATGAATGTCAAAGAATAGGTAATATCGGTAAGCGTCAAGAAATGCCTATGAATTATTCACTTGCTGTTGAACCATTTGATGTTTGGGGATTTGATTACAGACCTTTTCCTTCCTCTAATGGGTATACACATATTTTGGTTGTTGTTGATTATGTTACTAAGTGGGTAGAAGCTATTCCAACTAGTAGTGCTGATCACAACACCTCTATTGAAATTCTTAAGGAAGTTATTTTCCCAAGGTTTGGAGTCCGTAGATATTTAATGACTGATGGTGGTTCACACTTTATTCATGGTGCTTTCTGTAAGATGCTTGCCAAGTATGATGTTAACCATAGAAATGCATCACCCTATCATCCTCGGTCTAGTGGTCAAGTTGAACTTAGCAATAGAGAAATAAAATTAATTTTGCAAAAGACTGTTAATAGGTCCAGGAAGAATTGGTCTAAGAAATTAGATGATGCACTTTGGGCTTATAGAACATCATATAAAAATCCTATGGGTATGTATCCTTATAAAATGGTTTATGGAAAAGCTTGTCATTTGCCTCTTGAGTTAGAACATAAAGCATTTTGGGCAGTTAAAGAACTCAACTATGATTTCAAACTTGCTGGTGAAAAGAGGTTATTTGATATTAACTCTCTAGATGAATGTAGAACCCAAGCTTATGAAAATGCAAAATTATTCAAAGAATAAGTTAAAAGATGGCATGACAAAAGAATCCAAAAGTGTAAGTTTAAAGTCGGAGAATATGTTCTTTTGTAAAACTCTCATTTAAGATTCTTTGCAGGAAAACTCCACTCGGAATGGGAAGGCCCGTGTGTCATCGAGGAGGTTTACTGGTTTGGAGCCATCAAAATAAATAATCCCGAAGGGCAATGAATAAAGCATTATATCTCAGGTACGCCCATTAACGTTGAAAGTAATATTATCCAAACTTTGACACCGGAAGAACACATAAAAGAGTTCTTCCAGAACACTCCAGAATCGTGAAAATAAGGAGGTACGTGATACTGTGAGTAAACGGACTCCGAAAAATCTGCAAAAATATGTTTTATCAGTTTTGGAATATTTAAGAATTTTGGAAATAAAGAAACTTCTAGGAAGCATCCCCTGGTGGGCACAAGACACCAGGGCACGCTAGGCAAGCCTGGTGCGCCCAGGTGGGTTGTGCCCACCTGGGACACCTTTTGTACTCCGTTTTTCTCCCATATGCTTGTCCTCCAAGATAAAAAAATCTATATATACTTCTTGAACCTGTTGATCACCGTATCGCGGAGAAATCCTCTGTTCTCTTTTCTTGCTGTTTTCTGCACAGTTTTGAAAATATGTCATCCCAAGACTCCGACGGTGAGAGCTATGTCTCACATCTCATTGCTGACCCAAATACCTATGGGGACCTATCTCCTTATGGTCGAACTACAGATGACGAGGAGGATGCTCACTTGATGAGGGTTGATGATTCAAGCTCGGAGGAGGAGGATGTTCCTCTACCTCAACCTGGGGATATGCACGTAGAGTTCAAGAAGTCTAGTCTCCCTAAGAGACCTAACTGATCTATTCCTTCTCGTTTTCGGCAGAAAAGCAAAGGAGATTTATGTGACAAGATCTTGAAGTTGGAGTTGGAGGTCATTGATTTAAAAGAGGAAATTGCTCTCATCAACTACAATATGAAAAATTTGAAGGCACAATTGTCATCACCACCACCATCTTCTTCACAACCAAAGGAGAACTGAGTATTGGGTATGGGCACTCCCCTTGGCTTCCGCCAAGCTTGGGGGAGGTGCCCCGGTATCGTATCATCCCACTATCTTTTTGCTTTTTCTTATTTTAGTTTGATCTTTTGCATTAGATGAATAAAAGTTAGTTTGATCATTTCTTCCTTGAGAGTTTGCTTAGTGATCTATCCTTGTAATCGTGTGCAAGTTATATAATAAAGTTTAGTGTGGGTTTTTGCTTTCTTTACTTTCATGCAACAAATAAAGAAGGAAAAAAGAGAAAGGAAATAAATAAAGAAAGATTATATACTAATCCTATGGTAAGTGATGGCACCACATAAGGAAAAGTATAAGTAGAAAATTTTATTAAAGGTTGACAAACATAACATTAGTGAATGATGCAATGCATGAAAGAATTAATAAGGGAAGAGAAGATTCACATATAAATATACTATCCTAGAAATCTTTTGTGATTGTGAGCCCTCATCAAAATATTATATGCCAAAATTGTTGACGTTGGACAAGGAAGACAACTTAATGGTTTATGTTTGTTTATATTCACATAGAAGTCATATTCTCATAGATCCTTTAACATGTGATGCTTGCCCCCTATCTTTGCTAGCCAAAAATTCCGTACTAAATAGAGACACTACTTGTGCATCCAAAAACCCTTAAACCCAAATCTTATTTTCAAGAGTCCACCACACCTACCTAGAGATTGAGCAAGATCCCTCAAGTAAGTTGCCATCGGTGCAAAAAGGCAATAAAAATTGCTTCTAAAAGTGTGAGATCATTTAGTGTAAGAGAAAATTGAGCGTTGCACGAACTTGTGATGGTGAAGAATAAAAGCGACAGACTGCATAATACAGGTCGCTATCACAAGGGGCAATGCAAGTGACGTTCTTTTGCATTAAGGGATTGAGCATACAAACAAATAAGCGCATGGCAACCTCTGCTTCCCTCTGCGAAGGGCCTATCTTTTACTGTTATGTATTTACTTTTATGCAAAGAGTCAAAGTTCTCCTTCTATTCCTTTTTTTTCTCCTTTGGCAAGCATCATGTGGTGAGGAAAGATCTAGGCACATATGTCCAGTTGAATATAGATAGCATGAGTTATTGTTGTTGACATCACCCTTAAGGTGAATACGTTGGGAGGCGAAACTATAAGCCCCTATATTTCTATGTGTTCGGTTGAAACGTTTTGCTAATGTGTACGCGGTGAGTGTTAGCAATCATAGAAGACTATATGATGGTTGAGTATGTGGACTTGCCTAAAGGCTCCGATACGTGATCCTGAAAAGATGATGAATTGCAGTTGCAAAGTTGACTAAGAACATAGTTTGTTGGTTTTCATAGAGTTTTTGCTTTATACTTCAATTGTGTGATGAAGTGTTACTTATTCATGAGAAGTATATGATAAAAGTTCTATGATAAAAGTCCTATGTTTAATTTTGTTGTTGTTATAATAATCAACATGATGCTTCTATGTCCGTATTTTGTTTTTATCGACACCTCTCTCTCAAAGCATGTAGACATGTTTTTCGATTTCGGTTTTCGCTTGAGGACAACCGAGGTCTAAGTTTGGGGGAGTTGATACGTCCATTTTGCATCATATTTTATTACTGTTATTTATAATGTTTTTATCCATAATAATGCTTTTTGGAGTAATTCTAATGCATTTTCTCTCATAATTTGCAAGGTACACACCAAGAGGGAGAATTCCGGCAGCTGGAAATCTGGACCTGAAAAAGCTACATCAGGCTATATATTCTGCACAACTCCAAATGAGCTAAAAATTCACGGGGATTTTAAATGGAATATAGAAGAATTATTGGAGCAAATAACTACCAGAGGGGAATCACCAGGCGCCAGGGAGCCCAGGCGCGCCCTGGAGGGTTGTGCTCACCCAGGCCCACCTATGGTGCCCATGTTCTGGTATATAGTCATTTTTACCTAGAAAAAACAAGGAGAGGACTTTGTAAATAAGCAAAGCGTTCTTAAGGGTACATGGGAATTTCATCTAGTCACTTTCATCATGTTGGTTTGATTTGTGTTCGCTACTTTGATAATTCGATATGTGGGTGGACCGGTGCTTAGGTGTTGTTCTTACTTGAACAAACCTTCTACTTATGATTAACCCCCTCGCAAGCATCCACAACTGAAGGAAATATGCCCTAGAGGCAATAATAAAGATGTTATTTATATTTCCTTATATCATGATAAATGTTTATTATTCATGCTAGAATTGTATTAACCGGAAACTTGATACATGTGTGAATACATAGACAAAACAAAGTGTCCCTAGTATGCCTCTACTTGACTAGCTTGTTAACCAAAGATGGTTAAGTTTCCTAACCATAGACATGTGTTGTCATTTGATGAACGGGATCACATCATTAGGAGAATGATGTGATGGACAAGACCCATCCATTAGCTTAGCATAATGATCGTTAAGTTTTATTGCTATTACTTTCTTCATGACTTATACATATTCCTCCAGTCCGGAAAGTTTGTTTGGAGTCCCAGATGAGATCACGGACATGACGAGCAGTCTCGAAATGGTCGAGAGGGAAAGATTCATATATTCGAAGGTTGCATTCGGACATCGGAATGGTTCCGAGTGATTCGGGCATTTTTTCGGAGTACCGGGAGGTTACCGGAACCCCCCGGGGGAAGATTGGGCCTGCATGGGCCATAGGGAAGAGGGGAGGCAGCCCACAAGGGGCAGCTGCGCCCCCTCCCTATAGGGAGGCCGAATTGGATTAGGGAGGGGGGCGCGCACCCCTTTCCTTCTCCTCTTCCTCTCCCTTCCCTCTTTCCCCCTCTCCGGAAATGGAAAGGGAGTCCAACTAGGATTGGGACTCCTAGTTGGACTCCCCTCTATGGCGCGCCCACTAGGCCGGCCGCCTCCTCCCCTCCTTTATATACGGGGGAGGGAGGCACACCAAGCCTTCTCTTAGCCGTGTGCGGTGCCCCCCTCCACAGTTACACACCTCGGTCATATCATCGTAGTGCTTAGGCGAAGCCCTGCGCCGGTAACTTCATCATCACAGTCGCCACGCCGTCGTACTGACAGGAACTCTCCCTCATCCTCAACTGTATCAAGAGCTCAAGGGACGTCATCGAGCTGAACGTGTGCTGTACGTGGAGGTGCCGTACGTTTGGTGCTAGGATCGGTTGGATCGCGAAGACGTTCGACTACATCAACGGCGTTACTAAATGCTTCCGCTTTTGGTCTACGAGCGTACGTGGACACACTCTCCCTGCTCGTTGCTATGCATCTCCTAGATAGATCTTGCGTGATCGTATGTAATTTTTTTGAAATACTACATTCCCCAACAGCAACTACGAGAAATGTATTAATAATAAATTCTAACCATAGCATTAAACTTTTGGATCCAAATCAGTCCCTTACGGAATAGCGCATAAACTAGGGTTTAAGCTTCCGTCACTCTCGCAACCCATCATCTAATACCTACTCCACAATGCATTCCCTTAGTCCCAAATATGGTGAAGTGTCATGTTGTCGACGTTCACATGACACCACTAAGGGAATCACAACATACATACTATAAAAATATCGAACGAATATCAAGTTCACATGATTACTTGCAACAAGATTTGTCCCGTGACCTCAAGAACAATAGTAACTACTCACAAATGATAATCATGTTCAAGATCGAGGGTATTAAATAGCATAATGGGTCTGAACATATAATCTTCCACTGAATAAACCATATAGTAATCAACTACAAGATGTAATCAACACTACTAGTCACCCACAAGTACCAATCTATAGTTCCAGTACGAAGATTGAACACAAGAGATGAACTAGGGTTTGAGAGGAGATGGGGTTGTTGAAGATGTTGATGGAGATTACTGTCGCTGTCCTGGGAACGGGGGTCCCCAGACTTGCCTGCCTGCGGCCCACAGCGTGGCTAGGCAGCGGGACGTACGGCCCATCTTCATCAACAAGGCATCCAAGACCTTCGCGAGGGTCCAAGCCTCACGAGGCAGACGACACAAGACTTCCTCTGGAATGGCCTAGCCAGGCGGCCTCACGAGGAGCGGAGATATAAAGGCGGGGCAAACCTCACAAGGCACTCGTGACGTAAGCCATGATTTAACGGCGCCAAAGGCGGGTGCCAAAGGCGCCAGTCTTGTGCAGCATCCACATTTCCTCTTTGGTGCTAAGGAGGCAAGCGCAGACGAAGAGTACCGAGGCATCAGGCAAAGGTTGCCATATTGGTGCAACAAGATCAAGACCAGGAGGACGGCAAGGCGGAGGTCATCGTGGAGCCCAAGACGGCGTCACCCTAGGGCTTTTCGCAGGCGAAGACCGCTTTTGTCAGGATAGCTTGTACTAGCTGTCCCCCTTCAAATTTCCCCCCGTTGTTGGCTCCCTTCCCTCTCAACATTTGGGAAGAGGACCAGGGCTTCAATAAATAGGCTTAGCCACCACAGTAGAACAAAAATGAGAACAGATCGAGAAGCCAACACACGCACAAGAACACCTCAACCTCAGGAAGCTGTTCTTCTCTGGTATTGTTCATCATCAGCCCAAGAGGCAATCCACCACCACCACACTGGAGTAGGGTATTACACCACAACGGTGGCCCGAACCATTATAAACCTCGTGTCTCTTTCTGTGTTGTGAGTTCGTCGAGTTCGTCCGCAAGATCTTAGCGAGCTAGAGTGTGGATCGGTAGGAGGGAAAGACTTCGCGCGCACCCCAGTGTTCGAACCTTAAGGGTTTGCCGGAACCCCACATCCGACGTTTGGCGCGCCAGGTAGGGGTGCGCCGTGATTTCCCTTCCATCGGTTCGTTGCTCCGTCGCTCCGTCGTTAACATGGCGGGCGCTTGTCGTGGTCGAGCTGAGCGTCGGGCTGCCCTCTCCGCCCGCGTCGCTCAGACAGCTCCTGTAGGCGGGCCACCTCGTCGTTCTCCGTCTCCCGTCGCCAATGCTGCCATCGGCCCGGCGGGGAACGAGCAGCAGGCGTCCTCGCTGCATCCTTCGGTGCGGTAAGATGGCCGCACCGCTACTGCGTCGCTCACCCCTGCTGGTTCTTCGTCTTGCGCGCACCGCGCTCCCATGGAGGCACGAGCTGCACTCATCGCGGCGAACGAGCTCCTGCGCTACCGCCCTGTCAACGAAGTCTACGAAGAGTGGCTCGACCGCGTTGCCGAGCTCGTCCGCGCCGCAGGGGGCTCTCCAGCACCGTCCAACTCTCTGCCTCCTCCTCAACCAGTCGCGGGCGATGGGGCTCATGGCGTGCCTCCACCACCTCACCCCCAAGACGGTGCCTTGGCACCAAGGCGCGCACCTCCGCAGCGTGATCCACCGCGCCCGGCGCACGTGCGCATAGAAAGAAGCTGCCAAGAAATCCCGAGGCCGCGAGAAGCCGCGCCGGCGCTCCCCGCGCCACCTCGTCAAGACCGTGCACCGCCCGCAGCGGCACAGCGCGAACCCCGTCAAGATCAAGCTCCACCCCCGAAGCGGACCCCGTCAACCATAGCCGGCTGCCGCGCCTTCACCCCCGAGCTGTGTAGCGTCGCCTGGCCAGGCAAGTTCGAGCCAGACCTGCCTCCTCCCTACGATGGCACTGCCGACCCCGCGGAGTTCCCGCAGCTCTACGAGCTGAGCATCGAAGTAGCCAACAGCGACGAAAAAGTCATGGCGAACTGGTTTCCCATGGCTCTCAAGGACGGGGCCCGCTCTTGGCTCCAGAACCTGCAGCACGGCTCGATCTCCTCCTGGGACGAGATGCGCGACCGCTTCGTCGCCAACTTCCAGGGCACTCGCGACCGCCCACCGGCCGCGGGTGACCTGCGCCGCATCAAGCAACAACCAGGAGAAACCCTCCAGAAGTACATCCAGCACTACAACAACACCCGCCTCAAGATCCCCAAGGTCACGGACGAGGCCATCATCTCTGCATTCTCCGATGGCGTCTGTGACGTCAAGATGAAGGAAGAGCTGGCTATCCACGAGGAGCTCTGCACCTCTCAGGAGCTGTTCAACCTGGCGACCAAGTGCGCTAGGGCTGAGGAAGGGCGTCTCCCTCTCCTCGAGCTGCCAGCCGCAGGAGCGGAAGAAAAGAAGACCTAGGCCAAGGACGTGAACCGCAAGGAGGCAGTTGTGCTTGCAGCGGAGCCCAACACCAAGCGAGGGAGAGATCAGCCTGTGTCGCCTAAGAACGGCCGACCGTTCTGCGCCTTTCACAACCTTAACACCCACGACACCAGTGACTGTCAAGAGCTCAGAGCCATACGAGAAGGACGCTACGGTCGACGCCCCGAGCGCAACGACCGGGACTACGGTCGCGGAGGAGGAAGTGGAGGCGGACCTTGGGACGACCGTGGCCCATGCCAGGAGTGGCGCCACCGGCCTCACGAGGACCGCTGGTAGGACCAACCTCGCGAGGGCGCCTGGAGGGACCCGCCTCGTGAGGATCGCCCCCAGGGTAACACCGGTCTTCCCCCGCTGCCGCCACCAAGAAGGAACGACCACCACCAGCAGGACGAGGGGGTTGGGGGCTTCCAAGAGCCGTGTGCGATCGCTTGCGTCCTGGGCGATGCACAAGCCCCAGCCTCTCAGCGCATCTTCAAACAGTTCGCTCGCGAGGTGAATGCGGCGCTCCCCAAGCTCGAGGCCACGCGCCCACTCAGGTGGTCCCAATGTGCCATCACCTTCAACTCGACAGACCAGCTCAAGTGCGCAGCCATTTGGCGCACTCCCTATGTTGTGCTCCCGATCGTCGACAATGTGCAACTCACCAAGACTACGATCGGACGGCGCGAGGGCTCAATGTCCTGACTGTCGACACGTTCGACAACCTTCAAGTGCCCTATGAGCAGCTCCAGCCGACCAAGCCTTTCTCAGGAGTGACTGATGGTTCCACCACACCGATAGGGCAAGTTCGCCTGCCCGCCACCTTCGGCAAGCGCGACAACTACCGCACCGAGCTCGTCGACGTCGCGCACATTCGCCTGCCGTACAATGCCATCCTTGGGTATCAAGCCCTGGCCAAGTTCATGGCAGTCATTCATCATGGCTACTACGTTCTCAAGATGCTAGGAAGCGGAGGAATCATCACGGTCCCGTGTGAAGAGAGGGATGCGGTGTGCTCTCTTGAGCGTGCCTTTCAAGCCGCAGCAATCGACGACCCCGACAGCAGAAGTGAAGGCCCTCCGGAGACCGTCCCCAAGAAGAAGTTGCCACGCCGCGCAGGACCCCAAGGAGATGGCGTCGCGTCAGGAGCCTCGTCAGGATCAGCGCCCGTTCGAGCGCCTCCTCCATCGCATAGGAAGGCGCGCCCGGCGCCCTCCTCGGCGAGGCTTGGGGCTCTCCTTTGGAGGGCCTCAGACCTTGCCAACCTCACGAGGGAGGTGCTTGGGCACCACTTGGAGGCGTGCTTCACGACACGTTTCCCTCAGGAGAACACAGGGCGAGGGGTGCCCACCACCCAGGAGTTCATCACCAAGACCACCCAAGAATTGCAAGAAGCAAGAGCCATGCGCGGCCACAGCCGCACACAGGGCACAGCACCCCATCCGGGCGAGGATGTCGGGCTGCGCCTCTGCGTCGATGTCCCAAGGCTCAACAAGGCCGCATCTCAGGAGCGCTTCTGGCCTTCACGTGCGGGCCGCTGTGAGGGCCCACCACACAGCTACGTTCGCATGCCCTTCGACTTGCCGAGCGTGGCGTCGGCCCATCAGCGCAACTTGCGGTAGGTCCTAGCGTCTCAGGAGGCCAGGATCCGCGCCGTTCAGGAGGAGATGAAGATGCTCTCCAAGGAACCCCAGAGCCCCCAGAGCCTCCCGAGGCTCAGGGTCCCAGTGGCTCACGAGGAGTCATCCTTTCAACACGTGGCTTCAGCTACATCAACTCTACTTCGTCTACAGAACCAGGTGACATCTTTCAAGTTCGTTTAAGCTGGGAGCGCCCCTCGGGTTGCATTATTCCCAAGCCGCACGGGTCCATCCCTGTGGCATGTATCCTTTTGCTTAATTCTTTAGCTTACCTTCTTTGAGGCGCCCTCGCCTGCATCATCCCCAAGCCGCTCGGGCCAGACGTAGTGGCATGTATCTTCCTGCATTTATCCAAGTCGATCTGCCCTTTATGCCTAACCTGCAAACGGCAATCGCCTGCTCGATCATCGCCTCCCCCGGGGCCCTCACACAGGCACGACGCTGGTGCATTGGTCCGGCCCTGCCACGACCGACAAATCTGAGTGGCCGAGCTCTGGCTCGCGGCACGCGCCACACACGTCACCTCACCAGGCCCTCGGTGCCTTCACCTCGCCCAGAGAAACCAGCGACAAGCTAACAGCTGCAATAATCAACCATGTTCCTTCTTGTGCCTGTTCACAGGAGTCCCGAGGGAAGGATAGCAGATGGCACTGTGAGTCTCCTTTTCTTCGTGCGATCCGCTTGCGCGTTAAAAGGGGGCTCCTGAGCATCGTGACTCAGGAGCTCTTACTGGCTCTCCAGCCCTTACCCCCTGGCCTTGACCACGGCATCGCGACCTGGCATACCAGCGGCGGCTGAGCTCGCTAGAGGGCTGGGACCTGAGGACGTAGAGCACTAAGGAGAGCACAGGAAATGGAAACTCGTACGGGCCGACCTGTCTATGCCGCACAAGTTGGCGCACAACCCTAGCACAACTTCATGAGTCACCGCGAAATCAACAAGATAAGTCTTGCACCCGGATTGGTTAAGTGTTTAGGCCTAATGGTCGCTCACGCCATGCCACAACCCCGTTGCGGCCATGTCAACTCCCTTTCTCTCCTTACCATGGCTGCTTGGGCGCTAAGGAGGACCTCCTGAGCATCGCGCCTCAGGGGCTCTTACTGGACCTCGGGCCGTGCACCTCCTGGCCTTGACCATGACACGGGACCTGGCATACCAGCGATGGCTGTAGCCGCCTTGGGACCGGGACCTGTCAGTGTAGAGCAACGAGCTATCGCGAGGAAAGGAAGGGGAGGACTGAGCCTTAACGGGGCATGTGTTCACCAAGTTCTTATAACAAGAAAGATGAACACGAAAGACATTACAGACCCTTACATGCCCCCACGGAGTGATTCGTGATCCTTCGCAGGGAACAAATGCTATTGCTAAGGGGAATCCTATCTACGCCCTCCCGAGGTGGACGCCATCATCAACAGTGGTCCATGGGAGGCCGGTGCCAACCCCATCCAGATCAGCGGCGGCGGCTACCGGACGCTGTGGCCCTGCTCCGAGCGCGGCGAGAGCTCGGAGGGACATAGCTGTCGTCGCTCGTCTCTGGAGTCTCGTAAAGCTCGGGAGAGCTGCCGGGCTCCCACGAACTGATGCTGCTGCTGGAGTGCTCACGAGCGGGACGCGCATCGACCTGGTGCTCCCCTCCAGGGCAACACTCCAAGCGGCGGCCCTCCGCATCGAAGACCTTGAAGAAGAGCGTGGAGGCGCCGTCGTACTCAAAGTGGATCGCGAGGGCCCCCCTCGCACGGCAAACCCGTGAGATCTCACCCCAGCCACGGGTCATGAAGATCTTGCCGGTGGGAACCGCTTCGATCTCCGCTCCGGTCGCCGGAGCGCTGTAGTCGGCGTGCTGCAGCCAGAGCTCGAGCGGCCCCCTCAGCGGCATCACGTCAGAGAAGAATCGCGGGAAGCGGATCCAGGAGCTTGGAGGCATCGGCGCCCACGGCACCAACTCGCGTGAGGAGTCAGCGGCGTGCACCCGAGGGGCAACAGCGGCGCGGCGCCAGAGCGTGGCGGTAGCCAGGCGCGGGCGGTGCTGCTCGTCACTCTGTCCTCCCGAGCCCTCGGCTCGGGCATACAAGGGTAGCGGGAACCCTGGTGGAGGCCGCTCGCACCAAGGCCTCGTCACAACTTGCATCGTCGCCTCGTCACGGCGGTGGATCGACCGTTTCTTCGGTGGGAGTAGCTCTGGATCGTCACGGGGAGCTTTCCCTTTCTCTTCGGCCGAAAACCTTCTAATGGGCGCCATTATTGTCAGCAGCGGGGCGAGGAGGACGAAGCAAGCAAGCGAGGAGAAGATGGGAAACAGGGGCTCCGCCCCCCTCCCCATTTATAGCAGGAGAAGGCCAACCGACGTCTCCCACGATCGTAGGTAATGATGGTTTTCCTTGCATGTCGCAGGGACCCGTCAAATCATGCAGTTGCCGAGGCAGCGTGGGGAAGCGGAGACGCCCACGTCCAATCAACCGCCACACGTCGACCGAGGCCGCAGGCTTTTGAGGCCTGCGGCGCTCTGAACTTGACCCTTTGGCTTCGATGCGAAGCCAAGCCCGAGCGCGCCTTGGGCCCGGGGGCTACTATCGGTGTCCTGGGAACGGGGGTCCCCAGACTTGCCTGCCTGCGGCCCACAGCGTGGCTAGGCAGTGGGTCGTACGTCCCATCTTCATCAATAAGGCATCCAAGACCTTCGCGAGGGTCCAAGCCTCGCGAAGCGGACAACACAAGACTTCCTCTGGAGTGGCCTAGCCAGGCGGCCTCACGAGGAGCAGAGATATCAAGGCGGGGCAAACCTACGAACGGCGCCAGGCGGGTGCCAGGCGGGCGCCAGTGCGCGCAGCGTCCACATTTCCTCTTTCGTGCTAAGGAGGCAAGCGCAGGCGAAGAGTACCGAGGCATCAGGCAAAGGTTGCCATATTGGTGCAACAAGACCAAGACCAGGAGGACGGCAAGGCGGAGGTCATCATGGAGCCCAAGACGGTGTCACCCCAGGGCTTTTCGTATGCGAAGACCGCTTTTGTCAGGATAGCTTGTACTAGCTGTCCCCCTTCAAATTTGCTCGCCGTTGTTGGCTCCCTTCCCGCTCAACATTTGGGAAGAGGACCAGGGCCTCTATAAATAGGCTTAGCCACCACAGTAGAACAACAACAAGAACAGATCGAGAAGCCAACACACGCAAAAGAACACCTCAACCTCAGGAGGCTATTCTTCTCTTGTACTGTTCATCATCATCCCAAGAGGCAATCTACCACCACCACACTGGAGTAGGGTATTACACCACAATGGTGGCCCGAACCAGTATAAACCTCGTGTCTCTTTTTGTGTTGTGAGCTCGTCGAGTTCGTCCGCAAGATCTTAGCGAGCTAGAGCGTGGATCGGTAGGAGGGAAAGACTTCGCACGCACCCAAGTGTTCGAACATTAAGGGTATGCCGGAACCCCACATCCGACAATTGCCCTCCCCAAGATGGGAGAGTTGTTGGTGATGATGACGGCGATGATTTCCCCCTCCGGGAGGGAAGTTCCCTTGACGGAATCGCTCCGCCGGAGGGAAGAAGTGCTCCTGCCCAAGTTCCGCCTCAAGAGGGTGGCCTTCATCCCGAAAGTCCTCTCCTTATTTTTTTTCTAGGTCAAAATGACTTATATACCAGAAGAGGGGCATCAGAGGTGGGCCGAGGAGGGAACAACCCACCAGGGCACACCCGGGCTCCCTGGCGCACCCAAGTGGTTGTACCCACCCAGTGGGCTCCCTCTGGTACTTATTTACTCCAATATTTCTTATATATTCCATAAAAAATCTCCATGAAGTTTCAGCTCATTTGGAGTTGTGCAGAATAGGTAGCCTGACGTATCTTTTTCAGGTCCAGAATTCCAGCTGCGGTATTCTCCCTGTTTGTGTGAACCTTACATATTATGAGAGAAAAGGCATTAGAATTAGTCTAAAAGGGATTATTATGCATAGAATCAATATAAATAACAGTAGGAAAACATGATGCAAAATGGATGTATCAAGTAGTGGTCATGATTGTCTTTGTGGAGTGCTTGGATCTGGTCATCTTTACAGCCTCGCAAGCACCGCGAAGGTGATCTTTGATGAATTTGACATCGTCAATGCCAATGATATGCTTCAGATGAGATGGAGTAAGGGGAGAATCATATCAGTGAGGAGATTCCTGACACCAGTCATGTGATTGGTGCAACCACTGTCCAGAACCCATTCATTAGCTTTTGGAGTATCATCCTGTAGAAGCATTAGTCTCACTTAAAAATTCATATACTTCAGTTGAAGAATATGATGATCAATTTTATCATTAAATTTCATCAGTAAGCATATACAAGCAGCATAGGGATGTGTGAAATTAGGAATTCATTTCATCATGATTAGCTTGCATCCCATCAAGCATTATGTCAGGTCTTCAGCAAATTCATCAGACATTCATTGTGTCTGAAGACCTGACCCTGCAGAAGAGATTAGTTCTTCTTCACCACCCATATCTGAAAGGGTGGCTGAGAAGTGATACGTCTCCAACGTATCTATAATTTTTTATTGCTCCATGCTATATTATTTACTGTTTTGGACCATATTGGGCTTTATTTTCCACTTCTATATTATTTTTGGGACTAACCTATTAACCGGAGGCCCAGCCCAATTGCTGTTTTTTACCTATTTCGGTGTTTTGAAGAAAGCGGAATATCAAAGCGGAGTCCAAACGGAATGAAACCTTCGGGAACGTGATTTTCTCACGAATATGATCCAGAGACTTGGACCCCACGTCAAGAAAGAAGGGAGGCGACCACGAGGGTGGGGCGCGCCCACCCCCTCTGGCGCGCCCCCACTCGTGGGCCCCCTTTGCTCCACCGACGTACTCCTTCCTCCTATATATACCTCGTACCCCAAACAATCGAATCTGGAGCCAAAAACCTAATTCCACCGTCGCAACCTTACAGATCCACGAGATCCCATCTTGGGGCTGTTCGAGCTCCATGGGAAGGGGATCTACCACGGAGGGCTTCTACATCAACATCATAGCCTCTCCGATGAAGTGTGAGTAGTTTACCTCAGACCTTCGGGTCCATAGTTAGTAGCTAGATGGCTTCTTCTCTCTTTTTGGATCTCAATACAATTTTCTCCCCCTCTCTCGTGGAGATCTATTTGATGTAATCTTCTTTTTGCGGTGTGTTTGTTAAGACCGATGAATTGTGGGTTTATGATCAAGTCTATCTATGAACAATATTTGAATCTTCTCTGAATTCTTTTTTGTATGATTGGTTATCTTTGCAAGTCTCTTTGAATTATCAGTTTGGTGTGGCTACTAGATTGGTTTTTCTTGCAATGGAGAAGTGCTTAGCTTTGGGTTCAATCTTGCGATGTCCTTTCCCGATGATGAGGGGCGTGACAAGGCACGTATTGTATTGTTGCCATCGAGGATAACAAGATGGGGTTTTTATCATATTCATGAATTTATCCCTCTACATCATGTCATCTTGCTTAAGGCGTTACTCTGTTTTCTTGAACTTAATACTCTAGATGCATCTTTGGATAGCGGTCGATGAGTGGAGTAATAGTAGTAGATGCACGGCAGGAGTCGGTCTACTTGTCTCGGACGTGATGCCTATATGCATGATCATAGCTAGATATTCTCATAACTATGCTCAATTCATCAATTGCTCAACAGTAATTCGTTCACCCACCGTAAAATACTTATGCTCTTGAGAGAAGCCACTAGTGAAATCTATGGCCCCCGGGTCTATCTTTATCATATTAATCTCCCAACACTTTATTATTGCTTTTACTTTTTACTTTGCTTTTATTTTACTTTGCATCTTTATACCAAAAATACCAAAAATATTATCTATCATCTCTATCCGATCTCACTCTCGTAAGTGACCGTGAAGGGATTCACAACCCCTAATCGCGTTGGTTGCGTGGAGCTATTTGTTTTGTGTAGGTACGAGGGACTCGCGCGTAGCCTCCTCTTTGGATTGATACCTTGGTTCTCAAAACTGAGGGAAATACTTACTCTACTCTGCTGCATCACCCTTTCCTCTTCAAGGAGATCCAACGCAGTGCTTAAGAGGTAGCAGGAAGATTTCTGCGCCCGTTCTTGGGAGGTCTCATAAAAGTCAACATACCAAGTACCCATCACAATCCCTTATCTCTCGCATTACATTATTTGCCATTTGCCTCTCGTTTTCCTCTCCCCCACTTCACCCTTGCCGTTTTATTCGCCCTCTCTTTTCCGTTTGCCTTTTTCTTGCTTGTCTTGTCGTCATGGCTAGTCTTATATCTTCTCCGTTGTCTCCCGAGAATGAAGTTCCTAATTTTAAGCAAAGGGAGGGAGAAAATCTAAAAGATGCTTTGTATAGAATTTGCAATGCTCAAAATAGATCTACCAGGAAGCAATCTACTTCAGTTCTTCTCCGCATTTTTTACGTAGGTGCTAATCCTTGGTATAGATATATCCTTGATACCATTACCAGAGGGAATTTCTTGGGTAGCCACACTTTTGACTCTTATAATGCTATGATAGATTTATTTGGCTCACCACCTCTCTTGGTTAATGGAACTATGTTAACTTTGGAGCATGTAATGCAAAGACTTGAAATTATTGAAAATAAAGTTGCTACCATTGAGTTAATTGAAAATCTAGATAAAAAGATCCACAATTAAAATACCCAATATGGATCTAAGGTAGGACTAACTTTGAAAAATATTGAGGAGAAGGAACCCATAGTTAATGAGAGAATAAATCAAGATTCCATTAGAATCGATAAACTTGAGGGTATCATTACCAACTTGGGAACCGCTTTTTCTTCCGTAAAGAATACTCCAAGTCCTCCTACTAAAATTGCCAAGCTTATGTATGTTCCTAAAAATAAGGGTGAATCCTCTAGTAAGGAAACTGCGGATCTTAAATTTGTAAGTATTCATCCCGATCTTTTTGCTATCATTAAGGAACCATTTGCTACGAATGAGTTTTTCGATTTCGTGCCTAAAAGTTTGATAATTAATAAAAAGAAAGAAATTTCAAAGGAAGGTAGATGTATCATTGAAGAATTGCCTACCAAAGATGGCAATACCTAGATCTATCCTTGCTTATATGCCTAGCGAGGGGAGTTAAACGATAGCGCTTGTTGGGAGGCAACTCAATTTTATTTTTAGTTTTTTTCTTTTTCTTCTGTTTAGGAATAAACAATCCATCTACCTTCTGTTTAGATGTGGTTTTATGTTTTAGTTAGTGTTTGTGCCAAGTTAAACCTATAGGATCTTCTTGGATGATAGTTATTTGATCTTGCTGTAATTTCCAGAAACTTTATGTTCACGAAAACAATTGTTAAAAATCACCAGAACGTGATAAAATAGTGATTCCAATTGCTTCTGATCAATAAACAAATTTCCTAGGTCTTCATATTTTTGATGAATTTTTGGAATTCCAGAATTTTGTGTTAGTTACAGATTACTACAGACTGTTCTGTTTTTGACAGATTCTGTTTTTCGTGTGTTGTTTGCTGATGAATCTATGGCTAGTAAAATAGTTTATAAACCATAGAGAAGTTGGAATACAGTAGGTTTAACACCAATATAAATAAAGAATGAGTTCATTACAGTACCTTGAAGTGGTCTTTTGTTTTCTTTTAACTAGCAGACTCACGAGATTTACATTGAGTTTTGTGTTGTGAAGTTTTCATGTTTTGGGTGAAATCTTTTGATGGATTATGGAACAAGGAGTGGCAAGAGCCTAAGCTTGGGTATGCCCATGGCACCCCCAAGATAATCCAAGGGCACCAAAAAGTCAAAGCTTGGGGATGCCCCGGAAGGCATCCCCTCTTTCGTCTACTTCCATCGGTAACTTCACTTGGAGCTATATTTTTATTCACCACATGATATGTGTTTTGCTTGGAGCGTCTTGTATGATTTGATTCTTTGCTTTTTAGTTTACCACAATCATCCTTGATGTACACACCTTTTGAGAGAGCCATACATGAATTGGAATTTGTTAGAATACTCTATGTGCTTCACTTATATCTTTTGAGTTATATAGTTTTGCTCTAGTGCTTCACTTATATATTTTAGAGCATGGTAGTGGATTTGTTTTAAAGAAACTATTGATCTCTCATGCTTCACTTAGATTATTTTGGGAGTCTTAAATAGCATGGTAATTTGCTTAATAATAATAATATGCTTGGTATTCAAGATTTGTAAAACTTTCTTTTGAGTGCGTTGAATACTAAGAAAATTTTGATGCTTGATAAATGTTTTGAGATATGGAGGTGTTAATATCAAAGTTGTGCTAGTTGAGTAGTTGTGAATTTGAGAATTTCTTGTGTTGAAGTTTGCATGTCCCGTAGCATGCACGTATGGTAAACATTATGTAACAAATTTGAAACATGAGGTGTTATTTGATTGTCCTCCTTATGAGTGGCGGTCGGGGACGAGCGATGGTATTTTCCTACCAATCTATCCCCTAGGAGCATCTTGGCGTAGTACTTTGGTTTTTGATGGCTTGTAGATTTTTGCAATAAGTATGTGAATTCTTTATGACTAATGTTGAGTCCATGGATTATACGCACTCTCACCCTTCCATCATTGCTAGCCTCTTGATGCAGTGCATTGCCCTTTCTCACATTGAGAGTTGGTGCAAACTTAGCGGTGCATCCAAACCCCGTGATATGATACGCTCTTTCACACATAAACCTCCTTATATCTTCCTCAAAACAACCACCATACCTACCTATTATGGCATTTCCATAGCCATTCTGAGATATATTTCCATGCAACTTTCCACCATACCGTTCTTCAGGACACATTCATCATTGTCATATTGCTTAGCATGATCATGTAGTTGACATAGTATTTGTGGCAAAGCCACCATTCATAATTCTTTCATACATGTCACTCTTGATTCATTGCATATCCCGGTATACCGCCGGAGGCATTCATATAGAGTCATACTTTGTCTAGTATCGAGTTGTAATCATTGAGTTGTAAATAAATAGAAGTGTGATGATCATCATTTAATAGAGCATTGTCCCAATAAAAAAAGAGAAAGGCCAAAGAAAAAAAAAAGCCCCAAAAAAAAGGGGGCAATGCTACTATCCTTTTTTCCACACTTGTGCTTCAAAGTAGCACCATGATCTTCATGATAGAGAGTCTCTTGTTTTTTCACTTTCATATACTAGTGGGAATTTTTCATTATAGAACTTGGCTTGTATATTCCAACAACGGGCCTCCTCAAGTGCCCTAGGTCTTCGTGAGCAAGAAAGTTGGATGCACACCCACTTAGTTTCTTTTGTTGGGCTTTCATTCATTTATAGCTCTAGTGCATCAGTTGCATGGAAATCCCTACTCCTTGCATTAACATCAATCGATGGGCATCTCCATAGCCCATTGATTAGCCTCGTTGATGTGAGACTTTCTCCTTTTTGTCTTCTCCACATAACCCCCATCATCATATTCTATTCCACCCATAGTGCTATATCCATGGCTCACGCTCATGTATTGCGTGAAGGTTTATAAAGTTTGAGATTACTAAAGTATGAAACAATTGCTTGGCTTGTCATCGGGGTTGTGCATGATGAGAGCATTCTTGTGTGACAAAAATGGAGCATGACTAAACTATATGATTTTGTAGGGATGAACTTTTCTTGGCCATGTTATTTTGAGAAGACATAATTGCTTAGTTAGTATGCTTGAAGTATTATTATTTTTACGTCAATATTAAAATTTTGTCTTGAATCTTTCGGATCTGAATATTCATACCACAATTAAGAAAAAATACATTGAAATTATGCCAAGTAGCACTCCGCATCAAAAATTCTTTTTTATCATTTACCTACTCGACGACGAGCAGGAATTAAGCTTCGGGATGCGTGATACGTCTCCAACGTATCTATAATTTTTTATTGCTCCATGCTATATTATTTACTGTTTTGGACCATATTGGGCTTTATTTTCCACTTTTATATTATTTTTGGGACTAACCTATTAACTTGGAGGCCCGAAATTCTTGCTTTTTGCCAATTTCAGTGTTTCGAAGAAACGGAATATCAAACGGAGTCCAAACGGAATGAAACCTTCGGGAACGTGATTTTCTCACCGAATATGATCCAGGAGACTTGGACCCCACGTCAAGACAGAAGGGAGGCGACCACGATGGTGGGGGGCGCGCCCACACCCTAGGGTGCGCCCCCTGCCTCGTGGGCCCCCCTTTGCTCCACCGACGTACTCCTTCCTCCTATATATACCTACGTACCCCCAAACAATCGAATCACGGAGCCAAAACCTAATTCCACCGCCGCAACCTTCTCAGATCCACGAGATCCCATCTTGGGGCTCCTGTTCGAGTTCATGGGAAGGGGAATCCACCACGGAGGGCTTCTACATCAACATCATAGCCTCTCCAATGAAGTGTTAGTAGTTTACCTCAGACCTTCGGGTCCATAGTTAGTAGCTAGATGGCTTCTTCTCTCTTTTTGGATCTCAATACAATGTTCTCCCTCTCTCGTGGAGATCTATTCGATGTAATCTTCTTTTTGCGGTGTGTTTGTTGAGATCGATGAATTGTGGGTTTATGATCAAGTCTATCTATGAACAATATTTGAATCTTCTCTGAATTCTTTTATGTATGATTGGCTATCTTTTGCAAGTCTCTTCGGATTATCAGTTTGGTTTGGCCTACTAGATTGGTTTTTCTTGCAATGGGAGAAGTGCTTAGCTTTGGGTTCAATCTTGCGGTGTCCTTTCCGGTGTGATGGGGGCAGCAAGGCACGTATTGTACTGTTGCCATAGAGGATAACAAGATGGGGTTTTTATCATATTGCATGAATTTATCCCTCTACATCATGTCATCTTGCTTAAGGCGTTACTCTGTTTTCTTGAACTTAATACTCTAGATGCATCTTTGGATAGCGGTCGATGAGTGGAGTAATAGTAGTAGATGCACGGTGAGTCGGTCTACTTGTCTCGGACGTGATGCCTATATGCATGATCATACCTAGATATTCTCATAACTATGCTCAATTCTATCAACTGCTCAACAGTAATTCGTTCACCCACCGTAAAATACTTATGCTCTTGAGAGAAGCCACTATTGAAACCTATGGCCCCCGGGTCTATCTTTATCATATTAATCTCCCAACACTTTATTATTGCTTTTACTTTTTACTTTGTTTTTATTTTACTTTGCATATTTATACCAAAAATACCAAAAATATTATCTATCATCTCTATCAGATCTCACTCTCGTAAGTGACCGTGAAGGGATTGACAACGCCTAATCGCGTTGGTTGCGTGGAGCTATTTGTTTTGTGTAGGTACGAGGGACTCTCGCGTAGCCTCCTACTGGATTGATATCTTGGTTCTCAAAAACTGAGGGAAATACTTACTCTACTTTGCTGCATCACCCTTTCCTCTTCAAGGAAATCCAACGCAGTGCTCAAGAGGTAGCAAGAAGCAACGTAACGCAAATCATTGATAGAGAACTTAGGCATTGAAGAATATGCATTTCTCTTCACAGGAGGAGTGTAGTACTCATAAGAATATGCACAGAAATTCTTAGCAGTTTTGTGCAGATAGTGATTTGAAGAATAATGCAGATATTCATCAGATCTCTGTCTGTTTCCTTGCATAGAAGTGTTAGTATGAGCATGAGTTGGTCTGCGTCCATTTGACGACTTTGGTCCAGGTGAAGAATTTTCCCTGGGGTTATTTATTTTCTTCAGTGGTGTCAAGAAGACATTCACTTGAAGATCTTGAAGAACACTTTTGGGCACCCAGATTTTCTTCACTGAGGGACCATTCCGGCAATTAGTACCAACAAACCTAGCAAATACTTCACCGTTCTGATTTTTGAACAACTTATAGTTGGAGTCAAGTGACTCATTAGAAGACTGTGTAGTATCACAATTGTAGCCAGATAGAGTGGATGGATCAAGTGGAGGTCCTTTTGGGGCAACCCATGTGGTTTTGGGATACTGCTCAGGTTTCCAATAAGATTCATCAGCATTCGGCTTTGTCTCAAAAGAAATACCCTCTTTGCTAGGGTTTTTGCTCAAAATCCGCTTCTTGAGCACATCACAAAGAGTTTGGTGCCCTTTGAGGCTTTTATACATGCATGTGACGTACAATTCCTTCAGACCTGCATTTTCGTCGGTAACATTTGTGGTCTCCTCAGATGAGGGGATTGAAACCACAGAGACATTTGAAGATATAGCAGCAGTTGAAGCATTTGAACATTCAGCTGAAGAGTTTGCATTCTCATGTTCATGGCATTTTAAGCATGGAGCAACAAATTCTTCCTAAGCGGTGTTAATCTGTTGAGTGAGTAATGAATCGTTGTCTTTCTGAAGATCATCATAAGACACTCTCAGCTTCTCGAGTTCTTGCTTCCTTTGAAGAAATTCATAGGACAGCTTCTCGTGTGTGGCTGAGAGGGCCACATGACAACTTTCAAGTTTGTCATATTGTGACTTTAGGCGTCTGAGGTCTTCAGACAAACCTTGACCACGATACATTTCCTCATCTAACAGATCATCATTTTTGTCTAGCAATTTTTGAATCTTTTCCATAGCATTTTGTTGTTTAGTTACAACTTTAGCAAGTTTCACATTTAGAGTCATCATCATCACTTGAATTATTAAAGTAAGCTTCTCGTGAGGTTACCTTGGCACCTCTTGCCATGAAGCAATAGGTGGGAGTGAAGTCATCAGCACATTCTCCGGAGTTGGTCGAGTCACGTTTTTCTTCATGATCGAAGATGGACTTGCTGACGAACTCAGTAGCTAGGGCCAAGCTTGCAACCCCAGAGTCGGACTCCTCCTGAGATTCCTCAGCTTCCTCAGATTCTTCCTAAGAATCCATTTCCTTCCCAATGAAAGTGTGCACTCTGCCGGAGGTGCTTTCTTCTTTGACGAGGATTTTCATGAAGACTTTGATGACTTCTTCTTCTTGTCATCAGAGTCGTCATCCTTGCTAGACGTTTTTCTTCTTTGAGCCATTTTTCATAGGGGGCAATCAGCGATGTAATGGCCTACCTTTTTGCATTTGTGACAAGCTCTTTTGTCGTAGTCTCGAGCAGAAGATTCAATGTTCTTCGAATCATACTTTGAAGACTTTCTGAAGTGTTTTATCTTGGAGAACTTTTGGAACTTCCTCACAAGCATAGCCAGTTCTCAGCCAATTTCCTCAGCATCATCAATACTGCATTCAGACACTTCTTCTTCTTCAGATGAATAAATTGCCTTGGCTTTAGCCTTTGCCTTCAGAGCATGAGGTCGTCCCTAGCCGGGACCATACATATCTCTCTTCTCAGCTTGCTGAAATTAATGAGTATTGAGCCTCTCAAGGATATCAGCAGGATCAAGTGACTTGTAATTAAGAAGCTCTTGAATCACTAGGGCCAAGGTGTCAAAGGAGTTGTCAAGAGACCTCAACAATTTCTTCACCACCTCCTGGTCAGTGATGTCAGCGGAACCTAGTGCTTGTAGCTCATTGGCGATATTAGTGAGGCGATCGAAAGTTTGTTGAACATTTCCATTATCAAGCCTCTTAAAGCAATTGAAGAGATTTCGAAGTACATCAACTTGAGAGTCATGTTGAGTGGAAACTCCCTCATTGACCTTGGAGAGCCTATCCTAGATCAGCTTTGATGTTTCAAGTGCACTCACTCTGCCGTACTGTCCTTTGTTGATATGTCCACATATGATGTTCTTCGCTTGAGAATCAAGTTGCTTGAATCTATTCACATCAACGGCATTGATGCTAGGAGAAATAGTGGGAACGCTATTCTCAACGACAAACTAGAGATCGTTGCCAATTGCCTCAACATGCATGCGCATCTTGTTCTTCCAGTAAGGATAGTCTGTGACATCGAAGATGGGGCACATAGCAGGAAACCTTGATCATACCTGCGGTTGACATAACTAAAACTCCAGGTGGTTAAACCAAAAATCATACAGAACAAGGGAGTACCTTGCTCTGATACCAATTGAAACCGTAGGTTATCTCCCAAAGGGGGGTGAATGGGAGATTTTTAGAAATTCGTCAAACTCTGAATAATTTGACAAAGATCAGAGTGAAGAAATAGAAATGCAAGGGAAACTAAGTCATCACAAAATAAAAGTACATGCAATCAGGATACGTAAGAGTGAAGAACATGCAACCGTACAATCATACAAGTATGACGAATATGAACTCAGGAAATGAAAGATAGCATGGTGAAATTCTTCAGTTCAGATTCGTCAGAGGATAGATAACAAATTCTTCAACAACAGAATAATGTAAGGGAGGGTGAGGAATTTGGAACCAGGTTGATCAGTGAAGACAGTGCAATTTGGTAGACCATTTCCAGTTGTTCTATCAATTGTACATCTGGTTGAGGTGGCTAAGTCACAACTCATAGGACACACAGTCTTCACCATATTCCCCTTGAGCTATGGTCACTTAGTCCTTGCCCAATCACTTGTGGTAAGTCTTCAAGGTAGACTTCCAAAACCTTCACAGATTTGTTCACCGGCACACCACAACTCTTGGTGTACTCAGAATTTGACACCTAACCATCTGGAAAAATGACAATCTTCAGAGGTAACAGGGGTCGGATCACACAGATCAATCTCTTCAGTGATGCTCAATCACTTTGGCTCTGGGTTTTTCCTCACTTAGGATTCTCTCAAAGTTGTCAGAGGATGGGTTGCTCCCAAATGACAAGCGTCAAGTTCTCTCGAAGCAGCCAACCAACAAGTGGTTGTGGGGGGGGGGGGGCCACTATTTATAGTGAGGGGGCAACCAACATGAATTGTCATAAATGCCCTTCTCTGATTGGATGGTTGTCAGGATAAGGACCCACTCAATAGTTGGTTCGCGGCACAGCAACGGTTGGAATTTGAACTCTGAAATTCGCCAGGGCACACAATTTCCTCATGGTAGGTAGATTGCACTGGCGAACTCCTAACTCCTCAGCCTGCCCAAATTCCCCAGCGACCAGATGAACTTCGTCACTGTAGTTGGCAAATGCATCAACTGTTGATACGTCTCCAACGTATCTATAATTTATGAAGTATGCATGCCATGTTTACAACAATTTTATATGGTCTTGGTATGATTTGCATGGAACTAACCCGGACTGACGTTGTTTTCAGCAGAACTACCGTGTTGTTGTTTTCGTGCAGAAATAAAAGTTCTCGGAATTGGACGAAACTTTTTGATGATTTTTTTGGAAGAAAAGAAAAATATTGGAGCAAAGAACCACTAGAGGGGGGCCCTGCTGCCCACAAGGCACCAGGGCACGCCACCCCCTATGGTGTGCCCTGGTGAGTAGTGGGGCCCCTGAGGCCCATCTTTGCATGAAACCCGACGCCAAAAAATCCTATAAATGCAGAAACCCCCAGAAATAACCCTAGATCAGAAGTTCCGCCGCAGCAAGCCTCTATAGCCACGAAAAACCAATCTAGACCCTGTTCTGGCACCCTGCCAGAGGGGGAAATCATCACTGGAGGCCATCTTCTTCATCCTGGTGGCCACCATGATGAGGAGGGAGTAGTCCACCCTCAGGGCTGAGTGTTTATACTAGTAGCTATGTGTTTGATCTCTCTCTCTCTCTTGTGTTCTTGATTTGGCACAATCTTGATGTATAGCGAGCTTTGGTAATATAGTTGGATCATATGGTGTGTTCCCCTCTCTATCATGTTGTGATGAATTGAGTTTTACTCTTTCAGATTTCGTTATTATCAGATTGAATACTTTTTTATGGATTTAAGAGCACTTGATGTATGTCTTGCTATGAATACCCGTGGTGACAATGGGGTATCATATTGATTCACTTCATATATGTTTTGGCACTCAACTCGTGGATTCCCGAGGTGACATTGGGGTAATCTGTGCATAGAGGTTGATGCATGCTTTCATCCTTGTTTCTCCGGTAGAAATCTTGGGGCACTCTTTGAGGTTCTTTGTGTTGGATTGAGTATTATGAATTTGAAATTGTTTGATGCTGGAAGGATCGAGAAGAGGTGTCTAGAGGGGGGACCCTCAACAAGCAAAAGTGGCAGTTTTTAAGTTCTTCTAGTTAAGGTGGAGTTTTAGCACAAGTTTAAGCATTCACAATACATTTCAAGCAAGCATGGCAAGAGTATGAGCAGCGGAAAGAGTAAAGCATGCTAACTGCAAGAAAGTAAAGGGATGGGATTGGAGTGTGCAAACGCAATGAAGACACGGAGATTTTTGGTGTGGTTCCGATAGGTGGTGCTATCGTACGTCCACGTTGATGGAGACTTCAAACCACGAAGGGTAATGGTTGCACGAGTCCACAAAGGGCTCCACCCACGAAGGCTCCACGAAGAAGCAACCTTGCCTATCCCACCATGGCCATCGCCCACGAAGGAGTTGCCTCACTCGGGTGGATCTTCATGAAGTAGGCAATCTCGTTGCCCTTACAAAGTCCTGGGTTGTAACATCCCAAAATTCTAAATTTTGGAATGTTATATTAAATAGATAGTTTCGATTGTTTGCTTGATTGATTGTGTGAAATTGAGTGAAATTCGAAACTTTTTGAATGTTAAATGAGAGGGAATAAAAGGACTTTCCCAAACTTTCATTTTGCATTTTTAAATTTAAATTATTTTCACCACAAAACCCTGGAGAGAAGATGACATGAATTATTCCATTTAACTAAACGAAAAAAGGGTTTTTGAAAATATTTGAATTTCATTTGCAGCTATTTCAAATTCAGAAACTTTAAGTAACTCAATGATTTTCATGAGAGAAGATAAAATGATTTCTTCAAACATATGAAATATGAGTTGGAAGTTTAAAAGGAACAAATTTAAAAGTCCTTTTGAAATTATTTTTCAATTTGGAGTTATTTGGATTTTTATTCAAATTATTTTTCTCCAAAATAAAATATACGTAAATTAGGGTAAAATGATTCCCTACAATAGAAAATTGGAGAAAAATAAATTTGAATTCATTTTGGTATTTTAAAAATGATTTTTATGGGATTTTATTGTAGTAGTAGCACTCTTTGCTTTATTTGAATTTTTGAGTATTTTATTTGATGCCAGAAAAATGTTCATGTTGTAGAAAATGTTTTTCTGAAAATTGTGATATATTATACGCCTATATAATATTTTCTTTTGTTTTTATTATTTCTTTCTTTGTCTGCTTTTTTTAAAGCCCTTCCCGCCGAACCAGGCCGGCCCAGCCAATCGGGCCAGGTCAGCCGCAGCCTAGCCGAGCCCCGCGCCCATCCCCGCAGGTCTCCGGCGCCCGCACGTCGCCGGATGACGCCGGACGACGCCGCGGACTCCTCCACCGCCTCGCCTTGCCCCTCCTGCAAGCCTCTCCGGCCCTCCCCTTTATATAGCCCGGACCCCGCCGTTGCCGCCTCTGGTCCTCCCCTCGCGCCGCCGCCCCATGCCCGATCCGCCGCCACCGCCCCGCTAGCTCCGTCGTCGGTCGCTGCCATTGCCACGGCGCGCTCGGCCATTGCGCCGCCGCCATCGCCCTTCGCCGCCTCCCTCGCCGGATCCCGCCGCTGCCGATGCTCGCCGCCATCTCGCCGGGAGCCGTCGCCGCCAGTTTATTCGCCCCGAGCCAGTAAAGCCGATAAAACTGCCCGGTTTTATTTTATTTAGTCGGTTTATCTTCCAGATCGGTTTTTTCTTAAATAAACAGTTTCGTTTTTGTTATTTAACGAATGCTTTTCGTTTAGTTAGTTTCAGTGAACAGTTTTCGTTCGTTACCAATCGGAAACGAACGTTCGTTATTTTATCTTTTCTTTTTATTTTCTGTTTTAATTTCGGTCAGGGACCTAGATGTAATTATCTTCTCTTACCGATTAGTCCCTGATCTTCAATCTATCACAACTTTTTGCTCGTTTGTCCGAATCCAACGAAACCAATGCCCACTTATTCGTTATGATTTCCTCTATCAAGTAAAGCGACTTAAACATATTTTTGAAAGTTTTAAAATTTGAATTCAAACAGATTTGTATTTGAACTTCGTTTGATCGTAACTCGAGTTTTATAACTCCGTTTGAGTTGATTCTTTTTGCAAATCGAAGCTCTTGACCTAAACTTTCTGATAAGGCCAAATCCACATAATTTTGGTACTGTTAGAAATTGTTTTATGTTGCAAGAGTTATTGGTTTGGTTTTGATGTTTTCCGAATTGTTTCTTCATTCTTTCCGGTCTTTTGAGTAATTGCTTATGTGTGGTTACTATTGCTTGCTTACGATAGATTGACCGCAGTGTGACGAGTAGAACTATCAGGAGTTATGAGTGTGAATCATCTTCATCAACAGTACATGCAAGTTCACACTTTGATCATATCCCCTTCATACCCAGTTTTTATGCATTAGTTTCAACCCTCAAACATTGCATGAGTAGGATTGATAACATGTGGGTATTGGGAAGTAGTTGATGAGGTAGGAACCTATTATCCTGCATTCAAACCTTGGGAGTTACTTCTACGTTATGCTTACTGCTATGATATGCTCGTAGACGTGGATTGGTTGAGTGTATTCATGACAGATGTGAGAGTTATCATTAAGGGTTACAATAAGGTGGCTACTTTAATACACATCTGGGTGGAATGGTAGGGGCACCCTGGAGCACCCACTGGTTTGCTCGGGCACCTGGAGAACCCAGTGCTTGCCCAAGGGGATCCCGGAGGACCCGTGTGATTACCCTATGGAATGCCACCCAGGCTCAAAGGGATCATAAGATTGTTCATGCTAGAAACTTCCGTGTGCAGCCACAAGCTATTATGGGCTCTAGCATAGTTGAGTATGTTGCATGACCTCTTCTAGTGGTAGGCTAGCAGATGTAGGGGATGTAGGTTGGTACTGTTTACCCGGGGTTAGAGTTAATGCTTCTGAAAGACTGTGTCTCGGTCATCCGTTTCTCAAACACCATGAAGTGCGAGAAATCCAACGGAGGAGATCGAGTCTTGTGGGGAAAAGTGCGCATACCTCTGCAGAGTGTACAAACTAATCATGATTAGTTGTGTCCCCGGTTATGGACATCTTGAGTCTCTGGTATTTTGATTATCATATTGATCTCATCACTCTAAATTAATTTTGTTGGGTTGTTAACTTTTAATTGGGATTGAGTTGGGGATATACCTTCTCAATATTTTCAAATAACTTTGTAGTTAAATAAAATATATTCCTTTGAAGTAGGGAAATTTTTGGCTTTATGCAAAAATTTAAACTTGGAGCCTCCACCAGCCAAATATGCATGTAGTGATAGCCATTATTCATCATTGTTCTATGGTGTGAATTTGCCAGTACATTCAATGTACTGACCCTTTGTGGCTGCAACGTCTCATGTTGCAGAATCTTACGACGAGTAAGTGATACATTAGGGTTACGATTTCTACACTCAACTTTGTCGTTGGTGTTGATGGGAATCCACAACCTTGTTGTTACTTCCGCTATTTGGATTGAGGTAATAGTATTTATGTTACTTTATACATGTGATTTACCTCTGTTATAAATCCTCGAAATCTTGTGTGTGTGTCAGCATACCGATCCAGGGATGACACTTAAGCACAGAGACTTGACCGTCTGAGGCCGGATCACTACAAGATGGTATCAGAGCACATGTTGACTGTAGGACGTGACCCCTAGAAACTCGCAAGCCCATAGGAAAGATTTTTTTCTAAAACTTCATTTTTAAAAAGATCTTTTACGTCTCTTCTCTTCTGAGCTTATTCAAATATTCCCTTTTAGTGAGACCATACCCCTTTCCCCTTTTGACCACAAAGATTCGGCTGATGAGACTACTCCAAGAAAGACAAGATGTCGGACAACTAAGACCACTTCGGAATGAAGTGGATTTTACCATGCATTATGATAATGGAAACTACAACGGTTGAAGACTCTGAAGACTAGGAAAAATTGAAGGCTCTGTAGAATTTCTAGATTGGTATGACCTATGAAGGCTACCCTTATGGAATTTATCAGACTATGGAAGCTGTCAATACCCGAGATCAAGGTGTATCGGAGAAAGACCGGAACATGGAGCATTAGAACTCAAAGTTTTGTTAAGAAAACCCTAAAGGACAGGAGATATCAACTATGGAATGATAGCTCATGGCAGCGACATGGGCATAAACACGGCTAACCATGATGTTATCGCCCGCTTAAGCTATTGTCACCGTGCTGAGTTAAGCATGCATTTCTTTGGAAGGATTGGATGGTAGAAGGCTGATGGGGCATCTGTTAGCAAAGTGTGCAGTTTTAACCTTAGCTGGTGTATCACCAGGATCTGGAGTATTACATAAAGAAATTTTAGATGGACCTGCAGGAAGCCGTATTTGACGAGAAAGCATTTCGTGAAGAACTTAGGACCCAGAAGTTGAAAGTAGCCGAGCAGGAGGAGTAAAACCTCAAGATACTGGAAATTCGTCGGGAACTGAAGGACAGTAGGACCATCATTCATGCCAAGGATGCTGAAAACCTAGAAGTTTGGAATGCAGCTCTAGAATACTAAGGGACGTCTCGAGAGACCTCGCGTCAATAGAGATGATCTGGAAAAAGAACTTAAGAAGGACAAGCACGATCGAAAGAAGCCATCAGAGACATGAACAAGACTTGAAGAGTTTGGCAACGTTGACATTTAGAAGACCAAATCCCTGTTATATACTTACGTTAGAAGCAGCGTTTGTGAGCTGTCATTTGTTTGATGTTTTCCGACAGCCACAAATAAAATATGTCTTTTCAAAACTATTGTTTGCATTGTGTGTATCCCTTTCTATCTCTCTTATTCCACCCCAAACCCATGGACCCAATAGAGCATGAATGGAGATGAGCTTATATTTTCTGGACCGATGAGACAATTGGAGACAGACCAAAGGATTCAGAACATGGAGGATCATATGGAGAATAACACTATAGCCAGACAGGATATGACCCAGCATGCTCTTCAGTGCTTTGAAAGAGGTGCTGCTACTTGGTGGAGGATGTACCAAACCATCAATGGATGGCAAGGAGTAACCACTTGGAAAAAAATTAAGTTGACTCTGCTAAAATCTCGGCTTGTGTCCCAGGAATTGAAGCCTTATGGAAATGAGATGAAGAGACCATGTGCATGCAAGCTCTGTGGAGAAATAGGACAGAGCCATAAGGAACACAAGGATGAATGCCCTAATTGTGAAGGAAGTCACCCAGCTGAAGAATGCCCAACTAGGCAGATCACTTGTTTCTTGTGAAGGGACTACCCACTACCCTGCTTAGTGTCACATTTACCCTATAGTACAAAGAACCATCCAGCGGAAGAAAGAAGAAATGAAAGGATCCCTCATGGAAATTTTAGAAGAACTAGTGACAGAGGAAAAGGTGGAGGACACACCCAAAGAGGACCCAATTAAACCCTGCACCAAGTCGTGCTATTCATGTGGAGAAGAAGGACACATCTCCTAGAATTGTATGAATGGGGATCTAGTATAATTCCCGACGGGGGAAGTAGAGTATGACCCACAGGAAATAGAAGCACTGTTTGGAACATAAAAGTCCAGGAAGAGAAGTAGATTGGATTCCAGGAAGGATCTGAGTCATATCACCTGTTATAAGTGCAAGGAGTTAGGGCACTACCTTAGCAGTTGCCCAAAAAGGAAGCCGAGGACCCAAGGAGGCTATGTAATCACAAGGAAACCATGAGACTTGTCAGAAGTAATATGTGTCTACTGAAATGAAGCAGGGCACTTTGCCAGAGATTGTCCCAAAGAGAAGGAGACTTGGGATAAATAGTTGAGTTGCAACAAAAGAAGTAATAGTAGTTGTAGAGGGAACATTTCTCTTATATTGAGGTGTTGAGTTGAGGCATGTAATGGAAGTGCAGGAGATTGTAATAATTTGAGAATCAATAAAGTTAGCATCATTGGTACTGATATGGATTTTATGAGTTGTTACTCTATGATGAAAGATTGTTGACCATTTTTGAGGATACGAGAAATATGTCTATGGAAGACTTTGTGCATTTTAAGGGTGGTAGTACCCTGTGAGGAGATTTGACCCCTGGAAAGGATAATGATGTTCCACGGAGTGGACTTCATAAGTATAGGTTTTATCTTGGTATGTGGGATACCCAAGAATATGAGGGAGAAAGAACTATTGGATATAAAGGAGATATGATGTTGGTAATATGGAGCAATGGTGACTCTATGATGAGTTTGAGTAAATCACGTCTTAGTACCAATATAAGGAAGAGAGATAGTACAATTGGATGGAATTAAGAATGCTAGAAGTTGGATGTTGGAAAATGATCAGTTGCCCCAATGATGAGTTCAAGGTTTACTAGTGATGAGATGGGCCATAACCCACACGCCCCAGGACCTGCCAAGAAGCAAGCACACTCTTGCTAAAGGAAAAACCCTGGAAGAAGTTACGTTTTTCGACAGACGATCTTATAGGAGTTTACGCAAAACTTGAGAGTGGTGAAGGAACGTTAGATGTTTGTTTAGCTTGCAGAATCAATGGATTTATCCGAACCCAGTTTGTCGACAAGAGAAATTCTGCAATACTTGTGAGGATGACCGAGTGTTAGAATGCGAGATTCTCTAAACCATATACAAGATAATGATTTGGGTGCGGGATGGATTGATCACCATACCGACTTACTATTATTATTCGCCTTGCTATATGGGATGGTAAATCTGAGTGACTTACCTATAGTAGAGAGACGACGATCAAAACCTTGTTTAAACCTTAGAATGGTATGATCATTTTCCCTTGTACAAGGCAGCGGTTGCCAATCGTAGGACATACGGTGAGAATGAAGCCCAGACCCATTTCCTGCAGGAGAAGCCATAAAATTGATGACCACCATGAGATATCGATAGTAGTTTAGTATTGGCGCCAGACCCGTCAGCTATGATGACCCAGTCATGGAAGAACCTTACCAAAGATTAAGGGACACGGAATTGAGGTAAAGGTTATGCCACTACCGGAAGAGCCAGAGAAGGAATTTTCCCGAGAATCTGAGAAGACCAACACTGTCAAGAATAGGGATGGAGCATATGAGTATTGATGGGACCGTAACAATGCTTCTAAGGGTGGTAGCACCCCAGACCCCAGAGACGATCGATGGATTTTGAGAAGACCCCCAAACCTAACCTATTTCTTGCTAGCCTCTCCGAATTTCGAGGACGAGATTCATTTTAAGGGTGGTAGGTTTGTAACATCCCAAAATTCTAAATTTTGGAATGTTATATTAAATAGATAGTTTTGATTGTTTGCTTGATTGATTGTGTGAAATTGAGTGAAATTCGAAACTTTTTGAAAGTTAAATGAGTGGGAATAAAAGGACTTTCCCAAACTTTCATTTTGCATTTTTAAATTAAAATTCTTTTCATCACAAAACCCTGGAGAGAAGATGACATGACTTCTTCCATTTAATTAAATGAAAAAAGGGTTTTTGGAAATATTTAAATTTCATTTGGAGCTATTTCAAATTCAGAAACTTTAAGCAAATCAATGATTTTCATGAGAGAGGATAAAATGACTTCTTCAAACATATGAAATATGAGTTGGAAGTTTAAAAGGAACAAATTTAAAAGTCCTTTTGAAATTATTTTTCAATTTGGAGTTATTTTGATTTTTATTCAAGTTATTTTTCTTCAAAAATAAAATACGGAAACTAGGGTAAAATGATTCCCTACAACAGAAAATTGGAGAAAAATAAATTTGAATTCATTTTGGTATTTTAAAAATGATTTTTATGGGATTTTATTGTAGCAGTAGCACTCTTTGCTTTATTTGAAATTTTGAGTGTTTTATTTGATGGCAGAAAAATGTTCATGTTGTAGAAAATATTTTTCTGAAATTTTTGATATATTATATGCCTATATAATATTTTCTTTTGTTTTTATTATTTCTTTCTCTATCTGTTTTTAAAAAAACCTTTCCGCCGAACCGGGCCAGGCCAGCCGCGGCCCAGCCGAGCCCCGCCCGTCCCTGCAGGTCTCCGGTGCCCACACGTTGCCGGACGACGCCGTAGCCGCCGCGGACTCCTCCACCGCCTCGCCTTGCCCCTCCCGCAAGCCTCTCCGGCCCTCCCCTTTATATAGCCCGAACCCCGCCGTCGCCGCCTCTGCTCCTCCCCTCACGCCGCCGCCCCGCTAGCTCCACCGCCGCTCGCTGCCCCGCGCCGCATCACCCAGCCGTCGCCGCCTCCCTCGCCGGATCCCACCGCTGTCACCGCCGCTGCCGCCACCGGTTTATTCGCCCTGAGCCGGTAAAGCCGAAAAAACCGCCCGATTTTATTTATTTAGTCGGTTTATCTTCCAGATCTGTCGGTGTACTAGAGTAGGGGTATCCTAGTATCCCGTGCACTGCACGGACAAAGCAGACTCATGCGCAGGTTTGCCTCGTCACCGCCAAGATCCTCCGTGGCTCCTTTGGAGCCATTCAAGAACAAAGTATTTGATTAAGAAGACAAGGCCCCGCAAGAGGAGCTTGCCGGAAGGCCACTCAAGGCATGCAGAAGACAAGGCCCCGCAAGAGGAGCTTGCCGAAGGCTCGGAATGCGACAAGCCTCCGGACGCGACAAGGATTCGTAGCGGCAAAGGCGCTTGCCGCGGCAAGCAACCTCTCTCCATCTCCGCTCCAGCTCATCCAGAACGTGTCGCCATGGGACCATTCCATGCGCTGCGTGTCGAGAGGTCAGGCAACCAGCAGAGAGCAGCGATAAGCGGCGCCGACAAGCTTGCCATCGTGGCGAAGCGGTGGCGCACTGACGGTCTCTGTTGCACTGTTTGGGCGACACTGACGGGCATTTATTGCTTTTGTCCCTTGCCGTCAGAGTTAGGTATTTTGCACTATACACTGTTCGAGTAGGTGTACCAACTCCTGTTTTTACATTTGTACCATCGCCTATGTTGCCACCTGTCGAAGACCCCTTGAGCATATAAAAGGAGGCCCATGCGCAACATAGAAGGGGTTCGAGGTTCGGTTCATTCGACTCACTAGAGACCAGATACGCTCACGCTAGGTTTTGTAGCTCGCATCGCTCCCTAGCAATCGCTCCCTAGCAAGAACACAATACATCAAACAAGCAGCAGTAGGAGTTTTATCTCTCCGGAGAGCTCCGAAGCTGGGTAAGCTGCTCGTGTGCCTCACCTCGATCCGCTCTTCGTGAGATCTACGCCCCCCTCCGAACCACAAAGGGGCCTGGTCCGCCGGCCCCATAGGTGTCCGTGGGTACGATCAGCCTCCCATAATACTATGGACCAGGCACCGCTCGAGAAAGTTTCGCCTCATCGGGAAGCAAGAGACAGAAAAGCTAAGTTGCCAAAGTTTGAGCAATCAATTTTTAAATTTTTAAGTTATCTTCCTCGAACGATAGTACTTTGTATGGAAAACTCATGCGCAGAGGAACCAACTCGCCACTAGTCGCCCTTACTTTGTTTCGAGTCCGCTCAACAACTTAAGTGAGCTGCGGCTAGTCGCGACAAGGTTGCTTGTCGAGGCGGCATCGCCAAAGAAGTTGCCGACGTTCGCACTCAGCCGCAAAGGTGCCCGCACCGACAAGTCCCCCAATTGCGTAGGGCAGAAACGTGCAAAGGAAGGAATCAAGTAGAGGAAATAACGTTGCATTGATCGCCTAAGATAGAGTATATTACAAAATAACTTGTCGCTGATCTAACAAGTGTTCTAAACATGATCAGCAGTGACAAGGGAAAGATAAAATTGGCGGCCTAGTCTACGCGGTCGCCATCAATCCGCTTGATCTTGTTCACCTTGTCCACAATGGGTGCGACAAGGGCTTTGAGCTCCTCCACGTTGGCATCCGCGGCAAGGATCTGAGGACGCCGTTAAGGTTGAGGCCCGGATTGCGGAAGGCCACCTTTATCAACACCTTCTCGAGGGCTCCTGCGCAGATCTGGCGTGATTCCTCGGCCAGCTGCTTTGGGACCTCTTCTCGGAGTCGCTAGAGACCCGTCACCATGCCTTTGAAGAATAAACTGAGTTTGGCGCTGGGTTGGAGATGCTCATCGGAGGAGTATGCAAGGTCCGCCATCCCCAGCTCCATCAGCTCGTTGTGGATGTCGGCGGCGGTGTCCACAAGACCTTCAGTCTAGTGCTCCAAGCTCTCCCTCAAGGCGCTCTGGGTGGAGGCAACATTCACTAGCAGCTCCTCCTTGGCCTTGATCGTCTCCAACAAGCCCACCTCCCGCTCAAGCGCCGTCCCAACGCGTCTGCGACAGAGTGGTCGCCTTCAGCTCAAGATCCGCCTTGGAATCTTTGGCGGCGTCGAGCTCCTTGCCCCTATCAGTGAGACGACTCTGCAGCTCGCCAAGAGTGTAGGCGTCCTTCTCGCGCTCGTGCTTGAGCGCGGCAAGCTCTTCGCCGCTCTTCTTGAGGCTGGCCTCCAGCTGTGCCACCTTCGCCTTCAACTCTTCCTTGGCGGCCTCGGCTGCGGCAAAGATCCTTCGCCTTCCTTAAGCGCCCCTCCAGTGACTCCTCGCTGCAAGGTCTTCTTCGTGGCTGTCCAGTTGACCTTCCGCTGCGCTAGCTCGCTTTCTGCTGAAGAGCTTCTCGGCAGCCACCGCTGCTCCTCCTCATGCGGCCTTCTCAAGGATGAAGGCCGTGCGCTCTTCCGCAAGTTGCCCCGCTTACGCTACGTCGTGGAGAGTTTCTTGGTTGGCGCTCAAAGCTCTTCTGGCGCTTCTCCATGTCCGCCTCGCCTCGCGACAAGTGCTTCCTGACTCCAACTTGGCTTGCCGGGCGCCAGAGCGACAACAGCTTCTTCAAGGTTGCTCCTCCTCGAACTTGCTCTTGCTGCTGCTTGGCGTCCACCAGCGTCACCAAGCGAGGCGAGTAGCTCGCCGTCGAAGGTCTCTCCTTCGACCGCGCCCTAGAGCTCGGTTTCGGGGAGTTTGATGAAGACACCCTCGCCGGCCTTCGTGTAGGCGCCGGCTGAGCTCCTCGAACTGGCTAGCAGCGGTGGGGAGTCGGTCGGTGTAGCGCTGACGCTCCTGCGGCCTCGGGGCCGTCGGTCACGATCGCCCGACCCCTCGCCAGCTTCTGCGTCGGCGGCCTCGGTGGCCTTCTCGCCAACAGGCTCGTCGGCGACGGCCTCTTCTTCCACAGCAACGACCTCTTCTTCCACGACGGCGGCCTCGTCGATGTTGCCGCACGCTTCCTCCTCGCCGGCAGCCTCGACCTCCATCGGCTCTGCGTCAGACAAAGAAAGAGCAGTCAAGCAAATATTCGAAAAGAAAAACAAAAGAAAGCAAGCCCGAGGGAAATTTTCGTGTAAGGAAATTACCTGCAACGGGATCCGCAGCCATGGCCTCGACCACTGGAGGGTCACTGGCGCTGTCCCTTGCCGGGGTAGCCTCCCTTGCCAGAGTGGCCTCCCTTGTCGGAGGGCGCTCCCTTGCCGGAGAATCCTCCTTTGGCGGCGTAGTGGCAGCAGACAGGATTTCGGGGGCGGCTTCCGAGCCCTCCTGATGAGGCTGCTCTGCTCCTACACAAGCAAACACTCAGGTATCAACGAAGAAGGAGCACCTGCACACCTAATAGTAAGGAGAAAACCGCACACTTACTTTGGGGGCTGTCTGGGGCTGCTCTGAGGAAGGGTTGCCGGGTCCGGCAAAGGGGGTCTCAGACGCGTCCCTGTTGCCCACGGAGAATCGTCCTCAACGATGACCGTCGGGATCTTAGCCCTCTTCGACGCTCTACGGGCGGCGTCACGAAAAGGAAAGAGTCGAGCAAGCAAATCAGATTCAAGATGAAGCAATAAAATTGAAGAAATACAAGCACAATCTCAAGAGCTTACTCTTCGTCTTCCTCCTCGGAGCCGAGCGGAGAAGTCAAACTCGGCTCGCCTCCGGTGCGACGAGGCGGGGAGTTGGCTCTCTTGGCCGCTTGGCGGGCGTCAGCGATGCTGAAGATCCGCCCGGTTATCGCAGCAGGTGGCGCTCCAGCTGCAACATCGCTTGCATGAGCGTCATGTGGCGCCGCTCTGTGCGATCTGCCCGACTTCGTCTTCGCCTTGCGGAGACGCCTCTTGGCGGAACTGGGCTCCGCTGGCGGCAAGTCGCTGGGTGGTGGAGAAGAAGCGCCCTCGGCGGGTCCACTCGACCCGGCCTCGGGCTCGACAAGCTCGTCCTCGCCGGCGATCTCCCTTCGCTCGGCAAGGCTTGCCACCTTCGCAGCGTCCGCCTCCTCCACGGTATACCCGAAGGCTCCAGCGGCAGCGGCTGCTGCCGCCTCCTCTACCCTGGTGGCGATACGCGCCATCTCCTCGTCGGTAGTGTCGCGAGTGAGCCTTTTCTGCTCGTCGGAGCGGATCGGCACCTCTTCCAAGTTGTCGAAGAACTGCTGCACGACCTCGTCGGGGGGCTCCTGCCAGGTTGGAACGATCCCATGGGAATCGCACAACGGCATCATGGTGCGGATGCGGTCGAGCGCCGAGTTGTTGCACAATGGACGACCCCCCTCGGCAACCTAAACCACTCAGGGTGATCGGGGTCGTTCTTGAACAGCTCTAGCAAAGATCGCATCCAACTCCAAGACGATGAAATTCCGGTTCAGGCCGGGCACAGCCTCATGATGTCTGCCGCATTTTGGAACTCCCAAGCAGGCCTCCTCCTCTCCCGCAAGGGAAGCGTCTGGCGGCGAAGGAAGTCTGCGCCAACCGCGCTTACTCTGATTAGTCCGGCAAGCCCGAGGCGCAAAATCCGGGTCACAGCCTATCTTCAACCTAGCATCCTCCGGCGCCAAGTTACTCCAATCTCTGTCGCGACTATTGGGGTCCGCGCACGGCAGGAAGGGCTGCGGGTTCTCCTCACGACCCAACACCAATTGGCTCTCCACTCCTCCCACTTGTTGCGGAACTCTCCTTCCAGATAGGCTTCTTTCTTGCCGATCCCGAGACCCAAGCTATCCCTCCCGCAAGTGGCTCTCCTCTCTCTCGACGCTGGGCACGAAGAAGTGGCGGAAGAATGCCACATTTGGGTGGACTCGACAAAGTTTTCGCAAAGGTGCGCGAAACTGCCATGGTCAAGACGGCGTTGGGGGTGAAATCAAGGAGGCGGAGGCCATACGTGTTCATGATATCGCAGAAGAACTTCGAAAAAGGCGGGCAAAGCCCGCAATAGAAGAAAAGGGCAAAAAAGGGTACCCAGTTGGGGCCAAATCGAAGCGGAGGCGGGAGTACCTTCGTGCGCTGGATGCGCCTGGCGTCTCCGTCGACCAAAAGAGATAGAAGACATCCCGCAGCTCCCTTGCGCCGAGCTGGGGGGGAAGATGGCCCGCTCCTTGCGCAACGCCGCGAGCCGCTGCGCCTCGGCCGACTTGACGCCCTTCTCCTTGTCGGCTTTCGGAGCCATGGTGAGGGCGGCGGAGGAAGCCAACGGCGGTGAGCGCGCTTGTGGTGAAAGGGGGGGGGGGGCTGCTCTCTTCGCACTGGAGAAGAAGGGGGGAGCGGCGGTGGTTTTCTTGACAAGACAACAATGGCCGAGTGGACAGCCTGCCCCTGCTTCCTCCGCTTATAAAGAGGGGGAGGGGGCGGACGTTCCGCTTTTCCTAAAAAAGTAACCCCCACGACCACGCCCACGATCTCTCGCACGACGCCACGTTCGGTGCGTGCCGTTAGTGGGGGTCGTGGTGGGTCCAGGGCGAGTTGCGACGTGGTCGAGGCCGCGTGTGACCATGCACTATTTTGGGCCTGGCCCGACAGCGCTCGGCACCGTGTATGCAGCCCAGGCGAGGCTCTGGCCGGTGTACTAGAGTAGGGGTACCCTAGTATCCTGCAGATTGCAGACGGATTCTGCAGACCTCAAGCAGAGGTTTGCCTCGTCACCGCTTAAGATCCTCCGTGGCTCCTTTGGAGCCATTCAAGAACAAAGTATTTGATTAAGAAGACAAGGCCCCGGCAAGAGGAGCTTGCCGGGAAGGCCACCTCAAGGCACGCAGAAGACAAGGCCCCGGCAAGAGGAGCTTGCCGGAAGGCCTCGAGCGCCGACAAGCCTCCTGGACGCGACAAGGATTCGGCCGTGGCAGGCGCGCTTGCTGCAAGCAACCTCTCTCCATCTCCGCTCTAGCTCATCCAAAGCAACATGTCACCATGGGACCATTCCATGCGCCGCGTGTCGAGAGGTCAGGCAGCCAGCGGAGAGCAGCGATAAGCGGCACGACAAGCTTGCCATCGTGGCGGCGGTGGCGCACCCGACGGTCTCTGTTGCACTTTGTTTGGGCGACATCGACGGGCATTTATTGCTTTTGTCCCTTGCCGTCCGAGTTAGGTATTTTGCACCGTACCTTTGCTCGGTAGGTGTACCAACTCCTGTTTTACATTTGTACCCTCGCCTATGTTGCCACCGCCGGAGACCCCTTGAGCATATAAAAGGAGGCCCATGCAACATAGAAGGGGTTCGAGGTTCGGTTCATTCGACTCACTAGAGACCGAATCGCTCACGCTTAGGTTTTGTAGCTCGCATCGCCCCTAGCAAGAACACAATACATCAAACAAGCGGCTGGAGTTTTATCTCTCCGAGAGCTCAAGCTGGGTAAACTGCTCGTGTGCCTCGCCTCGATCCGCTCTTCGTGCGATCTCCGTCCCCCTCCGAACCACAAAGGGGCCTGGTCCGCCGGCCCCATAGGTGTCCGTGGGTACGATCAGCCTCCCCGACAAGATCGGGTTTTTTTAAATAAACCGTTTCGTGTTTGTTATTTAACGAACGCTTTTCGTTTATTTAGTTTTAGTGAACAGTTTTCGTTCGTTACCGTTCGAAAATGAACGTTCGTTATTTAGTCTTTTCTTTTTTTCTGCTTTAATTTCGGTCAGGGACCTAGATGTAATTATCTTTTCTTACTGATTAGTCCCTGATCTTCAATCTATCACAACTTTTTGCTCGTTTGTCCAAATCCAACGAAACCAACGCCCACTTCTTCGTTATGATCTCCTCTATCCATTAAAACAACTTAAACATATTTTTGAAAGTTTTAAAATTTGAATTCAAATAGATTTGTATTTGAACTTTGTTTGATCGTAACTTGAGTTTTATAACTCCCTTTGAGTTGATTCTTTTTGCAAATCGAAGCTCTTGACCTAAACTTTCTGATAAGGCTAAATCCACATAATTTTGGTACTGTTAGAAATTGTTTTATATTGCAAGAGTTATTTGTTTGGTTTTGATGTTTTCTGAATTGTTTCTTCGTTCTTTCCGGTCTTTTGAGTAATTGCTTATGTGTGGTTACTATTGCTTGCTTACGATAGATTGACCGGAGTGTAACGAGTAGAACTATAAGGAGTTATGAGTGTGAATCATCTTCATCAATAGTACAGGCAAGTTCACACTTTGATCATATCCCTTTCATACCCAGTTTTTATGCATTAGTTTCAACCCTCAAACATTGCATGAGTAGGATTGATAACATGTGGGTACTGGGAAGTAGTTGACGAGGTAGGAACCTATTGTCCTGCATTCAAACCTTGGGAGTTACTTATATGTTCTGCTTACTGCTATGCTATGCTCGGAGACATGGATTGGTTTGAGTGTATTCATGACAGGTGTGAGAGTTATCCTTAAGGGTTAACCTAAGGTGGCTACTTTAGTACACATCTGGGTGGAATGGTAGGGGCACCCTGGAGCACCCAGTGGTTTTCCCGGGCACCGAGAGAACCCAGTGCTTGCCCAAGGGGATCCCGAAGGACCCGTTTGATCACCCTATGGAATGCCACCCAGGCTCAAAGGGATCATAAGATTGTTCATGCTAGAAACTTCCGTGTGCGGCCACAAGCTATTATGGGCTCTAGCATAGTTGAGTATGTTGCATGACCTCTTCCAGTGGTAGGCTAGCAGATGTAGGGGATGTAGGTTGGTACTGTCTACCCGGGGTTAGAGTTACTGCTTCTGAAGATCGTGTCTCGGTCATCCATTTCTCAAACACCATGAAGTGCGAGAAATCCAACGGAGGAGATCGAGTCTTGTGGGGAAAAGTGCGCAAAGCTCTGCAGAGTGTACAAACTAATCATGATTAGCCGTGTCCCCGGTTATGGACATCTTGAGTCTCTACTATTTGGATTATCATATTGATCTCATCACTCTAAATTAATTTTGTTGGGTTGTTAACTTTTAATTGGGATTGAGTTGGGGATATACCTTCTCAATATTTTCAAATAACTTTGTAGTTAAATAAAATATATTCGTTTGAAGTAGGGAAAATTTTGGCTTTATGCAAAAATTTAAACTTAGAGCCTCCACCAGCCAAATATGCATGTAGTGATAGCCATTATTCATCATTCCTCTATGGTGTGAATTTGCCAGTACATTCAATGTACTGACCCTTTGTGGCTACAACGTCTCATGTTGCAGGAATCTTACGACGAGTAAGTGATACGTTAGGTTTTGATTTCTACACTCAACTTTGCCGTTGGTGTTGATGGGAATCCACAACCTTGTTGTTACTTCCGCTATTTGGATTGAGGTAATAGTATTTACGTTACTTTATACATGTGATTTACCTTTGTTATAAATCCTCGAGTACTGTGTGTGTCAGCATACCGATCCAGGGATGACACTTAAGCACAGAGACTTGACCGTCTGAGGTCGGGTCGCTACAAGATGGTATCAGAGCACATGTTGACTGTCGGACGTGACATCCTGTCCACAAGGGTGGGGGCGCGCCCTACCCCCCTGGGCGCGCGCCCTGTCTTGTGGGTCCCATGAAGCTCCGCCGACCTCAACTCCAACTCCATATATTCACGTTCGGGGTGAAAAAATCAGAGAGAAGGATTCATCATGTTTTACGATATGGAGCCGCCGCCACCTCCTGTTCTTCCTCGGGAGGGCAGATCTGGAGTCCGTTTTGGGCTCCGGAGAGGGGAAATCGTCACCATCGTCATCATCAACCATCCTCCATCACCAATTTCACGATGCTCACCGCCGTGCATGAGTAATCCCATCGTAGGCTTGCCGGACGATGATGGGTTGGATGAGATTTACCATGTAATCGAGTTAGTTTTGTTAGGGTTTGATCCCTAGTATCAACTATGTTCTAAGATTGTTGTTGCTATGACTTTGCTATGCCTAATGGTTGTCACTAGGGCCCGAGTGCCATGATTTCATATCTGAACCTATTAGGTTTTCATGAATATATTTGTGTTCTTGATCCTATCTTGCAAGTTATAGTCACCTACTACGTGTTATGATCCGGCAACCCGGAGTGACAATAGTCGGGACACTTCCCGGTGATGACCGTAGTTTGAGGAGTTCATGTATTCACTAAGTGCTAATGCTTTGGCCCAGTTCTCTATTAAAAGGAGGCCTTAATATCCCTTAGTTTCCAATAGGACCCCGCTGCCACGGGAGGGTAGGACGAAAGATGGCATGCAAGTTCTTTTCCATAAGCATGTATGACTATATACGGAATACATGCCTACATTATATTGATGAACTGGAGCTAGTTCTGTGTCACATTATGTTATAATTATTGCATGATGAATGCCATCCGACATAATTATCCATCATTGGTCCAATTCCTACGAGCTCGTCTCATATTGATCTTTGCTAAGTTACTTTTCCGTTGCCACTATTACGATTGCTACAAAACTGCTACTGTTACTTTTGCCACTGTTACTATTACTTCCATACTACTTTCCTACTAAATATTTTGCTGCAGATATTAAGTCTTTCAGGTGTGGTTGAATTGATAACTCAGCTGCTAATACTTGAGAATATTCTTTGGCTCCCCTTGTGTCGAAAACTATTGTGATCCCCTATACTTGTGGGTTATCGAGACCTTTTTCTGGCACCATTGCTGGGGAGCATAGCTCTATTCTCTGAGTCACATGGGTTTTATATCTGTTGATCACTATGAAGAATCTGAAAGATCAAAGAACCAAGATTTTTCCCTCAACCACGAGGGTGGGGGTAAGGAACTGCCATCTAGTTGTGCACTTCATTCACCTTCTGTTTTGAGTAAAATTGCAAAACCTACACTTGCTATTGATTCTGATATGTTGCATGTTATTGATGATGCCACTTCTGCTATACTCCCTCCGTTTCTTTTTACTCCGCGTATAAGTTTTGGTCAAAGTCAAACTACACAAAGTTTGACCAAATTTATATTAAAAAATACAAACATCTACAATACTTAAACTATATAATATGAAAATACATTTCATGGTGCATCTGAAAATGTTGATTTCATATTGTGAATGTTGATATTTTTTAGTATAAAGTTAGTCAAACTATGCAAAGCTTGACTTTGACCAAACCTTATATGCAGACTAAAAAGAAACGGAGGGAGTATATGATGCTTATGATGAAACTACTTCTCTGCTTGATAATATTGTGCCACTAGGTGAATTTCTTGATGAAAAACTTGCTAGGGTTAGAGAGAATGAAATTACTAAAACTGATATTATTGAAACTGAAGATTATGATTCTCCCCTAGATATGAATTGCCTGTTGTACCTGAGGGTTATATTATGGATGAAGAGACTGCTAGAGACTTTCTTGCTTGCAATGATAGAGATGATCTTAAGAAATTGTTAGCTAAGCTGAAAGAAAAGTCTTTGAATGCTATAATGAAATATGATCCTAAATTTGCTACTTCACCTATATTTGTTAATGATAAGGATTATGAATTCTCTGTCGACCCTGAGTTAATTACTTTGGTTGAATCCGATCCTTTCTATGGTTATGAACCTGAAATTGTTGCGGCACATCTTACTAAATTGAATGATATAACCACCCTATTTGCTCATGAGGAAAAATTCGCTATTATTATATTCTTAAGTTGTTTCCTTTTTCATTAAAGGGTGATGCTAAGTTATGGTTTAATTATCTTGCTCTTGGTTGTGTGCGTAGTTGATGACCCACAAGTATAGGGAATCTATCGTAGTCCTTTCGATAAGTAAGAGTGTCGAACCCAACGAGGAGCAGAAGGAAATGATAAGCGGTTTTCAGCAAGGTATTCTCTGCAAATCTTTGAAATAAGTGGTAACAGATAGTTTCGTGATAAGATAATTTGTAACGAGCAACAAGTAACAAAAGTAAATAAAGTGCAGCAAGGTGGCCCAATCCTTTTTGTAGCAAAGAACAAGCCTGGACAAACTCTTATAATAGGAAAAGCGCTCCCGAGGACACATGGGAATATCGTCAAGCTAGGTTTCATCACGTTCATATGATTCGCGTTCGGTACTTTGATAATTTGATATGTGGGTGGACCGGTGCTTGGATGTTGTTCTTACTTGAACAAGCATCCCACTTATGATTAACCTCTATTGCAAGCATCCGCAACTACAACAAAAGTATTAAGGTAAACCTAACCATAGCTTGAAACATATGGATCCAAATTAGCCCCTTACGAAGCAACGCATAAACTAGGGTTTAAGCTTCTGTCACTCTAGCAACCCATCATCTACTTATTACTTCCCAATGCCTTCCTCTAGGCCCAAATAATGGTGAAGTGTTATGTAGTCGACGTTCACATAACACCACTAGAGGCTAGACAACATACATCTCATCAAAATATCGAACGAATACCAAATTCACATGACTACTAATAGCAAGACTTCTTCCGTGTCCTTAGGAACAAACGTAACTACTCACAAAGCATATTCATGTTCATAATAAAAGGGGTAATAATATGCATAAAGGATCTGAACATATGATCTTTCAGCAAGTAAACCAACTAGCATCAACTACAAGGAGTAATCAACACTACTAGCAACCTACTAGTACCAATCCCGGACTTGAAGACAAGAATTGGATACAAGAGATGAACTAGGGTTTGGAGAGGAGATGGTGCTGGTGAAGATGTTGATGGAGATTGCCCTCTCCCGATGAGAGAAGCGTTGGTGATGAGGATGGTGATGATTTCCCCCTCCCGGAGGGAAGTGTCACCGGCAGAACAGCTCTGCTTGAGCCCTAGATTGGTTCCGCCAAGGTTCCGCCTCGTGGCGGCGGATTCTCGTCCCGAAAGGTTTCTTATGATTTTTTTCTCATTGAAAGACCTCATATAGCAGAAGATGGGCATCGGAGAGCCAACAGGGGGCCCACGAGGTAGGGGGGCGCGGCCCCACCCTCATGGACAGTGGGCCCCCTCTGGTGAACTTCTTCTGTTGGATATTTTTTATATTTTCCAAAATGACTTTCATGGAGTTTCAGGACTTTTGGAGTTGTGCGTAATAGGTCTCTAATATTTGCTCCTTTTCCATTGAATTCCAAATTGCCAGCATTCCCTCCTTATGTAAACCTTGTAAAATAAGAGAGAATAGCCATAAGTATTGTGACATAATGCATAATAACAGCCCATAATGCAATAAATATCAATATAAAAGCATGATGCAAAATGGACGTATCAACTCCCCCAAGCTTAGACCTCGCTTGTTCTCAAGTGGAAGCCGAAAATGATAAATATGTCCCCATGTTTAGAGGTAGAGGCATCGATAAAAATAAAATACGGACATGAAGGCATCATGATTATTCTCATGACAGCAACATATATAGATATTGTCATATGATTTCTTATGCTCAAGTAATAATCCATTCACAATGCAGAGTACGAATCATAAACTTTATTGAGAACTAACAAACTATAATCTCACCATTGAGGCAATTGCAATTTATCATAACATCGGAAAGAGTCTATGTCAGAGCTTAAAAGCAAGTCCACATACTCAACTATCATCTAGTCCTTCATAATTGCTAACACTCACGCAATATTTGTGGTTATGAAGTTTTGATCGGACATAGAGAAAGATAGGGGCTTATAGTTTTTCCCCACAACCTTTTACCTCAAGGGTAATGTCAACAATAATAACTCATGCTCCCCTACATACAATTAGGTACATATATCAGGATCTTTCCAACATACTGTGCTTGCCAAAGGATAAAATGAAAAAGGAAAGGTGAAGATCACCATGACTCTTGTATAAGGTAGAAGATAATAATAAAAGATAGGCCCTTCGTAGAGGGAAGCAGAGGTTTCCATGCGCTTTTATGGTTGGATGCACAAATTCTTAATGCGAAAGAATGTCACTTTATATTTCCACTTGTGATATGAACCTTTATTATGCAGTCCGTCGCTTTTATTACTTCCACATCACAAGATCGTATAAAGCTTATTTCTCCCACACCAATCAATCATACATATTTAGAGCAATTTTTATTGCTTTGCACTGATGACAACTTACTTGAAGGATCTTACTCAATCTATAGGTAGATATGGTGGACTCTCATGGCAAAACTGGTTTAAGGGTTTTGGAAGCACAAGTAGAATCTCTACTTGGTGCTGAGAATTTGGCTAGCATGAGGGGGAAAGGCAAGCTCAACAGGTTGGAGGATCCATGACAACATACTTTATCTCAGATATAAGAAAACATAACCCATTATGTTGTCTTCCTTGTCCAACATCAACTCTTTAGCATGTCATATTTTAATGAGTGCTCCCGATCATAAAACATGTCAATAATAGTATATTTATATGTGAACCCCTCTTTCCTTATTACTTCCTAATAATTGCAACGATGACCAAAGCTATGTTTGCCAACTCCCAACAACTTTCAATCATCATACTCTTTCTATGTGAAGTCATCACTCTTAATAAGATCAATACGATCTCTTTGTTTCTTTTTATTCTTTTCTCTTTTCTTTTATTCCCTCAAGATCATAGCAAAATAATCAAGCCCTTGACTCAACACTAATCTTTATTATATATAGCTCACGGACTCGATTACATAGAGAGATCATAAAGCAAAACTCAAAAGTAGATCATGCCATAAACTTTATTCTACTAGATCAAGATACTACTAATAGGATTGAACTAAGAAAAACGGTAAAGATAGGAGTTGTGATTGTGATACGATACCGGGGCACCTCCCCCAAGCTTGGCAGTTGCCAAGGGGAGTGCCCATACCCATGTGATTATGTATCCTTTGTCGGTGAAGAAGGTGGTTGTCGGTGTCAAAACTGGCGGATCTCGGGTAGGGGGTCCTGAACTGTGCGTCTAGGCGGATGGTTACAGGAGACAAGGGACACGATGTTTTTACCCAGGTTCAGGCCCTCTCGATGGAGGTAAAACCCTACTCCTGCTTGATTAATATTGATGATATGGGTAGTACAAGAGCGGATCTACCACGAGATCAGAGAGGCTAAACCCTAGAAGCTAGCCTATGGTATGATTGTTGTTCGTCCTACGGACTAAAACCCTCCGGTTTATATAGACACCAGATAGGGTTAGGGTTACACAAAGTCGATTTCAATGGTAGGAGATCTACATATCCGTATCGCGAAGCTTGCCTTCCACGCCAAGGAAAGTCCCATCCGGACACGGGACGAAGTCTTCAATCTTGTATCTTCATAGTCTAGGAGTCCGGCCAACGGTGATAGTTCGGCAATCCGTACACCCCCTAATCCAGGACTCCCTCAGTAGCCCCTGAACCAGGCTTCAATGGCGATGAGTCCGACGCATAGATTGTCTTCGGCATTGCGAGGCGGGTTCTTCTCCAAATTCCATATACTTGTCAAATAGTGTCCGGCTTCTGATAAATGCTGCGCTCCTTGGCTTCCACGCCCAATAATGGCCATCTTCCACGTGTTTGAATGAATGCGAAAATCCGTGGTATTTTTACACTTATCCCCTAGCTGCAAAATGAGCCGCCTATAAAAGGGACGAGGATCCTGATCTGAGTCACACCATCCCCCCTCCGCGAGCTTTCATTGGAGCGCCTCTGACAAAAATCCATTCCATCATGGACAGTCGACGCGGCTCCTCCTCTCGCGCTCCCAGCCCTCGGCCTGGAAATTGGGAGAGATGCTCAGTCCCGCATAGCGAGCTAGTGACACTCCAAACCAAGGGATTTCTTCCCCCGGCCTTCATGGTTCCGGTTCGAGCCGGACTCGCCACCTATAAGGGTGGAAAGCAAGCGGAGAGTGTCCCCGATCCCTCCCAAGGAGAGCGGGTATGCTTTATCTCTTATCTAGTAAGAGGACTCGGATTTCCAATTCATTCGTTTCTCTGGGGGCTCTTGGAGTTCTACGGCCTCCAGTTGCACCACCTTACGCTTTGCCTCCATTTTGCACATCGCGGGCTTCGTGGCCCTTTGCAAACTGTTCTTGGCGCCGAGGCTCATTTTGCACTGTGGAAGAGATTATTCTGCCTTGTACCCCGTTCTCATGAGGGGTCAATATATCAAGTGGGCGGAGCCGAGCTATGGTGCATCGCCGGGACCGGATATCTATCTGGAACCCCGAAGAAGGCGTCCGAAGACTGGCCTTCGAAATGGTTTTATATAGAAGACGTCCCACTGTCGGATCCTGTTCGGATCGGTCTCCCGGAATTCAGCAATGCTCCTTTGAATAAACGCCTGAGTTGGCGCCGCGAGCTCCTGGAGGGAAGACGACAGGGACGTCCTTTACGATGAGCCGAATAAGATTGTTAGCTCATTCCGGATCGACCATGATCGGTGTCATGGCCACATGTATCATGCGGGGGGTGCAGCCGCTCCAGTATAGGGCCACCCCATGTGGGATTTCAACGGGGAGGACGATGCCACCCGCCATGGCCGTAAAGGGCCGGGATCAATCACCGATCTGGTGAAGATCTTGTCCGCGTTGTACAAGGGAGAAGAGGAGGATTTTCTCTGTGTCAGTCCATTGAACGGATTTTCTATGAACAATCCTCGAAGCTGGGTAAGCGGACATTTCTTTTTTGCACATCCGATCCGTATTCCCATGGTTAGGTATCTCATTTTGTGATTTTGACGCCAGAACTGCGCCAGCCATAAAAGACATAAACAGCCCGCCTCCACAACCCGAGGATCCGAACGGCTCCTCGATCCGCCTCCCAAGAGGATCCGGACATATTGGTGGAGCTGATTGATGGGGTATTTCACCAACCGAGCATCGATAATGCCTTGGTTGCCATCACGGCCGATTACCCGGAATACTTCCGACCTCACAGTAACTCGGTGAGGTCCCAATACTCTGATAATGACCCATCCGTGCTTATTTTTTATCACCGTATACCAATGGTGTTTCGCAGGGGGTGCCTTCGAGGCAGGAGGCCGAGCCCGCGGCGGCTAGCCAACAAGGGGCAGCACGACCCCGCAGGCTAAAAAGAAGTGCGGTCCGGATCGAAACGCCGCCGCAACGGTATGGCGCGTCACCATATTCCCAGGATTGATTCCTGGAAGGCGATTAACGCCGGTGCTCTTTTCGTAAAAGAGCGCCGCCGAATCGTGTCCGGAGAGGTTGCCAATCGAGCCTCCGCCAGCCGTGCTCCAAAGCCGGGTCCAGAGCCGGGCGAGCACGAGGCGTGCGTCGGATGCTCCTCTGATAGAGGATGCCGACAGATTGTCCGCCACCAACTCCGAGGTGGAGAGCGCCATGAATCACAGGCGCCGCCGGACAGTTCTTCGTGACACATGTTTCTCCCAAGAGGCATTGAATGCCTTCAATTCGGGAGAGGCGCACCTCCGTGCCGCTCAAGATGGTCTAGCCAGAGCCACGGAGTAGTATGTAAAGGACATACGGGTGAGGAAATTTGACGGTTATATATGCCAAGAGTTCTCGAGACTTAAAATAGTTAGAATAACTAATTTAAGGATCATTTGTTATGCAGGATCTTACAAAAAAGAATACCCGACTGTCCCAGGAGCTTGAAGAATGCAAGGCCCAACTTGAGCCCGCACTAGCCGCTACAGGGGGAGCCGCAAAGACCCCCTCTAGTAATATATGCTTCAAAAGATAAGTAGTTTGTGAAGTGCGGCGTGTGTAAATCGACAATAATATTGCGAATGGCGCCGGACTAGATCCGGACAAGCAACAGCTCTTCTTGCGCCGGTTGAAGGCCGAGAATGTGCTTACAAGGGTGAGGCAAGAGAAAAATAATCTCCAGATGCCAACACCCAGCCGGGTGAGGAACTAAAGGATGTTCGTGCTCAAATTGCCCCGACTCCGTGAAGGAGAATCGGCGACTTCGTCGCGGCATTTATAGTAAGTGCTTGAGCGAACTTTTAAAAAGAGTTCGGCAAGGAAGTCAACTAACAGAGTTATGTCTGTAGGTATGCTCACGGGTCGTCCTGCAGAGGAAATGTCCGGTTCTACGGGTGACCTTCTTCCCGAGCTATTGCAACTGCACGAACGAGTTCGGCAGGTGATGGAAGGCGTCGCACGGGCCTTATGGCCATCTATCTCCCTGCCCGAAGGCCTTGGAGAGCTTGCAGAGAAGCTTCAGGGAGCACGGCGGCGCTTCCGACTATGGAAGATATCGGCCTGTCGTCAAGGCGCCAGGGAGGCCTGGTCCATGGTGAAGACGCGGTACACGGTTATGGACCCAAACCACATGGCCGAGGTCGGACCTGTGGGGCCCGACGGGAAGGAGATCCATGTGAGCTTAGTGTACGGCCAAGTAGAGTTGGCTGCAAAGTATTCCCATCAAGACTGTAAACTAGACAGCCTATTAGATGGCATTAAAGAGGAATACAATCAGTCAATTTGACTATGTAATTTAAAATGACATGTAAAATGCCTTCTAGCCGGATTGTAGATCGTTTGTCGTAGCGGACCTTTTCGCTTCAACCTCGTGACCCAATCGTCTGAGTGTGTCCGAATACCCTCGTGGTTATGTTAAAACCGGGCATGCGTGGAGACCAAAGCGTAGGGGTCATGAGTGCTTTATCGGACAAGTGCACAACTAGTTATGTTATATTACATGGTTAGCAAGAAACATCTTCCGGGGAGAATAGTTCCGTTAGGGGTTCCTTTCTCGGGAGGCATGCCCTAAAGTGCATGTCCCGGATCATGAAAAAGCGTAAAAGCATCCGGGGCAGATAAATGAAAAAATAAAAAATCGTCTTTTAGTTCATCGACCGACTATTCCCTTAAGAACGCTAACTTTCGGCTTCACCCAGTCTGAGGTACAAGTCCGGCTGACCCGACGGTAACAATTGCAGAGGTGCTCCCTTTACCACCTAGCCGAACAATCGGGAACGTAGGGGTAAGCACAGGAGCCAGGCAACCCAGCTTGGCCAAAACTTAAGTCATATCGATGCATATAATGGTGAACAAAAGGTACATGCGGAAGTGTGACACATGTGTTGGGCATAAAGCCCGTATAAATAAGCTTCTGTTAGAGAAGCCCCCAGGTATAATGAGCGCGGATAGCGCGTCAAGTGTGTGCGAACAATGCGCGAACAAGACGGAGGAAGGAGACGAACTCAGAATCCAGCACTAGGCGTAGAATCTTCGGAGACGGGCTGCGTTCCATGGGTTTGGTTCGAGTCGGTTATCCGATGTGTTTCGCAGACGGTACGCTCCGCCGGTCAGGACTTGGTCGATGATGAAGGGGCCCTCCCATTTGGGCTTGAGTTTGTCCATTTTCTTGTCCAGCAGGCGTAGAACTAGTTCGCCAACGTTGTAAGCTTTGGTCCGTACTTCCCTGCTTTGATATCTTCGAGCCTGCTGTTGATAGAATGCGGAACGAGCTTTTGCCACGTCGCACTCCTCCTCCAAGGCGTCCAAACTGTCCTGCCGATCGAGCTCGGCTTCTCTTTCTTCGTACATGCGCACGCGAGGTGAGTCATGAATTATGTCGCAGGGCAAAACTGCCTCTGCGATGTATACCATAAAAGATGGTGTGAATCCGGTAGTGCGATTCACGTGGTCCGCAGCCCCCCGTAGTACGGAGTCGAGCTCCTCAACCCAAAGGCGTGTTAGATTCCTTGAGGACCGCACTAGTCCGGGTTTAATGCCGCCATGATTAGACCGTTTGCTCGCTCGACTTGACCGTTAGTTTGGGGGTGATAGACTGAAGCATAGTCGAGCTTGATGCCCATGTTTTTGCACCAGAGTTTGACCTCGTCGGCCGTGAAGTTCGTGTCGTTATCAGTGATGATGCTATGGGGGACGCCGTAACGGTGTACTACCCTTGATATAAAGTCTATCACCGGTCCGGATTCGCCGTCTTCTGTGCTTGGCCTCTATCCATTTGGTGAATTTATCCACCATGACCAATAGGTATTTTTGCTTGTGGGTTCCTCCTTTAAGGGGTCCAACCATGTCAAGCCCCCTGCACTGCCAAGGGCCGTGATGGGTATAGTTTTGAGGGCGGTGTGTGGCATGTGGCTTTGATTAGCAAAGAGCTGGCAACCGACGCATCGTTGAACTAAGTCCTGAGCATCTGCCCGGGCCGTCGGCCAATAAAATCATGTTCGGAAGGCCTTGCCTACAAGGGCCCGAGCTATGGCATGGTGCCCACCGAGTCCGGCATGAATTTCAGCTAGGAGATTCCGCCCTTCCTCTTCGGAGATACACCTTTGAAGGACTCCGGTTGTGCTTTTCTTATAAAGCTCTCCCGCATGGACCTTATAGGCTTTAGACCACCGCACTATGAAGCGGGCCTCGTTTTGGTCCTCGGGAAGTTCCTGCCTAGTTAGGTAGGCTAGGAATGGTTCTGTCCACGGGGCAATGACTGCCATTATTGCATGGGCTGACGGTGTTATTTCGTTGGCGGAACCACCAACTATGTCGGAATGTTCGGTGTGGGGCAGTGTGGTTGGGTCCGGGTTGTTATTTCCGGACTCTCCCTCCAATAATACGGATGGCTTGAAGAGCCTCTCTAGGAAGATGTTGGGGGGGACGACATCGCGCTTTGCGCCAATGCGTGCCAACACGTCCGCTGCCTGGTTGTTATCCCGGGCTATATGGTGAAATTCGAGCCCCTCAAACCGAGCTAACATTTTTAGGACGACATTGCGATAAGCTGCCATTTTCGGATCCTTGGCATCAAAGTCCCCAATTATTTGGGATATCGCGAGGTTCGAATCCCCGCGCACCTCTAGGCGTTGAATGCCCATGGAGACTGCCATCCGGAGACCATTTAGAAGGGCCTCGTATTTGGCTGCGTTGTTGGAGTCCGTGTACATTATTTGAAGTACATATTGGACTGTATCTCCGGTTGGGGACGTCAGAACGACGCCAGCCCCCAGGCCGGCCAACATTTTGGAACCATCGAAGTGCATGATCTAGTTGGAATATGCGACGTACTCTTTAGGGAGTTCGGCTTCAGTCCATTCGGCGACGAAGTCAGCCAAAACTTGCGACTTAATAGCTCGTCGTGGCTTGTAGGTTATGTCGAACGGGAGGAGCTCAATGGCCCATTTAGCGATCCGGCCTGTTGTGTCGGGGTTGTTTATAATGTCATTAAGAGGTACTTTGGAGGCTACTGTTATTGAACACTCTTGAAAGTAGTGTCGCAGCTTCCGGGATGCCATGAACACCGCGTATGCTATCTTTTGATAATGCGGGTACCGTGACTTGCATGGATTTAGGACAGTGGACAAGTAGTAAACTGGTTTTTGGAGAGGGAACTTGTGTCCGTCCGTTTCTCGTTCGACAACGAGCACCGCACTTACAACTTGATGGGTTGTTGCGATGTATAATAGCATTGGTTCGCCCATGTTGGGCGCGGCCTGGACCGGATTTGTTGCCAATATGGCTTTGATTTCTTCGAGTCCGGCCGTGGCAGCATCCGTCCACTCGAAGTGTTCGGTGCGCCGGAGGAGGCGATAAAGGGGTAATGCCTTTTCTCCTAAGCGGGAGATAAAGCATCTTAGAGCCGCCACGCATCCAGTTAATTTTTGTATTTGTTTGAGGTCTTTGGGGATATCCAATTGTGACAGAGCTCGGATCTTGTCCTGGTTTGCTTCAATTCCTCTACCGGATACAATGAAGCCCGAGAGCTTTCCGGTGATGCGCAAAACGCATTTTTCCGGGTTGAGCTTGATGTCATATGTTCGGAGATTATCGAATGTGAGCCTCAAGTCGTCAACTAGGGTTTCAACATGCTTGGATTTGACGACCACATCGTCTACGTATGCCACCACTGTTTTGCCGATCTGGTTTGCCAGACATGTCTGAATCATGCGCTGATATGTTGCGCCGGCGTTTTTGAGCCCAAAGGGCATTGTGTTAAAGCAGAATGGGCCGTATGGAGTGATGAACACCGTTGCGGCTTGGTCTAGCTCTGCCATCTTAATTTGGTGGTAGCCGGAGTTTGCGTCGAGGAAACACAATGAATCGTGTCCTGCGGTAGCGTCGATAATTTGATCGATGCAGGGGAGGGGGAAGGGATCCTTTGGGCAAGCCTTGTTAAGGTCCTTAAAATCGACACATAGGCGCTGTGGATTTGTCCTTCTTTGGTACCATTACCAGGTTTGCTAGCCAGTCCGGATGTTTAATGTCTCGATGAATCCGGCCTCCAATAGTTTGGCTAGCTCCTCTCCCATGGCCTGTCTCTTGGGTTCGTAGAAACGCCGAAGAGCTTGTTTGACTGGCTTGAATCCTTTTAGGATATTTAGGTTGTGCTCGGCCAGCCGGCGTGGGATTCCTGGCATGTCTGAAGGGTGCCGTGCAAAATGTCCCAATTTTCGCAGAGAATTCTCGTAATGCGGCGTCCATATCGTGGTTTAATTGTGCCCCGATGGAGGCCGCTTTTGTAGGGTCCGCTCGATGGACTTGGAATTTGACTATTTCGTCTCGCCGGTTTAAAAGAGGTGGACTTGGATCTCTTATCGAGTATCACATCGTCTCGTTTCACCGTGGAGCGCAAATAAGTTGAGTTCCTCTGCCGCTAGGGCTTCGGATAGAGACTCAAGGGCAAGTGCGGCTGTTTTATTTTCGGCGCGGAGCGCTATGTCCAGGTCACTAGCGAGAGTGATAATTCCGTTGGGTCCAGGCATTTTGAGCTTCATGTACCCGTAATGGGGTATAGCTTGAAAAATTGTGAATGCCTCTCGCCTATTAGAGCGTGGTATCCGCTGCTGAACGGGGCCACTTGGAACGTGACCTCCTCGGACCTATAATTGTCCGGCGTGCCGAACACCACATCTAGTGTGATCTTTCCCAGACAAAGATGCTTCCCGACTGGGGACTATTCCTCTAAAGGTTGTGCTGCTTTGCTCAATGCGACTCCAGTCTATTTCCATTTTTCGAAGGGTTTCCTCGTAGATGAGGTTTAATCCGCTGCCGCCGTCCATGAGTACCTTGGTAAGGTGAAAGTCGTCCACTATTGGACTGAGGACCAATGCGGCTGGTGCTCGGGCTGTTCGAATTTAGGTTCAAATCAAGGCGTTAAAGGTAATAGCCGTGTCACCCATGGATTTATTGTTGCTATCTGGTAGACTTCGCAAGATCATGGAGTGTTCGCTTCCGCATATTATTTGACGCGAAAGTCTCAAGACTGTTAATACCGTCTTTGGTATTGCTGGGCTGGTGCTCGAGCTAAGAGCTCTTCGCCACTTTTGGCCACCGCCGTAGTATCCAACATGCTCTAAGGCTATGAGTTGGAGTGGCGCCCTACGTGCTATGAATTTTGCAGGGTCCATTGAGCCATCCCTCCAGTACGGTTCCATGCCCTTTGGGGGGTTTTTGCTTTTTGGTACGTAACCCAGGTGCCTGGTGATGATGCACCCTTTATTTCGGACTAGGGTCGTATTCGGGGCCGGATTATCCCAAAATTTGATTTCGGTTTTCCAGGCGCTCTCCATCGCGCAGTACTTTCATACTATGGACGCCAAGTCAGCAAAGCGTGTAATTTCACGACGACTTATGGCGTTTAGGATTCCCTTGTCCATGCAATTATTGCAGAAGAATGAGATTGCGTCCTCCTAGCGGCAATCCTTTATCCTATCCATAACCAGGAGGAATCTGGCCCAGTAATGATGTACTGTTTCACCGGGCTCTTGCCGGATTTGGGATATATCGCTTATGTTTGGGTGGGCGGGTGGAATTAAATTTCGAACCCCGTCCGATCTAAGATTCAGGGGCCAAGAAGTTTCCGAACTTGGAAGCTTGGGTTCTTGGAGGTTGTCCAATGAATCTAGCCCGCCGCCTCGACTTTAAGTTCGTGGCTTGAGTGGTGTCCTCCCCTCCGTGGGAATCCGGCATGGAGGGGTCAGGAATCCGGACATAGCTAGTCCTTAAGGTAGGAGAAGAGTCGCCGTATTGTTCTTCTACCACAACAACGTGGTGGGTAGCCTGGGGAGAGTTGATCTCTCTCAGATCGGTTTTAGGCCCAATCCTGATCGTAGTCTGTAGCGACTCCCAGGGCGGCGATGCGATCCAAGAGCTCATTCAAGGAAGAGAGCTCCATCGGATCTAACCGCCGGGCGAAGTTCCGGAAGTTAACGTGAAGATTGCTTTCGATGACCCGAGAAGTCATCGTCGGTAGCTGACGAGCAGTGCGGTCATAAGAAAACCGCCTAGCCGGAGAGTTTGGCCGGTGGCCAAAGCTCCTTTAGCAACGGTGCCGTCTATAAAGACGGGATGAGGTATCCTTCCTGACAGCAATGGCACAGAGGAACTCTCAATGAAAGCACCAATGTCGGTGTCAAAACCGGCGGATCTCGGGTAGGGGGTCCCGAACTGTGCGTCTAGGCGGATGGTTACAGGAGACAAGGGACACGATGTTTTTACCCAGGTTCGGGCCCTCTCTATGGAGGTAAAACCCTACTCCTGCTTGATTAATATTGATGATATGGGTAGTACAAGAGTGGATCTACCACGAGATCGTAGAGGCTAAACCCTAGAAGCTAGCCTATGGTATGATTGTTGTTCGCCCCACGGACTAAAACCCTCCGGTTTATATAGACACCAGATAGGGTTAGGGTTACACAGAGTCGGTTACAATGGTAGGAGATCTACATATCCGTATCGCCAAGCTTGCCTTCCACGCCAAGGAAAGTCCCATCCGGACACAAGACGAAGTCTTTAATCTTGTATCTTCATAGTTTAGGAGTCCGGCCAACGGTGATAGTTCGGCAATCCGGACACCCCCTAATCCAGGACTCCCTCAGTGGTGGTGATGGATAGTCGCACATCGAGCGTAAGAGGTCCTCCAACTTGCGGATAATGCCCTTGAGTGCAACGATATGCTCCTTCAACAAAATATTTTCACTTATGAGATACTTGTTTTGAATACGAGCTAACTCAATCATCTTGAAAGCTTCGATCTCAGTTGGGGTAAGAAGATTGTGATCAAGTTGAAGGATGTCTTCTGCTGTCGGAGCTTGGTTCTCCGTGGCCTTCTTGATCCCTTCATCCTTGTCGATCTCCACGGGTTCTTCCCTCCTCTGCTCTACCTTCATTAGCCAAGCATCTTTGTCACCATTGTTGGAGGAAGGGGACGACATGATGCCTGGCCTTGACAACCCTGACAGAGAACAGCTCGAAACAAGAACAAAGGATATTTGAGTGATACGGGAGTCAAAACCTTCGGGAGAATATATAATGAATTTTTACCGACCAAAATACGCGTGCAAGAAAACGGAGTCCAGAGGGCACACGAGGTGCCCACGAGGTAGGGGGGCGCGCCCAGGGGGTAGGGCGCGCCCTCCACCCTCGTGGGGCCCTTGTGTCCTTCCCGGACTGCTACTTATTTTTCTATTTTTCTAAATATTCCAAAACGGAGAAATATTGCCTTAAAAACTGTTTTGGAATCGGTTTACTTACCGTACCACATACCTATTCCTTTTCGGAGTCTGAAACATTCTGGAAAGTGTCCCTTATGTATTCCTCCGGGGTTACAGTTTCAATAACATTGGTTTCAACATTTATAGGATTACCTGAGACATAGTGTTTGATTCTTTGACCGTTTACCACCTTCGGATTTGTGCCTTCGAAGTTGTTGATTTTTATGGCACCGGAATGATAAACCTCCTCGATGACGTAGGGGCCTTCCCATTTAGAGAGAAGTTTCCTGCAAAAAATCTTAAACAAGAGTTGTATAGCAATACATAATCACCTACATTAAACTCAAGCTTTTGTATCCTTTTGTCATGCCATCTTTTAACTTTTTCTTTAAACAACTTGGCATTTTCATAAGCTTGGGTTCTCCATTCATCAAGTGAGCTAATATCAAATAACCTCTTTTCACCGGCAAGTTTGAAATCATAATTGGGCTCTTTAATATCCCTATATGCCTTATGTTCTAGTTCGAGAGGTAAATGACATGCTTTTCCATAAACCATTTTATACGGAGACATACCCATAGGATTTTTATATGCAGTTCTATAGGCCCATAATGCATCATCAAGTTTCTTGGACAAATTCTTTTTAGATCTATTGACATTCTTTTGCAAAATTAATTTGACTCTCTATTACTCAATTCTACTTGACCACTGGACTGTAGGTGATAAGGAGATGCAATTCTATGATTAACATCATATTTAGCAAGTATTTTACGGAAAGCACCATGAATAAAATGTGAAACACCATCAGTCATTAAATATCTAGGGACTCTGCACTCGGAAAAATAACTTCTCTAAGCATTTTAATAGAGGTGTTATGATCAGCACTACTAGTTGGAATAGCTTCTACCCACTTAGTAACGTAATCAACAACAACTAAAATATGTGTATATCCATTAGAGGCGGGAAAAGGTCCCATATAATCAAAGCCCCAAACATCAAATGGTTTAATAACAAGTGAATAATTCATAGGCATTTCTTGACGTCTACTAATATTACCAATTCTTTGGCATTCATCACATGACAAGACAAACTTACAGGCATCCTTGAAGAGAGTAGGCCAATAAAAACTGGATTGCAATACCTTATGTGCAGTTCTATCTCCAGCGTGGTGTCCTCCATAAGCTTCGGAGTGACACTTGCGTAGGATCTGCTTCTGTTCATGCTCAGTACACAATGTCTAATAACACCATCTACTCCTTCTTTATAAAGATGTGGGTCATCCCAAAAGTAATGTCTCAAATCATAGAAAAACTTTTTCTTTTGCTGGTATGTGAAACTAGGTGGTATGAATTTAGCAACGATGTAATTAGCATAATCAGCATACCATGGAGTACTACGAGAAGTACTTATAACATTTAATTGTTCATCAGGAAAGCTATCATCAATAGGTAGTGGGTCACCAAGAACATTTTCTAACCTAGACAAGTTGTCTGCAACTGGGTTCTCAGCTCCCTTTCTATCAACAATATGCAAATCAAATTCTTGTAGCAAGAGAACCCATCTAATAAGTCTAGGTTTAGCATATTTCTTTTCCATAAGATATTTAATAGCAGCATGATCAGTGTGAATAGTTACTTTAGAATCAACAATATAATGTCTGAACTTATCACAAGCAAATACAACTGCTATGAATTCTTTTTCAGTAGTAGCATAATTTCTTTGAGCATTGTCTAGGGTCTTACTAGCATAATGGATAACATTTAATTTCTTATCAACTCTTTGCCCTAGAACAGCACCTACAGCATAATCACTAGCATCACACATAATTTCAAAAGTTAAATTCCAATCAGGTGGCTGAACAATAGGTGCAGAGATCAATGCTTTCTTAAGTATTTCAAATGCTTCTACACAATCATCATTAAAGACAAAAGGTATATCTTTTTGTAATAAATTAGTCAGAGGCTGAGAAATTTTCGAGAAGTCCTTAATGAACCTCCTATAAAATCCGGCGTGACCAAGGAAACTTCTTATACCTTTGATGTCCTTGGTACATGGCATCTTTTCAATAGCATCAACCTTGGCTTTATCAACTTCAATACCTCTTTCAGAAACTTTATGCCCCAAGATAATACCTTCATTAACCATAAAGTGGCACTTTCCCCAATTCAAGACAAGATTAGTTTCTTCACATCTCTGCAAAACTCGATAAGAATTGCTCAAACAATCAACAAAAGAGGATCCATAGACGGAAAAATGGTCCATGAAAACCTCACAAATATTTTCACAAAAGTCAGAGAATATAGCCATCATGCATCTTTGAAAGGTAGCAGGTGCATTACATAAACCAAAAGGCATATGTCTATAATCAAAAGTACCAAAAGGGCATGTAAAAGTAGTCTTTGATTGATCTTTAGCCGACACAGGTATTTGAGAGAATCCAGAGTAACCATCTAGGAAGCAATAATGTGTATGTTTGCATAATCTTTCTAGCATTTGATCGATAAAAGGTAAGGGGTAATGATCCTTTTTAGTAGCCTTAGTTAATTTGCGGAAATCAATTACCATCCTATAATCTGTAATAATTCTTTGTGGAATCAATTCATCTTTATCATTAGGAACAACAGTAATACCTCCCTTCTTAGGGACACAATGAACAAGACTTACCCACTGACTATCAAAGAACGGGTAAATTATACACCTCCGTAAGCTTTAGTATTTCTTTCCTTACCACTTCTTTCATCTTAGGATTCAGCCGTCGTTGGTGATCACGAATAGGTTTGGCATCTTCTTCCAAATTTATTTTATGTTGACATAGAGTGGGACCAATGCCCTTAGGATCATCAAGAGTATATCCAATAGCAAAGACGGTGCTTCTTCGTAGTTTTCAATAATCTTTCTTCTTCATGCTCAAAGGTTAGCACTAATAATAACAGGATATATCTTCTTTTCACAAGATAAGCATATTTAAGATTAGCAGCAACGGTTTAAGCTCAAACACGGATCACCCTTGGGTGGAGGAGGATCCCCTAGGATTTCAACAGGCAAATTGTGTTTCAGAATAGGTTCATGTTTAAAGAATACTTCATCTATTTCCCTTCTTTCATTCATAAACATATCATTTTCATGGTCTAGCAAATAATGTTCTAGAGGATCACTAGGAGGTACGACAATGGAAGCAAGACCAATAATTTCATCCTTACTAGGCAATTCTTCTTCACGATGTTGTTTACTAAATTTAGAGAAATTAAACTCATGAATCATATCATCCAAGCCAATAGTAACAACATTCTTTTCGCAGTCTATCTTAGCATTGACAGTGTTCAAGAAGGGTCTTCCAAATATAATGGGACAAAAGCTATCTTGTGGAGAACTAAGAACAAGAAAATCAGCAGTATATTTAGATTTCCCACACAAGACTTCAACATCTCTAACAATTCACATAGCTGATATAGTATCCCTATTGGCAAGTTTAATTGTTACATCAATACCTTCTATCTCAGCAGGTGCAATTTCATGCTTAATTTCTTCGTACAAAGTATAAGGTATAACACTAGCACTAGCACCCATATCACATAAGCCATGGTAACAATGATCTCCTACTTTAACAGAAATAACAGGCACACCTACCATAGGTCTATGTTTATCTTTAGCGCCAGGTTTAGCAATTCTAGCAGTTTCACCGCAGAATTGAATAACATGCCCATCAATATTATCAGCCAAGAGATCTTTAACAATAGCAATATTAGGTTCAACTTTAACTTGCTTAGGAGGTGTATAAGTTCTAATATTGCTTTTACGAACCACAGTTGAAGCTTTAGCATGATCCTTTATTCTAACAGGAAAGGTGGTTTCTCAACATAAGAAGTAGGAACAATAGGATCATTATAAGTGACAGTCTTTTCTTCAACTTTAATAGGTGCAGCTACTTTTACTTCTATAGGAGGATGATATTTAAACCACTTCTCCTTGGGGAGGTCAACATAAGTAGCAAAAGATTCACAGAAAGAAGCTACTATCTCAGAGTCAAGTCCATATTTAGTGCTAAACTTACGGAAAACATTGATATCCATAAAAGATTTAACACAATCAAACTTAGGTGTCATACCTGACTCCTTACCTTCGTCGAGATCCCAATCTTCAGAGTTGTGTTTAATTCTATCCAATAAATCCCATTTAAATTCAATAGTCTTCATCATAAAAGAGCCAGCACAAGAAGTATCGAGCATGGTGTGATTGTTTTCAGAAAGCCGAGCATAAAGATTTTGAATAATTGGTTCTCTTGGGAGCTCATGATTGGGGCATGAATATAAAATTTATTTAAGCCTCCCCCAAGCTTGAGAGATGCTTTCTCCTTCGCGAGGCCAAAAATTATATATATAGTTGCGATCACGATGAACAAGATGCATAGGATAATACTTTTGATGAAATTCCAATTTCAATCTTCTATAGTTCCATGACCTCGTATCATCACATAGCCTATACCATGTCAATGCATCTCCCTTAAAAGATAAAGGGAATACCTTCTTCTTAGCAACATCATCGGGTATACCTGCAAGCTTAAATAATCCACAAACTTCATCCACAAAGAGTAGATGTTCATCAGGATGCTTTGTTCCATCTCCTGTAAAAGGATTATCTAGCAGTTTTTCCATCATACCCGAAGGAAATTCAAAAGGAATATTTTCATTTTCAGTAAGTTCAGTAGGTTGAGGAGCAACTCTTTGCTCTACTGGTCGGGGTGAAGATACCCCGAACAAGCCCCTCAGAGGATTACTTTCCATAGTAACAAGTGAGAGTAAATTTCAGCACACTATATAAATTTTTCCTTACCAAATTCCACCTACCAAAGACGCTTCACTCCCCGGCAACGGCGCCAGAAAAGAGTCTTGATGACCCACAAGTATAGGGGATCTATCGTAGTCCTTTCGATAAGTAAGAGTGTCGAACCCAAGGAGGAGCGTATGAAATGATAAGCGGTTTTCAGCAAGGTATTCTCAGCAAGTACTGAAATAAGTGGTAACAGATAGTTTCGTGATAAGATAATTTGTAACGAGCAACAAGTAACAAAAGTAAATAAAGTGCAGCAAGGTGGACCAATCCTTTTTGTAGCAAAGGACAAGCCTGGACAAACTCTTATAATAGGAAAAGCGCTCCCGAGGACACATGGGAATATCGTCAAGCTTGTTTTCATCACGTTCATATGATTCACGTTCGGTACTTTGATAATTTGATATGTGGGTGGACCGGTGCTTGGGTGTTGTTCTTACTTGAACAAGCATCCCACTTATGATTAACCTCTATTGCAAGCATCCGCAACTACAACAAAAGTATTAAGGTAAATCTAACCATAGCATGAAACATATGGATCCAAATCAGCCCCTTACGAAGCAACACATAAACTAGGGTTTAAGCTTCTGTCACTCTAGCAACCCATCATCTACTTATTACTTCCCAATGCCTTCCTCTAGGTCCAAATAATTGTGAAGTGTTATGTAGTCGACGTTCACATAACACCACTAGAGGCTAGACAACATACATCTCATCAAAATATCGAACGAATACCAAATTCACATGACTACTAATAGCAAGACTTCTCTCGTGTCCTCAGGAACAAACGTAACTACTCACAAAGCATATTCATGTTCATAATCAGAGGGGTAATAATATGCATAAAGGATCTGAACATATGATCTTTCACCAAGTTGTAACATCCCAAAATTCTAAATTTTGGAATGTTATAAACAAATAGATAGTTTTGATTGATTGTTTGATTGATTGACTGAAAGTGAGTGAATTCGAAACTTTTGAAAGTTAAATGAGAGGGAATAAAAGGACTTTCCCAAACTTTCATCTTTCTTTTATGATCTTCGAATTCAAATACTCTTCATCACAAAACCACGGAGAGAAGATGACATGACTTCTTCCGCTTATTTAAATGACAAGGTGTTGAAAATATTTGTATTTCATTTGAGAATATTTCCAATTCTAAAACTTTATGCAACTCAATGATTTTCATGAGCAAAGATAAAATGACTTCTTCAAAACATATGAAATACGAGTTGGGAGTTTCAAAGAATTAAATTCAAAGTTCTTTTTAATTTATTTTCAATTTTGGAGTTATTTGAGTTTTATTCAAATTATTTTTCTCAAAAATAAAATATATGGAAAATAGGGTAACATGATTCCCTACATCAGAAAATTGGAGAGAAATTAATTTGAAATCATTTTGGTATTTTTAAAATGATTTTCGATGGATTTTATTAGGGCGAGTAATCTGTTTGTTTTATTTGAATTTGTGTGTATTTTATTTGAAGCTAGAATAATGTTCATCATGTAGGAAATCTTTTTCTGAAAATTTTGATATATTATATGCCTATATAATATATTTATTTATTTGGTTTTATTATTTTTATTTAAATGCGAAATTGTTTAAAAATCCTCCGCTCGGGCTGCCAATAACTGCCAAAGCCCGCTTTAGCCAGCTAAGCGCCTTGCGCCGCCGCCGACTCAGGAGTCCGCCGCCCTGACGCCTCCCGAGCGGCCATTGTCCTCACCGGCCTCCTCTGCCCCTCGCGCATGCCACAGCCACCGCCCTCCCGCCTTTATAAGCGGGCACCCTGCCCTCTCTCTCCTCCTCTCTGCCATGACTCATGGGAGCCGCCACCACATCTCACCGCCCTTGCCGCCTGGCCCGCCCGTGGACCGCCGACGCCGCCATCCTCCCCGCCTCGGCCGCCTTCCCTTCTCACGTCATTGCCGCCCGGCCTTGGAGCCGTCGCCCGTTCTCGCCGACGCCCGGCCGGGAAGCCGCTGAGTTCCGCCGGTTTCGACGGAAAACCGCTAACCGTAAAACCCTAGTTCGGTTTTAATTCGGTTCTTTTTCTTAAGTTAGGTCTAGATTGTTTTTTTGTTAGATTTATTTTATGGATGTTCATTAGTTAGGATTACATGGTGAACGAGTTAAATCGGTTTAGGCTCTGTAACGAACGTTCGTTCTGTACAGTTTTTCCTTTTTCTTTTTAATTTTCGGCCAGGGACCTATCTGTGAATACTTTTTTGCAGATTAGCCCCTGATCTTCAAACCCTCATAACTTTTTACTCGCTTATCCAAATCCAACGAAACCAACGCCCACGTCTTCGTTATGATCCCCTCTATCCAGTAATCCAACTCAAACATGTTTTTGAAAGTTTAAAATTTGAATTAGATCATATTTGAATTCAAACTTTGTTTGATCATAACTTGAGTTTCGTAACTCCGATTTAGTTGATTCTTTTTGCAAATCGAAGCTCTTGACCTAAACTTTCTGATAAGGCCAAATACACATGGTTTTGGTACTGTTAGAAATTGTTTTATGTTGCAAGAGTTATTTGCTTGGTTTTGATGTTTTCTGAATCGTACTCTTCGTTCTTTCCGATCTTTTGAGTGATTGCTTATGTGTGGTTACTATTGCTTGATTACGATAGATTGACCGGAGTGTGACGAGTAGATCTATCAAGAGTTTTGAGTGCGAATCATCTTCATCAACGCGTTGCGCAAGTAACACTTGATCATACCTTTTCCTACCCGCTTTTTATGCATTAGTTTCAACCCTCAAACATTGCATGAGTAGGATGTCGTTAATTTGTGGGTTGGGAAGTAGATGATGAGGTAGGAACCTATTGCCCTGTTACTTTCAAACCCTTGGGAGTTACTTCTACGTTATGCTTATATTGCCATGGTATGCTCGTAGACATGGATTGGGTTTGAGAGATATTCACGATAGATGTGAGATTGATAATTAATGGTTTACTTTAAGGTGGCAACTTAAATACACATCTGGGTGGATTGAGGCACCTGGGGAACCCAGTGTTGTCTGTTTTTTTGGAAATCCTGGGGTACCCGTGTGATCTTCCTATGGACCGCCACCCAGGCTCAAAGGGATCATAAGATCATTCATGCTAGTAACTTCCGTGTGCAGCCACAAGCCATTATGGGCTCTGGCATAGTTCATTAAGTCGCGTGAACTCTTATAGTGGTGGACTAGCAGATGTAGGGGATGTAGGTGTACCGGTCTACCCATCGTAAGGTGCTAGCGCTTCTGAAAGACTATGTCTCGGTCATCCGTTTCTCAAACACCCTGCAATACGAGAAATCAAAGCGGAGGCGATCGAGTCTTGTGGGGAAAAGTGCATAAACCTCTGCAGAGTGTATAAACTAATCATGATTAGCCGTGTCCCCGGTTATGGACATCTTGAGTATCTAGTACTTGAATATCATGTGAATCTCAACATGTTACTCTAATTAATATTGTTGGGTTTTTAATGAGTACTTTTAATTGGGATTGAGGATCTGTCAACCATTCTCAATGTTTAACAACCACCATGATAGTTAAACAAATTTATTCCTTTGCATGAGGGAAAAAGCGGCTTTATGCAAAATCAGAATCAGAGAGCTTTTTTTTTCCACCAGCCATATATGCATGTAGTATAGCTTATTCTTTCATTACTCTCTATGTGTTACATTGCCAAAGATATTACATGTCTTGACCCGTTTCGGGCTGCAACTTTTCATGTTGCAGACTTTTTGAACGACAGTAAGTGATACGTTAGGGTTACGATTTCCTATACTCAACTTTGCCGTTGGTGTTGATGGGAATCCACAACCTTGTTGCTTCCGCTATATTTGGATTGAGGTAATAGTATTTACGTTACTTTATACATGTGATTTACCTCGTTATAAATCCTTCGAGTCGTGTGTGTCAAAGATCTTGATCCGAGGATGACACGAAAGCACAGAGACTTGATCCATTCGGGTCGGGTCGCTACACAAGTAAACCAACTAGCATCAACTACAAGGAGTAATCAACACTACTAGCAACCTACTAGTACCAATCTCGGACTTGGAGACAAGAATTGGATACAAGAGATGAACTAGGGTTTGGAGAGGAGATGGTGCTGGTGAAGATGTTGATGGAGATTGCCCTCTCCTGATGAGAGAAGTTTTGGTGATGATGATGGCGATGATTTCCCCCTCCTGGAGGGAAGTGTCCCCGGCAGAACAGCTCTGCCGGAGCCCTAGATTGGTTCCGCCAAGGTTCCACCTCGTGGAGGCGGAGTCTCGTCCCGAAAGGTTGCTTATGATTTTTTCTCATCGAAAGACATCATATAGCAGAAGATGGGCATCGGAGAGCCAACAGGGGGCCCACGAGGTAGGGGGTGCGCCCCCTACCCTCGTGGACAGGTGGGCCCCCCTCTAGTGAACTTCTTTCGCTGGATATTTTTTATATTTTCCAAAAATGACTTTCGTGGAGTTTCAGGACTTTTGGAGTTGTGCAGAATAGGTCTCTAATATTTGCTCCTTTTCCAAATTTCTGCATTCCAGCTAGCATTCCCTCCTTATGTAAACCTTGTAAAATAAGAGAGAATAGCCATAAGTATTGTGACATAATGCATAATGACAGCCCATAATGCAATAAATATCAATATAAAAGCATGATGCAAAATGGACGTATCAGTAGTCCCCAGGATATGATTTACTACTTCTTTGAAAAATATTTCCCTACTCATAAGAAACAAGCTGCTTTAAAGGAAATATTTAACTTTGTGAAATTTGAAGAAGAGAGTCTCCCACAAGCTTGGGGGAGGCTTCTCCAATTACTTAATGCTTTGCCTGATCATCCTCTCAGGAAAAATGAAATAATTGATATCTTTTACAATGGACTAACCAATGCTTCCAGAGACCACCTGGATAGTTTTGTTGGTTGTATTTTCAGGCAATGAACTGTTGAGCAAGCTGAATTGCTATTGAATATTATACTGAGTAATGATAATGATTGGACACTTCCTGAACCAACTCCTAAGCCAACTCCGAAGAAAAGGGGTATTCTATTTCTCAGTCCTAAAGATATGCAAGAGGCAAAGAAATATATGAAAGAAAAAGGTATTAAAGCTGAAGATGTTAAGAATCTGCCACCTATTAAAGAAATACATGGTCTTGATAACCCGACACAGGCAGTAGAGGTAAACTCTCTTTATAGATTTGATGAAGGCGATATTCCTCATAATAAGTCTGCTAGTCAATGCTTGGATGCGTTTGATAATTTTATTGTTAAACAAGAAAATTTCAATGCATATGTTAGTAGACAATTGAAATGTAATGCTTACATGCTTGACCACTTGGGTGATTATATGAGGAGAACTGTTAATGATCTTAAGCTTATTAGTAAACATGCTTCCATGGTTAGAACTCAAGTAGAACAAGTACTTAAGGCACAAGATGATTTGCTTAATGAGTTGAATAGTAAGAACAATGATAATGTTGTTAGGGTGATGACTAGAGGTGGTAAGATGACTCAGAACCTCTCAGATCCTAAGGGCCATCCTAAGAGAGTTGAGCAAGATTCTCAGAGAATTAATACTGATGCACCTAGTCCTAGTAATAAAAGAAAAAGAAAACTGATAGGACTTTGCATGCTTCTAGTGAACCTGTTATAGATACACATGAGAATCCAAATGGTATTTCTATTTACGATCTTTGAGACACAATCGGTGATGAACATGAACCTAGTGATAATGTTAATAATGATGTTCATGTTGATGATCAACCTAGTAATGATAATGATGTAGAGATTGAACCTGTTGTTGATCTTGATAACCCACAATCACAGAATCAACGTTATGAAAAGAGAGACTTCGTTGCGAGGAAACATGGTAAAGAAAGAGAACCATGGGTTCAGAAACCCATGCCCTTTCCTCCTAAAACATCCAAGAAAAGGGATGATGAGGATTTTGAGTGCTTTGCTGAAATAATTAGACCTATCTTTTTGCGTATGCGTTTGACTGATATGCTTAAAATGCCTCCATATGCTAAGTATATGAAAGATATTGTTACTAATAAAAGAAATATACCAGAGGCTGAAATTTCCACCATGCTTGCTAATTATACTTTTAAGGATGGGATACAAAAGAAACTTGCAGATCCAGGAGTACCAACTACACCATGCTCCATTAAAAGAAACTATGTTAAAACTGCTTTATGTGATCTTGGAGCCGGTGTTAGTGTTATGCCTTTCTCTTTATATCGTAGACTTGAATTGAATAAGTTGACACCTACTGAAATCTCTTTGCAAATGGCTGATAAATCAACTGCTATACTCTTCGGTATTTTTGAAGATGTGCATATTGTGGTTGCAGACGTTACTATCTTAACGGACTTTGTTATTCATGATATTCCTGAGGACGACAGTATGTCGATCATCCTTGGTAGACCCTTTTTAAATACTGCAGGGGCTGTTATTGATTGCAACAAAGGCAATGTCACTTTTATGTTAATGGTAACGAGCATAAGATACACTTTTCGAGGAAACCACCTCAAGTTCATAGTATCAATTCTATCGGAAAAATCTCAACTATTACTGTTGGAGGTTTTGAATTCCCTCTTCCTACTGTCAAAAAGAAATACGATATTCTTATTGTTGGGGACATGCATATCCCCGTTGAGGTAACCTAGTGTTATTCGAAAATTCTCCGGTTTCATGTCATTCTGAAGAAGTTTGTTAATAAGACTTGATCAACCTTGTTAATGGATTCCTTTTGATGAGCATGAGATGGATGAATTTAGAAAACACAAATTTCTGTACCCACTTTTACTTTCTGTTATTTAGAATAAATAAAGCAAAAATAGTATTTTTTTTGTCTATTTTTTGAATTATCTGTGCAATAAAAAATGTCCCAAAAATAAAAGTTCTCCAAATGCCCTGAAAATTCAGTATTATTTATTATGGAATATTTGAGAATTTCCGGCACTAAGAACACACTAGGGGGCTTCACCAGTGGGCCACAAGGGTGGAGGACGCGCCCCCCTGTCTTGTGGGTCCCACGTGGGTCCCCTCCACTTATTCCAGAACCCATCTACTTTGTCTTCCTCCAGAAAAAATCATCCCATAGCTCAAACCCGTGTTGTTGCTCATCTTGCTGCCATTTTTGATCTCCTTGTGCAAAGCTTCATTTCCAAAACTGCTTTGGGGGATTGTTCTACGGTATGTGACTCCTCCAATGGTCCAATTAGTTTTTTCTCTAGTGCTTTATTTAATGCAAATTTTTTCTGTTGTGGTGACCTTGTTCTTGAGCTTGCATGTCAAATTTATATGGTCCAAAGTAGTTTTGATGCATGATGTAGCCTCTAGACACTTGTAGGAGTAGTTGCTATCAATTTTGTTGAGTTTGGTTCACTTTTATTTTGAGTCACTAAAAATTTCAGAAATTTTTCAGAGGAAGAAAAATGTCTAGAAAAATGTACCAAGGTGGTTCTTCAAGGAAGCAAGCACTGAGGCTCGGGATACGTGAGCCGGACCTTGAACCACCACGGGAAGCTCAAGTGGGGCCTTGTGAATGGCCGTCAGATGAATTCATGGTTCATGCAGGTTTCAAGGATGAGTTTTATGCATACGTACAAAATGTCGGCCTTGATGACTTCGTGTCAGATAAACGCCGACAATACTATTACCTCACCGATTCTTCTGTGCGGAGGTAAATGGGAGATATTTTATAACTAGAGAGGAGGCGAACGAGTATGAGAGAGCAGCGGAGGCCGCTCGCCTCCAAGAAGAAGCTCGCCAAGCGGTAGCTGCCGCAGCATAGTACAACGCCAACTATGATTTCGGATATAATCTGGGCCAGGAGTAGCCCTAGACCAACTTAGGCCAAAAATCCTAAGCTTGCGGGAGTACGTATTTCTCACCGACATTACATTCATGTTCACACACTCATTCTAGTTGACGGTGTTCATACTTTTTCATTGTATAATCCATGTTAGTTTATTTTATTATTTTTGCTTTCTTCTTGTGTGTTTGAAAGACTTTGAGAAAAACCAAAAAAATTAGTTGTAGCTCCTGCTTAGTTTACATTCCATGCTTAGTTGTAGTATTAAATAAAACCCAAAAAGATTTCTCGTTCTTCTTTTGCTTGTTGGGAGCTTTCCCATGTAAAAAAATCTCGTTCTTGTTTTACTTTCTTTAGAAAAACAAAAACTCCAAAAACATTTCAGTGTGTTTCTTTGAAATTCTTTTCTTTTCTTTGGGGGGCGAGAGGAGAAGACCACGATGAAAATGTTGAGTGGCTCTCATATACAATATAGTTGATCTAACAAAGAGCCAATATTACCTTGTCTTATCCTTTGAATAAATGTTTGCAGATTCCAGCTTAGTCCAATGCACGTGCACTGTTATTATTATCCACACCCTTCGGCCGTGCAAGTGAAAGCCAATAATGACGATATATGATGAAATGGTGGAGATGAGGAAAAGCTGGTATAACTCAACCTATCTTGTTTTTATAAATATGATTAGTTCATCGTTCTTGATTCAACCCATTATGAATGAAACATGTTTGCAGTGACAATTAGAGATTATAGTTACTCATGCCATGCTTAATTAGCTAGGAGTTTATAATGGTTTACCTTGTGTGCCAACATGCTTTTAAAATGGTTGTGATGTAGTATGATAGGATGGTATCCTCCTTTGAATGATCCGAGTGGCTTGACTTGGCACATGTTCACACATGTAGTTGAAACAAAATCAACATAGCATCCACGATATTTATGTTCATGGTGATTTATATCCTACTCATGCTTGCACTTAATGTTGGTTAATCTCAATGCATGTTTATGACTGTTGTCGCTCTCTAGTTGGTCGCTCCCCAGTCTTTTTCTAGCCTTCACTTGTACTAAGCGGGAATACTGCTTGTGCATCCACTTCCTTAAACCCAAAGTTGTTCCAGATGAGTCCACCATACCTACCTATATGCGGTATTTACCTCGTTCCAAGTAAATTTGCATGTGCCAAACTCTAAACCTTCAAATGATAATCTGTTTTGTATGCTCGAATCGCTCATGTAGCAACTAGGGTTGTCAATATCTTCCATGCTAGGTGGGTTATTCTCATGATGAGTGGACTCCGCTCATCATTCACGAGAAAATGGCATGTAACCGGGATGCCCAGTCCCATGCTCAAATCAAATCAAAATATAATTTCAAACAAAACTCCCTCAGGACTGTTGTTAGTTGGATGGTACCCATTGTTTTGGACCAGCCGTGGAATGTGCTTATTGGTGGTGGGGGAGTATAAACTTTACCATTCTGTTTGGGAACCGCCTATAATGTATCTAGTATGGAAGATACCGAGATCTCTTGGTTGTTATGTTGCAATGAAAGCATACCGCTCAAAATATTATTTATCTCTGTTTCAAAAACTCGAGCTCTGGCACCTCTGCAAATCCCTGCTTCCCTCTGCGGAGGGCCTATCTATTTACTTTTATTGTTGTCATCATCCTCTTATAGAAAGCACCATTTAAAGAGCACCAATGTCATTTGTATGCATTGTTATAAAATTATATTGAGTATGACTGTGACTGGATCTATTTTGCCATGAATTACAGTGTCTAGTCAGTCCTGGATCTTCAGGGGTGCTCTGCATTTATATTTTGCGGTCTCAGAAAGGGCTAGCAAGATACCATCTTGTTATATCATATCATGATTGTTTTGAAAAGGTGTTGTCATCCAAGATTTATTTTTATTGCTCGCTAGTTGATTATGCCATTGCTATGAGTAAATGTGAGACCTAAATGTTATTGTGAATATGGTTAGTCCATAATCTTTGCTGAAAACTTGAATGATGGCTTTACATATTTTTTTTGAGCATGGCTTTACATATTTGCAACAACAAGATCAAACAGAATTTGTAAAAGATTTTATTTATCACTTTCATTTTGTCAAGTGAATTGCTTGAGGACAAGCAATCGATTAATCTTGGGGGAGTTAATACGTCTCCATCGTATCTACTTTTCCAAACTCTTTTGCCCCTTGTTTTGGACTCTAATTTGCATATTGAATGGAACTAACCCGGACTGACGCTGTTTTCAGCTGAATGGCATGGTGTTATTTTTGTGCAGAAATAAAAGTTCTCTCAATGACCTGAAACTTAACGGAAATTATTTGTGGAATATATAAAAAATATTGGCGAAAGAATCAACCAGAGGGGACCCACACCCTATCCACAAGGGTGGGGGCGCGCCCCCTGTCTTGTGGGTCCCACGAAGCTCCGCCGACCTCAACTCCAACTCCATATATTCACGTTCGGGGAGAAAAAAATCAAAGAGGAGGATTCATCGCATTTTACTATATGGAGCCACCGCCACCTCCTGTTCTTCCTCGGGAGGGCAGATCTGGAGTCCATTTTGGGCTCCGGAGAGGGGAAATCGTCGCCATCGTCATCATCAACCATCCTCCATCACCAATTTCATGATGCCCACCACTGTGCATGAGTAATCCCATCGTAGGCTTGCTAGACGGTGATAGGTTGGATGAGATTTACCATGTAATCGAGTTAGTTTTGTTAGGGTTTGATCCCTAGTATCCACTATGTTCTAAGGTTGATGTTGCCATGACTTTGCTATGCCTAATGGTTGTCACTAGGGCCGGAGTGCCATGTTTCAGATCTGAACCTATTATGTTTTCATGAATATATTTGTGTTCTTGATCCTATCTTGCAAGTTATAGTCACCTACTACGTGTTATGATCCGGCAACCCCGGAGTGACAATAGTCGGGACACTTCCCGATGATGACTGTAGTTTGAGGAGTTCATGTATTCACTAAGTGCTAATGCTTTTGTCTGGTTCTCTATTAAAAGGAGGCCTGCATATCCCTAGGTTTCCAATAGGACCCCTCTGCCACTGGAGGGTAGGACAAAAGATGGCATGCAAGTTTTTTCCCATAAGCACGTATGACTATATACGGAATACATGCCTACATTATATTGATGAACTGGAGCTAGTTCTGTGTCACCCTATGTTATAACTGTTGCATGATGAATGCCATCCGACATAATTATCCATCATTGATCCAATGCCTACGAGCTCGTCTCATATTGATCTTTGCTAAGTTACTTTTCCGTTGCCACTGTTACGATTGCTACAAAACTGCTATTGTTACTTTTGCCACTGTTACCGTTACTTCCATACTACTTTCCTACTAAATATTTTGCTGCAGATATTAAGTCTTTCAGGTGTGGTTGAATTGACAACTCAGCTGCTAATACTCGAGAATATTCTTTGGCTCCCCTTGTGTCGAATCAATAAATTTGGGTTGAATACTCTACCTTCAAAACTGCTGCGATCCCCTATACTTGTGGGTTATCAATGTGCTCTCTCTCCCATATGATAAGCTTTGATGTGCTCTCTCTCCCCCTTTGACATCAATTTCCAAGAAGGGAACTTCTGGAGCATGAGTCAAATAGGTTTGGTCCTTGAGACATACTACAAACCAGAATGTAGATTAAGATGTGGGTAGAGGATAAGAATCATTGAGTGGGGCTGGAGAAGAAATAAAATATGCAATGGCAAAAAGTTTTCTCAGATGTGAAATCGGTAACGCCGATCTGTTTTCATTGGTGACACTGAGTTGGTAGTGTCATAGATGATGTGTATCGGTCAGACCGGGTTAGTCCACATCGGTTGTACCGATGAACTATCTACAAGGTATTCTTGGAGTTCGGTCTAGCCGATAGGCTTGGATCGGTGAGTCCGAGTTCAATGTAGAGGAATTTTTTTGTCAACTCAACTCACTAGGCAAACTAAATCTCACAAGATTTTCAATGAATTAGATGCAGAAAATACAGAGAAAAGCATACAAAAGGAACGTTGTTTTAGAAGGGGAACAAACAAGCAACAAACATATGCAAAACATAAAACAAAGAAACACTAGAGAACTTCATCTAGAAGGGGTCGGCGACAAAGTCACCTATGTTAGAGTATATTGACTGAGGAGTCAAGTGATGACACTTGATCGTAGGTCATACTCATGGTTTAAGCTCAAAGTGGGGTCACTACTGCAGGATACTGCTAACGTGACACTACGATCAGAGACCCTTTGCCGAAACTGTGTGCGATGCAATAATCGCAAACGATGGTGTAAAAAACTGTCGAAAAGGTGCAAAACGTTTGCAATGGCGGAGCCATCAAACATGGTTCAGATTTTAGTTGCGTGTGCGATGCAGGACACACGGTTAATCCATTCAAACTGTCTGCAATGAGGCAGAACAACAGAAACGGGCAGCCATAACAATGTGTGTGCGATGCAGGACACTCGGTTAATCCATTCGAACTGTTTGCGATGAGGTAGAACAACAGAAATGGGCAGCCATATCAATGTGTGTGCGATAAACGGCATACGGTTAACTCAAACGAACTATTTTTTATTAGGGAACACAACAGAAATGGTTCAACTTAACAAGATGTGTGTGATATGCGGCATACAGTTCACATGGATGAACTATTTGTGATGAGCCAAAAGAACACAAATGAGTCGTGTAAACAAGATGTGTGTGATATGTGGCAAATAGCTGACTTGGATGAACTGTTTGCGATGAGAAATTACAACACAGACGGTCAATGCAAGTTACTTGCAATGCGATTCTGTGTGTACAAAAAACTTTGAAAAATGCAAACTAGTTGCTTGCGGTGGCGGAGTATCGCACACGATGCGTCTGCTAGTACTCGTGTAAGATGATTAGTATGTTACACATATGTTTCCTTATGTTAAGATGTATGCGAATTTGCAATATGGAAACTTAATATGCAAATGCCTTCTGGTCATCGGGCACACGCTTACACTCAATGAACTGTGTACGATACTAATACTTTCCATGAAAATTTATGAACTTGGGTAACAGCATTTGAGTAACATATATATAGTGGTTACACTATTCGACAAAAGGAGGATCTTAAGTAACACGGTTTTGACAACCATATGGTCTATATCTACATACTTAACATAGTAACAACTATCACATTTTAAGAGGCTAAGGGCCAACAACCATATGGTCCATATCTACATACTTAACATATGTAATAACAGCTAGCACATTTTAAGAGGCTGAGGGCCAACAACCACAACTATCCACTGGAAGCAGCTTGATCATGGCGACTCGGCATCTCGTCAATGAAAAGGAAGAGCCCTCCTTTGCCTTGCTAGATCATGAGTAGAACAGTGTCTCCAATTTTCCAATATGGATGCATTGCCACGAGAAGCGAGAACTTGTTAATTTGAATGGTTCCCTTTCTGTGGGAAATGCAGTACCTTGCAATCACTTTGGAGTTATTAGTAGGCACAAGTGTAATTCGACCACGCCGGGAAATCTGTCCAGGAACTGCTACAGGGGCAATTCTGTTGACATGTAGAATAAAAAACAATTGTAACATATCATGGAAGATATATATAGTTTATGAGCATCAACATTAAAATAAGACTTTTTACCAGCATTTTGTGCACACAATTGGTCTTGTTCAGTGTGTGCACCATAGATCTAATTAATCCCATCCAAAATCCAGCGTTCATACGATGTGCTATCTCTGTCAGATTATCAACAAAGTTTATGACATGCTTCAAGTCCTTCCAGTGAAATTTGGTACACTTAGTAACATACAAATCGTTCACTATGCATTCAACATATCCTGCTTAAAAGGTGGAAAGGTATTATTTATTCAGAACATGGCAGAAGAATATATAGTGTGCATAAATTGGTAAATAGAATTTGTTACTACCTAGGAACGGAGTCAGAATATGATATCACAATAGGTTGCTTAAATAGTTATCAATTGGTTGCTTAAATAGTAATATGACAGCAAGGAGAAAGTTGAAAGGACACTAACCTCGATCAGGCTTTGATCGGCTGATGACATTGGGGAAGTAAACATCCATGTTAATTAGACCAGGATGTGGTGCACGCACTAGAATTTTATTGCCAGCTTTCAGTTCATAACACTTAGACATTTTTCTCCAAAGGTCCGCAATAAAATAGGAGTGACCATCTTTATCAAGTTTTACGCTAACCATCATTGTAAATCCATGCTGCATTGTCAATATGACATCCTGGGAGTCATCAGAAAAGTAAAGCCCAAGATTTCCTTCTACTCGCGTTCTTGCAAAGCAAGGGATGTACTGCTTGAAATGAAAATTAAGATTGTAAATTAGATATATTGAAGTAACAAAGCAAGATGCAAATATGGGAGTAACTGATAGAACAGATCCATATATATAGAGAGATGAAAGCAAAGTACAAAAATATAGAATTAAAATTAGATAATGTAACAAAGATTTGATGCAAATATATAGATAATGTAGCAACAGACGGTATATGTTCACAAATTTAGGCCATGCCAAGCACTCCCTGAAGTCATCTGGAATGGTGAGATAGAACTTCGTTTCCGACTGGCCACGACCATAGTTGCCCGATTTGTGCTTGCACTGTGGACACATGAATGAACACCCAAGAATCAGCTAGAACAAAAATGATTCCACGGCGATTTCCGCTGGTTGATTAACAGCGACGGATAGACTGCATAAGAGATGAGTGAATATTTTTCTAATTAAGTTGATTACCTTCTCGATGAGAAAAATCCCCGGCCCAATCCTGCAGAAAACCCCAGTCGACCAGAGTCTAGAATGTCGGTGCAGATAGGCGGCGGAAAGCGATGGAGGCGAAATCTGGTGCCGTTTGGAGCGCGACCTACGCCCGCCGCCAACAGCCGTCGAGCTTAGGGTGCAGAGTCGTGGAGGAGTCCGCGGTGAGTGAGTGGGGACGAAGTGGGCGAGGGTTTTCTTTTCCTTTTGCATGTGTGAATGAACACACACGGTTCGCAGAGGCGATGGAGATGAATCGTGTGCGATAGTAAATCACCAAGATTGAATGGGAATCCAAATTTCCTTTGTCCTTCATCCATGAGTTTTTTTTCTATGATGAACATAAACCCTGCTAATCACTGTGTTCAAATTTGACACTTTTCTGAGTTCATTTACAATATTTAGGGCATTATGTGCATTTTGTAGGCATTAATGCACGTAATTCAAATTCAAACAATCGGTGCATGAAAGGGTGCACAAGAATGGTCTGGAAAACCATACTCGTGGTATTTAGTAATTTCTCATGCCTTTTACAAGGAATGGGCAGAGATTTCAATGGAATGTGTGGCAATAGTCAACCACAAATGCGTCATTTACTGGGTTATCAACTATAGAACAATGAAATATGTGCTTGAAAAACATGACGGCTGGCATGGTGCCATGGTATGGCCTCACCGTGCCCTGGTTAAAAGCTGAGAAGGTTTGATTTATGTCGTCATGCATGCCCTTCATAAATTGAACCATCACTGAGGAAGTTCAATGCTATCGAGAGGGAAATCCCAAAGATTGAAGGGGAATCCAAATTTCCGTCCTAGTTTGTCATTCAGTTTTTTTTCAGCAATCAACATACCACCTCAAATGCAACGTGTTCAAATTTGAAATTTTTCCGAACTCATTTACCATATTTAGGGGATTATGTGCATTTACTATACAAAAATGAAATACATGCTTGGAAAAACATGACGCCTTGTGTGGTGCCATGGTATGACCTCACCTTGCCCTAGTAAAAATGTTGTCATGCACGCCTTTCATATATAAAACGAACCATCACCGAGGAAGTTTCATGGTTTCGAGGGGGAAATCACCAAGATTGAAGGAGGATCCAAATTTCCTTTGTCCTTTGTCCATGAGTTTTTCTCTATGATGAACATACAACCTGCAAATCACTGTGTTCAAATTTGGCACTTTTCCGGGTTCATTTGCCATATTTAGGGGATTATGTGCATTTCCTAGGCATTAATGCACATAATTCAAGTTCAAACAAATCGGTGCATGAAAGGGTCCACAAGAACAGCATGGAAACCATGCTCGTGGCATTTAGTAAGTTCTCATGCCTTTTACAAAGAATAATGGATAGATATTTCGATGAAATGTGTGGCAATAGTCAACCACAAATGTTCGTTTGTTGGGTTTTCAACTATAGAAAAAATGAAATAAATGCTTACAAAACATGACGCCTGGCATGGTGCCATGGTATGACCTCACCAGGCCCACAGTAAAAATTTGAGAAGGTTTGGCTTATGTCGTCATGCACGCCCTTCATAAATCGAACCATCACCGAGGAAGTTCCACGCTTTCGAGAGGGAAATCCCCAAGATTGAAGGGGAATCCAAATTTCCGTCCTAGTTTGTCATTCAGTTTTTTCCAATGATCAACATACCGCCTCAAATGCAACGTGTTCGAATTTGAAATTTTTCCGGGCTCATTTACCATATTTAGGGGATTATGTGCATTTTCTAGGCATTAATGGACATAATTCAAATTCGAACAATCAGCGCATGAAAAGGTGCACAAGAACATTCTGGAAAACCATGCTCGTGTTATTTAGTACATTCTCATGCCTTTTACAAGGAATGGGCAGATATTTCAAGGAAATGTGTGGCAGTAGTCAACCATAAACGCGTCGTTTACTCGGTTAAGAACTATACAAACAATGAAACACATGGTTGGAAAACATGACGCCTGTCGTGGTGCCATGGTATGGCCTCACCATGCCCTGGTAAAAATTGGAGAATGTTTTCCTTATCTCGTGATGCGCGCCATATATAAAACGAACCATCATCGAGGAAGTTTCATTGTTTCGAGGGGGAAATCACCAAGATTGAAGGGGGGTCCAAATTTTCTTTGTCCTTTGTCCACGAGTTTTTTTATGATGAACATACAACCGCAAATCATCGTGTTCAAATTTGGCACTTTTCTGGGTTCACTTGCCATATTTAGGGGATTATGTGCATTTCCTAGGCATTAATGCGCATAATTCAAGTTCAAACAATCGATGGATGAAAGGGTCCACAAGAACGGCCTAGAAAACCATGCTCGTGCCATTTAGTAAATTCTCATGCCTTTTACAAGGAATAATGGATAGATATTTCAATGAAATGTGTGGCAATAGTCAACCACAAATGTTTGTTTGTTGGGTTTTGAACTATAGAAAAAACAAAATAAATTCTTAAAAAACATGACGCCTGGGATGGTGCCATGGTATGACCTCACCATGCCCTGGTAAAAATTTGAGAAGGTTTGGCTTATGTCATCATGCACGCCCTTCATAAATCGAACCATCACCGAGGAAGTTCCATGCTTTCATGAGGGAAATCCCCAAAATTGAAGGGGAATCCAAATTTCCATCCTAGTTTGTCATTCAGTTTTTTCCAACAATCAACATACCGCCTCAAATGCAACATGTTCAAATTTTTCATTTTTCCGGGCTCATTTACCATATTTAGGGGAGTATGTGCATTTTCTAGGCATTAATGGACATAATTCAAACTAGAACAATCGGTGCATAATAGGTGCACAAGAACCGTCTGGAAAACCATGCTCGTGTTATTTAGTACATTCTCATGCCTTTTACAAGGAACGGGCAGATATTTCAAGGAAATGTGTGGCAATAGTTAACCATAAACGCGTCGTTTACTCAGTTAACAACTATACAAAAAATGAAACACATGGTTGGGAAACATGACGCCTATCGTGGTGCCATGGTATGGCCTCACCATACCCTGGTAAAAATTGGAGAATGTTTTCCTTATGTCGTGATGCGCGCCTTCCATAAATCGAACCATCACCGAGGACGTTTCATGGTTTCGAGGGGGAAATCACCAAGATTGAAGGGGGGGTCCAAATTTCCTTTGTCCTTTGTCCACGAGTTTTTTTCTATGATGAACATACAACCTGCAAATCACCGTGTTCAAATTTGACACTTTTCGGGGTTCATTTGCCATATTTAGGGGTTATGTGCATTTCCTAGGCATTAATGCGCATAATTCAAGTTCAAACAATCGATGGATGAAAGGGTCCACAAGAACGGCCTAGAAAACCATGCTCTTGCCACTTAGTAAATTCTCATGCCTTTTACAAGGAATGGACAGATATTTCGATGAAATGTCTGGCAATAGTCAACCACAAATGTTTGTTTGTTAGGCTTTCAACTATAGAAAAAATGAAATAAATGCTTAAAAAACATGATGCCTGGCATGGTGCCATGGTATGACCTCACCGTGCCCTGGTAAAAATTTGAGAAGGTTTGGTTATGTCGTCATGTACGCCCTTCATAAATCGAACCATCACCGAGGAAGTTCCATTCTTTCGAGAGGGAAATCCCCAAGATTGAAGGGGAATCAAAATTTTATTCGTTCTTTGCCCTTGAGTTTTTTTCTACGACGAACATACACCCTGCAAATCATCGTGTTCAAATTTGGCATTTTTTCGGGCTCATTTACCATATTTAGGGGATTATGTGCATTTTCTAGGCATTTAGCACATATAACACCAATCAGCTACAGGTGCACGGGTGCGATGTGAGGGACGTGGATTGCCGTTCGATCGCGGCGCATCCAACGGTGCACACGCGCGATCCGCGTGGCTGGGGTTCCGGCCAATCATAACGCAACACACAGTAGGCTCAGCGCACATTGTTTCCGAAAGCGAAGGAGATGAACCGTGTGCGATAACGAACGAGCAAAATTGTAAGGGAAGCCAAATTTCTGTTGTCGTTTGTCGTTGAGCTCTTGAATACCACCGCACTGTACGGCTGCCCGGCCCCTCCGTCCCAGAGCTCTCTCCAGGCGTCGTCCATGGCACCGCGGCGCATAGTAACTGGTAAGGAAGCGATGGCATCCCGTCGCGACGCTTTCCTCGCCGCCCGCGACCGCACACATGGTAAGGAAGCGATGGCATCTCGCCGCGCCGAGTTCATCACTGGCGGCTGCCAGACAGTTACATGGGCGGAATTTGAGGCTGCCATGGCCGAATGGGTGGTGGATCTAGAGGCGGCCAAAGTCGCACACAAGGAGCGGAAAAGCATAAAGCAGTCAAGAAAAGAGAGTCCCACCGCCGCAAGAAAAAAGAGGCCGCACGCGGTGGTGAGGAGAGCTTGGCGGAGATCGAATCACGGTGGGCTGCCGCCTACAAGGCCGGGAAGGAGAACATCAGCGTCTGGCCAGCATGCCATGATGGCAGCATGTGAGAAGTAGTTTAAGTTTGTAGTATTAGAACAAATTACCAGTAGTACTTTAAGTTTGTAGTATTAACGTAGAATGTCAGTAAGAGCATCCTTTGAGGGCTTTGAGCGTTGATTAGCACGTGTGACCGTGTGCGTTTTTTGCGTTAATCATTAGAAGATCACAAAACATACGGTTTCTATGCCGTACCCGTCTGCTTTTTTTGCGTTAATGACCCATAAGTCAGTTACCTGTGCGATGTTTCCTAATAAACCAGGCGTACCATTGACCAAAAAAAATCAAGTACACGTGTACATTTTTTTGGAGACGGGATCTGCCAACTTTATTTTTTCTCGCACACGAGTATTTTACGTGCTTCGTCTGTATTGTGTGTTTCCCCCGCCCAAGTTTCAAGTTTCGCACCGAAATTTTCATTAGGCGCACGATTTCAGAATTTATTCCTCCAACCACATCCCCTTCCCCTCAGTATCCCCCCTCCCTCACGCCTCCCCCTACCGGCATCTCAAACCGCCGCCACCGCAACCACAGCTTCAACCACGTCTACGTTCTGCTCGGATCTAGTCAGGTAACCCACCGATCTCTATCACGTCCCCGGCCTGATTGCTTAAATGGCGCTTGTGAAACATCCTCATGCCTCCAAATCCCCCGCGCCAGGAGCTGATGGCGGTCCATGGCGCGATGGCCGCTGTGCATGTTGACCCGGAGGAACACCTCGCCTCCGCCGCCGCCGACGACATGGTGCAGGCTCTGGCCCAGATGAAGTCCCCCAGCGACTACCCCCAGGACTTAATAGGTAAGATTTGACCAGCTAAATTTCACCAATACCAGCAGCAAACTTACAATACATGACTCGGGATATCACTAGAGATGCTGCCCATTTGCTTTTTTAGTGGATGCTAACCCTGTTGTACTTAACATGCTTGTTCATGTACTTACGCAGGGTCATAACGGCCGATGTTTTTGTTTCCCATCGAGGTGAGTTGCATCCCATGTCTTATAGTATTTCAAATAATTTGTGCAATTGCGGTTTAACTTCTACCATTTACTGGTTGCCTGTAGGTACACATGTCAGTGGCATTGATCCACGCTTCGACCCGGAGGAACAGCTCGCCTCCATCGTCGCTGAGCGAGCTCTGGCCAAGAGGAAGTGCCCCAGCAACTACCTCTCAGGACTTACCAAGTATGTACTCACCAGTTCAATCTTACCAATACCAGTTGCAATTAATGGCTATGTTCTGTACGGTCAATGTATTAAGCATGTTCTAGTGAACATGCCTAACACATTTTTGCTACTTCCCCTACCTTTTTATAGACATATGTGCCATACTCTGCTCTGGCAGCACCTGCCTTATGATGTTTAACTATGCCAATTGCATTTTTATCAGTACCGGTTTCAATGTCTATTAAGCCTGTTGCAATTAACAGTTGAATCCATTTTTAAACAGTTGTGTTTCAATGGCTACAAACTTACAAAACATGACTTAGGATGTTGTTAAGCCTGTTGCAATTAATAGTTGTATCCATTTTTTAATCTGTCCATTTGCTACCATGCTACTCTCCGCAATGAAGATATACTAGAGATGTTGCCCCATTTGCTATTTTTGGTGGATGCTAACCTTGTTGTACTTAACATGCTTGTCCATGAACTTACGCAGGGTCATAACGATTGATGCTGTTGTTTGCCGTCGAGGTTAGCTACATCCCATGTCTTACAGTATTTCAAATCATTTGTGCAATTGAAGTTTAACTTCTACCATTTACTGGTTGCCTGTAGGTACACATGTCAGTGGCACTGATCCACGCTTCAACCCGGAGGAATAGCTCACCTCCGTCGCCGCTGACTTTGGGCGGGCTCTAGCCAAGATGAAGTGCCCCAGCAACTACCTCTCAGGACTTACCAAGTATGTACCCACCAGTTCAATCTTACCAATACCAGTTGCAATTAATGGCTATGTTTTGTACTGTCGATGTATTAAGCATGTTGTCGTAAACATGCCTAACACGTTTTAGCTATTTTCCCTACCTTTTTATAGACAGATGGGCCATTATCTGCTCCGGCAGCACCTGTCCTGTGATGTTTAACTCTGCCAATTGCATTTTTATCAGTACCGGTTTCAATGGCCACTAAGCCTGTTGCAATTAACAATTGTATCCATTTTTAAAGAGTTGTATTTCAATGGCTACAAACTTACAAAACATGAATTAGTATGTTGTTAAGCCTGTTGCAATTAACAGTTGTATCCATTTTTTAACCCGTCCCTTTGCTACCGTGCTACTCTTTTGAAATGAAGATATCACTATAGATGTTGCCGTTTTATTACCATTTGCTATTTTTGGTGGATATTAACACTGTTGTAGTTAACATTGGCTTTCCATGTACTTACACAGGGCTACAATAGGCGATGCTGTTGTTTGCCGTCGAGGTTAGCTGCATCCCATGTCTTATACACCATCTATTCCTAAATATAAGTATGTTTAGAGATTCCAATATATACTACATAAGGAGCAAAATGAGTGAATCTAGATTCTAATCTAAACTATATCTATAATTCTATATACTGTATGTAGTTCATATTGAAATCTCAAAAAAAATACTTGTACTTAGGAACATATGTAGTTGTATTTTACATCATTTGTGCAATCTCAGTTTAGCTTCTATCATTTACTGGTTGCTTGTAGGTACATATATGAGCGGTGCTGATCCACGCTTTGATCCCTTTTGCGTATGGGGCAATGAGATATTCATGAACAAGCGTCAAGTGAGGAAACTAAGAAAGATTGTTAGGCGAAAGAAACGGGTGATTGGAATTAAGCTCTTTATTTACACTTTGTCGAAGACAACAGTGAACTTTAGGATGGTAAGTAATGTTGCCTTTTCCCGCTGCCCACAACAAGTTACTCTACTAGACCTCAGTATCTGATATTTTTCTACTTTCAGTGGTTTATGAAGCTATTTACTAATGATTACCTTGCAAACTACATGACCGGAGTGGAGGCAACTAAGGTTAAAGTATATAATTCATGCTACCATGATAATGCTCTAGAAGTCTTCCTGAAGGCGGTGAAGGATGGGCGGGCGATTGTCACAAGGGGTTCGACAAAAGTGGTTCGTGCCTATGGCATGCAGGAAGGCACATTATGGGCATTCCGCTTCTTCAACACCGCAAAATGATTTACACTTGTCTCTTCACCTTTACCGCCTTTAAATATTGTGGTTCATCATTGTTAATTGCTACCTAATCCTGTAATTACTGAACATATTGTACCGGTAACTTTATTTATGGATTCGTTGTTGAACCATTCACTACAAAAAAAATACACTTCCGTGATGATACGTGTTTGTCACGGTAGGTCGCATTTTTTGTCATGCATGTACATCCATGACAAATTTATGACAGAATCAAGATAGTCATACATGTGTCTTTGTCGTAGAAGTGTTCCATGACATTACCAAAATTATCATCACGGAAGTGTCCACTTCCATGACGATAAATCATCGCGTCCTGAAGTGCTTTCGTCAAGGGTGACCGACACGTGGCATCCACCGTAACGGAACGCCGTTAAGCTACCGGGTCGGGTTTTGGATCTGATAGCCCGTTAACAACCCCGACCAATGGGGATTTTCCATGTGTAAAATCATCATTGGCTGGAGGAAACACGTGTCGGCTCACCGTTGGGACAGATGTCATCCGTTCATTGGACCAAAGTCGCCTATGATATGGCGACACGTGGCACGGCCCAACAGAGGCCCATTCCTGTGAAAAGGCCGGCCTGTTTGACTTGGTCAAAAGGTGGCGGCCCGGCCCATGGAAAGCCTATTAACGGCCTGTTCGCATATATCCCATTTACAGCCCGCTAACCCAGGGCCCATTACGCGCTATCCGAATTAGGCCCAGTAGCGTCATCTGGGCCGCCCCATATGATTTAGCCTGTTTTAACTTCTGGCCCATGTGTGGCCCATGACTTCTTTCGGCCCATGTGAGGACCTTTGTATCTCTTGGCCCATTAACGGCCCGTGGTGAAACTGGCACATAATGAACAGTGTATCACTTTATACCCATTAACGGCCCCTTATTCCATTGGGCGTTTCGATAAGTTATCTTCGGCCTTCTCGGGGCCCATTGATTCTTAGGCTCATTTGCAAGATTCGGTTACATACGTCCGTTCTTGTCATTTTTACGCTTGTGGGCCAAATTCAGCCCGTCGTTACAGTTGGCCCCTTTGCGGACCTTTAATATGTTGGGCCGTTTTCATGTCAAAAAAACCCCGTTGGGCTGTTTTCATAGAGTTATCAAATACGGCCTATTAACGGCCCGTTATGGTCCACGAATAGTACGGCCCATGATTGGCGAAATGATGATACGCCCCGTAGAAGGCCCATGGATCCTACGGCCCGTATGAGGCCCATGGATAGTACGGCCCGTAGAAGGCCCATGGATCGTACGGCCCGTAGCAGGCCCATGGACCCTACGGCACGTAGAAGGCCCATGGACCCTAAGGCCCGTATAGAAGGCCGATGGATCCTACGGCCCGTATAGAAGGCCAATGGATCCTCTGACGGACGAAGGCCCATGGATCATACTGACTGCAGGAGGCCCATGGTTACAACGGTCAAATGCGTTGCCATGATTATTTTGGCCTAGTTACCAAAAATAGGCTATTGTGGCCACTAGAAAAACACAGAAAAAGAACTGCAGTGACTACAAGCAAACAACTAAACAAGACAATAAGGAAATAGATAAGCAAGCAATTAACGCCTAGCCTATTACCGCTATTACATATTACATCCACTTTGGGCATCAAAGTTCACCACCAAAGGTAAATATAGGGAACAAAGCAGCATATTACATACCTTTGGCGTCAAAATTGGCCACCGGTGCAAATAAACGCTTCAGCAAAACAAGAGCATAACTGAAACAACTTCAGAAGAGCTCAAGAAACGTTATCCTAGGTATCCACCATGCTGGCAATAAGCTTAGCAAGCTAATTAGCTTTGTCCTGTTTGGTGCTAAAATCCTCCAATGCTTGCTGTTGCACCAGAAAGTATGCATCTGAATGCTCGAGGACTTCATGATCCTTCCGCTTCTTGTCGCAAAGACACGGTGATCGATGTCTTTCGACATGTAGTTGAGACTCAAGAAATCGAACTGATTTAGGCAGTGAGTTTGAATAGCTTGTGCAAGCGGTAGTGGCGATGCTTTCGAACACTAAACCAAGAAAGGACTTTGGGGTTATCTCATTTGTCTTCAAGATAGTCTTCCTTAGCTGCTTTATCGACTTTGTTGGAGACCAACAAGGATGTGTCACTATCCTGAACCTTATCTACATTACTTCATTTACCATTGCTTAATAAGGCACTCTTCCCCAATATTACATCGGCATTCTAAAAGAAGAAACAAGCGGACACATAACAAGTTTAGCATGTACAAGTATATGAAACTCATTTCAGTGAACCAGTTCATTAGTAAGGTGGACATGATTAAACTACCAAGGATTCTATTGCCAAGTACTAGTACATAATAAAAGCATCAAACAAACATATATCTATGTCCTATGGTCACTGCATTGTCTTGCCAAATCAAAATAGAGACACGGTTCAAATCATATCGATTCAAGACAAAGCGGCAGTGAAAGAATACATAGCGTGGGAAACTACATGGCACAACAAGATTTCAGATGGGTACCACGGGTCTACATGTACAACAACACTATTGCCTCTGTTGTGATGCTAGTAATGTGCATGATATGAAAGTCAAATGTATACACAATTGAAATTGAAATCAACAGAGCTGTTGATAAGAGCAAACCTGTTAAAGAAACATGTGTGAACATACCTGCTGTGCCATTGGAGTTTCGATTGGATCCTTCAATTTAAAAATAAGTTTGTATGAGTAAATACAGTGATACAAGAGCAAATCAATCATAGTTAAAAAAGGCGCGCCTAAGCGAGCGCTTAAGCACGCCTAGGCTCTAGGCATTGGCAAAACGCATTGCGCATAACTACGCATAATCAGGCATAAGCTGCGCATAAGCATGCTTATGTGGTCAAGAAAGCGCAAAGCGGTGGCAAACGCACAAGTAACGCCTAAGCGCTTTTTGAACTATGATAGCAATGGAATCTTAAATTAGAACAGTTGTTCTTGAGGTTTAGGCACTTGTTCTACATGAGCAGAGTACAAGAAGACGCAAGAATAAAATACTTAAAAATAGAAAATGAGCTCATAGACCTTACCACATTCTTGGTTCGGGACCAAGTCTGAGAACAAGGTGTTCCCGATCATCGTCCGATAAATGTGTCTCGGGAGAACGTAAGGGAATTTGATGAGTTTCTTTCACGGTGAAGTACGTTTTCTTTAGGTAATTCCGATATCGCCACCAAGCATTCTTGAAGATAGCGTAGGTATTAGCACAGGTTACCTCATCCTGAAGTTTCCAAATCGGTCCTTCTCTATAGAGAAAAATGGGAAAATTTGTTGTATTATAACCATCATGGAGGTAGGATGTATGGGACGAAGCAAAGTAATTGCCATGAATAACATTACTTACACATAACTCACGGACAAACACCTGCAATCGGCATTTTCCTTCATCTTGATATAATATTTACAAGATGGGAAGATACGCATACTGATTTAACAACATCAAATGCGATAGATGCTAAACTACGATTGGTGGTTGTGCTTCCTCCACAGGAATAGGCGTACTAACCGGTGGAGTTGGGGTTCGCCGTGATAATCTTGGCCCTTTGGGCACTTTGGAGCTGCCTTACTAACTGCTCTTGTTTGGGAGCTCTATGGTGGAGACGGTGTTGTGTCAACGGGAACCAGGTTACTATCGGTGGGGTTGAGGTTAGATTGGGTGAAGCTGGTTCTCTGTCCATCGCATGAGGGGTACAATCTGCGAGTTTGGGTTATGTGTGGTAGGGCTGGTTCTTGTGCTTGTACAAACAGGGTGCTATCTTCACCTTGATGTATAACTGTTTTTTTTGTAGACCGTGTTTTTATTACAGTACATACTTGCATCACCCACTCCAATTCAAATGGATTATAAACTGGTAACATAGTTGAATGTACGGACATTGTATGAGAGATGATGCAATAGATAGTGTGGAAAAAGAGGGCATGAAATAGTTGACATGTATATTTTTTAACTAAAGCGAATAGCATGACATAATTTCACATATATGATGTCTATCTAAACCGGATAGCATAGCATAACATAATTCAAAGATATGATGAATAACTAAACAGGATCGCATGACATAATTCACCTACATGTTATCTAATTAATCGGGATCGCATCATTTAATTCACATATGTGATTTATATGCTAAGCGAGAGGGCATTCGATATGATGTCCGAACTAAGAACATGGTGTTGAATATTGTGTATATGATGTCTAAACTATGCAATGCAAGACACCATATGCATGATATGAGCAAGATAACTGTGCCAAGTTAGAGCATACACCTCAGTGGGGGAATAGGACTGGTCATCTGTCTCTGAATCCATCTCTGAGGAGCTATTGGGACCCAACAAGAGATCTGCTTCGACAGGTAGCACTGTCTGCTCTGAAGGCCTTGTTTTCTCTCCAGATTTTTCCATCTCCCACCCAAATGGCTGATTCACAGAAAGAGTAGTTTAATGTGCAAACATTGTCGACAAATGGAAATGTAATGAAGAAAAGGATGGGCAAGATATCATTCAAATATATGATGCCTGGTTAAACAGGATGGCATTGCACATTTCACATATATTATGGTAGGCTAAAAGACATGAGACTGCATAATTCCTATATATGATATAGAAACTAAACAGGTGGCATTACAGAACATGTCTAAACTAAGCAGATGACATATATGGTGTCAAAAGTAGGCACTGCAAGGCCACATATGCATGATATGACTAACATCATCATGCCAAGGTAGAGCAAACACCTTGGGGGGTAAATAGGAGTGGTCAGCGGCGTCTGAGTCCGCCTCAGAACAGGTATCTTCCTCTATATTACAATCTGGAGAGGGGTGGGGAGGGTTTGCCATTGAACCCACCATGGAGCGATGTCTGCATGACATTGTATTGTCGCGCAGAACACTTCTCTTTTTCTCTACATGTTTAGCATGACTGTGTACAATATCTGACATGCATACGAAAAAAATATGGTGAGATTATGTAAGGAGAGCATGCAGAAATTTAGAGTGATGGTAACAACCCGGTGGATCGACGTTTTTCCGTTGAACCAAAATAGCCCTAATGGATCGACGTGATTGTATAGTAATAAGTGATGCAACAAGTGTACAACCTCTTTGTCGTAGCCGTGTCGACCTCAGCATCATTGGGTTGGTCGCTAAAGCAGTTGAGGCGAAGGTGGCTGTCGGAGGTGTGGAGGAAGATCTGAGGAATCTGTAGACGGCGTCCGAGGCCTTTGCTCATTGTGATGGATCGTTCTGTCGTTGGAGCAGCTCCGGTGAGCCGTAAGACGTCAAGGCTGAAGCAGCACAAGACAGGCATCATCAATCTCAAGTGGGATTCTAATAGTATCTCCAATAGACAATGTAAAATAGATGTAAAATTAACATCACCAAAAACCACCTGACTACAACAGATGAGCTAAAACTGTTGACTCTGAACTTAACTTTTGAAACTGAAATTTACTGTGGAATCTGAATGCTACTGTCGAACCTGACCGCAATGGTAGCAGAGAGGCACTTGACATGTAGTTTAGGGAGGGCATGCAGTTCATCTTCAACCTGCACCCCCCTGAGCCTCCAGCCACCACCGGCCAAACCGCTGCCCCAGCCGCCTCGCCTCAAACAACTTCGCCACCGCCGCCTGCCAGCCCTCTAGGCCCCCCGCCCCACCTTGAACCCTAAGATAGATAGTGGGGTACCTCTTGGCGAGCCCCGTCCCCGCTTGGTGGTTCTTCCTTAATTCGGTGAGCCCCCCAACCCCTGAAAATCGACCGACCCAAAAGTCGATTCGATCAAGTGTGGCTTAATCGAGCAGAGCGGCGGACGAAGCGAGGGGAGAGCAGAAGCAGAAGCACTGGGTGAGCGAGCGATCGGCGAGAGCCGGGCAGCAGCAGCAGATCCGGCTGGTATGGACGCCGCCCGAAGGGGCCTCGCCTTTGAGGAGAGCCGCCGTGGAGATGTTGCCCGCAGCGCCGGCTTCAAGGTAGCCGCTCCATGGGGGTGCGGAATGGAGCACCGTCGGCGCCGGGAGATCGAGTTAAGGAGAAGGTGCGATGTGATGAGTGTACAACCTCTTTGGTGGCGCCGAGTAGGCCTCGGCTTTGTCTGAGGAGTTGGTGAGGATGTTGCGGTTCCGGTGGAGCAGGTTAAGGCGGCGCTATGGGGATGGAGCAGCCGCGATAGACGAGGCGATCGTCGGAGCAGCTCCTTGGAGGTGGAGGGCAGGCGGGTGAACCGGCGGGACGGCGAGATGGACGATGGATCCTCATTCGGGGAGGTGGACGAGGGACGTCGAGCTGTTGCGGTGGACGATGTCGTCGGGGAAGAGGCTCCGGCTGGGAAGCGGTGACGTGGCGGACGGAGGAGGGTGGGGTTTCACGGTTGGAGCGGAGAGGTTATGGCGGCCTGGGATTGCGAATGGCGAAAAGGGGGCGATGGGAGGGGGTGAAGCATGACTTAGGGACGCGCTTGTCCAAAATGTAGGGTGTGTTACAAAAGTACCCCCCACCAATTTGAACTAGCGGCCCTTTCGGCTCAGGGGTAGAAGGGGGATTTCACGTGTCGGGATTTGCCAGCTGGAGGGAGTTTTCACGCGCGTTGTAATTTCAGGATAGCAAGGCGCGGGTTGTGAAGGCGCCAGTTTTGGGAGCACGATATCTGAATTTTCGGGATATAACAAGACACGGGTTGAATTTTAGGGACAAGCCTAACGTGTAGTAATATTGTACTTGTACGTACCAAATCAATTCGCACTTTCCTCCACCAAAAAGAAAACGAAAAAAATAAAACTATTCACACCACACAAAGAGAGAATCTTGCCCCGTTTTACTATACAAATGCTATTCAAAGCTACTCCCTCCTTCCATCTATATAGGGCCTAATGCGTTTTTTGGTGCTAACTTTGACCAAATATTAGAGCAATGATATATGACATGCAACTTACACAAAGCACACCGTTAACTTCGTGCATGAAAGGTTCTTTCAATGATATAATTTTCACATTGTGCATGTCATGTACTATTAATCTTGTCAATAGTCAAAGGTGGTCTTAAAAATCTCATTACGCCCTATATAGATGGAAGGAAAGTATGAATCCATGTTATTTCCGATTAAATTTTTTCGCTTTGTATAATGCATGTAACCTACTCATACCAACATTTTAGTGCATTCCAAATGTTTATACTACACTGCAATTCGAACTAAATTTGAATTTGTTTCTCTATTTCAATAAGAATCTACAATCATGATTGTTGCCAACTTCAACTATCATAGTTTCCTTGCTATCTGCCGGATATAAATCGGACTGACCTATAATGCGGGATGGCAGGCACACCATCATCAACAACTCCGTTTTTTATAAGAGTAGAGATAAAATATATTAAATGTAGTATAACATGTTCATAAACACACCATGTGTATCACCGTTATATATATTCACACATGCGTCGGTTTAAAATACTATGATAAATTCTTCAAATATCCGAATTCGCTTTTTATAATGAAGTATATATGATCTCTATTAAGTCTTTTACACCCACACAACCCTCTTATCTTTGTAGCTAAGCGCTAACTTTCTCTTGTGCATGCACACGCCCGCATCCCTCTCACCCTCCCTCGGCATTCTCTAGCTCCATCAGCATAAATTCGTCTTTTCACTTTAGGTCGTTCACCCATGGTGTGTGTAGGCCCCCAGCTCCTTCTTTACTGGCACACATCGATCGATATGCCTCTCTAGCCAGGTGTGCCTAGCACAAACACAAGCTTCCCTCTTGTCTTGTCACCGTCCATGCCTCACTCCCACCACTCTTTTCATCGTTCTCGTACTCGCACACTCCTCCCCGCTCGATATAGTATGCCTCTCGTACCACCTCCTACATGCATCCCTCTCTCTCTCTATCCTCCTCATCGTGCCTCATTTGCTTCTAACACACACATGCATGTATACCGATCGATCTCCCAACATATACCTAGATCGACTTAACCTACCCCCCCATCGATCGACGTACCTCACAAGTTATGTCCCTCCTTTCTCTAACAAAGGGCGATTGATCTTCCTATGTAGTTATGTCTGCTTACCACAGCCGCGTCGTCTCCCCTCATCATTTGTGCATGCCTCCTGACCCGTCTCTCACACGCATGTGCACAGACAACAAGCAGCCATCTCCTCTCTTATTGATATTGCGGGCATGCCCTCCATTTGTCTAGCAAGCCTATCCCACCATTTGTTAGAAGCAACTCCACTACCACCCCCTCCAACACTCTAGCTTTGTCTCTCTCTGCCAACCTTATTCCTCTCCTGCACATATGCATGGATGCCGATCGATCTCCCTTAATACATGAGGCAGATCGATCTCCTTAATACATGAGGTAGGCCTCTCTCCTCCACACATATACCAGCCATTGTACCTCTATAGTTAATTAGTCCTCCCTCTTCCCCCACCACACACCGATAGTCGAGCGCTGCAGGTAGGTATCTATGCCACAAAGACAAACTGCACATGTCCCCTCTCATGTTCCAGTAGGCCAGCCACTCTATATCTTTGACATGGGCACACACAAATTTGATGGCACTCTTTATCGATCGTGTGCGCACACACACACACACACACACACACACACACACACATCATCCCTCTTTTCGATTCTATGGACACCTCAAGCCGATGATACCTCCACTCTCTTCTTGTGGATCGCCCCCTCTATATATATGTTATATCCAGGACTCTATTTCACACACATTACATATGTTACATTTTTTGATTGACCCCAAAAACTCTCAAGAACCCACACACTATATCTCTCTAGGTTTGTGTCTCTCTCACACAACCCCACGTAGGTGGTGTACGTATACAAGATGAGAATAGGTGCACCATGCACGTACTCACGCTTCGTGCCCAGCCACACCCGCGCGGGTACACGGTGGAGCTCATTTCTTTACAAAATGGCAGCCCACATGCTAATTTGAACGCCTGTAGCGGTTATTTACCTAGGGATGTCGTGTACCACGCCTGGACAAAACAAAGTTCGACTTGACGCGTTGCCGCGTTATTTTAAAATAAAGTTATAGCGCTCAATTGCACGCACACAGAATATAAAACGATTTTTATGGAGAAAAAGGTAGTCCGCTCACTATATACAATGGAGCCTTGCATGCCTGGTTTGTCGCTCTTCAGAGTATCTCACACAAGGCTGCGGTGGCCTCTCTCTCTCTCTCACCGTTGGTCACTGATCCGGCCGCATCCCGTCCGCCGGGGGAAAGGGAGGAAGTGCATCGTTTCTCCGTTCGACGACGCCGAGGCAGCACGTCCCGATCTGTGGTACACGCCGTTCTCTCTAACCAAGCTCCGGCGCGGCAGGGCCTACGCCATCTGCTCGCAGATTCCGCCCGCTGCCGCTCACCTAGTTACATCCCGACGACCTCCAGGTATCCCCTCCGGCCTTGCTCCACTGCCCGTCTTCCCACGTCGCTGCATGTGGATCTTCCATAGTTCTTTGCCCAAAACATAGCTCGTCCAACGTACTTTCGATATTGCATTCTCGTCCTCACACCGTTTTAGACAAACACAACCGTGTTGTTATCTTCCCTTAAGGCAAGGAATATGCTTCTTTTTTATCGTCGCATGTGTCATCAACTGTTATTGGCTAGTAATTGTTTCCTTTCTACCTCTTTTTTGCAAACAGGGCTATCCATTTCACCTCGTTGCTATTGCGACCTTTTGGTGAACTGCACAAATCACTTTTTCTTAAGAGTGTTTTGTGCGGTTGTACTAAAATGTCACACGGGCAACGTCTCTACATTTCAGTGCGACCGCACAAAGGGAGATTGGTTTTGCTCTATCCTCCTCATCCAACTCCGAGCCTAATCTTCTCCAACTAGTTAGTCTTAAGAGAGACTGCAAAGGTGACCGGCTTCTATTTGTGTGTTTATTGTTTCATCAGCAGTCCTCTATTATCGTAATCACACTTAATATCTTTGGAGCAGGGGCCTTTCGGCTCTATTTTAGTGGGCCGACAAAATGATCGGAATGTTGCATGCTCGAGATAGCTACTTTTTTTCCAACATGCCTTGTTAATTTAGACAGAGCTGGGGGACGTTGCTGCCAATGAAAGCATGGATCAATTTTAATTTAACACCTTCTCACAACTCCGTCTTTAGTTGTGATGTAATTATTAGCTCTGATCTGCTAATAATTGACATGCATTAGCAAGGAAGTTAGTTTTTATTGTTTCGAAAAGAGCATCGATGGCAAGACACGCAAACAAAAGCTGAAAGCTCACACCATTGTACAATTTCATGTCATTTGGAAAATTATTTGTATAGTACGTCAACTATGTAAACAAATGATGGAAGCTTGATAGCATTGCCAGAAGCCTCTTCGTCATCCGGGTCCATGTGCCATGCACAAAATTATACTCCTTCGTTCCTAAATATTTGTCTTTTTATAAATTTCAAACGGGCATATTTTAGAGTGTAGATTCACTCATTTTGCTTCATATGTGTACTCCCTCCGTTCCTAAATATTCTATTCGTCTTTCTAGAGATTTCAACAAGTGACTACATACGGAGCAAAATGAGTGAATCTACACTCTAAAATATGTATATATACATCCGTATGTGCCAGTCCATTTGAAATCTCTAAAAAGCGAATATTTGAGTAGTCACTCGTTGAAATCTCTAGAAATACAAATATACTCGGAGTATATTTAAGAACCGAGGGGTAGTGCACAACCGCATGGGAGACTCAGCCAGTCGTTGCGCCGCATTAATAGTGAGTAATGAGCGGTCAAATCATAAGCCCCACCTTTCCCCTTTGTAAGTTGCTCAAGAAGCAACCATCAATATGCTCTTCTTTGAATCCGCTCATACTACTCCATCCATCACTTTGTTTATACAGCGCTTGAAAAAAGAAAAAAAAATCTGTGGGACCAAGGCGACTAGCGACCGGCCTGAAAAATAGCATTGGTAGTTATAGCACGGCGTACACACATGCATGCAGTGCTTCCACCCCAGGTACACACATGCATGCACTTACTCCACTCCGTAGTAGTACAGTACATGGAGAGAAAATTGTGGACTTGATTGCGGTTACCACGCCCTAATTAATTGAGCATTACACCAAACGCGTATAAAGTCTCTCTGGTGTTGGAAATGCATTGAGAGAAATGCATCATAATGAAGCGCGCCCTGTAAAGCGTGGCGGAGGGAGGGTAGTATGAAGGTGCAAAACCAAGTACAGCGTATGGCGATCGGTCAACGCACCTCCTCTTGGCATATCAGCGACATGTGGGGACAGGAGTGTGAGCAAACCGATCTCAATTGGCGACAAAGAGCCAACCCGCCGTTCCTTGAGGGAGGCGAGGCGAGAACACCTGAGACGGGCTCGCACGGAGGCCAAGATATATTCGAGCATGGTTGGTTGATCGATATCATTCATTACATGTTGGGCTGTCTTTTTCCGCCCTTCTCTGGAATAAACGTGTACTTTATCATGTAAAAAAATAAGAGTACAGACGCTCCACCATGCGGTTCTAGTAGTAGTACTACTCGTACTATTGCGCTTGGCTCTTCGCCTCTTCGTGAAGTCGAACAATGATGGTACTTCGCATGTTGGGTACTACAATGTATGCCTCTGACAATCTGACACCGAATGGACTGATGCATGTCCACCGAGAGTAGGTTGCATTAGCAAAAGGTGTAAGCGAGCTTCACCTTGTCCTGCAAGCTTCTCCTTGTTCTGCGAGTTGACGGGACACACCAAAAAGTAGTGCTAGTCCATACTCCCTCCTTTCCGGTTAATATGGCTTAATCTTTTTGCGGGTAAATGAGAGAGCTTTATTCATATATATAAGCATTCTTAGGACGATCAGCCAAGACACTAGTCACTAGGAAGCGAGGTACCCCGCAAAAAAAGAAGTAGGAAGCGAGGTGTTTCATCAAGCCAGCTCTCGGCCACATTCAAAGTGCAGCAAGCACGGTTCGCACAAAGATGCGCCACAAGGTTTGCTGACCTGTTTACATGCTGAATAACAAAAAAAGAGGAAATGTTACCGAGCGCTACTATTTGTAACAGGATATGAGCCAGAATTGTGGAAAGTGTTCCATGCAATCAACTTCCATTATCACATGCGAGAACCCTCGAAGAGAACCAAATGTGTTGAAGATTGCTTTATCACATTTTAAAATTATAATAAGAGTGCAGACGCTCCTCCATCCGGTTCCTAGTACTAGTATAGTACGTACCTTTATAGACTATAATAGTAGTACTAGTACTAGTAAACTTTGCGCTTGGATGCTCACCTATTTGGGAAGTCGAACAATACTAGCACTAGTAGTATAGTGTATGCTTCTGGCAATCTGATACGAATTAAGCATTGCCGTCCACCGCTTTGGCGAGGGAGAGCTTGCATTAGTCAAAAGTTTCTCCTTGTCCTGCGAGCCACCGCGCGCAAGCTTCTCCCGTCCTGCAACCTTCTCCTCGTTCGGCAAGTTGACGGGACACAGCAAAGTAATGATAGTCCATACTGCCTCCTCTTTGGTTAATATGGCTTAATTTCAAACGAGATAAATACACTATTTGTCACTGTATATTTGTAAAAATACGGTCAGTGGACTTCATATAACCTCATTGCGCTCAATATATATATTCCGGTGTTTATACGGTCATTAGCTCACCCTGACTGAGTATGTGTGTGCATGCACGTGTAGGTTGAGCACTTAGCGTCACCGTGTGTGTTCCATCGTGTGCTCGGACATGCATGCATTAGGGCGTCGCGCGCGTTTTTGCATCCATGTGTACGTGTGACTGTTGCATACACGTAGGGGGGGGGTACATGTAGGGGCCACTAAGGAGCAGTCAAATCGCATAGTAAGTTAGTCGGAAGAAGCAACCATCATTTCACTCTTGAATGACATGTACGCAATATAAAATGGTTGATATGGAGAGAAAAAGAAAACCACTATATATACACTAGCAGGAGCCTAAGCTACAAGCATGCTTGCTAAGGTTGCTCTCTTCACGAGCATAGAACAACGGACCTGATCACGCGGTGGGGAAGGGAACAATGTTACTGCGTGAAGCCAGTCGACATCGGCGAGAAAACCCACGGTCGGTCCGTCCCAATTGGGGTCACCAGCGGTATGGGCGATGCGGCGTCCCAACCGCCCTTCTAGCTATAGCCCGACGTCCCAGGTAGTCCATATTCCCTTTGGAGCCGGCTTGCTCCACTGCCGTAGCTCCATCTCCATGTCGATCTTTCTCTACTTATACCAGCTTCTACTTGTGATGAGTTTATGTCTCATGAACTAGTGCCGATTACTATTATTCTAATCACACTTCTTCAATATCTTTGCCGCCAGGATGCTCGGTCGATTTTAGTGGAACTGCACAAAAGCATCGTATGATCCGAGGGTGCCGGTAGTCTTTCCTTGACAGTTCTACCCGCCGTGGAATTAAATCATGTTTAGGGTTTAGGGTTTAAGTCGTAGTGACCCCATCGGTAGTTTTTCTTTTCGTACACGCTCTCACAACTTTTTTATTTAGTTGTGAAGTAAATATTGGCTATGATCTGTGAATCATTGAGATGCATCAACATGCGTGTTTGTTTTCCTTTGTATTTGATGGAATGTTGTAACGGGGCAACCTTGGAATAGGAATGAAAATGGAGTGGAAAGTTTCGGTTTTTCCGGAGAAAAAATGGAAACGGAGAGAAACCAACATTTTGTTTCGTTGGATCGCGCCATCGAGCAAAACCAATGTTTAAATCACGTCTGTCGTGTTCGTGTCTCACCCTCCTCCACGGCTCGACCCCACACGGTCGCTCGGCATGCCACTCACCGCAAACCGAGTATACGATAACTTTCCCGCATGCTTGTCGATGGATCGCGCCATGGATTACTAGTATCACTTATTGAAGAGTTTGAAGATTTGGGGGAGGTCAGCTAGCTGTTGCACGGATTCCATAAAACTTTTTACATGCATGTTGTAGCCGGCTATTGCGACCTTTGAGCAGCGGAGCAGCCGTGCACCGAGCGGCGCGGCGGCGCTCTCGGCGGCGCCACTTCAATGCCGGCGCCAGTGAGAGGTCGCGTCCGCTCTGGCTGGGCATGAATGCGGCACTTACCGTTTCGGGCGGGAAGCACGCGCGGGTGATGAAGATGGTTCGGGTTGGTCAGGACCGGCCGTGGCAGCGGTCCGGACGTGCGCAAACAAGAAAGCCATTCCACTAGTATATATTAGTCGTATACACGAGAGTACTATATGGACGCGGCTTCATTGACTTAGTGCACCTGCCTTTGGGTTTATGATAGGTGGGCCCAAAATGTTGTTGGATCACCTGTCATATAGCCAAAAGCAGGTGCAGTGAAGGCACCGGAGCTCAGTCCGTACTACAGTAGTATATATAAGAGGGAGCCTCAGCGCTTGTTCGCTAGGGTTTGCACTCTCCACACGCCGCTTCGCACTACATATATGTTACACGCTGGAGGCTCGGCGTTCATTTGCTAGGGTTTGCTATATTCATAGTCTCTCACCCTCTCTTCACCGGATCTAAACAAGACTGCGTTGGCCTCTTGTCTCTCTCTCCCCCTCACGGTGGTGAAGGAGGCGTCCGTATCCCGTCGCCTTGGGAAGGGAGGAGGTGCAGCGTTCACTCTATCGCCTTGACAAGGGAGGCAATCCACTGCCATTGCTGTTCTCTTTCACCCAGCGCTTTGTCTTGGAGGGCCACCGACCCCTTCTTCCTCGCTGTTGTGCGTAGTGTGGGCAGATCCGGCCTCCGCCCGCCGCCTTGCCACATCCCGCGACCCTAAGGTATAAGTTTCTTTGAAACCGTCGTTGCTCTAGCTGCATGTGGATCTTTTTCGATCTGTAGTCGAATCTAGGTCTTGGTTCAAAGAGGAAAGAAGGGTGCGGTGGGCTGGAGCAAGAATCTAGGGCGATGGTTCAATGAGGAAAGGAGGGCGAAAAGTAGTATAGGCTGGCTATCCGGCCGCTTTATAGGTCGAAAAGGGAAAAGGGGTAACCCAGTACACACCTCTGTAAGGAACCGATCTCTTTGTTGAAAAGGGAAAGAACGGGGGGGGGCGGGTAGTTTGTGCCGGACTAGATTTGCTGCCCTCACTTGGGAAATAAGGTTCAAAGAGAACAAATATGGGACCAACGCATATATCTTGCTTGGCTACATACTCTGCATCACCCATTTATACGTGTGGGCGCACATGGTGTGGCATGTCCCATACAGCTATTTTGCTATTGTTAATCTAAGAATGCTGCCGGAAAATTGAAGCAATGCCATTGTTAAAAGTAAATTACATTTTTTAACGAATGTTGTTTCAAGAGAATGTCTCTGTTAATATGAATCAATTCAACCCTTTTAGAAATGCTACTATCCTACTTTGTTTTCCATCCAAGATAAGTTAGATGCTTCTTTCTGTCACCGTTTGTTTCATCCTCCTTTATCGGCAAGTAATTGTTTCCTTTTTGCCTCTCTTAAAAGCAGGGTATCGATTCAACTTGTTGCTATTGCGACATTTTGCTTCGCTACTCGAAACACTTATGTTTTAAGAGTGTTTTGTGCGATTCAACTTGAATGTCACACGGTGACTTTGCTTAATTTTGTGGAACTGCACAAAAGGAGATCGAGATTTGTTCCCAGTCTTCATGGCGAGTTGTTTCAAATCTTGGTCTCATCCACATGATGTGCAGTGTGCTTTGATATGTTGTGCTACTTGTTTTGGTACTGTTTTAAATAAATGTTGAATTGAAGCTATTGTATTGTTGTCTTTTCCCATTAAGTAGTGAACAAAATGGGACCAACCCGGACATGATGCTTGTTGCTTTGTTACAACAAATTCAGCATCACCCCTTTATAAGCGATAATTGATGCCACTCTCGAGAATTAACTCTTGAATCTTATTTCAAAAGCTGCAACACTTGTTAGGGATTGGCGGGATTACCATTTTGTGGCCGCATGTTTCATCCTCCTTTATTAGCGATGGTGATTCCTTTTTGCCTCTGTTTAAACAGGGATATCTATTCAACTTGTTGCTATTGCGACATTTTGCTTCGCTCTGTGAAACACTTTGCTTGATTTCGATTGCAACTACACAAAACAAGATTGGATTTCCTATTCGTGTTGGCAGATTAAGTATTTTATCCTGGTGGTCTCATGAAAGGTCGATGAGGCCTTCATCCACATGATTGTGCGATGTGCTTTGAGATGTTGTGCTACTTGTATTGGTACTGTTTTAAATAAATGTTGAATTGAAGCTATTGTATTGCTGTCTTTTCCCATTAAGTAGTGAACAAAAATGGGACCAACCCAGACATGATGCTTGTTGCTTTGTTACAACAAACTCTGCATCACCCCTTTATAAGTAGATGGAAGCACATCTTGTTGTTGCGCCCTCTCCCCTGGAACTGTTTATGCTTTTTGTTAATCTAATGCATTTGGTAAAATTAAGCAATGTCACTCTTAGAATTAATTAACTCTTGAATCTTAGTTCAAAAGCGCAACACTTGTTAGGAATGGTACTATCACCTTTGTAGTTCTTTCTACATGTTTAACCAAGGTATTGTTAAGATAATGTCTCTGTTAAAATGAATCGATCGCATTGTTTTCGGAATGATCGTTTACGCTTTTTAGATTCTTTATACATGTTGAAACAAGGCATTGTTAAGATAATGTCTCGATTAATATGAATGAATCACTGCTTGATTGAGAATTGCTACTCTCACCTTTGTTTCCCATTAAGATAAGGTAGATCGGTAGATGTTTTCTTTTGGGAGTACAAGTCATCAACCATTATTTCTCAGTAATTGTTTCCCTTATACCTTTTGTTGCTTACAGGGATATCAAAATTAAAGCTCGGTTTTATTCCGACTTTGATTTTAGTTCAACTGCACAAAAGGAGCCAATGTATCCAAGTCAAACTGCTGCATTACTGGGTCCAGTTGGTCGTTCCACTTTGCAGAAAGAAGCGATCCTTTGTTTGCGCTACATTACGGAAGGAATGGCCAAGAAGCTTTTACAGAGTATTAGGCCTTCCACTATGTAGGCCAAAAGAGGTGCCAATTTCACCTTTTCTTAGTTTGGCACCGAATCCTCCATTGCTTCACCCGGTGCTATAAATATTAGACACCGGTGACATGACTAGTCTGTAGAGACCATTGGCAATTTAACAACACGTGGAGTGCCCACAGGCAAAAAGTGCCCAAACAAGTACAAGAAGCGGCGGGACTCCACGATCATAGGCATTACATATTTTGAATGGGAAAAGTTTGTCAAAGTTTAATCATTGATGTTAGCAAGCGCAGCGTGACTCCACGATCATAGGCATTGCATATTTTGAATGGGAAAAGCTTGTCAAAGTTTAATCATTGATGTTAGCAAGAAGGCGTTAGTTTAATATATTGGAATTGGAAAACCTTGTCAAAATTTGCTCATTGATGTTAGCGGAAGACATGCATTTGATATTTTTGAGTGGGGCGCCCTTGATGTGAGCAGCGTCAGTGTTTTTTCCTATTCACGTGTTCGGTTTAGAAGTAAATAGTTACTCTGCTGAGATATTCCTGTGTTAAGAGTTTGTTACGAATATTGTCTATGTAATGCCAGGCCTTGTGTTTGATTGCAAAGTTGAGCTTGGAATGTTGTGGCATGCGGCATCATGAGCTGTTCACCGTGCCTCCTAAGAATAATGCTTCATATTGTTTTGCATGTCGATCTAATGCAGTGATTTGCTTGTTAAGAAGATCATCCTCTTCTGTTGTTTCCGTGCTTAAGAAGTTCATCGTCTCATGTTTCATTCATAGCCTATACGACAAGTCGGGTAGGTTAGACGTGAAACCATATGATCTTCCGACCAACTCATGATATTGGGCCGTGATTGGATCGTCGTTTTCCAACCAAAACCGCTTGTAAAACTGACGCTTGTAAATTAAAGCAGATGGTCTCGGGCGAAGGCGCTTGGTTGGTCGATTTCGACTAGTAAAATATCGGAAGTGCTTCCACACGATAAAAACGCTGAACAACACTCGGACGATTGCTAATCCAGCCGTTAGCTGCTGTTTCAGCCTTGCCCATGGATGGATGATACGCACGTCGTGCATGTATCGTCCGGTAATGTCGTCCGTATAGCAGTGCTAGTAAAATATACACTGGTCTCTCAAATTACATGCATAACCCGCTGGTTTTACTTACAGACCTCGGGCCCTCGGTTTCATTATGCCTGTATTTTACGCGTTGTTTCCGATGACGAGTAAATTACACTTGTATGTTAATACAGGTTTGAAATAAACGAGCTCCCAAAGCGCGGCCTTACCGTTTCATGCCGTCTCGGTTTCTCGAAGGTGCTCATAGGTGTTCGATGATCCTGGCTTCTGAATGAGCAGCGGTATATGTCAGACCTCCGTAGGGGCCCGCGAGGCCCTCTCCGTTGTCCTTCGAGTTGTTGCGCTCGCCGTGGCGCCGAGCATTGTTAACATGGTCAAAGAACATGAGGATTCAGGAGATGACTTTATTTTGACGGATGACACTAGGGACCCACTAGGGCCATAGCCGTATGCGTCATAGCGCCTCCTTATTATGTAAAACTATTTTTTTGCTTTCTCCTGGTTTCACGACATCACGGTCCCACACCATTGTCAACCTATGTAGTCAATATAAGCGAGAATTGCACAAGGTGCGGCCGGCAGTGGGACCAAGCAGCTCGGCGATTTGTGTTTTTGAGGCGTGAGCACTGCAGAAGTTTTTCTTGGCGATGATTTCGTTGTTGTTCGGAGGAGAGCAGGGGTATTAATGGCGGGCTGGCCCGTCTAGCCCGAGCGATATCCAGCCCGGATACTAATGTTTTCAAGATGAAAATGGCTAGCCCAGCTATATGTCTTTTTGAGGAATATCGAGGCAAGGTCAACTTGTTATTCTCCGCCCATTTGGCTGCAAATCTTTCCTAGGAGGGATGCATTAGGCTTAACAGGAAAATGGGCTTTAAAAATAATAAATGGGATGTAATTATAAAAACTTCATTTGTAACTATAAAAAAATGCACCAAACACGAAATTAGTTTATAAAATATTATTTATGGATTTTGAAAATCTTAAATTTTCATTGTTCTTGTAGAATGTTTCGTTGGATTTTTACGTAATACAAATTTATATTTAATCTGACTAGAAATTTCGGATAAAAATATTTCGGATCCCATCAAAATGAGGGAAATTTTATTGAATTCTATCTTCAACGGTTGGTTGAAATTATTAATCGTTGTCCTAGCTAGAAAATGGGCTGTACTTTAAAAAAACTGTAAATAGGTTGTTGTAAATTCCATTAGAATTCAAAAATGGGTTGTACACTCTTACAAAATGCAAATGGGCTATAAGTTCTCTGCCACACACTTGTGGGCCTACTAAGTAATGGCGTCCCTAAAAAATAATTTGGCGTGTATGCAAGGCTTTGTCAACTTATTATAGGCAACACACGGTTCTAGTGGCGGTGGCGTTGGATGTCTATCCAACGGATGTCGTGGCTTCTTCTTCAATCTCGGATATTCTAGCTTCAGCCGCCCAAAAATGATTCCTCCCACTAACATCTGGGGTGCACCGTTTCGGAGGCTGACCTGTGGGCCTACTAAGTTGGAGCGTACCAAGGGCTTTGTCAACTTAGTCAATATAAACGATTCTAGCTTCAGTGACCGTACGATGTCCATCCAATGGTCGTAGTGCTTCTTCAACCTCTGGTCTTCTTGGTCCAGCCGCCCAAAGCAGCGCCGGTCGTGCTACTTGCTCCTGCCTCCCGTGGCCGGCTGTGCTGCCGTGGAGGCCTCACCGCCCCCATACTACTCCCACCGCCGGCCAGGCCATCCCTTCACTCACCCACACCCCCTGTTATTCTGCGGCGACGGCAGCCTCACACCGCAATCGAACCAGTGAACCCTCGTACTCCTCTCCGCGTGGGCTTCCACTGTTGCGTCTTCACCGGCTCCACGTCATCCCCTTCCTATGCGTCGTCGTCGTCCACTGCCCTGGTGCTCTCGGCGTGGCGTGGTCAACGAGCGACTTCCATCGGAAGAGTACTGTACGTGGAGAGGCTGACAGCTGGGTCCACGGCGGCCGCAAGGAAGTGCCTCCTTATTATGCGCAAAATAATTATTCCTCCACCTGACAGCAGGGACCCACCAGAAGGGCCACCTTATTTCGTGAAAAAAAACGTTTCCCCCTGACTGCTGGGACCCACCGGACGGGCCATCGTATTTCGTGAAAAAATGTTCCTCCCACTGTCAGCTCGGACCCACCGGAAGTGCCTCTTTATTACGCACAAAAAATGAATACCCCCTGCTAGCTGGGACCCACCTTGGTGGGAGGCTGACTTAATGGGCCTACTAAGTTGGCGGGGACGGAGGGCTTTGTCAACTTAGTCAATATGAACGATTCTAGCTCCGGTGGCCGTCGATGTCCATCCAACGGCCGTTGTGCTTCTTCAACCTCTGGTCTTCTTGCTCCCGGCCGCCCAAAGCAGCTTGGTCGTGCCGCTTTGCTCCTTCCTCCCGTGGCGGCTGTCTTTGCGAGGCCTCACCGCCCCTACTATTCCCACGGCCGGGCCCCTACGGCGACGGCAGCCTCACACCACCTGACGAGCAGTGAACCCTCATACTCCTCTCCTTTGGGCATCCACTGCAGCGTCTTCACCGGCTCGCGTCGTCCCCTTCCTAGGCCTCCATTGCCGTCCACACCGCCTGGTGCTCTCGGCAGGCGTGATCAATGTGGTCAAGGAATGACTTCCATCGGACGTGGGCTGTAGGTGGAGAGGCTAACAGTGAGTCCACGGCCGCAGCAAGGAAGTGCCTCCTTATTACGCGGAAAATAATGATTCCTCCACCGGCGAGGACCCACCGGACAGGCCACTGTATTTCGCGAAAAAAATGTTTCCCTCCTGACTGCTGGGACCCACCAGCTACACCTTCGCACGCAAGGAAGTGCGTCCGGGCAAAAAAAAATCGCCCCCATGACTGCTGGGACCCACCAGCTACATCTTCGCACGCAAGGAAGTGCGTCCGGGCAAAAAAACACAAAACGATTCGCCCCCATGTCTGCTGGGACCCACCAGCTACATCTTCGCAGGCAAGGAAGTGCCTCACAGTCGGGACCCACCTGGTCGAAGCGTACGTAGCGTTGTCATTCTGGTCGCGAACGTGTACGGACATATATCTTTGGTGGATGTAGAGGCGCACGCAGTCGTAGTAGAGGCACGCACGTAGCAAGTACACGTCGCATGACGCCGTGGTGCAAGAAAGAAAATACAGCCACGTATGTGTACATACGGCGGGGTCTCGAACGCATACTACCGGCGCATCTACGTCTGGCGAGGGCTCGTGTACATGGCTGGGTCGAACGGAGAAACAACATCGTCGTCGTGTTCATGGGGAGGCGGCGGAATGCGTCGTGTTCATGGGGAGGCAGCGGAATGCGTCGTGTTCATGGGGAGGCAACGGCAGCGTGGAGCCGACCGGCTGGGTCGGAACGGAATGCGTGGTCGTGTTCATCGGGCTTGGGCCGGAACAGCGATGGAAGCGAGGCTGGCGTCCGCACCACGGAGAAGCAGACCTCCTACGTTGACAGGGTCCTGTTGATCGGGAGGGTGTGGCGTCTGCCAAAAGCAGAGAAAGCAGACCTCTTACGGTCGAAGCAGGGGTCCTGTTGATCGGGAGGGTGTGGCGTACCGCATAAAGCAGACTGGCCCGACCCCCTACGGTCGAAACGGGGGTCCTGTTGATCGGGAGGGGTGTGGCGTACCGCAAAACGGACGAAACGGACCTCCTACGGTCGAACCGGGGGTCCTGTTCATCGGGAGGGGTGTGGCGTACCGCAAAACGGGACTCCACGGGATACTGTTTGATGAGGACATGACTACCTTGGATAAGACCAAAAATATTGCATACATGCATATTTGTCAGGTGATTTCTAGTGCAAACTATTCAATAATCTATTTATGTTATCCAGAACAAAAATACATCACATACTTTTTGTGTTTTGTCTAATTGTAGGTGTATGGGACATTTGTACAATACACATATGAAGATAAGGGAAAAGGAGAAGTTTAGGTGCTGTTCAAAAGTCCTCTCACGTCACTTTTGGACCAAGAGAAGATAGAGTCCAAGTCTCTCACGTTACGGACTCAGATTCGGACTACTGCAGACATACCTGACTCAAAAGCGTCAATAACTTTTTCATCCGGACTCCAAATTGGGTGATTCTTTTTTTGTTGGAAAATAGATTTCGTGCACCTTCCAAACCAATTGGATTCACCTTAAAATTCGTCCGGAGCGTTGAGTTATGGACGAAACAATCTGATGCTGCAGCAGAATCCGAGTCAAACTACAAGTCCAAAGGTGTTACGTCACCTCCGCTTGGGCCCATTGGCCTTGTACGACCTAGGGTTAGTTTTAGGCTGCCTTGGGACGTCCTACCACCTCCTTGGCCGCCACCCTTGCTCCTATATAAGTAGATCCATCTAGTAGCTTTTTCCTTGGGATTTGTTTAGTTAAAAGTTAGCCATTGCAACTTCGTGTACTTCGTTTGTGTCCAACGACCAGACCAAGACCGCTTACGGATCCCCACCTTTATCAATACTTCATATATACTCGCAATATTCAGATTGCTTTATCATATTCTTGCTTGTTCTTTGATTGCTTGCAGGAATAGACCTTCGTGGTCAGGTTGATTGTGCTCCGGCGTAGTCAATAACCTCTCGGACTTGGTTTAGCGATTGCTAAAGCGCATAGCGTCGTGCATGTTTGTAGTCGGATCGTCAAAGTCTACTCCACCAAATCGATAGTTATCATCTCATCGAAGATCGGGACACCCTCGCCTCTATCAAGTGGTATCAGTTTTGATTGCTCGGTGAGAATTTCCAATTGTCCCTAGATTCGATTTATTTTCTTACCTATTGTCCAAGAAAAGGCCACCGGAAAAGTTAGATCTATTCATCATTTGTCCTAGCCAGTCCAAGCCTTTGCAATTTTCTTTTCATTGTTTGCATTATTGAATTATCGGTTGCGTAAATCGTCGGTATCGAGTTCTTTGGTCTTAGTGTCTAGTTCCTTTAGAGTTTGAGTTCTGTTCACATTAGTCACGCCGCTGCATCATTATCCCTTCCACTGTCCACCATACCATCCATCAATTTCCACCACGTGTTATGCACTATTCATTGTCATAATCATAGTTGAGGTCATTCACATCTTCGCTGATCCAATCTGCATCTTATCTAGTTTGTTTTGGAAAAAGAAAAAAAGAGAAAAAAAGAGAAAAAAAGTAAAAAAAGTCAGAGAAAAAAAAGAAAGAAAAAGGAAAAAAAGTGTGAGAAAAAAGAGAAGAAAAAAAACAAAGTTTGGATCTATCTAGACTCAATCTCGTAGCTGAATTCGGATTGGAATCTGTTTTGTGCACTGTTCAGTAAAACAGGCATAACTTCCTCATCTGAAGTCCGTTTGGCTCCGCCAGTACTCAAATTAAAGCTAGAGACGAGCCGCATCTAAATAGTTGCAGAAGCTAGTTCAATATTTGGCACCTCAAAATCGGCTCCTAAATAGGTCTTTTTGCCCTCCGAAGTTCGTGAACACAGCTTATTCCAGTTTTTCAAATCAGTTTTAGAATTTTTGACTCCTCATATCAACTCGGAATTGAGTGATTCTTTTTGCATTGGAAAGCTTGAGTTAGTAGCATTCTTTGAAAAAATTATCAGAAAATTGGCTCAAACTTTTCAAGAGGAAAACTGGAGAGAGAGTTGTTGTATATCACTGCTTGGCAGTTGTTTTTCATCATTATCTTTACTGCCGTTGTGCTCTTCACTTATATCTTGCTGTCTAGAGCTACTCATTATCCTTCACTGATGCTAGTTGTGCTACGCCGTGACCTCATTAGTGTTCTAGGCTCGCGTCTCTAGACCGGTCTAGCCTAGGACCCGACTGATCACCGTCGTTGAGCGTTTATTCAACATTGCATCTTTGAATTGATTATTGCTAATCTTTTGCTACCATATATAGCCAACCCAGCTCCACATATTTCTACACCGTGTATCGTCGCTCCTGGCAATCTCTTTACACAGTCTTGAGTTACTTTACACGCTGGTTGCCTGTCACCTTTCTTTGCATGGTAAGAACTTGTAAGACATTGATATTTGCTTTACTATGAGCGTTTTACCACCACATCCTAGTAGTTATAGAAACATTATTTTTGGATTTTGTTTCTTGTTTCACTAATCATGACAGGATCCAGAGTCAATTCATGGGCTTTGTCGATCGCGGGAGACATGCCACCACCTATGCAAATACCACAACCGTCACGAGAGGTGCACAAACATCCAAATGCACATGATCATGTTCATGTTTCTATACCACCATTTAATGGCCGTTTTAGACCTCCTTTATATATTGAATGGGAGTTAGACATAAATAATATATTTGCTTCCCATAATTTTGATGAGCGTAAAAAGTTATGGTTGCGGTTGGTTCTTTCACTGGTTATGCTCTAGTTTGGTGGAGTGAATATTGTCGGTTACACCTGATTATGTACCTAATACTTGGGATGATTTAAAACATGTCATGAGAGATAGATTAAATGCGATGTTTATTATACTCGTGGCATGATTAAAAACTTGAACATTTAAAACAAGGTAGTGACACGTAACAAAATATTATGATGATTTACAAACTACCTTGTTGCACTCATTTTTAGAAGAAAGTGAAGAAGATTTTATGGATAGATTTTGGGGAGGATTAAACCATAATATTCAGGAGATACTAATTCATGAAGAGTGTTATCCTATGGACCATTTGTTTCGTCTTGCTTGCAAAGCTGAACAGAAATAAAACGACGTGTTGCCCACAAGGAGAACAAGCGCACGGTGCACATTCCAACTGTTGATACAGATGTTTATTCAACTACTAGGCGTACTATGACAACCACATCCGTTGTTGCAAGGACTACATCATCTCCACCATGTGACACATCATTATCGAGAGTGCCTGCATCATCTGAGTTGACTATAAGAGGTAATGACAAAGGTACAGATTTTCCACTTTTACATGAGAATGATGCATGCCTAGTTAACTTGAATACATCATGTGTTGAGCTACCCACTACTTTGATCACACCACCTATTTTAGAGGATTATATTGATAATTTGACTTTGCCATGTGATCAAACAACTGAAGTACCAACAATTTTGAGTGCACCCATTGAATTAATTGTTGATGCAAAAGAATCAATATTTAATCATTTTGATATGACCTCTAATCTTGGTGATGATTACGTGTCGAATGACTTATTGCATGTTTACTTATTTAAGCATGTTGTAGCATGTAAACTTGATGCAAGTAAGGTTTATTCACCAATGTTTGGATGGTTTAATGATGAACATTGTCAATCTTTTGAAATGAATAAGAGCTTCACTTATATGTGCAAACTGAGTTGCAATATTTTCATGCCTTCTACTTCTTGTGATAATGTTTTGGCTTTAGATTTTATGAACTATGCAAGTTACTCATCTATTTATGTGTCATATGTGCAAAAAATCAAGGGAAATAAAATGGATGACATATACATATACAACATGTACACCTTGTTTCTTTTGTTAGCCACATTTCAGACTAAGAACCATGAGGACAGCTTTGTTTTCAAGAAGTGGAGGTTGATGATGAAATGACTTCGTTGGATATGACCAAAAATAGTGCTTACATGGATATTTGTCATGTGTTTTCTAGTGCAATCTATTCATTTATCTATTTATGTTATCCATAACAACATTTCATCACATTCTTTTGTGTTTTGTCTAATTGTAGGTTTATGGGAAATTTGTACAATACACATATGAAGATAAGGGAAAAGGAGAAGTTAATGTGCTGTTCAAAAGTCCTCTCACGTCACTTTTGGACCAAGAGAAGATAGAGTCCAAGTCTCTCACGTTACGGACTCAGATTCGGACTGCATGAGACATACACGACTCAAAACGTCAATAACTTTTTCATCCGGACTCCAAATTGGGTGATTCTTTTTTGTTGGAAAATAGATTTCGTGCACCTTCCAAACCAATTGGATTCACCTTAAAATTCGTCCGGAGCGTTGAGTTATGGACGAAACAATCTGATCTGCAGCAGAATCCGAGTCAAACTACAAGTCCAAAGGTGTTACGTCACCTCCGCTTGGGCCCATTGGCCTTGTACGACCTAGGGTTAGTTTTAGGCTGCCTTGGGACGTCCTACCACCTCCTTGGCGCCACCCCTTGCTCCTATATAAGTAGATCCATCTAGTAGCTTTTTCCTTGGGATTTGTTTAGTTAAAGTTAGCCATTGCAACCGTGTACTTCGTTTGTGTCCAACGACTGCACCAAGACCGCTTACGGATCCCCACCTTTATCAATACTTCATATATACTACAATATTCAGATTGCTTTATCATATTCTTGCTTGTTCTTCGATTGCTTGCAGGAATAGACCTTCGTGGTCAGGTTGATTGTGCTCCGGCGTAGTCAATAACCTCTCGGACTTGGTTTAGCGATTGCTAAGGCGCAACGTCGTGCATGTTTGTAGTCGGATCGTCAAAGTCTACTCCACCAAATCGATAGTTATCATCTCATCGAAAGATCGGGACACCCTCGCCTCTATCACTGTTCATCTCCACCGTCGACCTCCTCCAGCCTCCACGGGCTACCGTCGACCTCCTCCAGCCTCCACGGGCTCCTGTTCATCTAGCCTCCACTGTGCGCTACTCCACCGGCTACCGTTCAACCACCCCTCCACCGTCTATTGTTCATCCAGCCCTCCACACCACGGGGTCCTGTTCAACAAACCTCCACGGGCACCCCTCCACCGTCTACTGTTCATCCAGCCCTCCACACCACGGGGTCCTGTTCATCCAGAGGCAAACGCCACCGCTCATTGTTCATCCAACCCCCGGCAACGCTCATCGTTCATCCCAGGCAGCATCAATCGGCTTGACTAGCGGCGATGGCGAAGGAATCGCCGATCGGGTTCGATTAACGACCATCGATCAATCGCTCGGGTTTAGTAACGTGTAGCCTGCGGTCAATCGCCGGGTTCGATTAGAGCCCAACGCCTCGCTCGGGTTCGATTAGAGCCAATGCCTCGCACACACGCAGCGTCGTGTCACGAGAGAAATGTGCATCGCTTCGCCCCGACCTCCCACCATAACCGGAACTCCACGAAATTTTCCTCCCCTCGCTTCTACCACGGTTTTTTCGTCATGGGCGGCCCAAAGAATGTCATGCAGCTGCGTCTCCAGCCCGCCCAGGACGAAAAGCCCATTTTCTGTCATGATTTTTTGTCATAGAAGTAGGAGCCCACCACATCTATGATGATACCGGGTTTTGTCACAATTATCGTCATAGAAGTGTCATATGTATGACAGGAAAAAAATTCGTTCGACCCAAAATGTCACGGATGTGTCTTTTTTTTGTAGTGATTGTGCTGAGAATTAGAATTGCACGTTTCATATTTCAAAATTTCCAATTAGAATAGTAAATTACAGGCAAAAATAAAAAGAGAATAGACTGTCAGGGAACTTTGCAAACGGTTCTGGCAGTAAAAGCGCTTGTGATGGATAGCCCAATGCCACACAGTTTTCTACATCAAATCGTGTGCCATGTAGTTAATGAAAGCAAACAGTTAACCAAGGCAGAGCGTGTGTGATAGTTACACCTTTCACAAACGAGCCTACACATAAAACTGTGTGGGATGTACATATGAACGGAAACGTTTTCCCTGGATTGACTGTGTGTGATGTACATAAGAACGGAAATGTATTCCTTGGATTGACTGTGTGTGATATACATACGAACGGAAATGTTTTTCCGGAATTCACCGTGTGGGATGTACATACCTACGGAAATGATTTTCTCGGATTACCGTGTGGGATGTACATACCTATGGAAATGATTGGGTTTCGATGCCTTGCCCGATCGCACACGGCCCCACACAGGTCCCAGGAGGGCCTATCCCCGACGATTTCTGGGTCGTGTGGGAAGGACACCCTATCGCACACACTCACTTGGCGACGGTTCCAAATGCTGTCACGGAAAGGGGTTAAAAACAGTTTGTTTAGGACCGACGTGCACCAGTGGGTTACCATTTTTTGTTTAAGCACTTTGATGTATTCACATCTTGTTGAGTTGCTTTGACCCATGACTTGGAACAAAGATTCTCTAAGATGGAATAACATACCTTGGGTGGTGGTGTTGATCTTGATCATGTAGTCGAACTTGTGTTGGATGCTCAAAGTTGATGTAGTTCATCAAGAGTTGGGAGCACAACTTATAGTTTGAGTTCATCTTCCTACATGGGTTAGTCTTGCAAGGAAGAGCACTTGTGTATCCAAAATCACAATCATGAAACTTGATACCAAATGGAATTTGATATATATATATATATATATATATATATATATATATATATATATATATATATATATTGTCAAAGGATATGTTGAGTGGATTCATGCTTCCTTGTATTCAACATCCATAAGGTAGGAACTTGGTGATGTAGAGATTGCTCAAGATGTGAGTGACTTGCAATCTCATAGATTTTGGCTCATCCAAGTACCTACAAGGTTAGATAACATGCAAGGGTACAAGTATAGATCCAAGAAATATGATCATCATCATAAGAGAAATATGAAGGATTAGTCAAAAAGGGCTCATGCCTTGCATGTATCCAAATGGAGTTTCTAATCCAAGCTTGAGGCATCAATAATGTTCAATTCACCTCTCAAATGGAAAAATACTTTCTCATCAAGCGTTTTGGTGAATATATCCGTCAATTGCTTATCAGTACGAACATGCTTTAGATTGATGTCTCCTTTAGCAACATGATCTCGAATGAAATGATGACGAACTCCAATATGCCTAGTTCGAGAATGTTGCACGGGATTGTGAGCAATCTTAATAGCACTCTCATTATCACATAGCAATGGAACATGTTTCACATATATCCCATAATCCTTAAGATTTTGGGTCATCCAAAGTAATTGAGCACAACATGATCTGGCGGCAATGTATTCCACTTCGGCGGTGGATAAGGATACCGAGTTTTGTTTCTTGGAGGACCAAGATATAAGAGATCTACCAAGAAATCGACAAGTACCCGAAGTGGACTTTCTATCAACCTTGTCACCGGCGTAGTCTGAATCGGAGTAGCCAACAAGATCCAACTGTTACACACAAAATCCAACCGTTACACACATTTGATCCAACTCGGTCAAACCGAATAGAAGAACTCGGTGAGAACATTTTAGTTCAAAATGTGAATGTTAGGAATCTCGGTGGGACCAACATGATCAACTCAGTGGGACCGATGTGCTATGGTTAGGGCAAAACCTCATCTCGGTGAGACCGATTGCATAAACTCGGTGAGACCGGTTTCAGCAATGAGCAAACAGAGAGTTGGTCAAGCAAACTCGGTGGGACCGATCGCACATTTCGGTGAGATCGAAATAATTACAACAGGAAAAAGAGAGTTTGCAAAGCCATCTCAGTGAGACCGAGATCCCGATCGGTGCGACCGAATCGTCTAGGGCTTCTGGCAGTGGCTAGGTCAAATGAAATCGGTGTCTCCAGATAGATCAAATCGGTGGGGCCGAGTTTGACTTTAGATTTTGGACATATGTGGAAATGAGAAAGTGGTTGAGGGTTTTGGAGCAATATCACTAAGCACTTTGAGCAAGTAGACCATTAATCAACACCTCACCCCCTTTTAATAGTATTGGCTTTCCTATTGGCTCAATGTGATCTCGGATCACTAAAATGAAAATGAAGAGTCTTGAGCCTTTGCCAATCTTTGTCCTTAGCATTTTGAAGGGGTTCCACATCCTCTTGTCCCTACCACGCCATTGTTGAACTGATCTGAAATACACTACGTAAAGGTATTAGTCCAACAAGAGATATGTTGACATTAATTACCAAAATCACCCAGGGAGCACTTATGCTTTCAGATGCATATCGTATAATCAACTCATGGATACTCGTGGTGACATTAGAGTATCTAGCTGACATTAGAGTTGGTTGATGTGTATCATATGGTGTTAATTTAGTACGAACTCTTGGGCTGTTTGTGACACTTATAGGGATAGCTCGATAGATCGATCGGAAAGGATAACTTTGAGGTGGTTTCGTACCCTACAAACAATTTCATCTTATGTTATCCGCTAGATAATAACTTTGGAGTGACTCTTCATCGCACGTTGAGGGAAGGTTATATGATCCAATTATATTAGCATTGTTGAGAGATTGCACTAGTGAAAGTATGAACCCTAGCTAGGCCTCATTTTCAACCATTGCAATATCGTTTGTGTTCACTTTTGTTACTTGCCACCTTGCTGTTTTTATTGTTCCTATTACAAATTAATATCTACTATCATTACTACACGTGTATCACCATCTCTTCGCCAAACTAGTGCACCTATACAATTTACCATTGTATTTGGTGTGTTGGGGACACAATAGACTCTTTGCTATTTGGTTGTAGGGTTGTTTGAGAGAGACCATCTTCATCCCACGCCTCCCATGAATTGACAAACCTTAGGTCATCCAGTTGAGGGAAAATTGCTATTGTCCAACAAAACTCTGCTCTTGGAGGCCCAACACGAGTCTACAAAAATAAAATTGCGTAGTAGACATCAGTTGTTCAGGAGATTTCCAAAGGCTTCACTCGAAGAGGTTTTTGTGTGTATATAGGTTTGACTAAGTTTGAGCATCACTTTGGAAATTTGCAACATGTTTCACCTAGACCCCTTTAACAGTACGATTTTTCCTATGACTCAAATAAGAAGAAAAGGAACTATGAAAACAAAGTCTTCACATCAATTTCTTCAAAGTCCGTACCTATTTCATCACCAAATTCTTCACTTGAAGAAATCCATTTTTAGCGGTCGTCTTCCATGTGTTAAACCAAATATTCAAGAACTCATTTTACATGTATACTCACAAACACATTAGTTCCTCAACCTATTTGTCTTCAATACTCAAAAACCACTAAAGGGGCTCTTGATACACTTACAACATAAGCACAACCAGGATCGAAAGGCGTCCATTAGACATAGTTTTCCTCTCGTCCGCGGCTTGAAACCCTAGCCACCACCAGTAAGAGGCTAGCCTTTCGGTGTCGTTCTCCGGCGGCCCCCCTCCGCCGATGACCTCTTGGTCGTCGGTGGTGAGGGGGTTCTCCAGATCCCACGCATGCAAATCGCTTTAGCTTTAGGTTCTAGGGCCCTAGTAGCTTAGGTTTTGCATCGTTCAATGTCTTGGCTTATGCGGCGGTGATGATGATGCTAAATAAAGAAGCTCCAGATTCTTCTCCGGCGAGGCGATCGTCTCTATGGTGGGTGATGGATTTGGAAACAAGTCTGTTCAAGCGGGGATGTTGTGGCGGCAGCGGCATCCTTGTGGTGGACTTGTGTCCTCGGGCTCCACCGTTGAGATGATGTCTTCTCCAGCGTCGACGCGAAGGTTCGGAGGTCGTCCAGGAGCGGATGTTGATTGTGATATGCATTGACGACATCCCTATTACCGTTGTACTCTCATGCAATGACAAGTGAATAAACACTCATCTTCGGAATAACACATCTAGCATGGAAAATATTGGCCGCCCCTTGCCGCTTCATGAGTGGTACGGGCACACAAAAAGGAAATTCATTTTGAAAATTAGAGATGGCACATACAAATTTACTTAGAACGACACGAAAATACCGCATATAGGTAGGTATGGTGGACTCATATGGCAAAAATGGTTTTAAGGATTTTGGATGCATAAGTACTATTTCTACTTAGTACAAGTGGAGGCTAGCAAAAAGATTGAGAAGCAACCAACCAAGAAACAAAAATTCACATAAACGAACATTAAGCATAACTAACACCGAATAATGCACCATAAGTAGGATGTAATTTCATTGCATAACTATTGAATTTCGTGCTTGCATAGGAAATCACAAACCTTAACATCAATATTCTTACTAAAGCATAATTACTCACCAACATGACTCATATATTATTATCATCATATCTAAAACTATTACAAAGAATCAAGTTTATTTTGTGCAATGATCTTCATGAAAGTTGTTATTATATCCATCTTGAACATCTATCACTTTGGGACTAGGTTCATATATTGCAATTGCTTTTGACAAGCTCAAACAAATTTAAGTGAAGAACACGAGCATAAAGATTTTCATCTCTCAAAATAATATAAGTGAAACATGAGAGAATTTCTTCAAAAGTTTACTAACTCTCAGATAAATCTAAGTGAAGCATGAGAGTATTTCTTCAAAAATATTAAAGCACACCATGCTCAAAAAGATATAAGTGAAGCACTAGAGCAATTCCATAGCTCAATTTTTTAAGTGAAGCACATAGAGCAATTCTAACAAATCATAGCATAATTTTGGCTCTCTCAAATAGGTGTGTCCAGCAAGGATACTTGTGACAAAATAAAAAGCAAAACAAGCAAAGACTCATATAATACAAGACGCTCGAGGCAAAACTCATGATACGTGACGAATAAAAATATAGCTCCAAGTAAAATTACCGATGGTTGTTAGAAAAAAAAAGAGGGGATGCCTTCCAGGGCATCCCCAAGCTTAGTTTCTTAGTTCTCCTTGAATAATAACTTGGGGTGCCATGGGCATCCCCAAGCTTAGGCTCTTTTCACTCCATATTCCTCATCCATCGTGATCTCACCCAAAACTTGAAAACTTCAATCACAGGAGCGGGATTCTCTAAAAAGCTTTGTGAGATCCGTTAGTATAATAAAGCAAAATACTACTCTAAGTACTGTTGCAAACCCATTCATATTTTATTATTGCATTATATCTATTGTATTCCAACTTTTCCATGGCTTATACCCTCCAAGACGATCCATAGATTCATCAAAATAAGCACATAATGCAACGAAAACAAAATCTGTCAAAAACAGAACAGTCTGTAGTAATCTGGACTTTGTCCATACTTCTGTAACTCCAAAAATTGTGAAAAATTAGGACAACATAGGCAACTTGTATATCAATCTTGTAAAAAATCAGAATTTTATCATGCTTTTGCGATTTTTAACAATTACGCTCTTTGAAACAAAAGCTTCTATTTTTCAACAAGATCAAATCAACTATCACCAAACATGATCCCAAAGGCTTTACTTGGAGCAAACACTAATTAAAACATAAAAAACACAACCAGAACAGTATCATAATTTTGTGGACACTCAAGAACAGAAATAAAAAAGGCAAAAATAAATTTTATTCATTGGGTTGCCTCCCAACAAGCGCTACCCTTTTATGCCCATAGATAGGCATAGTGCATAGATTCAAGTATTGTCATATTTGGTTTTCAAATCCTCAATAACACAACTAGAATTCCTCAAGGATTTAGCATGCATATTTTCAATAACAATACTTCTAGGAATAAGAGTTTAAATTTCATTCTTGCAGGTAGGGCCTTTCACTACTTTAACAAAATTGGGATGGATACTAATCATTTTAAGATCCTCTTTGTTGCTATTAGAAGTGGCACCCTTGTTCTTAGTGACTTGAGTAGACTTGAAAATTTATATGGGAGTTTTTTCAATAGTTCTAACTGAAGAAAAGGCCAAGCTTAAGTTACTAAAAATTCTTCCAACTTATCAATCTGAGAATGACTTTCTCCAATTCTTTCGTTAACTACGGTTTCCTTCTCCCTTAGTAACTTAAGAACATCACCCGCTTTTGACCCAATTTTATTAGCAAGATTTTGCATCCTTTTATCCAAATTTTCAATTTGTTCTTCGGTGACCATCTTATTTTCAATAGCATCTAATCTAGTTGGCCTAACTAAACCAAAGATTCGAAGAAGAAATACGAGGCTATAAATAATCATGCATATAAGAGATCAAACAAGACTCAAATAATATTCATGGATATAGATCTGATCATAAACTCAAAGTTCATCGGATCCCAACAAACACACCACAATAAGGTTTAAATCAAATAGATCTCCGAGAGACCATTGTAATGAGAATCAAAAAGAGAGAAGAAGCCATCTAGCTACTTCCTACAGACCCATAGGTCTATGGTGGACTACTCACGCATCATCGGAGAGGCACCAATGAGGATGATGAACCCCTCCGTGGTGGTATTAGAATGGATCTCATGGTTCTGGAACTTGCGGCGGCTGAAATTGTGTTTCTTCGACTCCCCTAGGGCTCCTGAAATATTTGGGAATTTATAGGGTGAAGAGGTGGTGCTGGAGACCCCCATGGGCCCCACAACCACCAGGGCGCGCCTGGGCTCGTGTCTTGTGGTCCACACGGGCCTCCCCTCTGGTCCTTTCTTGGCCCCCCAGTTGTTTTCTGGTCCAAAAATTTCTCCAAAAGTTTCGCTGCATTTGGACTCTGTTTGATAGGGATATTCTGCGAAGTAAAAAACAAGCAAAAATAGCAACTGGCACTGAGCACTATGTCAATAGGTTAGTCCCAAAAAATGATATAAAGTTGCTATAAAATGATTGTAAAACATCCAAGGATGATAATATAACAACATGGAACAATAAAAAATTATAGATACGTTGGAGACGTATCAACAGGCTACTTTCGCACATTCAAGAAGAATTAGTAATGGTCATATCGACAAAGTTTTAGATTTTATTGATGCAAAGATGGGAGGCTAGAAGGTGGATTTGTTGCGGCGGAATTTTCTTCCAGTTGATGCTGACGCAACACTTAACATACCACTTAGGTCCAATGGTGACGTGAATTTTCTAACCTAGGCGCTGGAACAATTTGGCAACCACTTTGTTAGATTTGCTAAAATGAGCTACCTGCTCCAAAGGAAGAGACAATTATGGGATCTTAATTGGCAGACTAACAGTTATGATCAACCACATGGAAGCTAAAAGTTGTTTGAAAATCTGAGTTTTCTGGTGGAGAGTTCTTCGGGGCGTCCTCCCATACTAGACGACGCTGAAATATCGACACATTAAAGCTATTCCTAGATGTGAAATCTGTGAAGCGATAGACGAGGATCTGATGCATGCATTGATCCACTGTTCTCATGCGGAGAAATTCTAGGATGCAACATGCTTCCAAAATTGCATCCTTTGATGTGTTCCAAAGCTATTCTTGTGGACAGTTTGTTCAACGAGCAAGAGAGGAGCCAGAATACTACTGTCCTTGTTGCACGAATACTTCATGTCTCTGTAGTAGGGGTCGATGATGGCCTCAGCGGGGTGAACCAGTGAGTCCTTCTCATGCTCCTTGCTGCCACAGATCTTGTATTGGCGCTGGATGTCGACAAGATTCTGGCAGGCGATGCCCGGATTCTCGAGCACCTTTACATCATTGGTGATGTCCACCGTAGCGAACATGTAGTGGGGGCTGTTGACAAACCTGGCGAAACGCTCTCAAGGCCTTGTGGCCAGGCGGTAGTGGTAGACGAGGACGTGGTGGCATGCGCACATCTGGGCAACGGCGACCTTGGGACGAGACCCGGCACGAGCGCGGGTGTACTCGAGGTCGAACCCGATCACCTTGTACATCTCCTCTGCAAGCAACAGCTCCATGATGTGGATGGAGTGCTCCACCCAGACCGGGTCGTTGGTGTACACCACCGAGAGGTCCATGAACCTTCTGTGGGTGTCCACCACGGCATGCATGGTGAGCTACTACTCGTCGTTGGCAGCCGCTCGGAGCGCCATTGGAGCCGCGCAGGATACCCTCCAAGAATTTCTCGTGGTGGGTGTGCTTCTTGCAATGGTGGGGCACGATCGAAAGGTTGGCCACTGTAATAAATGGGGGCCGGCCGGCCTGTAATCGTCACGTCTTGTCACGGCATTCATAGCGGAGGATTCCAGTGCATGCTTGACAACACCGCACCGCACGCGTGGGCTCGAAGAGGTGCCAAATGTATCGTCGATGAGCCTGTTCCCACGCTACTGCGCAGTTTACCATACAAGGTTCCCGCCCGGCTAGTTTGGCCACGCGTCGGCTAGAAGAGGGACAAATCGTGGGCGTTTATTGGCAAAAAGCTTTGTAAAGAAGAAGTGTGTGGAATGACTTCGGTCATAAGTTTACCCGTGGGTGATAAGGTCAAAGTTACACAGAAGGGTGATGATGGACACTTGAGAGCGATAATTAATTCTGCGCTCTACAAGGCACACGGTGGAAGAAACCAACTATGTGCAATAATGTCAAAGATCACAGTCGAGATAGCTATACAGATCATGTGTTGTGAGATCGACAAGGTCAACAGATTCGAGAATGGTTAATAAAATCTAAGTATGGGGTTGACATGATGACTTCCGATTACTCTGTCATCTGAAGTTCCAAAATGAAATTCAGCATTTGTGGAGCCTATTCCATTCTGCCACAGGCGCCGGTGCTGATCAGCAAACCATTCAGTTTTGTGAAATAAATGTAGTGCAAACCTCATTTCCTTCAGCACCCTTGCTATGAGAACAAAGAACACAGTGAATATAATCTCCGGTAAGGTCCCTCGGTAGGAGTTCGAAGTAATTTCTGAGAGATGCGGATCTAGGCATTCGACGTGATTGTTATATTGTATCACATTATCCACCACTGGGCCTAATCTTATCTGCAAAAGAAGAAAATGTGTTAGTGCCTACATGCAATTTTGAACATTACTACAGGCCTATTTGGTTTGCAAGATTTGTAAAATGCACTAACATGCCATCTTCGATCAGACATGATTAACATGGGCATTTGATTACATTCTAAAAAAATGTAGCCTTCTTCACAAGAGGTTGGAGTGGATGAAAAGTTCCCTGAGAAAACTAGTACAGATGAATCCAAAGGAGAAATGCTTATTGATTGTAACCATATGGATCAAGCAACCAATAGGGGGGTGGAACATGTATGTAGTGAACTCCTCCAAAAGAATCCTTCAGAAATCATAGTACATTTTCATTGTAAACTTGGAAAAGGTGTCACAAATTGAACTCCCTTATGGTTAACATTTAACAGGAAAGGAACATCACCTCGATATATAGCTTCTCCAGGCACGGAAAGCATCCCAGGAAAATGACAACTTGCTCTAGGTTGGGGCCGATATATTGTACTGCCAAGACCTTCCAATTTGCGTAGTTTCGGGGTCAAGCTTGTCGGAATCATTTTCTGAATGACAGACGAACAAACATCTTCAAAATTATAAATAATGTTAATTTGTAGAAGGAGAGGTAGAAGGCGGATGTTGTACCTGAACGGGTGTGGATCCAATAACAAGTTCGGAGTATTTGTCAGACGAGTAGCCCGCCACTGTCAATTTCGGCGCAGAAATGACATTGATTCTTGTTGGACCTTCTTGATCAACTACAATTAATCTCTCAAGTGCAGGTGTGTCCTCAATGACCATACCGTGGTACACATCTTGTGATGTCTTCCTGCCGCACTTTGACAACACACATAAATAGTCCAGAGAGTCATGGAGGTGATGTGGAAGGTACTCAACCCATTGATCGCCTGAAGATGAAGGTACTCGAGTGCAGTACAGCCACAGAGCAGGCGCTCCATGTCACCGTTTGAGAGGCAGACGACGACAAGCTCTAGGTGCTTCAGTCATGGTAGAATAAGAGTGGGCGCATCATTAAGGGGGGAGGGGAATAACAGTTCCTGAACTTGGCGGCCAGCGTGGCGTGGTATGGCGGAGTGCGGCTGTTGGCAGCGACCGCATATGCCCATCATCAAAAGTGAGCTCCTCGAGCTGATCTAGGGTGGGGGATCGGAACCAGTCATCAAGCTTGAATCGATCCCTATCGTTGGAATGGAACTTGCCCATTCTAAGGCCTCTGGTTGGGCCAAGGTGACTGCATAGGATCTTAGAGAACGCATCCAAGCTTTTGCGATAGCCATGGCAGAGCTCGTGGGTGTCGATGAGGTCGAGAAGGCTGGAGTTCCATAGGGGGCGCCACCGCCGGGAAAGGACGGATGTCCGCGCCCCATATTTGATTGGGAGGAGGGAGATGACGACTGTCAACATATCATCGGGGAGGCTATTGATGAAGTCTAGGCCTGCTGGAATCGCTTACGGTTCTAGCTCGCCCCGCCTCCGCTTCTTGGCAGCCCCATTCTCCACCTCCAGAGTCTCCTTGTCAGCGGCGCTTTCTGATAGAAATGGGAGTACAGGGAATATTTAGTTAAAACAGGGCAATAGAAAAGTGTATTGGTAACTAGAAGTTATTAGGTAGGAATATAGTAAGAAAAGGGAATAACAGTTGGATGCTTAAATACTACACAATTCATTTGACATTCTTTGGGTAAGTCAACATGCGAGATAGTTGAAAAGAAAACGTGCCTTGAACAAAGTCTAGACGGATGATTTTGTCGGGGAAGTTAGCATATATCTCATGACCAGGCCCTTTTATGTGCAGTGCAATTTTAGTGCCAGCTTTCAGTACATAAAACTTAGAAATTTCTTTCCAAAAGCGAGTGTCAAAATAGGAGTCATCACGTTCATCAAGTCCTACAGAAGCAACGATTGTATATCCATGGTTTGTGTGCAGTATGACATCCGTGCAGTCTTGATCTATGTAAAGGGAAAGATTGTGCACTACATAATCAGTTGCATAGCAAGGGATGCACTGCAGAAAATGGTAGGATTGTTAAAGAAAATATGGTAACATGCAAATATGGGCCCAAATTGAAAGAACTGTACAGCAATTGAAATCGAAGGACAAAAATCTATAATTAAACAGATAGGGTAAACATGATGTCATGGAAATATGAGAGTAATCAAAAAAACAATACATCATTAATTTGCCTAATATAGAAAGAAGAGGGGGAAATCCCCTTTGACGTATATGGTGCATGTGGCACCTTTTATCCGAATGTAGCAATATTTAGAATATGTTCAGGAAAGTATGCCATGCCAACCGATTTCGGGTGAGATTGAACATACCGCGCGCGTCCTCAAGTGATTTGGTACACTAAGATGGAATCTCTGGCGGAGGTCGCAAAGTCCAGATGTGTCGGTGCACTGTACATTCTATGAATGAAAGAAAACCCTCAAATTAGCTCGAATAAAAATGAATTCACGGCGATTTCCGCCGGCTGATTAAAGGAGGCAAATGAACTGGGATAAGAGATGAGATAATATCTCATTAAATTAGTTACCTTGTCATCCATGAGAAAGAGCCCTCAGTACGGCAGATTCCCCAACCGAGCGGAGCTGGATCGACCGCGAGCAGCGTCGAGAAAGTCGGTGGCGATAGGCGGCGGCAAGCGGAAGTGGAAAAATGCAGTGGGCTTTGCCGGCAGCCTGGTGGCAGCGGCAGGCGTCGAGCTAAGTGTTTACCGCCGCGATAGGCGGTGCCATGGCATAGACACGGAGGAGCTTGTGCAGGTGTGAATGGGGACCGCAGGGGGTGGCGGGCGGGGTGAGGATTTTTGTGACGTGGGGATGGTGAGGGTTTTCTTTTTTCTTTTTCGAATTGGGTGGTGAGGGTTTTTTGTCCCACAAAGAATTTTGGAGGCGGCGGTTTGCTAGAGCGAACCGTGTGTGATTGACGCCACAGGCAAAATGAAAGTCATTGCACACGGTTCCAATTTTGGGAACCGTGTGTGATTGATGTACTACCTCCGTCCTGGTTTATTGGTCCCCCTTTGTAATTTTGACCAAATATTTAACATACTCAGACATAGATAATAAGTGTAGACGTACATAAGCATAGTTCAACCATAAGTGCATACTTCAACCGTCATTAAGCATACTCAAGTGCACATAGTTCGATCCATCCCACATCTCATCTCACATGCCGGCACGATCCTGAAGCTTCTCAAGGTACTCGGCGTACATGTTGTGCACCACCCTGCGAGAATACTTCTGCTTGAAGGAGCCAACAGCCCGTCCTATTGCATGCGCCAGAACACTTAGATATGCATCATGAAGCTTGTGGTTGCAAAATGGGCATCGATAGCCGCCGTTCCAGGTCCTAATACTCCTGTTATGCATTCCCGCATAAAGATCCCTCAGGATTTGCCTCTTGTACCTCCTCTGGCCATCTTCATCCTCGTTGTCCACATTGTCAGACAACACCTATACAAATAGTAAAACAAATTTGGCATCAAATCAATGATTACATGCCGTGAAGTAGGATTAGGAATTTATGGCTATTTATTTATACATATACAGATATTATGGATCGATTTTTAAGCCACGATGCGTCTATGTACAGACCAATCTTGAAGAAAATAATGGCACAAACATATGTAGGTCATTCAAAATCAATTGTCAAGTCCTGGCTAGGAATTATTAGCACGAACACTAACCCTAGTCGGATTACAGGCAGAAATCATTTGCACAGATGAAACAACTAATCACTTATCACTTGTACCATTCAAACAATCAATACACTACACGGATCTCACGAAACTAACTCAGATTTCATGGATTGGGAGAACATAACCATAGGATTTCTATTCCATAAAAGGGGAGGCAGGAGTAACCAGAGAAACCCTATGATCTATTTGACACATAAATGGGTATAGATGACTAACCAGTTGTCCGTCGTCGTCGGAGTCGTCGCCGGAGTGGTCATCGGAGTCGTCGTCGGGGTCGTTGTCGGTGTCAAAACCGGTGGATCTCGGGAAGTGGGTCCCGATCTGTGCGTCTTAGGCTGATGGTAACAGAAAGCAAGGGACACAATGTTTACCCAGGTTCAGGCCCTCTCGATGGAGGTAAAACCCTACTTCCTGCTTGACTAATATTGATGATATGAGTAGTACAAGAGTAGATCTACCACGAGATCGTAGAGGCTAAACCCTAGAAGCTAGCATATGATGATTATGATTGTGATCGTGATCGGCCTTCTAAGGACCATCCTCTCCGGTTTATATAGACACTGGAGAGGGCTAGGGTTTACATGGAGTCAGTTACAAGGAAGGAAATATATTATCTGGATCACCAAGCTTGTCTTCCACGCAAAGGAGAGTCCCATCCGGACACGGGACTGAGTCTTGAGTCTTGTATCTTCACGCTCCAATAGTCCGGACAAAGTATATAGTCCGGCTGTCCGGATACCCCCTAATCCAGGACTCCCTCAGTAGCCCCTGAACCAGGCTTCAATGACGATGAGTCCGGCGCGCAGTCTTGTCTTCGGCATTACAAGGCGGGTTCCATCTCCGAATACTCCAAAGTAATTATCGAACATTGGAATCGTGTCCGGATCTGCAAAATGATCTTCACACGCCACCGTAGGGGGCATAACATAAATCTGATTTGCTGGCAATTTTCGTACGTCGTACCCTGCATCATGGCCCGGCCCAACATGAACTGGTGTTTCTTGGCCCACCTCGACTCGCGTTGCGAGACGGTTTTATTGGCACGCCCTGCCAAAGCAAAGATCGTGTTTCCCTTATTGCGGGATCTTCCATCAATACGGGCGTGCGCCACCCCACGACGACTGTTGGTATGACTCTAAGTTTTTAGATAAGTCTAGAGCGATCACGCTAAGGACTCTTGATATTCACCCCCTTTATAAAGGAGCCGAGGCCTACACCTCTTTTCCACCACCCTTGCGCCCTTTCGCATCTTGAGTTCTAACACCCGAGGCTTAAACTCAAACACCCCAGATCCTCCAATATGTCCGGATCCAACCCTCAAGGCGGTGGGTGGCCTCCTCGATCAAAGAGGAGGACATTGCGAGGCTTAGGAGGTCGGATATTTGTTGCCGACATACAACACAGGCTCCCTGCTCCAGGGCAGGTCATCCCTACACCCGAGCCCAATGAGAGCGTCGTATTTGTTCCTCACTTTCTCCACGGCCTGGGCCTCACCCTTGATCCCTTTGTGAGGGGGCTCATGTTCTATTACGGGTTAGACTTTCATGATCTAGCTCCGGATGCTATCCTCCATATCTCGTCGTTCATCATTGTGTGTGAGGCCTTCCTCCACGTCACTCCACACTTCGACTTATGGCTCAAGACCTTCAATGTGAAGCCGAAGATGATCGAGGGGCGACATGCAGAGTGCGGAGGTGCCATAATAAGCAGGAACGCCGATGCCCCCTGTCCAGAGGGTTCTTTCCCAGAAGTATCCGATGTATGGCAGCGGAGATGGTTTTACGTCACGGCTCCCAGAGGCACAAAGTGGGTGGCCGCCCCCGACTTCCGCTCGGGCCCTCCGTCACAACTGGCGTCATGGACCGACGTAGGACGGAATTGGGGGCCCGCTAGCGATGTACCAATACTGCAGAGCCGCATCCGGGAGCTTCTTGAGAGGGACATTAACCTTGTCAGCATAATTCAAGTAATGCTAATACGTCGGATGTTGCCGTGCAGACGCCGCCTCCGGATGTGGGAGTTCAATCCAGAGGGTCCGCGGACTATTAAGCACTTCTTCGGCCTGAAGCTCGAAGGGATGTGTAAATTATTCTTCGGACCACAAGTAAAGTGTCTGGACACCACCGAGGATGCGGGCCTAAGCTGCAATCGCCTAGATACCCAAGTAAGTAACCCCGAAACCGGACACTTCGTTTATATTTATCATAATCGTTCTGAAAATCCTCCGTGGCCAGGAATGGCTCAGCAAAGCAGAGAGAATCAGGTGTCCAGCGCCACTTCCTGAAGGCTCACCTAGTCCAACCATCGCCAAGATGCTTGGCCAGGTGCTCAGCAAAATGCCCTCAGGGAAAGACAAAGGGAAGAACAGAGAAGCCGAACTTCACACACTACGCATCCAAACCGGGGGAATTGCTACCTCCCCTGAGGAGGATAGTCGGGAAGGAGAGTCTAAAGCCTCCTCCCCGCGCGGAAAGAAGAGGGTCGCCTCCGAAGACTTGGAGACGGAGATGCCCAAGCAAGGGAAAAAGGTATCACAGGGGCTCTGCCTGACGGGCACCCTCACGCGTCATGCCCGCCAACGGGCCAGCCTCCAACGAGCTGTAAGTTAACCGTAAATTGAAGGTACTACCTTTCTCCGAGTACACTAACCAGGATCCATTCTTTGCGGTCCGGCTAGCAGCTCTTCTCAACAGAGTTCGTCTTGAGGATCTTCCTCCGGAGATGATGGAGAGTGAGACCCCACCAGCCTCTCCGTCTCCTGAGGCGGGCGACACCGAGGTGTCATCACGGAGGAGTCCGGATTTGCCGAAGCCAGAGGCTAATCCATCATCCGCTGCCCTGAGCCCGGAGCGTTCGGCTCCCACGAAGCGATGAGAAGGGTCCCAAGCACAGTTTGGTGTTCGGCCGGACATCTTGTGAGCTTTACGGAGAGAGTCGTGCTCTCGGAGGATCACCGCTCATTAATGAGCACGGTGCTCAAGAAGATTTCATCCGCCACAAGCGGTTTGAATGAAGCATTCTGAGCCTTTCGGAGGCTTTGAGGTATGTAGTGAAAAATACACAATTTTTTGGTTGTGAGGCACGCGCTAGGTGTGCTCCATATGGATAGTAGCCCTCGAGACTACAGTTTGCCGCCCTAGGCGGCAAACGGAGGATTATATTGTGTAAATCTTGATTACGCTGTACATATGCGCGAGTATCTAAGGGTCCGCCCGGTCAAATTCGTTGAAGTTGCCGAACTAAGGAGGCAAAGTGGATCTATTGATGTCGATATCACTTGGTGAGCGAGCAATTTGAACGAGTCACAAGGTATGCGCTCTGCTTTCCTTATTATGTTGTATAGGAAAATATGAGAGGGGCATAATATTAATGCGACATGCTTGGACTGCAGATGGTGCTGCTGCCGTGGAAGCCCTGAGGGCAGAACTTGCCCAGGCCAAGGAACAAGCTCGGGCTAGCGATGCGGCTGCCCTAAAGGCGGCCAAAGAGTTGATTGTCGAACAGGCTGCTCATTGCCGAAGCGAATACAAGATAGCCGAAATGGTTGTGGAGTTGAAAAATGCCGCCGACCGGTATGAGCTTCTTGAAAAGGAGAATCAGGTTAATTCGGATTACCTGAACAAGGCACTTAATGCGGCCAAGGAGATGCGGACCGAGGTTAGGGATGCGCGGGAGGAGCTTCGACAGGCCGGAAAAATCGCGGCTGGGAGTCCCTACTTGTTGCGGATGAAGTTCTTGGATCCGAAGTATGCTCTCCTGGATTGACGCTGGAGTCCTGCAGACGCTTATGCGTACTTGGCGAAGAGTACAGCTGATGCCGCCAAGTTTTTCGAGGATCAAGGTGATAAGGAAGTGGAGAGACTATTCTGGTCCCAATTAAATGCTCCCGCGCGTCCATTGCTGTTGAGTGAGAAGATGGCTGCTTTGGGGGAGCTTCACAGGTTGTCCGGGCTTGCCGTGCGGTCTGTACTAGACCATCTTTGGCCGAAGGGGCCTAAGTCGGACAGTTATTTTGGTTTGGTGCAACAATTCCTCGGTGTCGTATCTCAGATCGATGCCATGAGGAGGTCGGCGTGTATAGAGGGTGCACGGATGGCACTTGCCCGTGGTAAAGCATATTGGACAGATATGGAGGCCACCCTCATTGCGACCCAGAATCCGGCGGGAGGCTAGGATCCGGCCGAGCACTACTTGGAGTAGGTAACAGAAGGTGCTCGCTTAATAGAGGCTCAGTGCTCGAAGAATGTCATGTTCGAGTGACAAATCGTGTCATTGTAAAAACAATGTTATTTTGATTATGAGGCTATATTTATACTTTGTGCCCGAAAGTATTATTTGTACCTCTGTCTTTGCCGTTTTATGTATATATGTAATTACGAAAGTTAGCGATCGTTGGCTTCAGCCCCCACGCATACAATGCGGGGTGTTCATGAAAAAATATGCATAATCACACTTGATCCAACGTCTTGGTCCATTAAGGAGGTGGCTGCACGTCGAACTAGGCAACCGGACTATATAGTCAGTAACACTTTCACTTAGCCATAAGAGTTTGTGATTGGGGCTACTATGTAGCCCCTAGTACTTTTGCGTGCATCCGAATATGGGCGCGTGTGTACAAGACCGGGAAACGGTCCTTCGTTAATGCGGAGGAATCCTAAAGATTCCGGTAAGTCTTCGAGTGGTTGAACAGTCTCTCACGGTGTCATGACAGTCAGTTTTCGGCTTTCTCTACTGAGGTGCTCATCCAGGATAACCAGGGCACAATCGCAGTAGTTCTCCTTTGGCCGCCTTAGCCGATAAGAACGGAACGTAAGGCGGCAAACCCAGGAGCCGGGCAAACCCAACATTTGACCAAAGACATGATTCAGAGCTGATGCATATAAGGCCAAACTCGTGACGTCGAACACTCCCGAAGGTATTCGGACTTTGTAACAGAAGGTGGGCTGAAGAACGTCCTTTCATTATAAACCCTGTATTTCCAGGTACGTGCATTAGTCTATCGTGGAGAAATGCCAATAACGGTAGTATCCTCTATGGGTATAGTACCCGTGGGATGTGTAAACAACAAGAGGCAATAAAAAAGGTTTACATAGGGGCTTAATCTAAAGAGAAACCTTTTGAGCGGGGCCCTTCTGCACGTCTGCGCCTTTGTCTCCGTTGTGCCGTTTCCTGGAAGGGTATCGCACGGATTGTGTCTGTAAAGAAGAAAAACGCGTGTAGAAGAGTACAACATAGGCGTGCGATGGATGATAAAAGTGTAAGGCATTGGCCTGTAAATAAGGTCAGGCCAATGGTGGGGTTTTATTAAATATTTATAGCCCATGGTGTCCTCTATGGGATTACATATACGGCGCCCTGGCTCATTTTTATCCGGGCTGCCGGACTCGTCTAACCGTGTCCGTGGTCTTAACGACCAGTCATGCTTTCTGGTATCGGAGGCCGCTTAGAGCCATCGCGTATTCCTCCGCGCGTGAAGAGCGCTCTGTGTTTCCGTTAACGGTGATGACGCCACGTGGACCGGGCATAGTGAGTGTAAGGTAGGCATAGTGCGGTACTGCGTTGAAGCGGGCGAAGGCCGTTCTTCCAAGCAATGCGTGGTAGCAGCTTTGGAAGGGTGCGATGGTGAAGAGTAGTTCTTCGCTTCTGGAGTTGCCTGGGGAGCCGAATGTTACCTCCAGTACGACAGAGCCCCTACCGTAGGCTTCAACGCCTGGTATTACCCCTTCAAAGGTGGTGTTGCTTTGTCTAATTCTGGATGGGTCTATCCCCATCCTGCGGATAGTGTCCTGGTATATTAAATTGAGACTACTGCCGCCGTCCATGAGGACATGGGTAAGATGGTATTCGTCGATTATTTGGTCAAGCACCAAGGCCTCTGATCCTCCGCGCCGAATAATAGTCAGGCAGTCCGTGTGATCGAAGGTGATCGGACAAGCCAACCAGTAGTTGGGTATGGGTACGATGGGCTCATGGCGTCTGGCGTCTATGGCGCTGCGTTCGTGCCTTCTCGTGGATGTGTGAGTCGCGTGGATCATGTTTCTGTTTTAACCTCTGGTAGAATTTTTCCTGTCCCCCAGTGTTCGGCTAGCGAGGTTCATCCTCGTCTTCACTTGGTGTTTCCCTTCCTTTGTGTTCGGCATTTAATTTGCCGGCCTTCTTGAAGACCCAGCATTCTCTGTGAGTGTGGTTCGCAGGTTTGTCGGGGGTGCCATGAATTTGGCACAGTCTTCCCAGGACTCTGTTCAGACCTGACGGTCACTCTTTACTGCCTTTAAATGGTTTCTTTTGCTGACCAGGTCGAGAGCCCCTGAATCCGGCGTTGACCATTGTGTTGTCCGGGCTCTCTTCCTTGTTCTGACGTTTGTTTTTATTACGTCGTGGCTTCCCGTTGCCATCCCTTATTTCGGATGTGCTTGGGTCGCTGGTGCCTTTACGGGCCAACCAGCTATTTTCACCCGTGCTGAAGCGGGTCATAAGGCTTGTTAAGGCTGCCATTGTCCTTAGCTTTTCTTGGCGAGGTGTGCAGCGAGCCACTCGTCATGGATCTTTGTGTTTGAATGCCGCTAAGGCTTCGGCATTCGGACAATCGACAATTTGATTCTTCTTAGTGAGGAATCTGTTCCAAAGCTTGTGGGCGGACTCTCCGGGCTGTTGGATTATGTGACTTAAATCGTCCGCATCCGGAGGCCGGACATAAGTTCCTTGAAAATTGGCCCTGAAAGCGTCCTCGAGTTCCTCCCGACTTCCAATTGAATTTTCAGGGAGGCTTTTCAACCAGTGTCGAGTTGGTCCCTTCAGCTTGAGGGGGAGGTATTTTATGGCGTGGAGGTCGTCCCCACGAGCCATATGTATATGCAAGATAAAATCCTTGATCCTGACCCCTGGGTCTGTCGTTCCGTCGTATGCCTCTATGTTCACAGGTTTGAAGCCATGTGGAAATTCATGGTCCAGTACTTCTTCGGTGAAGCACAGGGGGTGAGCAGCCCCTACGTATGCGGGCGTCTTTGTGGCATGCCGTCGGTTATTTTTGTGTCCGGTGTTGATTCCGAACTGGTATCCGATCGGTATGATAGTCCTGCGCTGGGGTGAGTCCTTTTGATCCGTAGATGGACCTAGCCACGCCGGCTTTCTTATCCAAGAGCTCGCGTAAATCGTGTGCGGCGTCGGTGGCTGCTCTGTTGTGGTTATGAAGTGGTTTGTCCGGCTTCTTGGCCGTGTTGTTCTTTGGTGGAACGGCCTCGTCGTCGAATTCCGGCAGCAGCTTGCGTTTTGGGTAGCTCTTTGTATGGCGATCATCGCCGTACCTTTCTTCAGTGTCTAGCACTTTATTCCATCTGCGATTGAGCGTTTCCTGTGCGGTCTTTAGCCGTTGCTTCTACTTCTTCAGACTTCTCGCGGTGGCCATGAGCCTTCTATGGAGGTTATCTCGTTCCGCGCGTGTTTCCGGGATGATGAATGCATCGTCATCCGGACTTTGTTCTTGTCCTGGGGCGGCTTGATGAACTCGTCCCTCGGGATCATTGTGATCGGGCGTCTGCTCCGGACTGTGTTCGGCATGACCTGGCTCATCCTGCTCCATCGCTGGGTCCATCTGGTCGTTGTTGCCTTCGGAGTTGACTGGGGTGTCAATCTTTCTGGCGCTCTTGTCGCTATTTTTACTGTTGCTGTACTTGGAGCGGCGTCTGCGCCATCGTTTTGGTTTTTGCCAGGGGGTTTTATCTTTCGGATTGTCGCCGTCGTCCTCCTTAGGCGCATCCACCATGTATATATCGTATGAAGGGGTGGTTGTCCACTGCCCAGTGAGCGGTGGTTCCTGTTCTTCTCCTGCATCGTCGTCCATACCGTCGATGTCTTCGGAGTCGCAGTCAAGCACGTCGGTTAAGTCATCGACCGTGGCGATGAAGTGGGTGGTGGGTGGGCCACGAATTCTTTCGTCGCCTGCTTCCCACTCGAGCCGGACATAGTTCGGCCAAGAGCCTCGACAAAGAGAGAGACTTTACTTGAGTCCGGCCACGTCGCCAAAGGGCGAGTCTTTGGAAGATATCTGCTGCGGTGAACTCCATTCTGAGGCCCAACCAGGTTGGCGGGCTCGGGAGGCGCGGACTGGAACCTCTGACGGATCTGAGTCCGGGGTCCGGTGTCCACAGGCTTCTTAGGGGCGAGGCACGTGTTCGGCTCTACCGCCGATGAGTGTGCGACCTGCGGGCGGGTCCATCCCTCCGTCTTGAACGCGTGATGCTCCGGATTTAGGTCCGGATCTGCCCACGAGGATGACATCCGAGCATTGTCCGGCAAGCGAGGTCTAAGTCGTGCTCAACGTGACCGTCCGGCGCTCTGACGCGAGGACCGAATCCGTTGAAGATCAAGTCTCCGCGGATAGCGATCGTGTAGTTCAGGTTTCGAACCTGATCTGGTGGCGAGCGTGGTATCAATCTGCTCCGGATGGCCAGCGAATTGGCCCGCGGTCTTGGCCGCCGAACACGAAGATTTGTCCGAGGAGAAAAGTCTCACCTGAACCGTGTTGTTGGCGATGATTGAAGGAGCCATCGAGCCTTGCAAAGCGACACGGAGGAACTCTTAATGAAAGCACCGATTAACCGGTGTCAAAACCGGTGGATCTCGGGTAGGGGGTCCCGATCGGTGCGTCTTAGGCTGATGGTAACAGAAAGCAAGGGACACAATGTTTACCCAGGTTCGTGCCCTCTCGATGGAGGTAAAACCCTACTTCCTGCTTGATTAATATTGATGGTATGAGTAGTACAAGAGTAGATCTACCACGAGATCGTAGAGGCTAAACCCTAGAAGCTAGCCTATGATGATTATGATTGTGATCATGATCGGCCTTCTAAGGACCATCCTCTCCGGTTTATATAGACACCGGAGAGGGCTAGGGTTTACATGGAGTCAGTTACAAGGAAGGAAATATATTATCTGGATCGCCAAGCTTGTCTTCCACGCAAAGGAGAGTCCCATTCGGACACGGGACGGAGTCTTGAGTTTTGTATCTTCACGCTCCAATAGTCCGGACAAAGTATATAGTCCGGCTGTCCGGATACTCCCTAATCCAGGAATCCCTCAGTCGTCACCAGAGTCGATGTGGAACTCCGCCTCCGACTGTGGAAGCTCGGCGCCGTCGATGATGTCAGGGTGCAGCGATAACTCACCGGCGGTGACGACAACCTCTGTATCCATCTCCACGTCGTGCTCTGGTGTTTTAGCAGCCCCGGCATCGCCACTCCTCTCGATGGGCGCTTGGCATCATCTCGATACTCGACGGCTTTGAGGATCGAGGCGGCATCGAGGATGCAAGCGGAGAGAGAATGTGTGTGTGTGGCGAGGATGGGGGTGCGGCGCTCAGCGCACCATTAATATGGAGTAGTGGGAGTTGTGGGAGAGACGCAGGCGGCGGTCAAACCGATGGCTCGCCTCCTGTGAGCTGCGCACTGCATCTGCTGGGTTGCCTACCAAAGTTTCACACAGCTACTCGCCGCCTCCCGATGACAACTGCAGCGAAACACGCCTCCGTCAATTCTGCGCTTTGCATGCAGGCCTCCCCGTCTGCCTGCGTGGCGGACTGCTCGCATGCGTCCCGTCAACTCTGAAGGAAATATGCCCTAGAGGCAATAATAAAGTTACTATTTTATTTCCTTATATCATGATAAATGTTTATTATTCATGCTGGAATTGTATTAACCGGAAACTTGATACATGTGTGATTACATTGACAAAACAAAGTGTCCCTCGTATGCCTCTACTAGACTAGCTCGTTAATCAAAGATGGTTAAGTTTCCTGACCATAGACATGAGTTGTCATTTGATGAACGAGATCACATCATTAGGAGAATGATGTAATGGACAAGACCCATCCGTTAGCTTAGCATAAATGATCGTTTACTTTTATTGCTATTGCTTTCTTCATGACTTATACATGTTCCTCTGACTATGAGATTATGCAACTCCCGAATACCGGAGGAACACCTTGTGTGCTATCAAATGTCACAACGTAACTGGGTGATTATATAGATGCTCTACAGGTGTCTCCAAAGGTGTTTTTGGGTTGGCATAGATCAAGATTAGGATTTGTCACTCCGTGTATCGGAGAGGTATCTCTGGGCCCTCTCGGTAATGCACATCACTATAAGCCTTGCAAGCAATGTGACTAATGAGTTAGTTGCGGGATGATGCATTACGAGCGAGTAAAGAGACTTGCCGGTAACGAGATTGAACTAGGTATGGTGATACCGACGATCGAATCCCGGGCAAGTAACATACCGATGACAAAGGGAACAACGTATGTTGTTATGCGGTTTGACCGGTAAAGATCTTCGTAGAATATGTAGGAGCCAATATGAGCATCCAGGTTCCGCTATTGGTTATTGACCGGAGATGTGTCTCGGTCATGTCTACATAGTTCTCGAACCCGTAGGGTTCGCACGATTAACGTTCGATGACGATTTGTATTATGAGTTATGTGATTTGATGTACTGAAGGTTATTCGGAGTCCCGGATGAGATCACGGACATGACGAGGAGTCTCGAAATGGTTGAGACGTAAAGATCGATATATTGGAAGGCTATATTCGGACATCGGAAAGGTTCCGAGTGATTCGGATATTTTTCGGAGTACCGGAGAGTTACGGGAATTCGCCGGGGGAAGTAGTGGGCCTTAATGGGCCATACAGGAAAGGAGAGAAGCGCCTCAAGGGGTGGCCGCCCCCGCCCCATGGCAAGTCCGAATTGGACTAGGGAGGGGGTGGTGCCCCTCTCTTTCCTTCTCCCTCTCCTACTCCTTCCCTCTCTCCCCTCTTGGAAAAGGAAGGGGACTCCAACTAGGATTGGGAATCCTAGTTGGACTCCCCCTATAGGCCGGCCTCCTCTTCCTCCCTCCTTTATATACGTGGCCAGGGGGCACCCCAATAACACAACAGAGGATCTCTTAGCCGTGTGCGGTGCCCCCCTCCACAGTTACACAACTAGGTCATATCGTCACAGTGCTTAGGCGACGCCCTGCCCCAGTAACTTCATCATCACCGTCACCACGCTGTCATGCTGACGGAACTCTCCCTTGGCCACAATTGGATCAAGAGTTCGAGGGACGTCACCAAGCTGTACGTGTGCAGATCGCGAGGTGTCGTGCGTTTGGTACTTGATCGGTTGGATCGCGAAGACGTTCGACTACATCAACCGCGTTACTTAACGCTTCCGCTTTCGGTCTATGAGGGTACGTGGACATACTCTCCCCCCTCGTTGCTGTGCTTCTCCTAGATAGATCTTGCGTGATCGTAGGATTTTTTTTAAATACTACGTTCCCCAACAGTGGCATCCGAGCCAGGTGTATGCGTAGATGTTATATGCACGAGTAGAACACAAAGAGTTGTGGGTGATAATAGTCATACTGCTTACCAGCATGTCATACTTTGGTTCGGCGGTATTGTTGGATGAAGCGGCCCAGACCGACATTACATGACCGCGTTCATGAGACTGGTTCTACCGCCGTGCTTCGCACACAGGTGGCTAGTGGGTGTCTATTTCTCCAGCTTTAGTTGGATCGAGTGTGACTACGCCCGGTCCTTGTTGAAGGTCAAAACAACACACTTGACGAAAAATCGTTGTGGTTTTGATGCATACGTAAGAATGGTTCTTGCTAAAGCCCGTAGCAGCCGCGTAAAATTTGCAACAACAAAGTAGAGGACATCTAAATTTTTTTTGCGAGGGCTTCTTTGTCTTTGTGATATGGTCAAGGCGTGATGATATATAAATTCTTTTATGATATGATCATGTTTTATAACGATTATCGACAATGGCGAGAGCCATATGGTTGTCGCTTTATTGTATGAAATGCAATCGCCATGTAATTGCTTTACTTTATCACTAAGCGATGGCGATAGTCGTAGAAGAAATAGTGGCGAGACAACAACGATACTACGATGGAGATCAAGGTGTCAAGCCGGTGGCGATCTTGATCATGACGGTGCTTGGGAGATGGAGATCAAAGGCACAAGACGATGATGGCCATATCATATCACTTATTTGATTGCATGTGGTGTTTATCTTTATTATGCATCTTATTTTGCTTAGTATGGCGGTAGCATTATAAGATGATCTCTCACTAAATTTCAAGGTATAAGTGTTCTCCCTGAGTATGCCTTTGTTACTCTGATTCTTTGTCTTTGAGACACCACGTGATGATCGGGTGTGATAAGCTCTATGCTCACATACAATGGGTGCAAGCCAGTTTTGCACAAGCACAATACTCGGGTTAAACTTGACGAGCCTAGCATATGCAGATATGGCCCCGGAACACTGAGACCGAAAGGTCGAGCGTGAATCATATAGTAGATATGATCAACATAGTGATGTTCACCATTGAAAACTTCTCCATCTCACGCGATGATCGGACATGGTTTAGTTGATATGGATCACGTGATCATTTAGATGACTAGAGGGATGTCTATCTAAGTGGGATTTCTTAAGTAATATGATTAATTGAACTTTAATTTATCATGAACTTAGTCCTGATAGTATTTGCATAACTATGTTGTAGATCAATAGCTCACGATGTAGCTCCACGTTTATTTTTGATATGTTCCTAGAGAGAAACTATGTTGAAAGATGATAGTAGCAATGATGCGGACTAGGTCCGTGATCTGAGGATTATCCTCATTGTTGCATAGAAGAATTATGTCCTTGATGCACCGCTAGGCGACGGACCTATTGCGGAGGCGATTGCGAGGCGTTATGAACGTTTGGCAAAGCTCGGTATGATGACTACTTGATAGTTTAGTGCACCATGCTTTACGGCTTAGAACCGAGACTTCAAAAACGTTTTGAATGCCACGGAGCATATAAGATGTTCCAAGAGCTGAAATTGGTATTTCAGACTCATGCCCGAGTCAAGAGGTATGAGACCTCTGGCAAGTACTTTCCTACAAGATGGATGGGAATAGCTCAACCAGTGAGCATATGCTCAGATTGTCCAAGTACTACAATCACTTGAATCAAGTGGGAGTTAATCTTCCAGATAAAATAGTGATTGACAGAGTTCTCTAGTCACTATCACCAAATTACTGAAACTTCGTGATGAATTATAATATGCAAGGGATGACGAAAATGATTCCCGAGCTCTTCGTGATCTTTGAAATCGACGAAGGTAGAAATCAAGAAAAGCATCAAATGTTGATGGTTGACAAGACCACTAGTTTCAAATAAAAGGGCAAGGGAAAGAAAGGGAACTTCAAGAAGAATGAAAAGCAAGTTTCCACTCCCATGAAGAAGCCCAATGCTAGACTCAAGCCTGAAATTGAGTGCTTCTATTGCAAAGGAAATGGTCACTGGAAGCCGAACTGCCCCAAATACTTGGCGGATAAGAAGGATGGCAAAGTGAACAAAAGTATATATGATATACATGTTATTGATGTGTACTTTACTAGTATTCATAGTAGCCCACAGGTATTTGATCTTTGGTTCAGTTGCTATGATTAGTAACTTGAAACAGGAGTTATAAAATGAACAGAGAGTAGTTGAGGGCAAGGTGACGATGTGTGTTGGAAGTGATTCCAAGGTTGATAAGATCACCATCGCACACTCTCTTTACCTTCGGGATTAGTGTTGAACCTAAAATAAATGTTATTTGGTGTTTGCGTTGAGCATAATATGATTGGATCATGTTTATTGCAATATGGTTATTCATTTAAGTCAAAGAATAATTGTTATTCTGTTTACATGAATAAAACCTTCTGTGGTCATACACCCAAGGTGAATGGTTTATCGAATCTCGATTGTAGTGATACACATATTCATAACATTGAAGACAAAAGATACAAGGTTAATAGTGATAGTGCAACTTATTTGTGGCACTGCCGTTTAGGTCATATTGGTGTAAAGCGCATGAAGAAACTCCATGCTGGTGGGCTTTTGGAATCACTTGATTATGAATCACTTGATGCTTGCGAACCATGCCTCATGGGTAGGATGACTAAAGACTCCGTTCTCCGGAACAATGGAGCGAGCCACTGACTTATTGGATAATACATACCGATGTATGCGGTCCGATGAGTGTTGAGGCTCGCGGCGGGTATCGTTATTTTCTGACCTTGACAGATGATTTGAGCATATATGGGTATATCTGCTTAATGAAACACAAGTCTGAAACATTTGAAAAGTTCAAAGAATTTTAGAGTGAAGTTGAGAATCATCGTAACAAGAAAATAAAGTTTCTACAATCTGATCGCGGAGGCGAATATTTGAGTTACAAGTTTGGCCTTCATTTAAAACAATGTGGAATAGTTTCACAACTCACGCCACCTGGAACACCATAGCGTAATGGTGTGTCCGAATATCATAACCGTACTTTATTAGATATGGTATGATCTATTGTGTCTCTTACCGGATTACCACTATTGTTTTGGGGTTATGCATTAAAGACAGTTGCATTCACGTTAAACAGGGCACCATCTAAATCCGTTGAGACGACACCGTATGAACTATGGTTCGGCAAGAAACCTAAGCTGTCGTTTCTTAAAGTTTGGGGCTGCGGTGCTTATGTGAAAAAGCTTCAACCTGATAAGCTCGAACCCAAATCGGAGAAATGTGTCTTCATAGGATACCCAAAGGAAACTTTTGGGTACACCTTCTGTCGGTGTCAAAACCGGCGGATCTCGGGTAGGGGGTCCCAAACTGTGCGTCTAAGGCGGATGGTAATAGGAGGCGGGGGATACGATGTTTACCCAGGTTCGGGCCCTCTCGATGGAGGTAATGCCCTACTTCCTACTTGATTGATCTTGATGATATGAGTATTACAAGAGTTGATCTACTACGAGATCATAGAGGCTAAACCCTAGAAGCTAGCCTATGGTATGATTGTTGTTGTCCTTCGGACTAAGCCCTCCGGTTTATATAGACACCGGAGGGGGCTAGGGTTACACAGAGTTGGTTACAAGGGAGGAGATCTACATATCCGTATTGCCAAGCTTGCCTTCCACGCCAAGGAGAGTCCCATCCGGACACGGGACGAAGTCTTCAATCTTGTTTCTTCATAGTCCAACAGTCCGGCTAAAGTATATAGTCCGGCTGCCCGAGGACCCCCTAATCCAGGACTCCCTCAGTAGCCCCCGAACCAGGCTTCAATAACGATGAGTCCGGCGCGCAGATTGTCTTCGGCATTGCAAGGCGGATTCTTCTCCAAATTCTAAGTACCTGTTGAGTAGTGTCCGGCTTCCCATAGATGTTGCACTCCTTGGCTTCCGTGCCTGATAATGGCTATCTTCCACGTGTCGAGCGAATGCGAGAAGCCAGGGCATTTTTACATTTGCCGCCCTAGCCATGTGAGTAAATCGTCTATTAAAGAGACGGGGATTCTCATATCCAGATCACACCATCCTCCCACAGCAAGTATCCATCAAAGCGCGCCCGGAAAAATCCATTTCAACATGGCCGGCCATCACAGCTCCTCCTCTCACTCCCGTAGCCCCAAGCCCAGCAATTGGAAGAAGTGTTCCATCCCTCACAGCCAATTAGTAGAGTTACAGACCCAGGGATTTCTCCCTCCAGCGTATATGGTCCCCGTTCGAGCCAGGCTTGCCACCTACAATGGCGGGGAGCAAGCGGAGAGCTTTCCCAGCCCATCCATGGGGGAGCGGATATGCCTTGTCCCTTACTTATTAAGAGGGCTTGGATTCCCAATTCATCCGTTCCTCCACGGGCTCCTGGAGTTCTATGGCCTCCAGCTGCATAACTTTACTCCCGCCTCCATATTACACATCACTGGCTATGTTGCCCTTTGCCTCGTACCCCGTACACAGGAGGGGTCAATATATCAAGTGGGCGGAGCCGAAATATGGCGCATCACCGGGACCGGGTACCTGTCCGGTACTCCGAAGAAGACATGCGAAGACTGGCCTTCGGAGTGGTTTTATATGGAGGACGTCCCCCTTCCGGACCCTATTCGGATGGGCCTTCCTGAGTTCGACAACGCTCCTTTGAAGAAACGCCGCAGCTGTCACCCTCGGAGCCCTCAGGAGGAAGATAACGGGAAAGTCCTTTACCTGATGGGTCGGATACGAGCTGGCCCAACAGGATTAGCGATGTCGAGGTCATGTCAATATGTATAATGCGGGGGGTGCGGCCACTTCAATATCGGGGGCAACCCATGTGGCACTTCAATGGAGAAGACGATGCCACCCGCTGTGGTCATAAGGGACCGGACTCAGTCGCTGCTCTAGCAAAAATTATGTCCGATTTGTACAAAGGAGAGGAAGAGGAGTTCATCCGCATCAAGCCACGGGATGGATTCTCCATGTACAACCCTCCAAGCTGGGTGAGCTGCTACATTTTTCTCCCAACCTTCCCACATTCTTCGTCATAAATATTTACCTTGCCATTTCATAGTAGGAACTACGAAAAGCTGTAAGGGAGGTCCACAGCCCGCCTCCACAACCGGAGGACCCTGACCGGGCCCTCGACCCCGGACTTGAAGAAGATCCGGACACATTTGTGGAGCTTATTGACAGGAAGTTCTATCAATTAAGCTGCGACGGTGCCATGGTGGCCATCATAGCCGATTATCCAGGACTACTCCCTGCATCGCATGTAAGTAAAACCGGAGTTCTAACTTTCAAGAAGGATCCCTTTTTCTGCACTTCACCTACCGCACACATATGGTGTTTTATAGGGAAGGCCCTCGGGATGCCATGCCGAACCCGCAGTGCCTCACCAATAAGGGGCACCGAAGCCGGGTAGGCTTAAAAGGAAGGCGGTCAGGACTGAGACGCCATTGCAGAGGTATGAAAGAGAACCCGCTCCGTGGTGGTCGTCTTTTAAAATATAATAATGCCCATGTTTCCTAGTAGGAAAAACGCTCACCGGACTATATCCGGAGAGGTTGCCGGTCACGCCTCCACCAGTCGGGCTCCAGAGCCGGACTTAGAGGCGGACGTTAACATGGGGCCAACGCCGGATGTTCCTCCTACAGAGGATGCGGATAGGCTATCCGCTACAAAATCCAAAGTGGAGAGCGCCATGAATCACAGGCGTCGCCGGGCCGTACTCCGTGACGCTTGTTTCTCCCAAGAGGCATTCGATGCCTTCAACTCAGGAGACGTGTACATCCGAGCTGCTCAAAATGGTCTTGCCAGAGCCACGGACCAATATGTAAAGGATATACGGGTAAGAAATTCTAATAATTATGTATATCAGTAGCCCCTGAGACTTGAAACAGTTGGCACAACTGATTTAAGGATCATTGTTTGCATAGGTTCTTATGGAGAAGAATACCCAGTTGTCTCAAGAGCTGGAGGAGTGCAAAGCCCAGCTTCAGTCGCGATTGCCGTGACCTTGAGGAGTCCGAGAAGGCCCCATCAGTAACACTTGTTTCCATTGCAAAGAATGTCATGTACCAGGTAGTATGCGGCATGCGTGCAAATCTAACAATAGATTCTGCAGATGACTCCGGAGTGAATCCGGAGGTCGTGCGAGGGGATGAGCAACATGCTAACCGATAGCTAAAGGCTGGAAAGCGCGTGCTTACATGGGTTAGGCGGGAGAAAAACGATCTCCAAGACGCCAATACCTGGTTGGGCGTTGAACTTAAAGATGTTCGAGCCCAGCTTGCTGACTCCGTAAAGGAGAATAAGAGGCTTCGACGCGGCATTTTTAGTAAGTGCTTGAACGAACTTTTAAAGAGTTCGACGAAGAAACCGGCTGACAGAGTTATATCTGTAGGTATGCTGACGGGTCGTCCCGCGGAGGAGATGCCCGGGTCTACAGGAGATCTTCTGCCAGAGCTCTCACAACTGCATGAACAAGTACGGCAGGTGATGTAGGGCATTGCCCAAGCCTTGTGGCCATCCGCCTCCCTGCCAGGAGGCATGAGAGAGCTTGTTGAAAAGCTCAAGGGAGCGCGGTGGCGCTTCCGATTATGGAATATATCAGCCTGCCGACAAGGTGCAAGGGAAGCCTGGGCCATGGTGAAGACGCGATATACCAAGGCTGACCCGAACCACATGGCCGAGGTCGGACCTGTGGGGCCTGGCGGGAAAGAGATCCCCGTCAGTTTGGTTTATGAACAGGTAGAATTAGCTGCAAAGTATTCTCAACAGGACTGTAGGCTAGACAGCCTGTTGGATGGTATAGAAGAAGAATTTAGTCAGTCTAAGTGACTGTGTACTTCAAGTGACATATATTGCCCCTAGCCGGATTGTAAATCATTTGTCATGGCGGACCCTTTCGCTTCAACCTCCAGACCCGACAGTCTGGAGTGTATCCGAATACCCGCTCAGTTATGTAAAGACCGGGATATGCGTGGAAACCAGGCGTAGGGGTCATAAGTGCTTGAATGCACAAGTACCCAACTAGCTATGTTATATTACATGGATAGTAAGAAACATCTTCCAGGGAGAATAGTTCCGTTAAGGGTTCCTTTCCCTGGGTACGCATGCATTAATGTGCATGTCCGAACTTCGGCCCGAGCTGCGGCGTGGTGGCCGCCAGGTCCAGCATGAATTTCTGCCAAAAGTTGCTGCCCTTCCTCTTCGGAGATGCACCTTTGAAGGACTCCGGTAGCGCTTTTCTTATAAAGCTCTCCCTCGTGGACCTTGTAGGCTTTAGACCGCCGCACAATGCAGCGCGCCTCGTTTGGGTCCTCGGGTAGTTCCTGCTTAGTTAGGTAGGCCAAGAATGGTTGTGTCCACGAGGTGATGACAACCATTATTACATGGGCGGAAGGTGTTATTTCGATGGCAGAGCCTCCGATTATGTCAGAGTGTTCGGTATCTGGTGTTGTGGCCGGGTCCGGACTATTGTTACCGGTCTCTCCTTCCCATACCACGGATGGCTTAAACAGCCTTTCCAAGAAGATATTAGGTGGGACAGGGTCGCGCTTAGCGCCGATGCGGGCGAGGATATCAAGCCCCTCGAACCGACATGACATTTTGAGGACTGCGTGCGATAAGCCACCATTTTTGGATCCTTGGCGTCGAAGTCTCCATTTATTTGAGATATTGCGAGGTTCGAGTCCCCACGCACCTCCAGGCATTGAATGCCCATGGAGACTGCCATCCGGAGACCATGTAACAGGGCCTCATATTCTGTTGCGTTGTTGGACTCTGTGTATAGTATTTGGAGTACGTATTGGACTGTATCTCCGGTGGGGGATGTCAGGACGACGCCAGCCCCCAGACCAGCTCGCATTTTAGAGCCGTCAAAGTGCATAATCCAATTGGAGTATGCGTTGTACTCTTTAGGGAGTTCGGCTTCTGTCCATTCAGCGACGAAATCAGCCAGTACTTGTACCATGGTTTGTATATTATGTCGAACGGGAGGAGCTCAATAGCCCATTTAGCAATCCGGCTCGTGGCCTCGCGGTTGTTTATTATGTCGTTGAGTGGTACTTCAAAGGCCACCGTAATTGAACACTCTTGAAAGTAGTGTCGTAGTTTCCGGGATGCCATGAAGACCGTGTATGCTATCTTTTGATAATGTGGGTATCGTGATTTGCATGGAGTGAGGACAGTGGATACATAGTACACCGGCTTTTGAAGCGGGAACTTATGGTCGTCCATCTCTCGTTCGACGACGAGCACTGCGCTTACAACTTGGTGTGTTGCCGCTATATATGACAGCATTGGTTCGCCGACGTTTGGCGCGGCCAAGATTGGGTTTGTGGCCAAAACGGCTTTTATTTCTTCTAATCCTGTCGTGGCCGCATCCGTCCACTCGAAGTGTTTGGTGCATCGAAGAAGGCGATAAAGAGGCAATGCCTTTTCTCCTAATCAGGAGATGAAGCGGCTTAAGGCAGCCACGCATCCAGTTAGTTTCTAGATTTGCTTGATGTCTGTTGGGATGGCCAACCGTGTAGGCTCGGATTTTAGCCGGATTTGCTTCGATTCCTCTGTTGGAGACGATGAAGCCTAAGAGCTTTCTGGCGAGCACGCCGAAGACGCATTTTTCCGGATTGAGCTTATTGTCGTATGTTCGGAGATTGTCGAACGTGAGCCTCAAGTCGTCTATTAAGGATTCGACGTGTCTGGTTTTAATGACCACATCGTCTATGTATGCCTCCACTGTTTTGCCAATCTATGTCTCCAAGCATGTCTGAATCATGCGTTGATAGGTTGCACCGGCGTTTTTGAGCCCGAAAGGCATGGTGTTAAAACAGAAGGGGCCGTATGGAGTGATAAATGTCGTTGCGGCTTGATCGGACTCCGCCATCTTAATTTGATGGTATCCGGAGTATGCATCGAGGAAACACAATGAGTCATGTCCTGCGGTAGCGTCGATAATTTGATCGATGCGAGGGAGGGGAAGGGATCCTTTGGGCAAGCCTTGTTAAGGTCCTTGAAGTCGACGCATAGGCGCCAGGATTTGTCCTTCTTTGGTACCATCACCAGATTTGCTAGCCAGTCCGAATGTTTTATTTCTCGAATGAATCCGGCCTCCAGTAACTTGGCTAGCTCCTCTCCCATGGCTTGTCTCTTAGGCTCAGAGAAGCGCCGAAGAGTTTGCTTGACCGGCTTGAATCCCTTTAGGATGTTAAGGCTATGCTCGGCCAGCCTGCGTGGGATTCCTGGCATGTCTGAAGGATGCCAGGCGAAGATGTCCCAATTCGTGCGCAAGAACTCCCATAGCGCGGTGTCTACTGTGGGGTTTAACTGTGCCCCGATGGATGTTCTTTTTGTAGGGTCCGTTGGATGGACTTGGAATTTGACTATTTCATCCGCTGGTTTAAAAGAGGTGGACTTGGATCTTTTGTCGAGTATCACGTCGTCCCTGTCCACTATGGAGCGCAGCGCGGTTAATTCCTCGGCCACGAGGGCTTCGGATAACGCCTCGAGGGCCGGTGCGGCTGTTTTATTTTCAGCGCAGAGTGCTATGTCCGGATCACTAGCTAGAGTGATGATTCCATTAGGCCCGGTCATTTTGAGCTTCATGTACCCGTAATGGGGTATAGCTTGGAAGATCGTGAATGCATCTCACCCTAGAAAGGCGTGGTATCCGCTATTGAACTAGGCCACTTGGAATGTGCTTTCTTCGGACCTATAATTCTCCGGCGTGCCGAATACCACATCTAGTGTGATTTTCCCAGCACATCGTGCCTCCCGACTAGGGATGATTCCTCTGAAGGTCGTGCTGCTTTGCTCAATGCGGCTTTTGTCTATTTCCATTTTTCGAAGAGTCTCCTCATAGATGAGGTTTAATCCGAAGCCGCCGTCCATGAGCACTTTAGTAAGCCGGAAGCCGTCCACAATTGGACTAAGGACCAAGGCGGCTGGTGCTCGGGCTGTTGAATTTAGGTTAAATCACTGGCATTGAAGGTGATAGTCGTATCGCTCCATGGATTTATTGCTGCCACGTGACAGACTTCGGCAAGGCTGCGGAGTGCTCGCTTACGCCTATTATTTGAGGCGAAGGTCTCAAAGACTGTCAATATTGTATTGTTGTTCTCCACGGGATGGTGCTCTGTGTATTGTTGATGAGGAGATCCTCACCGCTCTTGGCCACTGCCGAGTACCCAACATGCTCTAAGGCTGTGTGTTGGGATGGTATCATTGTCTTGTGAATTTTGCATGGCCCATTAAGCCATCCCTCAATACGGTTCCATACATGTAGTGGGCTTTTGCTTCTTTGTAATTGGATCGGGTGACTTACGAGTACACCCTTTTAGTTGGACGGGGGTTTTGTGAAAGCGGAGGATCCCAAAATTTTATGCAGGTTTTCGAGCGCTTTCCATCGCACAATACTTCCGTACTATGGCCGCCAAGTCAGAAGTGAGCTATGTCACGGTGACTTATGGCGTTGAGGATTCCCCGTCTGCGCAATTTTTGCAAAAGAATGAAATTGCGTCTTCCTCGCGACAGTCCTTAACCTTGCTCATTACAAGGAGGAATCTGGCCCAATAGTGGTGTAATGTCTCTTGGGGCTCTTGTCTAATGTGGGAAAGGTCACTTATATCTGGGAGGGTGGGTAGATTTAGGTCCGAACCCTGACCCGATCTGAGACCCAGGGGCGGAGGAGTTTCCGATCTTGGAAGTTCGGGCTCCGGGATGTTGCCCGCTAGGTCTGGCCCGCTGTCTGATTCTAGGTTCAAAGCTTGGGCCATGTCCTCCCGTAGACGGGTATCCAGGTTGGAGAGCTCAGGAATCCGGAAATAGTTCGTCCTCAAGATAGAGGAAGAATCGTTGTGTTGCTCCTCCACCACCGTTATCTGATGGGTGACCGGCGGAGAGTTAATCTTCCTTTGGTCGGGTTTAAGCCCAATCTGATCATAGGCCGTAGTGACTCCCAAGGTGGCGACGCGATCCAAGAGCTCGTTCAAGGAGGAGAGCTCCATTGGATCCATCTGCTCGGCGAATCCCGAGCCGACGTGGAGGCGGTTTTTGATGACCCGGGAGGTCATCGTCGGTAGCAATGACGAGCAGGCGGTCATGATGAAGCCGCCTAGTCGGAGAGTTTGGCCTACAGCCAGGGCTCCCCCGGAGGTGATGTTGTCCTTGACAACAAGACGAGCCATCGAGCCTTATGGTGACGGCATAGTGGAACTCTCAATGAAAGCACCAATGTCGGTGTCAAAACCGGCGGATCTCGGGTAGGGGGTCCCGAACTGTGTGTTTAAGGCGGATGGTAACAGGAGGCGGGGGACATGATGTTTACCCAGGTTCGGGCCCTCTCAATGGAGGTAATACCCTACTTCCTGCTTGATTGATCTTGATGATATGAGTATTACAAGAGTTGATCTACCACGAGATCGTAGAGGCTAAACCCTAGAAGCTAGCCCATGGTATGATTGTTGTTGTCCTGCGTACTAAGCCCTCCGGTTTATATAGACACCGGAGGGGGCTAGGGTTACACAGAGTTGGTTACAAGGGAGGAGATCTACATATCCGTATTGCCAAGCTTGCCTTCCACGCCAAGGAGAGTCCCATCCGGACACGGGACAAAGTCTTCAATCTTGTGTCTTCATAGTCCAACAGTCCGGCTAAAGTATATAGTCCGGCTATCCGAGGACCCCCTAATCCAGGACTCCCTCACCTTCTAGCACAGATCTGAAGGCAAGATATTCGTTGCTAAGAATGGATAATTTCTAGAGAAGGAGTTTCTCTCGAAAGAAGTGAATGGGAGAAAAGTAGAACTTGATGAGGTAATTGTACCTGCTCCCTTATTGGAAAGTAGTTCGTCACAGAAATCAGTTCCAGTGATTCCTACACCAATTAGTGATGAAGCTAATGATGATGACCATGAAACTTCTGATCAAGTTACTACTGAACCTCGTAGGTCAACCAGAGTAAGATCAACACCAGAGTGGTACGGAAATCATGTTCTGGAAGTCATGTTACTTGACCATGACGAACCTACAAACTATGAGGAAGCGATGGTGAGCCCAGATTCCGCGAAATGGCTTGAGGCCATGAAATCTGAGATGGGATCCATGTATGAGAACAAAGTATGGACTTTGGTGGACTTGCCCCATGATCGGCAAGCCATTGAGAATAAATGGATCTTCAAGAGGAAGACGGACGCTAATAGTAGTGTTACTATCTACAAAGCTCGACTTGTTGAAAAGGGTTTTTGAAAAATTCAAGATGTTGACTATGATGAGATTTTCTCACTCGTATCGATGCTTAAAGTATGTCCAAATCATGTTAGCAATTGCCACATTTTATGAAATCTAACAAATGGATATCAATACTGCATTCCTTAATGGATTTATTAAAGAAGAGTTGTATATGATACAACCAGAAGGTTTTGTCAATCCTAAAGGTGCTAACAAAATGTGCAAGCTCCAGCGATCCATCTATGGACTGGTGCAAGCATCTCGGAGTTGGAATATACGCTTTGATAAGTTGATCAAAGCATATAGTTTTATATGGACTTACGATGAAGCACTGTATTTACAAGAAAGTGAGTGGGAGCACTACAGCCTTTCTGATAAGTATATGTGAATGACATATTGTTGATCGGAAATGATGTAGAATTTTCTGTAAATCATAAAGGAGTGTTTGAAAGGAGTTTTTCAAAGAAAGACCTCGGTGAAGATGCTTAAATATTGGGCATCAAGATCTATAGAGATAGATCAAGACGCTTAATAAGATTTTTTTTCAATGAGTACATACCTTGACAAGATTTTGAAGTAGTTCAAAATGGAACAGTCAAAGAAGGAGTTCTTTCCTGTGTTGCAAGGTGTAAAGTTGAGTAAAGACTCAAAACCCGACCACGGCAGAAAATAGAAAGAGAACGAAAAGTCATTCCTATGCCTCAGTCATAGGTTCTATAAAGTATGCTATGTTGTGTATCATACCTATTGTGTACCTCACCATGAGTTTAGCAAGAGGGTACAATAGTGATCTAGGAGTGGATCACTTGACAGCGGTCAAAATTATCCTTAGAAGACTAAGGAGATATTTCTCGGTTATGGAGGTGATAAAGAGGTTCGTCGTAAAGAGTTACGCGATGTAAGCTTTGACACCGATCTGGATGACTCTGAGTCTCGATCTAGATACATATTGAAAGTGGGAGCAATTAGCTAGAGTAGCTCCGTGCAGAGCATTATAGACATAGAAAATTTGCAAAATACATACTGCTCTGAATGTGGCAGACCCGTTGACTAAATTTATCTCACAAGCAAAACATGATCACACCTTAGTGCTCTTGGGTGTTAATCACATAGTGATGTGAACTAGATTATGGATTCTCACAAACCCTTTGAGTGTTGGTCACATGGCGATGTGAACTATGGGTGTTAATCACATGGTGATGTGAACTATTGGTGTTAAATCACATGGCTATGTGAACTAGATTATTGACTCTAGTGCAAGTGGGAGACTGAAGGAAATATGCCCTAGAGGCAATAATAAAGTTATTATTTTATTTCCTTATATCATGATAAATGTTTATTATTCATGCTAGAATTGTATTAACCGAAAACTTGATACATGTGTGAATAGATAGACAAAACAAAGTGTCCCTAGTATGCCTCTACTAGATTAGCTCGTTAATCAAAGATGGTTAAGTTTCCTGACCATAGACATGAGTTGTCATTTGATGAATGGGATCACATCATTAGGAGAATGATGTAATGGAGAAGACCCATCCGTTAGCTTAGCATAAATGATCGTTTACTTTTATTGCTATTGCTTTCTTCATGACTTATACATGTTCCTCTGACTACGAGATTATGCAACTCCTGAATACCGGAGGAACACCTTGTGTGCTATCAAACATCACAACATAACTGGGTGATTATAAAGATGCTCTACAGGTGTCTCCAAAGGTGTTTGTTGGGTTGGCATATATCAATATTAGGATTTGTCACTCCGTGTATCGGAGAGGTATCTCTGGGCCCTCTCGGTAATGCACATCACTATAAGCCTTGCAAGCAATGATACTAATGAGTTAGTTGCGGGATGATGCATTATGGAACGAGTAAAGAGACTTGTCGGTAACGAGATTGAACTAGGTATGGGGATACCGACGATCAAATCTCGGGCAAGTAACATACCGATGACAAAGGGAGCAATGTATGTTGTTATGTTGTTTGACCGATAAAAATCTTCGTAGAATATGTAGGAGCCAATATGAGCATCCAGGTTCTGCTATTGGTTATTGACCAAAGATGTGTCTCGGTCATGTCTACATAGTTCTCGAACCTGTAGGGTCCACATGCTTAACGTTCGATGACTATTTGTATTGTGAGTTATGTGATTTGATGTACCGAAGGTTGTTCGGAGTCCCGGATGAGATCCCGGACATGATGAGAAGTCTCGAAATGGTCAAGACGTAAATATCGATATATTGGAAGGCTATATTCGGACATCGAAAAGGTTCCGAGTGATTCGGGTATTTTTCGGAGTACCCGAGAGTTACGGGAATTCGCCGGGGGAAATAGTGGGCCTTAATGGGCCATACAGGAAAGGAGAGAAGCGCCTCAAGGGGTTATCCTAGCTAGGACACTCTTTGGGCCACATGCATGCACGCGGTGGTTATCCTAGCTAGGACACTCACGTGTGACGCTTCCATCTGTGGGCCCACGAGGCCATCGTCGATGCATGCATGCATCACTTTGACCTACATCGGGAGAGGTTAATTAATTTCACCATCGATGATGATTCTTTTGGGTTGTACATATGACGGCAGGAGCGTATAGTACGCGGTGAAGAGGGGGGAAGGGGACCATTATATGTAGTACGCTTCATGAACCTCACTCTGTGTGGGTGCATGGTTTACGGCTTTTGAGGCATGTGGCACATCAAAGTTGTGCATTTTTGGTATTCAACATATATATGTTTGGCCCACATGCATAGCGGTGGTGGTGGTCCTCTCGCACCCACTTAAGTGGTTATCAGTGATATCGATGCTTTCCATCTCTGGGCCGCTTGGTCCATCACTACTTTTGCACGACAACAAGAGAGGTCAATTTGACTTAGGAGGGATTATTATTTTTGCTTGTATGTCACGGTATATATAGGTCATGCTTTGGGATGACATGCATGATACAATTTGAGCACACACACACATGCATGTGTACGCATGAATCCCTCCCATCGAGTCGAAGTGGCTAGTACAACGACACGTCATGAACCGATCTCGCTCTGTGTGGGGAGCTAGTGTACGATTTTTTACGCACGCGTCACATCAATGTTGTGAAATGGTATTCAAACATGCATGCACGCATCAACTCCGTACATATGCATGTAGTGGTTGCCTTCGAACGGTACACTCCCTTGCGTGGTTATCGGTGACAAGCCTATATATTCGTGGGCCCGTGTGGACATCCATGATCACCTTGACCAACAACAAGATAGGTTACCATGGCAGGTTCTTCATTTGGTTCGTGTTATCGTAGTATAGGTCATGGTGAGATTCAGACCTTAAGTTTGAGCGCATATACTATGCACGCATGCATGCAAGAATCCCCGTCGTTGGCTTGTAGTGTGGTGTAACATACATATGCATCATCAACCTAACCCTCACTCGGTGTGGGGATTTCTAGTTCGAAATCATGGTGCCACATCAAAGTTGTTCCATTGTTACTCAAAAACACACCTCTCCATACATATATTTGGGCCACATGCATGCATGCGGTGGTTGTCTTTGGGGACTAGCTACTTGCGTGATTATTGACGAGCTAGCCCATCTCCGGGGTCGCATGGACGGCCATCACTTTTACCAACAACAAGAGAGAGGTTGTACGACCAAGGTGGATTATTCTTGCTCCGTTTTATGATCCATCTTGGTGAGATATGCCTCTCTGGCCCGCCGACTGAAAGTGTGGGGGGGGGGGGTTGCTACTTCGCACTTTGCTATGTGAACCTCGGTTGGGGGGGAATGCATTCATAGCTTAGGATTCCCTTCGTGGTGACACGAGGGGGGTTGCTAGCTACTTCACACTTTGCTAGGTGAACCTCGGTTGGGGGGGCATGCATTCATAGCTTAGGATTCCCTTCGTGCCGACACGAGGGAGGGAGGGGGGCTGCTAGCTACTTCACACTTTGCTAGGTCAACCTTGGTTGGGGGGGCATGCATTCATAGCTTAGAATTCCCTTCATGTAGACACGAGGGAGGGGGCGGGTTGCTAGCTACTTAGCACTTTGCTAGGGTGAACCTCAGTTGGGGGGCATGCATTCATAGCTTAAGATTCCCTTCGTGTCGACACGAGGGAGGGGGGTTGCTACCTACTTCGCACTTTGCTAGCTGAACCTCGGTTGGGGTGGCATGCATTCATAGCTTAGGATTCCCTTCATGCCGGCTACCGAGGGAGGGGGCTTCGCTACTTCAAGACTTTGCTAGGGTGAACCTCGGTTGGCGGGCATGCATTCATAGCTTAGGATTCCCTTCGTGCCGACCACGAGGGAGGGGCTGCTAGCTAGCTACTTCACACTTTGCTAGGTGAACCTCGGTTGGGGGCATGCATTCATAGCTTAGGATTCCCTTCGTGCCGACATGAGGGAGGAGGGGGGCTGCTAGCTACTTTGCACTTTGCTAGCCAGGTGAACCTCGGTTGGGGGGGAGGGGGCATGCAGTCATAGCTTAGGATTCCCTTCGTGCCGACACGAGGGGGGTGGGGGCAAGCAATACCGTGCGCTTTGCGAGATAGGTGTCGCATCGAAGTTGCATTTGGTATTTGAAAATCAAACCACCCTTTTTATACATAAATTTGGTCCACATGCAATTGTGTTCGTGTTCTGACCCTCTCCCGCGTCATTTTTCGCCAAATTAATGAACATTAGACAAGTCGGGTGACGCAACAGACACGGCTCACTCAAACTAACCATGTGTCACGCCGGTGCCCCTGTCACGCACACATCCGCACAGTACATTGGGCTCCACGAGGCTCCCCTCGAGGGCTTTTCTGTTTCATAACACACGGTTGTTATCTCCGGACCGTGTGCGATGTTTCTTGTTCCCAATCCCGCCTGCATCCCTAGAAAATATCTACCCGCCTCGAGGGTTTTTCTATTTCATAACACACGGTTGTTATCTCTGAACCGTGTGCGATGTTTCTTGGTCCCGATCCGCTTTGCATCCCTAGAAAATATCTGCTCGCCTCGAGGGTTATTCTGTTTCATAACACACGGTTGTTATCTCTGGACCGTGTGCGATGCACTATCATCAAAATTTTCAATAGCCCCGGCATTTCACTCCCGCATAGTAAAATTTTCAGTACCCGCGTCATTTCCTCAAACAGCCCCCCCCCACACACACACACACACCAAAACCTCCTCGGGCGTGCGCGCACACACACACACACCCTCCTCGCTTGAAACCCTAGCAAGGTTCCCGCCGCCGCCGCTGCAAGGCCTCCATTGTCAACATCTGTCGGTTTGCATGTGCACCTTACCCACCGAGCTCCATACCCAGGCCGCCCTGAGTTTCTTAGATGACGCCTGCCAAACGCCCCCTTTCCCACAGATCCCCATCCCCCACTCCAGAGCGTCGCAGCCTAAGCCCGGTTGCGCTTCCCGTGGAGCTCGACGAGCGACTGGCCCAAAAGAGGCGTATCGCGGTCTCTTCGCCCGACATCGCCGAGGAAGTTGACGACCATTACTGGCGGCAGGCACTCAAGCTGCGGGCTAGAGTATGCGGACATGTCTCGGCCGCCAGCTACTGATGCGTCTCCATCGTATCTACTTTTCCAAACACTTTTGCCCTTGTTTTGGACTCTAACTTGCATGATTTGAATGGAACTAACCCGGACTAACGTTGTTTTCAGCATAATTGCCATGGTGTTATTTTTGTGCAGAAATAGAAGTTCTCGGAATGACCTGAAACTTCACGGAGAATATTTTTGGAATTAATAAAAAATACTGGCGAAAGAATCAAGACCAGGGGGCCCACACCCTATCCACGAGGGTGGGGGCGCGCCTACCCCCCTGGGCGCGCCCCTGCCTCGTGGGCCCCCTGGAGCTCCACCGACCTCAACTCCAACTCTATATATTCACGTTCAGGGAGAAAAAACAGAGAGAAGGATTCATCACATTTTACGATACGGAGCTGCCGCCAAGCCCTAATCTCTCTCGGGAGGGCTGATCTGGAGTTCGTTCGGGGCTCCGGAGAGGGGAATTCGTCGCCGTCGTCATAATCAACCTTCCTCCATCATCAATTTCATGATGCTCACCGTCGTGTGTGAGTAATTCCATCGTAGGCTTGCTGGACGGTGATGGGTTGGATGAGATTTATCATGTAATCGAGTTAGTTTTGTTAGGGTTTGATCCCTAGTATCCACTATGTTCTGAGATTGATGTTGATATGACTTTTCTATGCTTAATGCTTGTCACTAGGGCCCGAGTGCCATGATTTCAGATCTGAACCTATTATGTTTTCATGAATATATGTGAGTTCTTGGTCCTATTATGCAAGTCAATAGTCACCTACTATGTGTTATGATCCGGTAACCCCAAAGTGACAATAATCGGGACCACTCCCGGTGATGACCGTAGTTTGAGGAGTTCATGTATTCACTAAGTGTTAATGCTTTGGTCCGGTACTCTATTAAAAGGAGGCCTTAATATCCCTTAGTTTCCAATAGGACCCCGCTGCCACGGGAGGGTAGGACAAAAGATGGCATGCAAGTTCTTTTCCATAAGCACGTATGACTATATTCGGAATACATTCCTACATTATATTGATGAACTGGAGCTAGTTCTGTGTCACCCTAGGTTATAACTATTGCATGAGGAATCGCATCCGACATAATTATCCATCACTGATCCAATGCCTACGAGCTTTTCATATATTGATCTTTGTGTAGTTACTTTACTGTTGCCACTGTTACAATTACTACAAAACTACTACTGTTACTTTTGCCACCGTTACTGTTACTTCCATACTACTTTGCTACTAAATACTTTGCTGCAGATATTAAGTTATCCAAGTGTGGTTGAATTGACAACTCAACTGCTAATACTTGAGAATATCCTTTGGCTCCCCTTGTGTCAAATCAATAAATTTGGGTTGAATACTCTACGCTCGAAAACTGTTGCGATCCCCTATACTTGTGGGTTATCAAGACTATTTTATGGCGCCGTTGCCGGGGAGCATAGCTCTATTCTTTGAGTCACTTGGAATTTATATCTGTTGATCACTATAAGGAACTTGAAAGACGAGAAAACCAAGATTTATCCACAACTACAAGGGGAGGTAAGGAACTGCCATCTAGCTCTGCACTTGATTCACCTTCTGTTTTGAGTAAACTTGCGACACCTAAACCTACTTCTGTTATTAATTCTGATATGTCGCATGTTATTGATGATGCCACTTCTAGTATGCATGATACTTATGATGAAACTACTTCTATGCTTGATACTACTGTAACACTAGGTGAATTTCTTGATGAACAACTTGCTAGGGCTAGAGAGAATGAAATTACTGAAACTGATAATATTGATGAAAGTGATGATGAAGATTCTCCCCCTAGATATGAATTGCCTGTTGTGCCTGAGGGTTATGTTATGGATGAAGAAACTGCTAGAGAGTTTCTTGCTTGCAATGACAGATATGATCTTAGGAAATTATTAGCTAAGCTGGAAGAAAAATCTTTGAATGCTAGAATGAAATATGACCCTGATGTTGCTACTTCACCTATCTGTGTTTCCGATAAGGATTATGATTTCTCTGTCGACCCTGAGATAATTACTTTGGTCGAATCTGATCCTTTCTATGGCTATGAATTTGGAACTGTTGTCGCACATCTTACTAAATTAAATGATATAGCCACCCTATTCACTAATGATGAGAAAACTCGTTACTACTATATCCTTAAATTATTTCCGTTCTCATTAAAGGGTGATGCTAAAACATGGTTTAATTCTCTTGATCCTAGTTGTGTGCGTAGTCCCGTGATATGATTTATTACTTCTCTGCTAAATATTTCCGTGCTCATAAGAAACAAGTTGCCTTAAGGGAAATATATAATTTTGTGTAAATTGAAGAAGAGAGTCTCCCATAAGCTTGGGGGAGGCTTCTCCAATTACTTAATGCCTTTCCTGATCATCCTCTCAAGAAAAATGAAATACTTGATATCTTTTATAATGGACTAACCGATGCTTCCAGAGACCACCTGGATAGTTGTGCTGGTTGTGTTTTCAGGGAAAGAACTGTTGATCAAGTTGAATTGCTGTTGAATAATATGTTGACTAATGAAAATAATTGGACACTTCCTGAACCAACTCCTAAGCCAACTCCGAAGAAAAGGGGTATTCTATTTCTCACTCCTGAAGATATGCAAGAGGCAAAGAAATCTATGAAAGAAAATGGTATTAAAGCTAAAGATGTTAAGAATTTACCACCTATTGAAGAAATACATGGTCTTGATAACCCGACACAGGTAGTAAAGGTAAATTCTCTCTATAGATTTGATGAAGGTGATATTCCTCATTATAAGTCTGCTAGTCAATGCTTAGATGAGTTTGATAATTTTATTGTTAAACAAGAAAACTTCAATGCTTATGTTGGTAGACAATTGAAACGTAATGCTTATATGATTGAACACTTGAGTGATTATATGTCTAGAGTTAATGATGAACTTAAACTCATTAGTAAACATGCTTCCATGGTTACCACTCAAGTAGAACAAGTGCTTAAAGCTCAGAATGATTTGCTCAATGAATTAAACAATAAGGAAAATGATAATGTCGTTAGAGTTATGACTAGAGGGGGTAAAATGACTCAGGAACCTTTTATCCTAAGGGCCACCCGAAGAGAATTGAGCAAGATTCTCAGAGAACTAATGTTGATGCACCTAGTCCTTCTAAGAGGAAGAAAAAGAAAAATGATAGGACTTTGCATGCTTCTAGTGAACCTGTTGTTGACACACCTGAGAATCCCAATGATATTTCTATTTACGATCTTTGAAACACAATCTGGTAATGAACATGAACCTAGTGATAATATTAATGATGATGTTCATGATGATGCTCAGCCTAGCAATAACAATGATGTAGATATTAAACCTGCTGTTGATCTTGATAACCCACAATCAAAGAATCAATGTTATGATAAGAGAGACTTCGTTGCTAGGAAGCACGGTAAAGAAAGAGAACCATGGGTCCAGAAACCCATGCCTTTCCCTCCTAAACCATCTAAGAAAAAGGATGATGAGGACTTTGAGCGCTTTGCTAAAATGATTACACCTATCTTTTTGCGCATGCGTTTGACTGATATGCTTAAAATAAATCCTTATGCTAAGTACATGAAATAAATTGTTACAAATAAAAGAAAGATACCGGAAACTGAAATTTCCACCATGCTTGCTAATTACACTTTTAAGGGTGGAATACCTAAGAAACTAGGAGATCCAGGGGTACCAACTATACCATGCTCCATTAAAATAAACTATGTTAAAACTAGTTTATGTGATCTTGGAGCCGGTGTTAGTGTTATGCCTCTCTCTTTATATCGTAGACTTGATTTGAATAAGTTGACACCTACTGAAATATCTTTGCAAATGGACGATAAATCAAGTGCTATACCTGTCGGCATTTGTGAGGATGTGCCTGTTGTGGTTGCAAACATTACTATTTTAACGGACTTTGTTATTCTTGATATTCCCGAGGATGATAGTATGTTGATTATCCTTGGTAGACCCTTTTTGAATACAGCAGGGGCTCTTATTGATTGCAACAAAGGCAATGCCACTTTTCATGTTAATGGTAATGAGCATACGATTCACTTTCCGAGGAAACAACCTCAAGTCCACAGTATAAATTCTATTGGAAAAACTTCAACAATTACTATTGGGGGTTTGAATTTCCTCTTCCTACTGTCAAGAAGAAATATGATATTCTTATTGTTGGGGACGTGCATATCCCTGTTGAGGTAACCTAGTGCTATTCGAAAATTCTCTGGTTTCATGCGATTCGGAATGAGTTTGTTAACAAGACTTGATCAACCTTGTTAGTGGATTCCTTTTGATGAGCATGAGATGGATGAAGTTAGAAAGCACAACCTTCTGTACCCTCCTTTTACTTTCTGTTATTTAGATTAAATAAAGCAAAATAGTATTTTCTGTCTATTTTCTGAATTATCCTTGCAATAAAAAATACCCCAAAAATAAAAGTTCTCCAAATTCCCCACAAATGAAATATGATTTTTTCTAGAATATTTAAGAATATCTGACACTGAGAACACATCAAGGTGAGCCAGCACCTGGCCACGAGGGTCCAGGGCGTGCCCACCCCCCTGGGCACGCCCCCTGCCTCGTGGGCCCCACGTGGCCCCCTACACTTATTCTAGCACCCACACACTTCGTCTTCCTCCAGAAAAAATCACCACACAGCTCAAAACTCGTGTTCTAGCTCGTTTTGCTGCGATTTTCGATCTCCTTGCCCAAAGCTCCACTCACAAAACTGCTTTGGGGAATTGTTCCTCGGTATGTGACTCCTCCAATGGTCCAATTAGTTTTTGTTCTAGTGCTTTATTCATTGCAAATTTTAGCTGCTTAGGTCACCTTGTTCTTGAGCTTGCATGTCAAATTTATTTGGTCCCAAGTAGTTCTAATGCATGATATAGTCTCTAGGCACTTGTGGGAGTAGTTGCTATCAATTTTGTTGAGTTTGGTTCACTTTTATTTTGAGTTACTAAAAATTTCAGAAATTTTTCAGAGGAAGAATTATGTTTAGGAAAATGTACCAAGGTGGTTCTTCAAGGAAGCAAGGACCCAGGGCCGCAATACGTGAGCCGGACTATGAACTACCAAGAGAAGCTCAAGTGCGGCCTTGTGAATGGCCGTCAGAAAATTTCATGGTCCAAGCAGAAATTAAGGATGAATTTGACGCGTATGTGCGTAATGCTGAACTTGAGGGCTTCGTGTCAGATAAGTGCCCTCAATATCACTACCTAACTGATTCCTTTGTGAGAAGGTTTAAATTTACATCATCACACAATTATCACACTGTCCTATTTGATCTCTATGATAAATCTTATATCATGGACTTAGAAGATTTTAATACTGCTTGTAAACTCCCACAATGGGGTAGTGCTAGTGAACCTCGCAAATCTGAGTTTAAATACTTTCTTGCTAGTATAACTATGGGGGAATCTAGGGAAATAACACAAGCTACCATAGGGAGCATTCATTTTCCTGCTATACATTATTTTGCTCTCTTTACAGGTAGATGCATTAACGGCAAGGACGAGGCATGTCACATGTGTGTTCCCGATCTTAGTGTTCTCAAGAGTGCTGTATTAGGAGATAAACAGTACAACTTGGGGACTATTGTTGCACGAACGTTGCATCATAATGATATTAGTGGAGATTTATTTGGTGGGATTTATGCAGCCCGCATAGCTAATTATCTTGGAGATACCCATACATGAAAATGATATGGAATTTCCTCCCGCTTATTTAGATTATAATGCTATGGTTCGCCATCAGTTTATTGAGAGGAATGAACAACCTCTCCAAGATCTTGACTAATGTTTGATGAGACGTCCACGTCCATATTACTCTCCCTGCTCCTACTTTCTTTGACTTTCAGGCAAAAGGGAGATATGTTATAACCAGGGAGGAGGCGAACGAGTATAAGAGGAGGATGGAGGCAGCTCGCCTCCAAGCTGCAGCTCGTGAGGCAGTAGCAGCTGCATCTCAGTACGACCCCAGTTACAATTTCGGATATCCGCCAGGCCATCCATGGGCATAGACCAACTTAGGCCAAAAGCCTAAGCTTGGGGGAGTACATATTTCTCACCGACATTACATTCATGTTCACACACTTATTCTAGTTGTCGGTGCTCATACTTTTTCATTGTAATATCCATGCTAGTTTATTTTCCTTTTTCTCACTTTCTTCTTGTGTGTCTGAAAAACCTTAAGAAAAACCCAAAAAATTAGTCATAGCTTTTAGTTAGTTTACCTTCCATGCATGTAGTAGTAGTAATTAAAGAAAACCCAAAAAGATTTCTCATTCTTCTTTTGCTTGTTGGGAGCTTTCCCGTGTAAATAGTCTTATTTCTTTTCTTTCCTGTCGAGAGGAGAAGACCATAATGAAAATGTTGAAGTGGCTCTTATATGCATTACTGTTGATTTAACAAAGATCCCATGTTACCTTGTCTTCTCCTTTGTATTAAATGCTCGCAGATTCCAGCTTAGTCCAATGCACGTGCACTATTATTATTATACACATCGTTCGGTCATGCAAGTGAAAGGCAATAATGACGATATATGATGGACTGATTGAGATGAGATAAGCTGGTATGAACTCGACCTCTCTTGTTTTTGTAAATATGATTAGTTCATCGTTCCTGATTCATCCTATTATGAATGAAACATGTTTGCAATGACAATTAGAGATTATAGTTGCTTATGCCATGCTTAATTTGCTAGGAGTTTATAATGGTTTACCTTGCGTGCCGACATGCTATTAAAATGGTTGTGATGTGGTATGATTGGGTGGTATCCTCTGAACGATTCGAGTGACCTGACTTGGCACATGTTCACGCATGTAGTTGAAATAAAATCAACATAGCCTTCACGATATTTATGTTCATGGTGGATTATATCCTACTCATGCTTGCACTCAATGTTTATTAATTTTAATGCATGTTCATGGTATTGTCGCTCTCTAGTTGGTCGCTTCCCAGTCTTTTTCTAGCCTTCACTTGTACTAAGCGGGAATACTGCTTGTGCATCCACTTCTATAAACCCCAAAGTTATTCCATATGAGTCCACCATACCTTCCTATATGCGGTATCTACCTGCCGTTCCAAGTAAATTTGTATGTGCCAAACTCTAAACCTTCAAATGAAATTCTGTTTTGTATGCTCGAATAGCTCATGTATCAACTAGGGATGTCTGTATCTTCCATGCTAGGCGGGTTATTCTCAAGAGGAGTGGACTCCGCTCCTCATTCACGAGAAAATGGCTGGTCACCGGGATGCCCAGTCCCATGCTCAAACCAAATCAAAATAATTGCAAACAAAACTCCCCCAGGACTGTTGTTAGTTGGAGGCACCTGTTGTTTCGGGCAAGCCAAGGATTGATACTTGTTGGTGGTGGGGGAGTATAAACTTTACCATTCTTCTTGGGAACCGCCTATAATGTGTGTAGCATGGAAGATATCTAGATCTCTCGGTTGTTATGTTGACAATGAAAGTATGCCACCCAAAATATTATTTATCTCTATTTCAAAATCGAGCTCTGGCACCTCTACAAATCCCTTCTTCCCTCTGCGAAGGGCCTATCTATTTACTTTTATGCTGAGTCATCATCCTCTTATTAAAAAGCACCAGTTGGAGAGCACCGCTGTCATTTTCATCCATTACTATTAATTTATATTGAGTATGACTATGACTAGATCTCTTTTACCACGAATTACAATGTTTAGTCAGTCCTTGATCTTGAGAGGTGCTCTGCATTTATGTTTTGCGGTCTCAGAAAGGCTAGCGAGATACCATCTTGTTATATCATATTTTGATTGTTTTGAGAAAGTGTTGTCGTCCGAGATTTATTATTATTGCTCGCCAGTTGATTATGCCATTGATATGAGTAAATGTGAGACCTAAATGTTATTGTGAATATGGTTAGTTCATAATCTTTGCTGAAAACTCGAATGTTGGCTTTACATATTTACAACAACAAGAGCAAAAGCGAGTTTGTAAAAGTTTTTCTTTATCACTTTCGGTTTGTCAACTGAATTGCTTGAGGACAAGCAAAGGTTTAAGCTTGGGGGAGTTGATACGTCTCCATCGTATCTACTTTTCCAAACACTTTTGCCCTTGTTTTGGACTCTAACTTGCATGATTTGAATGGAACTAACCCGGATCGACAACTGTTTTCAAAGAAATTGCCATGGTGTTGTTTATGTGCAGAAATAAAAGTTCTCGGAATGACCTGAAACTTCACGGAGAATATTTTTGGAATTAATAAAAAATACCGGCAAAAGAATCAAGACCAGAGGCCCACACCCTGTCCATGAGGGTGGGGGGCGCGCCTACCCCCCTGGGCACGCCCCCTGCCTCGTGGGCCCCCTGGTGCTCCACCGACCTCAACTCCAACTCTATGTATTCACGTTCGGGGAGAAAAAAAATCAGAGACGGATTCAACGCGTTTTACGATACGGAGCCGCCGCCAAGCCCTAATCTCTCTCGGGAGGGCTGATCTGGAGTCCGTTCGGGGCTCCGAAGAGGGGAATCCATCTCCGTCGTCATCATCAACCTTCCTCCATCACCAATTTCATGATGCTCACCGCCGTGCGTGAGTAATTCCATCTGGGCGCGCCCCCTGCCTCGTGGGCCCCCTGGTGCTCCACCGACCTCAACTCCAACTCTATATATTCACGTTCGGGGAGAAAAAATCGGAGAGACGGATTCAACGCGTTTTACGATACGGAGCCGCCGCCAAGCCCTAATCTCTCTCGGGAGGGCTGATCTGGAGTCCGTTCGGGGCTTCGGAGAGGGGAAACCATCGCCGTCGTCATCATCAACCTTCCTCCATCACCAATTTCATGATGCTCACCGCCGTGCATGAGTAATTCCATTGTAGGCTTGCTAGACGGTGATGGGTTGGGTGAGATTTATCATGTAATCGAGTTAGTTTTGTTAGAGTTTGATCCCTAGTATCCACTATGTTCTGAGATTGATGTTGCTATGACTTTGCTATGCTTAATGCTTGTCACTAGGGCCTGAGTGCCATGATTTCAGATCTGAACCTATTATGTTTTCATGAATATATGTGAGTTCTTGATCCTATTATGCAAGTCAATAGTCACCTACTATGTGTTATGATCCGGTAACCCCTGGTGACAATAATCGGGACCACTCCGATGATGACCGTAGTTTGAGGAGTTCATGTATTCACTAAGTGTTAATGCTTTGGTCTGGTACTCTATTAAAAGGAGGCCTTAATATCCCTTAGTTTCAATAGGACCCGCTGCCACGGGAGGGTAGGACAAAAGATGGCATGCAAGTTCTTTTCCATAAGCACGTATGACTATATTCGAATACATGCCTACATTATATTGATGAACTGGAGCTAGTTACATGTCACCCTAGGTTATAACTATTGCATGAGGAATCGCATCCAACATAATTATCCATCAACGATCCAATGCCTCTGAGCTTTTCATATATTGATCTTTGCGTAGTTACTTTCTTTGTTGCCCTTTGTTACAATTACTACAAAACTACTACTGTTACTTTTGCCACCGTTACCATTACTTCCATACTACTTTGCTACTGAATACTTTGTTGCAGATATTAAGTTATCCAGGTGTGGTTGAATTGACAACTCAACTGCTAATACTTGAGAATATTCTTTGGCTCCCCTTGTGTCGAACCAATAAATTTGGGTTGAATACTCTACCGTCGAAAACTGTTGCGATCCCCTATACTTGTGGTTTATCAGCTACGACATCGAGGTCATCGACAGCGACGGTCTGAGGCAGGCTATGCCACAGGTCACCCCCAACCCCTCGGGTTCAACCGCCGTCGATCTCATATATGGCCCCACCGTTGATCTCCTATGGCTCGTTGTCAACAATTTGCCATCCTACATCGCCATCGAGCCCCTTTTGTCATTGCTGAAGGACACGTTCTGCGACGCCGGCTTGGGATCCACAGGTTCCAAGTCAGACCTCATCGACGGTGACCACGTGGAGGGCACCCTCTTTGGCTCTTCCAAGGGGAAAGAGCCCATCCGCTCTTCCAAGGGAAAGCGCCCGTCTGCGACACTAGGGAGGGCACCCTACATTCGTGCTCTTCCAAGGGGAAGGAGCCCATCTGCGACAACATGGAGCACATCCAGGGTCCGTGCTCTTCCCATGGGAACGAGCCCATCTGTGACAAGTGAGGAAACCCATGATTTGTTTTGCCATGCCTCTTCACAGGGGGAAACCCATGATTTGTTTTGTCGAGTCCCTTTTGTAGTGTAGTGAGAATATGTCTAGTTTTAATTGCTATATCTGGTTGTTTGCAGTATGCCTTGTTTATTTCAGTTGTTCAATATGTGATGCTCTATATGTGCAATTATTTACTGTGCAGTACATTTCATCAATCCAATTTTAAACATACCGATAGGAATGCATATATTTGCTTGTTGTTAAGCCTGTTATAGCTAGCATATGCCTCTTTTAAAGTTTTTTGATTGTTCGGTTGTTTGTAGTTAGCATATGTCCAGTTTCAAATGATATCATTGGTTGTTCATAGTATGCCTTGTTTATTCCAGTTATTCACAATGTGATGTTCTATATGTGCAAGTATGAACTGTGCAGTTCAATTTCATCAGTACCAGTTTCAACAATACCACTTTGAATGACTACATTTGGTTGCTGCATCTTGTAGTTAACATGCCTTTCCATTTTTCTTTAACAATAACCAGTGTACTTAGACCGACACAATACCAGTTTGAATGACTATGTTTGCTTGTTGTTAAATGTTAGGCTTGTTGCAGTTAGCACACCTTTCCACTTGTTTTGCTTTACTAGCGTGCTTAAACCTGCACACTGAAGCTATCTTTTGGAGATTATTTTGTCTGCCATGGATAATTTTGGTTAATGTTTAGCCTGTTGTGCTTAACATGCTTCTCGATGTACCTACACAAGACAATTTTGGGAACGACTGTTGTTTTCCATCGAGGTTAGTTTCATCCCATGGCTTATATCTGCTCACTGTTCAGGATATCCGTAGCTGGTACCATATAGGCCAGGGGCTGATAAAGGACTAATCGGTGAATCAGACTTTTAACTGAATATATCTGCAACCCATTTATCGTTAGGTTAACTAGGGTCATATGTAATATATCTGAGGCTACATGGCAACATGCACTGTACTTAATGTCTAAATATGCAATCCTAGGCTACATAGCAACAAGGAAGAGTGCTACATTAATGTTCTAATGATGTCTAGATATACGTAGAAGAGCAGCAACAACAACAACAACAATAACACAGCCCTGTTTGGATACTCAACTTAGCCAGAGGTTAGATTTAGTTTCTAGCTCATGACTAACCCTGAACTAACTCCATCCAAAGAGTTGTTTGGATGGTAGGGTTAGATTGACAATAAATGCACTAGGAGAACTAGCTCAAATTAGCACCTCTTGGGTTGGATCGTTTTTTTGGGTGGGTTATAGATGCAACTAGCTCAAACTAGCCATGATGTTTAGATATACTTTAGGGCTATTTGAGCCCGAACTAGCTCAAACTAACCGTAACCCATGGATACAACAGCAGTTAATCAGCCGATAATTTGTAAGAATGCACTAAACTCCTTCCGGTCCATAATATAAGATGTTAATTCATCTAATATGTGAGTATATTGGATGTTATAAGATAATCCCTCTGATCCTAAATATTTTTCCTTTTAGATATTTCAAATGGACTACCACATGCGGATGTATATAGACATGTTTTAGAGTGTAGATTCACTCATTTTGCTTTGTATGTAGTCACTTGTTGAAATCGCTAGAAAGACAAATATTTAGGAATGGAGGAAGTATTATAAAAAAGTGTCGCACTACATCATTGTGCAATTGCTGTTTAGCTTCTAATATTAACTTGGTGCTTTTAGGTACATATGTCATTGGTAAAGATCCGCGCTTCGACCCTTTCTGTGTATGGGGCAATGAGATATCGATGAACCGACATCAAGTGAGGAAGTCGATAAAGATTGTTAGTAAAATGGGTCCAAAGATGGCAATTAAACTATTTGTTTACACTTTATCCAAGACAACCGCAAACGGCAAGATGGTAAGTAAGAACTCTGCATCCTTCTTTTTACTGCTCATAATGAGTTGTGTTAGATGACAATGTATGAATCTTTTTCCTTTGCAGTGGTTGCCAAAGCAGTTTACTCAAGATTACCTCTCAAACTACATGATTGGTGGGCATGCAAAGGTTAAAGTGTTTCTACCAGAACACAATGATTATCTAGATGTTTTCATGAAGACCGTGAAGGATGGGCGGACGGCCATCATAAGGGGTTGGACTAGAGTCGTGCGTGCCTTCTGCATGGAGGAGGGCACAATATGGGCATTCCGCTTCACCTTGTTCCGCAACCAGAATGTATTTCTCCTCTTTCTTTACCGTCTTTAATAGTACAAGTATACAACTGTGGTTCATCATTCTTTATTTGGTTCTTAAGTAATTCTTGGACATATGTACCTATGAATCGAATAATGCATTGGTTGTTTGAACCTGATGGATATGAATAAAGTTGTAGCATACATTCAAATTCAAATTCAAATCCAATACAATTTGAAATAGAAGCAATTAAATTACTGCGAAATTATGCCCTCTAGGTCGTTACGGCACAGACGGTTGGTAAAACACAAATGTTTGCGATATACACCATAATCCGAGACGGTTCACAGAGAGGAAACATGTGCAAGCATGCACACAGTTGACGTTTGCAAAGCGTGTGCGATGTCAGACAATATCACAAACAGTGCGGGCAAACTAAACGTTTGTGTTAGTTGCCTTATCGTACACGATTCGCAACCATGAACTATTTCTGATGAAGTACGCATCGTAAACGTTGCACCATAGAATAGCGTGTGCGATAGTTGTCGTGTACGACGATGTTACGACGGTCCGATGTTTTGTAATTCTATTCGACACTCGTACGACGATTAGCTAATCTTCTTAATAGTGACCCGTTTGTGCTGGGCCGTGCATCATACACGTTGTATAATAGTGAACCGTTTGTGATGGGCCGCTGATACGTCAACAACGTATCTATAATTTTTTATTGTTCCATGCTATATTATATTCTGTTTTGGACATTAATGGGCTTTACTATACACTTTTATATTATTTTCGGGACTAACCTATTAACCGGAGGCCCAGCCCGTAATTGCTGTTTTTGCCTATTTGAGTTTCGGAAAAAGAATATCAAACGGAGTCCAAATGGAATGAATCCTTCGGGAGCATGATTTTCGGAACGAACGTGATCCAGAGGACTTGGACCCTACGTCAAGAAAGCAATCAGGAAGGCACGAGGTAGGGGGGCGCGCCTACCCCCTGGCGCGCCCTCCATCCTCGTGGGGCCCACGTTGCTCCACCAATGTACTTCTTCCTCCTATATATACCTACGTACCCCCAAACTACCAGATACGGAGCCAAAAACCTAATTCCACCACCGCAACCTTCAGTACCCGTGAGATCCCATCTTGGGGCCTGTTAGAAGCTCATGGGAGGGGCATCGATCACGGAGGGCTTCTACATCAACACCATAGCCTCTCCGATGATGTGTGAGTAGTTTACCTCAGACCTTCGGGTCCATAGTTATTAGCTAGATGGCTTCTTCTCTCTCTTTGGATCTCAATACAATGTTCTCCCCCTCTCTCGTGGAGATCTATTCGATGTAATCTTCTTTTGCGGTGTGTTTGTTGAGACCGATGAATTGTGGGTTTTGATCAAGTTTATCTATGAACAACATTTGAATTTCCTCTGAATTCTTTTATGTATGATTGGTTATCTTTGCAAGTCTCTTCGAACTATCAGTTTGGTTTGGCCTACTAGATTGATCTTTCTTGCAATGGGAGAAGTGCTTAGCTTTGGGTTCAATCTTGCGGTGTCCTTTCCCAAAGGATGTGAGGGGCAGCAAGGCACGTATTGTATTGTTGCCATCGAGGATAACAAGATGGGGTTTATATCATATTGCATGAGTTTATCCCTCTACATCATGTCATCTTACTTAAGGCATTACTCGTTCTTATGAACTTAATACTCAAGATGCATCTTTGGATAGCGGTCGATGTGTGGAGTAATAGTAGTAGATGCAGGTGAGTCGGTCTACTTGTCTCGGACGTGATGCCTATATACATGATCATACCTAGATATTCTCATAACTATGCTCAATTCTATCAATTGCTCAACAGTAATTTGTTCACCCACTATAATACTTATGCTCTTGAGAGAAGCCACTAGTGAAACCTATGGCCCCCGGGTCTATTTTCCATCATATTAATCTTCCAACACTTAGTTATTTTTATTGCCTTTTATTTTACTTTGCATCTTTATCATAAAAATACCAAAAATATTATCTTATAATATCTATCAGATCTCACTCTCGTAAGTGACCGTGTAGGGATTGACAACCCCTTATCGCGTTGGTTGCGAGGAGTTATTTGTTTGTGTAGGTGCGAGGGACTCGTGCGTGGCCTCCTACTGGATTGATACCTTGGTTCTCAAAAACTGAGGGAAATACTTACGCTGCTTTACTACATCACCCTTTCCTCTTCAAGGGAAAACCAACGCAGTGCTCAAGAGGTAGCAGCCGCGCATCGTAAACGTAGCACCACAGAATACCGACTGCGATGGCGAGTAGGAGTACTGTAGGGTTCCTATCCCCGACGGTTTTTGGGTCGTGTGGAAAGGACCCCCCCTATCGTCGTCACTCACTAGGCGACGGTTCCAAATGCCGTCGCGGAAAGGGGTTAAAAACTGTTTGTATAGCACCGACGCGTACTAGTGTAGGGAGACATACGGTCCTATGCAAGCTGTGAAGTGGGCACTTGAATTGTTGTCTTTGATGGATATTCCTCTAGTGCATTCCAAATCCTCAAATGACTAATGCGAGAGGCCTCAAGACCCTGAATGGGTGAACATCAACACAGATGGTGCTCTAGACTCTACCACTGCCAAGGGAGGGGGAGGGGGCATTGCTAGATCCCACTTTCCTTTTCTGGTGCATGGAGCAGGCCCTTATACGAAGTCATTCCAATGATCCCTTGCATGTGTTGTTTGTTTTATGTTGGACAAAGGGCCAGCGCAGTGGCGATCTACTCATGCCGTCATGCGTGATCAAGGAAGGTGTCTGTACGCGAGCACTTGCCGTGTCATACCTGGGCGCCTTCTACTCTACGCACGCTTCATAGTATCATTTCTTGTTTGTTTCCTTCTCGAAATCAAGCAAACGAAGAAGTACATTGGGTTGCATGGCCTTGCCTCAACCCATTGCCTTACCAAATTACTCACATATGGCAATCGGTTCACAAGATGAACTCATTGTAGAAGACATAAAGATGAATAATTGTTTGAAAATATCACTCATCACTAACCGACCTAGAGGCTACTTCAGACATGGAGTCTCAAGCGTGTCCGTCAAGTCTAGAGTCTTCTGAATGATGGGCCTCCTACCGAGCGAGGGGCCTAGACCATGCCTTGGCCTATTGGGCACAGAGGTCAGCCTAGCGGACCGGCTTCCCGGGGCCTGACAACCCTCGATAGTATGCACCTTCACTACTCGCACATACTCATCAGAGCAGCAAAGTTGATGAAGAAGGCTCTGACAACAGATTCCTCCCTCTGGCAGACTAGGAGGAACTCCATATTGGATTGCCACACATCGCGATGAAGCGGCGGCAAAAGAAATCAAAGACAAATGCCTAAGAAGGTTTTCGTAGTATATAAAATGGCAGGGGCAAAGAAGTGCCGCAGAGGGTGGACAGGGGCCCCACCCCCCTCTTGCTCATCTTTTGTCCTAGTGGCCCTTTAGTGATAAAAATGCGTGAAGTGATTTTCTTAGTTTTTGGTTTTCATAGGATACTTGATCCCAATGCACAAAAATAGCGAAAAACACACGACACTTAACACTGAATTAATATGCTAGTCTATAAAAAATGATAAAAAAACTTTGTTAAAATCATGTATAAATGATATGAATGTAACATGAACATAACAACAAAAAGATACATTTGATATGTATCACAACGACATGCAAATGACAATGCATATGTTTTTTTTCTTCCACTCACTTTCAAGTTCTTCAAACTTTCTCTTGCGGGCAACTGCTTCGACCGCCTTAGTTTTCTTTTCTGCCTCAGCAATGTGTTTTGTTTGGGTTGTTTCTTCAACATTTTTCTTCGACAACCTGGTGTTGTATTCATCAACTACATTCAATGTGCCTTTTGCAAATCTTTCCCTCATGCGCTCATTTGCGTGGAGAAGCATTTTTGCTTCTCCTTTGAAACTTTTAATGATATTCTTCTCTCGTCTTTTATTCTTCATCAACAATCATGCCATGAACTGTGTGTGTATTGAGATGTCTGCATGTGTGTGTGTGTGTGTACCATAATTAATGTTTAAAATAGACAATTTAATCTTCGTGATTGTTGTTTCGTGGACCAAATCGTAGGTTTAAAATCGCCTCAAGATAGATGCCTCTACATTGTTTGAATGTCATAATTCGGTCTTATAGTGCTCCTAAGAGCATCTCAAATAGAAGATGCACATTTGAAGATGTAAAACCGGAGATGTAAAAATTTACATCTTCAAAAAAGAGGCATCTCCAACAGATAATGCATATTGGAGATGTAAAAGAGCAAGTCCAATCGAAGATGCAAATTGGACATGTAAAAGCTGCCGACGGCTACGCAGCTGCCGCACAAATTGAAATAAAACATCCGGAAAACAAATAAAACATTTCACATATCACATTTCCACAATATCAAATTATTACACAATTCATCAAATCCACAAGATCAAATGCAACACAAAAACAACATAGTTTTGCACAATACAACAAACAAATAATGAAACTAGGCGGCACTTTCACCATGCCATTTCCGATACACCTCCATCAAATCCTTCTTACGTTGATCGTGCGCATCGGAGTCTCTAATTTCATTGTACACATTCATGAAACCTTTGATTCTCTCCTCTTTTCTCATTGGCATAACGCGTATGCCCATCAAATGATAGAAGGTGTAATCTAAATTTTGTCCACACTTATTCTCAATGATCATGTTATGCATGATCACGCAAGAGGTCATGATATACCGAAGGGTTTTTTGATCCCAGAATCTAGATGGTCCTCACACAATAGCAAATTGGGATTACAAAATCCCAAAAGCCCTCTAAACATCTTTCTTAGCCACCGCTTGTGCATTTGAAATATGAGTTCTCTCTTACCTTGGGGTTTTGCAATTGGCTTGACAAAAGTACTCCACCTCGGGTAGATCCCATCCGCAAGATAGTACCCATAGTTGTATGTGCAGCCATTTGCTTCGAAGGTCACCGGTGGTGCTTCTCCATTTGCTAACTTGGCAAAAAGAGGTGACCGATCGAGCACGTTGATGTGATTGCAAGATCCATGCATCCCAAAATATGAATGCCAAAACCATGTTTCTTGATCGGCAACGGCCTCAAGAATGATAGTGGCATCCTTCCCACGACCCTTGAACTGTCCATGCCATGCTTTGGGGCAATTTTTCCATTTTCAATGCATGCAGTCATGGAATTTAGCATACCTGGAAACTCACGAGTTTTGTTCATCTTCAAAAGCCTCTAAGTGTCCTGAGCATCAGGTGCTCTCAAGTACTCTGCACCAAACACTTCTACCATAGTCTTTGTAAATTGTTTGACATAGAAGATAGAAGTGCTCTCTACCATCGCCAAGTTGTCATCAATGTAGTTCGCCGGAACACCATACGCCATCATGCGCAAAGCAGCAGTGACCTTATGCTCGTTGTTATGTCTAAGCAACCCGGCACAATTCTTCCTCTGCTCGAAGGATCGATCATGTTGCTACACGAAATTGCAAACGTGGATGAACAAGTCTTTGGACATTCTGAACTGGCGTCGGAAGTACCTCTCTGAAAAAACGGGTGGTGAACCAAAATAATTGCTCATCAACCTCTTGTGCGCCTCAACCCGTTCTCTCCGAATGAACGCACGTCCATAGGTGAAACAGCAGTGCTTCGGCTTCTTCCTCTTGTGCATTGCCACTAGCATAGAAATGCCCTCTTCTTTGTTCAAATCAAATTCCTCATCCGATGAGGAATCTTCCACGAAAGAGGAGTCGCACGAGCTCATCTACAATGCGGAAATCACTATCAAACTACCTCTCCAACCACAATACAAAAGCTTTCAAGTTTGCTCATTTTTTACCTTGGGGGAATTTCGTTGAACACCTTGCCTGCGGGAGGGGGGGGGGAGAAGAAATCATCTGGTTGCGGGTTGGGCAGCCGTTCGGCTGCGACTTGTGCGGGCGGCCGCGGCGGTTCAATAGAGGAGACGATCGCACTCCTGCAGAGAAGACGACGTAGGGGGGTGGCCGGCTACGCGCGGCGGGAAGAACGGTACGTAGGCGACCGTCGGTTGGTCTTGGCTAGGAACAAGCTCAGCCTGACCACGAGCTCGCCGTGGAAGGCATAACGACGATCAACCCGACCACGACCTCCGGCTGCCAAAAACGAGTCGGTGGCTGCGGGGGACAAACGGCGCTAGTAAGGCGAGGAAGGAGGCGGGGGACAGGAGGGCAGAGTGGCAGCGGGGCGGGCGACCGTCGAGCAGGCTGCAACAACGTTGATTTTGGGCCAAATCGGCTGGTGGCGCCGTCATACGGGCGGGCGGCGGTCGCGCGGAAGCGAGAGGAAGGCAGTTGGGCGGTTGGTGCGCGGCTGGCAAATTTACATCTCCATGAGGCGAAGATATTTTTTTTGCATCTACACCATTTGCCGGAGAGGGATTTTCGGGTCTCGGAGATGCAAAAGTTAGTTATTTGCAACTATATCTTTTATTGGAGATGCTCTAACTTAGTAGGCACGTCCAAATAGTGTTGCTATGAGGAGTGTAATTTATTTATTTGTAGGCTACATAAAATAATAATTTTGTGGTTCAAAAACCAAAGACTAATTCCATTTGAAATTATATATAGGAGTATTTGTCTTTGTGGTGTACACCATAGCTTAGAAGATATATTGATGAAAACTTCATATGCACATAAAATACACATCTGCATATACAGTACATTTCTCCTTTAGAATATTTAGAGGTCTCAAAATAATATTTGCAGTCTTTTAAACAAGTGCTCCATGTTACCTGAGAAGAGAAGAGTAATACGTATCCACGTTAAGGAAACGTACCATATACCCTATGTTTTCGTGGCGCGTAAACAGCTCTGTGGAACTGGCGATTTGGTGGAGGCGGTTCTAGAATCGAGCGCAAACAGGGCCAGACGAACGGGACCACCCGAACCACAATCTCGAGACAGACCGACCTGCCGGAGCGCGAGAGTCGAGCCGGCGGCCGGCGGCCGGCGGCGTAGTGCAGGCCAGCAAGATGTCGTCGGTGTATGTGCTGGAGCCCCCGACGAAAGGGAAGGTGGTGGTGCAGACAACGGCCGGTCCGATCGACATCGAGCTGTGGGCCAAGGAGGCCCCCAAGGCCACGCGCAACTTCGTTCAGCTATGCCTGGAGGGCTACTACGACGGCACCCTCTTCCACCGGGTCATCAAGTCCTTCCTCATCCAGGGCGGCGACCCCACCGGCTCCGGCACCGGTGAGATCCCAAACCCTAACCAGACCTATATGATGTAGGGTTACTGATTCCGGATTTCACTGTCGGTCTTTACCCAACTGAATCGCGGATTGTGCATCAAATTAATGTTAATGTCTCAGTTTTGAATTTTGTGTCTGGTTAACTATCTGTTCGAGCCATACATGTGATTGGTGGATTTGGGGTGTTCTGAACTGAACCTGATGATTATCTGACATCAATCTGCAGGGGTGAGAGCATCTATGGGGCACCGTTCGCCGACGAGTTCCATTCACGTCTGAGGTTTAATCACAGGGGTTTATTGGCATGTGCCAATGCTGGCACACCTCATTCGAACGGAAGCCAGTTCTTTATTACCCTTGACCGCTGCGATTGGCTTGATAAGAAGAATACAATTTTTGGGAAGGTACGTGTCTACCTTGATTGTCCCCATTGGAGGTGATTACAGTTTACCATGTATGTATGTGTGCGTCCAGGTCACTGGGGATTCTATCTTCAATCTTCTGGCCTTGGCTGATATTGAGACTGATAAGGATGATCGGCCTGTATACCCACAGAAAATTCTCTCAGTTGAGGTAGTTATTCCCCTCATGTTTCATTTAGTTCTGGTACTTCTGCAACGAAGCAGATTCTTCTATCTGTTTTACTGTTACTTGTGAAGCCTAAGTAGCTGTTGCTTAGTTATGTGTGTTTCTGCTTTTATAGGTACTCTGGAACCCATTTGATGATATAGTTCCACGACAACTTAAGAAGATTCAGCCTGCTCCCAAGGCTGATGCTGAGAGGAAACCAGAGAAGAAAGCTGTTAAGTATGTTCTCTGCATGTTGGAACCAATTTTCTTTGCAAAGATAAGGTATCGGTGTTGGATTTCATTTGACTGTCCATTCATCCTGTAGGCAACTTAATGTGCTCTCGTTTGGACATGAAGTAGAAGAAGAGGAGAATGAGGCAGCTTCTTTTGTGAATGACAAAATAAAGAGTATCCACGATGTGCTCGATGACCCCCGTTTTCTTAAAGTGGAACCACAGGTTGAACAACTGATGAGTATTATCAATTGTGTCACTTCTGCTTGAGGAAATCTGTAGGATGTTAACCAATCCTTTGCTAGCAAACATATTGCACTACAAAAACCTAAAGAGACCTTGTCCAACTGGTGGACATGGCATTTTATACTGTGCAGCACACTTCTGCTGTGTTAGTGTGCATACCATTTGAAACCAGAAATTTGTGTTGCTAGCTTTCTTACTTCGTCAACTTCATTCTTTTGAGTTGTAGTTGTGTAGATCATGCTTCCTCTCTGGTTCCCAATCAACATTTTTAGAAGGCCAGTCACAAAATGGGACCATTTTCTTATTTTTTTCTAGCATTCTCTCTTTAACAGCACTAACTACCTAAGGAGCACTTTTGTACCGAGTGATTTGTTGGACTAATTTCCTGTCTTTTGTCTTCTATTGATTATTCATATAGTTAAATATATTCCTGTTATACACTATTAATAACTCATACATTTTTCGTCTTGAATTGGTTTAGGACATGAGTTTTATCCTGGGCTCTGATCAGGTTTTGCTTAAGAACTACTCCCTCCGTTCCAAAATAGATGACTCAACTTTGACTAAAGTTAGTACGAAGTTGAGTCTTCTATTTTGGAACGGAGGGAGTACTTGCTTACTATTGAATAAATTTAGACCTTGTCAAATTTGAACACCATTGTGCTTGTTGCAAATATCCAGTCCAAGGAGGAAGAGGAGAAGAAAAATGAAACTGTCCTATCTATCAGAGAGGCTTTAATCTCGAAGAAAGCTGACTCCAGAGAGCCAGAGCATGATCCAGAAAATGATGATTCTCCTGAAGACGAGAATGAGGAGGATTTTGACAACAGGATGCGTTCACGGATTCTAAAAAAACGTAGAGAGCTTGGGGATATTCGGCAGAGTCAATCTTCCAGGAAAGGTAATTTGCTATTCCTGTTTCTGTTAAGATGGCCATTCTCCAGTTCAGCAATTTACTGTGCCATGACAGACATAATGAGAGGCAGGATTATGTAATTTCCTGCAGCTACTTGCATTTTTTGGCTGATGTCACATGATTGCTGCATATAAGTTGGAAAACTGAGCAATCTGTTCCCCCCTCTTTGATACAGATAAATCTCATCAGAAGGATAAAGAATTACCAGCTCACAGGTTCTATTATTATGTCTACCTTATCTATATGTTCCTTATCCTTATTCCTTATGCACTGTGATTTTCTTCTGCAAATATCTATTGGTAGTTTAGTTCAATGTGGTAGGTTATCGTTATGATGTTTTGGTCAACCAGAATATCTGTTCTTGTGAACAACACTATTCCTACATGTCCTTTTAGTCCTGAGCTTTTGTTTATACTAAGCGGTAGTTTCCTGAAAACTCATTTATAAGTCTGTTACTACTTACAAGTATTCATATCTGGTAACAGGTAATAAGTTACTCGGGGACATAATATCACCATTCTGAATGACAACAAATTATGTGACAACAAATTATTTGATCTTTCTAATATTGTAACATAATCATATTGAAATTACTTTTCATTGGCTTGCCATTATGATAAATAGTTTAGTTCTGCATATTGTGCGGTCACAATTTTTCTTGGTAGGGTTACCATGTGTCGAATATAACATGTGGTAATCTAAACATAAGTATCTATGTCATGCAGATACTAGAAGAATGGTCTTGTGTGTGTCTGCATGTCTGAACAACAACAACAACAACAACAACAACAACAACAACAACAAAGCCTTTTAGTCCCAAATAAGTTGGGGTAGGCTAGAGTGGAAACCCAAAAGATTTCAAAACTTGGTCATAGTTCTGGCATGTGATGGCTAACTTCAATGCATCCCTGTCCATGGCTAGTTCTTTGGTGATATTCCAGTCCTTCAAATCTCGCTTTATGGATTCCTCCCATATCAAGTTTGGTCTACCTCGACCTCTCTTGACTTCGCTTTACGGATTCCTCCCATATCAAGTTTGGTCTCCTTCCCCTATGCACTGGCGCTTCTGGAGGCCTCAGTTGTATATGCCCAAACCATGTCGGACGATGTTGGACAAGCTTCTTTTCAATCGGCGTTACCCCAACTCTATCATGATCACGTATATCATCATTTTGGACCTGGTTCTTTCTTGTGTGGCCACATATCCATATCAACATGCGCATCTCTGCTACACCTAACTGTTGGACATGTCTTTTAGTCGGCGAACATTCATCGCCATACAACATTGCAGGTTAAATCGCCGTCCTATAGAACCAGCCTATTAGCTTTTGTGGCATTCTCTTGTCACAGAGGACGCCATAAGCATGGCGCCCTCATCCATCCAAATTTTGATTCGATGGCTCACATGTTCATCGATATCATTATGCAACATTGACCCCAAATGTGGAAAGGTGTCCTTCCGAGGTAACCATCTGCCTATCAAGGCTCCTCCTCGTGCCTAGTAGTACTGAAACTGCACCTCATGTACTCAGTTTTAGTTCTACTAGCCTAAGGCCAACTCCAGCGCGCGACCCCATCCTGTCCGGGTGCGTCCGTTTGGGGTAAAACGAACGAACCAGACGGCCAGCGTGCGGGCGCAAATGGACTTTTGTCCGTTTTCTGTCCGCTTTCGACCTATCCCCGGCCCAGGTTTGCGCCGCTTTTGGGGTGAAACGGACAGCACGCGGACGGGCGGGCCGTGTGCGCCCGTCGGTGGCACAGGGACGCCTTTTTCTATCCGCCCCCCTCCCTCCTCCGGCCGCACCCCCTCCACTCTTCTCCTCTCTTCCCCTCGCCGCCGCTGCCATTGCAGTTGTGCAGCTCGGACGCGCGCTCGCCCAGCCCCTTCCCCTTGGCGCCCCGAGCTACCCAACCACGGCCACCTGATTTGCGCACCCGGCGGCCGGATTTGGGGCGGATCCGGTTGGTCTTGAGCTCGGTGCTAGCCCAAAAGCTCGTCGGTGCACCGTTGCCACTCATTAAGTGCGACCACTGCCCAAAGAAGGTTGTGCGCCGCGTGTCTACAACGCCGGAACATCCCGGATGGGTGTTCATCAAGTGCTTAAACGGTGGGGTATGTGCTCTTTTTAGCTTCGGTTGTGCTCTTGGATTTGACTAGTTGTGCTAACTTAAAATTTTATTGTGTAGCATGGATGCAAGTTTTGGTATTGGGAAGAAGAGTACATCGATATATTGATAGAGCGCAATTTAGTAGATGTTTGTGCACTTTTAGCTAGCATAGAGGCTAGAGATGAGACTAGTGCACTTGTTGCTAGAATAGAGGCTAGACATGAGACTAGATGCGAGGAAGCAACCTCTACTTCTTTAGACTTGAAGAAGAACGAAGCACGCAAGATCGAGCCTCCTCCGCAGATCAACAGTGAATGCATCGAGAAGGCACTAATCCAACTTACAGGAGCAGTTATGGAAGTTGGATATCTTCTAAAATGTATTCTTGTGGTTCTTGTTTTCTTTGGTCTTGCTTTTCTAGTCAAAATTTGGTGATGTATTCCCATGTACCAAAAATGAATGATGAAAAAAAGTTAAGGGCTTGCAAAGAAAAGTGTACGCGGACAGGATGCGGCCGGGATGCGTCCGCGCGTTGGGCGCACGGCCACCGCATCCCAGAAACTGCCCGGACACGACCCCATTGCCCTACCCAAACGACAGAATCCGGGCAAAACGGACATCCGTTTGGGGTCGTGCGGTGGAGTTGGCCTAAGACCTTTCGATTTCAATGTCTGTCTCTACAACTATAACTTTCTATTGATCCCCGTTTGATTGTCGTCGACTAGCGCCACATCATCTGCAAAGAGCGTACATCATGGGATATTTCCTTGTATAATATCCCTTGTGACCCCATCCATCACCAAAGTAAAAAGATAAGGACTCAAAGCTGACCCTTGGTGCAGTCCTATTACTTGGAAAGTCATCAGTGTCGCCATCACTTGTTCGAACACTTGTCATAGCATTATTGTACATGTCCTTGATGGGGGTAATGTACTTTGTTGGGACTTTGTGTTTCTCCAAGGACCACCACATGACATTCCGCGGTATCTTACAGTAGACGCTCTCCAAGTCCATGAACACCCTGTATCTCTCCATAAGTTGTCTTACCAAGAAAATGCCTCCCATGGTCAACCTCCCAGGCATGAAACCATTTGGTCATGCTTGTCATTCTTCTTAAGCGGTGCTCAATGAATTTCTCTCATGATGTTATGGCCTGAAGTTCTCAAACATTCATGATGTTACAGACAGTTCATCATAAAAAGCTCTTAATACCATTCTGAATTGATGTTTCGAGCGGCCTCACGGTTTGGGGGGATTGTGTAGATACACAATAATTCTTTTCGGTAGCCGGGTTACGATGTGTTGAATATAATGTATCTTTATTTAGTCTTACCATACCTATACTATGCAGATAGTGGAAGAAGAATCTCGCTTGTTTGCACGTTTGAAACACTTCGACATTTAAACAGTATTCTGCTATAATCTACTCCTGCAGTTGCTCCTGATTTTATTAACAATATGTTGGTAATCTAGTTTAGTAGTTGTCCTCTGAATTTATTAACAATTTAAATGTCCACAGGAGTGATGACGATGATGATGATGATGACGACGACGACGACGATGATCATCAATTATCAAAATCACGGAAACTGTCTTTGAAGAAAAAAGGTATTGGCTCTGAAGCCAATACTGAAAGGATGTCCAGAGGAGATGTTAATTCGCAGCTGCTAAATCCAGCTGAACAAGAGAAACATTTGAAAAAACAGAGAAAACGCAGCCTCCAAGGCCGTGAAGAGGAGGTATTATTTTTCTGCTTTCTTATGTCCACCTTCCTTGTGCCATTTCATGATGGATCATGCATATTCATATTCCAGCTGGCATCTCTTCTACGTGTCAGCTTTTGCTCTTGAAGTTGAGTGCCTAACTGTTTCTTAAACATCATTTTTTTCCGTTTAGACTTTAGCAAAGTTACAGAAGTTCAAGGCTTCCTTGATGAGTAATAAGCCTGCTAATACGGAAACAAAGGCAGAAGACGGTGAGGACTACAAAGAATGGCATGCCAACCGTCTCACTTTCACACCTGAATCTTCGAAGGTACTGGTATCCTTGCGGCTCTTCTTTTTCCCGCGCACACAAGGGAAATAGATGCGCACACAAGGGAAATAGATGCATGAACCCATTTTATCTTTATACAGGATGGTATGACTAGGAAGGATGATCCAAATGACTATGTAGTGGTTGACCCTCTTCTGGAGAAAGGAAAACAGAAGTTTAACAAGATGCAAGCGAAGTTAAAGAAGAGAGATCGTGAATGGGCAGGCAGATCTCTCACCTGACCCCTTTTGATGTGCGTCTGCTAATCTTTCTAGTGACAAATAAATTGGATGGTAGTAGTACCGAACAAATGCTTTGAGCCTTTTATGTAGCTTAGTATCATACCACATTGTAGCGTTGCAATATCTATAATTCGTCGTGTCTCAGATAAATCTTCTCAGTGATAGTATATCCTTGTGAATTTCTCCCACTTCTCGTTGACTAATTAACACCCACCTCCTTTTGCCCCCAGAGTTGCATCGTGCAAAAATGTAAACCGTCCTACCGTGCAATGCCGCTGCTGCAGTTTTGGTGTGGAGTTGGAATCGGAACCTGAGCATAACACATGCAGGTTCGTAATGGTAGAGTGATCACATGTGGACTGTCTGTACCAATCTGTAAATAGCAATTGTAGAACACTTTAAAAAAAATTGAGAAAACATTTTGATAATTTACCCTTTAACAAGGCAACGTTACTGTAACATTTGAGTTGCATCCTGTTGCATGCCATGCGCATTAGCCTATCATGTCAACTCAAATCTAAAATGGCCAATATCAGGCGCCGGCCGACCGGCCCGGAGCTCAGATGGGTCACCCCGTGCGCCGTCCGATAGGGGCAGCCATCAGCCGTTGGATCCCGCGTGTGCGTCCTCTTTCCCCCTGCATCTCAGATTTGATCGGCAAAAAAAGCAAACGAGAAATAATCCCACGCACCTCTCGTCCCCTGCTCCCACCGGCGCGCACGGGGAGGCTGACGGCGACAGCGTGCCACACAACGCTTGCAGTAGCTTGCCGTTGCCAGTTCCCATTCATGCAGCACACTTGCCGGTTTCGTTGCTGGCCGCTCCCAGTAGTAGCGGCCTTGTCGTCCATAGAAGCACCTTCCCTTGCCGTTTCCAGTGCCACTCCTCGTCGGTCCCAGCATCAGTTCGCCGTTGCAGCACCTTGCCCCGCTGGTTCAAGCGCCACACTTTGCCGTCTCAGTGCGCCTCGCTCGTTGCAGCACCTGTGTTCATCGGTCCCAGCAATCCTTGTAGCATCTGAGTCGCCGGTTTCAGCAATCAGCGAAGCCGGTTCCAGCAATTGACCTCGTCGGATGCAGCAACCCATGTCGTCGGTTCCAACATCAGGCGCTGTCATGGCCCCCCTAGCTTGCAGCAACCCACGTCGTCGGTTCCAGCATCAGGCGCTGTCGGTCCCAGCAATGTCGGCCGCTCCCAACATCCCTGTCCAGGGGTTGCAGCATCATCACCGGTCGCTCCCAGCATCTCCACCCCCTGTGGTTGCAGCGTCCCAACCGGCCGCTTTCTAGCATCGATGCTGTTCGTCCTCACGTCGCCCCTCGCCCCGTTTACAGCTTCGGCCACCTTTCCAACAATAGTTTGCCCCGGTTGCCTTTGAGAAAGCAGAGGATATGACGGGCTCGGATCACGCGTTCTCGGGAAGGAAAAGAGCAGCAGTGGTATGTAAAGTCAGTATACAGGCCCAAAAAGAACATTCTGAATCGATGGATGTACAAAGTTTGTGAATCAAAATTACGAGCCAGCACTGCAAACATGTCAATGTTAAGCATGCTAGAAACTACATACACCAAGGTAAAGTATTTTTAACCTCAAAAAGAACGTGGGCATTCATAATGCCCCTCTCCTCTTGTAGTAATTACTTAAGCTCACTCTCTATCTGAAACGGAGCTAATATACAGACAACCCTGTGTGTGTGTGCGCCAATGCTAGCTTTCCGCCGTTCGCCACAACCCCGCGTCAACCGTCGGTGAGCTGACCCTTTCCTGCCCGTGCAAGCTGCTGTCGCCAGCAGGGAAGGCGGCGCGCGCTTGGTCATAGGCGATGCCGAGGTTTCTTAGCCGGTTGAGCTCCGGCAGTATGACGGTGCCTAGGTCCGGTCGGTCCCTCCGCCGCATCTCCGTGCACTGGAGCGAGAGCTTGGCGAACCCCAGCGCGTCCTCCACGGGCCAGTCCTTGACGGTGATGTCCAGCATCTGTGCGAAGGTTCCGGACTCGATGGCCTTCTCGACGTGATGCGTCAGCCCCATGGGCGGCCGCGCGGTGATCACCTGCAGCAGCAGCACGCCCAGAGAATAGATGTCCGACTTGACGCCGAGCTTGCCCGTTTGCTGGTACTCCGGGTCAATGTAGCAGAAGGTGCCCGCCGTGGCCGTCAACCGGTACTGCGTGACGCTGTCCGCCACCGCCGGTGGCACGAGGCGCGCTAGCCCGACGTCGCTGATCTTGCTCACGTAGTTGCGGTCCAGCAGGATGTTGGCCGGCTTGAGGTCTCGGTGCACCAGCGGCTCCGGCTTGGTCTGGTGAAGGAACAGCAGAGCCGTCGCGATCTCAGCCGAGATCCTGAACCGCTGACTCCACGGGAGCGTCGGCGTGCCGCCGCGGCGGTACAGGCGGTCCTCGAGGCTGCCGTTCTCCATGTACTCGTAGACGAGGCAGCCGTACTCCGGGCAGGCACCGAGGAGTAAGACCATGTTGGGGTGGCGGATGCGGCTGAGCACCTCCACCTCCTGCTGGAACTGCTTCCGGCCTTGCTGGGCGTCCGGGCGGAGCACCTTGATGGCGACCGGAGTGTGGTCGAGGCTGGCGCTGTAGACGGGGCCGTAGCCGCCTTCCCCGATCTTGAGACTCTCGGAGAAGCCCTCGGTGGCGATCTCGATCTCATCGATGGTGTACTTGCGGTAGCGGAAGTCGTGGTTGGCGATGGCGTCGAGGGCGCGCACCTTCTCGTCGGCCTCCCGGCGCGCGCGCACCTCGGCGTTGCGGCGACGCTGTGCCTCGAGGTCGGCCAGACGCTGCGCGGCCTCGGCAGTCTCCATGGCGGCCCGGCACTTGACCTTCTCCATCTCGGCGAGCGCCAATGCGGCCTCCTCCGACTGACGGGCCTCCTCCAGGCGCCGCGCCTCCTCCATCTTGAGCAGGTGCATCTCCTTGGCCCTCTGCTTGGCGTTGATGGCCTCCTTGCATGCTGCGTTGTACATATCCATGGTCTGCTTCAGCTCCAGCTTGAGCCGCCTCATCTCCGCCTCCACCTCGCGCTGGGCCTTGTACACGTACCAACTAAGCTAAGCACATGCATGGATTGATCGACGGGAAGGAAGGAAACAGCAAGCAAGCAAGCAGGAAGGTAGGAGGAACTCACGGCGGAGAGGGGCGAGCCGGGCTCCCGGGGGCTGAGGGGGAGCGCGTCCACGTTCTCGCCAAAGTCCATGGAGGAGAAATGCACGGCCTGTGCGAAGTCGGGGTCGAGGCTGGATGGGTCGTGGGAGTTGGAGCGCAGCGTGGTGCTGTCGATCCTTGCCGAGAGGAGGTGGGGCTTGGTCGCGGACGCCTGCAGGGGGCGCTCGCGGAACGGCGGGCGCGTGGTGAGCTCGGGCCTGTCGATGGAGCGCCTGCCGGAGGACAAAAAGTCGGGCAGGACCGGCGGCAGCTGGCTCCTGGAGCTCCTCCTGGAGTAGGTGGCGAGGAGGAAGTCGCTGTCGTCGGCCGGCACGCCGCACTTGGCGAGCCTGACGTTGACGGGCTTGCCCTTGGCGACCACGTAGATGTTGCAGTAGTCGGGCGCGCCCTTCATGAGGCTGGAGGGCACGTCGGGGTTCTTCCACTTCTTGGTGAATGCGTTCCTGTTGGACGCGCCCAGCGCGATGCTCTGGATCTTGTTGGCACTGATGTAGTCTATGATGGCCTTGGGGACGTCTGCCTCTTCCAGTATCACCTCCGATTCTTGCACCTGCAGGCAGTACGCTCCTTCAGCAACCTACTCCTATATAGTATATGCATGCTACGCTACGTGCTTGATGAGTGAGTGAGGAGACACGAAGGATGCATGCATGGCTTACCCCATTCCTAGAGCAGAATCCTCTGAAGGGGACAAAGATCTCCATCATCTCAGCCTCCAGCGCGTCCTGCGTCGTCTCAGCCATGGCAAATCCATCTGCGCAACACCGTCGCTACGTTGTTGCACTAGCTTTATGGGAGAAATTATTAACAATGATGTGGCGGAAGAAAGTTACGACGGACGTACGGTTGGCTGCAGGAGGGTGGGCCGCCACGTGGAGGAGAATGATATGGGAGGCGCCGGAGAGGAGGTGGTCCACCACCCATTTCATGGCCAGTTGGCTGTTGCGGTCCCGGTCGATGGCAACCACGATGGTCGACGCCGGCTGGTGCAGGCTCGGCGGCAAGGTCAGCCGGTGCTCCTCGGGGCTCAGGGGGCTTCCCTGCATCATCGGTTCCACTGCGAATGGATCCCGGCGATGCTCCGATCAGTTGGATGGATGCCAAATGTTACAAGGGGTGGCCACCAAGAGAAAGAGAAAGGAGAGGCAGAGAGGTTGAGGAACGACAGAAGCGTCCCTTCTCCTCCTCTTCCTCCTGCTCCCTTCCTTGCCTACAAAGATCCTCCCCGTGCATGCCGCCGTTAAATGACCTAGGGGGCGAGGGGTACCAGATTAGACCAGCACATTTGGCTATTCTTGCACGCTCCCACTTTTGGCTCCCGGAGAAGCTTGACCCAGACCAAACCTAAAATTAAACCATGGCCACTTCAACTATACAAAATCCACGCTTTACTCCACTACTAGGCATAGGCAGAGGCAACACATGGCAGGTGATATCCCCAACATCTCTAACTATGTTATGTACAACTACAAAACTGTACACTTTCTAGATTTCTCGCAGACTAGTCATCAAATGGTTTTACAAGGTCAGGTAGGTCCTGATCATTGCCGAACCAGTCGGGTCCGAGAGGAGGTGTCTGACGAGGTTCATTCGCAAAGTGTTTGGCGCAATTGCAAACATGTAGAGTGCAAACAGCATGAGATCCGCTGACGAAAGCGTCGAACCAAGGAATCCTCGCCACATCCTGTTCAAGAGATCGATCCATCAAAAGTCATGCGCAAGGAAATATTTACTTGTTCAAACTTTTTCTATCAATGGAAAGATACGCATCCTTGCGTATTGTATTCGCGAAAAAGGAAATACTTAGTCCAGGGCCTGAAAACAAGCAGTAAATGCATCGAGCGGGCATAACTACCATTTGGGTAACCGGAAAAAGCTCTCGAAGAATGTTTGAATGCCTTCGTTATCCAGTTGAATTATCAAGGCCAGTCCAAAGAGGAAGAATGAGCGCTGACGTTTCCGTTCTTGAGGCCATAGTGTTCCCCATGCTGAAATATCAGACAGTGGTTAGCAGCAGATACTTCTGCTCATTTCTCCTATTCTGCAAAACATCTTTAAGTGATTTTATTCTATCTGTTGAATTTAGTGAACAAGGGAAGAAATCTGTACCAAGCATTGATGGACTGGACACTTCAGAACTTCCAGGCAAATATTGTCCAGAATAGACACGATTTCGTAAGATATCAGATATCACAGAAGCATATCTAGGAGCTTCAGACAAAGATCTGACCACCGAATATCCTATGAATTTTCTACAATATTGTCAATATCTATGTCAAATAATAAAGAATGACGAGTTCAAGTTGAGGATTTGTATGTACCAGTTGCAGGATGGACCATACTCGCTGCAGCACCAAATGCAAGATTCTTCTGGTCTGTGTTAGGTAAGGATCCTCCAACAGGAATATAAGACCACTCCTGAAATCAAGACTCAACAGAAATTCAGCACACCTGTGCAAGATAAACCGAGACTCCAAACTCCAAACTCGTTACCTCCTCGTATACTTTTATGATACGAACTCCCATTGCATCCAACCGAGACATCAACCTCTTCTTAAGGAGATCAAAAGGCATTGCATCTTTTGAAGCTAAGCATGTTTCCTGTGATAAATTATCTTGGTCAGTGACCTATCCTTATGGAAACGTGTCCATTGCAGAAACACACTGCTAAAAAAATTCATGTAGACCTCAAAGAAAACTCGTGTAGATGACATGGCCATGGCATAGAGAAATGTTGGATTGGCTTCCTCAGGGTGTGTGAACTTCTCTTTGAAACAATCTCTGTAGTCCATGAAAACCATTAAGCTGGGATCGTACGGATATCTTTCAACCTGAAATTTTGACATCATTCTGAAAAATTGAACTGGTGCACAAACAACATATGAATTTCTCAGCTCGAATGACATGAATGAAGTGACATGCAAATCATGAAATAAACCACGAATCAGGAGCACTTTGTGCAGGGTTGGTGTGTACCTCGACTTCTACACCGTATGCAGTCTGCACACAAACACGTGGTCCTCCAACCTCATACTCTAGAAGCTTACCAGATGCTGCTCCAGATGCAACAATGGCAAGCCTGCAAAGTATCTTGCGGCCCCTTCCACAATATACTACTCGATGTCCATCTGGAGATTCTTTTATCTGTTCAACCTTTGAGTTGAGGTATGTAACACCAGCTTCATTGCATCTGCCAATTGTTTAATTATCATTACTAGGAACAATCATATATATGATGCTGCCTGACGCGACTGAATTCCAAGATCTTATGATAGAATGTACCTTCTCAGCAACTCCTCGTGCAGCAAGTCTCGGTCCACCCGCCATATGCTCGGCCAATCATTATCGGCTTGTTACGGTCAAGGTACACGACAGTATCCTTCCATACATGCTCAATACAGCTCTCCAGGCCGAGATCTGGGAAATAAAAAGATAAAACGTATCACTTTTTAAGATAATGCTGGTAAAGATGTTATCCAAGCATGGTGCTGCATTTCACAGCTGCGACTAATGGCTACCTTTGAATTCGTCCTCCCATACACCGTAATTGTTTGTGAATGGAAGATCAGGGCCAATGAGACCAACAGTGAGTCCTTTCTTTGCTGATTCTGCAGCCAGAGATAGGCCGGCTGGACCACAGCCAATGATAACCAAATCAAGCACTGAAGTTTCATCAGCTATAGGCAACAGCTGCAAAGAAAGATTCAGAAGACATAATCAACTACTTGAAGGATGCTACCAGACAAAAAATTGTTAACAAAATGACGATGAACTTCGAAACTTAATTAATTAACCTTGAAGAAAAAGAACTGTACAGAGTATCAGTAAAAGAAGGATTGCAACATGTACACAATGACGTTCGTAACCCACTAAGATCCGCGTCTTGCTATGTAGGAATTATTGAATGATATACTTAGTGAAAGGGCGTTTCCAAAGAAAGCAAGTCAAAGGCACGACCAAAGACATGTCCCTAAGGAGCAATTAATTAACGCAAGACCAAATACATTGTGTACTCTTCTCCTGCCAGGAAGGCAGGAATGACAAGCATGGGCGACCCAAGACTATTCCTGCTTTGATTTGTCAAAAATGAGCAAAGCCTTGGTAGTTCTAGCATGAAGTGCAATTGAATGCCACTTGCGTTCTACTCCCTCTATATCCAAATATAAGACCCCTTTGGATGGAAGCGGATTTGTAGTACCAGGTTGCTCCACACCCCTACACGAACATTAAATTCAAAAAAATACCGAGAAATTTGAAAAAAAATCTAAGATTTTGGGATATCAAACCTGGGTTCCCGATCTACTCCCGTGTAAAATTTCGTGAAAAAAATACCAGGAAACATATTTGTGGCAAAAAAGACAAAAAATTCCTATGTATAGAAAAAACTGTTTGGATGAATTTTTGTTCGGACAGTATTTCCTTCGCCACGGATACGTGTGCCACAAAATTTCACACGGGAGTAGATTGAGAACCCAGGTTTAATATCCCCAAATTTCAGATTTTTTTTGATTTTTTGGGTATTTTTTACGTTTAATATTCATATAGGGTGTGGAGCACCCAGAAGCTCCTATGTATTTTCTGCCTTTGGACACTATGATAGTGTCAAAAGGCAGTCTTATATTTTGATACGGAGGAAGTAGTATAGTATGCAATAGTACCCAGATTAATTTTTGCTACTGTGGTGTTTATGGGAATCCTTCATCTTTCAAACAGCCTAATGTTACTACTGTACATCGCAAGAAAGAAACAGACTAATGTTAGGGATTTTAATTTTATTCGCCATAACGCTGGAAGTTCACACAACGCTAATTGGGGGAAAGAATCACTTAAGTACTAGAGTAGTATATTCAAGATCAACAAAACATGCATAGAAATCAGCAATTAAATAAGGGAATAAAACAAAGAACAAGATACCACTAGCAGTAGCAGACTAGCGGTAGCAGTACATAAAAGGATAGAGAGAGAACCTTGGAGGCGATCTTGGACTGGCTCTCCATGGCCTTGGTGGCCTGCATTTGCACGTAGAGCAGCTCACCGCCGCCGCCCTTGACGTAGTCCTCCTCGTCGGCAAACTCCGCCCCTAGCCCCGGCGCCGCCTTCTCGTCGGGCTTCTCCGTGGCCACGCAGCTCGCCTTCAAGCTCCTCCACTGCTCCGGCCCGGGGCCCGGACCCACCCGCCTTCTCCTGCCATCGGCCGGCCGGAGAGGCCGCTGTCCGGCCCAGCGCAACGCGCGGCAGCCGAACGGCGCCGAGATGGCGGCGCCGGTGGACTCCATTGCCCCCGCGGCGGCGCAGGTTGCGGGAATTGCGAGTTGGCTGGCTGGCCGGAAGGGGAGGGAGGCGGAGAGGCTAGCTGCCTAGGGAGGAGCGGAGGAGGAGGAGGCGTTGTGGAGGGAGAGGTTTTGGAGAGGGTATCCGGGATATGGCACGTGGCAGACGGCGATTAGGCGCGGCCGCATGGAACACGGATATGGTTGCTTTTGGGGAGGTGCCGAGGGCGTGACTCCTCCCTCCCGAGACTAGTCGAGCGAGAGCCTCGTCGCCTCCGTGTCTGCCTCACACTGTGTGTACTGTATACTAGGCCGGATGGTTCTGGGCTGCGGAGGAGATAAGCTTTTTGAGCTAACGCTTTCTATCGATCTTGCCCTAATTCGATCTCGATCTGTCTCGTCGTGCATGCGCTTTGGAACATCCGCTTGGTAACCAGTGAGCCAGAGAAACGCAGATCGGTGCCACGTAACTGAGCGCTTGTCCGCACGACGCTCACGGCAGGGGCAATACACACGTACTAGATGCACACGCGCGCTTTGCCGCGCGTGTTTTAAACCAAAATGAAGATGGGCTCTTAGGCACCAAAATGATGATAGGTTCTTAGACTTCACCGGAATTTCCAATGCAGTTAACAAGCGTAGCACACGGTGCCACATGGGTTGAATAGAAGAAAACAAAGCCTGATTGGCTAGGCATGAAACGCAAGCTATCCCAAAAGATCATCTGGGATGCTAAACTTCACATCAATTTTGTAGGAAGAACACTATTGCCGCATATCTGGACTGTTTGCCTTGAAACCCCACGTCGGTTTGATGCTGATGATTCTGCGTCATGTACAACCACACGAAACAATATGGTATCCGTGAGCAAAAAATACTAAAAGAATTTCTTTGCGAAGCGAGGTGCAATTTCAAGTAACCTCACATCAGTCATCATTGGCAAGCCAGCAATTGCGAACATCTGGATTTCCTGGAAATGTTGACAAACAAAGCAACACGGCTTACCAATCAGAGGGATGCATTTAATTTAGCTAGGGCATGCAAGAATTTAATGTTGAAGCGAGTGGAACTCATAGTGCCAAAGCCAAGATATTCGTCCAAACTTCTCTTCTTTCTAATATGTTTGGCCATAAACATATGCATAGTTAATCATGTTTAATATTAGAGAATAGCTAATTGCAGCAGTGAAGAGGTAACCACACAGATAGTAAAAAAAAAAGTAACAACATAGTCTGACTGATAGATTAATTGGATAGCATCCCGTCAGGTATGAACTGCAACAAATCATTTGGAGCATAATCACTCAATCCACAGATTAATATCCCCATTCTAACTTTAATGTAGTGGAGTGCCAGCAAAAAATTGGCTAAAGAAACATGTAGGCAACTCAGTTTTTGTACTATTTGATTACCTAGCTCAAGGTTCAAATATATAATTTACACTACTTCTCCAATCTTAGCAAAAATATATGGAGATAGCCTAACGTAGTCCAGTCAAATTAAAGATGTGAGAGAGAATTAAACAAATATAAAGACATCACGAGGGTGGTGGTGCTATAGCTCATCCATGAATTTCCACGGGCACAACCTTCACAGTGGCCTCCCGTAAGACGACCACCATTTACGTGCTCAACCAACAAAAGCTTCTCACCAGGCCAAATCGTCTTCCTCCAACTGGGGGTTGGTCGAGGGGAAGCAGTGGCCTTGCTCGGACTCCCAGGAGCCTAAGAATAAGATACAAACAGATGGAGCAGTCAGACCACGAGATATAAACTGCTACACACAGCAAACCACCTATGTAAGTTATATGTCCACCAAAAGAGAACTTTGCTTCCTAGAACAATCACCCATAAAATTGAAATATAGCTACACTGTCGATTTAACAGCAAGCCACCTATATAAGTTGTAAGTCGACCAAAGGAAAATTTTGTTTTCTGAATAATGCTCTCTGAGTTATAAGCAAGGATACACACCATCTATCTATATCCCCGACATTCCTGCCTAACTAAGGCATGATAAGACAAAGCAAATTATTTAGAACAAACATTGCTTTTGATATAAATATGAGAAACAGAAAATGATGAACCAACAAACGCTTAAACAAGCTTTTTATGACATGTAGTTTCATATTTCAAAACAGTGAAAATCGGTTGAGTCTTCTCCAACAGATTTCAGAACAGTGTAAATTGACTGAATCTTCTCCAACAGACAAATTATCTTATTTTCTCACACTAAGAGAATGAACACACACTGACAGACCATACAAAAATATTGCCTAATTAATGCCGAAACTACCGTGGGAGAAACCATAGGAAATGGAAATGCACCCCAAGCTCCTGCCATCAGGCTAGCCATGCCACAAAAACAACAAACCCCACCCCGCACACAACAGCACCACCACCAAAATCGTCCCCAAAACCAACAGCAAAACAACCGCCCCAAAAACGCTGACCAAATATTCGACCAGACAGCTGTCGCCCCCTTTCCCCCACAAAATCCTCATCCATTGAGGAATGAAATCAAAGAAAAACGAACAAATACCCGAGACGGAGTGCAGAAGACCACCACAGATGACAGAGCCCAAGTGGGCGCAGACATCCCCACCCCACCGCGAGAAGACATACATCAGACCGCCGCCCCCTCTCACAACCGTGAAAGACGGAGTCAGCGCAACCGCAGGCAGCTGCAGCCACAGCGCAACACACATCACGCTGTCATCCCCTCTCACAGGAACTACTCACCGACCCAACGGGCTCACAACACCACCGCCAAGAAAACCAAGACAGAGTGCACGGACCTGATGGCACGTAAGGCGATGAACGCCACATGATACCCTGCGATAGGCCCATATACATCTAATCAGCAGCTTACACACATAGACACTCGGTCCAGGAGCGCCCTCCATAGCCCTGAGTCACCAGATGCCGGGATTTCCTGGGTTCTTAGAAACTCTAAAGGATTTACAGTAAACATTGCTCTATTGGGCAAGGTTTGTTACACGGAAGAGATTTTGAGAAGCCAGCTAGTTAAGGAATAAATTAGAGGAGGGAAATCATTTGATGGGAAAGTGACCTTGATCTGCAGAATAAGTCTACACAACATCAGGATTGCAAGATCCATCATGAACACTGAAACCACAAGATACTAATTGTTAGATGTGTATAGGCCTTTTCGGTTAATCCCCATTGTATAAGGGGTCTCTTGCACTTTACCACACGCTTGTATATGTATTGGCCCTTGGCCCTCCTGAGAATACAGTTGCCATTTGTCCAACATGGTATCAGATGCTAGGTTAGCCTCTTGTCCCCGCACGATGCAACTCCGTGCGTGCTCTCGATTTTCCTCGTCGCCGGTCGTTTCCGCCCGGATCTGACGCTCGTTCACGAGCTTCTCGCGAAGCTGGTTCCTGCAGACTGCTCTGCTGCTCGCCTCGTCCAAGCTGCACACGCGCTGTGCCGGAGGCCCGTGTGCCCGCCTCCCCCTGCCGCCTGCCTCTTCCCATCGGCTGCTCTGCCTGGCTGCGGCAGTGCGGCCACCTTCCCCCGGCTTCGCCCACCACCTCCTCCGCTCGGCCGCCCCGGGCTCTGCTCGCTGGTCCGCCGCTTCGGCCTTTCCTCCGTCCGGCGGCCGCCCTCTGCTTTCGAGCCGCTGGCTGTCTCCTCTGCCAGTTCGCCCGCTCATCCCCTTGCTGGCCGCCTCCTCTCCTCCGGCTGCGGGCTCGCTCCCGCCCATCCGGATTGCTGAGGCAGCCAGTTTGGGGCTATTTTCCCGATCCAGATCGGGTCTCCCCTGACGGTTGACCAAAAAAAAAAAAGAGGCAGCACTTCCTCATGTCTTCTTCGGGTTATGTTGCTGTTCCTCGGTGCTCAGTGATCTTCGATGGCACCAACTATGCTGAGTTTGTGGGTTTCATGCGCATCCATATGCGAGGTCTTCTTTTGTGGGGCGTTCTCTCTGGCGAGGTTCCCTGTCCGCCCAGCCCTGTTGCTCCGGTGGCTCCTGTTCCCCCGGTGCCGCCGGTGCTTCCTGCCGATGCTTCTCAGGCTGATCGGGATGCAGCCAAGGCTCTTGATGATGCTACAGTTGATGCTTATGATCAGCAGGTATCCGTGATATTCTCGCCGCTCTTTCTCGCTTCACCGATGATCTGCTCGCTACACTCGGTGGTGCAATGATGATGCTCGAGCTGTCATTGTTCTCGATCATGCGAGTGTCCTACCTCAGTTTGCTTCGGAGTTCATGGGCCTCGGCACTGTTGCAGCGATGTGGTCTTATCTTTGTCAGCGCTATCAGCCCTCTGGCGATGCTCTCTACCTCTCTGTGGTGCGCCAGGAGCATGCTCTTCAGCAGAGTGATTCGTCTATCGATGAGTTCTATTCACAAGATTTCGCCATCCGGGCGTCACTTGACTCATCGCGGCGCTTGTTTGTGGCACTTGCCGTTGTTGCCGCACCACGAGGGCTGACTTGGAGTTTCGTGAGGGTCCATGAGTTCTTATCTCGTCTCCGCCTCGAGTTTGAGCCTCGCCGTGCTCACTTGCTTGCTCGTGGTCGTGTTCCTATCTCGTAGATACTTGCCGAGCTTCAGGCCGAGGAGACCCGCCTTTCGCCGCCTGGGTTGCTTCTCGTTCCGTCAAGATTGGCTGCGTGGCTCTGTGGTCATCTCGTGACGCCTCATCGCCTCCGCCGCTTCCCGCCCACTCCTCCGTGTGGGGTGAGCCGCCCTCCTTATGCCGAGAAGGGCACGCCGCGCCGCGGACACCGCTCTGTGGTTACCGCCCCGCCAGACATCCAGAGTCCGATTGTCGCCAAGAAGCGAGACCGTAGGCGCCTCCTCCGCCGGGCCTCCTGTCTTCCTCGGCTCCGCCACTTCATCGACCAGACATTGTTCGCCTCAAGCGCCTTCTTGCTTCCTCAGTTCCTCGTCGACCGCTCATGGTTGCCGCGATCGTGCATCATCCTCCTCGCCAAAGACAGCACCTACACAACAGTACATATTCGTGGGTTCTGGATTCTTGTGCCTCCTTTAATATGTCTTCCGATTCTTCCGCGTTGTCTTCTCCGACCTCTTGATTCGCTCATATCGTTCTTACGCCGATGGCACATCTCTTCCTTGCTAGTCGTGGTATTCTTTCCACTCCATCCTTTTCTGCTCCGGAAGCGTTTCACATGTTCCTCGCCTTACCATGAATCTTTTTTCCGCTGCCCAACTTATCGATTCTCGTTGTCGTGGTCATTCTTGATACCGACTCTTGCTCCATTCAGATCGCCGCACCAAGGCTTTGGTTGGTGCCGCCCCTCGCGCCGTGAGTCGAGGGCCTTTGGGAGGTTGATCGGCTTTGTGTTCCTTCCGCCGCCACCACTTCGCCACTCTCATGCTCTTGCCGCCTTCTTCGCTCAAGGCCCTTCCAAAGAAGTGGCATCATCGACTTGGTCACATCTGTGGCTCTCGCTTGTCTTCCTTAGTTCGTCAGGCCTCTCTTAGGGTCTCAGATTCCGAGATGTCTCCTTACATTGTAATGGTTGCAGACTTGGCAAAATGCATTCGCCATTTTATCCTACTAGTACGTCTGTATCTCAAATATTCTTTCGACTTAGTTCATTCTGATGTCTGGGGTCCTGCTCCCTTTGATTCGAAAGGTGGTCATCGTTACTATGTTTTATTTATTGATGATTTCTCCCGCTACACTTGGCTCTACTTCATGAAATCTCATAGCGAGGTTCTTCCTATCTACAAACGTTTTGCTGCCATGGTTCACACCCAGTTTGCCACGCCCATTCAGATTTTTTCAGGCCGACTACCGGAGAGTATATCTCTCACCGTTATGGTTTTCTTATGAACAGGTACTCTTCGCCAGCTTCTCCGTCACCCGGTGCTCATGCTCGTAATGGTGTTGCCGAGTTTAAAGCATCGCTATTTGCTTGAGACGGCTCGTATACCGATGATTGCTTTGCTTCCCTTCCACCTCATTTTTAATGAGGCTGTTTCCACATCCACCTATCTCATTAACATTCAGCCATCGACCGCTTCCGCAGGTGGCATTCCTGTGGAGTGTCTCATCGGTCGCTTCTCCGACTACTCAAATTTCTTCGTATGTTTGGATGCGTCTGCTATGTTCTTCTTGCTTCGAGAACGCACTAAACCGACCGTCACCGGTTGAGTGTGTTTTCCTTGGCTACAGCTGATGAGCACAAGGGCTATCGATGTTGGGATCCTGTGGGTCGCCGCTATGATCTCGCGTGATGTGACTTTTGACGAGTCTCGTTCTTACTACCCACGCTCTTCTTCCACGAGTTTCTCTGTGGACGACCTTTCTTTCCTTCTCCTTCCGATACACCCCGCTATGTGCCTCATGTGTCACCTTGTCCTCCCAAGACCTCTCATTCCTTCTCATTCACCATCGACCTGCCTTTCTCCATTCTCCTCCTCCACCTCTCCCCCATCCTCTCCAAATTGGCCGCCTCTCTCACCGCTTTCCTCTCCACTATACTCAACGATCTCAGATCGAGGATGTCTCCCCGACGAGCCTTCCACATCCGGTGCACCTCCTCTCACACCTCCTCCCGCTCATAACCTCCGTGCTCGGCCTCGCCTCCGCCTCGATCGCTACTCCCCGATCGGTACGGTCTCTCTGCTTGACCGAGCCCACTTCCTATCGTGACCGCCATGACTCAAATTCGAATGGCAGCTTATGGCGGCCGAGGAGCTTGCTGCCCTTGAGCGCCTCGCACATGGGATCTGGTTCCTCCCTTCCTGTCCGGCCCCATCACCCGCAAGTGGGTCTACAAACTTAAGACTCGCCTCGATGGTTCTCTTGAGCGCTAAAGCTCGCCTTGTGGCCCGTGGCTTTCAACAGAGCAGGGCGCGATTATGATGAGACATTTGCTCGTGGGCCCACATGACCACCGTCTGCACTCTTCTTGCCGTGGCCTCTGCTCGCTGCTGGTCCATCTCTCAACTTGATGTTCGTAACGCTTTTCTCAATGGTGAGTTGCGTGAGGAGGTTTATATGCAGCCACCACCGAGGTACTATGCTCCCGATGGTATGGTCTCAGACTTCGCCGCTCCTATATGGTCTCAAACAGCCCTCGCTACCGGGTTTGAGCGCTTTGCCTGTGGTGACCGCCACGTTTCTTGCCCAAGAATCATGATCCAGCCGTTGTTTGTTCACACGCCTCCTCGTGGTCGGACTCTTCTCCTTCTCTATGTTGATGACATGATCATCACCGGTGACGACTCGATTACATTGCCTTTGTTAAGGCTCGCCATGACCATTTTCATGATCGATCTTGGTCCACTTCGCTATTTTCTTGGGACCGAGATCTCCTCGACCTCTCGATGGCTTCTACATCTCCCAAGAAAAATACATTCAGACCTTCTTGCTCGCTGTTGCTCTAGGTGATGAGCGCACTGCCAGGACTCCCATGGAGCTCAACGTTCAGCTTCGTGCCTCTGATGGTGACCCTCTCCCTAATCCCACTCGCTATCGTCACCTTGTTGGCAGTCTTGTCTACCTTGCTACCTGGGCTATGGTGCCTCTGATGCTACCTGGGCTAGTGATCCCTCTGATCGACGCTCGCTGTTTGCTTATTGTGTTTTTCTTGGTGGCTCTCTTATTGCCTGGAAGACCAAGAAACAGATCATAGCCGCCGAGTACGTAAGCTGAGTTGCGAGCCATGGCTATGCTAACGGCTGAGGTGATCTGGTTATGGTGGCTACTTGAGGATTTTGGTGTGTCTGCTACTACCTCGACTCCCTTATTGTCAGACAGTACTGGCACCATCAGCATTGCGCGTGACCCGGTGAAGCATGAGCTCACCAAGCACATCGGTGTGGATGCCCACTTTGTGCGTCTTCAGCAAGATCGTACTCGCTCTTCACTATGTGCCCTCTGAGTTACAGTTGGCAGACTTCTTCACGAAGGCACAAACTCGAGCGCAGCATAATTTTCTTCTCTCCAAACTCAGTGTTGTCGACCCACCATGAGTTTGAGGGGGGGTGTTAGATGTGTATAGGCCTTTTCGGTTAATCCCCATTGTATAACGGGTCTCTTGCACTTTACCACACACTTGTATATGTATTGGCCCTTGGCCCTCCTGAGAATACAGTTGCCATTTGTCCAACACTAATGTCTGATGCTAATCTCTGATTTAAAATAATCTTATTTCCAAAGTTCAGTTCAGATAATTTCTAACTAATGCATGTTTGTACAATTCTGCTTGTATCATCCTCGTACTCTCAAATCGATCCACTTGAACCCTTAATACAAACAGAAATGGCTCACCTGAGAAACTGGATGAACATAAACACTTCTTTCAGGGGCTTGTAGGGTTTGAAGAACAGAAGAATATCTTCCTTGCTCTTCTCAGGAGGTAGAAGCTGCAGATCCTACATGGGTATCACATATAGTTAAGCAACCTGCTCCAGGCCACGATACACTACAAAAATATAAACTTGCATAAAAGGAAGCAAGCACAACTCTAGTACCAACCCAAGTTCCACTTCCAAAAATAACTTCAGTTCAACATTCTGCGACTTATTCGATATGTTCCTCAGTTGCCCTACCTGAGCAGAAGAAACCTTGGAATTGGACAATTGGCATATAACTGAAGCAGAGCTGGTAGAAATATAGCGACAGGTGAACAACACAATAGGATTGTACATTGTTCTTCACAATTTTTTCTAGTGTTATCTAAACAGTTAAGGGCACTGAAGTATGGTTAGCACTGACATAACAATAGCACAACTGAAGTATATCATGGACTCTACCAGGGAAGTGTCAAAGACAATCACAAGCTTCCTCTTGGACAGTGGCCTTCCAATGGACCAATGTAAACTTAAGTGCCGACTCTAGCACACATACAAACCTGTAACAGTCTGCACCTACACACAAGTGCACATAATTTATTTTTATCCTGACCATACTTTCCAACCCTAGTGCTTGAGCTATCAAGTGCATTCCATAGCTCAAAATATTTACATGTACTACTAACCAAGGCACAATTCTTTCTCTGCCTGAAAAGTGATGTGCACGTTTCATATAACATCTCATATATGTTCCATCCTGATCTGTTGTTCAGGCTGCAAAAATTGGGAAGAACAGAATGTTCCATGTGTGGTTTAAATTAGAAAAACACACAATACAAAGGCCAATTATATTTGATGTGTCTGATGCAGTTCACTTAATAAAGACATTGTGGCACAATGGATTGGTAAGATTTGCAATGATTTCCCATAAACATAGATAACCAATTATGCATGATATTTCCATGTGCAGATTATCAGCTAAAGACCAAAACACATGTATTCTACTTTAAGATAAACATGCACAACTGATTGGATGATAAGATATGTATCTCGATGCATGAGTGGCCAAAATTACCAGTGCAGTTGTCGCAAGCCTTGATGTAAGCAGCAACATCTCTTTATTGGCCTCCCTCTCCTGCTTCCCAAAGACCAAATAGCATAACCATGAGTATGAGATCTCACCACACATCACTCTCTCAGCTTCTTAAGTTGATTTCACTCAAAAAGTATGGACGGGTTCTCACAAATCAAAAGGAAGCAAGGAACTTGTCATTGGTATATCCTCAAGGCAGAAGGCATTTCACCAGAAACATGAAGGGATGGCAGCAAATTTGACCAGATCATACGGTCATCTTCAATAGGCAGAGCTATGAATTTTCCAATCTTTGTCAGTAAAATAAGAAGTTTTCAATAAGAAATTTTCAAAATCCATTATGGATTTTGAACATTTTATTTTTGTCAGATCTTCTGATTCTCAATGCTTGGATTGCAGCAAATTCACCAACGCTCGCAAGCATTAGAGTTCCTTTGATATTCAGCACATGTATATATAGAAAAATCAAGAGTCAAGCGGGAGTGCACGCACACATACATAATGAAAATAAAAAAATATGGATGAACACACTCTATTACTTATTCTAATTAACCAGTGCGACCATTAGCCAAGAAACTTGTGCACCAAAAATATACATGTATGTCACAACATGCGACTATGATTCAGTAACAAGTAATCTGAAAATAATACATTGATGTATCTTCCTAAAAAGACAAACAATAGCTAGTCAGGATTACCTTAAGCCATTCGAAGAGATTGTGTTCTACATCCACAACTGGGACACCATCCTTCTTAACATAAAATTCAGAAGTCATTACATTTACACCAACCATTGAAGCGTCCATCCTCTCTGCTTTATCAGTTCAGACAAAATTATTCAAGAAGACCTCATCTATACTACACCTATGCCAATGTTGTTGTCTCCCCCAACAACGCCACCCTCACACCTTGTCGTCGCCGCTATCCCGCAGGTGGAGCCAGAATCTGGTAAGGCCTCTCCAGTCTCCATGATTCCAATTACATTGCTTCTCCCTTTCCATCATTCAATTTGTATGTGCGCACGGGCGGCTGGAGTAGGTAGCGCCGCAGAGAAGGCGAGGTGAGGAGAACGCGTCATGGAGCTAGTGGCGGCGGGGGAGCGGAAAAGCAGTGCCGGCATTCAATCCTAGGGTTTGCCGGGGATCAACTCGATTGGTTCGTTGGGAAGGTACAGGCCCGACGGCTGCTCGGCTCGGATCTAGATGGGGGCGGCAGCAAGGTGGTGTGGCGGTGTAGGAGACAGCCGGTGGCGGCCGGAGCTGGGCGAACAGCGGGTGGAGAGTGGAGACCCAAGCACGAAGAAAATATTGGAGGAAAAAAAGAGAGAGAGGGCGACGTATGGGGTTCGGCCGGGATGTGTGGGATAGCCGGATAGGTATGGCAAAAGGTAAACCGACTATAGAAGATTTGGGGCCACGGTACAGCGGCACAGGCGTCAGCTAAATAATTGTAACGATTCACCACGAGGCTGGATTTCTTGGGAGCTTAGTAATTGTAACGATTCAAACATTCAGCTTTTACACCTGATAGCCAAATGCCTAGAGCTAGTTGGGAGAAACCAGCACCCGGGTCATACAAATTGAATACAAATGCAGCTTTCTTTGAAGATGGTACTGGTGCTATAGCGGCGATCACGAGGAATAATCGTGGCAAGGTCATTGTCGGCATTATGGGAACGGGTCCCCAGACTTGCTTGCCTGCGGCCCACAGCGTGGCTAAGCAAGCTGGCCGTACGACCCATCTTCATCAACAAGGCATTCATGACCTTTATGCGGTCCAAGCCTCATGAAAGTGACGACGCAAGACCTCCTCGAGAGTAGCCTAGCTGTGTGCTCATGAGGAGCGGAGATATCAAGGCGGGGCAATCCTCACGAGGCTCTCGTGACGTGAGCCATGACGAACGGCATCAGGCAGGCGCCAGCGCGCGCAGCGTCCTTATTTCCTCTTTGGTGCTAAGGAGGCAGCGCAGGCGAGGAGTACCGAGGCATCGGGCAAAGATTGCTATATTGGTGCAACGAGACCAAGACCAGGAGAACGGCAAGACGGAGGTCATCGTGGAGCCCAAGACGGCGTCAGCTTTTCTCAGGCGAAGACCACTTTTGTCAGGATAGCTTGTACTGCCTGTCCCCCTTCAAATTTGCCCGCCGTTGTTGGCTCCCTTCCCGCTCGATATTTGGGAAGAGTTTTTATGGTCTATATAAGTAGAGCTAGCCACCATAGTAGAGGCATCTCATCTTAGCTTGATTCAATCCGATCGAGAGCCTACTCACAAGAACACCTCAACCTCAGGAGGTTGTTCTTCCCTTGTATTGTTCATCATCAGTCCAAGAGGCAATCCACCACCACCACACTGGAGTAGGGTATTACACCACAACGGTGGCCCAACCAAGATAAACCTCGTGGTCTTTTTGTGTTGCGAAGTTCGTCGAAGTTCGTCTACGAGATCTTAGCGAGCTAGGGCGAGATCGGTAGGAAGGAAAGACTTCACAAGACCCCAAAGTGTTCGAACCTTAAGGGTTTGCCGGAACCCCACATCCGACATTTGGCGCCAGTAGGGTGCGCCGAGTTCTCCTCCACGGCCATTGCCGACGCCCCACCACGATGTCCGGCGACTCAAGGGCCAGCTCACGGCGCTGGCGGCCGCCCATGAAGGTCTCGACCCGACTCCAGGCGGCACGGGCGACGCCAAACTCAGCCGGGCGCGGCAATATGCCAAAGGCGTCGTCCACCCTCACCCCAAAGGCGGGTATGAGACGCCGCAAGAACAATGAGCCATGCCGTTAGCCGACGACGCCGCGACTCACGGCGGGAGCAAGCAAACATCGCAGCGCCACCGTGGCAGGAGCTGCTGCGGTGCGGTGATAGAAAGCGGCCGGGACACACCGCCGAGCGTTGTCGAGTCAGCCGGATGCAAGGCGTCGGGAGCACCACCCTTCGCTATCGACTTCCTCCCTGCACCATCGCAGGTCAGCGGCGAACCTCACCATATTCGCGCGCCATCAACTACGCCTGGGGGCTTCATCAACATCAGCACGGCCAGCGGAGTAGGGGGCTCCGACTCCCCCATGCCGCCCACGACGGGCACGGGCGCAAGCGTCGCCCTCCACGGTACCAGCCGGATGTCGTGCTGTCATCCCCAGGACGCCACCATGGGCCGAGTAACATGGAGTGTGGGGCACCACGGCGAGGTGTTCGGGGTGACGGCCCCGGAAGCCTACGTGCCCCGCATGATGGACCAAGGGTACGCACCAGAGGACAACCCTGGCTCGTTCATTGGAGAAGATTGGGGAGAGGGGGCGCTAGGAGTCGAAGCCTTCCAAGAACCAACGGAGAACCACGACGGTCACGCCAAGAACGGCAACTTGTGGTACCGCTTAATCTCTCAGAACAGGCTTATGCTAACCATGGGTCATAGATGACTCAGTTGCAGCGTCGATCGACGACCACACGGCAGCAAAGATCCGCTCCAACAAGGGAGACATTGGGGGCCGCCGGAGGAAGCCAGAGCAAGGCCATTCTCGCTACCTCTTGAGCATCGCGTTGGATTTCCCCAAGAGGAGAGGATGATGCAACAAAGTAGCGTAAGTATTTCCTTAGTTTTTGAGAACCAAGGTATCAATCCAAAGAGGAGGCCACGCACAAGCCCCTCGTACCTGCACAAAATGATAGCTACTCGCAACCAACGCGATTAGGGGTTGTCAATCCCTTCACGGTCACTTACGAGAGTGAGATCTGATAGAGATGATAGATAATATTTTTGGTATATAGATGCAAAGTGAAAATTAAAAGACAAAGTAAAAACAAAGCAAGTATTAAATTGATGGAGATTGATATGATGAGAATAGACCCGAGGGCCATAGGTTTCACTAGTGGCTTCTCTCAAGAGCATAAGTATTCTACAGTGGGTGAACAAATTATTGTTGAGCAATTGACAGAATTGAGCATAGTTATGAGTATATCTAGGTATGATTATGTATATAGGCATCACGTCCAAGACAAGTAGACCGAAACGATTCTGCACCTACTACTATTACTCCACTCATCGACCGCTATCCAGCATGCGTCTAGAGTATTAAGTTAAAAATAGAGTAACGCCTTAAACAAGATGACATGATGTAGAGGGATAAATTCATGCAATATGATAAAAAAACCATCTTGTTATCCTCGATGGCAACAATACAATACGTGCCTTGCCGCCCCTTCTGTCACTGAGAAAGGACACTGCAAGATTGAACCCAAAGCTAAACACTTCTCCCATTGCAAGAACTACCAATCTAGTTGGCCAAACCAAGCGGATAATTCGAAGAGACTTGCAAAAATAACCAATCATACATAAAAGAATTCAGAGAAGATTAAAATATTATTCATAGATAAGCTGGATCATAAACCCACAATTCATCGGTCTCAACAAACACACCGCAAAAAGAAGATCACATCGAATGTATCTCCACGAGAGAGGGGAGAACATTGTATTGAGATCCAAAAGAGAGAAGAAGCCATCTAGCTACTAGTCAGGACCAAGGTCTCAAGTAAACTACTCACACTTCATCGGAGGGGCTATGGTGTTGATGTAGAAGCCCTCCATGGTGGATGCCTCCCATGAGCTCCTAATGTGCCCCAAGATGGGATCTCGTGGATACAGGAAGTTGCGGCGGTGGAATTAGGTTTTTGGCCCTGCTCGATCGCTTGGGGGTACGAGGTATATATAGGAGGAAGGAGTACGTCGGTGGAGCGTCAGGGGCCCACGAGGCAGGGCGCGCCTCACCCTCGTGATCGCCTCTTTCGTTCCTTGGAGTAGGGTCCAAGTCCCTTGGATCACGCTCGTGAGAAAATCACGCTCAAGGTTTCATTCTGCTTTGGACTCCGCTTGATATTCCGCTTTCTTCAAGCAATCAAATAGGCAAAAAACAAGAATTCGGGTTGGGCCTCCTTAATAGGTTAGTCCCAAAAATAATATAAAAGTGGAAAATAAAGCCCAATATAGTCCGGAATAGTAGATAAAGTAGCATGGAGCAATCAAAATTATAGATAACGTTGGAGACGTGTGCATCCCTAAGCTTAATTCCTGCTCGCCCCTCGAGTAGGTAAATGATAAAAAGAGAATTTTTGATGCGGAGTGGTACTTTGGCATAATTTCAATGTAAATCTTCTTAATTGTGGTATGAATATTCAGATCCGAAAGATTCAAGACAAAAGTTCATATTGACATAAAAATAATAATACTTCAAGCATACTAACTAAGCAACTATGTCTTCTCAAAATAACATGGCCAAAGAAAGTTATCCCTACAAAATCATATAGTCTGGCTATGCTCCATCTTGCCCACATAAAATATTTAAATCATACACAACCCCGATGACAAGCCAAGCAATTGTTTCATACTTTAACATTTTCAAAACTTTTTCAATCTTCACGCAATACATGAGCGTGAGCCATGGATATAGCACTATATGTGGAATAGAATGGTGGTTGTGGAGAAGACAAAAGGAGGGAAGATAGTCTCACATCAACTAGGCGATTCAACGGGCTATGGGGATGCCCATCAATAGATATCAATGTGAGTGAGTAGGGATTGCCATGCAACGGATGCACTAGAGCTATAAGTATATGAAAGCTCAACAAAAGAAACTAAGTGGGTGTGCATCCAACTCGCTTGCTCACAAATACCTAGGGCATTTGAGGAAGCCCATCATTGGAATATACAAGCCAAGTTCTATAATGAAAGATTCCCACTAGTATATGAAAGTGACAAAATGAGAGACTCTCTATCATGAAGATCTTGGTGCTACTTTGAAGCCCAAGTGTGGTAAAAGGATAGTAACATTTTCCCTTCTCTCTTTTTCTCTCTTTTTTTTATTTGGGCCTTTTCTCTTTTTTTATGGCCTCTCTTTTTTTTTCGTCCGGAGTCTCATCCCGACTTGTGGGGAATCATAGTCTCCATCATCCTTTCCTCACTGGGACAATGCTCTAATAATGATGATCATCACACTTTTATTTACTTACAACTCAACAATTACAACTCGATTCTTAGAACAAAATATGACTCTATATGTATGCCTCCCATGTGTACCGGGATATGCAATGATTCATGAGTGACATGTATGAAAGAATTATGAAAGGTGGCTTTGCCACAAATACGATGTCAACTACATGATCATGCTAGCAATATGACAATGATGGAGCGTGTCATAATAAACGGAACGGTGGAAAGTTGCATGGCAATATATCTCGGAATGGCTATGGAAAGGCCATGATAGGTAGGTATGGTGGCTGTTTTGAGGAAGATATATGGTGTGTGTATGATACCGGCGAAAAGTGTGCGGTATTAGAGAGGCTAGCAATGGTGGAAGGATGGGAAAAAATGCGTAAAATCCATGGACTCAACATTAGTCATAAAGAACTCATATACTTATTGCAAAAATCTAGAAGTTATCAAAGCAAAGTATTACGTGCATGCTCCTAGGGGATAGATTGGTAGGAAAAGACCATCGTCATTCCCGACCACCACTCATAAGGAAGACAATCAATAAATAAATCATGCTCCGAGTTCATCATATAACGGTTCACCATACGTGCATGCTACGGGAATCACAAACTTCAACACAAGTATTCTTTAAATTCACAACTACTCAACTAGCATGAATCTAATATCACTATCTTCATATCTCAAAACAATTACCAAGCATCAAACTTTTCTTAGTATTCAACGCACTCAAAAGAAAATTTCACATATCTTGAATACCAAGTATATTAACATTAAGCAAATTACCATGCTATTAACGATTCTCAAAATAATCTAAGTGAAGCATGAGAGGTCAGTAGTTTCTTTAAAACAAATCCACCACCTTGCTCTAAAAGATCTAAGTGAAGCACTAGAGCAAAAATTATCATGCTCAAAAGATATCAGTGAAGCACTATGAGCAAAACTATCAAGCTCAAAAGATATAAGTGAAGCACATAGAGTATTCTATCAAATTCCAATTCATGTATGGCTCTCTCAAAAGGTGTGTACAGCAAGGATGATTGTGGTAAACTAAGAAGCAAATACCAAATAATACAAGACGCTGCAAGCAAAACACATATCATGCGGTGAATAAAAATATAGCTCCAAGTAAATTACCGATGGAAGTAGACGAAAGAGGGGATGCCTTCCGGGGCATCCCCAAGCTTTGACTTTTTGGTGTCCTTGGATTATCTTGGGCGTGCCATGGGCATCCCCAAGCTTAGGCTCTTGCCACTCGTTGTTCCATAATCCATCAAAAGAATTTACCCAAAACTTGAAAACTTCACAACACAAAACTCAATAGAAATCTCGTGAGCTCCGTTAGAGAAAGAAAACAAAAGACTACTTTAAGATACTGTAATGAACTAATTCTTTATTTATATTGGTGTTAAACATATTGTATTCCAACTTCTCTATGGATTATAAACTATTTTACTAGCCATAGATTCATAAAAATAAGCAAACAACACACGCAAAACAGAATCTGTCAAAAACAGAACAGTCCTAACGCAAACTTCTGGAACTCCAAAAAATCTACCAAAATTAGAAGACCTAGACAATTTGTTTATTGATCAGCAGCAATTGGAATCAGTATTTTATCACGTTCTAGTGATTTTTGATAATTCGGCAATCGAGCGCAAAGTTTCTGGAAATTACAGCAAGATCAAATAACTATCATCCAAGAAGATCCAATGGGTCTAACATGGCACAAACACTAATTAAAACATAAAACCACATCTAAACAGAGTCTAGATGGATTATTTATTGAATAACAGCAAGGAAAAATATTGAGTTGTCTCCCAACAAGCGCTTTTCTTTAAAGCCTTTTTAGCTAGGCAATGAGATTTCAATGATGCTCACAAGAAGACAAGAATTAAGGCACAAAGAGAGCATCATAAAACATGTGACAAACACACTTAAGTCTAACATACTTTCTATGCATAGGCATATTATAGGCAAATAAATTATCGTAGCAAGCAAAAACTAGCATATGCAAGGAAGCGGAAAGGAACAATAGCAATCTCAACATAACGAGAGGTAATTTAGTAACATGAAAATTTCTACGACCATATTTTCCTCTCTCATAATAATTACATGTGGGATCATAAGCAAATTCAATAAAATAGCTATCACATAAAATATTTTCAACACGATCCACAAGTATGCAAAGTTGACACTCTTCCGAAATAGTGGGATTAACATTAACTAAAGTCATGACCTTTCCAAACCCACTTTTATCAAAAATTTCATAAGATTGAATATTCTCCAAAAATGTGGGATCTAAAGTTGACACTCTTCCAAACCCACTTTCAATATTATTTCAAACAATATTATTAATCTCATATTCATCATGGGGATTAGATAAAGTTTCAAGATCATAAGAAGAATCACCCCAATCATGATCATTGCAACAAGTAGTAGACATAGCAAAACTAGCATCCCCAAGCTTAGGGTTTTGCATATTATTAGCATAATTGGCATCAAGAGAATTTATAGTAGCATCATTGAAATCATTATTTTTTATTCAAAGATCTATCGTGAATCACTTCATAAAGCACTTCATCACAATTTTCAGATTTACGGATTTCAGGAAAAAGCTTATGAAGATAATCTAGTGCATCCAAATCACTAGGAATTGGTTCATCATAATTGGATCTCTTAAAAAGATTGGCAAGAGGATGAGGATCCATAGATATTAGCTTCTCTGTTTAGGAATAAATACTCAACTATTTCAACCAAGCAAGAAAACGAGCCAAGAAAGACATCAAGGCGAACGGAAAAAGGGCAAATAAAACGGCAAGAGTGAAGTGGTGAAGAGGAAAACGAGAGGCAAATGGCAAATAATGTAAATGCGAGGGAGATGGGTTTGTGATGGGTACTTGGTATGTCTTGACTTGAACGAAGACCTCCCCGGCAACGGCGCCAGAAATTCTTCTTGCTACCTCTTGAGCACTGCGTTGGATTTCCCCGAAGAGGAGAGGATGATGCAGCAAAGTAGCGTAAGTATTTCCCTCAGCTTTTTGAGAACCAAGGTATCAATCCAAAGAGGAGGCCACGACAAGTCCCTCGTGACCAAGACAAAACGATAGCTACTCGCAACCAAAGCGATTAGGGGTTGTCAATCCCTTCACGGTCACTTACGAGAGTGAGATCTGATAGAGATGATAGATAATATTTTTGGTATTTTTGGTATATAGATGCAAAGTGAAAAGTAAAAAAGCAAAGTAAAAACAAAGCAAGTATTAAAGTGATGGAGATTGATATGATGAGAATAGATCCGGGGGCCATAGGTTTCACTAGTGGCTTCTCTCAAGAGCATAAGTATTCTACGGTGGGTGAACAAATTATTGTTGAGCAATTGATGTAATTGAGCATAGTTATGAGTATATCTAGGTATGATCATGTATATAGGCATCACGTCCAACACAAGTAGACCAAAACGATTCTCAAGATTCACTACTATTACTCCACTCATCGACCACTATCCAAAGATGCATCTAGAGTATTAAGTTAAAACAGAGTAACGCTTAAGCAAGATGACATGATGTAGAGGGATAAATTCATGCAATATGATAAAAACCCCATCTTGTTATCCTCGATGGCAACAATACAATACGTGCCTTGTCGCCCCTTCTCACATCCTTTGGAAAGGACACCGCAAGATTGAACCCAAAGCTAAACACTTCTCCCATTGCAAGAACTACCAATCTAGTTGGCCAAACCAAACGGATAATTCAAAGAGACTCGCAAAGATAACCAATCATACATAAAAGAATCTGGATCATAAACCCACAATTCATCGGTCTCAACAAACACACCGCAAAAAGAAGATTACATTGAATAGATCTCCACGAGAGAGGGGAGAACATTGTATTGAGGTCCAAAAGAGAGAAGAAGCCATCTAGCTACTAGCTATGGACCCAAGGTCTGAAGTAAACTACTCACACTTCATCGGAGGGGCTATGGTGTTGATGTAGAAGCCCTCCGTGGTGGATGCCCTCCGTGAGCTCCTAACAGGCCCCAAGATGGGATCTCGTTGATACAGAAGTTGCGGCGGTGGAATTAGGTTTTGGCTCCTGCTCGATCGCTTGGGGTAATGAGGTATATATAGGAGGAAGGAGTACGCTTGTGGAGCGCCGTGGCGCCCATGAGGCAGGGGCGTGCCCTAGGGGGGTGCCCCACCCTCGTGACCGCCTCTTCGTTCCTTGGAGTAGGGTCCAAGTCCCTCGGATCACGCTCGTGAGAAAATCACGCTCAAGGTTTCATTCCGCTTTGGAACTGCTTGATATTTCGCTTCTTCAAACACCGAAATAGGCAAAAGACATCAATTTCGGGCCGGGCCTCCAGCTAATAGGTTAGTCCCAAAAATAATATAAAAGTGGAAAATAAAGCCCAATATAGTCCAAAATAGTAGATAAAGTAGCATGGAGCAATCAAAAATTATAGATATGTTGGAGACGTATCACTTCCCCATGGTGCGCGATGCCTGGCGACACCCGGAGGTAGGCCCTCTGCCGGGGAGGCCTCAACAACCCTTCCCTAGAGGACTGGTCGCCGGGCATCATTGGCGTCCTTTCCCTCCTTTGTGTCGCCCCGTGACCGGTCGGCCCAAAGGAGGTCAAGGGTGGCGCAAGGCGGGCCTCGTCTGGGCGATATGAAGCAAGGCCGGTACTGTGAAGAAGGCCCAAAGGCTGTGAAGCTCACGCCTGTGACACTCTCACATAATAATGAATTGGGGCTGTACACGCCCGGAGTCTCGTGGTTGCCCGGCCTCAGGCCCTGGGGCTCCCTCCCAAGCCTAGTGGCAGCACTTAGCTCCACGCTGGTGAGAAGACTTGAAGACCAGAAGACTAGACTAGGTGCCAGACGCAGCCTTTTGCTTTGGATCTCTCTTTCTATAGCTTTGCTTTATGGATCTGGATTTGAGTTGAAGCTGAGTCTTTATTGATGCGCGCGGGGGGAGCCTTTTCTTGTTCGAGCAATTTCTTGCCTTCTGGATCTCGTTTGATCGACTCATGTCCATCGCCTTTCCTCACGAGCTCCTCGCGAAAGCAGATAAAGGCGAAGCGCGCACGCCAAGTGCCCGCAAGCACTACAACTGGTGCTCAGCTCTAGTGGGGCCCCTTCTGATGGGGCGACGAGCTCCGCAGGGTTCTCAGGAACTCGACACGTTGCAGCCCAGCTCAAAGTCGACGCTAACTAAGGTAAACCAAGGCAGAGAACTCACATCCGGATTCACAAGTTCACGAGGACACAAACTCATATCGCATGGGAAAGTAAAAGCTGCAATTTGCTTACATGAGGGGCTCCCCCTCCCAAAATGCTCTTACAAGTTTTCCAAGGGCCCTGCCCGAGCTTCAGGTGCGTGATGAAATGACAGAGAACATGGGATCAGCCAGAAATGTCGCCGCCACGTCACCCTCAGATGCGTTGCTCGCGTCATCATCGTCTTCATCGGCAACGTCGCCACCGCCGGTGACGCCCCCGACGCCGTCGTCAACCACGTCGCCTTCGTCTGCAACGACCACCACCACGTCATCCTCTGAAGTGAAGGCCCTGACTAACGCGTCCACATTGTCCTCAACCCAATGCGCTAGGTCACCCCGGACAGCCGTGGGTACGGGGGCGATGGCGGCGTTGAAATCAAAGTTGGGGTCGGCATTCAGGAGGTGGCTGAAGACACAGGAGAAAGCGCTGCCGAGCAAGCCACGCCCCTTTCCTCCACAAGCCGGGCGAAGCTCTGGCGATCGAGCCTCCAGCGCCACCACCTCGGTGAAGAAGGTCGTGGCTGGCATAATCATTCGAGTGAGGGGTCGGCGCCCATCGCCGCAAATATGGCCCAGGCGATATTGGCCCTGCTCCGAGATCCCGGCTGTGGGCATGCTCAAGGCGCTCCGCTTCGTCAGCCGAGCACTTCCTCCGTGTTTTGCCTCGCGACGGCCTCTGCGCTATCAACCTGCCTCCAAGGGAATGCAGCTCGGCGCTGGCGGAGGCCAAGTCCGCTCAAGGCCAGAATTGTGGCGGCGGCCGTGGCTTCCGTGACGCCTCTCGGCCTCGTCCAACCTAGGCTCGAGGGCAGCGGCCCCGCCTCATCCTCCGCGCAAGGAAGCCAAATTCAGTCGCACCTACCCTCTAGATCTGCACGAACCTCGGCCACCTGGCGATCAACCTCCTCCTCGACTCTAGCCTCGCGAGCCCTGACGACATCTTTTGCTTGGACAACTTGACGCTCCCTCGTCTCCAGTTGCTCGAGCTCGAGGCTGCGCTCCACGGCCTCCAGGGCCAGCACCTCCTCACGCTTCTGGACCTCCTCTTCCTCCACGGGCGTCCCCCTCAGCAACGCAAGAGCGGCCCTGCGCACCTCCACCTGCTGCTCAAGAGACACGCTCCAGGCATGGAGCTCTCACGCGCGCTTCTCCGCAGCCTCGCGAGCCTCGTCCAAAGCTCGTGAGCGGGCTTCATGGGAAATCTTGATAGACGCCTCGGCCTTCGCATTCTCAAGGTCGCGTTGATAGCGGCCGAGGTTGATGGCCACCTTCAGCTTGCGCCGCTCCTCCGCCTGCCGGAGACCTTCAACCTCAAGACGCGAATCGACACTCGCGAGCTCTTCACCAAGTTGACACATCGCGCCCATCGCCTCCTGGAAGAGCTCGTGATGAACCACGCTCCGCCAGCCCTCGAGCTCGAACGCTCAGCCCACCTCGTCCTCCGCCTCGGGGGCTGCGGGTGTGGCGCCAAGTGGTGCGCCCCCTCCAGGCAGGGGGCTGGGGGCTGACGCCGAGCCTGACGTCAACCAGTCCTCGCGAGGAGCCCAAGCTGACCGGGGCCCGCTGCTTGAAGAGGAGCTGAAGATCGAAGCCAACAGATTGCCGTCCATGACCAGCGGAGGAGTCTTGGGCATGCCTGCCAAGCTCCACACCAAACCGGGGGGAAGGAGCGACAGGGCCGCAAGTTCAGCATGCCAAGAAGGCAGGAGTGCCCCTTCAACCAACCCTGCTCCAGGGGCGACAAGCGGACTCAAAGCACTCGAGGCCGGCGGAAGAGTTGATGAAGGAGGAGGCCGCTTCTCGGGAAACGCATCAGCTTCAGCGGAAGGAGCCCTGGAGAACCAACGTCAGGACAAGAAGGCAACACGTAGGAAGCCGTGACAACAAGGTACTTACGCGTCAATGGGGATGTACTTTCGTTGCTTCAAAGGGTTCAAGATGGTGCTACCACTAGGGGATCCTTTCGTCTTAAGTGAGCTCACCAAGTCCACGCAAAGACGCACCAAATGCGTGACGTGACGGCCACGGCGCAGAGGGGCCGGAGAAGAGCCTGGAAGGATACCTTCAGAGGTGCCTGGTTGCGGCAAACATCCGGGCACCGTCTCACCACAACCTCCCGAGGCCCCTGGAGCCTTGGCCTCGGGAGCCGCATGTTGCGCCTCCTCAATAATTAGCGCCTCGGGAGGGGGGGGGGGGCGCAGGCCCCAGAATACGACGCCCCAGGTTCGCCATCCGTCATGTTCTCTTCAACGCTAGGGCCGCCAGTCTCCAACGGAGCTCGCCCTCCTGCACCCTCACCTGGGGCGAGCTCGACACCGGTGACGAGGAAGGGGACCACATCAACGGGGTTCCCGCGGGGCCCCACTAGGCCGATCGGGCGTAGGCCCCACTCATCAAAGGAGGGCATGCTCGCGGCAAACTCATCCTTGTTCTCGCAACGGTACAGCAGGCAACTCTTCTTGGGCATGTCGTCCGACAGAGGGATACCCGTAAGAACCATGAGCACCGTCTCCCACGTCTTAAGAGGAAGCCCTTCCTCCTGAAACCTCATGTGGTCCTCGATCACGAGCAAGGCCCACATCGGGCGGGAATGGCGCCAAGCGGAGCGACTTCGGCGCTGACGAACTCCTTCACCACCACAGCAACGCCGCGGTCCTTCAACATCCTCACCGCCTGCATAGGGCAAGACGGGGCTCGTGGAGCTTCGATGGCCCCAACCGGAGTTTGGAACAAAGAAAGCCCACGGAGCATGAAGCAGGGGGCTGAGCACGGCGACATCGACAAACACCCATCGCGTACGAAACTCGCTCGTGGATGAAGGGAGCTCAAAGTCAATCCCCGCGCCCGCGGTCGCAACCACGGCCTGGAAGCTCACGCACCCCGAGCATTGCTGAGGGTCGGCCAGATGCAATGAGAAGAAGTGACGGAGGAGGGCCACCGAAGGGGTGATGCCCACCATGGCTTCACACACGAAGGCGAAGATAGCAAGAAGAGTCACCGATTGGGGGTCAAGATGCAGCATGTGGATCTGGTAATGCTCTAGCACCGCGTTGAGGAAGGCAGAGAAGGGAGGAATCAGGCCAGCCTAGAGGGCATCTATGAAGATTGGGACCTCGGTGGCTGCCCGAGCCATGCGGGTGCGAGACGCAGGCCAAGACACCATCTCTCCCCACTTGCCGAAGCTGGAAGCGAGCATCGGACGCACCTTGTCCATGGCCTCATCGTTGAGCACCCAGGATCGGCCCAGTGTCGGCTCGACAGCTGGAGGTGCGCCGGACGAAGACATTGGCTTTTCCCCTTGTCCGCCTGTTTTGGCGTCATGGCAACGAAGCAGGAGGAGGGCAGGTCGGATCGGAGAAGGGAAGCAGAGCCACAAGGAAGCAGGGGAATTGGGGAAGCAAGGCGCAGGCGATGGAGGAATAACTGTAGGCCACAGGGCCGAGAGCAGCCAGCGGATTCAAAGGCAGCATGGGGAAGTGGAGGCGCCCACGCCCAATCAACCGCCACGCATCAACCGAGGTCAAGAAGCTTTTTGGGGTTCGCAGTTCGAACTTGACCCTTGGCTTCGCCATGGCCAAGCCCGAGCGCACCTTGGGCCCGGGGCTACTGCCGGGCGTTCCGGGAATGGGGGTCCCCAGATTTCTTCGCCTTACTGCCCACAAGCCTGGCTAAGCCAAGCAGCCGCATTTACCAATCTTCATCAACAAGGCATCCAAGACCCTCGCGAGGGTCCAAGCCTCGCGAGGCGGACGACGCAAGACCTCCTCTGGAGTAGCCTAGCGAGGCAGGCTCACGAGGAGCAGAGATATCATGGCGGGGCAAACCTCACGAGGCTCTCGTGACGTGAGCCATGACGAACGGCATCAGGCGGGCGCCAGCGCGCGCATCGTCCTTATTTCCTCTTTGGTGCTAAGGAGGCCAGTGCAAGCGAGGAGTACCGAGACATCAGGCAAAGGTTGCTATATTGGTGCAACGAGACCAAGACCAGGAGGACGGCAAGACGGAGGTCATCGTGGAGCCCAAGACGGCGTCACCACTGTGAGCTTTTCGCAGCGAAGACCACTTTTGTCAGGATAGCTTGTACTGGTTGTCCCCCTTCAAATTTGCCCGCTGTTGTTGGCTCCCTTCCCGCGTGATATTTGGGAAGAGGACCAGGGCCTATATATGTAGAGCTAGCCACCATAGTAGAGGCATCTCATCTTAGCTTGATTCAACCCGATCGAGAGCCTACTCACAAGAACACCTCAACCTCAGAGGTCAGTTCTTCCCTTGTACTGCTCACATCGCCCCAAGAGGCAATCCACCACCACCACACCGGAGTAGGGTATTACACCACAACGGTGGCCCGAACCAAGATAAACCTCATGTCTTTTTGTGTTGCGAAGTTCGTCATGAGATCTTAGCGAGCTAGGGCGAGATTGGTAGGAGGGAAAGACTTCACAAGACCCCAAAGGTTCGAACCTTAAGGGTTTGCCGGAACCCCACATCCGACAGCCATGGCTGGAGTCTCTGAGCCCTTTGGCCATGCAGCAAATGTGTAAGAGGCGGGATGGTGGTGGAAGCAATTGCACTCGATACACTCACACTAGCTTGATTCTCAGGCTCGATTACAAGGTATGAGTACAAGACGAAGAACAGAAAGGGGAATAAGGTTAGGGTTGCCGCCGCCGATGCCTTTGATCCACTGGATGACGCTCCTCTGGTGGCGCTGCCTTAAGTAGTTGCTGGTCCTGGGCCTTACTGCACCCTGGCCGGCCCGGTCACCCGCGGGTTGGGCTTCCTGTTCCTGGCAGGCCTGGTAGGCGAGCCCTGGGCCGGTGGGTCCTCCTCGTCAGCCTGCCTGTGGGAAGCAGGGGCACTGACATCCCCTCCCCCTTGCGAGGAGTCTTGCCCTCAAGCCTCAGCTACTGGGAAACGATCTTGTAACGCTGCTCTGTCTTCCCAGCTGTCAGGTGTACTTGCTTGATTCGACCATCGTATGAGAGATTGCTCGATCATCGAACCATTCTTCTTGCGCCAGCGTGTTCTGACCACTGTGATGGGGACTGCAGGAATGTCGGATTGAATAGAGAGTTCTGGAGACGAGGTCGTACCCGGAACGAGGCAGTGGCACAACTGGGAAACATGGAATACTGGGTGCACTTGAGACTGCGCCGGGAGATCCAGTTTGTATGCCACCTTGTTGATCTTGGCGATGACTTTGAACGGGCCATAATACTTGAATGATAGTTTGTGATTGGCGCGCCGTGCAACTGAGGTTTGGATATAAGGCTGAAGCTTCAAGTAAACTAAGTCACCAGCCTCGAATGCACGTGGCGATCGGCGTTTTTCCGCTTGAGCTTTCATGCGTTGCTGGGCTCGGTGAAGATGTTGATGAAGCAGATCCTGAATCACGGCGTGCTCATCGAGCCAAGTTTGCAAGGCTGGGACAGTACACGCAGTAGAGCTTGTGATGCCCCAGTGCCGCGGCTCGTGCCCGAATAGGGCCTTGAATGGGGACATCCCGATGCTGGAGTGGTGGGAAGTATTGTGCCAAAATTGAGTGAGTGGAATCCAGTGACTCCAGTGGCGTGGGTAGGCATGCACAAAACACCAAAGATAAGTTTCGACGCACTGATTGATGCATTCGGTCTGCCCGTCCGTCTGTGGATGGTTGGTTGTGCTCATGCGCAACTCAGTGCCGGCATGCTTGAACAGTTCTCGCCAAAATAAGCTGGTAAACACCGGGTCCCGGTCTGATACGATGGCCCCAGGAAGACCATGGATGCTGTAGATGTTGTTCATATGGAGAAGAGCCACCTTGGACGCTGTATACAGGTGGGAGAGCGGCAGGAATTGAGCAAACTTGGTGCGTTTGTCGACCAACACCCACAAGCAGTTGTATTTGCCAGACTGGGGAAGCCAATCGACAAAATCCATGGTGATCATATCCCAAGGATGTTGAGGTATTGGCAGAGGCTCCAGAAAGCCGGGGGACGCTGATCTGTCGGGTTTGGCTTGTTGGAAGATGGGACAGCAGCGGACAAATTGAAGCACTTGAATCTTCATCTTGGGCCATGCGAACAAGCGACGAATACGCCGGAAGGTAGCAGGGAACCCAGAGTGACCTCCCAGTGGACTGTCATGGAAAGTAGACATGATCTTCTGTTGGAGAGCCGTGGATCCGCCGAGCCAGATGCGCCCGCAAAAGCGCAGAATGCTGTTCTGGAGGGTGAAACGCCCTTTGGGACCTTCTCTGATGGCTAGTTGCTCAAGCAACTTTTGTGCTTGTGGGTTACATTTGTAACTGGACAACACATCTTCGAGCCAACTGGGTTGGCAGGATGTGACGATGAAAAGTGTTGCAGCAGGTTTGGAGCGTGAGAGAGCATTAGCTGCCGTGTTCTCGGTGCCTTTCTTGTATCTGATTGTGTAACGCAAACCCAGAAGTTTGGTGAATGCTCGTTGCTGCTAAGGCGTTGTTAGCCGTTGCTCTTCTAGGTGGATCAGGCTTTTCTGGTCTGTATGAATGACGAACTCGCTGTGTTGCAAGTATGGACGCCATTGCTCCATTGCTACCACTATGGCAAGGTACTCTTGCTCGTATGTAGAAAGGCCTTGGTATCTCGGGCTTAGGCTCTTGCTCATGAAGGCAATGGGATGGCCATCTTGCTGAAGTACTACGCCAATGCCCTTGTCACACGCATCCGTTTTGATCACAATGGTCTTGGTGAAGTTGGGCAGAGCCAGGACTGGTGTCGAGGTGAGCTACTGTTTTAACAGTTCAAATGCCTGAGCTGTGTTGTCTGTTCAAACAAACGGGGCCCCTTTTTTCAATAAGTTGAACAGGGGTCGAGCAATGACGCCGAATCCGCGGACAAACCTGCGATAGTAACCTGCCAGTCCTAAGAAGTGGCGAACCTCCATGTCGTCCTGCGGTGTGGGCCATGACTGGACTGCTTGTATCTTGCCAGGATCAGTAGAGACCCCTTTGTCGCTGATCACGTGGCCCAGATATGATAGCTGCTGCTGTCCAAACTCGCATTTGCTGATCTTCACTTTCCATTGATCCCGATTTAAGGAGTTAGAGGACTTGTCGCAGTGGTCCAGATGCTCTTTCCAAGTTTTGTCAAGACTAAGATGTCGTCAAAGAACAAGAGCACGCAGTGCCGCAGCAAGGGGTGGAATGTGTTTGTCATTGCGCCCAAGAAGGTTGATGGGCCACCCGCTAATCCAAACGACAACACTTTGAACTCATAGTGTCCTGCGTGTGTTTGAAATGCAGTTTTGAATTCCTCTCCTTCTGCCAGTCGTACTTGATGATATCCTGATCGTAGGTCGAGTTTCGTGAACCACGCTGCACCATGTAGCTCATCCAACAGCTCTTCGATGATGGGAACAGGGAACTTGCTGACGCATGTCATGGCATTAAGGTACCAATAGTCAATGCAGAGGCGCCATGTCCCATCTTTCTTCTTCACCAGGATCGCGGGCGATGAGCAACTGCTATGGCTGTGTTGGATGACTCCTTACTGTAGCAGTTCTTCCACTTGTTGCTCAATCTCTGACTTATGCTCAGGTGTGTGCCGATATGGTCGAATATTGACGGGTTGAGCGTCGGGCATGAGTGGGATTTTATGATCACATGCACGGCCGATGGCAGTCCTGTTGGTTCCCCGAAAACATCTTGGAATTCATCTAAGAGCTTCTGCAGTTCTGGTGCTGGTGCTGGCTTGTTTTGTTGCTGGTCAGTTATTGGGTATAGAAGGGCAATGTGCAGCAAGGAGCCTTGGCGGTACAGGTTCTGCAGCTGTAAGCTGGTGATCAGGTGGCAGGTGGAAGAATTGGCTTCGTGGCCGAACAGACGCGCCGGCCCCATCGGCGTTGGTATCTGGATGACTTTGCTCTTCCAGGCGACTTTCATGGGGCTGTGTTGCTCCAGCCAGTCCATGCCGAGAATGGCATCGTATGTTCCTAGGGAGAGAACCTTCATATCCGTCTTGAAATCCAGTCCCTGCGACAACCATTGACAACCAGGAATGCTCACGGAACAGGTGAGCTCGCCGCCGTCAGTAACACACACACGACATTGTTGGTGAAGAGGGGTCACTCCAGTGAGTTGATCAGCTAGCCGCTGGTCGATGAACGATGTGGAGCTGCCACGGTCCACCAGCATGAGCACCTCACGCCCTTGGATAGACGCGAGCAGTTGGAACGCCTTGGTAGAAACGCTGCCGTCCAGCGGTGCTCGAGAGATGGCCATGACAGAGTCGGTTGGTGGCTCGGTGGTGGTGTGGTCGAGCCCCGCGTCGAGGCCGAAGAGCTCGAGCATTTCCTCGACCACATGTAGCTGCATGGTGGTGGGGCAGACGTGCTCGTGGCCCCAGCGCTTGCCGCACTTGAAGCACAGGCCGCGGGCGCGCCTGTAGTTGCGGAGCGCTTTGATTTTGGTGTTGTCGGCGCGAGCTGCGTCCGTGCCGTGACGGTCTGTCGTGGTCGCCGTAGTCGTTGATGCCCCCGGTCGCACTGGCATTGGAGGTAGCGGCAGGGGTAGTGGTAGCTCACAAGACGCGTGCCGCCCCGCGCCCGAGGAAGTGTGCGGCGCCCGCCGGCCACTTCCTCCCGGCAAAGGCGAGCGCACGCCATATCTAGGTCTGTTGGTCGCTGAACTAGCACCACCGCGTGGATATCCTTCTGGAGGCCCTCCACAAAGCGAGTGAGAAAATAGAATGGATGAATTGTGTCATAATAGGAACTAAGATGGTTGATAATTGACTCAAACTGCTCAATATAATCTGCCACTATGGTTGTTTGTCGCACAGTATAAAACTGGTGAATCAACGTCTGGTGGCGGTCGCGGCCGAAGCGTGTACAGAGGAGAGCAGTAAAGGATTCCCAATCGACATATGCAAGTCGTTTCTGGATGGACTACAACTAGATCGACGCTAAACCAGAAAAGTTCAGTGCAGCAATGGGAACCCAGAACGGTGGTAGAATTGCAAACATGGAAAAGTACTGCTCGCATAGCGTTTTCCACAATTTCGGATTGTCTCCCGTGAATTGTGGAAATTGAATGGACGGGTGTGCCTGACCCAGTCCGCTGACCAATTGGCTAGCATGCGCAAACGGGGATAGAGCAGGAGGTGAAGATGGGCCGTCGTACTGACCGTTTGCCCGGGGCGGTGGCGGCGTCTGGAAGGACGCCGCCGGGGCCCCCCGTGGGATGGTGTAGACGCCGCGGCGATCGGGCCCTTGTGGAGTTTGTGTCGCGCCAGTCGCGACCCCCGCGTGGGTGCCGGCCGTTGCAGGCGCCTGGTTCGTCGCGCCCTCCACACGTGGTGGAGGCGCGAGTTGGAGAGCCGCCACCGAATCGCTCAGATCGGTGACGCGCCGCTCGAGATCGGGCCGCCACGCCACGAGATCATTGACCCTGGCATTGGACGCTTGGATCGCCGTGGTGTGCTCCTTCAGGGTGATGTCGAGTCACTCCAGGAATGATCGAATGGCTGGATCATGGCGACGAGGTGGGAACGGGCTTGAGTCAACGATATGGTTTCGATGAATTGCGCCAAATCAACGTGGAGAGGTGGATGGGGTGGTCTCTGATACCAGATGTAAGAGGCAGGATGGTGGTGGAAGCAAGTGCACTCGATTCACTCACACTAGCTCGATTCTCAGGTTCGATTACAAGGTATGAGTACATGACGAAGAACAAAAAGGGGAATAGGGTTAGGGTTGCCGCCGCCGATATCTTTGATCCACTGGATGACGCTCCTCTGGTGGCGCTGCCTTAAGTAGTTGCTGGTCGCTGGGCCTTACTGCACCCAGGCCGGCCCGGTCACCCGCGGGTTGGGCTTCCTGTTCCTGGCAGGCCTGGTAGGCGAGCCTGGCGAGCCCTGGGCCGGTGGGTCCTCCTCATCAGCCTGCCTGTGGGAAGCAGGGGCCCTGACAAAATGCGGTGTCGGCGGAAGCTTTAACACTTTGTTGAGGGCTCCAACTTGTTCAGCAGATTGGGTGTGCAAGGATCATTGTTGAATCTGACTGCTTGGAGGTAATTCATGCATGCAGTGGAGTCTTAGATATATTGGCACCATATGCTGCTACTCTCGCGGATTGTTCCCAACTCGCACACGGTGTATCTTCGATTCGTTTCCACCATTGTTCGAGGGAAGCCAATGATTTGGCACACTATTTAGCTAGGCATGCTTACGATTTTCAATTGATGTATTGGTGGGATGATGAACCACCTAGTTTTCTTCTTCCACGTGTCTTGAAGGATGTAACTCTGATAATTTCACAATAAAATGCCTTGAGGCTTTCCCTTCAAAAAAAAACTTTCAACTTTACAAATAAAGCTCACAACAGTTCAAACTCCGCACAAAATGCACCCCTTGGCGGTGAACGAAGACAGATTACGGAGGGAGGGGGAGTTTCAAATTTCATGCCACTCCCCTCTCCACTCCCACGCCTCCATTTCTCCCTTCTCTCCCGCATCTAGTTCCCCATTTTCCCCTTCGCTCGTGATTCACTGGGGTTCGCCATCACAACCGCTGATGAAGCTTGCGCAGGAAGGCAGAGGCGTAGCGGGGGCGCATCCGCTGCTCGTCGCCGGCTCAGGTACAGTTGCCAGCAGCCCTAGCAACTCATCCCCCTCGTCGGTTTTTCCCGCGTCTGTAGGTACAGTTGCGCAGGAAGGTAGAGGCGTAGAGGGGACGCATCCGCTGCTCGTCGCTGGCTCAGGTACAGTTGCCAGCAGCCCTAGCAACTCATCCCCCTCATCGGTTTTCCCCGCGTCTGTAGCGGTTTTTGCTCCTTCCTAGTGCTTGTCGTCGGGGAAGCGGCGGTTCCCGCGATGACATTGAGAGGCACTGTGATGTTGTGGTTCTTTTGGGAGATGCACCGTAGCGCGCCCGTGCGATTCCGTGTGATTTTGCAATGATTTTGTTGTGCGATTTTGACGTTTAGATCCCGTTTTCATGTAGGCGCATCCAGATCACACACGTACGGCAAGGGATTTTCTAGGTTGATTTTGCGAAACCTAGGCTACCATGTGACTTAGGTTGATTTTCTAGGTTCCCCCAAACCCTAGTTATTATTGCAACTTGAGTTGGTAGATAAATCCGTACTGTTATTGATCCCTTTCATTTTTGTTTGTTTGCCAACCGAGTAGTATCCAGTTGGCAGTTGTAGATGTAAGAGCTGCACAAGAACCCAAATGTGGTTGGCGCACCCGGCTTGGGAAAACTTAGCAGTTCCTGGGTTCTTATGCAATTCTACATGCGTGTGTGTGCAATTTGGAAATGTTTTGTGTGCAACTTGGACATTTTTAATTTTGCCCTAATGTTGTAGTTTGATGGGTAGAGAAATCCATAGAGTTTATCTAAAGTTTTTTACGATCCTTGTGATTTTTGTTTGTTCTTTTTATTCTTTTTGTTAATGTCTGTTTACTTGCAACCGGTACCTAGTTGGTAGTTCCAGCCGTAATAGTTGCTCATAAATGCAAACTATTTTTTTATTTCTACTTGCAAACTGAGTAGTATCCAGTTGAGACAGTTGTAGATGTAAGAGTTGCATAGGAACCCAAATGTGGTTGGCTCTCCCGGCCTGGGAAACAAAGTAGTATCCCGATTTCTTATGCAATTTCTACATGTGTGTGTGTGTGTGTGTGTGTGTGTGTGTGTGTGTGTGTGTGTGTGTGTGTGAAACTTGGACATTTTTTATTCTACCCTAATGTTGTAGTTTACCCAAACCCTATTCACTGTTGCAATATGAGTATTGTCCAGTTGGCAGTGTGCAACTTGTTTTTTTTGCAGTGTTTTTATGTGCGCAACTACATCCCTTTGAGTGTGCAACTAGAAAATGATATGTGCAAATGAGTTTTCCACATGCGTGCAACCTGCTTTTTTCAGGGAGGAAAATGTGAAGAGGGAGATGACGGTGGAAGCGTAGGAGAGGTTTTTTTGGAGCCCAAAGGCTTGAGCAAGCATGATCCAATATATGTGTTTTTTTTTCATTCTATTGATTTTGGTTCTGCTTTTGTCCCATGCAGAGTAATGTACCACAGTATAATCGACGGAACAAGAAAAGAGCTGCTGAGTGGCCCTTCACATTTTCGTTGTTCCTGATGATGGTGAGGAAGTAGAGGTAAGGATTTTAGCACAAGCTTAATAATTTTTTTGTACTTGAAGGCAATGTACGATAACAACTTTGAGTATACGCAAAAAAATAGCAAGTTTATTTGCTGCATCCTCCTTTTTTGTTTCTCTTGATGATTTTTTGTATGTGTCATGCTTTTGTAGTCGGAGGATGATAATCAATTACGTGTTGTAAGCGTGCTAGACAGAAAGCAAAAGCCAACGCCTCTCTTGGAGGCCGCTCCTCCTCTGCACGAGCTGCCGAGGTACCTCAACTTTACCTTTGGTTTTTTATAGTTGCACATTAGGTTGGTACTAGTTGGCATCTCTTCTCTTTGTTATTACACCTGAAAATTATATAGTGGGCAGCAGTTTTTATGGAGTTTTTTTACCGAGCTCATAAAACTTCCTTTGGTAATGGTTTTGTCTGCGTGGCCTTATGTACAATAGTTTTGTACCGTTCATAATTATTAAATACCCTTATCTACTTTGTCGAATGCGAGTCGACGGATGTTCTACCATGAATCGTTTTCCTTTCTTCCTCTCGAAGATAGAAAAAACGATCTAGCTTTCCGCCGCTAGCAACTCCCGCTCCGCTGCCGTTCTCCGACGGCTCCCCTCCATCGACAACCTCGATCGTCGGTGGTGAGGGGGGTCGTCGGATCCACGCGTGTGGTTAGTTTTAGGCCAAAGTAGCTTAGTTTTTAGGTTGTTCATCGTCTTGGCTTCGGCGGCGGTGATGGAGGCGCTGAATAAAATTTCTTCAGATCCTACTCCGATGGGATGACTGGTCCTATCGTTGGGGATGGATTTGGAATCCAGCCTGTTCAAGGAAGGATGGTGTGGCGGCGGTGCTGGACATGTGTCCTCGGACTCCGTCGTTGCGACGACGTCTGCTCCAGCATTGGTGCGGAGCTTGGGAGGTAGTCTAGGAGCGGGTGCATATTGTGGTCTGCATCAACGACATCTAGAAGATGAAACATGTGCTGGCTTCATGGTTGATGGATGGCAGGTGTGGTTTCCTCCTTTGGCGGCTTAGTCGTGGTGGGGTGTCAGATCTGGAGTTCGATGGCGTGTCTGGGTTGTTGCCCCGGTCTGATTCGTTCAACGACAATGGCTTCACTTTTGGGGAGCCACCTTGGAGGTCCGCAAAGCTGTATATCAGCGATGGAGCCGCGTCGAGCTTGGGTGAGAAGGTGATCCGTCATTCTATTCTTCGGTGGCTGTTGTGGTAGTGCCGGAGGCAGGTGATGGACGTTGGTGTCAAACTCAGGGATGTTTTGCTATCTTTTCAGTTTTGTCATGTCGGTCCTTACGTGACTTGTACTTTAATCTTTATCATATGAATGAGACACGTATTATCATGCAGAAAATACTTTGTCAAATGCAAAAGTTTTTCCGCTTTAGTTTGCATTCAGAATAACCAAAGTTTTATTGTTAGATGACTCATGTATTACAGTTGGCACCCATTTAATATTCAGTCGCACAAAAACGTATATGCAGTTGGCATTTTTATTTTTTCTCGTCCCTCCCTTTGAATTTTTTGTCTCAGGAGAGTGAAGTTGGAGGGGGAGCAAATGTAGGAAATATCCCTTAACAACGTTCACAGGATGGAAGGATCAGGGCCTCACCAGGGAGGTTTGTGAAGATGAATATGGATTTGGCACCTGTTCAAAGGACTTTCCTGTATGATAAGATGTTAGGAGGCTTAGTAAACTTAGCCGACACACCGCCTTCAGAGTTGACCAAACTCCTGGTCCAGTCGTACGACCCAGAAATTTTGGTTTACCAGACAGAGGGCCACGTCTGAAATATATTGTTGAAAAGGATGTTGTGAAGAGATTCATTGAGATGTTCGGCCACACCGGTCCACCCAAACACCACATGGTCACCGAATTCTGCAAGACTATGAAAGCAATGAACAGAGCAACTGATTACAAGTTCCTCATCGGGTGGCTTTTGTGCTACTTGTAAACTGCGTTGGGATTTCCCCCGAAGAGGAGGGGCGAAGCAGTACAGTAGAGATAAGTATTTCCCTCAGTGCGAACCAAGGTTATCGAACAAATAGGAGAACCACACAAACTCTCGTCCTCAGCACCTCACACACAAAAGCAAATACTTGCACCCAACGCGGGTAAGAAGGTTGTCAATCCCCTTGAACTCGTTACTCGCAAGGATTAATTCTGATAGTGATAGATAGATAAAAAGAAAAGTAAAGCAAAAGTAAATAAATTGCAGCAAAGTATTTTTTGTTTTAGTAATACGATAAAAGTAGACCCGAGGGCCATAGTTTTCACTAGAGGCTTCTCTTTCAAACACACAGCATACGGTGGGTAAACAAATTATTGTTGGTCAATTGATAGAAAAGTGCATAGTTATGACGTTATTCATGGCAATATTACACATATAGGCATCACGTCTATGATAAGTAGACCGACTCCTGCATGCATCTACTACTATTACTCCACCAATCGACCGCTATCCAAAGATGCATCTATGGTATTAAGTTCATGACAAATAGAATAACGCTTTAAGCAAGTTGACATGATGTAGACAAAGTAATCCCAATCAATATGAATAAACCACGTCATTTTATCCTTAATGGCAACAAGATAACACGTGCCTTGCTACCCCCATCACACCGGGTGAGGACACCGCAAGATTGAACCCATTAGAAAGCACCTCTCCCACTAGAGACAAATTAATCTAGTTGGCCAAACCAAAGGGATAGATCGGAGAGAAATACAAAGCCATCATAATCATGCATAATAAAGTTCAGGAAAGACTCAATTACTTTCAATGAATAATTTGATCATAAAACCACAATTCATCGGATGCCAATGAACACACTACAAAACAAGCTTATATCAGATAGAACTCCAAGAAGATCGAGGAGAACATTCTAGTGGTGATCAAAAGGAGAGAAGAAGCCATCTAGCTAGGTCTATGGTAAACTACTCACGCATCATCGGAAGGCATCAAGAATGATGTACAAGCCCTCAATGGTTGATTCCTCCTCCAACAGAGTACCAAAAAAGGCCTCCAGATGGGATAATGGAAAAACCATAGCTTGCGGCGGCGAAAAAAGTGTTTAGGTGGCTCTCTGGGGCTTTCCCAATATTTGAGAATTTATAGAAGTGGAATTAGATCAGATGGAGCCCCAGGGCACTCCCTATTACCTTGTGGTCTCCTTGCTTCGCATCTAGTCTCCTCCTGAAGCTTCTAGGGTCTGTGATGTCCAGGAAAAAAACATCAAAAAGTTTCGTAGAACTTGGACTCCGTTTGGTACTAATTTTCCAGAAAACTGAAAACAAACAGAAAACAACAACTGACACTAGGCACTGGGTTAATAGGTAAGTTCCAAAAAATGTTATAAAATAGCATAAAATGCATATAAAGTATCCAAGATTGATAATATAATAGCATGAAACAATAAAAAATTATAGATACGTTGGAGATGTATCAGCATCCCCAATCTTAATTCCTACTCATCTTTGAGTAGATAAATGATAAAAACAGAATTTTTGATGTGAAATGCTACCTAACATATGTATCATGTAATCTCTTTACGGTATAATCATTGAGAACTGATGAAGTAACAATATCAACATAATAATAACCATGAATATAAGAAGCATAATCATTACTTTTTCAAAATATACAATCCTTAATGAATGTTAACCCCACTCATTTTATCATGTTAGCATGGCATGACTCTGCCTTCATCGCATAAATATAAATCATGAGCACCTCGGTGTCACACCAGGCAATTGGATCGTACTTATAACGCGCTTCAACATTTTCAACCCCACGCAATACATGAGCGTGAGCCATGGATATAGCACTATAGGTGGAATAGAATGCGGAGATAGAGATCAACAAGGGAAGTCAAAAAAAGGAAGAAAGTCTCGCATCGACGCGGTTAATCAACGAGCTATGGAGATGCCCATCAATGGATATCAATGCGAGGAGTAGGGATTGCCATGCAACAGATGCACTAAGTGGGTGTGCATCCAACTTGCTTGCTCATGAAGACCTCAGGCATTTGAGGAAGCCCATCATCGGAATGTGCAAGCCAAGTTCTATAACGAGAAATTCCCACTAGTATATGAAAGTGATAACTCAGGAGACTCTCTCTATGTGGAAAACATGGTGCTACTCTAAAGCACAAGTGTGGAAAAGGATAGTAACATTGCCCCTTCTCTCTTTTTCTCTCATTTTTTGTTGGGCTCTTTTTGGCCTCCTTTTTTCCGTCCGGAGTCTCATCCCGACTTGTGGGGGAATCATAGTCTCCATCATCCTTTCCTACAATGCTCTAACAATGATGATCATCACACATTTATTTTCTTGCAACTCAATAACTAGAACAATATGACTCTACATGAATGCATCTGGCAGTGTACCAGGATGTGCAATGATCTAGCATAAGATGCATAATAATGATGAACGGTGGTTGAGCCACAAATATCATGTCAGCTCTATGATCATGCAAAGCAATATGACAATGAAAATGTATGTCATGAAAACGAAATGGTGGAAGTTGCATGGCAATATATCTCGAAATGGCTATGAAAATGCCATAATAGGTACGTACGGTGGCTATTTTGAGGAAGATATAAGGAGGCTTATGTGTGACAGAGCGTATCATACCATGGGGTTTGTATGCACTGGCAAAGTTTGCACCAACTCTCGAGGTGAGAAAGGGCAATGCACGGTACCAAAGGGGCTAGCAAATTGCGGAAAGGTAGGAGTGTGTATAATCCATGGACTCACATTAGCCATAAATAACTCACATACTTATTGTGAAAGTCTATTAGCCCTCGAAGCAAAGTATTACTCGCATGCCCCCGTGGAATTGGTTGGTAGGAGTTAACCATCGCGCGCATCCCGATTATAATAGCAATCAAGGATTTCATTACAGACATAAAAATTCTCAAACCACCCACCATGCCATGACCAACAATGAGAAGTTAATAACAAGTTTTAATACCGATATTTCTACTAACCAATGATCATGAACCTATGTCCTTTCATATTACGACATGAATATCATTAAACCATATGTTTCATATTTAGTGATCTACATGAAAGTCTTTATTATATCCCCCTTGAATACCTATCCTTTTTGGACTAGTCTTATAACACGTGCATATTGCCAACTACTATTTATTAGACTCTCAAAGGATCTAAGTGAAGCATGAGAGTGCAATCATTTCTATAAAATATAACCACCACCGTGCTCTAACCTTTATAAGTGAAGCGCTAGAGCAAATGCCTCGCTCAAAAGATATAAGTGAAGCACATAGAGTATTCTAACAAATCATGATAGATGCATGTCCCCTCAAAAGGTGTGTCTAGAAAAAAATGATTGTGGTGATTTAAAATGTAAACAAAGCAAAACTATGGTACAATATGCTCCAAGGAAATCCCATGTCACGTGATGAATAAATATATAGCTCTAAGTAACATACTGATAGATTATATACGAAAGAGGCTGTCAATGTGAAATCCCGCAGACCTCGGGGTAGGGGTGAGGGAGTCCTGGACTAAGGGGTCCTCGGGCATTCGGCCTGTTAGCCATGGGCCGGACTGATGGGCTGTGAAGACACGAAGACCGAAGACTGCACCAGTATCCGGATGGGACACTCCTTGGAGTGGAAGGCAAGCTTGGCGAACAAATATGTAGATTCCCTTCTTTGTAACCGACCTTGTGTAACCCTAGATCCTCCTGGTGTCTATATAAACCAGAGGACTTAGTTCAGAGGGGGGAGATATACTCATTACCATAGTCATACAGGCTAGACTTCTAGGGCTTACCATTACGATCTCATGGTAGATCAACTCTTGTAATGACTTCTAGGGCTTACCATTACGATCTCATGGTAGATCAACTCTTGTAATACTCATATTCATCAAGATCAATCAAGCAGGAAGTAGGGTATTACCTCCATAGAGAGGGCCTGAACTTGGGTAAACTTTGTGTCCCTTGTCTCCTGTTACCATCGACCTTAGACGCACAGTTCGGGACCCCCTACCCGAGATCCGCCTGTTTTTACACCGACATTGGTGCTTTCATTGAGATTTCCACTGTGCCGTCCTCAAGAGGTTTGATGGCCCCTTCAATCATCAACAACGATGCCGCCCAGGGAGAAACAGATCTTCGTGTTCGGCGGCTTCGCACTGTGGGCCAACTCGCTTGGCCACCTAGAGCAGATCGATAGCTACGCCCCTGGCCATCAGGTCAGATTTGGGAGCTTGAACTACGTCGCAGACATCCGTGGAGATTTGATCTTCACCGGATTCGATACCGCGACAACTGCTCCTGGTCACCTTGATGAACATGACCTAAATCTGTCGTCAGACCGCATCCAGGAGATAGCTCCTGTAACAGCTCTGGCCTTAGATTTGGAGCATGCAGCGCCATCCAAGGTTTGGAGGCTCAACCCCACCACGGAGGCCACAGATTCCCCGGCGTTGGAGCCGCACATGGACTTAACCTCACACAATATTTGTGTCACCGGAACTCCGGACTCGTCTCTAGATGTAAGTTCCAAACCATGTGAGTCCACGGATGCCGAACTTGATCGTTTATCGATCTTCGAATTCGGCACCACAGACATCTTCCAGCACTCGCCCTTGGGCGATGTGCTAAACTCATTAAAGAGCCTGTCCTTAGTGGGGGACTCACAGCCGAACTATGTTAAACTCATTAAAGAGCCTGTCCTTAGTGGGGGACTCACAGCCGAACTATGTTTGGTTCGAACTAGGGGCTGATGACGGAGAATCTTGCTTCCCACCCGCCACCCACTTCATAGCCACTGTCGAGGACTTAGCCGACATGCTTGATTACGGCTACGAAGACATCGTCAGTATGGACGACGATGCCGACGAGGAGCAGGGCCAAAACCTGCCATTTACTGGACGCTGGACGACCACTTCTTCGTACGATGTGTACATGGTGGATACACCCAAAGCAAGTAACGACGACGACAAAGAAAATCCAGTTGAGAATAAACCTCCTGAGATACACCCCAAGCACCGGATTCCTCGGCGCCACTCTAAGTCACGTCGTTCCAAAGATAGCAATACTGGCACCGGAGAAAATAATACTCCGAACGATGCTGAAAAAAATGAAGACCCTGTTGATGTAACCTCCGAACAGGAGGAACGGGAAAATGGGCAAGTTATCCCTGATGAACAGGCCATACACGAAGACTTCGAGGACAGTAATTATCTTCCACTCTCCAAGGAAGAGGAGAGCCTGGGCAACGAGGATTTCATCGTGCCTGAGGAACCTCTCGAGCAGGAGCGCTTTAAACGCCGGCTAATAGCCACTGCAAGGAGCACGAAAAAGAAGTACCGGCTTCGAGCGGACCAAGATCTGCTCAATGATAGATGGACCGAAGTCCTGGCCACCGAAGAATACAGCCTTAGTGGCCCAGCCGAAAATTACCCGAAGCGCAGATTGCTACCTCAGTTCGATGACAAGGCGCTGGAGCCCGTACCATCATCGCACAACGCGGTCGACCGACCGCCACGCGGTCAGGATAAAGCGGCAACTCAAGCCGAACACCAGACTGCCCCATCTCGCCGTAAAGGCAAGAATAAAACAGCTCGGGGTTGTACATACGACCTTCGACAGGACTTGGACAGTAGAGCAGGACACACAAGATCGATATACGGATCGCGAGGACGTGCCTCGCCACGTGACGACGGCTACCTATTTGGACGTGACAAACCTAGCCACGCCCGGGCCGAAAACCGCAAATGGACTCCATCGGAGGTACGTCGCAGTGTAGCCCAATATAGAGGCACCGCACACCCTCTTTGCTTCACAGACGAAGTAATGGAGCATGAATTCCCAGACGGGTTCAAACCCATGAATATCAAATCATACGACGGAACAACGGATCCCGCGGAATGGATCAAGGACTTCCTCCTCCATATCCACATGGCCTGCGGAGATGACCTTCATGCCATCAAATACCTACCACTAAAACTCAAAGGACCAGCTCGGTACTGGTTAAACATTCTGCCGGAAAATTCTATTGGCAACCGGGAAGATTTGGAAGACGCCTTTCGCGACAACTTCCAAGGAACATACGTCCGGCCAGCGGATGCCGATGACTTAAGCCACATTGTCCAGCAGCCCGGAGAGTCAGCTAGGAAGGTCTGGACTAGGTTCTTAGTTAAAAAGAACCAAATCGTCGACTGTCCGGATGCGGAAGCCCTTGCGGCCTTCAAACACAGTGTCCGGGATGAATGGCTTGCCCGCCACCTCGGTCAAGAAATACCTAAATCCATGACAGCCCGTACCGCTCTAATGACACGCTTTTGCGCGGGAGAAGACAGCTGGCTCGCTCATAGAAGCAACAACGTCAGCAACCCGGGCACTTCCGAAATCCGAGACGGCAATGGCAAGCCACGACGCAGCAAACACAAAAGTCGCAATGATAATGAAAGATCACGCGACACAGCGGTCAACACCGGATTCAGCAGTCCCAAACCCGGTCAACGGAAAAAGCCATTCAAGGCGAACAGAGACGGACCATCCAATCTAGACAGGATATTGGATCGACCCTGCCAGATTCACGGCCACCCCGATAAACCAGCTAATCATACCAATGTAAGCTTTACGGTCTTCAAGCGGTAAGCAAGCTCAACGCCGAACACAAGGGGAGGAGGCCGCCCGACGATAGGGGCGGCGAAGAGTTTCACCAACCAAATACCGGGGGTCAGAAGCAATTCCCCCCGAAGCAAAAACAATAAACATGGTATATGTGACACACACCCCTAGAGGTGAGCGCATGAAACACTCCCTCCGTACAGGAGATCATACTACGGCTACCTCAGCCGAACTACACAGCGGCCTTATCATGCCGCATACCATGTCGGCCATCATGCCGCCGGTCTCCATTCAACATGACCGATCAATGTCCATATCGGACTAGCAATTTGGCTTCCGCCGTTCGCCTAATATGCCTTCGAAGTGGGTACCGCGCATACATAACTATGCACTTGAAATACCCTGGGCACCGGCGGAAGCACAATACGGGTGTGCCTGCAACCCCCCTACTTTTCTAACTGCCCTTTTTTCCTTTTTATTATCCCCTCCACAGGTAGCTCAAGGGCCGGTCACCCCGAGGACTCTACCAAAGTTCGGATTCGTACAATCATCCAAGGGTTATTCCTGTCAAGGAAACCCTTAACCGAGGACAGGCGGTGCAGACGTGCGACAGGAGGTCCAAAATAACTTTTTGTAGACCGAGCTCTCTATTCCGAGCCTGTAAAGTGCCTTTTTCCTCAGCCTTCAACCCCGGCATGTCAAATAGCCAGGGTTGCGGCTTTATTATCTATATAATAATTGGCATATCACTAAGCTCCCAGTAAACGTAACCAGTGTCCAGTATTGACTTTTTCCTAATCGATCCGAATTTTTGCTCCTGTGGTTGTTTTACACACACACCTCGGCATAACTCGCCAGGGGCTCGGTATGGGAACAAATGAGTTGCCGACAAGTCCGAACAACTTTATAGCGTACTTCAGCGTCGCGAGTTTGGCCTTATATGCATCAGCTCCGAATCATGTCTTGGGTCAATAGTTGGGTTGCCCGGCTCTTGTGCTTGCTACCCTACGTTCCGCTCTATCGGCTAGGGTAGTAAAGGGAGAACTACTGCGATTGTGCTTCCGGTTCATCTGGTCAAGCACCTCAGTAGAGAAAGCCAAAAACTGACTATCATGATGCGGGGAGAGCTGGTCAGCCACTCGACGACTTATCGGAATCTTTAGCGATTCTCTCAGTGTTATACGAAGGATCTATTCCAGATCATCTGTACAACGCATCGTATTAAAAAGAAGCCGCGTACATACCAGGGGCTATATCATAGACCCACCATAAAACTCCTATGGCTAAGTGAAGGTGTTAACGCCCTATAGTCTGATTGCCTGGTTCGCTGCATTGTCACCTCCTTCACGGACCAAGACGTTGGGTCAAGAGTGATCAAATGCTTTTCCGAACACCCCCGTACTTCCTACGAGGGGGCTGAAGCCGAGGACTGGAAAATTCTCAGATTATATAAAAACGGCCGCACAGGAGGAACAAAAAGCTTTCGAGCAAAACATAAAAATAGATTAAATATAAAATTGTCTTTTGCAATTCCCTTACACCTCACTCGAATACTATGTCTTTCGAGCATTGACCCTCTATCAAGCGGGCGGCCTCTAAGACGTCTTCAAAATAATGCAACGGTGCGTGACGGTCCTTGCCCTTGGGTGGACTCTTCGCCGCAACATCGACGGCCTTCATCTTCCCCCAATATGTCTTGACACGGGCAAAGGCCATCCGAGCACCCTCAATGCACGCCGACCGCTTCACAGCGTCGATACGTGGCACCGCATCACCAAGCCGCTGCACCAAGCTGAAGTAGCTATTCAGAACATGCTCAGTCGGCCACAGCCGGATTATGACGTTCTTCATGGCAGCGCCGGATATCCTATGAAGCTCGGCCCATTGGGACATCTGTTCATTCAAGAACAGGGCGCTGACGCGCCAAATTGTGACCTGAAAAGCTTCTCCATTGCATACCCCTCTCGCGCTTAGTAAAACTGTGCCGCATCGGAACTCTTCGGCAAGTCTAAAAACTCATCCGGAGAACTCCACACTTGGTTAAGCGGAGCACAGTTCGGATCACCGAACTTAGTCTGTAGCAAAAAGGGCTTACCGGCCGCAATCTCCCCAGCTTGTCGGATCTCCTCACGGGCTGCTCTGGATTTCGACCGCGCTTCTCTTGCCTCTCGTAAGGCCTTGTCAAGTTCATCCATTTTAGCTTCATTCTCCTTCTCAAGAAATTCACAGCGGCTAGTAGCATTTTTTGGTTCGAGCACCATCGTGGATATTTTCTCCTCGTCTTGGCGCCGAGCAGCTTGTTCGGCCTTTAACTCAGCTGATGCCTTTTCGGCAGCCGCATTACTAAACCGGGCCTGCTCCTTGGCCCGGGCCAGCCCCGTCCGAAGAATCTCAACGGCGGCGGCACCATCTGCAGCCATGCATATCCCAATATGCAACTTTCAGCGTCATGCTTATATTACAAACATGTATGTGAAAGGACTGCTCCGTATACATACCTTGCGACTCGTCAAGACACATATTTATTAACGCAATGTCATCCCCTGCCACATCAAGCTTCCGCTGCAGCTCGGCAATATCCGTAGTCCAGGAAGTTGCTAGGGGAGAAGCAGCCTGCGTTCCACTTAACCAGATTAGTCCTTGAGTGTTTCTTCTTGATCCTCCGTTCGCCTCCCATGGGAAGCCAACCGGAGTCTCAGGGGCTACTACCTATACAGGTGCATTTTGCAAATAAAATATAGTTGAAAATATTACATCACAAACCTCGAAGCCGCTTAGCAGGCTCATGAAGGCTTCATTCAATCCGCTCTTCTCGGACAGAATCTTCTCAACCACCGTACCCATCAAGGTACGTTGTTCCTCCGAGACAAATGCTTTTCGCAGCATATCCCTCAACATATCCAGCGCCGCCGGGTCTCCGGAAGCCGCTGTAGGAGCACGACCATCCTTTGAAGGAACCCGTTCACCCGTCTCCAGAATCATCATTGGCTGAAAACTGGATAGTCTGGGGCCTTCATTGTTGGCCCCCGAATCCCGGACGACCGGAGGTCCACCTTCGGGTACAGCCTCTTTCATTCCCCGCACCGCTTGTTGATCTAGAAAAACCCTCCGAGATGACACTTCGGAGTCGTCCGCCTTATTGGGCGAGGAGGTCGGGGGAGGCATCTCGCTCTCCATCATCTCTGGGAGGAGATCTCCCGAAGAAGAGGATTGCCCAGAAAACTACATGCGAGCTGTAAAAATATACAGGCACGTTACATGTCTCTTCGGTAACAGGAAAGGAGCGGGATGCGATCAAAGCACCGCAGATCACTTACGATTTGGTCCAAGGCTTGTCCTCACGACGGAGCTGTTCAACGGCGTCTCCTTCCAATCCCGAGCCGCCCGACGGTGGCATTTTGCCCCTCTTGGGAGGCCGCCCTCCCAACCTTCGGAGGTGGCCCTTTTCTTCCTGAATGGGGAAGGGATACTTGCTTCTCCTTCGCCTTTGTCTTCGGGCGAAGAAATGTCGATTTCTCCGGACGCGGTATCTAATTTACCTTCGGAACGAAGGTCATCCCGGGTCTTCCCACTTTCCACCTTACCCTCCTCTACCGGCACCTGGTACGATTCCTGTACTAGCATCCTTGTTAACACGGGGTCTGCCGAGTCTTCGGGAAGAGGGGCCAGACACCTAATCTGTTCCGTTTTCTTTATTCAGCCCTGGAAAAAGATGGTTTGCTTAGTGTCTTACCACAAGATACCTGATTAGGGGGTGTTCGGCGGACGGATACTTACCATGGTGTCCGGATGGTTACAGTCAAGGCCGATATCTTCGGTAGTATCTGGCCACTGTCTTCGTTTCCCGAAAAATAATTTCCACATTCCTTCGTGCATAGTACCGAACAAGTGTTGAAGAGTCTGTGGCCCTTCTGGGTTGAACTCCCACATGCGGAGAGCACTTCGTGAACTGATCCCCAGTCCAACCCCTTATTAATCCATGATGCAAGCTGAATTGGGGGGCTAGATCAGAATGCAGGCGCAGCTGCCCACTTGGAACCACGGGGCTCGGTGATATAGAACCACTCCTGCTGCCATAAGTCAGAAGATTCTGTGAAGGATCCTTTTAGCCAAACAACGCTGGTAAGCTTGCTCACTGAGGCTCCACCGCACTCCGCCTGCTCCCCCTCCATTACTTTCGGCTTCACATTGATGGTCTTCAGCCACAAGCCTAAGTGTGGAGGAGTTCGTAGGAAGGCTTCACACGTGACGATAAACGCCGAGATGAGAAGAACAGAGTTCGGGGCGAGATCGTGGAAATCTAGCTCATAATAGAACATGAGCCCCCGGACGAAGGGATTAAGGGAAAACCCTAATCCTCAGAGGAAGTGGGAAACGGACACGACCCTCTCGCCGGATCTAGGGGTGGGGATAATCTGCCCTTCCATGGGAAGCCGATGGAGGATTTCTGTGGTCAGATATCTTGCCGCTCGAAGCTTCGCGATATCCTCCTCTGTGATAGAAGAAGCCACCCGCCGGCCTTGGCAGCTGGATCCAGACATGACTGAGGCTTGCGGCGAGTGAAACCTGGGTGTTGGAACTCGAGGTAGTAAGGGTTGAGGAAGAGGCAAGCGTGGAGAAGAAAGACGGGTATGTACCCCTTTATAAAGGCTGTTAATATCGAACGCCTCCTCCCGGGCCTTAAAGCTTGCCTATTCTCAAGGAGTTGTACCCTAAAGACAGTTGGGTTACCCACGTCCGTGTTGATAAAGAATCCCTTAATAAGGGGACACGATCTCTTCTTGGATAAGACGTGCCAATGACAACCGTGTCTCGGAACGCGGGGCAGCAGGCGAAAAAACGGTTCAAAATAATGACCGGACGGACGTGATGTCATGTTGTAAAAAGTTGCCAGAGGATTGGAGTTATAAATTATTATGCCCTCTGTGGAAGTATATGCTACTTGTGTTGCAGAGCCGAACTCGATCGTCCGAAGACCATTGTGAAGTATTCGGAAAGGGGGGAACCCGCCTTGCAATGCCAAAGACAGATCTGCACGCCGGACTCCTCGTCATTGAAGCCAGGTTCAGGGGCTACTGAGGGAGTCCTGGACTAAGGGGTCCTCGGGCGTCCGACCTGTTAGCCATGGGCCGAACTAATGGGCTGTGAAGACACGAAGACCGAAGACTGCACTCGTGTCCGGATGGGACTCTCCTTGGCGTGGAAGGCAAGCTTGTCGACCAAATATGTAGATTCCCTTCTTTGTAACTGACCTTGTGTAACCCTAGATCCTCTTGGTGTCTATATAAACCAGAGGACTTAGTCCGGAGGGGGGAGATATACTCATTACCATAGTCATACAGGCTAGACTTCTAGGGTTTAGCCATTATGATCTCATGGTAGATCAACTCTTGTAATACTCATATTCATCAAGATCAATCAAGCAGGAAGTAGGGTATTACCTCCATAGAGAGGGCCCGAACCTGGGTAAACATTGTGTCCCCTGTCTCCTGTTACCATCGACCTTAGACGCACAGTTCGGGACCCCTACCCGAGATCCGCCGGTTTTGACACCGACAAGGCGTCCCAAGCTATGGATCTCGGATCGATGGTAACAAGAACAGAGGAGATAATATTTACCCAGGTTTATGCCCTCTTGATGGAGGTAAAACCCTACATCCTACTCTCATTTATATTGATGAAGATGCATCAAGTACAGAGTTGATCTACCTCAAGATCGTGAGTTGTGTTCTACCTCTAGGACTAGGTGAATGTAATTGTGATTCGGTCCCCTCTACGGGCTAAACCCCTTTGCTTATATACACGCTAAATAGGGTATCTAGGGTTACATGGTCGGTATCCTGAGGATCGCATGGAGGCGGCTGGGGATATCTTGGAGTATACATCAAGTCTTCCACAGGTATATATTGATCTCATCCAGGTGTATAGCTTCGGGAGTCTTCCTTAATGATAATGCCAGCCCACTAGCCTAGCCCGAAGACTACGGGCCGATTAGGTTAGTACCCCCTAGTCCAGGATACCGTCAGTAGTCCCTGAACTAGTCTTCTTTGTCGAGGACGACCTCCTTGAATTAAGTAACCTCGGATCTGGAGTCTTTGGCTTAACAGACGAGTTCCACTTTATTAGCAATATGAGATTCCTTCTCTCTAAGAGGTTCTATAGACCACCTCCCCATCGAGCGACATTCCTCGGCCATGGCTCAACCAAGCTCACCCAGCGCCCGAAGTCGCAAGATTACTTAGCCTCGAAGGCCGGCCGTATAGGTGTGAACAATGTTTACTAGCCTAACAACTTTATTGAAGCGACGCTTACCCATGACTGGTAAAGCAGTTACTGCTCACCCACACCTTGGCCCGAGGCAATCTTTTTACTGGCACGTCCCATCAAAGTGGAGATCGTGCCTGTATTATTAGGGATATCATTAAGATTTTGTTTCTCCCCGTACGCATAATGGCATTTTTTACGCCCGGGGGGGGGAGGGTGGCAATTTTAGCGGGCAGCAGGGGGGCTCTTGGCCTTTCACCAGCCTATAAGAGCAAAAAGAACTGCAACAGAAAGAACCACACTCTCATTTCCCCCGCCAGCGGCCTCTTGAGCCCTAGCACTCAGATCCAATCTTGCCCTCCTCCTTCCGCGACGCCTCCCACCTTCCATTCTTAGTAATGGCCGACACCATCAAGGGGCGTTGGGGTGGTTCCATCGTGACAGAGGGCACCATCCTGGAGCTGCGCAGCGTAGGGTACATCCCCATGGAGGTCTCCACCCGTGTGCCCGCTCCCAAACCAGGGAGAGGGTAGTCTTCGTCCCCCACCTTGTCAGAGATTTAGGGTTCCCGCTGCACACCTTCGTGCGTTGGGTAATGTTCTACTATGGGCTCGACTTCCACCACATGGCCCCGAACTCCATCCTCCACCTCCCCTCCTTCATCACTGTCTGCGAGGTCTTTCTCCGCATCGAGCCGCACTTTGGCCTATGGCTGAAGATCTTCGACGTCAAGCTGAAATCTAGCGTCTCCGATCTGGCGGAGTGCGGAGGGGCCATGATCAGCAAGAACCAGATGGTCTACTGGTTCAAGGGCAATTTCATCAAGACTATAAAAAAATGGCAGCACGAGTGGTTTTACATCACTGAGCCGCTCGCCATCGGCCAAGCTGAAGTCCCAGCCTTTTCGGACGGGCCCCCGAAGAAGCTCAAGTCCTGGAAGAAGAAGGGCGTCGTCTGGGGGAACCCAGGGGAGGTGGAAGCACTGATCAAGAAGATCAGATGGTGGTCTGTCGAGAATAGCCTCTAGCTAGTCAACGTAGTGAACATCATGCTCCACTGTCGCATCCTCCCACTCCAACTCTGGGCCACCCCATTGTGGGAACACAAAGCCGAGGATGCTAGGCCCATTCTCCACTTCTTATGCTCCTCCTCGGCCGGCATGTGGACGCGGGTGTTCAAGCCGTCCAAGGATGAATTTCCCTCAGAAGGGAGCCATCTCGGCTTCGAAGCCGGCCACTATGCTCTCGAGGTAATCTTCTAACACATAGTTTCATACTCTGTGATATTGATTTCGGCTAATCAAACAATTTTATGCTTGCAGAAGTGGATCACTAAGGCGCAGCAGACGCTGTGCCCCGCACCAATGCCAGAGGGGGAGAGGACACCCCACCTCACGACCCTCATGGTCGAGGAGCCACATGTGGTGATCCCCAAGGGGTCGGAGCCCTAGAAGGGCAGGGCTAGTCTCCGGATCCAGGATACCTCGGCCACCCGATCCGAGGACGCCCACGCCTCCTCCACCCACGATGATGATGTGGAGGAGGAAAAGGGGGATAAGAACCCTTCCCTCAAGGGGAAGAGAGTGACATCCGAGGACGCTGAGGCCGAGGTATGGCCACAAGGCCTATAGAGGCCATGCAAGGCCTCCGCCGAGCCTGCCGGCAAGCCGGCGCTGCCGGGGAAGTTTACCTTCGTCGATAATTTGGACGACGACGACGCTGCCCTCGCGGCGGGGAGGAAGAAGCCCGCACCTCAGAGGTATGTCGTAGTTACTTCGTCCAGCTTTGAGTAACTTTTTCATCAAGATATAATTTACATAAGTATTTTTATTCAGTCCGCCGAAGGTACGCCTTAGCGGCGACTCCTCAAACGGGCTTCCACCCCCCAGTGGGACGCTCGACCCCGCCATTCCCCCTCCAGCTCAAGAGGGGTTGGGGGAATCAACGTCTATTTCGGCCCCTCTTGTCAACACGACGGAGGCAAGAGGGTCGGTCGTCATAGCCGAGGTTGAAATCTCGGTCCAACAGGACCAAGGGGACGAAGTCCCCGAGGTCGTTCAAGAAGGGTTGAGCCAGACATCGGCCCAGCCGAAGTCGCCTCCGGTGCCAACACCATAGCCGGAGACCGTTGTGCCCAGCACTTCGGTGCTGGGCTCTGAGGTTCTGCCGCCTTGATGCGGCTTGAAACTGCGTCGGTATTTCCCCAGAGAGGAAGGGATGATGCAATACAGCTACGGTAGGTATTTCCCCCAGTTATGAAACCAAGGTTATCAATCCAGTAGGAGAACCAAGCAACACTATGTAAATGGTACCTGCACACAAAAAACAAATACTTGCAACCCGACGCGTAAGAGTCGTCAATCCCTCCACGGCAAAAAGGCAGATTAAATTGTATGAGATTGGATAAATAGATCTAGCAAGAACACAAAATAAAACAAGTAAATAAAAAGTGCAGCAAGGTATTTTTGGGTTTTTGTAAATATAGATATGAAAACAATATGATAAAAGATAGACGGTTGTTTTGAATTTGTTTCGCCGACTCCCCTAGGGTTTCTGTAATATTTGGGTATTTATAGAGTTGATAGGCGGTGGAGGAGACCCCCATGGGCCCCACAACCCATCAGGGTGCTCCAGGGGCCTCGAGCGCGCCCTGGTGTCTTGTGGGCCCCACGGGCCTCCCCTCTGGTGCTTCCTTGGCTCCCAAGTTGTCTTCTAGTCCAAAAAAATCTCCAAAAAGTTTCACCGAGTTTGGACTCCGTTTGGTACTGATATTCTGCGAAGTAAAAATCAAGAAAAAATAGCAATTGGCACTGGGCACTATGTCAATAGGTTAGTCCCAAAAAATGATATAAAGATGCTATAAAATGATTGTAAAACACCCAAGAACGATAATATAACAGGATGGAACGATAAAAAAATATAGTTACATTGGAGACGTATAAGCATCCCCAAGCTTAATTCCTGCTCGTCCTCGAGTAGGTAAATGATAAAAACAGAATTTTTGATGTGGAATGCTTCCTAACATGTTCATCACATATTCTTTTCTTTTGTAGCATGGACATTTGGACTTTTAGATGGTTCGAAGCAACAGTCTATATTTGACATGAAGACTTCAATACTCAAACATATCAACAAGCAACCACGTCTTTCGAAGTATCAACGCTAAAGAAAGCTATCCCTGGCCCGTCATGCTCAATCATTGATCCATTTACGAAACACACTCGAATATTAGCTACATTCAATGCACACGTATGATCATAGTGCTCCCTAGTTGGTGCTTTATAAGTGAAGATGGAGACTCAAATAAAAATAAAAATTGCATAAAGTAAATAGATATGCCCTTCGCAGAGGGAAGCAGAGATTTGTAGAGGTGCCAGAGCTCAAAGCTTAAATTGAGAGATAAAATATTTTGAGAGGCATGCTTTTCCTGTCAACGAAAACGACCGAGTAGTTCCCAATACTTTCCATGCTACATATATCATAGGCGGTTCCCAAACATAAAATAAAGTTCATTCCTTTTTCCACCATTCTTTCACAATCCATGGCTAGCCGTATCCACGGGTGCCTTCCATACCAACACTTTCTAAGGAATTTATTGATACGTCTCCAACGTATCTATAATTTTTGATTGCTCCATGCTATATTATCTACTGTTTTGGGCAATATTGGGCTTTATTATCCACTTTTATATTATTTTTGGGACTAACCTATTAACCGAAGGCCCAGCCCAGAATTGCTGTTTTTTGCCTATTTCAGTGTTTCGAAGAAACGGAATATCAAACGGAGTCCAAACGGAATGAAACCTTCGGGAACGTGATTTTCTCACCGAATGTGATCGAGGAGACTTGGACCCTACTCCAAGGAACAAAAGAGGCGGTCACGAGGGTGGGGGGTGCGCCCCCCCCTAGGGCGTGCCTCCCTGCCTCGTGGGGCCCCCGTAGCTCCACCGATGTACCCCCTGCACCCATATATACCTACGTATCGTAAAACTTCCAGAACAGAAGATAGATCAGGAGTTCCGCCGCCACAAGCCTCTGTAGCCACCAAAAACCAATCGGGACCCTGTTCCGGCACCCCTACGGAGGGATCCCTCACCGGTGGCCATCTTCATCATCCCGACGCTCTCCATGACAAGGAGGGAGTAGTTCACCCTCGAAATTTGAGGGTATGTAAAAGTAGCTATGTGTTTGATCTCTCTCTCTCTCTCTCTCTCTCTCGTGTTCTTGATTTGACACGATCTTGATGTATCGCGAGCTTTGTTATTATAGTTGGATCTTATGTTTCTTCTCCCCCTCTTCTCTCTTGTAATGGATTGAGTTTTCCCCTTGAAGTAATCTTATCGGATTGAGTCTTTAAAGATTTGAGAACACTTGATGTATGTCTTTCCGTGCGTATCTGTGGTGACAATGGGATATCACGTGATTCACTTGATGTATGTTTTGGTGATCAACATGCGGGTTCAGCCCATGAACCTATGCATAGGGGTTGGCACACGTTTTCGTCATGATTCTTCGATAGAAACTTTGGGGCACTCTTTGAGGCTCCATGTGTTGGTTGAATAGATGAATCTGAGATTGTGTGATGCATATCGTATAATCATACCCACTGATACTTGAGGTGACATTGGAGTATCTAGGTGACATTAGGGTTTTGGTTGATTTGTGTTTTAAGGTGTTATTCTAGTACGAACTCTAGGGCTGTTTGTGACACTTATATGAATAGCCCAACGGATTGATTGGAAAGAATAACTTTGAGGTGGTTTCGTACCCTACCATAATCTCTTCATTTGTTCTCCGCTATTAGTGACTTTGGAGTGACTCTTTGTTGCATGTTGAGGGATAGTTATATGATCCAACTATGTTATTATTGTTGAGAGAACTTGCACTAGTGAAAGTATGAACCCTAGGCCTTGTTTCCTATCATTTGCAATACCGTTTACGCTCACGTTTATCACTTGTTACCTTGCTGTTTTTATTATTTCAGATTACAAAAACCTTTATCTACTATCCATATTGCACTTGTATCACCATCTCTTGGCGAACTAGTGCACATATACAATTTACCATTGTATTGGGTGTGTTGGGGACACAAGAGACTCTTTGTTATTTGGTTGCAGGGTTGCTTGAGAGAGACCATCTTCATCCTACGCCTCCTACGGATTGATAAACCTTAGGTCATCCACTTGAGGGAAATTTGCTACTGTTCTACAAACCTGTGCACTTGCAGGCCCAACAACGTCTACAAGAAGAAGGCTGTGTAGTAGACATCATTTATTATTTGACAACATAAAGTAAATTTCTTTTTCATTTCTGGACTGGGCATCCATATTACCGCCGTACTCTCGTGCAATGACAAGTGAATAAACACTCATCTTGAGAATAACACATCTAGCATGGAAAAATATTGGCCACCCCTTGCCGCTTCATGAGCGGTACGGGCACACGAAAAGGAAATTCATTTTGAAAATTAGAGTTGGAACATACAAATTTACTTAGAATGACACGGAAATACCGCATACAGTAGGTATGGTGGACTCATATGGCATAACTGGTTTAAGGATTTTGGAGGCACAAGTAGTATTCCCACTTATTGCAAATGGAGGCTAGCAAATAGATTGAGAAGCAACCAACCAAGAAACGTAAATTCTCATAAAGAGCATTAAGCATAACTAACACCGAATAATGCACCACAAGTAGGATGTAATTTAATTTCATAACTATTGACTTTCGTGCTTGCATAGGGAATCACAAACCTTAACACCAATTTTCTTACTAAAGCATAATTACGTACCAACATGACTCACATATTACTATCATCACATCTCAAAACTATTACAAAGAATCAAGTTTATTTTGTCCAATGATCTTCATGAAAGTTTTTATTATATCCCTCTTGAGTATCTATCACTTTGGAACTAATTTCATATGTTGCAATTGCATTTGACAAGCTCAAACAAATTTAAGTGAGGAACATGAGCATAAAAAATTTCACCTCTCAAAATAATATAAGTGAATCATGAGAGAATTTCTTCAAATTTTTTACTAACTCTCAAATAAATCTAAATGAATCATGAGAGTATTTCTTCAAAAAAATTAAAGCACACCGTGCTAAAAAAGATATAAGTGAAGCACTAGAGCAATTCAATAGCTCAATTTTTTTAAGTGAAGCACACAGAGCAATTCTAAGGAATCATAGCATCATTTTGGGTCTCTCGAATATGTGTGTCCAGAAGGATAACTGTGAAAAACTAAAAAGAAAAACAAGCAAAGACTCATATAATACAAGACGCTCCAAGCAAAACTCATGATATGTGACGAATAAAAATATAGCTCCAAGTAAAATTACCGATGGTTGTTAGAAGAAAGAGGGGATGCCTTCCAGGGCATCCCCCAAGCTTAGTTGCTTGATTCTCCTTGAATGTTAACTTGGGGTGCCATGGGCATCCCCAAGCTTAGGCTCTTTTCACTCCTTATTCCTTCATCCATCGTGATCTCACCCAAAACTTGAAAACTTCAATCACATAAAACTTAACAAAACTTTCATGAGATCCGTTAGTATAATAAAGCAAATCACCACTCTAAGTACTGTTGCAAACCCATTCATATTTTATTATTGCATTATACCTACTGTATTCCAACTTTGCCATGGCTTATACCCCCCGATTCAATCCCTAGATTCATCAAAATAAGCACACAATGCAACAAAAAACAGAATCTGTGAAAAACAGAACAGTCTGTAGTAATCTGGACTTGGTCCATAATTCTGGAAGTCCAAAAATTCTGAAAAACTAGGAAAACATAGGCAATTTGTATATCAATCTTGTCTAAAAAATTCAAAATTTTATCACACTTCAGTAATTTTAACAATTCTGCTACTGGGCACAAAAGTTGATGTTTCTCAACAAGATCAAGTCAACTATCACCCAACATGATCCCAAAGGCTTTACCTAAAACATAAAAACACAATCATAATAGCAGCATAATTGTGTGAAAATTCAAGAATAGAAAGAGAACGATAAAAATAAATTTTATTCATTTTGCCTCCCAACTAGCGCTATTGTCTTATGCTCCTAGCTAGGCATAATGCATAGATTCAAGTGTTGTCATCTTTATTTTTTGCCACCTTAGTGAGAGCTTTCTCAAACCTAGGAGGTTCTTTACACTTTTCAATATTCTCGGGAAAGGAGACCATCTTGAGATCTAAGATATCCAACCGCTTATTACAAAGAACAATCAAAGTATTCATGCGATTGATATTTCCGCTAATATGTTTGAGGGGTTCATTATGTTTTTGCAACTCAACCATTTTTTTTGTAGATCCCCCAATTTGTCTAATATTTGAATCCCTTCTCGTGTAAAATTAAACCCTTTTTTTGGGGTGGAACTCCCAATATTCGCTCTAGTGTTTCATAGGAAGCGTTAGCATCAAGCTCAATAAAATTCTCTTTTGTGGCAAAATCCAAGAGTTGCCGATGATGCAAAACTAGACCTATATAAAAAATACAAAGAAAACTCTTTGCATCCCCCTTTAGATTACAAATGCGGTAGGGTTCCATTAAAATATACCAAGCATCTTTCAAATTTTCTCCTTGTTTCTGCTTGAAGTGTAGAACTTCAAAATCTGTTGACAAAGGAGGGGTAGTCATGCTAGTCATACCAAAGAGGTAGCCAAACAAGAGATCTGACGAGAAAAGGCGAACGAAAAAGGAGGCGAATAAAATGATCAAATTTTTGTGAAGTGGGGGAGATGAAAACGAGAGGCAAATGGCAAATAATGTAAATTGAAAGGGGATGGAATTTTTGATTAGGAGTGTGATAGATGTTGATGATGTCTCCCCGTCAACGGCGCCAGAAATTCCTTTTGATGCGGCTTGAAACTGCGTTGATATTTCCCCAAAGAGGAAGGGATGATGTCGTACAACTACAGTAGGTATTTCCCTCAGTTATGAAACCAAGGTTATCAATCCAGTAGGAGAACTAAGCAACACTATGTAAACGGTACCTGCACACAAAGAACAAATACTTGCAACCCGACACATAAGAGGGGTTGTTAATCCCTCCACGGTAAAAAGATAGGTTAAATTGTATGAGATTGGGTAAATAGATCTAGCAAGAACAGAAAATAAAACAACTAAATAAAAAGTGCAGCAAGGTATTTTTGGGTTTTTGGAAATACAAGATCTGAAAGAATATGATAAAAGATAGACCCGGGGGAAGTATATTTCACTAGTGGCTAATCTCGAGAAAATAACATATGGTGGGTAAACAAATTACTGTTGTGCAATTGATAGAAGATCAAATAATTATGACGATATCCAAGGTCATGGATGTAGGCATCACGTCCAAGATTAGTAGACTGAAACGATTCTACATCTACTACTATTACTCCACACATCGACCGCTATCCCACATGCATCTAGTGTATTAAGTTCATGGAGAAACAGAGTAATGCAATAAGAACAATGACATGATGTAGACAAGATCTATTCATGTAGGAATAGACCCCATCTTTTTATCCTTAATAGCAATTATACATACGTGCTTCGTTACCCCTTCTGTCACTTGGTGAGGACACCGCAAGATCGAACACATCACAAAGCACCTCTTCCCATTGCAAGAAAAATCTATCTAGTCGGCCTAACTAAACCAAATAATCGGAGAAGAAATACGAGCTATATATAATCATGCATATAAGGGATCAAAGAAAACTCAAATAATATTCATGGATATAGATCTGATCATAAACTCGAACTTCATCGGATCCCAACAAACACACCGCAAAAAGTCATTACATCAAATAGATCTCCAAGAACAATGAGGAGAACATTGTATTGAGAATCAAAAAGAGAGAAGAGTCCATCTAGCTACTGCCTACAAACCTGTAGGTCTATGGTGAGCTACTCACGCATCATGGGAGGAGCACCAATGAGGATGGTGAACCCTTCCGTGATCGTGTTCCCCTCCGGTGGAATGCCGGAATAGGGCTCTAGATTGGATCTCGTGGTTCTGGAACTTGAGAGCAGCTGTAATTGTGTTTCGTTGACTCCCCTAGGGTTTCTGTAATATTTGGGTAGTTATAGAGTTGATAGGCGGTGGATGAGACCCCCATGGTCCCCACAACCCATCAGGGTGCGCCAGGGGCATCGAGCGCGCCCTGGTGTCTTGTGGGACCCACGAGTCTTCCATCTGGTGCTTCCTTTGTTCCCAAGTTGTCTTCTGGTCCAAAATAAATCTCCAAAAAGTTTCGTTGTGTTTGGACTCCATTTGGTATTGATATTCTGCGAAGTAAAAAATAAGCAAAAAACAACAACTAGCACTAGGCACTATGTCAATAGGTTAACCCAAAAAAGTGATATAAAGTTGCTATAAAATGATTGTAAAATATTCAAGAATGATAACATAACATCATGGAACAATAAAAAATTATAGATATGTTGGAGACGTATCATGCCTCCGTCTCCTGCCCCAAGGGAGGCTACTATGGGGTGGACCAAAGAGATGGATGCAGCCTTAACGGGCTCCTCCCTTAAGGAAGAGCACTGTGCGTTAATCGACGTGGTGCTGCAGGGTTTCCGATATGTTGAGGCTGGAATGCGTGAGGTCTTCAAGGGCCTCGTCATGTGCTTCGAGGTATTCTTCTATACCTTTCTTTAGGAATGACCTCCATGCTAAGATTTATGTATACCTGTCCAAGGATATTTTTGCTTATATTGCGGCACATTACTTAGACAGTGTAGCCAGTGAGTAGTCCCCGAGCCGAAGGCTAGTTTTGAAAACCCGGCTTTGGGATCGAAGCAATATACTACAGGCTTGCAAATGAGTATCCCCCAAGGCTGTGGCTTGTGTATTCAAAATTTTGATGCCTGGTGCAGGGGCTAATCTTAAAGTGCTTGTTCGCAGGTTTCTACCTCGGCTCCGAGCTCCGCCTCCGAGGAGATCGCGAAGATGAACCGGAAGCTCGAGAGGTCCGAGAAGGACCTCGATCTGATGAACAAAAAGATCGAGCAATCTCAGGGTAAAATCAGAACGTTGTCAATTGCACTCTATGTGAGAATAGCTTAGTGCAAGAGAAGCTAATGTCGAGCTGTTCTAATGACAACGATTTTGTCCGAGCTTGAGGGGCTCAAGGCCGAGCTTGAGAAAGCTTGGCAGGAGGCCCTGCAACAGAAGGTTGTGGCTGCCAAGGCAGAGAAGGGCCTAGCCGCCGAAAAGGTGGCTAGAGGCAAGGACCAGGCGCGGGTCCTGGAGGTGGAGGAGACCCTGAAGGGCGTCTACGAGGCACATGATGCCCTTCCGGCCAAGGAGGAGAAAGCGAGCGAGGAGCTCAAAAAGGTCCGTCTTGTGCACTCCGAGCTCGAGAACAAAACCTGGGCCGACCACGAGGTGCTCCAGCAAGTGGAGAAAATTTATGCGGGTAAGCCATATTTACTTCAATGTGTGTTTGGCAGCAAAGGGTTCGTCGAGCTCACCCATCTTTGGCGCTCCATAGTGGTCTTCGAGGATCTCCCAAGAGTGCAATGGACGCCGCCCACCACTTCACCGAGATGGAGGCCCACGAGGTGGAGAAGGCGTTCTGGAAACAATTCCAGGCGTCGTCACGTCTGGAGCTGCTAAATCATAGGATGAAGTAGCTGGTGGAGGTTCTCCGCATCACGAGGCCGGCGCTCCAAGACCTCTGCATCAACCTGTGGCCTATAGAGGCGCTGCCTACCAACTTCTTCGGTCTAGTAGCTCGGCTGTGGGATGCTGTACCTCAGATAGCCCTCTAGAAGCGGTCTGCATGTATGGAAGGGGCTCAATGGGCATACACCTGTGTGAAGACACATTTCTGATGCGTTGAAGCAGAGGTTGTTGTTGCGGGACCCCCCGAAGGGAAGGTTCGGACCGCGGAGCAGTTCTTCGCCGAGGTAGCAGAAGTGGCCCGGATGACCAGGCCATGTGTCCCAAGGACACTTTGTATTTTTAGATGCTACTTTGGAATGCCGAAGTGTGTGGGATGTACAAAACCTATCCTTTTGTTTTAACGAATGTGGCTCTAGATTCCGTCATATTGTTTCTGTTTTTTATTGAATATGTCTCCCGTTTGACCGTTTTGAACTAAAAGTGGCCAGTCGTCGGCATTTACCCCAATATACATCATACAGAGGGTGTTCCTTTAGGCAGTCATGACCCTTAGCCGATGTCTCGGTGCCGGGAGGCGGTCTATGCACATAGGAACTAGACAATCAGACTATTACGACTTTATAACCTTCACCTAGTCGTAGGAGCTTGACTGTGGGGGCTGATGACGAGTCCCCAAGTGTGTGAAGTGGTCGGCGTGGGTAGCCGAGGTCTATGCAACTAATCACTTCGACCAGTGTGAGAAAGAGGCCCTTCGTTTAACATGGGTGAGCGCTAAGGACACATCGCTCTAATGTAGTCTTCAGATGGCCGACTAGTTTACGCTTACAAAATAGTTAGTTTTCAGCTTTCTCCACTAAGGTGCTCTGCCATGCGAGCTGGCGGCGCTATAACAGTGGTTCTCCCATTACGCCCTTAGCCAAATTGATCAGAAACATAAGGGGTATACATAGGAGCTGGGCAACCCAACTATTGACCAAAATCTAGGTTCGAAACTGATTCATATAATGCAAACATCCGAGACGCCAAGTAGTCCAGACTTGTAGTTTGGGGCGAGCTGTTGAAAGCGAGTCCCTTTATGTCATAAATTATTATTTTTGGCTCAATGGCAGTAATTATAAGGAAATGCGAAAAACCTTGATGGGCTCAATTTCTTTTTTTCATATGGTTAAGCCGTACATGCCCAAGCTTGGACAAAAAGAACTTCGGAAAGATACAGTGTGTGGAATGTAAATAAAAAATGAGGAGTAAACTAAAACAGGGCAGACTTGACGTCGGGTTTATTTGGCCCGAGCCACTTCCTGCCGCACGTCTGCGTATCCATGTTGTTGACCAGCATATCTTCGATTATGGCGACGTTGGTATAGGCTGACTACAACCTCAGACGTTGAAAGCGCATGTTATCTCCCAAAGGGTGGGGGTGAATGGGAGATTTTTAGGAATTCATCAAACTCTAAAGAATATGATGAACATTTGAGTGAAGAAAATAGGAACGCAAGGGAAACTAAGTCATCACAGAATCAGAGTACATGCAATCAGGACACATAGGAGTGAAGAACATGCAATCATACAATCATACACGCATGAAGAATATGAACTGAGGAAATGAAAGATAGCGTGATGAAATACTTCAATTCAAATTGGTTAGAGCATAGATCACAAATTCTTTAGTAGCGGAATAACGTAAGAGAGGGTTGAGGAACTTGTAACCGGGTTGGCTCGGTGAAGACAATGCAATTTGCTAGACCAGTTCCAGTTGCTGTATCAACTGTACATCTGGTTGAGGTGGCTGAGTCACAACTCAAAGGACACACAGTCCTCACCGTATTCCTCCTGAGCTAAGGCCCCAGACTTTTCCCAATCACTCGTGGTAAGTCTTCAAGGTAGACTTCCAAAATCTTCATAGACTTGTCGGCACACCACAATTACTCTTGGTGTACTCAGAACTTGACTCCTAACCGTCTGAAAAAATGATAGTCTTCAAAGATAACAGGCGTTGGATCACACAGATCAATCTCTTCAGTGATGCTCAATCACTTTGGCTCTGGGTTTTTCCTCACTTAGGATTCTCTCAAAGTCGTCAGAGGATGGGTTGCTCTCAAATGACAAGTGTCAAGTTCTCTCAGAGCAGCCAACCATCAAGTGGTTGGGGGGGGGGCTATTTATAGCTAGGGGAAGCCCAACATGAATTGTCATATGCCCTTCTCTAATTCGACCGTTTTTAGGATAAGGATCCACTCGACAGCTGGCACGTGGCTCAGCAACGGTCAAAATTTGAACTCTCAAATTCGTCGGGGAACTCAATTTCCTCACTTTTAGGCATATCGCACTGGCGAACTCCTAACTCCTCAGTGTGAGCAAATTTGTCAGCGGCCAGACGAACTTCATCACTATGGCTAGCAAATGCGTCAGTTGTACTAGAGATTTCCAAAGGCTTCACTCAAAGCAGCTTTTGTGTATGGGTTTGAGTAAGTTTGAGCATCACTTTGGAAATGTGAAATATGTTTCACCTAGGCCCCCTTTAACAATACGGTTTTTCCTATGACTCAAAGAATAAGAATAAGAAACTATGGAAACAAACTATTCAAGCTTCAAAGTCTTCACATCAATTTCTTCAAGGCCGTACCAATCTCATCACCAAATTCTTCATTTGAAGAAATCCATTTTTAGGGGTCGTCTTCCATGTGTTAAACCAAATCTTCTAGGACTGTGCCTCCTGTGTATATTCACAAACACATGAAATCCTCAACCTATTTGTCTTCAATACTCCAAAACCAGTAAGGGGGCACTTGATGCACTTACAATCTCCCCCCTTTTAGTGCTTGATGACAAATTGGTTAGGCTTTCAACGGGAGTAAAAAAAATTTGAAGTGTAATTATAGAGTTTGAAGAAATTGGTTACAAGATATTGAGGAACTCCCCCTAAAGATGTGCATATGAGGAATTTGCTCTGGATTGCAAATGCACATGGCAGGTTGAAATTGTGGAGATCTCCCCCTGTATGTTGGAATCCAATCATGCATGATCATAAGATATTTGAAGAATATGAATGCATGATGAAAATTGGTGTCTGACAAAATTGTGCATGCATGAGAAGATATATGTAAGATCGAAGCATGCACGTCAAATGAAACAAAAGAGTCAGACGGCTAACAGTTATTAAGTTACAACTCATCAAAGAGCACATCCAAGAAAGTTCAAGAGTTGCAACTTAAGCAAAAACAACCCATATATCAACCCGCTTGAATACTAACTCAGACTTCTCCCCCTTTGTCATCAAATGACCAAAAGGTGAGGAATCCGAGGACTAACGCCCTTGAAAAAAACATCACGGAGAGGTCGAAGGAGCGCCAACATTTTTGGGGTCGCGCAGTGTAGAAGGACCAGCAGGAGTGTCTTCAACAACTTCAGTTTCATCAGTGGGGAGTGATGAAGATCCTGAGCTCGGCATAAGAGGAGGAACTTGAGTTTTCTTTAACTTCTTCCTTGGTGGTTCAGCCCAGTAAAAGTTCATTGTAGTGAGTGTCTTCACTCATCCAGTCCAGAGCCCAAGGTGCAGTTGTCAGCATTACCTGAGAAGTGTACAGTTGCATAGAATTGAAGAATGAGTTCTTCATTCCAGTCACAGATGTCAGTGCAAAAGTTGAGTAAACCGGCATCATGAAGAACAACTAGAACTGCCCGGAAGTAGGGAATAGACTCCATATCCACGTGAGGAATATGGCGATGCGGGAATACTTTGTTCTTGTCAAATAGCAGTGAGGCATAGTGGTTCATCTTTGTTCTTCTCCGGAACCTCAAATGCCTGAGTTTGGCAGAGTCATAACATGACTCACCAATGAAGAAATTCTTCTCTTCGAAGAATTTGGCACTATCAAACTTTGACCGTTTGAGGCCTATGCCAATCTTGGGCATCATGGGGACAAATTGAAGATTCTGCCTCTTAGTTCGCACATCAAATACTGGTCGTGGAGACCCAGTTGAATCATTCGGATAAGTGCTAGCAAGTGATTTTGCAACTTCCTCAGCTGTGGCTGTTGGAACTGTATTTGTGTCAGCTAAGGGAATTGAATCTTCACGTGGAGGATATGAACTCATGACATCAACATCGGGGTCATCATGAGCGGTTTAAATCAACCGTTCTTTGGAATATCTTGAGGAATACTTGAGCAATGGGTGTTGTTCTTACTGAGCCTGTATGTATTTCTTTAGTCTTGTGGCGGGAGGCTCTCGAGTGAGGGGAGTGGTGAGGGGCGAATTTGGGTGAGCTACTTCCCAAAATTCATCATGGATTGGAGGAGTTGTCTCGCCATCAATATCCACTTCCTCTTCATTTGCTTCACCCATTGGATCTTGTAGAGAAGTTTTTACAGTTTCATGAGGCATTGATACATCAGCATCAACCTCAATTTCTCCATCCATTTGCTCTATGGTAGTAGCAGAATGGGTATCTTCTTTATCACCAGCTTGAGGAATTTGATATTCCACCCCATAGGGAACCATTTAAAGATCTTCCGAGTAGGGGGCGCTAATGAGATCGGAATGGCATCAATTGGGATGACAATCAAAGACAACGATGCCATCCTCAATTTCTTCACAGATTCAGGCGCAGGTGGAGCTGACGCCTTTCTCTTCTTTGCTTCTCTCTCAGCAGCCTTGGTCTTATTCACTTCTGATGCAAAAGGAAGGGTAATGAGCTTCAAAGATGAAGTCGATGTTGGAGCTTCTGCTGAGGAACTGGTTGGGGCATTTTCATCAGGTGTGACTGATGCAGTCACTTCAGGCATGACACTTGCATTCACCTTGGGAATTTCTTCAGACACAACATCATTAGTTACCCTTTCAGTTTCTTCAGGCGCAAATTCTTCAGTTGCCCTGGCATTCACTTGAGGAGATGGAGGCATAGTCTCACTGGCTTGTGGTTCAGTGGTTAGAGCCGAGGAACTAGATGGTGGTGTCATGCCAAACTTGCCTACTTCTCTCTTGTTGTGGTCTTCAACCACCTTGGTTGAGGCAGTGATGAATAGTTCTTTCACACCACAACAATGATTGGCATGTCTTTCATACTCTTCGGACAACTGATGAATTTCATAGTGCAATTGTAGAAGCTGATGAGGGGTTATAGACATCATCTTTTTCCTCAGTTCCCTCTCCTTCTGGATTTGCTGTTTCTTCACCACCTTGGCCTCTGCAATCTTGTGCTTCTTATTCAAGATGAATGAGGAAATCATGTGAATTGGGCCAGGAGGCAGATTCAAATCATCAAGAGGCTTTTCTGGGTTGGTGCACCAGATTTCAATGAAGTCTAGGAGCTGCTTAGGATCCAACAACATAGGAATCGAAGAGTTATTGGCAATTGTAGCTTGCTCTTGCTTCCTTCTGAGGAACTCAACTATTTCATCCTCATCTGCCAGCTCATGTTCGTCAACCTGAGGCACTATGGCCTTGCTCTTGGGACTTGGCCTAGTTCCACGACTAATGTTTGCTTTTTTTGATTCAACTTGGGCTTTAGGTAGTTGGTTGCCCATTAGCCGAGGCACTTGATGTAGCAATTATGGCTATTTGAAAGCCCTCGGTGCACTGGCAAGATGTGAGCACAACCGATGTTGAATCTCGAGCTGCAGCCATTGATAAACTTGAAGCAGGAGGAGGCACTGAAGATTTTGAAATCTTGGGAGCTGCTGCCTTTGAAGCTTTAGGATTTGCCACCGAGGGCATTCAATCAGATGGCTTGGGCTTGTGTGCTGCCTTCTTTGGAGTGCTTGCGCTGCCACTGCCACTTACACCAGCTTCACTTGAAGCTTTTGCAGCCTGGTTGAATTCTTCAACAACCCTTTTAGCTTGTTTTGCCAACTTGGCCTGACACTTATCCCATTCCTTGGGGAATTCTTCACCTGTTCTGATACTTGAGGGATCAGCTTTTTGTCCAGGAGCAAGTGGTTGCCTATTGCACGATTGCGTAACAGCAAAGTCCTTCATGTATTTGGCGGTGATGTATCCGTAGTCTCTCCATTCATACATCCAGTACCGTGTTGATCTTTTGTAGACGCGTTTTGCGCTGCTCTTTACTTTCCTTGCCATGAGTAGCTTCATCTGGTGTATAGTATCATGAGTAAATATCCTCAGGGATCTCAAAAGCAGTGTGTTCCTCTTTCCTTTCGCCACCCTTCTGTGGCCTCTTTCCTTCAGCCATTTTCTTCAACTGTGGTTTTTGCACTCGAGAGGACTCTAAAGATGTTTGAATGTTTTCCTCAAGCTGTGCTGCAAATGTATTAATTTGATGAGAACCTAGAGATTCGTCGGCGGACATTGTACCTATGAATAGAGTATAATTGCAAGGAAATAGGGAAGAGTGACATGCGTTCTCAGCGATTTTCAAAATAAACAGTTGAGGAAATCGACCCTTATCGTCTTGAAGAATTTCATCAAGTGTTCTTGACTAAGGTTGCAGAGTTGTACAAATTGAATCAATTTGCACAATTTAGGAATCTAGATGTTAAGCATAACATTGATGAAACACACAAGAATGGCCAAAAGGAAGTGCTGAAGAATTGAAAGAGTGGTAAAAACAACACTCGAAGATTTTTTAGTAGAGTGAAGATCAAAGTGGGGCAGTAAATAAGCACTTAATTACCTAGTGATGAACTCGATGAACTGGACGACGAGGCGATGGAAAACGTCACTTGGCGACGAAAGATTTCTACGGCGGCGGAGGTGAAGAAATCCCCGTCCAGCGTGAGTACGTCGACAAAGAAGTCGAGGCAGTGAAGCTCTTCTTCTCCGGCAGCGATGAGATCCAGCGGCGGCACTAGGGTTTGACGACTGAGAAGGAAAGGAGCTAGGAGGCAAAGTGAAATAACGTTTAAAGGGTCAATGCTATTTATAGCCGCAGTGAAAACTAAGGGATCCGAAAGTTTTGGACGGGTAAGCCCCTGAGCGTTCGCATCTCGGTGACACATGTCACACGTGCATTTTCGCACTTATCCATGCGTGTGAAGTGTGGGATGAAGTTACTATGGAAACCACCAGAAAGAAAACTTTGTTGATTTTAAAATGTGTTCCCAATGTCTTCAGCCATCAAGGACACAGTGAAGACTTTGAACGGTGTCAAGTATAATGCATATGAAGAATTCATGAACAGAGTGGGTTGAGCTTAGCATAGTGGGGAGCGGGTCCGATCACATCCACATATATGAAGAAATCAAATTCAAGAATTAGCAATATGTGGATGCTATTGAGGACATGAAAAGCTCGAATAAAGACATGAATAATAAGTAGTGAAGAATAACCTCAAATGACGAATTTGAAAAGTTTGACGAAATTGCAAATACCGAAAAACTCAAATTTGAAGAATGTCATAAAGATGTGGTGGTGTTACCCCCCGTATAAGAACTGTGATTACTCCAAACACCACATAAAATTATCGTAGGGTTCTGAGAGTCAAGTTCTTCATTAATTTCTTCAAACTTAAAGGGTTAGTCTTCATTGATTGAAGAAAAACATTACTTTGTGTGTTGTGCATCAAAGTCGTCAAGATTGCATAAGTGTTAGGATGTGTGTCCACTTTAGAGGACATTCGAAGATTCTAGGATGTTTAGCTCACACCGCAACTTGCAAAACCTCCTTTCATCCAAGGGCTTAGTGAAGATATCGACAAGCTGGTCTTTGGTCTTCACGTGGTCGATGACAATGTCTCCCTTCAGCACATGATCATGAAGAAAATGGTGACGAATTTGAATATGCTTCGTCTTGGAATGTTGCACTGGGTTGTGAGCGATCTTGATAGCACTCTCATTGTCGCAAAAGAGAGGGACTTTATTCACGTTGATGCCATAGTCCTTGAGAGTTTGCTTCATCCATAGAAACTATGAGCAGCAGGCACCAACGGCAATGTATTCAGCCTCTATTCAGGAAAGTGCCACGCTAGTCTGCTTCTTTGGGGACCAACAGACAAGAGATCGTCCGAGGAAATGGCACGTGCCTGATGTAGACTTGCGATCCACATGATCTCCACCATAAGCAGAATCAGAAAATCCAGCTAGATCAAAAGATGAGCCCTTGGGATACCATAATCCAAGCGTTGGTGTGTGAGCTAAATATCGAAGAATTCATTTCACATCCTGGTGGTGTGATTCGTTCGCTGTCGTTTGAAATCGGGCACACATGCAAATGCTAAGCATAATATCTGGCCTAGATGCACATAGGTAAAGAAGCAAACCAATGATGGAGCGATATACCTTCTGATTGAAATCTTTACCATTTTCGCCAGTGCTGAGTTGACCATTAGTAGGCATTAGAATTTTGAGGCCTTTGCAATCTTGCATGCCAAATTTCTTTAGGCAATATTTGAGGTATTTCTCTTGAGAAATGAAGATGCCATTGGGTTGCTGACGAATTTGAAGACCAAGGAAGAATTTCAATTCTCCCATCATAGACATCTGATATTCTTCACGCATCATATATGCAAATTCGTCACTGGCTTGTTAGTGCAACCAAAGATAATATCATCAACATATATTTGGCATATGAATAGTTCACCATCATAAGACTTAGTGAAAAGAGTAGGGTCAAGTGAACCGGGTTTGAAACCCTTTTTCTTCAGGAATTCCTTTAGAGTATTATACCAAGCCCGTGAGGCCATAGAGAGCCTTGTTCAGTCTGAAGACTTTGTCAGGATGCTTTGGATCCTCAAAACCTGGTAGTTGAGCAACATACACTTCTTCCTCAAGCTTACCATTGAGGAATGCACTTTTCACACCCATTTGATATACGAGAGTATTGTAATGGTTAGCATATGCAAGCAATATACGAATAGCTTCAAGCCTGGCAATAGGTGCAAAAGTTTCACCAAAATCAATACCCTCAACCTGTGTGTAGCCTTGTGCTACAAGACTAGTCTTATTTCTTACCACTTGGCCATTTTCGTCTTGCTTGTTATTGTAGATCCATTTAGTGCTGATGATATTGTGCTTGCGTGGATCAGGACGATTCACATGCTCCCACACATTGTTGAGCTTGAATTGTTGCAATTCTTCTTGAATGGCTTGAATCCACTTAGGCTCCAGAAATGCTTCGTCAACTTTGGTGGGCTCTGTGATAGAGACAAATGCAAAATGCCCACAAAAGTTAGCTAGATTTGAAGCTCTTGAGCGAGTGAGGGACCAGGTGCATTGGTTTTGTCGAGGATCTTCTCAATTTGCACTTTATTCGCCACTCATGGATGAGCTCGACAAGGGCCTTGTTGAGGTTGAGCATTTTCCTCAGAGTCATTTTCTTCAGGAGTAGCAGTTTCTTCATGAAGGAGAATGATTACTTCTTCTTCAGCTATTTCTTCACTGGGACTATTTCACCAGTGCCAATCAGCTTGATAGATTCCTCAGGAGGCATTTCATCCAGCACAGGAGGTAGGTGCTCTCTTTGCAAGCCATCAGTTTCATCGGACCGCACATCTATAGTTTCAAAAACCTTGTGGTGGTAGGTGTTGAAGACTCTGTAGGCATGCGAGTCCTTTACATAACCAAGCATAAAATCCTCATGTTTCGGTGCAAATTTGGAATTGTGATGTGGATCTCTAATCCAACATTTAGCACCGAAGACTTTGAAATAACTTACATTGGGCTTTTTATCAGTGAGGAGCTCATATGAAGTCTCCTTGAGGAATTTGTGAAGATATACACGATTGATGATGTGACAAGCAGTATCAATTGCTTCAGGCCACCATCGATGAGGTGTCTTGTATTCATCAAGCATAGTGAAGGCCATCTCAATGAGTGTCCTGTTCTTGCGCTCAGCAATTCCATTCCGTCGAGGAGTACAAGGAGAAGATAGCTCATGAGTAATACCAAGTTCGTAAAGATAGTCATCAAGGCCTGTGTTCTTGAACTTTGTGCTATTTTCGCTTCTGATATGCTTGATCTTGATGCCATAATTCATCATGGCATGATTAGCGAATCGTCTGAAGACGCCCTGCACTTCAATCTTGAAGGTAATGATCTGCACCCAGGTGTAACGAGAATAATTATCAACTATGACGAATCCGTAGAGAGATGTTGCATTGGTTAGTGTGGCATAATGAGTTGGACCAAAGAGATCCATATGAAGTAATTCAAAGGGACGAGTAGTGGTCATGATTATCTTTATGGAATGCTTGGATCTGGTCATCTTTCCAGCTTCACATGTACCGCAAGGGTGATCTTTGACGAATTTGACGCCCTCGACGCTAATGATGTGCTCCTTCTTGATGAGTGTGCTCATATTCCTCATGCCTGCATGTCCAAGTCGCCGATGTCATAACCAGCACTCTGAAGCTTTTGCCAGTAGACACGTGGCCGGTTGAGGACCTAGAGTGAAATATACAATATACAAATCACCTCTCCTAAAGCCTTCGAAGACTTTGGACTTGTCAGATTCCATTAGCACAATGCATCTATATTTGCCAAATATGACAATGATGTCAAGATCACAAAGCATTGAGACAGACATGAGGTTGTGTCCTAGGGACTCGACAAGCATCACTTTTTCCATGTGTCGATCCTTTGAGATAGCAGCCTTACCTAGACCCAATACCTTGCTTTTTTCCTTTGTCAGCGTAGGTGATATGCTATAGATGAGATGGAGTAAGGGGAGCATCGGTGAGGAGATTCCTGTCACCAGTCATATGATTGGTGCAGCCACTGTCTAGAACCCATTTAGTAGCTTTTGGAGTATCATCCTGTAGAAGCATTAGTCTCACTTACAAATTCATATACTTCAGGTGAAGAATATGATGATCAATTTCGCCGGTGAATTTCATTAGTAAGCATATAACTAGCAACATAGGGATGTGTGAAATGAAGAATTCATTTCATCATGATTAGCTTGCATCCCAACAAGCATTATGTCAGGCCTTCAGCAAATTCATCAGACATTTATAGTGTCTGAAGACCTAACCCTGCAGAAGAGATTAGTTATTCTTCTTAACCACCCACATCTGAATGGGTGGCTGAGAAGCAATGTAATGCAACACATTAATGAAACCTAGGCATTGAAGAATATGCAATTCTCTTCATAGGAGGAGTATAGTACTTATAAGAATATGCAGAGAAATTCTTAGCAATTTTGTGCACATAGTGATTTGAGGAATAATGCACATATTCATCAGATTGAGATCTGTTTCCCTGCATAGATGTGTTAGTACGAGCATGAGTTGGCCTGCGTCCATTGACGACTTTGGTGCAGGAGAAGAATTTGCCCTGGGGTTGTTTCTTTTCTTCGGTGTGTCATGATGACATTCACCTGAAGATTTTGAAGAACATTTTTGGGCACCCAGATTTTCTTCACCAAGGGACCATTCTTGCAGTTCGTACCAACAAATCTAGAAAATACTTCACCATTCTGATTTTTGAATAGCTTATAGTTGGAGTCAAATGACTCATCACAAGAATGTGGAGTATCCCAATTGTAGCCAAATAGAGTGGATGGATCAACTGGAGGTCCTTTTGTAGCCACCCATGTGGTTTTGGGATACTGCTCAGGTTTCTAATAAGATCCATCTGTGTTTAGCTTTGTCTCAAAAGCAATGCCCTCTTTCCTAGGGTTCCTGTTCAGATCTACTTCTTGACCACATCACAAAGAGTTTGGTGCCCTTTGAGGCTTTTGTACATGCCTGTGACATACAATTCCTTTAGACTTGCATTTTCATCAGTAACACTCGTGGTCTCCTCAGATGAGGGAATTGAAACCATAGAGACAATTGAAGATATAGCAGCAGTTGATGCATTTGAACATTCAACTAAGGAATTAGCATTATCATGTTCAAGGCATTTTAAGCATGGAGCAACAAATTCTTCCTGAGAGGTGCTGATCTATTGAGCGAGTAATGAATCGTTGTCTTTCTGAAGATCATCATGATACGCTCTCAGCTACTCGAGCTCTTGCTTCCTTTGAAGAAATTCATAAGACAACTTCTCGTGTGCAGCTGAGAGGGCCACATGATGACTTTCAAGTTTGTCATACTGTGACTTTAGGCGTCTGAGATCCTTAGACAAACCTTGACCGCGATCCATTTCCTCATCTAACAGATGATCACTTTTGTCTAGCAATTTTTGAATCTTCTCCATAACATTGTGTTGTCCAGTCGCAATCTTAGCAAGTTTCTTATAGCTAGGTTTTGCTTCACATTCAGAGTCATCATCACAAGAGGTATTAAAGTAGGCTTCTATCAGATTTCGGGTTCCGGCAAAACCCTCAAGGTTCGAACACTGGGGTGCGCACGAAGATCTCTCCCTCCCCCTAGATCGCTCACTCACCACAATCTCAAAGCTCAGCACGTCAAACTCGAAGAACAGGGGACACAAGAGTTTATACTGGTTCGGGCCACCGATGTGGTGTAATACCCTACTCCAGTGTGGTGTGGTGGATTTCCTTGTAGGCTGAGGATGAACAAGTACAAGGGAAGAACAGCCTCCCGAGGAGCGGTGTTCTTGAGCTCGGTGAGCTTGTGTGGTTGAGGATGATCTGAATGATCCGTCCTTGCTAAGGTGGTGGCTAGTCCTATTTACAGAGGCCCGAGTCCTCTCCTAAAATGTTAGGCAGGATGGGATCCCACAACGACCTATTTGAAGGGGGACAACTAGTACAAGCTATCCTAACAAAAGGTGGTCTTCGCCTGCCAAAGGCTTTGGTGGTGACGCCGTCGTGGGCTCCGCGATGACCTCCGTCCTACCGTCCTACCGGTCTTGGTCTCGTTGCACCGATATGGAAACCTTTGCCTGATGCCTAGGGACTCCTCGCCCGCGCTTGCCCCTTTAGCACCAAAGAGGCAACGGGTACTCTGCGCTCGCTGGCGCCCGCCTGGCCTTGGTCATCACGGCTCACATCACGAGAACCTCACGAGGCGCCCCTCGCCTTGATCTCTCCGCTCCTCGCGAGCCAGCCTAGCGAGGCCGCCCATGAGGAGGTCTTGTGTCGTCTGCCTCGCGAGGCGCAGCCCCTCGTGAGGGTCTTGAGTGTTTGCTGGTGAAGATGGGTCGTACCAGGCCACTGCAGAAGCCATGCTGTGGGCCGTGGGCAGGCAAGTCTGGGGACCCCCGTTTCTAGAACGCCGATAATAGCCCCCGGGCCCAAGGCGCTCGGACTTGGCTTCGAGGCGAAGTCAAATGGCAAGTGCGGAGCACCACAGGCCCCAACCGCCTGCAGCCTTGATTGACGCGTGGTGACTGACGGGACGTGGGCATCTCCGCCTTCTCATGCTACCTCGGCAACTGCCCGACTGGCAAAAGGCCGACGCGGGCTACGCTGCCTTCATTTCTTTCCTTCGTCTTGCTCCAGATCCCCTTTCTTGCTCCTCAATTCCAAAGACTCCAGATCCGCCCAGATCCTTCTTCAAGCCTGCTGCCAATGGCGCCCAACAAAGCTCGGGCTGCTCCTTCGCCTTCCTGGTACGAGCCGGCGCTCAGTGTGCCGAGCATCTCAGAGTAGAACCTTGTCGTCGTGCTCCTGATGACGGTGGATGGTGATGAGAAGAGGAAGACCGCGCTTCGGGCTGGCTCCACCGAGCCAGAGGCCCCAGGCTGCACCTTCTACCCCTTCTTCCTGCGCAGCATTGTCGCGGGGTTGGTTCCCCCCTTCTACGACTCCTTCTATTCCGTCCTCAGCCATTACAAGATTCACGCCCTCCATCTTCATCCCAACTCCATCCTCCTCCTGTCGATCTTCGCCTTCTATTGCGAGGCGTACGTCGGAGTGATGCCTTCCGTGGCACTGCTGCGCCACTTCTTCTTCCTCCGGATCAAGGATGGCCACTGCTCGGGGTGCGTCAACTTCGTCGCAGCCAACAAGACCAACGCGATCTCGAAGGCCGGGAAGAAGCTCGATGGCTTCAGGAGCAAGTGGGTCCTGATGGACGCCAAGTGCTCCCACCCCCGGCTGGTGCTGCCGACGGAGATGCCCGTGTCCCACGATGGGTGGCTCTGCGCGAAGCTCACCGACCCTCGGGCGGAGTCAGTGCTGGAGAAGATGACCACCGACCTGAAGCCTGGCGTTTCAAGGACGACGAAGCTGACGGGAGCCATGATCGTCAAGGAGTTCATGGCGCAGCGCGTGGCTCCCCTCCAGGCGTGCGCGCACCCCCTGTGGAAGCTCCGGGACGAAGGGGATGACCTCTGCCTGCGTCCGGAGGCCCTGTCTGACGAGGAGCTGGGCACGTCCCTCCGCTCCTTGGTTGGGGATGACTAGGGGTACCTGCCGGACAACTTCGTTCCCTTGTACCGTCGCCAGGACGGGGCAAAGATTGCTGCCACCATGCTTGTCTTTGATGGGCGTGGTCTTGTGCTGCCGACGCTCTCTAAGGCCCCGGTGGCGAAGGTTCTAGTGGTGGTGTCCGCTGAGGAGGAGGAGCAGGACTTGGCGGCCACCCTGGAAGGGTCTGGGGAGACCTCCCCTCCGCGGAAGGCTGATCTTCTTCGCGCCTTGCCTGACGACGACGACGCCGATGACCACCTGGTGAAGGAAGTCCCGCGTCCCGCTAGGGTTACCACGAGGTCCAGGGTCTCCTCCTCGGGGAAGTCGACGTCCGGTGTCCCGACGAAGAGCAGATCGTTGCTGATCTCTCGGGGTGACGCCCCTGCTTCACCGACACCCGGGGCCACCGCGGCCTCGTAGACTCCTGGGGACCGCGCGCCTGCACCCCAGGCTGCGAGGCCCCTAAGCTTCGCACTTCTGAAGAGGCGCCAGGACTACACCGTCGTCGACCATTGAGTTTCCGTCCCTGACCGCAGCTTCTTGATGCTTCCTCATTGATCTTCTAGGACGACATCGTCTCAAAGAAGAAGAAGGAACGAGCGGCCACACCCTCGGGGGTCTAGTAGCCTGGCACGGCCGCACCTCCTCCGGCACAGAAGGGCGGCGATGGCGCCCACACTTCTCCGGCCCGGTCGTCCTCGCAAGGCCCAGAGGAGCGCCCACAGGAGAGGGCGACCGCCAAGGCCTCGCCAATTCCTGAGGCGCTCGTCCCCAGCCCGCCGGCCGAGGCCCCGCAGGCTCCGGAACTCCTGGCCTCTTCTTCTACCGCCATTAGCCTACAGGTCTTGGAGATGACGCTGCCTCCTTCTTCTGCCTCACCATCAGTTCGCAATCCTTCTGCCTCGCTTGACGTCCTGGAGCATGCTCTTTCTGTGCTGATCCTGCTGCGGGAGGATCTTCAAGGCCCCGACTGTCGCCTGGTGGTTAGGTGCCTGGAGCTGATCTCTGGCTGGCTCCACTCCGATGCGTCCGTCCAGGCGATGCTGAGCCAGGCCGTGGTGGCCTCTGAGAAGGACAGGCAGGCCATCGCCCAAGCCGCGGCTACCTGCGAGGTGGCGCCGAAGGGTGCTGGGGCTGCCCAGGATCGCTGCCGGTCGCTGGAGGCCGAGCTGGAGACCATGCGCAACGAGCGTGCGACCGAGGCTCGAGGTCGCCAGGTGGAGGAGGAGAAGATGAAGGCCCGAGAGGACGTCGTCAGGGGTCGCGACGCCGAGCTGGAGCAATTGGCAAAGGCGTAGGCCACGGAGCGCAACCGGCTGGAGAAGCTGGGGCAGGAGATGAAGGCAGAGAAGGCCGAGCTGGAAGCCAGAGCGAAGGTCCTGGTTGAGGACCGCGTGGCCTTCAAGTCCCTTGAGGAGAAGTCTCGCGTGGCGCTGCGGGCACTCTACGAGAAGGGCTTGGAGGAGCCGCTGGCGACAGAAGACGAGGGCCCCACCCAGCTGCTCCCTCATCTGGTCGCGACGCTTGAGGGCGTCGTGGATGAGATCGGACCCTTCATGGAGGGGGAAGCCCGCACACTCTTCTCGGCTGCACTGACGCGCGTCTTTAGCCACCTCCATCTTCGCGATCCTGACGCCGACCTTGACGAGCTGCTCGAGCCCGTGGACGACAAGCACTGCGCAGCTGCTGCCGAAGCCATGAAGAGCCAGGTGGAGGCCTTGCTGAAGAAGTTCCGCGCCTTCGACCCTGCGCCCTCAACTGGTGGTGCTGCTGAACCTGCAACTCCGGCGGGCGGCACAGGTGAGGGCAACGTCGCTGTGGGAGGGGCATCCCTTGCAAGTGACGGCGGCGTCCAGGGATGACAAGATGGCTTGTTGGCGGCTCCTTTCCTGTTTTGCTTCTGCAACATGCACCTTGCCTCGTGGAGGCGTTTAAACTTGTGTTTGGTATTGGGAGAACAATATGTCTTGTAATATTTGTTTGAGATTCTGCGATTTCCTTCCCGTTTGCTTGGTGTTCTACATCGGCAGGGCCCGACCCTGCGCATACCTCAGCCACCGTTGGATCGTCCGGATCGCCAGGACGAGACCAAGGGGTGAGGGGCTACATGGCCAGTTAGGCTGCTGAGTCGTGATGCTCAGGAGTCCCCCTTGACGCACAAACAACTTACAGAAAGGAGATGCAGGAGTAGGCCTAGTGTTCTACGTCGACGGGCCCGACCCCGCGCATATCTCAGCCGCCGTAGAATCGTCCGGATCACCAGGACGAGACCAAGGGGTGAGGGGCTACATGGCCAGTTAGGCTCCTGAGTCGCGATGCTCAGGAGTCCCCCTTGACGTCCAAACGACCTTCATACCTTGGCTCCGCTCGGGAGGGCCCGTGACGACTAGGTCCGAGAGACCTGGCAGGGCGGCGTACGCTTGGGAGTGACCCGAGTGCAGCCCCCATGCCCAGCCCCCTCGCGCGGCTCTCCCGAGGGGAAAGCATTGCGGTGAGGCTGGACACTGAGCCGGGTGGCTCCCTGAGGTTAGTACGGCCATGGGGCCGCCCTCAGTTGTTTATCACCAGCGCAGAGCATAGCGCTTCCGCACTTGCATGGGCATAGCCGCTCCTCGACTGCTAGCGCGGAGCATGGTTCTTCCACTGGTGCGTGGGTGAGGGCTCCCTCTGAGTGGAGCCCCCGGGGCATGTACAGCCCCGCCCTGACACGTGGCTTGCACGGTAGGGCTGAACGAGGTGTGTCTGGGCACTCGTGAGCCAGCACGGGACTCACGAGGCCCTACCTCAAGGCGGGTTTGCTACCTTTTGAGCACTGCGTTGAATTTCCCCGAAGAGGAAACGATGATGCATCAAAGTAGCGTAAGTATTTCCCTCAGTTTTTGAGAACCAAGGTATCAATCCAGTAGGAGGCTACGCGCGAGTCCCTCGTACCTACACAAAGCAAATAACTCCTCGCAACCAACGCACATAGGGGTTGTCAATCCCTTCACGGTCACTTACGAGAGTGAGATCTGATAGATATGATATATAATATTTTTGGTATTTTTGGTATAAAGATGCAAAGTAAAATAAAAACCAAAGTAAAAAGCAAAGAAATAATAAAGTGATGTAAGATTAATATGATGAGAATAGACCCGGGGGCCATAGATTTCACTAGTGGCTTCTCTCAAGAGCATAATTATTTTACGGTGGGTGAACGAATTACTGTTGAGCAATTGACAGAATTGAGCATAGTTATGAGAGTATCTAGGCATGATCATGTATATAGGCATCACGTCCGAGACAAGTAGACTGACTCACCTGCATCTACTACTATTACTCCACTCATCGACCGCTATCCAGCATGCATCTAGAGTATTAAGTTAATGAAAACAGAGTAACGCCTTAAGCAAGATAACATGATGTAGAGGGATAAATTCATGCAATATGATAAAAACCCCATCTTGTTATCCTCGATGGCAACAATACAATACGTGCCTTGCTGCCCCTACTGTCAATGGAAAAGGACACCGCTAGATTGAACCCAAAGCTAAGCACTTCACCCATTGCAAGAAAAACCTATCTAGTAGGCCAAACCAAACTGATAATTCGAAGAGACTTGCAAAGATAACCAATCATACATAAAAGAATTCAGAGAAGATTCAAATATTGTTCATAGATAATCTTGATCATAAACCCACAATTCATCGGTCTCAACAAACACATCGCAAAAATAAGATTACATCGAATAGATCTCCACGAGAGAGGGGGAGAACATTGTATTGAGATCCAAAAAGAGAGAAGAAGCTATCTAGCTACTAACTATGGACCCGAAGGTCTGAGGTAAACTACTCACACTTCATCGGAGGGGCTATGATGATGTAGAAGCCCTCCATGGTGGATTCCCCTTCCGGCGGAGCTCCGGAACAGGCCCCAAGATGGGATCTCGTGGATACAGAAAGTTGTGGCGGTGGAATTAGGTTTTTGGCTCTGTATCTGATCGTTTGGGGGTACGTAGGTATATATAGGAGGAAGAAGTACGTCGGTGGAGCTTCGTGGGGCCCACGAGGGTGGGGGCGCGCCCTAGGGGGGTGGGCGCGCCCCCTACCTCGTGCCCACCTCGTGGCTTTCTTGACGTAGGGTCCAAGTCTCCTGGGTCATATTCGGTGAGAAAATCATGTTCACGAAGGTTTCATTACGTTTGGACTCCGTTTGATATTCTGTTTCTTCGAAACACTGAAATAGGCAAAAAATAGCAATTCTAGGCTGGGCCTCCGGTTAATAGGTTAGTCACAAAAATAATATAAAAGTGGAAAATAAAGCCCAATATAGTCCAAAACAGTAGATAATATAGTATGGAGGAATAAAAAATTATAGATACGTTGGAGACGTATCAGGCATCCCCAAGCTTAATTCCTGCTCGTCCTCGAGTAGGTAAATTATAAAAACAGAATTTTTGATGCGGAGTGCTACTTGGCATAATTTTAATGTAATTCTTCTTAATTGTGATATGAATATTCAAATCCGAAAGATTCAAGACAAAAGTTCATATTCACATAAAAATAATAATACTTAAACCATACTAACTAAGCAATTATGTCTTCTCAAAATAACATGGCCAAAGAAAGTTCATCCCTACAAAATCATATAGTTTAGTCATGCTCCATTTTCGTCACACAAGAATGCTCTCATCATGCACAACCCCGATGACAAGCCAAGCAATTGTTTCATACTTTAGTAATCTCAAACCTATAAACTTTCACGCATTATATGAGCGCGAGCCATGGACATAGCACTATGGGTGGAATAGAGTATGATGATGGGGGTTATTGGAGAAGACAAAAAGGAGAAGATCTCACATCAACGAGGCTAATCAATGGGCTATGGAGATGCCCATCGATTGATATTAATGCAAGGAGTAGGGATTGCCATGCAACGGATGCACTAGAGCTATAAATGTATGAAAGCTCAACAAAAGAAACTAAGTGGGTGTGCATCCAACTTGCTTGCTCACGAAGACCTAGGGCACTTGAGGAGGCCCATTGTTGGAATATACAAGCCAAGTTCTATAATGAAAAATTCCCACTAGTATATGAAAGTGACAAAACAAGAGACTCTCTATCATGAAGATTATGGTGCTACTTTGAAGCACAAGTGTGGCAAAGGATAGTAGCATTGTCCCTTCTCTCTTTTTATCTCATTTTTTTGGTGGGCTTCTTTGGCCTCTTTTTTTATTTGGGCTTCTTTGGCCTCTTTTATTTTGATAACCTCACATGGGACAATGCTCTAGAAAATGATGATCATCACACTTCTATTTATTTACAACTCAATGATTACAACTCGATACTAGAACAAAGTATGACTCTATATGAATGCCTCCGTGGTTTATCGATATGCAATGAATCAAGAGTGACATGTATGAAAGAATTATGAACGGTGGCTTTGCCACAAATACTATGTCAACTACATGATCATGCTAAGCAATATGACAATGATGAAGGTGTCACGATGAACGGAATGGTGGAAAGTTGCATGGTAATATATCTCGGAATGGCTATGGAAATGCCATAATAGGTAGGTATGGTGGCTGTTTTGAGGAAGATATAAGGAGGTTTATGTGTGAAAGAGCGTATCATATCACGGGGTTTGGATGCACCGTGAAGTTTGCACCAACTCTCAATGTGAGAAAGGGCAATGCACGGTACTGAAGAGGCTAGCAATGATGGAAGGGTGAGAGTACGTATAATCCATGGACTCAACATTAGTCATAAAGAACTCACATTTCAAAAATATACAAGCCATCAAAAACCAAAGCACTATGCGCATGCTCGTAGGGGGATAGATTGTTAGGAAAAGACCATCGCTCGTCCCCGACCGCCACTCATAAGGAGGACAATCAAAGAACACCCCATGTTTCAAATTTGTTACATAACGTTTACCATAAAGTGCATGCTACGGGACTTGCAAACTTCAACACAAGCATTTCTCAAATTCACAGCTACTCAACTAGCACGACTTTGATATTATCACCTCCATATCTCAAAACAATCATCAAGCATCAAACTTTTCTTAGTATCCAACACACTCATAAGAAAGTTTTTACTATTTTTGTATACCTAGCATATTGAGGTTATTAAGCAAATTACCATGCTATTTAAGACTCTCAAAATAATCTAAGTGAAGCATGAGATACAATAGTTTCTATAAAACAAATCCACCACCGTGCTCTAAAAGATATAAGTGAAGCACTAGAGCAAAACTATATAGCTCAAAAGATATAAGTGAAGCACAAAGAGTATTCTAACAAATTCCAATTCATGTATGGCTCTCTCAAAAGGTGTGTAAACATCAAGGATGATTGTGGTAAACTAAAAAGCAAAGACTCAAATCATACAAGACGCTCCAAGCAAAACACATATCATGTGGTGAATAAAAATATAGCTCCAAGTAAAGTTACCGATGGAAGTAGACGAAAGAGGGGATGCCTTCCGGGGCATCCCAAAGCTTTGACTTTCTGGTGTCCTTAGATTATATTGGGGGTGCGATGGTCATCCCCAAGCTTAGGCTCTTGCCACTCCTTGTTACATAATCCATCAAAAGGTTTCACCCAAAACTTGAAAACTTCACAACACAAAACTCAACAGAAATCTCGTAAGCTCCGTTAGCGAAAGAAAACAAAAGACCACTTCAAGGTACTGTAATGAACTCATTCTTTATTTATATTGGTGTTAAAACTACTGTATTCCAACTTCTCTATGGTTTATAAACTATTTTACTAGCCATAGATTCATCAAAATAAGCAAACAACACACGAAAAACATAATCTGTCAAAAACAGAACAGTCTGTAGCAATCTGTAACTAACGCAAACTTCTGGAACTCCAAAACATCAGAAAAAATAGGAAGACCTAGGTAATTTGTTTATTGATCAGAAGCAATTGGAATCACTATTTTATCACGTTCTGGTGATTTTTAACAATTGTTTTCGTGAACATAAAGTTTCTGAAAATTACAGCAAGATCAAATAACTATCATCCAAGAAGATCCTATAGGTTTAACTTGGCACAAACACTAATTAAAACATAAAAACACATCTAAAAATAAGGTAGATGGATTATTTATTCCTAAATAGAAGCAAAAGCAAAAAAAAACTAAAAATAAAATTGGGTTGCCTCCCAACAAGCGCTATCGTTTAACGCCCCTAGCTAGGCATAAAAGCAAGGATAGATCTATGTATTGCCATCTTTGGCAGGCAATCCATAAGTGGCTCTCATGATAGATTCATATGGTAGTTTTATTTTCTTCCTAGGGAAGTGTTCCATGCCTTTTTTTAATGGAAATTGGAATCTAATATTCCCTTCCTTCATATCAATAATTGCACCAATCGTTCTAAGGAAAGGTCTACCAAGAATAATAGGACATAAAGGATTGCAATCTATATCAAGAACGATAAAATCTACGGGCACATAATTCCTATTTGCAACAATAAGAACATCATTAATTCTTCCCATATGTTTCTTAATAGTGTAATCCGCAAGGTGCAAGTTTAGAGAGCAATCATCAAAATCACGGAAATCTAGCAAATCACACAAAGTTTTGGGAATAGTGGAAACACTAGCACCCAAATCACATAAAGCATAAAATTCATGATCCTTAATATTAATTTTAATAGTTGGTTCCCACTCAACATAGAGTTTTCTAGGGATAGAAACTTCCAACTCAAGTTTTTCTTCATAAGATTGCATCAAGGCATCAACGATATGTTTAGTAAACGCTTTATTTTGACTATAAGCATGAGGAGAATTTAGCTTAATTGCAACAAGGAAATACAATCAATTAAAGAGAAACTTTCATAATTAAATTCCTTGATATCCAAAATAGTGGGTTTAGCAACATCTAGGGTTTTGATTTCTTCAATCCCACTTTTATCAATTTTAGCATCATAATCTAAAAACTCCGAATTCTTGGAACGCCTTCTTGGTAAAGGTGGATCATATTCAGTCCCATCATTATCAAGATTCATATGGAAAAACAAATATTTAATAGGTGACACATCAATAACTTTTATATCTTCATCTTTATTTTCATAGAAATTGGAAGAACACGCTTTAATAAAGGCATCTTTCGTAGCACGCATCCTAGCGGTTCTTTCTTTGCACTCATCAATGGAAATTCTCATGGCTTTGAGAGACTCATTGATATCATGCTTAGGAGGAATAGATCTAAGCTTTAAAGAATCAACATCAAGAGAAATTCTATCAACGTTCCTAGCCAATTCATCAACTTTAAGCAATTTCTCTTCAAGCAAAGCATTAAAATTCTTTTGAGAATTCATAAACTCTTTAACACTAGTATAAAATTCAGAGTGAATCTTATTAAAATTTCCATAAGAGTTGTTGTAGGAATTTCCATAATTATTAGAAGGATTACTAGGATAAGGCCTAGGATTAAAGTTCCCTCTATACGCGTTGTTACCAAAATTATTCCTACCAACAAAATTCACATCCATAGATTCATTATTATTCTCAATCAAAGTAGACAAAGGCATATCATTAGGATCGGAAGAAACACTCTTAGTAGCAAATAATTTCATAAGTTCATCCATCTTTCCACTCAAAACATTAATTTCTTCTACCGCATGCACTTTTTATTAGTAGATCTTTCAAAGTGTGCCATTGAGAATAATTAACCATAATATTATCTAGGAGTTTAGTAGCATCTCCTAAAGTGATTTCCATAAAAGTGCCTCCATGGCCGAATCTAAAAGATTTCTAGAAGCAAAATTCAATCCGGCATAATTTTTTTGTATAATCATCCATAAGTTTAAACCATGAGTAGGGCAATTACGTATCATTAATTTCATCCTCTCCCAAGCTTGTGCAACATGTTCATGATCAAGTTGCTTAAAATTCATAATATCGTTTCTAAGAGAGATGATCTTAGCGGGAGGAAAATACTTAGATATAAAAGCATCTTTGCACTTGTTCCAAGAATCAATACTATTTTTAGGCAAAGACGAAAACCAAGCTTTAGCACGATCTCTAAGCAACAAAGGAAATAGCTTCAATTTAACAATATCATTATCAACATCTTTCTTCTTTTGCATATCACATAAATCAACGAAGCTATTAGATGACTAGCGGCATCTTCACTAGGAAGGCCGGCAAATTGATCTTTCATAACAAGATTGAACAAAGCAGTATTGATTTCACAAGATTCAGTATTGGTGAGAGGAGCAATCGGAGTGCTAAGGAAATCATTATTGTTGGTATTGGTAAAGTCACACAATTTGGTATTATCTTGAGCCATCATGACAAGCAAGCAATTCAACACACGAGCAAACAAAAAGCAAGCAAGAAAAAGGCAAACGGAAAAAGAGAGGGTGAACAAAACGGCAAGGGTGAAGCAGGGGAGAGGAAAACGAGAGGCAAATGTCAAATAATGTAATGCGAGAGATAAGGGATTGTGATGGGTACTTGGTATGTTGACTTTTCCGCAGACTCCCCGGCAACGGCGCTAGAAATTCTTCTTGCTACCTCTTGAGCACTGCGTTGGATTTCCCCGAAGAGGAAAGGATGATGTAGCAAAGTAGCGTAAGTATTTCCCTCAGTTTTTGAGAACTAAGGTATCAATCTAGTAGGAGGCTATGCGCGAGTCCCTCGTACCTACACAAAGCAAATAACTCCTCGCAACCAACGTGAATAGGGGTTGTCAATCCCTTCACGGTCACTTACGAGAGTGAGATATGATAGATATGATAGATAATATTTTTGGTATTTTTGGTATTTTGATGCAAAGTAAAATAAAAAGCAAAGTAAAAAGCAAAGCAATAATAAAGTGATGGACAATTAATATGATGAGAATAGACCCGGGGGCCATAGATTTCACTAGTGGCTTCTCTCAAGAGCATAAGTATTTTACAGTGGGTGAACGAATTATTGTTGAGCAATTGACAGAATTGAGCATAGTTATGAGAGTATCTAGGCATGATCATGTATATAGGCTTCACGTCCGAGACAAGTAGACCGGCTCCTGCCTGCATCTACTACTATTACTCCACTCATCGACCGCTATCCAGCATGCATCTAGAGTATTAAGTTAATGAAAACAGAGTAACGCCTTAAGCAAGATGACATGATGTAGAGGGATAAATTCATGCAATATGATAAAAACTCCATCTTGGTATCCTCGATGGCAACAATACAATACGTGCCTTGATGCCCCTCATCACTTTGGGAAAGGACACCGCAAGATTGAACCCAAAGCTAAGCACTTCTCCCATTGCAAAAAACCAATCTAGTAGGCCAAACCAAACTGATAATTCGAAGAGACTTGCAAAGATAACCAATCATACATAAAAGAATTTAGAGAAGATTCAAATATTGTTCATAGATAATCTTGATCATAAACCCACAATTCATCAGTCTCAACAAACACACCGCAAAAAGAAGATTACATCGAATAGATCTCCACGAGAGAAGGGGAGAACATTGTATTGAGATCCAAAAAGAGAGAAGAAGCCATCTAGCTACTAACTATGGACCCGAAGGTCTGAGGTAAACTACTCACACTTCATCGGAGGGGCTATGATGATGTAGAAGCCCTCCATGGTGGATTCCCCTTACGGCGGAGCTCCGGAACAGGCCCCAAGCTGGGCTCTCGTGGAGGCATGTAAAGTTGCGGCGGTGGAATTAGGTTTTTGGCTCAGATGTCGATCGTTTGGGGGTACGTAGGTATATATAGGAGGAAGAAGTACGTCGGTGGAGCTTCGTGGGGCCCACGAGGGTGGGGGGCACGCCCTAGGGGGGTGGGCACGCCCGCCTACCTCGTGCCCACCTCGTGGCTTTCTTGACGTAGGGTCCAAGTCTCCTGGGTCATATTCGGTGAGAAAATCACGTTCCCGAAGGTTTCATTCCGTTTGGACTGCTTTTGATATTCCGTTTCTTCGAAACATTGAAATAGGCAACAAACAACAATTCTAGGCTGGGCCTCCGGTTAATAGGTTAGTCCCAAAAATAATATAAAAGTGGAAATTAAAGCCCAATATAGTCCAAAACAGTAGATAATATTGGATGGAGCTATCAAAAATTGTAGATAGTTGGAGACGTATCAGGGTTGCGCCTCGTCTTGATTCCTGATGGCTGAGACGGTCCTGCTAGATGGTTAGGCAACCTGCACCGGGCGAATCTCCTAAGGCGATCACATGAGAAGGCCAGACACCAACGACCCCAGGAGGTGACGTGAGCGGGGCCGGCCCACCAGACAGAGCTCAGTCGTTGGTTTATCGACGCTGCAGGGACGGACCCAAGCACAGACGCCGTGCCTAGTCTTCTCATGCGAAGAATCCTGAAGAAAGACGACCGGCGCGCGGCTCCCACGGTGGCGAGGCACCGGGTCGTGCGCCCCAGCCTGTCCATCCATGACTAGCTCATGCGAGAATAAGGCACCAAGGGCCATGGGAGGTGACGTACACGGGAGCGGGCCCGCGAGCCAGAGCTCAGCCTCTTGGGTTTGGCGACACTACAGGGACGGACCCAAGCACAGACGCCGTGCCAGTCCTCCAACATGAGGTGGTCGTGAGTAGGCTTGCTAGGGGGCGCGACGTTCATGGCATTGTAGTGTCGGGCAGGCAGGTGGTAATCGTAGGTAACTCATGCGGGGGAACAAGCTAACTCAGATAGATGCAAGAACGATACAATCCACCGGGACGGACCCGAGTGGCCTGGGGATGATGCAGCCCGAGGGGCTCCCCCGATAAAGCAAGCTAAAGATGCAAAAGGATACATGCCGCTGGGACAGGCTCGTGCGACCTGGGAATCATGCAGCCCGAGGGGCGCTCCCAGCTGAGTAAACTTGGAAGATGTCACCTGGTATTGTTGTCGAAGGAGGGTTGAGGTAGCCGAAGGCGCGCGATGAAGGAGTCGCTCCTCATGAGCCGCCAGGGCCCTGAGCCTCTGGACGCTCTGGGGGCTCGGGTGGTTCCTTGAGGACCGTCTCCATCTCCGCCAGGACTGCGTGATTCCTGGCCTCCCGAGCCACCAAGATGCTTCGTAGATGATGTTGGTAGGCGACCACCACGTTCGGCAAGCCAAATGGCATGTGGACGTAGCTATGAGGTGGACCCTCGCAGCACCCAATGCACGAAGGCCAGAAGCGCTCCTGAGACGCGGCTCTGTTGAGCCCTGGAATGTCGATGCAGACGCGTAGCCCGCCGTCCTCGCCAGGATGGGGAGAAGCGCCAGGTGGGCAGCAGTCACCGCGCATGGTCCTTGCTTCTTGAAGCTCCTGGGTGGCCTTGACGATGAACTCCTGAGCACCGGGCGCTCCTCGCCCAATGCCCTTTTGAGTGAAACGTGCCACAAAGCACGCCTCCATGTGGTGCCCGAGCGCCTCCCTCGTGATGTTGGCTAGGTCTAAGGCCCTCCAGAGGAGAGCCCCCGAGCCTCGCCCGAGGAGAGCATCGGGCGCGCCTTCCTATGCGAGGGAGGGAGGCGCCCCAGGTGCGGGCGCTGATCCTGAGGCGGCGCCGCTGGAGACGCCGCTCTCCTGAGGCCTTATGGGGAGTAGTTGCTTCTTCTTCTTGGGGATGGCCTCAGGAGGGTACTGGATAACCTCACTGTCAGGGTCTCCAATTGCTGTGTCTTGGAAGGCGCGCTCCATGGAGCACACCGCATCTCTTTCTTCGCAGGGGACTGTGATGATTCCGCCGCTTCCTGGCATATTGAGGACGTTGTAGCCGTGGTGGGTCACTGCCATGAACTTGGCTAATGCTGGATACCCAAGGATGGTGTTGTACGACAGACGGATGTGGGCGACGTCGAAGTCGACGAGCTCGGTGCGGTAGTTGTCACGCTGGCCGAAGGTGACAGGGAGACGGACCTGCCCTATCGGGGTGGTAGAGCCATCGATCACTCCTGAGAAGGGTTTGGTAGGCTGCAGCTGATCGTATGGCAATTGGAGGCTACCGAATGTATTGACGGACAGGACGTTGAGCCCCGCGCCACCATCAATGAGGGTCTTGGTGACTTGGACATTGCTGATGACGGGCGAGCAGAGAATCGGGAGGGCGCCGGCGGTCGCCGCGCACTTGAGCAGGTCCGACGAGCTAAAGCTGATGGCGCATTTGGATCACCTGAGCATGTGCGCGGCCTCGAGCCTGGGAAGGGCCGTGTTCACCTCGCGAGCAAAATGCTTGAAGACGCGCTGGGATGCTGGGGCCTGAGCTCCGCCCAAGATGCAAGCGATAGCACGCGGCTCCTGGAAGCCCCCAGCCCCCTCGTCCTAATGGTGGTCGTCGCTTCTTCTTGGTGGTGGCGGCAGTGGAGGGAGACCAGCATTGCCGTGAGGGCGGTCCTCGCGCGGCTGGTCCCTCCAGGCGCCCTCACGAGGCTGGTCCTGCCAACGGTCCTCACCAGGCCCATCGCGCCACTCCTGGCGGGGGCCGCGGTCGTCCCAATGTCCCCCACCACATCTTCCTCCTCGGCCGTAGCCCCGGTCGTTGCGCTTGAGGCGTCGACCGAAGAGTCCATCTCGAATGGCCCTGAGCTCCTGGCAATCGTTGGTGTTGAGGCTGTGTACATTGTGGAAGGCGTAGAACGGACGGCTGCCCTTGGACGACTCAGGGTGGTCCCGGCCGCGCTTCGTGTCTGGCTCCACCGCGACCACGGCCACCCCCTTGCGCTTCACGTCCTTGGCCTTGGCTTTCTTCTCCTCTGGGTCAGTAGCAGGGAGCTCGCGGAGGGAAAGTCACCCTTCCTCAGCTCTCGCGCACTTGGTCGCCATGTTGAACATCTCTAGAGCCGTGCATAGCTCCTCGTGGATGGTGAGCTCCTCCTTCATCTTGACGCACGGACGCCATCGGAAAACGCTGAAATGATGGCCTCGTCCGTCACCTTGGGGATCTTGAGGCGAACGCTGTTGATGCGTTGAATGTACTTCTGCAAGGTCTCTCCTGGCTGCTGCTTGATGCGGCGCAGGTCACCCGCGGCCGGAGGGCCGTCGCGAGTGCCCTGGAAGTTGGCGACAAAGCAGTCACGCATCTCACCCCAGGAAGAGATTGACCCCGGGGGCAAGTTCAGGAGCCACGAGCGAGCACCATCCTTGAGAGCCATGGGGAACCAATTCGCCATGACTTTCTCGTCGCCGTTGGCCGCCTCGATGCTCAGCTCGTAGAGCTGCAAGAATTCCGCAGGGTCGGGGGTGCCGTTGTAGCAAGGAGGCAGGTCTGGCTTGAACTTGCCTGGCCAGACAATGCTATGCAGCTCTAGAGTGAAGGCATGATAGCCTGCTGTGGCCACCGGGGCCCTTTGCAGAGGCGGAGCCTGCCCTTGATGTCCGTGCACCGCCACCGCAGGTGGCACGCGGTCTTGTCGTGGTGGCGCCGGGAGCGCGGGAACGTTTTCTTGTGGCCGGGGAACTTCTTGTCAGCTTCCTTCTTCACGCGCAGGCACCCGGCACGACGGGTCGTGCCAAGGGGCCGCGCGCCTTGGTGCCAGGGTGCCATCTTGGTGCGGAGGTGGCGGAGGCACTTCGTGGGCTACATCACCCACGACTGAAAGAGGGCAAGGTAGCGAGAGAGACGGGACATGTGAGCCCCCAGCGGCGCTGATGAGCTCGGTAATGCGGTCCAGCCAGTCCTCGTAGAGGTCGTCGACCGGGCGGTAGCGCAGGAGCTCATGTGCCATGAGCAGCGCTGCCTGCGCGTCCGTGGGCGCGCGGCAAGCGTGGGACGATGAACTGGCCGGAGTCACTGATGGAGTGGCGGTGCGGCTATCTCGCCGCACCGAGGGGTGCAGCGAAGATGCTTGCTGCTCGTTTCCCGTCGGGCCGGTGGCGGCGTTGGCGGCGGGTGATGGAGAACGATGGGGAGGCCCGTCGTCAGGGGCCGTCTGAGTGATGCGGGCATCCAGGGCGGCTCGGCGCTCGGTGGGCGTCTGCCATGGACGTGGTGGAGCGGTGGAGCACGGATCGATGAAAGGAAAGCTCCAGCGCACCCCTACCTGGCGCGCCAAATGTCGGATTTCGGGTTCTGGCAAAACCCTCAAGGTTCGAACACTGGGGTGCGCACGAAGATCTCTCCCTCCCCCTAGCTCTCTCACTCACCATGATCTCAAAGCTCAGCACGTCGAACTCGAAGAACAGGGTATACAAGAGTTTATACTGGTTCGGGCCACCGATGTGGTGTAATACCCTACTCCAGTGTGGTGTGGTGGATTTCCTTGTAGGCTGAGGATGAACAAGTACAAGGGAAGAACAACCTCCTGAGTAGAGGTGTTCTTGAGCTCGATGAGCTTGTGTGGTTGAGGATGATCTGAATGATCCATCCTTGCTAAGGTGGTGGCTAGTCCTATTTATAGAGGCCCGGGTCCTCTCCCCAAATGTTAGGCGGGAAGGGATCCCACAACGGCCTATTTGAAGGGGGACAACTAGTACAAGCTATCCTGACAAAAGGTGGTCTTCGCCTACCAACGGCTCTAGTGGTGACACCGTCGTGGGCTCCGCGATGACCTCCGTCTTGCCGTCCTGCCAGTCTTGGTCTCGTTGCACCGATATGGAAACCTTTGCCTGATGCCTTGGGACTCCTCGCCTGCGCTCGCCCCTTTAGCACCAAAGAGGCAACGGGTACTCTGCGCCCACTGGCACCCGCCTGGCCTTGGTTGTCACGGCTCACGTCACGGGAACCTCACAAGGCGCCCCTCGCCTTGATCTCTCTGCTCCTCGCGAGCCAGCCTAGCGAGGCCGCCCCTGAGGAGGTCTTGTGTCATCCGTGTCGCGAGGCTCGGCCCCTCGCGAGGGTCTTGAGTGTTTGCTGGTGAAGATGGGCTGTACCAAGCCGCTGCATGAGCCACGCCGTGGGCCGCAGGCAGGCAAGTCTGGGGACCCCCATTCCCAGAACGCCGCCAGCTTCTCGCGAGGTTACCTTGGCACCTCTTGCCATGAAGTAATAGGTGGGAGTGTAGTCATCAGCATAGTCTTTAGAGTTGGTGGATTCACCTTTTTCCTCATGATCGAAGATGGACTTGCTGATGAACTCAGTAGCGAGAGCCAAACTAGCAACCCTAGAGTCAGAGTCCTCCTCGGAGTCTTCAGCTTCCTCCTCAGAATCTATTTCCTTCCTAGTGAAAGTGCGAGCTCTGCCGGAGGTGCTTTTCTTCTTTGACGAGGACTTTAATGACTTATTATTTTTGTCATCAGAGTCTTCATCCTTGGTAGACTTTTTCTTTTTTGATCCCTTTTTCTAGAGGGGGCGATCGGCGATGTAATGTCTTGGCTTCTTGCATTCGTGGCAAGTTCTTTTATCGTAGCCACGAGTAGAAACTTCAGTGTTCTTTGAATCGTACTTTGAAGACTTTCAAAGAGGTTCCTTTTGGAGAAATTCTGGAACTTCCTCACAAGCATAGCCAGTTCTCTGCCAATTTCCTCAGCATCATCAGTACTGCATTCATACACTTCTTCTTCTTCTTAAGATGAAGAAATTGCCTTTGCTTTAGCCTTTTCCTTCCCCCTTTGCTTTAGCCTTTTCCTCAGAGTGCGAGGTCGTCCATAGCTGGGACCATACATATCCCTCTTTTCAGTTTCTGAAATTCATGAGTATTGAGTCTCTCAAGAATATCTGCGGGATCAAGTGACTTGTAGTCAGGGCGCTCTTGGATCATCAGGGCAAGAGTGTCAAAGGAGATGTCAAGAGATCTCAGCAATTTCTTCACCACCTCGTGGTCAGTAATGCCAATGCCACCTAGTGCTTGTAGCTCATTGGGGATATTAGTGAGTTGATCGAAAGTTTGTTGAACATTTTCATTATCAAGCCTCTTAAAGCGGTTACGAAGCACATCAACTCACGAGTCACGTTGAGTGGAAACTCCCTCATTGACCTTGGAGAGCCTGTCCCAGATCAACTTTGATGTTTCCAGTGCACTCACTCTGCCATACTGCCCTTTGTTGAGATGTCCACATATGGTGTTCTTGGTTTGAGAGTCGAGTTGCTTGAATCTCTTCACGTTAGCAGCGTTGATGCTAGGAGTAACAGTGGTAACGCTGTTCTCAACGACGAACCATAGATCGTTGCCAATTGCCTCAACATGCATACACATCCTTTTCTTCCAGTAAGGATAGTCTATGCCATCAAAGATGGGGCACGCAGCAGAAACCTTGATCATACCTGCAGTTGGCAAAACTAAAACTCCAGGTGGTTAAACCAAAATCACACAGAACATGGGAGTACCTTACTCTGATACCAATTGAAAGTGCAGGTTATCTCCGAGAGGGGTGCTGAATGGGAGATTTTTAGAAATTCGTCAAACTCTAAAGAATTTGACGAAGATGTGAGTGAAGAAATAGAAACACAAGGGAAACTAAGTCATCAAAGAATCATAGTACATGCAATCAGGATACATAAGAGTGAAGAACATGCAATCATACAATCATACACGCATGAAGAATAGGATTTGAGGAAATGAAAGACAGCATGATGAAATACTTCGGTTCAAATTCGTTAGAGCATAGATCACAAATTCTTCAGCAGCGGAATAATGTAAGAGATGGTTGAGGTTTGTAACTGGGTTGGCTCAACGAAGACAATGCAATTTGGTAGACTAGTTCCAGTTGCTGCATCAATTGTATGCCTAGTTGAGGTAGCTGAGTCGCAACTCTGAGGACACACAGTCCTCACCGTATTCCTCTTGAGCTAAGGCCCCCAGACCTCGCCCAATCACTCTTGGTAAGTCTTCAAGGTAGACTTCCAAAACCTTCAGAGACTTGTTCACCGGCACACCACAATGACTCTTGGTGTACTCAGAACTTGACGCCTAACCGTCTGGAAGAATGACAATCTTCAAAGGTAATAGGCGTCGGATAACACATATCAATCTCTTCAGTGATGCTCAATCACTTTGGCTTTGGGTTTCTCCTCACTTAGGATTCTCTCAAAGTCGTCAGAGGATGGTTTGCTCTCAAATGAAAAGTGTCAAGTTCTCTCGGAGTAGCCAACCAACAAGTGGTTGTTGGTGGGGGGGGGGGTATTTATAGCCAGGGGCAACCCAACATGAATTGTCATAAATGCCCTTCTCTGATTCGGCCATTGTCAGGATAAGGATCCACTCGACAACTGGCATGCGACTCAACAACGATCCTAATTTGAACTCTCAAATTTGTTGGGGCACTCAATTTCCTCACTTTTAGGCAGATCGCACTGGTGAACTCCTAACTCCTCAGCGTGACCAAATTCGTCAGTGACCAGATGAACTTCATCACCGTCGCTAGCAAATGTCTCAGCTGTACTGGAGATCTCCAAAGGCTTCACTCGAAGCGGCTTTTGTGTATGGGTTTGAGTAAGTTTGAGCATCACTTTGGAAATGTTAAATATGTTTCACCTATACCCCCTTTAATAGTGCGGTTTTTCCTATGACTCAAACAATAAGAAAAACAAACTATGGAAAGAAAGTCTTCAAGCTTCAAAGTCTTCACATCAATTTCTTCAAAGGCCGTACCAATTTCATCACCAAATTCTTCATTTGAAGAAATCCATTTTTAGGGGTCGTCTTCCATGTGTTAAACCAAATCTTCTGGGACTCTGTCTCATGTGTATACTCATAAACACATTAGTTCCTCGACCTATTTGTCTTCAATACCCCAAAACCACTAAGGGCGCACTTGATGCACTTTCAGACGTTTTACGTGCTTTATGCTTTAGACGGTCGAGTCCTTTGAAGAGGTCTGCGACTGCCTTTTGGGTGGTTAAGGCCACTTGGACATGCTTATTCTGGGCTAGTTCTTTGACAGAACCCTGCCTGCGCACGAGCCCGAAGTGCGTCGTTGCTCGGTGTAGCCGATACAGACGTTTATGTTCTTTTGGCTCCTTAGTTACCTAGGGAAATTTTAACTTAAAGTTATGCGCCCAAGGGACGTAATGCCCCTTCTAGGGGAAGCGCGCAAGGAGCCAGCACCCCTAAATAGGGTGGGGGAGTGCTTGTCCGAGGTCAACTGGCACGGCCCGTGTATGCTTTGATGAGCTTGGGGCACGTTTACCCGCATGGGTAGCCTCCTCGGATGCCTGCACCTCGGCTGTGAAAGCCGCGGTCTGCTCTTCCATCCGTAGAGAGCATTCGATGTTGCCATTTACTGTGATAGCACCATTTGGTCCCGACATTTTGAGCTTGAGGCAAGCATAATGCGGGACTGTGTTTAAGCGAGTGAATACAGTGCACCCTAGGAGCGTGTGGTATCCGCTACGGAAGGGTACAATGTCAAAGATTAATTCCTCACTCCTGAGGTTCTCAAGTGATCCAAAGACTACCTCCAGCATCATAGTGCCCATGCAATGAGCTTCGACGCCTGGTATCACACCTTTGAAGGTGGTGGTGCTAGGCTTGATCCGAGATGAGTCGATGCCCATCTTTCCGATCGTGTCAGGATAAATTAGGTTGAGGCTGCCGCCTCCATCCATGAGGACATCAGATGAAAGCTATCGACGATTGGGTCCAGGACCAATGCAGCCAATCTGCCATGCCTGATGCTGGTCGGATGGTCGTGTTTATCAAATGTGATCGGATAAGCCGACCATGGATTGAACTTTGGAGCAACGGGCTCCAACGCATAGACATGCCAAAGTGCGCGTTTCCTCTGCCGCTTGGGCATGTGGGTGATGTAGATCATATTCACGTCTTTCACCTCATGAGGAAACTGCTTCTGGCCACCATTATTTGGCCGCCGAGGATCATCCTTGTCTTTGTTGCGGTGTTGGGCTTTACTGTTCCGCTTCGTTGCTGTCGTGGATTTGTCGCGGCAGATGTTCTAGTGAAAGGACTTAGTCGTGAGGCCAGCACATCTATGTGGTAGCTTGAGAGGGGTTGAGCGGAATCGAGAGACGCAACACAAGATAGGGATTTAGACAGCTTCGGGCCCCGGGAAATATCATCCGGTAACAACCCTACATGCTGTTTGAGGCTAGGTCTCATTATGATCATCAGGGAGTCGCTGTAAACCGGCTCTCCTAGTTATGTCTAGCCCTAAGATTATTTCTCTCTTGCTTGTCCCTCTTTGGGGAGCCCTGCCCCTCCTTATATAAATTGAAGGGGCGGGTTACATGTAGAGTCCAACTCGGACTTAAGACTTAACTATTCTGACTTCTCTTTATGGGCTTCTTAACATCTTGGGATTTATAACGTCTCGGGCTTCATAACCCCTAGCAACCCAGTTATCACTGTTTGCCGGTTTAAGATGGTCTGCCGGTTTATGGTGATCTGTCGGTTTATGATAGTCTGCCGGTTTATGATGATCTTCCGGTTTATGACTTCCTGCCAGTTTATGAACTGACTTAACACCTGCCGGGTTATCATCTGACTTGACTCTTGCCGGTTTACCACCAGCCGGTTTACCGTCTGTCTTAACTGTCCGCCGGTTTACCAAGTCCCAGCCGGTTTACAACTCCGGCCGGGTCATACCGCGGGGTATATCCCCGGCATTAGCCCCCAGTTTAATTTGGATTTATCCATGTTAAACTGATCCTGAGCATCTTTAAATCCTTGTCATTTCCTTCTAGAAAATCCGGGTCAATAGGCCAGCTTCATAATCAATTTGCTAACATTGGTTTGTCACAGAGAAATATTGTGAATCTTCTTTGACTCAACTCCCAATGCTTAACAAAAAATGTTGGTCTTTGAAATACTCATCTAATCTTTAGCCGGTTTAAGAATGTAGAACTTTGCCGGTTTAAGAATGTAGAATTTTGCCGGTTTAAGAATGTAGAACTTTGCCGGTTTAAAAATATTGATGGCACCGGATCATAACTGTTTGTTAACATCAGCTTTTGAAAATATACCTCTTATATGCCTATCACTTGTAGCCCTCAAATCTTAAGAAGGTGACATAGTGACAGCTTTAAGATTTTCTTCAATATGAATGTCACAAGCTTGAAGAAATCCAGGTTGTTCATCTCAATCACTAGTCAGAACTGAGTATTCCACATATGTAGCCCCCAAATGTCGGGTTGTCATGCTTGCAGCAACCTAGGACTTGTAATTTCCTGATGCTCATAAAATCTTCAACCAATGTAGCCCCCAAGGGCCGGGTCATTATGCAAATAATGAGCAGGGACTTTGAAAATATGATCATGTAGACTTTAATAAAGCGTGTAGCCCCCAAGGGCCGCTCGATAAGATAATATTGAGCTGGGACTTTATATATACTTTATTGAGAATAACATTACAATATGTAACTCCCATCATGGGGCGTGAACCCACGTCCACAAGGTTGAGAGCTTTGTGCTTTACCAAGCGAAAGCGGTGGATCCTTCAATAATAGATGAAAAGTTGTGTACCTTGAATTGTTGTGAGGGTCAATTGGTAGCCCCCAAGGGCCGGCTTATTATGATGTGATGAGTCGGGTCTTCAATAAGACTAATAAAAATGACTTTGCATTAGCCCCCAAGTGTCATGGTGCATGCTTGCAGCGACATGAGACTTGCATATTTGATATAATCTTAAGTTGAATAATGTAGCCCCCAAGTGCCAGGTCGTAAACCCGCAGCGACTTGGGACTATTCCTTCAATTGTAGAATAAATCATATCCATTGATAATATAATAGCCATTGCGCTAAAGCGACTTTGAAAACCTTAATCATAATACTGGTTATTGATAACCATAATAAAATCCAGCCATGTTGGCTATTTGAAGATTTGGATAATATAATCCAATGATTTATGAGCGCATGATTCCAATGGCGCAATCCAAATATGTACTGGCGACTTATAGTTGAAACCAGACCGGGTTAATAAATATCGGATTATAACTGATCATGTACTGACAACTTGTAGTTGAAAGCCAAGCCGGGTTAATGAACGTTGGTTTAAAAACATCACAAATCTTATCAAAAGAAAGAAAAACAAAACTTAGCAAAAGGCAAATAAAAACCGTTGTAGTGGAGGCTTTGAGCGGATCAAGAGGTGTGACTATGGTTCGGATACGACCAAGCCCCCAAGTGACTCTGTGGCATTACGTCGATCAAGAGGTGTAGCTATGGTTCGGATACGATCAAGCCCCCAAGTGATGCTGTGGCATTGGCCGATCAAGAGGTGTAGCTATGGTTCGGATACGACCAAGCCCCCAAGTGATGCCGTGGCATAGCGCCGATCAAGAGATGTAGCTATGGTTCGGATACGGCCAAGCCCCCAAGTGATGTTGTGGCATTGCGCCGATCAAGAGGTGTAGCTATGGTTCGGATACGACCAAGCCCCCAAGTGATGCTGTGGCATTGCGCCGATCAAGAGGTGTAGCTATGGTTCGGATACGACCAAGCCCCCAAGTGATCTTTGTGGCATTGCGCCGATCAAGAGGTGTAACTATGGTTCAGAATCTGACCAAGCCCCCAAGTGATGCTGTGGCATTGCGCCGATCAAGAGGTGTAGCAATGGTTCGGATACGACCAAGCCCCCAAGTGATGCTGTGGCATTGCGCCGATCAAGAGGTGTAGCTATGGTTCGGATACGACCAAGCCCCCCAAGTGGTCAATAATATGATAAGCCAATAAGGCGGAATACCCATGTTTGAACCGCGCATAATGGCAACATGTCCTCTTCGGCAACCTTTAACTTTTTGCAAGAGATAAATTCTTCTTGAACCGGGATTTTGAACCGGATATTGAGAGCTTCAAAGCTTTGTGGGAGACATCTTTCCCTTGAACCGGATTTTAGACTAGAATCTTCATTTTCAGCCGGAAATTTTCTGACGGCCTTTAAACTCGAACTTGCGAGAAGTTAATTCCTTTTGAACGGACATTTTTAATCCGGATTTTAGAGCTTCAGAGCTTTGCAAGAGATAGTTTCCTCTTAAACCGGATTTGAACCAGATACTAAGGGCTTCAGCGCTGTGTGGGAGACGGGATTCCCCTTAAACCGGACTATAAACCGGAAGCATCATTGTGAGCCAGAATATTTCTTACGGCCTTTAAATTTTCATCAATATAACAGTAACCTCCGGGACCGGGTTTCCCTTCAACATCCTGGGGCACTTGAATTTCTTTGGCCGCAAGACTTGCTGCGTCATATCATCATAGCCCCCGAGTCTTAAGATGACTCAAGGAGTTGTCTTGAAATTCTCCGTACTTGACCATAGCAGACGGTATATATCATTGGTGTTGATAACATGATGTAAATCCACAGAAGGTTGAGGTGACTGCTGCGGGTTATAAATGATCCCTTATGAGCCGTGTCAGCAACTCGGCCAATGGTTCCTTCCAACTGGCTGTTTGAAGTTGACCAAACTGTAGTGGCAGCGATTTGTGCGCATGTCCATTGACCCATCCAGTGCAGACGGCGGCTGAATAATAATTTGCCTCCAATTTATTGGAAGAAAACCGGGTTACCCAAGAAGTGGCTTGCTCATACAATAAACAGCTCATGCAGACAGGTGCGGCCCGGTATGTTGATGTAGACCAGACCGCCAGGGCGGTAGCGTAAGCACTTCCGTTGAGCACGGCATCACGGATAAATGTGAGTGCAAAATGGCGATGCTATGCACTCCATATCCGCGATATAACTCCACTTCGGTGGTGAATAATTGTCCTAATGTATTTGGATGACAGATGATCTTGTCGTCTCTGCCATGATCATGGAACAAAAAATATTAAAGGGAGGACAATTGTTCCCGGAGGAACTTAAAGTATATTAAAAAAATAAATAAGGTGGATAGCACCTGATCTTTTCCTGGGACGTCGAGCCAGTCATGTCCGTCGTTGGTTTTCAATTGATCTGATTTATCTTTGCTTCCAAGATTTTTTCAACTCTCTATCCTCTTGAGTCGCGCATGCAGGCGGAGCGAAGGGGAGCTCAGGCGCATGCCTCAGTGGCGGTTTAAGGCTGCAGCAAGAGCGCTCCAAGCCGGCTCCAAGCAGGGTGGGTCGCAGCTGCGGCGGGTTATGGCGTAGGCGTGGTAGCTCTCTGCGGCGACTTTGCGGCAGACAGCAAGGCAGAGGCCAGCAGACTGGCTCGGGTTATGCCAGCGGAAGTGAACCGGCGAGGTGAGGTGAGGAGAGCCGCGCAGACGGGTGCTTGTTGAGGCAATAAGTAATGAAATCAGCCTTGACGTAATTGATCTGATAGTGTACTTTGCTTCTGGTCTCTAGCATCTACATCTACCAGCTGTAAATTGAATACTATACTTGCCCACTAGGACTCCTGCTCCATCATTGTCGGTAGACTAGACTTCCAATCATTATGCATGCATGCACTGCTTCATTACCCTCCGGCTGAAACCCCCAATTTTCTTTTTGTTTTATACTGGCGAGACAAAACCTCACCAGCAGGGGCACCTTGGCAAAGCGGAGGCGAGTCATGACTGAAGAAAACAGCAGGAACGACTGCCCAGGGCATCTCAAGGCAGATGCTACTTGAGACCGTGCACGCAGCTGTTTGACGAAAGTGGCAGAAGCATAACTATGGATGCAGGCGGTAACAACAGCAAAACCGGCGAATAGCGGAAGCACCCGGCCGCATGATACAACGATTCAGCGGAGGCTGAGGCAAAAAAGCAGGCGGCTCGGTGTGTAGTCATTTGACTTGGCAGCGGTGGCGATGTCGGCGGAGTAGTGCGGTCTTGGTTTGTGATAATGCTGAAGCACAGTTCTTGAGGGACGGCAATGGCGGGGTGCTCTAGTGGCGTTTTGAGGGAAACCCGTGGCGACTCGGGGCGGTTCTGGGCCAACGGCAGTGGAGTAAGGTGGAGAGACGGCTCAACAGCCGCTCGCGGGCGGCGACTTACTGGCAGGGCCGCAATAGCTCAAGGACGGCACGAGGCAAGGCAACAAGGACCGCGGCGAGTCAGGGCAGCCATGGTGACTCAGCGGGCGGCTTGGGAGACAGGACCCGGTAGGCGGCTTGGGATGGAGGCCGACCGGTTTAGCGCAGGTAGCCCGGATATTGTCTATGGCCACAAGCCCACAACGGTGGCGACATGGCGGTTTGACGACTCGATGGGCCGCCTTGGAAGCCGTGGGCGGCCGGAGATGAGGCTGGCCAGAGGCATAGAACAACTGGTGGCGGAGAGCTGGCGATTTGAACGGCTCGGAAGGCCGGGTAACGCCACATCGGCGGGTCAGAGCTAGCACCGAACGCGGCCGTGTAATCAGCCCCGACGGCGGGAGCGACAACTCGCAGGTGAGGCGGAGCCCTTGGCGACTCACGACAGTAGTTCGGCAGGCCGGGTCACAGTAGCGGAGGTGACTCCCCACGGTGGTTCAAGCGCCATAGAAGACGGCCGGTTTGACGAAGTGGTGCGGTGGTTTAAGCAGACGACCATCAGCTTGGAGCTAGAGCCAGCTTGACTCGTCGGGGTGAATCACAGCAGCAGCATGGTAGGCGGAGGAGGCTGGTTCTCAGCCGGGGGTAAACCGGCCTGGAGCGGAGACGGCCTGAAGCTGAGCGAGTCATCGTAGAGAGGCACGCCGTATCCACTTCCGGGCCATGGCCGTATACACTCCAACTAGTATTGACCGCCGTGAGTGCTCCAAATCAATCTAGCTTTTGTTTATCTCTTGATCGTGTAAACCGGCTCAGATGAAGGTGATGACGACTCGACGCGTAAGTCGGAGCGGCCCAGCAAAACTGTGGTGGCGACTCGGATTCGGCGAGGCGAGTCAATCCTCGCGGTTTTGATTCCTCGTCCGGGTCATATTCTTCTTTTTTATTCCCAAACCATAATCTTCTCGTGGATAGCAAACAACTTTGTTTTCATCCCACGTGGATGGCATCAAGCTCCCACTTAGACCTGGTCAAACCTGTGGAAACCGTGGATGGGTTATCTTGCATGAAGTTTAGATCACCAAACCCCACAGAAGTCAAAACGGATCCACTGTTGTAGATGCAATTTTCTTCACACGTATTTTCCCTTCGATCCAGAAAACACAGGGCTTGTAGCGACTCAGCGGTGGCATAGGAAACATTGCCGGCTGTCAACTTCTTGGCGACTTGCAGTAGCAAACCGACTGCAACCCTAATTCCTTTTAAACCTTAAATCTCACAAATCTTTAAAACTGGACTGCTGAACTTGATACTGATGTAAATCCTTTCAAACCAGCTCTTCTTTACCCAAAAAATTGTGAGTCCCTCGATCCCTAGGAGAGATCCTTCCAAGAAGTCAACAACACCGTGCGCAGGCCCCATGGTGGGCGTCAACTGTCGTGAATTTGTCCTGGCAGATGTCCTAGTGAAAGGACTTAGTCGTGAGGCCAGCGCATCTATGTGGTAGCTTGAGAGGGGTTGAGTGGAATAGAGAGACGCAACACAAGACAGGGATTTAGACAGCTTCGGGCCTCGGGAAATATCATCCCGTAACAACCCTACATGTTGTTTGAGGCTAGGTATCATTATGATCATCAGGGAGTCTCCGTAAACTGGCTCTCCTAGTTATGTCTAGCCCTAAGATTATTTCTCTCTTGCTTGTCCCTCTTTGGGGAGCCCTGCCCCTCCTTATATACGTTGAAGGGGCGGGTTACATGTAGAGTCCAACTCTGACTTAAGACTTAACTATTCTGACTTCTCTTTATGGGCTTCTTAACATCTTGGGCTTTATAACCACTCGGGCTTCATAACCCCTGGCAACCCAGTTATCACTGTTTGCCGGTTTAAGATGGTTTGCCGGTTTATGGTGATCTGCCGGTTTATGATGGTCTGCGGGTTTATGACTTCCTGCCGGTTTATGAACTGACTTAACACCTGCCGGGTTATCATCTGACTTGACTCTTGCCGGTTTACCACCATCCGGTTTACCATCTGTCTTAGCCATATGTCTTAACTGTCCGTCTTAACTGTCCGCCGATTTACCAAGTCCCAGCCGGTTTACAACTCCGGCCGGGCATACCACGGGGTATATCCCCGACAGTTGCCACTTTTCCAGCCTGCTCGAGGACCCAACAATTCATATTAGTGTAGTTTGCTAGCTTGTCGGAGGTGCCGTGGATTTGGCACATCCTGTCAAGGATCTTGTCTAGCTGGTTGGGTCCATCCTTGTTCCCTTTAAAGGGCTTCCTTTTTCTGTCCGGATCTAAGTCCGCTGAACTCTGCATTGGCTGTGATGTCCTCTGTGTCACTCCCGCCATTTCTATGCATGCATTTATTTTTATTGCGCTTGGGCTTACCGTTGGCGTCGCAAGTCTCCGAGGTGCCCGCCTCACCATTGTGAGTACTGCGGGCTAGAGGTGACCCACAAGTTTAGGGGATCAATCATATTCCTTTTGATAAGTAAGAGTGTTGAATCCAACGAGGAGCAGAAGGAAATGCGAAGCGATTTTCAGCAAGGTAATTTTTGCAAGCACTGAAATTGTTAGTAACAAGTAGTTTGGTTGTAAGATAATTTATAAAGAGCAAGTAACAGTAATGGTAAATAAAGTGCAGCAGGTAGCCCAATCCTTTTTGTAGCAAAGGACAGGCTGGAACGGTCTCTTATAATAAGAAAAGCATTCTTGAGGGCACACGGGTATTTCATCTAGTCACTTTCATCATGTTGGTTTGATTCGCGTTCGCTACTTTTATATGTGGGTGGACTGGTGCTTGGATGTTGTTCTTACTTGAACAAGCCTCCCACTTATGGTTAACCCCCTCGCAAGCATCCGCAACTACGAAAGAAGTATTAAGATAAAATCTAACCATAGCATTAAACATATGGATCCAAATCAGTCCCTTACGGATCAATAGCGCATAAACTAGGGTTTGTGCTTCTGTCACTCTAGCAACCCATCATCTAATAACTACTCCACGATGCATTCCCTTTGGCCCAAAGATGGTGAAGTGTCATGTAGTTGACATTCACATAGCACCACTAAGAGAATCAAAATATACATATCATCAAAAAGTCAAACGAATATCAAATTCACATGATTACTTGCAACATGACTTCTCCCGTGGCCTCAATAACAAAGGAAACTACTCACAAATAATATTCATGCTCAAGATCAGAGGGATATTAAATAGCATAATGGATCTGAACATATAATCTTCCACCAAATAAACCATCTAGCATTAACTACAAGATGTAATCAACACTACTAGCCTCCCACAGGTACCAATCCGACGTTCGAATACAAAGATTGAACACAAGAGATGAACTAGGGTTTTGAGATGAGATGGTGCTGCTGAAGATGTTGATGAAGATTGGCCTCCCAAAGATGAGAGGGTTGTTGGTGATGACGATGGCTTCGATTTCCCTCTCTAGGAGGGAAGTTCCCCCGGTGAAATCGCTCCACCGGACGGTAAAAGTGCTATTGCCCAAGTTCCGCCTCGAGACGGTGACGCTTTGTCCCGAAATTCCTCGCCTTATTTTTTCTAGTTCAAAAGACCTTATATACCAGAAGATGGGCACTGGAGGTGGGCCAGGGTGCCCACTAGCCACCAAGGCGCGCCTGGAGGGCTCGTCACGCCCTGGTGTCTTGTGGCCACCTGGTAGCCCCCCTTTGGTAGTTCTTTTCTCCAGTATTTATTATATATTCCAAAATAATTATCCGTAAAATTTTAGCTCATTTGGAGATGTGCATAATATGTATCTCTGACATAGCTTTTTCAGCCCGTAATTCCAAATTAGGTATTCTCCCTCTTTGTGTAAACCTTGCATATTATGAGAGTCGAGGCATTAGAATTACTGCATAAAGTGTTATAAAGCATAAAAAATTATAAATAATAGTAGGAAAACATGATGCAAAATGGACATATCAACTCCCTCAAGCTTAGTCCCCGCTTGTCACAGGCGAAAGCCAATATCGAAAATCATGTCCACATGTTTAGAGAGAGAGGTGTCTATAAAAAACAAAATACGAACATATATATTAGCATCATGCTTATTATTATAACAGGAACAAACTTTATCATAAAGCTTTATCATATAACTTCTCATGAACAAGTAACAATTCATCACAACATCGAAGTAAAAAGCATAAACTTTATTGAAAACCAACAAACTATGTTCTCAGCCAATTTTGCAACTACAATTCATCATATTTTTAGGAATGGTCTCAGATCGGTGCCTTTTGACAAGTCCACATACTCAACCATCATTTAGTCTTCTATGATTGCTAACACTCACAACATATATATGAGCAAAGAGTTTCAACCAGACATATAGAAAGATAGGGGCTTATAATTTCGCCTCCACCCTTATTCACCTCAAGGGTGATGTCAACAATAATAACTCATGCTCAGTCATATCCAACTAGGTATATGTGCCTAGATCTTTCCTCACCACATGATGCTTTTAAAAGATAATGTAGCGACCAGACCTCAAACAGTCTGATCTGTGTGCTCAGTGTCATCCCTGGATCAGTAATGCAGACACCACACAGTACTCGGAGGATTTATAACAGAGTAGCAATCACACACTTATTACAATCGAATGTCTCAAGAGAGAACTTAATAAAATAAATATGGCTTAAGGCCATCTAATAACGATAACAGCGGAAGGCTTGGAAGAATAAGCGAGTCCATCAACTCAAACGGCATCACTGAGTATAGAACCACGACCTATGCACCTTACTCATCGTTTGAAAAGTCTACAACATGAAACGTTGCAGCCCGAAAACGGGTCAGCACATGGAATATGCTGGCAATGTAACACATAGAGAATAATGGAATAATAAGCCTATACTACATGCATATATGGCTGGTGGAAAGCTCTATGGTTACAGTTTACATAAAGCCAATTTTTCCCTACCGCAAAGGAATAAATTTATTTAACTATCATGGTGGTTGTGAAACATTGAGAATGGTTGATGACATCCTCAATCCCAATTAAAAGTACTCATTAACAAACCCAACAAAATTAATTTAGAAGTAACATGATGAGATTCACATGATATCCAGGTACTAGATACTCAAGATGTCCATAACCGGGGACACGGCTAACCATGATTAGTTTATACACTCTGCAGAGGTTTGCGCACTTTTCCCCAAAAGACTCGATCTCCTCCATTTGGTTTCTCGCACTACATGGGGTTTGAGAGACGGATGGCCGAAACATAGTCTTTCAGAAGCGCTAGCACCTTACATGTGGGCAGACCGTACCAACCTGCAACCCCTACATCTGCTAGTCTACCCGTAAGAGTTCGCACAACTTAGTCAACTATGCCAGAGCCCATAATGGCTTGGGGCTGCACACGGAAGTTTCTAGTTTGAATAATCTCATGATCCCTTTGAGCACAGGTGGCGGTCCGAAGAAATACAGGCAAGTCCTGATAGAAACCAGGTGCCTCAATCCACCCAGATGTGTGTTTAAGTTGCCACCTTAAATAAACCATTAAATAACAATCTCACATCTGTCATGGATACACTCACCCAATCCACATCTACTAGCATAGCATGGCATAATAAGCAAACGTAGAAGTAACTCCCAAGGGTTTGATAATAAAATAGGTAATAGGTACTACCTCATCTACTTCCCAAATCCCACAATTTAATTAGATCCTATTCATGCAAGTGTTTGAGGATAGATCTAATGCATAAAAACTGGGTATGAGAAGAGGTATGATCAAAGTGTTACTTGCCTTGCTGATGATCCGCGAAACCTAGAGACTCGAGTAACAAAGGTAGCGCACTCCGGGTATTCTATCGCAGACAAATAAACAAGCATACAATAAGTACTCATCTAATGCACAGGCAAAACTCAAATAGATCTAACCAGATAGTTCAACTTAAGAACTCCGGTTTGCAAAAACAATCAAATCAAACGAAGCAACGAAAGTCAAACGGCGGAAGAAAACAACTTCGTTCTCTAATCTGGATCCAGGTCAAATTTTACAGAAGCAAAAACTTGTTTAAGTAGATTATTCGGAAAGAGGGTTTTGAGACGAAACTCTAGGCGCTTGAATCGCCCGATTCCGATAAACGAGCAAAAAGTTATACTAAAACGAAAATCGAATCTGGAATCGCGATCAGAAAAATCGCGGATTAAATCCGAGAAAAAGAAAAACGACGAACGGTTCATTTAAACGAACTAACGAACGAACGTTCGTTAATTAGGCTAAACCGGAAAAACCCGAAACTAATAAAAAAATAAAATAATAATAATAAAAAAACTAAAAAAAACAGCTCGGTTTTTATAAAAAAAAAAAAAAGCCGTGGGCGGCGAACCTCGGGCGGCACTCCGTGGCCAACGACAAGGCGGCCGGGCGGCTACTAGGGTTTGGCTCAGGCGGGCGGGTGCAGGTGGGTTAGAGCGCTTGGCGGCGCTTATAAAAGGCGCCCGAGCGGAGTCCCGCTCGCACGGCCCGATAAGCGGTGCACGTTTTTAAATAATTACGCATAAAAAATAAAAAGAATACTAAACGGACTCAAAAATCCCGAAATAAATTTTCCTCGGCTTCTAAAATCAAGCGGATTTAATGAACATTTATTTGGGGCCTAAATGCAATTTTGAAAAACGCGATTTTTCCTAAATTCAAATAAAAAGCGAAAAACTCCAAAATAAAATCTTATTTGATTTTATTATTAAATCTTCATTATTTCTTTATTTTGGGATAGTCATTTTATTCCTTCTCTCATATTTTGGTAGTAGAAATAATTGAAGATAAAATAATTAAAATCAAATGATCCTATTTTCAAAATTTGTGAAAACTCAAATATGAAAATAACGAAAATCCCCAACTCTCTCCGTGGGTCCTTGAGTTGTGTAGAATTTCTAGGATCGAGCAAAATGCAACGAAAAAATATGATATGCAATGATGCTCTATGTATAACATTCCAAATTTAAAATTTGGGATGTTACAAACTACCCTATAAGATGAATCTCGCCCTCGAGATTCGGGTTAACTAGAAAATAGGTGAGGTGGTCCTTAAGCAAATCTTCCTCTCGCTCCCGGTGGCTTCATCCTCGGTGTGGTGGCTCCAATTGAACTTTGCAAAACTTAATGACCTTGCTGCAGGTGACTCGGCTGGCATACTCCAAAATCTTAACCGGTTTCTCCTCATAAGTCAAATCATCATTCAACTGAATCGCCTCTAGTGGCACGGTATCTCTCAGTGGTATATCGGCCATCTCCATGTGACACTTCTTCAACTAAGAAACATGAAACACATCATGGACTCCTGATAATCCCTCGGGTAATTCCAACTTGTACGCAACTTCTCCCATGCGTTCCAGAACACGATAAGGTCCTATAAATCGGGGTGCTAACTTTCCCTTAACTCCAAAACGCTTAACTCCTCGAAGCGGCGATACTCGAAGATTAACTCTGTCTCTGACTTCGTATTCTGTCTCCTTGCATTTTGAATCCGCATAACTTTTCTGCCTTGACTGGGCTACCTTGAGCCTATCGCGAATCAACTTTACTTTCCGTTCAGACTCCTTAATCAAATCTGGTCCAAACAACTGGCGGTCTCCAACTTCATCCCACAACAATGGGGTCCTGCACCTCCTTCTGTACAAGGCTTCGAAAGGGGCCATCTTCAAACTGGATTGATAACTGTTGTTGTAAGAAAACTCCGCATATGGCAAGTTGTCATGCCAACTTGATCCATAATCCAAAGCACAAGCTCTAAGCATATCCTCCAAAATCTGGTTGACCCCCTCGGTTTGTCCATCCATGCATGGATGGAAAGTCATGCTAAACTCAGCCTGGTTCCCAAAGTTTCGCGTTACAATCGCTTCCGAACTTTGAGGTGAACTGGGTTCCTCTATCGATACGATACTCCTCGTAACTCCATGCAAGCATACAATCCACGGTCATGTATATCTTAGCCAATTTGGCAACTTGTAAGTAGTCTTCTTTGGAATGAAATGAGCTACCTTCACAAACGGTCGACTACAACCCAAATCGAGTCATAGCACAGAGCGAGTCACAGGCAATCCGTGATGAAATCCATGCCTAGTTTATCCCACTTCCATTCGGGTATAGGAAATGGTCAATAACAATCCTGCGGCTTCGATGTTACGCCTTCACCCTCTGACATACATCACAAACTGCTACGTATTCCGCAATGTCCTTCTTCATTCCAGTCCACCAGAAAGTATTCTTCAAATCCAAATACATCTTGGTATTTCCTGGGTGAATCGAATATGGTGAATCATGTGCCTCTTGTAGAATCAATTTCCTGATCTCCGGGTCATTGGGCACATAAACACGGTCCTCAAACCATAGGGTATCGTGCTCATCCTCACGAAATCCCTTAGCCTTTCCTTTGCTCATTCTCTCCTTTATAGATACAATCTCTTTGTCAGTCTTCTGAGCTTCCCTGATCTTGTTCATCAAAGTTGACTGAATCTCCAATGCTGATACATAGCCTCTCGGAACTATTTCCAAACATAGCTCTCGAAGATCCTCGGCTAACTCCTTTGGTATTTCTCCCGTCATTAATGTGTTGACGTGACTCTTACGGCTCAACGCGTCTGCTACAACGTTAGCCTTTCCGGGGTGATAATGTAATCTCATATCATAATCTTTGATGAGCTCCAACCATCTCCTCTACCTGAGATTTAGCTCCTTCTGCGTGAAGATGTATTTCAAACTCTTGTGATCCGTAGACACCTCACAATGATTTCCAATGAGGAAATGTCTCCATGTTTTCAACGCATGCACTACGGCTGCTAACTCCAAATCATGCATAGCATAATTTAGCTCATGAGGCTTAAGCTGTCGTGAAGCATACGAAACAACTCTTCCCTCCTGCATAAGCACTGCTCCAAGTCCTCGGCGTGAAGCGTGCAATACACCTCATAATCCTTGGTCTGATCTGGCAGAATTAACACTGGTGAGGTAACCAAACGTTTCTTCAACTCTTGGAAACTAGCTTCACACTCCTCGGTCCAAATGAACTTGGTATCCTTCTTCAATAATTCTGTCATAGGCTTCGCAGTCCTTGAGAAATTCTCAATGAATCTCCGGTAGTATCCCGCGAGTCCAAGGAAACTCCGGATCTCTCCAACTGTTGTTGGCGCTTCCCGATTTATTCTGGTGACAACTTTAGTGGGGTCTCTTGCTATACCTTCTCCGGATATAACATGTCCAAGAAATCCAACTTCCTTCAACCAAAACTCACACTTGCTGAACTTGGCATACAACCGGTGTTCTCTCGAGCTTCTCGAGTACCAAGCGCATAAATGCTCCTTATGTTCCTCTTCATTCTTCGAGTAAACCAAAATATCATCAATGAACACCACGACGAACTTATCCAAAACTCCATAAACACTTTGTTCATCATGTTCATAAAATAGGCAGGTGTGTTAGTCGCACCAAATGACATAACAAAGGTACTCATACAACCCGTGCACAGTGGTAAAAGCCATCTTAGGTATATCCTGCTCTCGAATCTTCAATCGATGGTACCACGATGTAAATCGATCTTTGAAAACACCTTGGCTCCTTGCAACTGGTCAAACAAGTCATTGATCATCGGCAGTGGGTACTTGCTCTTAATGGTCACTTCATTTAATCCTCGATAATCAACAACCATTCTTAATGATCCATCCTTCTTCTCCACTAGAATGCAATTGATCCCCAAGGCGAAGAACTTGGGCGAATAAAACCTTTAGCCAGTAACTCCTTAATTCGCTTCTTAATTTCCTCCAAATCTTGGGCTGGCATCCTATATGGTCTCTTAGATATCGCCAGTGCCTGGCAGTAGTTCAATCAGAAATTCAATGTCTCTGTCCGGCGGCATGCCTGGCAATTCTTCCGGAAACACGTCCGGGAAATCCCTTACCACTGGTACTTCCTCCTGCACAACTCCTGATAAGGAATTTACATGTGCTCTCCTCGGCTCATGCCGTGATACAAACCTGATTCTTCTCCCTTCTGGGGTGGTAAGCAAAATTGACTTACTGGCGCAATCTATGTTCCCTCCATACTTCGATAACCAATCCATGCCTAATATCACATCCAATCCTTGGGATTCCAGAACTATTAGGTCCGAGGGAAAAACATAGTGTCCAATCCTTAATGGCAGTCGATCACACCATATACTAGCCATGTATACTGCTCCGGGTGAGGTTACTAGCATAGGTGACCTAAGGGATTGGGTTGGTAATTTATACTTATCCACAAATCCCCTTGATATGTATGAATGCGATGCACCAGTATCAAAAAGAACAACTGCAGTAAATGACTTAACCAGAAACTTACCTATTACTGCATCTGGCTGAGCTTCAACCTCCTCCATGGTGACGTGGTTCACTTGTCCTTTGTTGAAAGGGTTCGGCTTCTTTCCTGAGCTTCCATTGCCATTTCCATTCTGGCCTTCTGGACAATCGTTTTCATAATGCCCAGTCTTGCGGCACTTAAAGCAAGTGATATGGCTCAGGTCTACCTTGGATGGTGTTGACGGGTTGGTGCGGTTTTGTCCATTGCTTCCTCCATTCCCGTTCCCATTCTTGGTGCCATTATGGTTGTGCGAACCTCCTCCATGGGTATGCTGAAATTGTCCTCCTGTCTTTGGGGTAAAGCGAAGTTTCTGCTGAGCTCCAGAGTTATTCTTCCCCTGTCCATACTTCCTCTTGCGATTTTCAATCTGTTGCTGCTTCCCTTCAATCATAAGAGCACGGTCTACTAACTCCTGGTAGTTATTGAAAGTGGCTACCATCAACTGCAAGCTCAGCTCATCATTCAGTCCTTCTAGGAACTTCTCCTGCTTAGCTGCGTCCGTAGCAACATCATCTGGGGCATAATGTGCTAGCTTACTGAAATCATCAACATCTTGTGCCAACTGTCTGGTCCTCCTTGGCGCAAGTTGAAACTCACGCTTCTTCATGGCCATAGCTCCTGCTGAAACATGGGCGACGGAAAGCTTGTCGAATGGATCCCATGTGACAATGTCTACATGGTAAGTGGTCAGTAAAATTCTCCCACCATCTTTGCTGCGGGTCCTTCAAGCTGATGTGCGGCAAACTTCACCCTTTCTCCATCAGACATCCTACGGTGGTCAACTCCCTCCCTATCTTACGGAGCCAATCATACGCAACAATCGGCTCATTGCTCTTTGGAAAACACCGTGGATTTAGCCTTAAGAAAGCGGGTCGATGGTCAGCGGTGGTGGTGGCGGTGGGTTGTTGTTGTTGTTGTTGCCTTGGTTACGTACCAATGTTTGAATCAAGGCATTCTGCTGCTGAATCAACCGAGTGATCTCTGGCGGGAAAACAAATCCGAGAATTAGCGTCTCGGAGGCATCTGAGGGTTTAAAGAAAATACGAGAATTTAGAATAGAATGAGGTCTAGAGAGAAACACTACCCATATGCACATGAGACAAATCACACAATATCACTCCAATCAATGCAATCAAGGGCATACAACGGTCTATCTATCGTTACAAAGTGCTGGAACTAAAACTAATATAGCATGGGGGTAATCTACTACTGTTATGGTGGTCAACTAGAAAAACTGCTCCTATGAAGACTCCATGATATCTGCTCCAGCTTCATCTTCGTAATCATCATCACTAGGATCGGAATCTGTGTAAATGCGATGATGATGTAGTTCTCTGGACAGTGCTATCTTCATCTTCTCCTCCGGGTCGAATTTCCCATGAGTTCTTCAATCTTCTCCTTAAGATCGCCGTTTTGTCCCACTAAAGCTACAATCTCCTCCATGTAGTCCTTGCGAGTGGACTTCAGTTCTCCTTCTAGTTCGATAATCTTGGCTTTTGTTGTCTTCAACTCTATCATGTCTGCACACATCTGGTTTTACTGACGTCGAATGTGCTGGTTTAACTCCTGGATGAAAGCTGCAATGGATCGATCCTTCTTAGTGCCAACTATCTCCCATTGTTCATCTCGGCGTCCGCAAATCTGGTAGATAGTATCCTTGAGGTCTTCTTTGTAAACTTCTTCAATGCGCCCCATGATTATGTGAGTTGCCATGCTCTTTCCCAGACTCCAGGTTGGTGCATTGAAAACACACTCTACGGGCTCCGTGATTGGCGCAAACGTCCTTCCGGGAACTTGAGCTTGAATCTTCAGTAGCTCCTCTTCGGGTAAAGTGGAATTGTAGGTCCCGGTGAAGCTTGGTAATCCAATGTTAAGGTACTTAGTGACTTCCTTCAGTGTCGTCAAAGGATGTATCCTCATCCTACTGGGTGAACTTGATCCTCGCTTAGTCATCCTAAAAGAGTAGAAAAGGTGAGGAGTTAGAAATGAGAAGAGAGAGTAGTGATCTAGGGCTTTAGCTTAATGGTCGTGTCCTATAGTCAGCGTGTGCTCTGATACCATCTTTGTAGCGACCAGACCTCAAGCGATTCGATCTGTGTGCTCAGTGTCATCCCTGGATCAGTAATGCTGACACCACACAGTACTCGGAGGATTTATAACAGAGTAGCAATCACACACTTATTACAATCAAATGTCTCAAGAGAGAACTTAATAAAATAAATATGGCTTAAGGCCATCTAATAACGATAACAGTAGAAGGCTTGGAAGAATAAGCGAGCCCATCAACTCCAACGACATCACTGAGTATAGAACCACGACCTATGCACCTTACTAAATGCGTCTGAAAAGTCTGCAACATGAAACGTTGCAGCCCGAAAATGGGCCAGCACATGGAATATGCTGGCAATGTAACACATAGAGAATAATGGAATAATAAGCCTATACTACATGCATATATGGCTGGTGGAAAGCTCTATGGTTACAGTTTTGCATAAAGCCAAATTTTCCCAACTGCAAAGGAATAAATTTATTTAACTATCATGGTGGTTGTGAAACATTGAGAATGGTTGACAACATCCTCAATCCCAATTAAAAGTACTCATTAACAAACCCAACAAAATTAATTTAGAAGTAACATGATGAGATTCACATGATATCCAGGTACTAGATACTCAAGATGTCCATAACCGGGGACACGGCTAACCATGATTAGTTTATACACTCTGCAGAGGTTTGCGCACTTTTCCCCAAAAGACTCGATCTCCTCCATTTGGTTTCTCGCACTACATGGTGTTTGAGAGACGGATGACCGAAACATAGTCTTTCAGAAGCGCTAGCACCTTACATGTGGGCAAACCGTACCAACCTACAACCCCTACATCTGCTTGTCTACCCGTAAGAGTTCGCACAACTTAGTCAACTACGCCAGAGCCCATAATGGCTTGGGGCTACACACGGAAGTTTCTAGTTTGAATAATCTCATGATCCCTTAGAGCCTGGGTGGCAGTCCGTAGAAATACAGGCAAGTCCTGATAGAAACCAGGTGCCTCAATCCACCCAGATGTGTGTTTAAGTTGCCACCTTAAATAAACCATTAAATAACAATCTCACATCTGTCATGGATACACTCACCCAATCCACATCTACTAGCATAGCATGGCATAATAAGCAAACGTAGAAGTAACTCCCAAGGGTTTGATAATAAAACAGGTAATAGGTACTACCTCATCTACTTCCCAAATCCCACAATTTAATTAGATCCTATTCATGCAAGTGTTTGAGGATAGATCTAATGCATAAAAACTGGGTATGAGAAGAGGTATGATCAAAGTGTTACTTGCCTTGCTGATGATCCACGAAACCTAGAGACTCGAAGTAACAAAGTGCGCACTCCGGGTATTCTATCGCAGACAAATAAACAAGCATACAATAAGTACTCATCTAATGCACATGCAAAACTCAAATAGATCTAACCAGATAGTTCAACTTAAAAACTCCGGTTTGCAAAAAGAATCAAATCAAACGAAGCAACGAAAGTCAAACGGCGGAAGAAAACAACTTCGTTCTACTAATCTGGATCTAGGTCAAATTTTACAGAAAAAAAAACTTGTTTAAGTAGATTATTCGGAAAGAGGGTTTCGAGACGAAACTCTAGGCGCTTGAATCGCCTGATTCCGATAAACGAGCGAAAAGTTATACTAAAACGAAAATCGAATCTGGAATCGCGATCAGAAAAATCGCGGATTAAATCCGAGAAAAAGAAAAACGACGAACGGTTCGTTTAAACGAACTAACGTTCCTTAATTAGCCTAAACCAAAAAAACCGAAACTAATAATAAAATAAAATAATAATAAAAAAACCGAAAAAACCAAAATAAAACCGAATAAAAACCGCTCGGTTTTTTAAAAAAAAACGCGGAAAAAGCAGTGGCGAACCTCGGTGGCATGGCGGCCTTGACAAGGCGGCATGAAGGCGGCAACTAGGGTTTAACTCGGGTGGGCAGTCTTGTGGTGGGCTGGGGCGCTCGGTCGGCCGCGCTTATAAAGGCGCCCCCGAGCGGAGTTCCGCTCGGGTACGGCCCGGTAAGGTGGTGCGCGTTTTCTTTAAATGATTACGCGCAGAAAAAAATAAAAAAATAATACTAAACGGACTCCAAAAATCCCGAAATAAATTTTCCCCGGCTTCTAAAATCAAGTCGGATTTAATGAACATTTATTTGGGGCCTAAATGCAATTTCGAAAAACGCGCATTTTTCCTAAATTCAAATAAAAAGGCGAAAAACTCCAAAATAAAATCTTATTTGATTTTATTTTTAAATCTTCATTATTTCTTTATTTTGGGAAAGTCATTTTATTCCCTCTCTCATATTTTGGTAGTAGAAATAATTGAAGATAAAATAATTAAAATCAAATAATCCTATTTTCAAAATTTGAGAAAACTCAAATATGAAAATAACGAAAATCCCAGACTCTCTCCGTGGGTCCTTGAGTTGTGTAGAATTTCTAGGATCGAGCAAAATGCAACGAAAAAAATATGATATGCAATGATGCTCTATGTATAACATTCCAAATTTAAAATTTGGGATGTTATAGATAAAATAAAAAGGAATAGGGGAAAATACTTTGACTCTTGCATAAAAAGTAAATACATAAAAGTAAAAGATAGGCCCTTTTCAAAGGGAAGCAAAGCTTGTCATGCACTTTTTGGTTTTGTATGCACAATCTCTTAATGCAAAGGAACGTCACTTTATATTGCCCCTTATGATAGCAACCTTTATTATGCGAATCGTCGCTTTTATTACTTTGCCATCACAAGTTCGTACAACACTTATTTTCCCTTACACTAAAGGATCAAACACATTTAGAAGCAATTTTTATTGCCTTTTTGCACCGACGACAACTTACTTGAAGGATCTTAATCAATCCATAGGTAGGTATGGTGGACGGTCAAACATCAGTTTGGGTTTAAGGGTTTTGGATGCACAAGCAGTATCTCTACTTAGTGCGGATTTTTGGCTAGCAAAGATATTGAGCAAGCACCACATGTTGACGGATCTATGACAATATAACTTATACTTTCATGAATTGCATGAATTGCATTATTGACCAATGCTATGTTTGTGAACTTTCAACAAATTTTACCACTTATACTTTTCCTTATGTGATGTCATTACTTAACATAAGATTAGCATATGATCTTTCTCATTATTTTCTTTCTTTTTGATTGAAACATAAAAGTAAAGAAGCAAAAACTCAGACTAAACTTTATTATATATCTCTCACTTGATTACATAGATAGATAGATCACAAAACTAGCACTCGAAAATAGATCATACTAAACTTTTATTCAACTAAATCACGAAATAGCCAAGGATCCAACTAAGATAGGAAAAGGTAATAAAAGTGATGGTGGTATGATACTGGGGCATCTCCCCCAAGCTTGGCACAAGCCAAAGGGAGTGCCCATACCCGTGTACTCAAGTCTCCTTTGGTGATGAAGATGGAGGTGAAGAGGGCTCGCCCCCCAAAATGTGTATGAGTGCTTCTCTCAAACTTTGAATCTCTCGAAGGGCTCGAAACACCCAATATAGTCCAAAACAGTAGATAATATAGCATGGAGCAATCAAAAATTAGATAGTTGGAGACGTATCAGGGTTGTGCCTGGTCTTGATTCCTGATGGCTGAGACCGGTCCTGCGAGATGGTTAGGCAACCTACACCGGGTGAATCTCCTAAGCGACCGCATGAGAAGGCCAGACACCAACGACCCCAGGAGGTGACGTGAGCGGGGCCGGCCCACCAGACAGAGCTCAGTCGTTGGTTTATCAATGCTGCAGGGACGTACCCGAGCACAGACGCCGTGCCTAGTCTTCTCATGCGAAGAATCCTGAAGAAAGATGACCTGCGCGCGGCTCCTGCGATGGCGAGGCACCGGGTCGCGTGCCCCAGCCTGTCCGTCCATGACTAGCTCATGCTAGAATAAGGCACCAAGGGCCATGGGAGGTGACGTACACGGGAGCGGGCCCGCAAGCCAGAGCTCAACCTCTTGGGTTTGGCGACGCTGCAGGGACGGACCCGAGCACAGACGCCGTGCCAGTCCTCCATCATGAGGCGGTCGTGAGTAGGCTTGCTAGGACGCACGACGTTCATGGCATCTTAGTGTCGGGCAGACAGGTGGTAATCGTAGGTAACTCATGCGGGGGAACAAGCTAACTCAGATAGATGCAAGAACGGTACAATCCACCGGGACGGACCCGAGCGACCTGGGGATGATGCAGCCCGAGGGGCGCCCCCGACAAAGCAAGCTAAAGATGCAAAAGGATACATGCCACAGGGACAGGCTCGTGCGACCTGGGAATCATGCAGCCCGAGGGGCGCTCCCAGCTGAGTAAACTTGGAAAATGTCACCTGGTATTGTTGTCGAAGGAGGGTTGAGGTACCCAAAGGCGCGCGATGAAGGAGTTGCTCCTCATGAGCTGCCAGGTCCCTGAGCCTCTGGACGCTCTGGGGGCTCGGGTGGTTCCTTGAGGAGCGTCTCCATCTCCGCCAGGACTGCGTGATGCCTGGCCTCCTGAGCCACCAAGATGCTCCGTAGATGACGTTGGTAGGCGGCCGCCATGTTCGGCAAGCCAAATGGCATGTGGACGTAGCTGTGAGGTGGACCCTCGCAGTGCCCAACACACGAAGGCCAGAAGCGCTCCTCAGACGCGGCTCTGTTGAGCCCTGGAATGTCTATGCAGACGCGTAGCCCGCTGTCCTCGCCAGGATGGGGAGCCGCGCCAGGTGGGCGGCAGTCGCCGCGCATGGTCCTTGCTTCTTGAAGCTCCTGGGTGGCCTTGACGATGAACTCCTGAGCACCGGGCGCTCCTCGCCCAATGCCCTCTTGAGGGAAACGTGCCGCAAAGCACACCTCCACGTGGTGCCCGAGCGCCTCCCTTGTGATGTTGGCTAGGTCTAAGGCCCTCCAGAGGGGAGCCCCCGAGCCTCGCCCGAGGAGAGCATCGGGCGCGCCTTCCTATGCGAGGGAGGGAGGCGCCCCAGGTGCGGGCGCTGATCCTGAGGCGGCACCGCTCTCCTGAGGCCTTGTGCGCAGTAGTTGCTTCTTCTTCTTGGGGATGGCCTCAGGAGGGTATCGGATACCCTCGCTGTCGGGGTCTTCAATTGCTGCGGCTTGGAAGGCGCACTCCAGGGAGCACACCACATCTCTTTCTTCGGAGGGGACTGTGATGATTCCGCTGCTTCCTGGCATATTGAGGACGTTGTAGCCGTGGTGGGTCACTGCCATGAACTTGGCTAATGCTGGATACCCAAGAATGGCGTTGTACGGCAGACGGATGTGGGCGACGTCGAAGTCGACGAGCTCGGTGCGGTAGTTGTCACGCTGGCCGAAGGTGGCAGGGAGACGGACCTGCCCTATCGGGGTGGTAGAGCCATCGATCACTCCTGAGAAGGGTTAGGTAGGCTGCAGCTGATCGTATGGCACTTGGAGGCTACCGAATGTATTGACGGATAGGACATTGAGCCCCGTGCCACCATCAATGAGGGTCTTGGTGACTTGGACATTGCTGATGACGGGCGGGCAGAGAATCGGGAGGGCGCTGGTCGTCGCCGCACACTTGAGCTGGTCCGACGAGCTGAAGCTGATGGCACATTTGGACCACCTGAGCGTGTGCACAGCCTCGAGCCTGGGAAGGCCGTGTTCACCTCACGAGCAAAATGCTTGAAGACGCGCTGGGATGCTGGGACCTGAGCTCCGCCCAAGATGCAGGCGATAGGGCGCGGCTCCTGGAAGCCCCCAGCCCCCTCGTCCTGATGGTGGTCGTCGCTTCTTCTTGGTGGTGGCGGCTGTCGGTGTCAAAACCGGCGGATCTCGGGTAGGGGGTCCCGAACTGTGCGTCTAGGCGGATGGTAACAGGAGACAAGGGACACGATGTTTTACCCAGGTTCGGGCCCTCTTGATGGAGGTAAAACCCTACGTCCGCTTGATTAATATTGATGATGTGTGTTACAAGAGTGGATCTACCACGAGATCAAAGAGGCTAAACCCTAGAAGCTAGCCTATGGTATGATTGTTGTTCGTCCCCATCGACTAAAACCCTCCGGTTTATATAGACACCGGATAGGGTTAGGGTTACACAGTAGTCGGTTACAATGGTAGGAGATCTACATATCCGTATCACCAAGCTTGCCTTCCACGCCAAGGAAAGTCCCATCCGGACACGGGACGAAGTCTTCAATCTTGTATCTTCATAGTCTTGGAGTCCGCCGATGATGATAGTTCGCTATCCGGACACCCCCTAGTCCGGAACTCCTCAAGAGCTCCCAGAACCAGGCTTCAATGACGACGAGTCCGGCGCACATGTTGTCTTCGGCATTGCAAGGAGGGTTCTTCCTCCGAATAATTTATAGAAGATTGTGAACACCAGGATAGTGTCCCGCTCTGCAAAAATAAATTCCACATACCACCATAGAGAGAATGATATTACACAAGATCAATCTGCTGACGTATTCTGTGGCGTGACGTCGCACCACTACCAAGCCTTTACTCAAATTGTTTTTACTGTTCCACCTCAGCGCGTTTAGCGAAGCGGTTTCCTTGGCACGTCTTGTCGAAGCAGAGATCATGTTCCCCTTATTCCGCGATTCCCATCAATACGGACGTGGGTAACCCAACCGCACCGTTGATTGTGACGCTTGGGAGATAAGCGAGTTTTACCAGGCCGGTGGGGGCACATGTTTTTATCCGCCCATATAAGGGGATAAAGATCCAACCCTTTTACCTGCGCCTTCTTCCTCCTTGGCTTATCCATCTCCGCGAACTCGAGCTCCAGCGCCCAAGTCCGCACTTCTCACCTCAACTTTCTCCAACTATGTCCGGAGCGGGAGGCAAGTGGATGGCCTCCTCCGTCACGGAGGGGAAGATCCAGAAGCTGCGCGACGCCGGATACTTGTCCAGAACATCACAAGATCGCCTCCCCGACGAGGGAGAGCTCGTCCCAACCCCAGGCCCCATGAGAGGGTAGTATTTCTTCCCCATTTCCTCCATGAACTGGGCTTCCGCTTCATCCCTTTGTCCGGGGGCTCATGTTCTACTACGGCCTAGATTTCCATGATCTGGCCCCGAATTTCATCCTCAACATCTCGGCGTTTATCATCGTGTGCGAGGCCTTCCTCTGCATCCAGCCCCACTTCGGCTTGTGGCTCAAGACCTTCAGTGTCAAGCCGAAGGTTGTGAAGGGCAGCCAAGCGGAGTGCGGAGGCGCCATGGTGGGCAGGATGTCCCACGTTACGTGGCTGGAGGGAACTTTCGTGGAAACCATCAAGGGGTGGCAATCGGGATGGTTCTACATCACCGAGCCGCGTGACCCTGATTGGGCAGCGGCCCCCGAATTCAGATCTGGCATCCCTACACGGCTCACCTCCTGGAAAGAGAGTGGACGGACTTGGTGGGATTTGAAGGAGCTGACCGGACTCCAAGCCTGTATCCAGAAGCTGGTGGACAAGAAGCTCAAGCTTGTCAACATAGTCCAGATCATGCTCAGCCGCCGGATTCTCCCGTGCCAGCGAAGGGGCTTCAACATGTGGGAGTTTGATCCGGCGCAGCACTGCACCTGGCGGGCTCTTCGACACTACGTATGAAGATGTCCGGAAGGTGTTGTTCAAGGCGCCGAAGCTCCGCATCCGCCACCGAAGGTCGCGGATTCCGCTCGCAGCGTCCAGATGACGAGGTAAGTGATTTCACCACTTGTTTTCCATAGTTTGGCTCTATGCGGGATCTAAACTCCCTTTTCCTTTGACAGGAATGGCTGGCGAAGGCCGAACGGACTATCTGTCCGGCCCCATTGCCAGAGGATCCAACGGACGCCCGCCTAATGAGGCTGCTGGCTCCGGCACCCCACGTGGTGCCGGAGAAGAAGGCCAAGAAGACGGCCACGGGGACTCGGAAGAGTTCCCGTTTTCAAGTGTTATCGGATGATGAATCCGAGGCCGACTCCTCCCACCAAGGCGAGGAGGAGAAGAAGAGCCTCTCCCCGGTGAAGGAGGGAAGAAAAGGAAGGCCTCCCCAACAAGGGAGGCCGAAGGGTCCAAGAAGGGAAAAACTCTTCCCCCGGACTGCTCCGCCAATGCAGTGATGACGACAAGGACTGGCCTCTAAGGGCCAAGCCCCTGGCGAGATCGTAAGTATCCGGACTCCCGAATAACTTCAAGGTTTTTTCTTTTCGCCACATAATGTCTTTCTAATGCCGCATACAACCCTGCAGTCCGCCCAAGGATGATCTTCCCGTTTCGTCGAGCGGGTCCTTGGGTGCATCGGATATGGATTCCCTTCCGATCGCCTCCACCCCGTGCAGCCAGACGATGCCGAGGTGGGATCCCGTGAAGGACCCACCAGAGGAGGAGGCCCGGAGGTGTCAAAGGACACCCTCCGGACTTTGCACGGACTCGGCCGGAGGCCACAGTGGCTCCGAGTCCGTGGCGACCCTTCGTAAGAAGGGCAAGACCATGACGCCACCGCCTCCGTCCAACCGGAGGTGCCGGATAATTGCCGGAGGCGCTCAACGGCGCCTCCATCAAAGAGGAACACCGCACTGTTATGAGTGCGGTGATTGAAATTCGGCTCGCCAAGAGCGGGCCGACTGAAGCCTGCAGCAGCCTTCTAACGAGGCTTTGAGGTAAGAATTTCAATATATGTAAATGGTACCGCATAGACAGTAGCCCCGATGCTCGGTTCGGTGTTCGGAAAGAAAAGCCGGACGAGGATCTTTAGAAAGATAAACGCAGGAGTCATAAAAATGTCAATATGGGATTGCAGGTCATGGCCGACCTCCGCCAAGACCGATCATGGAGGTCAATACTTTGAAGGAAAACCTCGAGCGGTCCGAGAACAAGCTCGGTCATGCCAAGAAGCAGTTCGAGGAAAAAGAAGGTGAGTAATACCTTATGAAAATTGTACCTTACAGAAAAGGATTTGGTTGCAAGAAAAATGACAGGGATAACGTGGGCATTGTAGGGGCCACTAACGAGGTGGCGACCCTGAAGAAGGCGGTGGCCGCGGCCGAACGTAATGCGGCCGCGGAGCGCACCGAGCGAGAGAAGCAGGAGGCGCGGGTGGCGGAGGTACAGCAAGAGCTCCAGGATCTCGTGAAAACATGAGAGCTTGGAGCGTGACTCAAGACTCGAGAGTCTCGAGCTTGCAACGGCTCTTGAGAGTGCCAAAGCCGCTAAGGCCAAGCCTACAAGGCCCTCCAGAGATTGAGGCGATGAAGAAAATAGCAGCGGTAAGGCATTTTTCATGCAAAGTAAGCATTTGAGTGTTAATTACCTGTTGCTTACCCGAATTGAGCTCTCCAGGCGTTCGCAGATCTTCCTCGCAGCTGCGTGTCCGATGCTGCCGCATTCTACCGGGCCGAGGAGGGAGCTCGACGGAGAAGGTCTTCCTCGGTGTCAGGCCGAGGCCGGACATCTGGTGCCCTTAGCGACCAAATTGAAGCAGCTGGTCGAGCTCCACAAAGCGGCCGAACAGGCCATGAAGGGCCTCATAGTTCGGCTGTGGCCTAAGGAGGCCATGCCTGGGAGCTACTTCGGCTTGGTGCGGCGGCTGATCGATGCGTGCCCGTGGGTTGAAGTTATCAAGCATTCCGCTTGTATAGAGGGTGCCCGTCGGGCCCTTGCCCGCGCAAAGGTGCACTGGGGCAAGATGGATGCCTGTAAGCTCGTGGACGGACCCGCCACCGTGAGGGCAAGGAGCATCGTCGCCCGAGATGTATTATAAGAGTGTCTTTGAAGGGCACCCGCACTATTGCGGGTGAGTGCTCCAAAGATGTAATATTTGAGTAGACTCGCATTTTGTTATCCTGCGCTGAAAACTTAGTTCATATGCGCTAAGCAACGCTTGTTAATTTAAAATATTACCTTCTCAGGCGGCTGTTTATCAAATCTGAGAGATGGCAAGTCGTCGGCTTGACCCCCATGCCACGAAAGTGCCGGGGTGTTCGGGATAAACTTGAGCGCTCTTGTTCCCATTTTGGGTCCATCTAGGGAGGCGCTCAACACAGCGAACAAGGCAACCGGACTTATAATGCTTGAACACTCTCACTTAGCCATAGAATTCTATAATTTGAAATTTCGCGAAGCCCCTAGTCTTTGAAGGCGAATTTGGGGCGCTATCCACGCCTTGGCAGACAAGATCCGACTCCTCGCTCTAAGCGGCATAAGTCTTTAAGGACTCGCAAAAAACCTCTCGAACAGCGACCGGCTCTTGCCTCATCATGACGGTCAGTTTTAGCTTTCTCCACTGAGGCGTTAACCCAGCTCAACTGGGGCGGAATCGCAGTGGTTCTCCCAGTGCTACCTTAGCCGATATAACGGAACGTAAGGTACCAAAACATGGGAGCCGGGCAAACCCAACTATTGACCCAAGACATGTTCGAGCCGATGCATATAGTGCTATAAGTTCGGGTGACGACTTGTGAAAGTGTTCGGACTTATCATACCATAATGCGAGAAACATAAGCCCTCGGTGTATATTAGCCGCATTAAAGTGTACAGATGCAACATGCCGTGAATGAACATATGTATGAAAAAGAAATGCAATTATAAGCAAAAAGGTGCTGCATTGTTTTATTCAATAAGTGCTGCTACGAATGCAGAATGATACAAATAGTGCGATAAGCAAGGTATGGGACTGTTTAAACATGTCCCCCTCCAGCGGTAGGCTACAGATTGGTGTATAAAAATGCTTGTAATGGAGACCACCTGTATATTCGTTGTAGCCTTCATCCTTCCCCGGTCATTGCATCGTGAGTTCGGCAGTTCTGGCGGACAGGCCTCGACAAACGGAGTCCTGTGGGTAAAAAGTAAAAGGTAAAAGGAAAAGAAAAAGGAACGACACACTTGAGAGCCCCCCGTGTGGTTGAGCCGCAGCCTGGGTTTATCGTGGTCGTGCCCCTCTCCCCATGCCCATGGTATCTTCAGAGCGTAATGGTGTACGCCAAGGACCTGCTGACGCTTCGCAGAGCTGGGGTTGGGGCCGCATCGCCACGCTGGCGTGCTCGGAACGTGCCGTGGTCTTGTTGTAAGTTACTCAGCGCTTAGCTGTGTCCGGCCGCTTAACGGCGGACTCGAGAATTGCCTTAAGAGGCTGCATTGCACTTCCGCCGCGAGAGTCATCAGATGTTCCTCCGTGCGGAGAGAACGTTCAGTGTTTCCATTGACCGTGATGACTCCTAGAGGGCCTGGCATCTTGAGCTTGAGGTATGCGTAGTGCGGCACCGCGTTGAACTTTGCAAACGCGGTACGTCCGAGCAAGGCATGGTAGCCGCTGCGGAACGGGACTATGTCGAAGATTAAGTCCTCGCTTCGGAAGTTATCCGGGGATCCGAAGACCACTTCCAGTGTAATTGAGCCTGTACAATTGGCTTCTACACCTGGTATGACGCCTTTAAAGGTCGTTTTGGTAGGTTTAATCCTTGAGGGTCTATGCCCATTTTGGCGACCGTATCCCGTAAAGCAGGTTCAGTTGCCGCCGCCGCCCATCGTGACTCGTTAGGTGAAATCCATCGACGATTGGGTCTAAGACCGGTCTGGCCGAATCCGCCATGGCGGATCTTTGGTGGGGTGGTCCCTTCGGTCAAAAGTGATCGGGCAGGAGGACCATGGATTGAACTTCGGGGCAACTGGCTCCATCACGTAGACATCCCGGAGTGCATGCTTCCACTCCCTTTTGGGTATGTGCGTTGCGTATATCATGTTCACCGTCCGCACCTGTGGGGGGAAACCCTTCTGTCCTCTGTTGTTCGACGGCTGGGTCTCGTCCTCGTCATCGCTATGCAGCCCCTTGTCATTGTTTTCAGCAATTAACTTGCCTGCCTGCTTGAATACCCAACAGTCCCTGTTGGTGTGGTTAGCTGGCTTTTCGGGTGCCGTATCCGCACAAGCCGTCGAGTATTCGGTCCAAATTGGACGGACCCGGAGTAGTTCTTTTGAATGGCTTTTTCCGCTGACCGGTTTAGAGCCTCACGAATCCGGCATTGATTGCCGTATCCTCAATATTGTCGCCGCACGCGGCGTTTGTTTTTGTTACGACGCTGCCTGCCATTTCGGTCCTTGAAGTCCGGACTGCCGAATTTTTGCCGAGGTTGTTGCTGCGTGCTAGACTATCCTCACCCGCAGTAAGCGGGTCATGAGTGATGTGAGGGCTGCCATGGATTTCGACTTTTCCTGTCCTAGGTGCCGGGCAAGCCACTCGTCATGATGTTATGCTTGAAGGTCATGAGGGCCTCCGTGATCCGGACGGTCGACGATTTGGTTTTTCTTGGTTAAGAACCGTGTCCGTAATTGTCCGCCGATTTGTCTGGCTGCTGAATTATGTGGCTTAGGTCGTCACTTACGGTGGTCGCACATAAGTGCCCCGAAGTTATCGAGGAATGCGGCTTCCGTGTCCTCCCAGCTCCCAATTGACTCTGCCGGCAAGCTGTTGAGCCAATGCCGGGCTGGTCCTTTAAGCTTGAGGGGAGGTATTTGATGGCGTGAAGATCGTCACCGCGGGCCATGTGGATGTGAAGGAGATAGTCTTCGATCCAAACCGCTGGGTCTGTTGTGCCATCATAGGATTCAATATTGACGGGTTTAAACCCTTCGGGATTTGATGATCCATTACTTCGTCATGAAGCATAGTGGGTGTGCGGCGCCTCAGATCGGGCGATATCACGACGGAGCTCAAAAGAGCTTTGTCTGCTTTGTTCGGCCCGGCGGGACTTATCAGGTCCGGCGTGGCGGTTGTCGCCACGCATCGTGGGCGCCCACGCCGATCCATAGATCGATCTTGATTGTCTTGCCTTGTCCTCCAATATATCTCGCAGGTCCGGAGCGTTCCCACATGGCCGTGTGCTTTTTGAGCGATGCCGGGTGCGGTTCTAGTGAAGGGCCTAGAGGCCTCTCTGTCGCGACCACGGGGTGGTCGGTCACCGTATTGTCTCCCTGGTGATGCGGGTTCGTAAGCCTCCTCCTCTAATCGGGGGAGCAGCTTGCGTTTAGGGTAGCTTTTGGAGGGGCGTTCGAGCTCATGCTCTTCGGCCGCGAGGACTTCAGTCCATCTGTCGGCTAGCAGATCTTGATCAGCTCTAAGCTGTTGCTGGTTTTTCTTGAGGATGTTCGCCGTGGCTATAAGCCTGCGTCTAAAACGCTCTTGTTCGACGGGATCCTCAGGCACGGCGAATTCATCGTCGTCGAGGCTTGCTTCGCCTCCCGGAGGGAGGCATATAATCCTCTACCTCTTCTTTTGCCGTTCTCTCGTGAGGGTCTGGCGTCTCCATCCTCCTCGCTACCGGATCTTGCTGGAGTGGGTTGTCTTCGGCACTGTCCGGTGTATTGTTATCTCCGGTGCCGGAATCTTCATTCTTGCTGTGGCGGGATTTAGAGCGGCGCCGCTGACACCGGCGCTTGGGCTGTTTCTTGGAGGGGTCATCCTCCTCTGTTCCTTCGCCATTCCCATCCTTTGGGATATCCACCATGTATATGTCATATGATGAGGTGGCTTTCCAGTTCCTGTTAGGCGCTGGTTCTTGTTTGTCTCCGGCATCGTCGTCCATACCGTCGATGTCTTCGGAATCGTAGTCTAGCATGTCGGTTAGATCGTCGACAGCGGCTACAAAGTGGGTGGTGGGTGGGCTTTGAATTTCTTCGTCGTCCGAATCCCAACCGTCCTGACCTCAGTCCGCCAGGCTCTCGATAACGAGAGGTACTTTAGCAAACTCAAGATGTCGCCAAAAGGTGAGAGTTGAAAGATGTCCGCTGCGGTTAACTCCATGACCGGCGCCCAATCGGATTCGATCGGAGGGGGCGCGGGAAGTTCGAAGTCCGGCAAGGAGTCCGGCACCTCGGAGTCGCAAGCTTTATGAGGGACAAGATCAGTGTTCGGCTCTATCGCCGTAGAGGTTGCAGCCCCCGAGGCGGTGTCGAGCCATCCGTCCCCGATCTGCGCAACCGGCTCCGAATTGAAGATCGGAGTGGGTTCGAAAGCGGCCTCCAGTGGTACCGGTCTGCCGCAGAAGCTAAATCATGCTCGCCGTGATAAAGGCGGCACGCCGGGCTGTGGCTCGACTCCATCGAGGATCAAGACCCGCGGATGTCGGCCGTGAAGTTCAAACTTCCAAATCGACCGACGGCCGGGGCATAGCTTTCGATCTGCTCCGGATGGCTGCTTAATCGGCCCGCAGGCGAAGCCGCCGAATCTGAAGATCTGTCCAGGAGAAAAGTCTCACCCGGATCGCGTCGTTGATGATGATCAAAGGAGCCATCGGGCCTATCGGTGACGGCTACGTAGGAACTCTCAATGAAAGCACCAATGTCGGTGTCAAAACCGGCGGATCTCGGGTAGGGGGTCCCAAAGCGTGCGTCTAGGCGGATGGTAACAGGAGACAAGGGACACGATGTTTTACCCAGGTTCGGGCCCTCTTGATGGAGGTAAAACCCTACGCCCCGCTTGATTAATATTGATGATGTGTGTTACAAGAGTGGATCTACCACGAGATCAAAGAGGCTAAACCCTAGAAGCTAGCCTATGGTATGATTGTTGTTCGCCCCTACGGACTAAAACCCTCCGGTTTATATAGACACCGGATAGGGTTAGGGTTACATGTAGTCGGCTACAATGGTAGGAGATCTACATATCCGTATCACCAAGCTTGCCTTCCACGCCAAGGAAAGTCCCATCCGGACACGGGACGAAGTCTTCAATCTTGTATCTTCATAGTCTTGGAGTCCGGCCGATGATGATAGTTCGGCTATCCGGACACCCCCTAGTCTGGAACTCCCTCTACGGCAGTGGAGGGAGACCAGCATTGCCCTGAGGGCAGTCCTCGCGCGGCTGGTCCCTCCAGGCGCCCTCACGAGGTTGGTCCTGCCAACGGTCCTCATGAGGCCTATCGTGCCACTCCTAGCGGTAGCCGCGGTCGTCCCAGTGTCCCCCACCTCGTCCTCCTCCTCGGCCGTAGCCCCGGTCGTTGCGCTCGAGGCGTCAACTGAAGAGTCCATCTCGAATGGCCCTGAGCTCCTGGCAATCATTGGTGTTGAGGCTGTGTACGTTGTGGAAGGCGTAGAACGGACGACTTCCCTTGGACGACTCGGGGTGGTCCCGGCCGCGCTTCGTGTCTGGCTCCGCCGCGATCACGGCCACCCCCTTGCGCTTCACGTCCTTGGCCTTGGCTTTCTTCTCCTCTGGGTCGGTAGCAGGGAGCTCGCGGAGGGAAAGTCGCCCTTCCTCAGCTCTCGCGCACTTGGTCGCCATGTTGAACATCTCCAGAGCCATGCATAGCTCCTCGTGGATGGTGAGCTCCTCCTTAATCTTGACGCGCGGACGCCATCGGAAAACGCTGAAATGATGGCCTCGTCCGTCACCTTGGGGATCTTGAGGCGAACGTTGTTGAAGCGTTGAATGTACTTCTGCAAGGTCTCTCCTGGCTGTTGCTTGATGCGGCGCAGGTCACCCGCGGCCGGAGGGCAGTCGCGAGTGCCCTGGAAGTTGGCGACAAAGCAGTTGCGCATCTCACCCCAGGAAGAGATTGACCCCCGGGGCAAGTTCAGGAGCCACGAGCGAGCACCATCCTTGAGAGCCATGGGGAACCAATTCGCCATGACTTTCTCATCGCCGTTGGCTGCCTCGATGCTCAGCTCGTAGAGCTGCGAGAACTCCGCAGGGTCGGGGGTGCCGTCGTAGCGAGGAGGCAGGTCTGGCTTGAACTTGCTTGGCCAGCCGACACTACGCAGCTCTGGAGTGAAGCCATGGCAGCCTGCTGTGGCCACCGGGGCCCTTTGCAAAGGTGGAGCCTGCCCTTGATGTCCGTGCACCGCCACCGCAGGTGGCACGCGATCTTGTCGTGGTGGTGCTGGGAGCGCGGGAGCGTTTTATTGCGGCCGGAGAACTTCTTGGCAGCTTCCTTCTTCACGCGCAGGCACCCAGCACGGCGGGTCGTGCCAAGGGGCCGCGCGCCTTGGTGCCAGGGTGCCATCTTGGTGCGGAGGTGGCGGAGGCGCTCTGTGGGCTACATCACCCGCCGCTGGAAGAGGGCGAGGTAGCGAGAGAGACGGGACAGGTGAGCCCTAGCGGCGCTGACGAGCTCGGCAATGCGGTCCAGCCAGTCCTCGTAGAGGTCGTCGACCGGGCGGTAGCGCAGGAGCTCATGTGCCATGAGCAGCGCTGCCTGCGCGTCCGTGGGCGCGCGGCGAGCGTGGGACGATGAACCGTGCCAAGTCAGCGATGGAGTGGCGGTGCGGCCGTCCCGCCGCACCGAGGGGTGCAGCGAAGATGCTTGCTGCTCGTTTCCCGTTGGGCCGGTGGCGGCGTTGGCGGCGGGTGATGGAGAACGACGAGGAGGCCCGCCAACATGGGCCATCTGAGCGATGCGGGCGGCCAGGGCGGCCCGGTGCTCGGTGCGCGTCCGCCATGGACGTGGTGGAGCGGTGGAGCACGGATCGATGAAAGGAAAGCTCCAGCGCACCCCTACCTGGCGCGCCAAATGTCGGATTTCGGGTTCTGGCAAAACCCTCAAGGTTCGAACACTCGGGTGCGCACGAATCTTTCCCTCTCAAAACTCAGCTCGTCAAACTCGAACAACAGGGGACACAAGAGTTTATACTGGTTCGGGACACCGATGTGGTGTAATACCCTACTCCAGTGTGGTGTGGTGGATTGCCTTGTAGGCTGAGGATGAACAAGTACAAGGGAAGAACAGCCTCCTGAGTAGAGCTGTTCTTGAGCTCGATGAGCTTGTGTGGTTGAGGATGATCTGAATGATCCGTCCTTGCTGAGGTGGTGGCTAGTCCTATTTATAGATGCCCTGGTCCTCTCCCCAAATGTTAGGCGGGAAGGGATCCCACAACATCCTATTTGAAGGGGGACAACTAGTAAAGCTATCCTGACAAAAGGTGGTTTTCGCCTGCCAAAGGCTCTGGTGGTGACACCATCGTGGGCTCCGCGATGACCTCCGTCCTGCCGTCCTGCCAGTCTTGGTCTCGTTGCACCGATATGGAAACCTTTGCCTGATGCGTCGGGACTCCTCGCCTGCGCTTGCCCCTTTATCACCAAAGAGGCAACGGGTACTCTGCACCCTCTGGTGCCTGCCTGGCCTTGGTTGTCACAGCTCACGTCACGGGAACCTCACGAGGCACCCCTCGCCTTGATCTCTCCGCTCCTCGCTAGCCAGCCTAGCGAGGCCGCCCCTGAGGAGGTCTTGTGTCATCCGCCTCGCGAGGCTCGGCCCCTCGCGAGGGTCTTGAGTGTTTGCTGGTGAAGATGGGCTGTACCAGGCCGCTGCATGAGCCACGCCGTGGGCTGCAGGAAGGCAAGTCTGGGGACCCCCATTCCCGGAACGCCGACAGCTTCTCGCGAGGTTACCTTGGCACCTCTTGCCATGAAGCAATAGGTGGGAGTGTAGTCATCAGCATAGTCTTTAGAGTTGGTGGATTCACCTTTTTCCTCATGATCGAAGATGGACTTGCTGATGAACTCAGTAGCGAGAGCCAAACTAGCAACCCCAGAGTCAGAGTCCTCGGAGTCTTCAGCTTCCTCCTCAGAATCCATTTCCTTCCCAATGAAAGTGCGAGCTCTGCCTGAGGTGCGTTTCTTCTTTGACGAGGACTTTGATGACTTATTCTTTTTGTCATCAGAGTCTTCATCCTTGGTAGACTTTTTCTTCTTTGACCCCTTTTTCTAGAGGGGGCGATCGGCGATGTAGTGTCTTGGCTTATTGCATTCGTGGCAAGTTCTTTTGTCGTAGTCACGAGCAGAAACTTCGGTGTTCTTTGAATCGTACTTTGAAGACTTTCAAAGAGGTTCCTTTTGGAGAAATTCTGGAACTTCCTCACAAGCATAGCCAGTTCTCTACCAATTTCCTCAGCATCATCAGTACTTCATTTAGACACTTCTTCTTCTACTTAAGATGAAGAAATTGCCTTTGCTTTAGCCTTTTATTTCCCCCTTTGCTTTAGCCTTTTCCTTCAGAGTGCGAGGTCGTCCATAGCTGGGACCATACATATCCCTCTTCTCAGTTTCTGAAATTCATGAGTATTGAGTCTCTCAAGAATATCAGCGGGATCAAGTGACTTGTAGTCAGGGCGCTCTTGGATCATCAGGGCAAGAGTGTCAAAGGAGATGTCAAGAGATCTCAGCAATTTCTTCACCACCTCGTGGTCAGTAATGCCAATGCCACCTAGTGCTTGTAGCTCATTGGGGATATTAGTGAGGTGATCAAAAGTTTGTTGAACATTTTCATTATCAAGCCTCTTAAAGCGGTTGCGAAGCACATCAACTCACGAGTCACGTTGAGTGGAAACTCCCTCATTGACCTTGGAGAGCTTGTCCCAGATCAACTTTGATGTTCCCAGTGCACTCACTCTGCCATACTGCCCTTTGTTGAGATGTCCACATATGGTGTTCTTGGTTTGAGAGTCGAGTTGCTTGAACCTCTTCACATTAGCAGCGTTGATGCTAGGAATAACAGTGGGAACGCTGTTCTCAACGACAAACCATAGATCGTTGCCAATTGCCTCAACATGCATATGCATCTTTTTCTTCCAGTAAGGATAGTCTATGCCATCAAAGATGGGGCACGCAGCAGAAACCTTGATCATACCTGCGGTTGGCAAAACTAAAACTCCAGGTGGTTAAACCAAAATCACACAGAACATGGGAGTACCTTGCTCTGATACCAATTGAAAGCGCAGGTTATCTCCGAGAGGGGTGCTGAATGGGAGATTTTTAGAAATTCGTCAAACTCTAAAGAATTTGACGAAGATCTGAGTGAAGAAATAGAAACACAAGGGCAACTAAGTCATCAAAGAATCAGAGTACATGCAATTAGGACACATAAGAGTGAAGAACATGCAATCATACAATCATACACGCATGAAGAATAGGATTTGAGGAAATGAAAGACAGCATGGTGAAATACTTAGGTTCAAATTCGTTAGAGCATAGATCACAAATTCTTCAGTAGCGGAATAATGTAAGAGATGGTTGAGGTTTGTAACTGGGTTGGCTCGGCGAAGACAATGCAATTTGGTAGACCAGTTCCAGTTGCTGCATCAATTGTACGCCTAGTTGAGGCAGCTGAGTCGCAACTCTAAGGACACACAGTCCTCACGTATTCCTCTTGTGCTAAGGCCCCCAGACCTCGCCCAATCACTCTTGGTAAGTCTTCAAGGTAGACTTCCAAAACCTTCAGAGACTTGTTCACCGGCACACCACAAAGACTCTTGGTGTACTCAGAACTTGACGCCTAACCGTCTGAAAGAATGACAATCTTCAAAGGTAATAGGCGTCGGATAACACAGATCAATCTCTTCAGTGATGCTCAATCACTTTGGCATTGGGTTTCTCCTCGCTTAGGATTCTCTCAAAGTCGTCAGAGGATGGGTTGCTCTCAAATGAAAAGTGTCAAGTTCTCTCTGAGTAGCCAACCAACAAGTGGTTGTTGGTGGGGGGGGGGGGTATTTATAGCCAGGGGCAATGCAACATGAATTGTCATAAATGCCCTTCTCTGATTCAGCCATTGTCAGGATAAGGATCCACTCGACAACTGGCATGCGACTCAACAACGGTCATAATTTGAACTCTCAAATTCGTTGGGGCACTCAATTTCCTCACTTTTAGGCAGATCACACTGGCGAACTCCTAACTCCTCAGCGTGACCAAATTTGTCAGTGACCAGATGAACTTCATCACCGTTGCTAGCAAATGTGTCAGCTGCACTGGAGATCTCCAAAGGCTTCACTCAAAGCGGCTTTTGTGTATGGGTTTGAGTAAGTTTGAGCATCACTTTGGAAAGGTTAAATATGTTTCACCTATACCCCCTTTAATAGTGCGGTTTTTCCTATGACTCAAAGAATAAGAAAAAGAAACTATGGAAAGAAAGTCTTCAAGCTTCAAAGTCTTCACATCAATTTCTTCAAAGGCCGTACCAATTTCATCACCAAATTCTTCATTTGAAGAAATCCATTTTTAGGGGTCGTCTTCCATGTGTTAAACCAAATCTTCTGGGACTCTATCTCATGTGTATACTCACAAACACATTAGTTCCTCGACCTATTTGTCTTCAATACCCCAAAACCACTAAGGGCGCACTTGATACACTTTTAGACGTTTTACGTGCTTTATGCTTTAGACGGTCGAGTCCTTTGAAGAGGTCGGCGACTGCCTTTTGGGTGGTTAAGGCCACTTGGGCATGCTTATTCTGGGCTAGGTCTTTGACAGAACCCTGCCTGCGCACGAGCCCGAAGTGCGTTGTTGCTCGGTGTAGCCGATCCAGACGTTTATGTTCTTTTGGCTCCTCAGTTACCTAGGGAAATTTTAACTTAAAGTTATGCGCCCAAGGGACGTAATGCCCCTTCTAGGGGAAGCGCGCAAGGAGCCAGCACCCCTAAATAGGGTGGGGGAGTGCTTGTCCGAGGTCGACTGGCGCGGCCCGTGTATGCTTTGATGAGCTTGGGGCACGTTTACCCGCACGGGTAACCTCCTCGGATGCCTGCACCTTGGCTGGGAAAGCCGCGGTCTGCTCCTCCATCCGTAGAGAGCATTCGATGTTGCCATTTACTGTGATAGCACCATTTGGTCCCGATATTTTGAGCTTGAGGCAAGCATAATGCGGGACTGTGTTTAAGCGAGTGAATACAGTGCACCCTAGGAGCGTGTGGTATCCGCTACGGAAGGGTACAATGTCAAAGATTAATTCCTCACTCCTGAGGTTCTCGAGTGACCCAAAGACTACCTCCAGCATCACAATGCCCATGCAATGAGCTTCGACGCCTGGTATCACACCTTTGAAGGTGGTGGTGCTAGGCTTGATCCGAGATGAGTCGATGCCCATCTTTCTGATCGTGTCAGCACAGATTAGGTTGAGTCTGCCGCCTCCATCCATGAGGACATCAGATGAAAGCTATCGACGATTGGGTCCAGGACCAATGCAGCCAATCTGCCATGTCCGATGCTGGTCGGATGGTCGTGTTTATCAAATGTGATCGGATAAGCCGACCATGGATTGAACTTTGGGGCAACGGGCTCCAACGCATAGACATGCCAAAGTGCGCGTTTCCTCTGCCGCTTGGGCGTGTGGGTGATGTAGATCATATTCACGTCTTCCACCTCATGAGGAAACTGCTTCTGGCCACCATTATTTGGCCGCTGAGGATCATCCTTGTCTTTGTTGCGGTGTTGGGCTTTACTGTTCCCCTTCGTTGCTGTCGTGGATTTGTCACGGCAGATGTTCTAGTGAAAGGACTTAGTCGTGAGGCCAGCGCATCTATATGGTAGCTTGAGAGGGGTTGAGCGGAATCGAGAGACGCAACACAAGACAGGGATTTAGACAGCTTCGGGCCCCGGGAAATATCATCCGGTAACAACCCTACATGCTGTTTGAGGCTAGGTCTCATTATGATCATCGTGAGTCGTCAGAACCGCTCTCCTAGTTATGTCTAGCCCTAAGATTATTTCTCTCTTGCTTGTCCCTCTTTGGGGAGCCCTGCCCCTCCTTATATAAACTGAAGGGGCGGGTTACTTGTAGAGTCCAACTCGGACTTAAGACTTAACTATTCTGACTTCTCTTTATGGGCTTCTTAACATCTTGGGATTTATAACGTCTCGGGCTTCATAACCCCTGGCAACCCATTTATCACTGTTTGCCGGTTTAAGATGGTCTGCCGGTTTATGGTGATCTGCCGGTTTATGATGGTCTGCCGATTTATGATGATCTGCCGGTTTATGACTTCCTGCCAGTTTATGAACTGACTTAACACCTGCCGGGTTATCATCTGACTTGACTCTTGTCGGTTTACCACCAGCCGGTTTACCGTCTGTCTTAGCCATCTGTCTTAATTGTCTGTCTTAACTGTCCACCGGTTTACCAAGTCCCAGCCGGTTTACAACTCCGGCCGGGTCATACCGCGGGGTATATCCCCGACATTAGCCCCCAGTTTAATTTGGATTTATCCATGTTAAACTGATCCCGAGCATCTTTAAATCCTTGTCATTTCCTTCTAGAAAATCCGGGTCAATAGGCCAGCTTCATAATTAATTTGCTAACATTGGTTTGTCACAGAGAAATATTGTGAATCTTCTTTGACTCAGCTCCCAATGCTTAACAAAAAATGTTGGTATTTGAAATACTCATCTAATCTTCAGCCGGTTTAAGAATGTAGAACTTTGTCGGTTTAAGAATGTAGAATTTTGCCGGTTTAAGAATGTAGAACTTTGCCGGTTTAAAAATATTGATAGCACCGGATCATAACTGTTTGTTAACATCAGCTTTTGAAAATATACCTCTTATATGCCTATCACTTGTAGCCCTCAAATCTTAAGAAGGTGACGTAGTAACAGCTTTAAGATTTGCTTCAATATGAATGTCACAAGCTTGAAGAAATCCAGGTTGTTCATCTCAATCACTAGTCAGAACTGAGTATTCCACATATGTAGCCCCCAAATGCCAGGTTGTCATGCTTGCAGCAACCTGGGACTTGTAATTTCCTGATGCTCATAAAAACTTCAACCAGTGTAGCCCCCAAGGGCCGGGTCATTATGCAAATAATGAGCAGGGACTTTGAAAATATGATCATGTAGACTTTAACAGCAACGTGTAGCCCCCAAGGGCCGGCTCAGTAAGATAATATTGAGCTGGGACTTTAAATATACTTTATTGAGAATAACATTATATTATGTAACTCCCATCATGGGGCGTGAACCCACGTCCACAAGGTTGAGAGCTTTGTGCTTTACCAACTGAGCAGTGGATCCTTCAATAATAGATGAAAAGTTGTGTACCTTGAATTGTTGATGTGAGCAATTGGTAGCCCCAAGGGCGGCTCATTATGATGTGATGAGTCGGATCTTCAATAAGACTAATAAAAATGACTTTGCATTAGCCCCCAAGTGTCATGGTGCATGCTTGCAGCAACATGAGACTTGCATATTTGATATAATCTTAAGTTGAATAATGTAGCCCCCAAGTGTCGGGTCGTAAGCATGCAGCGACTTGGGACTATTCCTTCAATTGTAGAATAAATCATATCCATTGATAATATAATAGCCATTGCGCTAAAGCGACTATGAAAACCTTAATCATAACAATGGTTATTGATAACCATAATAAAATCTAGCCATGTTGGCTATTTGAAGATTTGGATAATATAATCCAATGATTTATGAGCGCATGATTCCAATGGCGCAATCCAAATATATACTGGCGACTTATAGTCGAAACCAGACCGGGTTAATAAATACCGGATTATAACTGATCATGTACTGACAACTTGTAGTTGAAAGCCAAGCCGGGTTAATGAACGCTGGTTTAAAAACATCACAAATCTTATCAAAAGAAAGAAAAACAAAACTTAGCAAAAGGCAAATAAAAACCGTTGTAGTCGAGGCTTTGAGCCGATCAAGAGGTGTGACTATGGTTCGGATACGACCAAGCCCCCAAGTGACTCTGTGGCATTACGCCGATCAAGAGGTGTAGCTATGGTTCGGATACGACCAAGCCCCCAAGTGATGCTGTGGCATTGCGCCGATCAAGAGGTGTAGCTATGGTTCGGATACGACCAAGCCCCCAAGTGATGCTATGGCATAGCGCCGATCAAGAGATGTAGCTATGGTTCAGATACAGCCAAGCCCCCAAGTGATGTTGTGGCATTGCGCCGATCAAGAGGTGTAGCTATGGTTCGGATACGACCAAGCCCCCAAGTGATGCTGTGGCATTGCGCCGATCAAGAGGTGTAACTATGGTTCAGATACGACCAAGCCCCCAAGTGATGCTGTGGCATTGCGCCGATCAAGAGGTGTAGCTATGGTTTGGATACGACCAAGCCCCCAAGTGATGCTGTGGCATTGCACCAATCAAGAGGTGTAGCTATGGTTCGGATACGACCAAGCTTCCCAAGTGACCAATAATATGATAAGCCAATAAGGCGGAATACCCATGTTTGAACCGTGCATCATGGCAACATGTCCTCTTCGGCAACCTTTAACTTTTTGCAAGAGATAAATTCTTCTTGAACCGGGATTTTGAACCAGATATTGAGAGCTCCAAAGCTTTGTGGGAGACATCTTTCCCTTGAACCGGATTTTAAACCGGAATCTTCATTTTCCGCCGGAAATTTTCTGACGGCCTTTAAACTCGAACTTGCGAGAAGTTAATTCCTTTTTGAACCGGACATTTTTCTAATCGTGTCAGTATAGATTAGGTTGAGGCTGCCGCCTCCATCCATGAGGACGTCAGATGAAAGCTATCGACGATTGGGTCAAGGACCAATGCAGCCAATCTGCCATGTCTGATGCTGGTCGGATGGTCGTGTTTATCAAATGTGATCGGATAAGCCGACCATGGATTCAACTTTGGGGCAACGGGCTCCAACGCATAGACATGCTGAAGTGCACGTTTCCTCTGCCGCTTGGGCATGTGGGTGATGTAGATCATATTCACGTCTTTCACCTCATGAGGAAACTGCTTCTGGCCAACATTATTTGGCCGCCGAGGATCATCCTTGTCTTTGTTGCGGTGTTGGGCTTTACTATTCCCCTTCGTTGCCACTTTTCCAGCCTGCTCGAGGACCCAGCAATTCCTATTAGTATAGTTTTCTTGCTTGTCGGAGGTGCCGTGGATTTGGCACATCCTGTCAAGGATCTTGTCTAGCTGGTTGGGTCCATCCTTGTTCCCTTTAAAGGGCTTCCTTTTTCTGTCCGAATCTAAGTCCGCTGAACTCTGCATTGGCTGTGATGTCCTCTGTGTCACTCCTGCCGTTTCTATGCATGCATTTATTTTTATTGCGCTTGGGCTTACCGTTGGGGTCGCGAGTCTCCGAGGTACCCGCCTCACCATTATGTGTACTGCGGGCTAGAGGTGACCCACAAGTATAGGGGATCAATCATATTCCTTTCGATAAGTAAGAGTGTCGAACCCAACGAGGAGCAGAAGGAAATGAGAAGCGATTTTCAGCAAGGTAATTTTCGCAAGCACTGAAATTGTTAGTAACAAGTAGTTTGGTAGTAAGATAATTTGTAATGAGCAAGTAACGGTAATGGTAAATAAAGTGCAGCAAGGTAGCCTAATCCTTTTTGTAGCAAAGGACAGGCTGGAACGGTCTCTTATAATAAGCAAAGCATTCTTGAGGGCACACGGGTATTTCATCTAGTCACTTTCATCATGTTGGTTTGATTCGTGTTCGCTACTTTTATATGTGGGTGGACTGGTGCTTCGGTGTTGTTCTTACTTGAACAAGCCTCCCACTTATGGTTAACCCCCATCGCAAGCATCCGCAACTACGAAAGAAATATTAAGATAAAATCTAACCATAGCATTAAACACATGGATCCAAATCAGTCCCTTATGGATCAATAGCGCATAAACTAGGGTTTGTGCTTCTGTTACTCTATCAACCCATCATCTAATAACTACTCCACGATGCATTCCCTTTGGCCCAAAGATGGTGAAGTGTCATGTAGTTGACGTTCACATAGCACCACTAAGGGAATCAAAATATACATATCATCAAAAAGTCAAACGAATATCAAATTCACATGATTACTTGCAACATGGCTTCTCCCGTGGCCTCAAGAACAAGGCAACTACTCACAAATAATATTCATGCTCAAGATCAGAGGGATATTAAATAAAATAATGGATCTGAACATATAATCTTCCACCAAATAAACCATCTAGCATCAACTACAAGATGTAATCAACACTACTAGTCTCCCATAGGTACCAATCCGAGGTTCCAGTACAAAGATTGAACACGAGAGATGAACTAGGGTTTTGAGATGAGATGGTGCTGTTGAAGATGTTGATGAAGATTGGCCTCCCAAAGATGAGAGGGTTGTTGGTGATGACGATGGCTTCGATTTCCCTCTCCAGGAGGGAAGATCCCCCGGTGAAATCGCTCCACCGGACGGTAAAAATGCTCTTGCCCAAGTTCCGCCTCGAGACGGCGACGCTCTGTCCCAAAAGTCCTCACCTTATTTTTTCTAGTTCAAAAGACCTTATATACCAGAAGATGGGCACCGGAGGTGGGCCAGGGTGCCCACTAGCCACCAAGGCGCGCCTGGAGGGCTCGTCGCGCCCTGGTGTCTTGTGGCCACCTGGTAGCCCCACTTTGGCAGTTCTTTTCTCTAGTATTTATTATATATTCCAAAATAATTATCCGTAAAATTTTAGCTCATTTGGAGATGTGCAAATATGTATCTCTGACATAGCTTTTTCAGGCCCAGAATTCCAGTTGCCGGTATTCTCCCTCTTTGTGTAAACCTTGCATATTATGAGAGTCGAGGCATTAGAATTACTGCATAAAGTGTTATAAAGCATAAAACATTATAAATAATAGTAGGAAAACATGATGCAAAATGGACGTATCAACTCCCCCAAGCTTAGTCCCCGCTTGTCCTGAAGCGAAAGCCAATATCGAAAATCATGTCCACATGTTTAGAGAGAGAGGTGTCTATAAAAAACAAAATACGAACATATATATTAGCATCATGCTTATTATTATAACAGGAACAAACTTTATCATAAAGCTTTATCATATAACTTCTCATGAACAAGTAACAATTCATCACAACATCGAAGTAAAAATCATAAACTTTATTCAAAACCAACAAACTATGTTCTCAGTCAATTTTGCAACTACAATTCATCATATTTTTAGGAATGGTCTCATATCGGTGCCTTTTGACAAGTCCACATACTCAACCATCATTTAGTCTTCTATGATTGCTAACACTCACAACATATATATGAGCAAAGAGTTTCAACCAGACATATAGAGAGATAGGGGCTTATAATTTCGCCTCCCAACTTATTCACCTCAAGGGTGATGTCAACAATAATAACTCATGCTCACTCATATCAAACTAGGTATATGTGCCTAGATCTTTCCTCACCACATGATGCTTTTCAAAGAGAAAATAAAAAGGAATAGGGGAAAATACTTTGACTCTTGCATAAAAAGTAAATACATAAAAGTAAAAGATAGGCCCTTTGCAGAGGGAAGCAAAGGTTGTCATGCACTTTTTGGTTTTGTATGCACAATCTCTTAATGCAAAGGAACGTCACTTTATATTGCCCCTTATGATAGCAACCTTTATTATGCAATCTGTCGCTTTTATTACTTTGCCATCACAAGTTCGTACAACGCTTATTTTCCCTTACACTAAAGGATCAAACACATTTAGAAGCAAATTTTATTGCCTTTTTTCACCGATGACAACTTACTTGAAGGATCTTACTCAATCCATAGGTAGGTATGGTGGATGGTCAAACATCAGTTTAGGTTTAAGGGTTTTGGATGCACAAGCAGTATCTCTACTTAGTGCGGATTTTTGGCTAGCAAAGATATTGAGCAAGCACCACATGTTGAAGGATCTATGACAATATAACTTATACTTTCATGAATTGCATGAATTGCATTATTGACCAATGCTATGTTTGTGAACTTTCAACAAATTTTACCACTTATACTTTTCCTTATGTGATGTCATTACTTAACATAAGATTAGCATATGATCTTTCTCATTATTTTCTTTCTTTTTGACTAAAGCATAAAAGTAAAGAAGCAAAAACTCAGACTAAACTTTATTATATATCTCTCACTTGATTACATAGATAGATCACAAAACTGGCACTCGAAAATAGATCATACTAAACTTTTATTCAACTAAATCACGAAATAGCCAAGGATCGAACTAAGATAGGAAAAGGTAATAAAAGTGATGGTGGTATGATACTGGGGCATCTCCCCCAAGCTTGGCAGAAGCCAAGGGGAGTGCCCATACCCGTGTACTCAAGTCTCCTTTGGTGATGAAGATGGAGGTGAAGAGGGCTCGTCCTCCAAAATGTGTATGAGTGCTTCTCTCAAACTTTGAATCTCTCGGAGGGCTCGATGAAGCAACTCCGTGCTCTTATTCACTTCAACCATGATATGTTTATTCTCCGGTCCCCAAGAGTTTGTTCCCACATCACTTTCTATTGGACGGGGGATGTCCCAATTGGACGGTATGTGCACACAAGGAGTATTTTCGAACCCATAGTTGTGAATCAAATTGTGAAAATTGTTTCGATGGAACCTGTGTAAAGACCTCCTTGGAGGGAGTGCTTCTTGCTCTTTAGGGCTCTCCTAATCATTTGTTGATCTCATAGCTTGATGGGGATTAGCGATGGTGGAGATGCCGGCCAGTGTGCCCTCTCGAAGGCCGGAGGGTGGACTCCAAGCGAGTTCCCTTCACCTTCTTCCATGGAGGCCTCCTCAATTCCCTCTCCCCTTAACTCCACACGTAGCAACCAAGCATCATCTTCCACATTGTTGGAGAGGGGAGAAGACATGATGCCTAGCTTGATAGATCTGACAGGAAACAACACAAAACAAGAACATAAGTTTCCTTCGAGATACGGTGGTAAAATCGTCCGGGGGTATACATAAAGATTTTTTTATCTTGGGAAACAAGTATACAGAACAAAAACAGAGTCAGGAAGGTGCCCGAGGGGCCCACTACCCACCAGGGCGCGAGGTGGGAAGGCATGCCCTGGTTTCCTGTGGGCATATGGGTTACCTTCCTGGTTGTTTCTTATTTTCCTATTTTTCTAATATTCTAAAACTTACAGAAAATATTGTTGTGGATTTTTGGAGACTGTTTACTTACCGTATCATGTACCTCTTCCTTTTCAGGGTTATGGAGTGTTCTGGAAGGTTTGTTTTATGTGTTCCTCCAGTGTCATGGTTTGGATACTGTTAGTTTCAACATTAATAGGCGTACCTGAAATATAGTGCTTAATTCTTTGTCCATTGACCACCTTTGGATTGGTACCTTCGGCATTATTAATCTCGGTAGCTCTAGAGCGATAAACTTCTTCGATGATATATGGTCCTTCCCATTTGGAAAGAAGTTTTCCTGCAAAAAATCTAAAACGAGAGTTGCACAATAGAACATGTTCACTAATTTTGAATTCCTGCTTTTGGATTCTTTTGTCATGCCATCTTTTAACTTCTTCTTTAAATAGTTTGGAATTTTCATAAGCTTGGGTTCTCCATTCATCTAGTGAGCTAATATCAAATAACCTTTTCACCGGCGAGATTGAAATCATAATTGAGTTCTTTAATTACCCAATTTGCTTTGTGTTCTAACTCAAGAGGCAAATGACAAGCTTTTCCATAAACCATTTTATATGGGGACTTACCCATAGGGTTTTTATACGCTATTCTATAGGCCCAAAGTGCATCATCAAGTTTCTTAGACCAATTCTTTCGGGACCTATTGACAGTTTTTTGTAATATTATTTCTCTATTGCTAAGTTCAACTTGACAACTAGATTGAGGATGATAGGGTGACGCAATTCTATGGTTAACATCATATTTAGCAAGCATTTTACGGAAAGACCATGAATATAGTGTGAACCACCAACAATAATTAAATATCTAGGGACTCCAAACCTTGGGACAATAACTTCTTTAAGCATTTTAATGCAGGTGGTATGGTCAGCACTGCTAGTTGGAATAGCTTCTACCCACTTAGTGACATAATCAACAGCAACCAAAATATGTGTATACCCATTTGAGGAAGGAAAAGGTCCCATATAATCAAAGACCCAAACATCAAATGGTTCAACAACAAGTGAATAATTCATAGGCATTTCCTCACGCTTACCAATATTATCAATTCTTTGGCATTCATCACAAGATAAAACAAACTTACGGGCATCTTTGAAAAGAGTAGGCCAATGAAAATCAGATTGTAATACCTTATGAGCAGTTCTATCTCCTGCATGATGTCCTCTGTATGCTTCAGAGTGACATTTCCATAGGATTTGTTCCTATTCATGCTCAGGTACACAACGTCTAATAATACCATCTACTCCCTCTTTATAAAGATATGGGTCATCCCAAAAGTAATGTCTTAAGTCATAGAAGATTTTTTTTTTCTTTTGTTGGTATGTGAAACTAGGTGGTATAAATTTAGCAACGATATAATTAGCATAGTCAGCATACCAAGGAGTGTTATGAGAAGAATTTATTACAGCTAGTTGTTCATCAGGGAAGCTATCATCAATAGGTAGTGGGTCATCAAAAATATTTTCTAACCTAGACAAGTTATCAGCTATGGGGTTCTCAGCTCCTTTCCTATCAGTAATTGTAAGTGCATCTAGTGCCCCTTTGTGATTTTGGTGTATTGAAGACTTATAGGTTAAGGGACTAATGTGTTTGTGAGTGTACACATGTCTATAAGTCTATGAGGAGTTTGCTATTTACAGAGAAAGCCGAACCCTAAAAATGAATGTCTTCAAATGAAGACTTTGGCTTTCTGAAGACTTTGAAAGTGAAGAAATTGGTGTGACCGTGAAGACTTGATATTCATGCGAGGAACATGAAGCGTGAAGACTTTTGTTTTCGTAGTTCCATTTTCTCTTTCTTGAGTCATAGGAAACACCGTACTGTTAAAGGGGATTGTTGGGGATATGACTATTCGATGTTGGGTGTGGTTCCGGGTAAGTTGGCATATCCAGTGGGTAAGATATATTTGGAGGTTGCTTATGGAGATGAGTATGATTCTAGATCTTAGACCCTAACCTTCGAAGTGGTTAAAATCAAGAGCCCTTATCATGCTCTGTTTGGGCGGCCGGCTTATGCTAAATTCATGGCGAGGCCTTGTTATGTTTATTTGCAGCTTAAGATGCCAGGTTACAAGGGCATCATCACAGTGCATGGGAGTCGCAAGGTGGCCCTGGAGTGTGAAGAAGGCGATGCTGCTTATGCTGAGTCTGTTTGTGCAGTGGAGGAGCTAAAATTTTAGAAGGATAATGTTGACCCGGCGGACATGACGTTCTTGAAAAAGCCAACCACAGAGCATGATCCTTTGCTAAAGTTTAAATCGACAGATGACACTAAAATGGTTGATTTTGTTCCCGGCGACTCATCTAAGCAGTTCAGCATCAGTGCTAATCTGGATCCGAAATAGGAAAGCGCGTTCGTCGATTCATCCGTGAGAACCTGGACATCTTTGCATGGAAGCCTTCGGACATGCCAGGCGTAGCGAGGGAACTCGCTGAGCATACTCTTAATATTGATCCAAAGTTTAAGCCGGTCAAGCAATTCCTTCATCGTTTTAACAAGGAGAGGCGGAAGGCCATTGGTGAAGAAGTGGCCCAGCTCTTGGTGGCCGGGTTTATCGTTGAAGTTTTTCATTCTGAGTGGTTGGCTAACCCGGTGTTGGTGCTTAAGAAGAACGACACTTGGCAGATGTGTGTGGATTACACGGACTTAAACAAGGCTTGTTCGTCTGATCCGTTTGCTCTCCCTCGTATTGATCAAATCATTGATGCTACGGCAGGTTGTGAGCGTTTGAGTTTTTTGGATGCTTATTCTGGTTATCATCAGATCAAGATGGCAGTTAAGGACCAGGAGAAGACAACTTTCATTACTCCGTTTGGAGCCTTTTGCTATGTGTCCATGCCTTTCGGGCTCAAGAGTGCCCAGGCGACTTACCTGCGGTGTGTGCATAATTGCCTTCACAATCAGATCGGGCGTAATGTTCATGCTTATGGAGATGACATTGTGGTGAAATCCAATAAGAAGGAGACCCTGATTGATGATTTGAAGGAGACGTTTGACAATCTCCGGGTTTACAAAATGATGCTTAACCCAGCCAAGTGTGTTTTTGGTGTACCGGCGGGTAAGCTTTTGGGTTTTGTAACATCCCAAATTTTCAATTTGGAATGTTATACATTAGGTCATCATGCATATCATATTTTTCTCGCATTTTTCCGATCCTAGAAAATTTCATGCAACTCAAGGACCCTCGGAGAGAGTTGGAAGTTTCATTATTTTCATATTTGGGATTTCTCAAATTTTGAAAATAGGATCATTGATTTATTTAATTATCTTCATAAAGTTTTTCCTATAACAATCTCAAGAGAGGGAATAATATGACTTTCCCAACATTTAGGAAAAATGAAGATATTATAAATAAACCAAATTTGGTTTTTGAAAGATTTATTTTGCTTAGGCAAAATGAGCATTTTAAAAATATTACGCATGTTTGCCGCTTTTAAAGTTCATTTTGTTCGACTCATTTTTAGGAGTCGGGGAAAATTTGTTTTATTTAAATCGGAGTTCGCTTTGATATTTTTTTAATTCGCTTGGTTTAAAAAAACGCGCCCCCCTCTGGGCCAAGGCCCAGCCAGCCCAACCCGGCCAGCGCCCGCCTCTCCTCCTCACGCGCCCGCCCGGCTGGAGCTCTCCCCGCCGCCACCGCCACGCCGCCCGCCCGTGTCCGGGTCGGACACTGCCGCCCGCCTCCCCCAAGGCACCGAGCACCCTCCTATTTATACCCCGGACCCCCCTCTCCTCACCTCACCCCGCCGCCGCCCCAAGCCGAGCCCGCCGAGGACGCCGCCCGCCGTCAGCCGGAGCACCCGCCGCCTCGTCGCCCCTCCCGACCCCGCCGCCACCCGCCGACCTCGCCCGACCCGCCGGAGACCCGCCCGGAGCCCCGCCGGCGATCACCGGAGGTAGCCACCGCCCCGCGCCGTTCCGATCCGGTTTTCCCTAGAAAACCCGGTCCGGTTTTTTTTGCGATGTTCGGTTTTTTTTCAAAAACCTAGATTGGTTTTTATTTTTTTTTCGGTTTTCTTATTTAGTGAACGTTCACCGACCCGTTCGTTTCAATGAACGCGTTCGTTGGATTAGTTCTGTTAACGAACGTCCGTTATTTAGTTCGTTAAATCGTTTTCTTTTAAATCGGATTTAATCCGTTATTTTTGATTCGATTTACGATCCGATTTTCAAATCTGTTTTATTTCTTGCTCGCTTATCGGAATCGGTGATTCAAGCGCTGGAGTTTCGTGGACGAAACCGCCGTTCGACTACCCTACTTACACAGAGTTTTGCTACTATAAAATTTTGACCTAATTTCAGATTGCTAAACCGAGTCGTTCTCTCTCGAGTTCCGACTTTCGATGCTTTATTTGATTCGATTCTTTTGCAACCAGGGTTCTTAAGTTGAACTATCTGGTTAGATCTTTTATTCGAGATTTCCTGTGCATTAGATGAGTACTTATTGTATGCTTGTTGTTTGTCTGCGTTAGATCACCCGGAGTGCGCCGCTTGTTACTTGAATCTCTAGGACTCATGGATCATCGGCAAGGCAAGTAACACTTTGATCATACCTTTTCTACTACCCAGCTTTATTGCATTAGATCAAGCCCTCAAACACTTGCATGTTTAGGATCTAATTAAATTGTGGGTTTGGGAAGTAGTTGAGGTAGTACCTATTACCTGTTTTTACTTATGAAACCTTGGGAGTTACTTCTACGTTTGCTTATTATGCTATGCTATGCTAGTAGACGTGGATTGGGTGAGTGAATATCCATGACAGATGTGAGATTGTTAATTAATGGTTTATCTAAGGTGGCAACCTAAACACACATCTGGGTGGATTGAGGCACCTGGTTTCTATCGAGGACTTGCCTGTATTTCTTGGACCGCCACCCAGGCTCTAAGGGATCATAAGATTATTCAAAGTGGAAACTTCCGTGTGCAGCCACAAGCCAATTATGGGCTCTGGCGTAGTTGACTAAGTTGTGCGAACTCTTACGGGTAGGCTAGCTGATGTAGGGGATGTAGGTTGGTACGGTCTACCCACATGTAAGGTGCTAAGCGCTTACGAAAGACTATGTCTCGGTCATCCGCTTCTCAAACACCATGCGGTCACGAGAACCAAGCGGAGGCGATCGAGTCTTGTGGGGAAAAGTGCGCAAACCTCTGCAGAGTGTATAAACTAATCATGATTAGCCGTGTCCCCGGTTATGGACATCTTGAGTATCTAGTACTTGAATATCATGTGAATCTCAACATGTTACTTCTAATAATAAAGTTATTGGGTTTTAATGAGTACTTTTTAATTGGGATTGAGGATGTCATCAACCATTCTCAATGTTTAACAACCACCATGATAGTTAAATAAAATTATTCCTTTGATGTAGGGAAAAATCAGCTTTATGCAAAAATGTAACCGTGAGAGCCTTACCACCAGCCATATATGCATGTAGTATAGGCTTGTTGCTTCATTGTTCTCTATGTGTTACATTGCCAAAGCATATTCCATGTCTTGACCCGTTTTGGCTGCAACTTTTCATGTTGCGAGACTTTTTGAGACGACAGTAAGGTGTTAGGTCGTGGTTCTATACTCGGTGATGCCGTTGGAGTTGATGGACTCACTTTCGTTTTCCAAGCCTTCCTCATTGTTATTATTAGATGGCCTTAAGCCATATTATTGTATTAAGTTCCCTTGTGGACAACGATGTAATAAGTGTGTGATTGCTACTCTACTATAAATCCTTGAAATCTTGTGTGGTGTCGGCATTAAGATCCGGGGATGACACCGAGCACGCAGGCGTTAGATCCATTCGGGTCTGGTCGCTCTGAGAGAATGGTATCGAGCACACGCCGATCGTAGGACACGACCACTAAGATAAAGCCATAGATCACTATTCTCTTCTCATTTTCTAACTCCTCATCTTTTCTACTCTCTTTAGGATGAAGGACGCGAAGATCAAGTACACCCAACCGGATGAAGGCACACCTTTTGGATTTCACTTGAAGGAAGTTACCAAGTACTGAACATAGGACTACCAAGCTTCACCGGACTTTCAACGCCACTCTGCTCAAGAGGAGCGCTGGAAGATTCACGCTCACGTTCCAGAAGGACATTCGCCCCAATCACCAAGCCTATAGATAGTGTTTTCGATTGCACCAACTTGGAGTCCGGGAAAGAGCATGGCAGCTCACATCACCATGGGACGCATTGGAGAAGTTTAACAAGAAGACCTCAAGGACACAATCTACAAGATTTGCGCACGCCTAGATGACAACTGGGACGACGACAGCACCAAGAAGGATAGATCCATTGCAGCATTCATCCAGAGTTAAACCAGCACATTCGACGTCGGGAGAACCCGGATGTGCAATGATATGTTGGAGTTGCGTAATGCAAAAGGAAGGATCATCGAACTTGAAGAAGAACTAAAGACAACTCGCAAGGACTATATGGACGAGATCGTAGCTCTAGCAAGACACAATAACGATCTTAAGTAATGCAGATTGAAGAACTCAAGAAGAAGTTGGCGCTCGAGAATGAAGACCAAGATGTCAATTGCCCAAGCGACTACATCAACATCGACGACACCGATTCGGATCCAAGTGAACCCGACTTTGAAGACGGTGGAGCGAGACATTATGGAGTCTTCCACCGGTTCAAATTAGTAGAAGTCCCCCACTTATTAGTAGTTTTACATCCATTTAAATCCTTATAGTACACGCACTTTTGCGATAGTTAGATCGTGTAAGCCTTTGTTTGATTGAATGAAGTGATTTTGTGTGTATTTGCTCATGTGCATTTGGGTAGTGATTCCCCTTAGACCTCATTCTATTCTAAATTCTCATCTTTTCTAAACCCATCAGATGACTCCGAGACGCCGACCCGGATTCGCTTTTCCCGCCAGAGATCACCCAACTGATCCAGCAGCAGAATACCCCGATTCAAACATTGGTGCGTAACCGTGGCAACAACAACAACAACAACCCACCGCCACCACCACTGCGGATCATCGACTCGTTTCCTTAGACTAAACCCGCCATTGTATTCCAAAGAGCACCGAGCCAATTGTAGCAGATGACCGGCTCCGCAAGATAGGAAGGGAGCTGACCACTGCAGGATGCACGGATGGAGAAAGAGTGAAGTTTGCGGCACATCAGCTTGAAGGACCCGCAACATGGTGGGAGAATTTCACGACCACTTACCACAGAGACACCGCCACATGGGATCAATTTCAAGCAAGCTTTTCGACCGCCCATGTTTCAGCAGGAGCTATGGCCATGAAGAAGCGTGAGTTTCGCAATTTACGCCAAGGAGGAAGGACTGTTGGCGATGCGTGGATGACTTTAGTAAACTAGCACGTTATGCCCCGGATGACGTTACTCTTGATGCGACTAAGCGGAGAAGTTTCTAGAAGGACTGAATGATGAGTTCAGCATGCCGTTGATGGTAGCCAGTTTCAATAACTACCAGGAGTTAGTAGATCGAGCCCTCATGATTGAAGGAAAGCAGCAGCAAATTGAGAACCGCAAGCGGAAGTATGGGCAAGGGAAGTATAACTCTGGAGCTCAGCAGAAACCTCGTTATACCCCTAAGTCAGGAATTCAGTTTCAGCATACCCATGGAGGAGGTAATTCGCATAACCATAATAGCACCAAGAATGGGAACGGGAATGGAGGAAGCAACGGACAGAATCGCACCAACCCGTCAACACCATCCAAAGTAGACCTGAGTCATATTACTTGCTTTAAGTGCCGCAAGATCGGGCATTATGCCAATGACTGTCGTATAGGCGTAATGGAAATGGCAATGGAAGCTCGGAAAGAAGCCCAACCCTTTCAATAGGGGTGTGAACCACATTGAAGTGGAGGAGGTTGAAGATCAGCCCGATGCAGTAATCGGTAAAGTTTTTGGTTAAGTCATTTACTGCAGTTGTTCTTTTCGATACTAGTGCATCGCATTCATACATATCAAGGGGATTTGTGGATAAGTACAAGTTACCAACCCAAGCCCTTAGGTCACCCATGCTAGTAACCTCACTCGGAGGCCAGTACATGGCTAGTAAATGGTGTGATCGACCGCCATTAAGGATTGGACACTATGTTTTCCCCTCGCACCTAATAGTTACGGAATCCCAAGGATTGGATGTGATATTAGGAATGGATTGGTTATCAAAGTATGGAGGAAACCTTGATTGCTCCACTAGATCAATTTTGCTCACCACACCTGAAGGAAGAAGGATTAAGTATGTATCACGGCACGAGCCGAGGAGAGCACAAGTTAATTGCTTATCGGGAGTGGTGCGGGAAGAAGTACCGATGGTGAAGGATTTTCTGATGTATTTCGGAAGAGTTGCCGTGAATGCCACCGGATAGAGACATTGAGTTTTGATCGAGCTGTTGCCGGAACAGGCCCGATATCGAAGCGACCATATAGGATGCCAAAGACAGGATTTGGCGGAAATCAAGAAGCAGATTAAGGAGCTTTTGGATAAAGGTTTTATACGCCCAAGTTCTTCACCTTGGGGATCACCCGTTTGCTAGTGGAGAAGAAGGATGGATCGATAAGAATGGTTGTTGATTATCGTGGATTGAATGAAGTAAAAATCAAGAACAAGTACCCACTACCTATGATAAATGATCTGCTTGATCGCTTGCAAGGAGCCAAGGTGTTTTCCAAGATCGACTTGCGATCGTGGTACCATCGATTGAAGATTCGGGAGCGGGACATACCCAAGACAGCATTTACCACGAGATATGGATTGTACGAGTATACCGTTATGTCATTTGGACTGACTAACGCACCAACCTATTTCATGAACCTGATGAACAAAGTGTTTATGGAGTTTTTGGATAAGTTCGTCGTGGTGTTCATTGATGACATTTTGATTTTCTCGAAGAATGAAGAGGAACACAAGGAACATTTGCGATTGGTTTTGGAGAAACTGTGGGAACACCAGCTTGTATGCCAAGTTCAAGAAATGTGAGTTTTGGTTAAAGGAAGTTGGATTTCGGACATGTTATATCCGGAGAAGGGATAGCAGTTGACCCCACAAAAGTTGAGACCGTAACCAAATGGGAAGCACCAACGGCAGTTGGAGAGATTCGGAGTTTCCTTGGACTCGCAGGATACTACCGAAGGTTCATTGAGAATTTCTCAAGGATTGCCAAGCCTATGATGTAATTGTTGAAGAAGGAAAACAAATTCATATGGACCGAGGACTGTGAGGCAAGTTTTCAGGAGTTGAAGAAAAGATTAGTTACCTCACCGGTTTGATATTGCCGGATCGGACTAAGGATTATGAGGTGTATTGCGGCGCTTCACGCCGAGGACTGGAGCAAGTGCTTATGCAGGAAGGAAGAGTTGTTTCAGATGCTTCACGACAACTTAAGCCCCATGAGTTGAATTATGCCACACATGATTTGGAGTTAGCACGTTGTGCATGCCACGAAGACGTGGAGACATTTTCTCATTGGAAATCATTGTGAAGTATATACGGATCACAAGAGTTTGAAGTACATCTTCACACGTAAGGAATTGAATCTCAGACAAAGGAGATCGTTAGAGATTATCAAGGAATATGACATGAGATTGCATTATCACCCGGGAAGGCTAATGTCGAAAGTGACGCATTGAGCCGTAAGAGCCACGTCAATACCCTAATGATGGGAGGGATACCAAATGAGTTAGCCGAGGACCTTGAGAGCTATGTTTGGAAATAGTTCGAGAGGCTATGTAGCAGCATTGGAGATTCAGTCAACACTAATGGACAAAATCAGAGAAGCCCAAAAGGCAGATAAGGAAGTTGCCTCTATGAAGGAGAAAATGAGCAAAGGAAAAGCTAAAGGATTTCGTGAGGATAAGCACGATACCCTATGGTTTGAGGACCGTGTTTATGTGCCCAATGACCCAGAGATCAGGAAGCTGATTTTGCAAGAAGCCCATGATTCACCCTATTCGATTCACCACAAATACCAAGATGTATTTGGATTTGAAGAATATTTTCCGTGGACCGGAATGAAGAAGGATATTGCGGAGTATGTAGCAATTTACGACGTATGTCGAAAGTAAAGGCAGAGCATCGAAGCCGGCAGGATTGTTACAACCATTGCCGATACCGAATGGAAGTGGGATAAACTAGGCATGGATTTTATCACAGGATTGCCAAAGACTCGTTCGTGATATGACTCGATTTGGGTTATAGTCGACCGTTTGACTAAGGTAGCTCATTTTATTCCAGTCAAGACTACCTATAGCGAGTGCTAAGTTGGCAAAGATATACATGACCAGAATTGTGTGCTGACACGGAGTTCCGAGAAGCATCGTATCAGATAGAGGAACCCAGTTTACCTCGAAATTTTGGAACCAGTTGCATGTGACTTTGGGAACTAGATTGGAATTCAATCTGACTTTCCACCCACGTAGACCGATGGAGATGAGAGAGTCAATCAGATTTTGGAAGATATCTTTGAGAGCTTGTGCCCTAGATTATGGATCTAGCTGGGATGAAAATTTGCCGTATGCAGAATTTTCCTACAACAACGATTACCAAACCAGCTTGAAGATGGCACCTTCGAGGCTTTGTATGGAAGAAGGTGCAGGACACCGTTGTTATGGGGACTAAACCGGAGATCGCCAGTTGTTTGGACCAGATTTGATTAAGGAGTCTGAGCGAAAGTTAAGTTGATTCGAGACAGGCTCAAGGTAGCCCAGTCCAGACAAAAGAGCTATGCCGATTCAAAGCGCAAAGTGATTGAGTATGAAGTTGGAGACAGAGTATATCTCAGAGGATCCCCGCTTCGAGGAGTTAAGCGATTTGGAGTTAAAGGAAAGTTAGCACAACGTTTAGTTGGACCGTATAAGATTTTGCAACGCATGGGAGTAGTTGCTTATAAGTTGGAATTGCGGAAGGACTGTCAGAGTTCATGATGTATTCCATGTTTCTCGATTGAAGAAATGTCACCCGAGATAAGCAGAGGTACCGTTAAGAGATACCGTACCATTGGAAGCAATTCAGTTGAAGGATGACTTGACATATGAGGAGAAACCGTTAAGATTCTCAATTATGCCGCAGAGTTACCCGCAGCAAGGTTATCAAGTTTTGCAAAGTTCGATTGGATCCACCACACCGAGGATGAAGCCACACAGGAAAGAGAGGAAGTTTTGCTCAAGGACCACCTCACCTATTTTCTAGCCAACCCGAATCTCGAGGGCGAGATTCATCTTAAGAGGTAGGTTTGTAACATCCCAAATTTTCAATTTGGAATGTTATACATTAGGTCATCATGCATATCATATTTTTCTCGCATTTTTCCGATCCTAGAAAATTTCATGCAACTCAAGGACCCTCGGAGAGTTGGAAGTTTCATTATTTTCATATTTGGGATTTCTCAAATTTTGAAAATAGGATCATTGGATTTATTTAATTATCTTCATAAAGTTTTTCCTATAACAATCTCAAGAGAGGGAATAATATGACTTTCCCAACATTTAGGAAAAATGAAGATATTATAAATAAACCAAATTTGGTTTTTGAAAGATTTATTTTGCTTAGGCAAAATGAGCATTTTAAAAATATTATGCATGATTGCCGATTTTAAAGTTCATTTTGTTCGACTCATTTTTAGGAGTCGGGGAAAATTTGTTTTATTTAAATCGGAGTTCGTTTGATATTTTTTTTAATTCGTTTGGTTTAAAAAAAAACGCGCCGCCCCCCCCTCTGGGCCAAGGCCTAGCCGGCCCAGCCAGCCAGGCCCGGCCCAGCGCCCCGCCTCTCCTCCCTCGCGCGCCCGCCCGAAGGAGCTCTCCGCCGCCAGCCGCCACCGCCGCCGCCCGTGTCCGGGTCGGACACTCGCCGCTGCCCTCCCCAAGGCACCGGAGCACCCCCTCCTATTTATACCCGCGGACCCCTCTCTCCTCACCTCACCCCGCCGCCCGCCCCCCAAGCCGAGCCGCATGCCCGCCGCCGAGGCCGTCGCCCGAGCACCCGCCGCCTCGCCGCCCCTCCCGACCCCGCCGCCACCCGCCGACCTCGCCCACCCGGAGACCCGAGCCCGCCAGCGATCACCAGAGGTAGCCACCGCCCACAGCCCGTTCGATCCGGTTTTCCCTAGAAAACCCGGTCCGGTTTTTTTGCGATGTTCGGTTTTTTCAAAAACCTAGATTGGTTTTATTTTTTTTGGTTTTCTTATTTAGCGAACGTTCACCGAACCGTTCGTTTCAATGAACGCGTTCGTTGGATTCGTTCTGTTAACAAACGTCCGTTATTTAATCTGTTCGTCGTTTTTCTTTTAAATCGGATTTAATCCGTTATTTTTTGATTCGATTTACGATCCGATTTTCAAATCTGTTTTATTTCTTGCTCGTTTATCTAATCAGGTGATTCAAGCGCACGGAGTTTCGTGACGAAACCGCCGTTCGACTACCCTACTTACACAGAGTTTTGCTACTATAAAATTTTGACCTAATTTCAGATTGCTAAACCGAGTCGTTCTCTCTCGAGTTCCGACTTTCGATGCTTTATTTGATTCGATTCTTTTGCAACTGTGGTTCTTAAGTTGAACTATCTGGTTAGATCTTTTATTCGAGATTTCCACTGTGCATTAGATGAGTACTTATTGTATGCTTGTTGTTTGTCTGCGTTAGATCACCCGGTCGCCGCTTGTTACTTCGAATCTCTAGGACTCGCGGATCATCAGCAAGGCAAGTAACACTTTGATCATACCTTTTCTACTACCCAGTTTTATTGCATTAGATCAAGCCCTCAAACACTTGCATGTTTAGGATCTAATTAAATTGTGTGTTTGGGAAGTAGATTGAGGTAGTACCTATTACCTGTTTTACTTATGAAACCTTGGGAGTTACTTCTACGTTTGCTTATTATGCTATGCTATGCTAGTAGACGTGGATTGGGTGAGTGAATATCCATGACAGATGTGAGATTGTTAATTAATGGTTTATCTAAGGTGGCAACCTAAACACACATCTGGGTGGATTGAGGCACTGGTTTCTATCAGGACTTACTGTATTTCTTCGGACCGCCACCCGTGCTCTAAGGGATCATAAGATTATTCAAACTGGAAACTTCCGTGTGCAGCCACAAGCCAATTATGGGCTCTGGCGTAGTTGACTAAGTTGTGCGAACTCTTACGGGTAGGCTAGCTGATGTAGGGGATGTAGGTTGGTACGGTCTACCCACATGTAAGGTGCTAAGCGCTTCGAAAGACTATGTCTCGGTCATCCGCTTCTCAAACACCATGCAGTGTGAGAACCAAGCGAGGCGATCGAGTCTTGTGGGGAAAAGTCGCAAACCTCTGCGAGTGTATAAACTAATCATGATTAGCCGTGTCCCCGGTTATGGACATTTTGAGTATCTAGTACTTGAATATCATGTGAATCTCAACATGTTACTTCTAATAATAAAGTTATTGGGTTTTAATGAGTACTTTTTAATTGGGATTGAGGATGCTGTCAACCATTCTCAATGTTTAACAACCACCATGATAGTTAAATAAAATTATTCCTTTGATGTAGGGAAAATCAGCTTTATGCAAAAATGTAACCGTAGAGCCTTACCACCAGCCATATATGCATGTAGTATAGGCTTGTTGCTTCATTGTTCTCTATGTGTTACATTGCGGCATATTCCATGTCTTGACCCGTTTTCGGGCTGCAACTTTTCATGTTGCGAGACTTTTCGTAACGACGAGTAAGGTGTTAGGTCGTGGTTCTATACTCAGTGATGCCGTTGGAGTTGATGGACTCACTCGTTTTCCAAGCCTTCTGCTGTTATTATTAGATGGCCTTAAGCCATATTATTGTATTAAGTTCCCTTGTGGACAACGATGTAATAAGTGTGTGATTGCTACTCTGCTATAAATCCTTCGAAGTACTGTGTGGTGTCAGCATTACTGATCCAGGGATGACACTGAGCACAGAGCGTTAGATCCATTCGGGTCTGGTCGCTACAGGTTTTTTGGTTTCAGAACGAGGCATCGAAGCTAACCCGGAGAAAATCAAGGCTATTACTTCCCTGGCTAAGCCAAAGTGTGTTAATGACGTCCAAAGCTTGGCGGGTCAGATAGCGGCTTTGAGCCGGTTCATAAGCCGCCTAGGAGAAAATGCTATTCCTCTGTATCAGATGATGAAGAAGACAGATGATTTCATCTTAAGTGATGCGGCTAATGAGGCATTTGAGGCGCTTAAGAAGCAACTGGCTGAGCCACCGGTTCTTGCTGCTCCTATTATAAGGAGCCTTTGTTGTTATCACTACAAAAAAAATACACTTCCGTGATGATACGTGTTTGTCACAGTAGGTCGCGTTTTTTTGTCATGCATGTACATACATGACAAATTTATGACAGAATCAAGATAGTCATACCTGTGATGTCGTAGAAGTGTTCCATGGCGTAACCAAAATTATCATCACGGAAGTGTCCACTTCCATGACGATAAATCACGCGTCACAGAAGTGCTTTCGTCAAGGGTGACCGACACGTGGCATCAACCGTAACGGAACGCCGTTAAGCTATCGGGTCAGGTTTTGGATCCGATAACCCATTAATAGCCCCGACCAATGGGGATTTTCCACATGTAAAATCATCATTGGCTGGAGGAAACACGTGTCGGCTCACCGTTGGGACAGATGTCATCCGCTCATTGGACCGAAGGCGTCTATGATACGGCGACACGTGGCATGGCCCAACAGAGGCCCATTCCTGTGAAAAGGCCGGCCTGTTTGACTTGGTCAAAAGGTGGCGGGACGGCCCACGGAAAGCCTGTTAACGGCCTGTTCTCATATAGCCCATTTACAGCCCGCTAACCCAGGGCCCATTACGCCCTATCCGAATTAGGCCCAATAGCGTCATCTGGGCCGTCCAATATGATTCAACCCGTTTTAACTTCCGGCCCATGTGTGGCCCATGACTTCTTTCAGCCCATATGAGGACCTTTGTAACTCTTGGCCCATTAACGGCCCGTGGTGAAACTGGCCCGTAATAAACAGTGTATCACTTTATACCAATTAACGGCCCGTTATTCCATTGGGCGTTCCATTAAGTTATCTTTCGGCCTTCTTAGGGCCCATTGATTCTTGGGCTCATTTGCAGCATTCGATTACATACGGCCCATTACTGTCATTTTCTGCTTGTGGGCCAAATTCAGCCCATCGTTATAGTCGGCCCGTTTGCGGACCGTTAATACGTTGGGTCGTTTTCATGTAAAAAAAACCCGTTGGGCTGTTTTCATAGAGTTATCAAATATGGCCTATTAACGGCCCGTTATGGTCCATGAATAGTATGGCCCATGATTGGCGAAATGATGATATGCCCCGTAGAAGGCCCATGGATCCTACGACCCGTATGAGGCCCACGGATAGTACGACCCGTAGAAGGCCCATGGATCGTACGACCCGTAGAAGGCCCATGGACCCTACGGCCCATAGAAGGCCCATGGACACTAAGGCCTGTATAGAAGGCCGATGGATCCTACGGCCGGACAAAGGCCCATGGATCATACGGCCTGCAGGAGGCCCATGGTTACAACAGTCCGTGTGTTGCCATGATTATTTTGGCCTAGTTACCAATATAGGCTATTGTGGCCACTAGAAAAAAGAACAGAAAAAGAACTGCAGTGACTACAAGCAAACAACTAAACAAGACAATAAGGAAATAAATAAGCAAGCAATTAACACTAGCCTATTACTGCTATTACACATATTACATCAATCGGGCATCAAAGTTCGCCACCGGTGCGGATATAGGGAACAAAGCGACACATTACATACAGGCCGTCAAAATTGGCCGGTGATTGCAAATAAACGCGGCGACAAAACAAGAGCATAATCAAACAACTTCGTAAGAGCTCAAGAAAGCGTTATCCCGAGTATCCACCATGTCGGCAATAAGCTTAGCAAGCTGATTAGCTTTGTCTTGTTTGGCTCTAAAATCCTCCAACGGTTCTTTGTTGCACGGAAAGTATGCATCCGAATGCTCCAGGGACTTCCGCAGTCCTTCCGCTTCTTATCGTAGCACAACTGATCGATGTCTTTCAGCTTGTAGTTGAGACTCAAGAAACCGAACTGATTCAGACAGTGAGTTTGAATAGCTTATGCAAGCGGCAGTGGCCAGTAACTTGAACACTAAACCAAGACAGGACTTTGGGGTTGTCTCACTGTCTTCAAGATAGTCTTCCTTAGCTGTTTTATCAGCTTTGTTGGAGACCAACAAGGATGTGTCACTATCCTGAACCTTATCTGCATTTCTTCCTTTACCATTGCTTAATAAGGCACTCTTCCCCAATATCCTGTCAGCATTCTAAAAGAAGAAACAAGTAGACACATAACAAGTTTAGCATGTACTAGTATATGAAACTCATTTGATGAAACCAGTTCATTAGTAAGGTGGACAGGATTAAACTACCAAATCTTCTATTGCCAAGTACTAGTACATAATAAAAGCATCAAACAAACATATATCTATGTCCTATGGTCACTGCATTGTCTTGCCAAATCAAAATAGAGACACAGTTCAAATCATATCAGTTCAAGACAAAGCAGTAGTGGAAGAATACAAAGCGTGGGAAACTACACGGCACAACAAGATTTTAGATGGGTACCACGGGTCTACATGTACAACAACACTATTGGCTCTGTTGTGATGCTAGTAGTGTGCATGATATGAAAGTCAATCATATACACAATTGAAATTGAAATCAACAGAGCTATTGATAAGAGCAAACTGTTAAAGAAACATGTGTGAACATACTGCTGTGCCATTGGAGTTTCGATTGGATCCTTCAATTTAAAAATAAGTTTGTATGAGTAAATACGGTGATACAAGAGCAAATCAATCATAGTTAAAAAAGGCGGCGCCTAAGCGAAGCGCTTAAGCGCCGCTTAGGCTCTAGGCGTTGGCAAAACGCATTAGCATAACTATGCATAATCATGCATAATCGCGCATAAGCATGCGCTTTGGTCAGTAAAGCGCAAGGCGGTGGCAAAACACACAATTAACGCCTAGCGCTTTTTTGAACTATGATATCAATGGAATCTTAAATTAGAACAGTTGTTCTTCAGGTTTAGGCACTTGTTCTACATGAATAGAGTATAGTAAGACGCAACAATATAATACTTAAAAATAGAAAATGAGCTCATAGACCTTACCACATTCTTGGTTCGGGATCAGTACAGAACAAGGCGTTCCCAGTCATCATCCAGTAAATGTGTCTCAGGAGAACGTAAGGGAATTTGATGAGTTTCTTTCTTTGGTGAAATACGCTTTTCTTGATTAATTCCGATACTGCCACCAAGCATTCTTGAAGATAGCAGAGGTACTAGCACAGGCTACCTCATCCTGAGTTTCCAAATCGGTCCTTCTCTGTAGAGAAAAATGGGAAAATTTGCTGTATTATAACCATCATGGAGGTAGGATATATGGGACGAAGCAAAGTAATTGCCATGAATAACATTACTTACACATAACTCCTGGACAAACACACAATCGGCATTTTCCTTCATCTTGATTATAATATTTCCAAGATGGGAAGATACGCACATACGATTTAACAACATCAAATGCGATAGATGCTAAACTACGACTAGCTGGTTGTGCTTCCTCCACGTGAATAGGCGTACTAACCGTGGAGTTGGGGTTCGCCGTGATAATCTTGGCCCTTTGGGCACTTTGTAGCTGCCTTACTAACTGCTCTTGTTTGGGAGCTCTGTGGTGGAGAATGATGTTGTGTCAACAGGAACCGGATTACTATCGCTGGGGTTTGGGTTAGATTGGGTGAAGCTGGTTCTCTGTCCATCGCAGTAGGGGTACAATCTGTGAGAGTTTGGGTTATGTGTGGTAGGGCTGGTTCTTGTGCATGTACAACCGGGGTGCTATCTCCACCAAGAGGTAGCACTGTTTTATTTGAAGATCGTGTTTTTAGTCTGCTAGATACTGGCATCACCCGCTCCAATTCAAATGGCTGATAAACAGGAAACATAGTTGAATGTACAGACATTGTATGAGAGACAGATGCAATAGATAGCGTGGAAAAAAGAGGGCATGAAATAGTTGACATGTATATTGTTTAACTAAAACGGATAGCATGACATAATTTCACATATATGATGTCTATCTAAACTGGATAGCATAGCATAACATAATTCAAAGATATGATGAATAACTATACATGATCGCATGACATAATTCACCTACATGTTATCTAAGTAATCAGGATCGCATCATTTAATTCACATATGTGATTTATATGCTAAACAAGAGGGCATTCGATATGATGTCCGAACTAAGAACATGGTGTTGAATATTGTGTATATGATGTCTAAACTATGCAATGCAAGACACCGTATGCATGATATGAGCAGTATAACCGTGCCAAGTTAGAGCATACACCTTAGTGGGGGAATAGGACTGGTCATCTGTCTCGCTATCGGGACCCAACAAGAGACCTGCTTCGACAGGTAGCACTGTCTGCTCTGAAGGCCTTGTTTTCACTCCAGATTTTTCCATCTCCCACCCAAATGGCTGATTCACAGGAAGAGTAGTTAAATGCACAAACATTGTCGACAAATGGAAATGTAATGAAGAAAAGGATGGGCAAGATATCATTCAAATATATGATGCCTGGTTAAACAGGATGGCATTGCACATTTCACATATATTATGGCTGGCTAAAAGACATGAGACTGCATAATTCCCATATATGATATAGAAACTAAACAGGTGGCATTACGTAACATGTCTAAACTAAGCGGATGACATATATGATGTCAAAAGTAGGCACTACAAGGCAACATATGCATGATATGACTAACATCATCATGCCAAGGTAGAGCAAACACCTTGGGGGTAAATAGGAGTGGTCGGTGACATCTGAATCCGCTTGAGCAGATACCTTCCTCTGGATTACAATGGAGAGGGGTGGGGAGGGTTTGCCATTGAACCCACCATGGAGCGATGTCTGCATGACATTGTATTGCCGCATAAAACTCTTCTCTTTTCTCTACATGATCAGCATGATTTGTACAATATCCGACATGCATACGAAAAAAAATATGGTGAGATTATGTAAGGAGAGCATGCAAAAATTTAGAGTGATGGTAACAACCCGGTGGATCGGCGTTTTCCGTTGAACCAAAATAGCCCTAATGGATCGGCGTGAATGTATAGTAATAAGTGATGCCACAAGTGTACAACCTCTTTGCCGTAGCCGTGTCGACCTCGGATCATTGGGTTGGTCATTTGAAGCAGTTGAGGCAGAGGTGGCTGTTGGAGGTGTGGAGGAAGATCTGAGGAGTCTGTAGATGGCGTCCATGGCACTGCTCTGTTGTGATGGATCGTTCTGTCGTTGGAGCAGCTCCGGTGAGCCGTAAGACGTCAAGGCTGAAGCAGCACAAGACAGAAATCTTCAATCTCAAGTGGGATTCTAATAGCATCTCCAATAGATGATGTAAAATGGATGTAAAATTAACATCACCAAAAACCACCTGACTACAACAGATGAGGTAAAAACTGTTGACTCTGAACTTAACTGTCGAAATTGAAATTTGAATCTGAATGCTACTGTTGAAACTGAACACAATGGTAGCAGAGAGGCACTTGACATGTAGTTTAGGGAGGGCCTGTAGTTCATCTTCAACCTGCACCCCCCTAAGCCGCCAGCCACCACCGGCCGAACCGCCGGCCCCAGCGCCAGCTCGCCGCCCTGAAACAACTCGCCACCGCCGCCACGGCCAGCCCTCTAGGCCCCCCGCCCCCACCCTGAACCCTAAGATAGATAGTGGGGTACCTCTCCGCGAGCCCCCGTCCCCGCTGCGGGTGGTTCTTCCTTAACTCCGGCGAGCCCCCGCAACCCCTGAGAATCGACTGACCCAAAAGTCGATTCAATCGACTGAAGTGTGGCTTAATCGGAGCAGAGCAGCAACACGAGCGAGGGGGAGAGCAGCAGCAGCATCTGGGTGAGCGAGCGATCGAGCGATCGAGCGAGAGCCGGAGCAGCAGCAGCAGATCCGGCTGGTATGGACGCCGCTGCCGAAGGGGCCTCGCACTGGGGGAGAGCCGTCGTGGAGATGTCGCCCGCGGCGCCGGCTTCAAGGTAGCCGCTTCATGTGGGTGCGGGATGGAGCACCGCCGGCGCCGGGAGGTCGAGCTAAGGAGAAGGTGTGATGCGATGAGTGTACAACCTCTTTGGTGGCGCCGAGTAGGCCTCGGCTTCATCCGAGGAGTCGGTGAGGATGCTGCGGTTCCGGTGGAGCAGGTTAAGGCGGCCCTGTGGGGATGGAGCAGCCGTGATAGACGAGGCGATCGTCGGAGCAGCTCCTTGGAGGTGGAGGACGGGGCGGCTGAACTGGCGGGACGGCAAGATGGACGACGGATCCTCATCTGGGGATGTGGACGAGGGACGTCGAGCTGTTGCGGTGGACGATGTCATCGGGGAAGAGGCTCCGGCTGGGCAGCGGTGACGTGGCGGACGGAGGAGGGTGGGGTTTCGCGGCTGGAGCGGAGAGGTTATGGCGGCCTGGGATTTCGAATGGCGAAAAGGGGGCGATGGGAGGGGGTGAAGCATGACTTAGGGACACACTTGTCCAAAATGTAGGGTGTGTTACAAAAGTACCCCCATCGATTTTAACTAAGCGGCCCTTTCATTTCGAGGGTTAGAAGGGGGATTTCGCGTGTCGGGATTTGGCAGTTGGGGGGAGTTTTCGTGCGCGTTGTAATTTCGGGATAGCAAGGCGCGGGTTGTGAAGGCGCCAGTTTTGGGAGCACGATATCTGAATTATCGAGATATAACAAGATGCGGGTTGAATTTTAGGGACAAGCCTAACGTGTAGTAATATTGTACTTACGTACCAAATCAATTCGCACTTCCCTCAACCAAAAAGAAAATGAAAAAAATAAAACTATTCACACCACACAAAGAGAGAGTCTTGCCCCGTTTTACTATACAAATGCTATTCAAAGCTACTCCCTCCTTCCATCTATATAGGGCCTACTGCATTTTTCGATGCTAACTTTGACCAAATATTAGAGCAATGATATATGACATGCAAATTACACAAAGCACACCGTTAAATTCGTCTGTAAAAGGTTCTTTCAATGATGTAATTTTCACATTGTGCATGGAATGTACTATTAATCTTGTCAATTGTCAAAGGCGGTCTTAAAAATCTCATTACGCCCTATATAGATGGAAGGAGGGAGTATGAATCCATGTTATGTCCGATTAAATTTTTTCGCTTGCTGTATAATGCATGTAACCTACTCATACCAACATTTTAGTGCATTCCAAATGTCTATACAACCGCTGCAATTCGAACTAAATTTGAATTCGTTTCTCTATTTCAAAAATAATCTACAATCATGATTGTTGCCAACTTCAACCATCATAGTTTCCTTGCTATCCACCAGATATAAATTGGACGGCCTATAATACAGGATGGCAGGCACACCATCATCAACAACTCCGTTTTTTATAAGAGTAGAGATAAAATATATTAAATGTAGTATAACATGTTCATAACCACACCATGTGTATCACCGTTATATATATTCACACATGCGTCGGTTTGAAACACTATGATAAATTCTTCAAATATACGAATTCGCTTTTTATAATGAAGTATATATGATCTCCATTCGTCTTTTACACCCACACAACCCTCTTATCTTTGTAGCTAGCGCTAACTTTCTCTTGTGCATGCACACGCCCGCATCCCTCTCACCCTCCCTCGGCATTCTCTAGATCCATTGCGCAAATTTGTCTTTTCACTTTAGGTCGTTCAACCATGGTGTGTGTAGGCCCCCCAGCTCCTTCTTTACGGCACACATCGATCGATATGCCTCTCTAGCCAGGTGTGCCTAGCACAAACACAAGCTTCCCCTCTTCTCTTGTCACCGTCCATGCCTCACTCCCACCACTCTTTTCATCGTTCTCGTACTCGCACACTCATCCCCCCTCTATATAGTATGCCTCTCGTACCACCTCCTACATGCATCCCTCTCTCTCTATCCTTCTCCTCGTGCCTCATTTGCTTCTAACACACACATGCATGTATACCGATCGATCTCCCAACATATACCAAGATCGACTTTAACTACCCCCCATCGATCGACGTACCTCACAAGTTATGTCTCTCCTTTCTCTAACAAAGGGCGATTGATCTTCCTATGTAGTTACGTCTGCTTACCACAACCACATCATCCCCTCTCATCATTCGTGCATGCCTCCTGACCCGTCTCTCACACGCACGCATGCATACAACAAGCAACCATCTCCTCTCTTATTGATATTATGAGGCGTGCCCTCCGCTTGTCTAGCAAGCCTCTCCCACCATTTGTTAGAAGCAACTCCACTACCACCCCCTCCAACACTCTAGTTCCGTCTCTCTCCGAACCTTATTCCTCTCCTGCACATATGCATGGATGCCGATCGATCTCCCTTAATACATGAGGCAGATCGATCTCCTTAATACATGAGGTAGGCCTCTCTCCTCCTCCACACATATACCAGCCATTGTACCTCTATAGTTAATTGGGCCTCCCTCTTCCCCCACCACACACCGATAGTCGGCGCTGCAGGTAGGTATCCATGCCACAGAGACAAACTGCACATGTCCCATCTCATGTTCCAGTAGGCCAGCCACTCTATATCTTTGACGTGGGCACACACAAATTCGATGGCACTCTTTATCGATCGCGTGCGCACACACACACACACATCATCCCTCTCTTTGATTCTATGGACACCTCCAGCCGATGTTACCTCCACTCTCTTCTCGTGGATCGCCCCCTCTATATATATGTTATATCCAAGACTCTATTTCACACACATTGCATATGTTACATTTTTTGATTTGACCCCCCAAAAAAAACTCTCAAGAACCCACACACTATATATCTCTAGGTTTGTATCTCTCTCACACAACCCCACATAGGTGGTGTACATATACAAGAAGAGAATAGGTGCACCGTGCACGTACTCACGCTTCGTGCCCAGCCACACCCGCGTGGGTACACAGTGGAGCTCATTTCTTTACGAAATGGCAGCCCACGTGCTAATTTGAACGCTCAGGCGGTTGTTTACCTAGAGGCGGTCGTGTACCACGCGATGCGAAACAAAGTTCGACTTGACGCGTTGCCGCATTATTTTTAAATAAAGTTATAGCGCTCAATGACACGCATTACGTAATATAAAACGATTTTTATGGAGAAAAAAGTAGTCCGCTCACTATATACAATGGAGCCTGCCTGCCTGGTTTGTCGCTCTTCAGAGTATCTCACACAAGGCTGCAGTGGCCTCTCTCTCTCTCACCGTTGGTCACTTATCCGGCCGCATCCCGTCCGCCGGGGGAAAGGGAGTGCGGTGGCCTCTCTCTCTCTCACTGTTGGTCACTGATCCGGCCGCATCCCGTCTGCCGGGGGAAAGGGAGGAAGTGCATCATTTCTCTGTTCGACGGCGCCAAGGCAGCAAACCCGATCTGCGGTACATGCTGTTCTCTCTGACCAAGCTCCGGCGCGGCAGGGCCTACGCCACCTGCTCGCAGATTCCGCCCGCTGCTGCTCACCTAGTTACATCCCGACGACCTCCAGGTATCCCCTCCGGCCTTACACCACTGCCCGTCTTCCCACGTCGCTGCATGTGGATCTTCCATAGTTCTTTGCCCAAAACGTAGCTCGTCCGGCGTACTTTCCATATTGCATTCTCGTCCTCACACCGTTTTAGACAAACACAACCGTGTTGTTATCTTCCCTTAGGACAAGGAATATGCTTCTTTTTTGTCGTCACATGTGTCATCAACTGTTATTGGCCAGTTTGTTTCCTTTCTACCTCTTTTTTGCAAACAGGGCTATCCATTTCACCTCGTTGCTATTGCGACCTTTTGGTGAACTGCACAAATCACTTTTTTCTTAAGAGTGTTTTGTGCGGTTGTACTAAAATGTCTCACGAACGCGTCTCTACATTTCGGTCTTGTTGCACAAAAGGGAGATTGGTTTTTCTCTATCCTCCTCATCCAACTCCGAGCCTAATCTTCTCCAACTAGTTAGTCTTAAGAGAGACTGCAAAGGTGACCGGCTTCTATTTGTGTGTTTACTGTTTCATCAGCAGTCCTCTATTATCGTAATCACACTTAATATGTTTGGAACAGGGACGCTTAACTCTATTTTAGTGGAACTGCACAAAATGATCGAAATGTTGCATGCTCCAGGCAGCTACTTTTTTCCCAACATGCCTTGTTGATTTAGACAGAGCTGGGGGGACGTTGCTGCCAATGAAAGCATGGATCAATTTTAATTTAACACCTTCTCACAACTCTGTCTTCAGTTGTGATGTAATTATTAGCTCTGATCTGCTAATAATTGACATGCACTAGCAAGGAAGTTAGTTTTTTATTGTTTCCGAAAGAGCATCAATGGTAAGACACGCGAAACAAAAGCTGAAAGCTCACACCATTGTACAATTTCATGTCGCTGGAAAATTATTTGCATAGTACATCAATTATGTAAACAAATGATGGAAGCTTGATAGCATTGCCAGAAGCTTCTTCATCATCCGGGTCCATGTGCCATGCACAAAATTATACTCCTTCGTTCCTAAATATCTGTCTTTTTACAAATTTCAAACGGGCATATTTTAGAGTGCAGATTCACTCATTTTGCTTCGTATGTGTACTCCCTCCTTTCCTAAATATTCTATTCGTCTTTCTAGAGATTTCAAGAAGTGACTGCATACGGAGCAAAATGAGTGAATCTACACTCTAAAATATGTCTATATACATCCGTATGTGCCAGTCCATTTGAAATCTCTAAAAAGACAAATATTTGAGTAGTCACTCGTTGAAATCTCTAGAAAGACAAATACTCCGGAGTATATTTAAGAACCGAGGGGTAGTGCACAACCGCATGGGAGACTCAGCCGGTCATTGCGCCGCATTAATAGTGAGTAATGAGCGGTCAAATCATAAGCCCCACCTTTCCCCTTTGTAAGTTGCTCTCAAGAAGCAACCATCAATACGCTCTTCTTTGAATCCGCTCATACTACTCCATCCGTCACTTTATTTATACAGCGCCGAAAAAAGAAAAAATCGGTGGGATCAAGGCGACTAGCGATCGGCCTAAAAAATAGCATTGGTAGTTATAGCACGCGTCTATTACTAGAGGGAATAATGCAGACACACATGCATGCAGTGCTTCCACCCGGTACACACATGCATGCACTTACTCCACTCCGTAGTACTACAAAGACATGGAGAGAAAATTGTGGACTTGATTGCGGTTACCACACCCTAATTAATTGAGCATTAAACCAAACGCGCGTCTAAAGTCTCTCTCGGTGGTGGAAATGCATTGAGAGAAATGCATCATAATGAAGCGCTACCAGAACTGTGATGGAGGGAGGAGTAGTATGAAGGCGCAAAACCAAGTACTCGTATGGCCAGTCGGTCAGCGCACCTCCTCTTGGCATATCACTGACATGTGGGACAGGAGTGTGAGCAAACCGATCTCAATTGATGGTAAAGAGCCAACCCGCCGTTCCTTGAGAGAGATGAGGAGCGAGAACACACAGACGAGCTCGCACGGAGGCCAAGATATATTCGAGCATGGTTGGTTGATCGATATCATTCATTACATGTTGGGCTGCCGTTTTCCGCCCTTCTCCGGAATAAACGTGTACTTTATCAGAGATAAAAAAATAAGAGTACAGACTCTCCACCATGCGGTTCTAGTAGTAGTACTACTCGTACTACTGCCCTTGCTCTTCGCCCCTTCGTGAAGTCGAACAATGATGGTACTCTGCATGTTGGGTACTACAGTGTATGCCTCTGAAAATGTGACACCGAATGGACTGATGCATGTCCACCGAGGGTAGGTTGCATTAGTCAAAAGGCGTAAGCGAGCTTCACCTTGTCCTGCAAGCTTCTCCTCGTTCTGCGAGTTGACGGGACACACCAACAAGTAGTGCTAGTCCATACTCCCTCCTTTCCGGTTAATATGGCTTAATATTTTTGCGGGTAAATGAGAGAGCTTTATTCATATATAAGCATTCTTAGGACGATCAGCCAAGATACTGGTCACTAGGAAGCAAGGTACCCCGCAAAAAAAGAAGTAGGAAGCGAGGTGTTTCATCAAGCCAGCTCTTGGCCACATTCAAAGTGCAGCAAGCACGGTTCGCACGAAGATGCGTCGCAAGGTTTGCTGACCTGTTTACATGCTGAATAACAAAAAATAGGAAATATTACCGAGCGCTACTATTTGTAACAGGATATGAGCCAGAATTAAGCGAGAATTGTATGAGTGTTCCATGCAATCAACTTCCATTATCACATGCGAGAAACCTCTAAGAGAACCAAATGTGTTGAAGATTGCTTTATCACATTTTAAAATTATAATAAGAGTGCAGACGCTCCTCCATCCGGTTCCTAGTACTAGTATAGTACGTACCTTTATAGACTATAGTAGTAGTACTAGTAAACTTTGCGCTTGGCTGTTCGCCTATTCGGAAATCAATCAATAGTAACACGAGTATTATAGTGTATGCTTCGCAATCGACACCGAATTAAGCATTGCATCGTCCACCGCCTGAGCGAGGGAGAGCTTGCATTAGTCAAAAGTTTCTACTTGTCCTGCAAGCCACCGCGCGCAAGCTTCTCCCGTCCTTCAACCTTCTCCTCGTTTGGCAAGTTGACGGGACACAACAAAGTAATGCTAGTCCATACTGCCTCCTCTCCGGTTAATATGGCTTAATTTCAAACGAGATAAGTACACTGTCTGTCACTGTATATTTGTAAAAATACGGTCAGTGGACTTCATTATACGCTCATTGCGCTCAATATTTTCCGGTGTTTATACGGTCACTAGCTCACCCTGACTGAGTATGTGTGTGCATGCACGTGTAGGTTGAGCACTTGAGCGTGACCGTGTGTGTTCCGTCGTGTGCTCGGACATGCATGCATTAGGGCGTCGCGCGCGTTTTTGCGTCCATGTGTACGTGTGACTGTTGCATACACGTAGGGGGAGTACGTGTAGGGGCCACTAAGGAGCAGTCAAATCACATAGTAAGTTAGTCGGAAGAAGCAACCATCATTTCACTCTTGAATGACACGTACGCAATATAAAATTGTTGATATGGAGAGAAAAATAAAACCACTATATATACACTAGCAGGAGCCTAAGCTACAAGCCTGCTTGCTTAGGTTGCTCTCTTCACAAGCATAGAACGACGAGCCTGATCCCGCTTGGTGGGGAAGGAACAATGTTCTGCGTGAGACGCGATGCGACATTGGCGAGGAGAAAACCCACAATCGGTGCGTCCCAATCGGGGTCACCAGCGGTATGGGCCGATGCAGCGTCCCAACCGCCCTTCTAGCTACAGCCCGGCGTCCCGGTGTAGTCCATCTTCCTTTTGGAACCGGCTTGCTCCACCGCCGTAGCTCCATCTCCATGTCGATCTTTCTCTACTTCTACCGGCTTCTACTTGTGATGAGTTTATGTCTCATGAACTAGTGCCAGTACTATTATTCTAATCACACTTCTTCAATATCTTTGCCATCAGGGATGCTCAGGTCGATTTTAGTGGAACTGCACAAAAGCATCGTATGATTCGAGGGTGCCAGCCGTCTTTCCTTCGATAGGTTCTACCTGGCCAGGAAATTAAATCATGTTTAGGGTTTAGGGTTTAAGTCGTAGTGACCCCATCAGTAGTTTTTCTTTTGTACACACTCTCACAACTTTTTTCTTTAGTTGTGAAGTAAATATTGGCTATGATCTATGAATCGTGGAGATGCATCAGCATGCGTGTTAGTTTTCCTTTGTATTTGATGGAATGTTGTAACGGGGCAACCTTGGAATAGGAAAGAAAATGGAGTGGAAAGTTTCTGTTTTTCTGGAGAAAAAATGGAAACAGAGAGAAACCAACGTTTCGTTTTGTTGGATCGCGCCATCGAGCAGAACTAACGTTTAAATCACGTCTGTCATGTCCATGTCTCACCCTCCTCCACGGCTCGACCCCACACGATCGCTCGGCATGCCGCTCACCGCAAACCGAGTATACGATAACTTTCCCGCCTGCTTGTCGATGGATCGCGCCATGGAGTACTAGCACTACTGGAAGAGATTGACGAGTTGGGGAGGATAGCTAGTTGTAGCACGGACTCCCAAGAACTTCTTACATGCATGTTGTAGCCGGCTATTGCGACCTTTGAACGCGGAGCAGCCGCGTGCACCGGAAGCGGCGCAGTGACGCCTTCTCTCGGGCGCACCGCTTCAATGCCGGGCGCCGGTGAGAGGTCGCGTCCGCTGGTCGGGCATGAATGCGGCACTGACCGTTTCGGGCGGGAAGCACGCGCGGGTGACGAAGAGGGTTCGGGTTGGTCAGGACCGGCCGTGGCAGCGGTCCGGACGTGCGCAAACAAGAGATGTTGTACGTTAATATTGCTGCGTATATAATTAACAATGTATATAATGTGCCAGTTGGACAAATATGATTGGAGATGAAGATGGAAATGGAATTTTACGTAAACATGGATATGCATGTCTATGTCTATGTGTGTGTGCGCGACGACTCTCGCGACCTAGAAGCAGGGGCGTGTTTTTGATCGAGTTCTCTTTTTTTTTGACTATACACAGTAGGGCAAAGCCCCACTGCAGTTTTTATATTAAATTAAAAACAAAGGTCCAACAGTAAAGAGGCTTGAGGTAAGCCAAAAGAAGAAAAAACAGAAGAAAAACAAAAAATAAATTACAGTACAAGGTTATCAAGCCAAGTACAGAAGGCTCTGGCATAGCTCTTTTTCACTCTATATCTCAGAAGATTAAGCTCATCAAGGAAAATGACTTTCCACCTCTGAATGGAAGGCTGAATGGCTTGAAAGATCAGATTATTTCTTGATATCCATATGGCCCAAGAGGCTAGGATGATATTTCCATGAAGAATGGAACATGAAGTTTGAACCTGAGATCCTCAAAAGCTTCAAGCACAGACACATTAAGTTGCCTGGAAGGACAAATAATATCCCAACACTGAGCTGCAAAAGAGGGGGTCCAGAAGAGATGATGTAAGGTTTCCTCCCGAGGACAGTTATTGAGAGCATAGTTGTAGCTTGCCAACTGGAAAGTTTTCCTGCGAAGAAGATTCCTAGTATTGAGCCTGTCATGAAGTAATCTCCAAAAAAACACCTTGTGCTTCGGCTGACAAGAGCTATTCCAAATCCAATTGAACTGTTGGGGCACTATTTTAACTCCCATCATTACTTTATATGCCTTAGCAACTGAGAATTGCTCATTACCCCAAATGTAGCTCCAAGTGTCAGTGCAATCCAGGGAGTCAGAATTCCTTAGAGCAAAACAAATGTCTTCCATACTTTCAAATTCCTGGAAAGCTTGCACAGTGAGAGGAAGTTGAAATAGATCCTCCAAGTATTCAATATGAATAATGGTGTGCATAGTGGTGTTCTGGTCCTTCACAAATGAGAAGAGGTGAGGGAACAAGTCCTGTAAACAAGCTGAATGCCAAAGATCAGACCAGAATAAAGCACTTTTACCATCCCCTATGTGACATCTGGCCAAGGATTTGAAATTATGAATGAGCTTGAGATTTGCTTTCCACCAAAAAGAACCAACCCAATTGCTGCCAGGCAACAAATTATTTGCATAATAAGTTTCCCAAATCAAGTTAACCCATGGAATGTTGTGCCTATTATAGAACTTGTGCAGGTTTTTGAGAAGCAAAGCTTTGTTTTGGACAAAGATATCCATCACCCCCAGACCTCCTTGGTCCTTAGGTCTACAAACAGTGCTCCAAGCCACCATGACAGGCCTGTGATCCTCAAGGTCAGGTCCTCTCCAAAGACAGTGTCTCAACAACTTGATAGCTTGTGATTTGATGGTGACAGTCACATCAAGGAATCCCATTAGGTAAATCAACAAAGAGTTTAAAACAGATTTTACCAGCAACAATCTCCCAGCCATTGTCATGAATGGGGATAAACCCACAAGCTTTTTCTGCAATCTTGTGACAAGAGGAAAACATTGCTGCACAGAAGGCTTATGAAGACCCAATGGAGTTCCCAAATACTGAATGGGGAAAGATTCTCTTTTACAATGAAATGTACTTGTCAAAATTTCCACCTTGTCCTCAGGCACATTTATTGGGATAAGACTTGATTTGTTATAATTCACTTTATGGCCAGTTGCATCAGCAAAAGTATTTAGGGGTGCTTTGAGGCAATGAAGTTGCTTTGCATCAGCTTGGAGAAGAACCAGAGTGTCATCAGCATACTGGACAATGGGAAAATCAGGACATGATTGCACTTGCAGAGGTGTTTAAGCTCTCAAGTGAGATTTGCCCAGCATGAAAATCTTGAGTAAATCTAAGCACATCCCCTTTTATAATATCCCAACAAGATTTCAAAAATTCATTGTTGAAACCATCAGGACCTGGTGATTTATCAGATGGAAGATCCTTGACAACATCATTAATTTCCTCTTCAGAGAAAGGTAACTCCAAGTTATCAAAAATAGTTTGATCCTGCCTGGGACCAAAAAGGGATTCCAAGTTGAAGTGCATAGCAGTTTTATGAGATGTGCCCATTCTCTTCTTATAAGCTTCCCAAAGGATTGCAGCTTTCCCAGCATGATCTGAAATCTCAACTTGATCATCATTTTGAAGAACAACAATATGATTGTGCCTGTAATTGATAGAAGCTTTAGTATGGAAGAATTTTGTGTTTTCATCCCCAAATTTGACCCCCTTAATCTTTCCCCTTTGCTTCCAATAGATCTTTTGGTTCCTGAGAAGAATGAGCAGCTGCTCTTTTAAGATATCCTGCAGTTCCATTCATGAATGTCTAATTATCTGAATTCCTCAAAATAGTCCCTAAGGAAAATGAGATCATTAAGCTTGGCAATCTTGTCTTTTATGCAGGATAAAGACCTAGCCCACAACTTCAAAGCTCTCCTCAAGTTCTTGAATTTTGCATTCAAATTTTTAACAACATCAAGATTCCCCACTGGGATGCTCCAAGCAGCAGTCACCACCTGTTTGAAGTCAGAATGTTGCAGCCAATAGTTTTCAAATCTAAAAACTCTTGCTTTAGGAATGGAAGTACCAATTTTGATGACACATGGCAAGTGATTAGATATAGGTTTTGCAAGTGGAAGAACTATGGTGTTTGGGAAAGTGGTCATCCAGGAGGCAGAAGTAAAAAACCAATCCAATTTGACCAAAAGAGGATCATGCTGCATGTTGCTCCAACTGAATTTTCTGCCCTGCAGTGGCAGCTCAATTAATCCCTGATTGCTGATTGCCTCATTGAAAAAAAGCATGTCATTAACATCTCCACCAGGTCTGTTTCTGTCAGAAGGGGCTCTCATGAGATTAAAGTCCCCCATTAGAATCCAGTCCACATATGCAGGCATGTGAATATTCAGAAACCAATTAATGAAATCAACTTTGTCCTGAGAATCACAAGGGCCATATATGTTAGTTAGGATCCAAGACTGATTGGATAACAAGCTGGTGAATTGAACTGAGAGTGAGAATCTATTTTGAGCAATAACTTCTCCTGTAAACTGAGATCCATTCCAAGCAACTAGCAGCCCCCCAGATGCTCCAACGGATGGGAGGAAAGCAAATTTATTAATTCTGTTAGGACAAAAGTTTTTGATGTAAGCTGCATCAAAAGACTCTCTTTTAGTTTCTTGAAGACACAAGATGCTATAGTCACTCTCTTCAATTTTCTGCTTAATAGCCAACCATTTATCTTCAGAGTTCATCCCTCTAATATTCCAATTGAGGATATTCCAATTCCTGTTTGTGTTATTCATGACAACAATAGAAGTTTCTGCAGCAGTAATCAAGCACCAGCACTTGATCAATCAATATCACATACATGAAGTTGAGGAAGCACAGAAAACATAAAACCATGAAGCACAACACATCACAAGAGCAGCACAGCATCCATGAACCATACATCATATAGGTCTTAATAATAGAGTGCACCAGCAGATCCACAAGATCCAGAAAGAACCATTCTCCCATCATTACAAAAGTCATTGAAAAACCCTGTAAGGATAGCATAGTCCAAACCTACTACCCCAAAACACCCTATACCAACTAAAGGCAACTAACATTAAGAAGAGTTGGATGGGTTGTCCTCTCCTGTGACCAAGGGCACCTTGGCCAATTCCTCATCTTGCCTTCTCCTGGGCTTCTTAGCCAGCTTATCCTCCAGTTCCCCCTCAGCAACCTTGCAGAAAGAGGCAATGAGGTTTTTGACAACTGACTTTGAAATGATTGGAGGGGCAGCATTGCAAGGCAGACATCTAGAATTTGAGCAAGAATTTCTATTATAACCAGCATTATCTTTTTTGATTCTATCATTTCTCCTTACCTCTGTTTCAACCAGGGGTGTCTTCCCTCTCCTTCTTTTCCTTAAGTTTTCAGAGCCAAAAGGTTGCAGAAGGTCCTGTGACTCCACATCATGCAAGTTGGAAGCTAGTCCAATATTCTCCTTGCCCTTGTCTTTGCTAAGTTGGCCCTCAATGTCCATGGCCTGACAAATAGGTGCATGAGAAGCAGGACACTCATGAGGGATGTAAAATATGTAAGCATGATCCATGTTTTCCACAGCAGAGACCAGATCCCACATTCCAGACTTTAACATTTTAACAGTCCATTCAAACTTGTCAGGTGACAGAAGTAGGTGGACAATAAAATTAAACCAACTTACAGGAATGTTGGCAGTGAAAGCACTCTTATTATCCACTGGTTGCTCCTGAAAGTGCTTTTTCCACAACAAAAGACCTTCTTCAGAGACAACAAGATCATTATTAGCAGAAGCAGCAAGTTGAATATATTTCAATCCAAGGAGAGAAGGAGCCATGGTGAAATGCTCATCAATTTGGTTGACCCAGTTACCTTGAAACCCAGGTTGCAGATCCTCCAAGTTAACCACTGGCTCAAGGCTTCCTCTTGAAGTAGTAATGTGCCCAGGGTTGCAGAATATGGCACCTTCTGAAGAGTTATCTTTCTTGGTACATTAGAAAACCAGTTTGTCGAATTCACATCTAGATGTTATTTAAGGATATCACATCTAAGCTCCCACAAGTATATAATGTAGCAACAAGAAACAAAAAAATTGGAAAAAAATAGACCACAAACAGAGTGGACATCAACTTAGATGTGACATAACTATGTCACATCTAGATGTGTCCTATACAGACCCTTAAAAAATTGTCTGCCAGTTTTCGTTTCTTTTTTCTGGGCACGCACGTATTCTATTTAAAACCACTGCTATGGAGAGATTTTTTTTACTCCATTATAGCCTCTTGTTTGATAGAGTTTCTCGCAGATCGCCTCATCACCCTCTCCATATCAAAACAAGATGACAATGTCCACTCTATCTCTCTCCTCACCGGTGGTCACAGATCCGGCCGAATCCCGTCCGCTACGGGAGGTGAGGAGGTGCATCGTTGACATTGTCACCGTTGGCGACGGAGGAAGCCGATGTGCACCGTCCTCACAGAGCAGGCGCTGGCGCGGACGAAGATCCTCCGCGCCCTTGTTCACTGCCGTCGTGTGGGCAGACCCCGCCCGCCTAAACGACATCTCGCCCACCTGAGGTATAACTTCTTGTACTGGTCCAGCTCCCGATCATTGCGTCAAGGGTTTTCTTCTATGGGACTACTCCTCAGCTCCCCATGCATAGTAGCTAGGGTTAGGTAAATGCGGTCCAACATCACCTACTAGTACTATTATAGAGGAAATGCCACTCGAAAAATTGTCCTGATTTATGCCTCGGTGGAGGTATACATGTTGTTTCGACAAAAAGTACATGGTGGTTGTGCGGTCATTGTCCATATGGTGGTAGTACTATCAAGGTTAAATGAAGAAATGATTTTTTCTCGGGTATCCTGGTTTAGTTCCCATCAAGATAATTATGATGCTTACATTTGTTGGTGTACTTTTCATTAATTCTTATTGACAATTGAGATGTCGTTGCTAACCCTTTTTTATATTTTTGGAAACAGCCATGCGTGTCTCCATACCCGGGCATGTCTTCCTCAATTTTAGTGGACCTGCACAAAATTGGATGGCCATTGTTGTTCCGCCTCACTGTCCTCTGCCACGTGGTTCTTCCTTCCTCGAGCTTGATTCTTGAGAAGAAGCAGACCACGGTGAGGATTTGTCGAACTTCATAGGTGCGTCACCCAAACTTGATGCCAAATAGATGATGCATCACCACGATGACCTATCGATGCTCATGGTTGCGCCTCATGTTTGCACCAGCTAGTGAAGCTGATTGATTTTCAATGAAAAACAAGTTGTCTTCCATCAGTGCTCTTTGCTTGTTACGCACAAAGATGATATCCTTCGTCAGTTCAGCTTGGTTGCGTTGGAGACGCAGTCGTCTTTCACGTTGGTGCAATTTTATCACACAATTGGCTATGAACCAAATGTTTCCTCGAAGAAGGATCGACGTTGGTACTAAGAGCATAAGTTTTGTATTGATTTCTAAGCCTTCTCACAACTTTGTTTCCAGCTCTCCTGTAATTTTATTTGTCCAGCTATTAACTTTGATTTAAAAAATGGTGTGGACTAAAAACCCCGATGGACGTAGTAGCCCTCCATTTTTATTTACTCCGCATATTAGATTTGACTGAAGTCAAACTTTGTAATACTCTCAAACCTTTCCGATAATTGAAATTAAAATTCTTTATTTGTACACACTCTCATACGTTTCCAATAATTTGGCGCATGTGTGGTTGTTCACTTAAGGGAGGGTAGTGTACCACACGTGAAGGACAGGAAGTGCGACCAGGACACGTGGGCGTGGATCGTTAGTTCATCGGAAGTAGTACTAGTTTTCTTCACTGTACATTAAATAAAGAGTTTCGTTTCGTACACAATTTAAAACGATTGTTATGGAGAGAATAAGAAAAGCACTCCACTATATATTAGTCGTATACACGAGAGTACTATATGGACTGCAGCTTCATTGACTTAGTGCACCTGCCTTTGGGTTTATGACAGGTGGGCCCAAATTGTGGTAGCTCACCACGTCATGCCAAAAGCAGTGAAGGCACCGGAGCTCAGTCCGTACTACAGTAGTATATATATAAGCGAGCCTCATCGCTTGTTCGCTAGGATTTGCACTCTCCACACGCCGCCACACTACATATATGTTACACGTCATGGCGGCTCGGCGTTCATTTGCTAGGGTTTGCTATATTCACAGCCTCTCACCCTCTCTTCACCAGATCTAAACAAGACTGCGTTGGCCTCTTGTCTCTCTCCCCCTCACAGCCGGTGAAGGAGGCGTCAGTATCCCGTCAGCCGGGAAGGGAGGAGGTGCAGCGTTCACTCTATAAGCCTTCGGCGAGGGAGGCAATCCACCGCCCGGCTGTTGTTCTCTTTCACCCTACTTTGTCTTGGAGGGCCACCGACCCCTTCTTCCTTGGTGCCGTACGTAGTGTGGGCAGATCCGGCCTCCCGATGCATGCCTTGCCACACCACGATGACCCTAAGGTATAAGTTTCTTTGTAACCGTCATTGCTCTAGCTGCATGTGGATCTTTTTCAATCTGTAGTCGAATCTAGGTCTTGGTTCAAAGAGGAAAGAAGGGTGCGGTGGGCTGGAGCAAGAATCTAGGACGTGGTTCAATGAGGAAAGAAGGGGTGGAAAGTAGTATAGATTGGCTATACAGCCGCTCTGTAGGTCGAAAAGGGAAAAAGGGGGTAACCTAGTACACACATTTGTAAGGAACCGATCTCTTTGTTGAAAAGGGAAAGAAACTGGGGGGTCGGGTAGTTTGTGCAGGATAGATTTGCTGCCCTCACATAGGAAGAAGGTTCAAAGAGAACAAATATGGGACCAGCGCATATATGCTGCTTGGCTACAAACTCTGCATCACCCCCTTTATAAGTAGATGGAAGCACATACTGTTGTTGCGCCCACTCTCCCCTGGAACTGTTTATGCTTTTCGTTAATCTAATGCCGCTGGTAAAATTAAGCAATGCCACTCAGAATTAATTAACTACTGAATCTTAGTTCAAAACTGCAACACTTTTTAGGAATGGTACTATCCTGCTTTGTAGTTCTTTCTACATGTTTAACCAAGGTATTGTTAAGATAATGTCTCTGTTAAAATGAATCAGTTGCATTGTTTTAGGAATGGTATTTTTCTGCTTTGTCGTTCTTTATACATGTTGAAACAAGGCATTGTTAAGAAAATGTCTCAGTCAATATGAATGAATCACACTGATGGAGAATTGCTACTCTCCTTCTTTGTTTCCCATTAAGATAAAGTAGATCAGTAGATGCTTTTCTTCTGGGAGTACAAGTCATCAACCATTATTTCTCAGTAATTGTTTCCCTTATACCTATTGTTGCTTACAGGGATATCAAAATTAAAGCTCGGTTTTATTCCGACTTTGAAATTAGTTGAACTGCACAAAAGGAGCCAATTTGTCCAAGGCAAACTGCTGCATTACTGGGTCCAGTTGGTCGTTCCACTTTGCAGAAAGAAGCAGTCATTGTTTGTGCTACATTACAGAAGGAATGACCGAGAAGCTTTACAGAGTATTATTAGACACCGGTGACATGACTAGTCTGCAGAGACCATTGGCAATTTAACAACACGTGGAGTGCCCAGGGCAAAAAGTGCCCAAACAAGTACAAGAAGCTACGACAGGACTCCACGATCATAGGCATTACATATTTTCAATGGGAAAAGCTTGTCAAAGTTTAATCATTGATGTTAGCAAGAAGATGTTAGTTTAATATATTGGAATTGGAAAACCTTGTCAAAATTTGCTCATTGATGTTAGCCAGAAGACATGCATTTGATATTTTTGAGTGGGGCGCCCTCATTTGTGAGCAGCGTCGAGTGTTTTCATATTCCTGTGTTCGGTTTAGAAGTAAATAGTTACTCACGAGATATCCTGTGTTAAGAGTTTGTTCTGAATATTGTCTATGTAATGCCAGGCCTTGTGTTTAATTGCAAAGTTGAGCTTGGAATGTTGTGGCATGCGGCATCACGAGCTGTTCACCATGCCTCTTGAGAATAATGCTTCGTATTGTTTTGCATGTCGATCTAACACTAGTGATTTGCTTGTAAAGAAAATCATCCTCTTATGTTGTTTCCATGCTTAAGAAGTTCATCGTCTGATGTTTCATTCATAGCCTATACGACAAGTCGGGTAGGTTAGACGTGAAACCATATGATCTTCCGACCAACTCATGATATTAGGGCGTGATTGGATCGTCGTTTTCCAACCAAAACCGCTTGTAAAACTGACGGTTGTAAATTAAAGCAGATGGTCTCGGGCGAAGGCGCTTGGTTGGTCGATTTCGACTAGTAAAATATTGGAAGTACTTCACACACGATAAAAACGCTGAACGACACTCGGACGATTTCTAATCCAGTCGTTAGCTGCTGTTTCAGCCTTGCCCATGGATGGCATGATACGCACGTCATGCATGTATCTCCTGGTAATGTCGTCCATATAGCAGTTCTCATAAAATATACACTGGTCTCTCAAATTACACGTGTAACCCGCTGGTTTTACTTACAGACCTCGGGCCCTCGGTTTCATTACGCCTGTATTTTACGCGTTGTTTCCGATGACGAGTAAATTACACTTGTATGTTAATAGAGGTTTGAAATAAACCAGAGCTCCCAAGCGCGGCCTTACCGTTTCATGTCGTCTCAGTTTCTCGAAGGTGCTCATAGGTGTCTGATGATCTTGTCTTCCTGAATGAGCAGCGGGTGCTGTATCAGACCATCCGTAGGGCCCGCGAGGCCCTCTCCGTTGTCCTTCGAGTTGTTGCGCTTGCTGTGGCGCCGAGCATTGTTAACATCGTCAACGAACATGAGGATTCGGGAGATGACTTTATTTTGACTGGATGACACTAGGGACCCACTAGGGTCATAGACGTACGTACACAAGTGCCTCCTTATTATGTACAACTATATTTTTTTTGCTTTCTCCTGGTTTCCTGACATCACGGCCCGACACCATTGTCAAGCTATGTAGTCAATATAAATGAGAGAATTGCACAAGGTGCGGCCGACAGCTGGGACCAAGCAACTCGAGCAGTATTCGTGTTTCTGAGGCATGAGCACTGCAGAGTTTTTCTTGGCGATGATTTCCTTGTTGTTCAGAGGAGAGCAGGGTATTAACTAGGCGGGCCGTGGCCCGTCTAGCCCAGGCTAGATATCCAGCCTAGATACTAATTTTTTCAAGATGAAAATGGCTAGCCCAGCTATACGTCTTTTTGAGGAATACCAGCAAGGTCAACTTATTATTCTCCGCCCCGCTGGGCTGCATATCTTTCCTAGGATGGATGCATTAGGCTTAACAGGAAAATGGGCTTTAAAAAATAATAAATGGGATGTAATTATAAAAATTGGGCAGTAACTATAAAAAATGCACCAAACACGAAATTAGTTTATAAAATATTATTTATGGATTTTGAAAATCTTAAATTTTCATTGTTGTGCGTGCAATGTTTCGTTGGATTTTTACGTAATACAAATTTATATTTAATCTGACTAGAAATTTCGGGATAAAAATATATCGGATCCCATCAAAATGTGGGAAATTTTATTGAATTCTGTCTTCAACGGTTGGTTGAAATTATTAATCATTGTCCTAGCTAGAAAATGGGTTGTACTTTTAACAAACTGTAAATGGGCTGTTGTAAATTCCATTAGAATTCAAAAATGGGCTGTACATTCTTACAAAACGCAAATGGGCTATAAGTTCTCTGCCACACACTTGTGGGCCTAAAAAGTTGACGCGTATGCAAGGCTTTGTCAACTTATTATAGTCAACACACGGTTCTAGCAGCAGTGGCCGTTGGATGTCTATCCAACGGATGGCGTGCTTCTTCTTCAATCTCGGATAATCTTAGCTTTGGCCGCCCAAAAAATGATTCCTCCCCGTGACATCTGGGGCGCACCGTTTCGGAGGCTGACCTGTGGGCCTACTAAGTTGGAGCATACCAAGGGCTTTGCCAACTTAGTCAATATAAACGATTCTAACTTCAGTGACCGTACGATGTCCATCCAACGACCGTAGTGCTTCTTCAACCTCTGGTATTCTTGGTCCAGCCGCCCAAAGCAGCGCCCGGTCGTGTCACCGCTTCCCGCCTCCCGTGGCGGTCAGGTCTTTGCCGGAGGCCTCACCGCCCCCCATACTACTCCCACCGCTGGCCAGGCCATCCCTCCACTCACCCGCACCCCCTGTTATTCTGCGGCGATGGCAGCCTCACACCGCAGTCGAACCAGTGAACCCTCGTACTCCTCTCCGCGTGGGCATCCACTGCCGCGTCTTGCCCGGCTCCGCATCGTCCCCTTCCTAGGCCTCGCCGTGGTGCTCTCGGCGCGGCGTGGTCAATGTGGTCAACGACCGACTTCCATCGGAAGAGTAATCTGACGTGGAGAGGTCGACACCGGTCCACGGCATCCGCAAGGAAGTGCCTCCTTATTACATGGAAAATAATTATTCCTCTACCTGACAGCAGGGACCCACCGGACGGGCCACCAGTATTTTGCGAAAAAATCATTTCCCCCTGACTGCTGGGCCGCACCAGACAGGCCACCGTATTTTGCGAAAAAACATTCCCCCCGCTATCAGCTCGGACCCACCGGAAGTGCCTCCTTATTACACAAAAAAAATGAATACTCCCCCTGCTAGCTGGGACCCACCTTGGTGGGAGGCTGACTTGTGGGCCTACTAAGTTGACGGGGACGAAGGGCTTTGTCAACTTAGTCAATATGAACGATTCTAGCTCCAAAGTGACTCCGACGATGTCCATCCAGCGGTCGTAGTGCTTCTTCAACCTCTGGTCTTCTTGCTCCAGCCGCCCAAAGCAGCGTCGGTCGTGCCGCATGCTCCTGCCTCCCGTGGTTGGCTGTGCTGCCGCAGAGGCCTCACCGCGCCCTACTATTCCCACTGCTGGACAGGCCCTGCAGCGACGGCAACCTCACACCGCAGCCGAACCAGTGAACCCTCGTACTCCTCTCCGCTGGCTTCCTTTGCCGCGTCTTCCACAACTCGCGTCGTACCCTTCCTAGGCCTCGCCATCGCTCCATCGCCGTGGTGCTCTCTGCTGGCGTGGTCAACGTGGTCAAGGAACGACTTCCATCAAGAGTATCAGACGTGGAGAGGCCGATACCGGGTCCACGGCCACAACCCAGTTTTTTTGTGATTTGCCAAGTAAGTCGCTTTTTCAGGCCTGTTGGGCTGCAAATCTTTCAAGACAAGGAGAGCTTTCATTCGGCCGGCCGAGAAAATGGCCCATCAGTAACTAGAAATGGGTTGTACATTTTTAAAACACATCAAACCGGTAATTAGTTTCAAATATCTTTTTTTCATTTCAAGATTTTAGATTACATTAATTTTTATGCGTGGAGAATTTGTTGGATTTTATATTGACATACATTTATTTTTAAAATTAGTTTGAATGTGAGTCAAAATTTCGGGATTAAAAACAGTTCGGACCGCACCGAAATATGCAAAATTTCGTATAATTTTTTAACCGTGGCCACAATATGGGCTGTAATGCTAACAAAAAGAATATGGGCTCCAAAAAAACCTTAAGAATTAGCAAATGGGTTGTAAATTATTAGAAATAATGGCAGATGGGTTGTATGCTGTTTTCCACAGATTTGAGGCTTTCCTAAAAAAAAAGGTTGACCTTACAGCACCGATCGTTGGATGTCCATCCAACGGCCGTCGTCTTCTTCAATCTCTGCTCTTCTGCTCGGCCGCTCAAACAAGCGCCAAGGGACTGCTCGCTTCCTCCTCCCCCATGACCAGCTGTGTTGCCGCCCAGCCTCACCGCCACCAGATTCCCATCACTGGCCTAGCCATCCCTCTACTCACCCACACCTGCTATTATTCTCCGACGACGGCAGACGAACCAAGAACCTCGTACGGTCAGACTCCCCTCCGCGTGAAACAACCGCCGAGTCTTCCTCGCCTGTGTTGTCCCCTTCCTAGGCCTCGCCGTCGTCCACCGCCGTGGTGCTCTCGGTGCGGCGTGGTCAATGTGGTCAACAACCGACTTCCATCGAAAGAGTACTGTGCGTGGAGACGCTGACAGCTGGGTCCACGGCTGCAGCAAGGAAGTGCCTCCTTAGTATGCGCAAAATAATTATTCCTCCACCTGACAGCGGGGAACCATCGGACGGGCCACCGTATTTCGCGAAAAAAACGTTTCCCCCCTGACTGCTGGGACCCACCAGCTACACCTTCGCATGCAAGGAAGTGCGTCCGGGCAAAAAAAAACAAAGCGATTCACCCCCTGACTGCTGGGACCCACCAGCTACATCTTCGCACGCAAGGAAGTGCCTAACAGTTGGGACCCACCTGGTCGAAGTGTACATAGCATTGTCATTACTGGTCATGACGATATGCATTACATATATACTGGTGGATGTAGAGGCGCGCACGTCTTGTAGTAGAGGCGCGCACGTAGCATGTACACGTACGTATGGCGGCCAGGGTGCAAGAAAGAAAACACGACCACGTATGTGTACATACGGGCGGGGTCTCGAACGCCTACTCGCGCATACGTACGGCCAGGGCTCGTGTACATGGCTGGGTCAGAACGGAAAAACATCGTCGTCGTCATGTTCATGGGGAGGCAACGGAATGCGTCGTGTTCATGGGGAGGCAACGGAATGCGTCGTGTTCATGGGGAGGCAACAGAATGCGTCGTGTTCATCGGGAGGCAATGGAATGCATGGGAGCCAACTTGCTGGGTCGGAACGGAATGCGTGGTCGTGTTCATCGGGAGGGCTTGGACAAAACAGGCGATGGAAACGAGGCCTGGCGTACCGGAAAATGGAGGAAACGGACCTCCTACGTTCGAAACGGGGTCCTATTGATCGGGAGGGGTGTGGCGTGCATCAAGAACGGAGGAAACGGACCTCCTATGGTCGTAAACGGGATCCTATTGATCGGGAGGGGTGTGGCTTACAGCAAAACGTAGGAAACGGTCCTCCTACGGTCGAAACGGGGGTCCTGTTGATCGGGAGGGGTGTGGCGTACCGCAAAACGGAGGAAACGGACCTCCTACGATCAAAACGGGGGTTCTGTTGATCGGGAGGGTGTGGCGCATCGCAAAACGGACTCCACGGGATACTGTTCATCTCCACCGTCGACCTCCTCCAGCCTCCACGGGCTACCATCGACCTCCTCCAGCCTCCACGGGCTCATGTTCATCCAGCCTCCACCGCGCGCTACTCCACCGGCTATTATTCAACCACCCCTCCACTGTCTACTGTTCATCCAACCCTCCACACCACGGGGTCCTGTTCAACCACCCCTCCAAGGGCACCCCTCCACCGTCTACTGTTCATCTAGCCCTCCACACCACGGGGTCCTGTTCATCTTGAGGCAACGCCACCGCTCACTGTTCATCCAACCCCCACCCCCCCCCCCCCCCGCAACGCTCACTGTTCATCCAATCGATCGGCTTCAGTTAGCAGCAGTAGCGAAGGAATCGCTCGATCGGGTTCGATTAACGATCATCGATCGATCGCTCGGGTTCGATGTCGTATCCTGCGCAGCAATCGCTCGGGTTCGATTAGAGCCCAACGCCTGCACACACGCCAGCAGCGTACGTGTACGAGAAAGCAGCGCATCGCTCGCCCCGACCTCCCACCGTAACGGGAACTCCGAAAATTTTCCTCGCCCTCGCTTCTACCACGGTTTTTCCCGTCATGGACGGCCCAAAGAATGTCATGCAGCTGCATCTCCGCCCGCCAGACAAAAATCCCATTTACTGTCATGATTTTTTGTCATAGAAGTAGGAGCCCACCACATCTATGATGATACCGGGTTTTGTCACAATTATCGTCATAGAAGTGTCATATGTATGACAGAATTTTTTTTCGTTCGGCCCAAAATGTCACGGATGTGTCTTTTTTTGTAGTGTATATGTGGCTTCCAATGGTCGGGCTGTCAGTGTGGCCATTGTGGTGGAAAGGAAAGAGGCATGCAAGGAGTATCTGGTTCAACGGTCGGTTTACTACATCAGCGAGGTACTTATTGAGTCCAAGCAAAGGTATCTGCATTGGCAGAAGCTTGTGTATGGGGTTTTCATGGCAAGTTGAAAGCTCAAGCAGTATTTTCTGGGTCATCCCATTACTGTGGTTAGTTTTGCTCCTTTGGGGGACATCATCCAAAATAGAGAAGCCACAGGTCGGGTAGCCAAGTGGGCCATTGAGCTTGGGCGTCATGGTTTAAAGTATGTGCCTCATATGGCCATCAAGTCACAAGCACTCGTGGATTTTATCAATGATTGGACAGAGTTGCAGACGCCTAAGGAAAAGCCGGATAATACATATTGGACTATTCACTTTGATGGATCCAGGCAGTTGGAAGGCTCGGGGGCTGGAGTTGTCTTGACTTCCCCACGAGGTGGTAAATTTTCTTATGTTCTCCAGTTAATGTTCCCTTGTACTAACAATGCAACTGAGTATGAGGCCTTGCTCCAAGGTCTTTGGATGGCTAAGGAGATGAACTTAAGCCGGGTGAGGTGCTTCAGTGACTCAGATGTTGTAGCTCAGCAGGTTTCTGGCACTTGGGATTCCAAGGATCCACTCATGGTGACTTATCATTGAGAGGTTGATGCCATTGCGGGCCATTCCAAGGGTTACCAACTTGAGCATATTGATCGCAGGAAGAATGAGGCGGCTGACACTTTAAGCTGGTTAGGGTCTCAGCGTAAGCCGGTGCCACCTAATGCGTTCCTGGATATCTGCTTAACCCTTCTGTCAAATTACCTACAGAGGAGGATCTTGCTGTTCCTGACCCAGAATACAATTGGTGGCGGCTCTTCATGCCATTCCTGATTGGACAGCCCATATTTGGCTTACATGACCCCGGGAGAGTTGCCTGAGGATGAAATTTTGGCCAGGCAGATAAACCGGCGGTCTATGTCAATGACGATTGTCAATGGGGAGCTGCACCATCACAGTGTCACAGGGGCGTTTCAACGTTGCGTCTCTCCTGAAGAAGGCTGTGAGATTCCGCGAGAGATTCATGAAGGAGATTGTGGTCATCATGTCGTCTCTAAATCTCTCGTAGCCAAGGCTTTTTGTCATGGGTTTTATTGGTTGACGGCTCATGCTGATGCTGAGGATTTGGTCAGTAAATGTGACGGTTGTCAAAAGTTTTCACGACGAGCTCATGTTCCGGCTCGAGAGTTGAGGATGATTCCAATCACTTGACGGTTTGCAACCTGGGGGCTTGATATGGCCAGGCCTTTCAAGAGGTCCAAAGATAAGAAAACCCACCTTTTGGTGGCAGTTGATAAGTTTACTAAGTGGGTTGAAGCAGAGCCGGTTAGCAAGTGGGATGCAGCAACGGCGGTTCAATTCATCAAGAAGGTGATCTTCCATTTGGTTTTCCCCACAGCATTATCACGGATAATGGCACTAATCTATCTAAGGGTGCTATGAAAGAATTTTGTCAACAAGAGCATATTCGACTTGATGTTTCCTCCATGGCTCACCCCTAGTCTAATGGTCAAGCGGAACGAGCTAATCAAGAGATTCTGCGAGGCATCAAGCCCCGGCTTATGGTTCCTTTGCAAAGAACGTCGGGCTGTCGGGTGGAAGAATTACCTTCAGTTTATGGAGTATCAATACAACCCCCAACAGATCTACGGGTTACATACCTTTCTTCATGGTTTACGGAGCAGAGGCGGTTCTCCCTAGTGACATCCGTCACGATTCGCCCCGTGTGGCGGCTTATGTTGAAGCTGATAATGAAAGGGCACATCAGGATGCACTTGACCTGCTAGATGAGGAGTGCGACCTCGCGGCGGCTCGTTCAGCGATTTATCAACAAGACCTACATCGTTATCACAGCCACCAGGTCAAAACCAGAACCTTTCAAGAAGGCGACTTGGCGCTCCGGCTTATCCAGGATCAAACTGATATGCATAAATTATCCCCACCTTGAGAAGGACCTTTTGTGGTCAGCAAGAATCTGCATAATGGGTCATACTATCTTATCGACGTTCGAGATCACAAGGACTCACGCACATCGGAGGAGGAGACCCATCGGCCATGGAATATTGCTCATCTTCGGCCCTACTATACTTCAGCCATCGGCTCTCATAATGTACATAGTTTGACGATGTATATATTATTAACAATATAATAAAGCTGGCATACCTGATAATTCAGGGCCTCTGTCGTTTCACTTCTTCGAAGCCGAGTCTTTATCATTGTTTTAACTACTCATTTAAGAGGCTTCACGCCCAAATTACAGGGACCAAAGAGAGTTGGATGCACATCACAACTCAAACATAGGTACCTGACGAGCACAACTCATAAATATGTCACTTGGGGGCTTCCTGTTCAAACATAGGTGTATTCACTAAAGAGAACATAGCATTACTACCCTCTCGACCAGTTTATCTTGTTCAAACATAGGTGCATTCACCAAAGAGGACATAACCTTCCCGGGTCATCCTACCTGTATACCAGCTGCTTCTTCATCAGGTAATCCTGATTGACCCGCCGAACTCTTAACAATCAATCTTTTACGATGTATTCACCAAAGATCCGGAGCTTGTTAAGGTTAAAACGTTGGTTTTTCATGTGAGAGCACAGCTTACAGATAGTCAGGATAGATCCAGGCTCAAAAGCCGCCTTCCTTGAAACTTGGATAAATCGGCCTGTGATGCACGATTCTACTCCAACCACGCGTACTCCTGATAAGTCTATCTTTAAATAAGACCTGAACTTATCTGGGTTCAAATGTCGATTGGGTCATGTGAGAGCCGGCTCACGGAAAGCGCGTACCTTCCAGTGGCCATCAGGCTAGTTTTATTGAAGAAGAAACTTTGGCTTGGCGGCCTGCAAAAGCCTCGAACTTATTGATTTCTTATTTTTTCTTCATATAATCTCTTTTTTCTTGCCATATGGTTTTTACAAATCGGGCCAAGCTGCCCTATTTATGTCTCATATTTGAAGCATCTTCGGGTCTCTGCAACCCGCCAGGATGGCAGACTCTAAGTCAACAGAGAATACTATTCTTATGTTTAGAGTTATAGCTCTAAAAACTCTATTTGCATGGAGCTCATAAGGCGACAGTCTAAGCACACACCACATGTACGATTCTTTATTTAACAATTGTGTCAACATTGTGGTTAGACCGGCCCTGGTTATGGACTATCCGTCCCAAGTGGTTTCAATTGGGTACGATGACCCGCCTGGCGGTAAACCGCCAGGGCACTTGTGATCTGTTTGTGTGCAGGGTAAGGATCAATCTGATCTGCATAAATCAATGCTATCATCAGCATAAAGTGATAGTTTCTTAAACTGGCGGATCAACATTATTGCGCAAAACAGAAACATGCATGATGGCACAGCAGATTAAAGTTTCACTATCCGATTACATGACTCAGTGAGCCAATAAAGACCGAGTGTTTTTTCAGAGGATCACATATATAACCCGCCCAGTGGGTCACTCTTCTTGGCCTTGCTGACATGAGGCTTCTGGATCATCCTTCTCCGGTTCTTCGTCCTCCTCCGCCGTCTGAAAGTTTGGTGATGACCAATCAATGCCACACAAGGCTTGAAATTCAGCTTCATCATCTATAAGTTCGGACGGGTCAACTTCAGGGGCGAAAGTATGCTTACGGATTGGAGGGATTACATCCATCACTTTATAAGCCGGCGTGGGCATCTTTTGATTCTCCCTGTCATAAGCCGGGTGGTATTTTGAAAGGTCCTTGTCATTTGCAATCAGAGTCGCCATTGGACGTATTTCTTTCACGCAAGCAGCGAAGTCCTTTTGATCAAACGGAGTGCCATCTTCTTTCAAACTTGGGTATCCGGTAGCTACATAAGCCGGGTCTAGTTCTGGTACCCATGCTTTGGCCCCGCTCAAAGCAGTCATGGCGCCGTCTCTTGCAGATGATCGCTTCATCTCGTCAATCCTAGCAGGCAGCTCAGAAAGTTTTTTCAAGACATCTATCAAGAGAGTAGGTGCTTGATTAGTCGGAGAAATTGTGGCCAGTGCATGCTGAGCTCCAGTGTATAACTGTTCAACAAGTGTGTAAATTGCCTTGAGCTTCACAAGCATATCTTGGTTAAGATTGCTGCTCCGAGGACCTGAGTAAGTCATATATTGGTTAGAGGCGGTTTATAATATTATGGAAAAGATTCACTTTTTGATGACTAGGAAGGCGACTCACCAAAGATAGCAGAAACCATCTGGGATACACGATGTTTTAAATCGGTGAGATCAGTGGTCACCTCTTGAAGAGCCGCTTCCGCTTTTTCAGCTCGCTGCGTCAAAGCGGTCTTTTCTTCAGCCCAAGCGTTTCTCTCCGCCTCAAAACTGGTCTTCAGTTTTTCCGTTTCAGCCACGTTAAATTGGAATTTTGACTCAGCTTTCTGGGTATCAAATTCTTGATTCTCCAGCCAGGTTTTTGCACCAGCCAATTGTGATTGAAGTTCAGCAGTGGCATCCTATACAAGCATAGAGTTGCAAATACATTCATATCCACTCATCGACCGCTATCCAGCATGCATCTAGAGTATTAAGTTAATGAAAATAGAGTAACGCCTTAAGCAAGATGACATGATGTAGAGGGATAAATTCATGCACTATGAGAAAAACCCCATCTTGCTATCCTCGATGGCAACAATACAATACGTGCCTTGCTTCCCCTACTGTCACTGGGAAAGGACACCGCAAGATTGAACCCAAAGCTAAGCACTTCTCCCATTGCATGAAAAACCAATCTAGTAGGCCAAACCAAACTGATAATTCGAAGAGACTTGCAAAGATAACCCATCATACATAAAAGAATTCAGAGAAGATCCAAATACTGTTCATAGATAATCTTGATCATAAACCCACAATTCATCGGTCTCAACAAACACACCGCAAAAACAAGAATACATCGAATAGATCTCCACGAGAGAGGGGGAGAACATTGTATTGAGATCCAAAAAGAGAGAACAAGCCATCTAGCTACTAACTATGGACCAAGGTCCGAGGTAAACTACTCACACTTCATCGGAGGGGCTATGATGATGTAGAAGCCCTCCGTGGTGGATTCCTTCCCATGAGCTCCTAACAGGCCCCAAGATGGGATCTCATGGGTACAGAAAGTTGCGGCGGTGGAATTAGGTTTTTGGCTCCGTATCTGATCATTTGGGGGTACGTAGTTATATATAGGAGGAAGAAGTACGTCGGTGGAGCTTCATGGGGCCCACGAGGGTGGGGACGCGCCCTAGGGGGGTGGGCGCGCCCCCTACCTCGTGCCCACCTCGTGGATTTCTTGACGTAGGGTCCAAGTCTCCTGGGTCATATTCGGCGAGAAAATCACGTTCCCGAAGGTTTCATTCCGTTTGGACTCCGTTTGATATTCCATTTCTTCGAAACACTGAAATAGGCAAAAAAAACAACAATTCTGGGCCGGGCCTCCGGTTAATAGGTTAGTCCCAAAAATAATTTTAAAGTGGAAAATAAAGCCCAATATAGTCCAAAACAGTAGATAATATAGCATGGAGCAATAAAAAATTATAGATAGTTGGAGACATATCAGGGTTGCGCCTAGTCTTGATTCCTGATGGCTGAGACGGTCCTACGAGATGGTTAGGCAACCTGCGCCGGGAAAATCTCCTAAGGCGATCACATGAGAAGGCAGACACCAACGTCCCCAGGAGGTGACGTGAGCGGGGCCGGCCCAGCAGACAAAGCTCAGTCATTGGTTTATCGACGCTGCAGGGACGGACCCGAGCACATACGACGTGCCTAGTCTTCTCATGCGAAGAATCCTGAAGAAAGATGACCGGCACGCGGCTCCCGCGGTGGCGAGGCACCGGGTCGCGCACTCCAGGCTGTCCATCCATGACTAGCTCATGCGAGAATAAGGCACCGAGGGCCATGGGAGGTGACGTACATGGGAGCGGGCCCGCGAGCCAGAGCTCAGCCTCTTGGGTTTAGCGACGCTTCAGGGACGGACCTGAGCACAGACACCGTGCCAGTCCTCCATCATGAGGCGGTCGTGAGTAGGCTTGCTAGGGCGCGCGACGTTCATGGCATCGTAGTGTCGGGCAGGCAGGTGGTAATCGTAGGTAACTCATGCGGGGGGAAAAGCTAACTCAGATAGATGCAAGAACGATACAATCCACAGGAAAGGACCCGAGTGGCCTGGGGATGATGCAGCCCGAGGGGCGCCCCCGACAAAGCAAGCTAAAGATGCAAAAGGATACATGCCGCAGGGACAGGCTCGAGCGACCTGGGAATCATGCAGCCCGAGGAGCGATCCCAGCTGAGTAAACTTGGAAAATGTCACCTGGTATTGTTGTCGAAGGAGGGTTGAGGTAGCCGAAGGCGCGTGATGAAGGAGTCGCTCCTGATGAGCCGCCAGGGCCCTGAGCCTCTGGACGCTCTGGGGGCTCGGGTGGTTCCTTGAGGACTGTCTCCATCTCCGCCAGGACTGCATGATGCCTGGCCTCCTGAGCCACCAAGATACTCCGTAGATGACGTTGGTAGGCGGGCGCCACGTTTGTCAAGCCAAATGGCATGTGGACGTAGCTGTGAGGTGGACCCTCGCAGCGCCCAACGCACGAAGGCCATAAGCGCTCCTGAGACGCGGCTCTGTTGAGCCCTGGAATGTCGATGCAGATGTGTAGCCCACCGTCCTCGCCAGGATGGGGAGCCGCGCCAGGTGGGCGGCAGTCGCCGCGCATGGTCCTTGCTTCTTGAAGCTCCTGGGTGGCCTTGACGATGAACTCCTGAGCACCGGGCGCTCCTTGCCCAATGCCCTCTTGAGGGAAATGTGCCGCAAAGCACGCCTCCGCGTGGTGCCCAAGAACCTCCCTCGTGATGTTGGCTAGGTATAAGGCCCTCCAGAGGAGAGCCCCGGAGCCTCGCCCGAGGAGAGCACCGAGAGCGCCTTCCTATGCGAGGGAGGGAGGCGCCCCAGGTGCGGGCGCTGATCCTGAGGCGGCGCTGCTCTCCTGAGGCCTTGTGCGGAGTAGTTGCTTCTTCTTCTTGGGGATGGCCTCAGGAGGGTACTGGATACCCTCGCTGTCGGGGTCTTCGATTGCTGCGGCTTGGAAGGCGCGCTCCAGGGAGCACACCGCATCTCTTTCTTCGCAGGAGACTGTGATGATTCCGCCGCTTCCTGGCATATTGAGGATGTTGTAGCCGTGGTGGGTCACTGCCATGAACTTGGCTAATGCTGGATACCCAAGGATGGCGTTGTACGGCAGACGGATGTGGGCGACGTCGAAGTCGACGAGCTCGGTGCGTTAGTTCTCACGCTGGCCGAAGGTGACAGGGAGACGGACCTGCCCTATCGGGGTGGTAGAGCCATCGATCACTCCTGAGAAGGGTTTGGTAGGTTGGAGCTGATCGTATGGCACTTGGAGGCTACCGAATGTATTGACGTACAGGACATTGAGCCCCGCGCCACCATCGATGAGGCTCTTGGTGACTTGGACATTGCTGATGACGGGCGAGCAGAGAATCAGGAGGGCGCCGGCGGTCGCTGTGCACTTGAGCTGGTCCGACGAGCTGAAGCTGATGGCGCATTTGGACCACCTGAGCGTGTGCGCGGCCTCGAGCCTTGGAAGGGCCATGTTCACCTCGCGAGCAAAATGCTTGAAGACACGCTGGGATGCTGGGGCCTGAGCTCCACCCAAGATGCAGGCGATAGCGCGCGGCTCCTGGAAGCCCCCAGCCCCCTCGTCCTGATGGTGGTCGTCGCTTCTTCTTGGTGGTGGCGACAGTGGAGGGAGACCAGCATTGCCCTGAGGGCGGTCCTCGCGCGGATGGTCCCTCCAGGCGCCCTCATGAGGTTGGTCCTGTTCAAACATATGTGTATTCACCAAAGAGAACATAGCATTACTACCCTCTTGACCAGTTTATCTTGTTCAAACATAGGTGCATTCACCAAAGAGGACATAACCTTCCCGGGTCATCCTTCCTGTATACCAGCTGCTTCTTCATCAGGTAATCCTGATTGACCCGCCGAACTCTTAACAATCAATCTTTTACGGTGTATTCACCAAAGATCCGGAGCTTGTTAAGGTTAAAACGACGGTTTGTCATGTGAGAGAACAGCTTACAGATAGTCAGGATAGATCCAGGCTCATAAGCCGCCTTCCTTGAAACTTGGATAAATCGGCCTCTGATGCACGATGCTACTCCAACCCCGCGTACTCCTTATAAGTCTATCTTTAAATAAGACCTGAACTTATCTAGGTTCGAATGTCGATTGGGTCATGTGAGAGCCGGCTCACGGAAAGCACGTACCTTCCAGTGGCCATTAGGCTAGTTTCATTGAAGAAGAAACTTTGGCTTGGCGGCCTGCAAAAGCCTCAAATTTATTGATTTCTTATTTTTTCTTCATATAATCTCTTTTTCTTGCCATATCGTTTTTACAAATCGGGCCAAGCTGCCCTATTTATGTCTCATATGTGAAGCATCTTTGGGTCTTTGCAACCCGCCAGGAGGCAGACTCTAAGTCACCAGAGAATACTAATCTTATGTTTAGAGTTATAACTCTAAAAACTCTGACTGCATGGAGCTCATAAGCCGACAGTCTAAGCACACACCACATGTACGATTCTTTATTTAACAATTGTGTCAACATTGTGGTTAGACCGGCCCTAGTTATGGACTATCCGTCCCAAGTGGTTTCAATTTGGTATCATGACCCGCCCGGCGGTAAACCACCACGGCACTTGTGATCTGTTTGTGTGCAGGGTAAGGATCAATCTGATCTGCATAAATCAATGCTATCATCAGCATAAAGTGATAGTTTCTTAAACTGGCGGATCAACAGTATTGCGCAAAAAAAACGTGCACGATGGCACGGCAGAGTAAAGTTTCACTATCCTATTACATGACTCAGTGAGCCAATAAAGACCGAGTGTTTTTTCAAAGGATCACATATAAAACCTGCCCAGTGGGTCACTCTTCTTGGCCTTGCTGAGTTGAGGCTTCCGGATCATCCTTCTCCGGTTCTTCGTCCTCCTCCGCCATCTGAAAGTTTGGTGATGACCAATTGATGCCACACAAGGCTTGAAATTCAGCTTCATCATCTATAAATTCGGACGGGTCAACTTCAGGGGCGAAAGTATGCTTATGGATTGGAGGGATTAGATCCATCACTTTATAAGCCGGCGTGGGCATCTTTTGATTCTCCCTGTTATAAGCCGGGTGGTATTTTGAAAGGCCCATGTCATTTGCAATCATAGTCGCCATTGGACGTATTTCTTTCATGCAAGCAGTGAAGTCCTTTTGATCAAACGAAGTGCCATCTTCTTTCAAACTTGGGTATCCGGTAGCTACATAAGCCGGGTCTAGTTCTGGTACCCATGCTTTGGCCCGGCTCAAAGCTGTCATGGCGCCGACTCTTGCAGATGATCGCTTCATCTCGCCAATGCTAGCAGGCAGCACAGAAAGTTTTTTCAAGACATCTATCAAGAGAGTAGGCGCTTGACTAGTCGGAGAAATAGTGGCCAGTGCATGCTGAGCTCGAATGTATAACTGTTCAACAAGTGTGTAAACAGCCTTGAGCTTCACAAGCATATCTTGGTTAGGATTGCTGCTCCGGGGACCTGAGTAAGTCATAGATTGGTTAGAGGCGGTTTATACTATCAAGGAAAAGATTCACTTTTTGATGATTAGGAAGGCGACTCATCAAAGATAGCAGAAACCATCTGGGATACACGGTGTTTTAAATCGGTGAGATCAGTGGTCACCTCTTGAAAAGCCGCTTCCGCTTTTTCAGCTCGCTGCGTCAAAGCAGTCTTTTCTTCAGCCCAAGCATTTTTCTCCGCCTCAAAACTGGTCTTTAGTTTTTCCGTTTCAGCCACGCTAAATTGGAATTTTGACTCAGCTTTCTGGGTATCAGATTCTTGATTCTCCAGCCGGGTTTTTGCACCAGCCAATTGTGATTGAAGTTCAGCAGTGGCATCCTATACAAGCATAGAGTTGCAAATACATTCATATCCGAGTTACATGAATATAAGTCCCAAGCATTTTGCAAGCAACAACACTTGGCACTTGTGGGCTAATGCCTGCCGAAATATTCTTCATACAACGGCTCATGACAGTAAGTCCCAAGCACTTTGCAAGCAAGAGTACATGGCACTTGGGGGCTAATGCATATCGCTTGTGTCTCCTTACTGCTTTATGATAATCCGGTTGTGCCGTAAACAATCACAGCCGGGTTATGGGGGCTATACAGGTAAGCTCTCTTTATAAACAATGATAAACAGGACTGGCTCATTCATGCAGATTAAACAGGCCCTTGGGGACTACGGATGCAAAGTTAATTGTTTAAAATCTGGTTCAAACTATAAATACGAAAGACGGTCTTGGAAGGATTCTACTAAAGATGCTCATGGTTATTCTAAGTCTACATCATATTCAATTTTATCATACCCAGTAGACTTGGGGGCTGGCAAGGTGGACATAACTTATTTAAGCACGAATCCATACCTCATTTTTTTTATGCATCTTCTTCACCATATCGATTTCAAGATCATGGCTGGAGTGTACTTGGTTGAGGTAGCCAAAGAGTACTTCACTAATGCTCAATTGAGAATAGTGGGCGACATCAAATCTCACTTTTCGCTTTTGAATGAACTCTTGTTTAGCGGAATGTCTGGCCAAGACAGTTGGATTTCCCGGTTCTCTAAAGCCGGTGCCAGTGATCATAACGTCATCGGCATGAGTCTCCGACGGCTTAAGTGGGCTTGATGATTCAGTACTCAAAGGATTGAGTTTTGATTGGTCGCTGGAGAGGTCAGGAATTTCTCGTGGGACATCATGAACATGTTCTTCTGGTTCTTTTTTAGAAATGTATGATGCTGGGACTTGTTGCTCCGGTTCATGGACCTTAGTTTCTTCAACTACCTTGGTCACCTTCGCCTTTTTACTAGGCTTGGCTTTGTCCACTACACGGGCTATGACAAGTCAGTACAAGTGTAAGAGCATGAGGAGGTAGAGAATAAAAAGAAATTGTTATTACCCAGGGACAATCTTGAAAGCCGGCAATTGGCTTTGCGATGAGTCGCCGGAGTAAGAGCGAGAAGTCTCCTTGTAGTTTGAATTGGAAGAATTAAGTGGCTGGTGAGTGAGGCCCGCTAGTGGGCAAAAAGAGTTTAAGTTCGGAAGGACCTCGTTTCGACGTTTCCGCGGAGCTGGAGTGTTCGGTAAGCTGGAGGATAATTCTTCACCTCCGCTGGTCTGAGTCTGTCGCCGGTTCTCGCGTTGCTGTTGCTTCAAAAGAAAGTGAGGATCCAAATGAGCTAAGGGGTGTGAAAACCTTACTTTCCGGGTTACTCGTTGAATTTTCTGTCTTGGCAAAGGTGCTGAGCCGGAGGAAATAATAGTTACCTCTTCTTCAATTGCTTGGCTGGCCCCCGTGTCATCCTAATAATAATCAGTGTCAATAAGGTAATTGAAAAAGGAACCAAGGGAGTCAAGGGCTACCTCCGACTCAGAGCTGTCATTCAGTTCAAACAACTCAGAAGCACTTGGTTTCTTCTTAGTTTTCTTGGTGGTTTTCTTGGCGGCTTTCTTGGCAGCCCTGGCCTTTTTGGCGGCTTTATGATCATATGTCTTTTTCCAAAAATCCAATTCAGCCTGTGAAAATCATCAAAAGTTGAGTTAATAGAATATTTAAATGATGAGGTAAAAGTAAGGGATTCAGAGACTCACATCCGGTGGTGGGTTAAGCTTGCAGAAAGGGTTCAGACCCACTTTGCTGTAGTCTTCCGCGTCTTCATTCAAAAGAGTCTTTGTCATTTCATTGATTGCTTCGTCAGTTAAATGCACAGTGCTGTGGCGCAGTGGATCCTTTATACCGCCCGTGTAAGTACACATTAAGCCGGGTCGTTGGCTCAAGGGTATGATTCGCCAAGAAACCCAGCACCGAACCAAGTCAATGCCAGTGAACCCATTTCCTAGCAGAGCCTTGACCTTTGCAATGGTGGGAGCAAGCTTTGCACATTCAATAGTGGTAAGCTTTTCATGAAGATGATGCTTTGAGTCAAGACGCTGGACACGATAACCCGGTAGTGGATTCTCGTCAGCCGGAGAAGTGTCTTTGCAGTAAAACCATGTCTGATTCCAATCTTTGGGGACTCGGCAAGCGGGCATAGGGGAAGATAGCATCTCTTCTCCGTTGAATTGAGATTCCGCCTACTTCCAGGCTGGGTCCGTTTGTAAACTCATTTTGGCGGTTCAAATAAAAATATTCCCTAAAGAGGTCAACATTGGGTTCCTCTTGAAGGTATACTTCGCAGAAAACTTGGAAGTTGCAAATATTTGACACATAATTGGGTCCGATGTCTTGAGGATGGAGTTGAATGAAGTGCAGAACGTCTCGGAATTTTTTTGACCCAGGCGGTGAGAAGCCCCGATTCATGTGATCAGTAAAAACGATGACTTCACCATCCTTTGGGTGAGGTCTTTCTTCACTTGGTTTGGGGGCGTGCCAATGCAGCATATCTTTTGCTGGTAAAAAGCCGATTTTGAAAAAGTCTTTGAGTGTGTTCTCAGTGACAATGGAAGTAACCCAATTGCATGAGGTGGTTGCCTTCGGCGGCATTGTGAAGAAAGAAGCCTAAAGGAAATAAAAATTTGGCCGGTTTAAGTCGATTCAATAAGCCGGAAGCAAAATGCAACAATACATATTCAGAGTGGCGGCTTAAATGGGGCCTAATGATATATGGGAAATTATAATCCGGTGCTGTAAGCCGCCATGACAAGCACTGGTATTCAAGATCTGACAAGAGCGAATTTTAAGTGTTGGGACAAACATGTTTCAGAGATTGGAGCTATAAGATTGGATCTGCAGTGGTTCAGAGAAATAAAATCTAAACCTAAGGTGGCGGCAGCAGAAAAGTGGGGATGCCCAGATGAGATCTGTTGCAATGAGGATATACTCTGATATTAAAAAACAAGTGCTAAAACTGCTACCGCACAAGATTCGTGTCGTTTTCAGATCAAAACTATGCAATCTGGAAAGCGAAGGAGGAACGGTGATGAACGCTGACGAACAGGGAAACCCTAAGGCAGATCTATTAAGAGGAAAAGTGAATGCTTACCGACTCTGATGAACAGCGGAGGGGCGCCGCGATGTTCTTGTTCGTTCAGGGTGATGCATCTGCCGGAGTTGAAGCAGTACGAAGATCGACGGCGGGGGAGCTTGGGCACGCTGGAGCGTTGCAAGGAAGAAGATGAAGACGAGAAGGCAAAGGGGGAGTCAAAAGAGGACCCGTGGCCCTATTTATAAGGCTGGAAGGATAAGTGGCATGCACGGGAATCGATGAGACAAGAAAATGGATATGTGATGGCACGTGCGCCTCGATATTGGGGAGGTTATTGAAAAATAAGGATCTGTTAAAGATATACTTGGTATTGTGCGCAATTAATGACAGATGATGTCATGGCGGTTTTCCGTAACTCCAGGAGATGACGTCATGGCGGGTTACAATATCTCACAAGAAGATGAAGAAGGATTTTTTCTAAGTGTTGAAGATTGACATGAACAAGTTCAAATCAACGTGGGGCCTAATGTTGGGGAATTGACTATTGGATATGACCCGCCCAGGAGGGGCCGGGTTATCCCAATGGCGGTTCATAAACCAAGCCCATGAATATGTTGAAGATGGCGGTTCATGTAGTAGGCTTATTAATGGGCCCAAAACCCAAAGGCAGCTTAAGGCCCGTAAGTGTAAACCGCCATGTATATGTGACTTGTATTGTAAGGCATGTAAGATAAGTCACCGGGCCGGACAGGTTTGTATGAGCCGGCCGGGACTCAATAAGCCGCAGGGCGTCAACCCGTGCATATAAGGGGACGACCCGGCAACGGCTTAGGGCAAGAAACAACAGATCAAAAGCCACGCTAAGCGTATTCGCTCCCTGGTAATCGAAACCCTAGCAATACCACCTCAAACTGGATTAGGCTTTTACCTTCACTGCAAGGGGCCGAACCAGTATAAACTCCTCGTGTCCTTTGTCCCGTTTTAACCCCTTTAAGCTAACCTTGTCGCGATGGCTCCACAACGAAGTCCTTCCACTAGGACATCTGTCGTGACAAATCCACGACAGGGGTCGAGGAAAAACTAAGGAAAAGTTTCCAAGTGATACTCCACTCAAAATCCTACACCTACCAATCCCTTCGAGTGAAGCCATTGGAAATCTCATACAGTTCAGTCAATTTCTTCAGTGACAGAGACGAAGATCTTCTGGTCTCTGAGGAATTTTTTCTGACTGAGGAGTTAGGAATTCGCCAGTGCGGATTGCCTACTAGTGAGGAACATGATAGCCCTGAGGAATTTGAACCTCATGTTTCCGACCGTTGTTGTGCTATGCGCTAGCTGTCCCAAAATATCTTATCCACCTAACGGTCATATAATTTAAGGGAATTTATGTCTTATCATGTCGGGCTGCTCCCTTGGCTATAAATAGCCACCCCCTACAACCACTAGCTGGTTGGCTGCTTGAAGAAAAACTGACACTTGTCATTGAGAGCATCCCATCCTCCGAGGACTTTGAGCGAAAATCATCAAGTGAGGAAAACCCAAACCCAAAGTGATTGAGCATCACTGAAGAAATTGTTCCTGTGTGGATCCGACGCTTGTTACCTTTGAAGACTGTGCATCTTCCTGACGATTAGGCGTCATGGTCTAGAGCATCCAAGAGGAAATTGTGGATCGCCGGGTGACCGAGTTTGTGAAGGTTTGGAAGTCACCTGAAGACTTACCACGAGTGATTGGGCGAGGTCTGTGTGACCTTAGCTCAAGGAGAATATGGTGAGGACTATGTGTCCTCAGGTTTGAATACCTAGCCGCTCCAACCAGACGTAGAACTGTCACAGCAGTTGGAAGTAGTCTACCAAATCACTGTCTTCACCGAGATAACTGGTTCTATTTCCTCAACCCTTGTATTTCCTCATTACTGTGCGGTGTACTTGATCATTACTGTTTGAAGACTTTGACTGAAGACTTTCACAATTTCCCCAGTTCAATTTCTTCAGTTAGTTTGTCTTCAGCATGCTTATCTTGTGTTTACGCTTTCTGTACTCTGTGCTTGTTTTCATTTCATCATGAGGACTGTGCTTCTGTTCTGTTATGCTTGCATCTGAGTACTTATTTTGCTGCTAGTCGTTCGTGACTTAGGAATTTCCTCACCCTGAAATTCCTTAGTGACATATTTTTAAAAATCGCATATTCACCCCCCTCTAGTCGACTTAACGCACTTTCAATTGGTATCAGAGCAAGGTACTCCCTTGTTCTGTGTGATTTTGGTTTAAACGCCTGGAGTTTTAGTTATGTCGACCGCAGGAATGAAGACTGTGTCATGCCCCATCTTTGACGGTCATGATTATCCCAAGTGGAAGGCATGATGAAGAAGCGACTCATGGCAATGAACAGCGAGTTGTGGACCGTCACTGAGATTGGTCTTACCGATCTGTACAAGATGGCGGAGGCTGATGACATTCGCGAGTACACTCTTCTCAACCTCATGGTGAAGGACATCATCTGCTCCTGTCTGTCTCAAAATCAGTTCAGGAACATTATGCATCTCAGCCATGCGAAGCTTATCTGGGACCGACTCTCTGAGGTCTATTGTCGGTGTCAAAATCGGCGAATCTCGGGTAGGGGGTCCCAAACTGTGCGTCTAAGGTCGATGGTTGCAGGAGACAGGGGACACAATGTTTACCCAGGTTCGGGCCCTCTCTATGGAGGTAATACCCTACTTCCTGCTTGATTGACCTTGACGAATATGAGTATTACAAGAGTTGATCTACCACGAGATCGTAATGGCTAAACCCTAGAAGTCTAGCCTGTATGACTATGGTAATGAATGTGTCCTATTCGGACTACGCCCTCCGGTTTATATGGACACCGGAGGGATATAGGGTTACATAGAGTTGGTTACATAGGAAGGAATCTTCATAGTTGATTGCCAAGCTTGCCTTCCACGCCAAGGAGAGTCCAATCCGGACACGGGTAGAGTCTTCGGCCTTTATGTCTTCACAGCCCACCAGTCCAGCCCGTGGATAACCGGCTAGACGCCCGAGGACCCCTTAGTCCAGGACTCCCTTAGTAGCCCCTGAACCAGTCTTCAATAACGAAGTGTTGGGCACACAAATTGTCTTCGGCATTGCAAGGCGGGTTCCTCCTCCGATGACCTCCAAGTAATGTATTCAGCCGTTGATCAATGTCGCTCCCCTCGGCTTCTGCGCGTAAAATAACTTTGTCTTCCACGCGTCGAGCGAATGTGAAAGGTCATGGTATTTTTGCAAATAGCACCCCATCCACGCAAGGAAGAGCGCTTATTTAAAGAGATTGGATCTTAGAACCATTTGGCACCACGCAGAGAAAAATCCCCGAAGACTGCTAGGAGAAACCATTCCAACATGGTTAGCGTTCCCAACCCCTCCTCCCGTTCCGGCCTAGAGAGAGGCGAGTGGGAGAGGTGTTCCGTGCCCCACAGTCAATTGGCGAAGCTGCAAACGCAGGGATTTCGTCCCCTGCAGATCTGGTCCCTGTTCGAGTGGGCCCGACCTCCTTTAATGGTGAGACTCAAGCGGAGACCCCCCCCCAGTCCATCTGGGGGGAGCGAGTGTGTTTTGTCCCCTATGTGCTTTCCAATCCATCCGTTCCTCCGAGGATTGCTTGAGTACTATGGCCTCCAGCTGCACAACTTCACCCCCGCCTCCATTCTGCACATTGCGGGTTATGTCGCTTTATGCGAACTATTCTTGGGCATTGAGACCCGTTTTGAGTTGTGGAGGAAGTTGTACTGTCTTGTCCCGCGCAACCATGAGGGGTCAATATTTGAAGTGGGCGGAGCCGAAGTATGGCGCATCGCTGATACCGGATATCTGTCCGGCACACCAAGGAAGGCATCTGAAGAATGGCCTTCCGAATGGTTCTATATTGAGGACGTCGCGCTTCCCGACCCAGTTCAAAAAGGTCTCCCCGAATTTGCAAGTGTTCCATTGAGGAAGCGCCACAGCTGGCGCCCCCAATGTCTTGAAGAGGATAGTGCGGAGGTCCGTCAGCTCCTGGGCAAGATAAGGATGCTTGCCCAGTCCGGCTTTACAATAGTAGAGGTAATGGAAACCTCCATAGCGTGAGGGGTTCATGCACTTCAATACAAAGGGCTCCCAATGTGGCACTACAACGGGGAGGAGGACGCCTCCCGTTATGGTCGGAAAGGTCCGGACACTCCTGCCGCTCTAGCCAAGATACTGGCCGAGCTGTTTAAAGGGGAGGAAGAAGAATTTCTCTGCGTCAATCGCAGAGAGGGGTACTCCATGTACAACCCTCCTAGCTGGGTAAGTCCCAACCCCTTTGCGTTTATTCACTCCACTCTCATGGCCATTTTTAACGAGTCCCCCATCCGTCTTATTTTGAAACAACATTGGCGGAAGGTAACCGAGGGGCTTAATAGCCCTGCCCCACAGCCGGAGAGCCACAACCGGGAGGTTGATCCTGGGTTCGAGGAGGATCCGGATATATTCATGGTACTCGCGGATGGGGTGTTTTACCAGGCGAGCTATGACGGCACAGAAGTGGCCATCATTTTCGATTATCCCGGTCTTCTTCCAGCTTCCCACGTAAGTAATCAGGAGAAACCCTCCTCGAAAGAGTTTCCTCGCACTGCCTCACCCACCGCACTATCTCATGCTTCAAAGGGGAGGCGTTCGGCGCGTCACGCTATGTCGAGGATGATTCCAAGAAGAGCAGCTCCCGCGCCGAGCAAGGCCTCGAAAAGGAAGGTTGGCGAAGACAAGGCCGGCCCTTTGTCGAAGAGGTATGGATTTAAAGGTATGCTTATGCAGTCGTTCCCAACCATGATTGTTATGTCGGTCCTGTATCAGGAAAAAGATTCTCTAGACTATGTCCGGGGATTCGGCCGGTCGCACTCCCAACAATCCGGATTTAGATCTCATCGGAGAGGTGGGGGCCGCTATGGGGACAACGCCGGACTGTCCTTCGGCCGAGGGATCAGAAGAGGTGTCCGTTACCATCTCTGAAGTAGAGAGCGCCATGAATCATCAGCGCTGCAGGGCTGTCCTACGAGACCCCAAGTTCTCGGAAGAGGCATTTAATGCCTTCAGCTCGGCTGACGCATACATCCGAGCTGCTTGAGATGGGCTCAAAAAAGCCACAAAGCAACATTTGACAGATGTGCAGGTAAGTTTTTTCCTCGTCCGAAAAGGATAACCATATGCCCGGATCCCCCAAGACTGAAAGCAGTTGGTACAACTGATTTAAGGATCGTTATATAACCAGGTCCTTACCGAGAAGAATGCCGTGCTAGCCCAAGAGTTGGAGCAGTGTTGGGCGCAGCTAAATGCTGCTACCACCGAATTGGAGAACTTCAAGAAGGCTTCTTCTGGTAACATTCCCCTCCATCGAGGAATGATAATTGTATGCCAACTGTACTAATATTGTTTGCTGATTGCATAATAGGATCACCCAATCAACTTGAAGAGAAGTTAAAGATCGCCCAAGAAGGGGAAAGATAGGCAAAAATCCTACACGCCACAAGCGAGCATGTGTTGACCCGAGTCAGGGACGAGAAAAACAAGCTACAGGATTCCAACACCCCATTGGGCGAAGAATTGAAAGATGTGCAAGCCCAGCTAGCCGACTCCGTGAAGGAGAACAGGACGTTGCGGGGCAGTATATTCAGTATGTGTCCGAAATATGTTTAAAGTAGTTAGGAGATAAATGGAACTGATATAATTATGTTTGCAGGTATATTGACGGGCCGTCCCAACGAGGAGGTGTCCGAATCATCAAGTGATCTGCTGCAAATGTTGTCGCAAGTGCACAAGCAGGCTCGGCTGGCGATGCGGAGTGCTGCCAAGGCCCTATGGCCATCCGCCTCCCCTCCAGGAAGTATGGAGGAGCTTTTAGAACTGTTCAAGGGAGCACGACAGCGTATCTGACTATGGAAGATATAGGCCTGCCGAGAAGGTGCGCGAGAGGTCTGGGCCATGGTGAAAACGTGATATACCAGGCTGGATCCTGATCACATGGCCCGGGTCGGACCGCTAGGGTCGAATGGGGAAGAAATTCCCGTTAGTTTAGTATATGACCAACTAGAGGTGGCCGCCAAATATTTCCAACAGGATTGTAAGTTGGACCGCCTGTTGGACGGTATAGAGGAGGAAGTGTTTGAGTCCAAGTGACTATGTACTTTCCTTACCATGTGTAATTCTAGCTGAATTGTATATCATTTGTCATGGTAGACCTTTTCCCTTCAACCTCCGGACCCGAGGGAGCGGAGTGTTTCCGAATACCCTCGCGGCCGAATAGACCAGGGTATGCCTGGAAAACTGCGCGTAGGGGTCATAGTTGCTTGAACAGACAAGTTGTATCCTGCTAGTTATGTTATATTACATTGAGATTGTAAGAAACATCTTCCAGAGAGAATAGTTCCGTTAAGGGTTCCTTTCCCTAGGTGTGCATGTATTAATGTACATGTCCGAATTGTGACGGAAAAATCACAGTGTGGGGGTTCGCAATGGACTAAATGCAAAAACGTCTTTAATTCACCGACCGAATATTCCCTTAAGAACGCTAGCTTTCGGCTTCACCCAGTCTGAGGTACACATCCGGATGACCCGGCAGTAACAATCGCAGAGGTGCTCCCTTTATGCCCTAGCCGAACTAACGGAAATGTTGGGCATAAGCACAGGAGCCAGGCAACCCAGCTTGGCCAAAACTTAAGTCATATTGATGCATATAATGGCGAAGAAAAGGTACATATGGAAGAACGCATATGTGAAGAGCTTGATGCTCGAGGAGTAATAATAAAAAGCTTCTGTGCAAGAAGCCCCCACGTATAATGGACATACATATTTTAAAGATGTACGTGTCAGGGGTGTGTGGTCTAGCCGTACCAAAGTTTTGAAGCGAGAAAGGAAAAAGTAATCAAAAAAGAGAGAAAAAATAATGGAAACTACAGGGGAGAGGGAGAAGAACAAGGAGTTCGGCGCTAGGCATAGAATCTTCAGAGTCTGGCCGCGTTCCAGGGGTTTGTTTGATGCATCACGAAGACGATACGCTCCACCGGTGAGGATTTCGTCAATTATGAAAGGAACCTCCCATTTGGGCTTGAGTTTGTCCTTTTTCTTCTCCGGCAGGCGTAGAATGAGTTCGCCAATGTTGTAAGTCTTGGCCCGTACTTCTCTGCTTTGATATCTTCGAGCCTGTTGTTGGTAAAATGCTGAATGGGATTTTGCGACATCGCGCTCCTCCTCCAGGGCATCTAGGCTTCCTGCCGATCAAGCTCGGCTTCTCTCTCTGCGTACATACGCACTCGAGGTGAGTCGTGAATAATATTGCATGGCAACACGGCCTCTGCGCCATACAGCATGAAGAAAGGTGTGTATCCGGTAGTACGGTTGGGCGTGGTCCGCAGCCCCCAGAGTACGGAGTCGAGCTCCTCAACCCAGTGCTTGTCTGATTCTTCCCAAAACCGCACTAGTCTAGGCTTGATGCTGCTCATAATAAGACCATTGGATCGTTTGACTTGACCGTTGGTTTGCAGGTGGTAGACGGAGGCGTAATCGAGTTTACTGCCCACGTTAGTACACCAGGTTCTTACCTCGTCGGCTGTGAAATTAGAGCCGTTATCGGTGATGATGCTGTGTGGGACACCATAACGGTGCACAACACCGGATATGAAGTCTATCACTGGGCCGGACTCAGCCGTTTTGACCGGTTTAGCCTCTATCCACTTAGTGAATTTGTCCACCATAACCAGCAGATATTTTTTCTTATGGCTTCCCCCTTTAAGGCGTCCAACCACTACAAAAAAAGACACATCCGTGACATTTTGGGCTGAACGAATATTTTTTTTGTCATACATATGACACTTCTATGACGATAATTGTGACAAAACCCGGTATCATCATAGATGTGGTGGGCTCCTACTTCTATGACAAAAAATCATGATGTAAAATGGGCTTTTCGTCTGGCGGGCCGGAGACGCAGCTGCATGACATTCTTTGGGCCGTCCATGACGGAAAAACCGTGGTAGAAGCGAGGGGAGGAAAATTTCGGGAGTTGCCGGTTACGGTGGGAGGTCGGGGCCGAGCGATGCACGCTTTCTCTCAGACGACGCTGTAGCGCGAGGCGTTGGCTCTAACTGAACCCGAGCGAGGCGTTGGGCTCTAACTGAACCCGAGCGATTGCACTGCAGGCGCGTTACTCAACCCGAGCGATCGATAGATGGTTGTTAACTGAACCAGATGGTGCGATTCCTTCGCCGCTGCTGCTAACTGAAGCCGATCGATTGGATGAACAGTGAGTGTTGCGGGGGGTTGGATGAGCGATGAGCGGTGGCGTTTCCTCCGATGAACAGGACCCCGTGGTGTGGAGGGTTGGATGAACAGTAGACGGTGGAGGGGTGGCCGTGGAGGGGTGGTTGAACAGGACCCCGTGGTGTGGAGGGCTGGATGAACAGTAGACGGTGGAGGGGTGCCCGTGGAGGGGTGGTTGAACAGTAGCCGGTGGAGTAGCGCATGGTGGAGGCTGGATGAACAGGAGCCCGTGGAGGCTGGAGGAGGTCGACGGTAGCCCGTGGAGGCTGGAGGAGGTCGACGGTGGAGATGAATAGTATCCCGTGGAGTCCTGCTTATGCACGCCACACCCTCCCGGCGAACAGACCACCGCTTCGACCGTAGGAGGTTCGCTTCTCTCTGCTTTTGGCGGTACGCCACACCCTCCCGATCAACAGGACCCCTGCTTTGACCGTAGGAGGTCCGCTTCCTCCGCTTTTGCGGTACGCCACACCCTCCCGATCAACAGACCCCTGTTTCGACCGTAGGAGGTCCGCTTCCTCCGTTCATGCAGACGCCACACCTCCCGATCAACAGGACCCCTGCTCAATGTAGGAGGTCCGTTTCCTCCATTATGCGGTACGCCAGGCCTCGTTTCCATCGCCTGTTCCGTCCAAGCCCTCCCGATGAACACGACCACGCATTCTGTTCTGACCCAGCCGGTTGGCTCCCCATGAACACGACGACGATGCTGTTTCTCCGTTCCAACCCAGCCATGTGCTTATGCGCGAGTAGGCGTTCGAGACCCCGCCCGTATGTACGTATGTGTGGTCAGATTTTCTTTCTTGCACCCTCGCCGCCAGACGACGTACATGCTACGCGGCGCACCTCTACATCGACACGCGTCGCGCGCCTCTACTACGACTGCGTGTGCGCCTCTACATCGACCAAGATGTACGCACACGTTCGCGACCGTAATGACAACGCTTATGTACGCTTTGACCAGGTGGGTCGGTACCGTCGTGCACTTCTTGCTCGCGAAGATGTAGCTGGTGGGTCCCAGCAGTCAGGGGGGCGAATAGTTTTTTTGCCCGGACGCACTTCCTTGCATGCGAAGATGTAGCTGGTGGGTCCCAGTAGTCAGGGGGGCGAATCGTTTTGTTTTTTTTTTGCCCGGACGCACTTCCTTGTGTGCGAAGGTGTAGCTGGTGGGTCCCAGCTGTCAGGGGGGGAACATTTTTTTCGCGAAATATGGTGGCCCGTCCGGTGGGTCCACCCTGTCAGGTGGAGGAATAATTATTTTGCACGTAATAAGGAGGCATTTCCTTGTTGCGGCCGTGGACCCAGCTGTCAGCCTCTCCACGTACCGTCCAAGTCCGATGGAAGCCGTTCCTTGACCACGTTGACCACGCCGCGCCGAGAGCACTAGGGCGGTGGACGACGGCGAGGCCTAGGAAGGGGACGACGCGGAGCTGGGGAAGACGCGCAAAGGATGCCCACGCCAGAGGAGTACGAGGTTCACCGTTCGCCGCGGTGTGAGGCTGTGCCGCCGCAGAATAACAAAGGTGTGGGTGAGTAGAGGATGGCCTGCCAGCGGTGGGAGTAGTAGGGGGCGATGAGGCCTCCGCCGCATCATAGCCGGCCACGGGAGGCAGGAGCACGAGGCACGACCGGCGCTGGTTTGGGCGGCTGGAGCAAGAAGACCAGAGGTTGAAGAAGCACTACAGCCGTTGGATGGACATCAAACGGTCACTGGAGCTAGAATCGTGCATATTGACTTAGTTGACAAAGCCCTCCGTCCCCGTCAACTTAGTAGGCCCACAAGTCAGCCTGCCACTATACTGGGTCCCAGCTAATAGGGGAGTATTCACTTTTTTTGTGCGTAATAAGAAGGCACTTCCTTGCGTGCGAAGATATAGCTGATGGGTCCGAGCTGTCAAGCGGTAACGCTTTTTCGCGAAATACGTAGGCCCTTTCGGTGGTTCCCCGATGTCACCGGAGGAATCATTATTTTGCGCGTAATTAGGAGGCATTTCCTTGCGTCGTCTGCGTGGACCCAAATTGCCGGCCTCTCCACGACAAATTCCACTTCAGATGCATGTCGGTCGTTGACCATGTTGACCAGGCGGCCGAGAGCACCGAAGCGGTGGACGGCGAGGCCTAGGAAGGAACGACACGGAGGTGGGAAGACTCGACAGCTTGTTTCCCACGCGAGGGGAGTACGACTCTGACGAGGGTTTATCGTTCGCTCACCGTCACGCCGGAGAATAACAAAGCAGTGTGAGTGAGTAGAGGGATGGCTAGGCCAGCGATGGGAGTACGATGGGGCGGTGAGGCTCAAGGCAGAGCACAGCCGTCATGGGAGGAGGGAGCAGCAGTCCCGCCGTCGCTTGTTTGAGCAGCCGGAGCAGGAAGAGCAGAGATTGAAGAAGACGACGGCCGTTGGATGGACATCCAACAACACCGCCAGCGCCAACCTTTTTTTAGGAAAGCCTCAAATCTGTGGAAAACAACATACAGCCCATCTGCCATTATTTCTAATAATTTACAGCCCATTTGCTAATTCTTAAGGTTTTTTGGAGCCCATATTCTTTTGTTAGCATTACAGCCCATACTGTACACGGTTAAAAATTATACGAAATTTTGCATATTTCGGTGCGGTCCGTACTGTTTTTAATCCCGAAATTTCGACTCACATTCAAACTGATTTTAAAAATAAATGTATATCAATATAAAATCCAACAATTCTCCACGCATAAAAATTAAGGTAATTTAAAATCTTGGAATGAAAAAAAAGATATTTGAAACTAATTGTCGGTTTGATGTGTTTTAAAAATGTACAGCCCATTTCTCATTACTGATGAGCCATTTTCTCGGCCAAATTGAATGAAAGCTCTCCTCGTCTTGAAAGATTTTCAGCCCAACATGCCCGACAAAGCGACTTACTTGGCAAATCACAAAAAACTGGCTGTGGCCATGTACCCAAATTGCCGGCCTCTCCATCGACAAAGATTTCTTCCGATGGAAGTCGGTCGTTGACCACATTGACCACGTCGTGCTGAGAGCACCAAGGCGGTGGACGACGGCAAGGCCTAGGAAGGGGACGATGCGGAGCCGGGGAAGACGCGGCAGTGGATGCCCATGCGGAGAGGAGTACGAGGGTTCACTGGTTCGGCTGCGGCATGAGGCTGCTGTCGCCGCAGAATAACAGGGGGTGTGGGTGAGTAGAGGGATACCCTGTGCCAGCGGTAGGAGTAGTAGGGGGCGGAGAGGCCTCCGCGGCATCATAGCCGGCCACGAGAGACAGGAGCACGTGGCACGACCGGCACTGCTTTGGGCAGCTGGAGCAAGAAGACCAGTGGTTGAAGAAGCACTATAGCCGTTGGATGGACATCGTACGGTCACTGGAGCTAGAATCGTTCATATTGACTAAGTTGACAAAGCCCTCCGTCCTCGTCAACGTAGTAGGCCCACAAGTCCGCCACCCACGATGGTGGGTCCCAGCCTAGCAGGGGTATTCATTTTTGGTGCGTAATAAGGAGGCACTTCCTTGCTCACAAGATATAGCCGGTGGGTCCGACCTATCACGGGGGACGTTTTTTCCCGAAATACTGAAGCCCTTCCCACGTGCAAAGGTATGTACAAGTATGTAATAAGGAGGAACTTCCCTTGCGTGCGACCATGGACCTCGTGGGTCCCAGCCGCCAGGCTCTCCACGTACAGCCCTCTTCCGACGGCAAGGCCCCAGACTGGAACGATCGGAGATGGGGAAGACGCGGCAGTGGAGTCGCAGACGGAGAGGAGTGGGAAACTTGACTGGTTCGGGTGCGGGGTGGTCCTACACTCGGCAGAGAATAACAGGAGGTGCGGAGTGGAGGATGGCTCGCCGTCGGGGTACCGCTTCACCGAGGAGCGAAAACAACGCCACCGGACGCCAAAGGTCGGAGCAAAGCGGTTCGCAGCGCTGGGGAAGAAGATGAGAGATTGAAGAAGAATGCCGGCCGTTGGATGTAAATCCAATGCCTTCTTGCTTCACCCATCGCCCACATGTCACCAGTCCATTTGTTTTTAGTCCATTTGGTGGCTGGGTGAAACAATGATGTAGCATCTATGCAGCCCGTTTAAATCCCATTTGCATTTTTCTAAATCCATGGACTTGCTGGGCTGGGTGAAAATATCATGTTAGGCTAGACGGAGAAATGTTATAAAAACATAAACACATGATTTCACGTCAGTAAAATCTTTGCAAGGTTATGTACACAATCACTAGGAGTTAACTTGGCAAGTTATATATAGACAATTATTATTATTATTTTGTAAGAACTTTCAACTTACGAAATAAAATATCATTTTAATTTGATGAGTTAATAGTACGTGGGGTATTATTATTTTTTAGGCTTGACGTGGGACAGTTGAGTTGGTTCTAGGGGAAAGTACTGGGAGAAAACTCAGTTTACATCGAAAAAGAAAGTGGGAGAAAATTCAGAGACCTGCTGGGTCCACCTGAGGAGAGGAATATGTTGGGTGGAAGGAGATTCAAAGCACAACAGCCGAGTGAACTAGTTTTTTTTATGGACAAGTGAACTAGTTTACATACATAAGCAAATAGCCACTAAAAAAGCAATCAGGTTAATGAGTTCTTAAAAAAATATTTCGGACAAAACAGATAATTACGACACATAGGCTAATGCATGAAACACTCAGATGATAAAGGTGCTTATAAACAGATAAAGTACAACATCTAGACCTTCCCGCACGCTTGATCATGGCCGCTGCGATCGTCCGTGTACTCGCCGGTTACGGGAAGCGTACGCCCTCATGTCCAAGATCTTCCTGTACATGTCGTAGCATGCGTATGCGTCCTTGGCCGCGTAGGTTATGTAGGATAGATTCAGAGGTACCTCCCACGTGTTCAGGTCGTCTTCTTTCATGTTGGCGTATCAGGGGTCGATGATGGTCTCAGCGAGGTCAACCACGGAGTCCTTCTCCTGCCCGTTGTTGATGATCTTGTATTGCTTCTGGATGTCGACAAGCTTGTTGCACCAGATGGCCGAGTCGTCACATTCTTCCTTCTCTCCACCGTAGCGAAGGTGCAGTCGGTGCTGCCGATGAAACGGGCGAATGCTCCAGAACTTGGTGCAGCCATAGGACTGAGGCGAGGCAGAGCTTCACCAAGTCCGTATCGTTGGTGTACATCACATTCAACTTGGTGCGGCCATAGGACTGAACGGCGAACTAACTCCTTGCTAAAGTCCATATCCAGCAAGCTCACCCCTCGGATCGCCATTGGAGTCTCTTCGAGTGAACGAGTGTGTAGGCGGCGGCAGCAGTTCGTTTTTCAGCTCTTGGGGAACTGGATTCAACAAAGAAGTCGAGTGTGTACAAGCGACAACAGTTAATACCCGTTCCTCGCCCGCTGCACGCACAGCTTAAGATGCACCCTCGGTGCATTAAAACGCCTCCATTAAGAAACCTACTCCGGCCACACGCCGGTTCACGAGCGGGTCTGTATTGGTACTGTAATAACAGGAGTTAGAGGTCACTTTACTTAAATTTAATTAGCTTTAATAGAAATTTATACTTAAAACAAGCAATGCATTGGCTCGTTCTATCACTACCACGGGATCAACATGCACAACAATTAGAATTATTATTCTCAGGACGCACCACGATCGACACATTTGTCGCACTTTCGTAAATATAATACTACCAAGTTTGAACTGTTTGTTATGGTTGCTGTCCTCTGCATCATCATGCCGTGTTTCCCAGCTTGCAAGATTCGTAACCAACAAATAAGATCCAAATAATAAGTACAACAAAGATGCCTACACATCTCATTGATTCCCGACTTGCAAGATTCGTAACCAACAAATAAGATCCAAATAATAAGTAGTACAAAGATGCCTACACATCTCATTGATTCCCAAATTGCAAGATTCGTAACCAACAAATAAGATTCAAATAATAAGTACAACAAAGATGCCTACACATCTCATTGATTCCCAGCTTGCAAGATTCGTAACCAACCCATTAGAGCGTTTTGATAAAGTGAATATCGGGATTAAATCCATCTTGGCTAGCCATGTCATACAATCGAAGAACTTGGTGAATTCTCTTGACCGTCACAACATCTGTAGTTGAGTATTCCCGTTTGCACAACATGTTTGCATAGCACAAACAAGGAGACATGAGAGCATGATTTTGCTTTAATAGCGGCCTCCTTGAAATCAACCTCCAGCTCCACTAGGATGAGGTCTGCCTGGAGTTCCATGATTCAATTCATGCGCCTTTTTCTGCGGTTCACCTGAAATGAAGCAAAGATTGCATCATTCAGCTAGCAATAAGTACTTGCTCTTGTCACCGGCGAGTTCTTCTTTAGTAGTTGCACTAAAATTGAGGAACATTAAGGTTGGTTGTCCGGCTCATGTAAGGTGCAACTATAATTTTCTTATCCTTTTGTGCAGTTCCAATAAAATAAAGTGCCATTGTGTTGACAGTGATGGTTCCATCTTGCAAAGGCTAATAAAATGTTGCACGGGATTACTAGCAGAACTTGACGGAGATTTTGGAAACTCCAATCACCATTTTGTGCAGTTCCACCAAAATTCAGAGATGTTGCCCACGTGACATTTTAGTTGAACTGCACAAGACACTCATTCCACAAAAAAGTGTTTTGTGCAGTTCACCAAAAGGTCACAATAGCAACAAGGTGAAATGGATATCCCTATCTGCACAAAATGGTAGAAAGTAAACAGTTGTTGGTCAATAAGAATATATGAAACATATACAAAATGAAAAGAAGCATCTTAATTATGTTCATGGCAATCACGCAAGGACAGTAGAAATTTTAAAACGTCAGCAATGCTTCATGTTACCGTAAGCATTACGATCAATAATGAGATTCCTCGATATGGGATTACTTTAATGGTGGCATTGCTTGTTTACTGCATACAAGAAATCAACAAGCAGCTAAAGAGTTGGTTTAAGGGCATGGGACCATGGGGACACCAGGACACTCAGCAGCGTAAAGGAGCAACTTACTTATCATACTGGGGAAAACAATAGGAGTGCCATTTGTAACACATTTTAATTGCATCTTATCACTGGAGGCATTAGATTAACAATAACACTGGTTAGACATGTCCATAAGGTAATAGTGTGATCACTTCATTTTACATGCGCCCTTACATTAACAAGGGCAAAAGGTTGGTCTAAGGACATGCGACAGTGGACGATCGGCATAATGTACCTACAAGGAGGCATAAAGTGGTGATGCCGAGCTTGTTCACGCTATGTGAGGGCAGCAAACCTAATCCTGGAGACCTTTTACTATGTGAGGGCAGCAAATCTAATCCTGGAGACCTTTTACTATGTGAGGGCAGCAAATCTAATCCTGAGACCTGTTGCTATGTGAGGGCAGCAAATCTAATCCTGAGACCTTTTACTATGTGAGGGCAGCAAATCTAATCCTGAGATCTTTTACTATGTGAGGGCAACAAATCTAATCCTGGAGACCTTTTACTATGTGATGGCAGCAAATCTAATCCTGGACATACTCTGTTGACTTGTCCACCAGCCGCCACTTTCTATCCTTTTTTCAACCAATAATAGATTTGTTCCTTATCCAGTTTGTATTGTGTTTTCCCATTATTTCCCTTTTCAACCAAGAGACAGGTTGGGTATCCGGTCTCTACTACTTTCACCATATTATTTCCTCTTTGAATCAAGTCCTAGATTCATGCTACAACTTTCCCCTTTCTTCGTTGTTTGAACAAAGCCCTAGATTCGAATGCATGAAGTAGCTTTATCTCTAATAATACTAAAAATTTAGGTGGCTTTGGAAGACCTGATGGGAGTAGAAAAAGATGCACATGCAGACACGTGGGGAGCTGGGGCAGTAGAGCAAGGCCGCTTTCGAGGAACTTATACCTGAGGGTCACCGGGATGTCAGCGACGGCAGGTCGGATCTGTGGACAATACGGCAGGGAGGAAGAAGGGTCGGAGGACCTCCCGAGCCGGCGCTGTGTCGGAGAGAACGGCATGGGCAGAGGATCGGGCCCCTCCGGCAGCTGTGGGTTTCCTCCCTCGGCGGCGATGACCGCGTGAACGATGCACCTTTTAGTCCTCTACACACACCGGCCGAAGGATCCAGCCGGATCTGTGACCAGCGGTGAGCAGAGAGAAAATGTCGCTACCGCTGTCTTGTTTATATCTTGAGAGGATGAGAGAATGAAGAGAGCAACCCTAGTAAAGCAAGCGCCAGGGCCCTCAAGGCCCATATATAGTGGAGTGATTATCTTTTTCTCTCCACAACAAGCGTTTCAATTTGTGTATGTGGCATTAAAGAAAAGAAACTCTCTATTTAAGGTGACTACTCTACGACTCCTACTTACTACTACATTACTACCTCCATCCTGGTTTATAGGTCCCTTTTTATAGTTTGTGCCAAATTTTGACTGAAGATTTAACTAACAAAATGTTAATGCATGTCAATAAAAATTATCTCATTGGATTCGTATTTGAACATAGTTTTGAAAAATATAATGTTTGGTGACATGCGTGAACATTTTCTTAGTTTAATCTATGGTCAAAATTTGGCACGAAATACAATGGGGACCAATAAACCCAGACAGAGGTAGTATTGTTCACTTGTGCTCCCCGCCCCTCCATTCATTGAACAACCCCACGGGTGAATAAACATACAGTAAGTACTGTATTTATATAGAACGAACAAGCTCAAAATATTTTTCACGTAGTTAAAAGTTGAGGGCGGGGCTTTTCCCGGGAAGTACGCGCGGTAGTTTTCGGGTAGGCAGTTTGACAGAGAGGCGAGGAGGGTGAGCGAGTGGGGCTATGCAATTTGACAGCGTGTTACTGCTGGAAAGACTTGTGATATGACCACTCACTATAGTCATAAATTCCTGGCGCTCCGACCGGGGTGATGCCCCCCTTCTGTTCCGCGCTCTAATCTGGAGCATGACACGTCGAGCCGGATGCAGACTCTCCCACATGTCAGAGTAGTAAGAAGGAGCAAAGAATGATGCGTTATATATACTACTCCCTCCGTTCCTAAATATAAGTCTTTGGAGAGATTTCACTATGGACCACATACGAAGAAAAATGAGTGAACCTACACATAAAATGCATCTATATACATCTGTATGTGGTCCATAGTGAAATATCTACGAAGACTTATATTTAGGAACGGAGGGAGTACTACTCGGAGGAGTGCGAACCACGGCAGCCCAGTGAACCAGCCGTGCGAACCACGGTAGCCCAGTGAACCAGCAGTAGAAAACAATGTGGTGATATGGCCATAAAAAACAACGTGCTACGGTCCACACTGTAGCATGTACAGTAACACTCCTCTTTGTTTGGATCCCTGAGTTAGAGCTAGTTTGGGTTGAAATAGCCTCAAATTATCAAAACAAGAGGGGTTAGTTTGAGATAGTTTGCTCTAAACCAGCTAAAAAAACTATCCCGGTGGAGAGGTTCTAATTGGGTTAGTTATCCTCGGGCCCACTAAAAGAGAACTAAAAAAATCTCACCTGCCCGCACTGCATCGCCTCCCCCTCTCGCATGACTCCTCTCTGTTCCCCATAGGGTCGCCCACCAGCGCCCGCCGCCTCTCTCTCCTCCGGCCGCCCTCTCCTTCCGGCCTCCGCCGCCCTACTCCGGCCGCCTCTCCCTCCTACCTTGAAGGTCGCCCGCTCCCCCTTCACTCGTTTTCTCCCTCTGTCAGCCGGCAGTGGCGCATCTACAAGCGAGGCCGCGAGAGGGTGAGTTTGTTTGTTCCTTCTCATCTCATGGCCATATCATTGATCTTGCTTGCTCTAGCGCTAATTCTGATTTGGAAAAGTAGATACTGATCAAACTTGCTATAGATTTGTGGTGCACGCATGGAATTGTTTGATGTTGCTTGAGGAGGTAATAAATCTTTCTAGAGGCCCAAAGATTCAGGTCACCTTTCTAGGTATTTCAATTTCAGCTTGCATTATTTGTAGAGGCCCAAAGATTCAGTTCACCTTTCTAGGTATTTCAATTTCAGGCTTGCATTGTTTCTAGAGGCCCAAAGATTCAGTTCACCTTTCTAGGTATTTGAGTTTCATGCTTGCATTATTTCTAGAGGCCCAAAGATTCAGTTCACCTTTCTATGTATTTTAGTTTCAGGCTTGCATTATTTCTAGAGGCCCAAAGATTCAGTTCACCTTTCTAGGTATTTCAGTTTCAGGCTTGCATTATTTGTAGAGGCCCAAAGATTCAGTTCACCTTTCTAGGTGTTTCAGTTTCAGGCTTGCATTATTTCTAGAGGCCCAAAGATTCAGTTCACCTTTCTAGGTATTTCTGGGCCAGCTTGCATTATTTCTAGATGCCCAAAGATTCAGTTCACCTTTCTAGGTATTTATGTTTCAGGCTTGCATTATTTCTAGAGGCCCAAAGATTCAGTTCACCTTTCTAGGTATTTCAGTTTCAGGCTTGCATTATTTCTAGAGGCCCAAAGATTCAGTTCACCTTTCTAGGTATTTTAGTTACAGGCTTTCATTATTTCTAGAGGCCCAAATATTAAGTTCCCAATCGGCGGCAAGCGGCCCTGCTACCCATGCCGGTGTCGACCTCAACTCACCAGGGTCGGCGTCGGAGGGGTTCCCGGGGCTTGGGCTCTATAGAGCCTTCCTCCAGAGGGACGATGGCGAGCTCCTCCCTCGGTGCGGAGCTCCTCCCTCGGTGCGTGAGGGGCTCCGGGCTCCCTCCCTATCGTGAACGACTTCCCTGATGAGTTAGCTCATTCTTTGTTTCATGAAGTGTTTTTTTATTTTGTGAAGCTTGTTTGACGACTTGTATGTTTAAGTGGGATATCTCATTTGTATGGACAAAATAAAAATTATCATGTTTTGCATGCTTGATTTGTATAGATGGTTCGTTTATGTCAATTGTGAGTGGGAGGAGGCCACAGAAAAGCCGGCCACACCAAGAGGGTGCTTGGATACAAGGGACTTATTTTAGTCTGACTAAAAATAGGGTCCAAAGTAGTCAAATGATTGAGATAGAGCATTTATTGTCAACCTAACCCTGCCATCCATACACCTCTTTGGTTTAGAGTTAGTTCAGGGTTAGAATCTAACTCTAACCTCTAGCTGAGCTAGAGTTCTCCTCGTCTCGGTTCATCGCCATCATACTTTCCCCATTCCTGTGTTTTCAGTATCCTGCGAATCAAAGAGGCCCTTTTTTCGAAAAATCAAAGAGGCCCTTAGACCGGTTTAGGTCCGCCATTTTTATAAACATGTTATGTCCAAAATTTAATGAACGTGCTCCGGTTTCCATGAAAATAATCCGGTTTCATGTAGTAATTCATTGATTTATTTATTCTTCTGCGGGGGGTTTGCATGTAATTCGTGAGGTCTGAAATGTTAAGTACCCCGGCATATGCTCCAAGTCGTGCATGCACTATGACCCAGATGCTCTATGTCCCACATGTCGGCGAATGGGAGCACGTGGAAATAGCCTAGGAGTACATATATGAGGATAAATGCGTGAAAAAATATGTACTGTGAAGCGTGGCATGATTCGAAAAGAAGACCTAAAGTGATGACAGCTATAGGTCGCACGCACCCAACTAGTGGGACTAGACATACGACTAATTTTTCCCTCAAAAAAAAGAGGCACGAGTGCTCAAGATTCTATTCTATAAACACGAGTCCCATCTCGACAACAGCGTCCAGTACTCTGACCAGCTCTCCTCCTCGCTTCTCTCTTCTAATTCTAAACTCGGCCGACGCCTTGGGTGGGTGGGGTGGGTTTGCTCAATCAAGGCCCCACCTCACAAAGGAAAATGTTACGACTGGAATAAAATGTTATATACTCCCTCCGTTCATAAATATAAGCCTTTTTAGATACTAGTTCAAATGGAATACAACATACATATGTATGAATACATAGTTTAGAGTGTAGATTCACTCATTTTGCTCCGTATGTAGTAGTCACTTGCTGGAATCTCTAGAAAGACTTATATTTGCGAACGGAGGGAGTACTATACTAATAAAACATTAAGGCCACGAGGCGATGCAAAGGTTGGTTACAGGAGGCAAGAAGAAGAGATGCATCCATCGACGACGCCCACCTCCTTGACTTGTATGCCGCCCACCCAACGGCGCCTAAGTAGCAACGGCTTTCGTGGCCAGGTCGACGTGCTTCTGAACAATGGCGTCCAAAGATTCTAGCCGCTAGAAGAAGGCCAACGTCTTTCTGTCCTCGCTTGCCTTGTAGTGGCCTATGTAGACGATTTCATCGTAGACGTGGATGTGCAGGTCGACAGTTTCTTGCATGGCGAGAGGCGCTGGCGAAGCGCGCCTCGAGGTGCACATTCTTCGCCGCGACCTCCGGCACTGCAGGGCCACCAGTGGCTTGAAAGAGTTCGTCACCATGTAGGCCGATGAGGGTGGCAAGCAATGAGGAGCACAGGCGCCGCGAGCTGGAAGCGACGGCAAGGTCGTCTGCCGCTTCTTGACGACGGCGGTGAACTTGCGGATGGAGTTGACCATCATGTCGCCCATGCGAGAGGCGGTTGCCGGCCGAGGGCTACGATACTGCGGTCGCCAAAGACCATCCGGATCGCTGCACGGGTGCAGGCCACAAGCCGGGCGCTTGGATGATATGGCACAGCCGATCGCCGCTGGCCCATCGCCTCCATAGGTGCTTGTGGCTTCGGTCACTTGGTCTTGGATTGGAGTGAGCAGTGTTCTTGCAGAGACTTGGAAGTAGTAGATGGATTGGAGTGGTGGGTCGCCTTTATTATATGAGAGTCCAAACTCTATTGCATTCACATCGTGCTGGCTCTAGTCTGCTTCTCCAATTAATTCCCTCTGCATGTAATTGAGGATGCATCATTGACCGTTCAACGTCTCGGGAACCGCTACCCTCTTCCTCCTTGGCATTCAAGCACCTATGGACTCGTCGATGACGAGGTGCCTATGGCGACTTCATAAATTTCAAGATGATAGTGCCGCGCGTGTGTGCGTTCATAGGGGTGAGTGTATGCGCGTGTATATGAACGCTTGAGTTTGTACTGTGTCAAAAAAAACAATGTAAATGCGTGTCAAAAAGAGACAAGTCAGTATACTCAATATTGTGCACCTCGGAGAGGAAAACGATAGAACTAGTACGTATTTATTTACGGTGCAGATTCACTCATTTTGCTCCATATGTACTCCGCCCTCGGTGTAGTCTAGTCACTTGTTGAAATCTCTAGAAGGGCAAATACTCCTTTATGGTTTACAGGGCTATACTAGCAAGTAGTTGTACGTACTAGTACAATAGTGGGCTCACATAGCAATTTTGTCTCATGCAAGAGCCTGGCTATATGCGTGCTACAATGTTCGCAACTGCAACGTTCGGTTTGCGCTTGGCTCTTCGCCTCTTCAAGAAGACGAACAATGATGTTACTACTACTGCTTCTACAAAGGTCGAATCCATCACTGCATGTCCGCCCACCATGAAGCGGGACGGATAGCTTGTTGTAGAAGTACTACTAAGTAAAATCATGTCCTTGTTTGCGAGCAACAGAGCGCATGGGCGAGGGAGAAGGCATGTAGTAAAATCAAGCTTCTCCTCGTTCTACGAGTTGACGCGACACATCATAGCACTGGCGCCACATGCCTGCCTCTAAACTTTGCTGAAGGACCCGCAGTGTACAATATATTTGCTGCAACCTCTAACATTTCCCACCACAAATTAAAATATATGAGGCCGTATGCATCGTTCTGATGCAGAGGCCGGGGAGTCCCCCCTTTTCGAAAAAATAAAAATAAAAATATATATTTCTTTCTTGACCAGATGAGCATGCAAACTACAATCACCAGGGTGACAGGTAGGGCCAGAAGACTATTTTAATTTTAAAAAAAACTTCGAGACGGCCACATAGCATGGAGCCAACCCCAACGATTTTAAGCTTACAGGCACGGTACACGCTATCTAGACTACTCTACACATGAAACTGCCACGCGAGCGTCCGAGCTGCACTTGGCTCTTCGCCTCTTCGGGAAGTCGAACAATGATGGTGTATTACTGCACTGGAGGAGTACTACAGTACGCTTCTGGCCATCTGACATTGATTGAACTGCTGCATGTCCACTGCGTGCGGGAGGGAGAGCGTGTAGTGAAAGCTTCTCTTATTCTTGCCAGCCACCACGCTCATGGGCGAGGGAGGGACGCTCCTGTCTTTGCGTGTATGACAGGTGGGCCCGACAGGTGTGTGGCCAACCTGTCATACAGCCAAAGGTAGGTGCAGTTAAGTCCGCGAGGGAGAGGATAATCAAACTTCTAGTTGATGTACGAGTTGACGCGACACATCAAAGCACTGCACTCGATATATTTCAATAATTTGTGTTTACCGATGCATTAGTTACAACGCATGCATGCATGCCGTGACTCTTCTTTTGATAGTACTTGCATGTGTTGATTTAATGCACCTTGAAGTAGTATTTCCTCCGTTCCTAAATTATAAGTCTTTGTAGGGATTCCATTATGAATTACATACAGATGTATATAGATGCATTTTAAGTGTGGATTCATTCATTTTGCTCCGTATGTAGTCCACCTAGTGAAATCTCTATAAACACTTACTCCCTCCGTTCGGAATTAGGCTGGTCATAGTGGGGAGTAACTTAGACTAGTAACATGCATACGTTACTAGTGTAGTGTCAAAAAATGTCTTACATTATGGGACGGAGGGAGTACCTCTATAGTGCATAGTATCATAGATTAGTACGGAGTAGTATCATAGATGGTCCCATTTATTGCCATGCATGACACATAGTAGCACCATATTTATTATGTTACGGTATCTACCTATGTTACTATAACGATCTCTCTCTTCTTTAATTGTCTACCACATAAGCATGTTTGCGAGTCCCAAGTGCATGATACTACTTATGTTAGGCTGGTCATAGTGGAGAGTAACTTAGACTAGTGTCATGCATATGACACTAGTCTAAGTTACTATCTCCATAGTGCAAAGTAACATAGTAGTAGTATCATAGATTGCTTCATTTATTATCCCATAGACTCATTTTGCCTCGTGAAGCGCTATGTTACAAGAATATATTATGTTACCACAAGCACCTCTTTCCTCATTAAATACTTGCCACATAAGCAAAATTGTCTTGGGATGTGTTAAGTTACTACCTAAGTTACCCCCACTATGGCTAGCCTTACTCCCACCATGGCCAGCCTTACTTGTCGCGAAAATGGATGTATCTAGACGTATTTTAGTTCTAGATACATCCATTTCCAAGACAAGTAATTCCGAACGGAGGGAGTATAAAATATGTGACGGTAAGCTTTGTAATACCCCGGCCCAAGTCGAGAGATGGTTGTGCACGAGGAGGGCGAGATCATGCAGACCGAACAGGAATAGGACCCGACGATGGAGCTCTCTAAGGTCTCGATGGACCTCACCGTGCTCCACTGCCCCTTGTGCCTCCGCCCCTTGACGCCTCCAGTGTATGAGGTTCGAATACACCTCGTCCGTTCAGCTGATTGAGCAAGGTGGAGGTTTCTTGATTGATGTGATGTTGGATTGATTTCTGCAGTGCAAGGGAGGGCACCTAGCCTGCGCGGACTACCGCCTCGAGCGCGCCGGGAACCAGCGGCAGTGCCAGAAGTGCGAGCGCGGCGGTGGCTTCAACGTGTGGAACACAACGGTGGACTCCGTCCTTTCGTCGGTGAGGGTGGAGTGCCCGCACGAAGGCTGTGGGCTCTACGTCACTTACCACAAGCTCGCCGATCACCAGAGCGTGTGTCCGCTCGCGCCCTGCAAATGCCCCATGCCCATCTGCGGCTACGGGCCGCCACGGCGCCTACCACCACATCAGCACCGCGCATCCCATGCCCGTGCACATGATCCAAGATGCGGCAAGGTGCTCCACTGCAAGCGCCACTGCCGAGCCACGGCTCTTGCTTTGTCATGGAGGAGGACCGCCAGCGTTTTTCTTAATTCGTGGCGTGCTCGACATCGGCGCCTTATGGGACCTTGAAGTATGTCTAGAGGGGGTGATTAGACTACTTGACCAATAAAAACTTAACCTTTTCCCAATTTTATAGTTTGGCAGATTTTAGCTAATTTAGGACAAGTCAAGCAATCATCACACAATTCATGCAAGCATGCAAAGAGTATATTGGCAGCGGAAAATAAAGCATGCAACTTGCAAGAAAGTAAAGGGAAGGGTTTAGAGGACTCAAATGCAATGGGAGACACAGCTGTTTTTCTCGTGGTTCCGAGAGGTGGTGCTATCGTACTTCCACTGTGGTGGAGACTTCAACCCACGAAGTGTAACGGTTGCGCGAGTCCACGGAGGGCTCCACCCACGAAGGGTCCACGAAGTACCAACCTTGTCTATCCCACCATGGCCGTCGCCCACGAAGGACATGCCTCACTAGCGGTAGATCTTCACGAAATAGGCGATCTCCTTGCCCTTACAAACTCCTTGGTTCAACTCCACAATCTTGTCGGAGGCTCCCAAGTGACACCTAGCCAATCTAGGAGACACCACTTTCCAAGAAGTAACCAATGGTGTGTTGATGATGAACTCCTTGCTCTTGTGCTTCAAATGATAGTCTCCCCAACACTCAACTCTCTCTCATAGGTTTTGGATCTGGTGGAAAGATGATTTGAGTGGAAAGCAACTTGGGGAAGGCTAGAGATCAAGATTCATTTGGTAGGAATGGAATATCTTGGCCTCAACACATGAGTAGGTGGTTCTCTCTCAGAAATGATAAGTTGGAAGTGTAGGTTCAGTCTAATGGCTCTCTTTATGAATGAAGAGGAGGTCGAGGGGTATATATAGCCTCCACACAAAATCCAACCGTTACACACAATTTACAAAAACTCGGTGGGACCGAATCAACAAACTCGGTCAGACCGATTTAGTAAACCTAGTGACCGTTAGAGATTTTTGGTGGGACTGACATGCATCTCGGTGAGACTGATATGGTTACGGTTAGGGCATAACGTAATCTTGGTGAGACCGATTACACAAACTCGGTGAGACCGATTTTGGTAATTAGCTAACCAGAGAGTTGGTCAGGTAAACTCGGTGGGACCGATTTGCTCTTTTCGGTGAGACCGAAATGTTACAAAAAGGAAACATAGAGTTTACATTGCAATCTCGGTGGGACCGATCGCTCACTTCGGTTAGACCGAAACGTTACGAAGGGAAACAGAGATTGCAACCCCATCTCGGTGAGACCGAGATCCCTATCGGTAAGACCGATTTGCTAAGGGTTTGTGGCAGTGGCTATGACTTTTGGAATCGGTGGCACCGGATAGAAATAATCGGTGTGACCGATTTTGGCTTTAGGTTTAGGTCATTTGTGGATGTGGTAAAGTAGTTGAGGGTTTTGGAGCATATCACTAAGCACATGAAGCAAAAGGCTCATTAAGCAACACCTCATCCCTTCTTGATAGTATTGACTCTTCCTATAGACTCAATGTGATCTTGGATCACTAAAATGTAAAATGAAGAGTCTTGAGCTTTTGAGCTTGAGCCAATCCTTTGTCCTTAGTATTTTGAGGATCCACTTTCATCATCCATGCCATGCCATTCATTGAGCTTTCCTGAAATAATAGTCTTGGAATAGCATTAGCTCAATGAGCTATATGTTGTTATGAATTACCAAAACCACCTAGGGATAGTTGCACTTTCAATCTCCCCTTTTGGTAATTGATGACAACATATAGATCAAAGCTTCGACAAATGATAATAGAATTTAAATAACATCGTTGCTTTGAGAAGTATGTGATAAGCAAGAGCTCCCCCTAAATTTGTGCATAGATTTAGATTTGCTTTGGACTGCAAATGCACAATGAATTAGGCTCATCGGTTACTCTTCCATGTCACATACATCTTGGTGGAGAGCTCAAAATAATAAACAATGAATACATGCACTCATCACCAAGCAAAGTGAGTGATCACATAAGATAGATAGGATAATATCAAGCATGCATAAGTGTAGCTTATGATCAAACACATGATCATCAATGTCTCACACACATAGTATCTCAACCAAAAGCAAACAACGTTGAAAAACCACCAAATAAAGCAAGAGAGAACAAAAGCAACACTCTCTCTCTCTCGAAGCCTATGATCTATACATTTTTCTCCCCCTTTGGCAACAAGTTACCAAAAAGTTCATAGAAAATGCATAGTGCTAGATCGACTCTCGTGCTTGATCTTCCGTGGTGGTGTAGAGATGGCTCCTTGGACGAAGACTTGATTGATGTTGATGGAGCTGGAGCCGATGAAGGTGCCGGAGCTGGTGGCACCGAGGCTGTAGCTGGTGCGCAGAAGTTGCTCTTGTGTCGGTTGGCACAGCTAATGACCTCTGGGCTCTAGGCACTCTGGCAAACACATTTGTTGTTGTCTTGCCCTTCCTCTCCTGCATGTCCTCTTGTAGCTCCTCCACTGCAATCTGAATCTCAGTTACTTTCACATCTAAGTTATAGAACTTTTGTTCTATGATTCTCTCCAAGCTCTCCATATTTTGAGTTAGGGTGGCCAATCCCTTCTCAATCCTCAAGGTTGATGCTATTAAGTAACCAAGCTGCTCCTGCTTGTTCTTCAAGAGATACTCAGATGCCTCCTCTTGAGTTGGCATCTTGGCAGCCTTCTCCCTCTTTGCCTTCTCCTTCTTCTCCTGAGCTTGAACTGACTGTGGATCATCTTCATTCATGACACTCATTGTCCTCAAAGTCTGGATAAAGTGGAAAGTGTTCTTTATCCAACTGATATTTTCCTGTGCCCATCTTTGAGTTTATCAATTCTTGAATCCGAGGTGCATATCCACAGCTCCTCTTCCGATCTGCCGCATCCTCTTGATAGTTTCAATGATCAGGCTCATGACTTTAAACTTTTGTGTCACATCAAACACATGCAACATGTTGATGGCATGTCCTCTGATCATGTTATGGTCACCTGACTTGGGCAACAAGGTGTGCCTCAGAATCCAATTGATGGTTGGCAACCCCGATGCAGAGCAGTGAACTGATCCAAATTTGTGAGTTGCTAATGCCTTGTTTGGAATTTCCTTGTACATGTGAGCCATTGAATTGTGATCCTTTTTCTTATTTGCATAGATGTCTAAGTCATCCTCATTCTCCTCTGGGGCATTTATGAGCTTTGCCCACTCCTCAACAGTTGACTGGTACCTTGTACCTTCAGACATCCAAACAATTCTCCCATCTGGGTAGAAATGTGTTGTGGAGTAAAACTGCATGATAAGCTCATCATTCCAATTTGTGAGCTTCTGCCCAACAAAATCTGCTACTCCACAACTCACAAAGCTGTCCTGCACTCCAGGATAATGCTCTTCATTCTCCTTGATGAAGTTCCAGTCGACCCATCTCATGTCACAGACAATGGGCTTCTTGTCCAACAGAATGGTCTCATAGAAGTCCTGCTGTTCATTTGTATGGAACCTGTAGTCAACAGCAGTTCTTCTCCTTGAAGTATATGGATCTTCCATTCTCCATTCCCTCAATACTGAGTCCTTCCTGACTCTCATGTTCTCAGCCACAGGATGGGCATCATTGTGGTCTGGTATCTTTGGCTTAAGCTTCCTCAAAACCTGTCCTTCTTCATCTTCCTCATCAACCTCAGGCACTGAGGCCTTGTTCTTCTCAGCAGCTGGAATACTCCTAGTATTCCTCTTTGGTGCAGACTTGGCCTTGGGGGCAGCTTTGGGTGCTTCCTTGGGCTTAGATGTGGCAGCCCCTGATCTGATTGCATCACCCATTAGCTTTGGTGCCTTTGGTGCTTTGGTGCAGCAGCTCTTCCTCTTCCATCATGGAAGGCTTCCCAATAACTCGCCTTGGTCATCTTGACCCTTTCCTTCCTCTTCTTGCTCTCAAAGAATCGGCTCTTTGGGATCAGGATTTTCAGGCAGTTGAGTTGATGTTCTGGCCTTAGACATTGGTTGTCTTCCTACAGTCCTTTTGGTCTTCATGACCCTTTCCTTCTTGACAACTTCTTTCTTTGAAGTTGCCTCATCTTCCTCAGCCATGTAATCTTCATCCTCTGAATCTGAATTTCTTTTCCTCCTTTGCCTAGTAGCAGCCTTAGGCAAATTGCTAGGAGTACTTCTGCTCCCTTCATTTGAAGTTGAGGGACTAGTGCCCTCACTCAAGTTTATCTGCTCTTCTGACCTGTTCTGGCTGTCACTTTGATCAGACATACTGCAAAAGTCGATCACGACCTGTGAAGAGTTTATAGATGAGATAGAAAGGATGAGCATCACAAAATGCAGAGGTTTTTGTAAAAAAAGAATGAGTCAAAAGTTTAGTTTTAGTTTTCCACATAAAGCATTTCGGATCCACCGATTTTCAAACTCGGTGATACCGAAGCAGTTTTGGAACCTAAACTGATGATCTCGGTTGGACCGAGTTTTCAGTTCGGTGGCACCAAGACTGCTAGGGTTTCACAGAATTCTCAAATTGGTTGCACCGATTAGTAAATCTCGGTCAGACCGAGAGTCACTTGTGCAATGGCATAAGCCAAATCGTTGAGACCGGGTGGGTCCGAGATGGTTTCGGCGGAAACCTAAACCTAAAAATTCGAATCACAACTAATCTATGAACTACTTTGGCTGGATAGATGAGTTGCAATCGTGGCAAGATTCAATATGAAAACAATGTGCTAGGAATCGGACATGGATAGCACAAAGATCAAGTCCGCACCCTAACTTGGCGGTGGACTTGCTACGGCGGCAACGGGGGGACGAAATCCGTTGACGGCGGTGAAGACCAGCTGACGAGGGTCAGGCAGCGAGGAGACGATCCGGAGACCACGATGGCAGAGCGAGCAGATGCGCGGGCGAAGGGTTTCGAAGAAATTTCCAAAATTTTGCCCGTGAATATATATAGCCCGACCCTGTCGGTGTGACCGAGTGGAACAACTCGGTGGCACCGAGATGCATAATTGCAAGCAGTTACAGCAACTCGGTGTGACTAAAAAGTTCAAATCGGTTGCACCGAGATTGAAAACTCAGATCAACTTGATGATCTCGGTAGGACCGAAATGGAAGGATCGGTCAGACCGAGAATCACTAAGAGGTTTTGGAAGTTTAAGTCTATGACGAATCGGGGACTCCGAAAGTGCTCCTCACACGTAGTGGTTCGAATCGACTTGATCAAATTTTGTGATGTAGCATGAATAGAGTTTGAGACGAGAAAAGCATAGATAGCTAAAGAAGGTTCTTAGGCATTCTTGTCCATCCACTTGGCCAAAAGAAGAAAGAACCAATCAGACAAAACAACAAGTGGATGTCCTTGAATGAGTAAAATATGCACCAACATGCTCAAACAATAAGATGGCAATTGAAATATGTGGCAAAGCATGCACAACCAATTCTAGCATCTATCAAACAATTGGCGATGACTAGGTCATCTATATATGAGCATATTGACTTAGGAGTCAAATGAGAACATTTGATCATAGGTCATACTCATCGTTTAAGCTCAAGTGGGGTTACCACTTTTACATAATGCATTAATGTGTTCACACCATTAGAGTTGCTTTGACTCAATTCTTAGAGTCTAGCTCCCCCTAGATGTGAGATCCCCCCTTAGAGGGTTGAACTAACCTTGGGTTTTGTCGATGATGACTTCATGTAGGTGTTGAAGATGTAGATGCTCAATGTTGATGTAGATCATTTGGAGCAATCCTTTGGAGTGAGTTGCACTTTCAACTTGCCTACATGGGTTAGTCCCATAAGGAACAAACAAGAATATCCATAGACATAGAGTGATGCACACACAACATGATGTCCATGAAAACATTAGGTTACCTTGTCCCTTGCCTTACCAACATGAGGGTTTGTGACTCCTTGAACTAGTGCAAGATGTGAAAGTTGATTGCACTTGTTCTCTCCAAAATGATATGAGTGAAGAATGTTGGTGGAGTCACCCTCAAGAACTCTCTAGTTCTTCTTCTTCGGAATCCACATCATCTTGATGGGAATCCTTGGAGTTGTAGTTGTACTTGATGAAGTAGAACTTGACGTAGTCTTGGGGACCCACTTTCGAGCGAGGCTTTAGGTGCTTCTTCAAATGCATCAATCTCTTCTTGAAGCTTGTCCTTGCCTTTGTTCTTGTGGTCTTGTGGTGGAAGATCATCTTGAGCTTGTGTCCCCTTGAAGGAAGTAGGATCATACTTCTCTTGTTGAGGAACAAACTTTGTCTTGGGGTATTGATCTTCTTCCCACTCAACTCCATTGGCGTTGAACTTTCGTTCAAAACCAACACCTTGATTCTTCTGGTGCCTTCCTTGCTTGCGTACAATTTCCTCGAATTGCTTACCCTCGGCAAGGCTCTTGTAAACACCTTTCTCTATAATTCCCTTCAATAAACTATTTTCTTGCTCAAGTGTAACTTGGCTAAGAGAATCATTAGTGGAATCAAGAGAACTACTAGAAGCAACAACATTGGATTTGACATTATTATTGTTACTACTAGAGGAAGTATCTTTCGTGTACTTGTTACTAGACTTGACTTGAGGCATGTAAGTAGATAAGAGTAAACGCTTGGCAATGTAAGAAGAACTTTTCTTGCGGAGATCATCATTGATTGCCTTTAAGAACTCATGCTCTTGCTCAAGATTGAGTTTTTCAAAGTGTAACTTCTCATGAGCCCTTAAAAGTTCTCGATGATCTTCAAAGATAGTTTCATGAGCCAACTTAAGAGTGTTTAGTTCTTTAGTTAGAAGCTCATTTTTCTCCTTATCATTGTCATTCGTTTGATTAGCATGATTAATTGACGTTTCATCATAGTATTCATCACTAGAGTTGTCAACAAGTAAATCATCATCACCTAGCAAGTCATCTTCATCACTATTGAAATCAACATACTCGGGATGTGTTACCTTAGGACCTTTGGCCATGAAGCATCTTCCAATTCCTTCATTTGGTGAATCAAATATGTCGTGCATTTGTTGGTTGACACAAGTGCTAGACCGGCAACACCTTCATCTTGAGTATATTCGGAGTCGGAGTGATGGTTGGAGTCGGAGCCGAAAACCCATTCACCAACATGAGCTTGATGTCTTCGTTTTGTGTAGCTCCTTGATGACTTGTCCTTCCTTTCCGAATCCTTGCTTCTCCGTGAGGGTCTTCGTTCATAACGATCATCTCTACTCCTCCTCTCTCGGTGGTGATTCTTCTCTTTTGCTTCTTCTTTTTGGAGAATCTTCTCTTCTTTTGTAGGGTGCCGTACACTCGTTGGAGTAGTGTCCGGGTCTCCCACACTTGTAGCAATTGCGCTCTCGACTAGAAGATCTTTTGTCATTGTAAGACCTTGACTTGGAGCTTCTTTCTTTGCTTCTAATTTTGTAGAACTTGTTGAAGTTCTTCACCATTAAGCTCAATTCTTCATTGAAGGTTGATTTCTCACTTGATGATGTGGGGGCTTCACTTGAGGCTTTGTAAGCACCACTTGACTTGTTGTGAAGTTCCTCCTTGTCCTTGAGTGACATCTCATGAGCAAAAATCCTTCCAATGACTTCTGTTGGCTTGAGATCTTTGTAGTTTGGCATCATTTGGATCAATGTGCACACGGTATCATACTTTCCATCCAATGCTCTTAGGATCTTCTTGATGATGAATTTGTCGGTCATCTCTTCACTCCCTAAGCCGGCAATCTCATTTGTGATAAGAGCAAGCCTAGAGTACATTTCAGCGACACCTTTACCATCCTTCATTTTGAACTTGTCAAGCCGACTTTGGAGCACATCCAACTTGGATTCCTTTGACGGATTCGGTACCTTCGTGCATATCAATCAAAGTATCCCAAATTTCTTTTGCATTCTCAAGACGGCTGATTTTGTCGAATTCTTCGGGGCACAATCCGTTGAAGATGATGTCACATGCTTGAGCGTTGTATTGCAACATCTTCAATTCTCCCGCATTAGCTTCACGGTTCGGTTCTCTCCCATCAAAGAATTCACCTTGCAAGCCAATACAAATAATTGCCCAAACGGCGGGGTTATGTCCAAGAATATGCATTTTCATCTTATGCTTCCAACTAGCAAAATTAGTACCATCAAAGTAAGGACCTCTACGGTGATAATTTCCTCGCTAGACGCCATACTCTCCTAGGTTGTGAAACCAAGGCTATGACCACCAAAAGCTATGGAAATCAAAGCAAATGGAGACCAAAGCTCTGATACCACTTGTAGGACCTTGAAGTATGTCTAGAGGGGGGGGGTGATTAGACTACTTGACCAATAAAAACTATGCCTTTTCCCAGTTTTCTAGTTTGGCGGATTTTAGCTAATTTAGGACAAGTCAAGTAATCATCACACAATTCATGCAAGCATGCAAAGAGTATATTGGCAGCGGAAAATAAAGCATGCAACTTGCAAGAAAGTAAAGGGAAGGGTTTAGAGGATTCAAACGCAATTGGAGACACGGATGTTTTTCTCGTGGTTCCGATAGGTGGTGCTATCGTACTTCCACGTTGGTGGAGACTTCAACCCACGAAGGGTAACGGTTGCGCGAGTCCACGGAGGGCTCCACCCACGAAGGGTCCACGAAGTAGCAACCTTGTCTATCCCACCATGGCCGTCGCCCACGAAGTACATGCCTCACTAGCGGTAGATCTTCACGAAGTAGGCGATCTCCTTGCCCTTACAAACTCCTTGGTTCAACTCCACAATCTTGTCGGAGGCTCCCAAGTGACACCTAGCCAATCTTGGAGACACCACTCTCCAAGAAGTAACAAATGGTGTATTAATGATGAACTCTTGCTCTTGTGCTTCAAATGATAGTCTCCCCAACACTCAACTCTCTCTCATAGGTTTTGGATCTGGTGGAAAGATGATTTGAGTGGAAAGCAACTTGGGGAAGGCTAGAGATCAAGATTCATATGGTAGGAATGGAATATCTTGGCCTCAACACATGAGTAGGTGGTTCTCTCTCAGAAATGATAAGTTGGAAGTGTAGGTTCAGTTTGATGGCTCTCTTTACGAATGAAGAGGAGGTCGAGGGGTATATATAGCCTCCACACAAAATCCAACCGTTACACACAATTTACCAAACTCGGTCAGACCGATTTAGTAAACCTAGTGACCATTAGAGATTTTCGGTGGGACTGACATGCATCTCGGTGAGACCGATATGGTTAGGGTTAGGGCATAACGTAATCTCGGTGAGACCGATTACACAAACTTGGTGAGACCGATTTTGGTAATTAGCTAACCGTAGAGTTGGTCGAGTAAACTTCGGTGGGACCGATTTGCTCTTTCGGTGAGACCGAAATGTTACAAAAAGGAAACAGAGAGTTTACATTGCAATCTCGGTGGGACCGACGCTCACTTCGGTTAGACCAAACGCTATTTAAGGGAAACAAAGAGATTGCAACCCCATCTCGGTGAGACCGAGATCCCTATCAGTAAGACCGATTTGCTTAGGGTTTGTGGCAGTGGCTATGACTTTTGGAATCGGTGGCGCCAGATAGAAAGAATCGGTGTGACCGATTTTGGCTTTAGGTTTAGGTCATTTCTGGATGTGGGAAAGTAGTTGAGGGTTTTGGAGCATATCATTAAGCACATGAAGCAAAAGGCTCATTAAGCAACACCTCATCCCTTCTTGATAGTATTGGCTTTTCCTATAGACTCAATGTGATCTTGGATCACTAAAATGTAAAATGAAGAGTCTTGAGCTTTTGAGCTTGAGCCAATCCTTTGTCCTTAGTATTTTGAGGGATCCACTTTCATCATCCATGCCATGCCATTGAGCTTTCCTGAAATAATAGTCTTGGAATAGCATTAGCTCAATGAGCTATATGTTGTTATGAATTACCAAAACCACCTAGGGATAGTTGCACTTTCACGCGCCTATCGCCGTGTTGGTCGTCTGCATCAGAGCGGGGGCATCCCCACTGCCGCACTACTTGGCCAAGCTGTGGGCGAACGGCCCGCCGGGGGAGCCCAAAGGCACGACCGACGCCGTCAAGGTGGAAATGGAGGTGACAATCAGCAAGGATCCCGGCGACGTCGACGCGTGAGCTGACCTTCTGACAGTTCCGCCCAAGTCTGGGCCGAGGCTAAGCTTCATCCCTCCACATTCAGATTGACAAGCTCACGTCCTAAATGTTTCGATAGTGCCTTCTGCTTATCTTAGTAATATGCTAATATAGGGATTACCTTGGTCTACTTTAGCTTAAGAAATGGTGGGTTTTGGTGGCGATGCAGAATTACTTTGACATCGGATCGGTAATTTCCAACAAATGAATGGATATTTTGTGTCTGTTGAATATAAAGTTCCTTTGGGTAAGAAGTACTACTTGTCATCAAAATGGATAAAAGGAGATGTATGTAGACATATTTTAGTTCTAGATACGTCCCTTTTATCCATTTTGATGACAAGCACTCCTCCGCTCCACAATACACGCCTTCCATTTGTCAAAATATAGATGTATCTAGACATGTTTTAGTATATAGGTACATCCATGATAGAGCCAATCGGATGGTTGAGAACACTACAATTCGTAGCTACAGATGCGTGTGTGACTCCCAGATGCAGAGGCCGGGGGTCATCATCCTCCTTTTCAAGAAAAAACAGACATGTGTGTGAGAGGACGAGTGCGTGTGTGCACCTCTTCTCTTCCTGTATAACGTACTACTAAACTCAGAGTACAAGTTTTTGTGGGTGGCACGATGGTGCGTGCGAGAAGTCCCGAGAGATAGGTTTAATGCGTCTGAAAAAAGGACTAGCCTAGAGCTCGCCACGCGGCTATTCCTGTCGAACGCCCCATTAACCGTAAGATATGTATACGACGGTGCCGCTTATTGCACGTATACAGCAGAAGATTCTCCTTTCCGGTTTATGGTGAGTGGTGGAATATTTTTGTAGTTTGCAAAAGCACCTAATTAATGCTCTTGTTTTTCTCAAAAAATTATGTTTATCAATGCATTAATAGCAATGCATGCATGCATAAAGTACATGCATTGGTCAATTTTCTCTTAATACTTGCATGCAATGATTTAATGCACCTTGGAATCTGAACATGTGTTGGGGAACAACCAAATTGAGCCTTATAAAATGGAAAAACTAAAATTTTGAGATAAGCCCTATAAAACCAGAAAGGAGGGTGTAGAAAAAGAAGTACTCCGTCTGGGAATAGTGCCGCACTTCGAAACTAGAACCATCAATAAATTTTGAGCTTGCGTCTCATCACATTCCAAATTACTCCACACTATATTGAATTGCAAACCTGTTCACACCGATCACAACATATACGGTTTCCCACTTAGGAGAGTATTAGTACCACGCTATATTGAATTCCAAACCTGTTCACACCGATCACAACCTAAACGGTTTCCCACTCAGGAGCGTATTAGTACTCGGTTATAAATACTAGTATGCCAAGATGACTGCACATTCCTCCTCAACTCCTCATCCACAAAAACAAACAAGTCATTCAGCATCCTTCCCTTAAGGCCCGCCATGGCCAGTGTGAGTTCTCGGTCAAGAGATTACCACCAGGGAGAGGCGAGGATGGAAGCGGAAGCACGAGAGATGTCCCGCCTCGCTGCGAAAGCAGCCGACATGTCCCGCCGCTGAAGTAGCAACAGAAGGTCCCGCCGCGCCTTGCAAAGACGGAGGTACCGCTTCGCCCGTCGATGCAAAGCAGATCGGTCCGGCGCGCCATGAAGCAGCGAAGATGTCCCGCCGCGCCACGAATGCAGCGAGATGTCCCGCCGTGCAGCGGCCTAGGAAAATTTCTCGCAGGCAGGCGACGACTGTTACAGACGCATGCATGCGATCGTCCATAGCCAGATGGATCAGATCTCCGGCTGGGAGAGGTTGCAGGGCGACGTGAAAGCCTCGTTTGAACAGGCTACCGGCATCATCTGGCAACTAAGGGAGGGCAATGAGAGGCTCCGGGCCGAGCGCGACCTCCTGAGGGAGAAGATCGTCTGAAGTGCAGACCAGCAGGAGGAGACCAGTGCCTTGTTGAAGAGGACCGGCGTCATCGTCAAGAAACTTATGGACGAGAATGACATGCTCCGCAACGAGCGCCAAAGGCTGCTGGAGGAATCCGTGGATGTTATCAAGCAGCGTCTTGAGGACACGAAGAGCTCATCGCCGCTTGTCATGGAGACTAGTTCCATGACTGCAAAGAACGCATCAAGAAAGTAGAGATCAGCCGAGCATCCTTGTCTTCCTTCTTCTTTTGCCCTTGTGTATTTCAGGCATAGCCGCATGTGGCTTTTTTAATTATCTTTCTAATTATGTAAGACAATTAATCGTCCTTATCTTTCTGTGGAAGATCAATGTTGCGAGGCTGGAATGAAGAAAACTCTTGCTGTGGTGACCCTGGCGTTCTTTGTTCTTCTAGTTGTCTTTGGGCTTCCTTCAGTTTCCTGGTTTCTTTTGATGTAATAATCGGTTTAGGATGTGGATTGTGTCGTCGATTGTGAAATGTTGGGTTCTAGCACGGATGTTTAGCCTTTGTTGGCCTCTTGGGATGTTGCGATTTCAATCTGGTACGTAGCTTTTTGTCCTTTGTGTTAGGCTGGAGTTGTGCTGAACTTCTTGTGAATTGTGGTGGCTTTCAGTAATGAAAATCGGAAGGGGCAAGCCCTTCTTTGATCAAAAATAAATAAAAATCGTCCGTATATATTCATCAGTCTTGCTATAAGTCGCAGCAGATGCTATATAGGTCCGTCGGATCTTACATCAAGATCCGTGCTTTCAAATTTTCTTTTCTCTCTCTTAAATCTCAGTCGAGTGAGACATAGCCACGCCATCAAACAGAGGCTCGGGCGCCATTAATGGAGACCTTGGGAGAGAGGGGGACGGCAGATGGAGGTCAAAGGGCTCTCCTCTCGATAAGCATCGCAGCAGGGTCCGATCGCACGCCTCTCATACTCAAATAGCTACCTGCACACGGCCTCCTAGCTAATAAAAATGGGGACACGTATGCACGTAAATGGTACTAGTAAGTAGAACGCCCACGGTTTCAATAATACTTGTGTTTCCGATTGTACCATGACAGCACTTGTTCCAAAATGACTTTGTTGATTGTTAATGTGTGTACCGCAAATCGGACTGCAAATTTACCACAGCATGTTGGTGCCATGTCATGGCACCAAGCCAAGTTTAATTATTTTCATGCGTGTTTTGGATTTACAGGAATTAAAAAACTAAGTTTCTCAATCTTTCCAACCCAGCCACGACGCCCAGAATTTTGAATTTCATTCCCATTTCTTGCATGGAACCTAGAAATTTACCCGAGGACACACATGTGATTTTTCAACCAAGTTTGGTGCACTGGAACATGTGCTTGTATTTCAAATTTGAATTATGCACACAAAGGTGACACGTTCCCTCCGAGAACCACGAGCCTTCTTGATAGAAGCTCCGATTTGCAAGAAGCTTATACCAAAATTTGTTCCTATTCGGCCAATTTTTTTTAACCACGGCATGGTACAACCATGACATGACACCATGCCAAGTTTCATGATTTTAAAACCAAGTTTCTCAATGTTCTCGACCGAGCCACAATGCCCAGATGTTTGAATCTTATTCTCATTTTTTGCATGGGAGTAGAAATTCATCCGAGGACACAAATGTGATTTTTCAACCAACTTTGGTGCACGGGAGCACGTGCTTGTAGTTCAAATTTGAATTATGCACATTAAATGACCAAAAACTCAATTAATGTGTAAATAAGGCCAAACGAAGCCGGAATAATTCCAAAATTTAACAGGGCACTCATGTAGTTCTATGTTGCCTTTGTAAATAAACTCAAGGGGACAACGTATATCGTTTCGCACTCAAAGGTGACACGTTCCCTCTTAGAACCACGAGCCTTCTTGAGAGAAGCTTCGGTTTGCAAGAAGCTTATACCAAAATCTGTTCCTATTCGGCAATTTTTTATCACAACATGGTTGTACCATGACATGACATCCATGCCAAGTTTCATGATTTTCAGACGTGTTTTGGATTTACAAGAATTTTGAAACCAAGTTTCTCAATGTTCTCGGCCGAGCCATGATGCCCAGATGTTTTAATTTTATTCTCATTTCTTGCATGGGACCTAGAAATTCACCCGAGGACACAAATGTGATTTTTCAGCCAACTTTGGTGCACGAGAGCATGTGCTTGTAGTTGAAATTTGACTTATGCACATTAAATGTATAAAAAACGAAAAACGAACCTGGAATAATTCCAAAATTTCATATGGCACTAATGTAGTTCTATGTTGCCTTTGTTAATAAACTCAAGGGCGGGGGGCAGCGTATATCGTTTCACACTCAAAGGTGGCACGTTCCCTCTTAGAACCACGAGCTTCCAAATCGGCCCAATTTTTTACCACAACATGTTAGTGCCATGACATGACACCATGCCAAGTTTCATGATTTCCAGGTGAGTTTTGGATTTACATGAATTTAAAACCTAAGTTTCTCGATGTTCTCGGCAGAGTCATGACGCCCAGATGTTTGAATTTCATTCTCATTTCTTCCATGGGACATAGAAATTCAACCAAGGACACACATGTGATTTTTCAACCCACTTTGGTGCACCGGAGCATGTGCATGCAATTCATATTTAGATTATGCACATTAAAAGTCCGTAAACTCAATTAATGTATAAAAAGGCCAAATGAACCCAAAATAATTCCAAATTTTAACGGGGCACTCATATAGTTCTATGTTGCCTCTATAAATAAAAATCGGGGAGGCAGCGTATATCGTTTTGCACACAAAGGTGACACGTTCCCTCTCGGAACCACGAGGCTTGTTGAGAGAATATCCGGTTGTGCAAGAGGCTTATACCAAAACTTGTCCCAATTCAGCCAAAAATTATACGTATGAAAACAGGGTTTAGATTATCCCGAACATCTCGCTACCTAGACCAATAATGTACTATGATTTGAATTCAACATAAAATGGATACAGATATTTGAATTGGAGAGCGTATGGTACATGTAGTTCATAGTGAAATATGATTACTGCTATATGCATGGCTTTTTGTTATCAAGATAATATTTAAATTATTGTATAACTTGACAACAATCGTATTCAAATAAGGAAAATTGATTCAAATTTAGTCCATATGGTAGACGACAATATATATGTTCACATGGTGGAGTAAAATGTTCATATATGATGGAAGATCAAAATGTACGACTACATCAATTATAAACCGCAAGGTCACCTAATGATATATTTGAATTCAACATAACGTGGATTCAAAAATTGAAATTCGAGATCATGGCATCTCTAATCATATAAAAAGGGACATTATCCTTTCTTTGGTGGGAATTGATTTGTTTTTTGTTGTTGTTGAGGGAAGTGCGAATCGATTTGGTACTGTGTGTGGTAATCTTGTTCTCCCGATTTCTTTTACATTTTTCTTGTAGATTTTTCAATGGCATCTATAGCAATATAGCAAAAGGGGACATGACTCTCTTGTGTCTTGTATGATTTTTTTACACGTTAAGTTTGTCCTGCCGAACAAGGAATCCGCACCTTGTTATCCCGAAATTTTCAAGCTCGAGTATCTTTTGTCTCACCTGCTTTGAAACTCCCGCTTCTTCAACCCAACATGCCTTGTTATCCCGAAATTTGACGCTGCGAACTCCCTCCTCATCCGAAATTGCTCCATAGCCTAGACACGCGAAATCCCCCTTCTACCCCTCAGCCGGAAATGAAGCTCCACGTCGCGGTGTCAAAACCGGTGGGGTTGCGCTGGTAACTTACCCTACATTTCGGACAAGCACGTCCCTAAGCTTGGCTCCCCCCTCCCCCTTCGCCCCCCCATTCGTACACCGAGGCCGCCAAAATGCGTGAAATCCCACGCTCCTCCGTCGGCCTCCCGACCGCCGCCCAGCCGGAGACTCTTCCCCGACTATGTCGTCCACCGCAACAGCTCGCCGTCTCTCATCCACCGCACCAGATGAGGATCCGTTGTCGATCTCGTCGTCTCGCCGGATCAGCCGCCCCGTCCTCCGCCTCCAAGGAGCTGCCCCGACGTTCGCCTCATCTATCGCGCCACCTCGATCCCCACAGCGCCGTCTTGACCTGCCCCACCGGAACCGCAGCACCCTCACCAATTCTTCCGATGAAGCCGAGGCCAACTTGGCGCCACCAAGGAGGTTCTGCACTCACTGCTGCATTTTATCTTTTATTTGATCTCACGGGGCTGCCGGTGCTCGATACCGAGCAGACATGGCGTCTCCATCAACGGTGCCGTCACCGGCCACATCATCCACAGCGTCTCTCCCCCATGTGTTGCTTCCTCAGCGACGACTTCCACAACGGCACTAGCTGCAGCTGCTCCGGCTCTCTCGCTCGCTGCTCGTTCTTCTTTGTCACGTCACGCTGCTGCCGCTCTGCTTCGTTCGTGCAAATGCTCTGCTCTTGCTCACGCTTGCGCTGCTTTCGCACGACCTCTGGCAGCTACAGAGTTGATGCTTTAGCACTCGCCGCGATGCTCTTTGCATCGACTTGCTCTCTGCTAGTGCGTTCCTGCTCGGCGTCTGCTGATTTCGATCATCGCTTCTCGCTACTAGTGCTCGAACGCCCTAAACATCTATTACAATGCTCTGTTACTAGTTCAATCAGTTTCGACAGTAAAATTCAGTTTCGACTATGAAGTTCATTTTCTTCAGTTAAGTTCAGAGTGAACAGTACTTACAGCATCTGCCGGAGCGACCGTGGCGCAGCTGATGCGTTTTACATCTAGCACTTTTTGGTGATGTATTTTACATGATCTATTGCAGATGATATTAGAGTCCCACTTCAGATTAAAGTTGTCTGTCTTGTCATGCTTCAGCCTCGTCGCTGTACACCTTAGCGGAGCTGCTCCAACGACAGAACCGTCCATCACAATGAGCAAGACCCTCGGCGCCGCTTCCAGAGGCCTCAGATCTTCTTCCCCGCCTCCGACAAATACACCAAAGATCATCACCATCCTCCACGTCCAACCCAATGATGTTGATGTCCACAAGGCTATGCCAAAGAGGTTGTACACTCGTCGCATCACTTTGTTTCTCCATTCCTCTGTTCTTCCAATTCATGTGAGCCAAACAACCAGGTGGACTGAAATCCTATGTTTCCAAATGCTCTGTTTTCCACGTGCATTCCTATCCAATTCCTGTGTTTTTCCTGTCCCTGCGTTTATAGAATCCTCCAATTCTAAGGAGCCCTTACAGATTTACTTCATTTTTAGATTGGCCTCAAAGAAAACTCTGTGTGTTATGTCCTCGCTTCCCCGCCAGCGTCATCCACCCTACCCGAGGTGCACCATCGACAGAAGCGTTCATCGCAGCAGAGATCCCCCGCAGACTTTCTTTCGCCGCCTCGAGATCATCTTCCCGTTCTGTCGGCAGCCACGCCAACTGCATTACCATCATCGATCGAAAGCAGATGAACCCGAGGACTAGACAGCTCCTAAGAGAGGTCGCAGTCTTTCATGTTTGCTTACGTTATACATCGCTTATTATTACTCGCTACTTTATCATTCAATCTTGAGTTTTGAATTGCCCATGGGTCTCATATGGAGCCAAGAACGAATAGTATCATCTACTATCCGGTTCATCTGGGGTCTTCTATGTGGTTCATGTTGGGTGGGCAACAAACAATAGATGATCCATTGTCTATCTTTTTAAACTGAAGCTATAATCTACTTGCTATCATTAGTTTTGGATCCATCCACTCATTTGCTACCATCAGTCTTGATTTTTGCATGCACCCCTTAGGCCTTACAAAATCTAACTATTTATTATTATTATGCATGTCAGATATTGTACACAATCGTACTGAACATGTAGAGAAAAAGAGAAGACCGCTATGCGAATATAATGTCATGCGGACGCTGCTCCATGGTGGGCGAAGTGCCCCCCCCCCCCTCTCCGGCAGTTCCAGATGGTATTACCGAGGAAGATAACTGCTCGTGATGGAGATTCGTATGAGCCGACCATGCCTGCATTACCGAGGTGCTTGCTCTAACTCAGCATGCTGATGTTGGTCATATCATGCATATGGCGCCTTGCATTGCTTACATTATACATCTTATATGTCATCAGCTTAGTTTAGATTTGCTTTGTGTGAATGCCACCTGTTTGGTTTCTATATCATACTCCCACCATTTCTAAATATTTGTCTTTTTAGAGATTTCAACAAGTGACTACATACGAAACAAAATGAGTGAATCTACACTCTAAAATATGTCTATATACATCCGTATGTGGTAGTCCATTTGAAATCTCTAAAAAGATAAATATTTAGGAACAGAGGGAGTATATGGGAATTATGCAATGCCATCTTCTTTAGCTGTGCATCATATACGTGAATCATGCAATGCCATCCTGTTTAGCCACCATCGTGATATGTGAATTGTATCGCGCCATATTTTTTCCATAAAGTATTCCATTTGTCAACAATGTTTATACATTCATCTACTCTTCCTGCATCAGTCATTTGAGTCGGTCATGGGAAAATCTGGAGTGAAAACAAGGTCTTCGAGCATCGGTGCTACCTGTCGATGCAGATTTCTTGTTGGTTACGAATAGCTCCTCAGAGGAGGATTCGAGAGAGATGACCAACAGATCCCCGAGGTGCATGCTCTAACTTGGCTGGGTTATATTGCTCATATCATGCATATGGTGTCTTGCATTGCCATGCCATCTCGCTTAGATTAGACATGCTTTGTGTGAATGCCTCCTATTTGCTTTCTATATCGATATATGAATTATGCAATGCCATGTTTTTCAAATTAGTTATCATATATGTGAATTATGCACCGCCATGGAGCCGTGCATCATATATGTGAATTATCTCATGCCATCTTTTTTTCATTACGTATTCCATTTGTCGACAATCATGTATATTGAACTACTCTTCATGTGTATCAGCAATTTGAGCCGGTTATGGAAAAATCTGGAGTGAAAACAAGGTCTTCAGAGCAGGCAATGGTACCTGTTGAAGCATATATCTCGATGGTTACAGGGAGCTCCTCAGAGGAGGATTGAGAGACAGATGACCAGTCCTATATCCCACCTGAGGTGTATGCTCTAAGTTGCAATGTTTATATTTCTCATATGATGCATATGGTGTCTTGCATTGCTTAGTTTAGACATCATATGCACAATATTGAATTATATCTACTTAGTTTAGAGATCATACATGCGAGTGCCACCGCTTAGTATATGAATCAATTATGTCAATTATATCATGCCATCCTGTATACTTAGACAACATGTATGTGAATTATTTCATCCCAACCTATTTTAGAAAGACATCATATAGTTTTTTCATGCCATCATGTTTAGGTACTCATCATATGTTGAATTATGCCATTATATCCTGTTAAGTTATCCATCATATATCTGAAACTGTGTCATGCTATCCTGTTTAGTTAGGCATCATATATGTGAAATTGTGTCATGTCATCTGTTTGGTTAGACAACATACATGTGAATTACCACATCTGTCTATCATACAATGTTTGTACGCTCAATTTCTTTTCTTGTTTATCAGCCATTTGAATTGGAGGGGTGATGGCAGTATCTAAGGGAGCAAAAACCCGTTCTTCACAAAAGACAGTGCTACCCGTCGATGCAGATAGAACCATGGTTGTACTGGCCCACAAACTTGCCCCACCACACATAATCGAGACTCTTCCAGATTGCACACTTACACCGTTGGTCAGAGAACCAGCTACAACCCATCTAACCGCAACCCCAAATGGATAGTAACCCACTTATAGTTGACAAAGCACCATGTCCACCACAGAGTACCCCCACACGAGAAGTTTGTAAGCTATTGCAGTGCCCAAAGCACGAAGACCACCACAGCCTAACCCAAACTCCACGCTTAAAGCGTAAGAGCAATCGTTCTCGTGTCAAATTCGTAGCTATGGTCCATACTCCTTTGTTGTTGCATCACCGTATTTACTCATACCAACTACTTTCAATTTGAAGGATCCAATTGAAACTCCAATGGCGCCAACATGTATGTTTTAAACCTATTTCTTTAACCGGATTGCTGTTCTAACTTCTTGCTCTATGTTGATTTCAGTTTAAGTTGTATAAACAGTTATGTTCTCATGTGATGCACATTACAAGTGCTGCCAATGTTGTGTAGTTTCTCACACTTATATTCTGTCTATGCTGTTGTGTCTTAAAAATATATGAGTTGAACTGTGTCTCTATCTTGATTAGGGAACATAAACTAGTGACCATAGTACATAGATATATGTTTGTTTCATGCTGTTATCCTGTCCACCTTACTACTAAACCGGTTTACCAAAATGAGTTTGGTATACTACAAGCTAAACCTGTGATGTGTCTGCTTGTTTCTCTTGTAGTATGCAAATGTAATATTGGAGAAGAGCACCCCACTATGCAATGGTAGAGAAAGTAATGCAGATAAGGTTCAAGATAGTGAGACAACCTGTTGGTCTCCAAGAAAGGTGATAAAAGGATCTTGTAGACAAGTGAGAAAACCCCATAGTCCTGCGTTGATGTAGTGTTCGAAAGTTCTTGGCCAAGCATCACTGCACAAGCTCTTCGAACTTCGCTGCACGAATCACTTTGGCTTCTTCTGGCCTCAGCTACAATTTGAAAGGCATCGATCAATCTGTCTTTGCGGCAAGAAGTCAAGGATCGAGAAGTCCCCGCAATTCAGATGCGTACTTTCTTGTGCAACAATGATACCGGAGGATTTAAGCGCCAAACAAGAGAAAGTTAATAAGCTTGCTAAGCATCTTGCCAAAGATTATGGGTACCTGTGATATTGTTTCTTGAACTCTTCTCAAGTGGTTTCATTACGGACTTGTTTTGCTGCGGCGTTTATATGCTGTTGTGTTCCCTATATTTGTACTGGTGGTGAACTTTGATGCCCACTGGATGTAGTATGTGTAATAGCCGTGATAGCCTAGCATAAGTTGCTTGCTTATTTATTTCCTTGTTGTCTTGTTTATTTGTTTGCTTGTAGTCAGTGCATTTCTTTTTCCGCGGTTTGCTAGTGGCTGCAATAACCTATTTTTTAAAACTAGGCCACAATAACCATGGGCTAATATTTACTGTAGTGACAGTGGGCCTCCTTCGGGCCATAGAAATAGTGGGCCTTCTACGGGCCATAGAAACAGTAGGCCTTCTACGGGCCGTACAAACATTGGGCCTTCTACGGGTCGTAGAAACAATGGGCCTTCTACGGGCCGTATCATCAATGGGCCTTATACGGGCCGTATGATCAATTGGCTAAACTTGGCCAATAACATGCCGCATTATGGCCGTAAACAGGCTAGAGTTGGAATCGTCCGTTCATGGGCCGACCATAACGGGCCATCGTTAATAGGCTATATTTGATGACGCTATGAAAACGACCCAATGTATTAACAAACCACTAACGGGCCGACTGTAACCACGGGCTGAATTTGGCCCACAAGCAGAAAATGACAGTAACGGGCCGTAAGTAAACGAATGCTGGAAATGAGCCCAAGAATAAATGGGCTCTGAGAAGGCCGAAAGATAACATGGGCTGGAAATGGCCCAACTGAATAACGGGCCCTTAATGGGTATAAAGTGATACACTGTTCATTACGGGCCAGTTTCACCATGGGCCGTTAATGGGTCTAAAGTGATACACTGTTCATTGCGGGCCAGTTTCACCACGGGCCGTTAATAGGCCAAGAGTTACATAGGGCCTCATATGGGCCGAAAGACGTCATGGGCCATACATGGGCCAGAAGTGAAAACGGGCTGAAATCATATTGGATGCCCAGATGACGCTACTGGGCCTAATTCGGATAGGGCGTGACGGGCCTTGGGTTAGCGGGCTGTAAATGGGCTATATGCGAACAGGCCGTTAACAGGCTTTCCATGGGCCGGCCCGTCACCTTTCGACCAAGTCAAACAGGCCAACCTTTTCACAGGAATGGGCCTCTGTTGGGCCGTGCCACATGTCGACGTATCATAAGCGCCTTCTGTCCAATGAGTGGATGGCATCTGTCCCAACAATGAGCCGACACGTGTTTCCTCGAGCCAATGATGATTTTACACGTGGAAAATCCCCATTGGTCGGGGCTGTTAACGGGTTATGGATCCAAAACATGACCCGATAGCTTAACGGTGTTCCGTTACGGTGGATGCCATGTGTCGGTCACCCTTGACGAAAGCACTTTTGTGATGCGCGATTTATCGTCATGGAAGTGGACACTTCCGTGATGATAATTTTGGTAATGTCATGGAACCCTTCTACGACAGCACATGTATGACTATCTTGTTTCTGTCATAAATTTGTCATGGATGTACATGCATGACAAAAAACGCGACCTACTGTGACAAACACGTATCATCACGGAAGTGTATTTTTTTGTAGTGAACCATGTCTAGTCCCCAGACCGCGAAAGGCCAAGTGATGGGGATAGTTTGTAAGGAAGTTGGGGGCATGTGGCTTTGGTTGGCGAAGAGTTGGCACCCGATGCAGCGTTGGACAAGGTCCTGTGCGTCTGCTCGGGCCGTCGGCCAATAAAACCCTGTACGGAAGGCCTTGCTAACAAGAGCCCGGGCTGCAGCGTGGTGTCCGCCTAGACCAGCGTGAATTTCTGCCAAAAGTTGCCGCCCTCCTCCTCGGAGATACATCTTTGAAGTATGCCGGTAGTAATTTTTTTGTAGAGCTCTCTGTCGTGAACCTTGTAGGCCTTCGAGCGCCGGACATTGCGGTGGGCCTCATTCTGTTCTTCAAGCAGCTCCTTCCTATTAATGTAGGCCAAGAAGGGTTCGGTCCATGGGGCAATGACTGCCATAAGGAGATGGGCCGATGGTGTAATTTCAGTGGCTGAGCCCCCGATGATATTGGTGTGTTCAGAGTCTGGGACTGTGTTCGGATCTGGACTGTTGTTGCCACCCTCCCCTTGCCTCACCACAGATGGCTTGAAAAGCCTTTCCAAGAAGATGTTAGGTGGGACGGGGTCGCGCTTAGCGCCAATGCAAGCAAGGACGTCCGCTGCTTGGTTACTTTCTCGGGCGACGTGGTGAAATTCAAGTCCCTTGAACCGAGCTGATCTTTTTAGGATGGCATTACGGTAAGCTGCCATCTTTGGATCTTCGGCATCGAAGTCTCCGTTTATTTGAGATATTGCGAGGTTTGAGTCCCCGCGCACCTCTAGGCGTTGTATGCACATGGATACGGCCATCCGAAGACCATGCAATAAGGCCTCGTATTCGGCAGCGTTGTTGGAGTCTGTGTATAATATTTGGAGCACATACTGGACAACATCTCCAGTGGGGGACGTTAACACAACGCCCGCTCCCAGCGCTGCCAACATTTTGGAGCCGTCAAAATACATAACCCAATTGGAATATGCGTCGTACTGTTTAGGGAGTTCGGCCTCTGTCCATTCGGCGACAAAGTCAGCCAGTAGTTGGGATTTGATGGCTCGACGTGGCTTGTATGTTATGTCGAATGGGAGTAGCTCTATGGCCCATCTGGCGATCCGGCCCATGGCATCGCGGTTGTTTATTATGTCATTGAGTGGGACTTCGGAAGCCACCGTGATTGAACACTCCTGGAAGTAGTGTCGTAGCTTTCGGGATGCCATGAAGACCGTGTATGCTATCTTTTGGTAATGGGGGTACCAGGATTTGCATGGTGTGAGGACAGTAGATACGTAGTATACTAGTTTTTGAAGTGGGAACCTGTGTCCATCCTGTTCTCGTTCGATGACGAGCACGGCTCTCACCACCTGATGTGTTGCCGATATGTATAGCAACATAGGTTCGCCAGCATTTGGTGTGGCCAAGATTGGGTTGCCTGCTAAGAGGGCCTTTATTTCTTCCAGTCCGGCGGTCGCCGCGTCTGCCCATTCGAAGTTATCGGTGCGCTGTAAGAGGCGATAGAGTGGTAGTGCCTTTTCTCCTAATCTGGAGATAAAGCAACTTAATGCTGCCATGCAACCAGCCAGTTTTTGGACTGGTTTGAGGTCTGTTGGCGTAACCAACTGTGACAGAGCTCGGATTTTAGCTGGGTTTGCTTCTATTGCTCTATTGGAAATGATGAAGCCAGCAATATTCCGGCTGGGACACCGAAGACACATTTTTCTGGGTTGAGCTTAATGTCATACGCACGGAGATTGTCGAATGTAAGACATAAGTCATCTATTAGTGTTTCGACGTGCCTAGTTTTGATGACGACGTCATCGACGTAAGCTTCTACCGTCTTGCCGATCTGCTTCTCCAGGCATGTTTGAATCATGAGTTGGTATTTGGCGCCGGTGTTCTTGAGCCCGAAGGGCATGGTGTTGAAGCAGAATGGCCCATATGGGGTGATAAATGCTATTGCAGCCTGATCGAACTCCTTCATTTTGATTTGATGGTAACCGGAATATGCATCGAGGAAACACAGTGAGTCGTGTCCTGCGGTGGCGTCAATGATTTGATCAATGCGGGGGAGGGGGAAGGGATCCTTAGGGCAAGCCTTGTTGAGGTCTTTGAAAGCGACACATAGGCGCCAGGATTTGTCCTTCTTTGGTACAATCACCAGGTTTGCCAGCCAGTCCGGATGTTTGATTTCTCTAACGAATGCGGCCTCGATAAGCTTGGCAAGCTCCTCCCCCATGGCTTGTCGCTTGGGTTCGGAAAAGCGACGCAATGTTTGCTTGACCGGTTTAAATCCCTTTAGTATATTGAGACTATGTTCGGCCAGCTCGCGTGGGATCCCTGGCATATCTGAAGGGTGCCAGGCAAATATGTCCCAGTTTTCGTGCAGGAATTCTCGTAGTGCATCGTCAACTGTTGGGTTCCGTTGTGCTCCGATAGATGTTGTCTTCTTGGGGTCCATTGGGTGGACCTGGAATTTAACTATTTCTTCTGTTGGTTTGAAGGAGGTGGATTTGGGGCGTTTGTCGAGGATCACATCGTCCCTGTCCACCATGGAGCGTAGTGTGGTTAGTTCTTCGGCCGCAAAGGCTTCGGATAGCGCCTCAAGGGCCAGGGATGCGGTTTTGTTTTCAGTGCAGAGTGCTATGTCCGGATCACTGACAAGAGTGATTATACCGTTTGGTCTGGGCATTTTGAGCTTCATATACCCGTAATGAGGTATAGCTTGGAAGTGTGTAAAGGCATCCCGTCCCAACAGGGCGTGGTATCCGCTCCTGAAAGGGGCCACTTGGAAAGTGATTTCTTCAGACCGATAGTTCTCCGTGCGTCAATACCACGCCGAGTGTGATTTTGCTCACAAGACCGCGCCTCCCGACTGGGAATGATTCCTCGGAAGGTTGTGCTATTTTGCTTGATGCGGCTTCCATCTATTTCCATTTTCTGAAGTGTGTCCTCATAAATGAGGTTTAGTCCGCTGCCGCCGTCCATGAGGACATTAGTAAGTCAAAATCCGTCCACAATGGGACTAAGGACTAATGCAGATGGCACTCGGACTGTCCTATTTCTCGGTTTGTCGCCGGCATTAAATGTTATAGCCGTGCCATTCCAAGGGTTTATTGCAGCGATTTGGCAGACTTCGGCGAGGTCACGAAGTGCTCTTTTGCGCTTGTTGTTTGAAACGAATGTCTCGAAGACCGTCAATACTCTTGTGTCGTTGTTTTCTGGAGGGTGATGTTCTGGGGTGTCCTTGATGAGGATGTCCACGCCGCTCTTGGCTACCTGCCGGAGTACGCAACAAGCTCTAAGGCTGTGGGTTGCCACGGTATCTGGCGTCGTGTGTATCTTGCATGGGCCATCAAGCCATCCCTCCAGAATGGTGCCGTGCCGCGTAATGGGTTTATGTTTCTTGATCGTTGGATCAGGCGTGCATGGGTGCGCCCTCTTCGCCTGTAGGAGGAGTTGAGTTGGGACCGATGGTTCCCAGCAAGCTGCATGAGTTTTCCACGCGCTTTCCATCGCGGTGTACTTCTGTACGATAGTTGCTAAGTGATATGTCTCCAACGTATATATAATTTTGATTGCTCCATGCTATATTATCTATTGTTTTGGACTATATTGGGCTTTATTTTCCACTTTTATATTAATTTTGGGACTAACCTATTAACCGGAGGCCCAGCCCAGAATTGCTGTTTTTGCCTATTTTTGTGCTTCGAAGAAACGGAATATCAAACGGAGTCCAAACGGAATGAAACCTTCAGGAACGTGATTTTCTATCAGATAAGACCCAGGAGACTTGGACCCTCCGTCAAGAAAGCCACGAGGCGGCCACGTGGGTGGAGGGCGCGCCCACAGCCTCGTGGGCCCCTCAAAGCTCCACCGACGTACTCCTTCCTCCTATATATACCTCGCACTTCAACAGATCAGATATGGAGCCAAAACCTATTTCCACCGCCAACTTTCTCAGATCCACGAGATCCCATCATGGGGCCTGTTCAGGAGCTCCGCCAGAAGGGGAATCCACCACGGAGGGCTTCTACATCATCAACATAGCCTCTCCGATGAAGTGTGAGTAGTTTACTTCAGACCTTCGGGTCCATAGTTAGTAGCTAGATGGCTTCTTCTCTCTTTTTGGATCTCAATACAATGTTCTCCCCCTCTCTCGTGGAGATCTATTCAATGTAATCTTCTTTTTGCGGTGTGTTTGTTGAGACCGATGAATTGTGGGTTTATGATCAAGATTACTATGAGAAATATTTGAATCTTCTCTGGATTCTTTTATGTATGATTGGTTATCTTTGCAAGTCTCTTCGAATTATTCGTTTGGTTTGGCCAACTAGATTGGTAGTTCTTGCAATGGGAGAAGTGCTTAGCTTTGAGTTCAATCTTGCGGTGTCCTTTCCCAAAGGATGTGAAGGGCAGCAAGGCACGTATTGTATTGTTGCCATCGAGGATAACAAGATGGGGTATTTATCATATTGCATGAATTTATTCCTCTACATCATGTCATCTTGCTTAAGGCGTTACTCTGTTTTTATTAACTTAATACTCTAGATGCATTTGGATAGCGGTCGATGAGTGGAGTAATAGTAGTAGATGCATGTGAGTCGGTCTACTTGTCTCGGACGTGATGCCTATATACATGATCATACCTAGATACTCTCATAACTATGATCAATTCTGTCAATTGCTCAACAGTAATTCGTTCACCCACCGTAAAATACTTATGCTCTTGAGAGAAGCCACTAGTGAAATCTATGGCCCCCGGGTCTATTTTCATCATATTAATCTTCCTATGCTTTATTATTGCTTTGCTTTTTTACTTTGCCTTTTATTTTACTTTGCATCTTTATACCAAAAATACCAAAAATATTATCTATCATCTCTATCAGACCTCACTCTCGTAAGTGACCGTGAAGGGATTGACAACCCCTATTCGCGTTGGTTGCGAGGAGTTATCTGCTTTGTGTAGGTACGAGGGACTTGCGCGTGGCCTCCTACTGGATTGATACCTTGGTTCTCAAAACCGAGGGAAATACTTACGCTACTCATCGCATCATCCTCTCCTCTTCGGGGAAAACCAACGCAAGCTCAAGACGTAGCAAGAAGGATTTCTGGCGCCGTTGCCGGGGAGTCTACGCAAAAGTCAACATACCAAGGACCCATCACAATCCCTTATCTCTCGCATTACATTATTTTCCATTCGTCTCTCATTTTCCTCTCCCCCAGTTCACTCTTGCCATTTTATTCGCCCTCTCTTTTCGGTTTGCCTTATTCTCGTTCGCTTGTTTGCTCGTGTGTTGGATCGCTTGGTTGTCACTATGGCTCAAGATAATACCAAATTGTGTGACTTTACCAATACCAACAATAATGATTTCCTTAGCACTCCGATTGCTCCTCTTGCCAATACTGAATCTTGTGAAATCAATGCTGCTTTATTGAATCTCGTTATGAAAGATCAATTCGCCAGCCTTCCTAGTGAAGATGCAGCTACTCATTTAAATAGCTTCGTGGATTTGTGTGATATGCAAAAGAAGGAAGATGTTGACAATGATGTTGTTAAATTGAAACTATTTCCTTTTTCGCTTAGAGATCGTGCTAAAGCTTGGTTTTCGTCTTTGCCTAAAAATAGTATTGATTCTTGGAACAAGTGCAAAGATGCTTTTATCTCTAAGTATTTTCCTCCCGCTAAGATCATCTCCCTTAGAAACGATATTATGAATTTTAAGCAACTTGATCATGAACATGTTGCACAAGCTTGGGAGAGGATGAAATTAATGATACGTAATTGCCCTACTCATGGTTTAAATTTGTGGATGATTATACAAAAAATTATGCCGGATTGAATTTTGCTTCTAGAAACCTTTTAGATTCGGCCGCGGGAGGCACTTTTATGGAAATCACTTTAGGAGATGCTACTAAACTCCTAGATAATATTATGGTTAATTATTCTCAATGGCATACTCAAAGATCTACTAATAAAAAGGTGCATGTGATAGAAGAAATAAATGTTTTGAGGGGAAAGATGGATGAACTTATGAAATTATTTGCTAATAAGAGTGTTTCTTCTGATCCTAATGACATGCCTTTGTCCACTTTGATTGAGAATAATAATGAATCTATGGATGTGAATTTTGTTGGTAGGAATAATTTTGGTAACAATGCGTATAGAGGAAACTTTAATCCTAGGCCTTATCCTAGTAATTCCACTAATAATTATGGAAATTCCTACAACAATTCTTATGAAAATTTTAATAAGATGCCCTCTGAATTTGAGACTAGTGTTAAAGAGTTTATGAATTCTCAAAAGAATTTTAATGCTTTGCTTGAAGAGAAATTGCGTAAGGTTGATGAATTGGCTAGGAACGTTGATAGAATTTCTCTTGATGTTGACTCTTTAAAGATTAGATATATTCCTCCTAAGCATGATATCAATGAGTCTCTCAAAGCCATGAGAATTTCCATTGATGAGTGCAAGGAAAGAACCGCTAGGATGCGTGCTATGAAAGATGCCTTTATTAAAGCGTGTTCTTCCAATTTCCATGAAAATAAAGATGAAGATCTAAAAGTTATTGATGTGTCCCCTATCAAATCCTTGTTTTGCAATATTAATCTTGATAATGATGAGATTGAATATGAGTCACCTTTATCTAGAAGGCGTTCCAAGAATTCAGAGCTTTTAGATTATGATGCTCAAATTGATAAAAGTGGGATTGAAGAAAGTAAAACCTTAGATGTTGCTAAACCCACTATTTTGGATTTCAAGGAATTTAATTATGAAAGTTGCTCTTTAATTGATTGTATTTCCTTGTTACGGTCCGTGCTAAATTCTCCGCATGCTTATAGTCAAAATAAAGCGTTTACCAAACATATCATCGATGCCTTGATGCAATCTTATGAGGAAAAACTTGAGTTGGAAGTCTCCATCCCTAGAAAACTTTATGATGAGTGGGAACCAACTATTAAAATTAAGATTAAGGATCATGAATTTTATGCTTTATGTGATTTGGGTGCTAGTGTTTCCACTATTCCCAAAACTTTGTGTGATTTGCTAGATTTCCGTGATTTTGATGAATGCTCTCTAAACTTGCACCTTGAGGATTCCACTATAAAGAAAACCTATGGGAAGAATTAATGATGTTATTATTGTTGCAAATAGGAATTATGTGCCTGTACACTTTATCGTTCTTGATATAGATTGCAATCCTTCATGTCCTATTATTCTTGGTAGACCTTTCCTTAGAACGATTGGTGCAATTATTGATATGAAGGAAGGGAATATTAGATTCCAATTTCCATTAAAGAAAGGCATGGAACACTTCCCTAGGAAGAAGATAAAATTACCATATGAATATATTATGAGAGCCACCTATGTATTGCCTACTAAAGATGGCAATACCTAGATCTATCCTTGCTTTTATGCCTAGCTAGGGGCGTTAAACGATAGCGCTTGTTGGGAGGCAACCCAATTTTATTTTTAGTATTTTTAGTTTTTGTTTTTGTTTAAGAATAAATAATCCATCTACCTTCTGTTTATATGTGGTTTTATGTTTTAATTAGTGTTTTTGCCAAGTTAAACCTATAGGATCTTCTTGGATAATAGTTATTTGATCTTGCTATAATTTCCAGAAACTTTCTGTTCACGAAAAAAATTGTTAAAAATCACCAGAAAGTGATAAAATAGTGATTCCAATTTCTTATGATCAATAAACAAATTTCCTACGACTTCCAATTTTTTCTGAATTTTTGGAGTTCTATAAGTTTGCATTAGTTACAGATTACCACAGACTGTTCTGTTTTTGACAGATTCTGTTTTTCGTGTGTTGTTTGCTTATTTTGATGAATCTATGGCTAGTAAAATAGTTTATAATCCATAGAGAAGTTGGAATACAGTAGGTTTAACACCAAAAAAATAAAGAATGAGTTCATTACAGTACCTTGAAGTGGTCTTTTGTTTTCTTTCGCTAATGGAGCTAACGAGATTTCTGTTGAGTTTTGTGTTGTGAAGTTTTCAAGTTTTGGGTGAAATCTTTCGATGGATTATGGAACAAGGAGTGGTAAGAGCCTAAGCTTGTGGATTCCCATGGCACCCCCAATATAATCCAAGGACACCAAAAAGTCAAAGCTTGGGGATGCCCCGGAAGGCATCACCTCTTTCGTCCACTTCCATCGGTAACTTTACTTGGAGCTATATTTTTATTCACTACATGATATGTGTTTTGCTTGGAGCGTCTTGTATTATTTGCGTCTTTGCTTGTTATTTTACCACAATCATCCTTGCTGTACACACCTTTTGAGAGATCCATACATGAATTGGAATTTGTTAGAATACTCTATGTGCTTCACATATATCTTTTGAGCTTTATAGTTTTGCTCTATGTGCTTCACTTATATCCTTTGAGCTTTATAGTTTTGCTCTAGTACTTCACTTATATCTTTCAGAGCACGGTGGTGGATTTGTTTTAAATAAACCTTTGATCTTTCATGCTTCACTTAGATTATTTTGAGAGTCTTAAATAGCATGGTAATTTGCTTAAAATAATAATATGCTTGGTGTTCAAGATTTGTAAAACTTTCTTTTGAGTGCGTTGAATACTAAGAAAAGTTTGATGCTTGATAATTGTTTTGAGATATGGTGGTCATAATATTAGAGTCATGCTAGTTGAGTAATTATGAATTTGAGAAATACTTGTGTTAAAGTTTGTGATTCCCGTAGCATGCACGTATGGTGAACTGTTATGTGATGAAGTCGGAGCATGATTTATTTATTGATTGTCTTCCTTATGAGTGGCGGTCGGGGACGAGCGATGGTATTTTCCTACCAATCTATCCCCCTAGGAGCATGCGCGCAATACTTTTCTTTGATAACTTGTAGATTTTTGCAATAAGTATATGAGTTCTTTATGACTAATGTTGAGTCCACGGATTATACGCATTTTTCTCACCCTTCCACCATTGCTAGCCTCTCTAATACCGCGCACTTTTCGTCGGTATCATATCATACACCCACCATAAAACCTTCCTCAAAACAGCCACCATAACTACCTATCATGGCATTTACATAGCCATTCCGAGATATATTCCCATGCAACTTTCCACCGTTCCGTTTATTATGACACGCTCCATCATTGTCATATTGCTTAGCATGATCATTTAGTTGACATCGTATTTGTGGCAAAGCTATCATCCATAATTCTTTCATACATGTCACTTATGAATCATTGCATATCCCGGTACACTGCCGGAGGCATTCATATAGAGTCATATTTTGTTCTAAGTATCGAGTTGTAATCATTGAGTTGTAAGAAAAATAAAAGTGTGATGATCATCATTTTTAGAGCATTGTCCCAAGTGAGGAAAGGATGATGGAGACTATGATTCCCCCATAAGTCGGGATGAGACCCTGGACGAAAAAAAAGAAAGAGAAAAGAGGCCATAAAAAAGAGAAAAGGCCCAAATAAAAAAATGAGAGAAAAAGAGAGAAGGGACAATGTTACTATCCTTTTACCACACTTGTGCTTCAAAGTAGCACCATGATCTTCGTAATAGACAGTCTCTCGTTTTGTCACTTTCATATACTAGTGGGAATTATTCATTATAGAACTTGGCTTGTATATTCCAATGATGGGCTTCCTCAAATGCCCTAGGTCTTCGAGAGCAAGCGAGTTGGATGCACACCCACTTAGTTTCTTTTGTTGAGCTTTCATATACTTATAGCTCTAGTGCATCCGTTGCATGGCAATCCCTACTCACTCACATTGATATCTATTGATGGGCATCTCCATAGCCCGTTGATACGCCTAGTTGATGTGAGGCTATCTTCTCCTTTTTGTCTTCTCGACAACCACCATTCTATTCCACATATAATGTCAGATCCATGGCTCACACTCATGTATTGCGTGAAGATTGAAAAAGTTTTGAAAATGTCAAAAGTATGAAACAATTGCTTGGCTTGTCATCGGGGTTGTGGATGATTTAAATACTTTGTGTGGTGAAGATAGAGCATAGCCAGACTATATGATTTTGTAGGGATAACTTTCTTTGGCCATGTTATTTTGAGAAGACATGATTGCTTTGTTAGTATGCTTGAAGTATTATTATTTTTATGTCAATATGAACTTTTGTCTTGAATCTTTCGGATCTGAATATTCATACCACAATTAAGAAGAATTACATTGAAATTATGCCAAGTAGCACTCCGCATCAAAATTCTCTTTTGTCATTTACCTACTCGAGGACGAGCATGAATTAAGCTTAGATGCCTCGATACGTCTCCAACGTATCTATAATTTTTGATTGCTCCATGCTATATTATCTATTGTTTTGGACTATATTGGGCTTTATTTTGCACTTTTATATTACTTTTGGGACTAACCTATTAACCGGAGGCCTAGCCCAGAATTGCTGTTTTTTGCCTATTTCAGTGTTTCGAATAAACGGAAAATCAAACGGAGTCAAAACGGAATGAAACCTTCAGGAACGTGATTTTCTCATCAGATAAGACCCAGGAGACTTGGACCCTCCGACAAGAAAGCCACGAGGCAGCCACGAGGGTGGAGGGCGCGCCCCCTGCCTCATGGGCCCCTCGAAGCTCCACCGACGTACTCCTTCCTCCTATATATACCTACGTACCCCCAACAGATCAGATACGGAGCCAAAAACCTAATTCCACCGCCGCAACTTTACAGATCCATGAGATCCCATCTTGGGGCCTGTTAGGAGCTCACTTGAAGAGAATCCACCACGGAGGGCTTCTACATCATCATCATAGCCTCTCCGATGAAGTGTGAGTAGTTTACTTCAGACCTTTGGGTCCATAGTTAGTAGCTAGATGGCTTCTTCTCTCTTTTGGATCTCAATACAATGTTCTCCCCTCTCGTGGAGATCTATTCAATGTAATCTTCTTTTTGCGGTGTGTTTGTTGAGATCGATGAATTGTGGGTTTATGATCGAGATTATCTGTGAGCAATATTTGAATCTTCTCTGAATTCTTTTATGTATGATTGGTTATCTTTGAAAGTCTCTTCGAATTATCCGTTTGGTTTGGCCAACTAGATTGGTAGTTCTTGCAATGGGAGAAGTGCTTAGCTTTGGGTTCAATCTTGCGGTGTCCTTTCCCAAAGGTGTGATAAGGGCAGCAAAGGCACGTATTGTATTGTTGCCATCGAGGATAACAAGATGGGGTATTTATCATATTGCATGAATTTATTCCTCTACATCATGTCATCTTGCTTAAGGCGTTACTCTGTTTTATTAACTTAATACTCTAGATGCATGCTGGATATCGGTCGATGAGTGGAGTAATAGTAGTAGACGCATGCAGGAGTCGGTCTACTTGTCTCGGACGTGATGCCTATATACATGATCATACCTAGATACTCTCATAACTATGCTCAATTCTGTCAATTGCTCAACAGTAATTCATTCACCCACCATAAAATACTTATGCTCTTGAGAGAAGCCACTAGTGAAATCTATGGCCCCCGGGTCTATTTTCATCATATTAATCTTCCTATGCTTTATTATTGCTTTACTTTTTACTTTGCCTTTTATTTTACTTTGCATCTTTATACCAAAAATACCAAAAATATTATCTATCATCCCTATCAGATCTCACTCTCATAAGTGACCGTGAAGGGATTGACAACCCCTATTCGCGTTGGTTGCGAGGAGTTATTTGCTTTGTGTAGGTACGAGGGACTTGGCGTGGCCTCCTCTTTGGATTGATACCTTGGTTCTGAAAAACTAAGGGAAATACTTACGCTACTCTGCTGCATCATCCTCTCCTCTTCGGGGAAAACCAATGCAAGCTCAAGACGTAGCACTAAGTCAGCGAAGTTCAGTATGCGGCGACGAATGATGGTGTTGAGGATTCCTTCATCCGCACAATTGTTGCGGAACGCTGATATCGCGTCCTCGTCGTGGCAATCTTTTTGTCTTTGACAAGGAGGAATCTGGCCCAAAAGTGGTGAACCGTTTCCTGAGACTGCTGTTTTATGCTCATGAGGGCGTCTATGTCTGGGAGGGTGGGTGGAATTAAATCCGCACCCTGACCAGACCGATTGTCCGGAGTCTGAAGGCTTTCCAGAACCAACAGTCCGGGCTTCGGAATATCTTCTGATTGCTTAGGACTGGCATCCGATTCTATGTTCGGAGGGCTGGTCGCATCCTTTCGCTGGTAGGTATCCAGATCTTCTTGATCGGTGATCCGAACACAGTCAGTATTTGATATAGAAGAAGACTGGCTGTCCTGCTCCTCGGCTACCGCTATCTGGTGGGTGACCGGTGGAGTTCTGATTTCTCCTTGATTGGTTTTAAGCCCGATCCGATCGTAATCTGTGGCGATTCCCAAGCGGCGATGCGATCTAAGAGTTCGTTCAAGGACGAAAACTCTGCCGGATCCATCTGACCGGAGTGTTCGGAGTTGATGTGAAGGGGGTTTTCAATGGCCCGAGAGGTCATCGTCGGCTCAACGGCCGCACGGGCGATCATAGTAAAGCCGCCTAGCAGGAGGGTTTGGCCTGTAGCTAGGACTCCTCCGAAGGTGATGTTGTCTTTAAGGACAAGGCGTGCCATAAAACCTTTCGTCAACATTAGAGCGGAACTCTCAATGAAAGCACGAATGTCGGTATCAAAACTGGCAAATCTTGGGTAGGGGGTCCCGAACTGTGCGTCTAAGGTCGACGGTTGCAGGAGACGGGGGACACAGTGTTTACCCAGGTTCGGGCCCTCTCTATGGAGATAATACCCTACTTCCTGCTTGATTGATCTTGATGAATATGAGTATTACAAGAGTTGATCTACCACGAGATCGTAATGGCTAAACCCTAGAAGTCTAGCCTGTATGACTATGGCAAAGAATATGTCCTATTCGGCTACGCCCTCCGGTTTATGTAGACACCGGAGGGATCTAGGGTTACATAGAGTTGGTTACATAGGAAGGAATCTTCATAGTTGATCGCCAAGCTTGCCTTCCACGCCAAGGAGAGTCCAATCCGGACACGGGTAGAGTCTTCGGCCTTTATGTCTTCACAGCCCACCAGTCCGGCCCATGGATAACAGGTCGGACGCCCGAGGACCCCTTAGTCCAGGACTCCCTCATCTATGAAGGTCATCAAACTCATCATGATCCCTGGTTTGAGGATTTCATGGAATCGAGCAAGGCTATGACTTTTGATCCAGAATCGTCATCCTCTGCACCATGCCTTATGGCAAAAGGTGCCAAGGTAACTGAATGCTACCTTTCTGAGTCCAGTGATGATGAATCTGGACCCAGTTATACCAAACTTGTTTCCCTTGCCACTAAATAATGAAGAGCTTTGGAAAAAGTTCAAAACATGGTTGATGAGAGAGATGATATGTTGGGTGAAGAAATGGATTGCACCAAAACTTTGACTGAAAATCTTTAGAGACTTCAGTCCAAGTTTGATAATCTTCAGAGTCATCATAACACTCTCTTATCTGATCATGAGAAGCTTTCTTATGAATTTCTTCAAAGAAAGCAAGATCTTGAGAAGCTAAGGGTGAGTTATGAAGATCTTTAGAAGGAGCGTGATTCATTACTTGCTCAACAAATCAGCGCTGCTCAGGGAGAATTCATTCCTCCATTTTTGAAGTGCATTGAACGTGAATCTGCTAATTCTTCACCTGAAAGTTCAAATGCTTCTATTGCTGCAAATTTTTCACCTGTCTCTGCTATCACTAATTACTCATCTGAGGATGTTGCAAGTATCACTAACAATGCAGGGCTGAAGGAATTGTATGTGACAGGCATGTACAAAAGCCTCAAAGGGCATCAAGCACTTTGTGATGTGCTTAAAAAGCAGATCCTCAACAGGAACCCTAGGAAATAGGGTATTGCCTTTGAGAGGAAACTCAATGTTGATGGAACATCTTTGGAAGCCCGAGCGGTATCCCAAAACCTCATGGGTTCTTTGCAAAGGACCTCCAAAGAGATCCATCCACTTTATCTGGCTTTACATGTGAATATTAATATTCTTCTGATGAGTCATTTGACTCCAACTATAAATTGTTCAAAAATCAGAATGATGAAGTATTTGGTAGATATGTTGGCAATAACTGCAGGAACGGTCCCCCTATGAAGAAAATCTGGGTTCCCAAAAGGTGCTTTGAAAGTCTTCAGGTGAATGTCATCATGACACCACCTGCGAAGAATAGGAACCCCAGATCAAATTCTTCATATGGACCAAAGTCTTCATGTGGATCCAAGTCCTCATATGGACCACATTCCTCACATGGATCAAATTTTTCATATGGATAAAAGTCCTCATATGAACATCATCATGCTAACACTTCTGTCTCGCAGGGAAAGGCTAAGGGTTATGAATATGTGCATTATTCTTCAAATCATTATGTTCATAAGTCCTCGAACAATTTCTCTGCTTATTCATATGCTTACCCTAACCCCTCTTATGTGAAACAAAGTGGTCTGGCATCTATGCCACCTTTCTCTTATGGAGCTCGCAGAATGATGAACTGTTTGCCACTGTCGGCGTTCTGGGAACGGGGGTCCCCAGACTTGCCTGCCTGCAGCCCACGGCGTGGCTGAGCTAGCAGGCTCGTACGGCCCATCTTCATCAAGAGGGCATTCAAGACCTTCCCGAGGGGCCAAGCCTCGCGAGGCAGATGGCACAAGACCTCCTCAGGAGCGGCCTCGCAAGGCAGGCAGACGAGGTGCAGAGAGATCAAGGCAGGGCAAACCTCGCGAGGCTCTCGTGACATGAGCCATGGCCATCGATATCAGGCGGGCACCAGTGCGCGCAGCATCCTTGTTTCCTCTTTGGTGCTAAGGAGGAAAGCGCAGGCGCAGAGTACCGAGGCATCAAACAAAGGTTTCCATATCGGTGCAACGAGACCAAGACTAGCAGGACACCAAAACGGAGGTCACCATGGAGCCCAAGGCGGCGTCACCACCAGAGCCTTTTGCAGGCAAAGACCACTTTTGTCAGGATAAGTTGTACTAGCTATCCTCTTTCAAATTGGCCGTTGTTGGCTCCCTTCCCGCTCAATATTTGGGGAGAGGACCAGGGCCTATATAAGTAGAGCTAGCCACCACCGTAGCGTGTATCGAATTCTCACCCACACAAGTTCGCCAAGCACAAGAACACCTCAACCTCAGGAGGCTGTTCTTCCCCTTGTACTGTTCATCATCAGCCCAAGAGGCAATCCACAACCACCACACTGGAGTAGGCTATTACACCACAATGGTGGCCCGAACCAGTATACATCTTGTGTCTTTCTGTGTTGCGAGTTTGCCGAGTTCGTCCGCGAGATCTTAGAGAGCTATGGCGTGGATCGGTAGGGAGGAGATCTTCGTGCGCACCCCAGTGTTTGAACCTTAAGGGTTTTGCCGAAACCCGTGATCCGACATTTGGCACGCCAGGAAGGGGTGCGCCGAAGCTTCCTTCCATCGCTTCGCGCCCCGTTGCTCCGTCGTCTTTATGGCGGACGCTCGCCGCGCTAGAGCTGAGCGCCGGGCTGCCCTCGCCGCCCACGTCGCTCACACGGCTCCCGTCGGCGGGCCACCTCATCGTTCCCCGTCGCCTGCCACCACCGGCCCGGTGGGGAACGAGCAGCAAGCATCCTCGCTGCACCCCTCGGTGCGGCGGGACAGCCGCACAGCCACTCCATCGCTATCCCCGGCCGGTTCCTCATCCCATGCACGCCGCGCTTCCATGGACGCGCGGGCTGCGCTCCTCATGGCAAACGAGCTCCTGCGCTACCGCTCGGTCGATGACCTCTACGAGGACTGGCTCGACCATGTCGCCGAGCTTGTCCACGCCACAGGGGGCTCCCCGGCGCCGTCACTCTCTCTACCTCGCCCTCTGCCAGCCACGGGTGACGTGGCTCACGGAGCGCCTCCACCACCTCTGCATCAAGACGGCGCCCTGGCGCCAAGATGCGCCGCTCCACGACGCGACTCACCGCGCCCATCGCCTCTGAAAATGCTCTGCCGCTCCTCGCCCCACCGCGCCAGAACCGGCTGCTGCGGCAAGACCGCGCACCGCCTGTAGCGGCAGGGCACGGACCCCATCAAGACCAAGCTCCACCCCCAAGGTGGGCCCCGGTGACCACAGCCGACTGCCGCGCTTTCACCCCCGAGCTGCGTAGCATCGCCTGGCCGGGCAAGTTCAAGCCGGATTTGCCTCCTCGCCACGACGACACCCCGATCCCGCGGAGTTCCCACAGCTCTACGAGCTGAGCATCAAAGCGGCCAACGGCGATGAGAAAGTCATGGCGAACTGGTTTCCCATGGCTCTCAAGGATGGCACCCGCTCCTGGCTCCTGAACCTGCCACTGGGCTCGATCTCCTCCTGGGACGAGATGCGCGACCACTTCGTCGCCAACTTCCAGGGCACTCGCGACCGCCCGCCGGCTGCGGGTGACCTGCGCCACGTCAGGCAGCAACCAGGAGAGACCCTCCAGAAGTACATCCAGAGCTTCAACAACGTCCGCCTCAAGATCCCCAAGGTGACGGACGAGGCCATCATCTCTGCGTTCTCTGATGGCGTCCGCGACGTCAAGATGAAGGAAGAGCTCGCTATACACGAGGAGCTGTGCACGTCCCTGGAGCTGTTCAACCTGGCGACCAAGTGTGCAAGAGCTGAGGAGGGACGCCTCTCCCTCCTCGAGCTCCCCATCATCTCTGCGTTCTCTGATGGTGTCCGCGACGTCAAGATGAAGGAAGAGCTCGCTATACACGAGGAGCTGTGCACGTCCCTGGAGTTGTTCAACCTGGCGATCAAGTGTGCAAGAGCTGAGGAGGGACGCCTCTCCCTCCTCGAGCTCTCATCTGCAGACCCGGAGGAGAAGAAAGCCAAGGCCAAGGACGTGAAGCGCAAGGGAGCAGTCATGCTCGCAGCGGAACCAGACACCAAGCGTGGCAGGGACCAACCAGAGTCGTCCAAAAGCAGCCGTCCATTCTGCGCCTTCCACAACCTGAACACCCACAACACCAGCGACTGTCAAGAGCTCAGAGCCATTCATGAAGGACGCTTCGGTCGGCGCCCCGAGCGCGGCGACCGGGGCTACGGCCGAGGAGGAGGACATGGTGGCGGACGCTGGGACGATCGTGGCCCGCGCCAAGAGTGGCGCGACCGGCCTCGTGAGGACCGCTAGTAGGATCAGCCTCGCGAGTTCGCCTGGAGGGATTAGCCTAGTGAGGATCATCCCCAAGGTAACGCTGGACTCCCTCCGCTGCCGCCGCCACCAAGAAGGAATGACGACCACCATCAAGACGAGGGGGCTGGGGGCTTCCAGGAGCCGCGTGCTATCGCTTGCATCTTGGGCGGAGCCTAGGCCCCAGCCTCGCAGCGTATCTTCAAGCAGTTTGCCCGTGAAGTGAATGCAGTCCTCCCCAAGCTCGAGGCCACACGCCCGCTCAGATGGTCCCAGTGCCCCATCACATTCAACTCGGCAAATCAGCTCAAGTGCGCGGCTGTCAGCATTCTGGGAACGGGGGTCCCCATACTTGCCTGCCTGCGGCCCACGGCGTGGCTAAGCAAGTAGGCCATACGACCCATCTTCATCAACAAGGCATCCAAGACCCTCGCGAGGGTCCAAGCCTCGTGAGGCGGACGACGCAAGACCTCCTCTGGAGTGGCCAAGCCAGACAGGCTCACGAGGAGAGGAGATATCAAGGCGGGGAAAACCTCACGAGGCTCTCGTGACATGAGCCATGACGAACGACGCCAGGCGGGCGCCAGCGCGCGCAACGTCCTTATTTCCTCTTTGGTCCTAAGGAGGCCAGCGCAGGCGAAGAGTACCGAGGCATCAGGCAAAGGTTGCTATATTGGTGCAACGAGACCAAGACCAGGAGGACGGCAAGGCGGAGATCATCGTGGAGCCCAAGACGACATCACCACCAGAGCTTTTCGCAGGAGAAGACCGCTTTTGTCAGGATAGCTTGTACTAGTTGTCCCCCTTCAAATTTGCCCGCCGTTGTTGGCTCCCTTCCCGCTCGATATTTGGGAAGAGGACAAGGGCCTATATAAGTAGAGCTAGCCATCACAGTAGGGGCATCGAGCAATTCACCCAGCTCTCACCCACACAAGTTAGCCAGGCACAAGAACACCTCAACCTTAGGAGGCTGTTCTTCCCTTTGTACTGTTCATCATCAGCCCTAGAGGCAATCCACCGCCACCACACTGGAGTAGGGTATTACACCACAACGGTGGCCCGAACCAGTATAAATCTCGTGTCTTTCTGTGTTGCGAGTTCGTTGAGTTCATCCGCGAGATCTTAGCGAGCTAGGGCGTAGATCGGTAGGAGGGAAAGGCTTATCGCGCACCCGAGTGTTCGAACCTTAAGGGTTTGTCGAAACCCCACATCCGACATTTGGCGCGCCAGGTAGGGGTGCACCGGAGCTTCTTCTCCGCCAACCAGCTCGCCGACGCTCCCCAGCCACGATGTCTGGCGACTCAAGGGCCGGCCCGGGCAGCGCCGCCTGCCCATGAAGACCTCGACCCCGCACTCCAGGCGGCGCGAGCGCCGCCAAACTCCGCCGGGCGCGGGCAGCGCGGCCAGGCGTCGTCCACCCTCACCCCGCGGCAAGTACGAGCCGCTGCAAGAGCAGCGAGCCATGCCGCAGCAACGGCGCCGCACTCGCGGCGGGAGCAAGCAAACATGCGGGCAGCGCTCACCGTGGCAAGGGAGCTGCTGCGGTGCAGACTGATGGAGAGCGGCCGGGATGCACTTCTGGAGCGCGTTGCCGAGCTGCTGGATGCAGCGGCGTCGGGAGCACCACCCTTATGCTATCGACTTCCTCCCCAGGCCACTGCAGGGCCGCGCGGCGAACCTCACCACATCCACTCGCCATCAACTATGCCCGGGGGCTTCATCAACATCAGCACGGCCTGCGGTGTAGGGGGCTCCGACTCCCCCATGCCGCCCGCGACGGGCACGGGCGCAAGTGTCGCCCTCCATGGTCTCATCCGAATGTCGTGCTGTCATCCCCAGGACGCCACCATGGGCCGAGCAACATGGAGCGTGGGGCACCATGGCGAGGTGTTCGGGGTGACGGCCCCGGAAGCCTACGTGCCCCGCATGATGGACCAAGGTTACGCACCAGAGGACGACCCTGGCTCGTTCATTGGAGAAGATTGGGGAGAGGGGGCGCTAGGAGTCGAAGCCTTCCAAGAACCAACAGAGAACCACGACGGTCACGCCGGCAACGGCAACTACAGGGTACCCCTAATCCCTCAGGAGCAAGCTTACGCTAACCATGAGTCGCAGGAGTAACAGATCACCGCAACGGCCGGCGGTCCCAACTCGGCGGCCTCCCTGCCGCCAGGGGAATCGCGTTGGGGGCTGCAAGAGAGGGGTCGGGAGCCAGGCCCTCCCCATGGCGTGCGAAACAAGGGGACACCTGGAGGTAGGCCCTCTGACGGGGAGGCTTCGGCGACCCTTCCCCCGGCAGAGGACCTGTGGTCGCCGAGGGAACCGCTGGCGTCCCTTTCCCTCCTTTGTGTTGTCCCGGTGACCAGTCGGCCCAAAGGAGGTCAAGGGTGGCTCAAGGCGGGGCCCTCGTCTGGCAATATGAAGCAAGGCCGGTACCTGTGAAGAAGGCCCAGTGCCTGTGAAGCTCGCCGCCCGTGACACTCTCATGTAGTAATGAGTTGGGGCTGTACACGCCCCGGAGTCTCAGGGTTGCCGGCCTCAGGCCCTGGGGCTCCCTCCCAAGCCTAGTGGCAGCACTTAGCTCCACGCTGGTGAGAAGACTTGAAGACCAGAATACTAGACTAGGTGCCGGACGCGGCCTTTTGCTTTGGATCTCTCTCTCCCTCTCTCTGTAGCTTTGCTTTCTGGATCTGGATTTGAGTTCAAGCTGAGTTTTTATTGATGCGTGCGGGGGGAGCCTTTTCTTGTTCGAGCAATTTCTTGCCTTCTGGATTTCGTTTTGACTGGAACTCATGTCCATCGCCTTCCCCTCACGAGCTCCTTGCGAGCGGGACAGCACGAAGCACGCACGCCAAGTGCGCGCAAGCACTACAACTGGTGCTCAGCTCTAGTGGGGCCCCTTCTGACGGGGCGACGAGCTCCGCAGGGTTCTAAGGAACTCGACCCGTCGGAGCCCAGCTCAAAGTCGGCACTGACTAATGTAAACCAAGGCAGAGAAGTCGCATCCGGATTCACAAGTTCACGAGGACACAAACTCACATCGCATGGGAAAGTAAAAACTGCAGTTTGCTTACACGAGGGGCTCCCACTCTCAAAAAGCTCTTACAAGTTTTCCAAGGGCCACGCACGAGTTTGTGCGCATGATGAAATGACAGGAGAACAAGGGATCATCCAAAAATGTCGCTCGCTGCATCACCCGCGGATGCGTCACTCGTGTCGCCGTCGTCTTCATCGGCATCGTCGCCGCCATCGGCGACGCCCCCGTCGCCGTCGTCAACCACGTCGCCTTCGTCTGTGACGACCACCACCGCGTCATCCTCCGAAGTGAAGGCCTTGACCAACGCGTCCACATTGTCCTCAACCCAACGCGCTAGGTCACCCCGGACAGGCGTGGGTACGGGGGCGATGGCGACGTCGAAATCAAAGTTGGGGTCGGCATTCAGGAGGTGGCTGAAGACACGGGAGAAAGCGCGCTCGAGCAGGCCACGCCCCCTTTCCTCCACAAGCTAGCGAGCTCTGGCAGATCGAGCCTCCAGGCGCGTCACCACCTCAGTGAAGAAGATCAGATGGCTGGCATAGTCATTTGAGTGAGGGGCCGACACCTCCACGTCGCAAATATGGCCCAGGGTGGCGTTGGCCCTGTTCCGAAGATCCTGAAGCATAGGAGTATGCTCGCGCTCCAGCGTTAGCCGTTGGAGCACTTCTTCGGTGTTCTACCGTGCCACGGCCTCAGCGTCATCAACCCGCCTACGAAGGGAGCGCAGCTCGGCGCGGGCGGAGGCCAAGTCCGCCTGCGCCATAACCAGGGCGGCGGCCGTGGCCTCCGCGCGCCTCTCAGCCTCATCCAACCTGGGCCTGTGGGCAGTGGCCCTGCCCGCATCCTCCGTACCCGCGAGCTTCAGCTTCAGGTCGTACCTACCCTCCAGGTCCGCGCGAACCTCGGCCACCCGGCGGTTCACCTCCTCCTCAACTCCAGCCTCGTGAGCCCCGACGACATCTTCTGCTTGAGCAACTTGACGTTCCCTCGTCTCCAGTCGCTCGAGCTCGAGGTTGCGCTCCACAGCTTCCAGGGCCAGCGTCTCAATGCGCTTCCGGACCTCCTCGTCCTCCGCAGGTGTCCCCCTCAGCAATGCAAGAGCGGCCCGGCGCACCTCCACCTGTTGCTCAAGGGATGCGCTCGCTCCAGGCCTGGAGCTCCCACGCGCGTTCCTCCGCAGCCTCGCGACGGCGCTCAAGGCTCTCGAGCGGGCTTCATGGGCGATCTTGAGGGACGCCTCGGCCCTCGCATTCTCAAGGTCACGCTGATAGCGACCGAGGTTGATGGCCACCCTCAGCTTACGCCGCTCCTCCACCAGCCGGAGACCTTCGGCCTCAAGGCGCGAGTCAACACCCTCGAGCTCTTCACCAAGTCGGCTCATCATGCCCATCGCCTCCTAGAAGAGCTCGTGACAAACCACACTCCGCCCGCGCTCGAGCTCGAACGCTCGTCCCTCCTCGTCCTCCACCTCGGGGGCTGCGGGCGGGGCGCCAAGCAGCGTGCCACCCCCCGGCAGGGGGCTGGGGCCTGGCGCCGCACCCGACACCAGCCCGTCCTCGCGAGAAGCCCAAGCCGGTTGGCTCGCTGCTTGAAGAGGAACCGAACATCGAACCAGCCAGCCGCTTCCCATAAGCGAAGGGGGAGCCTTGGACACGCTCGCCAAGCTCCACGCCAGACCGTGAGGAAGGGATGGACAAACTGCGGGCTCAACGCGCCGCGAAGGCAGAGATGCTCCCCCGACCGACCCGACTCCAAGGGCGGTATGAAGACCAGGAACGCACAAGGCGGATGGGGGAGTTGATGAAGGAGGAGGCTGCTTCTCGGGAGATGCAACAGCTTCAACAGAAGGGGCCCTGGAGAACTGACGTCAGGATAAGGAAGCTACACGCAGGAAGCCGTGACAACAAGGTACTTACGCGTCGATGGCGATGTACTTTCGCCGCTTCAACGGCCCGAAGATGTTGCTGCTGCTAGAAGATCCTTTCCTCTTGTGGAGCTCCCCGAAGTCCACACAAAGACGACCGAAACGCTGGACGTGACGGCTGATGTCTACTACGCAACCTTCTTCTTGTAGACGTTGTTGGGCCTCCAAGTGCAGAGGTTTGTAGGACAGTAGCAAATTTCCCTCAAGTGGATGACCTAAGGTTTATCAATCCGTGGGAGGCGAGATGAAGATGGTCTCTTTCAAGCAACCCTGCAACCAAATAACAAAGAGTCTCTTGTGTCCCCAACACACCCAATACAATGGTAAATTGTATAGGTGCACTAGTTCATGAAGAGATGGTGATACAAGTGCAATATGGATGGTAGATATAGGTTTTTGTAATATGAAAATATAAAAAACAGCAAGGTAACTAATGATAAAAGTGAGCACAAACGGTATTGCAATGCTAGGAAACAAGACCTAGGGTTCATACTTTCACTAGTGCAAGTTCTCTCACCAATAATAACATAATTGGATCATATAAATATCCTAAACATGCAACAAAGAGTCACTCCAAAGTCACTAATAGTGGAGAACAAACGAAGAGATTATGGTAGGGTACGAAACCACCTCAAAGTTATTCTTTCCAATCAATCCGTTGGGCTATTCCTATAAGTGTCACAAACAGCCCTAGAGTTCGTACTAGAATAACACCTTAAGACACAAATAAACCAAAACCCTAATGTCACCTAGATACTCCAATGTCACCTCAAGTATCCGTGGGTATGATTATATGATATGCATCACAAAATCTCAGACTCATGTATTCAACCAACATATAGAACCTCAAAGAGTGCCCCAAAGTTTCCACCGGAGAATCAAGATGAAAACGTGTGCCAACCCCTATGCATAGGTTCATGGGCGGAACCCGCAAGTTGATCACCAAAACATACATCAAGTGAATCACGTGATATCCCATTGTCACCACAGATACGCACGGCAAGACATACATCAAGTGTTCTCAAATCATTAAAGACTCAATCCGATAAGATTACTTCAAAGGGAAAATCAATCCATTACAAGAGAGTAGAGGGGAGAAACATCATAAGATCCAACTATAATAGAAAAGCTCGCGATACATCAAGATCGTGCGAAATCAAGAACACGAGAGAGAGAGAGAGAGAGAGAGAGAGAGAGAGAGAGAGATCAAACACATAGCTACTGGTACATACCCTCAGCCCCGAGGGTGAACTACTCCCTCCTCGTCATGGAGAGCTCCGGGATGATGAAGATGGCCACCGGTGAGGGTTCCCCCCCTCCGGCAGGGCGCCGGAACAGGGTCCCGAGAGGTTTTTGGTGGCTATAGAGGCTTGCGGCGCCGGAACTCCAGATCTATTCTGTTTTTCGATCGTTTTAGGGTATATGGGTATATATAGGAGGAAGAAGTACGTCAGGGGAGCCACGAGGGGCCCACGAGGGTGGAGGGCGCGCCCCCTGCCTCGTGCCTCCCTCGTTGCTTCCTTGACGTGGACTCCAAGTCTCCCGGGTTGCTTTCCTTCCAAAAATAACTTCTCCAGAAGGTTTCACTCCGTTTGATATTCCTTTTCTTCGAAACTCTAAAACAAGGGAAAAAACAGGAACTGGCACTGGGCTCTGGGTTAATAGGTTAGTCCCAAAATAATATAAAAGTGTTTAATAAAGCCCATAAACATCCAAAATAGATAATATAATAGCATGGAACAATAAAAAATTATAGATACGTTGGAGACGTATCAGCATCCCCAAGCTTAATTCCTGCTCGTCCTCGAGTAGGTAAATGATAAAAACAGAATTTTTGATGTGGAATGCTACCTAACATATTTATCAATATAATATTCTTTAATGTGGCAAGAATATTCAGATCCATAAGATTCAAAACAAAAGTTTAATATTGACATGAAAACAATAATACTTCAAGCATACTAACAAAGCAATTATGTCTTCTCAAAATAACATGGCCTAAGAAAGCTATCCCTACAAAATCATATAGTGTGGCTATGCTCTATCTTCACCACACAAAATATTTAAATCATGCACAACCCCGATGACAAGCCAAGCAATTGTTTCATACTTTTGACATTCTCAAACTTTTTCAATCTTCACGCAATACATGAGCGTGAGCCATGGACATAGCACTATATGTGGAATAGAATGGTGGTTGTGGAGAAGACAAAAGGAGAAGATAGTCTCACATCAACTAGGCGTATCAATGGGCTATGGAGATGCCCATCAATAGATATCAATGTGAGTGAGTAGGGATTTCCATGCAACGGATGGACTAGAGCTATAAGCATATGAAAGATCAACAAAAGAAACTAAGTGGGTGTGCATCCAACTCGCTTGCTCATGAAGACCTAGGGCATTTTGAGGAAGCCCATCATTGAAATATACAAGCCAATTTCTATAATGAAAAATTCCCACTAGTATATGAAAGTGACAAAATGAGAGACTCTCTATCATGAAGATCATGGTGCTAGTTTGAAGCACAAGTGTGGTAAAAGGATAGTAACATTGTCCCTTCTCTCTTTTTTTCTCATTTTTTTATTTGGGCCTTCTCTTTTTTTATGGCCTCTTTTTTTCTTTTTTTATTTGGGCTTCTTTGGCCTCTTTTATTTATTTATTTTTTCTTTCAGAGTCTCATCCCGACTTGTGGGGGAATCATAGTCTCCATCATCCTTTCCTCACTGTTACAATGCTCTAATAATGATGATCATCACACTTTTATTTACTTACAACTCAAGAATTACAACTCAATACTTAGAACAAGATATGAATCTATATGAATGCCTCCGGTGGTGTACCGGGATGTGCAATGAATCAAGAGTGACATGTATGAAAGAATTATGAACGGTGGCTTTGCCACAAATACAATGTCAACTACATGATCATTCAAAGCAATATGACAATGATGGAGCGTGTCATAGTAAACAGAACGGTGGTAAGTTGCATGGCAATATATCTCGGAATGTCTATGGAAATGCCATGATAGGTAGGTATGGTGGCTGTTTTGAGGAAGGTATATGGTGGGTGTATGATACTGGTGAAAAGTGTGGGGTATTAGAGAGGCTAGCAATGGTGGAAGGAAGAAGGGTGCGTATAATCTATGGACTCAACATTAGTCATAAAGAACTCATATACTTATTGCAAAAATCTACAAGTTATCAAAGCAAAGTATTACGCGCATGCTCCTAGGGGTATAGATTGGTAGGATAAAACCATCGCTCGTCCCCGACCGCCACTCATAAGGAAGACAATCAATAAATAAATAATGCTCCGACTTCATCACATAACGGTTCACCATACATGCATGCTACGGGAATCACAAACTTTTAAAACAAGTATTTCTCAAATTCACAACTACTCCACTAGCATGACTCTAATATCACCATCTTCATATCTCAAAACAATCATAAAGAATCGAACTTCTCATAGTATTCAATGCACTTTATATGAAAGTTTTTATTATATCCCTCTTGGATGCCTAACATATTAGGACTAGTTTCATAACCAAAGCAAATTACTATGCTGTTTAGGACTCCCTAAATAATATAAGTGAAGCATGAGAGTTCATATATTTCTTCAAAATAAATCCACCGCCATGCTCTAAAAGATATAAGTGAAGCACTAGAACAAACAACAAACTACTCCGAAAGATATAAGTGAAGATCAATGAGTAGTTTAATAATTATGCAACTATGTGAAGACTCTCAAACATTTAAGGATTTCAGATCTTGGTATTTTATACAAACATCAAGCAAAACAAAAGAAAACAAAATGACGCTCCAAGCAAAACACATATCATGTGGTGAATAAAAATATAGCTCCAAGTAAAGTTACCGATGAACAAAGACGAAAGAGGGGATGCCTTCCGGGGCATCCCCAATCTTAGGCTCTTGGTTGTACTTGAATATTACCTTGGGGTTCCTTGGTCATCCACAAGCTTAGGATCTTGCCACTCCTTATTCCGTAGTCCATCGAATCTTTACCCAAAACTTGAAAACTTCACAACATAAAACTTAACAGAAAACTTGTAAGCTCCGTTAGCGAAAGAAAACAAAACACCACTTCAAGGTACTGTAATTAACTCATTATTTATTTATATTGGTGTTAGACCTACTGTATTCCAAATTCTCTATGGTTTATAAACTATTTTACTTGCCATAGATTCATCAAAATAAGCAAACAACACACGAAAAAAAGAATCTGTCAAAAACAGAACAGTCTGTAGTAATCTGTAACTAACACAAACTTCTGGAAATCCAAAAATTATAAAATAAACTGGTGGACCTGAGGAATTTTCCTAGTAATCATTTTCAAAAATAATAAACTAAATACCACTCTCTAGTAAAAAGTTGAAGCTATTCTCGTGAGCGCTAATGTTTCTGTTTTTTACAGCATGATCATAAAGACTTCACCCGAGTCTTCCCAAAGGTTCTACTTGGCACAAACACTAATTAAAACACAAAACCACATCTAAACAGAATCTAGATGGATTATTTATTCCTAAGCATAACAAAAAAGAAAGAGCAAAAATAAAAATTGGGTTGCCTCCCAACAAGCGCTATCGTTTAACGCCCCTAGCTAGGCATGATGATTTCAATGATGCTCACATAAGACATAAGAATTGAAACATAAAGAGAGCATCATGAAGAATATGACTAGCACATTTAAGTCTAACCCACTTCCTATGCATAGGGATTTTGTGAGAAAACAACTTATGTGAACAACAATCACTTGCATAGGAAGGTAAAACAAGCATAACTTCAAAACTTTAAGCACATAGAATGGAAACTTGATATTATTGCAATTCCTACAAGCATAAATTCCTCCCTCATAATAATTTTCAGTAGCATCATGAATGAATTCAACAATATAACCAGCACCTAAATCATTGTTTTCATGATCTACTTGCATAGAAAATATACTACTCTCCACATAAGCAAAATTCTTCTCGTTCGGAATAGTGGGAGTATCATAAGAGACTTGAATACTATAAATTGTTTCCACATTAAAAGAGTAATGTTCAGAAAAAGGGTAATCATAATCATGACAAGTTTTATAAATATAATCATCACTACTCTTTATTGCATAAGTTTCATCACAATAATCATCATAAGTAGCAACTTTGTTCTCATCATAATCGATTGAAACCTCTTCCGGAATAGTGGATACATCACTAAATAAAGTCATGACCTCTCCAAATCCACTTTCATAAATATTATGAGATTCAACATCCTCCAAAATAGTGGGATCATTACTTCCTAAAGTTGACACTCTTCCAAACCCACTTTCATCAATATAATCATCAAAGGTAGAAGGCATGCTATCCTCATAACAACCTTGCATATCAAAACTTGGGAGGCTAAAAATGTCATCATTATTAAACATAGCATCCCCAAGCTTGGGACAAACATTAATTTCAGCAAATATATTCTCAAATATGTCAGCCTCATCAAACATAGCTTCCCCAAGCTTGGGCCTTTTCATATCATAAGCATAATCACTCTCATCATTAATAGTATGGATAGCACCAATAGTATAGCAATTGTCATATTCCAAGCAAGTGCCAAAAGATTTTCAAGATCATAAGAAGTATCATTATCTTCCCAATCATAATCATTACAACAAGCAATAGGCATAACGAGATCATCATCAAGTGCATCATCTTCCACAATTATTTTTGATTCATTTTCATGAGGCACAACAATAATCGGAGCAACATTATTTGGGAGGGATACCTTTTTACCTCTCTTGCTTTTTCTTTTCTTCTTCTTCACCTCATGTGTGGGTCTAATCCTCTTTTTGGAGCTCCTTATTAATGAGATTGGTTGAATAGAAGGCTCCTCCTCGTTACCTGATTCATCATAAGAAATAATAGGAGAATATTGGGAAGTCTCTTCCCTTTCGCTAGCACTCTCTTCATCTTCTATTTGTTTTCTTTTCTTTATGTAATTGGCAATATAAGGATTTTCAATGCAATTCACCGCACAATACATATAAATTTCCTCTAAATCAAAATCAAGAAATTTATCGAGATTAAATTTTGGAATACCCTCAGTTATACGTTTCATTTCTTCATAACCCAAAAGAAGACTAAGCTCTTTATGATGCTCAAGGGTAATCAAGTTATCACAATTTTTGGACACGACTTGATCATGAAACAAATAGCATTTGAGCTTTAAATGGCCATGTTCATTGCAAAGTTCACAAGGATGGCGATAAATATTGAATCTTTCAGCACAAACATCTAACCTTTCTTGCAACAATTTAGTTTCTAAATGCTTATGTCTCTTGCAATATCTATCTTCGCTATTTGGCGTGTACTTGCAAACCCAATGCACTCCACAAAAATTGACATGTTTATAGGAGACATTTTCATCATAACTAGTGCAATCATCATCAGTACTATGGATATTCAAGGAGTTCATACTAACAACATTGCAATCATGCTCATCATTCAAAGACTTAGTGTCAAACATTTTAATGAATTCTTCTTCTAAAACTTTGGCACAATTTTCCTTCCCATCATATTCACGAAAGATATTAAAAAGATGAATCGTATGAGACAAACTCAACTCAATTTTTTTGTAGTTTTCTTTTATAAACTAAACTAGTGCTAAAACAAGAAACAAAAAAGATTCGATTGCAATATCTAAAGATGTACCTTCAAGCACTCACCTCCCCGACAACGGTGCCAGAAAAGAGCTTGATGTCTACTACGCAACCTTCTTCTTATAGATGTTGTTGGGCCTCCAAGTGCAGAGGTTTGTAGGACAGTAGCAAATTTCCCTCAAGTGGATGACCTAAGGTTTATCAATCCGTGGAAGGCGTAGGATGAAGATGGTCTCTCTCAAGCAACCCTGCAACCAAATAACAAAGAGTCCTTGTGTCCCCAACACACCCAAGACAATGGTAAATTGTATAGGTGCACTAGTTCGGCGAAGAGATGGTGATACAAGTGCAATATGGATGGTAGATATAGGTTCTTGTAATCTGAAAATATAAAAAACAGCAAGGTAACTAATGATAAAAGTGAGCACAAACGGTATTGCAATGCTAGGAAACAAGGCCTAGGGTTCATACTTTCACTAGTGCAAGTTCTCTCAACAATAATAACATAATTGGATCATATAACTATCCCTCAACATGCAACAAAGAGTCACTCCAAAGTCACTAATAGTGGAGAACAAAGCGAAGAGATTATGGTAGGGTATGAAACCACCTCAAAGTTATTCTTTCCAATCAATCCGTTGGGCTATTCCTATAAGTGTCACAAACAGCCCTAGAGTTCGTACTAGAATAACGCCTTAAGACACAAATCAACCAAAACCCTAATGTCACTTAGATACTCCAATGTCACCTCAAGTTCCGTGGGTATGATTATATGATATGCATCACAAAATCTCAGATTCATCTATTCAACCAACATATAGAACCTCAAAGAGTGCCCCAAAGTTTCTACCGGAGAATCAAGACGAAAACGGGTGCCAACCCCTATGCATAGGTTCATGGGCGGAACCCGCAAGTTGATCACCAAAACATACATCAAGTGAATCACGTGATATCCCATTGTCACCAGATCATACGACAAGACATACATCAAGTGTTCTCAAATCATTAAAGACTCAATCTGATAAGATTACTTCAAAGGAAAACTCAATCCATTACAAGAGAGTAGAGGGGGAGAAAAATCATAAGATCCAACTATAATAGCAAAGCTCGCGATACATCAAGATCGTGTCGAATCAAGAACACGAGAGAGAGAGATCAAACACATAGCTACTGGTACATACCCTCAGCCCCGAGGGTGAACTACTCCCTCCTCGTCATGGAGAGCGCCGGGATGATGAAGATGGCCACCGGTGAGGGTTCCCCCCTCCAGCAGGGCGCCGGAACAGGGTCCCGAGAGGTTTTTGGTGGCTACAGAGGCTTGCGGTGGCGGAACTCCAGATCTATTCTATTTTTCGATCGTTTTAGGGTATATGGGTATATATAGGAGGAAGAAGTATGTCAGGGGAGCCACGAGGGGCCCACAAGGGTGGAGGGCGCTTCCAGGGGGTGGGCGCTCCCCCTGCCTCGTGCCTCCCTCGTTGCTTCCTTGACGTGGACTCCAAGTCTCCCGGGTTGCTTTCCTTCCAAAAATAACTTCTCCAAAAGGTTTCATTCCGTTTCGACTCCGTTTGATATTCCTTTTCTTTGAAACACTAAAACAAGGGAAAAAACAGGAATTGACACTGGGCTCTGGGTTAATAGGTTAGTCCCAAAAATAATATAAAAGTGTTTAATAAAGCCCATAAACATCTAAAACAGATAATATAATAGCATGGAACAATCAAAAATTATAGATACGTTGGAGACGTATCAACGGCCGGTGCGCAGCGGGGCCGAAGAAGAGCCTGGAAGGATATCTTCAGGGGTGCCCGATCGCGGCGAACAGCCGGGCACCGCCTCGCCACAACCTCCCGAGGCTCCTGGAGCCTTGGCCTCGGGAGCCGCATGATGCGCCTCCTCAATAATTAGCGCCTCAGGAGGGGGGGGGGCGCAGGCCCCAGAAGACGACGCCCCAGGATCACCATCCGGCATGTGCTCTTCAGCGCTAGGGCCTCCGGCCTCCATCGGAGCTCGCCCTCCTGCACCCTCACCTGGGGCGAGCTCGGCACCGGTGGCGATGAAGGGGACCGCGTCGACGGGGTTCTCGCGGGGCCCCACCAGGCCGACCGGGCGCAGGCCCCACTCATCAAAGGAGGGCATGCTCGCGGCAAACTCATCCTTGTTCTCGCGACGGTACAGCGGGCAGCTCTTCCTGGGCATGTCGTCCGGCAGAGGGATACCCGTCAGAACCATGAGCACCGTCTCCCGCGTCTTAAGAGGAAGCCCTTCCTCCTGAAACCTCATATGGTCCTGACTGCTGAGCAAGGCCCACATCGGGCGAGAATGGCGCTGAAGAGGAGCGACTCGGCGCTTGACGAACTCCTTCACCACCATAGGCGCAGTCACGCCGCGGTCCTTCAACATCCTCAGCCTGGCCCAGACAGGAGCAAGGCGGGGGCTCGTGAGCTTCTGATGGCCCCAACCGGAGTTTGGAACAGCAGGCCCCGCCGGAGCATGAAGCAGGGGGCTGAGCACGCCGGCATCGACAAACACCCATCGCGTACGAAACTCGCTCGTGGATGAAGGGAGCTCGAAGTCAATCCCCGCGCGCGCGGTCGCAGCCATGGCTTGGAAGCTCACGCACCCCGAGCATTGCTGAGGGTCGGCCAGATGCAATGAGAAGAAGTGGCGGAGGAGGGCCACCGAAGGAGCGATGCCCACCATGGCTTCGCACACGAAGGCGAAGACAGCAAGAAGAGTCACCGATTGGGGGTCAAGATGCAGCATGTGGATCTGGTAATCCTCTAGCACCGCGTTGAGGAAGGCAGAGAAGGAGGAATCGAGCCAGCCTGCAGGGCATCTATGAAGATTGGGACCTTGGTGGCTGCCCGAGCCATGCGGGTGCGAGATGCAGGCCAAGCCACCGTCTCTCCCCACTCGTTGAAGCTGGAAGCGAGCATCGGACGCACCTTGTCCATGGCCTCGTCGTTGAGCACACGGTATCGGCCTAGCGCCGGCTCGACAGCTGGAGGTGCGCTAGACGAAGACATTGGCTTCTTCCCCTTGTCCGCCTGTTTTGGCGCCATGGAGGGCAGGTCGGATCGGAGAAGGGAAGCAGAGCCACAAGGAAGCAGGGGAATTGGGGAAGCAAGGCGCAGGCGGTGGAGGAATAACTGTGTAGGCCACAGGGGCCGCATAGCCAGGCGGATTCAAAGGAAGCGTGGGGAAGCGGAGGCGCCCTCGTCCAATCAACCGCCACGCATCAACCGAGGCCGCAGGCTTTTGGGGCCCGCGGTGCTCCGAACTTGACCCTTGGCTTCGCCGCGAAGCCAAGCCCGAGCGCACCTTGGGCCCGAGGGCTACTATCGGCGTTCTGGGAATGGGGGTCTCCAGACTTGCCTGCCTGCGGCCCACGGCGTGGCTAAGCAAGTAGGCCGTACGACCCATCTTCATCAACAAGGCATCCAAGACCCTCACGAGGGTCCAAGCCTCACGAGGCGGACGACGCAAGACCTCCTCTGGAGTGGCCGAGCCAGGCAGGCTCACGAGGAGCGGAGATATCAAGGCGGGCAAACCTCATGAGGCTCTCGTGACGTGAACCATGACGAACGACGCCAAGCAGGCGCCAGCGCGCGGAACGTCCTTATTTCCTCTTTGGTGCTAAGGAGGCCAGCGGAGGCCAAGAGTACCGAGGCATCAGGCAAAGGTTGCTATATTGGTGCAACGAGACCAAGACCAGGAGGACGGCAAGGCAGAGGTCATTGTGGAGCCCAAGACGGCGTCACCACCAGAGCTTTTCGTAGGCGAAGATCGCTTTTGTCAGGATAGCTTGTACTAGCTGTCCCCCTTCAAATTTGCCCGCCGTTGTTGGCTCCCTTCCCGCTCGATATTTGGGAAGAGGACCAGGGCCTATATAAGTAGAGCTAGCCTTCACAGTAGGGGCATCGAGCAATTTACCCAGCTCTCACCCACACAAGTTAGCCAGGCACAAGAACACCTCAACCTCAGGGGGCTGTTCTTCCCTTTGTACTGTTCACCATCAGCCCTAGAGGCAATCCACCGCCACCACACTGGAGTAGGGTATAACACAACAACGGTGGCCCGAACCAGTATAAAATCTCGTGTCTTTACGTATTTGCGAGTTAAATCCGAGTTCGTCATGAGATCTTAGCGAGCTAGGGCGTAGATCGGTAGGAGGGAAAGGCTTCGCGCGCACCCCAGTGTTCGAACCATAATGGTTTGCCGGAACCCCACATCCAACAGTGGCTACCGCCGGTGCCCTCCCGATGCTTTGCTCCCCATTCATCAGCAACGTGCAAGTTACCAAGACCCTTAGCGACGGTGGCGCAGGGCTCAACGTCATGTCTGTCGACACGTTCGACAACCTCCAAGTGCGTTATGACCAGCTTCAGCCAACCAAGCCTTTCTCAGGAGTGACCGACGGTTCCACCACACCGATAGGGTAGGTCCGCCTCTCTGTCACCTTCGGAGAACGCAAGAACTACCGCAGCGAACTCATCGACTTTGACGTCACGCACATCCGTCTGCCGTACAATGCCATCCTCGGGTATCCAGCCCTGGCCAAGTTCATGGTGGTGACCCATCACGGCTACAATATTCTCAAGATGCTGGGGAGCGGCGGAATTATCACGGCTGCGTGTGAAGATAGAGATGCGGTGTGCTCCCTCGAGCGTGCCTTCCAAGCTGCAGCAATCGATGACCCCGATAGCAAGGGCGAGGGCCCTCCTGAGGCCATCCCCAAGAAGAAGAAGCAGCAGCGCCGAGCAAGACCTCAGGAGGGTGGCATTGTAGCAGGAACCTCGTCAGGATCAGCACCCACTCCAGGGGCGCCTCCCTCCATCGCATAGGAAGGCACACCCGGCGTCCTCCTTGGGCAGGGCTCGGGGGCTCTCTTCTGGAGGGCCTCAGACCTTGCCAACATCCCAAGGGAGGCGCTCGGGCACCACTTGGAGGCGTGCTTCGCGCACGTTTCCTTCAGGAGGGCACGGGCCAAGGATCGCCCACCATTCATGAGTTCAACACCAAGACCACCCAGGAATTGCAAGACGCAAGGGCCATGCGCGGCGACCGCCGCTCATGAGGCGCAGCTTCCCATCCAGGCGAGGATGCCGGGCTGCGCGTTTGCATCGACGTTCCAGGGCTCAACAGGGCCGCTTCTCAGGAGCTTTTCTGGCCTTTGCGCGTGGCCGCTGCGAGGGCCCACCGCACAGCTACGTTCGCATGCCCTTTGGCCTGCTGAGTGTGTCATCCGCCTTCCAGCGCAACTTGCGGTGCATCCTGGCGGCTCAGGAGGCCAGACACCACGCCATCCTGACGGAGACGGAGACGGTCCTCAAGGAACCGCCCGGGCCCCCAGAGCCTGCTGAGGCTCAGGGCCCCAGTGGCTCGTGAGGAGCAATCCTTTCGCCGCACACCTTCAGCTGCCCCAACTCTCCTTCGTTGACAGAACCAGGTGACATTTTCCAAGTTCATTTAACTGGGAGCGCCCCTCGGGCTGCATCATTCCCAGGCCGCGTGGGTCCGTCCCTGTGGCATGTATCCCTTTTTATGTTTTTAGCTTACCTTGTTGGGGGCGCCCCTCGGGCTGCATCATCCCCAAGCCACTCGGGCCTGACCAAGTGGCATCTATCCCCCTTGCATTTACTTAAGCCTACCACCTTCATGTTTAATCTGCCTATGATTACTACCTGCTCGGTCGTCGCCTCCCCCGGGGCCTCCTCACGCCGGCACGGCGCTGGTGCACGGGTCCGTCCCTACCACGTCGATAAACCTGAGCGGTCGAGCTCTGGCTCGCGGCACGCCCCATGCACGTCACCTCACCAGGCCCTCAGTGCCTTCACTCCATCACGGAGCAGTCCGTGGTAGGCTGGCAACCATAACGGCAGATTGCGTTCTTCCTTGTGCTGGCTCGCAGGAATCTCACAAGGATAACACCAGGCGGCATCGCGAGCTCCCACTTCTTCTGTGTAACCCGCTTGCACGTTAAAAGGGGGGCTCCTGAGCATCGTGACTCAGGAGCTCTTACTGGCTCTCCAGCCCTCACCCCCAGGCCTTGACTACGGCATGCGACCTGGCATATCAGCGGCGGCTGAGCTCGCTCGAGGGCCGGGACCTAAGGACGTAGAGCACAAAGGAGAGCATGGGAAGGGGGGAGACTCGTATGGGTCCTACCTGGCTATGCTGCGGATGCTTGCGCACGGGACCGGCGCGTCACGGGGAATCGACCCCGGACCACCAAAGATAAGTCGTGAGCTCATATCGACTAATCATTGGAACCTAAAGGCATTGGAACCTAAAGGTCACGCTCGCTGCAGCCCTGTGGCGGTGATGTCGCCTCCCTTTCTTATCTTACCACGGCTGCTTGAGCTCTAAAGGGGACCTCCTGAGCATCGCGCCTCAGGGGATCTTACTGGACCTCGAGCCGCTCACCTCCTGGCCTTGACCACGGCACGCGACCTGGCATACCAGCGACGGCTGAAGCTTGTCTGGGGACCGGGACCTGTCAGCATAGAGCGACAAGCTGTCGCGAGATTCGAAAGGGAAGACCGAGCCGAAACAGGACTTGCGCTCACAAAGCTTCCATAATCAGGATAATACCAACAAAGACATTGCAGACTCTTTACACACCCCCACGGGGCACTTCTTGATTCCTCACAGGGAACAAAAGACGAGAATCTAGGAGAATCATATCTACATATCGACGCGGCCGATGCTATCATACACAGTGGGTCGCGGGAGGCCGGAGCCAGCCCCATCCAGATCAGCGGCGGCGGCGGCCGGATGTTGCGGCCCTGCTCCGGGCACGGCGAGAGCTCGGGGGCACGTAGCTGTCGTCGCTCGTCTCCGGAGTCTGGTAGAGCTCGGGAGAGCCGCTGGACTCCCAAGAGTCGCTGCTGCTGGAGTAGCCGCGAGCGGGGCACGCCTCATCCTGGCACTCCCCCTCGGGGCAGCACTCCAGGCGGCGACCCTCTGCGTCGAAGACCTTGAAGAAAAGCGTGGAGGCGTCGTCGTACTTGAAGTGGATTGCGAGGGCGCCCTCCGCGCGAAAAACCCGCGCGACCTCGCCCCAGCCGCGGGTCATGAAGATCTTGCCAGTGGAGACTGCTTCAACCTCTGCTCCTGTCGCCGGAGCGTCGCAGTCGGCATGCTGCAGCCAGAGCTCGAGAGGCCCCCTCGGCGGCATCACGTCGAAGAAGAAGCGTGGGAAGCGGATCCAGGAGCTTGGCGACATCACCGCCCACAGTACAAGCTCGCAGGAGGAGTCCACGACATGGATCCGGGAGCGACGGCGCTCGTCGCCGCAGCGTGTCGACCTTGGCCGCGGTGCGTGTGCTGACGCTCGTTGCTCCTTCCTCCCGAGCCCCCATCTTGGGCGTACAAAGGCAGCGGATACCCAGGAGGAGGCCGCTCACACCAAGGCCTCGTCACCACCTGCATCGCCACGGTGTCGCGGCGGTGGACCGACCTCTTCTTGGCGGAAGCAGCACCGACATGTCGAGAGGAACCTTTTCCTTCTCGTTAGCTGAGAACCTTCGGATTGGCGCCATTGAAGTTGCTACTAGCAGTGAAGCGGAGGAGGAAGAAGCAGGCGGAATGGGAAGAAATGGGCGACGGGGGCTCCGTACCCTCCCCCATTTATAGCAGGAGAAGGCTAACCAGCGCCCCCACGATCACAGGTAATGATGGTTTTCCTTGCATGTCGCAGGGACTTGTCAAGTCGGGAAGTTGCCGAGGCAGCGTGGGGAAGCGGAGACGCCCACGTCCAATCAACCGCCATGCGTCAACCGAGGTCATAGCTTTTTGGGCTCAAGGGCGCCCCAAGACTTGACCTTTGGCTTCGCCGCGAAGCCAAGCCCGAGTGCGCCTTGGGCCCGAGGGCTACTGTCGGCATTCTGGGAACGGGGGTCCCTAGACTTGCCTGCCCGCGGCCCACGGCGTGGCTGAGCTAGCAGGCCCGTACGACCCATCTTCATCAACAAGGCATTCAAGACCCTCGCGAGGGGCCAAGCCTCGTGAGGCGGACGACACAAGACCTCCTCAGGAGCGGCCTCGCCAGGCAGGCTCACGAGGAGCAGAGAGATCAAGGCAGGGCAAACCTCACGAGGCTCTCATGACGTGAGCCATGACGATCGACATCAGGCGGGCGCTAGCGCGCACAGCGTCCTTGTTTCCTCTTTGGTGCTAAGGAGGCAAGCGGAAGCGTGGAGTACCGAGGCATCAAGCAAAGGTTTCCATATCGGTGCAACGAGACCAAGACCAGCATGGCGGCAAGCCGGAGGTCACCATGGAGCTCAAGGCGGTGTCACCACCAAAGCCTTTTGCAGGCGAAGACCACTTTTGTTAGGATAAGCTGTACTAGTTGTCCTCTTTCAAATTGGCCATTGTTGGCTCTCTTCCCGCACAATATTTGGGGAGAGGAGCAGGGCCTATATAAGTAGAGCTAGCCACCACCGTAGCGGGTATCGAATTCTCACCCACACAAGTTCGCCAAGCACAAGAACGCCTCAACCTCAGGAGGCTGTTCTTCCCCTTGTATTGTTCATCATCAGCCCAAGAGGCAATCCACAACCACCACATTGGAGTAGGGTATTACACCACAATGGTGGCCAGAACCAGTATAAATCTTGTGTCTTTCTGAGTTGCGAGTTCACCGAGTTCGTCCGCGAGATCTTAGAAGTAATGAATTTTCATGTCTCACATCCTCATACTGCTTTACCTGTTCTCTTGCTTGATGAAATTGATCTGATGAATTTGATGTCATATTCTTCACTGATGAAGTATATGAGTCCGTAAGCTGCACTAATTCATCCGCAGGATGATCAACCGAAAGCCACTGAGTGGATCCTAGATAGTGGATGTACAAATCACATGACTGGTGACAAGAACTTATTGATGGATGCTCCCTTGTCTCCATCGCATCTGAAGCATATCACCTACGCTGACAAAGGCAAAAGCAAGGTATTGGGTCTAGGTAAGGTTGCGATCTCAAAGGACCGACACATGGACAAAGTCATGCTTGTCGAGTCCTTAGGATTCAACCTCATGTCAGTCTCAATGCTTTGTGATCTTGATATGGTTGTTATCTTTGGCAAGTATCGTTGTGTTGTGATCATGGAAGGTTACCATTCCAAAGTCTTCGAAGGCTTTAGGAGAGGAGATCTGTATATTGTTGATTTCTCTATAGGACCACAACCTGCCACATGTCTACATGCAAAAGCTTCAAAAGGCTGGCTATGGCATCGACGACTTGGTCATGCTGGGATGAGGAACTTGCACACTCTCGCGAAGAAAAAGCATGTCATAGGCATCGAGGATGTCAAATTCCTCAAGGATCACCCGTGTGGAGCCTGTGAAGCTGGAAAGATGACCAAGGCCAAGCATCCCACAAAGACTATCATGACTACCACTCGTCCATTTGAATTGCTTCACATGGATCTCTTTGTCCCTAGTCACTATTCTTCATTCACCAATGAAGCATCTCTATATGGCTTTGTTATTGTTGATGATTACTCTCGTTACACATGGGTGCATATCGTCACTTACAAACATGAAGTGCAGGAAGTCTTCAAACGATTTTCCTCGAGTGCTTCAACCAACTTTGGTGTGAAGATTAAGCACATCAGAAGTGAAAATGGAATCGAGTTCAAAAATATTGGTCTTCATGACTATCTTGATGAACTTGGTATTACTCATGAGTTATCTGCTCCTTATACTCCTCAGCAGAATGGCGTCGTGGAGCGCAAGAACCGGACTCTTGTTGAGATGGCTCGCACTATGCTTGATGAATACAAGACGCCTCGTCATTTATGGATTGAGGCAATTGACACCGCGTGCCACATCATCAACAGGGTATATCTTCACAAATTCTTCAAAAAGACCGCATATTAAGTCCTCACTGACAAGAAACCCAATGTGAGTTATTTCAAAGTCTTCGGTGCTAAATGTTGGATTAGAGATACTCATCACAATTCTAAATTTGCACCGAAAGCACATGAAGATTTTATGCTTGGTTACGGAAAAGACTCGCACACCTATAGAGTCTTCAACAATTTTCACCACAAGGTTGTTGAAGCTGTAGATGTGCGGTTCGATGAAACTAATGGCTCGCAAAGAGAACACCTACCTCCTGTGCTAGATGAAAAATCACCTGAGGAAACCATCAAGTTCAAGGCTACTGAGGATGTCATTCCCATCAAGAATCTGCTGAAGAAGTCATTCCAGATCGTCAAGAACATCATGCTGGTCACCTGAAGAAAATGGCTCTGAAGAAAATGCTGAGCAAATTCCTCATCGTCAACCAGCTCATCCTCGCGTCGCAAATGAAGTGCAGATTGAGAAAATCATTAGCGACATCAACGCACATGGTCCCCTCACACGCTCAAAAGCTTCACATTTGTCTAACTTTTGTGGGCACTTTGCTTTCGTCTCTATCACGGAGCCCACTATGGTAGATGAAGCATTTCTGGAGCCTGAGTGGATTCAAGCTATGCAAGAGAAATTACATCAGTTCGAGCTCAACAATATCTGGGAACTTGTCAAGCGACCAGACTCTCGCAAGCACAATATCATCGACACCAAATGGATCTACCACAACAAGCAAGATGAAAATGGCCTTGTGGTGAGGAATAAGGCACATCTTGTAGCCCAAGGCTACACACAGGTTAAAGGAATTGATTTCGATGAAGCTTTTGCACCTGTTGCTAGACTTGAGGCTATTCGCATATTACTTGCTTGTGCTAACCATCACAATATCATCTTATATCAAATGGATGTGAAAAGTGCATTCCTCAATCGTAAGCTTGAGGAAGAAGTATATGTTGCTCAACCCCCAGGTTTTGAAGATCCAAAGCATCCTGACAAAGTATTCAGACTCAACAAGGCCCTCTATGGCCTCAAGCAGGCCCCTCGGGCGTGGTATGATACTTTGAAGGAATTCCTCATGAAGAAAGGCTTCAAACCCGGTTCACTTGACCCAACTCTTTTCACCAAAACTTATGATGATAAATTATTCGTGTGCCAAATATATGTTAATGATATCATCTTTGGCTGTACTGACCAATGTTACAGTGATGAATTTGCCTATATGATGAGTGAAGAATATCAAATGTCTATGATGGGAGAATTTAAATTCTTCTTAGGTCTTCAGATACGTCAATAACGCAACGACATCTTCATATCTCAGGAGAAATACCTCAAAGATGTATTGAGGAAATTCGGCATGCAAGATTGCAAAGGAGTCAAAATCCCTATGCCCACAAATCGTCATCTATGCACTCATGAAAATGGTATTGACTTTGATCAAAAGGTATACCGCTCCATGATTGGCTCTTTATTGTATTTATGTGCATGCCAGATATTATGCTTAGTGTTTACATGTGTGCCCGCTTTCAAGCTACACTGAAGGAATAACACCATAAGGCTGTGAAGCATATTCTTCGATATCTAGCTCACAGTCCAACACTTGGATTATGGTATCCCAAGGGCTCGGCTTTTGATCTCATTGGATATTCAGACTCTGACTATGCTGGTGACCGTGTGGACCGCAAGTCAACACCAGGCACATGCCATTTCCTCGGACGATCCTTGGTATGTTGGTCCTCGAAGAAACAGAACTGCGTATCACTGTCAACTGCTGAAGCTGAGTACATTGCTGCTGGTTCGTGCTATGCTCAATTGCTATGGATGAAGCAAACTCTCTACTTTGACAATGAGAGTGCCATCAAGATTGCTCATAACCCAGTTCAACACTCGAAGACAAAGCACATTCAGATTCGTCATCATTTTCTTCGTGATAATGTGTTGAAGGGCGACATCTCTATCGATCACATGAAGACTAAAGAAAGCTAGCCGATATCTTCACAAAGCTCTTGGATGAGAAGAGATTTAGCAAGTTGCGGTGTGAGCTAAATATCTTAGATTCTTTGAATGTCCTTTGAAAAGGACACACATCCTAACACTTAAGCAAAATTGATGACTTAGATGTGCAACACACGAAGTAACATTTTTCTTCAATCAATGAAGACTAACCCTCTAAGTGTGAAGAAATTAACAAAGAATTTGATTCTCAGAGCCCTACGACAATTGTACGCGGCGTCTGAAATCATCATTCTTATACGGTGGGTTACGCCACCAACAAAAGTTGAAAATCTTCAAATTGAGTTTTTCTTCAGTTTTTGAATTTCCTCAGTTGTTCAATTTCATCAACTTTGCAATGCCTTCACTCTTTCCTTTGTTGTTCTTCATTGACTATATTTATATAGATATGAGTTTAAGTCCTCTACAACATTCACTTATTGCTATTTCTTCAAGTAGCCTTTTCTGCTAAGTGAATGTGATCGGACCCTTCCCCCTCTATGCTAAACTCAACCCAGTCTGTTCATAAATTCTTCATGTGCGTTCTAATTGACCCTTTCAAAGTCTTCAATGTGTCCTTGTGAGCTGAAGAATTTGCGAACGAAACATTAAAATTTTCTTATCTAAATTTTCGGCTTTTGCCGCCTAAACCGTTCCACATCCCACGATAGGAATTATCTATTCACCCATGATCTCACACGATCGCCACTGCTCTGTACGTGGGTGACACATGTCGCTAGGATGAGAAGAGTCAGGGGCACGTTCATCCATTTTCCTCGGGAGAGCGGTTTTTCACCTCGGCTATATATACCCCTCACCTCCTCAGACTGCATTTACCCTGCTCGACCTCACTTCCCCTCGCTCGAGCTTCCTGACCTAGCGCCGCCGCTACTTGCATCGTCGCTGGTGAGGAAGAGCTTCACTGCCTCGACCTCGTCGCTGTCGTACTCGCGCCGGCCGCGGATTTCTTCACTCTGCCATCGCCGTAGCTGTCTTCCTCTGCCAAGTTAGGGCGTGGAAGATCTGGACTGACAAACTTCCAATCTACTACTCCCAGTTCGTCGTGTTCTTCGTCAATGGTAATTAAAAGTTACTTTTACTGCCCTTGTTGATTCTGATGATTTCTACAAAATCTTTAAAAGGTGTTTATTCTTCAACTTCCACACTTTAAACACCTCACACATGCATATGTTGTTGATCTGTTTCTCTAACAAACATCTTTCTTCAAGATTCCTCAATTGTGTGGATTTTCAATCTATACAACTCTGGAACCCAAGTCAAAGAACGTTTAGTGAAATTCCTCAAGACACCTCTGGTCAAATTCCTCAAACTTTTTATTTTTGCAAAAACTTCTGAGAACGCATATGACCTCTCCAAATTCTTCGCACCTATACTTTGTTCACAGGTACTCATGTCCGCTGCTGAATCACTAGGTTCTCATCACCTTAACTCGTTTGCAGCATTCCCCAAAGAAAAATTTCATACTTCTTCAGAGAACTCAATTGTTCAAAATCCTCAGCTGAAGAATATGGCAGATGGCAAGAAACCTCAGAAGGGAGGCAAGAAACTGGAAGTCAACACATCATTTGAGATCCCTGAGGACATTTATGAAGAATATTGTACTCCTGACGAAGCCAAACATGGCAAGGAGAACAAGAATCAGCGCAAAGTGTGCATACAGAGGATAGAACGAAGATGGGCACGGGAATGGAGGGAGTATAGATATGTCACTCCAAAGTACATGAAGAAATTCGCTCTTCACCCTCCTTGCCCAAGACCTCCATTGGCACCTGGCCAAGAAGCTGATCCCACCAGCCTCAAGCACGGTGAGGACTATCCTGATGAATGGGCAAAACGGCAAGCCAAGCTAGCCAAAATGGCTAAAGAAGCAGTGAGGAAATTCAATGAAGACTCTGTTGTTGCCACTTCTGAGGCCTCTGCTAGCAAGCCTAAGAAGGCCATGGTCAAGAAGCCAGTGCACAAGCCCAGTTCTTCTGCAATGCCCTCATGGCCCAGCTCATCAATGCCCTCACGGCAAATTCCTCACGCTGCTCCAGTTCCATAAGTTGCAAAGCCCTCAGCTCCTCCGGCAAAGTCCTCAGCACCTGTGCATCTCGCCTTGTGTCAATGGAACACATGCATCTCAATTACCTCAGGAGCCTCTGCAAGTTCTTCAGCTCCTCTACAATCCTCAACAGGCCCCACCTTGCTGAAGACTAAGGCTACTGCTGGACGAGGCTCAAGACCAAGTCCTCACAAGAAGAAGGTTGCCTTTCATGTACAGTCCAGTGATGACGAACCTGATGATTAAGAACTCGCTAAAATCATCAGAGATAGACAGCAAAGGGCCACTAGAGCCAAAGGAAGTGAAGTGCCTCTTCTGTTGGATCCCAAGTTGATCCTTGAGTACATTGATCTCTGGCACGAGGACCACAACACGCATATGCCTGACTTCAAGCTCACTCCTGGCCAAAGTCACATGCTGACCGCCTTCATAGGCGAAGAAAAATGGAAGTTTGAGAAGGCCATGCAATTGAAGAAAGCTCAATACAAGAAGGAGCGCTTTCTGAAGAAGATCGTTGTCAAAATGACAACTGATGAACTTGTAGTTGCACAAGCTGAGATCAAAGGACTCAACAATGAATTTGATGCCTACCATGCAGATTGGCTTGGAGCCAAAGTCAAATTTGTGAAAATGGTTGAAACTTTCACCTCCAATGTTCCTGCATCATTGCAACATGAATCTCCTCAGGCTGAAGCATCCGCTCGACCATCGAAAACATGCCAAGACCACGATGAAAATTAGGCTGCTGATGAAATTGCAAGTACCAGGGCTGATGAAGACATGTCAGCCGCCGAAGAAATTGCCAGGGCAACCACTGGTGTTGCACCTGAAGAACAAGCCAGGACAGCTAAAGCATCTGTCGTTGCGCCTGAAGAAACTGAAAAAGTCAGGGCAACTGCATCAGTTGCGCCTGAGGTAAATGAACCAATTTGCTATGCTCCTCCTGCACCAACGCCTAGTCCAGTTCTTCCTTCTGCATCAGAAGCGAAGAAAACCAAAGTTGTAGAGCAAGCAACAGTGAAGAAAAGGAAAGCATATGCTACATCAGAGTCTTCAGCACCAAAGAAGACGAAGACTTTGACAAGCTCATTTGAGAATCCCATTGATGCTATTCCTGTCTCAAGCAAACCATCAAAGGAGATTGTTCCCTTTGGTGAGGATTATGAGATACCAAGCGGATCAGATGAAGAGGATCCTTCTGCTGCTTCGTCAGAGCAGTTGGACGAAGAAATTGAGGTGGACAACATCACATCCACTCCTCTGGTATCATTGCCTATGCCTCAGTTCACAGCTGAAGAGGCAGGCGTTGAGGAACTTGATGATGAAGAAGAAGACGTGGACATTGGGTGCACCACTCCAGTGCTGAATGATGACTATTGGGAAAGTCATCACCCCAAGTCACCCATGTTCACCCCATCGCAATGCATTCCTCGGTCCCAGTTCGGTGAAGAAGTTCAAATGGGCTCTGATGAACAACAAGCTTCACTGCTCACCATTCCTGAAGAAATTCCATCCACTGGTGTTGATGCTCATGCTGCTGAAGAAGTGGAGACCCAGGCTTCCACTGAAAATGTTGATTCTAAAATTCTTCAGGCTGCGTCTCTTGAGACTGTGATTCCTGAGGCTGTGAATACATTGACTGATACTGCTCAGCCCAAGCCGAAGAATCCTTTCTCAAAGAAGCAGAAGTTCAAAGACGATGAATTTTTTTATGAGCACGTATTCTTCACTGACTTCAACCCCTACGACTCTGCTCGTCTTCGCTACAAGCATTTCTGGACAACAAGTCAGATGAATTTTTATTCCTCTTTGCTTTTTGACAAAGACAAGATCTTAGACCATGAGCATATTCCTCATGTTGATATGGAGTCGCTGCCTTGCTTCACCCCTGTCCTCAGTGTTCTTCATGACGCTGGGCTGCTCAATTTCTGCACTGACATCATTGACTGGAATGAAGAGTTGATTCTTCAGTTCTATGCTACATTGCACATCACCGGCAATGCTGAAGATGTGAATTCATGGGTGCTGGACTGGATGACAGAGAATACACATTATAAATTACCGGTCTCTGAATTGCTTCATGCCCTGCCTGTCAGTCCTCCCCTTGAAGGTGCACAACTCATCTACCATGAACCTGAGCTATCTGATCATTATATGCAAGTGTTGATGAAGTCGTTGAAGCCGTGTCAAGCCCCCAGAACCAAATTCCTCATGAAGGAATTGCTCTATGTGCCAAGAACCATCTACAGGATTCTGACCAAGACCCTGAGTCCTATCAAAGGCCACGATTCTAATGAAGAAGAAGTCGTTGGCATCATGAAGAATTTTCTATTCAACATCATCCATGGAGTTCCTGTCAACTACCATGATTTCTTCATGAGGACTCTGGCGAATGTTGCATTGTCACCTTTTGAGTTGAAGCCTTATGCTCCTTGGATTATGAGATTCCTCAGATCAAGGTCTTCAATCAATTACAAGGCTGATACTCTTAACCATGGCAGCTACTTGCCCCCTATTGAAGTCCTCAAGCGAACATTTTCCTCAGCTGATGAGAAGGGCAAGGCGACTGCGGTTATTGATGAAGGCATTCGTCCATTGGATGGACAATTTCGCAAAGCTGCATCCTAATCCACCAATGATGACTCTGCCACCCATGATTCTGCCGCCAATGCTTCTAAGCAAAATCCTCAAGGCACAGCTCCAAGGGTGATGACCGATCGTGAGCTTCTCCTTAGTCTTCACCAGAAGGTCGATCGCAACCATAAATGGGTCAAGCGTCAGTTTGGTTCAATTCTTCAGAACATGACCATCACTCAGAATTCAATGAAGAAGAACCATTACTACCTCCATGAAGTATTTGATTGCACCTGGGCTGTTCTATCTCATCTCTACGGTGAAGAAGATCTTAAGAACATGGGCTTCGGCGGGGACTTTGTTGGTCTCAGCCACCTTGAAGAAATTCAAGAAGGTCAAAGTTCCTCACACGGTGGACAGCTCTTATTCTTCATCGCGAGGCCCAGATGAAAATGAAGACTTGGACGACACTGCGGCAGGCCCTACTTCAACAACCGACCCCAACAATGCTAGCGCTCCTCCATCGACTTCGTGATGATATTCTTCAGGGGTGCTAGTCCTCATTTTTCGTCCCTTTTGGTCATTCGATGACAAAGGGGGAGAAATTTGAGTTATTCTTCAACCGGGTCTATATATGGGTGTTTTTTTGCTAAGTTACAACTCTCGCTCTTTTGAAAACTTTGTTGGATCGAGTTGTAATCTTAAACCCGATGGTGATGCGATACTTACGCTAAGTTCTTCTGCATGCTATTTCCTCATATATGTTAATGCACACATGCTGAATTACATCAGTCACCATATTTCATCATGCATTTCAAAGTTTTCATATCATATGTCAAATGTGTGTATTAATTACAAGATATCACTACAAAAAAAAGACACTTCCATGATGATACGTGTTTCTCACAGTAGGTCACGTTTTTTGTCATGCATGTACATCCATGACAATTTTATGACAGAATCAAGATAGTCATACCTGTGCTGTCGTAGAAGTGTTCCATGACATTACCAAAATTATCATCACGAAAGTGTCCACTTCCATGACGATAAATCGCGGGTCATAGAAGTGCTTTCGTCAAGGGTGACCGACACGTGGCATCCACCGTAACGGGTCGCCGTTAAGCTATCGGGTCCAGTTTTGGATCCGATAACCCGTTAACAGCCAAGACCAATGAGGATTTTCCATGTGTAAAATTTTCATTGGCCGGAGGAAACACGTGTTGGCTCACCGTTGGGACAGATGTCATCCATTCGTTGGACATGAGGCGCCTATGATACATCGACACGTGGCACGGCCAAACAAAGGCCCATATAGGTTAAAAAGGCCGGCCCAGTCAAAGGCCCGTAGTACTTACTCAGGTACTAGTGGGCCAGCCCAATAACGGCCTGTGTAATAAGGCCCATCTACGACCCGAAGCCAGATCTGACCCGTTAATTGTTCGCCGAATATTTGGGCCCAATTACGGCCCAGTGACTTTCGGCCTGTTAGAGGCCCGATGTAGACATGGGCCCATTTCAGTCCGGTGTGTCTTTCGCCCTGGGAATGACCTGTGCTGCCCAAGGGCCATATATGGTCCAAGGCTACATCCGGCCCACTAACGGCCCGTGATAAAGGTGGCAACAGTTCAGCCCAACGTGACTTTGGGCCTGTTAAAGGCCTGCCATATAATTCGGCACGTTGATGCATGTACTAAGATTTCAGCCTCTTAAAGGCCCATGATATCAGTGGGCCAACTCAGGCCCGAAATATGTTTCGGCCTGGTAACGACCCGTCATATAACTGGGCCAAAAAAGACCTAGTCTACCTTTCAGCTTGCTGAAGGCCCGTCGACGACTAGTGAAAGTTGAGGCCCAACATGAATTTCGGCCTGCTAAAGGCCCATGGTTTCTTCTGGGCCGTAACAGGCCACCAGAATATTCAACCTGTTAATGGCCCAATGCTACATGGGCCAAACTAAGCGCTGGGTCCACAAAAGGCCCAACTAAAATTTGGCTGAATATAGGCCGGAGTAAGTTGTGAGCCTGGCGCAAAGTGTGAAGGCCCCAATGGCCATTAGGGCCCAAGAAAGATGCAAGCCACCCATGTAACACCCCGGATCCAATGCGCTAGGTGTCTGCCAGTTATTCGTCGGCATTGCCATGTCATTTGCTTGCGTGTTGCATTTTGCCATGTCATCATGTGCATCTCATTTTGCATATGTGTTCGTCTCCTTCTTGTCATCCGGCGTCCCCTTCTTGTCTCTTTTCGTGAGCGGGTGTTAAACATTCTCGGAATGGACCGAGGTTTGCCAAGCGGCCTTGGTACACCACCGTGAACCGCTTTGTCAAGTTTCGTGCCATTTGGAGGTCGTTTGATACTCCAACGGTTAACCGGTAGCCATGAAGGCCTCTTTTGTGTGCAGCCCAACACCCCTCCAAAGTGGCCCAATAACCCATCCAAACCTCCTCCATGCTCTCGGTCGTTCGATCATGATCGCGTGGCCGGAAGCCGCACCTCATCTGGAGCCTCCTAGCTCCCTCTACCTATAAATATGTGCCCCTCCCCGAATTTTCGCAATCCAAACCCTAAAAATCTCCCCCCCACGCCGCAGGACGTGTCCACTGCCGTCCGGACGCGTCCAGCCGCCGCTCCAACCAATCCCCTCTCGCCACGTCGCCCGAGTCGCGCCCCACTTTGTCGCTGATCACAGGCCCGCGTGGGCCCTTCGGACCACGCTGCCCTCCCCGGCCGGTTACACGGATCCGCGCCAAGTCGCCCGCGCCCGTCTCCACCGCGCGGCCACCGCTCCCTTGGCGTCCGTGTCGCGCCACGCGCAGCCGCCACCCGCCTCCCAGCTGGCCGCGCCGCCTGGACTCCAGCCGGCGTCGCCTCGGCTTCGCGCCGCCGAGCCACCCACCGCCGTCCTCGCCCGATCTGGTCTACCGGGACCAGATCCACCAGGCCCGCCAACCAAACGTGCCGACCCCGTCCGGATCCCTCTGTCTCGCTCCTCCTCATCCCGCGTTGACTCCTCTGAGGGTAAATTTCGACTAAGTCCCTGATCTGTGAAATTTTATGACTCTATTCATCATGCGATAACTCCTTGAATATAGCTCCGTTTTGTGTGCATGATATATCAAAATTTTCATCATGAGTTGCTCTACAATTTGTTCCATTGTTCCATGCTTGTTTCAGTCCAGCTTGATGCCGTAATCATAGTTGCAAGAGTGGTATATAATGTTGTCTGCTATAGTTTAACATAACATGCTCATTTGTTATTTTTGCATCTTTTTGTCTGATTTCCTTTTGAGCATGAAGTCTATATGTGTTATGAGCTACAACATGCCATCTTTGCTGTGGTGAAATCCACACTTCATGTTATGCCATGAATTGATTGTTTCAAGCTTGCAAATAGCCTCCGTGATGTTGCTGATTTCAGGGTCTTAGAATTTTACTGTCTTTGTTCTGCTGTTATTTTCATGCCATGTATTCATGTTGCTTCAGTGAGATCCATGCCTCTTCTGAGTATGTTAAGTAAGTATGTTTTGGGCATATGGTTATGCTCTATCCATCCATACCCCTGTTTTCATTTATAGAGTGCTCTAGCATGTCTTAATCTTGCTCTACTTTTGCTATAAAATGTTCCTGGCAGATTGTTTACATGTTAATCAATTTTGCCAAGGTTGTTGTAGTTGATCCTTGCATGCTATGAACTTGCTCTTGCCATGCTTAGTTTCAAGAATATGTCATCTTACTGTGGGTATGCTTGTCTTGTAATGCAATGCTTTGTAATGAGTGATTTGAGCTCTCAAAGATGCCTTCATAATCCTGTTTATGCCATGCTCTGTTTTTCTTCTAAGTCTGAATCTGTTTATGAAATTTGCTATGTTTACGTGGGTGCCATCATATTATCTGTACCATTTTGGCTCATGGTCAGTAAGGTACTTTTGTTATATGCAATTAGTAGATGCATGCCTTGCCTTCGTTTGCTACGATAAGTTCATGTAGCATGTTTCTTGATAGCTCTAAACATTGCAACCTGATGTTATTTCTGCCATGTCCTGTGAATTCTGCTAAGTCTGTGAAACTGTTATTATTTGCAATCTTGACATGTCCTTTTGAGCATGTTATATTAGTTTGTAGTGATAGCTCAGTATTCATGTTTTGTAATGCTTTACTTGTAGAACATGTCCATTCCTTTTGCTGTCATTTGTTGTGACGTAGCATATAGTTTTGATGCTTGCAATATGCCTAGTTGCTGTTTTGGACAGCATGCACTTTAAACTTGTTTCATGTGTATGTGTTCAACCGTTGCTCCGTTTCGGGTGTGCTCTATATGAAACTTGCTTAGTTTTGCATGTAGTTTAATGTTACCTTGTTGCATCCATGTTTTGAGTGTGTTTGCTTGATGTTTGAATGCATTTTGCACCAATGCCATGCTTAACTTGTTTTGCTGATATCTTCTAGGCCGTAGCTCCGAATCTAATGAACTTTATATGTAACTTGACTAGAATTTCGTGTAGATCATCATGGTGCATCTTAACTTGCTGTTTAACAACTTGAACATAAGGGTTATTCAGATCTGTACCTATTTCAAAATTTGCATATGGGGACTTACCGGATTTGTTATATGTTGTTTTCGGCCTCTTAAACTTGCTTTGATGTGTTGTTCTTGTATGCATAATCTCTTGCCATGAGTAGCTTCATGTAGCTTTGTCATGCATCATACTTGATTGAGCATCATGCCTTGATCATGTGTGGGGTGTTTACCATGTTGTGTGCTTCTTCTCAATAGTTCCCGTTTCGTTGCGATCGCGAGGATTTGTTCCTCTACGTTTGGTTCGTCTTCGTGGATTCATATTCTTCATGGACTCGTTCTTCTTCCTAGCGGGATTTCAGGCAAGATGACCGTTACCTTGGATCTTATTACTATCATTGCTATGCTAGTTGCTTCGTTCTATCGCTATGCCGCGTTACCTACCAATTGCTTATCAAGCCTCCCAAATTGCCATGAACCTCTAACCTTTGTCCCCCTTCCTAGCAAACCTTTGTTTGGCTATGTTACCGCTTTTGCTCAGCCCCCTCTTATAACGTTGCTAGTTGCAGGTGAAGATGAAGATTGCTTCATGTTGGTTTATGTTTATGTTGGGATATCACAATATCTCTTATATTATTAATGCATGTATATACTTGGTAAAGGGTGGAAGGCTCAACCTTGTGCTTGGTGTTTTGTTCCACTCTTGCCGCCCTAGTTTCCGTCATATCGGTATTATGTTCCCGGATTTTGCATCCTTAACACGGTTGGGTGATTTATGGGACCCCCTTGACAGTTCGCCTTGAATAAAACTCCTCCAGCAAGGCCCAACATTGGTTTTACCATTTGCCTACTTACCACGTATACCTTTTTCCCTTGGGAGTAATTAACCCGAGGGTCATCTTTATTTTAGCCCCCCAAGGCCAATGCTTGTCTAAGTGCTGGTCCGAACTAGAGCCCCTTGCAGCGCCTCCTGTTGGAAATATGCCCTAGAGGCAATAATAAATTAGTTATTATTATATTTCCTTGTTCATGATAATCGTTTATTATCCATGCTATAATTGTATTGATAGGAAACTCAGATACATGTGTGGGTACATAGACAAAACCATGTCCCTAGTAAGCCTCTAGTTGACTAGCTCGTTGATCAATAGATGGTTACAGTTTCGACCATGGACATTGGATGTCGTTGATAACGGGATCACATCATTAGCGAGAATGATGTGATGGACAAGACCCAATCCTAAGCCTAGCACAAAGATCGTAGTTCGTATGCTAAAGCTTTTCTAATGTCAAGTATCTTTTCCTTAGACCATGAGATTGTGCAACTCCGGATACCGTAGGAATGCTTTGGGTGTACCAAAGCGTCCTGGCATCGGGTGGCTATAAAGGTGCACTACGGTATCTCCGAAAGTGTCATTGGGTTGGCACGAATCGAGATCGATTTGTCACTCCGTGTGACGGAGAGGTATCTCTGGGCCCACTCGGTAGGACATCATCATAATGTGCACAATGTGATCAAAGAGTTGATCGCGGGATGATGTGTTACGGAGCGAGTAAAGAGACTTGCGGTAGCGAGATTGAACAAGGTATCGGGATACCGACGATCGAATCTCGGGCAAGTACAATACCGCTAGACAAAGGGAATTGTATACGGGATCGATTGAGTCCTTGACATCGTGGTTCATCCGATGAGATCATCGTGGAACATGTGGGAGCCAACATGGGTATCCAGATCCAGCTGTTGGTTATTGGCGGAGAACGTCTCGCTCATATGCGCATGGTTCCCGAACCCGTAGGGTCTACACATAAGGTTCTATGGCGCTTAGGGTTATAAAGGAAGTTTGTATGTGGTTAACGAATGTTGTTCAGAGTCCGGATGAGATCCCGGACGTCACGAGGAGTTCGGAATGGTCCGGAGGTAAAGATTTATATATGGGAAGTCTGTTTTGGTCACCGAGAAAAGTTTCAGTTTTATCGGTAGCATCTGGGACCACCGGAAGGTCCCGGGTCCACCAAGTGGGTCCACCATCCCGGAGGGCAGCATGGGCCAAGTGTGGGAGGGACCAGCCCGGGTGGGCTGGTGCGCCCCCAAGGGCCCAAGGCGCCTAGGGTTTGGGAGGGCCGCCCACCTTGCTTGGGGCAAGTTTCCCCTCTCCCCCTTGGCCGCCCCTAGATGGGATCTAGGGCTGGCCGCCGCCCCTAGGGGTGGAAACCTGGGTGGGCGCAGCCCCTCTCCCCTATATATAGTGGAGGCATAGGAGCAGCCCAACACACAAGTTTCTTCTCTGTTGGCGCAGCCCTACCTCTCTTTCTCCTCATATCTCGCAGGTGCTTGGCGAAGCCTGCGGGATTGCCACGCTCCTCCACCACCACCACGCCGTTGTGCTGCTCCTGGATGGAGTCTTCCTCAACCTCTCCCTCTCTCCTTGCTGGATCAAGGCATGGGAGGCGTCACCGGCTGTCTGCGTGTGTTGAGCAGCGGAGGTGCCGTCCGTTCGGCACTCGGATCTCCGGTGATTTGGATCACGGCAGTCTGACTCCTTCAACCCCGTTCTCTTGAACGCTTCCGCTTAGCAATCTACAAGGGTATGTAGATGCACTCTCCTTCCCCTCGTTGCTGGTTTCTCCTTAGATAGATCTTGGTGACACGTAGGAAAATTTTGAATTTCTGCAACGTTCCCAACAGTGGCATCATGAGCTAGGTCTATTGCGTAGATTCTTTGCACGAGTAGAACACAAAGTAGTTGTGGGCGTTGATTTTGTTCAATATGCTTACCGTTACTAGTCCAATCTTGTTTCGACGGTATTGTGGGATCAAGCGGCCGGACCGACCTTACACGTACACTTACGTGAGATGAGTTCCACCGACTGACATGCACTTGGTGCATAAGGTGGCTAGCGGGTGCCAGTCTCTCCCACTTTAGTCGGAACGGATTCGATGAAAAGGGTCCTTATGAAGGGTAAATAGCAATTGGCATATTACGTTGTGGTTTTTGCATAGGTAAGAAACGTTCTTGCTAGAAACCCATAGCAGCCACGTAAAACATGCAAACAACAATTAGAGGACGTCTAACTTGTTTTTGCAAGGTATGCTATGTGATGTGATATGGCCAAGAAGAATGTGATGAATGATATGTGATGTATGAGATTGATCATGTTCTTGTAATAGGAATCACGACTTGCATGTCGATGAGTATGACAACGGCGGGAGCCATAGGAGTTGTCTTTATTTATTGTATGACCTGCGTGTCATTGAACAACGCCATGTAATTACTTTACTTTATTGCTAACCGGTAGCCATAGTAGTAGAAGTAATAGTTGGCGAGACAACTTCATGAAGACACGATGATGGAGATCATGGTGTCATGCCGGTGACGATGATGATCATGGAGCCCCGAAGATGGAGATCAAAAGGAGCAAAATGATAATGGCAATATCATGTCACTATTTGATTGCATGTGATGTTTCTCATGTTTATGCATCTTATTTGCTTAGAATGACGGTAGTAAATAAGATGATCCCTCGTTAAAATTTCAAGAAAGTGTTCCCCCTAACTGTGCACCGTTGCGAAAGTTCGTCGTTTCGAAGCACCACGTGATGACCGGGTGTGATAGATTCTTACGTTCACATAAAATGGGTGTAAGCCAGATTTACACCTTGAAACACTTAGGTTAACTTGACGAGTCTAGCATGTACAGACATGGCCTCGGAACAGAAGAGACCGAAAGGTCGAGCATGAGTCGTATGGAGGATACGATCAACATGAAGATGTTCACCGATGATGACTAGTCCGTCTCACGTGATGATCGGACACGACCTAGTTGACTCGGATCATGTAATCACTTAGATGACTAGAGGGATGTCTATCTGAGTGGGAGTTCATAAGATGAAGTTAAGTATCCTGAACATAGTCAAAAAATCTTTGCAAATTATGTCGTAAGCTCGCGCTTTAGTTCCACTGTTTAGATATGTTCCTAGAGAAAATATAGTTGAAAGTTGTGATGGCGATTATGCGGACGAGAAAGCTTATGTCCTTAATGCACCGCTTAGTGTCTTTGAACCCCAATCGTCGATACGTGGATGTTGCGAACATCGGACATACACGTTTTGATAACTACGTGATAGTTCAGTTAAACGGTTTAGAGTTGAGGCACCAAAGACGCTTTTCGAAACGTCGCGGAACATATGAGATGTTTCGAGGGCTGAAATTGGGATTTCAGGCTCGTGGCCACGTCAAGAGGTATAAGACCTCCGACAATTCTCTTAGCCTGCAAACTAAGGGAGAAAAAGCTCAATCGTTGAGCTTGTGCTCGGATTGTCTGAGTGCAACAATCACTTGAGTTGATCTTCCGGATGAGATAGTGATGTTTCTCCAAAGTCATTGCCACCAAGCTGCTAGAGCTTCATGATGAACTATAACATATCAGGGATATATATGATGATCCTTGAGGTATTCACGATGTTTGACACATAAAAGTAGAAATCAAGAAGGAGCATCAATTGTTGATGGTTGGTGAAACCACTAGTTTCAAGAAGGGCAAGGGCAAGAAGGGACACTTCATGAAAGCGGCAAATCGATTCTTTGCTCCGGTGAAGAAACGCAAGGTTGAACCCAAACCCGAGACTAAGTGCTTACGTAATAAGGGGAACAGCCAATGGAGCGTAATTACCCTAGATACTTGGTAGATAAGAAGGCTGGCAAGGTCGATAGAAGTATATTGGATATACATCATGTTAATGTGTAATTTACTAGTACTCCTAGTAGCACCAGGGTATTAGATACCGGTTCGGTTGCTAAGTGTTAGTAACTCGAAATAAAAGCTACGGAATAAACGGAGACTAGCTAAAGGTGAGCTGACGATACGTGTTGGAAGTGTTTCCAAGGTTGATGTGATCAAGCATCGCACGCTCCCTCTACCATCAAGATTAGTATTAAACCAGAATAATTGTCATTTGGTGTTTGCGTTGAGCATAGACATGATTGGATTATGTCTATCGCAATACGGTTATTCATTTAAGGAGAATAATGGTTACTCTATTTATTTGGATAATACCTTCAATGGTCTTGCACCTAAAGGAATGGTTTATTGAATCTCGATCGTAGTGATACACAATTTCATGCCAAAAGATATAAGATAGTAATGATAGTACCACTTACTTGTGGCACTGCCATGTAAGTCATATTGGTATAAAACGCATGAAGAAGCTCCATGTTGATGGATCTTTGGACTCACCCGTTTTTGAAAAGTTTGAGACATGCGAACCATGTCTATTGGTGTATACACATGATGAAATTCCATGCAGATGGATCGTTTGGAGTCACTTGATTTTGAATCACTTGAGATATGCAAATCATACCACATGGGCAAGATGACTGAAAAGCCTCGTTTCGGTAAGATGGAACAAGATAGCAACTTGTTGGAAGTAACACATTTTGATGTGTGCAGCCCAATGAGTGTTGAGGCATGCAGTGAATATCGTTATGCTCTTACTTCACAGATGATTTAAGTAGATACTGAGAATATTTACTTGGTGAAACACAAGTCTGAATTATTGAATGGTTCAAGTAATTTCAGAGTGAAGTTGAAGATCATTGTGACAAGAGGATAAAATGTCTATGATATGATCATAGAGATGAGTATCTGAGTTCTGAGCTTTGGCACATAATTAAGACATTGTGGAAATGTTTCACAATTAATCTTGCTGGAACACCATAGTGTGATGGTGTGTCCGAACATCATAGTTGCACCCTATTGGATATGGTGCGTACCATGATGTCTCTTATCGAATTACCACTATCGTTCAAGGGTTAGGCATTAGAGACAACCGCACTCACTTTAATAGGGCACCACGTAATTCCGTTGAGATGACACCGTGAGAACTATGGTTTGGAGAAACCTAAGTAGTCGTTTCTTAAAAGTTTGGGGCTGCGACGCTTATGTGGAAAAGTTTCGTTGATAAGCTCGAACCCAAAGCGGATAAAATGCATCTTCATAGGACACCCAAAACAGTTGGGTATACCTCCTAATTCTGATCCTAAGCAAAAGTGATTGTTTCTAGAAACGGGTCCTTTCTCGAGGAAAAGTATCTCTCGAAAGAATTGAGAGGGAGGATGGTGGAGACTTGATAAGGTTATTAAACCATCACTTCAACCGGTGTGTAGCGAGGCACGTGAAGTTGTTCTGTGGCACCTACACCAATTGAAGTAGAAGCTTATGATAGTGATCATGAAGCTTGGATCAAGTCACTACCGAACCTCGTGGGGCGGACGGGGCGTGTCTTGCTTGAGTGGTACGGTGATCCTGTCTTGAAGGTCATGTTGCTAGACAACAATGAACCTACGAGCTATGGAGAAGCGATGGTGGGCCCAAATTCCGACAAATGGTTAGAAGCCATGAAATCCGAGATAGGATCCATGTATCGAGAACAAAGCATGGACTTTGGTGGACTTGCCGATGATCGGCAAGCCATTGAGATGAATGGATCTTTAAGAAGAAGAAGGACGTGGACGGTAATGTCACCGACTATGAACATCGAATTTTGGCGAAGAGATTTTCACAAGTTCAACTAGTTTAATACGATGAGATTTTATCATCACTAGCGATGCTTAAGTCCGTCGGAAACAAGTTAGCAAAAGCTGCATTTATGAAATCTGGCGGATGGATGTCAAAAGCGAGTTTCCTTACCGGTTTTAAGTAAGGAAAGGTTGTATGTGATACAATCGAGAAAGTTTTGTCGATCCTAAGGATGCTAAAAGGTATCTTTGGCTCAATGATCCTTTCTAAGGACCGGAGTAAGCATCTCGGAGTTGGAATGTGCGCTTTGATGAGATGATCAAAGATTTTGGGTTTATACAAAGTTTATGAGAAACTTGTATTTCCAAAGAAGTGAGTGGGAGCACTATAGAATTTCTGATGAGTATATGTTGTTGACATATTGATGATCGTAAATGATGTAGAATTTCTGAAAGCATATAGGGTTATTTGAAAGATGTTTTCAATAGAAAACCTGGATTAAGCTACTTGAACATTGAGCATCGAGATCTATAAGGATAGATCAAAATGCTTAATAATACTTTCAAATGAGCACGTACCTTGACATGATCTTGAAAGTGTTCAAGATGGATCGATCGAAAGGAGTTCTTGCACGAGTCGTAAGGTACGAAGTTAAGACTTAAAGCTCGACCACGGCAGAAAAGAGAGAAAGGACGAAGGTCGTCCCCTATGCTTTAGACGTAGGCTCTACAGTATGCTATGCTAAGTACTGCACATGATGTGTGCCTTGCCACATGTCTGGCAAGAGGGTACAAAGGTGATCAAAGAGTGGATCACCAGATAGTGGTCAAAATTATCCTTAGAGGAATAAGGATTTGTTTCTCGATTATGGAGGTGATAAAGAGTTCGGCGTAAAGGGTTACGACGATGCAAGCTTTAACACCTATCCGAATGACTCTGAGTAGCAAACCGGATACGTATAGTGGAGCGACCATTTGGAATAGCTCCAAGTGGAGCATAGAAGCAACATTTACAATATGACCTAGAGATTTGTGAAGTACATACGGAATGTTGCAGACCCGTTGACTAAAACTTCTCTCACAAGCAAAACATGATCAAACACAGAACTCTTTGGATGTTGGTCACATGGCGATGTGACCTGTGAGTGTTAATCACATGGCGATGTGAACTAGATTATTGACTCTAGTGCAAGTGGGAGACTATTGGAAATATGCCCTAGAGGCAATAATAAATTAGTTATTATTATATTTCCTTGTTCATGATAATCGTTTATTATCCATGCTATAATTGTATTGATAGGAAACTCAGATACATGTGTGGGTACATAGACAAAACCATGTCCCTAGTAAGCCTCTAGTTGACTAGCTCGTTGATCAATAGATGGTTGTAGTTTCCTGACCATGGACATTGGATGTCGTTGATAACGGGATCACATCATTAGCAAAATGATGTGATGGACAAGACCCAATCCTAAGCCTAGCACAAAGATCGTAGTTCGTATGCTAAAGCTTTTCTAATGTCAAGTATCTTTTCCTTAGACCATGAGATTGTGCAACTCCGGATACCGTAGGAATGCTTTGGGTGTACCAAACGTCACAACGTAATTGGGTGGCTATAAAGGTGCACTACAGGTATCTCCGAAAGTGTCATTGGGTTGGCACGAATCGAGACTAGGATTTGTCACTCCGTGTGACGGAGAGGTATCTCTGGGCCCACTCGGTAGGACATCATCATAATGTGCACAATGTGATCAAAGAGTTGATCGTGGGATGATGTGCTACGGAATGAGTAAAGAGACTTGCCGGTAACGAGATTTAACAAGGTATCGGGATACCGACGATCGAATCTCGGGCAAGTACAATACCGCTAGACAAAGGGAATTGTATACGGGATCGATTGAGTCCTTGACATCGTGGTTCATCCGATGAGATCATCGTGGAACATGTGGGAGCCAACATGGGTATCCAGATCCCGCTGTTGGTTATTGGCCGGAGAACGTCTCGCTCATGTCTGCATGGTTCCCGAACCCGTAGGGTCTACACACTTAAGGTTCGATGACGCTAGGGTTATAAAGGAAGTTTGTATGTGGTTACCAAATGTTGTTCGGAGTCCCGGATGAGATCCCGGAAGTCACGAGGAGTTTCAGAATGGTCCGGAGGTAAAGATTTATATATGGGAAGTCCTGTTTTGGTCACCGGAAAAGTTTCGGGTTTTATCGGTAACGTACCGGGACCACCGGGAGGGTCCCGGGGGTCCACCAAGTGGGGCCACCATCCCCGGAGGGCATCATGGGCCAAGTGTGGGAGGGGACCAGCCCCAGGTGGGCTGGTGCGCCCCCCACAAGGGCCCAACGCGCCTAGGGTTTGGGGAGGGGGCGCCCCACCTAGCTTGGGGGGCAAGTTTCCCCCCTCCCCCCCCTTGGCCGCCCCCCTAGATGGGATCTAGGGCTGGCCGCCGCCCCTAGGGGGTGGAAACCTAGGTGGGGGCGCAGCCCCCTCTCCCCCTATATATAGTGGAGGCATAGGAGCAGCCCAACACACAAGTTTCTTCTCCTGTTGGCGCAGCCCTACCTCTCTTTCTCCTCATATCTCGCAGTGCTTGGCGAAGCCCTGCAGGATTGCCACGCTCCTCCACCACCACCACGCCGTTGTGCTGCTCACAGGCGGAGTCTTCCTCAACCTCTCCCTCTCTCCTTGCTGGATCAAGGCATGGGAGACGTCACCGGGCTGTACGTGTGTTGAGCAGCGGAGGTGCCGTCCGTTCGGCACTTTCGGATCTCCGGTGATTTGGATCACGGCAATGCGACTCCTTTAACCCCGTTCTCTTGAGCAGCTTACGCTAGCGATCTACAAGGGTATGTAGATGCACTCTCCTTCCCCTCGTTGCTGGTTTCTCCTTAGATAGATCTTGGTGACACGTAGGAAAATTTTGAATTTCTGCTACGTTCCCAACACCTCCTCGGGGAAACTCGAGGCCTGGTTTTAGTTGTACGGACTGCTCATCCGGTCGTGGCCTGAGACGAGATACGCGCGCCTACTATCAGGGTGTCGGCACGCTAGGAGGTCTTGCTGGTCTTGTTTTACCATTGTCGAAATGTCTTGTAATCGGGATTTCGAGACTGATCGGGTCTTCCCGGGAGAAGAAATATCCTAAGTTGATTGCGAGAGCTTATCATGGGCTAAGTTGGGACACCCGTGCAGGGTTTGAACTTTCGAAAGCCGTGCCCGCGGTTATGTGGCAGTTGGGAATTTGTTAATATCCGGTTGTAGTGAACTTGAAGTAAACTCTTCTAAAATACACCAACCGTGTGCGTAACCGTGATTGTCTCTTTTCGGAGTTGTTTGAGAGGAGAACACGGTCTTTGGGTTATGTTTGACGTAAGTAGGAGTTCAGGATCACTTCTTGATCATTACTAGTTGATGACCGCTTTCTAAGCTCCTATTCTCGCTCTTGTTTCGTAAGTTAGCCACCATATATGCTTAGTCGCTGCTGCAACCTCACCACCTTACCCCTTCCTTACCCTTTAAGATTTGCTAGTCTTGATACCCATGGTAATGGGATTGCTGAGTCCTCGTGGCTCACGGATTACTACAACACCAGTTGCAGGTACAGGTTATGCGATGATCTTGACGTGAGTGCGATGTTTATTTGTGTTGGAGTTCTTCTTCTGCTTCTTCTTCGATTGAGCGATAGGTTCCTGGTCGGCAGCCTGGGCTAGCAGGGTGGATATTGTTTGAGTTTCTGTTTCTGTTTCATCCATAGTCGGATGTTGATCTTATGTATATGATGTATTGTTGTATTCATTGCGGCATTTGTATGCCTTGTATGTATCCCCATCTATTATGTATGGTTTGATGTAATGATATCCACCTTGCAAAAGCGCCTTCAAGATGCACTTCTATCCTTGGTGGGACCTTCGAGTTCCTTTAGGATAGGGTCGCATCTTGGGCGTGACAAGTTGGTATCAGAGCCTCGACCGACCCTAGGAGCCCCCTTGTTTGATCGTGTAGTTTGGCCGCTGTCGAGTCTAGAAGAAAACTTTTCGTGTCTAGTTATATCGGAGAGTAGGACTTCTTTTTACTCCTCAGCTCCCTTCGTTGCTCTGGTGAGAAATCTGGACGTAGGTGTTTCGACTTACTTCTCTTCCCCTTCAAATATTTTCTTTAGGATCACGCAGTTAGTTTTTGTTCGTTGTCAGCTCTTCTCATCCGGTGCATTTCTTGCCAAGTCGATTGGACCCTCTTTGTGCTTTGCAAGATCAATCCGCAACTCTTTTTTTAATCGATGTTGTTTCCCTGTCTGAAGTTGTCCTTGTTTTTCCCACCCGCCCACCCCTTCTTCTTCTTGGAACCAGAGTCCGTAATCGAGTATCCACCCTACTCGTGCAAAGTCTTTGCATTCTTCCCTAAATTATTTCAACCGGTGCTTTTCTCTTCAAGATATAGGTCGATTCCTCGTTCAAGTTGCCTGTGTTTACCCGCCCTCCCACCCGTTTTATTCCGGAGTCTGAGCCTTTATTCAAGTAATCAATTCAATTCGTGCGGAGTGTCTTCAGTCTTTCCTCAATTGTATTAACCGGCGAAGTCTCGTCTAGTTCATCATTGTTCGTCGCATTTTCTTTCCGGTGGATCCAAATTCAAGTTTTTCGTTGTCGATCGTATTCTTTCCCTCAGCTCAAATATTTCCCTTTGCTCATTCCTCCCCTCGCCATTCTATTATCCCGGAGTGCTGAAGACATCTCAGAAGATTCACGTTTGCATTCAATTATTTCGAGGTTATCACCTCATTCAATTTTTTCAAGCATTCCAGTGCATCATTTCTCATTCGACAATCCTTTCCAACGGTGTTTCTTTTCAGTGAGCCCTAACCCACAGGTCTTTCCCAGGATCTTACCTGACTCTTCTGATTTTCCCGGAGGTATTCTCAAATTCTTTTCGAAGTTTGGCAGAAGTATGAATTTCATCAGCCAGATGCCTTTCCAAGATCACTCTCAAATTCTTTCATGTTCGGGTCAATCTTTCCTCTTTTCATTCTCCCAGAGTATCTCAATAGTTTTGGTGGGGTTCCTCATCGTCATTCTCAACATTCGAAGACCGAAGAAGAGTTTTCCACTAAATCATGTCCGTTCTCTCAAGGATTCGTGGTGCTAGCTTTGTGTTATCCTCTCAAATTATTCCGTTTGTCAGAAATTCTTTTCTTACCCATCCGGAGTATTTTGGGAGTTGTTTTTTTCCGTTTCGATTATCCGGAGGCCTCCATTTCAGAATATTTCTTTGTTCCAAGTTTTCAGCTTCGTTCGTTCCCATATTTGTACCGGTGTTGCGCTCAATCATTCTTTTATCAGTTTGCGATCTCTACGTTCTCTTCTCTCTAATTTGCGTCAAGTATCTTCGTGCTTTTCTAATTCTTCCCGGTGATTCCATTCCCTTTCTTCATTAAATTTTGAATTCTTACGGTGGTTCGTTCAAGATTTCCATTTCCGCTGTTATCACATGTATTCGTTTGTTCTTTCCTAATTCTACCGGTGGAGCATGAAGACCTTCCCAAATTCGGCGTCTTATCTTTCCTTAATCTTTTCCCAATGTGAATAAGTTGTATGCAAACCCATTGCTTCTCATCAATTTAATTGATGGAGGATAAGCATAACATAATTCTTATTCTTCTTTCTTCGTGTGGACTAATCTCTTCTTTTCGGAGTTTGTTCATCTTATCACATTCTCGGTTCAAAGTGTTTTCATCCTTTATTTTCCGGAGTTCCAAGCTTCTCGCTTGTTTCGTCGCGAAGCCCTATCTTAATCATCGCAAGGCTTTAATCTTATCCCTTTCATCCTTCAATTTTATCTCGTCATCCTTTTGGTTTCGGAGGTTTTCATGGTGGTTCTTCCCGAGTTAATTCATTCTTCAAGTGTTCATCAAGATTCTTTTGGAGGAGCTCAAGTATCTTTCCTTCTCGCCTCTCGAAGTACAATTAATTCTCCGTATTCTTTTGAAGTGGAGTTTTGCATTTCTTCATTCTTCTCATCTATTTAATCTTTTCTGCTTGTGGTCGGAGATCACCTCATAATTTGAGATGTTATCCATAAGTCCATGACAAGCTTATTCTTTCAGTTGTTGATTTTCTCAACAACTTCGTTTAATCCTTCCTCCTAAGGATGCTTTCAAACTCAGTTGTGGTAGATGATATCATTTCTTCTTCGTTCCTTTCATTCCACTATTTCAAGTCTTCCGGAGACATTGTGTTATTCCTCTCGTCAGGTATCATTCCATCTTCTCAAGTTCATATTCCATTCCATCCATGTTCAACCGGAGTGCTGCCTAAATTCCTTCGTTATTGTTCCTTTTTCCATCTTGTTCTAACCGGAGTGGTTTCAGAGTCTATCTCGTTCCTTGAGCTTTTGGTTCTCGTCATAATCGTAATTCCTCTTTTCCTACTTGTCGGGGATATACCCCGCGGTGTAACCCGGCCGGACTTGGCGACTCACCAGAGACCCGGCTGGAGCTTGGCGATTCACTGGCGATCCGCCCGGACATGGCGGTTTACATGTAACCTGTCTGGACATTGTGATTCACTTGAGACCCGGCGGGCGGATCAGACGATGACAAGGCCCAAGGCCCAGCAGGCCGGCTTATACTCTGGTGGGCCGGCTTAAGAGGAAAGCATAAGGAATATTCCCTTACAAAGAAAGCAAGACTAGGACTCCACTTGTAATTGAGTAATTCTAATCCTATTAGGACTAGTCATGTAACCCGCCCCTTCAACTTATATAAGGAGGGGCAGGGCACCCCAAAGAGGGAACGATATCTAGGGCTAGACAGAAAGAGGAGAACCGACTTACGGCGACTCCCTCGTGAGCATAATGATACCTAGCCTCAAACAGCATGTAGGGCTATTCCGGATGATGTTTCCCGGGGCCCGAAGCTGTCTAAATCCTTGTCTTGCGTGTTGCGTCTCTTTATTCCGATCAACCCCTTTCAAGCTACCGCATAGATGCGTTGGCCTCGCGACTAAGTCCTTACACTAAGGACATCTGCCATGACAATTCCACGAGAGTTGGCGCCCACCGTGGGGCTTGCGCACAGTGGTGTTGAGTTCTTGAAGGGATCTCTCCTAGGGATCGAGGAACTCGCAATTTTCTGGATGGAGAAGAGCCGATTAAAAAGGATCTGCGTCAGTTTTGAGGTTCATTAGATCAGATTGATGATCTCTGAGGATAAAGGTTAGACAAGATTTAGGGTTGCACCATGAGCCGCCGCTTTTGCAAATCAGATCCGAGAGCAGATCAGCGGATAAAAATCACTAAGGTTACGTATTGGAATTGGACAAGTCAATGCCATGGATTAGTACTTCAAGTATACAAGGTCAGATCAACCATGACCCGGATCGGGTCGTGGGTATGGACTCCATCGCAGCTCGGGGGCGGCTCTCGCTTTGCGCCTCTGCTTCTGGCTGGTCGTTGCGCCGGGCTGGCTCCTGCGTCACCATATCTCGAGCGGCTGTTTCCGCCTCGTGTAAAACCGCCATCCCCGCTATTTCTAAACATTAACCCGGCCACGTCCGCGTCTCAACGGCAGCAGGAGAGCCACCGTCTTGAGATTTATCTGAAGAATTTTTTGAGCCACCGAGCCCCCGTTGTCAATTGTGAGTCGCATCCACGTTGGATCAAAGGGAGATATGTTCACATCCATTAAATCGGAGCTGTTTACTCCAAATCCCGAAGAGATCAATCGCCGATTTTATCTCCTCAAACAAACCTGATGATCATGATGTGCCAGTTGAAAAGTGCTCTGTTTATCTGCTCCGAGCCGTTCTTGCTCAAGTCCCGCCATGATTGACGAGTTGCCGACAGCCACCTCTGAAACGCCCCGTTGCCGCTTCGGTATGATGTTCATGCCGCGACCCTCTACCAAAAGCCGTCGCCCTGAGAGCCACAGCCACCTCCATTCAAACGCACCTCTAAACAGCTGGCGCGGTCTTCCGCTCACGCCCTCACCAAAGCACAGAGCCACCATTTACAGCCACAGCTCCATTTCGAGCCGTCAGCTGCCGGTGCATCTCTGAACCGCCGCCGTATTCAATTGTTCACCGGGTCGCCGTTTGAGCCGCCACCGAGCTTTGTCTCGATTCATCATAAAATCACCTGCGGTTTCAATCCGGGTCGCCGCCGCGGTCTGAAGTCGACCCCGAGTCTTTTTCGCTCCGGATTACCTCCGCATCTCCGAGCAATCTCCGCTTCAGAAAGCCGGTCCTACTCCATGCCGGCCGTTCTATTTCTCCTCCACATTGTGTCGTCTCTGTCCGCCGGCACCTTGAGCCGCTGTCGTGCTCGGTCGTTCCTCTGAGCTGCATTTCACCTCCACAGCCGGCGCCTGGTGGAACCACCCCGCTGGCGCAGCCTTGAGCAACCTCCAGGGCCTCTTCAACCACAAGCTGCCCTGCCGCTCAGAGCCGTCGTTGCGGCCTCTGCAGCCATGGACTACTACTGCGCTGCTCATCTGTTGTAGGCTCCCCCTGGCCTCGCCGGCCTCCGCCGCCTCTACAGACATAGGCTCCCCCTGGCCACCTGCCAAGTCGCTGCCCCGAGCCGGCTGCCCCTCATCCCGCCGCATTCATGTCGGCTGCCATCCGGGTGTCCCACTGCTTGGTGGAGAAAAAAGGCAAAGGAGGAAGAGTCACGTGGAGACTTATGGCTATTAAAAAAAATTCATCAGCGCTCAATGCCCAAGGAGATAGCAACGAGAGTAATACCACTCTAGTGCCAAAGTGTTATCCAACAACAGCATCCAGGATTACAAAACACCAGCGTCCACGATCATCCGACAAAAGATACCAGCAAGTCGCCGCCCCCGCTACATCAAACACGACGTCGCTCACTCGCCCGTTCCCGCGACTTACCGCGCCTGCGATTAACTCGCCCGTCCGCACCGGCTTACAACGCCGCGGTCGGCTCACTCGTCAATTGATTTCAGCTTCACCATAGTGATCATCAACTCCGCGATGGATAATCACTAGCCTGACATATCAGGGGAAATCCATCCAGTTTATTTTATTAAACATATTGTTTTCATCAAAGAACAATTACTTTGGTCTGTATATTTTTATGAACAACAAAGGTGGTGCCATGTGGTGCCTATGAAGTGTACGTCACCACCATCACGCACCGACGTCTGCGCACGTTTACTGATGGAACAGGTGTGCGCAAGTCGCCTCCCGTGCAGCATAATCTACATCAACCCGCCGGAGCCGCGTTGAGCCGCCCTTGCCGCTTGAGCCGCTGGGGTATATTAAGCCGCCGGTCTACCTGAGCCACCGGGACTATATTGAGTCGCTGGTCTGCCTGAGCCACCTCTGTCGTGATAACGGGGTCATCCGTCGTCCAAACAAATCAGGCGATATCCATCCAAGTTTGTTTTATCAGCACATGTAGTTTTTGTCAAAAAAAACAAGTTTATCTTTGCCTTGGTCTGCAATATTGTTTATGCAGGGCAATTATTTATGACAAAAAGTGATATTATACCGCGGAGATGGAGACATGCCAACATCTTTTGGCACAGGTGGTCGTCGTTACTCAACGGACTCCCGCACCGGCTTACAACGCCGTGGCCGTCTCTCGCGACCACGCCGGCTTACAACGCCGTGGCCGTCTCTTACGACCACGCCGGCTTACAACAAGGAGGACAACTTGCCCGTCCGCACCGGCCATAACGCCATGGCGGTTCATCTGCATGCCGCCTCAGATGTTGCGGTCGTCTTTACCGTCCGTCTCTCGCGGCCTGGTCTACATCAACACAATGGGCCGCACCCGTCTGCATGAGCTGTTTATTGAGTATGAGCAAGTCACTGCTTGGGAAGCCGGTTTTCTTCCAAAAAATTGGAGGCAAATTATCATGTATTATCAGCCGCCGTCTGCACCGGATGGCTCAATGGGCAGACGCACAAGTCGCCGCCACTACGGTTTGGTTAGCTTCAAACAGCCAGTTGGAAGGAACCATTAGCCGAGTTGCTGACACAGTTCATATGGGATCATTTATAGCCCACCGCTGTCACCTCAACCTTCTGCGGATTCACATCGCGTTATCAATGCCAATGATATACACCTTCTGCTTGGTCAGATATGGAGAATCTCAAGCCAACTCTTCGAGTCATCTTGAGACTCGGGGGCTACAATGGTATGGGTCGGCAAAATTAGCCGGTTTCAATGAATTCAAGAGCTCCAGGTCATTGAAGGGAAGATAACCCGGCCCTGGAGGCTACTGCTTTATTAACAAATATTTAAAGACCGTTAGAAAAATTTCCGGCTCAAAATGAAGATTCCGGTTTAAAATACAGTTTACGAGACATCTCTCTCCCGCAAAGCTTTGAAGCTCTCAAAACCGGCTCAACATCCGGCTCAAGGTAAATTTGTCCCTTACAAAGCTTTGAGGATCCAAATATCCGGTTTAAGAATTTCCGGTTCAAAAAGAATTAATCTCTCGCAAGTTCGAGATCTCAGACAAATTAGTGGTTACCAAAGAGAGCTTGCTGCCATGATGCACGGTTCAAAACATGGGTATCCTGGCTTACGGCTTATCTTATTATGGTCACTTGGGGGCTTCCTGCTCATCGAGCATAGCTATCAGTACCCTCTTGATCGGCGCAATGCCGAAACTTATATGGTCACTTGGGGGCTTCCTATTCAAACATAGGTCGTATTCGAACCAAAGAGAACATAGCTGTCGATACCCTTTTGATTAGCAAACTGCTGAACCTACTTGGGGGCTTCTTGATCGTATCCGAATCATAGCTCAACCCCTTTGGGAATCGGCGTGGATCGTATTTGAATCAGCGATCGCTAAACAACTCTTAAGGTCATTTGGGGCTTCTGTTCAAACATAGGTCGTATTCAACCAAAGAGAACATAGCTGTCGATACCCACTTTGATCTGCAACGCCAACACCACTTGGGGGCTATATGATCGTATTCAACCTTAGCTTAACCCCTTTGGAATGGTTTCTTGATCGTATTCAATCGAAGCCTCAAAATTTTTATCTGTTTTATACAAATCGCAAGTATTTGAGTTGTCACAAATATCATATGTGCCGGCTCTTACAGAGTTGAGTTATCAACTTCAACTTTGTCAAGGTCACATAAACCGGTGGTATCATTCAAAGGATCATAGGGATCTTGTGATCTACTTGTGTGTAGGATAAGAATACATTTGGGTGGTTACCCGCCCTGGCTCTTGACGTTAAGTCGCCAGGGCATATGTTGTTTAAACTCTCTGCAGGATTTGCAGAACTATGACTTATATAAATGCTTCAGTACAAGCTCATCACTAAAATTGGTGTCTCAAAAGGGTTATCAATTATTGATTTTCTCAAGGGCTATAGGCCACCGGGTTACAAAAATTCCGGTTTACAATGAATGCGCATTAAGTCGTCATTGGCCAAGAGCTGCGAGGTATTTAAACTCCGGATTTACTTGTCAACCGATGAGGTATTCAAATCTTTAATAGCCAAAACTGGCTGGATTTTTATGATGATATTGAATGATTGAGGTTTTCATACCGGATTATATTATTCCAATCTTGAATAGCCAACATGGCTGGATTTCTATTGTGGTTATCAGAAACTAATATTATGATTGAGGTTTTCAAAGTCGCTTCAGCGCAATGGTTATTATTTTATCTATGGATATGATTTATTGTACAATGGAAGGAATAGTCCCGAGTCGTTGCAGGCTTACAACCCGGCACTTGGGGGCTACATTGTTCAAATCGAGATTACATCAAATATACAAGTCCCATGTCACTGCTAGCATGCACCATGGCACTTGGGGGCTAATGTAAAGTCATTTTTTGCTCAATTTATAGAAGACCCAACTCATCATATCATAAGGAGCCGACCCTTGGGGGTTACTAAATTCTCCTGTCAAAAGTTCAAGGTACACAAGTTTTATTACATTATATTGAAAGATCCACTACTCAGTTGGTAGAGTACAAAGCTCTTAACCTTGTGGGCGTGGGTTCAAGCCCCATGGTGGAGATTACATCATATGATGTTATTATCAATGAATCATATACAAAGTCCCAGCTTAGTAATATCTTACTGAGCCGGCCCTTGGGGGCTACACTGGTCGGAAGTTTTATGAACATAAGGCAATTACAAGTACCAGGTTGCTGCAAGCATGACAACCCGGCACTTGGGGGCTACAGGTGATATACAGATAAGGAAATCTACAAATTCTCAGAGTTGAGTTATTCAGATTGACCCGGTGTTTGCAACAATCATGATCCGGTGTCACCAATAATTATGACCCGGCGTTGGCAATAGTTATGACCCGGTGCTATCAATATTTACAAGTTGGCAATTTTGGCAGTTATAACTAGCCAGCCTCGACATCTTTAAACCGGCGGTGATCCACCAGATGAATCTTGAGTCCAATGTGTTTATTAAGCGGAAGCTTTGGAAACCGATTCAAATGGATTATTTCTCATAATATTTCTCAACAAGAGACCAATGTCAGCAAATTGACTCTGAAGCTGGCCTGTTGACCCGGATTTCTCAAAGGAAGTATCTGGATCTTTTGCATTGGTAAAATTGGGACATATCTGCTAAGGAGATTTGCTATGAGATCATGGATATATATCAAGGAAGAAATGTCAAGGATTTATGGACGATCAGGTGCCGGTTTAAAAGAATTCTTAACCCGGAGCACAACCTGTCAAATTTGTTCTTGTGTTTATTTTGCAGCATAAGTTTACCATGGATAAATCCAAGCTGAACTTGGGGGCTAATGTCGGGGATATACCCTGCGGTGTAACCCGGCCGGACTTGGCGACTCACCAGAGACCCGGCTGGAGCTTGGCGATTCACTGGCGATCCGCCCGGACATGGCGGTTTACATGTAGCCTGTCTAGACATTGTGATTCACTGGAGATCCGGCGGGCGGATTAGACGGACGACAAGGCCCAAGGCCCAGCAGGCCGGCTTATACTCTGGTGGGCCGGCTTAAGAGGAAAGCGTAATTGAGTAATTCTAATCCTATTAGGACTAGTCATGTAACCCGCCCCTTCAACTTATATAAGGAGGGGCAGGGCACCCCAAAGAGGGAACGATATCCAGGGCTAGATAGAAAGAGGAGAACCGGCTTACGGCGACTCCCTTGTGAGCATAATGATACCTAGCCTCAAACAGCATGTAGGGCTATTCCGGATGATGTTTCCCGGGGCCCGAAGCTGTCTAAATCCTTGTCTTGCGTGTTGCGTCTCTCGATTCCGATCAACCCCTTTCAAGCTACCGCATAGATGCGTTGGCCTCGCGACTAAGTCCTTACACTAAGGACATCTGCCGTGACAATTCCATGACACAACTCGAGTGTTCTCAACTTTGTTCATCCTCTCTCTTCTGTTCTTATTTCACCCCATCCTTTTTCCCTTCTGTCTTGGTCCTAAGATCTCGGGACGAGATCTCTTGTTAGTAGAGGAGAGTTTTAACGCCCCGGATCTGATGCGCCAGGTGTCTGCCAGTTATTCGTCGGCATTGCCATGTCATTTGCTTGCGTGTTGCATTTTGCCATGTCATCATGTGCATCTCATTTTGCATATGTGTTCGTCTCATGCATCCGAGCATTTTCCCCGTTGTCCGTTTTGCAATCCGACACTCCTATGTCATCCGGCTTCCCCTTGTCTCTTTTTGTGAGGGGGTGTTAGACATTCTCGGAATGGACCGAGGTTTGCCAAGCGGCCTTGGTACACCACCGGTAGACCGCCTGTCAAGTTTCGTGCCATTTGGAGGTCGTTTGATACTCCAACGTTTAACCGAGTAGCCGCAAAGGCCTCTTTTGTGTGCAGCCCAACACCCCTCCAAAGTGGCCCAATAACCCATCCAAACCACCTCCATGCTCTCGGTCGTTCGATCACGATAGCGTGGCCGAAAACCGCACCTCATTTAGAGCCTCCTAGCTCCCTCTACCTATAAATAGGTGCCCCTCCCCGAATTTTCGCAGTCCAAACCCTAAAATCTCCCCTCCGCGCCGCCGGACGTGTCCGCCGCCATCCGGACGCGTCCAGCCGCCGCTCCGACCAATCCCCTCTCGCCATGTCGCCCAAGCCGCGCCCCGCCGCCCGACCGCATGGCCCGCTGGCCCGACAAGGCCCTCCCGCCCGGTTCCCGCGGATCACGCTGAGTCACCGACGCGCCCGCCTCCACCTCGCCGGCCACCTCTCCCGCCGGCGTCCCGCGCCATGCCCGCGGCTCGCCTGCTTCCTCCCGGCATCCGCCTCGGCTTCCGCGCCGCTCGCCGGAGCCACCCCGCCGCCGTCCTCGCCGGATCTGGTCAACCGGGACCAGATCCACCAGGCCTGCCAACCAAACGTGTCGGCCCCGTCCGGATCCCTCCGTCCCGCTCCTCCTCATCTCGCGTTGACTCCTCGGAGGGTAAATTTCGACTGTCCATGATCTGTGAAATTTTATGCCTCTATTCATCATGCCATAACTCCTTCCATATAGCTCCGTATTGCGTGCATGATATATCGAAATGTTCGTCATGAGATGCTCTACAATTTGTTCCATTGTGACATGCTTCTTTGAGTCCATCTTGGTGCCCTAATCATCGTTGCAATGGTGCTATATAATGTTGTCTGCTGTAATTTAACATAACATGCTCATTTGTCATTTTTGCATCTTTTTGTGTGATTTCCTTTTGAGCATGAAGTCTATATGTGTTATGAGATAAAACATGCCATCTTTGCTGTGGTGCAATCCACTATTCATTTTATGCCATTCATTGATTGTTTCAAGATTGCAAAGTAGCCTCCATGATGTTGTTGATTTCAAGGTCTTAGAATTTTACTCTTTGTTCTGCTGTTATTTTCATGCCATGTATTCATGTTGCTTCAGTGAGATCCATGCCTCCTTTGAGTATATTCAGTAAGGATGTTTTGGACATATGGTTATGATCTATCCATCCATGCCCATGTTTGCATTTATAGACTGCTCTAGCATGTCTTAAACTTGCTCTACTTTTGCTATAAAATGTTCCTGGCAGATTGTTTACATGTTAATCAATTTTGCCAAGGTTGTTGTAGTTGATCCTTGCATGCTATGAATTTGCTATTGCCATGCTTAGTTTCATGAATGTGTCATCTTGCTGTGGGTATGCTTGTATTGTCATGCAATGCTTTGTGATGAGTGATTTGAGATCTCAAAGATGCCTTCATAATCCTGTTTATGTCATGCTCTGTTTTTCTGTCTGAATCTGTTTACGAAATTTGCTACGTTTACATGGGTGCCATCATATTTTCTTTGCCCTTTTGGCTCATAGTCGGTAAGTGACTTTTGTTAAATGCAATTAGTAGATTCATGCCTTGCCTTTGTCTGCTGCGATAAGTTCATGTAGCGTGTTGTTTGATAGCTCTAAACATTGCATCCTGATGTTATTTCTGCCATTGTCCTGTGAATTCTGCCAAGTCTGTGAAACTGTTACTATTTGCAATCTTGCCATGTCCTTTTGAGCATGTTATAGTAGTTTCTAGAGATAGCTCAGTGTTCATGTTTTGTAATACTTTATCTTTAGATCATGTCCATGCCTTGTTTTTCATGTTGTGGTGCCATAGTATATTGTTGTGATGCTTGCAATATGCCTAGTTGCTGTTTTGGACAGCATGCCCTTTAAACTTGTTTCATGTGTATGTGTTGAACCGTTGCTCCGTTTTGGGTGTGCTCTATATGAAACTTGCTTAGTTTTGCATATAGTTTATTGTTACCTTGTTTAATCCATGTTTTGAGTGTGTTTGCTTGATGTTTGAATGCATTTTGCACCAATGCCATGCTTAACTTGTTTTGCTCATATCTTCTAGGTCGTTGCTCCGAATCTTATGAACTTTATATGTAACTTGACTAGAATTTCGTGTAGGTCATCGTGGTGCATCTTAACTTTCTGTTTAACAACTTGAACATAAGGGTTATTCAGATCTGGACCACTTTCGAAATTTGCATATGGGGACTTACCGAATTTGTTATATGTTGTTTTCGGCCTCATTTAAACTTGCTTTGATGTGTTGTTCTTGTATGCATCATCTCTTGCCATGAGTAGCTTCATGTAGCTTTGTCATGCATCATACTTGGTTGAGCATCATGCCTTGATCATGTGTGGGGTGTTTACCATGTTGTGTGCTTCTTCTCGATAGTTCCCGTTTCGTTGCGATCGTGAGGATTCGTTCGTCTACGTCTGGTTCGTCTTCGTGGATACATCTTCTTCATGGACTCGTTCTTCTTCCTAGCGGGATTTCAGGCAAGATGATCGTTACCTTGGATCTCATTACTATCATTACTATGCGAGTTGCTTCGTTCTATCGCTATGCTGTGTTACCTACCACTTGCTTATCAAGCCTCCCAAATTGCCATGAACCTCTAACCTTTGTCCCCCTTCGTAGCAAACCGTTGTTTGGCTATGTTACCGCTTTTGCTCAACCCCTCTTATAGCGTTGCTAGTTGCAGGTGAAGATGAAGATTGCTCCATGTTGGTTTATGTTTATGTTGGTATATCACAATATCTCTTATATTATTAATGCATCTATATACTTGGTAAAGGGTGGAAGGCTCGGCCTTATGCCTGGTGTTTTGTTCCACTCTTGCCGCCCTAGTTTCCGTCATATCGGTATTATGTTCCCGGATTTTGCATCCCTAGCGCGGTTGGGTGATTTATGGGACCCCCTTGACAGTTCGCCTTGCATAAAAATCCTCCAGCAAGGCCCAACATTGGTTTTACCATTTGCCTACTTACCACCTATACCTTTTTCCCTTGGGAGTAATTAACCCGAGGGTCATCTTTATTTTAGCCCCCCCCCCCAGGCCAATGCTTGTCTAAGTGTTGGTCCAAACTAGAGCCCCTTGCAGTGCCTCCTCGGGGAAACTCGAGGCCTGGTTTTAGTTGTACGGACTGCTCATCCGGTCGTGGCCTGAGACGAGATACGCGCGGCTACTATCAGGGTGTCGGCATGCCGGGAGGTCTTGCTGGTCTTGTTTTACCATTGTCGAAATGTCTTGTAACCGGGATTCCGAGACTGATCGGGCCTTCCCGGGAGAAGGAATATCCTTCGTTGATCGCGAGAGCTTATCATGGGCTAAGTTGGGACACCCCTGCAGTGTTTGAACTTTCGAAAGCCGTGCCCGCGGTTATGTGGCAGATGGGAATTTGTTAATATCCGGTTGAAGTGAACTTGAAGTAAACTCTTCTAAAATACACCAACCGTGTGCGTAACCGTGATTGTCTCTTTTCGGGGTTGTTCGAGAGGAGAACACGGTCTTTGGGTTATGTTTGACGCAAGTAGGAGTTCAGGATCACTTCTTGATCATTACTAGTTGACGACCGCTTGCTAAGCTCCTCTTCTCGCTCTTGTTTCGTAAGTTAGCCACCATACATGCTTAGTCGCTGCTGCAACCTCACCACCTTACCCCTTCCTTACCCTTTAAGCTTTGCTAGTCTTGATACCCATGGTAATGGGATTGCTGAGTCCTCGTGGCTCACAGATTACTACAACACCAGTTGCAGGTACAGGTTATGCGATGATTTATTTGTGTTGGAGTTCTTCTTCAGCTTCTTCTTTGATTGAGGGATAGGTTCCTGGTCGGCAGCCTGGGATAGCAGGGTGGATATTGTTTGAGTTTCTGTTTCTGTTTCATACATAGTCGGATGTTGATCTTATGTATATGATGTATTCATTGCGGCATTTGTATGCCTTGTATGTATCCCCATCTATTATGTATGGTTTGATGTAATGATATCCACCTTGCAAAAGCGTCTTTAAGATGCGCTTCTATCCTTGGTGGGACCTTCGAGTTCCTTTAGGATAGGGTCGCATCTTGGGCGTGACAGCCCAATTGTGGCCCGCTAAAAAGCAGGACCATTAGAGGCGAATGTTTCGGCCCGGTCGACTACATCAGACTTTTTTTCAGATAGTGAATGATGGCAGTAGCCAGTAGGAATTAAGAACAAACCTACTCTATGCAATAAAGAAATTACGACATAGTAACTTAGAATAAACCAACACTATACCATAAAGGATTTATGGTATATTACATCCACTAGGCATCAAAGTTCACCACTAGTGATCATAAAGCGCAACGAAGAAGCAGATTTCAAAACTAGGCACCATTGCAGCGTAAAAAAATAATACTGAACCGAGACCACTTCCAAGACAGTTCAAGAAAGGTTAGCCTTATGCTGAATGCCGCTAATCTGGCCGAAAGAAGGCAATGAGACCGCCTAGCATGTCGGTCATAGCTTCCAGGTGTAGCTGTTTAGCAATGAGGTTCTCATTGGTGTTCTCCGCAATCTTTCTTAGAGATAGGACTTCAAGTCGAAGTTGAGTTGCAGAATGCCTTTCTGCTAGAACTTGGGACTGAAGAAGTCGAACTGATTCAGACAACGAATTCTATGAGCTTGTCTGACTGCTAGTCTCAAGTAACTTGAACACTGCATCAAGACAAGACTTTGGGGTTGTCTCGCTATCTTCAAGATGTTTTGCCTTCTTTGCTGCAATATATCTTGGGTTTGTGTCACAACCTTCAGCAGACTTGTGCATGCCATCAGGCATATCACCCTGAAACAAGCAGAGAGATGACAGGTTTTGCATGTGTATAAACAAAGATGATAACTGTGCTGTCAATTCCATCCAATTTCAAATTAGAAAATAAAGTGTAAGTTCAAAATATCAATAGCATAATTTGGCATTGTTCATAATGCGGGGAGCTTCACCACACTCTTTGGATTACCATGTCAACATAACAAGCATAGATGAAGGGCAAAGACAATCATTGTATCTATTTTGGTTAATGTGCATGGCATGTTGTTCATATCATCAGCCACATCAGTAAGACAAAACAGGAGATGACAAGGTGCAAACATGGGCTACTTCACTACACACTGTATTATAGATCCACAAAACAAGCATACATATAGGGAGTATCGAGTAATGTGCATGGTATGAATAAGGAATTTGGTTTTACAAGTAAAACTTGGAACTTACGGTTGTTGTGAACATGCATTTTGATAGAAACAACAAACTAAACAGCAGTAAACGATAGGGAGTATGAGAAAATTAAACAGCAGTTGAGGATAAAGGCTTTAGAAGGACTGCCTTACATTAACAGTTAACACCAGCTTTATAATGCCCTTCTCCATGTCAAGGGAAGGATAACTCAAGAATTTCAGCACAAAATCTTCTTCATAAGCATTGCATGTACTCTACATTTTGTACAGAGTAATTATAGATATGATAATACTGGAAAGGATAGAGGACAATGAAGATAAGATGCAGATTGATGCTACATAATCAACTACCAATCCCTGGAAGTACAAGCATTACAGGACAAAATGTACTGACAAGAGCAATGGGCTACACTTCTGCACTGGCATTGTCTGTGTATTCAACTTTTTTTTAAGATTAAATATAGATCTGATATTTTTTTAGTAAATGGTGGCGAAGGAGATAAGATGCAATATGCTACACAATGAACCAATCCCTCTTCCCATAATACAAGAGTGTTTTGAACACTGGTGTACTGTACAAAACGTTCTTATATTATGGGACGGAGGGAGTAGCTGTTAATGTAAGTACAGTGATAGACGATGTCAGTCCTTACAAGAGGACTGCAGAGCTGAACCTCTTCAAACACATTGGGTTGATTCTAAATTTATGTAAGAGTCCATACGGATCTTATAATGTCCACCAAATGGACGCTAACGAGGCTAACATGTGCAGTGATGCTACATAATCAAACAACTATGAAAGTAAGTATGGTCATACAGGGCAAGAGGTACTCACAAGAGCAATGCAAAGCGAGATAGTTGCGAGATTCTGTGGTCCCTTGAGAATGAATGTTCTTCTGCTAATAGTTTTCGTACAAGTGACACGTTAAGGCAAATGCAGAAATGTAATTCAAATTGTGATGTGATATCATAGACAGTACCTTACGCTGTAGACGAGACCAATGTGTAACAAGATTATTCCAGTCACTGTCTGATAAATGTAGCACCGGAGACTTTATAGAAATTTCATTTAGAGGCTTGCCATCAAAGTGCGCTTGCCTCAGGTAGGAACGATACTTCATCAACGAGTGCTTGAAAAGTGCAACCAACCCTTGCTCGTCTTGACAATCCAGTTTGGTCCTTGCCCATTTAAAAGAATGAAATCTTGTGTCTTCTGTCACAGTAAAACATATGCAGTAATTACCATGAATAACATTAGTACATTACTTATGCGTAAGTTATGAGGAAGTCCGAAATTGTTCTGTGTCTGCGGTATAATCTTTCCATGAAGGAAAGATGCGTACGAAGTTCCTGACAACAATATAAGCTTCATCTTCTAAACTGGGAAGAAATGGAACATGAGTCCTATTTTCTGCAATTGGGGCTCTCTCCGTTCAAAAGGGATTTCGTGAATCGGATTTGGTGTACTCTTTGCCGGAATGGGGTTTTGCATCGTAGAGTCGGTGCTATGTCAATCGGCATCATCATACTGCTTTGCTGCAGCTTGGGGTCTGTTGAGTTGGGGCATCGAAATGACCAAAGGTAGTAGGGATAGAGTCTGCTAGAGTTGGGGTGTTTTGTGGGTCGTGATATTGCAACTACACCTAATGGGCTATTTGATTTATCAGGTGTCACTACCTTTTCCAAATACTTTGCTCGTGCTCCTCCGCGATCAGCAATCACCCTCTTCCTTTTGAACGTCTGATACACAAGAACAACATTTGAATGAATAAAATATGGTATGATGACAGATGGAATATGTACTAAAAATGGATAGCAGGGCATATTCACATACACGATATGTAAACTAAGCTAATGGCAGTGCAACAAAGTAGAAACAATGCAAAGCATCAGTTGCAAGATATGTGCGACCAATATAACCTTGGAAAGTTAGAGCAAGCACCTTGTGAAGGAAATATGCCCTAGAGGCAATAATAAAGTTGTCATTTATATTTCCTTATATAATGATAAATTTTTATTATTCATGCTAGAATTGTATTACCCAGAAACTTAGTACATGTGTGAATACATAGACAAACAGAGTGTCACCAGTATGCCTCAACTTTAATAGCTCGTTGAATCAAAGATGGTTATGTTTCCTAGCCATTGACATGAGTTGTCATTTGATTAACGGGATCACATCATTAGAGAATGATGTGATTAACTTGACCCATTCCGTTAGCTTAGCATTTGATCGTTAAGTATATTGCTATTGCTTTCTTCATGACTTATACATGTTCCTATGACTATGAGATTATGCAACTCTCGAATACCGGAGGAACACTTTGTGTGCTACCAAACGTCACAACGTAATTGGGTGATTATAAATGTGCTCTACAGGTCTCTCCGATGGTACTTGTTGAGCTGGCATAGATCGAGATTAGGATTTGTCACTCCAATTGTCAGAGAGGTATCTCTGGGCCCTCTCGGTAATGCATATCACTATAAGCCTTGCAAGCAATGTGACTAATGAGTTAGTTGCGAGATGATGCATTACAAAACGAGTAAAGAGACTTGCCGGTAACGAGATTGAACTAGGTATTGAGATACCGATGATCGAATCTCGGGCAAGTAACATACCGATGACAAAGGGAACAATGTATATTGTTATGCGGTTTGACCGATAAAGGTCTTTGTAGAATATGTAGGAGCCAATATGAGCATCTAGGTTCCGCTATTCGTTATTGACCAGAGATGTGTCTCGGTCATGTCTACATAGTTCTCGAACCCGTAGGGTCCGCACGCTTAACGTTCGGTGATGATCGGTAACATGAGTTTATGTGTTTTGATGTACGGAAGGTAGTTCGGAGTCCCGGATATGATCATGGACATGACGAGGAGTATCGAAATGGTTGAGACATAAAGATCGATATATTGGATGACTATGTTTGGACTTCAGAAGGGTCCCGAGAGAGTTTGGACGAATACCGGAGTACCGGGGGGTTACCGGAACCCCCCGGGGAGTGTAATGGGCCTCATTGGACTTGGTGGAGAGAGGAACGGGCGGCCAGGGCAGGCCGCGCCCCCCTCCCCCTCTAGTCCGAATTGGACTAGGAAGGGGGGCGGCACCCCCCTTTTTCCTTCCCCCTCTCTCCTCCTTCCTTCCCTCCTTCTCCTACTCATGGAAGGGGTGGAATCCTACTCTCGGTGGGAGTAGGACACCCCTTGGGGCACGCCTAGGAGGCCGGCCTCCTCCCCCTCCTCCACTCCTTTATATACGGGGGAGGGGGGCACCCCATAGAAACACAAGTTGATTATTGATCTCTTAGCCGTGTGCGGTGCCCCCTCCACCATTATCCACCTCGGTCATATAGTCGTAGTGCTTAGGCGAAGCCCTGCGCCGGTAGCTTCATCATCACTGTCATCACGCTGTCGTGCTGACGAAACTCTCCCTCGAAGCTCTACTGGATCGTGAGTTCGTGGGATGTCACCGAGCTAAACGTGTGCAGATCGCGGAGGTGCCGTACGTTCGGTACTAGGATCAGTCGATCGTGAAGACGTACGACTACATCTACCGCGTTGTCATAACGCTTCCGCTTTCGGTCTACGAGGGTACGTGGAGAACACTCTCCCCTCTCGTTGCTATGCATCGCCATGATCTTGCGTGTGCGTAGGAATTTTTTTGAAATTACTACGTTCCCCAACAAAGGGCATCCGAGCCAGGTTTATGCGTAGATGTTATATGCACGAGTAGGACACAAGTGAGTTGTGGGCGATACTAGTCATACTGCTTACCAGCATGTCATACTTTGATTCGGCGGTATTGTTGGATGAAGCGGCCCGGACCGACATTACACTAAGCTTACGCGAGACTGGTTCTACCGACGTGCTTCGCACACAGGTGGCTGGCGGGTGTCAGTTTCTCCAACTTTAGTTGAATCGAGTGTGGCTACGCCCGGTCCTTGTGAAGGTTAAAACATCACATACTTGACAAAATATTGTTGTGGTTTTGATGCGTAGGTAAGAATGGTTCTTGCTCAGCCCGTAGCAGGCACGCAAAACTTGCAACAACAAAGTAGAGGACGTCTAACTTGTTTTTGCAGGGCATGCTGTGATATGATATGGTCAAGACATGATGCAAAATTTTATTGTATGAGATGATCATGTTTTGTAACAGAGTTATCGACAATCGCGGCAGAACCATATGGTTGTCGCTTTATTGTATGAAATGCAATCGCCATGTAATTGCTTTACTTTATCACTAAGCGGTAGCGATAGTCGTAGAAGCAATAGTTGACGAGACGAAAATGATGCTACGATGGAGATCAAGGTGTCGCACCGGTGACGATAGTGATCATGACGGTGCTTTGGAGATGGAGATCAAAGGTACAAGATGATGATGGCCATATCATATCACTTATATTGATTGCATGTGATGTTTATCTTTTATGCATATTATTTTGCTTAGCTCGACGGTAGCATTAGAAGATGATCTCTCACTAAATTTCAAGGTATAAGTGTTCTCCCTGAGTATGCATCGTTGCGGAAGTTCGTCGTGCCGAGACACCGATGATCGGGTGTGATAAGCTCTACGTTCACATACAATGGGTGCAAGCCAGTTTTGCACACGCAGAATACTCGGGTTAAACTTGACGAGCCTAGCATATGCGAGATATGGCCTCGAACACCGAGACCGAAAGGTCGAGCGTGAATCATATAGTAGATATGATCAACATAGTGATGTTCACCATTGAAAACTACTCCATCTCACGTGATGATCGGACATGGTTTAGTTGATATGGATCACGTGATCACTTAGATGATTAGAGGGATGTCTATCTAAGTGGGAGTTCTTTAGTAATTTAATTAACTGAACTTTAATTTATCATGAACTTAGTACCTGATAGTATTTTGCATGTCTATGTTGTTGTAGATAGATGGCCCATGTTGTTGTTCCATTGAATTTTAATGCGTTCCTAGAGAAAGCTAATGCGTAACTTGAGGATTATCCTCATTGCTGCATAGAAGAATTACGTCCTGGAAGCACCGTAGGTGCCAAACCCGCTGCAGGAGCAACGCCAGATGTTATGAACATCCGCGAGCAAAGTCGATGACTACTTGATAGTTCAAGGTGCCATGCTTTACGGCTTAGAACCGGGACTTCAACGACGCTTTGAACGTCATGGAGCATATGAGATGTTCCAGAGTTGAAGTTAATATTTCAAGCAAATGCCCAGATTGAGAAATATGATGTCTCCAATAAGTTCTACAAACCGCAAGATGGAGGAGAATAGTTCACGTTGAACATATACTCAAAATTTCTGGGTATAATAATCACTTGATTCAACTGGGAGTTAATCTTCCTGATGATAGTGTCATTGATAGAATTCTTCAATCACTGCCACCAAGCTACAAGAGCTTCGTGATGAACTATAATATGCAAGGGATGGATAAGAAAATTTCCGAGCTCTTCGCAATGCTAAAGGCTGCAGAGGTAGAAATCAAGAAGGAGCATCAAGTGTTGATGGTCAACAAGACCACCAGTTTCAAGAAAAAGGGTAAAGGGAAGAAGGGGGACTTCAAGAACTGCCCCAAGTATTTGGCGGATAAGAAGGATGGCAAGGTGAACAAAGGTATATGTGATATACATGTTATTGATGTGTACCTTACTAATGCTCGCAGTAGCACCTGGGTATTTGATAGTGGTTCTGTTGCTAATATTTGCAACTCGAAACAGGGACTATGGAATAAGCGAAGATTGGCTAAGGACAAGGTGACGATGCGCGTGGGAAATGGTTCCAAAGTCGATGTGATCGCGGTCGGCACGCTACCTCTACATCTACCTTCGGGATTAGTTTTAGACCTGAATAATTGTTATTTGGTGCCGCCATATAAGCATGGACATTATATCTGGATCTTGTTTGATGTGAGACGGTTATTCATTTAAATCTGAGAATAATGGTTGTTCTATTTATATGAGTAATATCTTTTATGGTCATGCACCCTTGAAGAGTGGTCTATTTTTATCGAATCTCGATAGTAGTGATACACATATTCATAATATTGAAGCCAAAAGATGCAGAGTTGATAATGATAGTGCAACTTATTTGTGGCACTGCCGTTTAGGTCATATTGGTGTAAAGCGCATGAAGAAACTCCATTCTGATGGACTTTTGGAATCACTTGATTCTGAATCACTTGGTACTTGCGAACCATGTCTCATGGGCAAGATGACTAAAACTCCGTTCTTCAGAACAATGGAGCGAGCAATAGATTTGTTGGAGATCATATATACTGATGTATGTGGTCTAATGAATGTTGAGGCTCGTGGCGGGTATCGTTATTTTCTCACCTTCACAGATGATTTGAGCAGATATGGGTATATCTACTTGATGAAGCATAAGTCTGAAACATTTGAAAAGTTCAAAGAATTTCAGAGTAAAGTGTAAAATCATCGTAACAAAAAAATAAAGTTTCTACGATCTGATCATGGAGGAGAATATTTGAGTTACGAGTTTGGTCTTCATTTGAAACAATGCGGAATAGTTTCACAACTCACGCCACCGGGAACACCACAGCGTAATGGTGTGTCCGAACGTCGTAATCGTACTTTACTGGATATGGTGCGATCTATGATGTCTCTTATTGATTTACCGCTATCGTTTTGGAGTTATGCTTTAGAGATGGCTACATTCACGTTAAATAGGGCACCATCTAAATCCGTTGAGACGACACCTTATGAACTATGGTTTGGCAAGAAACCAAAGTTGTCGTTTCTTTAAGTTTGGGGCTGCGATGCTTATGTGAAAAGCTTCAACCTGATAAGCTTGAACCCAAATCAGAGAAATGTGTCTTCATAGGATACCCAAAGGAGACTGTTGGGTACACCTTCTATCATAGATCCAAAGGCAAGACATTCGTTGCTAAGAATGGATCCTTTCTAGAGAAGGAGTTTCTCTCGAAAGAAGTGAGTGGGAAGAAAGTAGAACTTGATGAGGTAATTGTACCTGCTCCCTTATTGGAAAGTAGTTCATCACAGAAATCTATTCCTGTGACTCCTACACCAATTAGTGATGAAGCTAATGATGATGATCATATAACTTCAGATCAAGTTACTACCAAACCTCGTAGGTCAACCAGAGTAAGATCCGCACCAGAGTGGTACAGTAATCCTGTTCTGGAAGTCATGTTGCTTGACCATGACGAACCTACGAACTATGAGGAAGCGATGATGAGCCCAGATTCCGCGAAATGGCTTGAGGCCATGAAATCTGAGATGGGATCCATGTATGAGAACAAAGTGTGGACTTTGGTTGACTTGCCCGATGATCGGCAAGCCATCGAGAATAAATGGATTTTCAAGAAGAAGACTGACGCTCACGGTAATGTTACTATCTACAAAGCTCGAATTGTTGCGAAAGGTTTTCGACAAGTTCAATGAGTTGACTACGATGAGACCTTCTCACTCGTAGCGATGCTTAAGTCCGTCCGAATCATGTTAGCAATTGCTACATTTTATGATTATGAAATTTGGCAAATGGATGTAAGACTGCATTCCTGAATGGATTTCTGGAAGAAGAGTTGTATATGATGCAACCGGAAGGTTTTATAGATCCAAAGGATGCTAACAAAGTGTGAAAGCTCTAGCGATCCATTTATGGACTGGTGCAAGCATCTCAGAGTTGGAATAAACATTTTGATAGTGTGATCAAAGCATATGGTTTTATAGAGACTTTTGGAGAAGCCTGTGTTTACAAGAAAGTGAGTGGGAGCTCTGTAGCATTTCTAATATTATATGTGGATGACATACTGTTGATTGGAAATGATATAGAATTTCTGGATAGCATAAAAGGATACTTGAATAAGAGTTTTTCAATGAAAGACCTCGGTGAAGCTGCTTACATATTGGGCATTAATATCTATAGAGATAGATCAAGACGCTTAATTGGACTTTCACAGAGCACATACCTTGACAAAGTTTTGAAGAAGTTCAAAATGGATCAAGCAAAGAAAGGGTTCTTGCTTGTGTTACAAGGTGTGAAGTTGACTTAGACTCAACGCCCGACCACTATAGAAGATAGAGAGAAAATGAAAGGTGTTCCCTATGCTTCAGCCATAGGCTCTATCATGTATGCAATGTTGTGTACCAGACCTGATGTGTGCCTTGCTATAAGTTTAGCAGGGAGGTACCAAAGTAATCCAGAGTGGAGCATCAGACAATGTCAAGAACATCCCGAAATACCCGAAAAGGACTTAAGGATATGTTTCTCATTTATGGAGGTGACAAAGAGCTCGTCAGAATGGTTACGCCGATGCAAGATTTGACATCGATCCGATGACTCTAAGTCAAAACCGGATACGATTTATATTGAATGGTGGAGCTGTCAATTCGTGCGCTTCTAAACAAAGTGTCGTATGGATCTACGTGTGAAGCGGAGTACATAGCTGCTTCGTAAGCGAGAAATGAAGGAGTCTGTATGAAGGAGTTCATATCCGATCTAAGCGTCATACCTAGTGCATCGGGTCCAATGAAAATCTTTTGTGACAATACCGGTGCAATTGCCTTGGCAAAGGAATCCAGATTTCACAAGAGAACCAAGCACATCAAGAGATGCTTCAATTCCATTCGCGATCAAGTCAAGGAGGGAGACATAGAGATTTCCAAGATACATACGGATCTGAATGTTGCAAACCCGTTGACTAAGCCTCTCTCACGAGCAAAACATGATCAGCACCAAGACTCCATGGGTGTTAGAATCATTCTTTGTGTAATCTATATTATTGACTCTAGTGCAAGTGGAAGATCAAGGAAATATGCCCTAGAGGCAATAATAAAGTTGTTATTTATATTTCCTTATATCATGATAAATGTTTATTATTCATGCTAGAATTGTATTAACCGGAAACTTAGTACATGTGTGAATACATCGACAAATAGAGTGTCACTAGTATGCCTCTACTTGACTAGCTCGTTGAATCAAAGATGGTTAAGTTTCCTAGCCATTGACATGAGTTGCCATTTGATTAATGAGATCACATCATTAGAGAATGATGTGATTGACTTGACCCATTCCGTTAGCTTAGCATTTGATCATTTAGTATATTGCTATTGCTTTCTTCATGACTTATACATGTTCCTATGACTATGAGATTATGCAACTCCCGAATACCGGAGGAACACTTTGTGTGCTACAAAATGTCACAAACTAAACTGGGTGATTATAAAGGTGATCTACGTGTCTCCGATGGTACTTGTTGAGTTGGCATAGATCGAGATTAGGATTTGTCACTCCGATTGTCATGAGGTATCTCCGGCCCTCTCGGTAATGCACATCACTATAAGCCTTGCAAGCAATGTGACTAATGAGTTAGTTATGGAGGATGCATTATGGAACGAGTAAAGAGACTTGCTGGTAACGAGATTGAACTAGGTATTGAGATACCGACGATCGAATCTCGGGCAAGTAACATACCGATGACAAAGGGAACAACGTATATTGTTATGCGGTTTGTGCAATAAAGATCTTCGTAGAATATGTAGGAGCCAATATGAGCATCCATGTTCCTCTATTGGTTATTGACTGGAGACGTGTCTCGGTCATGTCTACATAGTGCTCGAACCCGTAGGGTCCGCACGCTTAACGTTCGGTGACGATCGATAATACGAGTTTATGTGTTTTGATGTACCGAAGGTAGTTCGGAGTCCCGGATATGATATATTGGATGACTATGTTTGGACTTCAGAAGGGTTCCGGGAGAGTATGGATGAATACCGGAGTAGGGGGGTTACCGGAACCCCCCGGGGAGTGTAATGGGCCTCATGGGCCTTGGTGGAGAGAGGAAGGGGCGTCCAGGGCAGGCCGCACGCCCCCATGCCCTCTAGTCTGAATTGGACTAGGAAGGGGGGCGGCGCCCCCCCCCCCTTTTTCCTTCCCCCTCTCTCCTCCTTCCTTCCCTCCTTCTCCTACTCATGGAAGGGGTGGAATCCTACTCCCGATGGGAGTAGGACTCCCCTTGGGGCGCGCCTAGGAGGCCAGCCTCCTCCCTCCTCCACTCCTTTATATACGGAGGGGGGCCCATAGACACACAAGTTGATTATTGATCTCTTAGCCGCAGCGGTGCCCCCTCCACCATAATCCACCTCGGTCATATCGTCAGAGTGCTTAGGCGAAGCCTCGCGCCGGTAGCTTCATCATCACCGTCATCACGCCCGTCATCTTGACAAAACTCTCCTCGGCTCTCCATGGATCGTGAGTTCATGGGACGTCACCGAGCTGAACGTGTGCAGATCGCGGAGGTGCCGTACGTTCGGTACTAGGATCGGTCGATCGTGAAGACGTACGACTACATCAACCGCGTTGTCATAACGCTTCTGCTTTTGGTCTAAGACGGTACGTGGACAACACTCTCCCCTCTCGTTGCTATGCATCACCATGATCTTGCGTGTGCGTAGGATTTTTTTTGAAATTACTATGGTCCCCAACACCTTGATGGGTGAATAAGATAGGGCATCTGCCTCTGACTCGTCCACTAGGGAGCTACATTGACTTAGGTCTCCCTCTAGCTCAGAATCACTATTAGGATCATATTCGAGCATGAATCAGAGGTGGAGAGCATTTGGATTGCATTGCATCCGCACTTGATTTCAGTCCCTTAATGCCAAGTTTGACAGCCATGGCGTTGTTCTCGCTTATTGTTTTCATGCGCAAGCTCATAATCATTATGAAGCTGTTCAGAATCTCGGATTCATGAAAACATAAAAAGTAGTCAGATTATCTATGGAATGCATTCCGGATTCAACTCGAAGAGTGTCTCCCTATAAACCCCTGCATATGCAAAGTTCACCCCCCCCCCAACCGTGCTGACCAGACCACACACAGAAATACAAACCTCTTATCTCTCTATAATAGGTAGATTCACATTCCAAAACTGAAGTAGGAACATTAGAATCATACCAAATTCGTATTTGAACAAATAAACTAAGGAATTATCAGTGGCATAATGTTTAGCTTGCTGGTAGTGCGACACAAAGCAAGTAGGCAGATTGTATTTCATGTAGAAGATCGTAGTCTATGTAAAAATCTGGAATGACACTTTCTTTATATACAATGCGGTGCTCGTTGCCCACACATGATGGAAGAGATCACACAGAGAAATACTATTCACTTATGTCTATGTTTCCAGTATTTTGAAACAGGGTGGTCCACCCTAAAAGAATATTGACAACAAATATGACAAGGCAAGCTTAGATATAGTGAATCAATCATTTACTTGTGAGCTTACTAGGACAGGTATGCAGAATTGTAACTTCAGTAAGAGACCGTCCAAAATCTGAATCAAGAAGTTTGTCTAGCACTTATTGTTTGGAACTAATCTACGGGAATAACTGGCTATCATATCAAATGAGTAAGAAAGACAAGTAAAATTGTCAACAAACCTAGCCTGCAGTAGTAATCTGGGTCAATGTCACTACGACCAACAATCCAAAATGACTAGTGTCTATTCCTATGGCCGGAATTTTGAAACCCTGTGAACTTTACAGGTACTAAAGATTACTGAAATACATCTAAACATTAAGTGTAGGTAGCACTCAGCACACAACAAACCCTAATGACAATCCTTCCTAATGAGTAATGAATCAATTCTAACGGGTGATGAGGAGTGGCTGCTGAGTGTTGAGGACGTATCTCAGGATAAATCGGGTTGGCTTAGTGGGTGCTGCATGCCTGATCCCTGAATAGGCAGGGAAGGTAGGCACGGCGGCGTGCCTGGGCAACGGTGATTCTGTTGGGCGAGCTGCTCCTGACCTCCTGTTAGTCCGGCGTCTCCTCCTAGAGTCATGCCATCCGGGGATGTAACATCCCAAATTTTCAATTTGGAATGTTATACTTTAAGTCATCATGCATATCATATTTTCTTGCATTTTTACGATCCTAGAAATTTCACGCAACTCAAGGACCCTCGGAGAGAGTTGGAGATTTCATTATTTTTCATATTTGAGTTTTCTCAAATTTTGAAAATAGGATCATTTGGATTTATTTATTTTATCTTCAAATATTTTCCAATCAAAAATAAGAGAGGGAATAATATGACTTTCCCAAAATTTAGGAAAAATGAAGATTTAATAAATAAATCAAATTTTGGATTTTTCGGAGTTTATTTGCTTTAGGGAAAAATTTCGTATTTTCAAAAATTGCATTTTGGCCCCGTGTTAAAGTTCATTTTGTTCGACTCATTTTTAGGAGTCGGGGAAAATTTACTTTGTTAATTTTGGAGTTCGTTTAATTTTTTTTTATTTTATTTAATCTTCTGTGGCAAACCGCTTTTAAAAAAAATATCGCGCCCTTTGGCCTGAGGCCAGGGCCCACCGCCCCAGCGTCGCGCCTTCAGCCTGCCACCGCCGCCGAGTCCGAGGAGGACTCCTCCTCCTCCCTTGCTTGCCCTCCCCCAAGCAACCCCCCTATATATACTCCTCACCCCCTCTCCTCCCCAACCAGCGCCGCTTCGCCCCCAACCCGCCGCCGCCCATAGCCGCCCGTCGCCCGGTGTGCCGCTGCCGCCGACCGGACGCCGCCCATAGCCGCCCGCCCGGAGCCCCACCACGGCGAGGTAGTTGCTGCGCCACCCTCCCTCGGTCCGTTTTTCTCCTATAAAACCGTTCCGGTTTTCTTTTCCGTTGTTCGGTTTTTTTAAAAACCCTAGATCGGTTTTGTTTTTTTCGGTTTTGTTGTTTAGTGAACGTTCACCGATCCGTTCGTTTTAACGAACGTGTTCACCGGTTATTCCCGGTTAACGAACGTCCGTTCGTTTAACCGTTCGTCGTTTTTCTTTTAATCGGATTTAATCCGTTATTTTCCGATCTCGATTTCAGATCCAATCTTCGTTCTAGTTTATCTTCTCGCTCGTTTATCGGAATCAGGTGATTCAAGCGCCTAGAGTTTCGTTTTGAAACCGCCGTTCCGACTAATCAACTTAAACAAAGTTTTGCTACTATAAAAATTTGACCTAGTTTCAACTTGCTAGAACTGAGTTGTTTTCTTCCGCCGGATGTTTTTCGTTGCTTTATTTGATTTGATTTTTTTGCAACGTGGTTCTTAAGTTGAACTTTCTGGTCAGATCTTTTATTCGAGATTTACCTGTGCATTAGATGAGTACTTATTGTATGTTTGTTGTTTGTCTGCGATAGATCACCCGGAGTGCGCCGCTTGTTACTTCGAGTCTCTAGGTTTCGTGGATCATCAGCAAGGCAAGTAACACTTTGATCATACCTTTTCTCCTACCCAGTTTTTTTGCATTAGATCAATCCTCAAACACTTGCATGATTAGGATCTAATTAAATTATGGGATGGGAAGTAGATTGAGGTAGTACCTATTACCTGTTTTACTTATGAAACCTTGGGAGTTACTTCTATGTTTGCTTATTATGCCATGCTATGCTAGTAGACATGGATTGGGTGAGTGATATCCATGACAGATGTGAGATTGTTAATTTAATGGTTTATCTAAGGTGGCAACCTAAACACACATCTGGGTGGATTGAGGCACCTGGTTTCCATCAGGACTTGCCTGTTTTTCTTCGGACCGCCACCTGTGCTCAAAGGGATCATAAGATTATTCAAACTAGAAACTTCCGTGTGCAGCCACAAGCCATTATGGGCTCTCGCATAGTTGACTAAGTTGTGCGAACTCTTACGGGTAGACTAGCAGATGTAGGGGTTGTAGGTTGGTACGGTCTACCCACCAAGAAGGTGCTAGCGCTTCGAAAGACTATGTCTCGGTCATCCGCCTCTCAAACACCATGTAGTGCGAGAACCAAACGGAGGCGATCGAGTCTTGTGGGAAAAAGTGCAAACCTCTGCAGAGTGTATAAACTAATCATGATTAGCCGTGTCCCTGCTATGGACATCTTGAGTATCTAGTACTTGAATATCATGTGAATCTCAACATGTTAGTCTAATTAATGTTATTGGGTTTTTAATGAGTATTTTTAATTGGGATTGAGGATGTCATCAACCATTCTCAATGTTTAACAACCACCATGATAGTTAAACAAATTTATTCCTTTGCAGAGGGAAAAACTAGCTTTATGCAAAATCAGAATCAGAGAGCCTTTCCACCAGCCATATTTGCATGTAGTATAGGCTTATTCCTTCATTACTCTCTATGTGTTACATTGCCAAAGATATTCCATGTGTCGAATTGCTGGGCTGCAACTTTCATGTTGCGCATTTTTTCGCATTTACCAGTAAGGTGTTTAGGTCGTGGTTCTATACTCAGTGATGCCGATGGAGTTGATGGACTCACTTATATTCCAAGTCTTCCGCTGTTATCTTTATTAGATGGCCTTAAGCCATATTTATTGTAATAAGTCCTCTTTTTAACAACGATGTAATAAGTGTGTGATTGCTACTCTGTTATAAATCCTTCAAGTAATCGTGTGGTGTCGATTATCGATCCAGGATGACGCTCGAGCACGTAGACTTGATCCATTCGGTCGGGTCGCTACATGAGGGGACGACAAGTCGCCCGGTGAGGCAGTGGCTCGGCAGTAGAGATCGGAAGCACGCAGCGTAACGTAGGGGAATCGGGGCCTGTCAATTAAAATCCCTGTAGGGTCATGACCCACCGTAAGGCACCCTAGAGATACACACCCGAGCGAAGTAACATGCATTTTCAAAACTAAATTAGGAACATTTAGCTGACCAATTAAACGACTCTGTTTTAATAATATCATATTCGTATTTGAACAACTAAGTTTGTTTAGCTTGATGGGTGGAGCAGTGTGATACGTCTCCAACGTATCTATAATTTTTTATTGTTCCATGCTATATTATATTCTGTTTTGGACATTAATGGGCTTTATTATATACTTTTATATTATTTTTGGGACTAACCTATTAACCGGAGGCCCAGCCCAGAATTGCCGTTTTTTGCCTATTTCAGAGTTTCGCAGAAAAAGAATATCAAACAGAGTCCAAACGGAGTGAAACCTTCGGGAACGTGATTTTCGGAAGGAACGTGATCCAAAGGACTTGGACCCTACGTCAAGAAAGCAATCAGGAAGGCACGAGGTAGGGGGCGCGCCCTCCACCCTCGTGGGGCCCACATTGCTCCACCGACGTACTTCTTCCTCCTATATATACCTACTAGTTGACACGTTGCGCCAAATGGCGCAGAGACCTGTTGAAGACATGCTGTCGATGAAAATAGTTTCATGCTGCAAGAACCTTCAACTAAATCATGCTATTTTTTAAACATGTTTACATGTGTTAAACCATGCTATATTGAAAACATGTTTAGCATGTTGTGTAATCCGAGTTTGAAAAAAAAAGTGTATGACATGTATAGACCAGCTAAGGAAGCTTTTTATTATTTGAAAATATGATTATCACGATGAGAAATCTGATTAAAGAACATATTTGTATACAATGTATAGCCAGTTAAGGATGTATTTTTTTAGCGGTGTTTGTACCAAACTTTTATTTTTCACGTGCATGAAAAAACCCTCTTTGTGTTGTTATGGAGGCATAGGTATTTGAAATGCCCATATGCTACCTAGCCCAGTCCACGAACAAAGCTATGTGTGGCCTGTCAGTAGTAGAATATGAAGTGACAGGGACTGAATCCATCGAGCTTGTTTATCCCCTTTTCCTCCTCGGTTCCTCAGTTGGGCAAGATAAGCATTCCCAGAGAGGCATACTCAACTGGTGAAATTTCTCCTTTCCTTCGATTTCAGATTTCTCTACATGCATGGATTTAGTTCTCATTTATCCGGATCTTGCATTTCTCTTCTTTATGTGGCAATTTTTACTTTTCTCGTATCTTTTCTTAGGCATCGTAGATCATGTGTTGTAATTCTCTCCTAAAACATTTATGGATGTATACGTATGCAAATAAATCCTTGTAGTTATTTCTGTTGCGCCAAATGACGCAAAGAACCATTGAATTCATGTTCACATTAAAAAAACCTTACTTTAGTTATTTTAGTTGTGGACAAGCACATACGGTAACAAATTTAACCCTTCTTTTTGCGAATAAAATCAATCCTCTTTAATAAAGAAATAATGGAGGTTTGTTGTATACAATGAGATGTACCTATAGATTTTAATTTGGTAGTATAGAATCTCATTGAAGATCATGCTATGTTGAACATATGTGTTTTTGAGTAATCTCCCATTGCACAAAATGACAGAGACCCACTAAACACCATTTGTGCTCTGAGATAAAAATCCATTTATCAGTAGCACTATTTGTCTACTACATGCTTCATAAAAGTGTTATATTTGTTTATAAAATGTATATGATTGCAGTCCTTTGATAACCTGATACAACATGTAAGTACCATCGACCACTGACATGAAAAGGAAAGTAAAATACTTCTGTTACTTTGAAAATGACCTCAGGCTCAACCCACACATGTCATTAGTTGAGCTCATTGAGACTGAATTTCCTGACTGACCAATTACATTATCTCCACACTTCTGCTTCTATTCTTTCAACATGGACTGTTTACATGTAGCACACACTGTTGGCGCTTTTCAAATAAGCTAGCAATAGACCGCCTTTTCCTCATGGACCCGTTGCGCCAAATGGCAGAGACCCACTGAATTCATGTTCACATTGAAAAGAGAATAATGGTTTAGTTGGTTTGTTGTTGGCAAACATATAAGGTAACAAATTTAATGCCCTTTAATAATTAAAAAAACATGGCTTGTTGTCTACAAAGAGATGTACACATCGTGTATGTTCAAAAACATGGCTCTTTGAACATATTACATGACTCAACATCTTCTTGTAGGAAAGAAAAAAAGCAAAGAGAGAAGCATCGAGGAATCAGTATAACAATTTTGAAATACAATAATTTCGAAATCTTGCAAAATCATAAAAAAAATTAGGAGGTATGAACAATTAGAAATACATTATACTGAAGGTTGAATAAAATATGTCTTTTGGATTGAGCAAATATATAGCTGCAGAAATTTTGCAAATTAACACATAACAAGAATCTAAGGCTCTCTAGACTCCTTTTCCTTGCTAAATATGCACGCTTTCCATGGAAAATTTTCAATATATTTGTTCTATAAACAAATGATTGCTTTCTTTCCTTTTTTTGAAGCAGGTCGCATGCCATCAACAGACCAACACCGAACAACCAGAGCCCAGTCACAACAATCATGCACGAGCAGCAAGCTAGCAAAGAAACACAACAGGTACCCAGACACATACACATAACTAAGCCAGTAGTAACCAAACACACAACAAGAACTTGTAGCTAGCAAGCGAACGCTACGACCAAGTATGTATGATGCTACCACCAAGCCAGCCACAACAATCATGCACGCAACGGCAAGCCAGTAAAAAAATACAATGGGTGCCCGGACACACACAACACTAAGTCAGCAAGCACACACACAACAAGAACCTGTAGCAATCAAGCACGGAGGATAGGAGGACAGCTGGGACCGTAACAAAATTACCTTGCTAGGGACGGGATGCCTAGGCAGAAGCGACTGGAGGCGGCGGCAACGGCGAGTCCAGGCAGCAGCTGCGCGAGCATGAGACATGCATTTCATTAGTTGGCAATGGAAGCATCCATCATATTCATACATACCTTCGTTTCTTTATGAGCACTCCACTTCTCTGCCTCACCCTGTTGACCTCCACCTCAATAACCTGGTCAATCAACAACACATGATCCATGGGGTGATGATAAACCTTATATAAATATATATATCTGAAAATGGACGGGAGGCAGTGCAGAGTATTAGATCTCTGAACTATGATGGGCCGATGAGCCAATGGAAGAAGGGGATGGTGAGGGCAGCATTGAACACGTAGGCCCAGCGCCGGAAGGGAGTTATCACCTCAGCTAACCTAGGAAGCAACAACTTCCATTTCCAAAAGAAAAATGACCAGGAAACGTAAGCCGCTATTGGTTAGATACCTGCAAATGATTAATTGTTAAAGACTACTTTGGGAACAATCACTCTGAGCAATAAATGGTAATAAACAGAGAACAAAAAGGAACAAAACAAAGCCAGGTTTTTTCACCTAAAAGGAATTGTCAAATGCAGCGATAGCATGTTTGCATTTTTTTCCAAATTGCACATGAGCTTTGACTGTAGGGAAGAGATAAAACTTCCCACAAACAAACATCCAGTTATGATAACCGTGATCTCAGGAAGAGTAGAAAGATGCATCTTATACTCTAGAGTTCAGATATATCAAAAATTCATTTCATCTGACCTCTTTGGAGTTAAACTAAACAGTTGTTCTTATCATGTAACATGCTACTACTTAGTTGCACCCCTCTTACTCCTGACACTACAAACTCCAGTTTATGTGGCATACTTTATGCATATACAAATGATGTATAAAGCCTGAACATGGCAAAAAAATGCAAGGGATTACTTGAATATATGATACTGCAGTACACCTAATTTTCTAACTGAAATTAAACGTACCACTTCCCATTCTCAGATTTTAGTTCATTTATAAACTCTGCATTCTACTCATACAAGCATACCACATCTAATATTCTGCTATAACCCATATTATTGTTACCTTACTAAATTCATAATTATTATCAGTTTATAATGGAAATAAAGTACCCTAATGCATCCCCTATTAAATGGCGTTACGAATCGTAGTGTATGTGTGTATTGATATGCTTACACACATGCTATGAAGCATGGAACCTGGCAAGATAAATGCAAAGGATGCCCAACAGAACTCTTGCTCCATGGCCTTACTTCTATTGTGGTTGCTTACTTGAGTCCCACTTTGTTGAACCTTTTGTACGTGCTGTTAAAAAAAGCTCTTGATTCCCTTATAAACCCCCTCCTATGAACCATGAATACCCAAACCATATAACAAGCAAATAAGATTGAATCACCCATACAGAAATCGAGTGAAAAGCTTAACCGATGGGGAAACACAACAAATTTTAGTTGTCACATGGAACAGGTGCACAGTCCATACAACAATCACATTTAATATATTTTTTTTACTTGTACTCACAAGAGCCTGTTCTCAACAAAAAGTACCAACAACTGTACATCATCAAGTAAAAATATAGAGCATTGTACATTGATTGTAAATACCAGAATAGAAAGGCAAGGAATTTGCAACCCCCCAAAAAAAGAGGATAACACAATGGCTAGTTAGAACAGAGCTGATGTTATCTCAAAATGTGTTCCCAAGCAGCAAAATAGCAATCTCATATTATCCTATACGACGCTGCAAACAAATAAGGAGTTGCGCATGCCCATCTCTAAGAAAAATAGTCGCATAACATGAAATCCATAACGACAAATCAGCAAAACTACTTTGGAAAGTCCATTGATAGCTAGAGAACATGGTCCAACACAAACCATATCACCAAAATGCAAGCGCAAACTTGATTGGATTCGCAAGAGGGATAAAATTCACCTTGGTCTTCTTCAACTCTTCAGCTAAAATTGTTCTTCATCTCTTCTTTCACAGATCTGCACACATCATGTGTAGAAAACCCACATATCAGGGAACTAAAATGTGAATGAGCTATGTATATTTGCTAACTAATAATTTTATTTCTTCTCAGTATTTCTAATTTGGAACAAGCACAATAATTTACAGTGTGTGCATGAATGTTCATACACCCAACAAGAAATCTCAGAAGAACAAAATAAGAATCTGGATGCCTAGTAAAATCAAAGTTGAAATAAAAGTTACCTTCCATTCCATCGGTGATCTGCTCTCTCTCTCTCTCCCTCCCTCCCTCCCTCCCTCCCTCACATACACACACACACACACAAACATGCATCAGACAAGACGTACAAAGGGATAGAAGAGTACCTATGTTTTCTTGGTCCTCCCTGCCTGGCTGCTTCAAACTATGGACGGATTGGAAGATGGCGCACCTATTCCTCACCATGAAGCACCTCGGCCAACCCATGGTGCCCAGCCTTGGCCACTACTCCCATGCTCGAGTTGCCTTCCATCAGGAAGAGGACATGCGTGTGTGCTCGTCCGCCAGCGCTGCTTGCGAAGGCGAAGACGTCCTTCCCCTCTTCCCCTCTTGACACCCTCCGTCCATGGAGGATCCGTGGTCAGCGGCGAGCACGAGGCAGTGGGATGAGCTGGCCGCCGACGACAGAGAAGAGGGAGAGCCGCCGTCCGCCGCACCATGAGGAAGAGGCGGAGTGCATCCTCCCGTACAACGCGCCCGAGCCCCAGCCTCGTCGCAGCTCCCGATCCAGGAGTGGATCGAGCCGCCGCCAACCTCCAGGTCGCGTCCAGGTCGGGCCCGTCCTCTCCGGCGCCGGCCGATGACCCTCTCTCCTGTCAGCCGCCGCACCTCCCTTTCCTCTTTCCTCTCTCTTTCTCCCTCCTCTCCTTCCTTCTCTCTCTCCCCCTCATTTTGTCTCTCAGCTAGGGTTCGTGCGCGAGGAGGGGCGCAGGCCGACACCTCGCCGGTGTAGGCCGACGCCGGCCGGTCACCCTCTCCCGTCCACTGCCATACCTCCCTCTCCTCTCCTCTCCCCTTTCTCTCCCTCTCATCTTCCTATCTCTCTCTCCTAGGGTTCATGCGAGATGAGGGGACCGGAGTGTGCACGGCGTGCGGGATGAGGGGATTGGGTTGTGTTGGGTGCAGGCATGGCGCGTGGATGGGACAAATTCTCTCTCACCCGGGCGCCGCTTACCCAGCCAATACAGACACGAGACGAGCCCACCAGTCATTGGGCAGAAAAATGAACCGTGGGGTGAAAATAATTTAACCGCAAGTGAAGATCCAATGGCTTAGGCGCGCCAGAGAGGCAGATCTGACGACCGACGAAGCCCCAATCGGGGGAGCCTCCTGGAGGTGAGTTCGCTAGCCTCTTTTTTGTTTTAAATGTACCCCCAAACTACCAGATACGGAGCCAAAAACCTAATTCCACCACCACAACCTTTTGTATCCGTGAGATCCCATCTTGGGGCCTGTTCCGGAGCTCCGCCGGAGGGGGCATCGATCACGGAGGGCTTCTACATCAACACCATAGCCTCTCCGATGATGTGTGATTAGTTTACCTCAGACCTTCGGGTCCATAGTTGTTAGCTAGATGGCTTCTTCTCTCTCTTTGGATCTCAATACAATGTTCTCCCCCTCTCTCGTGGAGATCTATTCGATGTAATCTTCTTTTGCGGTGTGTTTGTTGAGACCGATGAATTGTGGGTTTATGATCAAGTTTATCTATGAACAATATTTGAATTTCCTCTGAATTCTTTTATGTATGATTGGTTATCTTTGCAAGTCTCTTCAAATTATCAGTTTGGTTTGGCCTACTAGATTGATCTTTCTTGCAATGTGGAGAAGTGCTTAGCTTTGGGTTCAATCTTGCGGTGTCCTTTCCCAAAGGATGTGAGGGGCAAAGAAGGCATCGTATTGTATCATTGCCATCGAGGACAACAAGATGGGGTTTATATCATATTGCATGAGTTTATCCCTCTACATCATGTCATCTTACTTAAGGCGTTACTCTATTGTTATGAACTTAACACTCTAGATGCATGCTGGATAGCGGTAGATGTGTGGAGTAATAGTAGTAGATGCAGGCAGGAGTCGGTCTACTTGTCTCAGACGTGATGCCTATATACATGATCATACCTAGATATTCTCATAATTATGCCCAATTCTATCAATTGCTCAACAGTAATCTGTTCACCCACCGTAATACTTATGCTCTTGAGAGAAGCCACTAGTGAAACCTATGGCCCCCGGGTCTATTTTCCATCATATTAATCTTCCAACAATTAGTTATTTTTATTTCCTTTTATTTTACTTTGCATATTTATCATAAAAATACCAAAAATATTATCTTATCATATCTATGAGATCTCACTCTCGCAAGTGAACGTGTAGGGATTGACAACCCCTTATCGCGTTGGTTGCGAGGATTTATTTGTTTGTGTAGGTGCGAGGGACTCGTGCGTGGCCTCCCTCTTGGATTGATACCTTGGTTCTAAAAACTGAGGGAAATACTTACGCGCTTTCTTTGCATCACCCTTTCCTCTTCAAGGGAAAACCAATGCAGTGCTCAAGAGGTAGCAAGAAGGATTTCCGCGCCATCGCTGTGAGTCTACGCAAGAAGTCAACATACCAAGTACCCATCACAAACCCTTATCTCCCGCATTACATTATTTGCCATTTGCCTCTTGTTTTCCTATCCCCCACTTCACCCTTGCCGTTTTATTCGCCTTCTTCTCGTATGCCTTTTGTTTGTGTTTCCACGTGCCTACTATATGCTTGCATCTTTGCTTGCAGAATATCTATTGATATGGATCCACTTAAAGTGTTCTACTTGGATCATCTTCGATCCTTATCTTGCGTCTTTGAAACCCCAACTAGCCTAGTTGATGGGAAATCTTTAGATGAGCATGCTCATTTTGTGCGTCATCGTTTATGCGAAAAAGGGAAGCTCTTATGGTATCATATAAATAGTTTGCTATGCTATGCGTGGAATCTTTGTGAAATTTGTGATTTTACTTGTTGCTCTAAGAACCCTAAAAACACCTTCCCTACCTATGTGAGTTCAATGATAATGAAATCTTATCTTCTTATGCAAAGGGTGTTTATAGTTACTATGATATCGAACAAATTGAAGAATTTGTCGTTTTTAAGGGTGCTCATGAAGTTGCTTCTTTGATTGAAAAGTATGATTTTACTCTCAACAAATCTGAAAATTTCGTCATACTTAAATATTGCAATGAAAACATTGCTCATAATGTCTATGTCAAAGAATTTATTGAAAGAGTGACCATTGCTTCGGAAGAAAATAATGAAATGCATGAATCTATAGATAATTGTGATTCCGATGATTTGATTGAAATATCCCTTGATGAACATGATGCTTGCTATTCTTGTGGCCATGATGCCAATATTTATGAAGATGAATTTGCTATAGTTCCTTACGTTAAACATGAGATCGTTGCTATTGCACCCATACTTGGTAGTTCCTTCGATAAAAAGCATGATTGCAATGATTTTACTATAATTCTCTTGATGTCAATTGTACTAATAATATGCAAAACCCTAAGCTTGGGGATGCTAGTTTTGCTGTGTCCACACTCCACTATTTGTTGCAACGATCATGATTGGGGTGATTTTTCTTATGATCTTGAAAATTTATTTAATCCCCATGATGAATATGAGATTGATAATATTGTTTGCAATAATATTGAAAGTGGGTTTGGAAGAGTGTCAACTTTAGAACCCACATATTTGGAGAATATTCAATCTTATGAAATTTTTGATATAAGTGGGTTTGGAGAGGTCATGACTTTATTTAATGTTAATCCCAATATTTTGGAAGAGTGCCAACTTTGCATACATGTGTATCATGTTAAGAATATGTTTTTTGATAGCTATATTGTTGAATTTTCTTATGATCCTACATGTAATTATTATGAGAGAGGAAAATATGGTTGTAGAAATTTTCATGTTACTAAATTTCCTCTCGTTATGTTGAGATCTTCCTTGCATATGATAGATCTTGCTTGTCTTGCTAATTTGTTTGCCTATAAGATGCCTATGCATAGGAAGTATGTTAGACTTATATGTGTTTGTCACATGTTTTATGATGCTCTCGTTGTGCTTCAATTATTATCTTTCACGTGAGCATCATCGAAATTTATGCCTAGCTAGGGGCGTTAAACAAAAGCGCTTGTTGGGAGGCAACCCAATTTTATTTTAGTTTTTGCTTTTTGCTTATGTTTAGGAATAAATATTTGATCTAGCCTCTGTTTATATGTCTTTTTATGTTTTAATTAGTGTTTGTGCCAAGTTTAACCTATAGGATCTTCTTGGATAATAGTTATTTGATCTTGCTGTAAATTCCAGAAACTTTCTGTTCACGAAAACAATTGTTAAAAATCACCAGAACATGATAAAATATTGATTCCAATTTCTTATGATCAATAAAAAAATTGTCTAGATCGTCCTATTTTGGTAGATTTTTTGGAGTTCCAGAGGTTTTCGTTAGTTACAGATTACTACAGACTGTTCTGTTTTTGACAGATTCTGTTTTTCGTGTGTTGTTTGCTTATTTTGATGAATCTATGGCTAGTAAAATAGTTTATAAACCATAGAGAAGTTGGAATACAGTAGGTTTAAAACCAATATAAATAAAGAATGAGTTCATTACAGTACCTTGAAGTGATCTTTTGTTTTCTTTCGCTAACGGAGCTCACGAGATTTTCTGCTAAGTTTTGTGTTGTGAAGTTTTCAAGTTTTGGGTGAAAGATTTGATGGATTATGGAACAAGGAGTGGCAAGAGCCTAAGCTTGGGGATGCCCATGGCACCCCAAGATAATCTAAGGATGCCTAAAAACCAAAGCTTGGGGATGCCCCGGAAGGCATCCCCTCTTTCGTCTACTTCGATCGGTTACTTTACTTGGAGCTATATTTTTATTCACCACATGATATGTGTTTTTCTTGGAGCGTCTTGTATTATTTGATTATTTATTGTTATTTTACCACAATCATCCTTGCTGTACACACCTTTTTAGAGAGTCACACTTGATTTGGAATTTATTAGAATACTCTTTGTGCTTCACTTATATTTTTTGTGCTATATAGTTTTGCTCTAGTGCTTCACTTATATCTTTTAGAGCACGATGGTGGATTTTTTATAGAAACTATTGATCTCTCATGCTTCACTTATATTATTTTGAGGATCTTAAAATAGCATGGCAATTTTCTTTAATAAATATCATGAGAAATTTGATGCTTGATAATTGTTTTGAGATATAAAGGTGGTAATATCATAGTTGTGCTAGTCGAGTAATTGTGGAATTGAAAAATACATGTGTTGGAGTTTGTGATTCCCGTAGCATGCACGTATGGTGAACCTTTATGTAACAAAGTTGGAGCATGATGTATTTGTTGATTGTCTTCCTTTGTGTGGCGGTCGGGATCGCGTGATGGTTAACTCCTACCAACCCTTCCCCTAGGAGCATGCGTAGTAGTACTTTGCTTCGTGGCTAATAAAATTTTGCAATAAGTATATGAGTTCTTCATGACTAATGTGAGTCCATGGATTATACGCACACTTACCTTTCCGCAATTTTCTAGCCTCTTCGGTACCATGAATTGCCCTTTCTCACCTTGAGAGTTGGTGCAAACTTCGCCGGTGCATCCAAACCTCGTGATATGATACGCTCTATCACACATAAACCTCCTTATATCTTCCTCAAAACAGCCACCATACCTACCTATCATGGCATTTCCATAGCCATTCCGAGATATATTTCCATGCAACTTTCCACCGTTTCGTTTATCATGACACGCTCCATTATTGTCATATTGCTTTGCATGATCATGTAGTTGACATTGCATTTGTGGCAAAGCCACCGTTCATAATTCTTTCATACATGTCGCTCTTGATTCATTGCATATCCTTTACACCGCCGGAGGCATTCATATAGAGTCATATTTTTTTCTAAGTATTGAGTTGTAATTCATGAGTTGTAAGTAAATAAAAGTGTGATGATCATCATTATTAGAGCATTGTCCCAAGTGAGGAAAGGATGATGGAGACTACGATTCCCCCACAAGTCGGGATGAGACTCCGGACCAAAAAAAAGAGGCCATAAAAAAGGAGAAAAGGCCCAAATAAAAAAAGAGAGAAAAAGAGAGAAGGGACAATGTTACTATCCTTTTACCACACTTGTGCTTCAAAGTAGCACCATTATCTTCATAATAGAGAGTCTCTCATTTTTTCACTTTCATATACTAGTGGGAAATTTCATTATAGAACTTGGCCTCTATATTCTAATGATGGGCTTCCTCAAATGCCCAAGGTCTTCGTGAGCAAGCAAGTTGGGTGCACACCTACTTAGTTTCTTTTTGAGCTTTCATACACTTATAGCTCTAGTGCATCCGTTGCATGGCAATCCCTACTCCTCGCATTAACATCAATTGATGGGCATCTCCATAGCCTGTTGATCAGCCTCGTTGATGTGAGACTTTCTCCTTTTTTGTCTTCCCACATAACCCCTACCATTATACCTTATTCCACCATAATGCTATATCCATGGCTTGCGCTCATGTATTGCGTAAGAGTTGAAAAAGTCAAGCGCTGCTAAAAGTATGAACCAATTGCTTGGCTAAAACCGGGTCGTACATGATATGAATATTTTGTGTGGGGAAGATGGAGCATAGCCAGACTATATGATTTTGTAGGGATAACTTTCTTTGGCTACGTTATTTTGATAATACATAATTTCTTAGTTAGTATGCTTGAAGTATTATTGTTTTTATGTCAACATTAAACTTTTACCTTGAATCATATCAAATCTGAACATTCATGCCACAATAAGAAGAATTATATTGAAATTATGCTAAGTAGCATTCCACATCAAAAATTCTATTTTTATCATTTACCTACTCGAGGACGAGCAGGAATTAAGCTTGGGGATGCTTGATATGTCTCCAACGTATCTATAATTTTTTATTGTTCCATGCTATATTACATTCTGTTTTGGACATTAATGGGCTTTATTATACACTTCTATATTATTTTTGGGACTAACCTATTAACCAGAGGCCCAGCCCAGAATTGTTGTTTTTTTGCCTATTTCAGAGTTTCGCAGAAAAAGAATATCGAACGGAGTCCAAACGGAATGAAACCTTCGGGAACGTTATTTTCGGAACGAACTTGATCCAGAGGACTTGGACCCTACATCAAGCAAGCAATCAGGAAGGCACGAGGTAGGGGAGCGCGCCTACCCCCTGGGCGCACCCTCCACCCTCGTGGGGCCCATGTTGCTCCACCGACGTACTTCTTCCTCCTATATATACCTCACGCACTTCAAACTACGGACACGGAGCCAAAAACCTAATTCCACCACCGCAACCTTGTGCAGTGAGATCCCATCTTCGGCCTGTTTGAGCTCACTTTGAGGGGCCATCGATCACGGGGGGCTTCTACATCAACACCATAGCCTCTCCGATGATGTGTGAGTAGTTTACCTCAGACCTTCGGGTCCATAGTTATTAGTTAGATGGCTTCTTCTCTCTCTTTGGATCTCAATACAATGTTCTCCCCCTCTCTCGTGGAGATCTATTCGATGTAATCTTCTTTTGCGGTGTGTTTGTTGAGACCGATGAATTGTGGGTTTATGATCAAGTTTATCTATGTACAATATTTGAATTTCCTCTGAATTATTTTATGTATGATTGGTTATCTTTGCAAGTCTCTTCGAATTATCAGTTTGGTTTGGCCTACTAGATTGATCTTTCTTGCAATGGGAGAAGTGCTTAGCTTTGGGTTCAATCTTGCGGTGTCCTTTCCCAGTGATAGTAGTGGTAGCAAGGCACGTATTGTATTGTTGCCATCGAGGATAACGAGATGGGGTTTATATCATATTGCATGAGTTTATCCCTCTACATCATGTCATCTTACTTAAGGCGTTACTCTGTTCTTATGAACTTAATACTCTAGATGCATGCTTTGGATAGCGGTCGATGTGTGGAGTAATAGTAGTAGATGCAGCAGGAGTCGGTCTACTTGTCTCGGACGTGATGCCTATATACATGATCATACCTAGATATTCTCATAACTATGCTCAATTCTATCAATTGCTCAACAAGAATTTGTTCACCCACCGTAATACTTATGCTCTTGAGAGAAGCCTCTAGTGAAACCTATGGCCCCCGAGTCTATTTTCCATCATATTAATCTTCCAACACTTGGTTATTTTTATTTCCTTTTATTTTACTTTGCATCTTTATCATAAAAATACTAAAAATATTATCTTATCATATCTATCAGATCTCACTCTCGTAAGTGACTGTGTAGGGATTGACAAACCTTATCGCGTTGGTTGCAAGGATTTATTTGTTTGTGTAGGTGCGACGGACTCGTGCATGGCCTCCTACTGGATTGATACCTTGGTTCTCAAAAACTGAGGGAAATACTTACGCTGCTTTACTGCATCACCCTTTACTCTTCAAGGGAAAACCAACGCAGTGCTCAAGAGGTAGCACAGTGCTATTATGACAGGTATAGTGATCATAAAAGGGGGAAACCCTAAGCATTTTTTTAAGAAAAAGAGGGTTTCCCCTCCAATTTCTATTAAAGAAACCACCACGGAAACAACATGATCAATTAAACCCTAAGCATGATCAATTAAACCCTATTATGACTATGCCATGGCAGATTTAAAGCTGCAAACCGTGGAAATGCTATTTAGCATCCATTGTTTGCTTCGAACTAAGAACTAAAGTCTAAGAGCTGAAAAGAAAGTATAGTAACCAATTTATGATGTATTTTCTGGTTGAGATCAGAAAGTTGTGGAGATATGAAGTACCACTTCTCTTGCGGCGCCGTGTGGGCACTAGGGGTGCGATGGCTGTCGGTGGCGTTGAAGCAGATCTTCGAAGGTAGATGGGTGCATCGGGGGATAAGTCCCATTACAGTGGAAGATAAGGTCGTGTGAGTGGCCCCGGCAAAGACGAAGACGACACCGATGAAGTGAGAGGACGCGATGCAAGGATGTTGATCCGTCGACGCGGATGAGAAACATCCATCTCTAGCAGTGGACGACGTGGTCTTGGTAGGCGCTCCGGCATGGTGGAGGACGGTGGCGATGGATGGGGTGGAGGACGGCGGCGATGGATGGGGTGGAGGACTGCATCGATGGATGGGGTGGTGGACGGAGGAGGCTGGTGTGGGGATGGTGTTCTAGCGCGGACGGTGTATGAATGGGAAAATGGAGGGAGAGGTACGGGGAACCATGTTTTTGGGACGCGCCTGTCTGAAATATGGGAAAGTTACGAACTTAGCCCCCGTTTAAAATTTGGACGTCTCGTCGGTTGGGGATAGTACGGTAATCTCGCATCTCACAAATATTTTCCCAGAGCGATTTTGTAACATCCCAAATTTTGGAATGTTAATATAATTAATTGAATTGTTTGTTTGTTTGCTTGAGTGAATTAAACTTGAGTGAAATTTGAACCTTTTCAAAAACTTTTGAATGAGAGGGAATAAAATGACTTTCCCTTCTCCGTAAATTCAAATTCATCCTATTAAAATCAATGAGAGAAGATGACATGACTTCTTCAACTATAAAGAATTTGAACGGAGTTTTGCAATTTAATTCTTTCAAATATTTGCACTTGCTTCTCTATTTTTCTTCCCGAGAAATACCCGAAAATAAATTCTTGCAAGCAAGAAAGAGCGGAGGAAAATGACCTTCCAAAATCAGGGCATTTTTGAAAATATTTGAGCCAAGAAAAACCAAAGTTTTTATTTAAAATTATTTGCAAAAAGAAATAAAGCCTTTAGGGATTTTCTGAAAAACATTTTTTAAGTTTTTATTTTGGCCGTGGAATAATGCTCATCATCTACATTTTATTTTTCTCGATAATTTTAGTATATAAAAACTCTTTATTCCAATTGATTTGATTTCCTTTTTATTGTTTTAGTTTCCTAATTTTAAAAATAGGAATGGAATCGCTTTTATTAGGAAAAACCTGCTCGCCCATTAAGCATTTTCCTATTCTAGCCCAACAAGAGATCATCTCCTTCCTCTGCTTCCTCTCACGTTCTGAAGCTTTCCATATCCATGGAGACAGAATCTCCACCTTCCCGATCTCCCTCGTCTTTCCATCCCAGCGCCTCCCGAGACCGCCTATAAAACCCCTCCCTCTCCTCGCTCCATTTTTCCCATCACCACGCCTCCCCGCCTGTAGCCTTCTCGCCACCGTCCTCCTTTTCCTACCTAGAACGCTCACCAGAGCTCTCCTGGAACCTCCCTAGCGCCGACCGCCTCCTCCGCCACCCCACCTCGCCGGGCGACCTCGCCCCCTCGCCGAGCAGCCTCCACATCGCTGCCTCCTTCCTGCCATCTCTGCCTCACGTCTGTGTAACTCCGTTCTCGTTTTTCAGATTTATTTCCGTAATGTGATTTAGTTCCGTTCTTGTTTAGCTTATAACTTTTGATCTAAAAGTCCAATGATGCTGATTCTTTTCGCGTTAGATCACAATTTTCTTGTAGTTTCCAAAAATATATTATTTGTCTATGTTTGGATTTATAAAAATTGAGTTAGATCAGATTTGAATTAAAGCTTGTTTTGCTTATTCCGGGAGTTTAAAAAATAGATTTTTAATTATTTCTTTTTGCTCCTGGTCTCTAGGACCTTTGTTTATCCAGTAGTATTTAGTATTTTATTTTCAGGTTAATTTAAATTAGGTTTTTAGCAAAACAGTATTGTTTTAATATTAGTTCTGTTTTAGCTTTTTATTTATTGTTTTTATTAGTTTTAAATTATTTCTTTTTGTCACTTTTGACAAAATTAGTTGTGTTTCTGTTAGACAACTGGAGAAAATTTATTTTTACTTTAAAAAAAAATTTATTTTCCTTAGTTTTGTATGAAACCTTCTATAGGTCATATTTAGAGTTTTATAAAGCTTTTTATTTGTTTCTTTTTGCAAATAAAATTTTATGGAAAAAATACTTTCTGTTAAATTAGTTATTTTACATTTTATTTTCTGTTAATTTATTAGTTTAGTATTTTAATTGTTGTTAAGTTTTTTACTTACGGCAAAACTATATTAGATGTTTGTAGCAAAGTCATAGATCTTCGTTAGTAGTTTTTCTTTGTAGTTTTATTTGAAGTTTCTTTTGATTTTGTTTGAGTTTTATTATCGATTTTCCTTGCTGTTTTGATTGTTATTTCGAAGTGCTAAAATTGTTTGCTAGGATGTTTGCTTATGTGAATGCTATGTTTGACTATATAGATTTTCAACGGAGTGACGATTAGTTCTACCAAGTCATTTTTTGACAGTTGTTATCTTCATCAAGTATTACCGTGCAAGTTCACTTTGACCATTGCTTTCATACCTATGTTTTTATTGCATTTAGTGGCATCCTTGCAACCACACCTCAAGAGTGTTATTGAATCCTTGTAGTTGAGTAGTATGCATGAGGTAGGAACCCACCACCCTGTTACCAAGCCCGGACGTTTTATTTAAATGCTACGCTATAGTAGACGGGTTTGGTATGAGTGTTCGGAGTGGTGTGAGAAAGGAGGACTCTACGCCAATGACGACAACTCCATGATGGCATCTGCAAGGATCGCATCTTCAAGGCCTCAAGACTTCAAGACTCGAGACAAGAATTCAATACACACTCACTGGGTGAAGGACGGTTGTGGGCACCACTGGAGAAACCAAGGTTGGTCGGGATGCATGGAGAAGCGCCATGACATCTTGCGGAAAGCTTCACCCAGACTCAAAGAGACGGAAGAATACTTCATGACCGGAAGCTTACCTGCAACCGCAAGTCATTATGGGCTCGCTTGGTTGACCTTAGTTGTGACTCTGGTGGGGACGGTACTAGCGGATGTAGAACTATGGTAGGATGGGATGAGTACCTGACGGTGGTCGAGGAACTCTTTGGAAGACCATGTTTGCCGTCTTGTTCTCAAACACCTCGAAGTGCGAGAACGTAAAAGAGGGATCGAATCTTGCGGGTAAAGTGTACAAACCTCTCGCAGAGGGTTTTAAACCTAATCGATTAGCCGTGTCCCGATTACGGACAATTTGAGCATCTGGACTTGGATCTATCTCTAACTCTCAACACCGGATTGATAACTTAATTGTGGGCAACATATGATGAATTTTGGGCTATGAGACATCGGTTGGCGGAACCATGTCATGATAGAAAACTCCATAGTACAGACTTCATTTATTCCTTTGATGTAGGGAAAATAAAATCAGCTTTTATGCAAACAAAACTCGACACAGAGCCATAAAGCCATATTGCATATAGTATAGTTTTATCATCTGCTTTTCTCATATTGTGATCTTGCCTTACATTCAATGTAATCGATTTCACACGGCTGCAACGTATCATGTTGCGTATATTTCCTCGACGAGTAAGAGTTACTAGACAGGTTACGGTCTACACTCAACTCCGCCGATGGCGTTGATGGGACTCCACACCCGCTTGATTTTGTTTCCGCCGAGTATTATGAGGTATATATCAGTTTTACGTTATTTATGCATGTGATTGCACTTTGATATATACATTGATGTACTGTGTGTGCCAAAGATACCTTGATCCGTGGATGGCACAAGAATACGTAGGCTTGACCGTCTGAGGTCGGGTCGCTACAGATTTCGGGCGAGGAGAGGGTGTTTTAGCGCCCATGGTTGGCGCCCACGGTGTATGAACAGGGCTGACAGGTAGGGCGGTTGTGTCACGTCTCAGTGAAGTTACAAACCTGCCCCTATTGAAAATATTTGCCTACATCTATTTCGGCAGAGTCGAGTTTGTTTTGCTGCCCACCGTGTATGAATGGGGAAATGGAGGGAGAAACTGAGGCCTTTCGGATGATCTTGAATCAAATGTGTTTTGCCGCCCATGTTTGGCGCCCACCGTGTCGGAATGGGCTCGGAAGCGGTCGTGTCACGTCTAGTTGAAGTTACTAAGCTACCCCTATTGAGAGCAGTGGAAATCAGGCCGATGGATTGTTCGTGTAAGGGGTAGACAGTAATTTCCCTCTCCCAAACACTTGTCTTCGGGCAGCCGACATGGGAGTGGACATTTTGCCAATTCTTTCAAATTTTGGGACAATAAGCATCCACTCTTACCCTGGCAACTAAATTCGAATCCATTTTGTATTCCCATATGAATCTTTATAAATCATTCTATGTGTTTTTATATATCTTCAAAAGCACGACAAAAATGTATTCCACTGTCATATATGAATATGATTTACAAATGCCGATACTCGAATTCGTAAGCTAGAATCCAGCTTTAAGGTGAATTCGAATATTTGGAACACTTTATGTCCAAGTCAAATGTCACACGCAGCATAATGTGTACTCCCATTTAGATATGTACACAAGCGATGTATCAATATTCAAATACCGAGTCAATCAACCAATAATGTACAAAACTAACAGACATATAAACACTTATAGAGTATATGGATCAATAATATCAACTAACATACATAAGCCAGGCCGTTGTACTTTTTTTTGCTAGAAGAGCATCCTTTTTTAGCAAAGCTAGTACATCATCTTGGCCCTTTCCGATGCTTGCCACTTATGGTCCATCTATACTACTATTATTTGTTGAATGCACATTCAACCCAATTGGCATATTTGTAGGTTTGGCACAGCAATCAAAATGAAATTTCTCCGAGTCTTATCAAATAATACATACTTGTGCTCAAATAAAATTACAAACCAAAAAACAAAAAACAATTATTACATGATCTCTAAAACAAATGGTTTGATCGATTACATGAACAAACAACACAAAGGTTATTCAACGATGGAAAGAACATTTCACCTATGATTTACCAAGTGGGAATTTAATTTCCTTTTTTCCTTTAGGACCTTAACAATGCGGTCGGGCCTCAGCTTGCTTCATTTTGAAATCCACCAAATATTTAATGGTTGTCTTGAGTACTACTTGTGATTGTGCTGTTTGCTTCCTCAACATGTCAACTTCATCTCTAAGTGCAGAAGCAGAATCTCTTTCTACCACTAATTTAGCCTCTAGAGCATCAGCAGTTGGCAATTCATGATGCATGATTGGGCCGGTGCCACTGCTGTGGGATGATACAACGTTCATGGGGACCTCGCTCTTTGATCTTGGGCTAACCTGTTTTGCCATTAAAGTTCCGATTGGATTCTGAAAAGTTGAAGTTAGCAAAACATCTAAACTGGGAGTTATAACAACAAACTAGTTAAACAAACAAGGAAATAAAGAGTTTCAATTGGATGCTGAAAAGTAGATATTAACATCATTGTAACCGGTTGTTGCAGCAGCAAAGCAGTTAAACAAACAGGTTTTGCAAAAGGTACCTGTTGTGGCATTGGAGTTTCTCTTGGATCCTGAAAAGTTGAGTAGCTAGTAACGTGATTAGAGCAACTGGTTGCAGCAGCAAAGTAGTTAAACAAACAAGTTTTGCAAAAGGAACCTGTTGCGGCATTGGAGTTTCTCTTGGATCCTGAAAAGTTGAGTAGTCAGTAACGTGATTAGAGCAACAAGCTACAACAGCAAACCTGTTACAAAAATATATTTTTGAAAATGTACCTGCTATGCAATTGGACGTCCAATTGGATCCTGAAAATTTGAAGTTGGTAAGATGATTACAACAACAAGTTACAAAGAAGAAACCACGTAAACAAGGAAGTTTCGAAAACATACCAAAGCTAACGGAGTTTCAGTTGGATCCTGCAAACTTTAATGTTAGCAATCAATAAATAAAGTTTTGCAAGAGCCATAAGAAACTAACATCAAACTAGTAAAACTAACCAGTTTTGGCAACGATTTAATTACACATGAACTAGTAAAACTAACAAGTTCTTGGCAACGATTAAAGTAACAAATTGGTACCATTTACCAAAGACATACGTATATCTCAGAATTTCTTTGATGTAAGCAAAATGATTCCAAAACAGATATAAGTTAAAAAGACGGTGTCCCTCATATAAACCTGACAGTTGTCTATCTATGAACATGCAAACATTACTAGTGCTACAAGTGATAACAGCAAACCATTTAAACAAATAGGGTATTAGAATGTAAATTACACGTGAATTCTGCTGCACCCTAGAAGTACATATGACCAGCTATCTACGTGCTTAAGTAGCTATTTAAGTTCAGGCAAACAGGTAATTCTTAATAGTAAGTATCAAACACATAAATAGGCGCAGTCTATAATAGGATTAACATGCTATGGCATTATGTAATCAGTAGCAAACTAAATTAAGCCAAGCAACGTAATTGAACAATTTTGCAATAAGTGGCTAACTAAAATTCCGAGAAGCAGGTAACTGAACTTATGCTACCTCTTTGTACAGGCACACTGCAACTTCTTTTTCGCTTACAAGGTTCTACGAAGGAGTCCATGGCATCAATTTCTTGGATACGCAGTCCCAATACTTCTTTCTTTCCACACTGCATTGGTAAGTCGAATGGTTAATCTGGTAAGATGGTGCATCCTTGATATGTTATATGAGGACGTGTAGTCAGACTAGTTGTAGCCACACACATCACACTGGCTATTACTGTATATTTCATGAGATTACATTTGGCATATTGAGATCTAAGCAATCTACAATAGGATGAAAGACTGGCATCCTTCACATTATTGGCGAACTCAGTTCATATAAACAAGCAATTCAACCATTCTATGGGTAAATCAAAAGCGCCACTGGAATATTTTTCACTACCCCAATCATACACGCAAAAAGGGGCGACGCCACCGTAGGGGCTGGTATGGGCGGCCTCCTCGGGTGGCTGGAAAGTGTTCACCTAGTTTGAGTCGTCTAGGTTGGCCCAGGCTAGTTATGTTCATCCCAACGCACGAGCAAGCAATCTAAAAAATGAAGAAAAACGTTTCAATTTGGATGGGCCAATAACGTAAGTGCAAGGCAGGCCCTATAGCAGGCTCATGCCCAAACGAAGCGCCTCCCATATTGATCGACAAAGAAAAATCCCAATTGCTCGCTCCAGCCTCCACCGCTTTGCTCCTAACCTAGTCGCCACCGACGTACCAACACATCATTTTCCTCGCGCCTCGTTGGAGGGCGGTGCCGGCTTCAAGCAAATGGAAGGACAAGAAGATGAAGATCCAGCCCGGTGTAGCCTGCGTGGGAGGCGTGGCGACAACACGGGCATGGCATCGAGCTTATAAGAACGGACAACAGTACTTGCAAGAGCAGCATGCGCAACGAGCAAGTACGTCACATCCCTGATTATATCTAATTCAACTGTTCAATTTTTGGCCAATAGTTAAACCTGACGGTGTTGTGAAACTGCTTGTATGTAGGGAATCTATGAGAAAATGAAACCAATTTCTGCTTATTTTATAACTCCCCCCATCAATACTAAACTGACTGAATCTAATGTATCTAATGAAGTTTCCGGTGCAAACATATAAGCTCATGTTGTTCTTGAGCCTGAAGTGTCTAATGAACATAGTGCTAATGAAGGATTGATGCAAACATTTTACATGCTCCTGGTGATGAACATATAGTGTCTAATGAGGGATCTAATGCAAGCATTTTGCAAGCTCCCATTGAAGGATTTAGTGTCTAATGATGATCTGCTATGTTGAGAGAGACATAGAGATTTGCAAGCATTGATGACAAGCAAATTATAGTACATTTTCGTGGCTTCAGGAAACGTCGAGGCCATCTACCAGAAAGTCCCCGTATTATGACAACGTAGCATACATACTTTTCTAATCTGTTGTTTGAAACTATTGGCATACTTGTGCAGGATAGATATATTGATATGCAATTACACTTTGATATTTCCAGCCAGAGAACGAATAATTCAAGCAGATACAGACCATGTTAGTAGTCCTTGTACACCATGTTGCATTTTGTGTTTTTTGGTGCTTTCATCATTTAGTGTTTTATAATCTGAACTACTTTGGATCATTAGCTGGTTCTCAAAGTGCATGTAGCTTCACATTTCTCAAGTTATGTTGATTTTCGGAGTGCAAGTGCCTTCATATTTTTTAAGTTAAATGTTTGCCCTGGTAACTTGAATTCATGGATCCGCCACTGCACACAAATCATACAAGCATGCCAAGATTTAATTAAATGAAATGCGTGGACTTACGCTTAGCTCGTTATGCTCACTCATCATGGCTCTGCTTGCACTTGGGATGTTCCATGTACAAGTCCATGTTACCACTTGCTTGGATGTGCAGGACTTGTGCTCCTTGCATCCCCCTCTGCATTTTTGACACGATGAATGGTTGATCAAATAAGAGGATTCGACCTTGTTGTTGTACCAGAGGACAGATACTTACAAGGTTATACGGGTGTGCAGGATGTGTGCCAGATCCTGTAGCACTGTCATGCTTCGCTAAAAAATGGTTTTGCTTGTTTTAGATGATATCTCTAGAAGAAACAAGAGTTAAAGTCAGAGTTGCATAGGCGTGTAAGCTAAGAGAGCAGTGAAAGGATACCCAAACATCATCGGAACAGTGCACAAGGGAGTGATGTGTGGATACCTAGTTCGGGTTGGCGTTTGGGCACGCTCGCCTAGCTAGAGTGCGGGTCACTTCAGAGCCGTTGAGGGTGATGCGCTGGCGTTGGCTGGCCGCGCACGGATGCAGATCTAGAGTGGCAGCAGAGCGCTACGATGCGGTGGACGAGACCATTGGTGAAGCCCCAACGGCCTGGGGGACGGAGGTGCGACGATGTTCTCGGTGAAGTAGCCCCGGTGAGGTGGGAGACGACATCGATGAAGCACACCTGATGTAGTGGAAGTCGGTGTCTATGAGGCACGTCAGTTGCGGCGGCCGACGTTGTTGGTGGACCACCCGGTGTGGTGGACGAGGGCGTAGATGAGGTAGCTCCGATGCGGTGGTGAAGCGCGACCGTCGTCTTCGTCATCGTCGTCCGGCATAGAGGTGGGGAAAGAGACGAGACGAGGGGCGATTCAAACTTTGCTTAGGTCGGCGGCGAATTACGAATTTGAGCAATCTGGGCGCGGAAGGGGGCGGCGGAGAAGGGAGAATTTGCAGGGCTGGAATTGGGGCAGCCAGATATTTCAATCCAAAACATGGAAACACGAACTTATTTTGTCGTCGTTCTTTTTTTGGGGGAGGGGAGGGGGGAGGGGGAGAGGGAGGGGGTGGGAGGCGGGGTGCTAAGCGTCCGTACGACACACGCGACCACTAAGACACGACCCTGGTCTGCCTGGTGCGCCTACATTTGAGAATGCAAATGAATCTTCTTTCATTTGCAAACGAATCTGTATGTATTACCATGCCCGTGTTTTCCTTGCAAATAATTAGTCATTCGAAATGAGATACTATAAATTAATTAATGAGGAGTTATTTGAAAAAAAAATCGAAACGGTATCCACGCTAACGTGGATTAGAGTGTGTGTCACATAATTAGTTATTTGAATTAGAGTGTGTGTCACATAGCAGTCTCCAATTCTAACGTGGATTTCACATTTCACGGTATCCATGCTACTTTTTTTAATACAAATTCATATGTATATGATGAAAACCATGGTAGTGAGAAAACTTTGGATGGATTCAAACATATCACCTACAAAATAGCACAACAATTGAGTCAATGTCAACGTTTCCAAACCTAATATGGCACGAATTCGAAATAATTACCCATATGCATGGTCTTCAGTTCAAATCTTACAATATACACGGAATTAAAAATCGATATTAAGTCTCGTACTATCTACATTCAAATGTTGTTTTTAGCCCCCCCCCCCCCCGGCACACACGCTACATACTTCCTATATCGGTCAATCTTCCTCTCCTAACCACCTTAGGAAGCTATCGGTTTCCGACACATGTTCATTCTTTCTCTCCATGTTTCGATCTCTAACTCTCTCAACTACACAACCCCCTTTTTTCCACTCTGTTACCAAATGTATTTACCTCACACACCCGCCATTGCACCCCATGCCGAGCTCTCCCTCGCTCTCTCTCTTTCCCTCCCACCCTCTCTCGCTAGATACATGCATTGCCTATCTAGCCCCCCAACCTCTCGTGCACATGCACGCACGTTGTCTATCTAGGTCACTACCTCGATATTGTCTCACTCTTTCTTCCGCACGGCGGGCCACACTCACTCAATCTCGCTCTCTTTATCCCAGTCTTGATTAACCTTGTTTTCTTTCACACACAAATGATATATCTCCCTGTTCGGGCCTGATCGACACACTCTGTACTCTCTCATGCAGATTGTCTATCTCACGCTACCCATCCAAGTCTCCCCCACTCTTTCGACCTCATGGCGGGCTATGCTCGCTCAATCTCTCTCTCTCCCTCTCCCTCTCTCACTCGCTCTCTCCCTCCCTCCCTCTCTCTCTCTCTCTCTCTCTCTCTCTTTGTATGTCTCAATTAACCTCGCTCTTTCTCGGAGATAAACGATATATCTCCATGTTTGAGCCCAAATCGACATATTCATATTGTATACTCTCTCATGCACATTGTCTATCTAGGTCACTCTCTCCAACCCGTCTCACTCTTTCGATCGCACGACGACCCACACTCGCTCAATATCTCTCCCTTTATACATATAATCGATTGACCTTGCTTCCTCGAACGCACAAAATATATCTACATTTATGTGGTTGGATCATGTCTCAAGCTCTATCTTACAGCCCTCGCCCTTCCCAAAAGCTCAATCCTACCATATCTCTCTCCAGAGCATATATCTCTTTTCAATGAATGTCGGACCACACTCACTTTATCTCTCTATCTATATGTCTCTCGATTGACCTCACTTTCTCACGCCGTTTCTTCCACAAATTGAAGCTACCTCTCCATCCCTCGCAAAGCCGGAGCTATTTACATTGCGAGGGGACTCCAACCTTGGATTAAGTTGTGTAGGCATTTATTCCGGTGGGTTTAGATTATATTTTTGTAGCATTCGCCCACAACTACTCTAACACCGTTGCAACCCCCGCACCTCCCCAATTGTTTTCCCTCTGGTCGGGTCATCGCTCTCTCGCACGCCCTTTCTCGCCTTCAACGTCAGCACCATGGTATTATTGCAAAAAACTATTTTGTTCTCTTTAATTATTACAAATAAGCTACAAAACTACACACCGATAGTCCACCTGGAATGGAACAAATATCGACCCACAAATTAAAGTGCTACAAACTACACACCAAGGGGCCCACCTGTCATGAAACAAATTTGGACCCATATACAAATTAAAAAATAAAGGACGAGGATCGAACATGCGACCAGGGCCTTCAAGCCGCACGTCAATAGGCAACTTACGTAGAACAACAATGTTTGTTGTACCCCCTTTGTTCATATAATGTTTTTATATTACCACATCCTATTTAATGGATAACATGTAATTTTATTTTTAGTACATTAGTGGGACCGGCTCGTTAGCACGTAGTACTATTCGCCTTCACTTCATCGGGTGGGTTCCATGTGTGCTCTCTCTCTCCTCCCTTCTGCGTTTAGACGCACGGGCAAACACAAAGAACTCGCGGGCGATGTTGCTGTTGACCATATCTGGACGCGTTCACAAGTTACGGCACTAGTTTCACGTACAAGTAGTACTAGTCAATGTGTACGTGCAATGCACGTTAATTTGGAAGTATATTAAGTGCATGCAGATATTAAGTAGGATGTTATTTGCGTGTTATTATGTGATTAGCACTGTTTTTGGCATGAAATTAACTGCACGCTAAACGTGTTGAGCGCTCGACATTGAAGCAGTCTAGGTCATTGGATGAGAAGGAATACATGTGGCTTCATGACATTTTATATTTAATTTGATACAGCTCTAGTAGAACATTCAATCGATCAAACCATAGATTTCATTCACCGACTCGACTTTACATTCATAAGATGATCGATCTAAAATAAACGGAAATGATAAACGTTTGGATTTTAAGCATGGCAATCCAAACGTTTTTCATGGAAAATTTAAATTACGCGGCGGCAGGGGCGTCTTGCGGTGGGAAGCGGCTCCTCTACCGTGCTCTGTGTGCCGTCGGGCCACTGACGGATGGCGATGGCGGCATCTTGCACCGACGTTGGCGTACTCCTGGACGTTGGCCCTAACTTCAAGGAAGGCCATAATGTTCTGGACTTCGGTCTCCAGGAGCGAGTCAACTAGCGGGAGGAGGCGACTGGCGTAGGTGCAAGGAAGCGGTCGACGACGGCCATCAATGCCGCTGAGGGGGGCACTGGCACCCACGCGGGGACAAGCGCTGGCAACGGCGCGACAGAGACATTCGTGTGCATGGGCGCACACGTCAGTGCACACGCAGGCGCATGCGCTGGCAGGTGCACGGGCGTGTGAAAGTCGGCGGGGACCTCGTGTAACCCTGTCGCATCATGCTCGGCGACAATGTGCGGCTCCCAGCCTATCAATGCCACGGGGATGGGCGCTGGCGCAGTCGGGGCGACGGGAGCTGGAATGGGAGCATGGACAGGTGCGACGTCTTCCCGCAAGGTCGGTTCAAGCTCGTCCCAAAGCGCCTTATGTTCTTGAGACTCCGGCTGGGTTTCTTCCTTAGGAAACTAGAAGACTAAGGGCAGACCATCGTGATGCGGCATGGTGTACGGTTAGGTCAGGCTGGTTGGAGGTAGACGACAGGAGAATCGGAGAGGAAGAGAGAGGATTGTAGCGATACCGGGTAGTGCGGGGTTGATTTTAAACTGCGGCGTCGGCGATATTAAAAGTGGGAGCAGTAGGGACGAAGGTGGGCGGCGGAGCCTGGTCAAAGGGCTCGCCTCCCGGTGAGCCTGAGCAGCGGTCTACTCGCACGCCTCCCGTCGACTCACACGCTTGCTCGGACGGCACCTGCCGATGAGAAGCGGGACTCGTGGCGGCACGTAAATGCCCACAGTTTCAATAAATACCTTGGCTCTTCATTTGTGCAACTTCGCATAAGCAGCCTGTCTCAAATTGAACAAAAAATTACGTAGGAATATTTGTGCCATATCACGTGACCATGTTCAGTTTCATGAATTTCTGGTCACTTTTGGATTTTCTGAAATTTAAAATCCAGGATTCGAAACAATATCATAACCTGCATCATGCAATAAATTTTCAAGCGATACATCTTTCCTGTTGTATTTCTTAAGAAAGGATTTGGTCAAACATTTTGCTTAGTTAGACTTCAGACAAGTTATATATGCAGAGTAAAAGGATAATCCCTCCATACCAGTGCATTGCCTGATATATTAAGTCAAGTACTAGGCACGAACAAACGGGCTCAATTCTATGCTCATCCTGGTGTACTAGGTAACGTTGTCTAGTTACTAAAGCATCCCTACATTGTTCATCGGTAGTCACTATGGACCGGGGACATGAGGGGAATTTCCTAGGGCTGGAATTCTGGCCACCAGATATTTCGACTCGATATGCAGAGGCTCGACTGGTTGGGGTTGGCTAATGTGCGTACCACGCATGCCACCAAAAGGACACGAGCTCGGTTTTTTTTTGAGGATCAACACGAGCCCGTTTTTTTAGGATCGACACGAGCCAAGGTCTGGCTGCTACACCGTTGGGTCCTACCATTCGAGTATACGAAATGAATCTTTCAAATTTCCGAATGAATCTATGTGTATTACAATGCCCGTATTTTCCTTGCAAATAGTAATCTCAACGTGGTAATTGATTTATGACAAGTTCTTGAATTAGAGTGAGTTGTGATATAGTGATCGCAACGTGGATTTCACATTTCATGGTATCCCTAGTAAGTTTTTCATTGCAAATTCAAATTTAAAAGATGAAGGGTATGGTGGTGAGAAAACTTTTTATGTATCAAGCAAATGACCACACACACACACACACTCACACACACACACACACGAACACAACAACAATCCAATAAGTATAGTGCATCTATTTTTCCAAACAATGCATGTATGACACGAATTCAAAAATACTCCTTCCGTTCCTAAATATTATTCTTTTAGATATTTCAACAAGTGACTACATACGGAGCAAAATGAGTGAATATACACTCTAAAATATGTCTATATACATCTATATGTGGCCGTCCACTTGAAATCTCTAAAAGATCAACATTTAGGAACGAAGGGAGTAAAATGTAAGACATGCATGGTCCTCAATTCAATATTCAGAATGAACAGGAAACTGAAACATGGATATTATGTCAAGTGCTACAGTACGTGCAAATGTTGTGTTTAGGCGGAGCTACGTAGATTGTCGGGGGTTAACCCCTCAACCTTAGATAAAATTGTGAAGTTGTGTTTAGGATTGTTTAGATTACATTTGTCCCCACCCTCCCAAACACCGATTGGTTCTGCACCCCCTCCTCCCTGGGAGAATATCATGTGCCTCCACACCTTAGATGCTATATACTGATACGATTTCCTTGGGGCTTGTAGATCTGAGATATAGGAGCTCACAGGATGTCTTAATATTTTTACAGGAAACCTTGATGAGTTTGAGAATTGCACACAATAAAACTACTCAGATGCCCTTGGATCCCATATCCAACGACCTCAAAGCTCGTATCATCGTAGCATCTAAGATGAAGGAGGACATCATATTCTCCTGTATGTAAGAATATCATGTGCTACCACACCTTAGATGCTTTGGTGATACAAGCTCTTGAGCCGTTGGATTTGTGACCCAACAACTCCTCAGTGGTTCAAATGTTTTTTGCGTAAAGTCCCCAAAGATTTTGGCCATCGCCATAAGCACAAAGATCGCTCAGATGTCATTGGATCTCAGATCAAACGACATCGAAGCTGCCAGATCACCATAAGCGTCCAAGCTGCGAGAGCACTGATGTTTTCTCTACGGAGAATATGAGGTGCCCCCGCACCGTAGATTCTATGGTGATACGAGTTCACGGAGATCTAATGGCTCACAGTAGGAGGTTTGAATGTTTTTGCAATATACACCTGAGGGAGTTTGGGAATTGCACAGAAAGTACAAGTACTACGCATGTGGCATCTGATCACAGATCATACGACCTAGATGCTCGTATCACCGTATCGGCTAATTAAGCTACGGGGAGCACCTAATATGAGCAACGGGGAGCCGTTGGATCCAAGATGCAGCGGCACACACGAGGCCTAAATGTTTTATTTGCAAAAAAAAACCTTGGAGAGTTTGGAAATTGCGCATAATAACAAAGAATACTCCCAAGCCATTGAATCTCAGTTCCAATGATGTAAAAACTCGTATCACCATAGCATCTAAGCCGCGGGGTGGATGTGATATTCTATGGCGCTGTCATTTTTGTTCATAAACTTGCAAAATATGTGTAACTCGTGCCGTTACTTGTCTAACCGCGCAAAATGTTTGTTCAAAAAATCCATCCTACACTGAAATATTGGAACAACACACGGGGGTCCCACTTGTCATTGATCAAATTTGGACCCAAAACTAACAAATCTGAAAGACGAGGTTCGAACTGGGAACCTGGACTACAAAGCGTAAGTCGATAGCCTAAAACAACAACGGTTGTTGGCTTTGTCCCATAACTTGATTTTATATAAGATTCTCCGTTTCTTTTTAGTCTGCATATAAGGTCTGGTCAAAGTCAAGCTTTGTAAAGTTTGACTAACTTTATATTAAAAAATACAAACATTGACAATATGAAATCAACATTATCAGATGCACCACAAAATGTATTTTCATACTATATAGTTTTAATATTGTAGATGTTCATATTTTTTTATATAAATATGGTCAAACTTTGTGTAGCTTGACTTTGACCAAATATTATATGCGGAGTAAAAAGAAACGAAGGGAATATTACGTTGAGTAGAGTAGAGGGAGTGCCTCGTCAACACGTGCATGACCGTTGACTCACTTACTGGTGGGTCCCAAGTCTACGATCTCTCTCTCTCCTCTCCATCGTCTAACCTTTAGACACACGGGCACACACGAAGAGCGGTCCTAGCTTGCCATGGTGTTATTATAACTAAAAAAGCTTGGAAAATAGAAGAATCGCCTAGAACAAGAGACGTTATGGCTGGTCGAGACGGAGCTAACCACACCTATGCTCCGTGCCATGTTAGCATGATGAAGTTGTATGGCTAGTGGGGTGTTTTCGACCGACTAGCTGGGACCCGAGGTCGAACCATAGGTACTACTATGTCTGATACAGTATATTTTTACATGCACATTTGTCCTCCGTGCCTAGACGTGGTACACCCTACCGCGCGGTTTTGGGGTCCTCCCGGGTGGTGCACGCATATATTCTTCCTTGCCGAGATGTGGGACGCCCTACCGCGCGTTTTTTCGGTCATCCTCGGTCTTAGCACCGAAGCAAGTAAATGAGTCGTCAAATCACGAAAGACCTACTTTCTCGCCGAGTACATCAGTGAAGCATGGTGGCTAGCTAGTTGGGCTAGTGCGACCGATTAGCTAGGCCGCCACATTTATTTTTTCACCCTTTTTTATCTCCTTGCAGGTAAATTTAAATATCCACCGCGGCGTTGCTCTAGTCTTTGGGTGCGGCAGGCGCGACAGGATTTTTAACTTTTTGATTGACGGGAGCAGGCGCGGCAGGATTTTTGGGAGCAGGCGCGGCAGTAATTAGTCACGATGACTCCGCCTGTAAAACCCATTTCTCCCTGATGTGAGAAGTCATCGACTGGTGTTTTCCCATGGTGAAAACCTAAAGATTCCCCGCTCCTCGGATGGCTCCCTCTGCCTTCCCATAGATTGCATTGCCTTTCAGCCGTTTCGCCCCCTTTGCTTCCTCTCCCCATTGCTTCTACCTGGTGCCATGGTGGTGCAGCAGATCACAGAGTCTGAGGTGAGGCACCTGACACAGGAGCTCGAGGCCAAGGATGCAGAGCTCAGGGCCAAGGACGTGGACCTTCGTGAGCTCAAGGAGGAGAGGAGTGCCATGCTCCTCCGTTATGTGCGGGAGTTCACGGAGCTTCAAAAGCGGCAGGCGTCCACCACAAAGATGCTCGAGGCGTCAGCGGCGTTGCTGCAGAAAGCGGGAGATACGATAGGCCATCAGGGGAGGTAGCTGGAGCGCGAGCGGGCCGATCGTGACGAGGTCCAGGATCGCCTCAGCCACTTGGTGGACCAAGTTGCCACGCACGTGTTGCGGCTGCGCGATGCCTACCGTCGTGCCAGCGCAACCATGCTGGCCGTCGGGCTAAACCCATTCGACCATCCCTTTGACTTCAATGAGCTGCGGCTTCTTGACCTGGTCTCCTTCTTCACCTATATCTCCGAGGAGCTGAGCCGTCTCTGCGCGATGGTGGGGGCGGAGCTAGACAAGGAGGGGTTGCAGGCTGCCGTCGCCGTTGCCGGGCGAATCCTCTTAGGGCTCCGTCACCGGAATCCATTTGTGCCATTGGACGCCGTCTTTGACGAGCCGGCTCCCGTCGACCAGGAGCGAGCTCTGTGGGCCATTGCACCCTGCATCACCAACATCGCGCGCCTCGAGAAGCAGAGGGACTTCGGTGGTGTTTAGGCGTCCTCTGCATTGGCATGTCCATGTCTTGGCGCAACATGACCGTTGGATCAAACTCAGACGATGCAGATAAGTCACTGTAGCACAAAGCGTGTGGGTTTGTTTGGTGGCATTCTCATCTCAATATAGTTGTTCCCTCTTCGTGTATTTGTGTTAACCTACTAGTGTGGACTCATGCACTCTGCCAAACACCCAAAAGTGGATCGAGAAGGGAACTTTTGCTCCCATCCCGTGCACCCTTCATACACCCTACCTAACACCGAAGTCGCCGTGCTTCATATGGTTCATGTTTCTGAGTACCGTAGCACTGCATTTCTCCGCGGCGCTGTAGACCTAGTTCTGTTAACATTGATCTCACTGTTCATTCTCGACCGGACAGTCGAAAAAGCGGTACTATGTTACATTACTGTTCATATAGTTGACATGTGCACAACATCATTTGTTATCGTCATATCTTACTACACTAGCAACAAGATTATGTAGTACTATCGTATGAACCACTTCACATGCCTAGTAGTAGGAGCACTGTGTATGTTCAAGTGGCTACCGTGTTTCACACTCCTCCATCGTAAGAGTGGAAACACTTGCTCTAATCATTTTTTTCTTCAGAAAAAACAGTGGACTCGCTCTACCGTGCGGATCCTCCTCGACGGTCGTCGGGAACTTTGCTACTCACTTTCGCCGACGTGTGGGACAACCATCATCAGGGTCCACCAGCCATGCACTAAATTACTCCGTAGTAGAGTGCCCAACTGCACAGTAGACTACCCCGATTGAAGCACCGCAGTAATGCCCAATGAGCTGTCAAATCACAAAACCCCCTCCTTTCCAGCAGTAACTTGGACGGACGAAGCAACCATCATTTCACTCTTCTCTCTCAGCTTCCTCTCTACCAAAACCTCGCTTCTCCCTCATATTGTTCCTCATTTCTTCAAGAAAACCCCGACCTGCTTCTGCCATTGTTCTTCTCTCCCAAAGAAGGAAAGGTGAGCGCATCAATGGTGTTGATTCTAGCCAAGGCCCGGTCTTGCAATCCCGAGACTGATCCTATAACTCCCTCTCAGTTCTTCTTTTCGATTTGTGATTATGGTTTCTTTTCCTTTATTTCTATTTGACAGTTTCTTGATGGACGCTGGAGCACCGGCCGAAGTGATGTCTATGGCTCTGGCAAAAACCGTCGAGGCTCATGGTACAAAGAAGCGCAAGCACCCCGCCGAGACTACTGCAGACAAGCTCAAAGCCATCGCCCTGTCCAAGCCCCCCTCTCTAGGATCCTTCATTAAGCAAGTCCAGGTAATATCTCTTCTTGACGATCTTTTTATCGATCTTGATCGTGTTTTTTCATCTAACCCACAGTACTAGTACTAGTTGTACAACTTTCTGGGTGATCTTGCATGTGATTTTTGTGTTCCAAATGGTGGTTCTAAATTCCTCTTTTGACCAAAACATGCGAGAGGTTGACACTGATTTCTTATAGATTACTTTCAACTACTGTATCAACATTAATGCTACCTTTGAAGAGGGTATATTTGCATCACTAACTTGTGTTATGGATATTGCAAGTAATCCCTCTGCTCTCATGCCTTTGAAGACATGTTCTAGTGTCTTTGTTCACTCATTTCTGTGCGTATATGTAGTCATATATGGGGTAAAATATCGAAAATCATATTATATTTCTGAACGGAGGTAGTAATAAAATATTTAGTTTCTATTTGAATTAGAACCAGGTCCACGGTGGAGATGAAGTTGTCAAAGTCATGCCATGTGAACTGGAAGACCTGAGATGAGTTCTACTGCTAAACTATCCAGCTGCTTTTTCCTTGTTGCCACGTGTCCTGAACTAGTGTTTTCCTGTAGCATTGTTGTCAGGCGTGTTCTCTGTACTTGACCAGAACAATTTCCTGGCTGCGCCTTCGATTACAAAGGGTGTGGTTCTTGTAAAGCTTCTCGACAAATCTGATGCGGCTTATCTTCACCGTCATGTTTATGAGTGGAAAGACCACTCTGTTAGGTTCTCCAAGGTTGAGGAGATGGGGATGGTGTCAGTAGAAATCTCTCACGAAGTCCATGGCCTAGTCAGTTATGCGGGGTTCATCCCATAGGTCGGTGGCAAGAAATAGTCTGCAGAGTTTAATTATTGCAACTTTGCTTGTCTGTAGTAAGTACTATTGTTCAGTACTTGATTTGTGTTTGTGAACCCTGTATTGTTTAGTACTGTCGCTTTTGGTGTGTGGTGAGTCCTGGGAAGTTAATGTCTGTCCACTCAATTTAGTCTGTATATTTTGAAGTATCCAGATCATCTTTTTTGTGAGGACGGTTTATCAATTATGGTTACACTCCAATATTTGTATGCATTGCAGGGTTTATCGCACCCACCAGGATTTCCAGTCCCTTGGATGTTCAGTCCATATGATTTGTCAGGACCTTTGACCGTCCCGCTTGTGGGAGTAGGCGGGGCCCGCATGCCACGCGTAGTTGGATGACCAATCTTCTTTTTAGTACTTCAACATAGTGATTTCCTGGTAAGGATTCACTCTTGTCACATCAAGTAAATCTTATTGATTTACTGTCTAAATCTTATTGATTTAATGTTGTGTTTTCTTTCTTTTGCTGTAATTTTACGATGCAGGTTTTGTCATGTGACATTCATCACAAAATAAACCATTTGGTTTGCTCTACGATGGATATTTTTGCAGGTTTCACTTATTATGTCGTGTCAGTAACGAAGGCACTGTCCATCACTTATATTACTGGAAAAAATTGGATCACTCTGTTGTCTGAGTACAAGTTGAATCCCTATGATGAACTGCAGTTTGCTTTAACAAACACGCCACAATTAGTCCTTCTCGTGTTTAAAAGAAATGAAGAAAAAGACTGGATCATGGTCACGGAGCCTAGTTAAGTTAGAAAGCTGATCATAGCAGATCAGACACGATGTCGCTGTCTCGCACATCGGTACCACCTTCAGCAAAGGATCGAGCACCGGCAGTTGCACTTGCACTGACAGCGGCAGTAGCTCAGTCTGATCCAACTGAGGATTGGGCACCGACCGCTGCCACGGATCAGCCGATCTACCAGAGGATCGGGCATCGACACCAAAGACTGCCCGACACCGCACCTGCCCGACACCAAGCACTAGCTCTACAAGGAGCACCATCTCCGACAAAGAAGAATGCACTACCAACAGACGGGCACCAAAGAATAGCTTCGCACCTGCACCAACACTTGCACTTGCATCTCGCCCGCCCATGCAACAAGTAACGAAACCAGAAGTTGCATCGCGACAGATCGGGCTGCAGTTCGCACTTCATATACCAAAGTCCTTACAAAAACTGACATGTCCACCTTCTTGGTAAGTATTGGCCGCCCAAGTGCTTCGTTCTTTTTTCTTTCCATGTTGTTTCACATGATTCACTGTGTTGATCTAACTGTTTGTGTATGTCTTCTTGTTTGCAAACAAAGAATTCCTAGAGCAACGAGGGAGTCGTTCAACAATCTGGGCGACCGTGGCCAAGTTTCTCTTACCATGCGTAGCCTTGGTGTGAATGAACCTGCTCAATATACCGTAAGTACAAAGGATGGTCGCATGATGATTGATGCTAAAGGATGGTCAAGGTTCAAATCTAAATCATATCTTGCGGTAGGGGATGATGTCAAAATCGAACTTTCTCGGCAAGGAGAGCTGGTCCAAATCAACTTTGAAATTCTTCAGTAGCAGCACGCAACTGCCAAACTGGTCTATCCTACGAGAGATTTTGATGTAATACTGTGGCATGGTGGAACAAGTGGCATGTGTGTATAAGTAGTACGATAGTATCGTTGATAGAATTGCAACTCTGATTGCTTGTTAGGAACTGTCGTTTGATTTCATTCCAACAACTGCCGTGCTTTATTCAATTTTGTGTATTCGCCTTGCGACATCATCTAAAACCAGCACCGTACCGACCACTTGCAATATGAAAAGCGCTGAGGTAGAACACATGGGCCCCCCAAACATGCAAGCCCACCGACTGCGGGCCCAAAGTCCGTAACCGGTGAGCCTGCTTTGAGTATTTCTCACTGAACCCTTATAATGCTCGTATGCTGCACGTAATATCAAGATGCATTTGTATGAGTATTTTATCTTGTGAGAGAAAAGGATGAACGAGAGAAGGCCTTATTTGCAAATGTGGAGAGGTGTGGGTACCTTTTGCAAAATTGCCATAGTTTCCTTCCTATCCGTCAGATATAAATCGAACGGTCTATATTGCAGGATGGCAGGCACACCATCATCACCAACTCGTCTATACCGTGTTAAAAAAACTCTGTTTTATAATTATATATGTTATATATATTCCCCTTGATTTTTCTTATGTATAAAGTTGTGATATAAAAGATCTTTATATTTATTTATAGAGGGAGTATCTCTTTGTCAAAAATATATTTATGTGTAGCTAGTTACTCCTGTCTTTCTACTTCCTTTCGCTGATAAGCGAGCCATCCGACAACGGGGTCCACGTGCCATATGCACCAAATTAGAGTGCACAACTGCACGGTAGACACACCCCGTCAGAAGCGCCGAGAATGCCCAATGAGCCGCCAAATCACAAAAAACCCCACCTTTCCAAATCAGAAAAGAAGTCGGACTGACGAAGCGGCAATATTTCACTGGGCCTGAATCCCCTTCTTCCTCGTCTGCTTGTTCATAGAAAACCCCCGCTCGGCGATTGCATAGGGTTTTCACATGGAGAACCTGGTACGTATTCTTCATCCATCCCCGATAAATCCAAGTCCCTTGGTCGCGGGTACTCCTAGGATGGCAGCCGCCATCGTTGATGCATTTTTCTTCCGACTGAATCTAGTGTGTTTCATTTGCAGTGCCCAAAGTGCGAGGACCCTATTGGTTTATGCGCCCTCGACGAGATGCCACACTTGTTCCTTCTCATCCTAACACAAAATTTTAAAACGCGCACAGTATGTTCCTAGAATCCTCTTTTCTATCCGGGAGGGTGGGGGTTTTTGAACATGTTGTCGACTAATTTGGAAATTGGGATTGCTATATTTGGATAAAAGGTACTAGTACCATTGTCAACACTGACGTGAAGGAGGAAATTATTTCTAGATTTGGATATAGGGAATACATTGTGTTCTCATATTATTTTTCCTGGAGTGCATTCCTTGCTCTGCCAGAACACATGTACTCAAGATGCTCGGCCTTGCCATAACTGAATACACCAGTTTAATGGTCACAGTGAACACAAGCCATGGATATAAGTTTCGAGTTGGGTTCGTGAACCAAGAAGATCGCTGCTTTTTTATGGCCGAACTAAGATAAATTTTTTCAAGTGTTACAGACTGAAAGTTGGCGCACAAATGTTGATGGAAATAGCAGAACCTGGTCTCATCTTCACTGCGATCTTCCACCCCGATGTCGTTCCAATTGTTCATCCATGTTAGTTTTGTATTTGGTTCTTGCTTCTTTCCTCGATTACTTCTTAATCCACCTATTCTGTCTAACTAATCACAATTTAACTTTTGAAGTAGCACCGAATCTCTCACGAAGATGCTACTTCTAACTAATATTTTCTTATAATTGGTGGCACGTGTAGGTTTTTTCAGAGTTAAGCAGACTACTCATTTCTTATTCTATAAGAACTCAGCTGTTATTCATGGCACTGAAGTTGACTTGGACGACGTCCACAAGTTCCTACACTTTATTGATCGTCTTGAGGTCCTTGTGGGGCATTTCAATGGTGGAAGGTCACGTGGGATATGTGTGCCATTGTTGCACTCGTTGAACATGTCCAACTGTGTTGAGAAACTTATGGTACGAGCTGTTTTCATTTATATATGTTGTTCATAAACTCTTGCTTATGCAAAATTTTACAGCTGTGATCTTCTTGAAACAGGAACCGCCCAGGTCTATTGTTCCTATACAGATGCCGAACCATGGTCGAGTCAGACTTGCGCTTGGTCACAACATGATGTTTATATTGACCTACTCCATTCCCCTTGGAGGTGAAAAGATACTTATTCATGGGTGGTCTCAAAATAATGAAGGCCCGTCCATCCTGGAGAATAGGACAGAAGATTATGTTCCTACTTTTCCATGGCTCTAAAGCAAATATCCTGTTTATTAACCACATTGCGAGATGAAGCCGCTTTCAGAAGGTTGTGGATGCGCGGGGTGGCGCCTGGGCCTTGTCCTGGGGCTTGGCGGCCTCACCCTTTGGTTAATTGTAGGCAAAGTAGCACTGTTCGAGGCGTGCTTTGTACGGTTGAACCTGTATAAGTACTCATATTGCTTTTAGCTATGGTTGTTAAGTGCCCCTGTTGGTTTTAGTTAATGTTGTTAAGTACTCATGCTGCTTTTACAGTCTGTCGTGTTTCTTCAGTCATGTCTTCCTCCAGCCGCCAAAACGAAACCAGAGCCGGCGGGGCCGCCTTCTTCCGCCTCCCATGGCTGGCTGCGCCTCAGCGCACGCATCGCCGCCCCACCGTCTCCTAAATCATTAATGCCGACTTCCGAGGCCTCGTCGTCGTCCTCCGCGTGCTTTGCTGCGCTCGCCACGGCGCCGCCCTCTCACGTTGTCAACATGGTCAACAAACAAGAGGAATCGGCAAAGGACTTTACCTGGAGAGGATGACAGTAGGGGCCCACCATGTCCATGGCCGAACGCAAGGAAGTTCCTCATTTTTTTATATATATATACTCCATTGTCAGCGTATGGAAAAAGGAAATGCTTCCTGCTAGTGGTTTCCTAACATCTGGGACCCACGACATTGTCAGCGTATATAGTCAATAGACAAGAGAACAGCACAAGATCGGCTGACACCTGGGATGTAGCTACTCGAGCATTATTTTTTTTTGTTATTGTTGAGACGGAGCAGGGTTTCAATTGGTTTGTGGCCTGTCTAGCCCAGGCTTATATTTTATGTTCACCACATAACCAGCCTAGCTATTTTTTGTTTGTGAAAATGAGCCTAGTTTATTTTTTCTGAAGAATACCCAATCCAGGCCTACTTATTTTTCTACGCCCTGATGGGCTGCAACTCTTTCAAGACGCATGCAAATCTCGAAAGTAATATGAAATGGGCTATAAATATGAAAAACAGATGACAAATTGGCAATTACTTTATAATTTCTGAATTTTTTTCACATTTTCATATTCCAATTTCACTGGGCTTTAACCTAATTCAAATGTATATATATTCAAAGTACTTTAAATTTGGCTTGACATTTCGGTATTAAAAATAGTTTGGAACCCACAGAAATATGGGAAATTTCATTTAAATTTTTAACCCTGGCCCTGGCCAACAAAAAAACGGACTGCAATAAATTGCATAAGAAGTTGCAATGAGCTATATATGGATATTAAAAAAATAGGGAATGGTCTGACTTGTGGGCCTATTAAGTTGACGTGTATGCAAGATTTTTTTACTTATTATATACGACAACAAACGATTCTAGCAGATGTGACATCCAACGACCGTCATGTTTCTTCAATCTCTGATCTTCTTGCTCCAGCCACCAAATCCAGCGCCGGCGGGACCGCCTGCCCCCGCCTCCCATGGCCGGCTATGCTGTCGCGCAGGCCTCACCGCCCCTACTACTCCCACCGTTGGCCAGGCCATCCCTCTACTCTCCCTCATCCCTCCACTTCTGTGGCTTCGCCGCCTCCGGGTCATTCCCTTCCTGGGTCTCGCTGTCGTCCATCACGCTGGTGTTCTCGGCACGGCGTGGTCAACATTGTCAACAAACGACAACATCTGAAGAGGGACGCACATGGAGAGGAAGACAGTTGGGACCCACATGGTCCATCGCCGCACGCAAGCAAGTACCTCCTTATTACGCCAAAAAGAATGAATATTCCCGCTGACAGCTCGGACCCACTAGCTATATCTTCGCACGCAAGGAAGTGCCTCCTTGTTACGCACAAGAAAATGAATACTCCCCCTGCTAGCTGGGACCCACCATAGTGGGAGACTGACTTGTGGGCCTACTAAGTTGACGCAGACGGAGGGCTTTGTCAACTTAGTCAACAAACGATTCTATCACCAAAGGACTGCTGGATTGTTAACATCCAACGGTCGCCCCGCTTCTTCAACCTTTGATATTCTTGCTCCAGCCTGGCCCAAACAAATCAAGGTTTCTTGCCTCCGTGGCGGGTTTGCCAGGCCGCGGAGGCCTCACCACCCCCCACTACTCTCACCATTAGCTAGGCCCTGCGGTGATGGCAACCTCACATCGCAGCTGAACCAGTGAACCCTCGTACTCCTCTCCGCGTGGGTATCCACTACCACGTCTTCCCCGGCCGGCTCCATGTCGCTCCTTTCTAGGTTTTGTTGCCGCCCACCGCCTTTGGTGCTCTCGCCAAGGCGTGGTCAATGTGGTCAATGAATGACTTCCATCGGAAGAGTACTGTACGTTGAGAGGCTGACAGTTGGGTCCACGGCCGCAGCAAGGAAGTGCCTCCTTATTACGCACAAAATAATTATCCCTCCACCTGACAGCAGGGACCCACCATACGGGCCACCGTATTTCGCAAAAAAAAATGTTTCCCCCCTAACTGCTGAGACCCACCAGCTATATCTTCGCACACAAGGAAGTGCATCCATATTACAGGCAAAAAAAAAATATTCGCCCCCTGACTGCTGGGACCCACCAGCTACATCTTCGCACGGAAGGAAGTGCCTGACAGTCGGGAACCACCTGGTCGAAGCGTACGTAGCATTGTCATTCTGGTAGCAAACGTGTACGTACATACAATTGGTTTGTCTGTAGGCTGCAGCGATGAACCGTGGCCGTGTAAGGAAGGGCACGTGTCGTAGTAGAGGCGCGCACGTGTCATAGTAGAGGCGCGCACGTAGCATGTACACGAACGTACAACGGCTAGGGTGCAAGAAAGAAAATACGACCACGTACGTACATACGGGCGGGGTCTCGAACGCCTACTCGCGCATATGTAAGGCCAGGGCTCGTGTACATGGCTGGGTCAGAACGGAGAAATTGCGCCGTCGTCGTGTTCATGGGGAGGCAACCGGCTGGATCGGAACGGAATGCGTCATCGTGTTCATCTGGATCCAACCGGCCTGGACGGAACAACCGATGGAAGCGAGGCCTGGCATACCGCAGAACAGAGGAAACGGCCTTGTGTTCGACCGGCCACGGTGGAAACAGGATCCTGTTCATTGGGTGGGGTCTGGCGTACCCCAAAACAGAGGAAACGGACCTCCTACGGTCGAAATGGGGTCCTGTTGATCGGGAGGGGTGTGGCATACCGCAAAACAGAGTAAATGGACTTGTGTTGGAGCGCTACGGTCGAAACGGGGGTCCTGTTCATCAGGAGGGGTGTGGCATACCGCAGAACGGGACTCCATGGGATACTGTTCATCTCCACCGCCGACTGCCTCCACGGGCTACTGTTCATCCACCATCGACCTCCTCTAGCCTCCACCTGTAACTGTTCATCCACGGGCTCCTATTCATTCAGCCTGCACTGCTCCTCCACCGGCTACTGTTCAGCCAGCCCTCTTCACGGGGTCCTGTTCAACCACACCTCCATGGGCTACTGTTCATCCAACCCTCCACCGGCTACCGTTCAAGCAGCCCTCCACCGGCCATCGCTCAACCAGCCTCCACGGGTCCTGTTCATCCAGCCCTCCACGGGTCCTGTTCATCCACCGCTCGATCGATCGGGTACTGCTCATCCAAATGGCAACAACCTCTACTACCATGGGGTACTGTTCATCCAACCCCCCACCGGGAACTGTTCATCCAAACCCCCTCAACAACGCTCACTGTTCATCAAGGGAAGGAGGCAGCAGTGTTCGATCGGCTTCAGTTAGCAGCAGTAGCAAAGTAATCACTCGGGTTCGGATAACATCAAGGGATTGATCGATTGCTCGGCTTCAGTAACGTGTAGCCTACAGTGCAATCGCTCGGGTTTAGTTAGAGCCCAACACCTCTCTCGGGTTCAGTTAGAGCGCAACGCCTCGCACACATGCGCCAGACGCACGAGAGAAACGCATCGCCGAATTTCACCACCACCCACCGTAATCGAACTCCCGACATTTTCCTCGCCTCGCTTCTACCACGGTTTTCTATCATGGACGGCCCAAAGAATGTCATGCAACCGCATCTCCGCCCTCCTGTGGAGGAAAAGCCCATTTTCTGTCATGATTTTTTTGTCATAGAAGTAGGAGCCCACCACATCTATGATGATACCGGGTTTTGTCACAATTATCGTCATAGAAGTGTCATAAGTATGACAGAAAAAAATTCGTTCGGCCCAAAATGTCACGGATGTGTCTTTTTATTTGTAGTGTATAGGGGGAGATCTCCATGATTCTACTCTTCAATGTGCATTGTTTCTCAAAATAAAATTCCTCACATATGCACATCTTCAGGGGGAGTTCTCCTATATCGTGCAACCAAATTCCTCAATATCAGTATTTACACTTCATATGTTTATCCCCGTTGAAAACTTAAACTATATTGTCATCAATCACCAAAAAGGGGGAGATTGTAAGTGCATCTAGTGCCCCTTAATGATTTGCTGTATTGAAGAATTATAGGTTAAGGGACTAATGTGTTTGTGAGTGTACACAGGTCTGTAAGTCTATGAGGAGTTTGATATTTACAGAGAAAGTCGACCCCTAAAAATGAATGTCTTCAACTTAAGACTTTAGCTTTCTGAAGACTTTGAAAGTGAAGAAATTGGTGTGACCGTGAAGACTTGATATTCATGCGAGGAACATGAAGTGTGAAGACTTTTGTTTTCATAGTTTCATTTTCTCTTTCTTGAGTCATGGGAAACACCGTACTGTTAAAGGGGGTCAAGGAAAAACTAAGGAAAAGTTTCCAAGTGATGCTCAACTCAAAATCCTACACCTACCAATCCCTTCGAGTGAAGCCATTGGAAATCTCATACAATTCAGTCAATTTCTTCAGTGACAGAGGCGAAGATCTTATGGTCTCTGAGGAATTTGTTCTGACTGAGGAGTTAGGTATTCGCCCTTGCGGATTGCCTACTAGTGAGGAACATGGTAGCCCTGTGGAATTTGAACCTCACATTTCCGACCGTTGCTGTGCTATGCGCCGACTGTTCCAAAATATCTTATCCACCTAACGGTCATATCATTGAAGGGCATTTATGTATTATCATGCCGGGCTACTCCCTAGGCTATAAATAGGCGCCCCTACAACCACTAGCTGGTTGGTTGCTCCAAGAAAAACTGACACTTGTCATTGAGAGCATCCCATCCTCCGAGGACTTTGAGCGAAAATCATCAAGTGAGGAAAATCCAAACCCAAACACCTACAAACCCAAAGTGATTGAGCATCACTGAAGAAATTGTTCCTATGTGGATCCGATGCTTGTTATCTTTGAAGACTATGCATCTTCCTGACGGTTATGCGTCATGGTCTAGAGCATCCAAGAGGAAATTGGGGATTGCCGAGTGACCAAGTTTGTGATGGTTTGGAAGTCACCTGAAGACTTACCATGAGTGATTGGGCGAGGTCTGTGTGACCTTATCTCAAGGAGAATACGGTGAGGACTGTGTGTCCTCAGGTTTGAATACCTAGCCGCTCCAACTGCACGCATAACCGCTATAGCAGCTTGGAACTAGTCTACCAAATCACCGCTCTTCACCGAGCTAATCGGGTTCTATTTCCTCAACCCTTGTATTTCCTCATTATCGTTGTGTACTTGATCATTATCGTTTGAAGACTTTGACCAAGACTTTCACAATTTCCTCAGTTCAATTTCTTTAGTCGCTTTGTCTTCACCGCTTATCCTGTGGTTTACGCTTTTCAGACTGTGCTTGTTTTCATTTCATCATGAGGACCGTGCTTCTGTTCTGTTATGCTTGCATCGAGTACTTATTCCGCTGCTAGTCGTTCGTGACTTAGGAATTTCCTCACCCTGAAATTCCTCAGTGACATATTTTTAAAAATCGCCTATTCACCCCCTCTAGTCGACTTAACGCACTTTCAGTAATATGTAAATCGAATTCTTGTAGCAAGAGAACCCACCTAATGAGTCTATGTTTAGCATCTTTCTTTTCCATAAGATGTTTTATAGCAGCATGATCGGTGTGAACAATTACTTTGGAATCAATAATGTAAGATCTGAATTTATCACAAGAAAACACAACTGCCAAAACTTCTTTCTCAGCGGTGGCATAATTTCTTTGGGCACTGTCTAGAGTTTTGCTAGCATAATGCATAACATTTAATTTCTGATCAACTCTTTGTCCTAGAACAACACAAACATCATAATCACTAGCATCGCACATAATTTCAAAAGGCAAGTTCCAATCAGGTGGTTGAACAATAGGTGAAGAAGTTAAGGCTTTATTTAGTGTTTCAAAGGCTTCTACACAATCATCATAAAAAACGAATGGAACATCCTTTTGTAAAAGATTAGTAAGAGGCCTAGAAATTTTAGAGAAGTCTTTAATAAACATCCTATAGAAACCAACATGACATAGGATACTAAATACCTTTAATATCTTTAGGACATGGCATTTTCTCAATTGCAACAACTTTAGCTTTATCCACCTTGATACCTCGTTCAGAAATTTTACGCCCCATGACATTGCCTTAATTAGCCATAAAGTGGCACTTCTCCCAATTCAAGACAATATTAGTTTGTTCACATCTCTGCAAAACTCGACCAAGGTTGCTTAAGTAATCATCAAAACAAGTTCCCTAAATGAAGAAATCATCCATGAAAACCTCAACAATCTTTTCACCAAAATCATAGAATATAGCAGTCATACATATTTGAAAGATAGCAGGTGCATTACATAAACCAAAGGGCATATGTATATAAGCATAAGTTCCAAAAGGGCAAGTAAAAGTGGTTTTCTCTTGACCAGGTTGTGTAATGTATTTGAGAGATACCGTAATGTCCATCAAGAAAACAAAAGTGTGTGTGCTTAGATAATCTGCTCATCATTTGATCAATGAAAGGTAGATGGTAATGATCTTTTCTAGTAGCTTTGTTTAATTTCCTAAAATCAATTGCCATTCGATAGCCAAATCACTATTCTTTGTGGGATAAGTTCATTTTCATCATTAGGAACAACAAGAATACCTCCTTTCCTAGGGACACAATGAACATCACTTACCCATCTACTATCACTATGGGATAGATTATACCGCTTGCGAAGCTTTTAATATTTCAGTTCTAACCACTTCTTTCATCTTAGGATTCAAACGTCGTTGGTGATCAACAACGGGTTTAGCATCAGGTTCCATATTAATCTTGTGCTGACAGAGAGTGGGACTAAAGCCCTTAAGATCATCAAGAGTATATCCAATAACAGCACGGTGCTCCCTAAGAATTTTTAATAATCTTTCTTCTTCGTGTTCTGAAAGGTTAGCTTCAATAGTAACATGATATATATTTTTCTCATCAAGATAAGCATACTTCGGAGTGTCAGGCAATTGTTTTAATTCAAACACCAGATCACCTATAGGTGGAGGAGGACCTCCTAGAGTTTCAATAGGCAAACTATGTTTAAGGATAGGCTGTTGTTCAAAGAATATTTTTTCTTTTTCATTTCTTCCATGCAAGTTCATATCATTCTCATGGTCTAGCAAGTATTGTTCTAAAGGATCAGTAGGAGGTACGCCAATAGAAGCAAGACCAACTATTTCATCCTTACTGGGTGATTCTTTATCATGAGGTTGTCTACGAAACTTAGAGAAATTAAACTCATGAGACACATCACCAAAACTAATAATCGATAATTTCTTTCTCGCAATCTATCTTAGCATTAATAAAGTTGTTCAAGAAAGGTCTACCAAAAATTATGGGACAAAAGTCATCTTGTGGGGTGATACGTCTCCAACGTATCTGTAATTTTTTATTGTTCCATGTTGTTATATTATCGATCTTGGATGTTTTGTAATCATTTTATATCATTTTTTGGTACCAATCTATTGACATAGTGCCAAGTGCCAGTTGTTGTTTTCTGCATATTTTACATCGCAGGAAATCAATACCAAACGGAGTCCAAATGCAACGAAACTTCACGGAGATTTTTTGGGACCAGAAGACAACTAATGGGCCCTGGCTGCACCTAGGGGGTGCTCCGAGGAGAGCAAAACCCACTAGGGCACGCCAGGAGGCCCAGGTGCGCCCTGGTGGGTTGTGCCCACTTCGGGTGCCCCCCGGACCGCCTCTTTGCTCTATAAATACCCCAATATTCCTAGAACCCTAGGAGAGTCGACGAAATATTGATCCAGCCGCCCCAGAGTTCAGAACCACCAGATCCAATCTAGATACCATCTCGGATAGGGTTCACCACCTACATTGGTGCCTCTCCGATGATGCGTGAGTAGTTCTCTGTAGACCTTCGGGTCCGTAGTTATTAGCTAGATGGATTCCTCTCTCTCTCTCTGAATTCTCAATACAATGGTCTCTTGGAGATCCATATGATGTAACTCTTTTGCGGTGTGTTTGTTGGGATCGATGAACTTTGAGTTCATGATCAGATCTATCTTTTTATATCCATGAAAGTATTTGAGTTTCTTTGATCTCTTTTTATGCATGATTGCTTATAGCCTCATATTTCTTCTCTGATATTTGGGTTTTGTTTGGCCAACTTGATCTATTTATCTTGCAATGGGAAGAGGTGCTTTGTAGTGGGTTCCATCTTATGGTGCTTGATCCCATTGACAGAAAGGGAACCGAAACGTATGTATCGTTGCTACTAAGTATAAAACGATGGGGCTATCTCTACATAGATAGATCTTGTCTACATCATGTCATCGTTCTTATTACTCCGTTTCTCCATGAACTTAATACACTAGATGCCTGCGGGATAGCGGTCGATGTGTGGAGTAATAGTAGTAGATGCATGCAACAGTCGGTCTACTAATCTTGGACGTGATGCCTATATGATGATCATTGCCTAGATATCGTCATCGTTATTTGAAGTTCTATAAATTGCCCAACATAAATTTGTTCACTCACCGTTTGCTATTGTCGGCGTCCTGGGAACGGGGGTCCCCAGACTTGCTTGCCTGCGGCCCGCGGCGTGGCTCCACCAGCGGCCCTATACGGCCCATCTTCACCAGCAAGCACTCAAGACCCTCGCGAGGGGCCAAGCTTCGCGGGGCGGATGACACAAGACCTCCTCGGGACGGCCTCACCAGGCCGGCTTGCGAGGAGCGGAGAGATCAAGGCGAGGGACACCTCGTGAGGTTTCTATGACGCAAGCCATGACGACTGGAGCCAGGCGGGTGCCAGCACGCGGAGTGTCCTTGTTTCCTCTTTGGTGCTAAAGAGGAAAGCGCGGGCGAGGAGACCCGAGGCATCAGGCAAAGGTTGCCATATCGGTGCAACGAGACCAAGGCCAGCAGGACAACAGGATTGGAGGTCACCATGGAGCCCAAGACGGCATCACCACCATAGCCTTTGGCAGGCGAAGACCACTTTTAGCCAGGATAACTTGTACTAGTTGTCTCCCTTCGATTTTGGCCGTTGTTGGATCCCTTCCCGCTCAATATTTGGGGAGAGGACCAGGGCCTCTATAAATAGGACTAGCCACCACCATAGAGGGGGAGATTGAGATCACCCTCTACCACTCAAGCTCACTAAGCACAAGAGCACCTCTCCTCGGGAGGCTGTTCTTCCCTTTGTAATCGCTTCATCCTCATTTCGAGGCAATCCACCACACCACACCGGAGTAGGGTATTACACCACATCGGTGGGTCTAACCAAGATAAACTCTTGTGTCTCTCTTCTGGGTTCGACGCGCTTAAGCTTTGAGATCGCGGTGAGAGGGAGGGCGTGATTAGGTAGGGAGAGATCTTCATGCGCACCCCAGTGTTTGAACCTCAAGGGTTTTGCCGGAACCCGAAATTCGACATTTGGCGCACCATGTAGGGGTGCACCGAAGCTTTCTTTCCGTCGATCTGCGCTTCGTCATCATTGCGCCTCGTCCTCATGGCTGGCGCTACTCTTCCGGCTGCGACGACCAATGCCTGTGGCGGGGCCAGGGGGCTCCGAGCCGTGGCCCCCGCCTTACGGCAGGTGCAGTGGCTGCCCAAGTTCAAGCCGGAGATGCCGCCGCGCTACGACGACGGCGCAGACCCGTCGGCTTTCCTGTTGGCGTACGAGGAGGCCGTCCTTAAGGCTGGGGGCGACGACAAAGTCATGCCTAACTGGCTTCCCACGGCCCTCACCGGCGCGCCGCGCGCCTGGCTGCTCAACCTCCCTGGATCCATGGTGGCATCTTGGGAGGAGCTGCGCAACCTCTTCGTCGCGCGCTTCGCGACACCGACGCCACTTGCTGACGCGGCCCTCCTCAGCGGCTTGCAAGCGCCGCCCTCGGACCGTCACGCCAAGCCGTTCTTTCGGCAGATCAGCGCCGCTTCCGTGCGGCAGGGGGCTCCCTCGGGTTGGGTGGCGCCCAAGGCCGACCTGACCTTCGACTGAGGAGATCACCCCGTCACCACCGTCGGCTCGGGCGTGCTCCCAATGCTTTGCACGCCCGCCATCTGCAACGTAGCCGTCACCAAGACCCTCATCGATGGTGGTGCCGGCCTCAACGTGCTCTCGGTGGAGGCCTTCAGCCTCCTTCACGTGCCACTCGAGCGGCTCCGCCCCAGCAAGCCCTTCTCCGGAGTCGGCGGCAGCTCCTCCAGCCCCCTAGGGCAGATCCGTCTTATCCGGAGTCGAAGTCGATCAGCTCAGTGCGGTAGTTGTCGGGGCTGCACTCAAGACCGCCGCGGCGGTGCGACCGGCTGACGAAGCCCCCTCTGGACTTAAGGGGTCCGCGCCAGCCAAGAAGAAGCAGTTGTTCACTCAGGACCGGGCGGAAACCAAGCAGGTGCCAGTCGAGGAAGATGGGTCTTCCGGGGCCACCTTCACCATAGGTGCCAACCTCGACTCAGATCAAGAGGAAGCATTGGTAAAGTTCTTGCGTGCAAACAAGGAAGTATTCACCTGGGAGCCCAATCAGCTGGTAGGGGTCCCAAGAGGGGTGATCGAGCATCATTTAAGGGTGTGCCCCAACGTACGCCCTGTGAAGCAGAAGGCCCGGTGACAGTTCACGGAGAAGCAATCCTTCATCGTCCAAGAAACCCGCAAGTTGGAGGCAGCAGGTGTTATTCGTGAGGTTCGGCACCCGAGTGGTCAAGTAACCCCGTCACAGCCAAGAAAGGCGGGAAGGAGCGCATGTGTGTCGACTTCACCAACCTCAGCAAAGCCTGTCCTCAAGATCCATTCCTGCTTCCGCGCATCGACCAGATCGTTGACTCCACCGCCGAGTGCGACCTGTTGTGCTTCCTGGATGCGTTTTCAGGCTATCACCAGATCAAGATGGTGGTAGAGGTTGTGGTGAAGACGGCCTTCCTGACCCCGCGTGGGGTGTACTTCTACACTTGCATGTCATTCGGGCTACGCAACGCGGGCGCAACCTTCCAACTGATGATGCACATCGCCCTGGGCCAAAGAGCCCGGAGGAACGCAGGCTTTACGCCGACGACATTGTGGTGAAGTCGCGGGAGGCGAGAACCTTGATTCATGACCTGGAGGGGACCTTCATGAGCCTACGCCAGGTGGACTTGCGACTCAACCCGGAAAAGTGCGTATTTGGTGTCCCTCCAAGAAGTCATTGGCTTCCTCGTGTCCCACAGGGGATCGAGGCCAACCCGCAGAAGGTCAAGGCAATTGAAGACATGAGCCCACCACAAACCCTCAAGGAGATGCGAAGCTTGCCGGCTGCGTGATCGCTACTGGACGCTTCATTTCCAAGCTGGGAGAGCGCGCCCTACCGTTCTTCAAGCTGATGAAGAAGAAGGGCCCATTCGAGTGGACTCCGGAGGCCGACCGAGCATTTCAAGACCTCAAGAGATATCTGACCAGCCCTCTGGTGATGGTGGTGCCCCGCCCTCTCGAGCCCCTGGTGCTTTACCTCGCCGACACCCCCTCACTCAGCCAACAAGAGCTCGTAGAAGTGTTCGAAGAACGCCAGTTAAGGACACGTCATACCGAATCACGCTTCAGCCGAGGCGACGCAAGACCCGTAGGGCACCGCGGGGGCTGCAGCAACGCCAATGGATGACCCAGCTTAGCAGGATGGCGACCTTAGGCCCGCTGAGGCCCCAATGGGCGTTCAGGCTTCGGAAGTCCCATCGCCCCAGTAGGCGCCCCAACCTCCAACAGACGCGGGTCCCGCTGATGCGGCCGCCCTCGTCGAGCACCCAGTGTATTTCGTCAGCACGTGATGTCTACTACACAACCTTCTTCTTGTAGATGTTGTTGGGCCTCCAAGTGCAGAGGTTTGTAGGACAGTATCAAATTTCCCTCAAGTGGATGACCTAAGGTTTATCAATCCGTGGGAGGCGTAGGATGAAGATGGTCTCTCTCAAACAACCCTACAACCAAATAACAAAGAGCCTCCTGTGTCCCCAACACACCCAATACAATGGTAAATTGTATAGGTGCACTACTTCGGCAAAGAAATGGTGATACAAGTGCAATATGGATGGTAGATATAGGTTTTTGTAATCTGAAAATATAAAAACAGCAAGGTAACTAATGATAAAAGTGAGCACAAACGATATTGCAATGCGTTGAAACAAGGCCTAGGTTCATACTTTCACTAGTGCAAGTTCTCTCAACAATAGTAACATAATTAGATCATATAATAATCCCTCAACATGCAACAAAGAGTCACTCCAAAGTCACTAATAGCGGAGAACAAACGAAGAGATTATGGTAGGGTACAAAACCACCTCAAAGTTATCCTTTCTGACCTATCTATTCAAGAGTCCGTAGTAAAATAACATGAAGCTATTCTTTCCGCTCGATCTATCCTAGAGTTCATACTAGAATAACACCTTAAGACACAAATCAACAAAAACCCTAATGTCACCTAGATACTCCAATGTCACCTCAAGTATCTGTGGGTATGATTATACGATATGCATCACACAATCTCAGATTCATCTATTCAACCAACTTAAAGAACTTCAAAGAGTGCCCCAAAGTTTCTACCGGAGAGCCAAGACGAAAAAGTGTGCCAACCTCTATGCATAGATTCCCAAGGTCACGGAACCCGCAAGTTGATCACCAAAACATACATCAAGTGAATCAATAGAATACCCCATTGTCACCACGGGTATCCCATGCAAGACATACATCAAGTGTTCTCAAATCCTTAAAGACTCAATCCGATAAGATAACTTCAAAGGGAAAACTCAATCTATTACAAGAGAGTAGAGGGGGAGAAACATCATAAGATCCAACTATAATAGCAAAGCTCGTGATACATCAAGATCGTCTTTGAATCAAGAACACGAGAGAGAGATCAAACACATAGCTATCGGGTACATACCCTCAGCCCCGAGGGTGAACTACTCCCTCCTCGTCATGGAGAGTGCCGGATGATGAAGATGGCCACGGAGAGGGATTCCCCCGCAGGTGCCGGAACGGGTCTAGATTGGTTTTCTGTGGCTACAGAGACTTGCGGCGGCGGAACTCCCGATCTAGGTTATGTTCTGGAAGTTTGGGTATATATAAGAGGTTTTGGCGTCGGGAACAAGTCAGGGGGTCTCCGAGACGGCCACGAGGTAGGGGGGCACGCCCAGGGGGTAGGGCGCACCCCCACCCTCGTGGGTGCCTCGGGACTCTTCTGGTCTATCTCCGATGGTCCGTGGGCTTCTTCTGGTCCAAAAATAATCTCCTCAAGTTTCGTGTCAATTGACTCGCTTGGTTTTCCTTTTCTGCGATACTCAAAAACAAGGAAAAATGTAAATCGCCACTGGGCTCTAGGTTAATAGGTTAGTCCCAAAAATCATATAAAATAGAATATAAATGCATATAAAACATGCTAGATGGATAATATAATAGCATGCAACAATCAAAAATTATAGATACGTTGGAGACGTATCAAGCATCCCCAAGCTTAATTCCTACTCGTCCTTGAGTAGGTAAATGATAAAAACAGAATTTTTGATGTGGAATGCTACCTAACATATTTAACAATGTAATCTTCTTTATAGTTGCAAGAATATTCAGATCCATAAGATTCAAAACAAAAGTTTAATATTGACATGAAAACAATAATACTTCAAGCATACTAACGAAGCAATCATCTCTTCTCAAAATAACATGGCCAAAGCAAGCTATCCCTACAAAATCATATAGTCTGTCTATGCTCTATCTTCATCACACAAAATATTTAAATCATGCACAACCCCGATGACAAGCCAAGCAATTGTTTCATACTTTTGATGTTCTCAAACTTTTTCAATTTTCACGCAATACATGAGCATGAGCCATGGACATAGCACTATAGGTGGAATAGAATGGTGGTTGTGGAGAAGACAAAAAGGGAGAAGATAGTCTCACATAAACTAGGCGTATCAACGGGCTATGGAGATGCCCATCAATAGATATCAATGTGAGTGAGTAGGGATTGCCATGTAACAGATGCACTAGAGCTATAAGTGTATGAAAGCTCAAAAAGAAACTAAGTGGGTGTGCATCCAACTCGCTTGATCACGAAGACCTAGGGAAATTTGAGGAAGCCCATCATTGGAATTTACAAGCCAAGTTCTATAATGAAAATTCCCACTAGTATATGAAAGTGACAAAATAGGAGACTCTTTATCATGAAGATCATGGTGCTACTTTGAAGCACAAGTGTGGTAAAACGATAGTAGCATTGCCCCTACTCTCTTTTTCACTCATTTTTTTATTTTTTATTTTTTTATTTGGGCCTTTTCTCTTTTTTTATGGCCTCTTTTTTTCTCTCTTTTTTTCGTCCAGAGTCTCATCCCGACTTGTGGGCGAATCAGTCTCCATCATCCTTTCCTCACATGGGACAATGCTCTAATAATGATGACCATCACACTTTTATTTACTTACAACTCAAGAATTACAACTCGATACTTAGAACAAAATATGGCTCTATGTGAATTCCTCCGGTAGTGTACCGGGATGTGCAATGAATCAAGAGTGACATGTATGAAAGAATTATGAAGGTGGATTTTCCACAAATACGATGTCAACTACATGATCATGCAAAGCAATATGACAATGATGGAGCATGTCAAAATAAACGGAAAGGTGGAAAGTTGCATGGAAATATATCTCGGAATGGCTATGGGAATGCCATAATAGGTAGGTATGGTGGCTGTTTTGAGGAAGGTATATGGTGGGTGTATGATACCGGCGAAAGGTGCGCGGTATTAGAGAGGCTAGCAGTGGTGGAAGGATGAGAGTGCGTATAATCCATGGACTCAACATTAGTCATAAAGAACTCACATACTTATTGCAAAAATCTATTAGTTATCGAAACGAAGTACTATGCGCATGCTCCCAGGGGGATAGATCGGTACTAAACGACCATCGCTCGTCCCCGACCGCCACTCATAAGGAAGACGATCAATAAATAAATCATGCTCCGACTTCATCACATAACGGTTCACCATACGTGCATGCTACGAGAATCACAAACTTCAACACAAGTATCTCTCAATTTCACAACTACTCAACTAGCATGACTCTAATATCACCATATCCATATCTCAAAACAATTATAAAGAATCAAACTTCCCATAGTATTCAATGCACTTTATATGAAAGTTTTTATTATATCCCTTTTGGATGCCCATCATATTAGGAATAAATTCATAACCAAAGCAAATTACCATGCTGTTTAAGACTCTCAAAATAATATAAGTGAAGCATGAGAGTTCATCTATTTCTTCAAAATAAAACCACCGCTGCGTTTCTAAAAGATGTAAGTGAAGCACTAGAGCAAACGACAAACTACTCCGAAAGATATAAGTGAAGATCAATGAGTAGTTGAATAATTATGTAACTATGTGAAGACTCTCTAATATTTAAGAATTTCAGATCTTGGTATTTTATTCAAACAACAATCAAAACAAAATAAAATAAAATGACACTCCAAGCAAAACGCATATCATGTGGTGAATAAAAATATAGCTCCAAGTAAAGTTACCGATGAACGAAGACAAAAGAGGGGATGCCATCCGGGGCATCCCCAAGCTTAGGCTCTTGGTTGTCCTTGAATATTACCTTGGGGTGCCTTGGGCATCCCCAAGCTTAGGCTCTTGCCACTCCTTATTCCATAGTCCATCGAATCTTTACCCAAAACTTGAAAACTTCACAACACAAAACTCAACAGAAAACTCGTGAGCTCCGTTAGTATAAGAAAATAAATCACCACTTAGGTACTGTTTTGAACTCATTCTAAATTCATATTGGTGTAATATCTACTATATTCCAACTTCTCTATGGTTCATACCCTCCGATACTACTCATAGATTCATCAAAATAAGCAAAACCAGAATCTGTCAAAAACAGAACAGTCTGTAGTAATCTGTATCAAATGTATACTTCTGGAACTCCAAAAATTCTGAAAGAAATTGTTGGACGTGATGAATTTATCTATTGATCATATGAAATAATAATCAACCTAAAATCACTCTTCAGTAAAAGATGGCAGCTAATCTCGTGAGCGCAAAAGTTTGTATTTTTTACAGCAAGATCATAAAGACTTCACCCAACTCTTCCCAAAGGTTCTACTTGGAAGAAACACTAATTAAAACATAAAACCACATCTAAACAGAGGCTAGATGAATTATTTATTACTAAACAGGAGCAAAAGTCAAAGAACAAAAATAAAATTGGGTTGCCTCCCAACAAGCGCTATTGTTTAACGCCCCTAGCTAGGCATGATGATTTCAATGATGCTCGCATAAAAGATAAGATCGAAACATAAAGAGAGCATCATGAAGAATATGACTAGCACATTTAAGTTTAACCCACTTCCTATGCATAGGGATTTTGTGAGCAAAAAACTTATGGGAACAATATTCAACTAGCATAGGAAGGCAAAACAAGCATAACTTCAAGACTTTAAGCACATAGAGAGGAAACTTGATATTATTGCAATTCCTACAAGCATATGTTCCTCCCTCATAATAATTTTCAGTAGCATCATGAATGGATTCAACAATATACCCATCACATGAAGCATTCTTTTCATGATCTACAAGCATAGAAAATTTCCTACTCTCCACATAAGCAAAATTCTTCTTATTCGGAATAGTGGGAGTATCATAAGAAACTCGAATACTATAAATTGTTTACATATTAAAAGAGTAATGTTCAGAAAAAGGGTAATCATAATCATGACAAGTTTTATAAATATAATCATCACTACTTTTTATAGCATAAGTGTCATCACAATAGTCATCATAAGTAGCAACTTTGTTCTCATCATAATCAATTGAAACCTCTTCCAAGATAGTGGAATCATTACTAAATAAAGTCATGACCTCTCCAAATCCACTTTCATAATTGTAACCATCATAAATAGGAGGAATGCTATCATCATAATAAATTTCCATATCAAAACTTGGGAGGTTAAACATATCATCTTCATAAAGCATAGCATCCCCAAGCTTGGGACAATCATTAATTGCAGCAAATAAATTCTCAAACTTATCATTCTCATCAAACATGGCATCCCCAAGCTTGTGCCTTTTCATATCATAAGCATAATCACTCTCATCATTAATAGTATGGATAGCACCAATAGGATAGCAATTATCATCATCACAATGAGTAATAGGAGCAACATCATTTGGGAGGGATACCTTTTTACCTTTGCTTCTCTGTCTTTTCTTTTTCTTCTTCACATCATGTGTGGGTTTAATCCTCTTTTTGGAGCTCCTTATTAATGAGATTGGTTGAATAGAGGGCTCCTCCTCGTTACCTTATTCATCATAAGAAGTAATAGGAGAATATTGGGAAATATCTTCCCTTTCACTATTTGTTTTCTTGTCTTTATGTAATTGGCAATATAAGGATTTTCAATGCAATTCACCACACAATACATATAAATTTCCTCTAGATCAAAATCAAGAACTTTATCAAGGACAAATTCTAGAAGGTCCTTAGTTATACGTTTCATTTCTTAATAAGCCACAAGCAAACTAAGCTCATTATGATGTGCAAGGGAAATCAAGTCATCACAATTTTTGGACACGATACGATCATGAAACAATTTACATTGGGGATTTAAATGATCACGTTCATTGCAAAGTTCATAAGGATGGCAAAGAAATTTTAAATTTTTAGCACAAGCATCTAGCCTTTCTTGCAACCATTTAGTTTCTAAGTACTTATGCCTCTTGCAAAATCTATCTTCCCTATTTGGTGTGTACTTGCAAACTCTATGCACTCCACAAAAATTGACATGCTTATAAGAGACATTTTCATCATGACTAGTGCAATCATCATTAGTACTATGGATATTCAAAGAGTCCATACTAATAACATTGCAGTCATGCTCATCATTCAAAGATTTAGTGCCAAACATTCTAATGCATTCTTCGTTTAACACTTTGGCACAATTTTCCTTCCCATCATTTTCACGGAAGACATTAAAAAGATGAAGCATATGAGGTACCCTAAATTCCATATTTTTTCAGTTTTCTTTTATAAACTAAACTAGTGATAAAACAAGAAACTAAAAGATTCGATAGCAAGATCTAAAGATATACCTTCAAGCACTCACCTCCCCGGAAACGGTGCCAGAAACTGCTTGATGTCTACTACCCAACCTTCTTCTTGTAGACGTTGTTGGGCCTCCAAGTGCAGAGGTTTGTAGGACAGTAGCAAATTTCCCTCAAGTGGATGACCTAAGGTTTATCAATCCGGGAGGCGAGGGATGAAGATGGTCTCTCTCAAACAACCCCGCAACCAAATAGTAAAGAGTCTATTGTGTCCCCAACACACCCAATACAATGGTAAATTGTATAGGTGCACTAGTTCAAATAAGAGATGGTGATACAAGTGCAATATGGATGGTAGATATAGGTTTTTATAATCTGAAAATATAAAAACAGCAAGGTAACTAATGATAAAAGTGAGCACAAACGATATTGCAATGCGTTGAAACAAGGCCTAGGGTTCATACTTTCACTAGTGCAAGTTCTCTCAACAATAATAACATAATTAGATCATATAACAATCCCTCAACATGCAACAAAGAGTCACTCCAAAGTCACTAATAGCGGAGAACAAACGAATAGATTATGGTAGGGTACGAAACCACCTCAAAGTTATCCTTTCTGATCGATCTATTCAAGAGTCCGTAGTAAAATAACATGAAGCTATTCTTTTCGTTCAATCTATCCTAGAGTTCGTACTAGAATAACACCTTAAGACACAAATCAACCAAAACCATAATGTCACCTAGATACTCCAATGTCACCTCAAGTATCTGTGGGTATGATTATACGATATGCATCACACAATCTCAGATTCATCTATTCAACCAACTTAAAGAACTTCAAAGAGTGCCCCAAAGTTTCTACTGGAGAGTCAAGACGAAAACGTGTGCCAACCCCTATGCATAGATTCCCAAAGTCACGGAACTCGCAAGTTGATCACCAAAACATACATCAAGTGAATCAATAGAATACCCCATTGTCACCACGGGTATCCCACGTAAGACATACATCAAGTGTTCTCAAATCCTTAAAGACTCAGTCCGACCAGATAACTTCAAAGGGAAAACTCGATCCATTACAAGAGAGTAGAGGGGGAGAAACATCATAAGATCCAACTATAATAGCAAAGCTCACGATACATCAAGATCGTGCCGAATGAAGAACACGAGAGAGAGAGAGAGAGAGAGAGAGAGAGAGAGAGATCAAACACATAGCTATAGGTACATACCCACAGCCCCGAGTGTGACCTACTCACTCCTCGTCATGGAGAGTGCCAGGATGATGAAGATGGCTACCGGAGAGGATTCCTCCTGAGGTGCCGAACGGGTCTAGATTGGTTTTCGATGGCTACATAGGATTGCGGCGAACTCCCGATCTAGGTTATGTTCGAAGTTTGGGTATATATAAGAGGTTTTGGCCAGAACAAGTCAGGGGGGTCTCCCGAGGCGCCACGTGGTCGGGGCGCACCCAGGGGGTCGGGCGCGCCCCCACCCTCGTGGGTGCCTCGGGACTCTTCTGGTCTATCTTCGATGCTCCGTGGGCTTCTTCTGGTCCAAAAATTATCTCCGTGAACTCCGCTTAGTTTTCCTTTTCTGCGATACTCAAAAACCAGGAAAAAAACAGAAACTTGCACTGGGCTCTAGGTTAATAGGTTAGTCCCAAAAATCATATAAAATAGCATATAAATGCATACAAAACATCCTAGATGGATAATATAATAGCATGGAACAATAAAAAATTATAGATACGTTGGAGATGTATCAGCATGGTACTGCAGGATGCAAGGGCACGGTACCCCATGCCTCAGAAGCTCTTGCTCGCGCTTTTGGTGGCCTCGTGTAAGCTATGACACTACTTTCAAGGTCACCGAATCAAGGTCTTCTCGGCCTACCCACTGGAGAGGGTACTTAGGAGCCCTAATGCTGCTGGAAGAGTCGCCGAGTGGAATATCGAGATGCAGGCGTTCCAGCTGGAGTTCAGCACAACCAGGGTCATCAAGGGAGCCGCGCTCGCCGACTTCGTGGCAGAATGGACGGATGCCCTGGAGGTTGAAGCAGACGAGGATTGGTCCCTCTCGTCAGGAAGTGAAGCGCAGGACGGCTGGGTAATGTATTTCGATGGCGCATTTGCGCGCCAGGGCGCGGGGGCTGGGGTAGTGCTCATCTCGCCCACTCAGGACAAGCTCTACTATGCCGTGCATCTCTGTTTTAAGCAGGGTGAGAAGGTCTCCAACTACATAACGGAATACGAAGGCCTCATAGCTGGCCTTAAGGCTGCGGTGGCCCTGGGGGTGAAGCGCCTCACCATCAAGGGCGACTCGCAGCTCCTCGTCAACTTATCCAACAAGGTATACGAGCCGAGAGACGAGCACATGGAGGCATACCTCACGGAGGTACGCAAAATGGAAAAGCAGTTCTTGGGCCTGGAATTGCAGCACGTGCCCCGCGGCACCAATAAGGAAGCCGACGACATCGCCAAGAGAGCATCCAAGTGGCTACCCCAAGAGCCTGGCGTCTTCGAGGAGCGGCTCTTCAAGCCATCAGCAACACCACCACTTTCGAGGCCGGCGCTGCTGAGGGAGTCATGGATTAGGGGGTCCACGGACAGCCGGACTATATCCTTTGGCCGGACTGTTGGACTATGAAGATACAAGATTGAAGACTTTGTCCCGTGTCCGGGTGGGACTCTCCTTTGCGTGGAAGGCAAGCTTGGCAATTCGGTTATGTAGATCTCCTCCCTTGTAACCGACTCATGTAACCCTAGCCCTCCATTGCCTATATAAATCGGAGGGTTTAGTCCAGAGGACAACAACAATCATAATCATAGGCTAGCTTCTAGGGTTTGGCCTCTACGATCTCGTGGTAGATCAACTCTTGTAATACTCATATCATCAAGATCAATCAAGCGGGAAGTAGGGTATTACCTCCATCGTGAGGGCCCGAACCTGTGTAAACATCGTGTCCCCCGCCTCCTGTTACCGTCCGCCTTAGACACACAGTTCGGGACCCCCTACCTGAGATCCGCCGGTTTTGACACCGACATTGGTGCTTTCATTGAGAGTTCCACTATGCCGTCAGCATAAGGCTTGATGGCTCGTCTTGTTGTCAAGGACAACATTACCTCTGGGGGAGCCCCGTCAGTAGGCCAAACTCTCCGACTAGGCGGCTTCATGACCGCCTGCTCGCCGTCAGCTACCGATGATTAATTCTCGGGTCATCAAAAACAGCCTCCATGTCGACTCGGGATTCGCCGAGCAGATGGATCCAATGGAGCTCTCTTCCTTGAACGAGCTCTTAGATCGCATCGCCACCCTGGGAGTCGCTACGGACTATGATCGGATCGGGCTTAAACCCAACCAAAGGGAGATTAACTCTCCGCCGGTCACCCATCATATAGCGGTGGTGGAGGAGCAATGCAGCAATTCTTCCTCTATTTTGAGGACAAACTATGTCCGGATTCCCGAGATCTCCGAGCCGGATACCCGTCTACGGGAGGACATGGCCCAAGCTTCAAACCTAGAATCAGACAGCAGGCCAGATCTATTGGACAACATCCGGGAGCCCGAACTGCCAAGCTCGGAAACTCCTCCGCCCCTGGGTCTCAGATCGGGTCAGGGTTTGGACCTAAATCTACCCACCCACCCAGACATAAGTGATATTTCCCACATTAGACAGAAGCCCCAAGAGACAGTACATCACTATTGGGCCAGATTCCTCCTTGCAATGAACAAGGTCAAGGACTGTCACGAGGAAGACGCAATTTCATTATTTTGCAAAAATTGCACGGACAAGGGAATTCTCAACGCCATAAGTAGTCGTGAAATAGCACACTTTGCTGACTTGGCGCCCATAGTATAGAAGTACTGTGCGATGGAAAGCGCCTGGAAAACCCAAACAAAATTCTGGGATCCTCCGGCTCTCACTAAACCCCCCGTCCAAACTAAAAGGGTGTACTCTCGTAAGTCACCCAATCTAATTACAAAGAAACCAAAGCCCACTACAGGGCATGGAACTGTATTTGAAGTATGGCTCAACGGGCCATGCAAAATTCACAGTACACCAGATACCATGCCAACACACAGCCTTAGAGCATGTTGGATACTCCGGCAGGTGGCCAAGAGCGGCGAGGATCTCATCAACACCACCACAGAGAACCATCCCGTGGAAAATAACAATACAGTATTGGCAGTCTTCGAGACCTTCGCCTCAAATAATAGGCGCAAGCGAGCACTCCGCAGCCTTGCCGAAGTCTGCCACGTGGCAGCAATAAGTCCATGGAGCAATACGGCCATAACCTTCAATGCCAGTGACGAACCTCAATTCCGAACAGCCCGAGCACCAGCAGCCTTGGTCCTTAGTCCAATTGTGGACGGCTTCCGGCTTACTAAAGTGCTCATGGATGGTGGCAGCAGATTAAACCTCATCTATGAGGAGACTCTTTGAAAAATGGAAATAGATAAGAGCCGCATTGATAAAAGCAGCACGACCTTCAGAGGAATCATCCCTAGTCGGGAGGGACGATGTGCGGGAAAAATCACACTAGATGTGGTATTCGGCACACCGGAGAATTATAGGTCCGAAGAAATCACATTCCACGACATGGACGACGTGATACTCAACAAAAGACCCAAGTCCACCTCTTTTAAACCAGTAGACGAAATAGTCAAATTCCAGGTCCACCCAACGTACCCTACAAAAACAGCATCCATCGGGGCACAACTAAACCCCACAACAGATGTCAGATCAAGGGAGTTCTTCTTGAGAATTGGGACATCTTCGCCTGGCATCCTTCAGACATGCCAGTAATCCCACGCAGGCTGGCCGAGAACAGCCTTAGCATTCTAAAGGGGTTCAAGCCGGTCAAGCAGACTCTTCAGCGTTTCTCTGAGCCTAAGCGACAAGCCATGGGAGAAGATCTAGCCATGTTACTCGAGGCTGGATTCATTAGAGAAATAAAACATCCGGACTGGCTAGCAAACCTGGTGATGGTACCAAAGAAGGACAAATCCTGGCGCCTATGTGTCGATTTCAAGGACCTTAACAAGGCTTGCCCCAAGGATCCCTTCCCCCTCCCCCGCATTGATCAAATTATCGACGCTACAGAAGGACACGACTCATTGTGCTTCCTCGACGCATACTCCAGATACCATCAAATTAAGATGGCGGAGTCCGATCAAGCTGCAACGGCATTCATCACTCCATACGGCCCCTTCTGTTTTAACACCATGCCTTTCAGGCTCAAAAACGCCGGTGCAACCTATCAATGCATGATTCAGACATGCCTGGAAACACAAATCGGCAAAACAGTGGAGGCATACGTAGACGATGTGGTCATTAAAACCAAACACGTAGAATCCTTAATAGACGACTTGAGGCTCATGTTCGACAATCTACGAACATATGACATCAAGCTCAATCTGGAAAAATGCGTTTACGGCGTGCCCACCGAAAAGCTCTTGGGCTTCATCGTCTCCAATAGAGGAATTGAAGGAAATCCAGCTAAAATCCGAGCTCTATCACAGTTGGCTATCCCAATAGACCTCAAGCAAATCCAGAAATTAACTGGATGCGTGGCTGCCTTAAGCCGCTTTATCTCCCGATTAGGAGAAAAGGCACTACCTCTTTATCGCCTTCTTCGACGCACCGAACACTTCGAGTGGACGGATGTGGCCACGGCTGGATTGGAAAAAATAAAGGCCGTCTTGGCCAACAACCCAATCTTGGCCGCGCCAAATATCGGCGAACCAATGTTGTTATATATAGTGGCAACACACCAAGTTGTAAGCGCAGTGCTCGTCGTCGAACAAGAGACGGGCGGACATAAGTTCCCGCTGCAAAAGCCGGTATACTACGTATCCACTGTCCTCACTCCATGCAAATCACGATACCCACATTATCAAAAGATAGCATACGCGGTCTTCATGGCATCCCGGAAACTACGACACTACTTTCAAGAGTGTTCAATTACGGTGGCCTCTGAAGTACCACTCAACAACATAATAAATAACAGCAATGCCATGGGCAGGATTGCTAAATGGGCTATTGAGCTCCTCCCGTTCGACATAACATACAAACCACGGCGAGCCATTAAGTCACAAGTACTGGTTGATTTCGTCGCCGAATGGACAGAAGCCGAACTCCCTAAAGAGTACAGCGCGTACTCCAATTGGATCATGCACTTTGACGGCTCTAAAATGCTGGCTGGTCTGGGGGGCAGGCGTTGTCCAGACTTCCCCCATCGGAGATACAGTCCAATACGTACTCCAAATATTATACACAGACTCCAACAACGCAGCAGAATATGAGGCCATGTTACATGGTCTCCGGATGACAGTCTCCATGGGCATTCAACGCCTAGAGGTGCGTGGGGATTCGAAACTCGCAATATCTCAAATAAATGGAGACTTCGACGCCAAGGATCCGAAAATGGCGGCTTACCGCAACGCCATCCTCAAAATGTCAGCTCTGTTGGAGGGGCTCGAATTCCACCATGTGGTCCGAGAAAACAATCAAGCGGCGGATATCCTCACCCGCATCGGCTCTAAGCGCGACCCTGTCCCACCTAATATCTTCTTGGAAAGGCTGTTTAAGCCACCCATGGTCTGGGAAGGCGAGACCGGCAACAACAGTCTGTACCCGGCCACAACGCCAGATACCGAACACTCTGACGTAATCAGAGGCTCTACCACCGAAATAACGCCTTCGGCCCACGTGATTATGGCTGTCATCACCCCATGGACAGAACCCTTCTTGGCCTACCTAACTAGGCAAGAACTCCTTGAGGACCCAAACGAGGCACATTGCATTGTGTAGCGGTCTAACCTACAACGTCCACGAGGGAGAGCTTTATAAGAAAAGCGTTACCGGAGTACTTCAAAGGTGCATCCCCGAAGAGGAAGGACGACCACTTTTGGCAGGAATCCATGCTAGACTCGGCGGCCACCACGCCGTAGCTCGGGCCCTTGTAAGCAAGGCCTTCCGTACAGGTTTTTACTGGCCGACGGCCCGAGCAGACGCATAGGACCTCGTCCAACATTGTGTCGGTTGCCAGCTTTTTGCAAACCAAAGCCATCTGCCACCTACTGCTCTCCGAACAATCCCCATTACTTGGCCCTTCACGGTCTGGGGGCTTGACATGGTCGGACCCCTTAAAGGAGGAAGCCATAAGAAAAAGTACCTATTGGTCATGGTGGATAAATTCACCAAATGGATAGAAGCCAAACCAGTTAAAACGGCCGAGTGCGGACCAGTTATAGACTTCATATCCAGGGTTGTACACCGTTACAGCGTCCCCCACAGCATCATCACCAATAACGGCTCGAACTTTACAGCCGACGAGGTAAAAACTTGGTGCAGCAACATGGGCATTAAGCTCAATTATGCCTCCGTCTATCACCACCAAACAAACGGTCGGGTCGAGCGACAAAAATGGTCTCATTATGAGCGGCATTAAACCCAGATTAGTGTGATCCTTGAAGGAGTCAGATACGCACTGGGTTGAGGAGCTCGACTCCGTACTATGGGGGCTGCGGACCACGCCGAATCGCACTACCGGATACACACTGTTTTTTATGGTGTACGGCGCAGAGGCGGTATCGCCTGCGACATCATTCATGACTCACCTCGAGTGCGCATGTACGAAGAGAAAGAAGCCGAGCTTGATCGGCAGGACAGTTTGGACGCCCTGGAGGAGGAGCGTGACATGGAAAAAGCCCGCTCCGCATTCTATCAGCAAGAGGCTTGACGGTATCAAAGCAGAGAAGTACGGGCCAAAACTTATAACGTTGGCGAACTCGTTCTATGCCTACCAGAGAAGAAAAAGGACAAGCTCAAGCCCAAATGGGAAGGTCCCTTCATTATTGACAAAGTTCTGACCGGTGGAGCGTACCATCTGCGGGGTGCATCGGACAATCGACTCTAGCCAAACCCATGGAACGCGGCCAGACTATGAAGGTTTTACGCCTAGTGTCGGACTCGGTGTTCGTCTCCTTACCTCCGTCATTTTTTTATATATCTGTTACCTGTCTTTTCTTTCTTTCTTTCTTCCCTTTTTCTTCACGGCCTTAAAAGGTTAAATGTGTCCTGACTACACAATCTTGACGCGCTAGGCGTGCTCATTATACATGGGGGCTTCTTATACAGAAGCTTAATATAACTATGTTCCGGGCTCTATGCCCCCCGCACATGTGTTACTTTTCCACATGTACCTTTTCTTCGCCATTATATGCATCGATATGATTTAAGTTTTGGCCAAGCTGGGTTGCCTGGCTCTTGTGTTTATGCCCAACGTTCCCGTTAATTCGGCTAGGGCATAAGGGGAGCACCTCTGCGATTGTGACTGCCATGTCAGCCGGATGTGTACCTCAGACTGGGTGAAGCCGAAAGCTAGCGTTCTTTAGGGAATATTCGGTCGGTGAACAAAAGATGAATTTTACTTATTTCAATACAAGCCCCTAGATGTTTATACCCTGCGTCTCTTTTCGCAGTTCGGGCATGCACATTAATGCATGCATACCCAGGGAAAGGAACCCTTAACGGAACTATTCTCCCTGGAAGATGTTTCTTACTATCCATGTAATATAACATAGCTAGTTGGGTACTTGGTTGTTCAAGCACTTATGACCCCTACGCCTGGTTTCCACGCGTACCCCGGTTTTTACATAACTGAGCGGGTATTCGGATACACTCCGGACTGCCGGGTCCAGAGGTCGAAGCGAAAAGGTCCACCATGACAAATGATTTACAATCCGGCTAGGGACAATATATGTCACTTGAAGTACACAGTCATTTCGACTGACTAAATTCTTCTTCTATACCATCCAACAGGCTGTCTAGCCTATAATCTTGTTGGGAATAATTTGCGGCTAATTTCACCTAGTCATACACCAAATTGACGGGGATCTCTTTCCCGTCAGACCCCATAGGTCCGACTTCGGCCATATGGTTCGGGTGAGCCTTGGTATATCGAGTCTTCACCATGGCCCAGGATTCCCTTGCACCTTGTCGGTAGGCATATATCTTCCATAATCGGAAGCGCCACCGCGCTCCCTTGAGCATCTCTACGAGCTCTCCCATGCCTTATGGCAGGGAGGTGGATGGCCACAAGGCCTGGGCAATGCCCTGCGTCACCTGCCGAACTTGTTCGTGCAGTTGTGAGAGCTCTGGCAGAAGATCACCCGCAGATCCGGGAATCTCTTCTGTGGGACGACCCGTCAGCATACCTACATATATAACTCTATTAGCCGGTTTCTTCGCCAAACTCTATAAAAGTTCGTTCAAGCACTTACTAAAAATGCCGCGTCGAAGCCTCTTATTATCCTTTACAGAGTCAGCAAGCTGGGCCCGAACATCTTTCAGTTCAACGCCCAGGGTATTGGCATCTTGGAGATCATTTTTCTCCCGCCTAACTCAGCATAAGCACACGCCGCCAAATTTTTAGTTGTCGTTCAAAGATGTTGCTCATCCTCGCATACGACCTTCAGATTCACTCTGGGATCATCTGCAGAATCTTCTGTTAGATTTGCATGCATGCCGAATACTAACTGGTACATGTCATTCTTTTCGATAGAAACAAGTGTTATCAGATGGGGCCTTCTCGGACTCCTTCATGGCGGCAATCGCGTCTGTAGTTGGCTTTGCACTCCTCCAGCTCTTGAGACAACTGGGAATTCTTCTCCGTAAGAACCTACGCAAATAATGATCCTTAAATCAGTCGTGCCAACTGTTTCAAGTCTCAGGGGCTACTGATATACATAATTATCAGATTTTCTTACCCGTATATCCTTTACATACTGGTCCGTGGCTCTGGCAACACCATTTTGAGCAGCTCGGATGTACGCGTCTCCTAAGTTGAAGGCATCGAACGCCTCTTCAGAGAAACAAGGGTCGCGGAGTACAGCCCAGCGACGCCTGTGATTCATGGCACTCTCCACTTCGGAATTCGTAGCGGACAGCCTATCCGCATCCTCTATAGGAGGAACATCCGGCATTGTCCCCACGTTAGCATCTGCCTCTAAGTTCGGCTCTGGAGCCCGGCTGGTGGAGGCGTGGCCGGCAGGCTCTCCGGATACGGTCCGGCGAGCGTTTTTCCTGCCAGGAACCATGGACGACATTATATTTTCAAGACGACAACCACGGAGCAGGGTTCTTTTTCATACCTCTGCGATGGCGTCTCAGTCCTGACCGCCTTCCTTTTAAGCCTACCTGGTTTCGGTGCCCCTTGTTGGTGAGTCACTACGAGTTCGGCGTGGCGTCCCGAGGGCCTTCCCTATAACACACCGTATGTGTGTGGTAGGTGAAGTGCAAAAAAAGGGATCCTTCTCGGAAGTTGGGACTCCGGTTTTATTTACATGCGATGCAGGGAGCAGTCTAGGATAATCGGCTATGATGGCCACCAAGGCACCGTCTCAGCTTAACTGATAGAACATCCCGTCGATGAGCTCCACAAATGTGTCCGGATCTTCTTCGATTCCGGGGTCGAGGGCCCAGTCAGGGTCCTCTGGTTGTGGAGACGGGCCGTGGACCTCCCTCACAGCTTTTTGCAGTTCCTGCTATGAAATAGCAAGGTAAATACTTATGACGAAGAATGCGGAAAGGTCTGGAGTAAAAAGTAGCAGCTCACCCAGTTTGGGGGGTTGTACATGGAGAATCCATCCCGTGGCTTAATGCGGATGAACTCCTCTTCCTCTCCTTTATATAGATCGGACAGTATTTTCGCTAGAGCAGCGACGGAGTCCGGACCTTTATGACCGCAGCGGGTGGCATCGTCTTCTCCATTGAAATGCCACATGGGTTGTCCCTGATATTGAAGTGGCTGCACCCCCCGCATTATACATATTGACATAACCTCGATTATTGTCAATCCTAATTTGGCCAGCGTTTTTATCCGGCCCATCAGGTAAAGGACCTCTCTGTTATCTTCCTCCTGGGGGCTCCGAGGGCGCCAGCTGCGGCGTTTCTTCAAAGGGGCGTTATTGAACTCTGGAAGGCCCATCCGAATAGGGTCCGTAAGGGGGACGTCCTCCATATAAAACCACTCCAAAGACCAGTCTTCGGATGTCTTCTTCGGAGTACCGGACAGGTATCCGGTCCCAGCGATGTGCCATATCTCGGCTCCGCCCATTTGATATATTGACCCCTCCCTGTATGCGGGTGCAGGCGAATAGCCTCTTCCATAGCTTGAAATGAGCTTCGCAGCCCAAAAACAGCTCGCAAAGGGCGACGTAGCCAGCGATGTGTAATATGGAGGTGGGAGTAAAGTTATGCAGCTGGAGGCCGTAGAACTCCAGGAGCCCGCGGAGAGCGGATAGATTGGAAGTCCAAGTCCCCTTAATAAGTAAGGGACAAGGCATACCCGCTCCCCCATGGATGGGTTGGGAAAGCTCTCCGCCTGCTCCCCGCCATTGTAAGTGGCAAGTCCGGCTCGGACGGGGACCATATACGCTGGAGGGAGAAACCCATGGGTCTGTAACTCTACTAATTGGCTGTGGGGGACGGAACACTTCTTCCAATTGCCTGGCTTAGGGCTACGGGAGCGAGAGGAGGAGTTGCGATGGCCGACCATGATGGGATGGGCTTTTCCGGGTGCGCTCAGATGGATACTCGCTGTGGGAGGATGGTGTGATCTGTGGGGATCCCCGGCTCTTTAAATAGATGATTTGCTCACATGGTTAGGGTGGCAAGTGTAAAAATGCCCCGACTTCTCGCATTCGCTTGACACGTGTAAGATGGCCATTATTAGGCGCAGAAGCCAAGGAGTGCAACATTCATGGGAAGCCGGACACTACTCGACAGGTACTCAAAATTTGGAGAAGTACCTGCCTTGCAATGCCGAAGACAATCTGCACGCCGGACTCATCGTCATTGAAGCCTGGTTCAGGGGCTACTGAGGGAGTCCTGGATTAGGGGGTCCTCGGACAGCCGGACTATATCCTTTGGCCGGACTGTTGGACTATGAAGATACAAGATTGAAGACTTCGTCCCGTGTCCGGGTGGGACTCTCCTTTGTGTGGAAGGCAAGCTTGGCAATTCGGATATGTAGATCTCCTCCCTTGTAACCGACTATGTGTAACCCTAGCCCCCTCCGGTGTCTATATAAACTGGAGGGTTTAGTCCGTAGGACAACAACAATCATAATCATAGGCTAGCTTCTAGGGTTTAGCCTCTACGATCTCGTGGTAGATCAACTCTTGTAATACTCATATCATCAAGATCAATCAAGCAGGAAGTAGGGTATTACCTCCATCGAGAGGGACCAAACCTGGGTAAACATCGTGTCCCCCGCCTCCTGTTACCATCCGCCTTAGATGCACAGTTCGGGACCCCCTACCCGAGATGCGCCGGTTGTGACACCGACAGCTACCTCGGGAGGAGCTCCCCCAACCACCTGCCTCAGGGAGCCCCGGTCTGCGGCCCGACCTCGAGAGCGCGCCTACTCTTGGCGCTCGAGCCTCAGGAGGGTTGCTGGACCAAGGAGTTCAAGGAATACCTGACGGAAGGGACATTGCCGGAGAAGGAGGAGGACGCGGAGCGCGTCGCTCGGCAGGCCACGTTGTATTGCATCCAAGACGGTGAGTTATACAAGAAGCGGCCGAATGAAGTTTGCCTGCATTGTATCTCCAGGAAACAGGGGAAAGAGCTGCTAGCTGACATACATGGCGGGGACTGCGGGCACCACTCGTCATCATGAACCCTCGTCGGCAAGGCGTTCCGCAGCGGGTTCTACTGGCCTACGGCGCTCAACGACACGACTGAGCTGGTGAAGTCCTGTGAAGCCTGTCAATTCCACGCCAAGCAGATCCATCAGCCAGCTTAGGGCTTCCTGACCATCCCACTCTCGTGGCCATTCGCAGTCCGGGGGCTGGATATCTTGGGCCCGTTCCCTCGAGCGCCTGGGGGCTACCGCTACCTCTACGTCACCATCGACAAGTTCACCAAGTGGGCGGAGGTAGAAGCCGTCCGCACCATCCCGGCCGGATCCGCGGTCAAGTTCATCAAGGGTCTCGTGAGCCGGTTTGGGGTCCCCAACTGCATCATCACCGATAACGGCTCGCAGTTCACTAGCAATATCTTCAAGACATATTGTGCTAACCTTGGAACGCAGATCTGCTATGCTTCGGTGGCACACCCTAGGAGCAATGGTCAGGCCGAAGGCGCCAACGCGGAGGTCCTAATAGGCCTCAAGACTAGGACCTTCAAGAAGAAGCTCGAGGCCTGCGGCAGGGGCTAGCGCGATGAGCTCCAGGCTGTGTTGTCGTCCATCCGCACTACCGCCACCAAGCCAACAGGCGAGACCCCGTTCTTCCTCGTCTACGGAGCAGAGGCGGTTCTCCCTCACGAGGTCAAGCATCACTTTGCACGGGTCCTGGCATTTGATGAGGCATAATAGGACGCCATGCGGGGGATGGACCTCGTGTTGGGGGAGGAACGCCGCCGTGAAGCCACGCTCCGGGCGGCAATATACCAGCAGGCGCTGCGGCGGTATCACTGTCGCAGCGTCCGCTCCAGGATGCTCGAGGTGGGCGACCTCGTCTGAAGGCGGGTGCTCTCCAGGGAAGGGCTGCACAAGCTCTCGCCCATCTGGGAGGGACCGTTTAGGGTCGCCCACATCTCCAGGCGTCTGGAGATGCAGGATGGGGTACCTATCCAGAACGCCTGGAACATCCAGCACCTCTGGAAGTTCTACCCATGAAGAAAGGCCCGGTGCCTTTGAAGAAGGCCCAGTGCCTGTGAAGGTCTCCGCTCGTGACACTCTCACGTAATAATGAGTGGGGCTGTACACGCCCCGGAGTCTCAGGAGTGCCGCCCTCGGGCCTTGGGGGCTCCCTCCCACGTCCTAGTGGCAGCACTTAGCTCCGCGCTGGTGAGAAGACAAGAAGACTAGACTAGGTGCCGGACGCGCCTTTTCATTTTCTTTCCATAGTTGGCTTGCCTCTCTTTAATGAAAATTTGCTTTCTGGTGTTCCTTGCCGGTTTGGTTCCATTGCCTTTTGCCTCTGTTTCTGTTTCGGTTCCTTGTTTCGACTTGTACTCTCTCTCGAATGTCTCGCGAGGGGGCTGGATAGGTGCCCTCGTGAGGGTTTTTCTTGTTTTTCATGAGGCACCCTCGTTCGAGCTCGTAAGCTGGCGCACTCCTCTCAATCCATGCCCCTCAGGCACCGCGATGCGAAGGATCATGGCCAGCGGCACCTGCGACCAGGGCTCGGAAGAATAAAAGTTTCCTAACGAATTTTGCAGTTCCTAGAGGCCTCTCCAGGTACTGGGAAGTTATTTATACGCGCCTACATAAAACGTTAATGCTGCAACACGACATAGGACCAATAAACATAACATAGCAACTTGGAAACCACGGTTCGCTGCACGCCCCTACGGGACCCAATACTTGTCTCTCTCTTGATTAGGAAGAAAAGGAAGAACGAAACAAAAGCGGTGCACGCCCCTGCAGCAGCTTGCGAGGATGGACTGATGGCGCTCTCGAGCTCACCGACCTCCTCGCTTCATCGCTGGGCGACGAGATGACCCACCGCCACCCTCGGCGGGCGCGGTGGTGTGGCGGCCGTCGTAGCCGCCATTCTGAGCTGTCAGCCGAGGAGAATAAATCGTCAGAATCGGGCGAGCAACGGCCAGCACCGAAGGCAAGACCATCCTCACCCTCGTCTCGACCGTCGCCAAGGCCAAGCACCTCGTCGCCGTCATTGTCTTCGGGGCAGCACCCGACGCGATGGCCGTCTTCTCGGAACGCCCTCACGTAGAGGGTCGCGTTGCCATCATATTTGAAGTGGAGGGTGCACCGCCTGCCCAGGCCGTGCGCGTGGGCAAACGTCTGCCAACCGCGGGCGAGGGCTGTGTTGCCTACGACGGAGACCTCGACCGCGACCCACAAAGCTTTGCTGTAGTAGTCATCCGCCTGCAGCCAGAGCCCGCCTAGACCTGCGGCCGGCAGCTCGCCAGCAAAGAAGCGCGGGAGCTGAAGCCAGCTGCCGACCAGGTTCTCCGACCACATGATGAACTCCGGCATCACCTCCGCTGAGTGGAAGCACGGCCGTGGAGGCCGTGCGATCATGGCGTGCCTCCCTTCATCGATGGGGCTGCCACGACCTGGGCGACTCCCACCACACGAAGAGACACCGTCGCGGTCATGAGGGGCCACGGCGGGGGCCGCAGTGTGCTTGCGGGGACGGCTGCGCCCCCTCTTGGGCGGCGGAGACCCGAGCCCCTCCTAGCAGGCCTTCCCCTTCTCTGCAGCCGAGAACCTCTTCGTAGGCGCCATGGGGGTCGCTACTAGGAATGAAGCGAGGAAGAAGAAGCGAGCAAAGCAGGAAGAGATGAGCGATGGGGGCTCCGCCCCCTCCTCATTTATAGCAGGAGAAGGCCAACTGGTGATCTCCACGATCACATGTAATGATGGTTTTTCTCTGCATGCAGCAGGGACTCGTCAAGTCGGGCAGTTGCCGAGGCGGCATGGGGAAGCAGAGACGCCCACGTCCAATCAATCGCCACGCGTCGAGCGGGGCTGCAAGCTGTTGGGGCCCGCGGCGCTCCGCACTTGCCCTTTGGCTTCACCTCGAAGCCAAGTACGAGCGCGCCTTGGGCCCGGGGGCTACTGTCGGCGTCCTGGGAATAGGGGTCTCCAGACTTGCCTGCCTGCGGCCCGTGGCGTGGCTCCACCAGCGGCCTTGTACAACCCATCTTCACCAGCAAGAACTCAAGACCCTCGCAAGGGGCCAAGCCTCGTGAGGAGGACGACACAAGACCTCCTCAGGACGGCCTCACCAGGCCGGCTCGCGAGGAAAGGAGAGATCAAGGCGAGGGACACCTAGCGAGGTTTCTATGACGCAAGCCATGACGACTGGAGCCAGGAGGGTGCCAGGAGGGTGCTAGCGCGTGCAGTGTCCTCGTTTCCTCTTTGGTGCTAAAGAGGCAAGCACAGGCGAGGAGTCCCAATGCATCATGCAAAGGTTGCCATATCGGTGCAATGAGACCAAGACCAGCAGGACGACAGGATGGAGGTCACCATGGAGCCCAAGACGGCATCACCACCAGAGCCTTTGGCAGGCAGAGACCACCTTTAGTCAGGATAACTTGTACTAGTTGTCTCCCTTCGAATTTGGCCGTTGTTGGATCCCTTCCCGCTCAATATTTGGGGAGAGGACCAGGGCCTCTATAAATAGGACTAGCCACCACCATAGAGGGGGAGATTGAGATCACCTTCTACCACTAAAGCTCACCAAGCACAAGAGCACCTCTCCTCAGGAGGCTGTTCTTCCCTTGTAACTATTCATCCTCAGCCCCCGAGGCAATGCACCACACCACACTGGGGTAGGGTATTACACCACATCGGTGGCCCGAACCAGTATAAACTCTTGTGTCTCTCTTTCTGTGGGTTCGACGCGCTAAGCTTTGAGATCGTGGTGAGAGGGAGGGCGTGATTAGGTAGGGAGAGATCTTCATGCGCACCCCAGTGTTTGAACCTCAAGGGTTTTGCTGGAACCCGAAATCTGACAGCTATTTTTCTCGAGAGAAGCCACTAGTGAAATGTACGGCCCTCGGGTCTCTTTCTCATATATTTGCCTTTGCGATCTACTTTTCCTTTGCATATATTTTCAGATCTATTAAGCCAAAAATACAAAAATACTTTGCTGCACTTTATTTTATTTGCAATCTATTTATTCAATCTATTACAACTTTCTCCCGTCCACGCACCCATTTTCAAGCGCCATATTTAAGGGATTGACAACCCCTTTAACACGTCGGGTTGCGAGTGGTTGATATTTGTGTGAAGGGCTTGTTTGATATGTCTCCATCGTATCTAATTTTCCAAACACTTTTGCCCTTGTTTTGAACTCTAACTTGCATGATTTGAATGGAACTAACCCGGACTGACGCTGTTTTCAGCAGAATTGCCATGGTGTTATTTTTGTGCAGAAATAAAAGTTCTCGGAATGACCTGAAACTGCACGGAGAATATTTTTGGAATATATAAAAAATACTGGCGAAAGAATCAACACCAGGGGGCGCATACCCTGTCCACGAGGGTGAGTGGAGCACCCCCTGCCTTCTGGGCCCCCTGAGGCTCCACCGACCTCAACTCCAACTCTATATATTCACGTTCGGGGAGAAAAAATTCAGAGAGAAGGATTCATCACGTTTTACGATATGGACCCGCCGCCAAGCCCTAATCTCTCTCGGGAGGGCTGATCTGGAGTCCGTTCGAGGCTCCGGAGAGAGGAATCCGTCACCGTCGTCATCATCAACCTTCCTCCATCACCAATTTCATGATGCTCACCGCCGTGTGTGAGTAATTCCATCGTAGGCTTGCTGGAAGGTGATGGGTTGGATGAGATTTATCATGTAATCGAGTAGTTTTGTTAGGGTTTGATCCCTAGTATCCACTATGTTCTGAGATTGATGTTGCTATGACTTTGCTATGCTTAATGCTTGTCATTAGGGCCCGAAAAGCCATGATTTCAGATCTGAACCTATTATGTTTTCATGAATATATGTGAGTTTTTGATCCTATTCTGCAAGTCAATAGTCACCTACTATGTGGTATGATCCGGTAACCCCGAAGTGACAATAATCGGGACCACTCCCGGTAATGACCGTAGTTTGAGGAGTTCATGTATTCACTAAGTGTCAATGCTTTGGTCCGGTACTCTATTAAAAGGAGGCCTTAATATCTCTTAGTTTCCAATAGGACCCCGCTTCCATGGAAGGGTAGGACAAAAGATGTCATGCAAGTTCTTTTCCATAAGCACGTATGACTATATTCGGAATACATTTCTACATTACATTGATGAATTGGAGCTAGTTCTGTGTCACCCTAGGTTATAACTGTTGCATGAGGAATCGCATCGGACATAATTATCCATCACTGATCCAATGCCTACGAGCTTTTCACATATTGATCTTTGCTTAGTTACTTTACCGTTGCCACTGTAACAATTACTACAAAGTTGCTACTGTTACTTTTGCCACCGCTACCGTTACTTCCATACTACTTTGCTACTAAGTACTTTGCTGCAGATATTAAGTCTTCCAGGTGTGGTTGAACTGACAACTCAACTGCTAATACTTGAGAGTATTCTTTGGCTCCCCTTGTGCCGAATCAATAAATTTGGGTTGAATACTCTACCCTAAAAAACTGTTGTGATCCCCTATACTTGTGGGTTATCAAGGCTATATTCTAGCGCCATTGCCGGGAGCATAGCGCTATTCTTTGAGTCACTTGGGATTTATATCTGCTGATCACTATGAGGAACTTGAAAGACGAAAAAACCAAGATTTATCCCTCAACTACGAGGGGAGGTAAGGAACTGTCATCTAGCTCAGCACTTGATTCACCTTCTGTTATGAGTGAATTTGTGACACCTACACCTGCTATTGATTCTAATAGGTCGCATGTTATTGATTATGCCACTTCTGCTTTGAATGATGCTTATAATGAAACTACTTCTATGCTTGATAATAATGTGCCATTAGGTGAATTTCTTGATGAACAACTTGGTAGGGTTAGATAGAATGAAATTATTGAAACTGATAATATTGATGAAAGTGATGATGAAGATTCTTCCCCTAGATATGAATTGCCTGATGTACCTGAGGGTTATGTTATGGATGAAGAAACTGCTAGAGACTTTTTTGCTTGCAAAGATAGATATAATCTTAAGAACCTGTTAGCTAAGCTAAAAGAAAAGTCTTTGAATGCTAGAATGAAATATGACCCTGCTTTTGCTACTTCACCTATCTGTATTTCTGATAAGGATTATGATTTCTTTGTCGATCCTGAGATAATTACTTTGGCTATGAATCTGAAACTGTTGTGGCACATCTTACTAAATTAAATGATATAGCCACCCTATTCAGTCATGAGGAAAAAAGCCGTTACTACTATATCCTTAAGTTATTTCCGTTCTCATTAAAGGGTGATGCTAAAACATGGTTTAATTCTCTCGGTCCTGGTTGTGTGCGTAGTCCCCAGGATATGATTTATTACTTCTCTGCTAAATATTTCCCCGCTCATAAGAAACAAGCTGCCTTAAGGGAAATATATAATTTTGTGCAAATTGAAGAAGAGAGTCTCCCACAAGCTTGGGGGAGGCTTCTCCAATTACTTAATGCTTTGCCTGATCATCCTCTCAAGAAAAACGAAATACTTCATATCTTTTATAATGGACTAACTAATGCTTCCAAGACCACTTGGATGATTGTGTTGGTTGTTTTCATGGAAAGAACTGTTGATCAAGCTGAATTGCTATTGAATAATATGTTGAGTAATGAAAATGATTGGACACTTCCTGAACCAACTCCTAAGCCAACTCCGAAGAAAAGGGGTATTCTATTTCTCAGTCCTCAAGATATGCAAGAGGCAAAGAAATCTATGAAATAAAAAGGTATTAAAGCTGAAGATGTTAACAATTTACCACCTATTGAAGAAAGACATGGTCTTGATAACCCGACATAGGTAGTAAAGGTAAATTATCTCTATAGATTTGATGAAGGTGATATTCCTCGCTATAAGTCTGCTAGCCAATGCTTAGATGAGTATGATAATTTTATTGTTAAACAAGAAATTTTCAATGCTTATGTTGGTAGACAATTGAAACGCAATGCTTATATGATTGAACACTTGAGTGATTATATGTCTAGAGTTAAGGGTGAACTTAATCTTATTAGTAAACATGCTTCTATGGTTACCACTCAAGTAGAACAAGTGCTTAAGGCTCAAAATGATTTGCTCAGTGAATTAAATAATAAGAAGAATGATAATGTTGTTAAATTTATGACTAGAGGGGGTAAAATGACTCAGGAACCTCTGTATCCTGAAGGCCACCCTAAGAGAATTGAGCAAGATTCTCAGAGAACTAATGTTGATGCACCTAGTCCTTCTAAGAGGAAGAAAAAGAAAAATGATAGGACTTTGCATGATTCTAGTGAACTGTTTGTTGGAGATATGCCCTAGAGGCAATCATGTATGATGATATTTCCTATGTGTTTATGTATAAGGATAGTCCTTGGACATTATCAATGATGTGTATCAGCAAGTACGTGACTTGTTTGTGGGACTATGCATTGTATGATGACTGTCCTAAAAGGTCCCTAGTCGAAAGGGCTGTGTGGACGCGCAACCGTCTAGACTGCCATATGACACGGTCGATGACTTGGTCTCACTAGCCATGGAGCATTGGATGCTAACCGGATAAAATGGACTTGGAAAGGTCTGGCCAGATTCGACGTAGTCGGATCCGAGTCGAGATAAGGTCTGAGTCGGACAGACCCAACTATTAGACACAGCGATATGTCATCTGTGAGTCTCTAGTACAACATATGTTCTATGTCCTAAGACCTGAGCTGACGCATGTACTCGGGATGGTGACAGACTTGCTTTGGGCCGACCAAACGCTACTCCGTGATCGGGTAGTTACAAAGGTAGGTTTCGGTTTGTCCGGTCCCATCTTTGTGAGACATGGTCGAGCAAGATGGGATTTGCCCCTCCGATCGGGAGAGATATACTCTGGGCCCCTCGTGTGATCCGACCAGAACAACATGGCCATGCGACAAGGATTATGAGATAATCCGGATTGTGGTCGGCATCACTGAAACGAGAAAGAGGTCGGGCTAGCACAAGGATGACAGTCTCGCCTTGAGCCCGACAACATATATCGTGTGGCAAAGGGAACAAAAGTGTGACACGTTGTACAAGTTCGCCTAACCAGCTTCATAGTTCGCTTGGTGGTGTGCACGCCTTGCTAGAGGCCGCTACCAACCGTGTGTCGGAGGTGATCCGAACTATGATCAAGCTGACTTGAACCTAAGGGGTCGCACGCTTAAGGGAAGGAACCTACGAGGTCGGTTCATAGGACACTGGTCAGATGTGATCCGAACTGGACTAGGAACGTGACCGAGTAGACTTTGGGCTTGAGGGTACGTGCGAGGCCCAAGTGTTGAGCCCGCGACGGACGCCTATATAAAGTGGAGGTGCGGCACACTCATGTGGTTGATCGCTTCGGCTGTGACCAGGGTTTGCATGTGTTGTGAATAGCCACCTCCACTCGCTGCCGACTGTGTGATCAGACCTTGCAGTCCGCCGCACGGTGTTCCTCCTGCATGGGCGGATACCGTTAGAGGCGGTGCACTTGCGCCGCTCCGGCGAACTCGTACGTGGAATCGGACGACTGGCTGTTCGAGGGAGATCGAACAAGGAGGAGACGATCCACATGGACGCGCTGCCCCAACTCTTCTTCCGCTGCACGGCACTGCGCGTCTAGTGGTAACGAACTGTGATCCATCTCCCGTAGCATGTTCATGGATGTTCTGCGCGTAGGAATTTTTAATTTGCAGTTGATGCACCCTACCATAGATCCCAACAGTGGTATCAGAGCCTCTGCTATAGGATTTGGTTTCAGATCGTATGCATATTAGATATGCGGAGGCGGCAGATGAGATCTGTTGTTGTTGATAAGATCGGCTATGTGCACGGTTGATGTGATCAACTGCACATGGGGATCGTTAAGGCTATGTTTTCTGTCAATCGGGATCGATGAGGTCGTGACACGATCTACCCCTACCGGTCGGTTATCCGCCATCGGGGTGCGTAGCGCCGTGTATTTCGTACCCGACACACAGACCGGTAGAATGCGATTCTATGCATAACTTTGTTTTGCAGGTTTGATGTGAATAGTATGGCTCATGTGTATGTGATGCATGTGTGTAATTTATAAGTGGCCTGCGTGTCATGTTTGTCAGCCGGCAGGAGCCAAAGTGCTGTCATTATATTGTATAACGACCTGTGTGTCGACTTGTGACTCTATGTAAATTCATTACTAGTTGTAATTGTTGGATAATAGAGATCAGGTTGGCGGCTTGGCGTCCCGACGTGACAAACAATATGGAGTTCGTAGATGGTCATCAGAGTCGGAGCCGACCTGGAAGAACGTCCATGAAGGAGCCATACTATTTCACAATATGTGTTATATTTGTGATTGTTATGCTTATTTGTATCTATGCATGTTAGAATGATAGAATGACCCCTCATGAATATCAAGCGAATTGCCATCCCCGATGTTGCACCTTCGCACGTCAAGTACGTATAGTAGTGGGCTCATAAAATTGGGGTGCTGCTGGGTGTCCTTGAACTGAAGGGTTCGTGGTTTTATTACACGGATATGCACCGCATCGAGTTAACTTGACAAGGCTATCAAAACGCTTTTGGGCCTTGTGGCAAAGAAGGTTGGGAGCCGAGGTATCGATACCTTCCCGACCGGCTGTGAGTCGTATAGAGATACAATTAGCAAGGAGTTGCTTACGGATAGGTATGTTGGCTAGCAATGATGCTAAAGCTCACTAGTCGCATGCGCTAGTCGGATCCTGAATCACCGAGAGTTTGCGGAGGATGCCTTGACTTGATGGGAGTATTTCTGTTTAGGCTATAATTACTCTACATAAACACATTGCTTAGTGATTGCATATTTTCTGTTGTAGATCAATGGCACCACCTGCTCAACCCAACTTTGTATTGAAATCAATTCTGGAAAAGGATAAACTGAATGGAACAAACTTTACCACCTGGTATAGAAATCTAAGAATAGTTCTCAAGCATGATAAAAAGGAACATGTTCTAGAGGACCCACTTCCAGAGGAACCTTCCAATAATGCTAGTGCCACAACTAAGAATGCCTACCAGAAACTCGTTGATGAATCAACGGAGATCACCGTCGATGTCGGGCTTGTATGGAGCCGATTTGCAACAACATTTCAAAATGTTGAGGCTTACGATATGATCGAGAGTCTCAAGAGCATGTTTCGCATACGTGCTAGGACCAAAAGGTTCAACGTCTGGCGATCCTTGATGGATTGCAAGTGAAGGAAGGTGATCCACTAAGCCCACATGTGATCAAGATGATCGGATATGTGCAAGCTTTGGATCGTTTGGGCTTCCCGCTCTTAGATGAGTCAAGCTCTGATGATGTTCTGGGTTCTCTTCCGCCCAGCTATGGAACGTTCATCTTGAACTATCATATGCATGGCATGGATAAGAAGCTCACTGAATTGCATGGGATGCTCAAAGTGGCAGAGCAGGATATTAAGAAAGGCATGCATCAAGTGTTGATCGTGCAAAAATCGTCTAAGTTCAAGAAGAGTTGGTCTAAGAAGAAGGCTAAGGCAAAGGGCACGGAGATGGTAACCTCCGCCGCTGCACCAAAGTCTGGACCGGACTCGAAGACCATTTGCTATCACTGCAAGGAAACTGGTCACTCGAAGAGGAACTGTAGCAAGTGTCTTGCAGAGCATGGCAAGAATGCCGGGAATGCTGCTTCAGGCAAAGGTACACGTGTTGCATATGTTATAGACATTTACCTTGCTGACATACCTAGTAGCTCTTGGGTATTTGATACCAGATCGGTTGTTCATATTTGCAACTCGATGCAGGGGCTGGTAAGAACTAGGCGTGTGGCACAATGGGAGATTGACATCAGGGTCGGCAACAAAGCAAGAGTTGCTGCGTTGGAGGTCGGCACGATGCAGCTCCAGATTCCTTCCGGATTCATAATGGAATTGAATAATTGTTATTACATTCCTACACTTAGTCGAAACATTATTTATGCCTCATGTTTGATGAGTCAAGGTTATGAATTCAATTTAAAGGACAATGGTTGTTCGATATTTTTGAATGGTATGTTCCACGACTATGCACCCATTGTTGATGGGCTATTTATATTGAATCTAGAACAGGAACCGGTCTATAACGTGAATGTCAAGAGGAATAAGCCTAATGAGATAAATCCGACATACTTCTGGCATTGCCGGCGTGGACACATTAGTCTGAAACGCATGAAGAAGCTCCATGATGATGGGCTCCTAACTTCGTCTGACTTCGGGTCGTTCGAGACATGTGAATCATGCTTGCTCGGCGAGATGACTAAGTCTCCTTTCGCAAAGAGTTGTGAGAGGGCGTCCGAGCTGTTGGAGCTTATACACAGTGATGTGTGTGGTCCAATGATCACAACTGCCAAAGGTGGCTATCAGTACTTCGTGGCTTTTACCGACGACTTGAGTAGATATGGATATATCTATTTTATGAGGCACAAGTCGGAGACTTTTGAAAAGTTCAAAGAGTTTCGAGCGAGGTTGAGAATCAGCTCGGCAAGACTATAAAGCTTCGCGATCTGATCTTGGAGGTGTGTACTTGTGCCAGGAGTTTGATGATCATCTGAAAAGTCGAGGTATAGTACCTCAGCTCACACCTCCGGGTACGCCACAAAGAAACGGCGTGTCGGAATGGAGGAATAGGACCTTGTTGGACATGGTCAAGTCTATGATGAGCAAATCGGATTTACCCATGTCATTTTGGGGATACGCTCTAGAAACTGCAGCTTTCACACTTAATAGAGTACCATAAAAATCCGTAGACAAGACACCACATGAGATGTGGACCGGGAAGAGTCCCAGTTTGTCTTTTCTAAAGATTTGGGGTTGTGAAGCATTTGTCAAGCGACTTATGTCAGACAAGCTTACATCTAAGTCAGCTAAATGCATATTTGTGGGATATCCGAGGGAAACCTTGGGATATAACTTCTACAACCGGAAGAGAACAAAGTGTTTGTTGCTCGAACGGGTTTTCCTTGAGAAAGAGTTTCTCACGGGAGGCCAGTGGGAGGACGGTTCGACTCGAAGAAATTCGAGGATCACTCGGGGACGGCTCGGCTGGTGATGAGATCATACCGGAGTCAGTCAGGGAACCTGTAGTGGAAGCGGCACCGGAACGACGGAGGTCGGAAAGATTTTGCAGAGTGCGTGATGTATTGTTGCTAGAAAGCAACGAGCCGGCCACATATGCGGAAGCGATGGTGAGCTCAGATTCCGAGGCATGGCTGGAGGCCATGAGATCCGAGTTAAAGTCCATGGATGAGAATCAAGTCTGGGACTTGGTTGATCCGCCACCTGGCGTAACTGCCATTGGTTGCAAATGGGTCTTTAAGAAGAAAACCGATGTGGATGGAAATGTTCAGATCCACAAAGCTCGGCATGTTGCTAAAGGTTATGGACAAGTTCTAGGAATTGACTATGACAAGACTTACTCGCCGGTAGCGATGCTGAAGTCGATGAGGATCATACTAGCTATAGCTGCATATTTCGATTACGAGATATGGCAGATGGATGTCAAAACGGCTTTCCTTCACGGAAATTTAACCAAGGACGTGTATATGATACAACCCGAGGGTTTTGTCGATCCGACTATCACTAGTAAGGTATGCAAGCTCAAGAGATCCATTTATGGATTGAAGCAAGCATCTCGGAGTTGGAACATTCGTTTTGATGAGGTCGTCACTGGTTTCGGTTTCATCAAAACCGAAGAGGACTCTTGTTTATACAAGAAGTTAAGTGGGAGCTCGATAGTGCTTTTGATCTTGTATGTGGACGACATACTACTGATCGGAAATGATGTTTCGATGCTAAACTCAGTCAAGGAGTCATTGAATGGCAAGTTTTCGATGAAAGACCTTGGTGAGGCAGTATATATTTTAGGAATTAAGATCTATAGAGATAGATCGAGGAGGCTGCTCGACTTAAGCCAGAGCACTACATAGATAAAGTGTTGAAGCGGTTCAACATGAGTGAGGCGAAGGAAGGGTTCTTGCCACTCTCACATGGTATAAGGCTAAGCGAGACTCAGAGTCCTTCGACATCCGATGAGCGAAGCGAATGAGTAGGATTACAGATGCCTCGGCAATCAGATCCATCATGTATGCCATGATATGTACAAGGCCCGATGTTGCTTTTGCAATAAGCCTAACAAGTAGATACCGTGCCAACCGGTGAGAGTCAACCGGCAGCGGTAAAGACTATTTTGAAGTACCTGAAAAGGACTAAAGAGATGTTCCTAGTTTATGGAGGTGAGGAAGAGCTCCTCGTAAGGGGTTACGTCGATGCTAGTTTCCAAACCGTCAGAGATGATTGTCGATCACAGTCCGGATTTGTGTACGTCCTGAATGGAGGAGCAGTGCACTGGATGAGTTCCAAGCAGGATATGGTGGCCGATTCTACCACAGAAGCCGAATACAATGTGGCTTGTGAAGCTGCAAAGGAAGGTGTTTGGATCCAGCATTTTCTGGATGATCTTGGTATTTTTCCCATCCTCGGTGAAACCGTTGGACCTTTATTGTGATAATTTTGGTGCCATCGCACAAGCTAAGGAGCCGAGGAATCACCACAAGGTCAGACACATAGATCGGAAATATCACCTGATACGAAAGATTGTAAAGAATGGTGATGTAGAGTTATGCAAGATTCACACGGATGCAAATGTTGCAGATCCGTTGACTAAGCCACTTCCACAACCCAAGCATGAGGGGCACGTTAGAGCTATGGGCATTCGATGTCTATTTGATTGACTCTAGTGCAAGTGGGAGACTGTTGGAGATATGCCCTAGAGGCAATCATGTATGATGATATTTCCTATGTGTTTATGTATAAAGATAGTCCTTGGACATTATCAATGATGTGTATCAGCAAGTACGTGACTTATTTGTGGGACTATGCATTGTATGATGACTGTCCTAAAAGGTCCCTAGTTGAAAGGGCTGTGTGGACGCGCAACCGTCTAGACTGGCATATGACATGGTCGATGGCTTGGTCTCACTAGCCATGGATCATTGAATGCTAACTGGATAATATGGACTTGGAAAGGTCTGGCCGGATTCGACGTAGTCGGATCCAAGTCGAGATAAGGTCCGAGTCGGACAGACCCAACTATGAGACGCAGCGATATGTCATCTGTGAGTCTCTAGTACAACATATGTTCTATGTCCTAAGACCTGAGCTGACGCATGTACTCGGGATGGTGACAGACTTGCTTTGGGCCGACCAAACGCTACTCCGTGACTGGGTAGTTACAAAGGTAGGTTTTGGGTTTGTCCGGTCCCATCTTTGCGAGACATGGTCGAGCAAGATGGGATTTGCCCCTTCGATCAGGAGAGATATACTCTGGGCCCCTCGTGTGATCTGACCAGGAACAACATGGCCATGCGACAAGGATTATGAGATAATCCGGATTGTGGTCGGCATCACTGAAATGAGAAAGAGGTCGGGCTAGCACAAGGATGACAGTCTCACCTTGAGCCCGACAACATATATCGTGTGGCAAAGGGAACAGAAGTGTGACACGTTGTACAGGTTCGCCTAACTAGCTTCATAGTCTGCTTGGTGGTCGGCACACCTTGCTAGAGGCCGCTACCAACCGTGCAGGTCGGAGGTGATCCGAACTGTGACCAAGCCGACTTGAACCTAAGGGGTCCCGCGCTTAAGGGAAGGAACCTACAAGGTCGGTTCGTAGGATATTGGTCGGATGTGATCCGAACTGGACTAGGAACATGACCGAGTAGACTTTGTACTTTAGGGTACGTGCGAGGCCCAAGTGTTGAGCCCGCGACGGACGCCTATATAAAGAGGAGGTGCGGCACACTCATGTGGTTGATCGCTTCGGCTGCGACTAGGGTTTGCATGTGTTGTGAATAGCCACCTCCACTCGCCGCCGACTGTGTGATCGGACCTAGCAGTCCGCCGCACGGTGTTCCTCCTGCACGCGCGGATACCATTAGAGGCGGTGCACTTGCGCCGCTCCGGCGAACTCGTACGTGGGATCAGACGACGGGCTGTTCGAGGGAGATCGAACGAGGAGGAGACGATCCACGCGGACGCTGCCCAACTCTTCTTCATTTGCGACGCTGGCGTCTAGTGGTAACAAACTGTGATCCATCTCCCGTAGCATGTTCCTGGATGTTCTGCGCGTAGGAATTTTTAATTTGCATTCGACGCACCCTACCGTAGATCCCAACACTGTTGTTGACACACCTGAGAATCCCAATTATATTTCTATTTCTGATGCTGAAACACAATCTGGTAATGAACATGAACCTAGTGATAATATTAATTATTATGTTCATGTTGATGCTCAACCTAGTAATAACAGCGATGTAGATATTGAACCTGTTGTTGATCTTGATAACCCACAATCAAAGAATCAAAGTTATGATAAGAGAGACTTCGTTACTTGGAAGCACGGTAAAGAAAGAGAACGATGGGTTCAGAAACCCATGCCTTTTCCTCCTAAACCATCCAAGAAAAAGGATGATGAGGATTTTGAGCGCTTTCCTGAAATGATTAGACCTATCTTTTTGCGTATGCGTTTGACTGATATGCTTAAAATGAATCCTTATGCTAAGTACATGAAAGATATTGTTAAAAATAAAATAAAGATACGGGAAGCTGAAATTTCCATGATGCTTGCTAATTATACTTTTAAGGGTGGAATACCAAAGAAACTTGGAGATCCAGAAGTACCAACTATACCATGCTCCATTAAAAGAAACTATGTTAAAACTGCTTTATGTGATCTTGGAGCCGGTGTTAGTGTTATGCCTCTCTCTCTTTATATCGTAGACTTTATTTGAATAAGTTGACACCTACTGAAATATATTTGCAAATGGCTGATAAATCAACTGCTATACCTGTCGGTATTTGTGAGGATGTGCCTGTTGTGGTTGCAAACGTTACTATTTTAACGGACTTTGTTATTCTTGATATTCCCAAGGACGATAGTATGTCGATTGTCCTTGGTAGACCCTTTTTGAATACTACAGGGGCTGTTATTGATTGCAACAAAGGCAATGTCACTTTTCATGTTAATGGTAACGAGCATACGGTACACTTTCCGAGGAAACAACCTCAAGTCCACAGTATCAATTCTATTAGAAAAACTTCAACAATTACTATTGGAGGTTTTGAATTTCCTCTTCCTACTATCAAGAAGAAATATGATATTCTTATTGTTGGGGATGTGGATATCCCTGTTGAGGTACCTTAGTGTTATTCGAAAATTCTCTGGTTTCATGTTATTCGAAAAGAGTTTGTTAACATGACTTGATTAACCTTGTTAGTGGATTCCTTTTGATGAGCATGAGATGGATGAAGTTAGAAAGCACAACTCTCTGTACCCTCCTTTTTATTTCTGTTATTAAGACTAAATAAAGCAAAAATGGTATTTTCTGTCTGTTTTCTGAATTATCCTTGCAATAAAAAAATACCCCAAAAATAAAAGTTCTCCAAATTTCCCAAAAATGATTTATGATTTTTTGTAGAATATTTAAGAATCATTGGCACTGAGAATACACCAGGGGGACCCACCATGTACCCACGAGGGTGGAGGGCGCGCCCCCTACCTCGTGGACCCCTCGTGGCCCCCCTTCACTTATTCCAGCAACCACACACTTCTTCTTCCTCTAGAAAAAAATCCTCACCTAGCTCAAACCCGTGTTCTAGCTCATCTTGCTGTGATTTTCGATCTCCTTGCTCAAAGCTCCATTCACAAAACTGCGTTGGGGGATTGTTCTTCGGTATGTGACTCCTCCAATGGTCCAATTAGTTTTTGTTCTAGTGCTTTATTTATTGCAAATTTTTCTGCTTAGGTGACACTGTTCTTAAGCTTGCATGTCAAATTTATATGGTCCCAAGTAGTTCTAATGCATGATATAGTATCTAGGCACTTGTGGGAGTAGTTGCTATCAATCTTGTTGAGTTTGGTTCACTTTTATTTTGAGTCACTAAAAAATTTCAGAATTTTTCAGAGGGAGAAAATGATGAAGAGATTGCTGAGGGGCTCTTCGAGCCGAAGCTCGAAGGATAAGCAAGGTGAAGAGAATAAGAAGCCCAAATATAATCTCCCTCAGATCATGGAGGTTCGGCCGTGCGAATGGCCTTGTGATGAGTTCTTGAGAGCGGTCGTGATTCATGATGACTTTTATTATTTGGCTGAGAATGCGGGCCTCATTGACTTCCTCCGCGACCAGCGCGAACAGTATCTCCTCCTCACTAATATTTTCGTGCGAAGTTTTTACTTTCAGGCTAAGAAATCACCACCTTCGGTGGAATTCCATTTATATGATGAGGTTAAGGAGATGTCACTATATGATTTCTGTCGGGTCTGTAAGATACCCTTTGTGGGCAGCATAGAGGAACCACATCGTAATGATGTGGAAGGGTTTATTGATATGATTGTTGTAGGAGAAACGAGGAAAGTTTCCGATGCAAGAATCACTAGCATACATTTTCCTGTTCTATGTTACTTTTCAATATTTGCTAGTAGATGTTTAATTGGTATCGGGAACAGTGGAAACCTCAGTGTTCCTGATATTGTTATTTTGTGTCATGCTTTATTTCGTGATACAACTTTCAGTTTAGGCGCTATTATTGCTAAACGATTAAGTCTGAACCGTACAGAGGGCCCCATCATCGGTGGCATCTTTGCTTCGCGCCTTACTGCACACTTTAACATACCAATTAGGCATTATGAGAAAGAGGAAAACTTGGTGCCTCCTATTTTTCTAGATTATAAGAGTATGGTAGCACATGATTTTATTGTTAAGGATAAGAAGAAGATGCTTGAATATAGACTGATATTTGATAAAAACTACTATGAGATTATTACCTTGCCTGCTCCCTCTTTATTTAACATATTTTTGAGCATCGCATTACCTTGTGTTGCCGGAGGCCGTTCATGCATACTAGAGCTTGACATCAGCTCCAGAGCCTGAGCCGGAGCCGCCACTTGATCCTTACCGTCAGTTTGTTTATCAGTGGGATCCGGAGGAGATCGCCACCCAATGGCGCCCAGAGGACACTCCTCCATACACCGGAGAGGGCAGCTTTGAGCCGTGGCCATAGACCAACTTAGGCCAAAAGCCTAAGCTTGGGGGAGTACGTATTTTTCACTGACATTACATTCATGTTCACACACTCATTCTAGTTGTCGGTGCTCATACTTTTTCATTGTAATATCCATGCTAGTTTATTTTCTGCTTTAAGCCTTCTTCTTATGTCTTTGAAAAACCTTAAGAAAAACCAAAAAAAATTAGTTGTAGCTTTCAGCTAGTTTACTTACCATGCCTGTAGTAGTAATAATTAAAAGAAAACCCAAAAAGATTTCTCGTTCTTCTTTTTGCTTGTTGGGAGCCTTCCTGTGTAAATATTTTTATTTTATTTCTTTTCTTTGGGGGTCAAGAGGAGAAGACTATAATGAAAATGTTGAGTGGCTCTAATATGCATTATTGTTGATTAACCAAGAGCCCATATTACCTTGTCTTCTCCTGTGTATTAAATGCTTGCAAATTCCAGCTTAGTCCAATTGCACGCACACTATTATTATTATCCACACCGTTCGGTCGTGTGATTGAAAGGCAATAATGATGATATATGATGGACTGATTTAGATGAGAAAAGCTGGTATCAACTCGACCTATCTTGCTTTTGTAAATATGATTAGTTCATCTTCCTAATTCAGCCTATTATGAATGAAACATGTTTGCAATGACAATTAGAGATTATAGTTGCTCATGCCATGCTTAATTAGCTAGGAGTTTATAATGGTTTACCTTGCGTGCCAACATGCTATTAAAATGGTTGTGATGTGGTATGATAGGGTGGTATCCTCCTTTGAACGATTCGAGTGGCTTGACTTGGCACATGTTCACGCATGTAGTTGAAACAAAATCAACACAGCCTCCACGATATTTATGTTCATGGTGAATTATATCCTACTCATGCTTGCACTCCGTGTTGATTAATTTTAATGCATGTTCATGACTATTGTCGCTCTCTAGTTGGTCGCTTCCAAGTCTTTTTGTAGCCTTCACTTGTACTAAGCGGGAATACTGCTTGTGCATCCACTTCCATAAACCCCAAAGTTATTCCATATGAGTCCACCATACCTTCCTATATGTGGTATCTACCTGCCGTTCCAAGTAAATTTGTATGTGCCAAACTCTAAACCTTCAAATGAAATTCTGTTTTGTATGCTCGAATAGCTCATGTATCAACTAGGGATGTATGTATCTTCCATGCTAGGTGGGTTATTCTCATGAGGAGTGCACTCCGCTCCTCACTCACGAGAAAATGGATGGTCACCGGGATGCCCAACCCCATGCTCAAATCAAAATAATTGCAAACAAAACTCCCCAGGACTGTTGTTAGTTGGAGGCACCCGTTGTTTCGGGAAAGCCATGGATTGATGCTTGTTGGTGGTGGTGGGGGGGGGGGTATAAACTTTACCATTCTGTTAGGGAACCTCCTATAATGTGTGTAGCATGGAAGATATCGAGATCTCTCGGTTGTTATGTTGACAATGAAAGTATGCCGCTCAAAATATTATTTAACTCTATTTCAAAAATCGAGCTCTGCCACCTCTACAAATCCCTGCTTTCCTCTGTGAAGGGCATATCTTTTTTACTTTTATGTTGAGTCATCATTCTCTTATTAAAAATCACCACTTGGAGAGCACTGCTATCATTTGCATGCATTACTATTAGTTTATATTGAGTATGACTATGACTGGATCTCTTTTGCCATGAATTACAATGTTTAGTCAGTCCTTGATCTTCAGTGGTGCTCTTCATTTATGTTTTGCGGTCTCAGAAAGGGCTAGCGAGATACCATCTTGTTATATCATATTATGATTGTTTTAAGAAAGTGTTGTCATCCGAGATTTATTTTTATTGCTCGCTAGTTGATTATTGTCGGTGTACAAAAGTAGGGATCCCTTTTTGTACCCCTTTACTTGTGCACGGGCAGTCGCAGCCCCACGCCCGTGGCCACGCTTGGCGAGGCAGAAGAAGCAAAGGTTACCAGAGCCGTGCTCAAGACCAGAAGCATGAAGAGCTGAGGGGCGAGGTGAAACTCCCCCAGCAAGGACCTTCACGGCCCCGGCAAGAACCTTGCTGGGGCAACTTGCCCAACGCCAGCAGGGCTGCCGCCCTTGAGCCTAAGAGTTCCGACGCCCTCAACCACATTGGCACCAAAGCTCGGGAGGCGCCTACGTGGTGGCATGCAGATCTTTGAGAAGACCAAGAACATACAAGACTAGATGAGAATCAGAAGAAGAAGATCCTCGGCAAGATCCTTGCCGAGGATACCCACGAGACCCCCCGGCAAGACCCTTGCTGGGGATGCCCACGACGCCACGGCAAGACCCTTGCCGGGGCCCGGCAAGACTCTCACCGAAGACATCCGTGGGGCCACAGCCAGGCCCCCACCTGCCAAGACTCCACCGCCGTTCCCACACAGCTGCCAGCCCACCAACTAGGCGAGCACCTGCGTGGCGACGTGCGGCCTCTAGGCCAACTTAGCAAGCACTTGTGTGGTGGCATGCATATCTTCGTGAAGACTCTGCCACCGCACCAACTAAGTAGCCAGCCAGCCAGCGTGGCACTACACGCCTCGTCGGCTCGGACGCGCGTCGAAGCCAGGCGAGGCAGCGACAGCTGGGACGAGCTTCCTCGCCGTCCTCGATAAAGCAAGAAGGGCACACCGGTAGCGCATTAAACGTGTTTTTCTACGGTGCCAGGAGATAGAATCGACTACTGTACAACTTTCCACCGCCTGTGTGCCACTGTGGCAGCCCCTTTTGACTATAAAAGGAGGCCCGCGGCATATTGAGAGAGGATTCAGACTTTTTTGACCCTGCACGCTTTGTAGCTAGTCCAAGAACACCAGATAAACATAAACCGGCAGGAGTAGGGTATTACGCATCACTTGCGGCCCGAACCTAGATAATCCGCCCGTGTTGATCTTCCAAACCCGCTCTTTCCACTGCCCCGCGCCCACCAAACGTAGCAAAAGGGATTCTTCGTGATCCCATAGGTGTCGTTTCCCCCGACATCTTTGGCGCGCCAGGTAGGGGGCGCAAGCCGTGGAAATCTGGTTTTGGAGCCGATACGTCGACTCTTTCATGGGGATGGCTCGAAGGGAGAGGGTGATGTCAATCAGCCGCCCTCTGGTGCTGTCCGTAGCTTCGACAGCCATCCGCGCGGCCCCGAAAAGCTAATTCATGTAAAATTTTGAGTAATTTTTTTTATATAAGTCTGTCTTCCTCGAAAGATCTCATTCCTAGTATGGGAAACATGCATGCAATGGGATCCTTCCATTATTGACAATGCCCTTGCTATGTTTCGAGTCCGCTCAACAGTTCAAGTGGCCGCGTTGAGAACGGCAAGGTGGCCTACCCGCTACTAGCAGTGCTCTTGTCCTGTTTCGAGTCCGCTTGACAGTTCAAGCGACCGCGCTAGGAGCGGCAAGGTGGCTTGCCCGGCAGCAAGCGTCCCCCCGGCAGGCTGCTAAGGATCCGTCCTCAAAGCAACCCGGCATGGGTTTACGTGTCGGCAGCCTTATCCAACCAAGCATAGGGTGCGAACATACAAAGAAAGATCTAACCGGAAGATAGCATGCTCGATCTTAAAGTACTACAAAGTTATATTACATCAAGTAATCGCTGCGGTTCTAACTTCAGATAAAATTGTCTTGGTCTTGAACTCGCAGCAGCGACGAGAAACGGGGTGCCTAGTCCCGGCGCTGGCCCTCCACCCTCTCGACTCCATCGACGCAGTCGATGATGGGCTTGATACGCTCCTTGAGCACCACGAGGTCCGCCTCCTCCGGCAAGCTCTCCAACGTGTTGGCAAAGTTGATGGTGGGGTTCCAGAATGCCACCTTGGTGAGCACCTTGGTCAGGGCACCCCGGCAGAGCATCCGGGCCTCGTTGGCCAGATAAGCTACCCGGCTGGAGCGGAGCTGCTCCAGGGCTCCAAGAACGCCCTCGAAGAACATGGTCAGTTTGGCATTGGGACTCACGTTCGGCTCCGGGGAGTACCTGACATTCGGCATCCCCATGGCAGCCGGCTTTGTGGTGATCCTGCCGGCGACGTCGACGAGGCGGCTGGCCCAACGGTTTATGCCCTCCGCGTACTCCTTGTGTTCAGCGGCATCATTCCTCCGCAACTGCCTCTCCTCCTCCAGGTCCTTGGTCAGGGTCTCTTCCCGAGCCCTGACCTCCGAAAGCGTCCCCACAAGGCCCTCCAGCTTCAGCTTCAGGTCATTGATGGAGTCGTTGGCCTTGGAGAGTAGCTTCGCCTTGCCGAGGACTGTGGCATGTGCCTCCGCCAAAGCGCCGTTGGCCGCGTCCTTTTCCTCCGTCAGCTCCAGGACCTGTTTCTTCATCCCATCCCGCTCCACCTCCAGCTCCTTCACCTTGCCGGCATGGACCAGGGATTGAGCATTGAGTACCTCCTTGTGCCTCTGCTCCAGCTCCTGGGTCCGCTGTGCGACGAGCTTCTCGACCTCCTCATCCTTTCCATGGAGTGTGGCTGCGAGCGCCTCCTCACGAGTGGAAAGGTCCTCCTCCTGGGAGTTCAGCTCGGCCTGGTGCTGGTGCCGAGCGGCCTCGTCCTTGGCGGCCTGTTCCTTCGCTGCCTCCTGGGCTTTCTCAACATCAGCCTGCTTCACGATGAGCTCTTGTTTGCGCTCAACCAGCTGATCCTGGGCAGCCTTCAGTTCTTCGTGGGCCCTGCGGAACCAGGCCTGCGTCGCGGCGATGCGCTCCTCGAGATCCGTCTCCGCCTTGTTCACCGCTGCCATCCTGGATTTTGCCTTGTCTAGGCGAGCACGGTGGAGCGCCTGGAGCTTTTGGAAGTTGACGCTCATGGCCCGAAGGGGCTACTCCTCTAGGGAACCGCCACAACCGGTGCTCGGTTCATCAACAACCTCAATCCCGGCGGCGGCGAGCGCCTCGTCGTCGAATACCTCCCCTTCGGTTGGCGCCCTGGTGCTCGCCGTTCCCGGGAGGTGGACGAACAGGTCATCGGCCACCTTCAAGTACTTGCCCGAGCCAGAGGCAGCAGAGGAGGAAGGTTGGTCGTCAACCACCCTCCACGGCAGCGGCCTTGCCGGCCTCTCCGGCAGGCCCCTTGTCGGCCTCCTCGGCAGGAGCCTTGCCGGCCTCCCCGGCAGGCCCCTTGGCGGCATCCTCAGCGGCGGTCTTGGCGGCCTCCTCGGCGACGATCTTGTCGGCCTCGGCCTTGGCGTCCCTGGCGACCTCCCCGATGACGGTGTCAATGTCCTCTCGGTCCGTCGAGGAAGGGTCTGGATACCAAGAAGGGGAATGAGACGGAGCCAAGGTCAAAGTTCAAAAAGAAGAAGGAAGAACAGTGACGGGAAACAAATGACTTACCCACACCAGGCTGGGAAAAAGTGGTGCCCTCCCCGCCAGCATTTGTTGCCGGGGTAGAACCCCTGGCACCCAAGTTCGCCTGCTCCTCCAGCATATGCGTGGGATCGGTGGTGGATGCCCTTGCCGAGGAAGCCCCTCGGGGCGGCGTAGTCGAGGAGGGCAGCATGTTGGGAGTGGCCCTTGGAGGCTCCTCCTGTTGTTGTTCTTCTCCTACAAACCCGGCAAGGTCAGCATCAAGAATTCACACCCCAATGTTCATCAGTCAAGGAGTGAGTGGTGAGCTCACGCTGGGGGCTGAAATGGGGGCTACGCCGGGGGCTGATGTTCATGCTGCTATCCACCAACACCGGCGTGGGCAAAGTACCCGCCGGGGGCCCGTCGCCCGTCGAGGCCTTGGCCCTCTTCGCCACCCTCTGGGCCAGCATCTCTGCGTCCCTGTCAAGACAACATCAAGTCAAATGAGGATAACACACGCGTAAGGTCAGGAGGTGGTAGGGGCGAAATACTTACTCGTTCTCCACCTCTTCCTCCACTGGCTTCCTCTTCCTCTTCGGGCTAAAAGACCCGAGGTCGAATTCGCCCTCCAACGTGCTGTCCGAAGGAGGAGGAGAAGGGGATGGAGACCGGTGCCGCTTGGACGAGGAGGAAGCAGTCGCTGTACTCTTCACCACCGCGGCCTTCACCACCTTCTTCGCTGTCACGGCTTTCATCGCCATCGTCTAGCGCACGAGCTGCTCCTAGGCCGGCTGCCACAGCGTAGTCCTTCCGGGCCGAACCGGCTCGCCAGAGCTGGCCTGCCGCAGGACGCGTTGTCTCCCCGCGGCCGGGGGGTTGTTCGCCTCGACCTCCTCTTCGGATGAATCGTCGCCCGCGTCTTCAACAAGGGGGGCCTCGGTGCCGCCGCCGCTGGCCTCCGCGGCAGACTCCGCCCATTGGGCGAGTTCCTTCTCCTCCGAGTTTTCAGCAGAATTGCCATGGTGTTATTTATGTGCAGAAACAAAAGTTCTCGGAAGGACCTGAAACTCCACGGAACGTCTATTTGGAAATAATAAAAAATCATTGCAAAAGATGAAGACCAGGGGTGCCCACACCCTGTCCACGAGGGTGAGGGGCGCGCCCTCCCCCCTAGGGCGCGCCCCCTACCTTGTGGCCCCCCTGGAGCTCCTCCGACGCCAACTCCAACTCTATATATTTGCTTTCGGGGAGAAAAAAATAAAGGAGAAGAAATCATCGCGTTTTACGATACGGAGCCGCCGCCAAGCCCTAAAACCTCTCGGGAGGGCTGATCTGGAGTCCGTTCGGGGCTCCAGAGAGGGGGATTCGTCGCCGTCGTCATCATCATCCATCCTCCATCACCAATTTCATGATGCTCACTACCGTGTGTGAGTAATTCCATCGTAGGCTTGCTGGATGGTGATGGGTTGGATGAGATCTATCATGTAATCGAGTTAGTTTTGTTAGGGTTTGATCCCTAGTATCCACTATGTTCTGAGATTGATGTTGCTATACTTTGCTATGCTTAATGCTTGTCACTAGGGCCCGACTGCCATGATTTCATATCTGAACCTATTATGTTTTCATGAATATATGTGTGTTCTTGATCCTATCTTGCAAGTCTATAGTCACCTACTATGTGTTATGATCCGGCAACCCCGAAGTGACAATAATCGGGACCACTTCCGGTGATGACCATAGTTTGAGGAGTTCATGTATTCACTATGTGCTAATGCTTTGTTCCGGTACTCTATTAAAAGGAGGCCTTAATATCCCTTAGTTTCCATTAGGACCCCGCTGCCACGGGAGGGTAGGACAAAAGATGACATGCAAGTTCTTTTCCATAAGCACGTATGACTATATTAGGAATACATGCCTACATTACATTGATGAATTGGAGCTAGTTCTGTGTCACCCTATGTTATGACTATTACATGATGAACCGCATCCGGCATAATTATCCATCACCGATCCAACGCCTACGAGCTTTTCCTATATTGGTTCTCGCTTATTTACTTTCCCGTTGCTACTGTTACAATCACTACAAATTACAAAAAATATTACTTTTGCTACCATTACCTTTTGCTACCGTTACCACTACTATTTATTACTGTGCTACTAAACACTTTGCTGCAGATATTAAGTTATCCCGGTGTTGTTGAATTGACAACTCAAATGCTAATACTTGAGAATATTCTTTGGCCCCCCTTGTGTCGAATCAATAAATTTGGGTTGAATATCTACCCTCGAAATCGGTTGCGATCCCCTATACTTGTGGGTTATCAAGACTATTTTCTGGCGCCGTTGCCGGGGAGCATAGCTCTATTCTTTGAGTCACTTGGGATTTATATCTGCTGGTCACTATGAAGAACTTGAAAGACGCTAAGACAACAATTTATTCCTCAACTACGAGGGGAGGTAAGGAGCTGCCATCTAGCTCTGCACTTGATTCATCTTCTGTTTTGAGTAAGCTTGTGACACCTAAACCTGCTTCTGCTATTCATTCTGATATGTCGCATGTTATTGATGATGCCACTTCTGCTATGCATGATACTTATGACGAAACTACTTCTATGCTTGATACTACTGTGCCACTTAGTGAATTTCTTGATGAACAAATTGCTAGGGCTAGAGAGAAAGAAATTATTGAAACTGATTGAATTGATGAAATTGATGATGAAGATATGCCTGTTATTCCGGAGGGTTATGTTTTTATATGGAAGCTTTTGCAGCCATTTTAGCTTGCAAATATAGATATGAACTCAAGAGGTTATTAGCTAAATGGAATAAGCAATCTCTTAAAGATAGAATGAGGCCTGACCCTGCTTTTGCTACTTCACCTTTCTGTGCTGCCAATAAGGATTATGAATTCTCGGTTGATCCTGATATAATTACTTTGGTTGAATTTGATCATTTTCATGGCTATGAATCTGAAACTGTTGTGGCCCATCTTACTTTTATATCCTTAAAATATTTCCGTTCTCATTAAAGGGTGATGCTAAGATACGGTTTAATTCTCTTGATCCTGGTTGTGTGCGTAGTCCCCAGGATATGATTTATTACTTCTCTGCTAAATATTCCCCTGCTCATAAGAAACAAGCTGCTTTAAAGGAAATATACAACTTTGTGCAAATTGAAGAAGAGAGTCTCCCACAAGCTTGAGGGAGGCTTCTCAAGTTACTTAATGCTTTGCCTGATCATCCTCTCAAGAAAAATGAAGTACTTGATATCTTTTATAATGGACTAACCGATGCTTCCAGAGATTACCTGGATAGTTGTGGTGGTTCTATTTTCAGGGAAAGAACACCAGATGAAGCTGAAATTCTATTGAATAATATGTTGACAAATGAAAATAATTGGACACTTCCTGAGCCAGCTTCTGAGCCAGCTCCTGAGCCAATTCCTGAGCATATTCCTAAACCAACTCTGAAGAAGAGAGGTGTTCTATTTCTCAGTCCTGAAGATATGCAAGAGGCAAAGAAATCTATGAAAGAGAAAGGTATTAAAGCTGAAGATGTTAAGAATTTACCTCCTATTGAAGAAATACATGGTCTTAATATACCGCCTGTCGAAGAAACATATGATCTTAATCCATTACCTATTGAAGAACCTTATGGTCTTGATAACCCGACACAGGTAGTAAAGGTAAATTCTCTTTATAGATATGATAGAGCTGAAATCCCTCCTACTAAAATTGCTAGCCAATGCTTGGATGAGTTTGATAACTTTATGGTTAAGCAAGAGGATTTCAATGCTTATTTTGGTAGACAATTAAAACAAAATGCTTATATGATTAAACACTTTGGTGATTACATGGCTAATGTTAGAGGTGAACTTAAACTTGTTACCAAACATGCTTCTATGGTTACCACTCAAGTAGAACAAGTACTTAAGGCTCAGAATGATAAGCTCAATGAAAAGAATAGAAAGAAAATGATTATCTTTGTTAGAGTGGCTACTAGAACTGGTAGAATGACTCAGCAACCTTTGTATCCTGAAGGCCACCCTAAGAGAATTGAGCAAGATTCTCAGAGAAATAATATTGATGCACCTAGTTCTTCTAAAAAGAAGAAAAAGAAAAATGATAGGACTTTGCAAACTTCTAGTGAACCTAATGCTGAACCACCCGATAATCCAAATGATATCTCTATGTCTGATGCTGAAACACAATCTGGTAATGAACATGAACCTAGTGAAAATGTTAATGATGATGCTCAACCTAGCAATGATAATGATGTAGAAGTTGAACCTGCTGTTGATCTTGATAACCCACAATCAAAGAATCAACGTTATGATAAGAGAGATTTTGTTGCTAGGAAACATGGTACAGAAAGAGAACAATGGGTTCTGAAACCCATGCCTTTTCCTCCCAAACCATCCAAGAAAAAGCATGATGAGGATTTTGAGCGCTTTGCTGAAATGATTAGACCTATATTTTTGCATATGCGATTAACTAATGTGCTCAAAATGAATCCTTATGCTAAGTATATGAAAGAAATTGTCACTAATAAAAGAAAGATACCGGAAGCTGAGATTTCCACCATGCTTGCTAATTATACTTTTAAGGGTGGAATACCAAAGAAACTTGGAGATCCAGGAGTACCTACTATACCATGATCCATTAAAAGAAATTATGTTAAACTATTTTATGTGATCTTGGAGCCGGTGTTAGTGTTATGCCTCTCTCTTTATATCGTAGACTTGATTTGAATAAATTGACACCTACTGAAATATCTTTGCAAATGGCTGATAAATCAACTGCTATACACATCGGTATTTGTGAGGATGTGCCTGTTGTGGTTGCAAAGCGTTACTATTTTAACGGACTTTGTTATTCTTGATATTCCCGAGGACGATAGTATGTCTATTATTCTTGGAAGACCTTTTTTGAATACTGCAGGGGCTGTTATTGATTGCAACAAAGGCAATGTCACTTTTCATGTTAATGGTCATGAGCATACGGTACACTTTCCGAGGAAACAACCTCAAGTTCATAGTATCAGCTCTATTGGGAAAATTCCATCGATTATATTTGGAGGTTTTGAATTCCCTCTTCCTACTGTCAAGAAGAAATATGATATTCTTATTATAGGGGATGTGCATATCCCCGTTGAGGTAACATAGTGTTATTCGAAACTTCTCCGGTTCCATGTTATTTGGAATGAGTTTGTTAACAAGACTTGATCAACCTTCTTAGTGGATTCCTTTTGATGAGCATGAGATGGATGAAACTAGAAAGCACAACTTTCTGTACCCTCTCTCTAGTTTCTAATAATTAGTTGAAATAAAGTAAAAGTAGTATTTTTCTGTCTGTTTTCTGATTTATCCGTGCAATATAAAAATACCCCAAAAATAAAAGTTCTCCAAATGCCCTGAAAATGAAATATTATTTTTTCTAGAATATTTGAGGATTTCTGGTACTAAGAACACAGCAGGGGGGTGAACCACCTGGCCACGAGGGTGGAGGGCGCACCCTACCCCAGTAGCGCCCGCCTCGTGGGCCACGGTGGCCCTCCTCCACTTATTCCTGCACCCATACACTCCTTCTTCCTCCCACAAACACGAATATCCAGCTCAAGCACGAGTTCTAGCTCACTTTGCTGCGATTTTCGATCTCCTTGCTCAAAGCACCTCTCACAAAACTGCTTGGGTGATTGTTCCTTGGTATGTAACTCCTCCATTGGTCCAATTAGTTTTTGTTCTAGTGCTTTATTCATTGCAAATTTGTGCTGCATAGGTGACCATGCTCTTGAGCTTGCATGTCAAATTTATATGGTTCCAAGTAGTTCTAATGCTTGATATAGGCTCTAGGCACTTGTAGGAGTAGTTGCTATCAATTTTATTGAAGTTGGTTCACTTTTGTTTGAAGTTACTAAAAATTTCAGAAATTTTTCAGAGGAAGAAATATGCTTAGGAAAATTTTCCAAGGTGGTTCTTCAAGGAAGCAAGGACCCAATCTTGCAATGCGTGACGCTGATGAGGAGCCACCAAGGGATGCTCCAGTGCGGCCTTGTGAGTCGCCTTCAGAAAATTTTATGGATCAAGAGGGAATCAAGGAAGAATTTAACGCATATTTGCGTAACGCCGATCTTGTGAGCTTTGAGGCAGACAAATGCCCCCAGTACCATCATCTCACTAGTTCATTTGTGAGGAGGTTTGAATTTTCATCTTCACGTAATTCTCCAACTGTCATGTTTGATCTTTATGAAAAATCTTATACCATGGACTTAGAGGATTTTACTTCTGCTTGAAACTTCCACAATGGGGTAGTATTAGTGATCCCCATAAATCTGAATTTAGAGACTTTCTTGCTGGTATAACTGTAGGGGAATCTAGAGACATAGCACAAGCTACCATAGGGAGCATCCATTTTCCTGCTATACATTATTTTGCTCTTTTCATAGGTAGGTGCATAAATGGTAAAGATGAAGCATGTCACATGTGTGTCCCTGATCTCAGTATTCTTAGGAGTCTTTGTGTTAGGAGACCAAACTTATAATTTGGGAGCCATTGTTGCACGTAGGTTGCATCATAATAGATTTAATGGAGATTTCTTTGGAGGAATTTATGCAACCCGCTTAGCTGATTTTCTTGATGTGTACGTTCATGAGGATGATATGTGTCGGTGTACTAGAGTAGGGGTACCCTAGTATCCCGTACTCGTGCAGACGATTCTGACACCATGGCGAGGTTTGCCTCGTCACCGCCAAGATCCTCCGTGGCTCCTTTGGAGCCATTCAAGAACAAAGTATTTGATTAAGAAGACAAGGCCCGGCAAGAGGAGCTTGTCGGGAAGGCCACTCAAGGCATGCACGAAGACAAGGCCCCGCAAGAGGAGCTTGCGGGAAGGCTCAGAGCGACAAGCCTCCGGGACGCGACAAGGATTCGGCCGGCGGCAAGGCGCTTGCCGCGGCAAGCAACCTCTCTCCATCTCCGCTCCAGCTCATCCGACAGCGTGTCGCCATGGGACCATTCCATGCGCACGTGTCGAGGATGTGCAGCCAGCGGAGAAACAGCGATAAGCGGGCGACAAGCTTGCCATCGTGGCGAAGCGGTGGCGCACTGACGGTCTCTGTTGCCTTTGTTTGGGCGACAGCGGCGGGCATTTATTGCTTTTGTCCCTTGCCGTCGAGTTAGGTATTTTGCATCCTTAATCGCTCGGTAGGTGTACCAACTCCTGTTTTACATTTGTACCCTCGCCTATGTTGCCACCGTCGGAGACCCTTGACATATAAAAGGAGGCCCATGCGCAACGTAGAAAGGGTTCGAGTTTGATTCATTCGACTCACTAGAGACCAGATACGCTCACGCTTAGGTTTTGTAGCTCGCCGGCTTCCCTAGCAAGAACACAATACATCAAACAAGCAGCAGAGGGAGTTTTATCTCTCCGGAGAGCTCCGAAGCTGGGTAAACTGCTCGTGTGCCTCGCCTCGATCCGCTCTTCATGCGATCTCCGCCCCCCTCCGAACCACAAAGGGGCCTGGTCCCCCGGCCCCATAGGTGTTCGTGGGTACGATCAGCCACCCCGACATCTTTGGCGCGCCAGGTAGGGGGCGTCGAGGCCGTGTGAATCTGATCCGACGTTCACACGAGCAGCATCCTCAACATCTTCCTCAACATGCCACCGAAGAAGAAGGCTTCGGCGGCAGCGGAACCGTCCGCGTCGTACCCACCCTCACCGCAGCAAACGGGTGGAGGGGCGACGCTGGGCGAGGAACGGCGCCCGGACGAAGGTGTTCGCGACGCGTTGCCAAGTCCAAGGACAAGGCCCGCAAACCTCGGCGTCACAAGCATCCCCCGCGCCCATCTCAGGAGACGCGGGACCAACAACGTCATGGCGTTCACAACGCCATATGTTCGTTGGATAGAGACCCTCAAGACCAGCATGCGCGCCAACATGCTGGCACGAGTGAGATACGGTCGGCCGGACGGGGTGCGGCTCCTTCTAACATAGTTAGAAGTCCGAGTATATCCCGCTCCTCGCACCGTTCGCCAATGCCACCCACTACTCCAGCGAAGCTCTGGCGAGCTCGGCTGCTCCTCGACTACCCTCCAACGGCCAACAAGGTCGGTTTAGTGGAGGGCCACTATCCAGAGCCTCATCGGCTTTGCTAACAGCGACGCCTCGCGGCAACTAACGCCATCGTTGCTGCCGGCAAGACGACAAGGCACGAGCAGCGGTGGCGGCGAGACTGTCGGAGGTGCAACCACCATGCACTCTCCGCCACGAAGGCCAAGATCGTCGACTCACCGGATCCACCTCGGCAATGACTCCACCGGCGTCGTCGGATCCGCGAAGCTTCGCCGCGATCGGCGCCAAGTTCTTCATGAGCGACAACAAGAGGACGCTCGAACTCGCATCGAAGCGCCGGAGAGAAGCGCGACGTCGATCCGACAAGCGTCTTTGGGCCTTCGTTGACGCGTGCGTGCGCCAGAGGAACCAGCGACTTGCCATACGCGGTAGGTTGCCCTGCGTTCACTTTCGTGAGCTGCGGCAAGTCCAGCGGCCCAGCCGTAAAACTTCAAACCAGACGTGCGGAGAAGTATGATGGCGGGGCGCATCCGTCGGAGTTCCTCGGCATCTACACCATTGCGGTGCAGGCTGCGGGGACGGGACGACAAGATCCTCGCCAACTACTTCCCGCTCGTGCTCCAAGCCCAACGTCGAGATCTTGGCTCATGCACTTGCCGGACAGCTCCATATCCTCTTGGGCAGATCATGCCATCAGTTTGTTGGCGCCTTCACGGTGGCCACAAACCTCATGGCCAAGAGAGTGACCTTCATCTCGCCGCCGGAAGGAAGGAGAGTCCCTGCGCAAATTCATTCAGAGATTCAGCCGTGTGCACTACAACATCCCGGATGTCCACCTGCTGCGGTGATCGGCGCGTTTCATCGAATGTGCGGAACCGCAGGATGAGGGAGGAGATGGCGATGTGCAAAGTCAAGGACGTCGATGAGCTGTACGCCTTGGCGACAAGTGTGCATCTTGTTGAGGAAGGGAGGAGACTCCTCAGGAGAGAATGCGAGGCAGGATCGTGACGGTGAGGAGACCGCCCGGCAAAGAAGAGCCGTGGCGAGGCAACATGAAGAAGAAAGGTAGAGAAGTGCTAGCTGTTGAGCAGTCCGGCAACGGAGGTGGCGACAAGAACGCCAAGGCTGGTGGCTCGGCAAGGAGGTTGTCACGACGCCAACCACCAGTCGGTGGCGGCCGCCGACAAGCAGGACGGCTCCGGCAAGCAGTACTGCAAGATCCACCGCACCAAGGGCCACGACCTCCAGAGCTGCAAAAAGGTCGAGCAGCTTGTCGAATAGCAGAGGGCTGAGTACGAGTGGCGCGACAAAGAGAAGGCCCAGGAAGGTGCTAGGGGAGCAAGCAAGAAACGCCCCGGCTGGGGAGGACGCCGCGGCAAGGCCAAGCAACGGCAAGGAGACAGACCTCCCCGCGGCCGCGACAAGGATGAAGATGATGACGACGACGAAGATATGGAAGACGACGACGCCGATGAGCAGGAGTTTCAGAAAGCCACAAAGGTCGTCTGTGTTGACGGAGGTGCTTCCCTGCATACCTCACACTGCCAACTCAAGCAATGGATGCGGGAGGTCAATGCAGCGGAACCATCCGTAGAGTCACGCAAGCCTCTGAAGTGGTCCAAAGACGCCTATCGCTTTTGATATTGAGGACCACCGATCGCATAATCGGTCGGGTGCTTGCCGATGTTGGTCTCACCAACCATCCGCAACCTCAAGGTCACCAAAATGCTAGTTGATGGCGGGGCGGCTTGAATCTGATCTCCTCCGCGGTGCTCCGTAAGCTTCAAATCCTCGACAATGAAGCTCGAAGAGATCGCACCTTCCAAGGAATCAATCCGGGAAGGAGCAAGCCGAAGGGAAGATTACGCTGTTGGTAACATTTGGCGTGAGCTGAACTTTAGGACTGAGAGGGTCACATTCGACGTTGCCGATTTCCCATTGCCTTACAATGGGATACTTGGCCGTCCAGCACTCGCCAAGTTCATGGCAGCCTCTCACTATGCCTACAACTTACTCAAGATGCCAGGCCCGATAAGCGTCATCTCTGTCCATGGCGACAAGAAGGATGCCCTTATCTGTGCCGACAAGATCTACCGGGATGCAACAGCCGCGACAGATTGCCAAACACTTGCCGCTGAAGCTCCCGGGGGAAAGAAGACAATGTCCAAGTCCGGCAAGAGCTCTGATGCTTACTCCGCAAGCGCACCTCTTCGGAGTGCTGAGCTACCGTCGAGGACGCACCACCAAGCTCCACCTGCTAGTGCATGTAGATGTTGGATCCGCCAAATACCAAGAAGGTGCCCTCCAAGGAGGACGGATCTGGTGGTACATTTACCATCGCGCCTCTCTCGACCCTAAATAGGAAGGCGCTCGTTGCTTTCTCATGGCGAATGTCGACGTGTTTGCATGGCAACCGTCGACATCCCCGTGTTCCCAAAAGTGATTGAGCACCGCTGGCCGTTTGTCCTCATGCACGGCCCGTCAAGCAAAAAGTCGTGAAGCAAGCTGTGGAGCGCCAAGAATTCATAGCGAGAAGAGATCAAGAAAGCTGGAAGCAAAGGCCTTGTCGGAGGAATGCTCCATCCTACATGGTTGGCCAATCCACGTAGTCGTATAAAAGCAAATGGAAAATGGAGACTTTGTATTGACTTCACGGATGTTAATAAAGCTTGTCCCAAAGAACCATTTCCCTTGCCGCGCATTGACCAGATTGTTGACTCCACGGCTGGATGTGATTTGCTTTCGTTTCTTGACGCATATTCAGGATACCATCAGATCTTCATGGCTGAAGAAGATGAGGAGAAGACCGCATTCATTACACCATGTGGCACATCTTTGTTTCATACGGATGCCTTTCGGTTTGAAGAATGCTTTGGTTCAACATTTGCAAGGGTAGTCCATGGCGGCTTTTGAGCCGCAAATGCACGTAAATGTAGAAGCCTACATAGATGACATAGTGGTCAAAAGCAAGGACAAAGCAACTCCGGTTCAAGATTTGGGCGAGACCTTTGCAAATCTGCGCCAAGATCAACCTTAAGCTCAACCCCGAGAAGTGCGTGTTTGGAGTCCCTTCCGCAAGCTTCTCGGGTTCTTCGTGTCTCAACGAGGGATTGAAGCTAATCCCAACAAGATCAAGGCCATTGAGCAGATTGAAGCACCAAAAGCGCGTCAAGGATGTACGAAGACTTGCGGTTGCATAGCTGCTCTCGGCGGAGTTTATTTCTAGGTCTGCTGAGCGCCACCGCCGCTTTTCAAGATTTTGAAAAGGCGGGTCCAATGAAATGGACTCGAAGCGGAGGCTGCGCTGCAGACTTAAAGAGATACTGTCCTCCACTCCAACACTTGTCGCACCTAAGCCACAAGAGAAGTTCTTTGCTATATATAGCAGACAACCAATCAAGTGGTTAGTGCTGCGTTAATGTAGCGGAGAGGGAGGCGGATGACGAGCCAAGCAACCACGACAAGCACATCCAGCGACAAGCGAGGGCTTCACCGACAAGCTCTGGTCCCGACAAGGACGAATCCATGCAGACGCATGACCGGATGCGTAAAAGGATGGTGCAGCGCCCGGTCTACTTTGTCGATTCCCTCTGCAGGGGCTAGGTCGAGGTACTCGGTGTGCGAAATTGCTTTTCGGCCTCCTCATGGCCTCGAGAAAGCTCGCCATTACTTCCAAGCACATGAGATCACAGTTGTCACTCGCTTTCCGGCTGAAGAGGATACCGCAGAATCCGTAAACAGCAGGCAGGATTGTTGAGTGGGCATTGGAACCGCAAGCTTTGGTCTCAAGTTTGAAAGCACATCAACTATCCAGCGAGGCGTTGGCAGAATTCATAGCGTAATGGGCGCCAACGCCCGGATGAAGAGATTCCTGAGACGAGCATTCCCGTCAAGGAAGCAAGCAAAGAGTGGCTGATGTACTTTGATGGTGCCTTCTCGCTGCAAAGGCGCCCGGTGCGGTCTTGCTTATCGCACCCACGGAGAGCACCTCAAGTACGTAGTCCGGATGCACTTTCCCAAGGAGCAAGCGACAAACAATATTGCGAGTATGAAGGTTTGCTTGCCGGTCTCGTGGATCGCAGTGGACCTTGGGATCAAAAAGCTTATTGTCGGGGTGACTCGCAACTTGTCGTCCGCCAAGTGAACAAAGATTACGAGTCCGTTGATGGAAGCCTACGTTGATGAAGTGAGGAAGCTAGAAGAGCACTTTGACGACCTGCAAATGGAACATGTTCCAAGAGCTCGAGAATGATATTGCCGACGGCTTCGTCAAAGTCTGCTGCACTTAAGTTGCACTGTGGAACCAGGGATTTTCGTGCTCAAGGCTGACTCAACCAACCGTAACACCATCAAGCGGACAAAGCAAGAAGAGGAAGTTGATCTCTGGTGACTACTTTCCGGCAGAGCTTCCCGAAGCCGTCGATTGAAGGTCCCCAAGATCAACGCCAACAGTGATCGAGGCGGTCTGCTCCAACAAGCCCTGTGGTTTGTTTCGTTGAAGCGAGCGCTCCGACAAGTCTTGCTCCGGCAAGCTTGCCGGGAACATCAAGCTCGGCAGGGCCGCAGGTCCTTGCCGTGGAAGCTGATGTTCCCGCAGCAGATGTGCCTTTAGTCCTTGTTGTCGAGCCACAAGCTCCAAAGGCATGGGCAACAGATTGTCCATTTCCTTGAGACGGAGAACTTCCGAAGAGCAAGAAGAAGAAGCGGAAAGAGAAGCCCGGCGGTCAAGTATGTACCAGTTTGTCGACTGACATACTGCATGTAAGAAGACTCAACGGTGTGAAATTGAAGTGTATTCCGGGGAAGATGGATGTAAGCTGTTGGCGAGAGATACCACGGAGGCATATGTGGTCACCACATTGGCGCAAAAGAGCACTTGCCGGCAAAGCTTTCCGGCAAGGTTTCTTCTAGCCGACAGCCCTCCAGGATGCAACTGCACAAGTAACCAAGTGTGAAGCGCGCCAGTTCCATTCCAAACAGATACACCAGCCAGCTCAAGCTCTCCAGACGATCCCTTTGTCCTGGCCATTTTTGGTCTAGGGGCTCGACATCCTCGGCCCCTTCCCCCAAGCTGTCGGGGGCTTTGAATACTTGTACGTCGCCATCGTCAAGTTCACAAAGTGGCCGGAAGTGGAAGCAGTGAGGAAGGTGACGGCACGATCGGCCAGATCAAGTTCTTCAGATCGATTGTTTGCCGTTTGGAATCCCTAACAGGATCATCACCGACAACGGCACCCAATTCTGATCGCACCTTCATGCAAGACGTCCAAGATCTTGGCGCCAAAGGTGCCTTTGCTTCCGTTGCTCACCGGGAAGCAACCGTCAGCGAGAGAGGGCAAATGCTGAAGTGCTCTGCGAGCTCAAGACCAGAACTTTCCATAGGCTGCACAAGTGCGGAAGAAATCGGATCGAGGAGTCGCCGGTGGTTCTTTGGTCGATCAGACGACGCCAAATCGAGCCACCGCCGGACACCTTTTGCTCTAGTCTATGGAGCAGAGGCAGTTCTCCCCACGGAACTCGTATCACGGATCGCCTCGAAGTGCTCGCTTATGATGAGCTTGAGCAAGAGCAGCTGCGACAAGATGACGCTGCTCCTTGAGGAGGATCGTCTTCAGCTGCTTTATGCGAGCTGCTCGCTACCAGCAAGCTTTCGCGTCGGTACCATAGCCGCGAGTTAGTGCCGAAGTCTCGAGGAAGGCGACCTTGTTCTTGGCTGCGTTCACCGCCAAGAATTCAAACAAGTTGACGCCGAAGTGTGAATGCCCTTATCGGTTTAAACGAGTCACTAGGCCTGGAGAAGTCCGCCTTGAGACCTAATATGGCATTCAGGAGAGCAACTCCAGGAACATTGAGCATATTCGTAAGTTTTACCCATATGGCGCGGTTGCGGAACCCGTTCGGCAACCACCTTTGTACAAGTCTTGCCGCTGTTGCATGTAATCCTTTGTACAAAGCGAGCGCAGAGACCCGTGCATCAGTAAAGCTCATGTGTTGTGCACAACTTGTCAAATTCATGCTTTCATCATTTTATTGCATGTTTTGACTAACACTTTCTGCAGCAACCACACCCGATAAGCAAAATCGAGCCGCTGGGCTCCATAACTTTATTTCCTCTTCTTTCTCTTTTCTCAAAGAAAGGAAGGCTCCCTCGCGCACAAGTTAACCAGGGGAGAAGGAGAAGATAATACTATGGACCAGGCACCGCTCGAGGAAGTTTAAGCCTCATCGGGAAGCAAGAGATGTAAAAGCTAAGTTGCCAAAGTTTGAGCAATCAATTTTAAATTTTTAAGTTATCTTCCTCGAGCGATAGTACTCTGTATGGAAAACACATGCGCGCAGAGGAACCAACTCGTAGGCTAGTCGCCCTTACTTTGTTTCGAGTCCGCTCAACAACTTAAGTGAGCTGCGGCTAGTCGCGACAAGGTTGCTTGTCTGGGCGGCACCTTGCCCAGGTCTTGACGGCGTTCACTTTTCGGCCTTCATGCAAAAGTGCCAAGCACCGACAAGTCCCCAAATCGTAAAGCGAACGCATTACAAAGGAAGGAATCAAGTAGAGGAAATAACGTTGCATTGATCGCCTAAGATAGAGTATATTACAAAATAACTTATCGCTGATCTAACAAAGTGTTCTAAACATGATCGGCGGCGACAAGGGAAAGATAAAATTACGGCCTAGTCTACGCTGATGTCGCCATCGATCCGCTTTGATCTTGTTCACCTTGTCCACAATGGGTGCGACAAGGGCTTTGAGCTCCTCCACGTTGGCATCTGGCGGCAAGGATCTCGAGGACGCGATTAAGGTTGAGGCCCGGATTGCGGAAGGCCACCTTTATCAATACCTTCTCGAGGGCTCCTGCATAGATCTGGCGTGATTCCTCGGCCACCGCTTTGGGACCTCTTCCCGAGTCAGCTGGAGACCCGCCACCACGCCTTTGAAGAATAAACTGAGTTTGGCGGCTGGGTTGGAGATGCTCGTCGGAGGAGTACGCAAGGTCCGCCATCCCCAGCTCCATCATTTCGTTGTGGATGTCGGCGGCGGTGTCCACAAGACCTTGATCAAAGTGCTCCACGCTCTCCCTCAAGGTGCTTTCACGGATGGAGGCAGCATTCGCTAAGCAGCTCCTCCTTGGCCTTGATCGTCTCCAACAAGCCCACCTCCGCCTCCTGGCGCGCCGTCCAACGTCTGCGTCGAGTGGTCGACCAGCTCAAGATCCGCCTTGGAATCCTTGGCAGCGTCGAGCTCCTTGCCCCTCTCAGCGAGACGACCCTGCAGCTCGCCAAGAGTGTAGGCGTCCTTCTCACGCTCATGCTTGAGCGCGGCAAGCTCTTCGCCGCTCTTCTTGAGCACAGCCTCCGGTTGTGCCACCTTAGCCTTCAACTCTTCCTTGGCGGCCTCGGCTGCGGCAAGATCCTTCGCTTCCTTAAGCGCCCGCCAGTGACTCCTCACGCTGCAAGGTCTTCTTCATGGCTGTCCAGGTTGACCTTCCGCGCCCGGCTTCGCTTTCTGCGGAGAGCTTCTCGGCAGCCACCGCTGCTCCTCCTCACCAAGGCCTTCTCAAGGATAAAGGCCGTGCGCTCTTACGCAAGTTGCCCCAGCGCTTACGCTACGTCGCGGAGAGCTTCTTGGTTGGCGTTAGGAGCTCTTCTGCGCTTCTCCATGTCCGCTCCTGCCCTCGCGACAAGTGCTTCCCGGGTCTCCAACTTGGCTTGCGGGCGCGGTAGAGCGACAACAGCTTCTTCGGTACTCCTCCTCAGACTTCGCCGCTTCTTTGCTGCTGGCGTCCACCAGCGTCGGCCAATGAGGCGAAGTAGCTCATTGTCGAAGGTCTCCCTTCGACCGGCGCGCCTGAGCTCGGTTCCTGTGGGAGTTTGATGAAGACACCCTCGCCCGGCCTTGGTAGGCGCCGGGCAAGAGCTCCTCGAAGCTGGCAGCTGCGATTCTTGGCGGGGAGTCATTTGTCGGTGTGGCGCTGGCGCTCCTGCGACCTCGGGGCCGTCGGTCACGATCGCCCGACCCTCGCCCGGCTTGTCGTCGGCAGCCTCGGTGGCCTTCTCGCCCGATAGGCTCGTCGGTGACGGCCTCTTCTTCCACAAAGAACGACCTCTTCTTCCTCGACGGCGGCCTCATCGACGGCGTTGCCGCTTCCTCCTCGCGGCGGCCCTCGACCTCCATCGGCTCTGCGTCGGACGAAGAAAGAGCAGTCAAGCAAATGTTCAAAAGAGAAACAAAAGAAAGCAAGCCCAAGGGAAATTTTCGTGTAAGGCAATTACCCGCAACGGGATCCGCAACCATGGCCTCGACCACTTTGGAGGGTCCTTTGGCGCTGTCCCTTGCCGGGTAGCCTCCCTTGCCGGAGTGGCCTCCCTTGTCGGAGGGCGCTCCCTTGCCGGAGATTCCTCCCTTGGCGGCGAGTGGCAGCAGCAGGATTTCGAGGCGGCTTCCAGCCCTCCCCGATGAGGTTGCTCTGCTCCTACACAAGCAAACAATCAGGTATCAACGAAGAAGGGCACCCCGCACACCTAATAGTAAGGAGAAAACTGCACACTTACTGCAGGGGCTGTGATGGGGGCTGCTACGAGGAAGGGTTGCCAGGTCCGGCAAGGGGTCTCAGACGCGTCCCCTGTTGCCACGGAGAATCGTCCTCAACGGCGACCGTCGGGATCTTAGCCCTCTTCGACGCTCTGGGCCAGCGTCACGAAAAAGGAAAGAGTCCAGAACGAAGCAAATCAGATTCAAGATGAAGAAATAAAATTGAAGAAATACAAGCACAATCTCAAGAGCTTACTCTTCGCCTTCCTCCTCGGAGCTGGCGGAGAAGTCAAACTCGGCTCGCCTCCCGGTCGACGAGGCGGGGAGTGGGCTCTCTCGGCCGCTTAAGCGGAGGCGTCGTGGCGGTGGCTCGAGAAGATCCGCGATTGTCGCAGCAGTGTGAGGCGCCTCAGCAACATCGCTTGCAGCGGTGGAAGCGCGTCGCGGGCCTTCTTCTTTGTGGGCGATCTGCCGCCCGACTCGTCTCCGGCCTTGCGAGACGCCTCTTGGCGGAGCCGAGGCTCCAGCGGCAAGTCATTTGGGTGGTGGAGAAGAAGCGCCCTCGGCGGGTCCACTCGACCCGGCCTCGGGCTCGACAAGCTCGTCTCGCCGACGATCTCCCTTCGCCGCAAGGCTTGCCGCCTTTGCAAAGATCCGCCTCCTCCACGGTATACCCAAAGGCTCCGGTAGCGGCAGCCGCCGCCTCCTCCACCCTGGTGGCAATCGCGCCATCTCCTCGTCGGTGGTGTCGCGAGTGAGCCTTTTCGCTGCCGTCGGAGCGGATCGACACTTCTTCTAAGTCGTCGAAGAACTACTGCATGACCTCGTCGAGGCTCTGCCAGTTGGAACGATCCCATGGAATCGCTGGCAACGGCATCATGGCGCCGGATGCGGTCGGCGCCGAAGTTGTTTCACAATGGGACGACCCCCTCGGCAACCTAAACCACTCGGGGTGATCGGGTCGTTCTTGAACAGCTCTAGCAACATCGCATCCAACTCCAAGGCGGTGAAATTCGATTCAGGCCCGGGCGCAACCTCATAATATGCGCCAGATTTTGGAACTCCCAAGCAGGCCTCCTCCTCTCCTGCAAGGGAAGCGTCACGGCGGCGAAGGAAGTCTCGCCAACCGAGCCTACGGTTAATCCGGCAAGCCCGAGGCGCAAAATCCGAGTCACAGCTATCTTCAACTTCGCATCCTCCGGCGCCAAGTTACTCCAATCTACGCCACAGCACTATTGGGGTTTGGTGCACGGCGGTGAAGGGCTGCGGGTTCTCCTCTCGACCCAACACCAATTGGCTATCCACTCCTCCCACTTGTTGCGGAACTCTCCTTCCGGATAGGCTTCTTTCTTGCCGATCCAGAGACCCAAGCTATCCCTCCGGCAAGTGGCTCTCCTCTCTCGACGCTGGGCACGAAGAAGTGGCGGAGGAGTGCCACATTTGGGTGGACTCGACAAAGTTTTCGCAAAGATGCGCGAAAACTGCCATGGTCAAGACGGCGTTGGGGTGAAATCAAGGAGGCGGAGGCCAAATGTGTTAATGATATCGCATAATAACTCGTAAATGGGCGGGAAAAGCCCGAAATAGAATAAATGGGCAAAGATGGGGTACCCAGTTGGGGCCAAATCAGATGCGGTGGGGGGGTGTACCTTCGTGCGCGGATGCGCACGCGTCTCCGTCGACCAAAAGAGATAGAAGACATCCCGCAGCTCCCTTGCGCCGAGCTGGGGGGGGGGGAAGATGGCCCGCTCCTTGCGCATGGCCTTCACGAGCCGCGCCTCGGCCGACTTGACGCCCTTCTCCTTGTCGGCTTTGAGCCATGGCGAGGGAGGCGGAGGAGGCCGACGGCGGTGAGCGTGCTTGTATGGCGAAGAAGTGAGGCGCTGCTCTCTTCTTCGCACCGGAGAAGAAGGGGAGCGGCGGTGGTTTTCTTGACAAGACAGCAATGGCGGAGTGGACGGCCTGCCTGTTTCCTCCGCTTATAAAGAGGGGGAGGGGCGACGCCCGCTTTTCCTAATAAAGAAACCCCACGACCACGCCCACGATCTCTCACGACGCCACGTCCGGTGCGTGCCGTTAGTGGGGTCGTGGTGGGTCCGGGCGAAGTTGCGGCGTGGTCGAGGCGCGTGTGACCGTGCACTATTTTGGGCCTGGCCCGACAGCGCTTCGGCACCGTACGACCCAGGCCGGGGCTCCTGTGTACTAGAGTAGGGTACCCTAGTATCCCGTGCTCGATGCACGCAGACGATTGCAGCACCAGCGGCGAGGTTTGCCTAAATCATCGCCAAGATCCTCCGTGGCTCCTTTGGAGCCATTCAAGAACATAGTATTTGATTAAGAAGACAAGGCCCCGGCAAGAGGAGCTTGTCGGAAGGCCACTCAAGGCATGCACGAAGACAAGGCCCCGGCAAGAGGAGCTTGCCGGAAGGCTCGAGCGCGACAAGCCTCCGGACGAGACACTGAAACGGCCGCGGCAAGGCGCTTCCCTCGGCAAGCAACCTCTCTCCATCACCGCTCCGGCTCATCCAAAGAACGTGTCGCCATGGGACCATTCCATGCGCTGCGTGTCGAGAGGTCAGCAGCCAGCGGAGAGCAGCGATAAGCGGCAGCGACAAGCTTGCCATCGTGGCGAAGCGGTGGCGCACTGACGGTCTCTCAAGTAATCTTTGTTTGGGCGACAATCGACGGGCATTTATTGCTTTTGTCCTTGCCGTCGAGTTAGGTATTTTGCACCTTTAATCGCTCGTTAGTAGGTGTACCAACTCCTGTTTTACATTTGTACCCTCGCCTATGTTGCCACCAGCCGGAGACCCCTTGAGCATATAAAAGGAGGCCCATGCGCAACGTAGAAAGGGTTCGAAGTTCGGTTCATTCGACTCACTAGAGACCAGATACGCTCACGCTTAGGTTTTGTAGCTCGTGATCGCTCCCTAGCAAGAACACAATACATCAAACAAGCAGTAGTAGGAGTTTTATCTCTCCGGAGAGCTCCGAAGCTGGGTAAACTGCTCGCGTGCCTCGCCTCGATCCGCTCTTCGTGCGATCTCCGCCCCCCTCCGAACCACAAAGGGGCCTGGTCCGCCGGCCCCATAGGTGTTCGTGGGTACGATCAGCCACCCTGACAATATGGAGTTGCCTCCTACTTATTTTGATTATAATTCTATGGTCTATCACCAGTTTGTCGAGAGGAATGAATCACCTCTCCAGTATCGACTAATCTTTGACAAACGGCGCGTCTTTGTCCAGACATTACTCCCTGCTCCTGCCTTCTTTGATTATCAGGCAAAAGGAAGATATATTATTACCAGAGAGGAGGCAGATGAGTACGAGAGGAGGGCGGAGGCAGCTCGCCGCCACGCTGCAGCTCAGGAGGCGATAACCGCTGCATCTCAGTACGACCCCAGCTACACCTACGGGTATCCGCCAGGCCATCCGTGGCAATGAACCAACTTAGGCCAAAAGCCTAAGCTTGGGGGAGTACGTATTTCCCACCGACATTACATTTATGTTCACACACACACTCATTGGTAGATGTCGGTGCTCATACTTTTTCACTGTAATATCCATGCTAGTTTATTTTCTTTTTCTTGCTTTCTTCTTGTGTGTTTGTTAAACCTTAAGAAAACCCCAAAAAAATTAGTAGTAACTTTTAGTTAGTTTACTTTTCTTGCCGTAGTAGTAATAATTAAAAATAAAACCCAAAAATATTTCCCGTTCTTCTTTTACTTGTTGGGAGCTCTCCCATGTAAATAGTTTTATTTCTTTTCTTTTCTTTGGGGGTCGATAGGAGAAGACCATGATTAAATTGTTGTAGTGGCTCTTATATGCATTATTGTTGATTTAACCAAGATCCCATATTGCCTTGTCTTCTCCTATTTATTGAATGCTCGCATATTCCAGCTTAGTCCAATGCATGTGCACTCTTATTATATTCACATCGTTCGGTCGTGCAAGTGAAAGGCAATTATGATGATATATGATGGACTGACTGAGATGAGAAAAGCTGGTATGAACTCGACCTCTCTTGTTTTTGTAAATATGATGAGTTCATCGTTCTTGATTCAGCTTATTATGAATAAACATGTTTGAAATGACAATTAGAGATCATAGTTGCTCGTGCCATGCTTGATTAGTATGAGTTATAATGGTTTACCTTGCGTGCCAACATGCTATTAAAATGGTTGTGATGTGGTATAGTGGGGTGGTATCCTCCTTTGAATGATTTAAGTGACTCGACTTGGCACATGTTCACACATGTAGTTGAAACAAAATCAACATAGCCTTCGCGATATTTATGTTCATGGTGGATTATATCCTACTCATGCTTGCATCACTACAAAAAATACACTTCCGTGATGATACGTGTTTGTCACAGTAGGTCGCGTTTTCTGTCATGCATGTACATCCATGACGATTTTATGACAGAATTAAGATAGTCATACCTGTGCTGTTGTAGAAGTATTCCATGACATTACCAAAATTATCATCATGGAAGTGTCCACTTCCATGACGATAAATCGCACGTCACAGAAGTGCTTTCATCAAGGGTGACCGACACGTGGCATCCACCGCAACGGAACGCCGTTAAGCTATCGGGTCGGGTTTTGGATCCGATAACCCGTTAATAGCCCCGACCAATGGGGATTTTCCACGTGTAAAATCATCATTGGCTGGAGGAGACACGTGTCAGGTCCGCGTTGGCACAGGTGTCACTCATCCAATGGGCGAGACGCGCCTATGATATGTTGACACGTGACGGCCCAACAAGTTTAAATGGGCGGCCCAACTGAAGGCCCACAAGATTTTTGCGGACCATAATGGACCGGCCCAGCTAAAGGCCCATGAGATTTTATGACCATAATGGGCTGGCCCGACTAAAGGCCCACAAGATTTTTGCGGGCCATAATGGGCCGACCGTAAAGGCCCACAAGATTTTTGTGCCATAATGGGCGGCCAGGTAAAGGCCCACAAGATTCTTATGGATCAAAATGGGCCGGCCCAAATTTAAAGGCCCACGAGATTTCGCCGACATTAATGGGCCGGCCCAACTATAGGCCCACAAGATTTTGAGGACCCTAGTAGGCCGGCCCATTAACTGGCTGCCATGTTTTGGGACAAATGCCGGCTCATATTTGATCCGGTCCATTAATGGTCTGCCACGCTCCGGGCCTAATAGTGGCCCATATGAGATCCGGCCCATTAAAAGCCTACCACGTTCTGGGCCACATTACGGCCCAGATCAGGTCCGGCCCTTTAAGAGGCTTTGGGCTCAATTATGGCCCATATCAGATTCGGCCTGTCAACATGACACTATGCTTTTGGGCCCACTTGCTAAAGGCCCACTTAGTAATTCGGCCTATTAGTTTTGGCCTGTGAAGGGCCCGTTTAACATTTCGGCCCTATATTAATTTCGGCCTATTAAAAGCCCGTCATATAGTTGGGACTAACTACGGCTCGGTTTGCATCCGGCCTGCTCGCAGCTGATATTTGATTGGGCCAAACAAGGACCAAGACAATTTTGGCCTGTTGAAAGCCCGTGATTTGATTCACACAATCATGGGTCGGGGTTCATTTCAGGATGCTGCCGGCCCGTGAGCTGTTCGGCACGTTTCAGGCCCAACCTACATCGTGATTGCATGACGGCCCAATTATGTACCGTAATTTTACGGTTTGGCGGTTTATCATGAAGACGGGATATATATACAGATAAAATAACTGCAGCATCGTGAATAAGAAAAACCTAGACTATACAATAAAGAAATTACGGCATATTACATCCATCGGGCATCAAAGTTCGCCACTATGATAATAAAGCACAAGCGACAAATAGATTACATACACCGGGCATCAAAGATCGCCACCAAAGGTGCAAATAAACACACCGACAAAATAATATACAAAACCGACAAAGACTTCAATAGAGTTTAAGAAAGGTTAGCCCTCATTGGGAGCCGCAAGCAAGCAAATGAGCAAGATGATGAGAGTGCGCTTGTTCAACACTTATATCTTCCTCACTCTGAAAGATAAACAAGCGCATGTATGACAGGTTTTGCACATAAAAGTATCAAGTCTTGACAATTCATCACATTTCTTCTTGTGAATAAAGTGACACAATTTAAAATTGCATTAACACAATATGGTATTGTTTAGGTCAAGACATGGCAGGAAATGACATTGTGAAGGAGTTGGCAGCTTCACGACACCACTGGATTACAGATCAAGAACTCATAAGTACCAATGGTTAGTGTGCTGTCAATTTATACCATTTCAGATCGGCAAACAAAGAGACGGTTTAAATAATAGTAGAATGATATGACATTGTTCATAGTTAAGACATTGCAGAATATGACATTTTGCTATAGTGGGTAGGTTCACCACACCACTGGATTACAGATGAATAACATAACCATACATGCAGTGCAAAAGAAGATCACTTGCTCTGTATAGTTTAATTTACATGGTATGAAGAAGGAACTTGGTTGTACAACTGAAAACTTAAATTGAGAAAGGACAAACTTTTGTTTACGAACTACATAATAAACTTTAAACAAGCAATTTGATGCAAAACACCAAAAATGAATAGTTGTTGCAGTCATGCCTAACCAAATATATACAACAAAGTTTGAAGGCTTGAGATGGACAAACTTACATTATTGGTGAAGACAAGCTCTATAAAGGCCTTGTCCATGCTGATGGGGGGGGGCAATTCAAGAAGTTTACCACAAAATCTTCTTCAAAAGCATTGCATTTATTCTACATTTTGTTAAGAGTAAATATAGATGTGATAATATACGAAAAAATGGAGAATATTTAAGATAAGATGAAGAGTGATGCTACATAACCAAGTAGCTATAAATGTAAGTGCAGTGATACAGGCAAAAGGTATAGCCAAGAGCAATGCACAGCTAAACTTCTTCAGTACCAACCTTATGGTAAGAGTAAATATAGATCTGATGTGTAGAAAATGGAGGGCAAAGGAAAATAAGCTGCAGAGTGGTGGTACATGAACAACTACCTGTCATTATAAGTACACTGATAAAGGACAACATGTACTTACAAGAACAATGCAGAGCTAAAAAAACATTGGCATTGGATATATTCTACACTAATGTAACCATTCATACAGATCAGATAATTTGGGGTGAACAATTGATAAGCAAGCTATCATGCATACTGTTGTCACATAATGAACCAGGTATGTATGCAAGTACAGTGATACATGGCAATAGGGACTAACAAGAGCAAAGCAGCGGGCATCATATTTGCGATATCATGTCGTTCTTGTCAAACCGGAATCTTCTTCGAGCAGATTTCCTGCAAAAAAGACCCGTAAGGCACATGCGGAAAAGTAGAAGTTCAAATTGTCATGTGATTTCATAGACAGTACCTCATCCCGGAATGAGACCGATTGCATAACAAGGTTTTTCCATTCAATGTCTTGTAAATTTAGCACGTGAGACTTCACCGAAATTCGTTTATAGACTTGCCATCAAAGTGTGATTTCCTCGGGTAACACCGATCTTTCTTTGCAATGCTTCCTTGAAAAGCACAAGCAAGCTTTTGCTCGTCATGACTATCCAGATTGACCCTCGCCTAGTTACAACAATGTAATGTAAATCATTGATGTCTTCAATCAGCAGAAAACAGGAAAATAATAACCATGAATAATAGCACTTACACGTAAGTTGGACAGGAAGATGTGAAAATGGTGTTTGTCTTCACAATAATCTTCCCATGATGGGAATATATGCACGTACTCCCTAACAACATTGAAAGCATTGTCTTTTGAACTTGGAATAAATGGAATGGGGTTCCAATCTGCAGGAATTGGCCATCTCTGCGGTTGGGATAGGTCTTCGGCCAGTGGACTTGCTGTACTTTTGTTGGAGTGGGATATTTCTGTGGTACAACTGGTGCTATGGCAAATGAAATCGGTATACCTTTTCTTTGGAGTGCAGGTCCTGTGGTGGGGCTAGTGGTGTGGCCGGTGAAGTATGGGTACAGTCTGCTGAGTCGGTCCTACGCTTTGTGTCACCGGGTTGTACAACCAATATAAGTGGGTGTTGTCTGATTTCTCCGGCACGTTTTTCAAGGACTTTCTTTGGTGCTCCTTCAGTTCGCAATCACCCTGTTCCTTTTTGATGTTTGATGCACAAGAACAACATTTGAGTGGAAAACATGGTATGATGACAAATGGAATATGTATTGATAATGGATGGGCATGGCATCTCGACATATATGATGAGTAAACTAAGCGGATGGCGGTGCAACAAAGTAGAAGAAATGCAAGACAACATATGCAAGATACCCGCAATCAATAAAACATTGCCAAATTAGAACAGGCACCTTGATGGGTGAACAGGACAGGCCATCTGCCTTTGACTCCTCGAGGTTAGAATAGTCACTAGGATCATATTCTGAACTAGAATCAACAGGTGGGGATCGTATGAGTTTCATTGCATCCAGAATGGCACTCAATGCCTTGGTGCCAATTTTGTAAGTCATTGCAGTGTTTAGCTTCAAGAGTGGACTGCTGCTAGTGCGGCACAAAGCAGCTACACAGATCATAGTGTAGATATAACGGGAAAACCTTAAGCATCAGAGTAAAATCAGCAAAGTGGAACTTGCTGGAATATATGTGCTAGTTTTGCCGGAATGACGGCTAGAAAGGCTTCGGATACCAGCTCTCTTCAAGTGAAGGTGCGATCATTAATCTCGATGTAACTCTCAAAGGCGACACAGCTCTCCGCATTTCCTTGCTATTCTTATAGGATTCAAGTGGGCAGGCCACTACAAATCCTATTCCTATGTTTACAAGATCCTACAAATCAAAGAGGCTCAAAGTGTCCATCACAACCGACCGTATAGACCTCTACACTACAAATGTCCCTGCTCATCTTCAAGATTAGGAACATCTTGTACATTATCATACTCCCTCTCGTTCCAAAATACAAGTCTTGGTAGAGATTTCCACTATGGATCACATACAGATGTATCCAGATACATTTTAGAGTGTAGATTCACTCATTTTTCTCCATATATAGTCCATGGTGGAATCTATACAAAGACTTGTATTTAGGAATGGAGAGAGTACATATTAAAGAAGAACGGAAGAGGAACATGGTAAAGAAGAGCAACCAGATTTTGGATAATAAAATGTTGGTTGCGCAGTGCCCACACATGATGATCCAGAGCGCATTAAGAATGCAACTCCCAGCTATCTCTAGACCATTTCAGGCGGTTGGATGAAGATCCTACGTCTCCTAACCCTTCTTCTTCCCCGTCTCTGATTCTTCCCATACAGAACACCGTGCAGACGCCGGGCCGGACCACCAGCCCCCATCGCTTATGTTCCTCCGCCACCCCCACCCCACCCGCCCCAACACCCACCCGCCGAAGTTTTCTTCGTTCGTGAGGCCCCACAACCACCCGAGTCCCTTGATCGCACCGCGAACTCCGTGAGCTTTGAAAAATCGACCCACCCAATTTTGAAATTTAGTCTACTGTGATTTAACTAGTGTGGAATATAAAAGGGGAAAACCATAAGCATTGGGAGTATAGTGTTGAGCGTGCCATGGCGGATTTGAAGGTGCAAACCGGACAAAGGAAACTTCGCAACCAAGACAAGAAATCAGAGTAAAGCAGTGGCAATCTATTTTCTTGCTGTGATAAATAAGTTGAGCAGATACGAAAGAGTACAACCTCTGGTGCGGCGCTGCACGATCTGGCCGAGAATTTGATCTTTCTTGGGAGGCGTTAGGCTATCGGCGTGGAAGCAGATCTAGGAGGGTAGACGGTGGCAGCAGGGCGCTGTGGATGAGACGGTCAGAGAGCGGCGGCGCCCAAAGAAGGTGGACGGCGGGGATGAAGCGAGAGGATGGGATGCAAGGATCCCGGTCCGAAGCCATGGATGAGAGAGGTCGATCTCTTGTAATGGACAACAGCGTCGGGGTATCAGCTCCGGCATGGTGGAGGAGGACGGCGGTGGATGGGGTGGCGGATGGCGACGGACGGAGGAGGGTGGGGCGGAGAGGGTGTTTTGGCGCCCACGGAGTACGAATGGGGAAAAGGGGGGTAGAGAGGAAGGAGGGATCCATGTATTCAGGGCGCGCTTGTCTCAAATGCGAGGAAATTTACAAACTTAGCCCCCATTTCAAATTTCTACTACATCATAGCCACATTAGTCGGTTGGGGATAGGACGGTAATCTCGCATACACCGAATATTTTCCGACGAGAGTTTGTTTTTGGCGCCCACCGTGTATGAATATGAATCGGGGAGGGAGTCGATTTCGGCCGAGGAACCATTGGGTTTTGGCGCCCACCGTGTATGAAACCGGGTGAGAGGCGGATACGTCAAAGTTGGGTGAAATTACAAACCTACCCCTATCGAAACCTATAGAAATCAAGCAGATAGGCTTTATGCGGGCGTAGATAGGCGATAGTGATTTCCATCTCGCAGATTTTGGTTTCAAAGCGGTTATCGCGACTTTCCCCGCTTCGTTCAAATTTTGCAGAGTGCATCGCCATCGTGCCAACTCAATTCGAATCTCGTTTGTATTCTATTTTTTTCGGGCAGGATCCATTTTCAATTGGAATTACATTCTATATACATCATTTTTATATATATATACTTTCAAAAGCACAACAAAGAATTCTGCTCCTTTATATGTATAATATGATTTACAAATACAACGATCTCGAAATCTTAAGGTTGAATTCGAAAAAATTTAACCAAATTATGTTCTACTAAAATGTATGGATCAGTAATATCTACATATTAAATAAACATAGATGTGCGTGAATTCATATGAGTATGCATGTTTGATAGATCAATTTTTGGTTCGAGTATGGATTACATGTATCATCATCTCGAATTCAAATATTTGAATCCCTTTTTGTTCACTCCTTTCACGCCCATCTCTCTCGCATGCATGCTCCTTCAGGTAGCTATCACTCTCTTTTCTCCAGCTCACCCGCACGCTCACTTCATGTTTCTCCTATCCTCGCAAACAAGGTCTCTCGACGTCTCCCTTGAGAAGTGTCACACTCTCCCTATCATTAGACATTACACAGTTTTCATTATCTCTCACGTCTCTACTGTTCTCCTCGTATCACTCGGTACCTAAGCATTCTTTTCACCGCCACACACATAGTCTCCACTGCCTTTCACTTTGTCTTTCTCTCTATGGGATTCTCTCACACACCCTATATGTCTCTACATATGACTCATACCACTAAAATTACTCTCTCTCTCTCTCTCTCTCTCTCTCTCTCTCAGAGACAACATTTGTTGCGGTCTCCTTTGTCTCCATCCCGGTGACATTATTCATTTGTTTACCGATCAGACAACCCCGACTACCATCTCCTCTCTCTCTCTCACATACACACACACACAACTGCTGCTTCCACTCCCTTCCCGACTACCGCCTCTCTCTCTCACACACACAAAACTCTCGCACCCCGACTGTATTTCTCTCACAAACATTTATCGACTAGCTAGCCTCTAGATAGGTTTATACACCCACACACTCGTGCTTCCACCATCGCATACATGTCTCTCTCCGCCTCCTTGTATCTATGTAGATTTTTATTCCTTCTTGAGACACGCCCTCTCGATCGTGCACACACACACTATCGCCTCATGTTAAGCTGATACCTATCGCACACACACTCCTTGTGGCTTTGTAACACATGCACTCCGTCCTCATCCACTCTCCCTCTCTCTCTCTCACACACATGGTCTTTTTGCAACAACTAGCAAGATGCCCATGTGTTGCACGGAACATCAAGATGCATTGGTATGAGTAGTTTATCTTGTGGGGGAAAACGATGAACGAGGGAATGCCTTATTTGTAAATGTGGAGAGGGGTGTGGGTATCTTTTTGCAAAATTGCCATAGTTTCCTTCCTATAAGTCAGATATAGATCGGACGGCCTATATTGCAGGATGGCAGGCACACGATCATCACCGACAATGCTTTTTATAAGAGTAGGGATAAAAAATAGAGTTGGTGATGATGGTGGGCCTGACATCCTGCAATGTAGGTCGTCCAATTTATATCTGACGGATAGGAAGGAAAATATGGCAATTTACCCGAACTCTTCACCACATTTGCAGATAAGGCCTTCCCTCGTTCATCCTTTTCTCCCACAAGATCTTGATGTTCCGTGCAACGCATGGGCATCTTGCTAGTAAGAGTAGAAATTAGACATATGCCACTTCTCGAATCTTGAAACCAACAACATTCCTCCCTTATCTCATCAAAACTGCCAAAGGAATATATTTTGAGTGAAACATAACATATTGTTATTGATATACGTATTTCAAAACTAGACTTTTTGTATCAAATCGGTGAATATGTATTAATCTACTTTGATCGTGTGGCAACGCATTGGCACATTGCTAGTAGTTATTATAATTTTTTGGACACCAGACAAACGGTGGAGTACATATACGAAAAGAAGAGGCGCACGCACGCAGTCGGCCTCTCGCTGTCTCGCACACATGAGTGTTACGTAAAGGCGACGTTAACAAATAAACCCTAAAACCCTAGGTGCACGATTGCTGCATTCGCGGGTACCGGGTACGTGGTGGAGCACCTTTGTAGGAATAGTCAACTCGCGTGATAATTTGATCCGTAGGAGTTGATGGTCGGGACCACAGGTGAACGACTTGGAGCGCAGTGGCTCGCCAGTTGCCACATATCAAGTAGCCACGTTTAAAATATCGTTTTTTAGCGGGGTTAAGAGTTCTGATTTCCAATGGCGCGTTATAAGTAGTAAGTAATTTTTAGAACGATTGGTATGGAGCGAAAATGGAATTCATAGTACTACGTACCTCCTTGGCGTATGGTTGTATGGGTTTTTTTTGCGATGGAGGTTTTATGGGTTTATGTTGCGAGATGTTGAACCTGGCTGGTAGTTCTAGGGCAAATACTATGGTTTAGATTTAGATGCTGGTTTTCAGTAATGAAAATCGGAAGGGGAAACCATTCTTTGGTTGAAAAAAACTACTACCTCCATTCTGGTTTACTAGTCCCCATCGTACTTTGGGTCAAAGTTTGTCCATGAATTTTACTTGTAAAATGTGAATGGAAAACGAGATTTTGTTATACCCAAACAAAAAAGGACTGGAGGGAGTGATTGCTCTAACACGGACGCGACCTTTCATAGCGCATGCATTGAACCGGCGCGCCGGCCGAGAGGGCCGCACTCGCTGCAGGCCCGGCTGAGCATGCATCCTCGCCGCATGCAACCAACTTAAGACTGCCCCGCCTTCCTTCATTGAATCCACGCGTGTGCCGGCAACACGTCCTTCCGCGAGCCGGCAGGCATTTTAGAACACAAAAAATGACTAAAATATAATTAATTTACGCATGGTCTTGACTTGTTGTGCTCGCAATGGCAGCAGGAACTAGTAGAGGATTTTCTTTATTTATAACTCTCCTCACATTTTTTTTGGCTTTGAAGTGAATCATGGTTGTGGACATTATTTATGAATGTGCGTATATCTCGTGAACATGAGTTTGATGTGGAAGTTGAACTTGGAATGTCGGGCTTGCATGAACTATACCATGTCCAATGCTTCATTCTGTTATTGTTTGGAAAGTAATTGCTGTTATTACATGACCCAAAAAAACATTTTGTGCACATCAGTAGATGCACGGACATCACAACAGGCATGCTGACTGGATAAACATTTGAACCTAGCTATTATGAAGGAAATTTTGTATTGACAACAGTTTTAGATAGCAGGAGACGCCTAGCCTGCTGGTTTCCTCTGCTAGCTTATTTCTGGCTACTTCCATCTCTTCTTTGGCTTGGGTGAAGAGAGCATCTGATTGCTCTTTTCACTTCTTCAGGAACTCAGCTACATTCTCAAGGGCTGCTGCACGCTTTCTTTCAGCCTTTACTAATGCCACGAGGACACGAACATCTGACAACTCCACCTGGCTTGTGTGTAATCCAAAGATCATCTCGAATTTGCATGTTGTGTCTAATCCAACATCATTAGGGAACTAGCACCTTGTGTGTAATCCAGCCTCATTTTGGAAACATGATCTCGAGGTTGACCATACTTCCCTCCTCGCAGGAACTGCATCCTGACATGAAGTTACTTCTTTTTTAGATCAATACTCAGAGCAACCTAGATCCATTTAGTAGAAGCCAGATAAAAAGAGCTCGGAGAAGTGAATTCAAAAGGAAAAAAATAGAAACAGACTACAAGGTGAGAACACCCACTTCCTACATCAAGCTAAAAACGAAAGCATTAGGACGATTAAGACTCTTCTTATTACACATCGAAGAACACCACGCTTAAGAGAAACAGAAACTACAACATATACACATCAAAGAACACGAGGCTACACGAAAGTAATTGAAAGAGTGTTACTTACCAAAGCTCGTTTTACAGGTTCGGTGCAGCTCCTCTTTAACTTGCCATGCTCCTTGAAGATGTCCCGAATATCTCGTGTTTGGTCTTCATTTCTCCTCTGCATGTTCGTGACTGTGGTTTTAAAATCTCAACATGGCAAGAAAAATATACTACTAGTAATACTCACAAGATCTTGTGGGCAACATTAAAGCACTCGCCCCGCCATGTTAGAGCATCTCCAACAGAATCATAGAACGCGGCGCTTTAAAAAAGCGCCATACAGTATGAAGATCGAGAAGTAGATACTAGAGAGTAAAGGATAGTTCTCAGCATAGATAGATAAAAAAGATAATTCAACTACTCCTCGTCAGTCCGACTCCTCCTCGGTGATGTCCTCCTCCGATGTCCGATCAGAGGTGAAGATACCGATCATCGCCGGATTCCTGTGGCACGCTGCTCCTAGCCTCATGTTGAATTGAGCGTCCGCCGCCTCACGCTTGTCCTCGCGATAGGTGGCTCGCTCCTCCTCCTCTTATCCCTCTCCGCCTCCTTTGCGCATAGAACTCGCGCTTGTTGATGATGTCCTGCGGGAAGTATTGGCGCACAAATACCATGGCTTCCTCGTCCATCTCGGCGATGCCGAGACGGTGCTCCCGCCTCCGGTTGTCGCGACGATCATCGTCGGTGCTAAGCCGCGGCAGAGGCGCGAGCTCCTACGCCCGCTCCCACGTAGGCACGTTGGGGAAGTTCAATGTTCTATGAGGCCACCGGAGGCGCCACACCGCCGCATTGTACGCGCGGGCGGCCTTGTTGGCGGTGTGGAAATTGCCGAGGCCGAGGCGCATCCCGCGGAACCGGATCTCGGCGGAGAAGCCGCCGGAGGGGCGCGCACGGATGCCGCGGTATCCCCAAGTTTCCCAGCGACAGGGCGGCATGGTGGCGCGGCGGCGGCGAGGCGAAAAACAGTGGGGAGAGAGCGGTGGCGAGGCACAGAGCGGGGAGAAAGCGGTGGCAAGGCACAGAGCGGTGGGAGGGCGTTGGATTTTATAAAGCGCACACCCGGCCGCTTTTTCTCGCGCGCGCGATCCTTTCACTACGTCTCTACTATCTCTACTCTCTTCTCTGCTGTTATATTTATTTTATATTTAATATTTAATATTTATCTCTACTTCCTTTACTGTCTACTTTTTTTTCTCTATACTTTTTTTTCTTGCAATATAGGTCGTCCGATTTATATCTCGATGAGATAGGAAGGAAAAAATGGGAATTTTGCAAAAAGATACCCATACCCCTCTAGATTTTCAAATAAGGCCTTCCCTCGTTCATCCTTTTCTCCCACAAGATAAACTACTCATACAAATGCATCTTGATGCGTGCAACGCATGGGCATCTTGCTAGTTCTAAAAACATTTCCATCATTTGCCACACTACTGGTTGCAGATGAAAAACCTACCCAAGCACAGCATGATACAGGAGCGACGGACAATTACAAGCTGATATTCTGTTGGACAATGGAGGCTATAACCAATTACCTTTACGTGAACAATAGCACCCAGGAAATTTGAAGGGTAGGTATGAACAAAATTGGAAATGCACATGTACTGCTAAGTGATTCAATACACACATTACCAATCGAGGAGGAGAACGATGGTCGCAATGGGCCTCGTGGAGTCATGGTCGGCAACGGGAGTCAGTTCATTGTCCACGATGGTGGTACTTCTACGCTTGGCGTTGGCTTCCGGGAAGCAGATCCAAGACCGTGGAAGACGATGCCAGGGAAGAGGCTCCGTGTACGACGACGACGGTGGACCGGCTCCAAGGGCGTCTGAGGTCGTCGATGAGGCGACAAGGCCATGTGTGGACGAGTGCGCCGATGTAAAGGGAGGAGCACGAAGGCTGCGGTGCCGTGGAGAAGTCTATTTTGCGGTGGGGATAGAAAATGGGAGTATTCAGGTGTACTACTCAAGGTGCCGGGTGGGGTTGGCTGGGTAGGGTGAACTCGAAGTTAGGGAAAACAGCCCCTACCAAGCGTCATCCGTAGGCCTGTTCAAGGCTATGATGGTAACTTCCCACTGCTCGAATCAGTGGTCGCGGGAGATTTTCCCACGACCTCAAAATTTTGTGACACCTGACTCCCGTGTGGCGTGTTGAGTGATTCGGCTAAGCAACTAGCGAGTAGTAGTAGTAAACTCTGCATATTAGGTTTGACCAAAGCCAAACTTCCTAAAGTTTGTCCAAGTTTAGAGAAAAATATAAACATTTACCATAACAAATATGTATGATGTGAAAGTACATTCAATAATGAATCTAATGGTATTTATTTGTTATTGTATATGTTAATATTTTTTGTTATAAGCTTTCTGAGAGTTTACAAAACTTGACTTTGACCAATGCTAATACGCGGACTTAAATAAAAACGGAGCGAGTACACATTTGTTTTCTTAGTTTGTAGTGAACTAATCATTTGTTGAAATTGTGAAATAAATATATTAGTCTATTGACTTCGAATGTAATGGTCTATACAATTCAATAGTTACAATCATTGTCGAATCCCAAGATGTATACAAGGTCTATAGTACTTCACAACATGCTCAAACTCACATAATCCCAGTCAAATGAGAATCTAAATGCATTTCATAGTTATTACTTTGTAGGATGCAACAAAAACAACCATAACTCTACATCAGCCATTATAGAAGCAACATTTTGACATATCTCAATGTGTGAATGAAACGTGCAGAGAGAGCTTTTGAAGATGGAGCAGATAGGGCGGGAAAGATTGTATGTATGTGGACGAGAGAGTAGGAGACAAACCTAACGAGACAGAGAGAGATAGAGAGAGAAAGAGAGAGAGGAAGAAGTTAGATCTGTGAGAAAGATGGATACATGTAATATACATGAGATGCGTGTGCATCTGGATTTTGTATACGTGGAAGGAGAAGAGACAACATGTTTGATGAGAGAGCTGGAAAAACATGGACGAGAGGGGAAGGATCTCGTTGGTTGAGGGATTGACAATTTTGTGCGGGGGAGAGAGGGATTGGTAATTTTGTGCAGGAGAGAGAGAGAGAGAGAGAGAGAGAGAGAGAGAGAGAGAGGGTGGGGAGGAATCAACACTGTTGCCACATCACCCTGCTTCCAAATGACCCCGCATTCTCTAGCACGGTGTGGTCGCCATCTTCGATCTGCTCGATGCCCTCTTTGAAGATTGAGGTATTGTGCATGTTGGGGTGCAAAGAAGCACAAGCGAGAGTGGTCGCCGTATAACCTTGGATGGGTATGAATTGTGTGCTCGGGGGAGTGTGTGTGTGTGTTGTGCTGCGTGTCTCTCTCTCTCTCTCTCTGTGTGTGTGTGTGTGTGTGTGTGTGTGTGTGTGTGTGTGTCGGATATTGAGAGAAAACAAACCTAAGGAGAGAAATGGGTATTCACGAAGAGATTGTGCGGGCCTTGAGGTGGGCAGGGGCCGGGTGAGGGTGTCAAGATGTGTGTGTTGATGCATGTGTTGCACGCGACCGTGCGAGGGATGGATGAATCGAGAGACATGGTTGTTGTGTTATGGATGCTCCTCTCTCTGTCTCTCTCCCTCTCTCCCTCTCTCTCTCTCTCTCTCACACACACACAAGTAAACTAGAAGACCGTTCTCTCATGTATACACAACGTATCGGCATCTGTCTATGTCTCACTCATGCATGATCATTTGCACATTCACACCTCTCTATGTCTGTGTCACACGCACACCGTCTCCACATTGCCCTTCCGCCACAACACACATATGGACACATACACACGTTCTCTCTCAGTCAAACACAGAAAATCAGTATTAAAAAAAACTAGGGCGCACCTAAAACGTCCAAATCCAAATAAACACGAACTGGAGCTAAATTCAAATATATGGAAATATTGCAGCGTCAAGAACTTCCACAGGAAAAAAAGTTGAGTAATATTCGATGATTGTTTTCACACACACAAAAAGGTTCGGTGGATGTCCTTCGAGCGTGACACGGTGACGCACCGTTCGATCGACCGCGCGGCCGCGGTTCACGCGCTTGCACAGGATTCCGTATCGTGGTTGTGGTACTAACTGATAAAAGCGCTGCCTAAGTCTAATGTTTACGTGTACTAGTACGGTTTTCTTTTAAGTTTGACCAACCTTATATATAAAGCTAAAGTAAGATCCCACACGCGCACTCATCAATATGCCGCCGCCGCCGTTGCGCATGCCGGGCGCCTACCGCTTCCGACCAACAATTTCGCCCATCACCGCTGTGTCGCCCCCATCCTGTGCCATGAAGCCAAGGCTCGCCCGCTCACGTTGCGCAGTCCCTCCTCAAGCGATGCCGGCGCTGCCAAGCACGCGAGCAGCGGTGGAGCCGCTATGCATGCATGCAGCGTACGAAGAGGAGGACGAGCGCGTGCTCCAGCACGCCGGCGAGGAGGAACTAGCGTGTCATTGTCGGCTCCGCCCATGCGGAGGAGGCGCACATGGTGGCTGTCGCGGCGGAAGCCGGTCACGCGCGCATCGAGCCCGCAAATCGGGTGCGGACGCGGAATCTACCTTCGAGACCTTGAATGCCACGTGGATCCTGCAATCTGAAGGAGTAATTTGGGTCAGTCAACTCATGTGAGCCGTTTGATGCAACATGGATGGCTAGAAGGGCTTCTTCCACCTCTTCTGCTATCTACTTCCTTCGCTCCGTCAAACTTCTTTCACAAATCGATTGACCCAAGTTATACTACTAGTACGAACGTATTAAGTATAGTAGGAACATGAAGATACGAGCAGTAGTACCAAATGCAAGAAGAACAGTAGTAAGACATAGTACTAGTATTATCAGACGCATTTCTAAAGAGTTCAAATAACGAGAAAGAACATAAACATAGTTCTGCTGGGGCCTCAAAGACAACACACCCTTGAAAATAAACTAAGCAACTAGTCCGCTTGACACTGCAGTAGAACCAGCATGAGCGACGGCACTGCCACCTACTCGGAGTCCGAGTCCACGTCCTCGACTTCATCCTCGTCCCTCTTCCTCTTCCTCTTCGTCGACGCGTCTTTGCTTGAACCGGACACTGGGCTCTGCTTCTTCATCCAACCCTTGTAGATATTCAAACAAAGGTAGGCATCCATTGCTGCGTACAGGATGTGATCTTCATCTAATGTCTTCGTCTCCCATGCATGATGAAACTCGTGATGAGGTTTGTTCACTTTACGAAGGATCAATCATGGCTGCTGCCAGGGTCAGCATTGAAGGTTGAGAGGAGGACACCAGGCTTGCCTTCTGGAGATCGAAGGGCTGGCCTACAACGAGATTGTCGGTGTTCTGGGAACGGGGGTCCCCAGACTTGCCTACCTGCAGCCTGCGGCGTGGATCAAGTGGGGGCCTAGCGTGGCCCAGCTTCATCAGCTCAAGCTCAAGACCCTCGCGAGGGGCGGGGCGGACGACAGGAACCTTCCTCAGGAGCAGCCTCGTCAGGCAGGCTCACGAGGAGGCGGAGAGATCGAGGCAGGGTACCTCGCGAGGGTGCCCTGTGACGCAAGCCATGACGATCAAGACCAGGCGGGCGCCAGCCCGTGTAGTGTCCTCCTTTCCCCTTTGGTGCAAAGGGGGCAAGCACAGGACAAGGCATCAGGCAAAGGTTGCCGCTTCGGTGCAACAAGACCAAGACCAACAGAGCGGTAGGATTGAGGTCATCGTGGAGCCCAGACGCGGCCATCAAGTAGAGCCTTTGGCAGCCGAAGACCAACTTTAGTCAGGATAAGTGTACTGGATGTTCCCCTTCAAAATGGCCAATTGTTGGCGCCCTTCCCGCTCATTATTTGGGAAGAGGCACAGGGCCCCCCTCTATAAATAGGACTAGCCACCACAAAGAAAATCGGTCGATCAATCTGGAAGAGACCTAGTAGAGAGAAGAGGATCGTGATCACGCAGAGAGAGAGAGAGAGAGAGAGAGAGAGAGAGAGAGAGAGAGAGGCGACTGAACTCACCCAAGCAGTTCATTGCACTAGCTCAAGAACAGCCCCTCGCGAGGCTGTTCTTCCTTTGTATTGTTCATCATAAGCCCCCGAGGCAATCCACCACACCACACACTGGAGTAGGGTATTACACCACATCGGTGGCCCGAACCAGTATAAACCCCTTCTCTCTGTGTTGTTCATCTTTCGTAGTTTAGATCCCTCGCAATCCATACACGCACGAACTGGAAGGGAAAGATCTCCGCGCGCACCCCAGTGTTCGAACCTTAAGGGTCTGCCGGAACCCAAAATCCGACCTTTGGCGCGCCAGGTAGGGGTGCGCCGGAATCTCTCTTCCGCTGGTCGTGTGTGATCTTCCGTCGTGTCCATGGCTGACGCTCGCCGAGCTCGCGCCAAGCACCGGGCTTCTCGCGCCGCTCGAGTCGCCCAGACGGCTCCCGTTGGCGGACACCCCCGTCGTTCCCCGCCGCCTGCCGCCAACGCCGCCACCGTCCTGGCGAGGAACGAGCAGCAAGCCTCGTCCCAGCATCTGTCGGTGAGGCGAGAAGGCCGCACCGCTACTCCTTCGCTTGCCCCAGCTGGTCCTTCGTCCCGCGCGCTCCGCGCTCCCATGGAGGCTCGAGCCGCTCTCATTGCGGCAAATGAGCTCCTATGCTACCGCCCTGAATACGACGTCTATGAGGAGTGGCTCGACCGCGTCGCCGAGCTCGTCCCGCGCCAGGCTCCCAAGGCCGTCCCTCTCGCTGCCTCGCCCGCATGCCAAGGCAGAGGCAGGGAGCCGAGGTGCCCCCGCCACCTCCTTCCCAAGAAGGCACCACTGCTCCAAAGCGCGTGGCCCGGGCCGAGACCCTCCGCATCCGGCGCCCACAAGGCACCAAGAAAGGAGCTGCCAGAGATCCTCGTCCCCAAGATGGTGCGCGTGCTCAAAGACCGAGCGCCACGACCACGACCAAAGACTCCAGCTACCAAGACCCGTCAAGACCCGCCTGCTCCAGTGCAGCGGTGCTGGAACCCACAAGAGCAAGCTCCGCATCGCCAGAGAGCCCCGGTGGCCACCGCAGTTGCCACGCCTTCACCGCCCTGAAGGCGCAGCTGGCCGCATGGCTTCGGCAAGTTCAAGCTGCACCTTCCTCCTCGCTACGACGGCACCGCCCGATCCTGCGGAGTTCCTCCAGCTCTACGAAGCTGGGCATCGGCCGCCAACGGGACGAAAAGGTCATGGCGAATTGGTTCCCCATGGCGCTGAAGGACGGAGCCCGAACCTGGCTCCTGAACCTGGCTCCCGGCATGATCTCCTCCTGGGACGAGATGCGCACCCGCTTCATCGCCAACTTCCAAGACATGCGCCGCGTCAAGCAGCAGCCAGGGGAGACCCTGCAGAAGTACATCCAGCGCTTCAACAACGGCCGCCTAAAGATTCCCAAGGTGACTGAGGAGGCCATCATCTCAGCCTTCTCCGATGGTGTGCATGATGTCAAGATGAAGGAGGAGCTGGCGATGCATGAAGACCTGTGCACATCACTTGAGCTATTCAACTTGGCGACCAAATGCGCCAGGGCTGAGGAAGGGCGCCTCTCCCTCCTCGAGCTTCCAGCTCCCGATCCAGAAGAGAAGAAGCCCAAGGCAAAGGACGTGAAGCGCAAGGGGGCTGCCGTGCTCGCGGCAGAACCAGACAACCAGATTGGCAGGGATCAGCCCAAGTCTTCCAAGGGCAGCCGGTACTGCGAATGCCAAGAGCTCAGGGCCGTGCGAGAAGGGCGAATCGGCCGACGCGCCGACCACAGTGATCGAGGATACGTCCGATGAGGAGGAAGAGGCGCAGGACGCTGGGAAGACCATGGCCCTCGCCAAGGATGGCGTGACAGACCTCGCGAGGACCGCTGGCAGGACCAGCCTCGCGAGGGAGGTTGGAGGGACCAACCTCGCGAGGATCGCCCTCAAGGCAACGCAGGGCTCCCACCTCTGCCGCAGCCGCCAAGGAGGTACGAAGACAATCATCAGGACGAGGGGGCTGGGGGCTTCCAGGAGCCGCGCGCGATCGCTTGCATCCTGGGTGGCGCTCAGGCCCCAGCCTCTCAGCGCATCTTCAAGCAGTTTGCTCGCGAGGTGAATGCAGTCCTCTCCAAGCCAGAGGCCACTCGCCCTCTCAGGTGGTCGTCGTGCGCTATCACATTCAGTTCAGCGGATCAGCTCAAGTGCGCAGCAATGGCAGGAATCCTCCCCATGCTTTGCTCGCCAGTCATCAGCAACGTGCAAGTCACCAGGACCCTCATCGACGGTGGAGCAGGGCTCAACGTCCTATCTGTCGAGACATTCAGCGATCTCCAAGTGCCATACGATCAGCTTCAGCCGACCAAGCCTTTCTCAGGAGTCACCGATGGCTCCACCATCCCGATAGGGCAAGTTAAATCTTCCCGTCACCTTCGGACAAGCGCAACAACTACCGCACCGAGCTCATCGACTTCGACATCGCCCACATCCGCCTGCCATACAATGCCATCCTCGGGTACCCAGCTTTGGCCAAGTTCATGGCAGTGACTCACCATGGCTACAATGTCCTCAAGATGCCAGGAAGTGGGGGAGTCATCACAGTGCCTTGTGAGGAAAGGGATGCAGTGTGCTCTCTTGAGCGTACCTTCCAAGCCGCAGCGATCAAAGACCCAGATCACAGGAGAGGGAGACTTCCCGAGGCGATCCCCAAGAAGAAGAAGGCTTCACCTGGTCCAAGCCCTCGTGGGGTAGGCACCTCCGGAGGCATGGCAACAGGACCCGCGCCCATTCAAGGCGCGCCACCCTCTGACACATAGGAAGGCGCACCCGGCGCCCTCCTCAGGCAGGGCTCGGGGGCTCTTTCATGGCGAGCCACCGACCTAGCCGGAGTCACGAGGGAGGCGCTCGGGCACCACTTGGAGGCGTGCTTCAAGGCACGTTTCCCTCAGGAAGGTATGAGGCAAGGAGGGCCAAAGCCTCAGGAGTTCATCGCGAGGAGCACCCAGGAGCTACAGGATTCAAGAGTCATGCACGGTTGTCGCCGCTTGCCCGCCGTGGCCCCGCATCCAGGCGAGGATGCTGGGCTGCGAATCTGCATCGACATACCGGGGCTCAACCAGGCCGCGTCTCAGGAGCGCCTCTGGCCCTCACGCGTGGGACATTGCGAGGGTCCGCCTCACAGCCATGTTCAAGTGCCTTTCGGCCTGTCGAACGCGGTCGCTGCCCACCAGCGCCTGCTGAGGCGCGCTCTAGAGGCTCAGGAGGTCAAGTAACGCGCGGTCCTGGCAGAGATGGAGATGGCTCTCGAGGAACCTCCCGTGCCCCCGGAGCCTCCCGATGCTCCAGGTCCGGAGGGCTCGTGAGAGCCGGCGTCCTCATCGCGCGTCGTCCGCTACCTCGGCATCCCTTCACCCCCGGCCACATTAGGGGACACCTTTCCAAGTTTCATTTTCAGCTGGGAGCGCCCCTCGGGCTGCATCATTCCCAGGCCGTGTGGGTCCGTCCCTGCGGCATGTATCCGTTTTGCTTATGTTCTTTACTTACCTAGTTGGGGAGCCCCTCGGGCTGCATTATCCCCAAGCTGCTCGGGCCAGACCCAGTGGCGTATGCTTCCTCCACACCTATCTAGATGGATTTGCTTATTCATACATAACGTGCTTGACCTCATCGCCTGCTCGATTGACACCTACCTTTGGAGCCGCTCGCTCCGGCATGGTGCTTGGCGCACGGGTCCGTCCCCGCAACACCGAGCAACTGAGTGGCTGAGCTCGCCACGGCAGACCGCAGGCGCCACCTCACCAAGCCCTCGGTGCCCCGATCACTCCCTCGAGCGACCAATGGTTGGTGGCAACCATAACGACGAACCTTGTTTCCCCTCGTGATTGGTATGCAGGACCTGCTCCAGGATTAACGCCGGGCGGCATCACGGGCCTTCTCTCCTCCTCTCCGCGCGATCCGCTTGCATCGTTAAAAGGGCGCCTGAGCATCGCGACTCACGGGTTCTTCATCGCTCTCCAGCCCTCACCCCCTGGCCTTGACCCACGGCATTGCGACCTGTCATACCAGCGGCGGCTGAGCTCGCTCGAGGGCCAGGACCTGAGGACGTAGAGCATTAAGGAAAGCGCGAGGGAGAGGGAAGAGGCTCGCGAGGTCCCGACTAGCAACACCTCAGTTGCCGTCGCGCAGACACGGCACCTCATCAAATGCAGCTCCAAACTCGCAAGATAAGTCACGCCAAAAACTGATCCGACTCAGCACCAAACCCTCGCCTACCGCTGCTCTGTCACGACGAAGCTGCCTACCTTTCTTGCCAATGGAGGCTTCTTGAGCGCTTAAAGGGGACCTCCGAGCATTTCGACTCGTGGGCTCTTATCGACCTTGGGCCGCTCACCTCCTGGCCTTGACCCACGGCATCGTGACCTGTCATACCAGCGACGGCTGAAGCCTACCTGGGGACCGGGACCTGTCAGCGCAGAGCACCAAGCCCTCGTGAGGAAAGAAAGGGGGAGCTGAGTTGGGACTATACAAGCATATCGCACCGATTCATCATAAGGACATAATATTCACAGAAACATGGCCAACGCCTTACATACCCCCGCGGGGTGCTACTTCGATTCTTTGCAGGAAATAAAAGGTGCTAATCCTAAGGAACGCCTACTATGCAAGCCTCCGCAGGAGACGCCATCATCAACAGTGGGCCGCCAGGCACCGGCGCCAACCCCATCCAGATCACCGGCGCTGGTAGCCTGAAGCGCCCGCTCCAAGCGCCGCGCGAGATCGAGGCCCGTAGCTGCCGCCGCCGTCTCCGTGAGTCGCGAAGCTCGGCGGAGGCGCTGGACCCTCCGTCCCCTTCGCTGCTGCTCGAGGAGCTGCCGAGGGGGCGATCGGCGGGCCTAGTCCCCGCGACGACGGTGCCCCGACCGCTCTTCTCAGGGCAGCATTCCAGCCGGCATCCTTCCGCGTCGAAAACCTTGAAGAACATCAAGGAGGCGCCATCGTATTCCAGGTGGATCACAAGGGCGCCCCTCGTCCGGTAGACCCGGGCGATCTCGCCCCAGCCTCGGGTCATGAAGACCTTGCCCGGAGCGACGACCACAACATTTGCTCCGGTCGCAGGGGTACTGCAGCCAGCATGCTGCAACCAGAGCTCCAGGGAGCCCCTCTGCGGGATCTCGAAGGTGAAGGAGGGAGGAAGGCGAATCCAAGATTGAGGAGGCATGGTGGCGTCAAGCACAACCTCTCGGGAGGAGCCCTCGGCATGGACTCCAGGAGGAACAACGCGCACCGTCGTGACCCGCCGGCGCCGACGGCGGCGTCGTCCATGGTGCTCGGCGTCAACTCCTCCAGGGCCCTCAATGCGGGCGTACAAGGGCAGCGGGAACCCTGGTGGTGGCCGCTCGTACCAGGGCCTCGACACCTCCTGCCGGGGGCCCTCATCTCCGCGGCACAGGACTTGCCGTTTCTTCGGTGGAAGTGGATCGGGACCCTCTCGGGGGGCCTTTCCCTTCTCTTCTGCAGAAAACCGGCGGATCGGAGCCATTGCCGCAATATGGAGCAAGGGCAAGGATGGAGAGGAAGGAGCCGCAGGGAGAGATGGACTAGAAGGCCTCGCGCCGTTCCGTACTTATAGCCAGAGGAGGCCAACCGTCGGCCTCCACGATCGCAGGTAATCATGACCCATTTCTGCATGCAGGGACTTGTTAAGTCATGCGGTTGCCGATGCATCGTGGGGAAGCGGAGACGCCCACGACCAATCAATTGCCACGCGGCGCTCAATGCCGCAGGCTGTTGGGGCCCACGGCGCTTCGCACTTGCCCCTTCGCTTCTTTGCTAAGCCAAGTTCGGGCGTGCCTTGGGCCCGGGGGCTACTGTCGGCGTTCTGGGAATGGGGGCCCCAGACTTGCCTGCCTGCGGCCTGCGGCGTGGCTCAAGTGGGGGCCCAGCGCGGCCCAGCTTCATCAGCTCAAGCCCAAGACCCTCGCGAGGGGCCAAGCCTCAAGGTGACGACATGAACCTTCCTCAGGAGCAGCCTCAACAGGCAGGCTCGCGAGGAGGCGGAGAGATCAAGGCAGGGTACCTCGCGAGGGTGCCCTGTGACGCAAGCCATGACGATCAAGACATGGCGGGCGCCAGCCCGCGCAGTGTCCTCCTTTCCCCTTTGGTGCAAACGGGGCAAGCACAGGCCAAGGCATCAGGCAAAGGTTGCCGCTTCGGTGCAACAAGACCAAGACCAGCAGAACGGTAGGATCGAGGTCATCATGGATCCCAGGACGACGTCACCGTCAGAGCCTTTGGCAGTCGAAGACCAACTTTAGTCAGGATAAGTGTACTAGATGTTCCACTTCAAAATGGCCAATTGTTGGCGCCCTTCCCGCTCATTATTTGGGAAGAGGCCCAGGGCCTCCCTCTATAAATAGGACTAGCCACCACAAATAAAATCGGTCGATCAATCTGGAAGAGACCTAATAGATAGAGCCCTAGTAGAGAGAAGAGGATCGAGATCACACAAAGAGAGAGAGAGAGAGAGAGGCGACTGAACTCACCCAAGCAGTTCATCGCACCAGCTCAAGAACAACCCCTCGTGAGGCTGTTCTTCCTTTGTATTGTTCATCATCAGCCCCCGAGGCAACCCACCACACCACACACTGGAGTAGGGTATTACCCCACATCGGTGGCCCGAACCAGTATAAACCCCGTGTCTCTGTGTTGTTCATCGTTCGTAGTTTAGATCCCTTGCAATCCATACACGCACGAACTGGTAGGGGAAAGATCTCTGTGCGCACCCCAGTGTTCGAACCTTAAGGGTCTGCCGGAACCCGAAATCCGACAGAGACCTATCCGACGCGGGACATCCCTGTCGTTCTTAAAGCCTACAGTAATGAATTTCACTCTTTTGTCCTTGAGGAAGTTCTTAAAATCCTGGCACTCAACGTCGGCATGGCATATGTGGTAGACCAAGCAAACGTATGTACGCAAACCTGGATCACGGCGGGCTTCTTCCTCTCTTCGTCCTTTAGATCCTTCTCTCGCCCCAGATCGTGGTGTACTCAACATCTAGCCCAAAGGACCCACTCATCCGTTGAACTGTTGAACATGCGTAGGAAGCGAGCAAGCCGTGCTTTCACCGTCTCGGATCCACGTGTGCAGATGACAATGTACCAAGGAGAAGACGAGTCAGGGCCGATTGACAAGACTAGCTAGGCTGACTTTCCAGCCATGCTTTCGCACCCCAGCGTCGGTAGGGACCCACAGAGTTGCCTTCGCGGGTGATGGCTCTAACCTGGTACTCAGCAGCGACCATGGAGATTTGGGAGGCCATGGATTTTGGAGGAGGGTTAGGAGAAGTTGAAATGTTGTACCCTGCAAAAAAAACTGGGAGCGAACTAATGTGAAAGGACGGGACGACTAGGAGCGAACTGTTGTAAGGTAGAAGACGTGGACGAGTAGGGCGTGCGAACGGCGTGGGGTTGCTGGCTTGCCCGGTGGATAAACGGCTGCAAGCCCCCAAAGAGTTCTCGAGAACTATGCGGGACCCACTAGATGTCATGTCTACTAGACCCATATCGTAGGCTGGCGGTATAGCTTTCTACCTGTTCGCATGCGCCATGCCGTGGCTGTGGATGTAACTTCACTTAATTCCGTCAAACGTCGCGCCTCCCCCGACCTTCGCCTCCCTCGCGCGGTTGCGCCCTTTGAGACTTCGACCGGCTATAAATGAGCAATTTTTTGCCTTTTTTTAGACAAGCAATTTTTTTGCCTACTCCGCATGCATGATACTCATTTTGGTCCTTTTTACTCCCGTCAACCGTTTGCAAAGTGTTTGACCAAATTTATACCCGTTTTTTTGAACACCACCTTATATTAATTAACCAGCCACACCAGTACACTCATTTGATACAATATTCACCACATAGGGCGGTATGTTATTTACAAGAATACCATCTAATCTATTGTCAAAGCTATACTTAGCGATTAAGTGTGCCACCTTATTGGCCGAACGGCTAATCTTTGACAATTGAAGAGTTGATCAACTTCGAGATGCTCAATGCTTTCATCTTCAGGTCATGCATAGCGCATCGCCATAGTCCCCCGATGCAAGAGACGCTACCACAAAAGCACAATCAGTCTCTAAAATTACAGGATTATGAAGAGAAATACCTATGTAGAGACCGACAATGCAAGCCTTAAGCTCCGCTTCCTCCACGCTTTGACAGACATCAATGAAATCCCACGACCAAATTTATACTAAAAATATCAATATCTACAATACTGATTATAATGAGTATAAGAACTACGTTTTATAATGTGTGTAAAAATATTGATTTGACATTGTGAATGTTGACACATTTTTCTATAAGTCTGGTGAAAGTAGAGGTACATTGACTTCAGACAAAAATTAAATGCACAATGCGGACTAGTTCCTCCGTCCAGGTGCGTGCCATGTCCTATCTTGTCATCACAACAAGGTTAGCTATTAGAGTACCACTACCTCCCTTCTAGTTTCAAGGGCTCGATTCAAAAATTTCACCTACTCTTAGCAAGATAGTAGAGGCGGTGGAATAGTTTTTGAAAGTCTGCAAAAGTACTCAACTAGTGTTGTCGTTCTTCACAAAAAATGTGTTTACCAATGCATGCATGAACACTAGTTACTCTAACCCCCCTCTCTTCTTTAGTTCTTTGCCACATCAGCATGTTTGCTATTCCCGTGTGCATGATACTAGCTAAGATACCACCATTATGGCCAGCCTTAATCATCGCATGCAATAATTTAGTGCACCTTGAAATATGAACATGTGGTGGGCGTGTATGTTTTTAATGACTTGAGACTATACCTAGCCCAAAGATGCAAGATGACTTATTAGGCACCGTTCCCCATACCTACAGGAAGCATGTTCGTCTCCAAATCTTTTCCTCTCCATGTGTGGAAACAATATGCCTGCCAAACTCTCCTTCTCCCTCCGGCGGTCCCACCACTCCACCACGTGTGAAAAAATCTGCTTGCATGACTCTCCTCCCCCCACGCTCGTCCAATCGGTTGTGACCAGCAATATTTCCACCCCTTCGCTCCCCTGTAATTTACTCCAACAAATATGCCCACGTAGCTGTTACTTAACTGCAGTGCATTGGAGTCACCGACATATGGGCCCAGCAGGGTGTGGCCCACATGTCGAGGGGCCTTAAGCTGGACTGCAGATTAAGTCGATGCAAGCTCGAGTCCATATCTTACGAGGTGTGCCATTGCTCGCTATAAATACCGCGCCTCCCACGAGATCGCTATCTCCTCCCCCTCACGTTCACGTTCATCGCTATCTCCTCCCCCTCCCTCTCACGTCGACCACCATGGCATCGCCCCTCCCAAGCCTTAGGAGCCCCTCGCTGCACCGCGCGGATGGTCACCCGTCGCCGTTCCGTTCCTCGCCGCCACTAGTCGAGGAGGACGCGTCGGTGTTCTACTTCTCGCTGCTACGCGATGCGTCGCCGTTCCGTTCCTTGCTGCCACTAGTCGAGGAGGACGCGTCTGCGTTCCGCTCCTCGCCGCCATTAGTCGAGGAGGACGCGTCGGTGTTCCGCTCCTCGCCGCGACGCGTCGAGGTGGACGCGTTGGTGTTCCCAATCTCGCCAGCACGCATGCCGGAGGACGCGTCGGCTCCCCTTCTGAGGAGAATGCCGCGCCGCCCGAGCCCCCAGCCTTGAGGAGCTTTGGAAAGAAATGGATGTCGCCTTGTGGGAGGCTTTGCCTCCAGCAGAGCGCCGCCAAAATAAGAGGCGGAGAAGAAGGTCGAGGAAGAGAAGCGCATCATGAACAAGCTGCCTGGGAGGCCTATGTCGCGTCCGAGAGAGTCGGGCAATTGGCTCTTTGGCAGAAGGCTCATGCGAGGGCCGTGAGGGTGGCGGAGGACGCCCGTGCCGACGCCCTGAGTGCAGCCGGACCCAAGCGCCTCATCTACGCTTGGCGGTACGTGGACCGGGTGCACGCTTCCGGAAGGAGGAGTACTGCTGGCGCCGGATCACCACACGGTGAGATCGCGCTTCGCACCAACAAGCCACCAATCAGCACCTCGCGAAGTTGCGAAATGAGGAAGAAGCGTTAATGTCACTGGGAAACGGCCGTGCACCAGGGCACTCGTGGCGCGCCGCAAGCGCTCCTGCGAGTGCCGTGGCTTTTAGGAGGAGTATAATTTTTGTTTCGTAAGGCAATCTCATTAGTTTTGGGACGCAAATGATAAATCCCATCGTTCAGGAATTTTTAGCGTCCTTAATTAAGTATGTAAAAGGGAAAGTTTGGAAACCTCGTGTACTCATAAGCATTTTGCAAGTACGTGCATATAGCACAAACTTTACTATATACTATCGCACTACACGTCTCTCTCAGTATATGCTTGCAGACTGTGCTACTCCCTCCGTCCAGGTCAATAAGTCTTTTTTTGTTGTGCACCGTGACCAAGAAGGAGGGAAGACTTATGCACCTAGACGGAGGGAGTACTACTATTACTTATGTACGTGCAAATGCACATTTTAACATTACGATGCGGTTTTTGTAAAAGTAGAAAAACAGCACTAGTCAAGCTTGTGAAACGATTCACTGCAAAACAAATGCAAAAATGCTCGTTTGATTGTTTACTTTTAGCTGCCTTCTTTGTGGTTATTTCTCTGTCGTACTTTGTATGGAGTATCTCACTGGACGGAAAGGCATGCAAATTCCCAAACCACTTCCTACACCCTGTATCGAATTTTTTGCCTAACAAGTTGTGCCGTGCAATTGGAATTCCAACTTGGGTACTACTACTAGTAGGAGTACCAGGGGCCAGTTCTTTTAGGCTTGTAAATTAGTAATCCCATAACTACTACCTCCGTCCTAGTTTATTGGTCCCCATTGTAATCTGTGTCAAATTTTGATCATAAATTTAACTAATGAAATGTTAGTGCATGTCACATGCACTACTTGATCCGTCTAGGTGAGTAAGTCATCTTAGGCTGTGCACCGTGACCAAGGAGGAGGAGAGAAAGCGAAAGCGTTAATGTTTATTTGCTAATTAATAGTATTGCATGCTATGAACTAACCACTGCATGTCATGTTTGATATCTCAAGTCATTAAAAGCATGCACACTCTTTATCTCTTATTGGTTGATATGTCAAGAAACAAGAAACGAGGTAGAAGTTAATGCACCGTGCCTAAGTGTTTTGGGATTATTTGGTTTTCGTAAGACGACTTACACACCTAGGCGGAGGGATTACAATGGTGAGGAATAAACCAGTTAAATCTTTGGTCAAAATTTAGCACAAATTACAATGGTGAGGAATAAACCAGGACGGAGTAGTAGTTTAGAAGCCCAAATAAATGAGTGAGGCACCTTATTGTTACTCTCCACTGTGACTAGTCTTGTGGGAAAAGCTGGGGAAGCCGCCAAAAGAACCGGCCCTAGAAGTAGTAGCTAGGGATCGAGTGTGCGAGATGAACCGGAGAAAGTAAATGAAGAGAGATGAAATGCAAAAAAGATGGAGGGATGTGATGGTTGCTCGTCTGTTTATTTTACCAGGCCACTTATTACTGGGAGTGGTTGGGTTTTGTGGTATGACGGCTTTAGTGCCGCGCCACGAGCGGGGTGAGAGGTGAGACTCCCGTGCAGCGCCGCCCTCCACACTTGTACTACATCGGTCGTGGTTTATTAGTCCCCCATTGAATTTGGATCAAGATTTAATCGACAAAATGTTAGTGCATGTCAACAAAAACTATATCGTTGGATTCGTATTTGAACATAGTTTTGAATGATATAATTTTAGGTGACATGCATCCGCATTTATCGTACTATATATAATGTTAGTTCAATTTTTGGTCGTACTAATCTATAGTAGTAAGGTGCCCGTGCGTTGCACCGAAGAGTGAAATGCATTGATCGGGGAGTTGTTTATTTTGACAAAGGATGTGGGGTTCATCTCATGTGTAACGTGTATCGATAGGTTTCTTCGGATATTATTTCATCTCTAGAGCTCACAAACATCTGGGTGAAATAGATAAAAAAGTATCTTTTGCAAACAAAAGCGTTCAACTGTTCAACCTGCATCCAAAACTTGTGAAGAAATAACACTTATTGTGCTTTGCAAGAAATGATCTTAGAGTCAACAGTTGGCTATACTATTAAGTAATATTAACGATGCCCTTATACACCTAGACGGAGGGATTAAATCAGGATGACTTGCAAGCGGGCAGAGGAGATGTAAGAAATGGTTCATCGTAAGTCTTTCACCGATCTTTGTAGTAAAAATTCATACATGGAAGATTCTAGACTAAACCATAAACGGATACACTTTTATTCATGCGCGATACTCCAATAGAGCAAGATCCTGCATGGAAGTCTCCACATGCTTAGACAGCGGATTACATTGAGCGAAGACTAATGATCAACATTTAACTTGATAATGCGTATGTCCAGGTGAATCTCCTTGGAGTCCCGTGCACCGCGTGGGCGGGTAAAGGATGCCATGGGTTTTCCAAGTCCACATTGGCGGGATAGTCCCAGCTCCCCAAAGTCCAAGTCCGTTCGATGAGGCCGGTGTCACCGCCCACGCGACCCGGAGGGGTAGTAACACTGACCGCGCACCCGTACATCGGCCTCATGTCAGTGTCAGCGTCAGCGGCGTCGCCCCTGACGCACATTACAAAGACGGGGCGGCGGCCTGCGCGGGCCTCGCCGGTGCCCACTATCAAGAAGAAGACGCTGCCATCCTCCTCCGAGACTAGTAGGCGGCGGTGATCCTCCAGCGACTCCGGCATGGTGAACGGGTAGCACGTCTCGTACTTGATGTTCTCCACCAAGTGCCAGCAGTGACCGCTGCACGCATCCGTGAGGTGATGCACCATGTCCGCCGGCGAGCCGAACGGCATCGGGCACTCATAGCGATGGACGAAGGGCTCCTTGGAGGCATCGACCAGGCCGTCCATGAAACGGGAGTGGCTGTAGGGGACATTGCGCTAGTTGAATATATGAGCAAGTTACTACGAGATTTAATCTGAATAAGCACAAGATAAATCATGACGGCTATAACAGAGATGAAACTAATCATGCGGACTAGAATAGTAGTAGGATACAGAGTAGAAAGATGAATTCTACCACGATTTCGAACAGGAAGGACAGAAACACATACGGTGCAAAGGGAGCCGCACCGTTGGTGTTGAGGTTGTCGCCCATGTCCAAACACCACGTAGACACGGTCTCTGAGCACGGCCCGTAGTCGTTCCACGCTCAGGCATTGAAGTTTGTAACTATTTTAGATTAGAATATACTACTCCTCCGGTGCTAGTAGTAGAGCAGAGTCCTACTCCACTACTCAACTCAAGCAAGTTAGGGCATAGCAACGTAGGGAGTACCAGATCTTTGTGATCACTCAAGCAAGTTATGCAGCATCGACATGACCCTCGCTGCTGGTATGTGTCTCGTAAGTCAAGCGGCGTGTTGTAGTCATCATCACCGTCCACTTCCCGCAGCACATATTCACTTCTCCATCTTTGTCCGCATATAATCTCGTCCAATCTTCCATCCCCGCTTAAGGCGCCTCTCCCCCTCGTCCAAACCCAAGCACTAACAATGGCGAGAACCGAGCAGCGTCACCGAAAGAGTGGCTAGAATTTGCTCCCCACGGAGGTAATCAAGCTCATTGTTTCGTGTGTGGACAATCTCGATACCATGCCGCTTCTTGGCGTGCTCGTCGGGTTGTACCATTTACTCAAAGCCCTCGGCCGAGCTTTTAAGCTTTGCTCCTTGTTTGCTGATGTCGCCTGATCTTCAAAACTGCGTGTCACGCAGCATAACGATCGTAGGGTAGCGAGCATCAACCCCCTTGACTGCGATCTGATCCCCGTCAGCCTCAACTACATTAACGGTATGTACTGGGTCGGCATGAACACGTCTTGGATGGTGCTGCGTCGACGGTCGTGGCGTTTGGATGCTCGTGGAGGTCTACACCGGCGATTGATCCCCCTTCCTTCGATTAACACTGCCTTTGCTTTGGCACCGCGGCCCAGAATACTCGGAATCTTACAGTAGCCAACATGATACCAAGTTTGATTTTCTCAAGGTTGTAATCTGCCAAGTGCCCACAAGATCTGTGAATTATAAAGACTTCAGGCTAATTGCGTTCTTCAACCGTGGTCTCGCCTATCTTACAGGTCACTGCGGTAAGTGGATAAATCTGCACGTCCATCGCAGGATCATACATCCTCCATGGTTCTCGATGCCATTGAACACAAGGGCTTCATTTACGTTATCAACTCCTTCTATGGCTGGGCGTATTGCTGGCCTACTCCGATCATCGCTACAATTGGCTATTCTGAAGTATGTTACTTTCCTATGATATCATGATGGCTTGCTTATATTACTGTCAACATTTGCTGAAAAAATATTCATGCTCATAACATGTTGTTCTTAAGATTGACTAAATCAAGAGCCCTTTTTTATTTGACTCCAACTTGATATGATGTTGTAGGCCGCCTGGTGTCCCTACCCTTCCTAATCCCAAAACCTTTCAAAGAAAAGCGGCATGGCAGTTGTAGGTGGTTCCTGGCTCGATCAGACGATGGCGAAAGATTGATGATCATTCGCACGTACCGGACGTGTTGTTTCGTGAAATACAATCACACGATCCTTTGCTAGGTCTTTGAGCGGGATCCCGGCTTCTCACGGGCCTTCGTGAATTTTTGACTAGAGGTCTGGTAAGTAGCCTTGGTACACGCTCTCTGTTTGTCGGACTGAATTATCCGATTAACGAGGAGATAACCGCGGCAAGGATCATGATGGCGGTCTTGATTTCATTCATCGTGCAAAACTGTGTGTACACAGCGTACCATGCGTCTCTGCATGCACCTTACCCCGATATGTGCCGCCACGCCTCGCAGCCCAAAGTAGGAGAGAGGGTTGCAAGTATCAAACTTCGACCTGCTGGCTGGAGTTTCCCCCGTAAGGCACCCATCTGGTTCAAGCCGTCAGCCAATCTCCACAGCTTAATAAATAGTAACTTCTAACTGAGCCAGTTAGTTAGATGCGTACACTTGGTGTAGTAGGATCTTTATTTAGTTTTATGCATACACTTGGTCTTTTTTGGTAGCCCTTTTGTAATGATGGCTGATGTTTGGTTTGGAAGAGAGAGCTGCGTCTTCACTCTTACGGCACCTTCTGCTTATGCACACCCCAGTTCTTCTTGCTGCTGTTTTCAATGTACAATCAGTAGTATATTTAAATGCATTGGTTGAACAAATGTGTTGTTAGAATGACAAACACAATGTTTTGGAAGTTGTTGCACGGTTCGATCCTTTAGTGCCCTGCACGTGCATTAAGCGCATACTATTTTTCGTACGGAACACATTTTCCACTTGTTGATAACATGCAGCCCACTGATGAAGGCCCAATAGAGAAGCCCATAATTAACTGGAAGGGAGGCTCTCACATGAAACCGACCCAGGTACATGCTCATGGTCCCCTAAACATAAATAAGTAAATAAATAAATAGGCCTAGCTTTATTTATTTATTTACTTATTTATGGGCGATGAGGCCTCCAGTGGCCGACTGTGCTGTCGTTGAGGCCTCATCGCCCCCTACTACTCCCACCGCTAGCTGAGCCTGCATGACGGCAGACCTCAACGCAGCCGAACCAGTGAACCCTCGTACTCCTCTCCGCGTGGGCATCCACTGCCGCGTATTTCCCGGCTCCGCGTCGTCCCGTTCCTAGGCCTCGCCGTCATCCACCGCCTTGGTGCTCTCAGCGCGGCATGGTCAACATGGTCAACGACATTCTGTCGGAAGAGTACTGTACGTGGAGAGGCTGACAGCTGGGTCCACGGCCACAGCCCAGTTTTTTTGTGATTTGCCAAGTAAATCGCTTTGTCGGGGCTGTTGGGCTGCAAATCTTTCAAGACGAGGAGAGCTTTCATTCGGTGGCCGAGAAAATGGCCCATCGATAATGAGAAATGGGCTGTACATTTTTAAAACACATCAAACCGGCAATTAGTTTCAAATATCTTTTTTTCATTTCGAGATTTTAAATTACATTAATTTTTATGCGTGGAGAATTTGTTGGATTTTATATTAGTTTGAATGTGAGTCGAAATTTCGGGATTAAAAACAGTTCGGACCGCACCGATATATGCAAATTTCGTATATTTTTTTAACCATGGCCACAATATGGGCTGTAATGCTAACAAAAAGAATATGGACTCCAATAAAAACCTTAATAATTAGCAAATGGGTTGTAAATTATTAGAAATAATGGCAGATGGGATGTATGTTGTTTTCCACATATTTGAGGCTTTCCTAAAAAAAGGTTGACGCACAAGCAGTGACTGTTGGATGGCCATCCAACGGTAGTCGTGCTTTTTCAATCTCTGCTCTTCCTGCTCCAGCCGCTCAAACAAGCGCCAAGGGACTGCCTGCTCCCTCCTCCCGTGGACGGCTCTCTGCTGCCAAGCAGCCTCCACCGCCCACCCGTCGCCATATCGCCGGGCCTAGCCATCCCTCTACTCACCCACACCTGCTATTATTCTCCGTGACAGCGGGCAGACGAACGATAAACCCTCGTATGCAGATTCCCCTCCGCATGGGAAATAACTGCCGAGTCTTCCCTGCCTCCGTGTCATTCCCTTCCTAGGCCTCTCCATCGTCCACCGCCCTGGTGCTCTCGGTGCGGCCTGGTCAACGTGGTCAAGGACCGACATGCATCTGAAGTGGACTGTACGTGGAGAGACCGACAGCTGGGTCCACGGCCGCACGTAAGGAAATGCCTCCTTATTACGCGCAAAATAATGATTCCTCCACCTGACATCAGGGACCCACTGAAAGGCCTCTGTATTTCACGAAAAAAACGTTACCACCGCTGACAGCTCGGACCCACCAGCTATATCTTCGCACGCAAGGAAGTGCCTCCTTATTACGCACAAAAAAAAATGAATACTCCCCACATTAGGGGGACCAGTATAGTGGCAGGCTGACTTGTGGGCCTACTAAGTTGACGGGGACGGAGGGCTTTGCCAACTTAGTCAATATGCAGGATTCTAGCTCCAGTGACCGTACGATGTCCATCCAACGGCCGTAGTGCTTCTTCAACCTCTGGTATTCTTGCTCCAGCTGCCCAAACTAGCGCCGGTCGTGCCTCGTGCTCCTGCCTCCCGTGGCCGGCTGCGATGCGGTGGAGGCCTCGCCGCCCCCTACTACTCCCACCGCTAGCCAGGCCATCCCTCTACTCACCCACACCCCCTGTTATTCTGCGGTGACGGCAGCCTCACACCGCAGCCGAACCAGTGAACCCTCGTACTCCTCTCTGCGTGGGCATCCACTGCCGCGTCTTCCCCGGCTCCGCGTCGTCCCCTTCCTAGGCCTCGCCGTTGTCCACCGCCCTGGTGCTCTCGGCGCGGCGTGGTCAACGTGGTCAAGGAACGACATCCATCGGACGTGGACTGTACATGGAGATCTTTGACAATTTGGGTCCACGGCCGCAGCAAGGAAGTGCCTCCTTATTACGTGCAAAATAATTATTCCTCCACTCGACAAATGGGACCCACCGGACGGGCCCACCGTATTTTGTGAAAAAAGCGTTTCCCCACAGCTGCGGGACCCACCAGCTACATCTTCGCATGCAAGGAAGTGCACGATCGGGACCCACCGGTCGCGTCGTAGCATTGTCATTCTGGTCGCGAACGGTAATGCATATATATACTGGTGGATGTAGAGGCACGCACGTGTCGTAGTAGAGGCGCGCACGTGCATGTACACGTACGTACAGCGGCCAGGGTGCAAGAAAGAAAATACGGCCACATATGTGTACATACGGGCGGGGTCTCGAACTCTTACTCGCGCATACGTATGGCCAGGGCTCGTGTACATGGATGGGTCTAAACAGAAAAACAGCGTCGTCGTCGTGTTCATGGGGAGGCAACGGAATGCGTCGTGTTCATGGGGAGGCAACGGAATGCGTCGTGTTCATGGGGAGGCAACGGAATGCGTCTTGTTCATCGGGAGGCAACGGATCGCGTGGGAGCCAACCGGCTGGGTCGGAACAGAATGTGTGGTCGTGTTCATCGGGAGGGCTTGGGCCGGAACAGGCAATGGAAGCGAGGCTGGCATACGCAAAAACGGAGGAAAGCGGACCTCCTATGTTCGAGCAGGGTCCTGTTGATCGGGAGGGTGTGGCGTACATAAAAACAGAGGAAATGGACCTCCCTACGGTCAACGGGGTCCTGTTGATCGGGAGGGTGTGATGTACCGCTAAGCGGATTTAAACGGACCTCCCTACGGTCGAAACGGGGGTCTTGTTGATCGGGAGGGTATGGCGCATCAAGAAAGCAGACCAAACGGACCTCCTACGGTAGAGAAACGGGGTCCTGTTCATCGGAGGGTGTGGCATACCGCAAAACGGGACTCCACGGGATCTGTTCATCTCCACCGTCGACCTCCTCTAGCCTCCACGGGCTACCGTCGACCTCCTCCAGCCTCCACGGGCTCCCCTGTTCATCCAGCCTCCACCGCGCTACTCCACCAGCCTCTTGTTCAACCACCCCTCCACGGGCACCCTCCACCGTCTACTGTTCATCCAGCCCTCCACACCACGAGGTCCTGTTCAACCACCCCTCCACGGGCACCCCTCCATCGTCTCCTGTTCATCCAGCCCTCCACCACACCACTGGGTCATGTTCATCCAGAGGCAACGCCACCGCTCATCGCTCATCCAACCCCCCGCATAACACTCCTTTGTTCATCCCAGAGGCAGCATCGATTGGCTTCAGTTAGCAGCAGTAGCGAAGGAATCGCTCGATCGGGTTCAGTTAACAGCCATCGATCGATCGCTCGAGTTCAGTAACACGTAGCTGTCGGTGTACAAAAAGAGGGGTATGCTTTTTGTACCCCTATAACTGTGCACGGGCAGTCTGAGCCACGGACACCGCCACACTGAGCAAGGCGAGGAAGGTCAGCCAAGGTAAGGCCAAAGCTCAAGAGGAACAGAACAACGCCAAGACCAAGACCACAAAGAGCAAAGGGGACGGGCGGACTCCCGGCAAGACCCTTGTCGAGGGCAGTTTTAACAAACCCGGCAAGACCCTTCTGTCAGCGGCTCGCCTCACACCCTCACGGAGCGAATCACCCTTGAGTCCACTGCCCCATGGGGCAAGGATTCGAGAGACATTCCCGTGGTTGCATGCAGATCTTTGTGAAGACATTCAAGATCAGATACACACTATAGAAGACGACGACCCTTGGCGGGATCCCAGCCAAGGAGGACCACAAGGCCCCCGGCAAGAACCTTGCCGGGGATGACAGCAGGCGCCACGACAATACTCTTGCCGGGGCCCCCGGCAAGACCCTTGCCGGGGCTACGACGAGGCCCTCGCCAAGGGCACCCGTAGGGCCACCATCGGGCCCATGCCAATCAAACCCTCACCGCCATTCGCATGCAGTTGCCGACCCAACCAGTTGGGCAGGCACCTGCGTGGCGGCAAGCGGATCTTCGTGGAGACCCACCATTGTGCCACCTCAGCTGCCTGCATGCCTACATGGCACCACGGGCACTGCTGGCCAGGGCGCGTGTCAACACGAAAGGGAGCAGCGACGGACGAGGCTGGGCCCTCCCCCGTCCCCGATAAAGCAAGGACACCTAAGCAAGACGCATTAATGGCACCTTGTCATGTAATGCGAGGGATAAACTCGCATCACTAAAGCCTTTCCACCTCCTGTGTGCCACTGTGGCGACCCCTTTCCCTATAAAAGGAGGCCTAAGGCGACCAGGAAGAGGATTCGGCTTTTTGGAGCTCCTCATGCCCCTTTGCTAGTTCGAGAACACAGATAAACAGACCACCAAAGCAGGAGTAGGGTTTTACGCATCCTCGCAGCCTGAACCTGGATAAAGAGACTGTGTACTATCTATTTGATCCGCTCTTCTCACGACCCCCGCGCCCCGCAACCGTAGTAGGGATTCATGTGATCCCATAGGTGTCGTTCCTACACCGACATCTTTGGCGCGCCGGTAGAAGCGCGATTGTGTGAAATCGGCTCTAGCAGTTAGTTCGACGCTTCTTCGTCGTCATGACGCCAAGAAGAAGACGGCGGTGGCGGTTAACCCGTCGGAAGCCGGACATCCCGTCCCGACGCAGGCGGCAGCGGACGGTCGCAGAAGGACCCGGCGCCATTCGCGAACACCAACACCATCCCAAAGAGTCAAGTTTGGGAGGCGGCGATGTTCGTGCGCCTGGCAACGGGCCGCACGCCGCCAAATCCAAAGACGGAGCCAGGCTCTCCGCGGGTGGCGCGGGGCCTTCCAAGATTGCTGCCACCCCGCTCGCAGGCGACACGAGTGCTTCCAAGACTCCCACGCTGGCGCCGACGGCGCGTTCTTCTCAAGCAACGCGCGATGAACGGCGTAATCACGCCGAGGACCCCGGGCGTCACCGTGGAAAGAGCCCCGAGCGCCACTCCCGGGATTTAGAAGACCTGCCCGCTCGCCGAGGCGTTGGAGAAGGTGGCGTGCGACCATGGGGTCGTGATAGAGCTCCTTCTGACATGGTCAGAAGTTGAAGCGCGTCGCGATCCGTGCAGGTTGCACTGCCACCAACGCCAGCGGAAGCCCTGGCGCGCGCGCAGTTGCTCCTCGATTTTCCTCCCACTACGGGGAAACTCGACGAATGGAGAGCCACTATCCGAAGCCTTGTTGCGGTGGCCAACAAAGACGAACCAAGTCCGGTGGAACCCCCGGGACGACGCTCCGACGGAGTCCCACGCACCAGTGGCGGGAGATCCGGCGGCGCCGCAACCACGGTGCACTCGCCTCCTCCTCGCCCGGTACCGCGGACGCCAGCCCGTCGCGACGTTACGGGTGACAAGATCAATGTAGCATCGTCCGACCCGCGGGCCCACCATGACCAGCGCCAAGTTCTTCGGGAACGAGAACATGAAGACGCCCGAACCACTATCGAGCGCCGGCACGGAGCGCGTCACCAATCAGACAGGCGACCAGGGCCTGCTGTGAGCCACCCGACACCGGGGAGCCCTGGAGGCTTACCTTACGAGGTAGGCTGCCCGGCTTTTACCCGTGAGCTGCGGCAGTTCCAGTGGCCCACTCACCACACCTTTAAATCCGATGTGGGTGAGAAGTATAGTGGCAAGACCCACCCGTCCGAGTTCCTCAGCGTCTACACCATCGCGATGCAAGCTGCCGGAGCCCGCGGCGATAAGGTGCTTGCAAATTACTTCCCGTTGGCTCTTAAACCCAACGCCATGTCATGGTTGATGCACTTGCTAATACTAGTTGCGCCCAGGCCACAGGAACCGTTGCTGCTATACCTGGCGGCAACGGACCAAGTGGTCAGCGCTGCACTGGTGACACAGAGAGAGGTTGACGACGAGGAGATGGCAGCGGCCGAGCCCGACACCACCAATGCAGAGACGACACAGCCAGTTGGAGTGCCGCCGAAGAAAAAATGATGCAGCACCCGGTCTACTTTGTTAGTTCCCTCCTGCAGGGGGCTAGATCAAGGTACTCCGGCGTGCAGAAACTGCTCTTCGGCCTCCTTATGGCCTCGAGGAAGCTGCGTCACTACTTCCAAGCGCACGAGATCACTGTCGTCACTCGCTTCCTCTCAGAACGGATATTGCACAATCCAGATGCAACGGGAAGAATTGTGGAATGGGCACTGGAGCTGTCCAGCTTTGGCCTCAAGTTTGAAAAAGTACTTCGACGATTCGAGCCGAGTCCTAGCGGAGTTCATTGCGAATGGACCGCAACGCTCGACAAAGAAGCCCAAGAGACTGCTCCCCGGCAAAGAGGCAAGTTGCGATTGGATCATGTACTTTGATGGAGCTTTCTCCTTACAAGGCGCCGGGGTTGGCGTACTGCTTGTCGCGCCCACCGGAGAGCACCTCAAGTACGTGATCCAGATGCACTTCCCCAGGGAGGTGTCAACAAACAATACGGCAGAGTAGAAGGTCTTCTTGCCGGTCTTAGGATCGCGGCGGACCTCGGAATCAGGAAACTCATCGTCAGGGGAGACTCACAGCTTGTCGTCAAGCAAGTCAACAAGGATTACTGTGAGCGCTGATGAAGGCCTACGTCGATGAAGTGAGAAAGCTAGAAGAGCGTTTGACGGGATACAGGCTGAACACATTCCCGAGCGGAGAACGATATCGCCGACTACTGTCAAAATGCGCTGCCCTCAAGCTACCGTGGAACCGTGTACCTTTGTGCTTCAAATTTAACTCAGCCATCCGTTGATCCATCAACAAAGCGAGAATAAGAGGAGGAAATCAGGCCCGGCAAGTACTTTCCCGCCGAAGCTCCCGGAGCCACCGGCAAGGATGTTGCCGAGGATATCGAGCCCGCCACGGACGACTAGCTCGGCGGAGCGTCAAGCTCTTGCCACGAGGCAGCCGCCCCTATAAGCGGAGGAGATGCCTTTAGTCCTCGCCGTCGAGCCCCGTGCTCCAGCGTGGGCACACCTACCGTCGATTCCTCCAAGCAGGGGAACTTCACGAGGAGCGGGAAGAAGCGGAAAAAAGTAGCCCGTCGCTCTACCATGTACCAGTTCGTCGATGACGCGTTCTATACGTAACGAGGCGAGCGGTGTGAAATTGAAGTGTATCCCTCGGGAGGAAGGATGGAGCTGTTGGCGAGAGGTACACGGAGGCATATGTGGATCCCACATTGGGTCAAGGGCCCTTGCCTTGCAAGGCATTTCGGCAAGGTTTCTTCCGCCCACCGCCCTCCGAGATGCGACGACACTAGTCACCGGTGTGAAGCGTGTCAGTTCCATTCAAAGAAGCTTCATCGACCAGCTCAAGCCCTTCAAACCATTCCTCTCTCCTCGCCCTTCTCGGTGCAGGGGCTCGACATCTTGGGCCCTTTCCCCTGCCGCATGGGGCTTTGAGTACTTATGCGTTGCCATCGACAAGTTCACAAAGTGGCCGGAGGTGGAGGCAGTGAGGAAGGTCACAGCTCGATCGACCATCAAGTTCTTCAAGGGACTAGTGTGCTGCTTTGGCGTACCCAATAGGGTTATCACCGACAACGGCACAGAGTTCACAAGCCGCATCTTCATGCAATATACCCAAGATCTCGGCAGCAGAGTCTGTTTTGCTTCCGTTGCGCTCCCACGAAGCAATGGTCAAGCTGAGAGGGCAAATGCTGAAGTACTGCGAGGATTAAGGACCTAGACCTTTGACAGGCTGCACAAGAGTGGAAGGCGCTGGATTGACGAGTTGTCGGCGGTTCTTTGGTCGATCAGGACGACGCCAAATCGAGCCACCGGCCAGACACCTTTTGCCTCGTATACGGGCGAAGCAGTTCTCCCATCGAACTCATATCTGGGTCACCTCGAGTGCTCGCTTATGACGAAGCTCGAGCAAGAGCAACCGCGCAAGATGACGTGATGCTCCTTGAGGAAGTCGTCTTGAGGCGGTGTGAGAGCAGCACGCTACCAAAGAAGCCTTGCGCCGCTACCATAGCCACAAGGTTCATGCCCGAAGCCTTGAGGAAGGCGACCTTGTCCTTCGCGCCGTTCAATCGGCCAAGAATTCCAACAAGTTGACGCCAAAGTGGGAAGGCCCTTATCGGGTAATACGAGTCACCGGGCCCGCGCAGTCCGCTCGAGACCGAATATGTTGTTCCGTGAGTAACTCACGGAACATTGAGCATCTTCGCAAGTTTTACCCGTGGTAGCGCGGCTTGCCGGGCCCCGGCAAGCCACCTTTTGTACAAGCATTGCCGATGATGCATGTAACCCTTTGTACAAAGCCAAAGCGCAGAGCACGAGCATAAATAAATGAAGCGCCACGCCCTAAGTTATAGCATGCATGCTAGGTCAAGTCTCGTCCTTGGTTAGGGTTGATAGTGCTCGTGACTGACTAACCCCTAGCTTAGAGGTCGAGTGTGCGTCTCTTTGCCATCCTTTTGTCTTCTTTGGTTCGCAGGACTCACAGATATCCTTGCGGATCACTTGAGGACGAAAAAAGAAAAGAGGGACGGATCGGCATCTAGACCCCGACAAGCCAAAGATTATCGGGGTTGCGAGTACAGAGATTCACCCATGGCAAACCAGAGTTGCCGGGGGCTACAACTTCAGATAAGTCCTTCATCCCTTTTCATGCATTTCCTTATGGACTGAGGTATGTGAAACCTCGTTTTTTCCCAAAGCTACTGTGCTCCCCTGAAACTCTAGGCCCTAGGGCCCGTTCCTGGGCCAGGTTTGGTCGTAGTCGCGACAGCAAAAGGATGAAACGAGGAGCCTGAACCCACCTCATCCCTGCCTCCGCCGAAAGCGTGAGAAAGGTCGAGCGAAGTGGGAAGACGGCGGGGCCTGTTGCCGGGCAAGGAAATGTTTATCTTATGGATACCAAGGATTTACTCCTTGTCGTGGGTTCTACCCGCAAACAAATGACCCGGCAAGCATCCCTTTTTCATTAAAAACATTCCACTCAGGTACAGTCCATAGGGGATGGAAAACGTGAATGATGGGATTACAAGTTTTAAATTCAGTTAAGGCCCGAAGGCTTACAAACTAAAAAGAGATAAGGTGCCCGTAACCCCTCTCTTGCCCCTCTCTTCAGGAGGCAGGTCAAGGAGGAGAAAAGGGCAAAAGGGGCGCCTAGACGAGCTACGAGTGGCAGAAGACACCAAAAGAACATCTCGGTGGCCGTCCGAAGGCTGGATGGAGATGGCGGCGCCGGAAGTAGAGCTCGAAGATGAGGCGGCAGGACGTCAGCACGCGTCGAAGGCGTTGGTGCCCGCGTGCTCCGATTTAACGGCCTCGTCGCCCGCCCTCTTCCTCTTCCACAGCCTCCCAACGCCAGCCGCCCAAGGAGACGACCCCGAGAAGTTCAGGAAGCCGGTGACACGGATGATGGGATCGCAGGTGCCGCACAGAGCGGCGCCCGACACCTAGTCGGACCCGTCATCCTGCCGCCTGCCAGCCTCGTCGTCGCTGCCGCTGTCCTCCTCGCCACTCCCACTCGAGGAGGAGCCTTCGCTATCGGAAGAGCTCTCCACGCAGCACCTTGCCCGAGTCCCGAAGCACCCGAAGACCTTGACGGAGAGGAGGCCGCCCTCCATCAGCTTGAAATGGAGAGTGAGCCCCGCCGTCAAGTGGTGGATGTGAGTGAACGTCTTCCACCCTCGACCAAGGTACATCATGTGAGGGGCTGGAAAGTCGACGCGAACTCGCGTACAACTGATCCAACAGCCCCTCATGTGCAACCGCAACGACTCCGGCGGATCCAGCTCCATCTCGCTCGCGAATGGAGTCGGGAGATGGAGGCGACGACGAGGTGGCCGGCGCAGCCTGACGAAGAACTCGCAAGGATCATCGCCAACATGGCCCTCCGTGGAAGGAGGAACTACTGGCGGAGGCGAGACCGGCGCGCCACCCTGTTCTCCTCTTCCCTGAGCGCCTCGGCCTCGCCCACGGCCTCGCCCCCTCCCCCTTCCCCTCGTGGCTGGCTCACACCACCAGGTGAAGGAGAAGGAAGGACGCGTTGTCGAGCGGCGACCCTTGCCGCCACCGTTGAAGAACCAGGGTTCCCTCTCTCCATGGCGGATGGAGGGAGGGGGAGCAGAAGATGAAGGAAGGAGAAGATGGAAGAGTGTGGGACGCCGTTCCCCCCCCCCCCCGCTCCTTATAAAGAAACTGGGTGGGGGCACGGCCGCCCCGCTCAGCCAATCAAGACGCGGAAGGCGCAGGGAACTGGGACCAGCCCGTTGCCCCGGCCCGCGACGGCCCGGTTTCTCGCCTCCACCGTTTGCCACCCCAAACGCATGAGAACCATGTGGCGGGTGTGCGGGACCGAGGCGACGGGTGAGGCAACCTCTCCCCACCCCGTGATCGTGGGGAGTGGACGCCTTGAAGACCACGCCCCGGCCCCGTTCAGTAAATGGGCCGCGCCTTCACGCCCCCCTCCGTTTATGGGGAAGGCGCGAACCGCCCCCTTTTACTACGACGTGACGCATGCGCGCTGAGCTCAGCCCCATGCATGCCGCCCACGTCATGCACGCCTCCCCATGCTGAGCCACCAGCGGGGGGCACGGGAAGCGCGGCGCGCGAGAAGACTTACTGCGGTAAAAACTACCCCGCCTGCCCGCGCACCGTTTTTGGGCCTAGCCCGACGACGCGATTGCGCTTACGTGTGGCCCAGGCCTGGGGGCTCCTGTCGGTGTACAAAAAGAGGGGTGCACCTTTTTGTACCCCTATAACTATGCACGGGCAGTCTGAGCCACGGACACCGCCACACTGAGCAAGGCGAGGAAGGTGAGCCAAGGTAAGGCCAAAGCTCAAGAGGAACAGAACAACGCCATGACCAAGACCACAAAGAGCAAAGGGGACGGAGCGGACTCCCCCGGCAAGACCCTTGCCGGGGCGGCTCGCCCCACACCTACAGAGCTAATCACCCTTGAGTCCACTACCCCATGGGGCAAGGATTCGGGAGACATCCCCGTGGTGGCATGCAGATCTTTGTGAAGACATTCAAGATCAGATACACACTATAGAAGATTTACCGACCCTTGGCGGGATCCCAGCCAAGGAGGACCACAAGGCCCCGGCAAGAACCTTGCCGGGATGACAAAGAAAGCGCCACGACAATACTCTTGCCGGGGCCCCCGGCAAGACCCTTGCCGGGGCTACGACGAGGCCCTCGCCAAGGGCACCCGTAGGGCCACCATCGGGCCCACGCCAATCAAACCCTCACCGCCATTCACATGCAGTTGCCGACCCAACCAGTTGGGCAGGCACCTGCGTGGCGGCAAGCGGATCTTCGTGGAGACCCACCATTGTGCCACCTCGGCCTGCACCGCCTACATGGCACCACGGGCACCGCTGGCCAGGGCGCGTGTCAACACGAAAGGGAGCGGCGACGGACGAGGCTGGGCCCTCCCCCGTCCCCGATAAAGCCAGGACACGTAAGCAAGATGCGTTAATGGCACCTTGTCATGTAATGCAAGGGATAAACTCGCATCACTGTAGCCTTTCCACCTCCTGTGTGCCACTGTGGCGAACCCTTTCCCTATAAAAGGAGGCCCAAGGCGACCAGGAGGAGGATTCGGCTTTTTGGGGCTCCTCATGCCCCTTTGCTAGTTCGAGAACACAGATAAACAGACCACCAAAGCAAGAGTAGGGTTTTACGCATCCTCGCGGCCCGAACCTGGATAAAGAGACCGTGTACTATCTGTTTGATCCGCTCTTCTCACGACCCCCGCGCCCCGCAACCGTAGTAGGGATTCATGTGATCCCATAGGTGTCGTTCCTACACCGACAGTAGCCTGCAGTGCAATAGCTCGGGTTCAGTTAGAGCCCACCGCCTCGCTCGGTTCCAGTTAGAGCCAATGCCTCGCACACACTTGCGTACGTGTATGAGAGAAACATGCATCGCTCGGCCCCTGACCTCCCACAGTAATCGGGAACTCCCCAAAATTTTCCTCCCCCTCTCTTCTACCACGGTTTTTTCCGTCATGGACGGCCCAAAGAATGTCATGCAGCTGCGTCTCCGGCCCGCCCAGGACGAAAAGTCCATTTTCTGTCATGATTTTTTGTCATGGAAGTAGGAGCCCACCAAATCTATGATGATACCGGGTTTTGTCACAATTATCGGCATAGAAGTGTCATATGTATGACAGAAAAAAAATTCGTTTGGCCCAAAATGTCACGGATGTGTCTTTTTTTGTAGTGCATCCAATGTTTATTAATTTTAATGCATGTTCATGACTGTTGTCGCTCTCTAGTTGGTCGTTTCCCAGTCTTTTGCTAGCCTTCACTTGTACTAAGCGGGAATACTGCTTGTGCATCCAATCCCTTAAACCCCAAAGTTATTCCATATGAGTCCACTATACCTTCCTATATACGGTATCTACCTGCCGTTCCAAGTAAATTTGTATGTGCCAAACTCTAAACCTTCAAATAAACATTCTGTTTTGTACGCACCAAATAGCTCATGTATCAACTAGGGCTGCCCTTATCTTCCATGTTAGGCAGGTTATTCTCAAGAGGAGTGGACTCCGCTCCTCATTCACGAGAAAATGGTTGGTCACCGGGATGCCTAGTCCCATGCTTTATGCAAACTAAATCAAAATAATTGCAAACAAAACTCCCCCTGGGACTGTTGCTAGTTGGAGACACTCCTTGTTTCGAGCAAGTCATGGATTGATGCTTGTTGGTGGAGGGGGAGTATAAACTTTACCATTCTGTTTGGGAACCACCTATAATGTGTGTAGCATGGAAGATGTCGCCATCTCTTAGTTATTATGTTCACAATGAATGTATGCCGCTCAAAAATATTATTTATCTCTATTTCAAAACCGAGCTCTGGCACCTCTACAAGTCCCTGCTTCCCTCTACGAAGGGCCTATCTATTTACTTTTATGTTGAGTCATCACCCTCTTATTAAAAGCACTAGCTGGAGAGCACAGCTTTCATTTGCATCCATACTTTATATTGGGTATGACTATGATTGGATCTCTTTTACCATGAATTACAATGTCTAGTCAGTCCTTGATCTTTAAAGGTCTTATTTGCATTTATGTTTCTTGGTCTCGAGAAAGGGCTAGCGAGATACCATCTTGTTATATCATATCATGATTGTTTTGATAAAGTGTTGTCATTCGAGATTTATTATTATCGCTCGCTAGTTGATTATGCCATTGATATGAGTAAACATGAGACCTGAGAGTTATTGCAAATGTGGTTAGTCATGATCTTTGCTGAAAACTTGAATGCTGGCTTTACATATTTACAACAACAAGAGCAAACAGAGTTTGTAAAGTTTTTCATTATCACTTCCATTTTATCAACTGAATTTCTTGAGGACAAGCAAAGGTTTAAGCTTGGGGGAGTTGATACATCTCCGTCGTATCTACTTTTCCAAACACTTTTGCCCTTGTTTTGGACTCTAACTTGCATGATTTGAATGGAACTAACCCGGACTGGCGCTGTTTTCAGCAGAATTGCCATGGTGTTATTTATGTGCAGAAACAGAAGTTCTCGGAATGATCTGAAACTCCACGGAACGTCTATTTGGAAATAATAAAAAATCGTTGCAAAAGATGAAGACCAGGGGGCCCACACCATGTCCATGAGGGTGGGGGCGCGCCCTCCCCCCTAGGGCGCGCCCCCTACCTCGTGGGACCCCTGGAGCTCCTCCGACGCCAACTCCAACTCTATATATTTGCTTTTGGGGAGAAAAAAATAAAGGAGAAGAAAGAGTCGTGTTTTATGATATGGAGCCGCCGCCAAGCCCTAAAACCTCTCGGGAGGGCTGATCTGGACTCCGTTCGGGGCTCCGGAGAGGGGGATTCGCCGCCGTTGTCATCATCAACCATCCTCCATCACCAATTTCATGATGCTCACCGCCGTCTTGTAGTAATTCCATCGTGAGGCTTCTTTGGATGTTGATGGGTTGGATGAGATCTATCATGTAATCGAGTTAGTTTTGTTAGGGTTTGATCCCTAGTATCCATTATGTTCTGAGATTGATGTTGCTATGACTTTGCTATGCTTAATGCTTGTCACTAGGGCCCGAGTGCCATGATTTCAGATCTGAACCTATTATGTTTTCATGAATATATGTGTTTTCTTGATCCTAACTTGCAAGTCTATAGTCAACTACTATGTGTTATGATCCGACAACCCCGAAGTGACAATAATCAGGACCACTCCCGGTGATGACCATAGTTTGAGGAGTTCATGTATTCACTATGTGCTAATGCTTTGTTCCGGTACTCTATTAAAAGGAGGCCTTAATATCCCTTAGTTTCCATTAGGACCCCGCTGCCACGGGAGGGTAGGACAAAAGATGGCATGCAAGTTCTTTTCCATAAGCACGTATGACTATATTCAGAATACATGCCTACATTACATTGATGAATTGGAGCTAGTTCTGTGTCACCCTATGTTATTACTTTTGCATGATGAACCGCATCTGGCATAATTATCCATCACCGATCCAATGCCTACGAGCTTTTCCTATATTGGTTCTCGCTTATTTACTTTCGTGTTGCTACTATTACAATCACTACAAAATACCAAAAATATTACTTTTGCTGCCGTTACCATTTGCTACCGTTACCACTACTATCATATTACTGTGCTACTAAACACTTTGCTGCAGATATTAAGTTATCCAGGTGTGGTTGAATTGATAACTCAAATGCTAATACTTGAGAATATTCTTTGGCTCCCCTTGTGTCGAATCAGTAAATTTGGGTTGAATACTCTACCCTCGAAAACTGTTGCGATCCCCTATACTTGTGGGTTATCAAGCAACGGCTCGTCGCGGACATAGCTCTCCGACAATGCGTCGAAGAACTCCTGCACCTTCTCCGCTGGCGGCTCGGCCCAGGCCGGGTCAAGGCCATGCGCATTTAAGTCCGGCATCATGGCGATGATGGCGGACTAGCGAGAGTTGTTGCTCAGCGGGACCACACCCGCCGGCAACCCAAACAGGGACCCCTTGACGGCCTTGCCGGCCTTCGCGGCCCTGCCGGTCCTCTCAGCCTTGCCGTCGCTGTCCACGTCAAGCTGAAAGAGCCTTTCACAGAAATGGGCATGCCCCATCACCGTGAAGTTGTGCTTCAGGCCAGGTCGGAGCCTCATGATGTCCGCCGCGTTCCTGAAATCCCAAGCCGGCCTCCCCTTGTTGTGCAGCGGGGCAATTCGGCGACAGATGAAGTCGGTCCTGATCATCTCGAGGGTGAGCCCAGCCATGGTGAGGCGATGGGTCTTGGTGGTGGCGACCGTGAGTTTCTCGTCGTTGGCGTCGAGGTTGCTCCTGTCCCCGCGGCGGGTCGGCGGGCTCTGACGAACTCGGCAGAACTCCTGCGGGTCCTTCTCCTCGATCCAGCACCACCGGGCCCGCCACTCCTCCCACCTCTTCTTATAGTCACCCTCCGGATACGTGCCCTTCTCCTGGGTCCTCGGGATCCAAGTGATGTAGCCGAAGATGGCGCCCCCTGGTTGGAGGCGAGGGGAGAAGTAGTGGTGGAAGAGCGTCGTGCCGGGGAGCACTCCGGCAAAGCCCTCGCAGAGATGGGCAAAGAGAGTCATGCACGCCACGACATTCGGTGTAAGATCCAGAAGATGGAAGCCATAGGTGTGCATGACGTCTTTAAAGAAGTCAGAGAAAGGGGGGCAAAGCCCGCAGGAGAAGAAATCGACAAAGATGGGGTACCGATTTGGGCCGGCCTTGGCGAAATCGGCGGGGATGACGCACGTGGCAAGGTGCCCCATCGTTTTCCTTCCCCACAGGGGCAAGAAGTAGTTCCTGAGGTGGACCGCATCGACCGTCAAAGGGAAGTAGGCGAGCTGCGTCCGCCGCACCGCCAACTCGCTCTCTGGCGCCTCCTTCTCCCCGGCCTCCTTGGCCGCTCCCTTGCCTTTGCTGGTTTTGGGTGCCATAGCGGCTGGGAGAGGGCGAAGAATCAATAACAATGGGGGCGCGGCGGCAGCGAGCAGAGGCGAGAGCTTCGAATCTTTCGCCTGAGGAAGAAGAGGGGAACGGCGGTTCCGAGATTGGAAAAGGCACAAACGGTAAATGAGCGGCGCGCCTGCGGTTTTTCCTTTTTATGGGGAAGGCGCGGGCCACCTCTTTACCACAATGTGACGCATGCGTGCAGCAATTGCCCCACGCACGACCTCCACATCACGCATTCAACGTGGGTCGTGGGGAAGCGCAACGAGCGAGGGAGCTACTGCAGTAAAAGCTCCGCCGCGCATGCGCCCGCGCACCGTTTTGGGCATGGCCCAATAACGCCCTGCGCTTGTATGTGGCCCAGGCCCAGGGGCTCCTGTCGGTGTACAAAAGTGGGGGTCCCTTTTGTACCCCTTTACTTGTGCGCGGGCAATCGCAGCCCCACGCCCATGGCCACGCTTGGCGGGGCAGAAGAAGCAAAGGTTATAAGAGCCATGCTCAAGACCAGAAGCATGATGAGCTGAGGGGCGAGGTGAAACTCCCCCCGCAAGGTCCTTGCCGGGGAGGCCTTCGCGGCCCAGGGCAACTTGCCCAACGCCAGCAGGGCTACCAACCTTGAGCCTAAGAGTTCCGACGCCCTGAACCACATTGGAACCAAAGCTGGGGAGGCGCCTCCATGGTGGCATGCAGATCTTTGAGAAGACCAAGAACATACAAGACTAGATGAGAATCAGAAGATGAAGATCCTCGGCAACATCCTTGCCGAGGATACCCACGAGCCCCCGGCAAGAACCTTGCTGGGGACGCCCACGACGTCGCGGCAAGACCCTTGCCGGGGCCCCGACAAGACTATCACCGAAGACATCCGCGGGGCCACAGCCAGGCCCCCACCTGCCAAGACTCCACCGTTGTTCCCACACAGCTGCCAGCGCACCAACTAGGCAAGCACCTGCGTGGCGACGTGCGGCCTCTAGGCCAACTCAGCAAGCACCTGCGTGGTGGCATGCAGATCTTCGTGAAGACTCTGCCACCGCACCAACTCAACAGCCAGCCAGCCAGCGTGGCACTACACGCCTCGATGGGTCGGACACGCGTCGAAGCCAGGTGAGGCAGCGACAGCTGGGACGATCTTCCTCGCCGTCCCCGATAAAGCAAGAAGGGCACGTCGGCAGCGCATTAAATGTGTTTGTCCTACGGTGCCAGGAGATAGACTCGACTACTGTACAACTTTCCACCTCCTGTGTGCCACTGTGGCAGCCCCTTTTGACTATAAAAGGAGGCCCGCAGTGTAATGGGAGAGGATTCGGACTTTTTGGACCATGCACACTTTATAGCTAGTCCAAGAACACCAGATAAACATAAACCAGCAGGAGTAGGGTATTAGCATCACTTGTGGCACGAACCTAGATAATCCTCCCATGTTGATCTTCCAAACCCGCTCTTTCCACGGCCCCGTGCCCGCCAACCGTAGCAAAAGGGATTCTTCGTGATCCCGTAGGTGTCGTTTCCCCCGACAATTATGCCATTGATATGAGTAAACAATAGACCTAAGTGTTATTGTGAATATGGTTAGTTCATAATCTTTGCTGAAAACTTGAATGCAGGCTTTACATATTTACAACAACAAGAGCAAACAGAGTTCGTAAAAGTTTTTCTTTATCACTTTCAATTTGTCAACTGAATTGCTTGAGGACAAGCAAATGTTTAAGCTTGGGGAAGTTGATACATCTCCATCGTATCTACTTTCCAAACACTTTTGCCCTTGTTTTGTACTCTAACTTGCATGATTTGAATGGAACTAACTCGCACTAACACTGTTTTCAGCAGAATTGCCATGGTGTTATTTTTGTGCAGAAATAAAAGTTCTCGGAATGACCTGAACTGCACGGAGAATATATTTGGAATATAAAAAAATATTGTCAAAAGAATCAACACAAAGGGGCCCACACCCTGTCCACGAGGGTGGGGGGCGCGCCCCTGCCTCGTGAGCCCCCTGAAGCTCCACCGACCTCAACTCCAACTCTATATATTCACGTTCGGGGAGAAAAAAAATCAGAGAGAAGGATTCATCGTGTTTTATGATACGTAGCCACCGCCAAGCCCTAATCTCTCTCGGGAGGGCTGATCTGGAGTCCATTCGGGGCTCCGGAGAGGGGAATCCGTCGCCGTTGTCATCGTCAACCTTCCTCCATCACCAATTTCATGATGCTCACCACCATGCGTGAGTAATTCCATCGTAGGCTTGCTAGACGGTGATGGTTTGGATGAGATTTATCATGCAATCGAGTTAGTTTTGTTAGGGTTTGATCCCTAGTATGCACTATGTTCTGAGATTGATGTTGCTATGACTTTGCTATGCTTAATGCTTGTCACTAGGGCTCAAGTGCCATGATTTCAGATCTGAACCTATTATGTTTTCATGAATATATGTGAGTTCTTGATCCTATTCTGCAAGTCAATAGTCACCTACTATGTGTTATGATCCGGTAACCCCGAAGTGACAATAATCGGGACCACTCCCGGTGATGACCGTAGTTTGAGGAGTTCATGTATTCACTAAGTGTTAATGCTTTGGTTCGGTACTCTATTAGAAGGAGGCCTTAATATCCCTTGGTTTCCAATAGGACCCTGCTGCCACGGGAGGGTAGGATAAAAGATGTCATGCACGTTCTTTTCCATAAGCACGTATGACTATATTCGGAATACATGCCTACATTACATTGATGAATTGGAGCTAGTTCTGTGTCACCCTAGGTTATAACTGTTGCATGAGGAATCACATCCGACATAATTATCCACCACTGATCCAATGCCTATGAGCTTTTCACATATTGATCTTTGCTTAGTTACTTTACCGTTGCCACTGTTACAATTACTACAAAGTTGCTACTTTTACTTTTGCCACCGCTACTATTACTTCCATACTACTTTGCTACTAAATACTTTGCTGCAGATATTAAGTCTTCCAGGTGTGGTTGAATTGACAACTCAACTGCTAATACTTGAGAATATTCTTTGGCTCCCCTTGAGTCGAATCAATAAATTTGGGTTGAATACTCTACCCTCGAAAACTATTGCGATCCCCTATACTTGTGGGCTATCACTGTTTACGTTGTGTTTCTTGGTTCTCCTACTGGTTCGATAACCTTGGTTTCATCACTAAGGAAAATACCTACCGCTGTTGTGCTGCATCATCCATTCCTGTTTGGGGAAATACCGACGTAGCTTCGAGTCGCATCAAAAGGAATTTCTGGCGCCGTTGCCGGGGAAGATCTTCAACATATACCAGATTCCTAATCACAAATCTCATCTCCTCACAGTTTACATTATTGGCCATTTGCCTCTCGTTTTCCTCTCCCCCACTTCACAAAAATTTGCTGTTTTATTCGGCCCTCTTTTTCCGTTCGCTATTTTCTTGTCGGATCTGTTTTTAGTGCAATCTTGTTGTGTGGTCATCATGACTCAAGAGGACACCAAGTTATGTGATTTCTCAAATACCAACAACAATGATTTTATCGACACTCCGATTTCTCCTCCCTCCACTAGTGTAGAGTCTTGTGATATTAATACTACTTTGCTGAATCTTGTTATGAAAGATCATTTATGCGATATGCAAAAGAAAAAGATGTGGACAATGATGTTGTGAAGATGAAATTATTTCAGTTTTCTTAATACCTTCGTGGAATTATGCGATATGCAAAAGAAAAAGATGTGGACAATGATGCTGTGAAGATGAAATTATTTCCGTTTTCTTTGCGTAATTCTGCAAAAATTAGGTTCTCTTCTTTGCCTCGCAATAGTATCGATTCTTGGAATAAGTGCAAAGATGCTTTTATCACTAAGTATTTTCCGCCCGCAAAAATGATTTTCCTTAGAACCCAGATCATGAATTTCAAGCAACTTGAACATAAGCATGTTGCACAATCTTGGGAAAGGATGAAAATGATGCTAAGGAATTGCCCAACTCATGGGTTAAATCTTTGGATGATCATACAAAAACTTATGTGGGATTGAATTTTGTTTCTCGTAATCTTTTAGATTCCGCCGCGAGTGGAACTTTTATGGAAATTACTTTGGGTGAAGTCACCATATTGCTTGATAATATTATGTCAAATTATTCGCAATGTCATACCGAAAGAGCTCCTACTAGTAAAAAAGTTAATTCGGTTGATGAAATTTCTTCGTTGAGTGAAAAAAATTGATGCTCTTATGAAATTGGTTGCTATTAAAAGTTCTCCTATTGATTTTAATGATATGCCTTTGTCTACTTTGATTGAGCAAAATAGTGATGTCATAGATGTGAATTTAACTTCTCGAAATAATTTCAACAACAATGCTTATAGAGGTAATTTTAATCCTAGGCCTTTTCCTAGTAATTCCTCTAATAATTACGATAATTCCTATGGAAATCAATCTTATAATAGTAATAGGAACACCTTGATCTTGAGAATAATATAAATGAATTTATCGACACGCAAAAAGTTTTTAACACTTCCATAGAAGAAAAGTTGAATAAGATTGATGATTTGTCTAGAAGTGTTGATAGATTGCTCATGATGTGGAAAATCTCAAGATGAAAATTTTTGTGCCTATAGTAGATGAATAAATTAAAGATCTTCATTTTTCTTTGGATGAAAGTAAGAAAAGAACCGCTATGCTTAGAGCTAAAAGAGATTTTTTTAGAAAAAGTGTTTTCTAGTGATTTCTTTCGCAAAAGTGATGAAGATCTTGAAATGATTGGTGTTTCTTCTATTTATTCCTTGTTTAGTAAAGTTAAGATTGATGAAAAAGGGCTGGAGAAGAGTCAACTTTAGGTAGAAGGCGTCCCAACATTTCGGAGGGTGAAAATCTTGTTGAGAAAATTGATGAAAGTGGGTTTGAAGAGGTCAAAACTTTAACTAGTGATGTGCCCACTCTTTTGGATTACAAAGACTTTAATTATGATAGTTTCTCTTTGATTGATTGTATTTCTTTGTTGCAATCCATGATAAATTCGCCCCATGCTTATGAACAAAATAAAGCTTTTACTAAACATATTGTTGATGCTATGATGAAAGCTTTTAAAGAAAAATTGGAATTAGAAGTTTCAATTCCTAGAAAATTGCATGATGAATGGGAACCTACTATCAAAGTCAAGATTAAAAATTATGAGTGTTTTCCTTTGTGTGACGGGTCCTAGTGTTTCTACAATTCCGAAATCTTTATGAGATGTGCCTGGTCTTACCGATCTTGAAGAATGTTCTTTAAATTTGCACTTGGCGGATTCTACTATTAAAAAGCCTATGAGAAGAATTAATGATGTTCTTATTCTTGCAAATAGGAATTATGTGCCCATATATTTTATTGTTGTTAATATTGATTGCAATCCGTCTTGTCCAATTATTCTTGGTAGACCATTTTTACACACTATCGGTGCCATGATTGATATGAAAGAAGGCAATATTAAGTTCCAATTTCCTTTGAGAATGGGTATGGAACACTTCCCTAGAATAATAATTAGGCCACCATATGAATCAATCATTAGGGCATCTTATGGATCTCGAACCAAAGATGACAAAACTTAGATCCTTGCTTCATGCCTAGCTAAGGGCGTAAAACTATAGCGCTTGTTGGGCTGCAACCCAATGAATAAAATTTATTTTTTCCTTTTTCTTTCTGTTCTTGAGTGTTTGCACAATTATGATACTGTTATGATTGTGCTTTTTGTGTTTTAATTAGTGTTTGTGCCAAGTAGAACATATAGGATCTTCTTGGGTGATAGTTGTTTGATCTTGCTGAAAAACAGAAACTTTTGCACTCACGAAAACAATTTTTATTTTTTACCAGAGCGTTATAAATTTCCAATTGTTTTTGAAGTAGATTAATATAAAAATTTCTTAGGTCATCCTATTTTTTCAGAATTTTTGGAGTTCCAGAAGTTTTCGAAATAGTCAGATTGCTACAGACTGTTCTGTTTTGACAAATTCTGTTTTCTTTGCGTTGTGTGCTTATTATGATGGCTCTATGGTTTTCTTTGATGAGTTTTTGCCATAGAAAAGTTGGAATACAGTATATATAATGCAAAAACAAAATATGAATTGGTTTGGTATAGTACTTATAGCAGTGATTTGCTTTCTTTTACTAACGGGTCTCACGAAGGTTTTGTTGAGTTTTGTGTGACTGAAGTTTTCAAGTTTTGGGTATCTTACAATGGATGAAGAAATAAGGAGTAAGAAGAGCCTAATATTGGGGATGCCCCAGCATCCCAAGCTATTATACAAAAATGAGCAAAAAACTAAGCTTGGGTATGCCCCGGAGTGGCATCCCCTCTTTCTTCTAACGACCATCGGTATTTTACTCGAAGCTATATTTTTATTCGTCACATACTATGTGTTTTGCTTGGAGCGTCTTGTATGTTATGAGTCTATGCTTGCTTTATTTTGTGTTTTAAGTCTTCATTCCTTGCTGGACACACCTATTTGAGAGAGCCAAAATTATGTCATGACTTGTTAGAATTGCTCTTTATGCTTCACTTAAATTTTTATGAGCTATGTACTTGCTCTAGTGCTTCACTTATATCTTTTTGAGCACGGTGTGCTATAGTATTTTTGAAGAAATGCTCTCTTTTTTCACTTAGATTTATTGGAGAGTTAGTAAAATTTTCAAGAAATTCTCTCTTGCTTCACTTAAATTAATTTGAGAGAAAGAAATATTATGCTCATGATCTTCACTTATATTTGTTTGAGCTCGTCAAAAGCAACACAAAAAAATTAGTCCCAAAGTGATAGATATCCAACAAGGATATAATAAAAACTTTAACGAAGATCATTGGACAAAATAAACTTGATTCTTAGTAATAGTTTTGAGATATGATGATGTGATATGTGAGTTATGTTGATGAGTAATTATGCTTTAGTAAGAATATTGGTGTTAAGGTTTGTGATTCCCTATGCAAGCACGAAAGTCAATAATTATGCAATGAAATTATATCCTACTTGTGGTGCATTATTCAGTGTTAATTATGCTTAATGCTCGCTTATGAGATTATTCGTTTGATGGTTGGTCGCTTCTCAATCTTTTTGCTAGCCTTCATTTTGCACTAAGTATGATCTCTACTTGTGCATCCAAAAACCTTTAAACTAGTTTTGCCACATGAGTCCACTATATCTACCTATATGCGGTATTCTTTTGCCGTTCTAAGCAAATTTGTATGTGCCATCTCTAATTTTCAAAATAAACTTCTCTTTTATGTGTTCGTTTCGCTTGCGGAGCGGTGAGGGGTGGCTAATATTTTCCATGCTATATGTGTTATTCTCAAGATGAGTGTTTATTCACTTGTCATTGCACGAGAGTAAGACAAAGGTATTAGGGATGCCCAGTCTGAAATGAAAAATGAATTTACTTTATGTTGTCAAATAATAAATTCCTTCGAAAGTGTTGGTATGGAGGGCAACCGTGGATACGGCTAGCCATGGAAAGTGAAAGTATGGTTGAAAAAGGAATAAACTTTATTTTCTATTTGGTAACCGCCTATGATATATCCAGCATGGAAAGTGTCGTGGTTTTGTCACGGCAGATGTCCTCATGAAAGGACTTAATCGTGGAGCCATCGCTACGGGTTAGCTTAAAAGGGTTAAAGCGGACAAGGGACGCAAGAGAGTTTTATACTAGTTCGGCCCCCTACAATGAAGGTAAAAGCCTGCGTCTAGTTGTGATGGAATTGATGGGGTTTCGATGACCAGGGAGCGAATACGCTTTGCCTGAGTCTCGAGTTGTTATATGTTGTCCTGAACCGCCGCCAGGTCGTCCCCTTATATTCATGGGTTGACGCCCGTTGGTTTACAGAGTCCCGAGGCCGACTCATAAACGTGTCCGGCTCAGTCTCCGCCCTTTCTACCTTATAATGCAAGTTACATATCAATGCCGGTTTATAGCTACAGGCCTTAAACCGGTTACGGGCCTGAGCCTTTACGATGTTACCGTCTGTCTTCATGGGCTTCAAGTATAATGGACTACTGATGAAGTTAACCCGGCCTCTCCTGGCCGGTTTACGCCCAATAGTAATATCCTCAACGTTAGGCCCCAGACTGATTTGAACTGGTTCATGTCAGTCCTCAAGAAAACTTCGTCTTCAACATCTTCACATAATTTTCTAAACCACCGTGACGTCATCTTCCCGGACCATGGTAAACCGTCGTGACGTCATCTGTTATTAAAAACTGTGTATGACACATCTTCATTAATGGGTCTCCGACAATTGAGGCGACAGCTCCGCCTTATTTCCAAATTTCTGGCTCCTCGATTTTCGCGCCTGACACTTATCCCTTGCCTTTATAAATAGGGCCGAGGGGTCATTTTCTCCTTTCCCCTTCGTGCCTCTTCGCGTCATCGTCTTCCTCGTGCTGCTCGCCTTCTGGAGCTCCGCGCCACCGTCGACCGTCGCCTCTGCCTCAACTCTGGCCGCTGCATCACACTGAACGTACCAGAGAACTGCGGTGCTTCTCCGCTCCTTCATCAGCTCTGGTAAGCTCTCTGTTCTTCCGCCATAGATCTGTTCTAGGGTTTCGGTGTTCTTCAGTGTTCGTCGGCGTTCCTTGTTCATATGATGGCTCTCGATAGAATCCTAAGTATTTGCTCTGCATAATGATAGCCTTAGCCTCTGTTTCCATCTATGCATCCCGTTTAAATACAAGATCCCATCTGAACCTTCATCCAATGTTTCAGTGTTACTTTTTAGGTCTGAATATTTTTTCTTTTCCAATACGCAGCAGATCCAAAATTGTAATACCCAGTTGTGAAATCTGTTTTTCCTTCACTTATACATCTGTAGACTTGTATCTTCAATGTCAGACAAGGCGGTTTAACTTTTTGAAAAATGATGACCCGGTGTATACCATTAGTCCCCTTGTTGAACCGCCAATGTACTTCAACTTATAATCTTCATCCCGGTTTATGATTAACCAACGCCGGTTTAGCAACACGCTTACATCCTTGTACCGCCGCATAGCCGTCCACTTTAAATCTTAAACCGGTAATTATCATGTTGTAGATCATTCATTGCCATGGCCAAGCAAGTGTATGAATGCAATTGGGTCCCTTCATGAGTGGATCAAGCACGCTTAAACAACCTTGTCAAAACGGGCGCTTTAACCAAGAAAGATGTCATTCACTGGAGGGTCCCAGGCCCGGAATGTCCTCCTACTCCCAAGGACGGAGATGTTATTGTGTTTGCTGATCACTTAGGCCGGGGTTTCAACCCTCCCGGTTCAAAAAAATTCCGGGACGTACTGGCTAGCTTTCAACTGCGCCCACAAGACATCGGTCCTAATTCTGTGACCAACATCTGCCACTTCCAAGTTTTTTGTGAGGTTTACCTTCAAGAAGAACCTATAGTAGAACTGTTTAGGAATTTCTTTCACCTTAACCGTCGCACAGAGTTCAAAGACGGGCCCAACAAAGAACTAGGTGGAATGGCGGTTCAGAAAAGAAAAGAAGTCAACTTTCCTCACGCCAATCTCCACAGTCGCCCCAAAGAATGGAACCAGACCTGGTTTTATTGCAAGGATACGTCTCCAGCTGATGAAAACCCCCTGTCGGGTTACCGTCCTGAACACCTGAGCAACACACATCCTTTTCCTCAAAGGCTAACTGCTAAAGAGAGGATCAAATATGCTCCTCAACTATCAAAGCTTAGGGCCTTCATAGCCAATGGTTTGACAGGAGTTGATTTTGCACGCTGCTGGATAAGCTGGAGCATTTTGCCCTTAAGCCAGCGCCCCAGTTTGATGTGTGAATACAGAGGAAATTTGAATGATGTTCAATGTCACATTGACATTCAGCTTACAGATGACGAAGTCACTGAGGCTGTAAAAAAGATGTTGAACGAACCGGAGGCTGTCTGTGCTCAAACCGGACTACTCCCTTTCTGCGCCATCAACAAACCGCCAGCTATAAGAATCATACCATCTGCTTATCTGAAATTGCTTCTGTCCAAATATTCTCTGAAAATGTGATGATTTTTTGACAGGGCGATGATCCGTTCTGGAACAAGAAACCTCCACAAGACAAACCGGTGAAGCCAACCCGTCAAAAGACCAAAGCTGTGAACAAACCTGCCAACCGGAAGAGAACCACTGCATCCTCCGATCCACCAGCTGATGATGATGTGGGTAACCCGGATTTAGAGGCAGAACTTGACTCACTTGGTTCATTTTTCATACGCCTTATTGATGATGATTATTGTCAGGACGACTGTAACATCCCAAATTTTCAATTTGGAATGTTATACATTAAGTCATCATGCATATCATATTTTCTTGCATTTTGTTGATCCTAGAAATTCACGCAACTCAAGGACCCTCGGAGAGAGTTGTAGATTTCAAATTTTTGTATTTGAGTTCTCTCAAAACTATGAAAAGAGGATCATTGGATTTATTTATTTTATCTTCAAATATTTTTCCAATATCAAAAATAAGAGAGGGAATAATATGAGTTTCCCAAAATTTAGGAAAAATGAATATTTAATAAATAAATCAAATTTTGGATTTTTCTCAGAGTTTATTTGCCTTAGGGAAAAATGCGTGTTTTCAAAAAATTGCATTTCAGGCCCCGAGTAAAAGTTCATTTTGTTCGACTCATTTTTAGGAGTCGGGGAAAGTTTACTTTATTAATTTTGGAGTTCGTTTAGATTTTTTCTCTGTACTTTTCTGCGCGCGGAACCAATTTAAAAAGAGTCATGAGCGCCTTGGGCCAAAGGCCCAAGCCGCTAAGCCAGCCAGCCGCCAGAGGCTAAGGCATTCGCTAGCCGCCAGCACTGTGGAGCCAGGAGCCGCCGGTTTCCTTTTCTTTTACAAATCCTAGTAGGATTTGGACCCATTTCGTTCTTCCGTTTTTATTCCTAGGATTCCTAATCCTACTCTAATTCTTGTCCCCTACTCCAAGCAAAAACCCTCCCCTCCCCAATATAAATACCCAAGCACCCCCCCCCTCTAACACATCAAACCAACACCTCTCCTCTCCTCCGCAGCAGCATCAGTGCCGCCGCCCTACACCGCCGCCGCCAAGTGCCGCCGCCACCACCCAACGCCGCCGCCGCCGGAGCCCCTCGCTTCTTCGAGGTACTAGCCCCGCGCCACGTCACCTTTTCTTTTCCTCGGTTCAGTTTTTCATAAATTGTTCCGATTTCCGTTCCGGTTTTCTAGATCGGTTTTTCGTTTCGGTTTTCTTTCCGAAACCCTAGATCGGTTTTTCTCGCCGGTTTTACTTTCCGGTTTTGTTTAGCAAGCGTTCGCCGGACCGTTCGTCCTAACGAACAAGATCACCGGTTTGCTTCGGTTAATGAACGTCCGTTCGTTCAACCGTTCGTCGTTTTCTTTCTCATCGGATTTATTCCGCTATTTTTCTGATAGCGATTTCAGATTCGATTTTCTTTCTAGTCTATTTTCTCGCTCGTTTATCGGAATTAGGTGATTCAAACACCTGGAGTTTCATCTCGAAACCGCCGTTCCGATTAATCAACTTAAACAAAGTTTTGCTACTGTAAAATTTGGCTTAGTTTCAACTTGCTAGAACCGAGTTGTTTTCTTTCGTCGTTTGACTTTCGTTGCTTTATTTGATTCGATTCTTTTTGCAACTAGGGTTCTTAAGTTGAACTTTCTGGTTAGATCTTTTATTCGAAATTTACCTGTGCATTAGATGAGTACTTATTATATGCTTGTTGTTTGTCTGCGATAGATTACCCGGAGTGCGCCGCTTGTTACTTCGAATCTCTAGGTTTCGCGGATCATCGCTAAAGGCAACTAACACTTGATCATATTTTTTCTACTACCCAGTTTTATGCATTAGATCTATTCCTCAAACACTTGCATGGTTAGTATCTAATTAAATTGTGGGATGGGAAGTAGATGAGGTAGTACCTATTACCTGTTTTATTACTAAACCTTTGGGAGTTATTTCTCGCTTGCTTATTTGCCATGCTATGCTAGTAGACGTGGATTGGGTGAGTGTATCCATGACAGATGTGAGATTGTTAAATTAATGGTTTATTTAAGGTGGCAACTTAAACACACATCTGGGTGGATTGAGGCACCGGGGTATCCAAAGGATTGCCTGTTTTTTTTGGGACCGCCACCCGTGCTCAAAGGGATCATGAGATTATTCAAACTAGTAACTTCCGTGTGCGACCACAAGCCATTATGGGCTCGCATAGTTGAGTAAGTCGTATAACTCTTATAGTGGTGGACTAGCAGATGTAGGGGATGTAGGTGTACCGGTCTACCCGTCGTAAGGTGCTAGCGCTTCTGAAAGACTATGTCTCGGTCATCCGTTTCTCAAACACCCTGCAGTACGAGAAATCAAACAGAGGCAATCGAGTCTTGTGGGGAAAAGTGCGCAAACCTCTGCAGAGTGTATAAACTAATCATGATTAGCTGTGTCCTTGGTTATGGACATCTTGAGTATCTAGTACTTGAATATCATGTGAATCTCAACATGTTACTCTAATTAATATTGTTGGGTTTTTAATGAGTACTCTTAATTGGGTTTGAGGATGCTGTCAACCATTCTCAATGTTTAACAACCACCATGATAGTTAAACAAATTTATTCCTTTGCGTAGGGAAAAAGCGGCTTTATGCAAAAGCGTAATCAGAGAGCTTTTCCACCAGCCACATATGCATGTAGTACAGGCTTATCATTCATTATTCTCTACGTATTACATTGCCAGCATATTCCATGTGCTGACCCGTTTTCGGGCTGCAACTTTCATGTTGCAAACTTTTCAGACGACGAGTAAGGTGCTTTAGGTCGTGGTTCTATCCTCAGTGATGCCGCTGAAGTTGATGGACTCACTTATCTTCCAAGTCTTCCGCTGTCATCGTTATTAGATGGCCTTAAGCCATATTTATTGTAATAAGTCCTCTTTTGGGGCAACGATGTAATAAGTGTGTGATTGCTACTCTGTTATAAATCCTTCGAAATCAGTGGTGTCGACATCTTGATCCGTGGATGACGCCTTTGAGCACGAGACTTGATCCATTCGGTCGGGTCGCTCTGAGAGATGGTATCGAGCACACGACCGTAGGACACGACCACTAAGTTAAAGCCATAGATCACTACTCTCTTCACATTTTCTAACTCCTCATTTTTTTCTACACTTTAGGATGAAGGACGCCAAGATCAAGTACGCCCAACTAGATGAAGGCACACCTTTTGGATTTCACTTGAAGGAAGTCACCAAGTACCTGAACATTGGACTACCAAGCTTCACCGGAACTTTCAACGCCACTCTGCCTGAAGAGGAGCGCTGGAAGATTCAAGCTCACGTTTCGGGAAGGACATTCGCCCCAATCACCAAGTCTATAGATAGTGTTTTCAGTGCACCAACCTGGAGTCTGGGAAAGAGCATGGCAGCTCATATTACCATGTGAAGCATTGGAGAAGTTTACCAAGAAGACCTCTAGGACACCATCTATCAGATTTGTGGACGCCGAGATGAACAATGGGAGATAGTCAAGACCAAGAAGGATAGATCCATTGCAGCTTTCATCCAGAGTTAAACCAGCACATTCGATGCCGTGGAGAACCAGATGTGCAATGATATGATCGAATTGAAGGATGCGAAGGGAAGGATCATCGAACTTGAAGAAGAACTAAAGTCTATACGTAAGGACTACATGGGCCGAGATCGTAGCTGTAGCAAGACACAATAACGATCTTAAGTATGAGATTGAAGAACTCAAGAAGAAATTGGCGCTCAAGAATGAAGACAAGTACGTCGACTATCCGAGCAACTACATCATCATCGACGACACCGATTCGGATCCAAGTGAACCCGACTTTGAAGACGAAGCTGGAGCAGACATCATGGAGTCTTCCACCGGTTCAAATTAATAGATGACCCCACTTATTAGTAGTATTCCCTCCATGTAACATTTTAGTTCATGCACTTTTGCGATAGTTAGACCGATGTAAGCCCTTTGTTTGAATTGAATGAAGTGATTTTGTGTGCATTTGCTCATATACATTTGGGTAGTGTTTCTCCTTAGACCTCACTCTATTCTTAATTTCTCGTCTTTTCTAAACCCATCGATGCCTCCGAGACGCGACCTGGTTTGTTTTTCCACGGAGATCACCCAGTTGATTGAACAGCAGAACACTTTGATCCAAACACTGGTACAGAACCAAGGCAACAACAACAACCCACCGCCACCACCCCCAGTTGACCATCTGGCTCGTTTCTTCAGGCTGAACCCGCCGGTGTTTTCTAGCAGCACCGAGCCGATAGTAGCAGATGATTGGCTCCGTAAGGTAGGGAGGGAGTTGACCACTGCAGGATGTACAGATGGAGAGAAGGTGAAGTTTGCTGCACACCAGCTTGAAGGACCCGTGGCAGCATGGTGGGAGAATTTTACAGCCACCTACCTCAGAGACACTATCACATGGGATCGGTTTGACCAGAAGCCTTTTTGCCCATGTCTCAGCAGGAGCTATGGCCATGAAGAAGCGTGAGTTTCGCAATTTACGCCAAGGAGGAAGGACTGTTGGCGAGATGTGGATGATTTTAGTAAGTTAGCACGTTATGCCCCGGATGACGTTGCTACGGATGCAGCTAAGCGGGAGAAGTTTCGGAAGGACTGAATGATGAGTTAAGCATGCAGCTGATGGTAGCAAGTTTCAATAACTACCAGGAGTTGGTAGACCGTGCCCTCATGATTGAAGGAAAGCAACGAGAAATTGAAAATCGCAAGAGGAAGTATGGGCAGGAAGTATAACTCCGGAGCCCAGCAGAAGCCCGTTATACCCCTAAACAGGGAGTTCGGTTTCAAGCATACCCATGGAGGAGGTAATTCGCACAACCATAATGGCCACAAAATGGGAATGGGAATGGAGGAAGCAACGGCGTAACCGGACCACACCATCAACCCCAACCAAGAAAGACCTGAGCCATGTCACCTGTTACAAGTGTTCCAAGACCGGACATTATGCAAATGACTGTCCCGAAGGCCAAGGTGGAAATGGAAGCTCTAGAAAGAAGCCAAACCCTTTCAACAGGGGACAGGTGAACCACATTGATGTGGAGGAGGTTGAAGATCAGCCCGATGCAGTAATCGGTAAGTTTTTGGTTAAGTCATTTACTGCACTAGTTCTTTTCGATACCGGTGCAACGATTCATACATATCAAGGGATTTGTAGAAAAGTATAGCCTGCCTACTCAGATTCTTAAAACCCCTATGCTAGTAAGCTCACCGGGAGGCGGAATATATGGCCGCACAAGGATGTTTTCAAGTACCATTAAATATAGGAAGACATGTGTTCCCGACAGATTTGATCATTTTGGAATCCCAAGGATTGGAGGTGATTCTCGGTATGGATTGGTTGTCGATGTATGGGGGGAACATCGATTGCGCAAGTAAGACGATTTTTCTCACAACACCAGAAGGAAGAAGGATTAAGTATGTATCGTGACATGGACCAAATAGGAACCAAGTAAATTCCTTATCAGGAGTTGTGCAGGAAGAGGTGCCAGTGGTGAAGGATTTCCCTGATGTATTTCCTGAGGAATTGCCAGGAATGCCACCGGATAGAGACATTGAGTTTTTGATTGAACTTTTGCTGTGCAGGCCCAATATCGGCGACCATACGGGATGCCCGCATGTGATTTGGCGGAAATCAAGAAGCAGATTAAGGAGCTATTGGATAAAAGTTATATACGCCCAAGTTCTTCGCCTTGGGGATCACCCGTACTTTTAGTAGAGAAGAAGGACGGATCGTTAAGGATGGTTGTTGACTATCGTGGTTTAAATGAAGTAACAATCAAGAACAAGTACCCACTACCAATGATAAATGATCTGTTTGATCGTTTGCAAGGAGCTAAAGTGTTTTCCAAGATCGATTTGCGATCGTGGCACCATCGATTGAAGATTCGAGAGCGTGACATACCTAAGACAACATTTACCATGAGATATGGATCAGATTAATATACCGTTATGTCATTTGGACTGACTAACGCGCCTGCCTATTTCATGAACCTGATGAACAAAGTGATTATGGAGTTTTTGGATAAGTTCATCGTGGTGTTCATAGATGATATTTTGGTTTTCTCGAAGAATGAAGCGGAACATAAGGAACATTTGCGATTGGTTTTGGAGAAACTAAGGGAACATCAGTTATATGCCAAGTTCAAAGAAATGTGAGTTTTGGCTAAAGGAAGTTGGATTTCTTGGACATGTTATATCCGGAGAAGGGATAGCAGTTGACCCCACAAAGGTTGAGACCGTAACCAAATGGGAAGCACCAACGATTGGAGAGATCCGGAGTTTCCTTGGACTCGCAGGATACTACCAAGATTCATTGAGAATTTCTAAAGGATTGCAAAGCCTATGACGGAATTGCTGAAAAAGGATACCAAGTTCATATGGACCGAGGATTGTGAGGCAAGTTTTCAGGAGTTGAAGAAAAGATTGGTTACCTCACCGGTGTTAATTTTGCTAGATCGGACCAAGGATTATGAGGTGTATTGCACGCTTCACGCCGAGGACTTGGAGCAGTGCTTATGCAGGAAGGAAGAGTTGTTTCAGATGCTTCACGACAGCTAAAGCCTCATGAGTTGAATTATGCCACACATGACTTGGAGTTAGCAGCCGTTGTGCATGCATTGAAGACACGAGACATTTTCTCATTGGAAATCATTGTGAGGTGTATACGGATCACAAGAGTTTGAAGTACATCTTCACGCAGAAGGAATTAAATCTCAGACAGAGAAGATGGTTGGAGCTTATTAAGGATTATGATATGAGATTGCATTATCACCCCAGGAAGGCTAACGTTGTAGCGGACACATTGAGCCGTAAGAGCCACGTCAATACACTAATGGTGGGAGGAATACCCAAGGAGTTAGCCGAGTACCTTCGAGAGCTATGTTTGGAAATAGTTCCGAGAGGCTATGTAGCAGCATTGGAGATTCAAATACGTTGATGGACAAAATCGAGAAGCTCAAAAGGCGGATAAGGAAGTTGCCTCTATAAAGGAGAAAATGAGTGAAGGAAAAGCTAAGGGATTTCGTGAGGATGAGCACGATACCCTATGGTTTGAGGACCGTGTGTATGTGCCAAATGACCCGGAGATCGTGAAGTTGATTCTGCAAGAGGCACATGATTCACCATATTCGATTCACCACGAAATACCAAGATGTATTTGGATTTGAAGAATACTTTCTCGTGGACCGAATGAAGAAAGATATTGCAGAGTATGTAGCAGTTTGTGATGTATGTCAAAGGGTGAAGGCGTAACATCGATGCCAAAGAGGATTGTTGCAAGCATTGCCGATACCCGAATGGAAGTGGGATAAACTAGGCATGGATTTCATCACAGGTTTGCCAAAGACTCGCTCGCTATGACTCGATTTGGGTTATAGTCGATCGCTTGACGAAGGTAGCTCATTTCATTCCAGTCAAGACTACCTATAGTAGTGCTAAGTTGGCAAAGAAATACATGACCAGAATTGTGTGTTTACACGGAGTTTCGAGGAGTATCGTATCAGATAGAGGAACCCAATTTACCTCAAAGTTTTGGAATCATTTGCACGAAACATTGGGAACCAGGCTGGAATTCAAGATGTACTTTCCACCCATTGCATCATGGATGACCGAGAGAGTCAATCAGATTTTGGAGGATATGCTGAGAGCTTGTGCACTAGGTTGTGGATCTAGTTGGGAGGATAACTTGCCGTATGCAGAGTTTTCTTATAACAACAGTTACCAAACCAACTTGAAGATGGCACCTTTCGAGGCTTTGTACGGAAGGAGGGGCAGGACAACGTTATCATGGGACGAAGGTGGAGACCGTCAGTTGTTTGGACCAGATTTGATTAAGGAGTCTGAACAGAAGGTTAAGTTGATTCGCGATAGGCTCAAGGTAGCCCAGTCCTGCATGTAAAAGCTATGCGGATTCAAAACGCAAGGCGATAGAATATGAAGTTGGAGACAGAGTATATCTTAGAGTATCCCCACTCCGAGGAGTTAAGCGTTTTGGAGTTAAAGGAAAATTAGCACCACGTTTCGTTGGACTATATAGGATCTTGCAACGCATGGGATAAATTGCCTATAAGCTGGAATTGCCAGAGGGACTGTCAGGAGTTCATGATGTATTCCATGTTTCTCAGCTGAAGAAATGTCACGCCGAGATGGCGGAAGTACCGTTAAGAGATACAGTGCCACTTGAAGCAATTCAGTTGAAGGATGATTTGACATATGAGGAGAGACCACCAAGATTCTCGATTATGCCAAGAGAGTTACTCGCAGCAAGGTTATCAAGTTTTGCATAGTTTAGTGGAGCCCCCACACTGAGGATGACGCCACCTGTGAAAGAGTAGAAGATTTGCTCAATGACCACCCTCACCTATTTTCTAGCCAACCCGCATCTCGAGGGCGAGATTCATCTAAATGGGGTAGGTTTGTAACATCCCAAATTTTCAATTTGGAATTTTATACATTAAGTCATCATGCATATCATATTTTCTTGCATTTTGTTGATCCTAGAAATTCACGCAACTCAAGGAGCCTCGGAGAGAGTTGTAGATTTCGAAATTTTTGTATTTGAGTTCTCTCAAAACTATGAAAAGAGGATCATTGGATTTATTTATTTTATCTTCAAATATTTTTCCAATATCAAAAATAAGAGAGGGAATAATATGACTTTCCCAAAATTTAGGAAAATGAAGATTTAATAAATAAATCAAATTTTGGATTTTTCTCGGAGTTTATTTGCCTTAGGGAAAAATGCGTGTTTTCAAAAAATTGCATTTCAGGCCCCGAGTAAAAGTTCATTTTGTTCGACTCATTTTTAGGAGTCGGGGAAAGTTTACTTTATTAATTTTGGAGTTCGTTTAGATTTTTTCTTTGTATTTTTCTGCGCGCGGACCCGTTTCGTTATTCCGTTTTTATTCCTAGGATTCCTAATCCTACTCTAATTCTTGTCCCCTACTCCAAGCAAAAACCCTCCCCTCCCCAATATAAATACCCAAGCACCCCTCTAACACATCAAACCAACACCTCTCCTCTCCTCCGCAGTTAGCAGCAGCAGTTGCCGCCCTACACCGCCGGGCCGCCTCTACACCGCCGCCACCAAGTGCCGCCACACCTAACGCCGCCGCCACGAGCCCTCGCTTCTTCGAGGTACTAGCCCTGCCGCCACGCCACCTTTTCTTTTCCTCGGTTCGGTTTTTCAGAATCGTTCCGGTTTCGTTCCGTTTTTCGTTTGGTTTTCTTTCCAAACCCTAGATCGGTTTTTCTCGCCGGTTTTACTTTCCGGTTTTGTTTAGCAAGCGTTCACGGACCGCTCGTCCCTAACGAACGAGATCACCGGTTTGCTTCGTTAATGAACGTCCGCTCGCTCAACCGTTCGTCGTTTTCTTTCTCATCGGATTTATTCCGCTATTTTTCGATAGCGATTTCATATCCGATTTTCTTTCTAGTCTATTTTCTCGCTCGTTTATCGGAATCAGGTGATTCAAACGCCTGGAGTTTCATCTCGAAACCGCCGTTCCGATTAATCAACTTAAACAAAGTTTTGCTACTGTAAAATTTGGCTTAGTTTCAACTTGCTACCGAGTTGTTTTCTTTCATCGTTTGACTTTCGTTGCTTTATTTGATTCGATTCTTTTTGCAACCAGGGTTCTTAAGTTGAACTTTCTGGTTAGATCTTTTATTCGAAATTTACCTGTGCATTAGATGAGTACTTATTGTATGCTTGTTGTTTGTCTGCGATAGATTACCCGGAGTGCGCCGCTTGTTACTTCGAATCTCTAGGTTTCGCGGATCATCAGCAAGGCAACTAACACTTGATCATATTTTTCTACTACCCAGCTTTTATGCATTAGATCTATTCCTCAAACACTTGCATGGTTAGTATCTAATTAAATTGTGGGATGGTAAGTAGATGAGGTAGTACCTATTACATGTTTTATTACTAAACCTTTGGGAGTTATTTCTACTTTTGCTTATTTTCAATGCTATGCTAGTAGACGTGGATTGGGTGAGTGTATCCATGACAGATGTGAGATTGTTAAATTAATGGTTTATTTAAGGTGGCAACTTAAACACACATCCTGGGTGGATTGAGGCACCTGGGGTATCCAAAGGATTGCCTGTTTTTTTGGGACCGCCACCCGTGCTCAAAGGGATCATGAGATTATTCAAACTAGTAACTTCCGTGTGCAGCCACAAGCCATTATGGGCTCGCATAGTTGAGTAAGTCGTATAACTCTTATAGTGGTGGACTAGCAGATGTAGGGGATGTAGGTGTACCATTACCCGTCGTAAGGTGCTAGCGCTTCTAAAAGACTATGTCTCGGTCATCCGCTTCTCAAACACCCGCAAAGACGAGTAATCAAACGGAGGTGATCGAGTCTTGTGGGGAAAAGTGCGCAAACCTCTGCAGAGTGTATAAACTAATCATGATTAGCCGTGTCCCCGGTTATGGACATCTTGAGTATCTAGTACTTGAATATCATGTGAATCTCAACATGTTACTCTAATTAATATTGTTGGGTTTTTAATGAGTACTCTTAATTGGGATTGAGGATGCTGTCAACCATTCTCAATGTTTAACAACCACCATGATAGTTAAACAAATTTATTCCTTTGCATTAGGGAAAAACTGGCTTTATGCAAAACCGTAACCGTAGAGCTTTTCCACTAGCCACATATGCATGTAGTACAGGCTTATCATTCATTATTCTCTATGTGTTACATTGCCAGCATATTCCATGTGCTGACCCGTTTCGGCTGCAACTTTCATGTTGCAGACTTTTCGCACGATTTGGTAAGGTGCTTTAGGTCGTGGTTCTATACTCGATGATGCTGGAGTTGATGGACTCACTTATCTTCCAAGTCTTCCGCCATTATCGTTATTAGATGGCCTTAAGCCATATTTATTGTAATAAGTCCTCTTTTGGGGCAACGATGTAATAAGTGTGTGATTGCTACTCGTTATAAATCCTTCAAATCTTGTGTGGTGTCAGCATTACTGATCCAGGGATGACGCCTGAGCACAGAGACTTGATCCATTCGGGTCGGGTCGCTACAACGACGCTGAAGTCAGTCACGCCGATGCTGTAGAGGTAATCATTCTTTCCTCCGATTCAAACCCTTTGCCTTCACTAAAAACCCGTCGAGCAAACCGGAAAGTTAAATTTTCTCATCCTCTTGCTTACTTGGATCCGAACTTTCTTGTGAAGACACAACAACACGAGGCTCGCTGCACAACCCGGCATAGCGGCCAGGTAGTTATCCCTCTCCCGGTTTACCGAACAGTCTGGTTCGGAAACGCCGTTCAGAGGTCTCTAGTTACCTTGACACTTCATGCCCCAAAGCGGGTTGTTTTCGTCAACCTCTTAATCCATCTGATTCAAATTATCAGGGTACCTCCCACTCATCATCCGTGAATAAATGCGCCACAAAGCTTCCACCGCTTAAAACAGTGCTTGGGTGAGCCATATTCTTACTTATATCCTCGATATGTTACTTAATATATACTGTACTGATCCTTACTTTTTTCCTTAGTGCCAAGCCCAGACCCAGCAAGAAGGCTCGTCTGAATAAACCGATAGAGGAAGACATGGCTGCTGAACCAGAGAAAACTCCGGATCCTGAACAGGGCAACACTGATGATATGATGAATGACCCACTGCCTCAAGATCATGACTTCGTTGCTGAGCAGGCAGAAGTTGATACCACAGGCCATGCTGACCAGCCGACCAGTCCAATCCGGTCTGACAAACCGACAACTCTAGTACAAGCTGCTGAGGAGAAGGATGACGATGTTCTGATTACTGGCATTGGCCATACTGATTCGGGGAATCCTGTCGCTTTGTCAAGGCATACCGCCAAAGAGGAATTCTCTGCAATTGGCAAAGGCAAATGGAATGCCGATCTGTCCACCTACGCCCATCTCAATGCTCAAGACCTTCATTCCGGCTACTTGAATCGTCTATATACCAGTCGTGACTATGAAGCCGGCTTCGTAAATATGATGAAGGAACGATATGAGGTAATTTCACAAGCACTGCCCCTTTATTTCTTAATTGTAGCTTATCAACTCCAGTAGCCCCCAAGTGACGGTTTAAGATATCAATCTAAATCGGGACTTAGTAAAAAACTTTATACTTTGCAACAATGCATCTGAACTTCACTGAAGTAGCCCCAAGTGCCGGTTTAACTTTATAAAGATGAACCGGGACTTTGTAGAAGAAACTCCTGTATCAGTAGTCTTTGAATAAATAGCCATTAGCCCCCAAGTGCCAAGTTGAATACTTGTATTGTGCTTGGGACTTTGTAGAAAATGTATGATGAAGAGCAAATATGCATTAGCCCCCAAGTACCGAGGGCATAACTTGTTATGTGGTTGGTACTTCAAGCATGTACTGTCACCTCATCATATAATTGTCTCTATGCAGGCCGAGTTGAGCAAGAAAGAGAGCCAACCCGCCGACCTGCAGGAGAACCTTAAATCGCAGCAAGCTGAAACCTCCAAGGAGAAGGAAGAGTTGACCAGCGCTTTAAGCGCTATGGAGAAACTTAAAGAAGGCTTCAACAAAGAGCAGGCGGATTGGGAGACTGAAAAATCCGCTTTGGTGCAAAGAGCTGAAAAAGCACAAGCCGCTCTTAAACCGGTGGTTGATGAGCTGACCAATGTGAAGCGGCAGGTGCATGCCATGACCGTCGCTGTGTTCGGTAAGCTCTTTGACTTAGGCTTTCCATATATCCATGCATGTATTTGCCGGTTTACTAATCCTTGTAATGATATAGGAACTCGTATCAGCCACTTGGGTCTGATGTTCAGAAGAAACTGAAAGCGGCCTATACTTTGATAGAGCAGCTGTATACCGGCGCACAGCAGATCATATATACTGCTTCACACAACAATCCGCCTCCCACCTTGATCAAGGATATTCTACAGAGGTTATCTATGCTTCCTACCCGGGTAGACGAATTAAAAAAGTCTGCTGCTAGAGCGGCGCTTTGGTCGCACTAACCCGGGCAAAAGCATGGGTACCTGATTTTGATCCAGTTGAAGCGGCCCAAGGTTATCCCAGTTTGAAGGAAGACGAAACAGAATTTGGCGAAGATGACCTCCGGATCATAAACCGGGAAGTACGCCCATTGGCTTGTCAACTGGTTGAAGAAGCAGACCTGTCATACTATCAAGCCAGCTATGATGACAAGAACAAGCGGATTGCTGCACCAATTCCATAAGCTCAGATTCTTATCCCGCCAATCCGTAAGCACACTTATGCCCCTGACATTGAACCGTCTACGCTGATAAGTGATGAAGCTGTATTCCAAGCCTTAACTGGGATCGACTGGGCAACTGTTGATTTCCAGCCACTGGGTAGGGAAGAAAAAGTTGAACCAGCGCGAGATGATCCGCAATGTTGCGTTCAAGCCGGTGACCAATCATGAATCGAAGGTCGTTTAGTCTACTACATGCTACGACATGTATTTGAGAAAAACAATGGTCCTTTTGGGCACTGGAACGCCATGTAATAGGCTAGTTAAAATACTTGGTCTGGTATGCCTTCGTGCATATTTATCTGCAACTGATGCTTGCTTAATCCGACATCCTTAAGATATAATATTCATAATCCATAGCCATTTTTTAAGCTGTTCCTGCAGATAAATAGCTCAAAGCGCCCCGGCGGTTCATGATACCCATATATATATATATATATATATATATATATATATATATATATATATATGACCAAGTATTACAATTTAGGTTGCGAAATATAACCAAATATGGAAACATATAATACCTGTAACCCTTAGGCATGATGTTGGCTGACCAACCTTGTAGCGGGGTGAAAGTGCTAGTTATCGACTAGAGGGGGGGTGAATAGGCGATTTTTAGGAAAGTCTTCAAAACACGAATGTTTTGAAGACAAACAATAGGAATGACCTAATTGATATGCAGCGGAAGATAAACTACAACAAGCAAGCCATAGTCAAGTATGCAATAATGTGAACGGACAAAGACTAATAGCAGCAAGGTAGTATGATCAGGATGGAACATAGTATGAAGCCAAACAACGATAGTAGTCAAGCAATGAAGTCAAACAGATAAGGCATATAAGCAATGACTTCACGAAGACAAACTCAAGGTAAAGGAGGGAAGGGATAGAACCAGTCACTTGTTGAAGACACATGATTTGTTGGACCAGCCCAGCTTGTCAGTGACAACCGTGACATCCGGGTTAGGGAGGCTGAGATTCAACTCAAGACCGTGTCTTCACCTTATTCCCTTGAGCTAAGGACACACGATCCTCGCCCAATCACTCTGGTAAGTCTTCAAGGTAGACTTCCGAACCTTCACAGATCGCATTCACCGGCAATCCACAATGACTCTTGGATGCTCAGAACGCGACGCCTAACCGGCTGGAGGATTCACAGTCCTCAAGTGTAATAAGTCTTCAGGTCACACAGACAGGAAAACTTCAGTGATGCCTAACACTCTTTGGCTCTGGGTGTTTGGGCTTTGTCCTCGCAAGGATTTCTCTCTCTCTCAAAGGCTTCGAGGTGGGTTGCTCTCAAACGACAAAAGCCGTGTACTAACTCTGAGCAGCCACCAATTTATGGTGTAGGGGGTGGGCTATTTATAGCCACTAGGCAACCCGACCTGTTATGTCCGATATGACCCTGAGTCACTAAGAAACTGACACGTGTTCCAACAGTCAGATTTCAAACACACACGGCAACTTTACTTGGGCTACAAGCAAAGCTGACTCATCCAGCTCTGGATAAGTTTTGCTCTCATTGTCTTCGTCAAGACATAGGATTTGGGTTGAGCATCACTTGATCATTCTCGACTATGATCACTTGGACCCCACTTAACAAGACGGTGGTTCCTACGACTCAACAAAGAAGAAAAGGAAACAACGAAACGACACGCCTTCAAGGCTCCATAGTCTTCACTCAATGTCTTCTCATGTCATAGTCTTCAATGTGAATATCTTCACATACCACCATTGTCGCCAATGTCTTCATACATTTTTAGGGGTCGCCTCCGGTAGGTAAACCGAATCAATGAGGGACACTACTGCGTTATCCCTGCCATTCTCACGGCATACATTAGTCCCTCAACCACATTTGTCGTCAATACTCCAAAACCAACTAGGGGTGGCACTAGATGCACTTACAATCTCCCACTTTTTGGTGATTGCTGACAAACTGGTTGAAGTTTTCAACGGGGATAAAATATGTGAAATTGTAAAGGATAGGGAATTGTCTTCATAAGTGGCAAAGGCTCCCCCTGAAGATGTGCATATAAGTAGTTTGCTTTTGGAATGCAAATGCACGTGGCAGTGTAGTACTTGTGGAGATCCTCTTCAACTTATGAAGATAATTCATCATGCATGAAATGATATAGCTAAGAGAATGACATGCATAATGAAAATGGACGTCTCTAGAATGATCTCAAAGGTCGGAAGTTATCGTCGCACATGCGGAATTTATCATCGCACTGCAGTAAGGCAAATAAGTAGAAGACGACCATCGAGTTTAAGTGTTACAACTCAAAGAACCAAATGTATCAAAAGCGAGAGTTGTAAACACTAGGCAAAATATAGTGCACCTGCCCTTATGAACCCGCTTGAAGACTATCAAACTCATATGCTTCTCCCCCTTTTGTCAGTAAGGACCAAAAAGGTTTGAAGACATAGAGCATCTACTCGTCGATCACTCTGGCATTGACATTGGTTGGCGGTGTTGGTTGGCGGTGCAGACGAGCTTGGCGCAGTGTCGATTCGTGCAGAAGTAGGGGGCGGTGAAGTAGCATCGGCTTCATCGTCGATCACTCTGGCATTGACAGTTGCCGCGGAGGAAGAATAGTCAGAGTCTTCAAGAGATGGAGTTCGTCGTAGGAGTGCATTCCGTGGAGGAGTGGAGTCAAACTTGAAGCGTTCAAAGGAAGCCATCGTCTTGAAGATCTCGCTTCAAAGACCGAAAGGTGGTCAAACTCTTCCATGATCGCCGACAAGTCTCGTGAGTGACAAAAGCATTCTTGGTGGCAAGGTTTCGAATGTGATTGACATCCACCAAGAGGCTTTGCATTTGACGCTTGAGCCAGGGGTGATGCTTATCTTGCTTTTGATGCAGCGCCACAAGAAGTTCTCGATCATTGAGGACTCGAGAGCGCTTCCGAGGCCTTTGGCCAATTGTGCTCTCAGTGGCTTCAGTCCGTGGACGATGAGGCAGACGTGTGTTCCCAGCCAAAGGATAGACACGTGATACCGCTTGGACGCCTTCCATAGGTCGAGAGAAGCTGTGGTGATCTGCGCTCTGAAGACTTAGTGGCGTTTTGGCAGGCTCAGGGTATATGGCTTCAACAGACATATCAACCTCTGGTAGAAAGATCGGATGATTGCGGCGGAGGGTTGATAGTTGATAGCGAGTGCATCTTGATGAGGCGCATGACTCATGGAGCATAGAACTTCGCATCAAACAGATCAGATCCAGACGCAGCCTAATTGTCGGATGAAGAATTCTTGCGTGTTGAAGCCGATGCCATTGAGAATGTAGAAGACCAATGTCTTCATTGCTCAGTCAAGCTTTGCAGACGATGACTGCCCTTTGATTGGCCATAGAGTTCACCGATGATGTGATATATGGTGCGAGGCGGATACTCAAGGTCATCAACAAAGAAGTGCCGAGGGTATTCAAAGATCATGTGGCAAAGGGCTTCATCATGCTCAAAGATCTCACCCATGTCGGGTTCTCGCTTATGAAATATGCTCTCCAAGGCATCATGGTGGAGTTGACATCCGTGTTCAAACAGCTCTCCCGAGTGGGTAGGCCTGTGAGCTCAATGATGTCAAGAGCTTTGGCTTCATGATGAACATTTCCAAATCATCCACTCGAGAAACCATGTCTTTGTGTTTCTATTGTAGCCAAGGATGTGGAGGGTAGCATAGAATTGAAGCACTAATTCTTCATTCCAAAGGTTCTTTTGTCCTGAATTTAAACCAAGCAGACCTGCATCATGAAAGCAATCAAGTGCTTCTTCTAAGCACGGTAGTCCGCAATGGCTTCAAAGTGTCGAGGCGCATATGAGGGAAAATGCGGCCTTGGTCACAGTAACAGAGTAATAGCTTCTTTGTCGATAGCTCCGTAACCGGTCGATGATATCCTTGGCCTTGTGTAGGGGTTCTTTGCATTGTCAAAGAAAGTATTGTGGGCTTTGAAGCCATTTGCATTGAAACAACTCGTTGAGGTGGCGGTGCACAGAAACCTTGGCGCCTTGGCTTCAAGCTTACGGACCTGAGGCCTATGCTCAATATGATAGTCGAACTGAGGACCAGAGGCATGAGGCGGAGGGACCAGAACGGGCTATCTTACTGTGACTAGCTCGCCATAGTTGTATGCTTGCTCGATTGTGTAGGGCCTTGGTGGCGGAACAGGAGTAGTGGCAGCAACTAAGGCTTCAGGCTGCTTAGCAGATGCTTCGAGAGCAGTTGCCTCATTGGCTTCAGGCACATTTCCTTCAGTGGCTTCAGGAGCAGTTGGGACAGGCTCCACATTGGCTTCAGCCATGGCCACGTCATTGGCTTCATTGGTGTTGGAGGTGGCAGCCTCAATGTGCTCAACCTCCACTTGAGGAGCTGGAGGGTCGGCATCGCACGCTGATATCGTGTATGACTTCTTCAATTCTGAGGGGTGTAGGGACACGTTCTTCTTCTTCTTGGGTGTCTGCGGTCGATGCAGCGGATTGTCTTCAAGAGCTTTAGCTTGCACTCAGAGACATTCACAGTAGGAGTGGCTTCTGAAAACACTTGACGTGCAACAGGTTGGTGGTGCACTTCTCCTTCTGGAATGCTCGAGAGAGGCACTTGAGGCCTTTGACCTTTGCGAAGCCTGCGAAATGTTGGCGACGCCTTTGGAGATGGGGTTGCCTGGGCCTCAAAATCTTCCTCTTCATCTTGTTGTTGTTGTTGGGGAGTGACTTGATGTTGGGGAGTACTGGGGGAGTCTTGTTGTTGCGGGCGATCAGCCCATGAAGCATCCTGTGCAATTGGCGTCAGAGGACGACCAATGCTGATGAGTTCGCTGTTCGTACGAACAGGCGATGATACCACATTGTACTCGATTTGAGGAAGAACTTCATCATCTTCAACATTGTCATGGTGACCAATGTCTTCGCAGTGATGGGATCACCGCTGGAATCTCTTCACTTCGTGGAGCCTCTGTGGAAGCGAGGCTCATGAACAGTCATGCTAAGTTCTTGGGTTGCGCAGACGCTGGACGAACCCACGTAAATGGGTTCAACAATCAAGGGCTCTGTGGGAGCAGCCCGATTCTTCTTGGTCTTTAGCTTCTTCTTGGAGGGAGCAAGATCGAGGCGTCAGATTTTACCTTTTTACGATTCAGCCTCGGCAGCCCTCGCCTTCTTCGTCGTAAGCGGTGGCCGACCGGACCTTTGGCTTCGAGCCACCATGCTGCTTGGGAAGACTATGCGGGGCTCTTCTTGCCTTGAAGGTGCAGCTTGGTCAGTTGAAGACTTCTTTTTCTTTGCAGCCATCCTGGGGTCGATGCCAGGACGACCAAGAGCTTTGCGCTTCTCAGCCTCATTGTAGGCAAGCACGCACTTGTCAGCCAGAGCCTTCATGCGCTCACGAGAGCCTCTGGCTTCTTCACGCTTCTTTGAAAAAGTTTTCTTTGAGGTCGTGCAGCATGACCTTGAAGTTTTTGACGTCTTGCACTGCCGAGTGCAGCCATATGCTTCTTGAACTGAGCCTTCTCATAGTCAATCTTGTGCTTCAGTTCAACAATGCGCTGAGCTAGAGCTAGCTCAGAAGCAATGGCGCCATTGAAGGAGACACCGAGGCCAATAGGAAGTTGCAGATCTTCAAAACTGATGTTTGGGGTATCAAACCATTCATCAATGAAGTGATGGATGATTGCCACATCAAAGAGAGGCAAGTTGTTGAAGATTTCTGCTTCTTCTTTGCTCTAGATAAGTTGCTCAAGGGCATCATCTGCAAGATTGTCATCACTAGACAGATCAATGTGCTCTTCACGCAGAATGGCAGCAGGGGTCAGTGTCAGTTAAGTGTTCTTGAAAATTTTCTTTCTCTTCTCCGTCTTCTTGGAGATACGGGATTGATCCTCAGACTGTGCACTGGCTACAGGAGGTGCAGTGGCCAGTGGCTTCACACATGAAGCTTTTGGAGGAGCAGCTGACTTTGAAGCCTTGACTTTCGTAAGCTTCTGCGGCTTTGGAGCAGGAGCAGGAGCTGGAGCTTCATCAGAATCAGCCTCGTCATCAGAGTGATCCACTTTGGCACCTTGGACCAAGATATAAGTGATGAGGCCATCAAGGTTTGAAAAGGGACCGATGACATTGGGTTCAGCGTCACGTGAGCCGTCAGCACGGGGAGCAGAGGGACCAGGGTTGAAGTCTAATCCCAATGACTTCTTGTTTTCCTTTGCAGAAGCCTTTGCGTGCTGGAAGTTGCGCTTGAAGAGATTGTCATCACGACACCAGAGCAAAGACGTCGGGTCGGCATTCTCAGGCTGAGGTCCACGGACCATACAAGGATAGAAACCTTGTGCAATAGCTTCAGCCATGTTCTTGGGAGGAAGGCCTCAAATGTAATATCACCCCAAGGGCTTCGATGGCATTCTTCTCGGCATATTCCTGTGTGACGAAATTGTACTTGAACCAATCGTTTCAGCCTAATATCGACGAATCCATTGGATTCGCGTCTTGCGCTGATTATAAGTCTCTTCGGATCTGTCTTGTACAGCTCTGCGAGGTCATCAGTGATCTTTTGAGGTTCCCTCACGCTGTCTGCCGCCCTTCCCGACTGATTTATCTGTAGCCATGAGCTTCAAACTGAATGGCTTCACGTTCAAAGGCTTATGCGTTCTTTACGGGATGCATGTGAACCGGCTTCGGAGAGTTAGTTTGATGTCGTAAGAATTCTCGCAAACGAATGCGCACTATGAGAACCAAGGGATTCTCCCACGGACATGTACTGTGACAGCATTAGAGATGCGAGGGAAGGGAAGAGGTCATATGCATTCTCGTAAGATTTTGAAGATAAATCGGTTTGAAGACATTGACCTCATGATGCGAAGACATTCACTTATACCGAGAGTTGGTTCCAGATTTGTACGAATCCGTGAATAAGTACAAGTGAGGAATCTAACTAGTTGTGAAGCTTAAGTGAATATACTAGGCAATCTGAGATGCGCATGTAATAGATCTAACATAGTATGGGCAGAAACCAATTTTGGCACGTAGGATGAATCTTGAAGATCAAAAAGATGGTAAAAATAGAGTTATATTTACCGCTTTGAAGAACTGCTTGACGGGAGAAAAAGAGGCCGAGCAGTTCAGTCCACCGTGCCCTAACTTGGCGACGGAGGACACCTACGGCGGCGGCAGAGACGAAGATGTTCACGGCCGGCGTGAGGACGGCGTCGGAGAGGTCGCGACAGCTAAGCGCTTCGTCGCCTGCGTCGTCGAGAGCTAGCGGTGGCGCTAGGGTTTTGACAAGGTGGAGAGGTGGAAGAAGATTTTCTTTACCGCAGGGGATAGGTATTTATAACGAGGTGTGCGGTGCAGCGCAATTACGCAGGTGCCCCTGGCGGTTCACATTTGAGGGGCACGTGGCACGCATGCAACATGCTCTGAGTTGTCCCACGTTCCCACGCTCGCCAGGTTTGTTTGATGGTCGTTCCGGCCTCCGAATTCAACAAAGAAGGATGAATCATTTAAAACAGACTTAAAGTTTGTCTTTGTGTCTTCTGGCGACAAGGACGCAGAGAAGACATTCGACAGTTTCAATAGAATGCATATGATTTGGACAGATAGAGTTTGAGATAGAAAGCATAGAGAGATTAGGGTCTGATCACATTCACTTAGTTCAAAGGATTCAACTTGAAGACATAGCTATAAGTGAATGATGTAGAGGACATAATCAATATATATATATATATATATATATATATATATATATATATATATATATATCGATGACAACCAAATCAACATAGTGAAGAAAATCATGAAGATAAGTTGAAGTTGAAGACAAATCAAATGCGAAGATATTGCGTAAATAACGCCATGAGTGAAACACTTCAAACAAAGAAATTTGGTGGTGGCGTTACCCACCGTGATAGGAAGTATTAGACCCGGACACGGCGCACAATTATCGTGGCGCTCCTATGTCAAATTCCACGTTAATGTATTCACACACAGAATGTAAGTCTTCATTGATTGAAGATATACGTTACTTCGTTTGTTGCACATCCAAGTCATCAACATGCATAAGTGTTAGGATGTGTGCTTGATCACAGAACATTTGAGGATTCCAAGATATTTAGCTCACACCGTAACTTGCAAAACCTTTTCTCATCCAAGGGCTTTGTTAAGATATCTGCCATTGCTCTTCGTTGTTAGCGTGAATGATGTCAATATGTTTCTTCATGACATGATCCACGAGAAAATGATGACGAATTTCAATGTGCTTTGTCTTCGAAAGTGCCGGACTGGATTGTTGGCAATCTTGATGGCGCTTTCGTTGTCGCAGAAGAGAGGTACTTGTGTCGATTGATGCCATAGTCCTTGAGAGTTTGCTTCATCCATAGAAGCTGATCACAACAAGATCCAAAGCAGAATGTATTCAGATTCAGCAGCTTGAGAGTGACACAGTTACGCTTCTTTGAAGACCAACAGAAAAGTGATCGTCCCGTAAAGTGACATGTGCCCGATGTAGACTTGCGATCCACCTTGTCACCAAAGCATAATCAGCATCCGAAAATCCAACCAAATCAAATTTTGAGCCCTTTGGATACCATAATCCGAGTGTTGGGGTGTGAGCCAAATATCGAAGAATTCGCTTCACAGCTAAGTGATGCGATTCCTTTGGTGCCGCTTGGAATCGAGCACACGTGCAAATACTAAGCATAATATCTGGCCTAGATGCACATAGGTAAAGTAAGGAACCAATCATGGAGCCGTATACCTTTTGATCGAACTCTTTACCATTGTCGTCGGGACCCAGATGGTGTTTGGCTGGCATTGGCGTCGTGTATCCTTTGCACTCTTGCATTCCAAACTTCTTCGCATAATCTTGGAGGTATTTTTCTTGAGATATAAAGATGCCATTCCTTTGTCGATTTAATTTGAAGACCAAGGAAGAACTTGAGCTCTCCCATCATGGACATCCGATATTGTTCTTGCATCATGTATCCAAATTCATCACTATACTTCTGGTTGGTGCAGCCGAAGATAATGTCATCCACATATATTTGGCATACAAACAGTTCACCATCATATGTCTTCGTGAAGAGTGTGGGATCAAGGGATCCTGGTTTGAAGCCTTTGCTCTTCAGGAAGTCTTTGGTTGTATCATACCAGGCGCGAGGAGCTTGTTTGATGCCATACAATGCTTTATTTAGCTTGTACACCATATCAGGATGTTTTGGATCTTCAAAGCCAGGTGGTTGAGCGACAAATACTTCTTCTTCAATCTTGCCGTTGAGAAATGCACTCTTCACATCCATTTGATAGAGCAAGATGTTGTAGTGGTTAGCATAGGCTAGTAGTATGCGAATAGCTTCAAGCCTAGCTACATGAGCAAATGTTTCATCGAAGTCAATTCCTTCAACTTGAGTATATCCTTGAGCCACAAGCCGTGCTTTGTTTCTGATGACTTGACCATGCTCATCTTGCTTGTTTCGATATATCCATTTGGTGCCAATAATGTTGTGCTTGCGAGGGTCAGGACGCTTGACAAGTTCCCAAACATTATTTAGCTTGAACTGTTGAAGTTCTTCTTGCATAGCTTGAATCCATTCTGGTTCCATAAAAGCTTCAGCAACTTTCTTGGGTTCTGATGTTGACACAAATGAAAAGTGCCCACAGAAATTTGCTAGCTATGTTGCTCTTGAGCGAGTAAGCGGACCAGGTGCATTGATGCTATCGATTATGTTCTCAATCTGTACTTCATTTGCAACACGAGGATGAACTGGACGAAGACTTTGCTCATGCTGATCATTGAGAGGATTGTCTTCAGACTGAGCATTGTCTTCAGGTTGCTTAGGTGCAGAAATGATAAGTTCCTCTTCAGGCTGTGCTTCATTTGGCATGATTTCACCAGTTCCCACCAGCTTGATAGATTCGCTGGGTGGAGCTTCGTCTAGTGTGCTTGGCAGGAACGCTCTTTGTGAACCATTGGTTTCATCAAATCGCACATCTACAGTTTCGACGATTTTGTAGAGATAGAGATTGAAGACTCGTAAGAGTGTGAGTCCTTTCCATAACCGAGCATGAAGCCTTCGTGAGCTTTGGGTTCAAATTTTGACTTGTGATGGGGATCCTTGATCCAAAGACTTAGCTCCAAATACTCAAGTAATCGACATTTGGCTTCTTGCCAAGAAGGAGCTCATAGGATGTTTTGTTCGTAAGCTTATGGATATAAACACGGTTGATGACATGACAAGTCAGTATCAATGGCTTCAGCCGTAACTTTCTTGGTGTCTTGTACTCGTCGAGCATTGTTCGAGCCATCTCAATGAGGGTTCTGTTCTTGCGCTCCATGATGCCATTTTGCTGAGGTGTGTATGGAGCAGAGAACTCATGAGTGATTCCCATGGTATCCAGATAAAGATCAAGTCCGGTGTTCTTGAATTCAGTGCCGTTATCACTTCTGATATGCTTGATCTTGACGCCATAGTTGTTCATTGCTCGATTGGCGAAGCGTCTGAAGACATCTTGCACTTCAGTCTTGTAGAGAATTATGTGCACCCATGTGTATCTTGAGTAGTCATCAACAATGATGAAGCCATAGAGACAAGCAGTTGTTGTGAGGGTAGAGTAATGAGTAGGGCCAAACAAGTCCATGTGTAACAGCTCGAAGGGTTGAGATGTGGTCATGATTGTCTTCGAGGGGTGCTTTGCCCTAGTCATCTTTCCAGCTTCACAGGCACCACACAAATGATCCTTCTTGAACTTGACACCTTCGATGCCTATGACATGCTTCTTCTTGGCGAGTGTGTGTAAGTTCCTCATGCCAGCATGCCCCAGCCTTCGATGCCAGAGCCAGCATTCTGAAGCTTTTGCAAGAAGACATACGGCAAGCTGTGGACCTGCTGAGAAATCTACCATGTATAGATCATCTTTCCTATACCCTTCAAAGACTAGAGACTTGTCAGATTCCATTAGTATAAGGCAACGATATTTTCCAAATATCACAATCATGTTCAAGTCACAAAGCATTGAGATAGACATCAAGTTGAAACCAAGGGATTCAACAAGCATCACTTTATCCATGTGTTGATCCTTTGAGATTGCAACTCTACCTAGACCCAATACCTTGCTTTTACCGATGTCAAGAAATGTGATGTGACTCTTGTCCGATGGACGAAAGGTTGAGTCCATGAGAAGACTTCGATCACCAGTCATATGATTAGTGCATCCACTGTCCATAATCCATTCTGAAGCATGAGGTGTCATACCCTACAGTACAGTTAGGGGGATAGGCTTCACCAAGAGCATTGTGAAGCATAAACATTTGATGGGCAAGTGGATTATTGAAGCTTAAATCAAGATTTGGACTGATAGGATGAATGGCAAACGATTTAGGAACAAAATACATAGTGAGACCATTTGGGAATTTGATCTTGTGCCCTACAAGATGTTTTAGGTCCCCAGCAATAGCATCAGACGCCTTTGATTTTTGGCTGGAGACCCTTTCCTGCAAAAGAGAGTTAATTCTTCTTAACCACCCACATCTTCAGGGGTGGCTTACAAGCAATGAGTCTAAGTGCAGCATCTGAGAATTTCGGCTTTGGAGCCCTAGCAAATAGCCTTGCAGGAGATGAATGATACTCGTATGAATAAGCGAGAAAAGTTCTTAGTTCTATGAACATAGCGGTTTGAAGACACACGCCATATTCATAAACTTGAGTACGGTTTCCTGCAAAACATTGGCGTTAAGCGTGACTCGTGTGAGTCCTCTGTCTGTATGAAGCCTTTGGACCATATGACGCCTTAGGTCCTGGGTTTGTCTTCTTCCTGTGTGGTGTCATGATGACATTCAACTGGAAGATTCTCAAGATAGCTTTTGGGAACCCAGATCTTCTTCATAGGCGGTCCATTCCTGCGATTAGTACCAATATACCGCAAACACTTCACCATTCTGATTCTTAAACAGCTTATAGTTTGCATCAAAGGATTCATCAATGATAATAGGGTTATACAGGTAAAGCCCGATAAGGTGGATGGATCCACCAAGGTCCCTTTGCAAAGAACCCATGTGGTTTTGGGATAATGCTCAAAGCTTCCAAGAGGGAACCATCAACATTCATTTTCCTCTCGAACCCAACACCCTCTTTCCTAGGGTTTCGGTTCGTAATCTGGTTTTGAGGACATCGCAAAGTGTCCGATGCCCTTTCGCACTTTTATACATCCCTGTTTCAAGCAATGTCTTCAACCTAGCATTTTCATCGCAATAGCAAAGTGGTATCCTCAGCAGAGGGGTTACTTACCACATTAGTAGTTGAAGACAATGCAACAAGATGGCAGCAGTTGAACATTCGTAAATAGAGGTAGTGATATCACGCTCAAGACATTTTAGACATGGTGGTTCAAATCCATCCCGAAGCGGAATCTGATCTGTTGAGCGCGAAGTGACTCATTCTCCTTTTGAAGATCTTCATGAGCCGCTCTCAATTTCTCAAGCTCTTGCTTCCTTTGAAGATAATCATAGGAGAGCCTTTCATGAGTAGTTGAGAGCGTTTCATGACGACTTTCAAGTTCTTGGTACTTAGCATGAAGATTTTAATGTCTTCAACTAAGGACTGTGAACGTGTCATTTCCGCGTCCAACAGGTCATCGCTTTTGTCTAACAGTTTTTGAGTATGTTCCATAGCTCTTTGTTGTTCGGTTGCAATTTTAGCAAGTGTTTTGTAGCTGGGCTTGGATTCACAATCAGAGTCATCTTCACTTGATGTTTGAAAGTAAGCATCACGTGATTTTACCTTGGCACCGCGTGCCATGAAGCGATAGAGTGGGAGCAGGGTCGTCCTTGTCATCAGCTTCAGCGTTGGTGTGGAAGTCATTGTCTTCAGTGTTGAAGATGGACTTGGCAACATAGGCTGAGGCCAAAGCCAGACTTGCAACGCCAGGGTCGGACTCCTCTTCAGACTCCACCTCCATCTCCTTAGAAGCAGACTCCTCCTCTGAATCCATTTCCTTGCCAACAAAAGCATGAGCCTTGCCAGATGAGCTCTTCTTCTTCTTCTTGTCATCAGAATCAGATGAAGACTTTGATGAGGACTTGGAAGAAGACTTTGAAGATTTCTTCTTCTTCTTGTCATCAGAATCATATTCCTTGCTCTTCTTCTTCTTCTTCTCGTTGTCCCACCGTGGACACTCGGAGATATAGTGTCCAGCTTTTCTTGCACTTGTGACAGGTTCTCTTCTTGTAGTCATGAGTGGAAGCTTCATCATCTCTTGAGCTGGATCGTGAAGACTTTACGAAGCCTTTCTTCCTAGTGAACTTCGGAACTTCTTCACAAGCATATCAAGTTCCGTTCAATGTCTTCGTGGATCATCGTAACCGCAATGATTCATCTTCGTGATGAGGAAACAACTTTTGCCTTCAAAGCGCGAGTTCGGCCATAGTTGGGACCATAGATATCTCTTTTCTCGGAAAAGCTGGAACTCATGTGTGTTGAGCCTATCAAGTATATCGACGGATCGAGTGTCTTGAAGTCGGGACGTTCTTGTATCATGAGGGCAAGGTGTCAAAAGAGCTGTCAAGTGATCTCAGTAGTGTCTTGACGATTTCATGCTTGGTGACCTCAGTGGCGCCGAGAGCATGAAGCTCATTAGTGATGTCAGTGAGGCGATCAAACGTGAGCTGGACATTTTCATTGCCGTTTCTCTTGAAGCGGTTGAAGAGGTTGCGCAGAACACTGATCCTTTGACTCTCTGGGTTGATACGCCTTCGTTGACCTTGGATAGCCAGTCCCAGACTAGCTTCGATGTTTCCAGAGCACTCACACGGCCATACTGTCCTTTGGTCAGATGGCCACAGATGATGTTCTTTGCAGTGGGGTCGATTGAATGAACTTCTTGACATCGCCAGGGTGACACCTTCACCAGATTTAGGAACGCCGTTCTTGACGACATACCGTAGGTCGACATCAATGGCTTCAAGATGCATGCGCATCTTATTCTTCCAAAGAGGGATAGTCGGTTCCATCGAACACGGGCAAGCAGCGGAGACTTTGATTATCCCTGCAGTCCACATAGCTAAAACTCGGTGGTTAAACTGAATCACACGTAACAAGGGAGTACCTTGCTCGATACCAATTGAAAGTGCTAGTTATCGACTAGAGGTGGGGTGAATAGGCGATTTTTAGGAAAGTCTTCAAAACACGAATGTTTCGAAGACAAACAATAGAAATGACCTAATTGATATGCAGCGGAAGATAAATTACAACAAGCAAGCCATAGTCAAGTATGCAATAATGTGAACGGACAAAGACAATAGCAGCAAGGTAGTAGGATCAGGATGGAAGATAGTATGAAGCCAAACAACGATAGTAGTCAAGCAATGAAGTCAAACAGATAAGGCATATAAGCAATGACTTCACGAAGACAAACTCAAGGTAAAGGAGGGAAGGGATAGAAGCAGTCACTTGTTGAAGACACATGATTTGTTGGACCAGTTCGATTCTTTGTGACAACTGTACATCCGGGTTAGGGAGGCTGAGATTCAACTCGAAGACCGCGTCTTCACCTTATCCCCTTGAGCTAAGGACACATAGTCCTCGCCCAATCACTCTGTAAGTCTTCAAGGTAGACTTCCGAACCTTCACAGATCAAGGTTCACCGGCAATCCACAATGACTCTTGGATGCTCGTAACGCGACGCCTAACCGGTGGAGGATTCACAGTCCTCAAGTGTAATAAGTCTTCAGTCACATGACAGGAAAGACTTCAGTGATGCCTAACACTCTTTGGCTCTGGGTGTTTGGGCTTTGTCCTCGCAAGGATTTCTCTCTCTCAAAGGCTTCGAGGTGGGTTGCTCTCAAACGACAAAAGCCGTGTACTAACTCTAAGCAGCCACCAATTTATGGTGTAGGGGTGGGCTATTTATAGCCACTAGGCAACCCGACCTGTTATGTCCGAAATGACCCTGGTCACTAAGGAACCGACACGTGTTCCAACGGGTCGATTTCAAACACACACGCCAACTTTACTTGGGCTACAAGCAAAGTCGACTCATCCAGCTCTGGATAAGTTTTGCTCTCATTGTCTTCGTCGAAGACATAGGATTTGGGTTGAGCATCACTTGATCATTCTCGACTATGATCACTTGGACCCCACTTAACAAAGACGGTGGTTCCTACGACTCAACAAAGAAGAAAAGGAAACAACGAAACGACACGCCTTTCAAGGCTCCATAGTCTTCACTCAATGTCTTCTCATGTCATAGTCTTCAATGTGAATATCTTCACATACCACCATTGTCGTTAATGTCTTCATACATTTTTAGGGGTCGTCTCCGGTAGGTAAACCGAATCAATGAGGGACACTACCTGCATTATCCTGCAATTCTCACAGACGCATTAGTCCCTCAACCACATTTGTCGTCAATACTCCAAAACCAACTAGGGGTGGCACTAGATGCACTTACACGGGGTTTATAACCCAACTCTTGGAGGAGAAAAAAACTCCTGTTGATATAAATCCGGTTTATAATATAAAGCGCTCCGGGTTATGATAAACGTCGGTTTACTCCAGATTGAGATTTCGATTCAAAACCAGACCGGGCTGATAGTCTCTGGATGAAGATTTGATCATGTACTGCCAATTTATAATTGTCAGTCTGCCCGGGTTGATAACGCGGTTTAAAGAAAACAACATAAATCTTATCAAAAAGAGAGTAAAACACAACGAAAGGCAAATAAAACCATTGTAGTCGAGGCTTTTCACGGGCTGCCAGGCCCCAAATTCGAGGCTTTTCATGGGCTACCAGGCCGCTGAGTTAAACCAATTTTGCAAAGCCTTTTAAGATGGTCCGCAATCCTTAACCAATCATCGTTTTAACTTGACAAGTTCAGGGTCTATATTTTAGAGTAACTTGTCAAAGTTTTAAGGGCCATACCAGGTTTACCTGGGCGGCGTGACTTACTTAAAGAGGCAGGTTAACCTGGGGTTTTAGGTGTATACACCAGGCTTCCAAGCCGTGGCTTGATAGCCCAACTACAAGCATTGATTCTAAGTTCATTGCGATAGCAAAGAATCCCCAAGTAACGTTTTGAGCAGTGCTCAGTGGGTGCCTATGTTTGAGTTGCTGCTTTGACAACACTCTCTTTGGCCCCGGTTTTGGCATTGAGCCGATCAAGAGGTGTAGCTATGGTTCGGATACGACCAAGCCCCCAAGTGATGTTGTGGCATTGCGCCGATCAAGAGGTGTAGCTATGGTTCGAATACGACCAAGCCCCCAAGTGATATAATATAAAGCTTTTGAGAAGCTAAATTAAGGGGTAAACCGGCGCCTCTTTAGAAACAGAAGCTCCATGTAACCACACATGACGTAAGAAAACAACAGATACCCCGCTTTAGCTGAGGTTCCGGTTTATTATATTGATCATAATATATACAGTGTCATAATATGTACATAAGCAGAGCCTATAGCTCAAGTATAGTAAGGCCGAAGATGAGCAATATTCCACGGCGGGTTGGTCTCCTCCTCCGATTTACGTGAGTCTTTGCACTCTCGAACATCGATTAGGTAGTACGGCCCATTGTGTAGATTCTTGCTGACCACAAAGGGTCCTTCCCAAGGGGGGGATAACTTGTGCATATCCGTCTGATCCTGGATGAGCCGAAGCACCAAATCTCCTTCTTGAAAGGTTCTGGTTCTAACCCGGCGGCTATGAAAGTGCAACTATCCCTAGGTGGTTTTGGTAATTCATAACAACATATAGCTCATTGAGCTAATGCTATTCCAAGACTATTATTTCAGGAAAGCTCAATGAATAGCATGTCATGGATGATGAAAGTGGATCCCTCAAAATACTAAGGACAAAGGATTGGCTCAAGCTCAAAAGCTCAAGACTCTTCACTTTACATTTTAGTGATCCAAGATCACGTTGAGTCTATAGGAAAAGCCAATACTATTAAGGAGGGATGAGGTGTTGCTTAATGAGCCTCTTGCTTCATGTGCTTAGTGATATGCTCCAAAACCCTCAACTACATTCCCACATCCACATATGACCTAAACCTAAAGCCAAAATCGGTCACACCGATTCTTTCTATCCGGCGCCACCGATTCCAAAAGTCATAGCCACTGCCACAAACCCTAAGCAAATCGGTCTTACCGATAGGGATCTCGGTCTCACCGAGATGGGGTTTGCAATCTCTCTGTTTCCCTTCAGAACGTCTCGGTCTTACCGAAGTGAGCGCTCGGTCCCACCGAGACTGCAATGTAAACTCTCTGTTTCCTTTTTGTAACATTTCGGTCTCACCGAAAAAGAGCAAATCGGTCCCACCGAAGTTTACTCCGACCAACTCTCTCGAAAGCTTATTACCAAAATCGGTCCCACCGAAGTTTGTGTAATCGGTCTCACCGAGATTACGTTATGCCCTAACCCTAACCATATCGGCCTCACCGAGATGCATGTCAGTCCCACCGAAAATCACTAACGGTCACTAGGTTTACTAATTCGGTCCGACCGAGTTTAACGATTCGGTCCCACCGAGATGATCGTTATGAACGAAGACCCTCACGGAGAAGCAAAGATTCAGAAAGGAAGGACAGGTCATCAAGGAGCTACACAAAATGAAGACATCAAGCTCATGTTGGTGAATGGGTTTCCGGCTCCGACTCCGACCATCACTCCGAGAGAAGCTATCACTCTGACTCCGAATATACTCAAGATGAAGGTGTTGCCGGTCTAGCACTTGTGTCAACCAACTCCTACGACATATTTGACTCACCAAATGAAGGAATTGGTAGATGCTTCATGGCCAAAGGTCCTAAGGTAACACACCCCGAGTATATTGATTTTGATGTTGATGAAGATGACTTGCTAGGTGATGATGATTTACTTGTTGACAACTCTAGTGATGAATACTATGATGAAACGTCAATTAATCATGCTAATCAAACAAATGAAAATGATAAGGAGAAAATTGAGCTTCTAACTAAAGAAATAAACACTCTTAAGTTGGCTCATGAAACTATCTTCGAAGATCATCGAGAACTTTTAAGGGCTTATGAGAAGTTACGCTTTGAAAAGCTCAATCTTGAGCAAGATCATGAGTTCTTAATGGTAGTCAATGATGATCTCCGCAAGAAAAGTTCTTCTTACATTGCCAAGCGTTTGCTCTGATCTACTTACATGCCTCAAGTCAAGTCTAGTAACAAGTACAAGAAAGATACTTCCTCTAGTAGTAACAATAATAATGTCAAATCCAATGTTGTTGCTTCTAGTAGTTCTCTTGATTCCACTAATGATTCTCTTAGCCAAGTTACACTTGAGCAAGAAAATAGTTTATTGAAGGAATTATAGCGAAAGGTGTTTACAAGAGCCTTGTCAGGAGTAAGCAATTCGAGGAAATTGTACACAAGCAAGGAAGGCACCGGAAGAATCAAGGTGTTGGTTTTGAACGAAAGTTCAACGCCAATGGAGTTGAGTGGGAAGAAGATCAATACCCCAAGACAAAGTTTGTTCCTCAACAAGAGAAGTATGATCCTACTTCCTTCAAGGGGACACAAGCTCAAGATGATCTTCCACCACAAGACCACAAGAACAAAGGCAAGGACAGGCTTCAAGAAGAGATTGATGCATTTGAAGAAGCACCTAAAGTCTCTTTCGAGTGGGTCCCCAAGACTACGTCAAGTTCTACTTCATCAAGTACAACTACAACTCCAAGGATTCCCATCAAGATGATGTGGATCCCGAAGAAGAACTAGAGAGTTCTTGAGGGTGACTCCGCCAACATTCTTCACTCATATCATTTTGGCAAGAACAAGTGCAATCAACTTTCACATCTTGCACTAGTTCAAGGAGTCACAAACCCTCATGTTGGTAAGGCAAGGGCCAAGGTAACCTAATGTTTTCATGGACATCATCTTGTGCGTGCATCACTCTATGTCTATGGATATTCTTGTTTGTTCCTTGTGGGACTAACCCATGTAGGCAAGTTGAAAGTGCAACTCACTCCAAAGGATTGCTCCAAATGATCTACATCAACATTGAGCATCTACATCTTCAACACCTACATGAAGTCATCATCGACAAAACCCAAGGTTAGTTCATCCCTCTAAGGGGTTCCCACATCTAGGGGAGCTTAACTCTAAGAATTGAGTCAAAGCAACTCTAATGGTGTGAACACATTAATGCATTATGTAAAAGTGGTAACCCCACTTGAGCTTAAACGATGAGTATGACCTATGATCAAATGTTCTCATTTGACTCCTAAGTCAATATACTCATATATAGATGACCTAGTCATCGCCAATTGCTTGATAGTTGCTAAAATTGGTTGTGCATGCTTTGCCACATATTTCAATAGCCATCTTATTGTGTGAGCATGTTGGTGCATATTTTACTCATTCAAGGACATCCACTTGTTGTTCTGCTTGTTCGGATTCTTTTCTTTGTGCCAAGTGGATGGACAAGAATGCCTAAGAACCTTCTTTAGCTATCTATGCTTTTCTCGTCTCAAACTCTATTCATGCTACATCACAAAATTTGATCAAGTCAGATTCGAACCACTGCAGGTGAGGAGCACTTTCGAGTCCCCGATCCGTCATAGACTTAAACTTCCAAAACCTCTTAATGATTCTCGGTCTGACCAATCCTTCCATTTTGGTCCTACCGAGATCATCAAGTTGATCTGAGTTTTTAATCTCGGTGCAACCGATTTGAACTTTTCGGTCTCACCGAGTTGTCAGAATCGCTAACAAGATTATCTCGGTGCCACCGAGTTGTTCCACTTTCGGTCACACCGGCTGTGGTCGAGCTATATATAGCCACGGGCAAAATTTTGAAATTTCTCGAAACCCTTCGCCGCACAACAGCTCGCTTCCGCCATCGTGGTCTCCGGATCGTCTCCTTGCCGCCAAAGAGCCTCCTCATCCTTTGGTCTTCGCCGCCGTCATCGGATTTCGTCCCCGCCGTTGCCACCGTAGCAAGTCCACCGCCAAGTTAGGGTATGGACTTGAACTTTGTGCTATCCACGTCTGATTCCTGGCACATTGTTTTCGTATTGAATCTTGCCACGATTGGAACTCATCTATCCAGCCAAAGTAGTTCTTAGATTAGATGTGATTCAAAATTTTAGGTTTAGGTTTCCGCTGAAACCATCTCGAACCCACCGAGTTGAAAAACTCGGTCTCACCGATTCGGCTTATGCCATTCCACAAGTGACTCTCGGTCTGACCGAGAATTACTAATCGGTGCAACCGATTTGAGAATTCTGTGAAACCCTAGCAGTCTCGGTACGACTGAAATCAGTTTAGGTTCCAAAACTGCTTCGGTATCACCGAGTTTGAAAATCGGTGGATCCGAAATGCTTTCTGTGGAAAACTAAGACTAAACTTTTGAGTCATTCTTTTGCAAAAACCTCTGCATTTTGTGATGCTCGTCTTTTCTATCTCATCTACAACTCTTCACAGGGTCAGCAGTCAGCTTTTGCAAGATGTCCGATCAAAGTGACAAATGCAATGTGTCGTAACAGCAGATGGACTTGAGTGAGGGCACTAGTCCCTCAACTTCAGATGAAGGGAGCAGAAGTACTCCTAGCAATTTGCCTAAGGCTGCAACTAGGCAAAGGAGGAAAGAACTTCAGATTTAGAGGATGAAGATTATAGAGCTGAGGAAGATGAGGCTATCTCCAAGAAAGTGGTGCTCAAGAAGGAATATGGCTCAGCAAAGAATGCAAAGCTAGGCATGAAGATCAAAAGGCATGCAGGAAGACAACCAATGTTGAAAGCCAGAGTGTCTACACAAGCTTCTTTGGAAACCCAACCCAAAGAGCCAGCTGCTGAAGGAAAGAAAAGAAAGGAAAGGGTCAAGATGACCATGGCCAGAGTTATTGGGAAGCCTTCCATGGTGGAAGAAGAGGATGAACCTGCTGCACCAGCTCCAAAGGCACCAAAGCTTATGGGAGATGCTATTAGATCAGGGGCTGCCACATCTAAGCCCAAGGAAGCACCCAAAGCTGCCCCCAAGGCCAAGTCTGCACCAAAGAGGAATACCAGGAGTATTCCAGTTGCTGAGAAGAACAAGGCCCCAGTGTCTGAGGATGCTGTGAGGAAGATGAAGAAGGACAAGTTCTGAGAAAGCTCAAGCCCAAGACACCAGACCACAACGATGCCCATCCTGTGGCTGAGGACATGAGAATCAGGAAGGATTCAGGGCTGAGGATATGGAGGATGGAAGATCCATATGCTTCAAGGAGAAGAACTGCTGTTGACTACAGGTTCCATACAAAGGAACATCAGGACTTCTATGAGACCATTCTGTTAGACAAGAAGCCCATTGTCTGTGACATGAGGTGGGTTGACTGGAATTTCATCAAGGAGAATGAAGAGCACTATCCTGTAGTGCAAGATAGCTTTGTTGGTTGTGGAGTTGCAGATTTTGTTGGAGCTCACAAATTGGAATGATGAACTTATCATGCAGTTCTACTCCACAGCACATTATTATCTAGATGGAAGAATTGTTTGGATGTCTGAAGGTACAAGGTACCAGTCAACTGTTGAAGAATGGGCAAAGCTGATAAATGCCCCAGAGGAAAATGAGGATGACCTAGACATTTATGCAAAGAAGAAGATGGGTCACAATTAAATGGCTCACATGTACAAGGAGATTCCAGACAAGGCATTAGGAACTCACAAGTTTGGATCAGTTCACTTTCAACATCGGGGTTGCCAACCATAAATTGGATTACGAGGCACACTTTGTTGCCCAAGTCCAGTGATCATAACATGATCAGAGGGCATGCCATCAACATGTTGCATGTGTTTGATGTGCCACAGAAGTTCAAAGTCATGAGCCTGATCATTGAAACAATCAAGAGGGCTGCAGCAGATCAGAAGAGGAGCTGTGGATATACACCTCAGATTCAAGAATTGATAAACTAAAAAATGGGCACAGGAAAATATAAGTTGGATAAGGAACACTTTCCACTTTATCCAGATTTTGAGGACAATGAGGTTGTCATGAATGAAGATGATCCACAATCAGTTCAAGCTCAGGAGAAGAAGGAGAAGGCAAAGAGGGAGAAAGCTGCCAATATGCCAACTCAAGAGGATGCATCTGAGTATCTCTTGAAGAACAAACAGGAGCAGCTTGGTTACTTGATAACATCAACCCTGAGGATAGAGAAGGGATTGGCCACCCTCACTCAAAATCAGGAGAGCTTGGAGAGAATCATAGAACAAAAGTTCTATAACTTAGATGTGAAAGTAACTGAGATTCAGTCTGCAGTGGAGGAACTACAAGAGGACATGCAGGAGAAGAAGGGCAAAACAACAACTGATGCATTTGCCAGAGTGCCTAGAGCCCAGAGGTCATCTGCATGCGCTTCGACACAAGAGCAACTTCATCTGCACTACCATGACCTCAAGGCCACCAGCTCCAGCATCTACATTAGCTCCAGCTCCATCTACTTCAACTGAAGCTTTCGTCCTCGGTGTTATCCGGACTCCACCACCACCTGAAGATCAAGCCTTAGAGTCGATCTAGCACTATGCATTTTCTATGAACTTTTTGGTAACTTGTTGCCAAAGGGGGAGAAAAATGTATAGATCATAGGCTTCGAGAGAGAGAGAGTGTTGCTTTTGTTCTCTCTTGCTTTATTTGGTGGTTTTTCAAACTTTGTTTGCTTTTGGTTGAGATACTATGCTTGTGAGACATTGATGATCATGTGTTTGATCATAAGCTACACTTATGCATACTTGATATTATCCTATCTATCTTATGTGATCACTCACTATGCTTGGTGATGAGTGCATGTATTCATGGTTTATTATTTTGAGCGCTCCACCAAGATGTATGTGACATGGAAGAGTAACCCATGAGCCTAATTCATTGTGCATTTGCAGTCCAAAGCAAATCTAAAACTATGCACAAACTTAGGGGGAGCTCTTGCTTATCACATACTTTCTCAAAGCGACGATGTTATTTAAATTTTATTATCATTTGTCGAAGCTTTGATCTATATGTTGTCATCAATTACCAAAAAGGGGGAGATTGAAAGTGCAACTATCCCTAGGTGGTTTTGGTAATTCATAAAAACATATAGCTCATTGAGCTAATGCTATTCCAAGACTATTATTTCAGGAAAGCTCAATGAATGGCATGTCATGGATGATGAAAGTGGATCCCTCAAAATACTAAGGACAAAGGATTGGCTCAAGCTCAAAAGCTCAAGACTCTTCATTTTACATTTTAGTGATCCAAGATCACGTTGAGTCTATAGGAAAAGCCAATACTATTAAGGAGGGATGAGGTGTTGCTTAATGAGCCTCTTGCTTCATGTGCTTAGTGATATGCTCCAAAACCCTCAACTACTTTCCCACATCCACATATGACCTAAACCTAAAGCCAAAATCGGTCACACCGATTCTTTCTATCCGGCGCCACCGATTCCAAAAGTCATAGCCACTGCCACAAACCCTAAGCAAATCGGTCTTACCGATAGGGATCTCGGTCTCACCGAGATGGGGTTGCAATCTCTCTGTTTCCCTTCCTGACGTTTTGGTCTAACCGAAGTGAGCAATCGGTCCCACCGAGACTGCAATGTAAACTCTCTGTTTCCTTTTTATAACATTTCGGTCTCACCGAAAAGAGCAAATCGGTCCCACCGAGTTTACCTGACCAACTCTCTGGAAAGCTTATTACCAAAATCGGTCCCACCGAGTTTGTGTAATCGGTCTCACCGAGATTACGTTATGCCCTAACCCTAACCATATCGGCCTCACCGAGATGCATGTCAGTCCCACCGAAAATCACTAACGGTCACTAGGTTTACTAATTCGGTCCGACCGAGTTTAATGATTCGGTCCCACCGAGTTTGGTAAATTGTGTGTAACGGTTAGATTTTGTGTGGAGGCTATATATACCCCTCCACCTCCTCTTCATTCGTGGAGAGAGCCATCGAATCTAACCTACACTTCCAACTTACCGTTTCTGAGAGAGAACCACCTACTCATGTGTTGAGGCCAAGATATTCCATTCCTACCATATGAATCTTGATCTCTAGCCTTCCCCAAGTTGCTTTCCACTCAAACCCTCTTTCCACCAGATCCAAATCCTATGAGAAAGAGTTGAGTGTTGGGGAGACTATCATTTGAAGCACAAGAGCAAGGAGTTCATCATCAACACACCATTTGTTACTTCTTAGAGAGTGGTGTCTCCTAGATTGGCTAGGTGTCACTTGGGAGCCTCCGACAAGATTGTGGAGTTGAACCAAGGAGTTTGTAAGGGCAAGGAGATCGCCTACTTCGTGAAGATCTACTGCTAGTGAGGCAAGTCCTTCATGGGCGGCGGCCATGGTGGGATAGACAAGGTTGCTTCTTCGTGGACCCTTCGTGGGTGGAGCCCTCCGTGGACTCGCGCAGCCGTTACCCTTCATGGGTTGAAGTCTCCATCAACGTGGATGTACGATAGCACCACCTATCGGAACCACGAGAAAAACATCCGTGTCTCCAATTGCGTTTGAATCCTCCAAACCCTTCCCCCTATATTATTGCAAGTTGCATGCTTTATTTTCCGCTGCCTATATACTCTTTGCATGCTTGCTTGAATTGTGTGATGATTGCTTGATTTGTCCTAAAATAGCTAAAATCTGCCAAACTATAAAATCGGGAAAAGGTTAAGATTTTATTGGTCAAGTAGTCTAATCACCCCCCCTCTAGACATACTTCAAGGTCCTACAGGCTATGATAGCGAAGCAGATCTTGCTGATAAATCACCGAACGGGCTGCCGCTATGTCACGCTCCTCATCTAACAGGTCAAGAGCTGCTTGTCGTGCCTTCTCGTTGTCAGCTTCAACATATGCCGCTACACGAGGTGAGTAATGACGTATGTCACTAGGAAGAACCGCCTCCGCTCCATAAACCATGAAGAACAGCGTGTATCCTGTCGATCTGTTGGGTGTGGTGTTGATGCTCCATAACACAGAAGGTAGCTCCTCAACCCAACAACCCGGCGTCTGATGCAAAGGAACCATAAACCGGGGTTTGATACCTCTCAAGATCTCTTGATTAGCCCTCTCCGCTTAACCATTAGACTAGGGGTGAGCCACTGAGGATACATCAAGCCGGATATGCTCACGTTGACAAAACTCCTTCATGGCACCCTTTGACAGATTGATACCATTGTCAGTGATGATGCTATGTGGAAAACCAAACCGGAAGATCACCTTTTTGATGAATTGAACCGCCGTGGCTGCGTCACATTTGCTAACTGGCTCTGCCTCCCCCACTTTGTGAACTTGTCAACCGCCACCAGAAGGTGGGTCTTCTTGTCCTTGGACCTCTTAAAAGGCCCAACCATATCCAGCCCCCAAGTCACAAATGGCCAAGTGATTGGAATCATCCTCAATTCTTGAGCCTGTACATGAGCGCGCCTTGAGAATTTCTGACAGCCATCACATCGCCTGACCAAGTCCTCGGCATCAGCATGAGCTGTCAACCAATAGAAACCGTGATGAAACGCCTTGGCCACCAAAGATTTTGAACCGGCGTGGTGACCACAGTCTCCTTCGTGGATCTCACGCAAAATTTCACAGCCTTCTTCAGGAGAGACACAACGTTGAAACGCCCCTGTCACACTGCAATGATGCAGCTCTCCATTGATAATGGTCATGGACTTGGACCGCCGGATTATCTGCTCGCCGTAGTCTCATCCTCCGTAACTTCGCCCCGGTTCATATCGCCCGGATAAGGAAGCGTCCAATCCGGGATAACATGAAGAGCCGCCACCAACTGAGCTTCCGGATCAGGAATAGCCAGATCCTCTTCACTAGGGAGCTTGGCGGACGGATTATGCAGAACTTCCAAGAAGATGTTAGGCGGAACCAGTTTACGTTGGGAACCCAGGTGGCTTAAAGCGTCCGCCGCTTCGTTCTTCCGCCGGTCCACATGATCCACCTGATAACCTTGAAAGTGACCTGCAACAATATCCACCTCACGACGATACGCTGCCATGAGTGGGTCCTTGGAATCCCAAGTGCCAGACACCTGTTGGGCCACCAGGTCCGAGTCACCGAAGCACTTAACTCGGCTTAGGTTCATCTCCTTAGCCATCCGAACACCATGGAGTAAAGCCTCATACTCAGCTGCATTGTTAGTGCAAGGGAACATTAAACGGAGAACATAACAAAACTTATTATCTCGTGGGGAAGTTAATATGACTCCAGCCCCCGAGCCCTCCAATTGCATGGACCCATCAAAATGAATAGTCCAATAATTGTGCTCCGGCTTCTCTTCAGGTGCTTGTAGTTCTGTCCAATCGTTGATGAGATCCACAAGTTCTTGAGATTTTATCGCTGTTCGGGGTATATATTTCAACCCGTGAGGTCCAAGCTCGATAGCCCACTTGGCAATCCGGCCAGTTGCTTCTCTGTTCTGGATTATATCTCCTAAAGGAGCAGAACTGACCATCGTGATAGGATGGCCTTGGAAATATTGCTTAAGCTTCCGACTTGCCATGAAAACTCCATATACCAACTTCTGCCAGTGCGGGTACCTTTACTTGGACTCAATAAGTACCTCACTGATATAGTGAACCGGACGCTGAACCAGATATTCCTTTCCTGCCTCCTTGCGCTCCACCATAATAGCCACGCTAACAGCCCGAGCATTAGCTGCCACATATAGTAACAATGGCTCCTTGTCAACCGGAGCAGCAATAACCGGTGGGTTAGCTAGCTGCCGCTTTAAATCCTCAAATGCTTCATTCCCGGCATCACTCCAGACGAAGTTATCCGTTTTCTTCAGCATCTGATACAAATGAATGGCCTTCTCGCCAAGGCGGCTGATAAACCGGCTCAACGCGGCAATCCGGCCTGCCTAGTGTTGAACGTCATTGATACACTTTGGTTTAGCCAAGGAGGTGATGGCCTTGATCTTTTCCGGATTAGCTTCAATGCCCCTGTGAGACACGAAAAAGCCCAAGAGCTTGCCTGCCGGTACACCAAAAACGCACTTGGCCGGATTAAGCATCATCTTGTAAACCCGCAGGTTATGAAAGGTTTCCTTCAAATCATCAATCAATGTTTCCTTCTTCCTTGATTTCACCACAATATCATCCACATATGCGTGAACATTACGGTCAATTTGTTTATGAAGGCAATTCTGCACACACCATTGATAAGTCGCATGGGCACTCTTGAGCCCGAAGGGCATGGACACATAGCAGAAGGCTCCAAAGGGGGTTATGAAGAGCGTCTTCTCCTGGTCCTTAACTGCCATCTTGATCTGATGATATCAAGAATATGCATCCAAAAAGCTCAAACGCTCGCAACCCGCCGTAGCATCAATAATTTGATCAATACAGGGGAGGGCAAAGGATCTGCTGGACAAGCTTTGTTGAGATCTATGTAAGCCACACACATACGCCAAGTGTCATTCTTCTTAAGGACCAGCACCGGATTAGCTAACCACTCAGGATGGAAAACTTCAACGATAAATCCATCCGCCAAGAGCCTGGCCACTTCTTCTCCAATAGCCTTGCGCCTTTCTTCATTGAACCGGCGGAGAAACTGCTTGACTAGTTTATACTTAGGATCAACATTAAGAGTGTGCTCAGCGAGTTCTCTCAGTACACCTGGCATGTCAGAAGGCTTCCACGCAAAGATGTCCTGATTCTCACAGATGAACTCGATGAGCGCGCTTTCCTATTTCAGATCCAAGTTAGCGCTGATGCTGAACTGCTTGGACGAATCGCCAGGTATGAAGTCAACAAGCTTAGTCTCATCAGCCGATTTAAACTTCAGGGCCGGATCATGCTCCGTAGTTGGCTTCTTCAACGGAGTCATATCTGCCGGATCAACATTGTCTTTGTAAAAGTTCAACTCCTCTGTGGCACAAACCGACTCAGCATAAGCCGCATCAACTTCTTCACACTCCAGAGCAATCTTGTGGCTCCCATGCACAGTTATAGTCCCCTTGTGACCTGGCATCTTGAGCTGCAGATAAACATAGCAAGGCCGTGCCATAAATTTAGCATAAGCCGGTCATCCGAACAGGGCATGATACGGACTTCTGATTTTCTCCACTTCAAAGGTCAAAGTTTCTGATCTCGAGTCATGCTCATCTCCGAAAGCCACCTCCAGAGCTATCTTACCAACAGGATACGCCGATTTACCAGGCACCACACCACGGAACACCGTATTGGACGGTTTAAGATTTTTATCTGTTAACCCCATGCGACAGAAAGTTTCATAATAAAGGATATTGATACTGCTCCCTCCATCCATGAGTACTTTGGTGAACTTATAACCTCCCACCTGAGGTGCCACCACCAGTGCAAGATGACCTGGATTGTTAACTCGGGTGTCGGTGTACTAGAGTAGGGGTACCCTAGTATCCCGAACTCGTGCACGGGCAGTTGCAGCACCCCGCGGCAAGGCTTGCCTGGTCACCGCCTAGGCACGCAGAGGAGCTTGCCGGGAAGGCCAGGAGCCATTCAAGAACAAAGTATTTAACCAAGAAGACAAGGCCCCGGCAAGAGGAGCTTGCCGGGAAGGCCACTCAAGGCACGCAGAAGGCAAGACCCCGTCAAGAGGAGCTTGCCGGGAAGGCTCGAAGAGCGACAAGCCTCCGGACGCGACAAGGATTCAGCTGCGGCAAGGCACTTGCCGCGGCAGGCAACCTCTCTTCATCTCCGCTCCAGCTCATCCACCAACGTGTCGCCATGAGACCATTCCATGCGCGCGTGTCAAGAGGCTATGCAGCCAGCGGGGAGCAGCGATAAGCGGCACGACAAGCTTGCCATCGTGGCGAACGGTGGCACTCCGACGGTCCACTCGTTGAACTGTTTAGGCTGAGGGAGGGGCATTTAATGCTTTTGTCCCTTGCCGTCGTGGTTAGGTAGAGTACATCGCATAATCGTATAAGTAGGTGTACCAACCACTGTTTTTCCATTTGTACCCCCATCTACGTTGCCACTGTCGGAGCCCCTTTGTGCATATAAAAGGAGGCCCATGCGCAACGTGAGAGGGGGGTTCAACACTCTCACGCTTAGGTCTCGTTAGCAGCTGGAGTATCAGTAGCTCTCAGCCTCCCTAGCAAGAACACAATACAATTAGACAAGCAGCAGAGGAGTATTATCTCTCTGAGAGCTCAAGCCGGGTAAACTGCTTGTGTGCTTCGCCTCGATCCGCTCTTCGTGCGATCTCCGCCCCCCTCCGAACCAAAAGGGACTCGGTCCACCGGTCCCATAGGTGTTGGTGGGTCCGATCAGCCGCCCCGACATCTTTGGCGCACCAGGTAGGGGGCGTCGAGGCTGTGTGAACCTGATCCGTCGTTCACATGAGCAACATCTTCATCATCTTCAACATCTTCATTAACATGCCACCGAAGAAGAAGGCTTCGGCGGCAGCGGAGCCGTCCGCGTCGAACCCGCCATCACCGGAGCGAACGGGTGGTGGAGCAGACGCTGGCGGAAGAACGGGCGCCGGCGAAGGAGTTCGTGATGCTGCCAAGTCCAAGGACAAGGCCGCACAAACCTCGGCGTCCGTACATGTCCCGCCCATCTCAGAGCTGCGGGCCAACAGCGTCATGGTATTCACAATACCATACGCTCGTTGGATCAAGACCGAGCTGGAGGATCTCGAGGCCCTCAAGACCAGCGTGCACGCCAACATGCCGGGCATGAGCGAGAATGCGATCGCTGGGCGGGATGCTGCTCCTTCTAACATAGTTAGAAGTCCGAGCATATCCGCTCCTCGCACCGTTCACCATTGCCACCCACCACTCCAGCGGAAGCCTTGGCGAGAGCTCAACTGCTCCTCGACTACCCTCCAACAGCCGACAAGGTTGACGAATGGAGGGCCACCATCCAGAGTCTCATCGGCCTCGCCAACGGCGACGCTCCGCGGCAACCGAGTGCGTCGCTGCCGCGGCAGGAATGCCAAACGCGAGCCGGTGGCAACGAGAACGGTGGAGGTGCAACCACCATGCACTCTCCATCCCGAAGGCCAAGGTTGCCGACTCGCCGGATCCACCTCGACAGCGACTCCACTGCGTCATCGGATCCACGAGCTCATCGCGATCAGCCCCAAGTGCTACACGATCGACAGCAAGAGGACGCTCGAACTCGCATCGAGCGCCGAAGAGAAGCGCGACGTCAATCCAACAAACGCGCCGGGCCCTCTGTCGACATGCACGCGCCAGAGGAACCAGGCGACTTGCCGTACGCGGTAGGTTGCCCTGCGTTCACTCGTGAGCTGCGGCAAGTCCGATGGCCCAAAGAAGAAAAACTTCAAGCCGACGCGTCGAGAAGTACGACGGCAAGACGCATCCGTCGGAGTTCCTTAGCATCTACACCATCGCGGTGCAAGCTGCGGGGGGACGAGACGACAAGATCCTCGCCAACTACTTCCCGCTGGTACTCAAGTCCAATGTCAGATCTTGGCTCATGCACTTGCCGGACAACTCCATATACTCTTGGGAAGATCTATGCCATCAGTTTGTTGGCGCCTTCACAGCGCCACAAGCCTCATGGCCAAGAAAGTGACCTTCATCTGCCGCCCGGAAGGAAGGAGAGTCCTGCGCAAGTTCATTCGGAGATTCAGCCATGTGCACTACAACATCCCGGATGTCCACCCTACCCGCGGTGATCGGTAGCGTATCATCGAAACGTCGCGGAACCGCAGGATGAGGGAGGAGATGGCGATGTGCAAAGTCAAGGACGTCGATGAGCTGTATGCCTTGGCCGACAAGTGTACGCGTCTTTGAAGAAGGAGGAGACTCAGGAGAGAATGCGAAGCGAGGATCTCGACAAGGAGGAAACCGCTCCGGCAAAGAAAAGCCGTGGCGGGGTAACAGGAAAAAGAAAGGCGTAGATGTGCTAGTTGTTGAGCAGTCCGGCAAGCGGAGGTGGCGACAAGAACGCCAAGGTCGGTAGCTCCGGCAAGGATGTTGCGGCTGGCGCCAACCACCAGCCTGTGGCGGCCACCGACAAGCGGGACGGCTCGCAAGCAAGATCTTGCAAGATCCACCGCACCAAGGGCCATGACCTCCAGAGCTGCAAGAAGGTCGAGCAGCTTGTTGAACAGCAGAAGGCTGAGTACGAGCGACACGACAAGGAGAAGGCCCAGGAAGGTGCTGGGGGAGTTAGCAAGAAGCGACCCGGCCGGGGAGGACGCCGCGGCAAGGCCAAGCAGCGGCAAGGAGACAGACCTCCCCGCGGCCGCGACAAGGATGAAGATGACAACGATGAAGATATGGAAGACGACGAGACCGATGAGCAGGAGTTTCAGAAAGCTACAGAGGTCCTCTATGTTGACGGAGGTGCTTCCCTGCATACTTCCCACCGCCAACTCAAGCAGTGGATGCGCCGGGTTAATGCAACGAACCATCCGTAGAGTCACGCAAGCCTATGAAGTGGTCCAAGACGCCTATCATCTTTGATATTGAGGACCACCGATCGCATAACTACGATCGGGTGCTTGCCGATGTTGGTCTCACCAACTATCCGCAACCTCAAGGTCACCAAGATGCTAGTTGACGGCGGGCCGGGCTTAAACCTGATCTCCTCCGTGGTGCTCCGTAAGCTTCGGATCCCCGACAATGAGCTCGAAGAGACCGGCATATTCCAAGGAATCAATCCGGGAAGGAGCAAGCGAAGGGAAGATCACGTTGCGGTAACATTTGGCAGCGAAGCTGAACTTTAGGACCGAGAGGGTCACATTCGACGTTGCTGATTTCCGTTGCCTTACAATGGGATACTTGGCGTCCGGCTTTTCGCCAAATTCATGGCGGCCTCTCACTATGCCTACAACCTCCACGAAGATGCGGCCCGATAAGTGTCATCTACATCCTCTGGCGACAAGAAGGATGCTCTTATCTGCGCCGACAAGATCTATCGGGAAGCAGCGGTGCGACAGATTGCAAGCCACTTGTCACTGAAGCTCCGGGGAAGAAGAAGACCAAGTCCGGCAAGAGCTCGATGCCCACTCCGGCAAGCGCACCTCCTCGAGTGCTGCGCTACCGTCAAGGACGCACCATCGAGCTCCACCGGCAAGTATAAGAAGACGATGACAGCTCCACCGAGACCAAGAAGGTGTCCGCCATGAGTACGGCACTGGTGGTACCTTCACCATCGCTGCCACTCTCGACCCTAAATAGGAAGGCGCTCGTTGCTTTCCTGCGGGCGAACGTCGACGTGTTTGCATGGCAACCGTCTGACATCCCCGGTGTTCCCAGGAAAGTAATTGAGCATCACTTAGCTGTATGTCCTCATGCGCAACCCGTCAAGCGTAAAGTCGAGGAAGCGAGCGGTGGGCGCCAAGAATTCATCGCGAAGAGATCAAGAAATTGGAAGCAGCAGGCCTTGTCGAGGAGTGCTCCATCCTACGAGGTTGGCCAATCCTGTAGTTGTCGCGCAAGGCAAATGGGAAATGGAGACTTTGTATTGACTTCACGGATGTTAATAAAGCTTGTCCCAAAGACTCCGTTTCCTTTGCCGCCAAGATCGACCAGATTGTTGACTCCACGGCTGGATGTGATTTGCTTTCATTTCTTGATGCATACTCGAGATATCATCGGATCTTCATGGCAGAAGAGGATGAGGAGAAAACCGCATTCATTACTCCATGTGGCACATACTGTTTCATATGGATGCCTTTCGGTTTGAAGAATGCTGGTTCAACGTTTGCAAGAGTAGTCCATGACGCTTTAGAGCCGCAAATGCACAGAAATGTAGAAGCCTACATGGATGACATAGTGGTCAAGAGCAAGGACAAAGCAACTCTGGTTCAAGATTTGGATGAAACCTTTGCAAATCTGCGCAAGATCAACCTCAAGCTCAACTCCGAGAAGTGCGTGTTCGGAGTCCCTTCCGGCAAGCTTCTCGGGTTCTTCGTGTCTCAGCGGGGAATTGAAGCCAATCCCGACAAGATCAAGGCCATTGAGCAGATTGAAGCACCAAAGCGCGTCAAGGATGTACGAAGACTTGCGGTTGCGTAGCTGCTCTCGGCGAGTTTATCTCTAGATCTGCTGAAGCGAGCCCGCCATTTTTCAAAATCTTGAAAAAGGCAGGTCCGATGCAATGGACTCGGAAGCGGAGGCAGCGCTGCAGGACTTGAAGAGATACTGTCCTCCACTCCAACACTTGTCGCACCTAAGCCACAAGAGAAGTTGCTGCTATATATAGCGGCAACCAATCAAGTGGTTAGTGCTGCGTTAGTAGCGGAGAGGGAGGCGGATGATGAGCTAGCAACCACGGCGCACACATCCAGCGACAAACAGGGGCTTCACCGACAAGCTCTGGTCCCGACAAGGACGGATCTGCGCGAGCATGCGAGAAGATGCGAGAAAAGGATGGTGCAGCGCCCATTTACTTTGTCGGGCCCTCCTGCGGGGGCTAGGTCAAGGTACTCTGGTGTGCGTAAATTGCTTTTCGGCCTCCTCATGGCCTCGAGAAAGCTGCGCCATTACTTCCAAGCACATGAGATAACAATGCGTCACTCGCTTTCATTGAACAGATACTGCAAAATCCAGAAGCGACAGGCAGGATTGTCGAGTGGGCACTGGAACTGTCAAGCTTTGGCCTCAAGTTTGAAAGCACATCGACTATCCAAAGCAGAGCATTGGCAGAGTTCATAGCAGAATGGACCCCAATGCAAGATGAAGAAATTCCAGAGACGAGCATTCCCGTCAAGGAAGCAAACAAAGAGTGGCTGATGTGCTTTGATGGTGCCTTCTCGCTACAAGGCGCCGGTGCCGGCGTTCTGCTTATCGCACCCACCGGAGAGCACCTCAAGTACGTAGTCCAGATGCACTTTCCCAAGGAGCAAGCAACAAACAATACAGCAGAGTATGAAGGTTTGCTTGCCGGTCTCAGAATCGCAGTGGACCTTGGGATCAGGAAGCTCATTGTCAGGGGTGATTCGCAGCTTGTCGTCCGCCAAGTGAACAAAGATTATCAGAGTCCATTGATGGAAGCCCTCGTTGATGAAGTGAGAAAGCTAGAAGAACACTAAGACGACATACAAATGGAACATGTTCCAAGAGCTCAGAAAGATATTGTTGATGGCCTGTCAAAGTGCGCTGCACTTAAGTTGCCTGTAGAACCAGGAATTTTTGTGCTCAAGCTAACTCAACCAACCGTAACACCATCAACTGGACAGAACAAGAAGAGGAAGTTGGTTTCTGGTGACTATTTTCTGGCAGAGCTTCCCGAAGCCGCCACCAAAAAGGTCCCCAGGATCAACACCAAGAATGCTGAGGGGTAGTCTGCTCCGACAAGCCCAAGGGTTTGTTTTGTTGAAGCAGACGCTCCCGACAAGCATTGCTCCGGCAAGCTTGCCGGGGAACATCAAGCTCCGGCCGAACCGCAGGTTCTTGCCGTAGAAGCGGATGTTCCCGCAGCAGCAGATGTGCCTTTAGTCCTTGTTGTCGAGTCGCATAGCTCCAAAGATGGGCACAAAGAGATTGTCCATTTCCTTGAGACAGAGAACTTCCCAAGAGCAAGAAGAAGCTGAAAGAGTAGCCCGGCGGTCAAGTATGTACCAGTTTGTCGACAAAGACACCTGCATGTAAGAAGACTCAACGGTGTGAAATTGAAGTGTATTTTCGGGAAGATGGACAAAAGCTGTTGGCGGAGATACATGGAGGCATATGTGGTCACCACATTGGCGCCAGAGCACTTGCTTAAGCAAAGCTTTCCGGCAAGGTTTCTTTTGGCCGACAGCCCTCCGGGATGCAATCGCACAAGTAACCAAGTGTGAAGCGTGCGATTCCATTCCAAACAGATACACCAACTAGCTCAAGCTCTCCAGACGATCCCTTTATCCTGGCCATTTTTGGTGCAGGGCTCGACATTCTCGGCCCCTTTCCTCGAGTTGTCGGGGCTTTGAGTACTTGTATGCGTCGCAATCGACAAGTTCACAAAGTGGCCGGAAGTGGAAGCGATGAGGAAGGTGACGGCACGATCGTGATCAAGTTCTTGGTCGATTGTTTGCCATTTCGGAATCCCTAACAGGATCATCACCGACAACGGCACACAATTCTGATCGCACCTTCATGCAGTAAGTCCAAGATCTTGGCACCAAGGTCTGCTTTGCTTCTGTTGCTCATCCGAGAAGCATCGGTCAAGCAGAGAGGGCAAATGCTTAAGTGCTGCACGGGCTCAAGACCAGAACTTTCGACGAGTGCTGCACAAGTGCGGAAGAAATCGGATTGAGGAGCTGCGGTGGTTCTTTGGTCGATCAGACGACGCCAAATCGAGCCACCGCCGTACACCTTTTGCTCTAGTCTATGGAGCAGAGGCGGTTCTCCCCACGGAACTTCAGATACGGGTCACCTCGAGTACTCGCTTATGATGAGCTTGAGCAAGAGCAGCTGCGACAAGATGACGCGCTGCTCCTTGAGGAGGACCGTCTTCAGCATTTGTCTGAGCCGCTCGTTACCCGCAAGCTTTGCGTCGCTACCATAGCCGCAAAGTTAGTGCCGTAAGTCTCGAGGAAGGCGACCTTGTTCTTCGGTGCGTTCAGTCCGCCAAGAATTCAAACAAGTTGACGCCGAAGTGGGAAGGCCCTTATCGGGTGAAACGAGTCACTAGGCCCGGCGCTGTCCGCCTTGAGACCGAAGATGGCATTCTGGTGAGCAACTCCTGGAACATTGAGCATCTTCGTAAGTTTTACCCGTAGGGCGCGGTTGCCGGAACCTGTTCCGGCAACCACCTTTTGTACAAGTCTTGCTGATGTTGCATGTAATCCTTTGTACGAAGCCGCGCAGACCCCGTGCATCAGTAAAGCTCATGTGTTGCGCACAACTTGTCAAATTCATGCTTTCATCATTTTATTGCATGTTTTGGCTAACACTTTGTGCAGCACCCACACCCGGTAAGCAATATCGAGTCGCTGGGCTCCATAACTTTATTTCTCTTCTTTCTCTTTTCTCAAAGAAAGGAAGGTTCCCTCGCGCACAAGTTAACCAGGGGGAAGGAGAAGATAATACTATGGACCAAGCGTTGCTCGAGGAAGTTTCATATGTCGGGAAGCAAACGCAAGAAAAGCTAAGTTGCCCAAGTTTGAGCAATCAGTTCATAAAATTTTAAGATATCTTACTCGAACTATATTACTTTGTATTTAAAACCTGTGCGCTGAGGAACCAACTCGCAGCTAGTCGCGCCCTTACTTTGTTTCGAGTCCGCTCAACAACATAAGTGAGCTGCAGCTAGTCGCGACAAGGTTGCTTGTCGGAGGCGGCACCGCCAGCAGGCTGCTAACGTTCCACTCAGCCATGCAAAGGTGCCTGCACCGACAAGTTCCCTAAAAGCATAGGGCAAAAACGTACAAAGGAAGGAATCAAGTAAAGGAAATAACATTGCAATCTCTTACAAAATAGCTTGTCGCAGATCTAATAAATTGTTCTAAACATGATCAGCGGCGACAAGGGAAAGATAAAATTGGCGGCCTAGTCTACGTGGTCGCCATCAACCCGCTTGATCTTGCCCACCTTGTCCACAATGGGTGCGACAAGGGCTTTGAGCGCCTCCACATCGGCATCTGGCGGCAAGGATCTAAGGACGCCGTTGAGGTTGAGGCCTGGATTGCGGAAGGCCACCTTCATCAACACGCTACGAGGGCTCCTCGCAGATCTGGCGCCATTCCTCGGCCAGCTGCTTTGGGATCTCTTCCCGAGTCAGCTGGAGACCCGTCACCACGCCCTTGAAGAATAAGCTAAGCTTACCGGGTTGGAGGTGCTCGTCGGATGAGTATCCAAGATCCACCATCCCCAGCTCCATCATTTCGTTGTGGATGGCGGCAGCAGATCCACGAGACCTTTGGTCCAGATGCTCCACACTCTCCTCAAGGCGCCTGGTGGCAACAGATTCGCCAAGCAGCTCCTCGTTGGCCTTGATCTTCTCCAACAGGCCCACCTCCCGCCTCCTTGGCGCCGTCCGGTATGCGCATCGGGTGGTCAGCTTCAACTCAAGATCTGCCTTGGAATCCTTGGCGCGCCGAGCTCCTTGCTCCTATCGGCGAGACGGCCCTGCAGCTCGCCAAGAGTGTAGGCGTCCTTCTCGCGCTGCTTGAGCGCAGCAAGCTCCTCGCCGCTCTTCCGAGATCGGCCTCCAGGCGTCACCTTCGTCTCCAACTCTTTCTTGGCGGCCTCGGCGGCTGCGGCAGCATCCTTCGCTTCCTTAAGAGCCCCGCCAAGTGACTCCTCGCGCGCGACAAGCTCTTCCTCATAGCTGTCAAGATTGATCTTCCGCTGCGCCAACTCGCCTTCTTGTGCAGATAGCTTGGCAAGAAGCCTTTCTTTGCTCCTCGACCTCAGCCTTCTCAAGGATGAAGGTCAGGCGCTCTTCAAAGAAGTCGCTCCCGCTCTTACGCTACGTTAGGAGAGTTTCTTGGTTGGCGCCCGGAGCTCTTCTGCAGCGCTTCTCCATGTTCTGCTCCCCGCCTCGCAACAAGTGCTTCCGGGACTCCAACTTGGCTTGTCGGGCGCGGTAGAGCGATAGCAGCTTCTTCAAGACTGCTCTTCCTTAGACTTCGCCGCTTTGCTGCTTGGCGCGTCCACCAGCGTCGGCCAATGAGGCGAGCAGCTCTTCATCGAAGGTTTCTCCTTCGCCGGGCGCCTGAGCTCGACTCCCATGGGAGCTTGATGAAGACGCCGTCGCCAGCCTTCAAGTAAGCGCCGGGCTGGGGTTCTTCGAACTGGCCTGCGGCGGGCGGGGGAATCGGCCGGTCGGTGTGGCGCTGGCGCTCCTGCGACCTCGGGGCCGTCGGTCGATCGCCCAGACCCTCGCCCGGCTTCTGCGGCGGCAGCCTCTCGATAACCTCTTCGCCGGCGGGCTCGTCGGCGCCGGCTTCTTCTCCCCGCGGCGGCGGCTTCGGTGTTGCCTTGCGTCCTCCTCGCTGGCGACCTCGGTCTCCATCGGCTCTGTGGCGGACGGATGAAGAAAGTCAAGCAAATATCCAACGATAGAATCAGAAGAAGAAAAACACAAGGGAAGTACTCAAGCAAGAAGGTTACCTGCGCCGGGGGCTGCGGTCATGGTCTCCGCCGCCAAGGGATCGCTGGTGCCGTCCCTTGCCGGAGGGCTGCCCCTTGCCGGAGAGGGTTCCCTTGCCGGAGAAGGCTCCCTTACCGGGGAGCGCTCCCTTGCCGGGGAATCCACCCTTGGTGGCGTAGTCGAAGCAGAAGGAGGCTGCTCTGCTTCTACACAAACCAACATTCAGGTATCAATAAGGAAAAAGCACCCATGCACGCCGAACAGCAAGAAATAGACCATATACTTACGCTGGGGGCTGCGCTGGGGGCTGCTTTGAAGGAGAGTTGCCTCACCCGGTAAGGCTGCCTCGGACGTGCCTCCTGCCGTCGCAGTAGGTTCGTCCTCAATGACGACCACCGGGGTCTTGGCTCTCTTCGACGCTCTCTGGGCCAGCGTCCTGAAAAGGAAAGGGTTCAGAACGAAGCAAATCAGATTCAAGATGAAGCAACAAAATTGAAGAAATACAAGCACAATGTTGAAGCTTACTCTTCTTCTTCCTCGTCGGAGCTGAGCGCGGAGAGATCAAACTCCGGCTCGCCTCCGGTGCGACGAGGCGGAGGAGTGGGCTCTCTTGACCGCTTGGCGGAGGTGTCGGCGGTGGCCTGGGAGGATCCCACAACAGTTGTCGCAGCAGTGTGGGGTGCTCCCGCGGCAACATTGCTTACCCTTGTTAGAAGCGCGTCATGTGGCTCTGGTGTTGGCCCGTCTGCCGCCCCATCTAAATCTCCGGCCTTGCGGAGAGCGCCTCTTTAAGCGGAGCCAGGGGGCTCCGTTGCGGCAAGCTGCTGGATGGTGGGGAAGAAAGCGCCCTCGGCGGTTCGCTCGACTCGGCCTCGGATTCGCAAGCTCTTCCTCACCGGGCGAACTCCCTTTGCTCGGCAAGGCTTGCCGCCTCTGCTGCATCTGCCTCCTCCACGGTGTACCCGAAGGCGCCCGGTAGGCAATCGGCCGCCTCCTCCAACCGTGGCAATGCGATGCATCTCGTTGTCGGTGGTGTCGCGGGTGAGCTTCTTACGCTTTCGTCGGGCGGATCGGCATTTCTTCCAAGCTGTCGAAGAATTGCCGCGACGTCGTCTGCGAGCTCTTGCCGGTTGGAACGATCCCATGAGAATCGCTGGCACGGCATCATGGCGCCGGATGCGGTCGGCGCAGAATTGTTGCACAATGGGACGACCCCCCTCGGCAACCTAAACCACTCGGGGTGATCGGGGTCATGCTTGAACAGCTCTAGCAGCATCGCATCCAACTCCAAGACAGTGAAATTCCAGTTGAGACCCGGGCGCAGCCTCATGATGTCCGCTGCTTTGGAACTCCCAAGCAGGTCTCCTCCTCTCCTGCAAGGGAGATGCATGCGGCGAAGGAAATCTGCGCCAATCGCGCTCTGATGAGTCCCGGCAAGCACGAGGCGCAAGATCCGGTCACAGCAATCTTCAACCTAGCATCTTCCGCCAAGTTGCTCCAATCGTTGCCGCACACTATTGGGGTTTGGCGCAGGGCAGTGAAGGGCTGCGGGTTCTCCTGAACGATCCAACACCAATTGGCTCTCCACTCCTCCCATTTGTTGCGGAGCTCTCCTTCCAGATAAGCTTCTTTCTTGCCGATCCTGGAGATCCAAGCAATCCCTCCCAAGAAGCGGCTCCCCTCTCTCAACGCGGGCATGAAGAAGTGGCGGAAGAGGGCTACGTTTGGGTGGATCCCGACAAAGTTTTCGCAAAGGTGTGAGAAAACTGCCATGGTCAGGACAGCATTGGGGGTGAAATCAAGGAGGTGAAGCCCGTAGGTGTTCATGATATCGCAGAAGAATTCAGAAAAGGGCGGGCAGAGCCCGCAATAGAAGAAAAGCGCAAAGAAAGGGTACCCAGTTGGGGCTAGTTCCGAAGCGGTGGCGGGGAGTACCTTCGTGCGCGGATGCGCACGCGTCTCCGTCGACGAGAAGAGGTAGTAGCCCTCCCTCAGCTCCTTTAGCGTCGAATGGGGGAGAAGATGGCCCGCTCCTTTTCGCGCCATGAGCCGCTGCGCCTCGGCCGACTTCACGCCTTCCCCCTTGTCGGCTTTCGGAGCCATGGCGGAGGCGGTGGAGGAGACCGACGGCGTTGATGGCGCTGTGGCGAAAGGGGGCGGAGCGCTGCTCTCTTCGCACTAGAGAAGAAGGGGGGAGCGGCGGTGGTTTTCGAGACGAGACAGCAATGGCGAGGTGGGCGACCTGCCCCTGTTTCCCCTGTTTATAAGGAGGGAGAGGGGGCAGACGTTCCGCTTTTCCTAATAAAGAAACCCCCCACGATCTCTCCCACGACGCCACGTTAACGCTGCGTCTTTGTTAAGTGGGGGACGTGGTGGGTCCAGAGCAAGTTACGCAGGCGTGATCAAGGCGCGTGTGACCGTGCAGATCGCTTTTGGGCCTGGCCCAACAACGCTCGGCACCATGTGTGGCCCAGCCGGGGCTCTGTCGGTGTACTAGAGTAGGGGTACCCTAGTATCCCGAACTCGTGCAGGCGATTCAGACACCAGCGGCAAGGCTTGCCTGGTCACCGCCTAGATCCTCCGTGGTTCCTTTGGAGCCATTCAAGAACAAAGTATTTAACCAAGAAGACAAGGCCCCGACAAGAGGAGCTTGCCGGGAAGGCCACTCAAGGCACGCAGAAGGCAAGACCCCGGCAAGAGGAGCTTGCCGGGAAGGCTCGGAGAGCGACAAGCCTCCGGACGCGACAAGGATTCAGCTGCGGCAAGGCACTTGCCTGCCTTGCCGCGGCAGGCAACCTCTCTTCATCTCCGCTCCAGCTCATCCACCAACGTGTCGCCATGAGACCATTCCATGCGCGCGTGTCAAGAGGCTGTGCAGCCAGCGGGGAGCAGCGATAAGCGGCGCTGACAAGCTTGCCATTGTGGCGAACGGTGGCGCTCCTGATGGTCCCTGTTGCACTATTTAGGCGACAGGGACGGGCATTTAATCCTTTTGTCCCTTGCCGTCAGGGTTAGGTAGAGTACACTGTACACTGTGCAAGTAGGTGTACCAACCACTGTTTTTCCATTTGTACCCCCATCTACGTTGCCACCTGTCGGAGCCCCTTTGTGCATATAAAAGGTGGCCCATGCGCAACGTAGAGGGGGGTTCGAACACTCTCACGCTAGGTCTCGTTAGCAGCTGGAGTATACTGTAGCTCTCAGCGCTCCCTAGCAAGAACACAATACAATTAGACATGCAGCAGTAGGAGTATTATCTCTCCGGAGAGCTCCGGCTGGGGTAACCGCTCAGGTGCTTCGCCTCGATCCGCTCTTCGTGCGATCTCCGCCCCCCTCCGAACCAAAAGGGACTCGGTCCGCCGGTCCCATAGGTGTTTGTGGGTCCGATCAGCCGCCCCGACACCGGGGCGGATGATCTTCCCTACTCCACACAATCGGCTGCTCAGACCAACGTAAATAACGGGGCACCGCCGGTTCAATGGAGTTCACTGCCCTCTTATGAATCTTTTGGTCACGCTTGTCTAAACTAGTGGTGAAAACATGATATTGCCCACTATTTAACTATTTCGGGTTGCTCTAGTAACCCGACTGCTGCTGCTGCTGCTGGTTGCCCTGATGATTGTAGCCACCTTGGTTGCCCTGATTACCTTGATTGTTATATCCTCCCTGATTACCATGGAAGCTTTGAACTGAGCTGCCTCCACCATAACCGGCCCATGAGATCCAGGGCCTGAACCGCCACCTGGTCCATGATCATACCGGAAAGAATTAGAATTTTTGAACTCTTGCATGATGTAGCAGTCCTTCCAGAGGTGTGTGGATGGCATCTCCTTCATCCCATGTTTTGGGCAGGGCTGGTTCAACAGGTAAGACATGCGGTCTGGGTTAGGACTAGGTGCTCCCCCGCGCTGGTTGTTGGGAACTCTAAGTTGTTTTCGTTGTTGGGAAGGATACACCTCCCAAAATGTTTTTATCTCTAAGTTTTCCACTTTGAGCTCTGGCACCTCTACAAATCCCTACTTCCCTCTGCGAAGGGCCTTTCTTTTACTTTATGCAATTTTTATTTTGATTTGAGTCTCCATCTTGTCTTACAAAAGCACCAACTAGGAGGCAATACGATCGTACTTCAGTATTGGGTGTAGCTAATATGAGAGTGTGTTTCATGAATGGATCAATGATTGAGCATGATGGGCTAGGGATTACTTATTTTAGCATTGATATTTTGAAAGACATGGTTGCTTGTTGATATGCTTGAGTATTTAAATTATCATGTCAAAACTAGACTATTGCTTTGAACAATATAAAAGTCCAAATGTCCATGCTACAAAGAAAAGAAATATGATATGACATGATAGGCAGCATTCCACATCAAAAATTCTGTTTTATCACTTACCTACTCGAGGACGAGTAGGAGTTAAGCTTGGGGATGCTGATATGTCTCCAACGTATCTATAATTTTTTATTGTTCCATGCTGTTATATTATCAATCTTGGATGTTTTATAATCATTTTATATCATATTTTTGCACTAACCTATGGACATAGTGCCAAGTGCCAGTTGATGTTTTCTGCATGTTTTTTACATCGCAAGTAATCAATACCAAAGGGAGTCCAAATGCAACGAAACTTCACAGAGATTTTTTTGGACCAAAAGACACCTAATGGGCCCTGACTGCGCCTAGGGGGTGCTCCGAGGAGAGGACAACCCACCAGGGCGCGCCAGGAGGCCCAGGCGCGCCCTTGTGGGTTCTGCCCACCTCGGGTGGCCCTCCGACTGCCTCTTTGCTCTACAAATACCCCAATATTCCCAAAACCCTAGGGGAGTCCACGAAATATTGATCCAGCCACCGCAGAGTCCAGAACCACCAGATCCAATCTAGACACCATCTCGGAAGGGGTTCACCACCTCCATTGGTGCCTCTTCGATGATGCGTGAGTAGTTCTTTGTAGACCTTCGGGTCTGTAGTTAGTAGCTAGATGGCTTCCTCTCTCTCTCCCCCCCCTCTCTCTCTGAATTCTCAATACAATGGTCTCTTGGAGATCCATATGATGTAACTCTTTTGCGGTGTGTTTGTTGGGATCGATGAACTTTGAGTTCATGATCAGATCTATCTTTTTATATCCATGAAAGTATTTGAGTTTCTTTGATCTCTATTTATGCATGATTGCTTATAGCCTCATATTTCTTCTCCGATATTTGGGTTTTGTTTGGCCAACTTGACCTATTTATCTTGCAATGGGAAGAGGTGCTTTGTAGTGGGTTCCATATTACGGTGCTTGATCCCAGTGACAGAAAGGGAACCGACACGTATGTATCATTGCTACTAAGGATAAAACGATGGGGTCTATCTCTACATAGATAGATCTTGTATACATCATGTCATCGTTCTTATTACTCCGTTTCTCCATGAACTTAATACACTAGATGCATGCTGGATAGCGGTCGATGTGTGGAGTAATAGTAGTAGATGCACGAGGCGAGTCGGTCTACTAATCTTGGACGTGATGCCTATATAATGATCATTGCCTAGATATCGTCATGATTATTTGAAGTTCTATCAATTTCCCAAGAGTAATTTGTTCACCCACCATTTGCTATTTTTCTCGAGAGAAGCCACTAGTGAAATCCACGGCCCCCGGGTCTCTTTCTCATATATTTGCCTTTGCGATTTACTTTTCCTTTGCATTTATTTTCAGATCTATTAAACCAAAAGTACAAAAATACTTTGCCGCACTTTATTTTATTTGTGATCTATTTATTCAATCTAGTACAACTTTCTCCCATCCACGCACCAATTTCTTGCGCCGTTGCCCGAAAGGGATTGACAACCCCTTTAACACGTCGTGTTGCGAGTGGTTGTTATTTGTGCGCAGGGGATGTTTACGTTGTGTCGCTTGGTTCTCCTACTGGTTCGGTAACCTTGGTTTCATCACCGAGGGAAATACCTACCGCTGTTGTGCTGCATCATCCCTTCCTCTTTGGGGAAATACCGACGTAGCTTCGAGCCGCATCATGGGGAACCAAGAACTAGAAAATCAGTAGGGTATTTTATTTTCCCACACAAAACTTCAACATGTCTAACAATCCTGAGTGGTGTGATTGTATCTCTATTTGCAAGTTTAACAGTAGCATCTATGTCTTCTATTTCAACGGGTGCTATGTCATTTATAATTTCTTGGTATAAGGTAAAAGGAATATCACTCACACTAGCACCTAAATCACATAAACCATGATAACAATGATCTCCTATTTTAACTGAGACAACATGCATGCCAACAATAAGTCTATCTTTATCTTTGTCATCGGGTTTGGCAACTCTAGCTGCTTCATCACAGAAGTAAATAACATGCCCATCAATATTATCGACCAAGAGATCTTTAACCATAGCAACACTAGGTTCTACTTTAATTTGTTTAGAGGGTTTAGGCGCTTTAATATTACTTTTGCGAAACATTGTTGATACCTTAGCATGTTCCTTTATCCTAACAGGGAAAGGTGGGTTTTCAATATAAGCAGTTGGAACTACTAGGTCAAGATTGTAAATGATAGTCTCACCTTTAGCTGTGAACGGTTCTTGAACTTCTTCTTTAATTGGGGGATGCTATTTAAACCACTTCTCCTTAGGGAGATCAACATGAGTAGCAAATGATTCACAAAAAGAGGCTACTATCTCAGACTCACGTCCATGTTTAGTGCTAAACTTGTGAAAAGCATCGGTATTCATAAAAGATTTAACACAATAAAAATCAAGCTTAATACCTGACTCTTTACCTTCGTTGAGTTCCCAATCTTCAGAGTTGCATTTAATTCTTTTCTAAAAGATCCCACCTGGACTCAATAGTCTTCTGCATAAAAGAACCATCACAAGAAGTATCGAGCATGGATAGATCATTACAAGAAAGCCGAGCATTAAAATTCTGAATAATAATTTCTCTCAAGAGCTCATGATTGTGGCATGAATATAACATTGAATTAAGCCTCCCCCAAGTTAGAGCGATACTTTCTCCTTCACGAGGCCAATATATATATATATATATATATATATATATATATATATATATATATATATATATAATTCTGATCACGATGAACTAGATGCATAGGATAAATTTTGGTGAAATTCCAATTTCAATCGATTCCAGCCCAAGATCCAATATCATCGCATAGCCTATACCATGTCAATGCTTCCCCCCCCCCCCAAAATAGATAAAGGGGAAACTTTTTTCTTAACTTCATCTCCGAGTAAACCTGCAACCTTAAATAATCCACAAATTTTATCCACATGTATCAAATGCATATCTGGATGCTTAGTTCCATCTCCTACATAAGGATTAGCTAGCAGTTGCTCTATCATACCCGAAGGAATTTCATAACTAATATTTTCAGTAAGTGCAGTAGGTTGGGGGGAAACTCTTTGTGTTTCCGGTCAGGTGAAGATGGCCCGAACAAACACCTCAAAGGATTGTTTTCCGCAGTAACAAGTGACAATAAATTTCAGCACATAATACAATTTTGCCTTACAGATTTCCACTTACCAAGAGCGCTCCCTAGCAACAGCAAGGATGAGACAAAAAGGATTGGGATCGCGGAAGAACAACATCTTGCGGCAGCAAAGAAAGTGTTTGGGGTGGCTCTCTGTGGTTTTCCCAATATTTGAGAATTTGTACAAGTGTAATTAGGTAAGACAGAGCCACATGGGGCCCACAAGGTAACAGGGTGCACCCTACCCCTAGGGTGCGCCATGTTGCCTTCCCGTCTCCTCCCTTCATGTATGGTCTCCTCTTGAAGCTTCTAGGGTCTCTTATGTCCATAAAAAATCGTCAAAAATTTTTGTAGCCTTTGGACTCCGATTGGTACTGATTTTCTGAAAAACTAAAAACAAGCATAAAATAGCAACTGGCACTAGGCACTGGGTTAATGAGTTAGTTCCCTCAAATGATATAAAATAGCATAAAAATGCATATAAAGTGTCCAAGATTGATAATATAATGCCATGAAATAATAAAAAATAATAGATATGTTGGACACGTATCAGCTTGCACTTGCTTTCAGTACTTTTCTAGCTCCTACCACCAGTCTTTCTCTGGGATCACGCTGCTACGGGGTTGTGCTGGGACCTGAATTGATGTTGAAGCGCAATGTGTGCTTGTTCCGCAAAATGGACGAGGACAAGAAAACAACTGTTGTTGTCTGTACTATCTAATGGTGAGTAGAATAAAATGATAGCTTTGATAGACATAATTTTTTGTAGTTGGTGGTTTTAACCATGTGCTCACATGCTCTTTTCCCTTTATGTATTCAGGGATGGCTATGGTAGATCCATTATTGTGATGAACTCGATGTTTACAAGAGAGCAAGTGTATGTTCTGTTCGAGCCAATGCCTTTGATAAGAATCTGACCAGCAAGATCATCAGAAAGGATTTGAGGTCTCCTGGTGTCTTCGGCAAGCTTCAAGTGAGTTGGACTTTCCAAATCAAATGATAGTTTTGCATATATATATTCATATGTTAGTTGCATACATGTTTTTTAGGTTTTTGTCACAATAACTGATTGCAGTTGCATATACTCATTTGATAGTTGCACAAGTCATGATGATAAATGCACACAGACACATGACAGTTGCACACATGCTTTTTATAAATATTATGTCACAAGAACATATTGGGGGCTGCACGTACTAATATGACAATTTTTGCTTAGAGTCATATGATAGTTGCACACGTGACATTTTTTAGGTGCACATACTAACTGATTGGAGTTGCACATACTCATATGATAGTTTCACAAGTCATGATGATAATTGCACGCAGACATATGACTTTGCACACATGCTTCTTATAAATATTTTTCACAAGAACACATTGGGCATGCACATACTAATATGATAGTTTTTGCTTAGAGTCATATTATAGTTGCACACATGACATTTTTTAGGGTTGGACATGGTTTTTCAATTTCTTGCCTCACCTCGAAGTTTGCAGCTAAATCATTCTTTCTACATCAGCTCAAGGAAAGTATAGAAGCACATAGGAATCATCAACTTTTGGAGAACTGTTGCAGGCAGAAGCATTCGTGGCGTCATAGCTTCCGATCAACTATAATCCACATGTGAGTTTATCTCCCCTTTTTGTTCTTTTTATCCATTTTTTTGGTCCCTGTGTGCATTGATGGAAGCTCACATCCCCATTTTTTTCGTGTACCTACTATGTGGTTTTTCTTGTGGTGCAAATGCTCACCCTTTGTCCAGTTCAAAATCAGGTGTTTTTATCCTAGTGTTCTTTAATTCACACATATTTGGATTTTTGTATGTTTGGTTGCACCAATGAGTTCTTTTACTTGACCAATGTCCGTTTCAGTTGCACCAAAGTCTTAATTCAGTTGCAAACTAGCCTTTTCTCCTTTTAAATTCGTTTTTAGAACTCTTTTTTATTGTTTGCAGAAAAAGTTCAAGCTAGCAAGTATGGTCCATGATCTATGCAAAGTAGTAACGGAGCAACTTGGCAAGTTTATCGAAGGATTTGCGAAGCTTGATGAAGATCAACCAGAATTTTCTCCTCCCAAGAGGCCGCGAAGTGAGCGAACAAAGGTTCAGAGCTGGCGTAGTGGGTGACGCAAGCGTTAATCTGCTTTCAAGCAAACAAAAGAGCTAGAGAAAAGTGAAGAAGCTTAATTTGCAAAAAAAACTGAGTTGGAGGAAGAGGATGTTGAGCTTGGAGAGGACAATGAGGTTGAAGATAGCGATGAGGCCAAAGATGAAGATGAGGATGAAGAGGAACGGAATGACGAAGGAGATGATGATGGGGAGGGCAATGATCACAACAATGAAAATAGAGGAGAAACTGGAGATGATTGTGAGGAAGAGGAAGAGCAGGAGGGGGATGGACAAGATAAGGGAGTAGAGGAGGAGGCTGGCAAGGTTGATGATGCTGAAGAGGGAAAGGATATGGATAGTGATGACAGCGAGGAGACAGACTACGATGATAGGGGGTTTGATAGAGGCAGTGACTGTGGGAAGGACGACGGTGATGATGCTGGCATGGGTGGAGGTGGTGGCAACAGTTTAGAGAGTCCATTAGTCCTACACATGGATGAAGCAGTAGTAGCAGCTCAGTTGATGATAATCCAACTCTACAATTTTACATCAACAAGGAATTATCTCACTGAAAGTGCAACTAATCCCCGGGTGGTTTTGGTAATTCATAACAACATATAGCTTATTGAACTAATATCCATTCAAGTTTAATATTTCAAAAAGTTCAATGATTGGCATGGCATGGACTAGAGATGTGGACCCCTCAAAATGCTAAGGACTGATACGTCCATTTTGCCTCATGCTTTTATATTGATATTTATTGCATTATGGGCTGTTATTGCACATTATGTCACAATACTTATACATTTTCTCTCTTATTTTACAAGGTTTACATGAAGAGGGAGAATGCCGACAGCTGGAATTCTACACAATTCCAAAAGTCCTGAAACTCCATGAAAGTCGGTTTTGGCATATATAAAAAATATTGGGCGAAGAAAGCACCAGAGGGGGGCCACCCACCATCCACGAGGGTGGGGGGCGCGCCCTACCCCCTGGGTGTGCCCCCAGCCTCGTGGGCCCCTGGCAAGCCTCCGGTGCCCATCTTTTGCTATATGAAGTCTTTTGCCCTGGAAAAATCAGAAGAAAGCTTTCGGTATGAAGCGCCACCGTCTCAAGGCGGAACCTGACAAAACCAATCTAGGGCTCCGGCGGAGCTGTTCTGCCGGGGAAACATCCCTCCGGGGGGGGGGGGGATCATAACCATCGATCCTCTCATCGGGAGGGGGTCAATCTCCATCAACATCTTCACCAGCACCATCTCCTCTCAAACCCTAGTTCATCTCTTGTATCCAATCTTTGTCTCAAAACCTCAGATTGGTACCTGTGGGTTGCTAGTAGTGTTGATTACTCCTTGTAGTTGATGCTAGTTGGTTTATTTGGTGGAAGATCATATGTTCAGATCCTTTATGCATATTAATACCCCTCTGATTATGAACATGAATATGATTTGTGAGTAGTTACGTTTGTTCCTGAGGACATGGGAGAAGTCTTGCTATAAGTAGTCATGTTAATTTGGTATTCGTTCGATATTTTGATGAGATGTACGTTGTCTTTCCTCTAGTGGTGTTATGTGAAATCGACTACATGACACTTCACCATTATTTGGGCCTAGGGGAATGCATTGGGAAGTAATAAGTAGATGATGGGTTGCTAGAGTGACAGAAGCTTAAACCCTAGTTTATGAGTTGCTTCGTAAGGGGCTGATTTGGATCCATATGTTTCATGCTATGGTTAGGTTTACCTTAATACTTCTTTTGTAGTTGCGGATGCTTGCAAGAGGGGTTAATCATAAGTGGGATGCTTGTCCAAGAAAGGGCATTACCCAAGCACCAGTCCACCCACATATCAAATTATCAAAGTAACAAACGCGAATCATATGAGCATGATGAAAACTAGCTTGAGGATAATTCCCATGTGTCCTCGGGAGCATTTTCCTATATATAAGAGTTTGTCCAGGCTTGTCCTTTGCTACAAAAAGGATTGGGCCACCTTGCTTCACCTTGTTTACTTTTGTTACTTCTTACCCGTTACAAATTACCTTATCACAAAACTATCTGTTACCGATAATTTCAGTGCTTGCAGAGAATACCTTACTGAAAACCGCTTGTCATTTCTGTCTGCTCCTCGTTGGGTTCGACACTCTTAATTATCAAAAGGACTACGATAAATACCCTATACTTGTGGGTCATCAAGACTCTTTTATGGTGCCGTTCCCGGGGAGTGAAGCGCCTTTGGTAAGGAAAAATTTATATAGTGTGCTGAAATTTACTGTCACTTGTTACTATGGAAAGTAATCCTTTGAGGAGCTTGTTCGGGGTGTCTTCACCCCGACCAGTAGAGCAAAGAGTTGCTCCTCAACCTACTAAACCTACTGAAAATGTTTACTTTGAAATTCCTTCGGGTATGATAGAGAAACTGATAGCTAATCCTTTTACAGGAGATGGAACATTGCATCCCGATTTGCACGTAATCTATGTGGATGAAGTTTGTGGATTATTTAAGCTTGTAGGTATACTCGAGGATGTTATCAAGAAGAAGGTCTTCCCTTTATCTTTGAAGGGAAAGGCATTGACATGGTTTAGGCTATGTGACGATATTGGATCATGGAATTACAACTGACTGAAATTGGAATTTCATCATAAGTTTTATCCTATGCATCTGGTTCATCGTGATCGTAATTATATATATAATTTTTGGCCTCGCGAAGGAGAAAGTATCGCTCAAGCTTGGGGGAGGCTGAAGTCAATGTTATATTCATGCCCCAATCATGAGCTCTCAAGAGAAATTATTATTCAAAAAATTTATGCTCGGCTTTCTCTCAATAATCGCTCCATGCTCGATACCTCTTGTGCTGGTTCTTTTAAGATGAAGACTATTGAATTCAGATGGGATCTATTGGAAAGAATTAAACGCAACTCTGAAGATTGGGAACTCGACGAAGGTAAGGAGTTAGGTATAACACCTAAGTTTGATTGTGTTAAATCTTTTATGGATACCGATGCTTTTCGTGAATTTAGCCCTAAATATGGACTTGACTCTGAGATAGTAGCTTCTTTACGTGAATCCTTTGCTACTCATGTTGATCTCCCTAAGGAGAAGTGGTTTAAATATCATCCTCCCATTGAAGTAAAAGTAGCTGAACCTATTAAAGTTGAAGAAAAGACTATCACTTACAATGTTGATCCTATTGTTCCTACCGCTTATATTGAGAAACCACCTTTCCCTGTTAGAATAAAGGATCATGCTAAAGCTTCAACTGTGGTTCATAAGAGTAATGCTAGAACACCTACTGTGACGCCCGGATAATTAAGCTACAGTAATTCTCTACTAATGATGCCACATCACTTCGATTACTATCGCTAATCTCGTGTTAGTTCAAAACCGATTCGAATTCAAATTCAAATTCAAGCAAACAATAAAAGATTTCAAATATTAAAACTAAAATGTTCGGAGTGAGCCAAATAATGCATAGGTAATTAAGGTGGAGAAACCACACTTTTATAAAATGTTTAAATGCTCAAATGGGAATGAAACAACAACATAACCAATTTAATAAATGCCTTTTGTTAATTATAAAATGTTAAAATATTTTATCTAGGGGTTTAAACTTTAGTATCAGAGGTGTAATTAGTAATACTGACTTTGGTACAACTTTTATGTTTTTACAAAACTTAGAGAAGATGGGACTAAAAAAAAAAGGGGGGGGGGTAAAAACAAAACGAAAGGAAAAATCTTGAAAACAAAGCCCCCACCGGGCCATGGCCCAACAAGCATCGCCAGCCTAGCCACCCAACTCCCCCTGGCCTATAACCAACCCCCGGTGAAACCCTAGCCCGATCCCACTCTCCACTCCCCCCGCCCCCACGATCCCCTGCTCTCACCCGTCTGGATCGGGATCGAGGTGAGTTTGCCTCATCCCCATCGCCCCCAGCGCATGCACCCTCCGTCGCCCCACTCCCCCACCATGTTCGCCTCCTCCTCCCCCAGATCTGGATCGGGTCACGACCTCGACGCCGCCCCAGAACGCCGTCGCCGCCCGGACTGCCTCCTCGTCGTCCTCTACGTCCTCGGCCACCTCGTCGTCTACCCCGCCGGCCTGCCTCCCCCTACGCACGCCGTCCCCAACCCCCTCCTCGACACCCGTTGCCCAGACCCTACGACCCCGGTGAGGCCATGGCCTCCACCTTCTCTCTCTCACGCGCTCACCGCGGCCGACGCACCGGCCATCGCACCGCACGCCCGCGACCACCCCTGCCCGCTTGCGTCGTGGCCGTCGCCCCCGCGGCTACGTCCCGCGCCCCTGGATTCCCGCAGTCACCGTGGCCCGACCTCGCCCCCACGACCCTCCCTGCCTCGCCTTCACACCCCCAGGCATGGCAGCTCCGGCCAGTCCAGCTCGAGTGCCACGGCTCGGTCCTCCACCCGCCGTCTGTTTTGGCGCTCGTGTAACCTGGCAGCCCGGCGCCCGCCCAGCTCTCCCTCGCCGCTTTGGGTGGGCTACACCGCACCCGTTTCTTGGCCAAATTTGCTACCCGCTAACCCTGGCCGATAGGCCCTTGTGTCTATGACACGTAGGGCCCGCCTAAAAAAAGAATTATAAAATAATAAAAAACAAAAAAACAATAAATAATATATTAATTAATTAATTAATTAACCCTGATTATTTAACATAATTAGTTAATTAACACACTAATATGTCACTGACTAATGGGGCCCACACTTAACTAATCCTAATTAGTTTAACACAAACCCTATATCACCTCTATCTCAATGACAGGTGGGTCCCACTGGACCCACGGGCCAAGTTTGACTCTGGTCAGCTGGGTTTGACCTGCTGACGTCGTGGTGATCCACTTTTCTGGATAATGTTCGATTTAAATAATTAAATAAATTTCAAAATTGCCTAAATCTTTAATAAATCATAGAAAATAAACCGTAGCTCGGATGAAAATACTTTGTACATGAAAGTTGCTCAGAACGACGAGACAAATCCGGATACGCAGCCCGTTCGTCCGGCACACATCCCTAGCATAGCAAACACGCAACTTTTCCCCTCCGGTTCATCTGCCCGAAAACGCGAAACACCGGGAATACTTTCTCGGATGTTTCCCCCCTTCGCCGGTACCACCTAGTACCGCGTTAGGTCACTCTAGACCGCGTATTGCCATGTTACACTTTGTGATGCTTTGATTGCTCTGTTATTTATTGTGTTCCCCTCCGTTACTTTTTTTCCAGAGACCCCGAGACTGGCGACCCCAGTTCGACTACGGAGTTGATGACCCTCTCTCTTGCCAGAGCAACCAGAAAGCCCCCTTGATCACGGATATCGCCTACTCTTCTCTATACTGCTTGCATTAGAGTAGTGTAGCATGTTATCGCTTTCGATTAATCCTATCTTTGCTGCATAGCTTGTCCTTGCTACTCTGTTGTTACCTTTACTGCTATCCTACCGCTTAGTATAGGATGCTAGTGTTCCATCGCTGACCCTACAGTCTTGTCCGTCACGCCATGCTATACTCTTGGGCTGTGATCACTTGGAGGTGATCACGGGCATATACTATATACTTTACCACTGTTACATTACCTGTGATACTTTGTTAGGAGATGGGGGCTGAAAGGACAGTGGCTCCATCCCGGTAGAGGTGGGCTGGGTTCCCGACGGCCCCGATCGTTACTTTTGTATGAGCGACAGGGCAGGTTGAGACCACCTAGGAGAGAGGTGGGCCTGGCCCTGATCAGCGTTCGCAGATACTTAACACGCTTAACGAGATCTTGGTATTTGATCTGAGTCTGGCTACTGGCCTATACGCACTAACCAACTACGCGGGAACAGTTATGGGCACTCGACGTCGTGGTATCAGCCGAAGCATTTCGTGACGTCAGCGAAGCGGCCTTACCGGATTGGACTAGAATGCCTGCTAGGCTAGGTATGCTTCCGACCGTCACAGACGCGTCTTGCAGGTGTGCTAAGGGCGATGGGCCCAGACCCCTGTGCGCTTAGGTTTAGACCGGCGTGCTGACCTCTCTGTTATGCCTAGGTGGGGCTGCGACGTGTTGATCTCCCGCGGCCGGGCATGACCCCAAAAAGTGTGTCCGGCCAAATGGGATCAAGCGTGTTGGGTTATGTGGTGCACCCCTGCAGGGAAGTTAATCTATCGAATAGCCGTGATCTTCGGTAACAGGACGACTTGGAGTTGTACCTTGACCTTATGACAACTAGAACTGGACACTTAATAAAAACACAGCCTTCCAAGTGCCAGACATAACCCGGTGATCGCTCTCTAACAGGGCAATGAGGAGGGGATCGCCGGGTAGGATTATTGCTATGCGATGCTACTTGGAGGACTTCAGTCTACTCTCTTCTACATCTTTGCAAGAAGGAGGCTGCGAAGCGTAGTCTTCGGCGAGATTAGTTATCCTCCTCTTATTACGGCATTCTGCAGTTCACCCACCGATATGGCCCTTTACACATATATCCATGCATATGTAGTGTAGCTCCTTGCTTGCGAGTACTTTGGATGAGTACTCACGGTTGCCTTGTTCCCCCTTTTCCCTATCTCTATCCGATTGTCGTGACTGCACGACGGAGCCTGTGGAGCCAGATGCCACCGTCGATGGCGATTTACTACTAAACCGGAGGTGCCTACTACTATATGCAGCCCACGGCGATTTACCGAGGAGTAGTTAGGAGGATCCCAGGCAGGAGGCATGCGCCTCTTTCGATCTGTATCCCAGTTTGTGTTAGCCTTCTTAAAAAAACTTGTTTAACTTATGTCTGTACTCAGATATTGTGGCTTCCGCTGACTCGTCTATGATCGAACACTTGTATTCGAGCCCTCGAGGCCCCTGGCTTGTATTATGATGCTTGTATGACTTATTTATGTTTTAGAGTTGTGTTGTGATATCATCCCGTGAGTCCCTGATCTTGATCGTACACGTTTATGCAGTATGATTAGTGTCTGATTGAATCGGGGCGTCACAAGTTGGTATCGAGCCGATTGCCTGTAGGAATCCCCTTTCCAACTCCTTGGCGAAGTCGAGTCTAGACATTACAAAACTTTTACTAACATGGTGTGTGTCTTACGGCCCACGTCGCCATTTGGGTGGTATTAGGATCTTTTATTCCTCGACCTATACTCTGGGACTCTGACATCTCTTCTATTCGGGTTAAATGATTTTCTAAAATCTAACTTTAGGTTCTCGAAAACACTTTCTCCCGGTGAGTCCAGATGATCGCCGATTGCACGAGAAGATTTCGAAGTTACTCTCTGATACCCTCTCGAGACTTTGTGCCCGTTGCTTTTGCAATTCCCTACCACTGCAATATCCCTATGGATAAATACTTACACCCGTCGTTCTTACTTTATGCCCAGTCAATCTTGTTATTACAAGATACCTCGAAATTCTCTCTAATGTTCCGAGAATACTTTGTGACTGCTGCCTTGCAATTCTTTGCCACCTGAATACCCCTAAGAGTAATTTCTCGCACTTTCCGAGTATCCGCTCATCCCCAGTTCTTCAGGTGTTTCACAAAAGTCGTTGAAATACTATTCAATCCTCCGAAAATCCTTAGCAGCTTTATTGCTCTGCAAATACTTGTCTACTTGCATTATGGATGCTTCCCATATATCTGGCAATATTCGCTAGTATCTTTTGACACCGTCATTTTGATCCTATTGGTTCAACATGTGTGCGAATGCACACAATCATCTATCAACCCTTCTAATTATCTTTCCGGCTCAGACATCATTTTGAACATGAGCTGGTTCTCGACCAAACTATTTGTCGTCAATTGTGCCTCTGGTCTGTCCAACTTATCCATCCTTGATCAGAGCGTCTGCTTCTGATTCTTTGTTTTGGAAATAATAATTCATTTGTTATCTAAGCATCGAATTATTCAGATGTTCTATAATATGATGCACGTGCATTCTTCTTCCTCTAGTTGAGTACCGATGCTCACATCAGATCCCTTGTGGACCATCGGTTCCTTTGTTGGATTCTATCTGATAGCGTCCTTCATATTGAATAACCTTGAGAGCCTTTCCATGGGTATATAATGCCTTTGGTAAATTGTATCATCTGCTTTTGAACATGCTCTACTACCGAGTTTGTGTTATTTACTCCTGAAGTTTGTGGTATATGTTCCTAAGATGCCTGATGGGTTGAACCTCGCCTTCCCTAATCCGTGTGAACCCGAAAGATTACACGGGTCATACTTATCTGGTATTGCACCAGGTAAAAACTTTCAACAACTAATGTCATTTTTGAAATACGAGAGGTGAATGAAAGGTTATGCGTTGAACAAGTGGGAGTCGACCTTGAACCCTGTGTTCATGCCCATCTACACGATGTATACCTTATCATGGAAGCTTCTCTTAAAATAATTATCCCCTTGTTATAAGTTCATCTTGTATCCGTGGACGTGGTTCTGACCATGTTTCTCCTTGATTCCGTTTCTCGTGCAAGTTTGAGCACTTCTCTTCTGCAGAGCAATACCCTAGTCCAACCACTACCTTGATCCGTCATTTAGTATTACCCCCTGGTATCTCGAGATTATCATGGAACTGCATAACTTCTTATGAGTTCTTCATCAAGTACTACATTCTCACTGATTCCAATTTTCCACGGGCTCCGAGTTATTAATCACTCGGTAACACCGATAAGTGAATCGATTCCATACTCCGATTCAATAACTCTAAGTAATTCTTGTTGCTTATGAGTTTAATAATCCTTCAAGTCATTCCTAGCCTTATCAGCTATATCATTATCATGCAAAATTTTAACTGTGCTACCTGGTCCTTCTTCCGGAGCACAACTTTCGACGATGAGCTAGACTTACGTCGATCTTCCTTGTCATATCATTTCGCCTTGAACATCAAGCTTGATTTCGAGTTCGTGTCGTACCCTTGGTTCTAGTAACTTTCGCTTCATCAGTCCTTTGACTTGATGTCATCGTTGTTCGATTACATCTTCATGAAACCTCTCGACAAATGTGTCGTAATCATCATCTACATTCTGAGCTCTTATAGGATGTCAATCGAATTCGTGATGAGAAATACCATCCTTGCCCCTTGATGATTGTGTTATCATCGGCGACATTCTTGCCTTCCCCCAACACAAACTTGTTCATGTTTTGTGTTATACCTTGAGTTCCTTGCTATCCAGCCTTTGTTCTTCTTTATCTTGGAGTATTACCATCTTTTATGTCAAGAATGTTCGAGATTTGTTCCACCTCTTGAGAGTTCTTGGTATAGTGATACTTCTCACCATCACCATTCTTTCATGGTCCTCGTGTTGATTCCAACCGGGGTACCAACAAGTGAACGGTGATGTTTGGATCCTGCACTTCTAGCAAACCTATTGCTTTGAAGTTAATGGTCGGCCGTTCATTCTTAGTCTATTGATTATTGAATCACCATTCCGACATTGGTCGTGCAACCCAACCCATATTTCAGGCGCACCTTTCAACCAATGTTTAGTTGTGTATGTTCTCCTCGAGCATACTTCCTTATATCATTTGGTCTGACAAATGTTATCTCCTTGTTCACTTAATTGTGGAAATCCATCTTTTGGAAATCTCGATGAATTGTCGTTGAGTTCATCAGCCACCTCCTTGACCTCTCCTTGGGTTAATGATGAACTCTTGTTAACGGAAATCACTTCATAGTTCATTTCCCGAGAATCTTACAGTGTCATCCCGTCAATTTGTGTTGCACATTTCTTCTCAGGCATCCTGAGCCTGAGGTATCCTGACACCAATCATATCTGAATCTCCATCAGATATGATGGTTGGAACATTTTCCAAGAGTTATAACATTGGTCTTTATATGACCCGGTAAGATGATGTCATGCCTAGCACACCTGGTCGGAGGACCTATTGTTATAGTTCCCTTTTTAACAAGGTTAACCATTTTTCCCGTGAGGAAATTGAATGCCTTGTTTAATAAGTTTATCCTGATGAATCCTTTATGTTTCCAAAGTCTGATCTTCACCTGATGACCATGTCAATGCTATATCGAAGCATGTCTATGGTACTCCGATTTTCAAGAAGAACATTTGAAGCCCAATGCTAAATGTTTCCTGCTCAATTATCCAAACACCGTTGTATGGGTAATGTCATAAAATTTCTCTCCCCTACCTAAAGAGTTTTCTACATTATATCCTGTCATGGATATCATGCTCTGCTCGTCCTTCCGAAGGTTATACCTTTGAAATATGTGTTTAAACACATTTTCCTTTCCATTGTTCTATTTAATCTGATAATCATATTTTTCTTTCCATTTGTTGGGTTAACGTTTCTTGTGATCTATATGATCTAAGCAGTAATATTCTCCTTCTTAGGTAAACACCTCGGTGTACCATCCTGTCTGGTGTAACCCTGTTTCTACTGTTGATGACTTCCGGTAACCGCCGATGGACGAGAACTTTTCCTATTGGTCCGCCTCGTTCAACGAGCAGGAAAATGGTTCTCTCCGTCCCTCGCCCTTGGTATCGATGTTGTTGTCGACATAAGCGGCGAGCTATCCTCGACATGTCTTGCTTACGTGATAAATGCGAGACATTACCGCCCTTCCTACTTTTAACCCACATGGTGGGCCCATAACCACAGTTCCACGGGATCGAAACCTGACCCTCCTGTACACCCCGGGTTTCCAAAGTTATTCCTCACGCTTGACTTCTTATGTAACTCCCAGGCCACCTGCCAAGTGATCTATTCGGGTATCAGACGCAATACCTATTCTCGTTGCCCTGACACCCTTTCACCTTCTGATTAGGCATCGAACGATTGCCTATCCGTTGAAACTTCTCATGGTACCCTCTTACTTTGCTCTCGATATCTTCTTAAAGTTTCAAATCGGGAGATACTTATGCTTCTTCCCTGAGTTAACCGTCTAAGGCTCGATCTTGTTAGAATCCTTCCATATAGAGTTTTCCCTTCTTACCCTTTCGTAAGTACGGTGAAGATCCTGAAGGAAGGACGACAAACTTCATCATGATGACTGAAGCGAGAAAAATGAAGAAATCAATGTAATGGATCGACCACTTCGAGAAGAGCAACCAAGAACGAGAAGATTCATTAGAAATCCGTAACCAGATCTTTCCCCCTTACTCCCCCTCTTAAATCTCGGGACGAGATTTCTTGTAGTGGAGGAGAATTGTGACGCCCGGATAATTAAGCTGCAGTAATTCTCTGCTAATGGTGCCACGTCACTTCGATTACTATCGCTAATCTCGTGTTAGTTCGAAACGGATTCGAATTCAAATTCAAAATCAAGCAAACAATAAAATATTTCAAATATTAAAACTAAAATGTTCGGAGTGAGCCAAATAATGCATAGGTAATTAAGGTGGAGAAACCACACTTTTATAAAATGTTTAAATACTCAAATGGGAATGAAACAACAACATAACCAATTTAATAAATGCCTTTTGTTAATTATAAAATGTTAAAATATTTTATCTAGGGGTTTAAACTTTAGTATCAGAGGTATAATTAGTAATAATGACTTTGGTACAACTTTTATGTTTTTACAAAACTTAGAGAAGATGGGACTAAAAATAAAAGAAAAAAGGGGGGTAAAAACAAAACGAAAGGAAAACTGTTGAAAACAAAAGCCCCCCAGTGGGCCATGGCCCAGTGACCACCACCAGCCATTGCCCAACTCCCCCTGGCCTATAACCAACCCCCAGTGAAACCCTAGCCCGGTCCCACTCTCCACTCCCCCCCCCCACGATCCCCTGCTCTCACCTGTCTGGATCGGGATCGAGGTGACTTTGCCTCATCCCCATCGCCCCCAGCGCATGCCCCCTCCGTCGCCCCACTCCCCCACCACGTTCGCCTCCTCCTCCCCCAGATCTGGATCGGGTCACGACCTCGACGCCGCCCCAGACCGCCGTCGCCGCTCGCCACCTCGGAGCCGGACGCCGTCGCCGCCCGGACTGCCTCCCCGTCGTCCTCTACGTCCTCGGCCACCTCGTCGTCTACCCCGCCGGCCTGCCTCCCCCTACGCACGCCGTCCCCAACCCCCTCCTCGACACCCGTTGCCCAGACCCTATGACCCCGGTGAGGCCATGGCCTCCACCTTCTCTCTCTCACGTGCTCACCGCGGCCGACGTACCGGCCATCGCACCGCACGCCCGCGACCACCCCTGCCCGCTTGCGCCCGTGGTTGCCGCCTCCAGCCACGCCCCGCACTCCACGCCTGGATTCCCGCAGTCACCGTGGCCCGACCTCGCCCCCACGACCCTCCCTGCCTCGCCTTCACACCCCTGGTATCGCAGCTCCGGCCAGTCCAGCTCGAGTGCCCACGGCTCCGGTCCCCTCCACCCCGCCGTCCTGTTTTGGCCGGCGCTCGTGTAACCCACAGCGCCCGGCGCCAGCCTTGACTCTCCCTCGCCGCCTGGGTGGGCTACACCCACACCCCCGTTTCGCCAGCGCCCGCTACCCGCTAACCCTGCCCGATAGGCCCTTGTGTCTATGACACATAGGGCCTGCCTAAAAAAAGAATTATAAAAATAATAAAAAACAAAAACAATAAATAATATATTAATTAATTAATTAACCCTGATTATTTAACATAATTAGTTAATTAACACACTAATATGTCACTGACTAATGGGGCCCACACTTAACTAATCCTAATTAGTTTAACACAAACCCTATTTCACCTCTATCTCAATGACAGGTGGGTCCCACTGGACCTACGGGCCAAGTTTGACTCTGGTCAGCTGGGTTTGACCTGCTGATGTCGTGGTGATGTCATGATGACATCACCTCTCACTGTTCTGGATAATGTTCGATTTAAATAATTAAATAAATTTCAAAATTGCCTATATCTTTAATAAATCATAGAAAATAAACCGTAGCTCGGATGAAAATACTTTGTACATGAAAGTTGCTCAGAACGACGAGACAAATCCGGATACGCAGCCTGTTCGTCCGCCACACATACCTAGCATAGCAAACACACAACTTTTCCCCTCCGGTTCATCTGCCCGAAAACGCGAAACACCGGGAATACTTTCTCGGATGTTTCCCCTTCACGGTACCACCTAGTACCGCGTTAGGTCACTCTAGACCGCATATTGCCATGTTACACTTTGTGATGCTTTGATTGCTCTGTTATTTATTGTGTTCCCCTCCGTTACTTCTTTCCAGTAGACCCCGAGACTGCCGGCGACCCCAGTTCGACTACGGAGTTGACGACCCCTCTCTCTTGCCAGAGCAACTGTGCAAGCCCCCCTTTGATCACCAGATATCGCCTACTCTTCTCTATAATGCTTGCATTAGAGTAGTGTAGCATGTTACCGCTTTCGATTAATCTTATCTTCTTTGCATAGCCTGTCCTTGCTACTCTTGTTGTTACCTTTACACCGCTATCCTCTTGCTTAGTATAGGATGCTAGTGTTCCATCAGTGACCCTACACTCTTGTCCAAATGCGCCATGCTTTACTACTGGGTTGTGATCACTTGGGAGGTGATCACGGGCATATACTATATACTTTACCTTTGTTACATTACCGTGATACTGTTAGGAGATGGGGCTGAAAGGACGGTGGCTCCATCCCGGTAGAGGTGGGCACGGGTTCCCGACGGCCCCGATGTTACTTTGTGGCGGAGCGACAGGGCAGGTTGAGACCACCTAGGAGAGAGGTGGGCCTGGCCCTGATCAGCGTTCGCAGATACTTAACACGCTTAACGAGATCTTGGTGTTTGATCTGAGTCTGCATACTGGCCTATACGCACTAACCAACTACGCGAGAACAGTTATGGGCACTCGACGTCGTGGTATCAGCCGAAGCATTTTGTGACGTCAGCGACCGAGCGGCGCGCGCCGGATTGGACTGGAACGCCTGCTAGGCTAGATCTGCTTCCGGCCGCGTATGCAACGTGCAGGTGTGCTAAGGGCGATGGGCCCCGGACCCACTGTGCGCTTAGGTTTAGACCGGCGTCTTGACCTCTGTTATGCCTAGGTGGGGCTGCGGCGTGTTGATCTCCAGCGGCGGGCATGACCCGAAAAGTGTGTCCGGCCAAATGGGATCAAGCGTGTTGGGTTATGTGGTGCACCCTGCAGGAAGTTAATCTATTCGAATAGCCATGATCTTGGTAACAAGGCGACTTGGAGTTGTACCTTGACCTTATGACAACTAGAACTGGATACTTAATAAAACACACCCTTCCAAGTGCGAGATATAACCCGGTGATCGCTCTCTAACGAGGCAATGAGGAGGGGATCGCGGGTAGGATTATTGCTATGCGATGCTACTTGGAGGACTTGATCTACTCTCTTCTACATCTTTGCCAAGGCGGAGGCTGCCCGGAAGCGTAGTCTTGACGTGATTAGTTATCCCCCACTTATTACGGCATTCTGCAGTTCAGTCCACCGACATGGCCCTTTACACATATATCCATGCATATGTAGTGTAGCTCCTTGCTTGCAGTACTTTGGATGAGTACTCACGGTTGCCTTGTTCCCCTTTTTCCCCTATCTCTATCCGATTGTCATGACTGCACAACGGAGCCGAGCTGACGCCACCGTCGATGATTTACTACTACACCGGAGGTGCCTACTACTACGTGAAGCCCGGCGGCGACTGTGAGTAGTTAGGAGGATCCGAGCAGGAGGCCTGCGCCTCTTCGATCTCAGATCCCGGTTTGTGTTAGCCTTCTTAAGGAAAACTTGTTTAACTTATGTCTGTACTCGAGATATTGTGGCTTCACGACTCGTCTATGATCGAAAGCACTTGTATTCGAGCCCTCGAGGCCCCGGCTTGTATTATGATGCTTGTATGACTTATTTATGTTTTAGAGTTGTGTTGTGATATCATCCCGTGAGTCCCTGATCTTGATCGTACACGTTTGCGTGTATGATTAGTGTACGATTGAATCGGGGGCGTCACACCTACACCCCCTGAGCAAATTAAAGTTGAACCTAGTATTGCTATGGTTAAAGATCTCTTGGCCGATAATATTGATGGGCATGTTATTTACTTCTGTGATGAAGCTGCTAGAATTGCTAGACCCGATACTAAAAATAAACATAGACCTGTTGTAGGCATGCCTGTTATTTCTGTTAAAATAGGAGATCATTTCTATCATGGCTTATGTGATATAGGTGCTAGTGCAAGTGCAATACCTCATTCTTTATACGAAGAAATTATGCATGATATTGCACCTGCTGAGTTAGAAGGTATTGATGTTACAGTTAAGCTTGCCAATAGAGATACTATTTCAACAGTTGGGATTGTTAGAGATGTTGAAGTCTTGTGTGGGAAAGTTAAATATCCTACTGATTTTCTTGTTCTTGGTTCCCCACAAGATGACTTTTATCCCATTATATTTGGTAGACCCTTCTTGAATACTGTTAATGCTAAGATAGATTGCAAAAAGGATGTTGTTACTATTGGTTTAGGGGATATGTCTCATGATTTTAATTTTGCTAAATTTCGTAGACAACCCCATGATAAAGAACTGCCTAGTAAAGATGAAATTATTGGTCTTGCTTCTATTGCCGTGCCTCCTGATGATCCTTTAGAACAATATTTTTTAGACCATGAAAATGATATGTTTATGACTGAAAGAAGGGAAATAGATGAAGTATTCTTTAAACAGGGACCTATTTTGAAACACAACTTGCCTGTTGAAATTCTAGGGGATCCTCCTCCACCCAAGGGTGATCCCGTGTTTGAGCTTCAACCATTACCTGATACTCTTAAATATGCTTATCTTGATGAAAAGAAGATATATCCTGTTATTATTAGTGCTAACCTTTCGGAAAGGTGAAGAAGAGAAATTATTGAAAACTACGAAGAAACCTTTGTCTTTGCTATTGGATATACTCTTGATGATCTTAAGGGCATTAGTCCTACTTTATGCCAGCACAAAATTAAATTGGAGAAAGACGCTAAACCGGTTGTTGATCATCAACGACGGTTAAATCCTAAGATGAAAGAAGTGGTAAGAAAAGAAATACTAAAGCTTCTGGAGGCAGGTATAATTTATCCTATCGTTGATAGTCAGTGGGTAAGTCTTGTCCATTGTGTTCCTAAGAAGGGAGGTATTACTGTTGTTCCTAATGATAAAGATGAATTGGTCCCACAAAGAATTGTAACGGGTTATAGAATGGTAATTGATTTCCGCAAACTAAATAAAAGCTACTAAAAAGGATCTTTACCCTTTACCTTTTATTGATCAAATGCTAGAAAGATTATCCAAACATACACATTTTTGCTTTCTAGATGGTTATTCTGGTTTCTCTCAAATTCCTGTGTCAAAAGAGGACCAAAGAAATATCACTTTTACTTGCCCTTTCGGTACCTTTGCTTATATACGTATGACTTTTGGTTTATGCAATGCACCTGCTAGATTTCAAAAATGTATGACTGCTATATTCTCTGACTTTTGTGAAAAGATTGTTGAGGTTTTCATGGATGATTTCTCCGTGTATGGAACTTCTTTTGATGATTGCTTGAGCAACCTTGATCGAGTTTTGTAGAGGTGTGAAGAAACTAATCTTGTCTTGAATTGGGAGAAGTGCCACTTCATGGTTAACGAAGGTATTTTCTTGGGGCATAAAATTTCTGAAAGAGGTATTGAAGTTGATAAAGCTAAAGTTGATGCTATTGAAAAGATGTCATGTCCTAAGGACATTAAAGGTATAAGAAGTTTCCTTGGTCATGGAAGTTTTTATAGGAGGTTCATTAAAGACTTCTCAAAAAATTCTAGGCCTTTGAGTAATCTCTTACAAAAAGATGTTCCTTTCGTCTTTGATGATGATTGTATAGAAGCATTTGAAATACTTAAGAAAGCCTTGATTTTCTGCACCTATTGTTCAGCCACCTGATTGGAATTTACCCTTTGAAATTATGTGTGATGCTAGTGATTATGTTGTAGGTGTTGTTTTAGGTCAAAGAGTTGATAAGAAATTAAATGTTATTCAATATGCTAGTAAAACTCTAGACAGTGGCTAGAGAAATTATGCTACTACTGAAAAATAATTTTTAGCAGTTGTATTTGCTTGTGATAAGTTCAGACCTTATATTTTTGATTCTAAAGTAATTGTTCACACTGATCATGCTGCTATTAAATATCTTATGGAAAAGAAAGATGCTAAACCTAGACTTATTAGATGGGTTCTCCTATTACAAGAATTTGATTTGCATATTATTGATAGAAAGGGAGCTAAGAACCCCGTTGCAGACAACTTATCTAGGTTAGAGAATGTTCTTGATGACCCACTATACCTATTGATGATAGCTTTCCTAAGGAACAATTAGCTGCCATAAATGCTTCTCGTACTGCTCCATGGTATGCTGATTATGCTAATTACATTGTTGCTAAATTTATACCACCTAGTTTCACATACCAGCAAAAGAAAAGTTTTTTCTATTATTTAAGACATTACTTCTGGGATGACCCACACCTTTATCAAGAAGGAGTAGATGGTGTTATGAGACATTGTGTACCTGAGCATGAACAGGAACAAATCATATGCAAGTGTCACTCTAAGGCTTATGGAGGACACCACGCTGGAGATAGAACTGCACATAAGGTATTGCAATCCGATTTTTATTGGCCTACTCTCTTCAAAGATGCCCGTAATTTTGTCTTGTCTTGTGATGAATGTCAAAGAATTGGTAATATTAGTAGACGTCAAGAAATGCCTATGAACTATTCACTTGTGATTGAACCATTTGATGTTTGGGGCTTTGATTATATGGGACCGTTTCCTTCCTCTAATGGGTATACACATATTTTAGTTGTTGTTGATTGCGTTACTAAGTGGGTAGAAGCTGTTCCAACTAGTAGTGCTGATCATAACACCTCTATTAAGATGCTTAAAGAAGTTATTTTTCTGAGGTTTGGAGTCCCTAGATATATAATGACTGATGGTGGTTCACATTTTATTCATGGTGCTTTTCGTAAAATGCTTGCTAAGTATGATGTTAATCATAGAATTGCATCTCCTTATCATCCACAGTCTAGTAGTCAAGTAGAACTGAGTAATAGAGAGATTAAATTAATTTTGCAAAAGACTGTTAATAGATCTAGAAAGAATTGGTGAAAGAAACTTGATGATGCATTGTGGGCCTATAGAACTGCATACAAAAATCCTATGGGTATGTCTCCATATAAAATGGTTTATGGAAAAGCATGTCACTTACCTCTCAAACTAGAACATAAGGCATATTGGGCCATTAAAGAGCTCAATTATGATTTCAAACTTGCCGATGAGAAGAGGCTATTTGACATTAGCTCACTTGATGAATGGAGAACCCACGCCTATGAGAATGCCAAACTGTTTAAAGAAAAAGTTAAAGATGGCATGACAAAAGGATACAAAAGCGTGAGTTTAATGTAGGTGATTATGTTTTGCTATACAACTCTCGTTTAAGATTTTTAGCAGGGAAACTCCTCTCTAAATGGGAAGGTCCTTACGTTATCGCGGAGGTCTATTATTCCGATGCCATAAAAATCAACAACTTCGAAGGCACAAGTCCGAAGGTGGTGAACGGTCAAAGAATCAAACATTATATCTCAGGTAATCCAATAAATGTTGAAACTAATGTTATTGAAACCGTAACCCCGGAGGAATAGATAAGGGACACTTTCCAGAACATTTCAGACTCCGAACAGGAATAGGTATGTGGTACGGTAAGTAAACCGACTCCAAAGCAGTTCTAATAGCAATTTTTCTCTGCTTTGGAATATTTTAGAAAATAGGAAAATAAGAAGTAGTCCGAAGAGGACACGAGGCATCCATGAGGGTGGAGGGCGCGCCCTACCCCCTTGGGCGTGCCCCCTGCCTCGTGGGCACCTCATGTGCCCTCTGTACTCCGTTTTCTTGCACGATACTTCTTTTGGTCGGTAAAAAATCATTATATAATCTCCCGAAGGTTTTGACCACCGTGCCACACAAATATCCTCTGTTTTTGTTTCGAGCTGTTTTTCAGACAGATCTAGATCATCATGACATCTTCAAATGCTCCCAAGGGCAAGTTCTTCGAGAAGGTTATCAATCCCTACCTCCCAGAGGTGCTGCAACACCCTCAAACCATTGAGATGTGTGAGGGGTTGCTGCACATCCGCGATGTCGAGGGACGAAGGAGGATCGGAAGCGTGGAGACAAGACACGAAACAATGGAGCAACAAGTTTTCAAGTGCAAAGGGATGGTGGAACGCGGACTCAACACCAACCACATGATGATCGCGGAGTTCACCAACAACCACAAGCTGGATGCCAAGAACATTGGGGAGACCATCTTCAAGCTTCACGAGAAAATCGAGCATCTCCAAGCCCAGATCTATGACCTACAAAACTAAAACTGTGAGTATGAATATAGATTCAAGAGGATGAGTTTGGCTGCAGATTTAAGGATCCCGGAGACTCGATCATTCTTCTATGATGGTGAGCCTATGCCTTGGAAGATGGACGACAAGCCTACATCATCAACAACTCCATCATCACCACCTCTGAGGAAGGAGACATAATCACATGGGTATGGGCACTCCCCTTGGCAACTGCCAAGCTTGGGGGAGGTGCCCCGGTATCGTATCACCATCACACTTCTATCTTTACCTTTTTTCTTAGTTCGATCCTTTTGGTAATATCTTGATCTAGTAGAATAAAGTTTTAGTATGATCTAGTTTTTAGTTATGCTTTATGATCCCTCTATGTAATCGAGTCCGTGAGCTATATATAATAAAGATTAGCTTTGAGTCGAGGGCTTGGTTATATCTTTCTATGATCTTGAAGGAATAAAAGAAAGAATAAAAATAATTAAAGAGATCATATTGATCTTGCGGAGATTAATGACTTCACATATAAAGAGTATGATGAATAAAATTTGTTGAGAGTTGACAAACATAGTTTTGGTCATCGTTGCAATTAATAGGAAGTAATAAAGAAAGAGAGGTTTTCACATATAAATATACTATCTTGGACATCTTTTATGATTGTGAGCACTCATTAAAATATGACATGTTAAAAAGTTGATGTTGGACAAGGAAGACAACGTAATGGGTTATGTTTTCTTATATTCAAAATAAAGTATATTGTCATGGATCATCCAACATGTTGGGCTTGCCTTTCCCCCTCATGCTAGCCAAATTATTTGCACCAAGTAGAGATACTACTTGTGCTTCCAAATATCCTTAAACCCAGTTTTGCCATGAGAGTCCACCATATCTACCTATGGATTGAGTAAAATCCTTCAAGTAAGTTGTCATTGTTGCATGCAATAAAAATTGCTCTCTAAATATGTATGATCTATTAGTGTGGAGAAAATAAGCTTTATACAATCTTGTGATATGGAAGAAATAAAAGCGACGGAATGCATAATAAAGGTCCATATCACAAGTGGTAATATAAAGTGATGTTCTTTTGCATTAAGATTTCGTGCATCCAACTATAAAAGCACATGACAACCTCTGTTTCCCTATGTGAAGGGCATGTCTTTTATTTTTTTTTCTTATGCATTATACAAGAGTCATGGTGATCTTCACCTTTCCTTTTTACATTTTATCCTTTGGCAAGCACATTGTGTTGGAAAGATCCTGATATATATATATATATATATATATATATATATATATAATTGGATGTAAGTTATCATAAATTATTATTGTTGACGTTACCCTTGAGGTAAAATTTTGGGAGGCAACACTATAAGCCCCTATCTTTCTCTGTGTCCGATTAAAACTCCATACCCATAAGTATTGCGTGAGTGTTAGCAATTGTGAAAGACTAAATGATAGTTGATTATGTGGACTTGCTGAAAAGCTCCTATATTGACTCTTTCCGATGTTATGATAAATTGCAATTGCTTCAGTGACCGAGATCATATTTTGTTAGTTTTCAATGAAGTTTCTGATTCATACTTGACATTGTGAATAGATTGTTACTTTAGCATGAGAAATAATATGACAATATATATATATATATATGTGTGTGTGTGTGTGTGTGTGTGTGTTGCTATTACAAGAATGATCATGATGCCCTCATGTCCGTATTTTATTTTATCGACACCTCTATCTCTAAACATGTGGACATATTTTTCATTATCTGCTTCAGCTTGAGGACAAGCGAGGTCTAAGCTTGGGGGAGTTGATACGTCCATTTTGCATCATGCTTTTATATCGATATTTATTGCATTATGGGCTGTTATTACACATTATGTCACAATACTTATGCCTTTTCTCTCTTATTTTACAAGGTTTACATGAAGAGGGAGAATGCGGGCAGTTGGAATTCTCGGCTGGAAAAGGAGCAAATATTAGAGACCTATTCTGCACAATTCCAAAAGTCCTGAAACTCCACGAAAGTCAGTTTTGGAATATATAAAAAATATTGGGCGAAGAAAACACCAGAGGGGGCCACCCACCATCCACGAGGGTGGGGGGCGCGCCCTACCCCCTGGGCGCGCCCCCTGCCTCGTGGGCCCCCTGGCAGGCCTCCGGTGCCCATCTTTTGCTATATGAAGTCTTTCGCCCTGGAAAAAATGAGAAGAAAGCTTTCGGGATGAAGCGCTGCCGTCTCAAGGCGGAACCTGGCGAAACCAATCTAGGGCTCCCATGAGCTGTTCTTGGGAAACATCCCTCAGGAGGGGAAATCATCACCATCGTCATCACCATCGATCCTCTCATCGGGAGGGGGTCAATCTCCATCAACATCTTCACCAACACCATTTCCTCTCAAACCCTAGTTCATCTCTTTTATCCAATCTTTGTCTCAAAAACTCAGATTGGTACCTGTGGGTTGCTAGTAGTGTTGATTACTCCTTGTAGTTGATGCTAGTTGGTTTATTTGGTGGAAGATTGTGACGCCTGGATAATTAAGCTAGAGTAATCCCCTGCTAATGATGCCACGTGACCATGATTTCTGTTGTTAACCTTGCGATGATTCAGTCCCATTGAAATTCAAATGAATTAAAACAAAGTCAAAATGATATTTCTTCAAAATAGAAAAACTAAAATCTTCGCATTATTGTAAAAATTCACCTGATAATTGCCATGTTGTAACCAACCTCATTTGAATCACCAAGTAATTCATAGGAAATTAATAAATGGTCCTGAAACAATTATTTTGGCTTTTTCAAAATAAGCAAATATCTTATCGTTTCCAAATGACGAGAAACCTTCTGTGTGGTCTTGGAATGTTGTACTATAACTATGTGCCAAGTTTTAACTCAAATACAAATCATTTGATATTTTATTTAAATGCAAAAACCAAGACAAATGTTTGAAAAAACAAAGGCAAGAAAACCCTTGTGAACTCTGGTCCATTCCTTTTCCCTGTACAAGGCCCAGCCCACATCCCCCACTTGTCTCACTCCTCGCGCTACAGGAGACAGGCAGGGGCTCGTGGAGGCCATCCCATGGCCGTGGGCACGTGTCGGGCATCCATGGCCTCCCCTCGCCTACATAACTACGCCGGCGCCCCCGGAAACCCTAGCGCCACTTTCCCCCTTCCCTCACTCGACCCCATCTCCCTCGCCCGCTCTCTCTTTCCTTTTCTCCGTCGCCCGAGCGCGGCCATTGCCATGGCCGCCCCGTTGTTGTGGCCACTGATGCTCCCCGCGCCAGCTGGGGACGTCCAGGAGGTCCGCCGTCCTCCGTTGCGTCGACTACCGCCACGAGCTCAAACCGGGAGCCCCTGCATCGACGGGATCGATGCCTTCTTCTTCCTCGGGCACCACCGCCTCCGCCGTCGATCCGCCGCCTCTGCTGCTCCTAAGCCATCGCCGAGCCACCCTTGTGCTCCCAGGTGAGCACCACGTCGATCCCCCCCCGTTTCCCCTTTGATTCCATCGCCGTAGATGTTGTGCGCCGCCTCCGCCCGAGCTCGCGCTTACCACAGCGAACCCGCACCCCAGGCTCCCCTGCCTCATGCCCCTGGCCGCTCCAGGCAGCACGCCCTCGCGCGCCAGCGCCCGGCTGGGCCGCGCCCTGCTCGGCTGTTGTTGCCTTATGCTGCTTGCTGCTGCCTCTGCGTGCTGCCGCTGCTTGCTATTGTTGCTACTGCTCACGGTTTCTCTTGCCACGTTGTTGTTCTGCTGCCTTGCCGGTACTATGCCGTTGCTGCTGTGTTGCTTGCTGCGTTGCTGCTGCTGTTGATACTTAGCTCCTGCCGCTGCTCGTGCTTCTGTTGCCTCTCTACTACAGCCGGCCATGGCTGATCGCTTGTGTGTGTTGAGTGTGTGCGTGATTTGTGTGTACGTGAGAAGAGCAGCCCTTGTTAACTAGGAACAAGTAGCAATTAGTGGTTAGGTCAATTAGTCTAATATATGCCAATGACATGCAGGACCCATTGTTAGATTAAGAAAATAAAACAAACATAAAAATGTCTAAGTCAATGGCAAGTGGACCCTCGGGCTACTTAATCTATTTAACTAGAATAGTTTAGTTGCTTCCTCGTGACTTGTGGGCCACGCCTGCCCTTTTGACTACCAAATTGACTTGGTCAATTCGTTTTAAATAAATGCTGAAATTTCACAAATTTGTATAAAGTTTGAAAATTAATAGAAATTATTCCGTAACTCGGATGAAAAAGTTTTATACATGAAAGTTGCTTAGAAAGATGAGATGAATTGGAATACGCAGTCCATTCGTCTGCCACACGTCCCTAGCATAGCAAACATCAAACATTTCCCCTCCGGTTCGTCTGTCCGAAAATTCCTAACTCCGGGAAAACTTTCCGGATGTTATCCCCTTTCACCGTTATCATGTAGCACCCTGTTAGAACACCCCTAGCCCTGTGTGTTAGCACCGTCATGCATCTGAGTTGCACCTGTTTGCATTATATTTACTGTTTCTCCCCCCTCTTCTCTTTGGTAGACCCCGAGACCGCTGCTGATGCCCCGGTGATTGACTACGTCAACGACGACCCTTCTTCCCTTTCAGCGGAGCTTCCAGGCAAGACCCCCCCTTTGATCATCCCGATATCGCCCATTCCATTCTCTCATGCTTGCATTATATTTTGCTACTGTTATTGATTGCTCCTATTCTGATGCATAGCCTGCTTTTGTACCTGCTATTGTTACCTACCAGCTTATCCTAAACTGCTTAGTATAGGTTGGTTAGTGATCCATCAGTGACCTCCACCTTGTCCTTGTTGCCCCTGCTTCATCATCGACGACCAGAGCCTGACACCTCACATCACATCACGCCCCTTTAGTTGCTCGACTCTGCAGAGCTACTATCGAGTGCCGAGGGTGATCCCTCTTAACGCACTCCTGATGATAATTCTTTAGTGTAGCTATTCGGTGTGGTCATTGAGAGTGGTTCTTCTTTCACCATTCCCGATACGGCTCTGTCGTGCAACACCTCAAGTGTGAACCTCGAGGGTGGTTCCTCTTACGTTCACCTTGATGATTACATCGAGTGGAATCCTCCGAGGGTGATTCCTTGGGTTTTCCCCTTGATGTCTGGACGCACAGTTACCTTGACTTTACTGGAGACCGTTGTGAAAGCCGGGCGGGCCCGGAGAGCACCCGTGCGATGTAACAGTGGCGGCTGGCTGTTTAGCGGTATCACCCGGGAGGGGGTGATAGCTCCGGGCTTGTCCCGACAGCCGTCACTCCTTTTAATAATGCATTAACAGGTTTGGGTATTTGTTCAGAGTTGGCCTTTGGCCTTTACGCACTAACCACCACGCGAGAATAGTTATGGGCCTCTGCGTCGTGGTATCAGCTGAAGCTTTGTCAGATGTTCAGTTCAGCAGTGCGGCACGGTCGGATCGTGCTGGCCATCCGAGGAGGTGCTGGTATCCACCCTGCTCGCAATGACCTGGAGTGCTGCGGGCGATGGGCCCAAGACCCCGGATTGCTTAGGATGTAGACCGGCGGGGACCTCTCTGCTAAGCCTAGGTAGGGCTGCGACGTGTTGATCTTTCGAGGCCGGGCATTGACCCCAGAAAGGTGTGTCCGGCCAGAGTGATCGAGCGTGTTGGGTAACGTGGTGCACCCCTACAGGGAAGATCTTTATTCAAATATCGTGTCCACGGTAATGGACGTTCAGACTTGTATCCTGATCTTATAAAACTAGAAATGGATACTTGATATGTGATGGATATGTGGCTCCGGGATTGCTTTCTCGCAGGGAGTTGAGGAAGGATCTCTGGGTGTTAATGCTACAACATGCTTGTTAATATTAAACTGCTATTCTTTACTCTTCTACATGTTGCAAGATGCTTGGAGCTGCTTGAAGATGCTAGTCTTCGATAGGCTAGGCCTTCCCCTCTATTCTCGCATTCTGCAGCTCACCCACGATACAAATTTCTTCCATTTGATACCATTGCATACTTAGTTTAGATCTGATGCTTGCGAGTACTTTGGATGAGTACTCACGGTTGCTTTACTACCCCTTTTCCCCCTTCTTACTTCTTTCCGGTTGTTGCAACCAGATGGTGGATCCTTGGAGCCAGATGCCACCACCGACGGACGCTATTACTTGAAGACCGCCGACGACCAGGAGTAGTTAGGAGGTCCTAGGCAGGAGGCCTTGCCTCTTCGATCGTGTTTCTTTTGTGCTAGCCTTCTTAAGGCATCCTTGTCTAACTTATGTCTGTACTCAGATATTGTTGCTCCCGCTGAATCTTGTGTATCGAGCTATGTATTCGAGCCCTCGAGGCCCCTGGCTTCTAATATGAAGCTTGTATTATTTCTATTTGTGTCTAGAGTTGTGTTGTGATATCTTCCTGTGAGTCCCTGATCTTGATCGTACACATTTGCGTGTATGATTAGTGTATGGTCGAGTTGGGGGCGTCACAAGTTGGTATCAGAGCCGACTGCCTGTAGGATCCCCCTTTCCAACTCCTTGGCCGAAGTTGAGTCTAGTCTGTGAAAAACTATTTTACTAACATGGCTGTGTGGCTTACGGGCCCATGTCGCCATTGGGTGGTATTAGGATCTTTTACTCCTCGTCTATACTCTGAGATTCTGATCTCTCTTCTACTCGGGTTAAATGATTTTTGCTAACTAAACATTAGGATCTTGTGATCACATCCACCCGGAGGTTTGTATTAACCTTTTCTCGAATTGGGAGCCAGGATCTGCTTCACATTGTTCATGGACCGCAGGATCCTTTTATCGAGGGAACCCTGTGTCGTCACTTGCAAATCCCTCACTCCAGTGGTTATCTTCGACTTTGATGTAGCCTTTGCGATGCCCCGTTGTTGAATCCCTCCATCACGTGCATGCGTGCCGCCTGGTATGTCTATGAGGTTTCTCTTATCCGAACTCATGTGAGCAGCGTGTAATTTGCCCCACATATGTATTGGTATGTCTTTAGTGACTACCGCTTTGTACATACCGCGCCTTTGCCAATTGTTCTGTTTACATCATGAATGACTCCATACTCTTGCCCCACCCCTTGATAAACTACCCCTTGTTGCATTTAAGCAGGATGGTTAGACCCGCTGGTCATGGCCGTGGTGGTAACAATCCACCACCTCTCGAATACATGGTCAGAATGATACAACAATTTGATGATGAATCGTCAGTTCATGGAAGGAGTCATGGTTCAGTTTCCTCGCCCCAACTATGAATCAACAACCAGCCCTAGTAACTCTACAAGACTTGCGCGTCTCAACTCTCTCATCTACCACAACTCAACTTAGCCCCTTGATGCTGATGACTGGCTCCGTGAGATCACTTTCGAGTTGGAGTGTGCGGATGTAGCCCCTGCCAACTATGCCACCTTTGCGGCTTATTACCTGAAAGGTCCTGCTACTCAATGGTGGGAAAGCCACACACGTTCCTTACCTGTTGGAACCGCCATCACATGCCCAGAATTCCAAGCTGCATTCCGCAGGCCAATGTCGAACCAACATGGTTAGTCACAACGTCCCTGTTGAACTTGAAGAGTTGGAATTCCATGTTTCCCGCATTGTTTTGAAGTCATCCAATACTGACCTCATTCTGGGAATCAGATGGTTGAAAACACATACTGCTTCAATCATTTGCGCCACTAAAACTGTCCATTTGCTACATCCTTCAAGTGAGATAGTAAGCTACCATGCTCATCCTGTTTGTAATGCCGAAGCATGGAATTATTCCTTGAATGTGTTAAATGCTTCTCCTCTTGTGATAATTGAAAATGCTCCAGTCGTTTGTGAATTCGGAGATGTCTTCTCAGAAGAACTACCCAGTCCACGACCTTGAACTTGCTGCAGTTAAATTTGCACTGAAGTTGTGGCGACATTCTTTCTTGGTAATCGTTGTGAGATCATCATCGATCATCAAAGTCTGAGGTATCTATTCACTCAGCTAGATCTGGATCTCCGTCAGTAGCGATGTATGAAACAATCACAGAGTATGACTACGGTATTTCTAATACCCCTGGCAAGGCTAATGTCGTGGCCGATGCCCTGAGTCACAAATCTTATTGCAATAACCCCTTGATGTATAAAGCCCAAGCCCTGCAAGATGATCTCACTTACAGAGAGCACCCGGTCCATGTTCTCGATCAAACTAAACGTCGCACTGTTAGAGGCTTTCAAAATTCTATAGGTTCAGTGGTCAAATCCTTCTGAAGATAAAGCCATTTGGGAACTCGAGGATCGTATTCGTGATGAATACCCCGCTTTTGTTTCCTTCTACTTCCTAAAATCTCGGGCGAGATTTCTTGTAGTGGAGGAGAATTGTGACGCCCGGATAATTAAGCTACAGTAATCCCCTACTAATGATGCCATGTCACCACGATTACTGTTGTTAACCTTGCGATGATTCAGTCCCATTGAAATTCAAAGGAATTAAAACAAAGTCAAAATGATATTTCTTCAAAACAGAAAAACTAAAATCTTCGCATTATTGTAACAATTCACCTGATCATTGCCATGTTGTAACCGAACTCATTTGAATCACCAAGTAATTCCTAGGAAATTAATAAATGGTCCTGCAACAATTATTTTGGCCTTTTCAAAATAAGCAAATATCTTTACGTTTCCAAATGACGAGAAACCTTCTGTGTGGTCTTGGAATGTTGTACTATAACTATGTGCCACGTTTTAACTCAAATAAAAATTGTTTGATATTTTATTTACATGCAAAAACCGAGACAAATGTTTGAAAAAAAAGAGGCAAGAAAACCCTTGTGCACTCTGGTCCATTCCTTTTCCCTGTACAAGGCCCAGCCCACATCCACCACTTGTCTCTCTCCTCGCGCTACAGGAGATATGCAGGGGCTCGTGGAGGCCATCCCATGGCCGTGGGCACGTGCCGGGCATCCATGGCCTCCCCTCGCCTACATAACTACGCCGGCGCCCCCCCGGAAACCCTAGTGCCACTTTCCCCCTTCCCTCACTCGCCCCCATCTCCCTTGCCCTCTCTCTCTTTCCTTTTCTCCGTCGCCCAAGCGCGGCCATAGCCATGGTCAGCCCGATTCTTGTGTGCCACCGATGCTCCCGTGCCACACAGGGACGCCCAGAGGTCCGCCGTCCTCCGTAGCGTCGACTACCGCCACGAGCTCAAACCGGGAGCCCCTGCATCGACGAGATCGACGCCTTCTTCTTCCTCAGGCACCACCGCCTCCGCCGTCGATCCGCCGCCTCTGCTGCTCCTAAGCCATCGCCAAACCACCCTTGTGCTCCCCGGTGAGCACCACGTCGATCCTCCCCATTTCCCCTTTGATTCCATCACCGTAGACGTTGTGCGCCGCCTCCGCCCGAGCTCGCGCTCACCGCAGCGAACCCGCGCCCCGGGCTCCCCTGCCTCGTGCCCCTGGCCGCTCCAGGCAGCGCACCCTCGCGCGCCAGCTTGGGCAGCGCCACCTTTCGGCTGTTGTTGCCTTATCTTTGCTTCGCTGCCTCTGCGCGTCTTTGCCGCTGCTTGTTATTGCTGCTACTGCTCACGGTTGCTCTTGCCACGTTGTTGTTCTGCTGCCTTGCCGCTACTATGCCGTTGCTACTGTGTTGCTTGCTGCGCTGCTGCTGCTGTTGATACTTAGCTCATGCGGCTGCTCGTGCTTCTGTTGCCTCGCTACTACAGCCGGCCATGGCTGAGCGCCTGTGTGTGTTGAGTGTGTGCGTGATGTGTGTGTACGTGAGAAGAGCAGCCCTTGTTAACTAGGAACAAGTAGCAATTAGTGGTTAGGTCAATTAGTCTAATATATGCCAATGACATGCAGGACCCATTGTTAGATTAAGAAAATAAAACAAACATAAAAATGTCTAAGTCAATGGCAAGTGGACCCTTAGGCTACTTAATCTATTTAACTAGAATAGTTTAGTTGCTTCCTGTGACTTGTGGGCCACGCCCTGCCCTTTTGACCAGTCAAATTGACTTGGTCAATTCGTTTTAAATAAATGCTGAAATTTCACAAATTTGTATAAAGTTTGAAAATTAATAGAAATTAATCCTAACTCGGATGAAAAAGTTTTATACATGAAAGTTGCTTAAAACGATGAGATGAATTGGAATACGCAGTCCATTCATCCGCCACACGTCCCTAGCATAGCAAACATCGAACATTTCCCCTTCGGTTCGTCTGTCCGAAAATGCCTAACTCCGGGAAAACTTTCCGGATGTTATCCCCCTTCGCCGGTATCATGTAGCACCATGTTAGAACACCCCTAGCCCTGTGTGTTAGCACCGTCATGCATCTGTGTTGCACCTGTTTGCATTATATTTACTGTTTCTCCCCCCTCTTCTCTTCGGTAGACCCTGAGACCGCTGTTGATGCCCCGGTGATTGACTACGTCAACGACGACCCTTCTTCCCTTTCAGCGGAGCTTCCAAGCAAGCCCCCCCCCTTTGATCATCCCGATATCTCCCATTCCATTCTCTCATGCTTGCATTAGATTTTTCTACTGTTATTGATTGCTCCTATTCTGATGCATAGCCTGCTTTTGTACCTGCTATTGTTACCTACCTGCTTATCCTAAACTGCTTAGTATAGGTTGGTTAGTGATCCATCAGTGACCTCCACCTTGTCCTTGTTGCCCTCGCTTCATCATCAACGACTCGATGAACATGATCGACGCACGAGCCCCACACCTCACATCACATCACGCCCCTTTAGTTGCTCGACTCTGCAGAGCTACTATCGAGTGCCGAGGGTGATCCCTCTTAACGCACTCCTGATGATAATTCTTTAGTGTAGCTATTCGGTGTGGTCATCGAGGGTGGTTCTTCTTTCACCATTCCTGATACGGCTCTGTTGTGCAACACCTCAAGTGTGAACCTCGAGGGTGGTTCCCCTTACGTTCACCTTGATGATTACATCGAGTGGAATCCTCCGAGGGTGATTTCTTGGGTTTTCCCCTTGATGTCTGGACGCACAGTTACCTTGACTTTATTGGAGACCATTGTGAAAGCCGGGCGGGCCCGAAGAGCACCCGTGCGATGTGACAGTGGCGGCTGGCTGTTTAGCGGTATCACCCGGGAGGGGGTGATAGCTCCAGTCTTGTCCCGACAGTCGTCACTCCTTTTAATAATGCACTAACAGGTTTGGGTATTTGTTCAGAGTTGGCCTTTGGCCTTTACGCACTAACCACCACACGAGAATAGTTATGGGCCTTTGCATCGTGGTATCAGCCGAAGCTTTGTCAGATGTCCAGTTCAGCAGTGCGGCACGGTCGGATCGTGCTGGCCATCCGAGGCGGTGCTGGTATCCACCCTGCTCGCAACGACCCGGAGTGCTGCGGGCGATGGGCCCAAGACCCCGGAGTGCTTAGGATGTAGACCGGCGGGGACCTCTCTGTTGAGCCTAGGTAGGGCTGCGATGTGTTGATCTTCCGAGGCCGGGCATTGACCCCAGAAAGGTGTGTCCGCCAGAGTGATCGAGCGTGTTGGGTAACATGGTGCACCCCTGCAGGGAAGATCTTTATTCGAATACCGTGTCCACGGTAATGGACGTTCAGACTTGTATCCTGATCTTATACAACTAGAAATGGATACTTGATATGTGATGGATATGTGGCTCCAGGATTGCTTTCTCGCAGGGAGTCGAGGAAGGATCTCTGGGCGTTAATGCTACAACATGCTTGTTAATATTAAACTGCTATTCTTTACTCTTCTACATGCTGCAAGATGCTTGGAGCTGCTTGAAGATTCTAGTCTTCGATAGGCTAGGCCTTCCCCTCTATTCTCGCATTCTGTAGTTCAGTCCATAGATACAGCCCTTCTATTTGATACCATTGCATACTTAGTTTAGATCTGATGCTTGCGAGTACTTTGGATGAGTACTCACAGTTGCTTTGCTACCCCTTTTCCCCCTTCTTCCTGCTTTCCGGTTGTTGCAACCAGATGGTGGATCCTTGGAGCCAGATGCCACCACCGACGGACCCTATTACTTGAAGACCGCCGACGACCAGGAGTAGTTAGGAGGTCCCAGGCAGGAGGCCTTGCCTCTTCGATCGTGTTGCTTTTGTGCTAGCCTTCTTATGGCATCCTTGTTTAACTTATGTCTGTACTCAGATATTGTTGCTCCCGCTGACTCTTGTGTATCGAGCTATGTATTCGAGCCCTCGAGGCCCCTGGCTTCTAATATGAAGCATGTATTATTTCTATTTGTGTCTAGAGTTGTGTTGTGATATCTTCCCGTGAGTCCCTGATCTTGATCGTAGACATTTGCGTGTATGATTAGTGTACGGTCGAGTCGGGGCGTCACAAAGATCATATGTTCATATCCTTTATGCATATTAATACCCCTCTGATTGTTGACATGAATATGATTTGTGAGTGTTGGGGAACGTAGTAATTTCAACAATTTTCCTACGCACACGCAAGATCATGGTGATGCATAGCAACGAGAGGGGAGAGTGTTGTCCACGCACTCGTGAGACCGAAGCGGAAGCATTAGAACAACGTGGTTGATGTAGTCGTCGTCTTCACGGCCCGACCGATCAAGCACCGAAACTACGACACCTCCGGAAGTTCTAGCACACGTTCAGCTCGATGACGATCCCCGGACTCGATCCAGCGGAATGTCGGGGAAGAGTTTCGTCAACACGACGGCGTGGTGACGATCTTGATGTTCTACCGTCGTAGGGCTTCGCCTAAGCACCGCTACATTATTATCGAGGACTATGGTGGAGGGGGCACCGCACACGGCTAAGAGATCAAGAGATCAATTGTTGTGTCTTTGGGCTGCCACCCTGCCCCTGTTTATATAAAGGAGCAAGGGGGAGGCCGGCCGACCCTCTATGGCGCGCCCCCAAGAGGGGAATCCTACTAGGACTCCAAGTCCTAGTAGGTTTCCACCTAAAGGGAGAGAGGGGGAAGGAAGGAGAGGGAGAAGGAAGAGGCGCCGCCCCCTCTCCTAGTCCAATTCCGGACCAGAGGGAGGGGAGGCGGCCTGCCTCCCGGCCGCCCTTTCTCTCTCCACTAAGGCCCATCGAGGCCCATTAGTTCCCCCGGGGTTTCCGATAACCCTCCGGCACTCCGGTTTTATCCGAAACTTCACTGGAACACTTACGGTGTCAGAATATAGTCGTCCAATATATCAATCTTTATGTATCGACCATTCCGAGACTCCCCGCCAGGTCCGTGATCATATCCGGGACTCCGAACAAACTTCGGTACATCAAAACTCATAAACTCATAATATAACTGTCATCGAAACATTAAGCGTGCGGACCCTACGGGTTCGAGAACTATGTAGACATGACCGAGAACCATTCCGGTCAATAACCAATAGCGGAACTCGGATGCTCATATTGGCTCCTACATATTCTACGAAGATCTTTATCGGTCAAACCGCATAACAACATACGTTATTCCCTTTGTCATCGGTATGTTACTTGCCCGAGATTCGATCGTCGGTATCTCAATACCTAGTTCAATCTCGTTACCGGCAAGTCTCTTTACTTGTTACGTAATGCATCATTCCGTAACTAACTCATTAGCTACATTGCTTGCAAGGCTTATAGTGATGTGCATTACCGAGAGGGCCCGGAGATACCTCTCCGACAATCGGAGTGACAAAACCTAATCTCGAAATACGCCAACTCAACATGTACCTTTGGAGACACCTGTAGAGCTCCTTTATAATCACCCAGTTATGTTGTGACGTTTGGTAGCACACAAAGCATCCTCCGGTAAACGGGAGTTGCATAATCTCATAGTTATAGGAACTTGTATAAGTCATGAATAAAGCAATAGCAACATACTCAACGATCAAGTGCTAAGCTAACGGAATGGGTCAAGTCAATCACATCATTCTCCTAATGAAGTGATCTCGTTAATCAAATGACAACACATGTCTATGGTTAGGAAACATAACCATCTTTGATTAATGAGCTAGTCAAGTAGAGGCATACTAGTGACATTAAGTTTGTCTATGTATTCACACATGTATCATGTTTCGGTTAATAAAATTCTAGCATGAATAATAAACATTTATCATGATATGAGGAAATAAATAATAACTTTATTATTGCCTCTAGGGCATATTTCCTTCAATCTCCCACTAGCACTAGAGTCAATAATCTAGATTACACAAAGAATGATTCTAACACCCATGGAGTCTTGGTGCTGATCATGTTTTGCTCGTGGAAGAGGCTTAGTCAACAGGTCTGCAACATTCAGATCCGTATGTATCTTGCAAATCTCTATGTCTCCCACCTGGACTTGGTCCCGGATGGAATTGAAGCATCTCTTGATGTGCTTGGTCCTCTTGTGAAATTTGGATTCCTTTGCCAAGGCAATTGCACCAGTATTGTCACAGAAGATCTTTATTGGTCCCGATGCACTAGGTATGACACCTAGATCGGAAATGAACTCTTTCATCCAGACTCCTTCATTTGCTGCTTCTGAAGCAGCTATGTACTCCGCTTCGCATGTAGATCCCGCCACGACGCTTTGTTTAGAACTGCACCAACTGACAGCTCCACCGTTTAATATAAACACGTATCCGGTCTGCGATTTAGAATCGTACGGATCAGTGTCAAAGCTTGCATCGACGTAACCATTTAGGACTAGCTCTTTGTCACCTCCATAAATGAGAAACATATCCTTAGTCCTTTTCAGGTATTTCAGGATATTCTTGACCGCTGTCCGGATCCACTCTCGATTACGTTGGTACCTCCCTGCCAAACTTATTGCTAAGCATACGTCAGGTCTGGTACACAACATTGCATACATGATAGAGCCTATGGCTGAAGCATAGGGAACATCTTTCATTTTCTCTCTATCTAATGGTGTGGTCGGGCATTGAATCTGACTCAACTTCACACCTTGCAATACAGGCAAGAACCCTTTCTTTGCCTGATCCATTTTGAACCTTTTCAAAAATTTATCAAGGTATGTGCTTTGTGAAAGTCCAATTAAGCGTCTTGATCTATCTCTATAGATCTTGATGCCTAATATGTAAGAAGCTTCACCGAGGTCTTTCATTGAAAAACTTTTATTCAAGTATCCCTTTATGCTATCCAGAAATTCTATATCATTTCCAATTGATAATATGTCATCTACATATAATATCAGAAATGCTACAGAGCTCCCACTCACATTCTTGTAAATACAAAGCTTCTCCAAAAGTCTCAGATAAAACCATATGCTTTGATCACACTATCAAAGCGTTTATTCCAACTCGAGAGGCTTGCACCGTCCATAAATGGATCATTGGAGCTTGCACACTTTGTTAGCACCTTTTGGATCGACAAAACCTTCCGGTTGCATCATATACAACTCTTTTTCCAGAAATCCATTCAGGAATGCAGTTTTGACATCCATTTGCCATATTTCATAATCATAAAATGCGGCAATTGCTAACATGATTCGGACAGACTTAAGCATCGCTACGGGTGAGAAAGTCTCATTGTAATCAACCCCTTGAACTTGTCGAAAACCTTTCGCAACAAGTCGAGCTTTGTAGACAGTTACATTACCATCAGCGTCAGTCTTCTTCTGGAAGATCCATTTATTCTCGATGGCTTGCCGATCATCGGGAAAGTCAACCAAAGTCCATACTTTGTTCTCATACATGGATCCCATCTCAGATTTCATGGCCTCAAGCCATTTTGTGGAATCTGGGCTCATCATCGCTTCCTCATAGTTCGTAGGTTCGCCATGGTCAAGTAACATGACTTCCACAATAGGATTATCGTACCACTCTGGTGCGGATCTCACTATGGTTGATCTACGAAGTTCGGTAGTAACTTGATCTGAAGTTTCATGATCATTATCATTAGCTTCCTCACTGATTGGAGTAGTCGTCACAGGAACCGGTTCTTGTGATGAACTATTTTCCAATAAGGGAGTAGGTATAGTAACCTCATCAAGTTCTACTTTCCCCCCACTCACTTCTTTCGAGAGAAACTCCTTCTTTAGAAAGGATCCGAATTTAGCAACAAAAATCTTGCCCTCAGATCTGTGATAGAAGGTGTACCCAATGGTATCTTTTGGGTATCCTATGAAGACACATTTCTCTGATTTGGGTTCGAGCTTATCTGGTTGAAGTTTCTTCACATAAGCATCGCAGCCCCAAACTATAAGAAACGACAACTTTGGTTTCTTGCCAAACCACAGTTCATAAGGCGTCGTCTCAACGGATTTTGATGGTGCCCTATTTAATGTGAATGTGGCCATCTCTAAAGCATAACCCCAAAACGATAGCGGTAAATCAGTAAGAGACATCATAGACCATATCTAGTAAAGTACGATTACGACGTTCGGACACACCATTACATTGTGGTGTTCCGGGTGGCGTGAGTTGCTAAACTATTCCACATTGTTTCAAATGTAGACCAAACTCGTAACTCAAATATTCTCCTCCACGATCAGATCGTATAAACTTTATTTTCTTGTTACGATGATTTTCAACTTCACTCTGAAATTCTTTGAACTTTTCAAAAGTTTCAGACTTATGTTTCCTCAAGTAGATATACCCATATCTGCTTAAATCATCTGTGAAGGTGAGAAAATAACGATATCCGCCACGAGCCTCAACATTCATCGGACCACATACATCTGTATGTATGATTTCTAACAAATCTGTTGCTCTCTCCATAGTTCCGGAGAACGGTGTTTTAGTCATCTCGCCCATGAGGCATGGTTCTCAAGTACCAAGTGATTCATAATCAAGTGATTCCAGAAGTCCATCAGTATGGAGTTTCTTCATGCGCTTTACACCAATATGAGCCAAACGGCAGTGCCACAAATAAGTTGCACTATCATTATCAACTCTGCATCTTTTGGCTTCAACATTATGAATATGTGTATCACTACTATCAAGATTTAATAAAAATAGACCACTCTTCAAGGGTGCATGACCATAAAAGATATTACTCATATAAATAGAACAACCATTATTCTCTGATTTAAATGAATAACTGTCTCGCATCAAACAAGATCCAGATATAATGTTCATGCTCAACGCTGGCACCAAATAACAATTATTCAGGTCTAAAACTAATCCCGATGGTAGATGTAGCGGTAGCGTGCCGACCGCGATCACATCGACTTTGGAACCATTTCCCACGCCAAGATCGCCACCTCGCCCCTTAGCCAATCTTCGCTTAATCCGTAGTCCCTGTTTTGAGTTGCAAATATTAGCAACAGAACCAAGATCAAATACCGGTGCTACTGCGAGCATTAGTAAGGTACACATCAATAACATGTATATCACATATACCTTGTTCACCTTGCCATCCTTCTTATCCGCCAAATACTTGGGGCAGTTCCGCTTCCGGTGTCCGATGCGCTTTGCGGTAGAAGCACTCGATCTCGTGCTTAGGTCCAGATTTGGGTTTCTTCTCTTGAGCAGCAACTTGCTTGTCAGTTCTTCTTGAAGTTCCCCTTCTTCTTCCCTTTACCCTTTTTCTTGAAACTGGTGGTCTTATTGACCATCAACACTTGATGCTCCTTCTTGACTTCTACCTCCGCAGCCTTTAGCATTGCGAAGAGCTCGGGAGTAGTCTTGTCCATCCCTTGCATATTATAGTTCATCACGAAGCTCTTGTAGCTTGGTGGCAGTTATTGAAGAATTCTGTCAATGACACTATCATTAGGAAGATTAACTCCCAGTTGAATCAAGTGATTATTATACCCAGACATTTGAGTATATTTTCACTGACAGAACTATTCTCCTCCATCTTACAGCTATAGAACTTATTGGAGACTTCGTATCTCTCAATCCGGGCATTTGCTTGAAATATTAACTTCAACTCCTGGAACATCTCATATGCTCCATGACGTTCAAAACATCGTTGAAGACCCGGTTCTAAGCCGTAAACCATGGCACACTGAACTATCGAGTAGTCATCAGCTTTGCTCTGCCAGACGTTCTTAACATTGTCAATTGCATCTGCAGCAGGCCTGGCACCCAGCGGTGCTTCCAGGACGTAATTCTTCTGTGCAGCAATGAGGATAATCCTCAAGTTACGGACCCAGTCCATGTAATTGCTACCATCGTCTTTCAACTTAGCTTTCTCAAGGAACACATTAAAATTCAACGGAACAACAGCACAAGCCATCTATCTACAACAAACATAGACAAGAAAAATACTATCAGGTACTAAGTTCATGATAAATTTAAGTTCAATTAATCATATTACTTAAGAACTCCCACTTAGACAGACATCTCTCTAGTCATCTAAATGATCACGTGATCCAAATCAACTAAACCATGTCCGATCATCACGTGAGATGGAGTAGTTTCAATGGTGAACATCACTATGTTGATCATATCTACTATATGATTCACGTTCGACCTTTCGGTCTCCGTGTTCTGAGGCCATATCTGTATATGCTAGGCTCGTCAAGTTTAACCTGAGTATTCTGCGTGTGCAACTGTTCTGCACCCATTGTATTTGAACGTAGAGCCTATCACACCCGATCATCGCGCGGTGTCTCAGCACGAAGAACTTTCACAACGGTGCATACTCAGGGAGAACACTTCTTGATAATTACTGAGAGATCATCTTAAAATGCTACCGTCAATCAAAGCAAGATAAGATGCATAAAGGATAAACATCACATGCAATCAATATAAGTGATATGATATGGCCATCATCATCTTGTGCTTGTGATCTCCATCTCCGAAGCACCGTCGTGATCACCATCGTCACCGGTGCGACACCTTGATCTCCATCATACCATCGTTGTCGTTTACGCCATCTATAGCTTCTATGACTATCGCTGCTGCTTAGTGATAAAGTAAAGCAATTACAGGGCGTTTGCATTTCATACAATAAAGCGACAACCATATGGCTCCTGCCAGTTGCCGATAACTTCGGTTACAAAACATGATCATCTCATACAATAGAATATAGCATCACATCTTGACCATATCACATCACAACATGCCCTGCAAAAACAATATAGACGTCCTCTACTTTGTTGTTGCAAATTTTACGTGGCTGCTACAGGCTGAGCAAGAACCGTTCTTACCTACGCATCAAAACCACAACGATAGTTCGTCAAGTTAGTGTTGTTTTAACCTTCGCAAGGACTGGGTGTAGCCACACTCGGTTCAACTAAAGTTGGAGAAACTGACACCCGCTAGCCACCTCTGTGCAAAGCACGTCGGGAGAACCGGTCTCGTGTAAGCGTACGCGTAATGTCGGTTCGGGCCGCTTCATCCAATAATACCGCCGAACCAAAGTATGACATGCTAGTAAGCAGTATTACTTGTATCGCCCACAACTCACTTGTGTTCTACTCGTGCATATAACATCTATGCATAAAACCAGGCTCGGATGCCACTGTTGGGGAACGTAGTAATTTCAACAATTTTCCTACGCACACGCAAGATCATGGTGATGGATAGCAACGAGAGGGAAGAGTGTTGTCCACGTACCCTCGTAGACCGAAAGCGGAAGCGTTAGAACAACACGGTTGATGTAGTCGTACGTCTTCACGGGCCAACCGATCAAGCACCGAAACTACGGCACCTCCGAGTTCTAGCACACGTTTAGCTCGATGACGATCCCCGGACTCCGATCCAGCAGAATGTTGGGGAAGAGTTTCGTCAGGACGACGGCTTGGTGATGATCTTGATGTTCTACTGTCGCAGGGCTTCGCCTAAGCACCGCTACAATATTTCGAGGACTATGGTGGAGGGGGGCACCGCACACGGCTAAGAGATCAAGAGATCAATTGTTGTGTCTTTGGGGTGCCCCCCTGCCCCTGTATATAAAGGAGCAAGGGGGAGGCCGGCCGGCCCTCTATGGCGCGCCCCCAAGAGGGGAATCCTACTAGGACTCCAAGTCCTAGTAGGTTTCCACCTAAAGGGAGAGAGGGGGAAGGAAGGAGAGGGAGAGGGAGAAGGATAGGGGGCGCTGCCCCCCTCTCCTAGTCCAATTCGGACCAGAGGGGGAGGGGGCGCGCGGCCTGCCCTGGCCGCCCCTCTCTCTCTCCACTAAGGCCCATCGAGGCCCATTAGTTCCCCCAGGGTTTCCGATAACCCTCCGGGACTCCAGTTTTATCCGAAACTTCTCCGGAACACTTCTGGTGTCCGAATATAGTCATCCAATATATCAATCTTTATGTCTCGACCATTTCAAGACTCCTCGTCATGTCCGTGCTCATATCCGGGACTACGAACAAACTTCGGTACATCAAAACTCATAATATAACTGTCATCGAAACCTTAAGCGTGCGGACCCTACGGGTTCGAGAACTATGTAGACATGACCGAGAACCATTCCGGGTCAATAACCAATAGCGGAACCTGGATGCTCATATTGGCTCCTACATATTCTACGAAGATCTTTATCGGTCAAACCGCATAACAACATACGTTGTTCCCTTTGTCATCGGTATGTTACTTGCACGAGATTCGATCGTCGATATCTCAATACCTAGTTCAATCTCGTTACCGGCAAGTCTCTTTACTCGTTACGTAATGCATCATTCCGTAACTAACTCATTAGCTACATTGCTTGCAAGGCTTATAGTGATGTGCATTCCCGAGAGGGCCCAGAGATACCTCTTCGACAATCGGAGTGACAAAACCTAATCTCGAAATACGCCAACTCAACATGTACCTTTGGAGACACCTGTAGAGCTCCTTTATAATCACCCAGGTACGTTGTGACGTTTGGTAGCACATAAAGTGTTCCTCCGGTAAACGGGAGTTGCATAATCTCATAGTAATAGGAACTTGTATAAGTCATGAAGAAAGCAATAGCAACATACTAAACGATCAAGTGCTAAGCTAACGGAATGGGTCAAGTCAATCACATCATTCTCCTAATGAAGTGATCTCGTTAATCAAATGACAACACATGTCTATGGTTAGGAAACATAACCATCTTTGATTAATGAGCTAGTCAAGTAGAGGCATACTAGTGACATTAAGTTTGTCTATGTATTCACACATGTATCATGTTTCTGGTTAATACAATTCTAGCATGAATAATAAACATTTATCATGATATGAGGAAATAAATAATAACTTTATTATTGCCTCTAGGGAATATTTCCTTCAGTGAGTAGTTACATTTGTTCTTGAGGACATGGGAGAAGTCTTGCTATAAGTAGTCATGTGAATTTGGTATTCGTTCGATATTTTGATGAGATGTATGTTGTCTTTCCTCTAGTGGTGTTATGTGAACGTCGAATACATGAAACTTCACCATTATTTGGGCCTTGGGGGCAGGCATTGGGAAGTAATAAGTAGATTATGGGTTGCTAGAGTGACAGAAGCTTAAACCCTAGTTTATGCGTTGCTTCGTAAGGGGCTGATTTGGATCCATATGTTTCATGCTATGGTTATGTTTACCTTAATACTTCTTTTGAGTTGCGGATGCTTGCAAGAGGGGTTAATCATAAGTGGGATGCTTGTCCAAGGAAGGGCAGTACCCAAGCACCGGTCCACCCACATATCAAATTATCAAACTAACGAACACGAATCATATGAGCATGATGAAAACTAGCTTGACGATAATTCCCATGTGTCCTCGGGAGTTAGGGAGTCCTGGATTAAGGGGTCCTCGGGCGTCCGGCCTGTTAGACATGGGCCGGACTGATGGGCTGTGAAGATACAAGACCGAAGACTCTCACCCGTGTACGGATGGGACTCTCCTTGGCGTGGAAGGCAAGCTTGGCGCCCGGATATGAAGATTCCTTTCTCTGTAACCGACTTTGTATAACCCTAGTCCCCTCCGGTGTCTATATAAACCGGAGGGCTTGGTCCATAGAGGCAATCATATTCATAGTCATACAGGCTAGACTTTTATGGTTTTATCCATTACAATCTCGTGGTAGATCTACTCTTGTAGTACTCATGTTCATCAAGATCAATCAAGCAGGAAGTAGGGTATTACCTCCATAGAGAGGGCCCGAACCTGGGTAAACAACGTGTCCCCTGTCTTCTATTACCATCGACCTTAGACGCATAGTTCGGGACCCCTACCTGAGATCCGCCGGTTTTGACACCGACATTGGTGCTTTCATTGAGAGTTCCACTGTGACGTCAAAGACAGGATTGATGGCTTGCCTTGTCATCAAGGACAGTATCACCTCCGGAGGTGCCCTGACCTCAGGCCAAACCCTCCGGCTGGGCTTCTTTACCATGACCGCCCCTACGGCCGTTAAGCCGACGATGACTTCTCGGGTCATCAAAAACCGCCTACGTGTGACCTCCAAATACTCTAAGCAGATGGATCCGGCTGAGTTATCGTCTTTGAACAAGCTCCTAGATCGCATCGCGTTCCTGGGGGTCGCTACAGACTACGATCGGATTGGGCTTAAACCCGACCAGAGAGAAATTAATCTCCGCCGATCACCCACCAGATAGCGATAGTAGAGGAGCAAGACGACAACTCTTCCTCTATACTGAGGATGAACTTTGTTCGGATTTCCGAGCTTGAAGAGCCGGACACCTGCCTTCGGAAAGACACGGCCCGGCCTCCGAACCTAGAATCGGACGACGGGCGTGAAAAATCAGTTAATATCCCGGAGCCCGAGCTATTAAGTTAGGAAGTTCTACAAACTCCGGATTCCAAATTGGGCCAGGCTTTGGATTTTAAGCCACCCACCCACCCATATAGGCGCGATCTCATGTACATACGACAGCAGTCTCAGGAAACAGTCCATCACTTTTGGGCCAAATTCCTCCTTGGCAAAGACAAGATTAAAGATTGCCGCGACGAAGACGCGATCTCAGCATTCTGCAACAATTGCACGGACGTAGGACTCCTCAACACCATCAATCGCCGTCGCGTATTACACTACGCTGACTTGGCAACCATCATACAGAAGTATTGCACAATGGTAAACACCTGGAAAACTCAGGCAGCTCTTTGGGAACCACCGGTTTCCACTCAACCCTTCGTCCGGGCAAAAAGGGTGCACCCTCGCGGTGCACCAGAAACAATAGTAAAGAAATCTAAGCACATCATGGGGCGTGGAATCGTTCTGGAGGGATGTCTCGATAGGCCATGAAAAATACATACAACACCGGGCACCATACCAACCCACATCCTTAGAGCATGTTGGATACTCCGGCAAGTGGCCAAGAGCGGCGAGGATATCCTCACCAAAAATACACCAGTGCAACACCCCCCGGAAGATGACGACCCTAGCGTATTGACAGTCTTTGAGACTTTTGATTCAAACAATCATCATAAAAGGGCTTTCCGCGACCTCGCCGAAGTCTGCCAAGTCGCAGCAATAAACCTTGGAACGACACGGCCATAACTTTCAATGCCAGTGACGAACCAAAATTCCAGACAGTCCGGGCACCAGCTGCCTTGGTCCTCAATCCAACTGTGGACAGGTTTCGGCTCACCAAAGTGCTTATGGATGGCGGCAGCGGATTAAACCTCATCTACGAGGATACGCTCAATAAAATGGAAATAGACAGGAGCCGCATCGAGCAAAGTAGCACGACCTTTCGGGGAATCATTCCCAGTCGGGAGGCTCGATGCGCGGGAAAAATCACGCTCGACGTGGTATTCGGCACACCGGAGAATTATCGGCCCAAAGAGATAACCTTCCAAGTGGCTCCTTTCAACAGCGGATATCATGCCCTATTGGGCAAGATGCATTTACACGCTTCCAAGCTATACCTCATTACGGGTACATGAAGCTCAAGATGCCCAGGCCCAACGGTATCATCACTCTTGCTAGTGATCCTGACATAGCACTCTGCGCCGAAAATAAAACCGTATCCCTGGCCCTCGATGCATTGTCTGAAATACTCGCAGCCGAAGAGCTAACCGCGCTGCGCTCTACTGTGGATAGGGATGACGTAATCTTGGACAAACGACCCAAATCCACCTCCTTTAAACCAGCAGATGAAATAGTCAAATTTCAAGTCCACCCGACGGACCCCAAGAAGACAGCATCCTTCGGGGCTCAACTCGACCCAACGGTCGACTCCGCGATACGAGAGTTCCTGCGTGAGAACTGGGACATATTCGCCTGGCACCCTTCTGATATGCCAGGAATCCCATGCAGGTTGGCCGAACATAGCCTCAATATATTACAGGGATATAAACCAGTCAAGCAAACACTGTGGCGTTCTCCGAACCCAAATGACAAGTTATGGGAGAGGAGCTAGCCAAGTTACTCGAAGCCGGATTCATCAGAGAAATAAAACACCCGGACTGGCTAGCAAACCTGGTGATGGTACCAAAGAAAGATAAATCCTGGCGCCTATGCGTCGATTTCAAGGACCTCAACAAGGCCTGCCCTAAGGATCCCTTCGCCCTCCCTCGCATAGATCAGATTATTTATGCAACCGCAGGACACGACTCATTGTGTTTCCTCGACGCATACTCCTGATACCATCAAATCAAGACGAAGGAGTCCGATCAAGCCACAACGGCATTCATTACCCCATATGGGCCTTTGTGCTTCAACACTATGCCTTTCGGGCTCAAAAATGCTGGCGCCACCTACCAACGCATGATTCAAACATGCCTGGAGAAACAGATCGGCAAGACAGTTGAAGCATATGTGGATGACATCGTCATCAAAACCAGGCACGTCGAGTCATTAATAGACGATCTACGTCTCACATTCGACAACATTCGTACATATGACATCAAGCTCAGTCTGTAAAGTGTGTTTTTGGCGTCCCCGCTAGAAAACAGTTGGGCTTCATCATTTCCAATAAAGGAATTGAGGCAAATCCAGCCAAAATCCGAGCTCTGTCACAATTGTCTATACCAATAGACCTTAAACAGGTCCAAAAACTCGCGGGATGCGTGGCAGCTTTATGCCACTTTATCTCCATATTCGGAGAAAAAGCATTGCCACTTTATCGCCTTCTCCGACGCACCGACCACTTCGAGTGGGTGGACGCGGCAACGGCCGGACTAGAAGAAATAAAGGCCCTTTTAGCGAGCAACCCAATCCTGGCTGCACCAAACATCAGCGAACCCATGTTATTATACATATCGGCAACACACCAGGTGGTGAGCGTCGTGCTCGTCGTTGAGCGAGAGCAGGACGGACACAAGTCCTCGCTCCAGAAACCCGTATTCTATGTATCCAATGTCCTCACACCATGCAAATCCCGATAACCTCATTACCAAAAGATAGCATACACGGTCTTCATGGCATCCCGGAAGCTGCGACACTACTTTCAAGAGTGCTCGATTACGGTGGCTTACGAGGTACCACTCAACGACATAATATACAAATGCGATGCCATGGGACAGATTGCCAAGTGGGCCATTGAGCTCCTTCCATTCGACATAACATACAAACCGCACCGAGCCATTAAATCCCAAGTACTGGCTGACTTCGTCGCCGAATGGACAGAGCCTGAACTCCCTTAAGAGTACGGCACATATTCCAACTGGGTTCTGTACTTCGATAGTTCCAAAATGTCGGCGGGGTTAGGGGAGGGCGTTGTCTTAACGTCCCCCACTGGAGACGTAGTTCAGTACATACTCCAAATATTACACACAGACTCCAACAATGCAGCCAAATATGAGGCCTTATTGCATGGTCTTCGGATGGCTGTCTCCATGGGCATATAACGCCTGGAAGAGCGCGGGGACTCAAACCTCGCAATATCTTAAATAAATGGAGATTTTGATGCCAAAGACCCGAAAATGGCGGCTCACCGTAACGCCGTTCTGAAAATGTCGGCTTTGTTTGAGGGACTCGAGTTTCATCATGTGGCTCGAGAAAGTAATGGAGCGGCAGACGTCCTTGCTCACATCGGCGCCAAGCACGGCCCGTCCCACCTAACATCTTTCTGGAAAGGCTTTTTAAGCCGTCCGTGGTGTGGCAAGGGGAGAGCAGCAACACCAGTCCGAATCCGACTATAACCCAAGATTCCGAACACACCGATATCACCGGGGGCTCAGCCAATGAAATAACACCGTCGGCCCATCTCATCATGGCAGTCATTGCCCCATGGACCGAACCCTTCTTGGCCTACCTTAATAGGAGAGAGCTCCCTGAGGATCAGAATGAGGCTCGCCGCATTATCCGGCGCTCGAAAGCCTACAAGGTTCACGATGAAGAACTCTACAATAAAAGAGATACCAGAGTACTTCAAAGATGTATCTCCGAGGAAGAGAGGCGGCAGCTCTTGGCTGAAATTCATGCAGGTCTCGGTGGTCACCACGCCGTGGCTCGGGCCCTTGTAAGCAAGGCCTTCCGTACATGTTTCTATTGGCCGACGGCCCGAGCAGATGCATAGGACCTTGTCCAACGTTGCGTCGGATGCCATCTTTTCGCCAACCAAAGCCATATGCCACCCACTGCTCTACAAACAATCCCCATCACTTGGCCTTTCATGGTCTGGGGGCTTGATATGGTCGGACCCCTTAAAGGAGGAAGCCATAAGAAAAAGTATCTGCTGGTCATGGTGGATAAATTCACTAAGTGGATAGAGGCCAAACTAGTCAAAACGGCCGAAGTTGGGCCAGTGATAGAATTCATATCCGATGTTGTGCACCGTTATGGCGTTCCACACAGCATCATCACTGATAACGGCTCCAATTTCACAGTTGATGAGGTGAAAACCTGGTGTGCTAATCTGGGCATTAAGCTCGATTACGCCTCTGTCTATCACCCATAAACAAATGTTCAAGTCGAACGGGCCAATGGTCTTATTATGAGCGGCATTAAACCCGGACTAGTGCGGTCTTTGAAAGAATCAGACAAGCACTGGGTTGAGGAGCTTGACTCCGTACTCTGGGGGCTGCGGACCACGCCCAACCACACTACTGGATATACAGCTTTCTTTATGGTGTACGGCACGGAGGCTGTGTTACCCTGCGACATTATTCATGACTCACCTCGAGTGCGCATGTACAAAGAGAGAGAGGCCGAGCTTGATCGGCAGGACAGCCTAGATACCCTGGAGGAGGAGCGCGATGTTGCAAAAGCCCGTTCCACATTTTATCAACAACAGGCCCGCAGATATCAAAGCAGAGAAGTATGGGCCAAGACTTATAATGTTGGTGAACTCATTCTACGCTTGCCGGAGAAGAAAAAGGACAAACTCAAGCCCAAGTGGGAGGGTCCCTTCATCATTGACGAAGTTCTCACTGGAGGAGCGTACCGCCTGCGTGATGCATCAGACAATCTCCTAGAGCCGAACCCCTGGAACGCGGCCACACTCCGAACATTCTATGCCTAGCGTCGAACTCTTTGTTCGTCTCCTTCTCCTATTGTTTCCATTATTTTTTCCTCTCTTTTCGCTTTTTCTTTGTTAGCCTTAAAGCTTTCGTGCGGCTAAACCATGCACCTATGACGTACACATCCTCAAATATGTACGTCCATTATACCTAGGGGCTTGTTGGACAGAAGCTTATTATTTTATTTTCCGAGCATCAAGCTCATCACATATGCGTGTTTTCCCATATGTACCTTTTCTTCGCCATTATATGCATCGATATGACTTAAGTTTTGGCCAAGCTGGGTTGCCTGGCTCCTGTGTTTATGCCCTACGTTCCCGTTAGTTTGGCTAGGGCATAAAGGGAGCACCTCTGCGATTGTTACTGTCGGGTCATCCGGATGTGTATCTCAGACTGGGTGAAGCCGAAAGCTTGTGTTCTTAAGGGAATATTCGGTCGGTAGACAAAAGATGTTTTTGCATTCACCCCATTGTGAACCCCCAGATGTTACGTATACTGCATTTTTTTCAATCACAGTTCGGACATGCACATTAACGCATGTACACCCAGGGAAAGGAACCCTAAACGGAACTATTCTCTCTGGAAGATGTTTCTTACAATCACAATGTAATATAACATAGCTAGCCGGATACAATTTGTTTGTTCAAGAAACTATGACCCCTACGCCTAGTTTCCACGCATACCCCGGTTTATTTTTCCGCTCAGGTATTCGGAAACACTCCGCACCTTCGGGTCCAGAGGTCGAAGCGAAAAGGTCTGCCATGACAATCATTTTACAATCCGGCTAGGGACAAATATGTCAAGGAAAGTACATAGTCACTTGGACTCAAAAATTTCCTCCTCTATACCGTCTAACAGGCTGTCTAACTTACAATCCTGTTGAGAATATTTCGCGGCTACTTCGACCTGGTCATATACCAAATTAATGGTAATTTCTTTTCCGTCTGACACTAGAGGTCCGACCCGGGACATATGATTCGGATCAATCTTGGTATACCGTGTTTTCACCATGGCCCAGGCTTCTCGTGCACCTTCCCGGCAAGCCGATATCTTCCATAATCGGAAACATCGCTGCGCTCCCTTGAATAGTTGTATAAGCTCCTCCATACTTTCTGGAGGGGAGGCGGATGGCCATAAAGCCTTGGCATCACTCCGCATCGCCTGCCGAGCTTGCTCGTGCATTTGCGACAGCTTTTATAGCAGATCGCCCAAGAATCCGGACATCTCCTCTTCGGGACGGCCAGTCAGCATACCTACAGACATAACTCTATCAGTCCCTTTCATCTCTGAATTACACGGAGGTAAGTTTGACCACATACTAAATATGCCGCCTCGCAGCCTCTTATTTTCCTTCACGGAGTCAGCCAGCTGGGCCCGCACATCTTTCAGTTCTTCGCCCAGCTGGGTGTTGGAATCCCGGAGCTTGTTTTTCTCCTCCCTGACTCGTGTCAGCCCACGTTCGCCCGTGGCCAGTAGTATTTTGGCTTCTTGTTGTCCCGCTTGAGCGGCTTTCAGTTTCTCCTTCAGTTGATCTGGCGATCCTGCCATGAGATGAGCAACAGTGTTAGCATTGCTGGTATATAATTATGTTTTCTCAATGGAGGGGAACATTACCAGGCGATGCCTTCTTGGATTTCTCCAGTTCGGGCAAGAGTAAATAAAGCTTAGTCGGGTCTGATACTTTTCTAGTTCTTGAGACAACAGGTTATTCTTCTCCGTAAGCACCTGGTAATACAATGATCCTTAAATCAGTTGTATCAACTGCTTCAAGTCTCGGGGGCTACTGGTATATAATTATCAGATTTGTATAATATAAACTTACATGTATATCTTTTAAATACTGGTATGTGGCTCTGGCAAGCCCGTCTCGAGCAGCTCGGATGTATGCATTAGCTGGGCTGAAGGCATTGAATGCCTCTTTTGTAAAGCCGGGGTCGCTTAGACGGCCTTCCGGCGCCGATGATTCATGGCGCTCTCCACTTCCGAGTTTGTAACGGATACATCATCTGAATCCTCTGCCAAAGGACAATCCGGTGTCGCTCCTGTATCAGCCCCTGTCTTTACGGTAGTGTCTGAAACCTGGCTGCTGGGAGTATGATCGGCAGGACCCCCGGGCATAGTCCGGCGAACGCTTTTCCTGATAAGGCACAAGCGGACAACATCATAGTTGGATGTGACTGCCCAGGAGCATATTGGCAACGTCGTAACTCTTCGATGAAGGCTCGGTCATGTCTTCGTTTGCCTTCCTCTTCGAAGGCTTGCCCGGCGTGGGCGCCGCCCTCTTTGGAGTTGCCCCTGGTATAGCATGGCGCGCCGAACGCATCCCCTTTAGAGCACGAGACAGTGCGGTGGGTGAGGCTGAATGAGGAAGCTCTTTCGGAAGAAATGTCTACTATTACTTACGTGTGAGCCAGGGAGAAGACCAGGATAGTCAGGGGTGATGGCCACTTCCGTGCCGTCATAGCTCGCCTGGTAGAAAACCCCATTCTCAAGCTCCATGAATATGTTCGGATCCTCTTCGAATCCGGGGTCAAGGTCCCGGTTGTGGTCCTCTAGCTGTGGGGCGGGGCTATAGAGCCCCTCGGTGATCTTTCGCCATTCCTGTTACAAATGGACGGATTAATGTTCATTAAAATTGACTCAGGGAGAAAATTGAGTAGGGTAGTAGGATTGGAACTCGCCCAACTAGGACGATTGTACATGGAAAATCCATCTCGGCGCTTGATACGAGTGAAATCCTCTTTCTCCCCTTTGAATAGTTTGGCCAATATTTTGGCCAAAGCGGCGGGGGTGTCCGGACCCTTCCGACCGCAGCGGGAGGCATCATCTTCCCCATAATAGTGCCACATGGAAGCCCTCTGTATTGGAGTGGTTGAACCCCCCGCGCTATGGAAGTCGCCATTACCTCGACTATTGATAATCCGGACTGGGCGAGCGTCTTTATCTTGCCCATCAGTTGACGGACCTCCGCGCTGTCTTCCTCCTCGAGGCTCCGAGGGCGCCAGCTGTGGCGTTTCTTGAGCGCTTGAGAATTCAGGCAGACCCATTCGAACTAGGTCAGGAAGGGCGACGTCCTCGATATAAAACGCCTCTTAGCAGGTTGGAGGCCATAATACTCCAGAAGTCCTCGGAGGAACGGATGGATTGGAAATCCAATGCCTCTTAGCAGGTAGGGAACGAAACACACTCGTTCCCCCAGGATGGATTGGGGAAATTCTCAGCCTGAGCCCCGCCGTTGAAGGAAGTCAATCCTCCTCGAACGGGGACTAGATCCGCAGGGGGGAATCCCTGTGTTTGTAGCTTCACCAGCTGACCGTGGGATATGGAACATCTTTACCAATCGCCTTTTTTGGGGCCGTGGGGATGGGAGGAAGAGCTGGGAGCGCTGGCCATGTTGGAGTGGTTTTTCCTAGCAAGCTCTGAGGATTTTCCGCGCAATGTGGAATGGATCTGAGATCCAATCCCTTTAAATAGACGCTTTTCTTACATGGCCGGGGTGTTATATGCAAAAAATACCCTGACCTCTCGTTTTCACTCTACATGTGAAAGCTGAAGCTATGGATGCACAGAAGCCGATGGGAACGACATTAAATGGAAGGCCGAATACATCCCTTGGAAGTCATCGGAGAAGGAACCTTCCTTGCAATGCCGAAGACAATCTGCGCGCCCGACACATACTCTTTGAAAGCCTGGTTCAGGGTCTACTGAGGGAGTCCTGGATTAAGGGGTCGTCGGGCGTCCGGCCTGTTGGACATGGGCCGGACTGATGGGCTGTGAAGATACAAGACCGAAGACTCTCACCCGTGTCCGGATGGGACTCTCCTTGGCATGTGTCGGTGTCAAAACCGGCGGATCTCGGGTAGGGGGTCCCGATCTGTGCATCTTAGGCTGATGGTAACATGAAGCAAGGGACACAATGTTTACCCAGGTTCGGGCCCTCTTGATGGAGGTAAAACCCTACTTCCTGCTTGATTAATATTGATGATATGAGTAGTACAAGAGTAGATCTACCACGAGATCGTAGAGGCTAAACCCTGGAAGCTAGCCTATGATGATTATGATTGTGATTGTGATCGTGATCGGGCTTCTAAGGACCAACCTCTCCGGTTTATATAGACACCGGAGAGGGCTAGGGTTTACACGGAGTCGGTTACAAGGAAGGAAATATATTTTCTGGATCGCCAAGCTTGTTGTCGTGGTATTCTCAAGGGGGGCTTGCGAGTAGACAGATGCCACAAGGGCTTAGTGTGTGGTTAAGACTGCCGCTGATAGGACCGGGAGCTGGTATGCGAGTAGCACGCTGGGTTTACCCAAATGAGCTCTCCGGAGAGATAATACTCCTACTGCTGCATGTCTGAGTGTATCTGGTATATCTGGTACAGAGTGCTCCTGGAGCTGTATCTGAGATCAGTGCCAAGTGCATCTGATCTGGTATATGTCTCATATGCGCGCTAGTGTGTGTGGCCGCATGTGCCTGAACATGCATGCGTGAGTGTGTGTGAGAATGAGTCCATGGGGATCCATCCCCTGGATGGATGGATAGGTGCCCCTTTATAGTGTGAGGTAGCTTAGCATGTAAGCTATGTGGTGGTAGCGTTGGTTGTAAGCTACCTTGGGTAGCTTACAAACCAAGCTATGAAGTGGCATGGCCTAGGCATGGTGCATGCCATGCTTGTCCCCTGGGGTACTTTATAAATTAGTACCTGTGGGACACGGCAGACCTCAGATGACGCCGCTGTGATCGTCTGCCGTCGGTGTCTTGTCGGTATGGCCGCCATGTCGGGTCTTGTCGGGTCGGTTGCGCATCAAGAGTCGGGCTGGTTGGCGATCGGTAGCAGCTACCGGCAGAAAGCCGGATGTGAGAGTCAAGGTTGCGAAGCGGCGAGGCGGTCGGGGCTTTGCTAGCCCCATTGTCTTGAAATATCGCCTTGCCATCTTCGGGTATCCAGGTCCCATTACTCCCCAAGCCTCCGGGCAACTTGGCAAAAGTTAGGCGGAGGTTTTTAGCCAGTGTTCATGGAAATGATCATGAAAAAGACAAAGTTAGTCCGCGCAGATATATCAAATGTTTGCTTTTAGCATTGCATGTTTTATGCGGAGGGTGCCGACTCGGTTTCGTCTGAGCCACCTTCTATCTTTTTCATGTCCCCTCCACTCTTTGGCTTGTGCTCTCGCTAGCCAAACAGCCGCTCTACGGTCTGTGGCTGAGAGTGGGCCGTGCAGTGGAGTGTACAATACTCAGACTCTAGGAGCAGATTCAACCGAGCAGATACTCGTAAAGGAAACGGTCGGGTCACCCGAAGCGTTTCTCTTCCCGGACATTTTTCGCGTGGGTGGCCTCCAGCGTTCACCCTTGCTAGCCGAACAGCCGCTCTGCGATCTGTGACTAAGGGTGAGCCTTTGGTACTGCGCACGCTACTAAGCCATCTGCGGGAACAAACGTCTCAAGCCAAGCGGCCAGCCCCCGGGCCAACTCTGGCTGGCGCCGGGGCGAACAGTGATGCAACTATAATTAAAATGCGGAGATAGCCTCCGAGCATCGCTCGGGGTTATCCGTGCTTGCGTGATGCAAAAATATGCGGGCGAGGAGCTCACATTGATTTTCGTGTAGTCTCGGTCGTCGAAGACAGCCGGCGCGACTCGGCGCTCGCGGAGCGCGTCGGCGCACCCGCTGGGTGTAGCCTTCGAGCTCCCGGGCACTCGAAGGGGGTCCCGGCCGGTCAGGCTCAACCGGCCAGGCGGCGAGGCGTCTTGCAATGCCCTTTTTCTTCTTTTTCTCTTCTGCCGGCTGCTGGCAGCCGGACAAAACTCTTCTCTTGTCGACAATCTTGGCGGGCGCGCCAACAGCTCACTGGGTGTAGCCTCGAGATTTGGGCCAACTGGCGAGCGGTCGGGCCGGATCTCCCGGCAACTACTTTGTCTTCTTTCTCCACGGCGCCAGCGACCACCGGTGTAGCCCCGATATTCGGGCCGATCATAGCGGCCGGCCGGATCTCCGGCAACTACTTTGTCTTCTTCTTTCTTTGCGGGGCGTGTCAACAAGACTCATTGGTGTAGCCCCGAGATTCGGGCCGATCATGAGTAGTCGAGCCGGATCTCCCGGCAACTACTTTGTCTTCTTCTTCATGGGCGTCTCACAAGACCCATCTATAGCCCCGAGATTCGGGCGCCGAGGAGGGTCCAAACCGGTCGGGCTTGACGGCGAGCGGCGGATACAGTTGTGCTGCAGTGGCGCTCACTGCCAGCGTTGAAGCGGACAGACAGGCCGGGTCACGTCTGGCTGTCCGAGTGGCGAAGCAGGCGGACAGACATACGTTTTTTCTTCTTCTCTTTGTCCGGCTGTGGGCAGCCAGACGCTCATTTCCTTTTTAGCCGTCTAGGAGCGAGCGGCCGGACCGGTTTTTTCTTTCTTTGTCCGATTCCATGCGAGCAGCCGGACACCACCAGTCGGCCACTTTCTCTTTCTTCGTTCTCTCTTTTTTTTGGTCCGACTTCACGCCAGCAGCCGGACCCAGCCCCCTTTTCTTTTTTCTCTTGACCAGCCGACTGGACACCCGGCCTCTGATTTTTCTTCTCCTGCTCTCATCTGGCTGAGCAGCCGGCTTGGACACTTTTTTCCTCTGACTTCTCTTCCTTCTTTTCTCCAGCCGACCAGGGGACCGCAGCAAGGACCAGCAGGGGTCGGCCGGAGGTAAAGCCGCTGGTGGCGCGGACGCCGCAGACCGTAGCTGGAGGCCGGACCCAGCGCTGGAGGCCGACGTGGTTTGGCGGAGCCGCCCGCCGCAGCCCGGCGAGGGCACGGCGACCGCGGGAGCGGGGAGCCGGCGCAGCGACGCGAGGCGGCGGGCGGGAAGCCAGCCGGTTTGAGCAGCCGAGCCAGGGTGACGCGGCTGCCGCGAGTGGCAGCAGCAGAGCCGGGCGCGGAGCTGGGTCGGCAGCAGGAGGCGGCCAGCGCGAGGCGGCCAGCTGGAGTCGGTCGGGCGGCGGAGGTCGCGGGAGGAAGCCGGCATGGGCGGCAGCCGTAACCAGCCAGCAGAGGGCGGCGTCGGGAAGCTGTGTCGCGGCAGCCGGCTCGAGCGGCTCTCGGCCGGAGGCGGAACCGGTTAGCGGGCGAAGCTGGGAGGCGGCGGCAGCGGGCCGCCACGCGAGGGATGGAGCGTGAGCCGCCTGTGGGCGGGCCGGTGATGGAGGCGCCGCCACCCGCAGGTCGAGCGGATGCACGCGAGCCGGGACGCTGGACACGGCCGAAGCGGGCAGGAGGTCGGCCGCCAAGAGGCAGCGGACGCCTTGGCCGCACACGAAAAGTGCGGGATCAGAGCGCGCCGACGCGGAGATGGCAGGGCGGCCCGCACGCTGCAACATAGGCGGGCAGACTCGGCTCGAACCCGGCGCCCATGAGGCCGGGCGACGCGGGAGGAGCCACGGGGCCGACGCAGTAGCAAAGACAGGCGAGGAGCTCGCGGAGGCGGCCGATCTGAAGCCGGCAGCGGCCGGCCAGACGGGCCGTAGCCGCGCAAGCGAGGAGCACACGGTAGCCACGGCGGGCGGCTGGGCACTGGGCGGAGCTGCAGCCCAAGGCGACACGGACAAAGCGTGGTTGGTGCCGCCAGGAGGCGGGCAGGCGGCGCAACAGCGTCCAAGTGCTCGGAGACGACGGCGTGAGGGAGCAGGTAGCCGGAGGATGGGGGCGCGGGCGTCACGGCGACGCCCAGGAACGGTGGTGCCTGAGGCAGGGGAGGCCCTGGACGCTTGAAGGCGGGGAAGGGGAGGTCGCGTGTAGGGATGCACGCGCGGCTGCAGGTGCCTAGGAGGCGCGTGGGTGCGGCCGTGCCCGGGGGACACGGCGCGTCGGCGAGCCCGCGGAAGCCGACGTAGGACGCGCGACCCGGCCAGCGGTTCCGGAACCCGACAGAGGAGCGCTGGAGGCGGAAGAGCAGGGCCGGCGCTACTGCAGAGGCGGGCGAAGCAGCAGGCAAGTGCGGCGGAGCTGGAGTACGAGCACGCACTGCCAGAGGAGCTTGAGTAGACGCAGATGCGGGAGCAACCAGCACGGCCACGTGCGGGGATGGCCGGAGATGCGCGAGGCATAGCATCAATCAGACCATTGTCTGTTAGTCTGGGTAGCGTACATGCACTATATGGTTTGTGTCTAGGTAGCATCTGGGGCATGCACGGGGTAGTATCTGTGCAGTCTATGGCCAATGGTTTGACTGTTTGACTTAGCAGCTAGCTAGCTTGTAAAGGCGACAAATGGAGGAGCGAGCGCTCGTGTGCCGGCCAAAGCAAGGCGCAACACGGAGGGAAGCAAACGCAAGCGGTGCGTGGATGGCCACGGTCGACCGAAACGAGGCCCCGCGTGCGGCGCGCACGCGGACGGATAGCCGGCGTCGCAAAAGTGGTGACGAAGAGGCCGACGGCGAGGACACGCCACCCCTCGCGGCCGCTCCGAGGCGGGTCGATGTCGAGCCCCCAAGCGCTACCGGAGAGACGGCGCGATGCCGCTGCGGAGGCGATGAAGAAAAAAGGGTCCCGCCCGAACAACGAAACCAGCAGCAGCGTGGTAGCATAATAATAGTACCACACCACGGTGGGCGCCAACTGTCATGGTATTCTCACGGGGGGCTTGCGAGTCAACAGATGCCACAAGGTCTTAGTGTGTTGGTAAGACTGCCGCTGATAGGACCGGGAGCGGGTATGCGAGTAGCACGCGGGGGTTTACCCAGCTTCGGAGCTCTCCGGAGAGATAATACTCCTACTGCTGCATGTCTGAGTGTATCTGGTATATCTGGTACAGAGTGCTCTCGAGTCAGATCTCGAGATCGCTGCCAAGTGCATCTCGATCCGTATATGTCTCATATGCGCGCTTGTTTGCGTGGCCGCATGTGCCTGAAAATGCATGAGTGAGTGTGTGTTAGAATGAGTCCATGGGGATCCATCCCCTGGATGGATGGATGGGTGCCCCTTTATAGTGTGAGGTAGCTTAGCATGTAAGCTATGTGGTGGTAGTGTTGGTTGTAAGCTACCTATGGTAGCTTACAAACCAAGCTATGTAGTGGCATGGCCTAGGCATGGTGCATGCCATGCTTGTCCCCTGGGGTACTTTATAAATAAGTACCCAGGGGACACGGTACACTGTAGATGACGTCGCGGTACGATCGTCCCGTCGGTGTCTTGTCGGCGGTATGGCCGCCACGTCGGGGTCTTGTCGGGTCGGGCTGCAGTCGGCAGCCGGCAGCCGGCCGGGCAGAGCAGTCGGACGGAGAGCCGGCAGAAGCGGCCGGGCAGTCGGACTGAGGGGCTTTGCTAGCCCCGATGTCTTGAAATATCATCTTGCCGTCTTCGGGGTATCCGTGTCCCATTACTCTGACACTTGTCTTCCACGCAAAGGAGAGTCCCATCCGGACACGGGACGGAGTCTTGAGTCTTGTATCTTCACGCTCCAATAGTCCGGACAAAGTATATAGTCCGGCTGTCCGGATACCCCCTGATCCAGGACTCCCTCGGTAGCCCCTGAGCCAGGCTTCAATGACGATGAGTCCGGCGCGCAGTCTTGTCTTCAGCATTGCAAGGCGGGTTCCATCTCCGAATAGTCCAAAGTAATTATCGAACACTGGAATCGTGTCCGGATCTGCAAAATGATCTTCACACACAATCGTAGGGGGATAACATAAATCTGATCTGCTGGCAATTTTCGTACGTCGTGCCACTGCATCGTGGCCTGGCCCAACACGGACTGATGTTTCTTGGCCCACCTCAACTCGGGTTGCGAGGCGGTTTTATTGACACGCCCCGCCAAAGCAGAGATCGTGTTTCCCTTATTACGGGATCTTCCATCAATACGGGCGTGTGCCACCCCATGACGCATCAAGCAGGTATGACTCCAAGTGTTTTTTAGATAAGTCTCAAGCGGTCAAGCTGAGGACTCTTGATATTCACCCCCCCTTATAAAGGGGCCGAGGCCTATACCTCTTTTCCACCACCCCTGCGCCCTTCCGCATCTCGAGTTCTAGCGCCCGAGACCCAAACTCAGACGCCCCAGATCCTGCAATATGTCCGGATCCAACTCTCAGGGCCGATGGGCGGCCTCCTCGATCAAAGAGGAGGACATTGCGAGGCTTAGGGAGGTCGGATATCTGACTGCCGACATCCAACACAGGCTTCCTGCTCCAGGGCAGGTCATCCCTACACCCCAGCCCAATGAGAGCGTCGTATTTGTTCCTCACTTCCTCCGCGGCTTGGGCCTCACCCTTGATCCCTTTGTGAGGGGGCTCATGCTCTATTACGGGTTAGATTTTCATGATCTAGCCCCGGACGCTATCCTCCATATCTCGTTGTTCATCATTGTGTGCGAGGCTTTTCTCCACGTCACTCCACACTTCGGCTTATGGCTCAAAACCTTCAATGTGACACCAAAGATGGTCGAGGGGCGACATGCGGAGTGCGGAGGTGCCATAATAAGCAGGAACGCCGATGCCCCATGGCTAGAGGGTTCTTTCCCAGAAGTATCCGAAGTATGGCAGCGGAGGTGGTTTTACGTCACGGCTCCCAGAGGCATAAAGTGGGTGGCCGCTCCAGAGTTCCGCTCGGGCCCTCCATCACAATTGGTGTCGTGGACCGACGTAGGACAAAATTGGGGGCCCGCTAGTGATGTACCAATACTGCAGAGCCGTATCCGGGAGTTTCTTGAGAAGGACATTGACCTTGTCAGCATAATTCAAGTAATGCTAATCCGATGGATGTTGCCGTGCAAACGCCGACCTCTCCGGATGTGGGAGTTCAATCCGGAGGGTATGCGGACTATTAAGCACTTCTTCGGCCTGAAGCTCGAGATGTGTAAATTATTCTTCGAACCACAAGTAAAGTGTCCGGATACCACCGAGGATGCGGGCCTAAGTTGCAATCGCCTAGATACCCAAGTAAGTAACCTTGAAACCGGGCACATCGTTCATATTTGTGATAGTCATTATTCTGAAAATCCTCCGTGGCCAGGAATGGCTCAGCAAGGCGGAGAGAATCAGGTGTCCGGCGCCACTTCCCGAAGGCTCGCCTAGCCCAACCATTGCCAAGATGCTTGGTCGGGTGCTCCGCAAAATGCCCTCAGGGAAAGACGAATGGAAGAACAGAGAAGTCGAACTTCACACACTGCGCATCCAAACCGAGGGAATTGCTACCTCCTCTAAGGAGGATAGTCGGGAAGGGGAGTCTAAAGCCTCCTCCCCGCGCGGGAAGAAGAGGGCCGCCTCCGAAGACTTGGAGACGGAGATGCCCAAGCAAGGGAAAAAGGTATCACCAGGGGGCTCTGCCCCGACGGGCACCCTCACCGCGTCATGCCCGCCAACGGGCCAGCCCTCCAATGAGTTGTAAGTTAACCGTAAATTAGAAGGTACTACCTTTCTTCAAGTACACTAACCAGGATCCATTCTTTGCAGTCCGACTAGCAGCTCTTCTCAACAGAGTTCGTCTTCGGGGGATCTTCCTCCAGAGATGATGGAGAGTGAGACCCCACCAGCCTCTCCGTCTCCTGCGGCGGGCGACACCGAGGTGTCATCACGGAGGAGTCCGGATTTGCTGAAGCCAGAGGCTTATCCGTCCGCCGCCCTAAGCCCGGAGCGTTCGGCTCCCACGGGGGGCGATGAGAAGGGTCCGGCACAGTTCGGAGTCCGGCCGGACATACTGACGGGCCTTCTGGAGCGAGCTGCGCTCTCGGAGGTGCACCGCTCATTAATGAGCACGATGCTCAAGAAGATTTCATCCGCCACAAGCGGTTTGAATGAAGCATTTACGAGCCTGCTCAATGGCTTTGAGGTATGTAGTGACAAATACACAATTTTTTGGTTGTGAGGCACGCGCTAGGTGTGCTCCATATGAATAGTAGCCCCTGAGACTCTGGTTGCCCGCCCTAGGCGGCAAACGGAGGATCATATTGTGTAAGTACTGATTGCGCTGTACATATGCGCATGTATCTAAGGATCCGGCCGCTGAACAGTCCGTTGAAGTTGCCGAACTAAGGAGGCAAATTGGATCTATTGATGCCGATATCACACTGGTGAACGAACGCTGAACGAGTCACAAGGTATGTGCTCTGCTTTCCTTATTATGTTGTATAGGGAAATATGAGAGGGGCATAATATTAATGCGACATGCTTGGACTGCAGACGGTCTTTTGCCGTGGAAGCCCCGAGGGCGGAACTTGCCTGTGCCAAGGAACAAGCTCGGGCTAGCGATGCGGCTGCCCTAAAGGCGGCCGAAGAGTTGAGAGCCGAACAGGCTGCTCATCGCCGAAGCGAAGATAAGATAGCCGAAATGGCTGTGGAGTTGAAAAATGCCACCGAATGTTATGAGCTCCTTGAAAAGGAGAATCAGGTTAATTCGGCTGACCTGAACAAGGCGCTTAATGCGGCCAAGGAGATGCGGACCGAGGTTAGGGATGCACGGGAGGAGCTTCGACAGGCCGGAAAAATCGCGGCTGGGTGCGGATGAAGTTCTTGGATCCGAAGTATGCTCTCCTGGATCGACGCTGGAGTCCTGCAGACGCTTATGCGGACTTGGCGAAGAGTACCGCTGATGCCGCCAAGTTTTTCGAGGATCAAGGTGATAAAGAAGTGGAGAGACTATTCTGGTCCCAATTCAATGCTCCCGCGCGTCCATTGCCGTTGAATGAGAAGATGGCTGCTTTGGCGGAGCTTCATAGGTTGTCCGGGCTTGCCATTGTAATATACCATCTTTGGCCGAAGGGGCCTAAGCCGGACGGTTATTTTGGTTTGGTGCAACAATTCCTCGGTGCCGTATCTCAGATCGATGCCATGAGGAGGTCGGCGTGTATAGAGGGTGCAAGGATGGCACTTGCCCGCATTAAAGCATATTGGACAGATATGGAGGCCACCCTCATTGCGACCCAGAATCCGGCGGGAGGCCAGGATCCGGCCGAGCACTACTTGCAGCAGGTAATAGAAGGTGCTCGCTTAATAGAGGCCCAGTGCTCGAAGAATGTCATGTTTGAGTGACAAATCGTGTCATTGTAAAAACAATGTTATTTTGATTATGAGGCTATATTTATACTTTGTGCCCGAAAGTATTATTTGTACCTCATGTGCGGCCGTTTTTATGTATATATGTAATTCTGAAAGTTAGCAGTCATTGGCTTGAACCCCCACGCGTACAATGCGGGGGTGTTCGTGAAAAATATGCATAATCACAGTTGATCCAACGTCTTGGTCCACTAAGGAGGTGATCGCACGTCGAACTAGGCAACCGGACTATATAGTTGTAACACTTTCACTTAGCCATAAGAGTTTGACGGTGGGGCTACTATGTAGCCCCTAGTACTTTTGCGCGCATCCGAATACGGGCGCGTGTTTACATGACCGGGAAACGGTCCTTCATTAATGCAGAGGAATCCTAAAGATTCCAGTAAGTCTTCGAGTGGTTGAACAGTCTCTCGATGTATCATGACAGTCAGTTTTCGGCTTTCTCTATTGAGGTGCTCATCCGGAATAACCAGGGCACAATTGCATTAGTTCTCCTTTGGCCGCCTTAGCCGATAAGAACGGAACATAAGGCGGCAAACCCAGGAGCCGGGCAAACTCAACATTTTACCAAAGACATGATTCGGAGCTGATGCATATAAGGCCAAACTCGTGACGCCGAACACTCGCGAAGTTATTCGATGACAGAAAATACGCTGAAGAATGCCCTTTCGTTATAAACCCTGTATTTCCAGGTACGTGCATTAGTCTGTCGTGGCGAAATGCCAATAACGGCAGTGTCCTCTGTGGGTATAGCACCCATGGGATGTGTAAACAACAAGAGGCAATAGAAAAGGTTTACATCGGGGCTTAATCTAAAGAGAAACCTTTGAGCGGGGCCCTGCTGCACGTCTGCGCCTTTGTCTCCGTTGTGCCGTGTCCTGGAAGGGTATCGCACGAATGTTGTCTGTAAAAAGGAAAACTCGTGTAATCATGCGATTGATAGTAGAAATGTAAAACATTGGCCTGCCAATAAGCTTGAGCCAAGGGTGGGGCTGTATTAAATATCTATAGCCCCTGGTGTCCTCTATGGGATTACGTACATGGCGCCCTGGATTAGTTTCATCCGGACTGCCGTACTCGTCTAACCGTGTCCGTGGTCTTAACGACCAGTCATGCTTTCTGGTATTGGAGGCCGCTTAGGATTCGGTCGCTAGAGCCGTCGCGTATTCCTCCGCGCGTGAAGAGCACTCTATGTTTCCGTTGACGGTGATGAAGCCACGTGGACCGGGCATCTTGAGTGTAAGGTAGGCATAGTGCGGTACTGCGTTGAAGCGGGCGAAGGCCGTTCTTCCAAGCAATGCGTGGTAGCCGCTTTGGAAGGGTGCGATGGTGAAGAGTAGTTCTTCGCTTCTGGAGTTGCCTGGGGAGCCGAATGTTACCTCCAGTACGACGGAGCCCCTACCGTAGGCTTCAACGCCCGGTATTACACTTCAAAGGTGGTGTTGCTTTGGATAATTTTGGATGGATCTATCCCCATCCTGCGGACAGTGTCCTGGTATATTAAACTGAGACTACTACCGTCGTCCATGAGGACATGGGTAAGATGGTATCCGTCGATTATTGGGTCAAGCACCAAGTCCTCTGATCCTCCACACCGAATACTAGTCAGGCAGTCCGTGTGATCGAAGGTGATCGGACAAGTCAACCAGTAGTTAGGTGTGGTTACGATGGGCTCTATAGCGTACGCGTCTCTGAGCGCGCGTTCGTGCCTTCTCGTGGATGTGTGTTTCGTGTGGATCATGTTTACTATTTTAACCTCTGGTGGGAATTTTTCTGTCCCCCAGTGTTCGGCTGGCGAGGTTCATCCTCGTCTTCACTTGGTGTTTCCCTTCCCTTGTGTTAGGCATTTAATTTGCCGGCTTGCTTGAAGACCCAGCGCTCTCTGTGAGTGTGGTTCGTGGGTTTGTTGGGGGTGCCATGAATTTGGCACAGTCTGTCTAGGACTCTGTTCAGACCGAACGGTCCCTCTTTACTGCCTTTAAATGGCTTCTTTTGTTGATCGGGCCGAGAGCCCTTGAATCCGGCGTTGACCGTTGTGTTGTCCGGGCTCTCTTCCTTGTTTTGACGTTTGTTTTTATTACGCCGTGGTTTCCCGTTGCCATCCCTTATTTCGGATGTACTTGGGTTGCTGGTGCCTTTACGGGCCAACCAGCTATCTTCACCCGCGCAAAAGCGGGTCATAAGGCTTGTTAAGGCTGCCATTGTCCTTGGGTTTTCTTGGCCAAGGTGTCTGGCGAGCCACTCGTTGCGGATGTTGTGCTTGAATGCCGCTAAGGCTTCGGCGTCCGAACAATCGACAATTTGATTCTTCTCAGTGAGGAATCTGTTCCATAGCTTGCAGGCGGACTCTCCGGGTTGTTGGATTATGTGACTTAAATCGTCTGCATCCGGAGGCCGGACATAAGTCCCTTGAAAATTGGCCCTGAAAGCGTCCTCGAGTTCCTCCCAACTCCCAATTGAATTTTCGGGGAGGCTTTTCAACCAGTGTCGGGCTGGTCCCTTCATCTTGAGGGGAAGGTATTTGATGGCGTGGAGGTCATCCCCACAAGCCATGAGTATATGCAGGATAAAATCCTCGATCCAGACCCCTGGTTCTGTCGTTCCGTCATATGCCTCTATGTTCATAGGTTAAAAACCCTGTGGAAATTCATGGTCCAATACTTCTTCGGTGAAGCACAGGGGGTGAGCAGCCCCTCTGTATCTGGATGTGTTGTGGCATGCCGTCGGCTGTTGTTGTGTCTGGTGTTTGTTCCGAACTGGTATCCGATCGGTATGATCGTTTTGGTGACCATCGTCCCGCGCCGGGGTGTGTCCTTTAGATCCGTAGATGGATCTAGCCGCGCCGGCTTTCTTATCCAGGTGCTCACGTAAATCGTGCGCGGTGTCAATAGCTGCTCTGTCGCGATTATGAAGTGGTTCGTCCGGCCTCCTGGTCGTGTTGTTTTTTGGTGGAACGGCCTCGTCGTCGAATTCTGGCAGCAGCTTGCGTTTTGGATAGCTCTTTGTATGGCGATCGTCACCGTATCTTTCTTCAGTGTCCAGCACTTTATTCCATCTGTGATTGAGCGTTTCCTGTGCGGCCTTTAGCCTTTGCTTCTGCTTCTCCAGACTTCTCGCAGTGGACATAAGCCTTCTGTGGAGGTTATCTCGTTCCCTGTGTATTTCTGGGATGATGAATGCATCGTCGTCCGGACTATGTTCTTGTCCTGGGGTGGTTTGATGAACTCGTCCCTTGAGATCATTTTGGTCGGGCGTCTGCTCCGAGCTGTGTTCGGCATGACCTGGCTCATCCTGCTCCATCGCCGGGTCCGTATGGTCATTGTTGCCTTGAGGTTGATTTGGGGTGTCGATCTTTTCCGCGCTCTCGCCGCTATTTTTACTGTTGCTGGACTTGGAGCGGCGTCTGCGCCGTCGTTTTGGTTTTTCCCCGGGGGTTTTATCTTCCGGATTGTCGCCGTCATCCTCCTTAGGCGTATCCACCATGTATATATCGTATGACGGGGTGGCTGTCCACTGCCCAGTGAGCGGTGGTTCCTGTTCTTCTCCTGCACCGTTATCCATACCATCGATGTCTTCGGAGTCGAAGTCAGGCACGTCGGTTAATTCGTCGACCATGGCAATGAAGTGGGTAGTGGGTGGGCGACGAATTCCTTCGTCGCCTGCTTCCCACTCGAGCCGGACATAGTTCAGCCGAGAGTCTCCTGTCAAAGAGAGAGATTTTAACGAGTTCAGTATGTTGCCAAAGGGCGAGTGCTAGAAGATATCCGCGGCGGTAAACTCCATTACCGGAGCCCAACCAGGCTCGGCGGGCTCGGGAGCGCACAGACTGGAACCTACAGCCGGATACGGGTCCGGGGGTTCGGTGTTGCAGGGTTCCTTAGAGGTAAGGCCTGGGTTCGGCTCTACCGCTGATGAGTGTGCGGCCCGCGGGGCGGGGTATACCCACCCGTCCTTGGGCCACACAGTCTGCTCCGGATTTAGGCCCGGGGCTACTGTAGGGGTGATTTCCCGAGCATTGTCCGATAGCAGGTCTAAGCCGTGCTCATCGTGACTGTCCGGCACTCCTGGCACAGGCTCGATTCCGTTGAAGATCAAGTCTCCGCGGATATCGGCCGTGTAGTTCATGTTTTCGAACCTGACCTGGTGGCCAGGGGCGTAGCTGTCGATCTGCTCCAAATGGCCAAGCGAATTGGCCCGTAGCGCGAAGCCGCCAAACACGAAGATCTGTCCGGGGAGAAAAGTCTCTTCCTGGACCGTGTTGTTGACGATTGAAGGAGCCATCGAGCCTTGCAGCGACGACACAGAGGAACTCTCAATGAAAGCACCAATGTCGGTGTCAAAACCAGCAGATCTCGAGTAGGGGGTCCCAATCTGTCCGTCTTAGGCTGATGGTAACACGAAGCAAGGGACACAATGTTTACCCAGGTTCGGGCCCTCTCGATGGAGGTAAAACCCTACTTCCTGCTTGATTAATATTGATGGTATGAGTAGTACAAGAGTAGATCTACAACGAGATCGTACAGGCTAAACCCTGGAAGCTAGCCTATGATGATTATGATTGTGATTGTGATAGTGATCGGCCTTCTAAGGACCAACCTCTCCGATTTATATAGACACCGGAGAGGGCTAGTGTCGGTGTCAAAACCGGCGGATCTCGGGTAGGGGGTCCCGAACTGTGCGTCTAGGCGGATGGTAACAGGAGACAAGGGACACGATGTTTTTACCCAGGTTCGGTCCCTCTCGATGGAGGTAAAACCCTACTCCTGCTTGATTAATATTGATGATATGGGTAGTACAAGAGTAGATCTACCACGAGATCGAGAGGCTAAACCCTAGAAGCTAGCCTATGGTATGATTGTTGTTCGTCCCCATGTACTAAAACTCTCCGGTTTATATAGACACAGGAGAGGGCTAGGGTTACATAGAGTCGGTTACAAAGGAGGAGATCTACATATCCAGACGCCATGCTTGCCTTCCACGCCAAGGAAAGTCCCATCCGGACACGGGACGAAGTCTTCAATCTTGTATCTTCATAGTCCAGGAGTCCGGCCAAAGGTTATAGTTTGGCTATCCAGACACCCCCTAATCCGGGACTCCCTGAGTAGCCCCCGAATCAGGCTTCAATGACGATGAGTCCGGCGCGCAGATTTGTCTTCGGCATTGCAATGCGGGTTCTTCTGCAAATTCTGTGTACCTGTTGAATAGTGTTTGGCTTCTCGTGAATATTGTGCTCCTTGGCTTCCACGCCCAATAATGGCCGTCTTCCACGTCTCAAACAAAATGCGAAAAGCCAGGGTATTTATACATTTACCCCCTAGCTGCGCGAGGCTCATTTCGCGTTGTGGAAGAAGCTGTTCTGCCTTGTGCCCCATTCTCAGGAGGGGTCGATATATCAAGTGGGCGGAGCCGAACTATGGCGCATCACCGGGACCGGATATCTATCTGGAACCCCAAGGAAGGCGTCCGAAGACTGGCCTTCAGAATGGTTTTATGTGGAAGACGTCCCCCTGCCGGACCCTGTTCGGATCGGCCTCCCCGAGTTCAATAATGCTCCCTTGAAGAAGCGCCTAAGCTGGCATCCTCGGAGCCCTCAGAGGGAAAATGACAAGGACGTCCTTTACCTGATGAGCCGGATAAGGTTGTTAGCTCATTACGGATTGACCATGATTGGAGTCATGGCCACATGCATTATGCGGGGGGTGCAGCCGCTTCAGTATAGAGGCCACCCCATGTGGGATTTCAACGGGGAGGATGATGCCACCCGCTGCGACCGTAAAGGGCCGGATCGTTGCTCGCTCGACGAAGGCCTTGTCCGCATTGTACAAGGGAGAAGAGGAGGAGTTCCTCCGCGTCAATCCACAGGATGGATTTTCTATGTATAATCCTCCAAGTTGGGTAAGCGGACACTTCTTTTTGGCGATCCGTTCCATGTTCCCATAGTTAGGTACCTTATCTTGTGATTTCGACGCAGGAATTGCGCCGGGCCGTGAAGGATATAAACATCCCTCCTCCACAACCCGAGGATCCGGAACGGTCCCTCGATCTAGCCTCCCAAGAGGACCCAGACATATCCGTGGAGCTGATATATGGGGTATTTTACCAACTGAGCATCGACAATGCCTTGGTCGCCATTACGGCCGATTACCCCGGAATACTTCCAGCCTCGCAGGTAACTGAGACCGAAGTCCGAATACTTTGAAAATGATCCATCTGTGCCTATTTTTGATCACCGTATACCAATGGTGTTTTGCAGGGGGAGCCCGTGAGGCGGAAGGCCGAGCCTGCGGTGGCTAGCCAACAAGGGGCAGCAAGGCCCAACAGGTTGAAAAGAAGTGCGGTCCGGATTGAGACGCCTGCGCAACGGTATGGCGTGCCATCTTATTCCTAGGTTTTATTCCCGGAAGGCATACTAATGCTCGTGCTCTCTTCAGGAAAAAGAGCGCTCGCCGGACTATGTCCGGAGAGGTTGCCAATCGAGCCTCCACCAGCCAGGCTCCAAAGCCAGGTCCGGAAGCGGAGGCAAACACGAGGCGTCGTCGGACGCTCCTCCGATAGAGGATGCCGATGCATCTGCTACGCCACCAATTCCGAGGTGGAGAGTGCCATGAATCATAGGCGTCATTGGCCGACAGTTCTTCGTGACGCATGTTTCTCCCAAGAGGCATTAGATGCCTTCAATTCGAGATGCGCACCTCCGTGCCGCTCAAAATGGTCTAGCCAGAGCCACGGAGCAAGATGTGAAAGACATACGGGTGAGAAAATTTGATGGTTATATATGCCAGTAGCCCCCGAGACTTGAAACAGTTATAATAACTGATTTAAGGATCATTTGTTATGCATGATCTTACAAAAAGAATACCCAACTGTCCCGGCAACTGGAAGAGTGCAAAGCCCAACTTGAGGTCAAGACTAGCCGCTGCAGGGGAGGCCAAGGAGACCCCCTCTGGTAATATACGCTTCGAAAGATAAGTATGTTGTGAAGTGCGGCGTGTGTGTAAATCTGACAATATCATTGCAGATGGCGCCGGAGTGGATCCGGACAAGCAACAACTCTTGCGCCGGTTAAAGGCCGGCGAGAGCGTGCTTACGAGGGTGAGGCAGGAGAAGAATAATCTCCAAGATGCCAACACCCAGCTGGGCGAGGAGATGTTCGTGCCCAGCTGTCGGACTCCGTGAAGGAGAATCAACGGCTTCGACGCGGCATTTTTAGTAAGTGCTTGAACGAACTTTGAAAAAGAGTTCGGCGAGGAAGTCGACTAACAAAGTTATGTCTGTAGGTATGCTCACAGGTCGTCCTGTAGAGGAAATGCCCGGTTCTACGGGTGACCTTCTTCCCGAGCTCTTACAACTGCACGAACGAGTTCGGCAGGTGATGAAGGGTGTCGCCCAGGCCTTGTGGCCATCTATCTCCCTGCCCGAAGGCCTTGGAGAGCTTGCAGAGAAGCTTAAGGGAGCGCGGCGGCGCTTCCGATTATGGAAGATATCGGCCTGCCGTCAAGGCGACAGGGAGGCCTGGGCCATGGTGAAGACGAGGTACACGAAGGCTGACCCAAACCACATGGCCGAGGTCGGACCTGTGGGGCCCGATGAGAAGGAGATCCATGTGAGCTTAGTGTACGACCAAGTAGAATTGGCCGCAAAGTATTCCCAACAGGACTGTAAACTAGACAGCCTACTAGATGGTATTGAGGAGGAATACGCCCAGTCAAATTGACTATGTAATTTAAGATGACATGTAAAAATGCCTTCTAGCCGGATTGTAGATCGTTTGTCACGGCGGACCTTTTTGCTTCAACCTCGGGACCCTATAGTCTGGAGTGTGTCCGAATACCCTCACGGTTATGTAAGAACCGGGGCATGCGTGGAGACCAAAGCGTAGGGGTCATTAGTGCTTGAAATGCATAAGTGCCCAACTAGTTATCTTATATTACATGGTTAGGAAGAAACATCTTCCAGGGAGAATAGTTCCGTTAGGGGCTCCTTTCCCTGGGAGGCATGCCTTAAAGTGCATGTCCGGACTGCGAAAAAAGCAGAAAAGCATCCGGGGGCAGATAGATAAATAAGTGAGAAATCATCTTTAGTTCACCGACCGAATATTCCCTTAAGAACGCTAGCTTTCGGCTTCACCTACCGAGGTACACATCCGGTGACCCGGCAGTAATAATCGCAGAGGTGCTCCCTTTACCACCTAGCCGAACAATCGGGAGCGTAGGGGTAAGCACAGGAGCCAGGCAACCCAGCTTGGCCAAAACTTAAGTCATATCGATGCATATAATGGTGAATAAAGGGTACATGAGGAAGCGTGACACATGTGTTAGGCATGAAGCCCGTACAAATAAGCTTCTGTTAAAGAAGCCCCCAGGTATAATGAGCGCGGATAGCGCATCAAGTGTGTGCGAACAATGCGCGAGCGAGCCTTTAAAGGCTGTAAAAGAAAAAGAGGGAGAAGGAGAGAAATATAAGACAGCTAATGTGTAAAAAATAGACAGAGGAAGGAGACGAACTCAGAATCCGGCGCTAGGCGTAGAATTTCGGAGACGGGCTGCGTTCCATGGGTTCGGCTCGAGTCGGTTATCCGATGCATCTCGCAGACGGTACGCTCCACCGGTCAGGACTTGGTAGATAATAAAGGGACCTTCCCATTTGGGCTTGAGTTTGTCCTTTTTCTTGTCAGGCAGGCGTAGAACTAACTCGCCAACATTGTAAGTTTTGGCCCGTACTTCTCTGCTTTGATATCTTCAAGCCTGTTGTTGATAGAATGCGGAACGGGCTTTTGCCACGTCACGCTCCTCCTCCAAGGCGTCCAAACTGTCCTGTCGATCGAGCTCGGCTTCTCTTTCTTCGTACATGCGCACGCGAGGTGAGTCATGAATTATGTCGCAGGGCAGAACTGCCTCTGCGCCGTATACCATAAAGAATGGTGTGAATCCGGTGGTGCGATTCGACGTGGTTCGCAGCCCCCAGAGTATGGAGTCGATCTCCTCTACCCTGTGCGTGTTAGATTCCTTGAGGGACCGCACTAATCTGGGTTTGATGCCGCTCATGATTAGACCATTTGCTCGCTCGACTTGACCGTTAGTTTGAGGGTGATAGGATCAAGCATAGTCGAGCTTGATGCCCATGTTTTGCACGAGTTTGACCTCGCCACCGTGAAGTTCGTGCCGTTATCGGTGATGATCGTGGGGAACGCCGTAGCGGTGTATGACCCCGATATGAAGTCTATCACGGTCCGGATTCGCCGTCTTAATGTGCTTGGCCTCTATCCATTTGGTGAATTTATCCACCATGACCAGTAGGTATTTTTGCTTGTGGGTTCCTCCTTTAAGGGGTCCAACCATGTCAAGCCCCCAGACCGCAAAGGGCCAGTTGACGGGTATAGTTTGGAGGGCGGTGGGTGGCATGTCACTTTGATTAGCAAAGAGCTGGCAACCGACGCATCGTTGGACTAAGTCCTGAGCATCTGCCCGGGCCGTCGGCCAATAAAATCCTGTACGGAAGGCCTTGCTTACAAGGGCCCGGGCTGCAGCGTGGTGCCCGCCGAGTCCGGCATGAATTTCAGCCAAAAGATTCCGCCCTTCCTCTTCGGAGATACACCTTTGAAGGACTCCGGTGATGCTTTTTTTATAAAGCTCTCCCTCATGGACTTTATAGGCTTTAGATCGCCGCACTATGCAACGTGCCTCATTTTGGTCCTCGGGAAGTTCGTGGCTGGTTAGGTAGGCTAGGAATGGTTCCATCCATGGGGCAATGACTGCCATTATTACGTGGGCTGAATATGTTACTTCGTTGGCAGAGCCTCCAATTGTGTCAGATTATTCGGTGTCGAGGCGGTCTTTGTTGGAGTGCAGGCTGTTATTTCCGGACTCCCCTTCCCATAATACGGATGGCTTGAACAGCCTCTCTAAGAAGATATTGGGGGGGGACATCGCGCTTTGCGCCAATGCGTGCCAAGACGTTTGTTGCCTGATTGTTTTCCCGAGCTATATGGTGAAATTCGAGCCCTTCGAACCGAGCTGACATTTTTAGGACAGCGTTGCGATAAGCTGCCATTTTCGGATCCTTGTCATCAAAGTCTCCGTTTATTTGGGATATCGCGAGGTTCGAATCCCCGAGCACCTCTAGGCGTTGAATGCCCATGGATACTGCCATCCGGAGACCATGTGTAGGGCCTCGTATTCGGCTGCGTTGTTGGAGTTCGTATACATTATCTGGAGTACGTATTGAACTGTTTCTCCTGTTGGGGATGTCAGAACGACGCCAGCCCCCAGACCAGCCAACATTTTGGAGCCGTCGAAGTGCATGATCCAGTTGGAACATGTGTCGTACTCTTTAGGGAGTTCGGCTTCAGTCCATTCGGTGACGAAGTCGGCCAAAACTTGCAACTTAATGGCTCGCCGTGGCTTGTAGGTTATGTCGAACGGGAGGAGCTCAATGGCCCATTTGGCAATTGGGCCCGTCGCATCGCGGTTGCTTATAATGTCGTTAAGAGGTACTACGGAGGCTACTGTTATCGAACACTCTTGAAAGTAGTGTCGTAGCTTCCGGGATGCCATAAACACCTCGTACGATATCTTTTGATAATGCGGATACCGTGACTTGCATGGAGTGAGGATAGTGGACACGTAGTAAACTGGTTTTTGAAGGGGGAACTTGTGTCCGTCCATTTCTCGTTCGACAACGAGCACCGTGCTTACAACTTGATGAGTTGCCGCGATGTATAATAGCATTGGTTCACCCATGTTGGGCGTGGCCAGGACCGAGTTTGTTGCCAATATGGCTTTTATTTCTTTGAGTCCGGCCGTGGTGGCATCCGTGCACTCGAAGTGTTCGGTGCGCCGGAGGAGGCGATAAAGGGGTAATGCCTTTTCTCCCAAACGGGATATAAAGCGGCTTAGAGCCGCCACGCATCCACTCAATTTTTGTATTTGTTTGAGGTCCTTTGGGATATCCAATTGTGACAGAGCTCGGATCTTGGCTGGGTTTGCTTCAATTCCTCTACCAGATACAATGAAGCCCAAGAGCTTTCCGGTTGACGCCGAAAACGCATTTTTCCGGGTTAAGCTTGATGTCATATGTTCGGAGATTATCGAATGTGAGCCTCAAGTCGTCTACTAGAGTTTCGACATGCTTGGTTTTGACGACCACATCATCTACGTATGCCTCCACCGCTTTTTGCCGATCTGGTTTGCTAGACATGTCCGAATCATGCTACCGATATGTTGCTTCGGCGTTTTTGAGCCCAAAGGGCATTGTGTTGAAGCAGAATGGGCCGTATGGGGTGATAAATGCCGTTGCGGCTTGGTTAGGCTCTGCCATCTTAATTTGATGGTAGCCGGAGTATGCGTCGAGGAAACACAATGAATCGTGTCCTGCGGTAGCGTCGATAATTTGATTGATGCGGGGGAGGGGGAAGGGATCCTTTGGGCAATCCTTGTTGAGGTCCTTGAAATCGACGCATAGGCGCCAGGATTTGTCCTTGTTTGGTACCATCACCAAGTTTGCTAGCCAGACCAGATGTTTTATATCTCTGATGAATCCGGCCTCCAATAGTTTGGCTAGCTCCTCTCCCATGGCTTGTCTCTTAGGTTCGGAGAAACGCCGAAGAGCCTGTTTGACTAGCTTCAATCCTTTTAGGATGTTTAGGCTGTGCTCGGCCAGCCGGCGTGGGATTCCTGGCATGTCTGAAGGGTGCCAGGAAAAAATGTCCCAATTTTCGCGTAGGAATTCTCGTAGTGCGGCGTCTATGTCCGGGTTTAGTTGTACCCCGATGGAGGCCGTTTTTGTAGATTCCATTGGGTGGACTTGGAATTTGACTATTTCGTCCGCTGGTTTAAAGGAGGTGGACTTGGATCTTTTATCGAGTATCACATCGCCCATGTTCACCGTGGAGCTAGTGCCTCAAGGGCTAGTGCGGCTGTCTTGTTTTCGGTGCGGAGTGCTATGTCCGGGTCACTAGCAAGAGTGATGATTCCGTTGGGCCCGGGCATTTTGAGCTTCATGTACCCGTAATGGGGTATAGCTTGAAAAATTGTGAATGCCTCTCGCCCTAATAGAGCGTGGTATTCGTCGCTGAACGGGGCCACTTGGAACGTGACCTCCTCGGACCTGTAATTTTCCGGCGTCAACACCACATCCAAAGGTGATTTTTCCTGTCAAGACGCTTCTCGACTTTGTATTATTCCTCTAAAGGTTGTGCTGCTTCGCTCAATGCGGCTCCAGTCTATTTCCATTTTTCGAAGGTTTTCCTCATAAATGAGGTTCAATCCGCTACCACCGTCCTTGAGTACCTTGGTAAGGCGAAAGCCGTCCACTATTGGACTGAGGACCAATGTCACCGGTGCTCGGGCTGTTCGAATTTAGGTTCAAAGATCGGCATTAAAGGTAATAGCCGTGTCACTCCATGGATTTATTGTTGCTACTTGGTAGACTTCGGCAAGGCTGCGGAGTGTTCGTTTTCACATATTGTTTGATGCGAAGGTCTCGAAGACTGTTAATACCATACTGGTATCCCTGGGCTGGTGCTCTATGGATGCTGGGGTTACAAGCTCTTCGCCACTTTTGGCCACCTGCCGGAGTATCCAACATGCTCTAAGGCTATGAGTTGGTGTGGCGCCCTCTGTACTACGAATTTTACAGGGTCTGTTGAGCCATCCCTCCAGTACGGTTCCATGCCCCGTAGGGGTTTTTTGTTTTTTTGGTGTTAAACCCGGGTGAATGGCGATAATGCACCCTATTATTTCGGACTGGGTTTGTATTCAGGGACGGATTGTCCCAAAATCTTACTTCGGTTTTCCAGGCGCTTTCCATCACATAGTACTTTCGTACTATGGACGCCAAGTCAGCAAAGCGTGTAATTTCACAGCGACCTATGGCGTTGAGGATTCCCTTGTCCATGCAATTATTATAGAAAAATGAAATTGTGTCTTCCTCGCGGCAGTCCTTTATCCTGTTCATAACCAGGAGGAATCTGGCCCAGTAATGATGTACAGTTTCCTCGGGCTCTTGCCTAATTTTGGATAGATCACCTATGTTCGGTTGGGTGGGTGGAATTAGATCCAAAACCTCACCCAATCTGAGGCTCAAGGGCCAAGGAGTTTCCGAACTCGGAAGCTTGGATTCTTGGATGTTGTCCAATGAATCTAGCTCGTTGCCTGACTCTAAGTTCAGGTCTTGAGTGACGTCCTCCCCTCCGCGGGTATCCGGCTTGGAGGGATCGAATCCGGACATAGCTAGTCCTTAAGATAGATGAAGGGTCGCCGCATTGTTCCTCCACCACAAAGAACGTGATGGGTGACCTCGAGAGTTAATCTCTCTCGAGATCGGGTTTAGGCCCAATCTGATCGTAGTTTGTAGCGACTCCTGTATGGCGATGCGATCCAGGAGCTCGTTTAAGGAAGAGAGCTCCGTCGGATCTAACTGCTCGGCGAGTTCTGAGTTGACGTGAAGATTGCTTTCGATTACCCGAGAAGTCATCGTCAGCGCGGAGGCCGAACAGGCGGTCATAAGAAAACCGCCTAGCCGGAGAGTTTGGCCGATAGCCAAAGCTCCTTTAGCAACGGTGTTGTCTTTAACGACGGGATGAGGCATCCTTCCTGATGGCGACGGCACAGAGGAACTCTCAATGAAAGCACCAATGTCGGTGTCAAAAATGGCGGATCTCGGGTAGGGGGTCCCGAACTGTGCGTCTAGGCGGATGGTAACAGGAGACAAGGGACACGATGTTTTTACCCAGGTTCGGGCCCTCTCGATGGTGGTAAAACCCCACTCCTGCTTGATTAATATTGATGATATGGGTAGTATAAGAGTAGATCTACCACGATATTAGAGAGGCTAAACCCTAGAAGCTAGCCTATGGTATGATTGTTGTTCGTCCTACGGACTAAAACCCTCCGGTTTATATAGACACCGGAGAGGGCTAGGGTTACATGTAGTCGGTTACAATGGGAGGAGATCTACATATCCAGATTGCCAAGCTTGCCTTCCACGCCAAGGAAAGTCCCATCCGGACACGGGACGAAGTCTTCAATCTTGTATCTTCATAGTCCAGGAGTCCGGCCAAAGGCTATAGTTCGGCTATCCGGACACCCCCTAATCCGGGACTCCCTCATCTAGGGTTTACACGAAGTCGGTTACAAGGAAGGAAATATATTATCTGGATCGCCAAGCTTGTCTTCCACGCAAAGGAGAGTCCCATCCAGACACGGGACGGAGTCTTGAGTCTTGTATGTTCACGCTCCAATAGTCCGGACAAAGTATATAGTCCGGCTGTCCGGATATCCCCTAATCCAGGACTCCCTCAGCATGCAAGGCAAGCTTAGCACCCGGATATGAAGATTCCTTTCTCTATAACCGACTTTGTATAACCCTAGTCCCCTCCGGTGTCTATATAAACCGGAGGGCTTAGTCCATATAGAGGCAATCATAATCATAGCCATACAGGCTAGACTTTTAGGGTTTTAGCCATTACGATCTCGTGGTAGATCTACACTTGTAATACTCATATTCATCAAGATCAATCAAGCAGGAAGTAGGGTATTACCTCCATAGAGAGGGCCCAAACCTGGGTAAACATCGTGTCCCCTGTCTCCTGTTACCATCGACCTTAGACGCACAGTTTAGGACCCCCTACCCGAGATCCGCCGGTTTTGACACCGACAGGAAGCGTTTTCCTTTATATAAGAGTTTGTCCAGGCTTGTCCTTTGCTACAAAAAGGATTGGGCCACCTTGCTTCACCTTGTTTACTTTTGTTACTTTTTACCCGTTACAATTTACCTTATCACCGACCTTAGACGCACAGTTTAGGACCCCCTGTTACCATCGACCTTAGACGCACAGTTTAGGACCCCCTACCCAAGATCCGCCGGTTTTGACACCGACAGGGAGCGTTTTCCTTTATATAAGAGTTTGTCCAGGCTTGTCCTTTGCTACAAAAAGGATTGGGCCACCTTGCTTCACCTTGTTTAGTTTTGTTACTTTTTACCCGTTACAAATTACCTTATCACAAAACTATCTGTTACCGATAATTTCAGTGTTTGCAGAGAATACCTTACTGAAAACTGCTTGTCATTTCCTTCTGCTCCTCGTTGGGTTTGACAATCTTACTTATCGAAAGGACTACGATAGATCCCCTATACTTGTGGGTCATCAAGGACAACGATTGCCAAAAGTTCAAGACTCTTCATTTATATTTTAGTGATCCAAGATCATACTGAGTCCATAGGAAATCCAACACTATCTAAAGGGGATGAGGTGTTGCTTGATGGACTACTAGCTCAAAGTGCTTAGTGATATTGCTCCAAAGCCCTCAACAACTTTCTCATTTGCAAATATGTCCAAAACTCAAAGTAAAACTCGGCCCCACTGAAATGTTCTATCCGGCGCCACCGAGTTCTCTTGAGCTAGCCACTGCCAAAAACCCTAGCAATTTGGTTACACAGATATGGATCTCAGTGTCACCGAGATGGCCTTACAAACTCTTTGTTGCGTGTTACAATTATTTCGGTCTCACCGAAATGTGCAATCGGTCACACTGAGTTTGCTTGACCAACTCTCTGTTTGCTCTTTGCTGAAATCGGTCTCACCAGTTCAAGCAATCGGTCTCAACGAGATGAGGTTTTGCCCTAGCCCTGGCACATCGGTCCCACCGAGTTGTTCCAGTCGGTCCCACAAAGATTCCGAATGTTCACATTTTGAACGGAACCGGTCTCACCGAGTTCTTCTATTCGGTCTGACCGAGTTGTGTTAAATGTGTGTAATGGTTGGATTTTGTGTGGAGACTATATATACCCCTCCACCCCTTCTCCATAAGTGAGAGAGCCATCAGAACGTGCCTACACTTCCACTACTCATTTTCTGAGAGAGAACCACCTACTCATGTGTTGAGACCAAGATATTCCAATCCTACCACAAGAATCTTGATCTCTAGCCTTCCCCAAGTTGCTTTCCACTCAAATCATCTTTCCACCATAGCCAAATCTATGAGAGAGAGTTGAGTGTTGGGGAGACTATCATTTGAAGCACAAGAGCAAGGAGTTCATCATCAACACACCATCTATTACCTTTTGGAGACTGGTGTCTCCTAGATTTGTTAGGTGTCGCTTGGGAGCCTCCGACAAGATTGTGCAGTTGAACCAAGATGTTTGTAAGGGCAAGGACCACCTACTTCATGGGCGATGGCCTACTTCATGAAAATCTACCCAAGTGAGGCAAGTCCTTCATGGGCGATGGCCATGGTGGGATAGACAAGGTTGCTTCTTCGTGGACCCTTCGTGGGTGGAGCCCTCCATGGACTCGCACAACTGTTACCCTTCGTGGGTTGAAGTCTCCATCAACGTGGATGTATGATAGCACCACCTATCAGAACCACGCCAAAAATCTCTGTGTCTACACTATGTTTGCCTTCTCCAAACCCTTCCCTTTACCTTCATATGCAATGTTTTACTTTCCGCTGCTACGCTCTTAGAATTGCATGTGTAGTTTGATTGCTTGACTTGTGCTAAGTTGCTAAAATCTGCCAACAACTAAAATTGGGAAAAGGTTAGTCTTTTATTTGGTCAAGTTGTCTAATCACCCCCCTTTAGACCTTCTTTTGATCCTACAAGTGGTATCAGAGCTTTGGTCTCCATTTGCCTTGATTTCCATAGCTTTGGTGATCATAGCCTTGGTTTCACAACCTAGGAGAGTATGGCGTCTAGCGAGGGAAATTATCATCGTAGAGGTCCTTACTTTGATGGTACTAATTTTGCTAGTTGGAAGCATAAGATGAAAATGCATATTCTTGGTCATAACCCCGTCGTTTGGGCTATTGTACGCATTGGCTTGCAAGGTGATTTCATCGAGGATGGAAAAGAACCGGATCGTGAAGCGTCCGCGGAAGAAATGCAGATGTTGCAATACAATGCTCAAGCTTGCGATATTCTCTTCAATGGAGTGTGCCCCGAAGAATTCAAAAAAATCAGCCGCCTTGAGAATGCAAAGGAAATTTGGGATACTTTGGTCGATATGCATGAAGGTACCGAATCTGTCAAGGAATCCAAATTGGATGTGCTTCAAAGTCAACTTGACAAGTTCAAAATGAAGGATGGTGAAGGAGTCGCTGAGATGTACTCTAGGCTTGCTCTCATCAGAAATGAGATTGCCGGCTTAGGAAGCAAAGAGATGACCAACAAATTCATCATCAAGAAGATCCTAAGAGCCTTGGATGGAAAATATGATACCGTGTGCACCTTGATCCAAATGATGCCCAACTACAAAGATATCAAGCCAATGGAAGTCATTGGTAGAGTTGTTGCTCATGAGATGTCACTCAAGGATAAGGAAGAGCTCACAACAAGTCAAGTGGTGCTTATAAAGCTTCACGTGATACTCCTACAACTTCAAGTGAGAAACAAGTCTTCAATGAAGAATTGAGCTTAATGGTGAAGAACTTCAACAAATTCTACAAGAATAGAAGCAAAGAGAGAAGTTCCAAGTCAAGGTCCTACAATGACAAAAGATCTTCCAGCCAAGATCGTAATTGCTACAATTGTGGAAGACCCGGACACTACTCCAATGAGTGTACGACTCCCTGCAAGAAAAGAAAATATTTACCTAAGAGGAGAAGTAAGCGAGATGAATCACCACCAAGAGGGATAAGGAGTAGAGATGATCGTTATGAATGAAGAGCCTCTTGTAGAAGCAAGGATTCAGAAATGATGGACAAGTCATCAGAGAGCTACACAAGACGAAGACATCAAGCTCGTGTTGGTGAATGGGTATCCTGTTCCGACTCTGACAACTACTCCGAGAGAAGTTATCACTCCGATTCCGAATATACTCACGATGAAGGTGTTGCCAGTCTTGCACTTGTGTCATCCAACTCCTACGACATATTTGACTCACCAAATGAAGGAATTGGAAGGTGCTTCATGGCTAAAGGCCCTAAGGTATCACACCCTGATACGTCTCCATCATATCTACTTTTCCTAACGCTCTTCCTCTTGTTTTAAACTGTAATTTGCATGATTTGGATGAACTAACCTGGACTAACGTTGTTTTCAGCAGAACTACCATGGTGTTGTTTTTGTGCAGAAATAAAAGTTCTCGAAATGAAATGAAACTTTGTGAGGATTTTTTATATAATAAAATAGAATTTCTGGAGCCAAGAACCACCGGAGGGGGGCACCTGGGTGGGTACAACCCACCAGGGCGCCTCCCCCCTCCAGGCGCGCACAGGTCGGTTGTCCCCACCTGGTGGCCCCGCATACCCTAAAACCGACGCTATAAAATCACATATTTCCAGAAAAAATCAAGGATAAAGAATTATCTTGTTCCATGAGACAGAGCCACCGCCGTGTCATGTTCATCATCGGGAGGCCAGATCTGGAGTCCGTTTAGGGCTCCGGAGAGGGGGATCCTCGATCTTCATCATCACCAACCCTTCTCCATCGCCAATTCCATGCAAGCTATGGCTTCTATGCATCCCTATGAGTAGTTTCTATCAATCTTGTAAACTTTTATTGAGAGAGTTTTATGGACTAAAAATTTCAGAATTTTGCTCATAGGAAAAAGATGAGTATCTTTAGGAAGTTTGCTTCCAAGAAGAACTCCAAGGGAGTTATCAGGGAGTCATCTGATAGTGATCTCCGCACCAGGAGAATGGCGGAGATACGGTGGTGCGAATGGCTGCATAACCCGTTCATGGAAGGGGTCGGAATCCTTGAAGAGTTTGCACAATATGCTGCTAATGCCGGCCTCACCGACTTCATCGCAGCTGAATGTGAACAATATCATCTCCCCACAAACTCCTTTGTGCAATTTTTAATTTCCTTCCTAGGAATAATCCCCCTGAAGTTCAGTTTAATTTATACGTTGAACCCCATCAGATACTACTTACTGAATTTTGTGACATATGCTTGATCCCTTCCGATGGGAGTTTAGCAGAGCCTAGACCTGCAGACCTCGAAGGCTTTTATCGCACTTTGTCTATAGGGGATGAGAGAGAGGTGTCAAGTGTCACCGCTACTAGCTTGCATTTTCCTGCCGCGCATTATTTTGCTCTTTTCATTGCAAAGTGCTTGCTTGCTAGAGAGAAGGTGGGTGAACTCAGCTCCCTAGACCTTGCTATTTTATGCTGTGCACTTCAAGGCGACACCACTTATAGCTTGGGAGCTATTGTGGCACGCCACCTCCATATTAATAAATCCAAGGGCAAAATACATGGTGGTATTTATGCTACTCGCTTGGCTAGTCGCTTAACATTCAGATAGGTCAGCATGATTATCCTTTGCCCAAGGTTTATCTAGATCGCGCGTCCATGGAACACCACCAGTTTATTGCAGGGGATTACCCTAACATTGCTATTCCTTCTAACCTGGTTTTCAGTGTGAACACTCGTGATATTATTCCATTGCCTGCACCTGCTTTGCTTGATCCTATTGCCAGGAGTGGACACAAGATTATGCCTGCGGACATCCTCGCCTACCGGAACAACCTAGCTGTAGCACAGGGTGAGCCTCAGCAGTGGGGTCCATAGGTGCCCGCTCCTTAGCATTTCAACATGGGGCCCCATGGTTTCTTCGACTACTGATTACCAAGTTAGGCCAAAAGCCTAAGTGAGGGAGTCCCAAATTAGGGGGTGTCCGGATAGCCGAACTATGACGTTTGGCCGGACTCCTAGACTATGAAGATACAAGATTGAGGACTTCGTCCCGTGTCCGGATGGGACTTTCCTTGGCGTGGAAGGCAAGCTTGGCGTCTGGTATGTAGATCTCCTTCCATTGTAACCGACTACGTGTAACCCTAACCCTCTCCGGTGTCTATATAAACTGGAGGGTTTTAGTCCGTAGGGAGGAAAACAATCATACCATAGGCTAGCTTCTAGGGTTTAGCCTCTCTGATCTCGTGGTAGATCTACTCTTGTACTACCCATATCATCAATATTAATCAAGCAGAGTAGGGTTTTACCTCCATCGAGAGGGCCCGAACCTGGGTAAAAACATCGTGTCCCTTGTCTCATGTTACCATCCGCCTAGACGCACAGTTCGGGACCCCTACCCGAGATCCGCCGGTTTTGACACCGACATTCGTGCTTTCATTGAGAGTTTCGCTGTGTTGTCGCCATCAGGAAGGATGCCTCGTCACGTCTTTAAAGATGGCTTTGTTGCTAAAGGAGCTTTGGCTATCGGCCAAACTCTCCGGCTAGGCGGTTTTCTTATGACCACCTGTTCGGCCGCCGCACCGACTATGACTTCTCGGGTCATCAAAAGCAATCTTCACGTCAACTCAGAACTCGCCGAGCAGTTAGATCCGATGGATCTCTCTTCTTTAAACAAGCTCTTGGATCGCATCGCCGCCCTGGGAGTCGCTACAGACTACGATCAGATTGGGCCTAAACCCGATCTGAGAGAGATTAACTCTCCCCAGGTCACTCATCATGTTGATGTGGTGGAGGAACAATGCGGTGACCCTTCATCTATCTTAAGGACTAACTATGTCCGGATTCCCAATCCCTCCAAGCCGGATACCCGCGGAGGGGAGGACGTCACTCAAGACCTGAACTTAGAGTCAGGCAACGGGCTAGATTCAGTGGACAACATCCAAGAATCCAAGCTTCTGAGTTCGGAAACTCCTTGGCCTTTGAGCCTCAGATTAGGTGGGGTTTCGGATCTAATTCCACCCACCCACCCGAACATAGGTGATCTATCCAATATTAGGCAAGAGCCCGAAGAAAGCGATACATCATTCTTGGGCGATTCCTCCTGGTTATGAACAGGATAAAGGACTGCCATGAGGAAGACGCAATTTCACTCTTCTGCAATAATTGCACGGACACAGGAATCCTCAACGCCATAGGTCGCCGTGAAATTACACGCTTTGCTGACTTGGCGTCCATAGTATGAAAGTACTGTGCGATGGAAAGCGCCTGGAAAACCGAAGTAAGATTTTGGGACAATCCGGCCCCGAATACAAACCCAGTCCGAAATAAAAGGGTGCATTATCGCCAATCACCCGGGTTAAACACCAAAAAACAAAAACCACCTACGGGGCATGGAACCGTACTGGAGGGATGGCTCAACGGACCCTGTAAAATTCATAGTACAGAGGGCGCCACACAAACTCATAGCCTTAGAGCATGTTGGATACTCCGGCAGGTGGCCAAAAGTGGCGAAGAGCTTCTAACCCCAGAATCCAGTGAGCACCAGCCCAGGGATACCAGTACGGTATTAACAGTCTTCGAGACTTTTGCATCAAACAATATGCGAAAACGAACACTCCGCAGCCTTGCCGAAGTCTACCAAGTAGCAACAATAAATCCATGGAGTGACACGGCTATTACCTTTAATGCCAGTGATGAACCTAAAGTCCGAACAGCCCGAGCACCAGCAGCATTGGTCCTCAGTCAATACTGGACGGCTTTCGCCTTACCAAGGTACTCATGGACGGTGGCAGCGGATTGAACCTCATTTATGAGGAAACCCTTCGAAAAATGGAAATAGACTGGAGCCGCATTGAGCGAAGCAGCACAACCTTTAGAGGAATAATACCCAGTCGGGAAGCATGCTGCACAATAAAAATCACACTGGATGTGGTGTTCGGCACGCCGGATGATTACAGGTCTGAGGAGGTCACGTTCCAAGTGGCCCCGTTCAGAAGCGGATACCACGCTCTATTAGGGCGAGAGGCATTCACAATTTTCCAAGCTATACCCCATTACGGGTACATGAAGCTCAAAATGCCCGGGCTCAACGGAATCATCACTCTTGCTAGTGACCCGGACATAGCACTCCGCGCCGAAAACAAGACAGCCGCACTAGCCCTTGAGGCACTATCCGAAGCCCTAGCGGCCGAGGAACTGATCACACAAGGCCCACGGTGAACAGGGACGATGTGATACTCGATAAAAGATCCAAGTCCACCTCCTTTAAACCAGCGGACGAAATAGTCAAATTCCAAGTCCACCCAACGGACTCTACAAAAACGGCCTCCATCGGGGCACAACTAAACCCGGACGTAGACGCCGCACTACGAGAATTCCTACGCGAAAATTGGGACATTTTTGCCTGGCACCCTTCAGACATGCCAGGAATCCCACGCCGGCTGGCCGAGCACAGCCTAAACATCCTAAAAGGATTCAAGCCAGTCAAACAGGCTCTTCGGCATTTCTCCGAATCTAAGAGACAAGCCATGGGAGAGGAGCTAGCCAAACTATTGGAGGCCGGATTCATCAGAGATATAAAACATCTGGACTGGCTAGCAAACCTGGTGATGGTACCAAAGAAGGACAAATCCTGGCGCCTATGTGTCGATTTCAAGGACCTCAATAAGGCTTGCCCAAAGGATCCCTTCCCCCTCCCCCGCATCGATCAAATTATCGACGCTATCGCAGAACACGATTCATTGTGTTTCCTCGACGCATACTCTGGCTACCATCAAATTAAGATGGCAGAACCTGATCAAGCCGCAACGGCATTTATCACCCCATACGGCCCATTCTGCTTCAACACAATGCCCTTCGGGCTCAAAAACGCCAGCGCAACATATCAGCATGATTCGTACATGTCCGCAAACCAGATCGGCAAAACAGTGGAGGCATAGGTAGATGATGTGGTCGTCAAAACCAAGCATGTCGAAACTCTAGTAGACAACTTGAGGCTCACATTCGATAATCTCCGAACATATGACATCAAGCTTAACCCAGAAAAATGCATTTTCGGCGAACCAGCCGGAAAGCTCTTGGGCTTCATTGTATCCGGTAGAGGAATTGAAGCAAACCCAGCCAAGATCCGAGCTCATCACAATTGGATATCCCAAAGGACCTCAAACAAATACAAAAATTGATCGATGCGTAGCGGCTCTAAGCCGCTTTATCTCCCGTTTGGGAGAAAAGGCATTACCCCTTTATCGCCTCCTCCGGCGCAGCGAACACTTCGAGTGGACGGATGCCGCCACGGCCGGACTCGAAGAAATAAAAGCCATATCGGCAACAAACCCGGTCCTGGCCACGCCCAACATGGGCGAACCAATGCTATTATACATTGCGGCAACTCATCAAGTTGTAAGCGCGGTGCTCGTTGTCGAACGAGAAACGGACGGACACAAGTTCCCCCTTCAAAAACCAGTTTACTACGTGTCCACTGTCCTCACTCCATGCAAGTCACGGTATCCGCATTATCAAAAGATAGCGTATGCAGTGTTTATGGCATCCCGGAAGCTGCGACACTACTTTCAAGAGTGTTCAATAACAGTAGCCTCCGAAGTACCTCTTAACGACATTATAAACAACCGTGACGCGACAGGCCGGATTGCCAAATGGGCCATTGAGTTCCTCCCGTTTGACATAATCTATAAGCCACGGCGAGCCATTAAGTCGCAAGTTTTGGCCGACTTCGTCGCCGAATGGACTGAAGCCGAACTCCCTAAAGAGTACGACACATATTCCAACTGGATCATGCACTTCGACGGCTCCAAAATGTTGGCTGGTCTGGGAAATTTGGCGTCGCTCGACGTCCCCAACAGAGATACAGTTCAATACGTACTCGAGATAATGTATACGGACTCCAACAATGCAGCCGAATCTGAGGCCCTTCTACATGGTCTCCGGATGGCGTATCCATGGGCATTCAACGCCTAGAGGTGCGCGATTCGAACCTCACGATATCCCAAATAAATGGAGACTTTGATGCCAAGGATCCGAAAATGGCAGCTTATCGCAACACCGTCCTAAAAATGTCAGCTCGGTTCGAAGGGCTCGAATTTCACCATATAGCTCGAGAAAACAATCAGGCAGCCGACGTCTTGGAACACATTGGCGCGAAGCGCGATGCCGTCCCCCCCAATATCTTCTTAGAGCGGCTGTTCAAGCCATCCGTATTATGGGAAGGGGAGTCCGGAAATAACAGCCCGGACCCAATCGCACTGCTTGATACCGAAAATTCTGAAACAACTGGAGGCTCTGCCAACGGCGTAACATCTTCAAATTTACGTGATAATGGCAGTCATTGCCCGTGGACGGAACCATTCCTATCCTACCTAACCAGGCAGGAAGTTCCCGAGGACCAAAACGAGGCACGCTGGATAGTGCGGCGATCTAAAGCCTATAAAGTCCATGAGGGAGAGCTTTATAAGAAAAGCACCACCGAGTTCTTCAAAGGTGTATCTCCGAAGAGGAAGGGCGGAATCTTCTGGCTGAAATTCATGCCGGACTCGGAGGGCATCACGCCGCAGCCCGGGCCCTTGTAAGCAAGGCCTTCCGTATAGGATTTTATTGGCCGACGGCCCGGGCAGATGCTCAGGACTTAGTCCAACAATGTGTCGGTTGCCAGCCTTTGCTAATCAAAACCACATGCCACCCACCACCCTCCAAACTATACCCATCACCTGGCCCTTCACGGTCTGGGGGCTTGACATGGTTGGACCCCTTAAAGGAGGAAACCACAAGCAAAAATACCTACTGGTCATGGTGGATAAATTCACCAAATGGATAGAGGCCAAGCCTGTTAAGACGGCCGAATCCGGACCGGTGATAGACTTCATATCAGGGGTTGTACACCGTTACGGCGTCCCCACAAAGCATCATCACCGATAACGACCACGAACTTCACGGCCGACGAGGTCAAACTCTAGTGCAAAAACATGGGCATCAAGCTCGACTATGCTTCAGTCTATCACCCTCAAACTAACGGTCAAGTCGAGCGAGCAAATGGTCTAATAATGAGCGGCATCAAACCCAGATTAGTGCGGTCCCTCAAGGAACCTAACACACACTGGGTAGAGGAGCTTGACTCCGTACTCTGGGGGCTGCGGACCACGCCGAATCGCACCACCAGATTCACACCATTCTTTATGGTATACGGCGCAGAGGCAGTTCTGCCCTGCGACATAATTCATGACTCACCTCGTGTGCGCATGTACGAAGAAAGAGAAGCTGATCTCGATCGGCAGGACAGTTTGGACGCCTTAGAGGAGGAGCATGACGTGGTAAAAGCCCGTTCCGCATTCTATCAACAGCAAGCTCGAAGATATCAAAGCAGAGAAGTACGGGCCAAAGCTTACAATGTTGGCGAGTTAGTTCTACGCCTGCCGGACAAGAAAAAGGACAAACTCAAGCCCAAATGGGAAGGTCCCTTTATTATCGACCAAGTCCTAACCGGTGGAGCGTACCGTCTGCGAGATGCATCGGATAACCGACTCGAGCCGAACCCATGGAACGCAGCCCGTCTCCGAAGATTCTACGCCTAGCGCCAGATTCTGAGTTCGTCTCCTTCCTCTGTCTATTTTTAACACATTAGTTGTCTTATATTTCTATCCTTCTCCCCCTTTTTCCCTTAAAGCCTTTAAAGGCTCGTTCGCGCATTGTTCGCACACACTTGACGCGATATCCGCGCTCATTATACCTGGGGGCTTCTTTAACAGAAGCTTATTTGTATGGGCTTCATGCCTAACACATGTGTCACGCTTCCGCATGTACCTTTTATTCACCATTATATGCATCGATATGACTTAAGTTTTGGCCAAGCTGGGTTGCACGACTCACATGCTTACCCCTCGTTCTGATTGTTCGGCTAGGTGGTAAAGGGAGCACCTCTGCGATTGTTACTGTCGGATCAGCCGGATGTGTACCTCAGACTGGGTGAAGCCGAAAGCTAGCGTTCTTAAGGGAATATTCGGTCGGTGAACTAAAGATGATTTCTCACTTATTTATTTATCTGCCTCCAGTTGCTCTTCTGCTTTTTTCGCAGTCCGGACATGCACTTTAAGGCATGCCTCCCAGGGAAAGGAACCCCTAACGGAACTATTCTCCCTGGAAGATGTTTCTTACTAACCATGTAATATAACATAACTAGTTGGGCACTTGTCTGTTAAAGCACTAATGACCCCTACGCTTTGGTCTCCACGCATACCCCGGTTCTTACATAACCGTGATGGTATTCGGACACACTCCGGACAATAGGGTCCCGAGGTTGAAGCGAAAAGGTCCGCCATGACAAACGATCTACAATCCGGCTAGAAGGCATTTTTACATGTCATCTTAAATTACATAGTCAATTTGACTCGGTGTATTCCTCCTCAATACCATCTAATAGGCTGTCTAGTTTACAGTCCTGTTGGGAATACTTTGTGGCCAATTCTACTTGGTCGTACATTAAGCTCACAGGGATCTCCTTCCCATCGGGCCCCACACGTCCGACCTCGGCCATGTGGTTTGGGTCAGCCTTCGTGTACCGCGTCTGCACCATGGCCCAGGCCTCCCTGGCGCCTTGACGGCAGGCTTTACCATCCATAATCGGAAGCGCCGCCGCGCTCCCTTAAGCCTCTCTGCAAGCTCTTCAAGGCCTTCGGGCAGGGAGACAGATGGCCACAAGGCGCCTTTCATCACCTGTCGAACTCGTTCGTGCAGTTGTAAGAGCTCGGGAAGAAGGTCACCTGTAGAACCGGGCATTTCCTTTGCGGGGCGACACAGCAGGCATACCTACAGACATAACTCTGTTAGTCGACTTCCTCGCCGACCTCTTTTTCAAAGTTTGTTCAAGCACTTACTAAAAATGCCGCGTCGAAGCCGTCGATTCTCCCTCACGGAGTCCGACAGTTGGGCACGAACATCCTTTAGTTCCTCGCCCAGCTGGGTGTTGGCATCTTGGAGATTATTCTTCTCCTGCCTCACCCTCGTAAGCACGCTCTCGCCGGCCTTTAACCGGCACAAGAGTTGTTGCTTGTTTGGGTCCACTCCGGCGCCATCTGCAATGATATTGTCAGATTTACACACACGCCGCACTTCAAAACATACTTATCTTTCGAAGCGTATATTACCAGAGGGGGTCTCCTTGGCCTCCCCGCAGCCGACTAGTGCGGCCTCAAGTTGGGCTTTGCACTCTTCCAGCTCCTGGGACAGTTGGGTATTCTTTTTTGTAAGATCCTGCATAACAAATGATCCTTAAATTAGTTATTATAACTGTTTCAAGTCTCGGGGGCTACTGGCATATATAACCATCAAATTTTCACACCCGTATGTCTTTCACATACTGCTACGTGGCTCTGGCTAGACCATTTTGAGCGGCACGGAGGTGCGCATCGCCCGAATTGAAGGCTTCTAGTGCCTCTTGGGAGAAACATGTGTCACGAAGAACTGTCCGGCGACGCCTGTGGTTCATGGCACTCTCCACCTCGGGTGGCAGACAGTCTGTCGGCATCCTCTATTGGAGGAGCGTCTGACACGCGCCTCGTGTTTGCCGCCGCTTCTGGACCTGGCTTTGGAGCCTGGCTGGTGGAGGCTCGATTGGCAACCTCTCCGGATATAGTTCGGCGAGCGCTCTTTTTCCTCAAGAGAGCACGAGAGTTAGTATACCTTCCGGGAATAAAACCTGGGAATAAGATGGCATGCCATACCGTTGCATCGGCGTCTCAATCCGGACCGCACTTCTTTTCAACCTGTTGGGCCTTGCTGCCCCTTGTTGGCTAGCCACCGCAGGCTCGGCCTTCCGCCTCACGGGCTCCCCCTGCAAAACACCATTGGTGTGCGGTGATCAAAAATAAGCACGGATGGACCATTTTCAGAGTATTGGGACTTCGGTCTCAGTTACCTGCGAGGCTGGAAGTATTCCGGGGTAATCAGCCGTAATGGCGACCAAGGCATTGTCGATGCTCAGTTGGTAAAATACCCCATCAATCAGCTCCACGGCTATGTCCGGATCCTCTTGGGAGGCCGGATCGACGGACCGTTCTAGATCCTCGGGTTGTGGAGGAGGGCTGTTTATATCCTTCACTGCCCGGTGCAATTCCTGCGTCGAAATCACAAGATAAGGTACTTAACTATGGGAATATGGAACGGATGGGCAAAAAGAAGTGTCCGCTTACCCAGCTTGGAGGATTGTATATAGAAAATCCATCATGTGGATTGACGCAGAGGAACTCCTCCTCTTCTCCCTTCTATAATGCGGACAAGGCCTTCGTCAGAGCAGCAACCGATCCCGGCCCCTTACGGCCGCAACGGGTGGCATCATCCTCCCCGTTGAAATCCCACATGGGGTGGCCTCTATACTGAAGCGGTTGCACCCCCCGCATAATGCATGTGGCCATGACTCCGATCATGGTCATCCGGAATGAGGTAACAACCTTATCCGGCTCATCGTAAAGGACGTCCTTGTCATTTTCCCTTTGAGGGCTCTGCGAGCGCCCGGCTTAGGCGCTTCTTCAAGGGAGCATTATTGAACTCGGGGAGGCCGACCCGAACAGGGTCCGGCAGGGGGACATCTTCTATATAAAACCATTCTGAAGGCCAGTCTTCGAACGCCTTCCTTGGGGTTCCGGATAGATATCCGGTCCCGGCGATGCGCCATAGTTCGGCTCCGCCCACTTGATATATCAACCCCTCCTGGGAACGGGGCTCATGGCAGAACAGCTTCTTCCACAGCGTGAAATGAGCCTTGACGCCCAAGAACAGCTCGCAAAGGGCTACGAAGCCTGCAATATGCAAAATTGAGGCAGGCGTAAGGTTGTGCAACTGGAGGCCGTAGAACTCCAGGAGCCCCCGGAGAAATGGATGAATTGGGAATCTGAGCCCCCTTATCAAATAAGGGACAAGGCGCACCCGCTCTCCTTTGGAGGGATTGGGGACGCTCTCCGTCTGCTTTCCGCCATTTTAGGTGGCGAGTCCGGCTCGAACCGGGACCATGAAGGCCGGGGGAAGGAATCCCTTGGTTTGGAGCGTCACTAGCTCGCTGTGCGGGACGGAACATCTCTCCCAACCTCCAGGCTGAGGACTTGGAGGGCGAGAGGAGGAGCTGCGTCGACTGGCCATGATGGAATGGATCTCTGTCGGATGCGCTCCGATGAAGGCTCGCAAAGGGAAGATGGTGTGATTCGGATCTAAATCCTCGTCTCTTTTATAGGGCAGCTTATCTGCGCAGCCAGGGGGGTAAATTCAAAAATACCCTCGCTTTCCACATTCATTTGACACGTGGAAGACGGCCATTATTGGGCGTGGAAGCCAAGGAGCCCAATATTCATGAGAAGCCGGACACTATTCAACAGGTACACAGAATTGGGAGAAGAACCCGCCTTGCAATGCCGAAGACAATCAAGGCCGGACTCATCGTCATTGAAGCCTGGTTCGGGGCTCTTGAGGGAGTCCGGATTAGGGGTGTCCGGATAGCTGAACTATGACCTTTGGCGGACTCTGGACTATGAAGATACAAGATTGAGGACTTCGTCCTGTCCGGATGGGACTTTCCTTGGCGTGGAAGGCAAGCTTGGCGATACGGATATGTAGATCTCCTTCCATTGTAACCGACTACGTAACCCTAACCCTCTCCAAAGGTGTACATATAAACCGGAGGGTTTTAGTCCGTAGGGACGAACAACAATCATACCATAGGCTAGCTTCTAGGGTCTAGCCTCTCCGATCTCGTGGTAGATCTACTCTTGTACTACCCATATCATCAATATTAATCAAGCAGGAGTAGGGTTTTAACTCCATCGAGAGGGCCCGAACCTGGGTAAAAACATCGTGTCCCTTGTCTCCTGTTACCATCCGCCTAGACGCACAGTACGGGACCCCCTACCCGAGATCCGCCGGTTTTGACACCGACACTAAGCTTGGGGGAGTACGTATTTCCACCGACATTACATTCATGTTCACACATTTCATTCCAGTTGTCGATGTCCACACTTTTTAATTATATTATTCATGATAAATTTATGTTCTCGCTTTCTTCTTGTGTGTTTGAAAAACTTTGAGAAAATACAAAAATATTCCGTGCTTCTTTTTGATTTTTCTTTCTAGAGTAGTTAGCTGTAGCACTAAAAATAAAACCCAAAAAGATTTCCTTGTTCTTCTTTTGCTTGTTGGGGGCTTTCCCGTGTAAATAGTTTTTCTTATTTTTGCTTTTCCCTTTTATTTGCTTGTTCAAGAAAACCAAAAACTCCAAAAATATTTCAGTGTGTTTCTCTAAATTTATTTTCTTTTTATTGAGTGATGCCGAGGAGAAGACCACGATGAAAATGTTGAGTGGCTCTCATTTGTACAATTGTTGATCTAACAAAGAGCCCATTTTACCTTGTCTTCTCCTGTTGAATAAAATGCTTGCAAATTCCAGCTTAGTCCATGGCACTCTTGCACTATTATTGTTTTCATATCGTTCGGTCGTGCAAGTGAAAGGCAATATTGATGACATTTGATGAGTTGGCCGTGGGAGAAATGGGTATGAACTTGACTTGTTCTGTTTTTTAAATATTTTTAACCTAGTATCCATGATTCAAATCATTATGATTAAACATGCTTGCAATGACGATTAGAGATTATAGTTTCTCATGCCATGCATAAGTAGTTAGGAGTGGATAATGATTTATCTTGGATGTCAACATTGCATTAAAATGATTGTGATGTAGTATGATGATATGATATCCTCCTTTGAATGTTCGAGTTGCTTGACTTGGCACATGTTCATGCATGTAGTTGAATCAAAACTAACATAGCCTCTATGATATTTATGTTCATGGTGTTCATATCCTACTCATGCTAGTGTCCAATGTTACTTATGCATAATGCATGTTCATGACCGTTGTTGCTCTCTAGCTGGCCGCTTCTCAACCTGTTTGCTAGCCTTCGTCTATACTAAGTGGGAATTCTGCTTGTACATCAAAAACCTTGAACCCAAGTTATTCTAGATGAGTCCACCATACCTACCTATATGTTATATTACCCTGTCGTCCTAAGTAAATTTGCATGTGCCACCTCTAAAACCTTCAAACAAATATCATTTTTATGTGCCTGGATTGTTCATAGAACGATAGGAGGTAGTCGGTATCTTCCATGCTAAGTGGATTATTCTCAGGACGAGTGTTTATTCACTCGCCATTGCACGAGAAAGGGGCAGTAATAGGGATTCACAGTCCCAAACTGCAAACAGAAAATAGCTTAAAAATAATCAAATAAAAACTCCTACGGAGTCATAACCTTTACTTTATCGCTTGGGAACCGCTACTAATGTGTTTAGCATGGGAGATATTGATAACTGATGGTCGCGAAGTAAACAAGAAGGGTGCATTTCTCAAAATATCATTTACCTCTGTTTTAAAAAATCGATCTCTGGCACCGCTGCAAATCAATGCTTCCCTCTGCGAAGGGACTTTCTATTTACTTTTATGTTGTGTCATCACCTTCTAAAATAAGTGCCAGAACCTGAGAGCACTGTTGTCATGCTTATGCATTGTGTGTAGCTAATGTTGGGTGCATCATGAATGGATCTTTTCTACCATGAATTACAATGTTTAGTCCTTTGCTTGAACTTTGGAGGTGCTCTGCATTTATGTTTTGCGGTCTCAGAAAGGGCTAGCGAGATACCACTATTGTCATAATATATCATGGTTGTGTTGATAATGTGTTGCTGTTTGAGATATCTTATTATTGCTCGCTAGCTGATTATGTCATTGATATGAGTTAATATAATTTTTAAGAGTTATTTTCGACATGGTTAGTTCTAATATTGGCTGAAAACCTGGATTCTGTTTAAGCTTATTTATGCAAACAAGAGCAAAAGAGTTCGTAAAAGTTTTTCTTTTTCACTTTCAGTTTATCAACTGAATTGCTTGAGGAAAAGCAAAGGTTTAAGCTTGGGGGAGTTGATATGTCTCCGTCGTATCTACTTTTCCAAACGCTTTTCCTCTTGTTTTGAACACTAATTTGCATGATTTGGATGAAACTAACCCGGACTGACGATGTTTTCAGCAGAACTACCATGGTGTTGTTTTTGTGCAGACATAAAAGTTCTCGGAATGGAACGAATCTTTGTGAGGATTTTTTATATAATAAAAGAGAACTTCTAGAGCCAAGAACCACCAGAGGGGGGCACCTGGGTGGGCACAACCCACCAGGGCGCGCCCCCCTCCAAGCACGCCCAGGTGGGTTGTCCCCACCTGGTGGCCCCGCAGACCCTAAAACCGATGCTATAAAATCACTTATTTCCAGAAAAAATCAGGGAGAAAGAATTATCGCGTTCCACGAGACGGAGCCATTGCTGTCTCCTATTCTTCATCAAGAGGCCAGATCTGGAGTCTGTTTGGGGCTCAGGAGAGGGGGATCTTCGATATTCGTCATCACCAACCCTTCTCCATCGCTAATTCCATGATGCTCCCCACCGGGAGTGAGTAATTCCTTCGTAGGCTCGCTGGTCGGTGAGTAGTTGGATGAGATTCATCTTGTAATTGAGTTAGTTTTGTTAGGGCTTGATCCCTAGTATCCATTATGTTCTAAGATTGATGTTGCTATGACTTTGCCATTCTTAATGCTTGTCACTTTGGGCCCGGGTGCCATGATTTTATATCTGAACCATTTATGTTATCACCATTATATCCATGTTCTAGATCCGATCTTGCAAGTTATAGTCACCTACTATGTGTTATGATCCGGCAACCTCGGAGTGACAATAGTCGGGACACTTCCCGTTGATGACCGTAGTTTGAGGAGTTCATGTATTCATCGTGTGTTAATGCGTTGTTTCGGTTCTCCATTAAAAGGAGGCCTTAATATCCCTTAGTTTCCAATAGGACCCCGCTGCCATGGGAGGGTAGGACAAAATATGTCATGCAAGTTCTTTCCATAAGCATGTATGACTATTTACGGAATACATGCCTACGTTTTATTTATGAACTGGAACTAGTGCCGTATCGCCCTAGGTTATAACCGTCTCTTGATGAATACCATCCAACAAATTACTGATCCAATGCCTACGGTTTTCCTACTTATTGATCTTGCAGAGTTACTACTGCTATTGTTACTGCTGCACTTGCTACAAAACTATTGTTATCACCGTTACCGTTACTATTGCTGTTGCTACTACTATCAAAACTATCATACTACTTTGCTACTGATCACTTTGCTGCAGATAATTAATTTCCAGGTGTGGTTGAATTGACAACTCAGCTGCTAATACTTGCAAGTATTCTTTGGCTCCCCTTGTGTCGAATCTATAAATTTCGGTTGAATACTCTACCCTCGGAAAATGTTGCAATTCAATATACTTGTGGGTTATCACACCCCGAGTATGCTGATTTCAATAGTGATGAAGATAATTTGCTAGGTGATGATGATTTACTTGTTGACAACACTAGTGATGAAAACTATGATGAAATTGCTATTAATCATGCTAATCAACATGAAACGAATGACAATGATAAGCAGGAGATTGAGCGTCTAACTAAATAGTTGAACACTCTTAAGTTAGCTCATGAAATAACTCTAGAGGATCATAGAGAGCTCCTAAGAACTCATGAGAAGCTACACTTTGAAAAGCTAAATTTAGAGCAAGAGCATGGGTTCCTAAAAGCAATCAATGATGATCTTCGAAAGAAGAGTTCTTCTTACATTGCCAAGCGTTTGCTCTTGTCTACTTATATGCCACAAGTAAAATCTAGCAACAAGAGCAAGAAAGATTCTTCTTCTAGTAATAACAATAACAATGTTAAATCCAATATTGTTGCTTCTAGTAGTTCTCTTGATTACACTAAATATTCTCTTAGCCAAGTTTCACTTGAGCAAGAAAATAGCTTATTGAAGGGAATTATAGAGAAAGGTGTTTACAAGAGCCTTGCCGGAAGTAGGCAATTTGAGGAAATTGTGTGCAAGCAAGGAAGGCACCGGAAGAATCAAGGTGTTGATTTTGAACGAAAATTCAATGCCAATGGAGTTGAGTGGGAAGAAGAGCAATACCCCAAGATGAAGTATGTTCCTCAACAAGAGAAGTATGACCCTACTTCTTTCAAAGGAACACAAGCTCAAGATGATCTTCCACAAGACCACAAGCTAAAAGGCAAGGACAAGCTTCAAGAGGAAATTGATTCATTTGAAGAAGCTCCTAAGGCCTTGGTCAAGTGGGTTCCCAATTGATACATCAAGTTCTACTTCATCAAGTATGACTACAACTCCAAGGATTTCCATCAAGTTGATGTGGATCCCAAAGAAGAAGAACTAGAGAGTTCTTGAGGGTGACTCCGCCAATATACTTCACTCACATTCATTTTGGCAATGAAAAGTGCAATCAAGTTCCATATCTTGCACTAGTGCAAGGAGTCACAAACCCTCTTATTGTTAATACAAGGGAAAATGTAACCTAATACTTTCATGGACATCATCATATGTGTGTTTCACTCTATGTCTATGGATATTCTTTTATGCTCCTTGTGGGACTAACCCATGTAGGTATTGAAAGTGCAAGTCACTCCAATGGATTGCTCCAAATGATCTACATCAACATTAAGTATCCACATCTTCAACACCTACATGAAGTCATCATCGGAAAAATCCAAGGTTAGTTCATCCCTCTAAGGGGGGATATCACATCTAGGGGGAGCTTTGCTCTAAGAATTGAGCTAAAGCAACTCTAATGATGTGAACACAACAATGCTTTATGTAAAAGTGGTAACCCCACTTGTGCTTAAACAATGAGTATGACCTATGATCAAATGTTCTCATTTGACTCCTAAGTCAATATACTCATATATAGATGACCTAGTCATCGCCAATTGCTTGATAGATGCTAGAGTGTATGTGCATGCTTTGCCACATATTTTATTTGTCATCTTATTGTGTGAGCATGTTGGTTGCATAATTTTCTTCATTCGAGGACATCCATTTGTTGTTTTGATTGTTTGGCTTTTCTTTTGCCAAATGGATGGACAAGAATGCCTAAGTACTCCCTCTAGCTATCTATGCTTTTTTTCTCGTCTCAAACTCTATTCATGCTACATTACAAAGTTTGAACAAGTCACTTTCGGACCCACCGGGTGACGAGCACTCAGAGCCACCGATCCGTCAAGGGCTTAACTTCCAAAACCTCTTAGTGCCTTTCAGTCAGACCAACTCATTCCCACTTGGTCTCACCGAAATCATTAAGTTGATCTAGGTTTTATCTCGGTGCAACTAATTAGAACAATTTTCAGTCACATCGAGTTGCAACAACTGGTAGTTTTGTATCATTAACATTTGGACTTTTATATGATTCAAAGCAATAGTCTAGTTTTGAGATGAAGATTCCAATACTCAAGCATATCAACAAGCAACCATGTCTTTCAAAATATCAACACTAAAGCAAGTTATCCCTAGCCCATTATGCTTAATCACTGATCCACTCATGAAACAAACTCGCATATTAGCTACACCCAATGCTCAAGTACGATCATAGTGCCCCTTAGTTGGTGCTTTATAAGAGAAGCTGGAGACTCAAGTAAAAATAAAAATTGCATAAAGTAAAAGAAAGACTGTTTGCAGAAGGAAGTAGGGATTTGTAGAGGTTCCAAACTCAAAGCGAAAAAGATAGAGATAAAAACATTTTGGGTGGCATGCCTTTCCGATCAACGAAAATGATCGAGTAATTCCCAATACTTTCCATGCTAGATATACAATAGGCGGTTCCCAAGCAGAAAATAAAGTTTATTCCTTTTTCAACAATACTTTCACTTTCCATGGCTAGTCGTATTCGCGAGTGCCTTCCAGACCAACACTTTACAAGGAATTTATTATTTGACAACATAAAGTAAATTCATTTTTCATTTCGGCACTGGGCATCCCTAATACCTTTGCCGTACTCTCGTGCAATGACAAGTGAATAAACACTCATATTGAGAATAACACATCTAGCATGGAAATATATCAGCCACCCCCTACCGTTTCATGAGCGGTACGAGCACACAAAGAGAAATTTATTTTGAAAATTAGAGATGGCACATACAAATTTGCTTAAAACGGCAAAAGAATATTGCATATAGATAGGTATAGTGGACTCATGTGGCAAAACTGGTTTAAAGGGTTTTCGATGCACAAGTAGTGATCATACTTAGTGCAAATGAAGGCTATCAAAAGATTGAGAAGCATCAACCAAGAAACGAAAAATCTTATAAGTGAGCATTAAGCATAACTAACACTGAATAATGCACCAGAAGTAGGATGTAATTTCATTGCATAACTATTGACTTCCGTGCTTGCATAGGGAATCACAAACCTTAACACCAATATTCTTACTAAAGCATAATTACTCATCAACATGACTCACATATTATATCATCCTATCGCAAAACTATTACAATGAATCAAGTTTATTTTGTCCATTGATCTTTCTTGAAAGTTTTTATTATATCGCTCTTGAATATCTATCACTCTGGGACTAATTTCATATGTTGCTTTTGATAGCTCAAACAAATCTAAGTGAAGAACATGAGCATAACAATTTTCTTCTCTCAAAATAATTTAAGTGAAGCAAGAGAGAATTTCTTTAAAAATTTACTAAATCTCAAATAAATCTAAGTGAAGCATGAGAGCATTTCTTCAAAAATACTAAAGCACACCATGCTCAAAAAGATATAAGTGAAGCACTAGAGCAATTCCATAGCTCATAAATATTTAAGTGAAGCATAGAGAGCAATGCTAACAAGTCATAGCATAATTTTGGCTCTCTCAAATGGGTGTGTGCAGCAAGGATTCAAGACTATTAGTAAAAATCAAAACAAGCAAAGACTCATATCATACAAGACGCTCCAAGAAAAACTCATGATATGTGACGAATAAAAATATAGCTCCAAGTAAAATACCGATGGTCGTTAGAAGAAAGAGGGGATGCCACTTGGGCATCCCCAAGCTTAGTTGCTTGCTTTTCTTTAGATAATAGCTTGGGATGCCATGGGCATCCCCAAGCTTAGGCTATTCTTACTCCTTATTCCTTCATCCATCGTAATATCACCCAAACTTGAAACTTCAATCACACAAAACTCAACAAAACCTTCGTGAGATCCGTTAGTATAAGAAAGCAAATCACTATATAAGTACAGTCGCAAACCCATTCATATTTTATTTTTGCATTATATCTAATGTATTCCAACTTTTCTATGGCTCAAACCTCTCAGAAGAGTCCATAGATCAATCAAAATAAGCACACGACGCAAAGAAAACAGGATTTGTCAAAAACAGAACAATCTGTAGCAATATGAAAACTTTCGATCCTTCTGTAACTCCAAAAATTCTGAAAATTTAGGACAACATGGGAAATTTGTATATAAATCTTGTGTAAAAAATTCATAATTTTATCGCGCTTCTTTGATTTCTAAAAATTATTTCACTGGACGCAAAAGTTTCCGTTTTCCAACAAGATGAAAGCAACTATCACCCAGCATGATCCCGAAGGCTTTGCTTGGCACAAACACTAACTAAAAGACAACAAACACAATCATAACAGTAGCATAATTGTGCAAACACTGAAGAACAGAAAGAAAAAGGCAAAAATAAATTTTATTCATTGGGTTGCCTCCAAATAAGAGCGCTATCGTTTTACGCCCCTAGCTAGGCATAATGCAAGGATTCAAGTATTGTTATCTTTATTTCTAGATCCATAAGATGCCCTCATGGCTGATTCATATGGTGGCCTAATTCTTGTCCTAGGGAAGTGTTCCATACCCTTCCTTAGTGGAAATTGAAATTTAATATTTCCTTCTTTCATATCAATCACGGCACCAATAGTGCAGAAAACGGTCTACCAAGAATAATTGGACAAGATGGATTGCACTCAATATCAAGAACAATAAAATCTATGGGCATGCAATTCCTATTTGCAAGAAGAAGAACATCAATAATTCTTCCCATAGGCTTTTTAATAGTAGAATTCGCCAAGTGCAAATTTTAAGACCATTCTTCCATATATCAGTAAGACCAAGCACATCACATAAAGATTTCGGAATTGTAGAAACACTAGCACCCAAGTCACATAAAGCAAAACACTCATAATTCTTAATCTTGACTTGGATAGTAGGTTCCCATTCATCATGTAATTTTCTCGGAATTGAGATATCTAATTCCAACTTTTCTTCCAAAGCTTTCACCATAGCATCAACAATATGTTTAATAAAAGCTTTATTTTGTTCATAAGCATGGGGTGAATTTATCATGGATTGCAACAAAGAAATACAATCAATCAAAGAACAATTATCTTAATTAAAGTCTTTGTAATCCAAAAGAGTGGGCACATCACTAGTTAAAGTTTTGACCTCTTCAAACCCACTTTTATCAATTTACTCAACAAGATTTTCACCCTCCAAATTATCGGGACACCTTCTAACTAAAGTTGACTCTTATTTAGTCCCTTTTTCATCAATCTTAATTTTACTAAACAAAGAATCAATAGAAGAAACATCAATCATTTTAAGATCTTCATCATTTTTGTGAAAGCAATCACTAGAAAACGCCTTTTCTTTTTTTAGATGTAGCCTTTTTTCACTTTTTGGCTTAGCTCAAGCCTTGTAAGAATTTTGACCTATTTAATTTATAAAAATTGCAGTGGGGCTTTGCCCTACTGTGTACAGTCAAAAAAAGAAAACGCCTTTTCTAAAAATTCTCTTTTACTCTAATCATGGCGGTTCTTTTCTTACTTTCATCCATAGAAACATATAATGATTTAATTGATTCTTCTACCTTAGTCACACAAATTTTCATCTTGAGATTTTCCACATCATGAGAAATTCTATCAATGCTTCTAGACATATCATCAATCTTACTCAACTTTTCTTCTATCATAGTATTAAAATTCTTTTGAGCATTGATAAATTCTTTAATATTATTCTCAAGATCAGATGTGTTCCTATTATTATTATTAGAAGGATTACCATAGGAATTACCATAATTATTAGAGGAATTTCTCGGAAAAGGTCTAGGATTAAAATTACCTCTATTATCATTGTTATTAAAATTGTTTCGCGAAACAAAATTCACACCTACGGCATCACTATTTTTCTCAATCGAAGTAGACAAAGGCACATCATTAAGATCAATAGGAGCATTTTTATTAGCAACCAACTTCATAAGAGCATCAACTTTTTCACTCAAAGAATTTATTTCTTCTACCAAATTGACTTTTTTACTAGTAGGAGCTCTTTCGGTATGCCATTGTGAATAATTTTCCATAATATTTTCAAGAAATTTAGTAGCTTCACCCAAAGTAATTTCCATAAAAGTACCCCCCGCGGCGGAATCTAAAAGATTTCTAGAAACAAAATTCAATCCCGCATAAAAATTTTGTATGATCATCCGAAGATTTAAACCATGAGTAGGACAATTTCTAAGCATCAATTTCATTCTTTCCCAAGATTGCACAACATGTTCGTGCTCAAGTTTTTTAAAATTTATGATTTGTGTCCTAAGAGAGATAATTTTCTCGGGCGGAAAATACTTAGTAATAAAAGCATCCTTGCACTTTTCCCAAGAATTGATACTATTGTGAGGCAAAGAAGAAAACCAAAATTTTGCACGACCTCGCAAAGAAAACGGGAATAGTTTCAACTTCACAATATCATTGTCCACATCTTTTTTCTTTTGCAAATTGCATAATTCCATGAATGTGTTAAGATGGGACGCGGCATCCTCACTAGGAGTACCGGAAGATTGACCTTTCATAACGAGATTCAACAAAGCGGCATTAATATCACAAGACTCCGCACTAGTGGCGGGAGGAGCAATCGGAGTGCTAATAAAATCATTGTTGTTGGTATTGGAGAAATCACCCAACTTGGTGTTATATTGAGTCATTGTGACTACGCAACAAGATTGCACCCAAAACATATCTGACGAGAAAAACGACGAACAAAAAAGAGGGCGAATAAAACGGCAAATTTTTGTGAAGTGGGGGGGGGGGAGGAAAAGTAGAGGAAATGGCAAATAATGTAAATTGCAAGGAGATAGGATTTGTGATTAGGAACCTGGTAGATGTTGATGATGTCTCCCCGTCAACGGCACCAGAAATTCCTTTTGATGCGGATTGAACTACGTCGGTATTTCCCCAAAGAGGATGGAATGATGCAGCACAGCTATGGTAGGTATTTCCATCAGTGATGAGACCAAGGTTATCGAACTAGTAGGAGAACCACGCAACACCATGTAAATAGCTCCTGCACACAAGGAACAAATACTTGCAACCCAACGTAAGAGAGGAGTTGTCAATCCCTCACGGGTAAAAATATAGGTAAACTTGTTGTAGATTGGATAAATAGATCTCGCGGGAACGCGAGATAAAATAAATAATAATAAATTGCAGCAATGTATTTTTGTATTTTTGGATTAATAGATCTAAAAATAAAAGCAAATAAAAATAGATCACGAAGCAAAATATAATAAAGAAGAGACCCGGGGGCCATAGATTTCACTAGTGGCTTCTCTCGAGAAAAATAGCATACGACGGGTAAATAAATTACTGTTGGGCAATTGATAGAACTTCAAATAATCATGATGATATCCAGGAAATGATCATTATATAGGCATCACGTCCAAGATTAGTAGACCGACTCTTGCCTGCATCTACTACTACTACTCCACACACCGACCGCTATCGAGTATCCATCTAGTGTATTAAGTTCATGGAGCAATGGAGTAATGCAATAAGAACGATGACATGATGTAGACACGATCTATTTATGTAGAAATAGACCCCTTATTGTTATCCTTTATAGCTACGATACATACGTGTCGGTTCCCCTTTTGTCACTGGGATCAAGCACCGTAAGATCAAACCCATCACAAAGCACCTCTTCCCATGGCAAGAAAAATCGATCTAGTTGGCCTAACTAAACCAAAGATTCAAAGAAGAAATAGGAGGCTATAAGTAATCATCCATATAAGATATCAAAAGACACAAATAACTTTCATGGTTAAAAACATAGATCTGATCATAAACTCAAAGTTCACCGGATCCCAACAAACACACTCCAAAAAGAGTTACATCAAATAGATCTCCAAGAGACCATTGTATTGAGAATCAAAAGAGAGAGAGGAAGCCATCTAGCTACTAACTATGGACCCATAGGTCTACAATGAACTACTCACGCATCATCGGAGAGGCACCAATGAGGATGATGAACCCCTCCGTGATGGTGTCTAGACTGGATCTGGTGGTTCTAGAACTTGCAGTGGCTGGAATTGATTCTTGTCGACTCCCCTAGAGTTTCTGGAATATTGGGGTATTTATAGAGCAAAGAGGCGGTGCGGGAGGCCACCAAGGTGGGCAAAACCCACCTGGGCGCGCCTGGGCCCCCAAGCGTGCCCTGGTGGGTTGTGCTCCCCTTGGAGCCCCCCTCTGGTACTTCTTTGGCCCAACAGGTGTCTTCTGGTCCAGAAAAAATCTCCAAAAAGTTTTGCTAAGTTTGGACTCCATTTGGTATTGATTTTCTGCGAAGTAAAAAACAAGCAAAAAATAGCAGCTAGCACTGAGCACTATGTCAACTAGATGATACCCTGCGCGTTGCTGCGGGAATTGTAGCAAGAAATAACAGGATATATTAGAGAAATGAAATATAGATATTTTGAATATACTTGTTAATCAGTCATCTCCCAGCTAAAATAAAATCATTTCATGATAGAGGCAAAGGTGTCCCGTCTTTCGATGAGATGATATATATCGCTTTGGTGGAAATCGACTTTGACGATCCGACTACGAATGTGCGAGGACATCGCGCCTTAGCAATCGCTAAACAAACTCTGAGAGGTTATTGACCACGCCGGAGCACGATCAACCTGACCACGAGGGTCTGTTTCCTGCGAGCAAACAAAGAACAAGAAAGAAACTGAGATTGCAATCTGGATATTGCGAATATAAGATGAAAGCTTTATTGATCAAGGTGGGGTTCTGTGACACCTTTGTCTGGTCGTTGAACACAAACGAAGTATGCGAAGTTGCAGCTATGGCGAACTTTTAATCTAAACAAAACCCAAAGTCTAAACGACGCCCTAAGGGCTGTATATATGGAGGAAGAGGAGGGAATTTCGTGGCCCTTGAGGGTGGGGTCCAAACCAACCCTAACTCTTGTTTCCCCACATACGGACTCTAAAATAGCCTATACTTAAGTATTTCGAAATTACATGGGCCTGGCCCAATAATAAGGTGACGCAGCACCTAAAATAGCCTATGGACGAATATTATGAAGTGGAATCTTGTATATTTCGTCCAAGGCTTCATGCACTCCTTATGGTGGCTTCAAAGTCCTGAAATCATCACTTGTAACTTCGTCCTTGATCCCCTTGCGCATGCCATCAACTCCATGCGTGTTCTTTCTCCAATGTTCATCCTTCTCCAAGCTCGGCCCTTCATTTGTAAGCAAAACAAATGTTTCCAATTTAGGCAGTATCATATTCTCATGAACATTAGAATCATTACCAAGAAACAAAAGTACATGGTAATTCAATTGGCGTGCGCGAGCTCTAGTAATTGGTCCAGTATATGTAATAGTAGGGGATGTGGGTGTTACAATGGTATTGATGTCCTCATCATCCTCCCCTTCTTGAAATGAAGTCGTCCTCGACGGAAGCTCATCTTCCTCACCCAAATAAGGCTTCAAATCTGCAATGTTAAAAGTGGGACTAACCCCAAATTCTGCAGGCAGCTCAAGTTTATATGCATTATCATTTATTTTCTCTAACACCTTAAATGGACCATCAGCACGTGGCATGAGCTTTGATTTGCGCAAATTAGGAAACCTATCCTTACGCAAATGTAACCAAACAAGATCTCCAGGTGCAAAGACAACATGTTTTCTACCCTTATCTCCAAAGAAGTTTATATTTAACATTCATACGCTCAATGTTTTCCTTGGTTAACTCATGCATTTTTAAGATCAATTCAGCATGTTGTTTAGCATCAAAATTAACCTTCTCCGAAGATGGAAGAGGCAACAAATCAATGGGTGCACGAGGTAGGAAACCATACACAATTTTAAAAGGGCACATCTTAGTAGTAGAATGCAACGAACGATTATAAGCAAATTCAATATGAGGCAAGCATTCTTCCCACAATTTCTTATTATTATTCAAAACAGCCCTAAGCATAGTAGACAATGTTCTATTGACTACTTCAGTTTGTCCATCAGTTTGGGGGTGACAAGTAGTACTAAAAAGCAGTTTAGTCCCCAACTTAGCCCATAAACATCTCCAAAAGTGGCTAAGAAATTTAGTATCACGATATGAAACAATAGTATTTGGCACACCATGCAAGCGAATAATTTCACGAAAGAACAAATCAACAACATTAACAAAGATCATCGCTTTTATGACATGGTATAAAGTGTGCCATTTTCGACAATCTATCCATGACAACAAATATGTTATCCTCCCTTCTTTGTTCGAGGTAAACCTAAAACAAAGTCCATAGATATATCCTCCCAAGGAACACTAGGCACGAGTAAAGGCATATATAAACCATGAGGATTGAGTCGTGACTTAGCTTTTTGACATGTAGTGCAGCGAGCAACAAAACGCTCAACATCCCGTCTCATCTTTGGCCAAAAGAAATGTGTAGCAAGTACGTCCTCCGTCTTCTTCACGCCAAAGTGTCCCATTAATCCTCCTCCATGCGCCTCCTGCAACAACAAGAGACGAACAGAGCTAGCAGGAATGCACAGCTTGTTAGCACGGAACACAAAACCATCATTAACAACGAACTTGTTCCATGTTCTTCCTTCTTTACAATTATGCATTACATCTTTAAAATCAGCATCATGCACATATTGATCTTTGATGGTCTACAAACCAAATATTTTGAAGTCAAGTTATGAAAGCATAGTATAGCGACGAGACAAAGCATCAACAATAACATTTTCTTTACCCTTCTTGTGTTTAATGACATAAGGGAAAGTCTCAATGAATTCATCCCATTTAGCATGTCTACGATTAAGTTTAGCTTGACTTTTAATATGTTTCAAAGATTCATGATCAGAATGTATAACAAATTCTTTGGGCCATAAATAATGTTGCCATGTCTCTAAAGTCCGAACAAGAGCATATAATTCTTTATCATAAGTAGAATAGTTCAGACTAGGCCCACTGAATTTTTCAGAAAAGTATGCAACAGGTTTGCCATCTTGTAATAACACACCTCCTAATCCAATTCCACAGCATCACATCCAAGCTCAAAAGTCTTATTAAAATCCGGAAGTTGGAGTAAAGGAGCATGTGTCAACTTATCTTTCAATACCGTGAAGGCTTCTTCCTATGCGGTACCCCAAACAAAAGGCACATCCTTCTTTGTAAGCTCATTGAGAGGTGCAGCAATGGTGCTAAAATCTCTCACAAAACGCCTATAGAAACCAGCGAGTCCAAGAAAACTCCTCACTTGTGTGACCGCTTTTGTCTGCGGCCAACTCTCAATAGCTTCAATCTTGGCTTTATCAACTTCAATTCCTGTGGAGTAACAACATAGCCAAGAAAAGATACTCGGTCGTTGCAAAAGGTGCACTTCCCAAGGTTACCAAACAAACGTGCATCACGTAGAGCATTAAAAACAGCACGTAAATGTTCCAAATGTTCTTCCAAAGATTTGCTATAAATCAGTATATCATCAAAATAGACTACCACAAATCGTCCAATGAAAGCACGTAAAACTTCGTTCATTAGTCTCATGAAAGTACTAGGTGCATTAGTTAACCAAAAAGGCATGACTAACCACTCATATAAACCAAACTTAGTTTTAAATGCTGGTTTCCATTCATCTCCCAATTTTATACGAATTTGATGGTATCCACTACGCAAATCAACTTTGGAGAATATTGTAGAGCCACTCAATTCATCAAGCATATCATCTAGCCTAGGAATAGGATGACGATAACGAATAGTAATATTATTAATGCCTCTACAATCAACACACATACGCCGACGTACCATCCTTTTTAGGCACTAGTATAATAGGAACAACACAAGGACTAAGAGATTCGCGTATATAACCTTTGTCGAGCAGCTCCTGCATTGACGCATAATCTCCTTCGTCTCCTCTGGATTGGTACGGTATGGTGCACGGTTGGGTAGCGATGCACCGAGAATTAAGTCAATTTGATGCTCAATCCCTCGAATAGGTGGTAATCCCGGTGGCACGTCTTGTGGGAAGACGTCAGCGAACTCCTGCAAAATGTTAGTGACAGCAGGGGCAAAGAGGAAGGCATGTCCTCGAATGAAAATAATGCCTCTTTGCACACAAAAGCATAGCAAACAGATTCGCTAAAATCTAGCTCATCAATATCAGATTTAGTGGCAAGTAAACATGCACTTTTCAATTTAATTTCAGAAGCAACACTAGATGGTTTATTATTAGGCTTCATTTGTTGCTCAAATTCTTTTGCCACAATCTGATTTTCACTCTTATTCTTCTCCAGTTTTGCTTTATTAGCTCTATTAATATCATCTTTCAAAATGGAAACAGGAGTCATAGGAAGCAAAGTAATATTTTTATCCTTATGAACAAGAGTATACTGATTGTTTCTACCATGGTGGATAATTTTTTTATCAAATTGCCATGGTCGACCAAGTAATAAGGAACATGCTTGCATAGGTACCACATCACAATCAACATAATCAACATATGTAGAAATACTAAAATGCACACGAGCGATGCGTGTTACCTTAACCTTGCCGCTGTTGTTGAACCATTGGATGTAGTAAGGATGTGGATGTGGTCTTGTGGTGAGAGATAGCTTCTCCACCATCTCCATGCTAGCCAAGTTGTTGCAGCTCCCTCCGTCTATAATGACGCGCACAGAACGTTCCTTCACAACTCCCTTTGTATGGAACAAATTATGCCTCTGATTTTGCTCAGCTTGTGTGACCTGCACACTCAAAACACGTTGAGCAACTAAACATTCATACCTGTCAGCATCTACATGAGCCATGTATTGTGTCTCATGTGCTGAATCATCTCCACCGTGTTCTTCATGTGTAATAAGAGCCAAAGTCTCCGCATCATATTCACTAGCGGACTCATACCCACCATCCTCAGTAACAATCATCACACGCTTAGATGGGCATTCTCTCGCATAATGACCTCCACCCTTGCAACGTCGACAAATAATATCATATGTTTGCCCTGTTGATGCCATGGATGAAGAAGAGCTCTTTGCAGGCCCGTAAGGTGTGCTCTTGGCGAGATAGTGGTGATTGTGCCCGCTTTATTGTATCACGGTTGGAGGTGGCAGCCGGCGGAGGTGCCGTGTAGCGAGCGTGTGGAAGTAGATGATGCACGTGGTGTCCATGATGAAGGTCGACCTGCAGAAAAGTTAGTCCGCGCCATTGCCTGTCGATCCTGCACTTCACGTTCAGCTTTACAAGCAAGATGGAATAAACGAGTGATATTATTATAATCCTTATAGTCTAGAATGGTCTGAATCTCTCTATTTAATCCACCCATAAAACGTGCAAGCATAGCTTCATTCTCCTCAACAATACCACATCTAATCAAGCCGGTTTGTAATTCCTGATAATATTCTTCTACAGAATTTTTTCCTTGACTTAAGCGCTGCAATTTTTGAAGTAATTCACGTTGATAATATGGTGGAACCCAACAAGTACGCATAGCAATTTTCAAAGCGGCCCAAGTAGCTAGAACAGGATATAATCGACAATGTTCAACCACCAAACACATGCAAAGCTAGTGAAAGCACAAACAGCAGCAGGAACACGTCTCTCCTCAGGATATTGTAAACATGTAAATCGTTGTTCAGTTTCTAACTCCCAAGTAAGATATATATCAGGAACATATCTACCCTCAAATGGTGGAATATTCAATTTCAGTTTAGGGAGATGGTCATGATCTCGTACCTGAGGGGGAGCCCTATCATTGCCATTATTTGTATGTGGACGACCTGGTGGTTGTGGTGCTGGTGGTTGCACGTAGTTCTAATTTTGATCAACCTCATCCTCGTAATCTCCCGCATAATCATCCTCCTCTCAGACGCAGCAGGAGCCACGTATATCAACAGCAGCACCAACAGTTTGGCCAAGCGCAAGAGGAACACGGCTCGCTCGGCGGAGGGCTGTTTCGCGACGTGGAGGTAGTCGTTGTTGTTGTTGTTGTTGTTGTAGAGGTGCGTTAGGAGCAGCCGGTGGTGGTGGTGGAAGACGCGCGAGCAATTCATTAAACTTGTTATCGAGCTTTGTTTCGAACGTCTTCTCCATGCCATCTATCTTCTCCATGGCCTCTTCAAATCTGTTTAGCACATCTTGCACCTGTCCACTCATCATTTGCTGAAACTTATCATGAAGCTCCTTGTTCGTCAATTTCTCCCAGTCAGTCTCGTCGGCTTGTGATCCTGGCATGGTTAGCAGCAATAGAAACACACAAGAATATGATCCTACAGACTACTAACAAGTGGTGGTGGTGGCGGATGTCACAAATCCGTGAAGCAAATCTCAAACTCTTACCAGTTCTTACCCAGCAGCAGGCGATGATCGGCAACCGTTGTAGTCAAAACTATCAAAAGCTTGGATAGAGCGATTGCCAGGGAGAGTCAAACGCACAACGTAGATGTATGTGGAGCTGGGAAGGCTTATAGTATGGTAGCAAAAAGGTCAGCAATAATCAATTCAGAGATGCAAAGTTGAATAAACTCTCAACGACGCAGATCTTGTCTTGGTCCTAGGCTAGACCGTGCTAGAGACGCGAGCCTAGAACACTAACAAAATCACGGGCGCTGCACGGAAACAAGGGAAAAGCACACTCTGGAATTTTTTTTTACGCTCTGTTTTTTTTATGCGCTCTTTTTCGCTCTTTTTTTGCGAAAAATCACTATAATGGCGAGTGTCTCAAAACTCTTCCCAGGTCAAACTGACAGGATGTGCACGAATTTTTTTGACTTTTTTCGGAAATCAGGGCAGCGACGACGAAAAAGTGCGACCAAAAATCACTATGATGGCGAGTGTCTCAAAAGACTCAGAACATCCTAAAAATAGGATAGGGAAAAAATATTTTCGGTCGCCGAAATTTTCGCCTAAAAACTGCCCGGGGTCTCCAGATTCTTTTTTTTTCCGAGACCTACGCAGGCAAGGAAACACAAATCGTAATTTAGATGGATCTCGAAAACAAACCTAATATGAGAAGAACTCGGATTGGTGGTGGATATATGGTGGTGGTATATGGCAGCGGTGGTGGTATATGGTAGCGTGGTGGTATATGGATACAGATTGGTGGTGGTATATGGATACGGATTGGTGGTGGTATATGGATACGGATTGGTGGTGGTATATGGATACGGATTGAGGCGGTGGCGGATAAGCAATGGTGGTAGATGGCAAGGCGATGATGATGAAAGCGGCGCGGCGGCGTGACAACTTATGACCAGAACTTGAAACTCTAAAAGACTAGACTCTAGGACCAGCAACTTGACACGACGATGCAACCGCAAATTCAACAAAGCAAAAACCCTAAAAAGATTATGCAAAGGCTCAGATTGGTTCGGATATGATGAACTAACCCTAATTTTTTTTGTGGCTTTTTCGTGGACTGTAGGTATGAAGAACAGACTCGATCTAATCTACAAAAAACTGTAAAATCTCACCGAGCAACCTGGAAATCTGATACCACTTGATAGAGGGAAAGGTGTCCCGTCTTTTGATGAGATGATGGATATCGCTTTGGTGGAAATCGACTTTGACGATCTGACTACGAACGTGCGAGGATGTCGCGCCTTAGCAATCGCTAAACCAACTCCGAGAGGTTATTGACCACGCCGGAGCACGATCAACCTGACCACGAGGGTCTGTTTCCTGCGAGCAAACGAAGAACAAGCAAGAAACTGAGATTGCAATCTGGATATTGCGAATATAAGATGAAAGCTTTATTGATCAAGGTGGGGTTATGTGATGTCTTTGTCTGGTCGTTGAACACAAACGAAGTACGCGAAGTTGCAGCTATGGCGAACTTTTAATCTAAACAAAACCCAAAGTCTAAACGACGCCCTAAGGGCTGTATATATGGAGGAAGAGGAGGGAATTTCGTGGCCCTTGATGGTGGGGTCCGAAACCAACCCTAACTCTTGTTTCCCCACACATACGGACTCTAAAAATAGCCTATACTTAAGTATTTCGAAATTACATGGGCCTGACCCAATAATAAGGTGACGCAGCACCTAGAATAGCCTATGGACGAATATTATGAAGTGGAACCTTGTATATTTTGTCCAAGGCTTCATGCACTCCTTATGGTGGCTTCAAAGTCCTGAAATCATCACTTGTAACTTCGTCCTTGATCCCCTTGTGCACGCCATCAACTCCATGCGTGTTCTTGCTCCAATGTTCATCCTTCTCCAAACTCGGTCCTTCATTTGTAAGCAAAACAAATGTATCCAATTTAGGCAGTATCATATTCTCATGAACATTAGAATCATTACCAAGAAACGAAAGTACCTGGTAATTCAATTGGCGTGCGCGAGCTCTAGTAATTGGTCTAGTATATGTAACAGTAGGGGCTGTGGGTGTAACAATGGTATTGATGTCCTCATCATTTCATAAAACCGAACAATGCACAACACGGAAGAAAAATACAAAGATTGTGTGTTTTTTGTATCATTTCAATGTTTGCCGGTGTTTCCGCTCCATCATCCGCTCAACCAAAATAACTGACACACGATAAGCAGATAAAGAAACACAAAACAAATAGACATTGGAGATTTCCTTGGGAGGTGGTAATGCTTCTTCTTTGTCACTTGCATCAAATCTCAATTCCTTATCTTCATCTGGCCACAAAAGTGGGCCGTCATCTGCATTAACAGGGAGGGCAAAACAGAATAGTGTACATGAAGTTGCATGATGGCGAGAATAGAACCGTATTACCAGTTCAGGTTGTATCATAATTCTGCAAATGTATTCAATCTACTATATTCAGCGAATCAAATTATTATACAACAATTAGCGAGAAAAGTAAGTTTTAAAATGAAATAAGGTACTGAGCCAATTTGACTTCATAAGACAATGTCAGGTAAGGGAGAAAGCACTTAAACTTAGCATAGTGGAACTTTGGTTCAATAACGGGACCATTAAAGCAGGAGATGTTCTTACGCCTATATATTGGGAATAGCACTCGATTCTTGACAGCACAACCTCCAGGAACTGCTAGATGATTCCATCATATACTATTTTTTATCATATTCCTTTAAATGCTTACAGGCATATACTTGTCAGAATGATTTATACTCAATCGTTGAATATATGTTGATGTAACTCATGACAGTAAAACATCAGAATGATTGAGACTCAATCGCTGAATATAGAAAAAGGTAACCTGCAATTAGCAAAATATTTTGATTATCCAGAGATATATTTAGCAAACATCAGAGATTATAGATATAAGGTTAGAATGACAGAGAAGATTATTGATCGCATACCATTAGAGAATATTTAAGCACTTTTTGTAAGGTGATTTTTTAGAGGACTTCTTTAGCAATGCTTACAAAAATAATGCATCCGGCTAACAAAGCAGAGGAGTAGGAGTTACCTTCAGTGGATGTTAGGCATCGCTTATATCAAAGGGGTAGAATAATATGATTGACACCACCTGCTAGAGAAAATTGGTTAGTCAACAACAAATCTGCAAGTTGAAACTATTTTTTGGAGCTGGTGTTTCTCTTGATGGCAGCAGATAATGATGTAGTTCACGTGTGACACAACATCTCTATTCCCCTGACCAAGCAAACGCTTTTGCGAGCTACATATCTACCTGACCATGTTGCGTCCTACGAAGTTGATATATCCACTTCTCCTCTTCCTTTATCTAGTCTCCGCCATCCTTTTTCTCCCGATCTAAGTGCAGGTTGAGGTGCACGCAAGCGGCACCGATACTGAAAGTGAAGGAAGTTTTGCAATATTAAACCTTTATATGAAGTACATGCATGACAACTTGAAGCATCAAATCTGAAAGTGAAGGAAGTTTTGCAAGGTGTAGGATTACCAGCGGTCAGAAGGTTGAATATAGATCAAGAGGCAGCTGTATGGGACCATCCTACTGCACAATAGCAAGGGAAGGGGAAGGAATTGGAATGTAGCAATAAGGGCTTGAATGATCAAGCGCGTGAATAAACATCAGTGTGTACCTTCGTGCAGTAGCAGAAGCAGGAATTGATGGATTCCTGACGGCATGCGGCCTGCTACAAAATCAAGATATATAGGTGCATGGAGCCATTCCCAAAGGTAAATGAAAAGAAAGATTATGGACCCAGACGCTATGGTGAAGAGGAATAGGGAGATCACAGGAATCAAAAGGGAAATTGCGATATTAGTGAACCAATCTTGATTACTCACGAAGAACTCTTCATGTGTAACACTTAATTATCTGGAAATAGTCAAAAGGGAAGAAAAAATTATCAACTTAGCTGGAGTGTGTAGTAGAAACATCTCTGCATGGTGTCTGGATGCGTGCGGTGGCCTGCTGTTGCAATGAGGCAGCCACGGTGGCATCCATAGGAGCGGCGACGCTTCCGATGTGGGTCGCTGGTATTTCTACAGCCATCTTGGCCAGCACATGTGTGAGCGGTGGACGCAAGAAGAGGTTGCGGCTGGTTTGGGTGGCGCGGATGGCCGGTGGAGGAGAAGCACCAGAGCTACCTTGGATGGAATGAAGACATAGATGGGGGAAGGATCGGGGCACCACCGTCTTGACGATGCAGGCACCACACCAGCGAAATGTAGCCCTAGAGAATCTTCGAGTGCTACGGAGGCAAGCCAAATCGGCGGTCGTGCCGGAGAGCATCTGGATTGGAGATGGGATCCTAGCCGCTGCCGCCCTGTACTGTGGACGGGATAAGATATCTGGAGGGGGATCGATGGGTTGCCTCTTGTGCGGAAGTTGTGAGCGGCAGGAGGGAAGAAAAGAAAATATTGGATGGGAAGGAAAGGGGAGAAGATTGCGCTGAACCCATGTAACGGACCGATGGTCAATTGGGTATTAATAGTAGCGCGCACATGGGTCACTGGAGATAATCGCGGCTGTAGCTGATACAATGGCTAACGCAATTGAGATGGCATGGTTGATGACGTGGATAGCTTGCATGTTCAGATAAATAGGTTAGTGGGGATGAATCTCTTATGTATATAGGATAGGTTAGTCCCAAAAAATGATACAAAGTTGCTATAAAATGATTGTAAAACATCCAAGAATGATAATATAACAACATGGAACAATAAAAAATTATAGATACGTTGGAGATGAATCAGGCGCCCCCAGGTCTTGTGGCCTCTGGGTGGCACCCCTCGTGTTGATTCTTGCGTCAATATTTTTTATATATTCCAAAAATATTCTCCGTAAATTTTCAGGTCAATCTGAGAACTTTTATTTTTGCACAAAAATAACACCATGGCAATTCTGCTGAAAACAGCACCAGTCCGGGTTAGTTCCATTCAAATCATGCAAATTAGAGTCCAAAACAAGGGCAAAAGAGTTTGGAAAAGTAGATACGATGCAGACATATCATGCGGCAGACACCATTGAAGGAATCGACGCTTTAGCAACTGATCCAAACGCATATGGCCCGGTCAAGCAGCCGGCTCATGTCCTCTCTGAGTTGGTAGCTTCGTTAACAACGCTCCTGGAGTTGCCATTGATGGCGGAGAACCAAGTGGAGCACAATGCGGAGGTAGCTAAACTTCGAGAGCTGATGGCTAAAGCTCAGGAAGACATCAACACTGAGAATGATGGCATGACGGAGCTACAACCCCAGATTCATAATGAGGTGGAGGGCCTGAGGACAGACGCTTGCCGCATGGGCCTTCGACAAAAATCGTCAGAGATGGTTCATAGGAGAAGGCACAACAGCCGCCTGCCCATCGACTTTGAGCCCGCACGTCTGTTCAACACGCCTGCACCAGGGGCCGGGACGAGCACCTCCGTGGCACCAGTTATACCCCAATTGAATCAGGTCGTGCCTCAAGAGGGAGACGGGCTGCTTTCTTTGGCTCAGCCTCGTTGGCCGGTTCAACAGCGTCATCTTGAGCCGGCCCAACACCCGCCGCTTGTTCGGATGATTCCTGATTGTTTTGTAACGCCGGCGGTTCACTTCTCCAATCCCGTTGATAACTTGTTGGCAGCGGCTACCAACCTTGCTGCACTTCCAATCACGGGGAATACCCCAGTTGAAAGGGATGCCTTGCACGCCATCGAGATGTTAAAAACTGCGGTCGCTCAGCAAGCAAACTACTCTTACAGTCAGCAATGCCTCCACTCTACCCCATATCCAAGTCACAGCAGGAGTCGCTAGCTTTCTCCAGCAGTGCTCATCGGAGACGTGAGCAGCAGCGTGACCCACCTTGACACGGAGCTTTAGACGCCCAGGAGATTGTCGACACAGCTCAGGCGCGGCAGGAGGCAGAAGCGGCCAGTGTAGCATCTCATCAGTCAACTCCTATGACCCCCTTGGCTTCGCAAGGTGTTGGTTCAAGCACCAGAACTATAGGGATCCCATGCCTAGTACCGGCTCTGCACAACATGCGTATGCCTAGGGATTTCAAAGGCCCTTGTAAGGTTTCCAATTACACGCCTGACCTTGAGCCAGCGGCTTGGATTGAGAGTTACGAGATCACCATGGATATGCTGGATGTTAGCGACGCGGTTTGCGCCAAGTATTTGACTATGATGCTAGAGGGATTGGCTCCTACTTGGCTGAATAACTTGCCCCCTAATTCCATCAACACTTGGACTGAGCTGAAGGAGCATTTTATCAAACACTTCCAAGGAACCTGCAAGCGCCCAATGACAATTGTTGATTTACAGTACCGTGTTTAGCATGAGGGGGGGTCGGCCCATCATTGGTCCCGTCGGGTCATGGATATTATCCACTCCTCTGATGGCATATTAGCCGCCCAGGCTGTCTTGATTTTAGAGAAAAACTGCCATTTTGATCCTTTGGTTCAGAAGTTTGGGTGTCTCAAGCGGACGGTGCAGGACATGGCAGGTCTCATGGATGTCCTTACCAGATACGCTGAGTCATATACCATGAAGGATCCTATGTAGGATGACGAAAAAGGCGGCAAGGGCAAGAAAAATAGTGGTAGCAAAGGACAGCAACAAAACAACTCCGGGGATAATCGGAACAATGGAAATCGATGCAATGGTGCAAAGTGCAAGCACCCAGAGGGTGGTTCAGATTTTGTTACCAATACCAACACTGGTTTCAAGTGCCAGAGGTGGAATAATTCTGGGAAGCCATTCAATAAAGATTGCAATTTCGAGGAAGCTCTCAATGGTCCGTGTCCCAAGCACAGTACTCGGGATAAGCCAGCAAATCACTGAAGGAAATATGCCCTAGAGGCAATAATAAAGTTATTATTTATTTCCTTATTTCATGATAAATGTTTATTATTCATGCTATAATTGTATTAACTGGAAACATAATACATGTGTGAATACATAGACAAACATAGTGTCACTAGTATGCCTCTACTTGACTAGCTCGTTAATCAAAGATGGTTAAGTTTCCTAACCATAGACATGAGTTGTCATTTGATTAACGGGATCACATCATTAGGAGCATAATGTGATTGACTTGACCCATTCCGTTAGCTTAGCACTCGATCATTTAGTATTCTGCTATTGCTTTCTTCATGACTTATACATGTTCCTATGACTATGAGATTATGCAACTCCCGTTCTTTGGAGGAACACTTTGTGTGCAACCAAAGCGTCACAACGTAATCGGGTGATTATAAAGGTCCTCTGAGGTGTCTCCAAAGGTACTGGTTGGGTTGGCGTATTTGAGATTAGGATTTGTCACTCCGATTATCGGAGAGGTATCTCTGGGCCCACTCGATAATGCACATCACTATAAGCCTTGCAAGCATTGCAACTAATGAGTTAGTTGCGGGATGATGTATTACGAAACGAGTAAAGAGACTTGCCAGTAACGAGATTGAACTAGGTATTGAGATATCGACGATCGAATCTCGGGCAAGTAACATACCGATGACAAAGGGAACAACGTATGTTGTTATGCGGTCTGACCGATAAAGATCTTCGTAGAATATGTAGGAGCCAATATGGGCATCCAGGTCCCGCTATTGGTTATTGACAAGAGAGGTGTCTCGGTCATGTCTACATAGTTCTCGAACCCGTAGGGTCCGCACGCTTAACATTCGTTAACGATATAGTACTATGAGTTGTGTATGTTGGTGACCGAATGTTGTTCGGAGTTTTGGATGAGATCACGGATATGATGAGGATCTCTGGAATGGTTCGGAAGTAAAGATTGATATGTGGATAGTAGTGCTTGATCTCCGGAAAGGTTTCGGAATTCATCGGAAGGGGTTTCGGATGTTTCCGAAATGTTTGGGCACGAGAACACTTTATCTGGGCCAAAGGGAAAGCCCACGAGGTTTTGGAAAGCGCAAAAGGAAGTTTCTTGAGTCCGAGGCAGACGCCGTGGTCCTCGGTGTGCAGGTCGAGACGCCGAACCAAGGCGTCTGGCCTGGAGTCCGAGAAGGACTCTTGCCTTCGGGTGAAACCGACTTTGTGGAGGCTTTTACTCCAAGTTTCGACCCCAAGGCTCAACATATAAATAGAGGGGTAGGGCTAGCACCCAAGACACATCAAGAAACACCAAGTCGTGTGCCGGCAACCCCATCTCCTCTAGTTTATCCTCCGTCATAGTTTTCGTAGTGCTTGGGCGAAGCCCTGAGAAGATTGTTCTTCACCAACACTGTCACCAAGCCGTCGTGCTGCCGGAACTCATCTACTACTTCGCCCCTCTTGCTAGATCGAGAAGGCGAGGACGGCACCGAGCCGAACGTGTGCAGAACTCGGAGGTGCCGTGCTTTCGGTACTTGGATCGATCGGATCGTGAAGACGTACGACTACATCAACCGCGTTGATATAACGCTTCCGCTTTCGGTCTACGAGGGTACATGGACACACTCTCCCCTCTAGTTGCTATGCATCACCATGATCTTGCGTGTGCGTAGGAATTTTCTTGAAATTACTACGTTCCCCAACAGTGGCATCCGAGCCTGGTTTTATGCGTAGATGTCATATGCACGAGTATAACACAAGTGAGTTGTGGGCGATATAAGTCATACTGCTTACCAGCATGTCATACTTTGGTTCGGCGGTATTGTTGGATGAAGCAACCCGGACCGACATGACGCCAGACGCTTACGCTGATCTTGGTTCTACCGACGTGCTTTGCACACGAATTGGTGGCAGGTGTCGCTCTCCAACTTTAGTTGAACCGAGTGTGGCTATGCCCGGTCCTTGCGAAGGTTAAAACAGCACCAACTTGACATTCTATCTTTGTGGTTTTGAGGCGTAGGTAAGGACGGTTCTTGCTCAGCCCGTAGCAGCCACGTAAGAACTTGCAACAACAAAGTAGATGACGTCTAACTTGTTTTTGCAGGGCATGTTGTGATGTGATATGGTCAAAGCATGATGCTAAATTTATTGTATGAGATGATCATGTTTTGTAACCGAGTTATCAGCAACTGGCAGGAGCCATATGGTTGTCGCTTTATTGTATGCGATGCAATCACCCTGTAATGCTTTACTTTATCACTAAGCGGTAGCGATAGTCGTAGAAGCATAAGATTGGCGAGACGACAACGATGCTACGATGGAGATCAAGGTGTCGCGCCGGTGACAATGGTGATCAAGACGGTGCTTCGGAGATGGAGATCAGAAGCACAAGATGATGATGGACATATCATGTCACTTATATTGATTGCATGTGATGTTTATCTTTTATGCATATTATCTTGCTTTGATTGACGGTAGCATTATAAGATGATCTCTCACTAAATTATCAAGGTATAAGTGTTCTCCCTGAGTATGCACCGTTATGAAAGTTCTTCGTCTTTGAGACACCACGTGATGATCGGGTGTGATAGGCTCTACGTTCAAATACAACGGCTGCAAAACAGTTGCACACGCGGAATACTCAGGTTAAACTTGACGAGCCTAGAATATAACAGATATGGCCTCGGAACACTGAGACTGAAAGGTCGAGCGTGAATCATATAGTAGTTGTGATCAACATAGCGATGTTCACCATTGAAACTAATCCATCTCACGTGATGATCAGACATGGTTTAGTTGATATGGATCACGTGATCACTTAGAGGATTAGAGGGATGTCTATCTAAGTGGGAGTTCTTTAAGTAATATGATTAATTGAACTTTAATTTATCATTAACTTAGTCCTGGTAGTATTAGCATATCTATTTTGTAGATCAATAGCTCGCGTTTAGCTCCCCTATTTTATTTTTGATATGTTTCTAGAGAAAACTAAGTTGAAAGATGTTAGTAGCAATGACGTGGATTGGATCCGTGATCCGAGGATTATCCTCATTGCTACGTAAGAATTATGTCCTTGATGCCTTTGCTAGGTGACGGACCTATTGCGAGGAAGCGGTCTGAGCGTTATGAGCGTTTTGACAAAAGCTCGGTATGATGACTACTTGATAGTTAAGTGCACCATGCTTTACGGCTTAGAACTGGGACTTCAAAAATGTTTTGAACGCCACGGAGCATATAAGATGTTATGAACGTTTTCTCCTATTGCAGGAGCAGATGCAGACGTTATGAACGTTTTGACAAAAGCTTGGAATGATGACTACTTGATAGTTAAGTGCACCATGCTTTACGGCTTAGAACCGGGACTTCAAAAATGTTTTGAACGCCACGGAGCATATAAGATGTTCCAAGAGTTGAAATTGGTATTTCATACTCATGCCCGTGTCGAGAGGTATGAGACCTCCGACAAGATTTCTTTGCCTACAAGATGGAGGAGAATTGCTCAGCTAGTGAGCATGTGCTCAGAGTGTCTGAGTACTACAATCACTAGAATCAAGTGGGAGTTAATCTTCCAGATAAGATAGTGATTGAAAAAGTTCTCTAGTCACTATCACCAAGTTACTAGAACTTTGTGATGAACTATAATATGCAAGGGATAAACGGAAATGATTCCCAAGCTCTTCGTGATGCTGAAATCGACGAAGGTAGAAATCAAGAAAAGCATCAAGTGTTGATGGTTGACAAGACCACTAGTTTCAAGAAAAGGGCAAAGGGAAGAAACGGAACTTCAAGAAGAACGGCAAGCAAGTTGCTACTCAAGTGAAGAAGCCCAAGTCTGTACCTAATCCTGAGACTAAGTGCTTCTACTGCAAAGGGACTGGTCACTGGAAGCGAAACTACCCCAAGTATTTGGCGGATAAGAAGGATGGCAAAGTGAACAAAGGTATATTTGATATACATGTTATTGATGTGTACTTTACTAGTGTTTATAGCAACCCCTCAGTATTTGATACTAGTTCAGTTGCTAAGAGTACTAACTCGAAACAGGAGTTGTAGAATGAACAGAGACTAGTTAAGGGTGAAGTGACGATGTGTGTTGGAAGTGGTTCCAAGATTGATATGATCATCATCGGACGCTCCCTACACTTTCGGGATTAGTGTTGAACCTAAATAAGTGTTATTTGGTGTTTGCGTTGAGCATGAATATGATTTGATCATGTTTATTGCAATACGGTTATTCATTTAAGTTAGAAATAATTGTTGTTCTATTTACATGAATAAAACCTTCTATGGTCATACACCCAATGAAAATGGTTTGTTGGATCTCGATCGTAGTGATACACATATTCATAATATTGAAGCCAAAAATGCAAAGTTAATAATGATAGTGCAACTCATTTGTGTACTTTGCCGTTTAGGTCATATTGGTGTAAAGCGCATGAAGAAACTCCATGCTGATGGGATTTTGGAATCACTTGATTATGAATCACTTGATGCTTGCGAACCATGCCTCATGGGCAAGATGACTAAAGACTCCGTTATCCGGAACAATAGAGCGAGCAACAGATTTGCTGGAAATCATACATACTGATGTATGTGGTCCGATGAATCTTGAGGCTCGCGGCGGGTATCGTTATTTTCTGACCTTCATAGATGATTTGAGGAGATATGGGTATATCTACTTGATGAAACATAAGTCTGAAACATTTGAAAAGTTCAAATAATTTCAGAGTGAAGTGTAAAATCATCGTTACAAGAAAATAAAGTTTGTACGATCTTATCACGGAGATGAATATTGAGTTATGAGTTTGGTCTTCAGTTAAAACAATGTGGAATAGTTTCACAAATTCATGCCACCTGGAACACCACAGTAATGGTGTGTCCGAACATCATAACCGTACTTTATTAGATATGGTGCAATCTATGATGTCTCTTACCGATTTACCACTATCATTTTGGGGTTATACATTAGAGACAACTGCATTCATGTTAAGTAGGGCACCATCTAAATCCGTTGAGATGATATGAACTGTGGTTTGGCAAGAAACCAAAGGTGTTGTTTCTTAAAGTTTGGTGTTGCGATGCTTATGTGAAAAGTTTCATCCTGATAAGCTCAAACCCAAATCGGAGAAATGTGTCTTCATAGGATACCGAAAAGAGACAGTTGGGTACACCTTCTATCACAGATCCGAAGGCAAGATCTTTGTTGCTAAGAATGGATCCTTTCTAGAGAAGGAGTTTCTTTCGAAAGAAGTGAGTGGGAGGAAAGTAGAACTTTATGAGGTAATCAGTACTGCTCCCTTATTGGAAAGTAGTTCATCACAGAAATCTGTTCCTATGACTCCTACACCAATTAGTGAGGAAGCCAATGATGATGATCATGTAACTTCATATCAAGTTACTACGAACCTCGTAGGTCAACCAGAGTAAGATCCGCACCAGAGTGGTACTGTAATCCTATTCTGGAGGTTATGCTACTAGACCATGCCGTACCTACAAACTATGAAGAAGCGATGGTGAGCCCAGATTCCGCGAAATGGCTTGAGGCCATGAAATCTGAGATGGGATCCATGTAGAACAAAGTATGGACTTTGGTTGACTTGCCCAATGATTGGCAAGCCATTGAGAATAAATGGATCTTCAAGAGGAAGACGGACGCTGATAGTAGTGTTACTATCTACAAAGCTAGACTTGTCAAAAAAGGTTTTGACAAAGTTCAAGGTGTTGACTACGATGAGAGTTTCTCACTCATATCTATGCTTAAGTCTGTCCGAATCATGTTAGCAATTACTGCATGTTATGAAATCTGGCAAATGGATAAACAAAATTGCATTCCTTAATGGATTTATTAAAGAAGAGTTGTATATGATGCAACCAGAAGGTTTTGTCAATCCTAAAGGTGCTAACAAAATATGCAAGCTCCAGCGATCCATCTATGGACCGTGCAAGCATCTCGGAGTTGGAATATACGCTTTGATAAGTTGATCAAAGCATATAGTTTTATCTGCACTTGCGGTGAAGCCTGTATTTACAAGAAAGTAAGTGGGAGCACTACAACATTTCTGATAAGTATATGTGAATGACATATTGCTGATCGTAAATAATGTAGAATTATTCTGCAAAGCATAAAGGAGTGTTTGAAAGGAGGTTTTCAAAGAAAGACCTCGGTGAAGATGCTTACATATTGAGCATCAAGATCTATAGAGATAGATCAAGGCGCTTGATAAGTTTTTTCAATGAGTACATATGTTGACAAGATTTTGAGGTAGTTCAAAATGGAACAGTCAAAGAAAGAGTTCTTGCCTGTGTTACAAGGTGTGAATTGAGTAGGACTCAAAGCCCGACCACGGCAGAAGACAGAAAGAGAATGAAAGTCATTCCCTATGCCTCAGCCATAGGTTCTATAAAGTATGCCATGCTGTGTACCAGATCTATTGTATACCCTACACTGTGTTTGGCAAGGGAGTACAATTTTGATCTAGGAGTAGATCACTGGACAGTGGTCAAAATTATCCTTAGAAGACTAAGGAAATATTTCTCGATTATGGAGGTGACAAAAGGTTCGTCCTAAAGAGTTACGTCTATGCAAGCTTTGACACCGATCTGGATGACTCTAAGTCTCGATCTAGATACATATTGAAAGTGGGAGCAATTATCTAGAGTAGCTCCGTGCTGAGCATTGTTGACATAGAAATTTGCAAAATACATATGGATCTGAATATGGCAGACCGGTTGACTGAACTTCTCTCACAAGCAAAACATGATCACACCTTAGTACTCTTTGGGTGTTAATCACATAGTGACGTGAACTAGATTATTGACTCTAGTAAACCCTTTGGGTATTGGTCACATGACGATGTGAACTATGGGTGTTAATCACATTGTGATGTGAACTACTGATGTTAAATCACATGGCGATGTGATCTAGATTATTGACTCTAGTGCAAGTGGGAGACTGAAGGAAATATGCCCTAGAGGCAATAATAAAGTTATTATTTATTTCATTATTTCATGATAAATGTTTATTATTCATGCTATAATTGTATTAACCGGAAACATAATACATGTGTGAATACATAGACAAACATAGTGTCACTAGTATGCCTCTACTTGACTAGCTCGTTAATCAAAGATGGTTAAGTTTCCTAACCATAGACATGAGTTGTCATTCGATTAACGGGATCACGTCATTAGGAGAATGATGTGATTGACTTGACCCATTCCGTTAGCTTAGCACTCGATCGTTAGTATTCTACTATTGCTTTCTTCATGACTTATACATGTTCCTATGACTATGAGATTATGCAACTCTCGTTTACCGGAGGAACATTTTGTGTGCTACCAAATATCACAACGTAACTGGGTGATTATAAAGGTGCTCTACAGGTGTCTCCAAAGGTACTTGTTGGGTTGGCGTATTTCGAGATTAGGATTTGTCACTCCGATTGTCGGAGAGGTATCTCTGGGCCCACTCGGTAATGCACATCACTATAAGCCTTGCAAGCATTGCAACTAATGAGTTAGTTGCGGGATGATGTATTACGGAACGAGTAAAGAGACTTGCTGGTAACGAGATTGAACTAGGTATTGAGATATCGACGATCGAATCTCGGGCAAGTAACATACCGATGACAAAGGGAACAACGTATGTTGTTATGCGGTCTGACCGATAAAGATCTTCGTAGAATATGTAGGAGCCAATATGGGCATCCAGGTCCCGCTGTTGGTTATTGACAAGAGAGGTGTCTCGGTCATGTCTACATAGTTCTCGAACCCGTAGTGTCCGCACGCTTGACGTTCGTTGACGATATAGTACTATGAGTTATGTATGTTGGTGAACGAATGTTGTTCGGAGTTTTGGATGAGATCACGGATATGACGAGGAACTCCGGAATGGTCCGGAAGTAAATATTGATATGTGGATAGTAGTGTTTGATCTTCGGAAAGGTTTCGGAATTCATCGGAAAGGGTTCCGGATGTTTCCCGAAATGTTTGGGCACGAGAACACTTTATCTGGGCCAAAGGGGAAAGCCCACGAGGTTTTTGGAAAGCGCAAAAGGAAGTTTTGCGGAGTCCATGGGCCAGACGCCAGGGTCCCTGGCGTCTGGGTCGAGACGTCGGGAACCCTGGCGTCTAGCCCTGTAGTCCGAGAAGGACTCTTGCCTTTCGGGTGAAACCGACTTTGTGGAGGCTCTTACTACAAGTTTCGACCCCAAGGCTCAACATATAAATAGAGAGGTAGGGCTAGCACCCAAGACACGTCAAGAAACACCAAGCCGTGTGCCGGCAACCCTCCGTCATAGTTTTCATAGTGCCTAGGCGAAGCCCTACGAAGATTGTTCTTCACCAACACCGTCACCACGCCGTCGTGCTGCCGGAACTCATCTACTACTTCGCTCCTCTTGCTGGATCGAGAAGGCGAGGACGTCACCGAGCCGAACATGTGCAGAACTCGGAGGTGCCGTGCTTTCGGTACTTGGATCAGTCGGATCGTGAAGACGTACGACTACATCAACCGCGTTCATATAACACTTCCGCTTTTGGTCTACGAGGGTACGTGGACACACTCTCCCCTCTCGTTGCTATGCATCACCAAGATCTTGCGTGTGCGTAGAATATTTTGGATATTACTACGTTCCCCAACAATCACTCCTAGGAGAACTGTCATATCATGCAAGCTTATCGCAATCAAGTCTACCAGAACCATCAAGGTGGTGGTGGTGGAAACCCGGGTCAACCAGGGGCAGGCGGCTCAGGTTTCCCAAGAGCTGGCTCATCTAGTAATTACCAAAACCTCGGCTTTTAGGGCTCGGGCGGCTCTGGGCCTGGATATCAAGGATCTGGTCATGGTGGGGCTAGACATCAGCGTTCCGGCCAAGGCAACCACCAACAGGGCAATCATACAGGTTTTAGAGTAATCCAAAGGGAGTTGAACAGTGGTTAATATCACGTGTTCACCACTAGCACTTGTAAGCGTGACCACAAGCTGCAACAACGTATCGTCAATATGGTTGAGCGGGCGGTCCCTCGGTACTTAAACTGGTCAGTGCAGCCGATCATCTGGAGTAGAGAAGTTCACCCGCCTGGGGTCGAGAATTTGGGTTGTCTTGCTCTGGTAGTGGAACCTCAAGTTGATGGTTACAAGCTTACTAAATTACTCATGGATTGAGGAAGCAGCATCAATATTTTATATTATAATACTTTCAGACACATGAGTTTGCGAGAGAAACAACTCCTTCCATCTTTGACCACTTTTCACGGGATCATTTCTTGAAAATATGCTTATCCTATTAGGCGGATTAAACTAGAAGTTGCGTTTGGGGATGAGTATAACTACAGATCGGAGTTTTTGACGTTCGAGGTAGTCAAGATCAGAAGCCCATATCATGCTTTGTTCGGACGGCCGGCTTATGCTCATTTTATGGCTCAGCCTTGCTACGTATATCTCAAGCTCAAGATGCCCAGGCCGAAGGGTACCATGCATCATGGTCCATGGCGACAGGAAAATTGCTCGTGGGTGTGAAGGGAATGCAGCTTATGATGAGTCGGCCCGTGCAATAGAGGATTTGAAGTTTTAGACATCCAATGTTGACCAGGCTGACATGACGCCCCTGAAGAAACCCACCACAGAGTCTGACCTCCCGCTCAAGTTTAAGTCGGCTGAGGACACGAAACAGGTTGACTTCACCCCTGGCAACTCATCCCAACAGTTCACTATTGGTACTAGCATGGATCCCAAATAGGAAAGCGCGTTCATCGAGTTCATCCATGAGAATCGGGACATCTTTCCATGGAAACCTTCTAACATGCTTGGTGTACTGAGAGAATTCGCTGAGCACCACCTTAATGTTGTTCCTAAGATGAAACCAGTCCGGCAATACCTCCGTATTTTTAATGAGGAGAGATGCAAGGCTATCGGGGAAGAAGTCACCCGGCTCCTAGCTGCTGAGTTCATTGTGGAAGTATTTCATCCTAAGTGGTTGGCCAATCCAGTGCTTGTTCTAAAGAAAAATGACATTTGGCATATGTGTGTTGATTACATAGATATTAACAAGGCTTGTCCCAAAGACCCGTTTGCCCTCCCCCATATTGATCAGATCATCGATTCCACAACTGGGTGTGAGAGTTTATTCAACTTTGCATCTCTAAATTGATTATTGCTGACCCTTTTTGCTACCATATTATAAGCCTTCCCAGCTCCACAGTACATCTATGTCGTGCGTTTGACTCTCCCTGGAATTGCTCTATCCAAGCTTTGAGAGTTTTGACTACAACGGTTGCCGATCACCACCTGCTGCTTGGTAAGAACTGGTAAGAATTTGAGATTCGCTTGACGAATTTGTGACTTTCCACAACACCACAACCACTTCCTAGCAGTCTATAGGATCATATTTTTGTGTTTTTCTCTTGCTCCTAACCATGCCAGGATCACAAGCGGATGAGCTGGACTGGGAGAACATGACGAACAAGGAGTTCCATGATAAACTCCAGGAAATGTTGGGTCAATAGGTGGAAGACGTGATTGCCAATTTTGTCAAGGCATTAGCGAGGATTGATGATGTTGAGAAGACAATTAACAACAAGTTGGATGCCAAGTTTGCTGAAGTGCAACAACAACAACAACAACAACAACAACAACAAAAACAACAACAACAACAACAACAACAACAACAACAACAACAACAACAACAACAACAACAACCTCCACATCACGAAACAGCCCTCCGCCGAGAGGGTCGTCTTCCTCTTGAGCCTGGACAAAATTCTGGTGCTGCTGCCACTCCTGTTGATGCTTCTGTAGCTCATGCTGCTGCTACAGATGTGGAGGACTATTACGAGGGTGAGGTTGACCAAAATCAGAACTACTTGCAACCACCAGCACCAGGTCGACCTCATGCATATAATCGCAACGGTAGGGCTACAACACCACCTCGGGTACGAGATTAAGACCATATTCCTAAATTAAAATTGAATATTCCACCGTTTAGGGCAGATACATTCCTGATGCATATCTGACTTGGGAGTTAGAAACCGAACAATGTTTCACATGCTTACAATATCCTGAGGAAAGACGTGTTGCTGCTGCTGTTTGTGAATTCACTAGTTTTGCTTCTGTTTGGTGGTCTGAACATTGTAGATTATATCATGATAATATCCCTACTACTTGGGCTGCTTTGAAAACTGCTATGCGTACTCGTTGGGTTCCACCATATTATCAACGTGAATTACTTCAAAAACTACAGCGTTTGAGATAAGGAAAAATTATGTAGAAGAGTATTATCAAGAATTACAAACTGGCATGATTAGATGTGGTATTGTTGAGGATAATGGAGCTATGCTTGCATGTTTTATGGGTGGATTAAATAAATAGATTCAGACTATTTTAGAGTATAAGGAGTATAATAACATCACTCATTTATTCCATCTTGCTTGCAAAGCTGAACGTGAAGTGCGGATTCGACAGGCATTGGCGTGAACTAATTTTTCTGCAGGTCGATCTTCATCATGGACACCTCATACATCCTCTACTCCCACACGTCCTACTGCAACACCACTGAATTCAGCCGCCAATTCCAATCGAGATACAAGAAATCAGGCACCACCACCATCATCTGCCAGGAGTACACCTTCTGGTCCCGCACAGAGCTCTCCTTCATCCATGGCATCAACAGGGCAAACACATGACATTATTTGTCGTCATTGCAAGGGTGGAGGTCATTATGCAGGAGAATGTCCCGTCTAAGCATGTGATGATTACTACTGAGGATGGTGGGTATGAGTCCGCTAGTGACTACGATGAGGAGACTTTGGCTCTTATTACAAGCGAAGAACACGGTGGAGATGATTCTGATCATGAGACACAATACATGGCTGCTGAAGATGCTGACAGGTATGAAAGTTTAGTTGCTCAACGTGTTTTGAGTGTGCAGGTCACACGAAGCTGAGCAAAATCAAAGGCATAATTTGTTCCATACATGAGTTGTGAAGGAATGTTTTGTCCGTGTCATCATAGATGGAGGGAGCTGCAACAACTTGACTAGCATGGAGATGGTGGAGAAGCTCTCTCTGACCACAAGACCACATCCGCATCCTTACTACATCCAATGGTTCAACAACAACGGCAAGGTTAAGGTAACACGTAATGTTCGTGTGCATTTTAGTGTCGCTGCATATGTTGATTTTGTTGATTGTGATGTGGTACCCACGCAAGCATGTTCCTTATTAGTTGGTAGACCATGGCAATTCGATAAAAATTATGTACACCATGGTAGAAACAATCACTATACTCTTGTTCATAAGGATAAACATATTGCTTTGCTTCCTATGACTCCTGATTCCATTTTGAAAGATGATATTAATCGTGCTAGTAAAGCAAAACAGGAGCAAACTAAGAGTGAAAATCAGATAGTGGCAAAAGAATTTGAGCAACAAATGAAACCTAATAATAAACCAACTAGTGTTGTTTCTAAAATTAAATTTAAAAGTGGATGTTTACTTGCCACCAAATCTGATATTGATGATCTAGATTGCAGCAATCTGTTTGCTATGTTGTTGTGTGCAGAGAGGCATTATTTTCATTCGAGGACGTGCCTTCCTCTTTGCCTCTTGCTGTCACTAACATTTTGCAGGAGATTGTTGACGTCTTTCCACAAGACGTGCCACCGGGATTACCACCTATTTGAGGGATTGAGCATCAGATTGATTTAATTCCCGGTGCATCACTACCCAACCGTGCACCATATCGTACCAATCCAAAGGATACGAATGAGATTATGCGTCAAGTACAGGAGCTGCTCGACAAATGTTATATCCGCGAATCTCTTAGTCCTTGTATTGTTCCTATTATACTAGTACCAAAAAAGGATGGTACGTCGCATATGTGTGTTGATTGTATAGGCATTAATAATATTACTATTCATTATCGTCATCCTATTCCTAGGCTAGATGATATGCTTGATGAATTGAGTGGCTCTACAATATTCTTCAAAGTTGATTTGCGTAGTGGATACCATCAAATTCGTATGAAATTGGGAGATGAATGGAAAATAGCATTTAAAAATAAGTTTGGATTATATGAGTGGTTAGTCATGCCTTTTGGGTTAACTAATGCACCTAGTACTTTCATGAGATTAATGAACAAAGTTTTACGTGCTTTCATTAGATGATTTGTGGTAGTCTATTTTCATGATATACTGATCTAGAGCGGATCTTTGGAGGAACATTTGGAACACTTACGTGTTGTTTTTATTGCTCTACGCTATGCACGTTTGTTTGCTAACCTTGGGAAATGCACATTTTGCACCGACCGAGTATCTTTCCTTGGCTATGTTGTTACTCCATAGGGAATTGAAGCTGATAAAGCCGAGATTGAAGCTATTGAGAGTTGGCCACAGCCCAAAATGGTCACACAAGTGAGGAGTTTTCTTAGCCTCGCTGGATTCTATAGGCGTTTTGTGAGAGATTTCAGCACCATTGCTGCACCACTCAATGAGCTTACAAAGAAGGATGTGCCTTTTGTTTGGGGTACCGCACAGGAAGAATCCTTCACGGTATTGAAAGATAAGTTGGCACATGCTCCTTTACTCGAACTTCCTGATTTTAATAAGACTTTTGAGCTTGAATGTGATGCTAGTGGAATTGTATTAGGAGGTGTGTTATTACAAGATGGAAAACATGTTGCATACTTTTCTGAAAAATTGAGTGGGCCTAGTCTGAACCATTCTACTTATGATAAAGAATTATATGCTCTTGTTCGGACTTTAGAAACATGGCAACATTGTTTATGGCCTAAAGAATTTGTTATACATTCTGATCATGAATCTTTGAAACATATTAAAAGTCAAGCCAAACTGAATCATAGACATGCTAAATGGGTTGAATTCATATAGACTTTTCCTTATGTTATTAAACACAAGAAGGGTAAAAAATGTTATTGCTGATGCATTGTCTCATCGCTATACTGTGCTTTCACAACTTGACTTTAAAATATTTGGTTTGGAGACCATCAAAGATCAATATGTGCATGATGCTGATTTTAGAGATGTAATGCGGAATTGTCAAGAAGGAAGAACATGGAACAAGTTCGTCGTTAATGACGGATTTGTGTTCCTTGCTAACAAGCTATGCATTCAAGCTAGTTCCGTTCATCTTTCGTTGTTGTAGGAGGTGCATAGAGGACTATTAATGGGACATTTTGGCGTGAAGAAAATGGTGGATATACTTGCTACACATTTCTTTTCGCCAAAGATGAGACGGGATGTTGAGCATTTAGTTGCTCACTGCACTACAAGTCAAAAAGCTAAGTCACGACTCAATCCTCATGGTTTACATATGCCTTTGCGTGTACCTAGTGTTCCTTGGGAGGATATATCTATAGATTTTGTTTTACGATTACCTCGAACAAAGAAGGGGAGAGATAACATATTTGTTGTCGTGGATAAATTTTGAAAATGGCACACTTCATACCATGTCATAAAAGCGATGATGCTGCTAATGTTGCTGATTTATTATCTCATGAAATTATTCGCTTGCATGGTGTGCCAAATACTATTGTTTCAGATCGTGATACTAAATTTCTTAGCCACTTTTGGAGATGTTTATGGGCTAAGTTGGGGACTAAACTGCTTTTTAGTACTACAAGTCACCCCCAAACTGATGGACAAATTGAGGAAGTCAATAGGACATTGTCTACTATGCTTAGGTCTGTTTTGAAGAATAACAAGAAAATGTGGGAAGAATGCTTGCCTCATATTGAATTTGCTTATAATTGTTCGCTGCATTCTACTACTAAGATGTGCCCTTTTGAAATTGTGTATGGTTTCCTACCTCATGCACCTATTGATTTGATACCTCTTCCATCCTAGGAGAAGGTTAATTTTGATGCTAAACAACATGCTAAGTTGATCTTAAAAATGCATGAGTTAACTAAGGAAAACATTGAGCGTATGAATGCCAAATATAAACTTGCTGGAGATAAAGGTAGAAAACATGTTGTGTTTGCACCTGCAGATCTTGTTTGGTTACATTTACGTAAGGATAGATTTCCTAATTTGCGCAAATCAAAGATAATGCCACGTGTTGATAGTCCTTTTATGGTGTTAGTGGAAATAAATGATAATCCATATAAACTTGAGCTGCCTGCAGTTTTTGGGGTTAGTCCCACTTTTGACATTGCAGATTTGAAGCCTTATTTGGGTGAGGAAGATGAGCTTCTGTCGAGGACGACTTCATTTCAACAAGGGGGGGGGGGGGATGATGAGGACATCCATACCATTGCTACACCCACAGCCCCTGCTACTATACATACTGGACCAATTACTAGAGCTCGCGCACACCAATTGAATTACCAGGTACTTTCGTTTCTTAGTAACGATTCTAATGTTCATGAGAATATGATGATACCTAAATTGGATATATTTATTTGCTTACAAATGAAGGGCCTAGGTTGGACAAGAAAGATGAACCTTGGAGCAAGTTCAAGCATGGAGATGATGGCATGCGCAAGGGGAACAAGCACGGAGTTACAAGTGATGATTTCAATACTTTGAAGCCACCATAATGAGTGCATGAAGCCTTGGACGAAATATACAAGATGCCACTTCATAAATTTCGCCCAGAGGCTATTCTAGGTGTTGCATCACCTTATTATTGGGCCAGGCCCATGTAATTTTGAAATACTTGAGTATAGACTATTTTGAGAGTCCGTATGTGTGGGGAAACAAGAGTTATGGTTGGTTTCGGACCCCTCCTCCAAGGACCACGAAATTCCCCCTCTTCCTCCATATATACAGCCCTTAGGGCATCGTTTCGACTTTGGGTTTTGTTTAGATTAAAAGGTTGCCATAGCTGCAACTTCGCGTACTTCATTTGTGTTCAACGACCAGACCAAGACGTCACAGAACCCCACCCTGATAAATAAAGCTTTCATCTTATATTCGCAATATCCATATTGCAATCTTAGTTTCTTGCTTGTTCTTCATTTGCTTGCAGGAAATAGATGGTCAGGATGATCATGCTCCGGCGTGGTCAATAACATTTCGGAGTTGGTTTAGCGATTGCTAAGGCGCGACATCCTTTGCACGTTCACAGTCGGATCGTCAAAGTCTACTCCTCTGAAACGATAATCACCATCTCATCAAAAGACGGGATGCCTTAGCCTCTATCACACGACGATCCAGACGTCAATCGATTTTGAGGACGGGGTCTTTTACCAGGAGAGTCTTGACGGCTCTAAGGTGGTCGTTTTGGCCGATCACCCTGGGGCACTTCCCTCCTCCGTTGTAAGTAACAATAAGGCCTCTTCCCGAAAAGGGCATTCGCCTCCCGTCATTCCGAGTATGATGACTTCTACTCCCAAGGGCTAGCACACCATGTCGAACACCGGCGAGAGCGGCGCCGACTGCGTCAGCACCAAATGACAGCAGAGCTCCCAAGCATGTTGCGGCCATGGGAGCTACCTTGATCGCGCCCTCGACCAAGAGGTAATACATTGAACTCATAGTTCAGTCATTGTTATGGCCGCTACAAGCACTTATAATCTTTGCTGAGATTTGCAGGAGATGTGTACAGCCACCTTCGTCCGAGGACGTCAAAGATGTGCCAGGTGGTAATCCCGAACCGAGGTCTTCATCAAGGGCTGGGGCCAATGCGGAGGTCCCCTCAGCAAACCAGCTCCAAGAGGATCTCGAGGATGTCTCAGTTACCAATTTTGAAGTCGAAAGTGTGATGAATCACCAACGGAGGAAGGAGTCGCTGCATCATGTCGCGTCTTCCGAACATGAGTTCGATGCGCTTAGTTCGATGGACGCATACCTCGGAGCAGCCCGAACCGGACTTGAGGGAGTCGCCAACCTTCTATTGACCAACATGCAGGTATGTGACTGGTTTTGATAACTGAACATAAATACAAACCAAGTAGCCCTGAGCCTTAATTTGGGAGGGATGGCCAAGTTAAAGGTCTCAATGTGCATATGTTTGCGACATGGTGCATGCCTCGAGGGAACAAAACAAAAAACTGTCTGAGGACCTTGAGCTGAACCAAACACAGCTGGCAGCTGCGAAGACCGAACTGGAGGAGGTCAAGAAGTTCACTAGGGAAGCACATGGTGAGTAAAAAGTTTTAGCATGCATAAATTGTTTGGGGCACCTTTTCTAACAAAAGGTTGCCTTATAACAGATGTGTCCATAAATCAACTGCAGAAGGACCTGAACGCGGCCAAAAAATCTCAAAGGTATGCGGAATCACAACACAAAGCTAGCTGCCGGGTACTGACCCGAAGCCATGAGGAAAAAAACAAGCTTAAAGCGGAAAAAAAGCGACATGCCAAAGAAATTGAGAGTTTAAAAACTCAACTAGCCCAAGCCCACAAGGAGAACCAGAGATTGAGAGGAGGCATATTTAGTGAGTGGATTTTTAACTTGATCATGTAAAGCATGTGTATTATGCCAATGTAAGAGACATGCCATGTCTCTTGTTATGTCTCCTGACCAGGTGCCCCGAGGAAGAGGTTGGCTCATTTGGAGGGAACTTGTTAAAGGAGATGTCCATCTTGCATGAGAAAGCTAGGAAAGCTATGAAGAGCATGGTCAAGGCATTATGGTCGACCGAGACGCCTCCAGAAGGGATGGGCAAGCTGGCTAATCGATTTAAAGGAGCTCAGTGCCGCTTTGAGCTATGGAAGATATCATCTTGTCAAGAAGGAGCAAGGGAGACATGGGCAATGGTGAAGACCCGCTTTACCAAACTCGACCCAGAGCATTTGGCTCGAGTTGGGCCGGTAGGGCCGGATGGACAGGAAGTGCCACTTCATTTGGTGTATGACCAAGTGATGCCAGCCACACGTATCTCTCAAGAGAGTGCACCTAGGATACCATAATAGATAATCTTGACCAGAAACAGGGTGTCTGATTCTATGTATCTATCTGCTTTACATCAAACATTCTCCATCCGTGCTATAAACATTGTCTTAACCGGCCATCGGCTTCTACCTCCGCCACCATTGGATGGGGACTGTTCCGTACTATGTGACCTGAGGTAACAGGAAATCACTTCAGAGAACCAAGCAATCCGTCCATCTGGTGCGAACGGACAGAACGCGCATGGGGAGTTATGTCGTATTACTATTTAATTTAAGAAACAGCTTACAAAGAAAATAGTTCCTCCATGAGTTCCTTTCTTCGGGTTGTCATGTCAATCATAGACGTTTTAACCAGATACCTGCAGTATGCAGAAAATAACCCCAGGTTTTGGTGATGATCACCAATCATTTTCACTTCCCTCATGGCCGACCAATTATATTCTTAAGAATGCTTGCTTTTGGCTTCACCCGTGTGAGATATGTACCCGGGTGACCTGGACATAACAATCGCAGAGGTGCTCCCTTTACCCCCTAGCCGAACAATCAGGAACGTAGAGTGTAAGCATAGGAGCGAGGAAACCCCCCTTGGTCAAATCTGATGCGGAGCATCCAACAATTATCCCCATGTACACTATGACTACTCCCCAAGCCCCAAGTGGACATACGACAAGACCTCAAGCATACACCATTGGACACAGGGTGAAGCAGCTCCTAAATGCTTCCCCTTTCCATTCATGCGAGACATGGTTGCTACGTCATGCAAAGATACTACATGTGCTTAGGTACCAAGAAGACCCTCTTGGAGATGCTCGGGATCATAGACAAGTCCCCAAGTACATGAACGAAGGAGCGTGACGGAAGGAAAGGTTCCCAGGCCCAGGACATCCGGCCCTGGCCCCTGAAGACCAGAGCCACCAGCAGCAGATAATAACCCACAAGTATATGGGATCGCAACAGTTTTCGAGGGTAGAGTATTCAACCCAAATTTATAGATTCGACACAAGGGGAGCCAAAGAATACTTGCAAGTATTAGCAGCTGAGTTGTCAATTCAACCACACCTGGAGATTAGTTATCTACAGCAAAGTGATCAGTAGCAAAGTAGTATGATAGTTTTGATAGTAGTAGCAACAACAATAGTAACGGTAACAGTGATAGCAATAGTTTTGTAGCAAATGCAACAGTAACAATAGCAGTAGTAACTCAGCAAGATCAATAAGTAGGAAAATCGTAGGCATTGGATCGGTAATTTGTTGGATGGTATTTCTCATGAGATAGTTATAACCTAGGGCGATACGGCACTAGCTCCAGTTCATAAATATAATGTAGGCTTGTATTCCGTAAATAGTCATGCATTGCTTATGAAAAGAACTTGCACGACATCTTTTGTCCTACCCTCCCGTGGCAACGGGGTCCTATTGGAAACTAAGGGATATTAAGGCCTCCTTTTAATAGAGAACCGGAACAAAGCACTAACACAAGGTGAATACATGAACTCCTCAAACTACAGTCATCACGGGGAAGTGTCCCGACTATTGTCACTCTAGGGTTGCCGGATCATAACACGTAGTAGGTGACTATAGCTTGCAAGATCGGATCTAGAACATGGATATAATGGTGATAACATAAATGTTCAGATCTGAAATCATGGTACCCGGGCCAAAAGTGACAAGCATTAAGCATGGCAAAGTCATAGCAACATCAATCTCAAAACATAATGGATACTAGGGATCAAGCCCTAACAAAACTAACTCGATTACATGATGAATCTCATCCAACTCCTCACCGACCAGCGAGCCTACGAAGGAATTAATCACTCCCGGTGGCTGTCGGTGTCAAAACCAGCGGATCTCGGGTAGGGAGTCCCGAACTGTTCGTCTAAGGCGGATGGTAACAGGAGGCGGGGGACACAAGGTTTACCCAGGTTTGGGCCCTCTCAATGGAGGTAATACCCTACTTCCTACTTGATTGATCTTAATGATATGAGTATTACAAGAGTTGATCTACCACGAGATCGTAGAGGCTAAACCCTAGAAGCTAGCCTATGATTATGATTGTCGTTGTCCTACGGACTAAACCCTCCGGTTCATATAGACACCGGAGGGGCTAGGGGTTACCAGTAGTCGGTTACAAGGGAGGAGATCTACATATCCGAATTGCCAAGCTTTCCTTCCACGCAAAGGAGAGTCCCACCCGGACATGGGACGAAGTCTTCAATCTTGTATCTTCGTAGTCCAACAGTCCAGCCAAGGTCTATGGTCCGGCTGTCCAAGGACCCCCTAACCCTGGACTCCCTCAGTAGCCCCTGAACCAGGCTTCAATGACGATGACTCTGGCACGCAGATTGTCTTCGGCATTGCAAGGCGGGTTCCTCCTCCGAATACTCCATAGAAGATCTTGAACACAAGGATCGTGTCCGACTCTGTAAAAAAAATTCCACATACCACCGTATAGAGTGTGATATTCCACAAATCTAATCTGCCTACAACTTCTCATAACATGACATCCTGCCATGGTCCGATCGTTATGAACCGTTTTTCCCAGCCTGCCACTGCACGTGTTGCGAGGCGGTTTTATTGGCACGTGTTGTCGAAGCAGAGATTGTGTCCCCCTTATCACGGGATTCTCATCAATACGGGTGTGGGTAACCCAATCGTGCCTGTTAGTATGACTCCTCGATTTTAGGCAAGTTCCAAACAGCCACATGGAGGACGCTTGATATTCGCCCTCTTTATAAAGGGGCCAAGGCCTGACCTTTTCTTCTCACGCTCGATCCTTCCCTTCCCCCACCTCAAGTTCCAATACCCAAGGCTCAGGCTAAGCGCTTCGGTCCTTCAAACATGTCTGGATCCAACCTTAAAGGTCAGTGGATGGCCTCCTCTATCAGAGAGGAGGACATCAAGAAGCTAAGGGAAGCCAGGTATCTGACCGCCGAAATCCCACACAGGCTGCCTGCTCGAGGGCAGGTCATCCCCACTCCCGAACCCAACGAGATTGTCGTATTTGTTTCCCACTTCCTCCGAGGGCTAGGTTTTAGTCTTGACCCCTTTGTTAGAGGGCTTATGTTCTATTACGGTCTCGATTTCCACGATCTGGCTCTAGATTCCATCCTTCACATCTCGTCGTTTATCGTCGTGTGTGAGTCCTTCCTCCGCATCACCCCACACTTCGGCTTATGGCTGAAGACCTTCAATGTGAAGCCGAAGATGATAGATGGGCGACACGCAGAATGCGGAGGTGCCACAATAAGCAAAGGCGCCGATGCTCCATGGCCAAAGGGTTCCTTCCCGGAGGTGTCCAACTTATGGCAGCGGGAGTGGTTTTACATCACAGCTCCCCGAGGTACAAAGTGGGCGGCTGCCCCCGCCTTCCGCTCGGGCCCTCCGCCGCAACTGGCGTCATGGGTCAACAAGGGGCTGGACTGGGGACCAGTTAGTGACGTGCTGACATTGCAAAGTCGCATCTGAGATCTCCTCAAGAGGGACATCAGTCTTGTCAAGGTAATGCAAGTTATGCTAGTTCGTCGGGTCCTGCCATGCCAACATCGATCTCTCCGTATGTGGGAGTTCAACCCGGAAGGACCGTGAACTATTCAGCAATTCTTCGGCGTGACACTCAAAGAGATGTCTGGATTGTTCTTCGGATCACGAATAAAGTGTCGGGACACCACTGAGGATGCGGGTCTAGATACCCACGTAAGTAATTCTGCGGCCGAACATGCTGTCTTTTTATTTGTCACAACATCATTCTGAAAAAAATCGCTCTTGGCCAGGACTGGATAAGAAAGGCGGAGAGGATCAGGTATTCGGCCCCCCTTCCCGAAGGCTCACCGGATCCTGTACTAGCCAGGATGCTTGAGCACGCACCTTATCAAATGCCATCAGGGGAAGACAAAGGGAGGAATAAAGAAGCCAAAAGCGGGCTTCACACATTACACATCCAAACCGGGGGAATTAGTGTCTCCACGAAGGAGGATAATCGGGGAGAAGAATCTACAATCCCCTCTCCCCAAGGAAGGAAAAGGACCGCCTCTGAAGACTTGGAAACGAAGGTTTCCAAACAAGGGAAGGAACCTTCGCTAGGGGGCCCTGCCCCAGAGGGCGTCCTTACCGCACAGCGCCCTCAAGGGGGCCAGCCCTCCACCGAGTTGTAAGTGAACAGGAGTACTTTGGTAAATATATCCTGCTTTACCTCTGAGGAAAATAACCGAGACATATAAGATGCGGTCCGGCTCGTAGCCCTTCTCGACAGAGTTCATCTTCGGGGGATCTTCTTCCGGAGATGATGGAGAGCGAAACGCCTCCCCTTGTCTCCCCACCTCCCGGTGCGGACGACCCTGAGGTGTCATCACGGAGGATTTCTCTTGATCCGCCAAGGCTAGAAGGTAACCCTTCGGCCACCCGAAGTCCGGAGTATTCGGCTCCTAAGGAGAGCAACAGAAAGACTCCGGGACTGTCCGGTGCACAACCGGACGCACTGATGGGTCTTCTGGAGCAAGCGGCTATCTCGGAGGTGCATCATACTTTAATGGGTACGGTGGTTGAGAGGATTTCATCCGCCAAAAGTGGGTTGCATGAAGCTTTTATGAGCCTCCTAAGAGGCTTTGAGGTACGCAAAGTAATATATTTTTACGGTACCGCACACGCTAGGTGTGCTCTATACAAATAGTAGCCCCTGAGACTCTGGTTGCTGTCCAGAGGCGGCAAACAGAGGATCATAGTCCTAGGTAATGATCGCGCTGTTTTCATGTGCAGGCGGCTGAGGGTCCGGTGGCTGGCCGGACTGCTGAGTTTGCCGAACTGAGGCGGCAGCTTGACGTGGAAGACGCCGACATCGTGCTTGTGAACAAGCGGCTTGACGAGGCACAGGGTATGTATTTTCGGGTGGTCAACAAACATTAAGAGGAGCATGATGCTAGTATCTGTAATATGTTGTGACTGCAGATGGAGCTGCCGCCATGGAGACCCTTCAGGCGGATCTTGCCCGAGCCAAGGAACAAGCCAGGAGAAGTGATGCGGCCGCCCTATAGGCGGCCGAAGAGTTAAGAGCCGAACATGCTGCTTATCGCCAGAGCGAAGATAAAATAGCCAAGATGGCTGTTGAACTGAAAGATGCCGCCGGCCGATATGAGCTTCTTGAAAAGGAAAGCCAAGCAAAAACGGCTGACCTGAAGAAAGCCATGGATGCAGCCAAGAAACCCGCTCTAAAATCAGAGCGGCGAAGGAGGAGCTCTGTCAAGCCGGAGATATCGCGGCTGGGAAGCCCTTTTTGTTGCGGACGAAGTTCAGAGGTCCGAAGTATGCCCCTCTGGATCAATTATGGAGTGCTGCGGACGCGTACTTGGACTTGGCAACGAGTGCTGCTGATGCGACTGAGTTCTTCAAAGATTAGAAAGATCATGAGGTGGAGAGATTGTTCTGGTCGCAGTTCAGTGCTCCAACGCGTCCGCTGCTGTTAAATGAACAAATGGCCGAGTGGGCCGAGCTCCATCGGTTGTCCGGACTTGCCATGAGGTCTGTCGTGGATCATCTTTGTCCGAAGGGACCAAGGCCAAATAGTTATTTTGGTTTAGTGCAACGATTCCTTGGTGCTGTGTCGCATATCGACGCTGTAAAAAGGTCGGCGTGCATAGAGGGTGCGCGGATGGCTCTTGCCCGTGTTAAGACATACTGGGCGTAGATGGAGGCCACCGCTATTGCAACCCGGGTCCAACCAGAGGCTGTGTCTCGACCGAGCACTATTTTTAAGAAGTCCTAGAAGGCGCTCGTTTAATAGAGGCTCAGTGCTCGAAGAATATCATGTTCGAGTGACATGTATCCCAATTGTAAAAACAATGCTATTTGGATTATAAAGGTTGTGTTTATACTTTTTCCTGAAAGTATTATAATGCCTCCTGTGCAGCCATTTATGTATGTATATAACCTGAAAGTTTGCAGTCGTCGGCTTCAGCCCCCACGCACATAATGCGGGGGTGTTCGGAAAAGCGCGTATTCACACTTGACCCAACGTCTTGGTCCATTAAGGAGGTGACAGCGCAGCGAACAAGGCAATCGGACTATATAGCTTTAACACTTTCACTTAGCCATAAGAGTTTGACGGTGGGGCTACTATATAGCCCCTGGTTCCGTGCTCATCCGAATACGGTGCGCGTACATACATGACCGAGAAACCGGTCCTTCGTTAATGCGGAGGAATCGCGAAGATTCCGCTGAGTCATCGAGTGGTTGACCAGTCTCGCGCTTTATCATGATGGTCTGTTTTCAGCTTTCTCTCGAGGTGCTCATCCAGATGAACCAGGCACAATCGCAGAGTTCTCCGGTGCCACCTTAGCCGATAGAGCAGAACGTAAGGTAGCAAAACATGGGAGCCGGGCAAACCCAACTATTGACCAAAGACATGATTCGGAGCTGATGCATATAAGGCCAAACTCGCGACGCCGAACACTCCCTAAGGTATTCGGGCTTTACAATATATGCTGGGCTGAGTAACGCCCTCGATAATGAGCCCTAAATTTCCAGGTACGCGCATTATTCTGACATGACGAAATGCCAATAACGCCAACATCCCTCTCGGTTGTGTTGAGTATCCGGAGGGTGTGAAGCAACAAGTGACAGTAAAAAAGGTTTACACAGGGTCTTAATCTAAAAAGAAACCTTTGAGCGGGGCCCTGCTGCACGTCTGTGCATGTGTCTCCGTTGTGCCGTATCCTGGAAGGGTGTAGCACGATGATCATCTGCAAAAGAGAAAAACCCAGGTAAAAGTCTTCGTGCGAAAAAATGGTTATTTTTAATGAACCATTTAAAATGCAATCTAAAAAGGGTCAAGCCAAACTGTAGCCTTTTCTATATGCGGGAAGCCCCTAGAACCGCCTATGGGGGTATATCCATCGACCCAATCTCAGGTTTATCTGAGCTGTTTACAGCTAGTGGTGCACCGGACTCGTCTAACCGTGTCCACGGTCTTGACGGTGGATCATTTATTCTGGTTGGAGAGGTTTAGTGTTCGGCTGCTAGAGCCGCCACATATTTATCCATATGTGAGGAACGCTCTGTGTTTCCGCTAACTATGATGATGCCACGTGGACCGGGCATCTTGAGCTTAAGATAAGCCTAGTGCGGTACTGCGTTGAAACGAGCGAAGGTCGTTCTTCCGAGTAGTGCGTGATAGCCGCTTCGGAATGGAGCGATGTCGAAGGTTAATTCTTCGCTTTGGAAGTTGACGGGAGAACCGAATACAACCTCTAAAACTAGAGAGCCCGTGCAGCGGGCCTTTGGGCCTGGTATTACTCCTTTAAAGGTAGTATTGCTTTGGTTTATTCTTGTCAGGTATATCCCCATTTTGCGGACGGTGTCCTGATATATCACATTAAGACTACTGTCGTCGTCCATAAGGACTCGGGTGAGGTGGTATCCGTTAATTATTGGGTCTAGCACCAAGGCAGCCGATCCTCCATGCTGGATACTAGTCGGGTGATCCCTACGATCAAAAGTGACCGAGCGGGCCGACCAAGGGTTGAACCTGGGGGTGACGTGCTCCATGGCATATACGCCTTGGGATGCGCGTTGGCGCCTCCTATTTGTCATGTGAGTTGCGTAAATCATGTTTACTCTTTTGACCTCTAGTGGGAATTTTTCTGTCCCCCAGTTTTCGGCTGGCGAGGCTCATCCTCGTCTTCGCTTGGTGTCTCCCTCCCCTTGTGCTCGGCGTTTAGCTTGCCGGCCTGCTTGAAGACCCAGCATTCTCTGTTGGTATGATTTGCGGGTTTGCCGGAGGTGCCATGAATCTGACATAATCTGTCTAGAATCTTCTTTAGGCTGGACGGTCCATCTCTGCTGCCTTTAAATGGATTTTTCCGTTGACCGGGTCAAGAGCCCCTGAATCCGGCTGAAAGAACATGCGATGCCCCCATGTTTGGTTTTGGTAATTGATGACAATCTCTATGGACTAATGGTTGCCTTGAGTTATATTTGAAGGTTTTGTCCATAGGCTTTTCTTGAAGTCCATGTGTTGGTTTCAAGGAGTTTATGAGTTGACCAAGGTGCTATTAAGGAATTATCCAAAGATTGGTCATGTGAGTGTTGAGCTTATTGCAAGCATGTCTTGAATAAGAAGATTGTGATCATTCATGTTTACCTTCAAGACATCATCCAAATGAATAGAGTTGGAAAGATTCAAGGTTGATCAAGACTAAGTCAAGAGTGAATCAAGTTGATCAACTCACAAAGCGTAGAAGATGTACCGAGAGGGCTCAAGTGATCCCATGGCATGGTAAGAATTGTCCATTGTGCTTTGTGTACTAACCCATGGTCTATGTGAGAGTTCTATGTGGGGTTAGGTACGTGTTCATGGGCTTGCGTCAAGAGAAAAGATATCACTCAACCCATGGAGAGGATGACATCAAGTGGTGATCGTCATCAAGATTGTTGTGTGCAAGTTCAAGTGGAGCATCACGAAGAGATCAAGTTCATGAAGCTTGCCATCCATTTTGGTGTCAATGGACTTGTGAAGATGTGCCGAAGAGTGGCTCACCCATAGTGGAGTATGGGGGAGCAATCATCTAGTCTCCATCGACCCAACGCAATCAAGAAAGGTGGTCCATCTTGAGGAGGACAAGATCGTCATCATCTAGCTCAAGTGGATCATGTGCAAGGCAAAGGTTTGCCCTTGATAGGTTTTCTATTTTACCGGTCTCATGGTGGTAGTTGGGATACCGGATTATAGGATCGATAGCCGTACTATCAAGGGGGGCTCTCAAGTGAGTAGCTTGATCGTATCGTTCGTCGAGAACTCAAACCATTGCATCCTTGCATCATGTTTCTTGGTTGTTGTTTGGTTCTCTTTGTGAGTCTTTGAGCTTATGGTCATCTAGATGACAAGCTTGAGTTCATCGAAAACGGAGTTTGCATGCGTATTCTATGATGTTTTCGGTGTTGGAGGTTTTACCGGTCTTATCCGAGGAAGGGTTCTCACCATTTTATTTTGGGCCTTTTCTCATTTGCTTCTTATTGATATTTCTATCAAGATTGTGTTAGCCCTTGTCGCTAACTTTCCAACAAACTTGGTTTCATCGAATTCGGAGTCCGTTTGCGGAAGTTGTGTCAGTTTTGGTGTTCTGAAAAGGCTGCAGCGGTACTACCGCGGACATGAGCGGAAGTAATTTTTTACTACCTTTCTTGGGAGCGGTACTACCGCTTGGAGCAGTACTACCGCGGCTATTTCCGTGGCTACTTCCGCTCGGGACCAAAAACTCGTCACAAGTCCAACGGTGGTAGGCATAGATGTAATTCTTTAGTACCGCTCGCAAGCAGTAGTACCGCTACCCTTAGCAGTAGTACCGCTACACCAAGCGGTAGTACCGTGAGGTCAAGCGGTACTACCGCTCCGACGGTTCTTCTGGCCTTTTTTTTGCCTCCTTGCTGCTGTGTTTCAAAGGGTTACTACCACCCTAGCGGTACTACCGCTCCTTGGAGCGGTAGTACCGCTCGGTGCGGGCTGTGAGAATAACGGTTGGATTTTTTCCCACCTATAAAAGGGGGTCTTCTTCCCCAACGAACCTTATCCTTTGAGCTCGTGTTCTTCCCCCATTGTTGACCTTCTTCGAGCTTGCTAACTCTCAATCCCTCCATGGATTCTTGCTAGTTTTTGAGGGAAAAGGTAGAGGAGATCTAGATCCACATTTCCACCAATCATATTCTCCTCTATGTGAGGGGAACCCCTTGGATCTTGATCTTGGAGTTCTTGGTGTTCTCCTTCGTGTTCTTCCTCTCATTTTCCTCCCTAGCATTAGTTGCTTCGGTGGATTTGAGAGAGAAGGACTTGGGCACTCCGTGTGCCCTTGCCATTGCATTTGGTGCATCGGTTTGAGTTCTCCACGTGATATGTGGAAGTTACAAGTTGAGAAGCTTATTACTCTTGGGTTCTTGGTACCCTTGAGCTTGTTCCTCTTGGGTGCTTGGGCGCCCTAGACGGTTGGTGGTGTTCGGAGCTCAATCATTGTGGTGGAAAGCTCCGGGCAAGCGTCGGGGTCTCCAATTAGGTTGTGGAGATCGCCTGAGCAATTTGACGGGTTCCGTGACCGCCCCAAGGGTTGCCAAAGTGTACGGGTTCGATGACCGCCCCAAGGGTTGCCATTTGTAATGGATTCGGTGACCGCCCTCAAGGGTCCCTTTAGTGGAATCACGGCATCTTGCATTGTGCGAGGGCGTGAGGAGATTACGGTGGCCCTAGTGGCTTCTTGGGGAGCATTGTGCCTCCACACCACTCCAAATGGAGATTAGCATCCGCAAGGGTGTGAACTTCGGGATACATCGTCGTCTCCGCGTGCCTCGGTTATCTCTTACCCGAGCTGTAGGGACCAGACCTCAAACAGTCTGATCTCTGTGCTCAGTGTCATCCCTGGATCAGTAATGCTGACACCACACAGTACTCGGAGGTTTTATAACAGAGTAGCAATCACACACTTATTATAATCGAATGTCTCAAGAGAGAACTTAATAAAATAAATATGGCTTAAGGCCATCTAATAACGATAACAGCGGAAGGCTTGGAAGAATAAGCGAGTCCATCAACTCCAACGGCATCACTGAGTATAGAACCACGACCTATGCACCTTACTCGTCGTCTGAAAAGTCCGCAACATGAAACGTTGCAGCCCGAAAACGGGTCAGCACATGGAATATGCTGGCAATGTAACACATAGAGAATAATGGAATAATAAGCCTATACTACATGCACATATGGCTGGTGGAAAGCTCTATGGTTACAGTTTTGCATAAAGCCAATTTTTCCCTACTGCAAAGGAATAAATTTATTTAACTATCATGGTGGTTGTGAAACAATGAGAATGGTTGACAGCATCCTCAATCCCAATTAAAAGTACTCATGAACAAACCCAACAAAATTAATTTAGAAGTAACATGATGAGATTCACATGATATCCAGGTACTAGATACTCAAGATGTCCATAACCGGGGACACGGCTAACCATGATTAGTTTATACACTCTGCAGAGGTTTGCGCACTTTTCCCCACAAGACTCGATCTCCTCCGTTTGGTTTCTCGCACTACATGGTGTTTGAGAGACGGATGACCGAGACATAGTCTTTCAGAAGCGCTAGCACCTTACATGTAGGCAGACCGTACCAACCTACAACCCCTACATCTGCTAGTCTATCCGTAAGAGTTCGCACAACTTAGTCAACTACGCCAGAGCCCATAATGGCTTGTGGCTGCACACGGAAGTTTCTAGTTTGAATAATCTCATGATCCCTTTGAGCCCGGTGGCGGTCCAAGAAATACAGGCAAGTCCTGATAGAAACCAGGTGCCTCAATCCACCCAGATGTGTGTTTAAGTTTCCACCTTAAATAAACCATTAAATAACAATCTCACATCTGTCATGGATACACTCACCCAATCCACGTCTACTAGCATAGCATGGCATAATAAGCAAACGTAGAAGTAACTCCCAAGGGTTTGATAATAAAACAGGTAATAGGTACTACCTCATCTACTTCCCAAATCCCACAATTTAATTAGATCCTATTCATGCAAGTGTTTGAGGATAGATCTAATGCATAAAAACTGGGTATGAGAAGAGGTATGATCAAAGTGTTACTTGCCTTTGTCGATGATCCATGAAACCTAGAGACTCAAGTAACAAAGCGGCGCACCGGTATTCTATCGCAGGCAAACAAACAAGCATACAATAAGTACTCATCTAATGCACGGGTAAAACTCAAATAGATCTAACCAGATAGTTCAACTTATGAACTCCGGTTTGCAAAAAGAATCAAATCAAACGAAGCAACGAAAGTCAAACGGCGGAAGAAAACAGATTCGTTTTACTAATCTGGATCTAAGTCAAATTTTACAGAAGCAAAAACTTGTTTAGATTATTCGGAAAGAGGATTTCGAGACGAAACTCTAGGCGCTTGAATCGCCTGATTCCGATAAACGAGCGAAAAGTTATACTAAAACGAAAATCGGATCTGGAATTGCGATCAGAAAAATCGCGGATTAAATCCGAGAAAAAGAAAAACGACGAACGGTTCGTTTAAACGAACTAACGAACGAATGTTCGTTAATTAGCCTAAACCGAAAAAAACCGAAACTAATAAAAAAATAAATTTAAAAAAAACCGAAAAAACTAAAGAAAAACCGCTCGGTTTTTATAAAAAAACCGGCACGGAAAACGAGGCGGCGGCGAACCTCGGCGGCGGCTTGTGGCGGCAAGCGGCGGACGGCTGCTAGGGTTTGGCTCGGGCGGCCGGTGCGCTGGTGGGCTGGGCGCCATGTCAAGGCTTATAGGCGCCCGAGCGGAGTCCCGCCGGCACGGCCGATAGGCAAAGGCGCGTTTTTTAAATAATTACGCGCAGAAAAAAATAAAAAAGAATTCTAAACGGACTCCAAAAATCCCGAAATAAGTTTTCCCCGGCTTCTAAAATCAAGCCGGATTTAATGAAAATTTGTTTGGGGCCTCAATGCAATTTTGAAAAACGCGCATTTTTCCTAAATTCAAATAAAAAGGCGAAAAACTCCAAAATAAAATCTTATTTGATTTTATTATTAAATCTTCATTATTTCTTTATTTTGGTAAAGTCATTTTATTCCCTCTCTCATATTTTGATAGTAGAAATAATTGAAGATAAAATAATTAAAATCAAATGATCCTATTTTCAAAATTTGAGAAAACTCAAATATGAAAATAACGAAACCCCCAACTCTCTCTGTGGGTCCTTGAGTTGTGTAGAGTTTCTAGGATCGAGTCAAAAATGCAACAAAAAATATGATATGCAATGATGCTCTATGTATAACATTCCAAATTGAAAATCTGGGATGTTACACGAGCCCTTTACTTATGCACTTTACTTTGTGATAGCCATATTGTTTCTTGTCATATATCTTGCTATCACCTAAGTAGTTTTTCTTGCTTAGCATAAGTTGTTGGTGCACATAGGTAAGCCTAGTTGTTTTTAGGTTTTGTGCTTGACAAATTAACCGCTAGGTTTATTCCGCATTTGTTCAAGCCTAAACCGTAATTATTTTAAAGCGCCTATTCACCCCCCCTCTAGGCGACATCCACGATCTTTCAATTGGTATCAGAGCCTCGTCTCTCTTTGTCAGGCTTAACCACCTAGAGAGTAAAGATGTCGACTAGAGGATTAGGATTCTCTGGCACTCTTAGTTTTGATGGCACAAATTTTGATGTTTGGGTAATTCGCATGCTTAATCTCTTTAGGGTCATGGACCCAAATTTAGACCGAATTGTAGATATGGGTTTTTCTCCTCCAAAGGATCCCCAAAGATTATCTTTAGAGGATGAGAGAAACACTTATCTCAATGCTCAAGCTTCTAATGTGCTTTTCGATGCTTTGAGCAATGTAGTTATATTTCAACTCATGCCATTCCGGGATGCTCATGAGTTCTGGACAAAGCTTCAAGATAAATATGGTGTGTCCAAGTTTTGTGGGGATGATTGTTCTCCCTCCACATCCGGCCGTATAGTCTGATCAACTTCGTCTACTTCACCTACATGTGGTTTTCCACAAGGTAATTATATGGTGAGTAGTGTTGGTCATTGCAATGATGATAGTATGCTTATTGTGGATGATCCTTCATCACTATCTTATTGCAATGCTTCTTCTTTGGACTTTAACACTTCGAGCACCATACATGTTTCACATGCTTGTGTTGATAGTCCGTGCATATCTTGTAGAAATTGTTTGACTAAATCTCATGATGATATGCTTGCTATATCTTGTTGCCATGATAAAAATGCTTGTATTTCCTCGAGTTGTGGTGCTAACAATGTAGAGGATACCCAACACTCCATGGAACAAGATGTGGTTTTAAATGGTGCTTCAAGGGATCCTACATCATCATCTATTGCTTTTTTCCTTATGGCTAAGGCTTCAAAGGTATCTCCTACTTTGAAACCCAATATGTCTCTTGATGATGATGTTGATGCTAATGATGATAAGGATAATGATGAAGAGAATGATAATGTTGCCTCCTTAAAAATTAAGGGGGGAATGGTTTTTAAAGCTCTTAATAAAAATAAAATTGCTCGCTCCAACTTCATGGAAATCATGTCCATTGCCATTGAGGGCAAGAAATATATTGATGAGTTGGAATCTCGTCTTGAGGAGCATGAGGTCACCATTGATAAAATGGAAGGTCATGAGCGTGATTACGCTAATGAGATCGCGGACCTCTCCCAAGCTCTCGAACTTGAACAAACCACCAAGGAATCTCTTGAGGAGACTTTTGCTCTATAATTATCTAGAGTGAGGGAATCTCGTGATAGAGCTCTTGAGGTGGCCAATGATTTTGAAATTAAAAATGAGGAGCTTGAAGTTGCACATGCTAAACTCCTTGAGGACTTTGAGCACCTCGAAAATGGCTCAAGGGTCATTAAGAGTGAGCTCATCAAACTCACCGAGTCTCATGCTCAACTTAAAGCTTCATATTCAAAAGAGCTTTCCAAGGTTTCCTCTCCTCTTGTTGTTAATGATGATGCTTGTGCTACTAACTCTATCTCTTGAAGCATCCATTTTGAAGGAGAATGTTGAGCTAAGGGCTCAACTTGAGTTGTTATCTAGCAATTATGGGATGTTGGAAGAAAATCATGTAAAGCTCACAAGCTCTCATGATGATCTTCTAGTATCCCATAATGTGCTAAAGTTAGCTCATGAGGCCATGCTTGCTAAGGTAACATCTAGTGAGCCTCATGTGGATACTAGCACTACTTTTATTCAAAATGCTATACTGCCTTGTGCTAGTCCTCGCGATTCATCCATGCATAACATTGGTACATCTTGTGATGAATTGCTTTCCTTGCCTTGTTGCTCTAACGATGAAGCTTATACTTCCTCTAGTACTTGTGTTGATACTAACCATGTAGAGGAAATCAAAGAGCTCAAGGCCCAAGTCACTTCTTTGAAGAAAGACTTGGAAAAGAGTCATGAAGGGAAATCCACACTCAACAATATCTTGAGTGTGCAAAAATCCCCCAATGACAAAGGTGGACTTGGATTCAACTCCACTAAGAAGAAGAAGTCCAAGAGCAACAAGAAGAAGGGCCAAAAACAAGTCAAGAATTAGGCCAAGATTACTTGCTTCAAGTGCAAAATTGAAGGGCATCATGTTAGATATTTCCCATTGAAGAAGAATGCCATTCGTGACAAGCAACAAGGGAAGAGGCCACAAGTTCAATCTCATGCTCAACCTCAAGTTGAAGAAAGGCCACTTCCCAAGAAGACTCAAGTTAATGCCTCTCTTGTTAAGAAATCAAGTGAGAAGAAAATGAAGAGTAGACGTTGCTACGTATGTCGTGAGAAAGGTCAAGTCGCTTCTTCATGCACTAGTGGTAACTTACCCAACCCAATTATTATTGATAATATCTATTCTCTTGGGAAGGATAAGGTTGGCAATGTGTTTGCCAAGTTTGTTGGTACTCAAAGTGGTGTCAAGCAAAGAACCATTTGGGTAGCCAAGCCTATTGTGACTAAGCTCTTAGGACCCAACTTGGTTGGGGACCAACAAGCTCAAACTTGATAAATAGGTGTTGTTGGAGGGCTTTGGAGACTTGGCTACATTATGAAGAATTAAGGGGACTTCATCACTCGTATTGCCTCAAGCCAAGTTAATTGAATCATCAAGCTTATATCTTATATCCAATGTGCCTCCTTGCGGTAACTTGTACTTAAATTGTTTACATTGAAAGTTACTTGCCCCTTTGCATGTTTTGGTTTTGTTCCTTGCATGTGTTTGTATATGGTGTGCTTCCAACTTGATTATCTTGAGCAATCAAGTATGTGTGTGTTGGTTTGCACATCATGTATGTGTGTGTCATGCATTGAGCCTTTTGCATCTTGTTTATTTCTTAGTTGGCTCTTGTGAGAGATTAATGGAATATCCCATTATGGGGGAGTGATGTGCTTTGTGCACCTCACAATCCTATAAATGTGTGTACATGAGTAATACCATCTAGTATTGATATTTCAAGATTATCTAGTTGTTATGAGGTATGTCTTCTCATGAGAAATTCAAATTCTAAATTGTCCATTAATTATCTCTTGTTGGATCCTCTTATTGCCTCTTGTTAAGTTTTCTTCATTGGTATCACATTATGGGGGAGGAATATGCTATGTATATTACTAGCCTAGAAAATGTGTGCATTTGAGATTTTTTCACCTAGTGTTGATATTGTAGATTATCTTGTTCCTAGGTGGCATGTTAGCTCTACAAGTTGCAATTTGCTTGTGTTTGGTGTGAAGATGATGTTGGATATCCTTGCTATTTACCAACGGGAATTATTTCCAAATACTTCTTGTCTTATGACAATTGGTACTCACTTGTGTGGTAGAAATTATTGATCATCTTTACTTTGGCCTTTGCTTTTATTTGCTTTATCTCTAGCCTAAATTGTGTCAACTCCCATTGCCTTCCGCGCCACTTGAGGATCTTGTTGTGGTCTTGTTCTTGTCTAGTGTTTTCTTGATATAGAGAAAGTGGTGATCCCACCTTGTGCATTTTGTATTCAAATGCAAATACTCTATAATGCACAACTCGTGGGGGAGCTATCCTATTTTCTATAAAACACTCATCTTGTGATCCATATTAAGTGTTTGTTGGTGGATGGCAAGTCGTTTCTTTTGGTACTTTGTGCCATCATGAAACTTTGTAGAGAGCTTGGTTTGTTTGGAACCATCCTCTCTCTTGGGAGTTTGATATCATTTTGTTGGTTCCAATGGATATCTCATTCCTTGATGTATATTTTAATGATATCGTCCAAGTGATGATTTCTCCATTTGGTATTCTTTTCACTTGGCATTTCTTTGTCAATTGGCATCGGTTCTTGAAAGTATTGAGCATGCATATTTACTTCATGTAGTATCTTTGGCATGCTTTCTTTCTTTGACCCAATATATAGGGGAAACTCCACCAAGTCTCAAATTGTATGAGATGTGCATGAAATTCATTTTCATATCTATATGCACATATTTATGTGGAGTTTGTCCTATGTATATTGGTGTTTCTAACTCTTTGGTCCCAATGAGTTTGGGTACCATTTTGTTTGTGTTGTTGTTCTAGGAACAATTGGAGATGCATTAGATGCTCGGCTCACTCACAAGGAAGGTGTTTCCACCATGTGCTTATTGGAGTCAAGCTAGGATGATCAAAGAACTACCATCTACCTTCAATTGGTATCTACTACATCCTTCCAATGGTATCTCGGTAACAAGTATCATCATCTACTTCATGCACACATTTCTTGCATCAACCTTGTGTAGGTTGCATCTTGGCATGATATTCATTCCATCTTGTGATACCTTGTTTCCTTTCTCAAAGCATCTCAACAATGATCTCATGTTGCTAGCTGTGATGTCTTTGATGGGTGTGTGGTAGGAATTCATGTATATACTATAAGACCATATCTAGCCATGTGATATGCTTCCAAGCAAATATCTTATTGGTATATGTATGACTTCCTCTTGGATATCTTGTTCCTTCGTGTTGTAACTATTTCAGGTGTACATCCTTCTTTATAGATATATATCATCAGGATCTCGTCTACCTAGAACCATATACACTTGAGAGAAATTACATCTCTAGATGATATCCTTTCTTTCACGTCCACCTTGTCTTTCTTATGTTATTTCTTTGGTGGCTCCGTGAAAACTTTTGCCTTGAGTGAGTATCGTATCTCGTTGCATCTTGATGCACTCTTGTGTGGTGAAGATTATTTTCCTCATGCTTATCTCTACGAGGATTTTTCCATCTTAATTGGTATCCCTCGTCTTGGTGAGGCTTTCATCTTCTATCTTCACCACGGGTTGTCACAAGCATAGGTTCTTTATATGCTTATTAGTGAGCTTGTGGACCCATTTGCTAGTTGTATGTGGGAATGATAGGCCTTGCACCGTGTGCCCCATTCTTTCAATACTTCATTGATGCTTAATGCTACATTAGTCTTCTCAAGTGCATTGCCTTGACTCACACACATCATTTTGGTTGAGCCCATTCTCAACCATGTGTTGTTGCAAGTACTAGGCTTTGTTTCCTATATTCTCACTTGCACTTGTTGTAAGTTTCTATTGATTTTGGGCGATCTATGATCCTATTTTGTGCACTTTGTACTCAAATACAAAAATTCTTATGTGTGCACAAATCATGGGGAGCTTCTCTAGTTTCTTTAGAACACTCCTTCGCTCATATCATAATTTATTCATTCATGTGGCACGTAGGATCATTGGTCTAGTTGGCTCAATTGATATCCGTTGATTGCTTGCTTCAATTGGTATCCTTTGATTGCTTGATTGCTTGTGTCTCTCTTTGTTATGTCTTTGTGGCATATCATTCTTTAGCAATCTTTGTGCCTCAATATATTTTGTGTTCCTCCAAGTATTTACCTTTGCGTATGTGTATTGCATTCCACTCTCTTGTTGAGAAATACACCATTTATGGAGGACCACAATTTACATTGGCCTTCTTAGATTTTCTCCCATTTTGGCAATTGATGCCAATGGGGGAGAAGTTTTAGAGAGTTTTGTGGAGAAGTTTAGAGAGTTTTCTCCTCTTGCTTTGGTTTTGTTCCTTAGCATTTGCATCTCATTCACATGCACTATTCGTTGTTGCATTGCATGGTGATGCATAATTCCTTATATAAACTCTCCTGAAAGTAATTGTCATCAATTACCAAAAATGGGGGAGATTGAAAGAACATGCGATGCCCCCATGTTTGGTTTTGGTAATTGATGACAATCTCTATGGACTAATGGTTGCCTTGAGTTATATTTGAAGGTTTTGTCCATAGGCTTTTCTTGAAGTCCATGTGTTGGTTTCAAGGAGTTTATGAGTTGACCAAGGTGCTATTAAGGAATTATCCAAAGATTGGTCATGTGAGTGTTGAGCTTATTGCAAGCATGTCTTGAAGAAGAAGATTGTGTGATCATTCATGTTTACCTACAAGACATCATCCAAATGAATAGAGTTGGAAAGATTCAAGGTTGATCAAGACTAAGTCAAGAGTGAATCAAGTTGATCAACTCACAAAGCGTAGAAGATGTACCGAGAGGGATCAAGTGATCCCATGGCATGGTAAGAATTGTCCATTGTGCTATGTGTACTAACCCATGGTCTATGTGTGAGTTCTATGTGGGGTTAGGTACATGTTCATGGGCTTGCGTCAAGAGGAAGATATCACTCAACCCATGGAGAGGATGACATCAAGTGGTGATCGTCATCAAGATTGCTGTGTGCAACTTCAAGTGGAGCATCACGAAGAGATCAAGTGCTTGAAGCTTTCCATCCATTGTGGTGTCAATGGACTTGTGAAGATGTGTCAAGAGTGGCTCACCCATAGTGGAGTATGGGGAGCAATCATCTAGTCTCCATCGACCCAACGCAATCAAGAAAGGTGGTCCATCTTGAGGAGGACAAGATCGTCATCATCTAGCTCAAGTAGATCATGTGCAAGGCAAAGGTTTGCCCTTGATAGGTTTTCTATTTTACCGGTCTAATGGTGGTAGTTGGGAGACCGAATTATAGGATCGATAGCCGTACTATCAAGGGGGGCTCTCAAGTGAGTAGCTTGATCGTATCGTTCGTCGAGAGCTCAAACCATTGCATCCTTGCATCATGTTTCTTGGTTGTTGTTTGGTTCTCTTTGTGAGTCTATAAGCTTATGGTCATCTAGATGACAAGCTTGAGTTCATCGAAAACGGAGTTTGCATGCGTCTTCTATGATGTTTTCGGTGTTGGAGGTTTTACCGGTCTTATCCAAGGAAGGGTTCTCACCAGTTTATTTTGGGCCTTTTCTCATTTGCTTCTTATTGATATTTCTATCTTGATTGTGTTAGCCCTTGTCGCTAGATTTCCAACAAACTTGGTTTCATTAATTCGGAGTCCGCTTATGCGGTTGTGTCGGGCTTTTGGTGTTCTGAAAAGGCTGCAGCGGTACTACCGCGTGTCGAATTTTGGGTTCCGGCAGACCCTTGAGGTTCGAACACTGGGGTGCGCACGGATATCCAACCCTCCACCGTCTCGTACCTCGCCGAATCGCAGGGACCTAAACTACTAACGGAACAGCACAAGAGACACAAGATTTATACTAGTTCGCCACCGTTGTGGTGTAATACCCTACTCTAGTTTGTGGTTTGGTGGATTGCCTCTTGGGCTGATGAGGAACAATACAAGGAAGAACAGCCTCGCGAGGGTCTGTTCTTGGTGGGTGTGATGAACTGCTAGGTGGTGTCCCGTTGCTCTAGCTTGAGGATCGGGTCTCTGTCTTTCTCTGGATTCCCGATTCCAGATCCCTCTACCCTGTGGGTGGCTACTCCAATTTATAGTTGAAGGCCCTGGGCCTCTTCCCAAATATTGAGCGGGAAGGGCGCCAACAATTGGCCATTTTGAAGGGGAACAGCGGGTACACTTATCCTGACTAAAGTTGGTCCTCGCCTGCCAAAGGCTCCGTGATGACGCCTGCTTGGGCTCCACGATGACTCCCTTCCAGCCGTTGGGCTGGTCTTGGTCTTGTTGCACCGAAATGGATGCCTTTGCTTGATGCTCTCGCCTGCGCTTGCTCCCTTTGCACCAAAGTGGACTCTGTGCGGGCTGGCGCCCGGCTGGTGCCCTTGGTCGTCATGGCTTGCGTCATGGGCACCTCGCGAGGTACCCTGCCTTGAACTCTCCGCCTCCTCGTGAGCCAGCCTGACGAGGCCGTGCCTGAGGAAGCTCCTGGTCGTCCGCCCCGCGAGGCTTGGCCCCTCGCGAGGGTCTTGAGCTTGCGTTGATGAAGATGGGCTGTCCTGGGCCTCCTTTGAGCCACGCCGCAGGCCGCAGTGTGCAAGTCTGGGACCCCTGCTCCCGTAACGCCGACAAGTAGCCCCCTGGCCCACGGGCGCCCGAACTTGGCCGAGCAGAGAGACGAAGGGCAAGTGCGGCGTCATGGCCCTAACAGCCTGCGGCCTTGGGCGCCGCGTGGCGGTTGATTGGACGCGTGCGCCTCTGCAATCGCGTGGGTTGATAATCGAGCGGCATCTTCCTTGCCTCCTTTACTTTCTCTAGTTGCTACTCAGATCCCCTTTCTTGCTCCTCTCCCCTCTGCTTCCAAGACCTTCGTGATCCACTCCGCTGCGTGCCCTAGCCAACATGGCGCCGCCAAGCCCGGTCGGAGCTTGGTACTCTCCGCCTTGACCCGCCAAATGTGTCAGGGCGAGCCTCGCCTGATGCACCGGGTTGGCGGAGGCGCAGGGCGCCAACAGAACGGGCGGTGTTCAAGGCGGCTCCTCCGCCTCGAGGGTCGGGGAGTACCTTCTACCCGTTCTTCGTGAGCGCCATCATTGCTGGTCCGGTGCCTCCCTTCTCTCGAAGTTCTTCTTCTCCGCCCTCCGTCATTACAACATTCAAGCTCTGCACCTCCATCCCAACTCCGTCCTTCTTCCGCAATCTTTGCCTACTATTGTGAGGCCCATGTTGGGGTGAAGCCCTCGGTGGCCTTGCTGCGCCACTATTTCTCCCTCCGAACTTCCCGTGGTTCCGCCTCCGCGTGCGCGAGCTTCGTCGCATATGGCGGAGCCATCGCCATTTCAAACCCTGGGAAGCGGATTGAGGGCTTCAGGAGCAAGTGGGTCTTGGTGGATGTTGGGCGCATCCACCCTCGGCTGATCCTGCCCACGGAGTGCCCCGAGCTCACGACCGGGTCCCGAGTGGAGCTTCAGGATCCCCGCCAAGCCGGTGGCCGAGAAGATGGATGCAGATCTGAAGCCGCCAACGCGGGCGGCGGCGGCTGACCTGCAAGGCTGCCGAGGGAGTTCCCGAGCACTAACTGCTCCGCTTCGGCCAAGATTCGCCTGATGTGGAGGCCTCACTCGAGCCCCGTGGCCCTGGCCAGCGGGGATCTGGCGACGGTCCTCCAGTCCTTGGTTGGGGGCGATGTGGCGAGACTGGAGGGCGCCCCCGCGCCCTTGTTCCTTCGTGAGGATTGGGAGCAGGTAGTGGGGCCCATGCCGGTCTTCAATGGGGATGGGCTCAGGCTCGTGGAGGCTCCGGAGGACCTGGTGGACGTGTCCTCCTCCGACTCCAAATAAGAGGTGGAGGAAAGAGAGCCGGGAGAGGGGTTGATTCGGGCGGAGTCAAGGGCTCCTCCCTGCGGCGCAGGTCCCGCATTCTCCGCCTCCCCTGCAGTGACGACGACGAGGATGAAGATGAGCGGGAGGCGAAGCCCGCCTCGATCCCAAGAAGGACCGGACTGGCTGGTCCCCTGGTTCGCCCGCCCCGGGCGATCCGCAGACGCGCCTCCTGCTCCTGGTCCCCTTGAAGCCGATCCCTGCAGCAGGCTCTCGGGCTTCAAGTATGGCCGGAGGCTGCTCGAGTCCACCAGCGACGACCTGTAAGTGCCTGCTTCCCGTCTCGATTATTGCTCCGCCGACGATCTCGATGTCCATGTCCTTCGGCCAGCCGGCGCCGGGCGAAGAAGCCGAAGGGGCCTCCCGAGGCCCCATCCGTGGCGCGGTGCCTCCGCCCGAAAAAGAAGGTGATCCTGACGCCTGTGTCTCTCCTGTCCGGCGTCTCATGAGGCTCGGCCGAGCTGGCCTGGGCGAAGCTCAAATTTCTCGACCCAAAGCGACTCCGAGGTGCCCTTGCTTACGCGCCTCCATCAAGGTTGCTGGCACCGCTGGTTCCGCCTCGTATGAGTGGTCACAGCCGCCTTCTCCTCCTACTCCACCGACCGCTGCTCCTCCGAATGCTGTTCTAGATCGCGCTGCCGGACTGGATCGACCGCTGGCGAGATCTTCTGGGCGCCGACTCCCGTCTGGTGGCCGGGCATTTGGAGCTGGCTTCTGGCTGGATTCGCTCCGATGCTTCGATTCGGGCGGCGCTGGTCCAGGCCTCGACGGCTTGCGACGAGGAGAAGCAGGCTGTTCGTGAGGCGAAGATTGCCCGCGATGCCGCCCTGGGGAAGGCAGCCAGCATCCAAGGTCGATGTGAGACGCTGGAGGGTGAGCTGAAGGGCCTGCAGAACCAGCTTGCCGAGGAGGCCCGCCTCCGCCAGGAGCAGGAGGAGAGCATGAAGGCTCGCGAGGCGGCCGTCAAGGACCGGGAGGCCAGGCTGAAGAAGCGCCGTGACCGCCTAGGCGCGCTGGAGCAGGAGCTGGAGGCGAGGAAGGTCGAGCTGGACGACAAGGCGCGGGTTCTTGCCGAAGATCACGCGGCCTTCATGGATATGGAGGTGAAGGCTCGCGCCTTGCTGAGGGAGCTTTATGATAGCGGCTCGAGAGCCCATCGCCGGGCGTGAGGACGGCCCGCCCATGCTGCTTCCCTTCCTGGTTCGCGCTCTTGAAGATGTCTCCCTTGGTCTTGGCCCCACGGCTGAGGCCGAGGCGCGCGTCTTGTCTTCTGTGGCACTGACGCGGGTTCTCACCCACGTCTACCTTCACGATCCCAGCGTCGACCTGGACAGCCTGCTGGAGCCAGCAAGCGGCAAGCATGCAGCTGCTGCTGCCGAGGCTGTGAAGGGTCGCACGGAGGCTCTGTTGGGGAAGTTCCGGGCCTTCAGCACCAAGCCGAAGCGAGGTGCTGCCGGCCCTGCTGCTCCACGAGGCGAACCCACTCCGCGCTGCTCCACCCCCGACAAGTGACTCCGTTGTGGCTCTTGTCCTGCTTTTAATTCCTGCACATGTATCATGCCTCGGGGAGGCGTTTAAACTTGCATTTGGTATTGCGATAACAGTGTGGACTGTAATATTTGCTTTTGAATTCCTTGAAATTTGTGCTTCCTACTTGCTTATGTTCTACGCCGCAGAGCCGGCCTCACAAGATACCTCAGCCGCCGTTAGCCCCGACCGGAAGCCAGGACGGGACCAAGGAGTGAGGGGCTATGTGACAAGTTAGGCTCCTGAGTCGCGATGCTCAGGAGTCCCCCTTGGCGCACGAGTAGCAAGTAGGGAGGTGAGACGCGGGCGGATCTACCGTTCTATGTCTGCAGAGCCCGGCCCCGCGCATACCTCAACCGCCGTTAGCCTTTCGGAACTAAGGGGTGAGGGGCTACGCGACCAGTTAGGCTCCTGAGTCACGATGCTCAGGAGTCCCCCTTGATGCACAAACGGCATTCGTACCTTGGCTCCACTCGGGGAGTGACGTGCGACGAACCAGGCCCGAGGGGCCTGGCTGGGTGGCGTGTGTATGGGCATGACCCAGGCGCAGCCCCTGCAGCCCAAAGACTCTCGCTGGGCGCCTCCCGAGGGGAGGCGCGGCGACGAGGCCACACCGAGCTCTGGGCTCCCCGAGGTTGATGCGACCCGGAGGCCACCTCGCTTGTTTATCACCAGCGGAGCATAGCGCTTCTGCATGCGTCTGGGCATAGCCGCTCCTCGGCAGTTGTCGTCGCCCAGCTGAGCATGGTGCTTCCATCGAACGTGGGAGGGGCTCCTCCGAGAGGAGCCCCGGGCGATACAGCCCCACCCCGACACGTGGCTGGCACGGTAGGGCTGGACGAGGTGTATCTGGGCACCCGTGAGCCAGCTGGACTCACAGGCCCTACCTCAAGGCGGGTTGCGCCTGGCTCGGGCCTTATCTTCGAGTGTGTTCTGCAAATTTGGCCGGATGTCGGTGTTTCACGTCTTGGTCCGGCTCTCGGGATGGTCTCAGCCCTCGCTGGCAAGCCAGGTCGCGATGCCATGGACAAGACCAAAGGGTGAGGGCTGGAGAGCCGGTAGGAGCCCTGAGTCGCGATGCTTAGGCACCCCCCCCTTTAACACGCAAGCTGGGTTAGATGACGAAACTCTACGTCCTCGGGTCCCGGCTCTCGGGCTAGTCTCAGCCGTCGCTGGCAAGACAGGTCGCGATGCCATGGACAAGACCAGAGGGTGAGGGCCGGAGAGCCGGTAGGAGCCCTGAGTCGCGATGCTCGTGCACCCCCTTTAACGCCAGCAAGCCTGGTCGATGCAAAGAATCCCACGTCCCCGGGTCCCGCTCTCGGGCTGGTCTCAGCCGTCAGCCGGCAAGCCAGGTCGTGATGCCATGGACAAGACCAAAGGATGAGGGCCAGAGAGCCGGTAGGAGCCATGAGTCGTGATGCTCAGTCACCCCCCGTTAACGCCAAGAAGCTGGGTTAGATGACTAAACTCGTCCTCGGGTCCCGGCTCTCGGGCTGGTCTCACCGTCGGGCAAGCCAGGTCAGCGATGCCATGGACAAGACCAGAGGGTGAGGGCCGGAGAGCCGGTAGGAGTCCTGAGTCGCGATGCTCGTGCACCCCCTTTAACGTGCAAGATTCCGCCACCCGTGAAAAGGCACCAAATAACAAGCATGGTGGAGCGAGAGCATAATCCTAAGGAAAAACTAGGAAGGATACATGCACTGGACTGGCCCGAGCGGCTTGGGGATGATGCAGCCCGAGGGGCGCCCAACAGATAGGCTAATGACATGAAATAAAGGGATACATGCCGCAGGACGGACCCACGCGTTCGGGAATAATGCGTCTCAAGGTGCTCCCAGCCGGAAATAAAACTTAAAGATGTCACCTGGTGATGTTGGGGACGAAGGGGTGTTGGTGTAGCAGACTCGGTGGGCTGCGGGAGCCGATCCTCACGAGCCCCCAGGCGCAGGGGCCTCGGGAGGTTCCGGAGGCGCTGGTGGCTCCTCATAGACCATCTCCATCTCCGCCAGGGCTGTGGAGCGCCTGGCCTCTTGAGCCTCCAGGATGTCCCTCATGAGACGCTGGTGCGCGGCCGCCGCGTTTGGCAGGCCACACGGCATGCGCACGTAGCTGTGGAGCGGATCCTCACAACGTCCCACTCGCGAGTGCCAGAGGCGCTCTTGAGACGCGGCTCGGTTGCGCCCTCGTATGTCGATGCAGAAGCGCAGCCCACCATCCTCGCCTGGATGGGGGGCCACAGCGGGCAGGCGGCGGCTGCCCCTCATGACCCTTGACTCTTGTAGCTCCTGAATGGCCTTGCTGACGAACTCCTGAGGGTTCGGCCCTCCTTGCCTTGCTCCTGCTTGCGGGAAACGTGCATCAAATCACGCCTCCACATGGTGCCCAAACGCCTCCCTCGAGACCTTGCCGAGGTCGGCGGCCCTCCAGGGGAGAGCCCCCGAGCCCTGCCTGAGGAGGGCGCCGGGCGCGCTTTCCTATGCGATGGAAGGAGGCTCCCCCTGGCCCGGCGCGGGCCCTAAGGGGCCTGCCTCTTGAGGAGTCGGGCCGGTCGATATCTTCTTCTTCTTGGGCGCGGCCTCGGGGGGCCTCCTGCTGCTGTGGCATGGGTCTTCTAGCGATGCGGCGTGAAAGGCTCGCTCCAGGGAGCACACTGCGTCTCTCTCTTCACAGGGCACCGTGATGACCCCGCCGCTTCCTGGCATCTTGAGGACGTTGTAGCCGTGGTGGGTTACGGCCATGAATTTGGCCAACGCTGGGTACCGAGGATGGCGTTGTACGGTAGGCGAATGTGGGCGATGGCGTCAAGTCGATGAGCTCGGTGTAGAAGTTGTCGCGAGCCCGAAGGTGACAGGAAGGCGGACCTGCCTGATCGGGACCGTGGAGCCGCTTGGTGACTCCGGAGAAAGGCTTGGTTGGTCAAGCCGACCGTAAGGCACTTGAATATTGTTGAATGTCTCCACGGACAGGACGTTGAGCCCTGCTCCACCGCCGATGAGGGTCTTGGTGACTAGCACATTGTCGATGATTGGGGAAGAAAGCATCGGAGAACTCCGGCCGTGGCTGCGCACTTGAGCTGATCCGCGGAGCTGAACGTGATGGCGCACGCCGACCACCTGAGAGGGCGTGTGGCCTCGAGCTTGGGGAGGACTGCATTCACTTCGCGAGCGAACTGCTTGAAGATGCGCTGAGAGGCTGGGGCTTGTGCTCTGCCCAGGATGCAGGCGATCGGATGCGCTTCCTGGAAGCCCCCAGCCCCCTCGTCCTGATGACGGTCTTCAATTCTCCTTGGCGGCGACAGCAGCGGAGGGAGGCTCATGCGTTCCCTCAAGGGCGATCTCGCGAGGCTGATCCTCCAGCCTCCCTCGTGAGGTGGATCTTGCCAACGGTCCTCGCGAGGTTGGTCGCGCCACCCTTTGGCGCGGGCCGCGGTCTTCCCAAATCTCGCATTCCTTCCTCCTCCTCGGCCGTAGCCCAGTCGCTGCGCCGGGCGTCTCACGACCCTTCCTTCGCAGACGGCCCGGATCTCTTGGCATTCATTGGTGTTGTGGGTGTGGAGGTCGTGGTACACGCAGCATCGGGCTGCCCTTGGAGGACTCGGGCTGATCTACGCCTCGCTTGGTGTCTGGTTCGCCGCGAGTACGGCAGCCCCTTGCGCTTCACGTCCTTGGCCTTGGACTTTTTTTCTTCGGGATCCGCGGCAGGCAGCTCGAGGAGGGAGAGGCGCCCCTCCTCAGCCCTGGCGCACTTGGTCGCCAAGTTGAACAGCTCCAAGGAGGTGCACAGATCTTCATGCATCGCCACCTCCTCCTTCATCTTGACGTCGCGCACGACGTCGGAGAAGGCGGAGATGATGGCCTCCTGCGTTACCCTGGGGATCTTGAGGCGCGCGTTGTTGAAGCGTTGGATGTACTTTTGCAGGGTTTCCCCTGGCTGCTGCTTGATTCGGCGCATGTCGCTCACGGCGGGTGGCCGGTCGCGAGTACCTTGGAAGTTGGCGATGAAGCGGGTGCGCATCTCGGCCCAGGAAGAGATCGTGCCTGGGGCCAGATTCAGGAGCCAGGTGCGGGCTCCGTCCTTGAGCGCCATGGGAAACCAGTTCGCCATGACCTTTTCATCCCCATTGGCAGCCTCGATGCCCAGCTCGTAGAGCTGGAGGAACTCCATAGGGTCAGGGCCAGGTCGTCAGAAGCGAGGAGGCAGGTCTGGCTTGAACTTGGCGGGCCACGCGACGCTGCGTAGCTCGGAGGTGAAGGCGCGGCAGCCCGCCGTGGCCGCGGGGGGCCTCGGACGACAGAGAGCTTGGTCTTGTGGGCCTCCCTGCGCCGCGGCTGGGGGCAGCGCAGGGTCCTGACGTGCTGGAGCGGGGAGCGCTCGGGCAGCTTCTTGTGGGCGAGGAACTTCTTGACAGCTCTGCTCTTGCCGCGCCGGCGCCTGGCGGAACGGGTTCCGCCCAGGGGCCGCAAGCCTTGGGGCGAGGGCGCCTTCTTGAGGAGGAGGCGGCTGAGGCGCCCGGGAGTTTCATCGTCAAGGCGGGTGCGGTGCAGCGAGACGGATGGTGCGGGGGCGCCTCCTGCAGCGCGGACGAGCTCGGCGACTCGGTCGAGCCATTCTTCATAGACGTCGTCGACGGGGCGGTAGCGCAGGAGCTCGTTTTCCGCGATGAGTGCCGCTCGGGCCTCCATGGCCGCGCGGGGCGCGCGTGATGAAGAACCAGCAGGGGTGAGCGAAGGCGTGGCGGTGCGGCCGTCCCGCCTCATGGATGGGTGCTAGGACGATGCTTGCTGCTCGTTCCCCGCCGGGCCGATGGCGGCGTTGACGGCAGGTGACGGGGAACGACGAGGGCGCCCGCCGACGGGAGCTGTCTGGGCGACATGGGAGGCGAGGGCGGCTCGGCGCTCGGCGCGGCCCGATGGGCGCCAGACATGGTTGCGGTGGCCGGGGAAGAACGAGGCGACGAAAGGCAGATTCCGGCGCACCCCTACCTGACGCGCCAAGTGTCGGATTTCGGGTTCCGGCAGACCCTTGAGGTTCAAACACTAGGGTGCGCGCGGAGATCCAACCCTCCATCGTCTCGTACCTCGCCGAATCGCAGGGACCTAAACTACTAACGGAACAGCACAAGAGACACAAGATTTATACTAGTTCGGGCCACCGTTGTGGTGTAATACCCTACTCTAGTTTGTGGTTTGGTGGATTGCCTCTTGGGCTGATGAGGAACAATACAAGGAAGAACAGCCTCGCGAGGGTCTGTTCTTGGTGGGTGTGATGAACTGCTAGGTGGTGTCCCGTCGCTGTAGCTTGAGGATCGGGTCTCTGTCTTTCTCTGGATTCCCGATTCCAGATCCCTCTACCCTGTGGGTGGATACTCCTATTTATAGGCGAAGGCCCTGGGCCTCTTCCCAAATATTGAGCGGGAAGGGCGCCAACAATTGGCCATTTTGAAGGGGAACAGCGGGTACACTTATCCTGACTAAAGTTGGTCCTCGCCTGCCAAAGGCTCTGGTGATGACGCCTGCTTGGGCTCCACGATGACTCCCTTCCAGCCATTGGGCTGGTCTTGGTCTTGGTGCACCGAAATGGATGCCTTTGCTTGATGCTCTCGCCTGCGCTTGCTCCCTTTGCACCAAAGAGGAAAGGGGGACATCAAGGCTGGTCGGGCGCTTGGCCGGGCGCCCTTGGTCGTCATGGCTTGCGTCATGGGCACCTCGCGAGGTACCCTGCCTTGAACTCTCTGCCTCCTCGTGAGCCAGCCTGACGAGGCCGTGCCTGAGGAAGCTAGTCGTCGTCCGCCCCGCGAGGCTTGGCCCCTCGCGAGGGTCTTGAGCTTGCATTGATGAAGATGGGCCGTCATGGGCCTCCTTTGAGCCACGCCGCAGGCCGCAGGTAGGCAAGTCTGGGGACCCCCGTTCCCAGAACGCCGACACCGCGGACAGGAGCGGAAGTAATTTTTTACTACCGCTCTTGGGAGCGGTACTACCGCTTGGAGCAGTACTACCGCGGCTACTTCCATGGCTACTTCCGCTTGGGACCAAAAACTCAACACAAGTCCAACGATGGTAGGCACAGATGTAATTTTTTAGTACCGCTCGCAAGCAGTAGTACCGCTACCCTTAGCAGGAGTACCGTGAGGTCAAGCGGTACTACCGCTCCGACGGTTCTTCTGGCCTTTTTTTGCCTCCTCGCTGCTGTGTTTCAAAGGGCTACTACCGCCCTAGCGGTAGTACCGCTCCTTGGAGCGGTAGTACCACTCGGTGCGGGTTGTGAGCATAACGGTTGGATTTTTCCCACCTATAAAAGGGGGTCTTCTTCCCCAATGAACCTTATCCTTTGAGCTTGTGTTCTTCCCCCATTGTTGACCTTCTTCGAGCTTGCTAACTCTCAATCCCTCCATGGATTCTTGCTAGTTTTTGAGGGAAAAGGTAGAGGAGATCTAGATCCACATTTCCACCAATCACTTTCTCCTCTATGTGAGGGGAACCCCTTGGATCTTGATCTTGGAGTTCTTGGTGTTCTCCTTCTTGTTCTTCCTCTCATTTTCCTCCCTAGCATTAGTTGCTTCGGTGGGATTTGAGAGAGAAGGACTTGGGCACTCCGTGTGCCCTTGCCATTGCATTTGGTGCATCGATTTGAGTTCTCCACGTGATACGTGGAAGTTACAAGTTGAGAAGCTTATTACTCTTGGGTGCTTGGTACCCTTGAGCTTGTTCCTCTTGGGTGCTTGGGCGCCCTAGACGGTTGGTGGTGTTCAGAGCTCAATCATTGTGGTGGAAAGCTCCTGCAAGCGTCGGGGTCTCCAATTAGGTTGTGGAGATCGCCTGAGCAATTTGACGGGTTTCGTGACCGCCCCAAGGGTTGCCAAAGTGTACGGGTTCGGTGACCGCCCCAAGGGTTGCCATTTGTATGGGTATGGTGACCGCCCTCAAGGGTCCCTTTAGTGGAATCACGGCATCTTGCATTGTGCGAGGGTGTGAGGAGATTACGGTGGCCCTAGTGGCTTCTTGGGGAGCATTGTGCCTCCACACCGCTCCAAACGGAGATTAGCATCCGCAAGGGTGTGAACTTCGGGATACATCGTCGTCTCCGCGTGCCTCGGTTATCTCTTACCCGAGTCCTTTACTTATGCACTTTACTTTGTGATAGCCATATTGTTTCTTGTCATATATCTTGCTATCACCTAAGTAGTTTTTCTTGCTTAGCATAACTTGTTGGTGCACATAGGTAAGCCTAGTTGTTTTAGGTTTTGTGCTTGACAAATTAACCGCTAGTTTTATTCCGCATTTGTTCAAGCCTAAACCATAATTATTTTAAAGCGCCTATTCACCACCCCCCCCCCCTCTAGGCGACATCCACGATCTTTCACCGTCGTTTACCGCCGTGTTGTCTGGGTTGTCTTCATTGTTTCGACACTTGCTTTTATTGCGTCATGGTTTCCCGTTGCCATCCCTGACTTCGGATGTGCCTGGGTTGCTGGTGCAGCTACGGGCCAGCCAACTGTCTTCGCCCATGCAAAAGCGGGTCATAAGGCTTGTTAGGTCTGCCATTGTCCTTGGTTTTTCCTGGCCGAGGTGTCTGGCGAGCCATTAGTCCCGGACACTGTGTTTGAAAGCCGCTAAGGCTTCGGCATCTGGGCAGTCGACGATATGATTCTTCTTAGTGAGAAATCTGTTCCAAAGCTTTCGGGCTGACTCTTCGGGCTATTGAATTATATGACTTAAATCGTCTGCATCCGGAGGTCGGACATAGGTCCCTTGGAAATTAGCCCTAAAAGCATCCTCAAGCTCTTCCCAACTTCCGATTGAGTTTTCGGGGAGGCTTTTCAACCACTGCCGAGCTGGTCCTTTCAACTTGAGGGGCAGGTATTTGATGGCATGGAGATCATCTCCGCGAGCCATGTGGATGTGAAGAATAAAGTCCTCAATCCAGACCCCAGGGTCTGTCATTCCGTCGTATGCCTCTATGTTCACGGGTTTGAATCCCTCTGGAAATTCATGATCTAGCACCTCATCGGTGAAGCATAGGGGGTGCGCAGCACCCTTGTATTTGGATGTGTCATGGCATTCTTCTGACGGTTGTAGTGTTCGGTTTTGATTCCGAGCTGTTATTCGGTCAGTATAGTCATTTGGGCGGCCATGATTCTGTGCCGGAGCGCACTTCCTAGATCCATAGATGGACCTGGCCATACCGGCTTTTTTGTGCAGATCCTCACATAAATCATGCGCTGACTTGTGTGCAACATCGTTAGCCGCCCTATCGCGGCCACGGGGTGGTCGGTCCAGCTGATCGGCCATTTTATTTTTTGGCTGAATGGGCTCTAAAGCCTTGTCGTCAAATTCAGGCAGCAGCTTGCGCTTTGGATAGCTCTTTGTGTGGTGACTGCCATCGTACTTTTCTTCAGTGTCAAGCACTTTATTCCATCTGCTGTTGAGCGTATTCTACGCGGCCTTAAGCCTTTGCTTCTGCTTCTTCAGGCTCCTCGCGGTGGCAATAAGCCTTCTATGGAGGTTCTCTTGTTCCAAGTGCCTTTCTGGGATGATGTGTGTGTCGTCGTCCGGACTGTTCTCCTCTCCGAGACAAAGTTGATGAGTTTTACCATCGGCGTCGCCGCGTGATCGGACAAAGGGCTCCGTGATTATGTTTGCCGTCCGCTGGCTCATCCTGCTCCATCGCTGGGTCCATGTGGTCGTCGTTTCCTTTGGAGTCGACCGAGGTATTATTCTTTATTGCGCTGTTATCGTTGTTTTTGCTGAGGCGGGATTTGGAGCGGTGCCTACGTCGTCGCTTTGGTTGCTTCTCGAGGGAACTATCCTTCGCTGCTTCCTCCCGTTCCTCATCGTTGTTTTCTTTGGGTGTATCCACCATGTATATATCATGTGATGAAGTGGTTGTCCAATGCCCTGTGGGCGGTGGTTCCTGTTTCTCTCTTGTATCGTCGTCCATACCGTCGATGTCTTCGGAGTCGAAATCGAGCATGCCGGTTAAGTCGTCGACAGTGGCTATTAAGTGGGTGGTGGGTGGGAAATGAATTTCTTCGTCGTCCGCTTCCCACTCAAGCCGGACATAGTTCGGCCAAGGGTCACCTGACAAGGAGAGAGACCTCAATGAATTTAGCACGTCACCCAAGGGTGAGTGCTGAAAGATATCCATGGAGGTAAACTCCATGATCGGTGCCCAATCAGATTCGATAGGCACGGACACAGGCGGTTTGGAGCCCGTAACCGGGGACGAATCCAAGAGTCCGGCAACACGGGTCTCATAGGAGGTGAAGTCAGTATTCGGCTTTATCGCCGCTGAGTGTGCGGCCTCCGTGGCGGGGTCTAACCACCCATCCTCGGACGGCACGATCTGCTCCGGATTGAGGGCCAGAGTAGCCATAGGTGTGATCTCCCAAACACTGTCCGACGGCAGAACTAAGTCAAGCCCGTCGTGACTGTGCGGCGCACCTGACATGGGCTCGAATCCGTCGAAGATCAGGTCTCCGCGGATGTCAGCAGTATAGTTCAAGCTTCCAAACCTAACTTGATGGCCAGGGGCGTAGCTCTCAATCTGCTCGAGGTGGCCAAGCGAGTTGGCCCGCAGTACGAAGCCGCCGAATACGAAGACCTGTTCGGGGAGAAAAAGCTCACCCAGGATCGCATCGCTGCCGATGATCGAAGGAGCCATCAAGCCTTTATCGTGACGGCACAGTGGAACTCTCAATGAAAGCACCATGTCAGTGTAAAAACCGGCGGATCTCGGGTAGGGGGTCCCGAATCAGGCGTCTAAGGCGGATGGTAACAGGAGGCGGGGGACACAATGTTTACCTGTGTTCGGGCCCTCTCGATGGAGGTAATACCCTACTTCCTGCTTGATTGATCTTGATGATATGAGTATTACAAGAGTTGATCTACCACGAGATCGTAGAGGCTAAACCCTATAAGCTAGCCTATTATTATGATTATCGTTGTCCTACGGACTAAACCCTCCGGTTTATATAGACACCGGAGGGGGCTAGGGTTACACAGAGTCGGTTACAAGGGAGGAGATCTACATATCCGAATTGCCAAGCTTGCCTTCCACGCAAAGGAGAGTCCCACCTAGACACAGGACGAAGCCTTCAATCTTGTATCTTCGTAGTCCAACAGTACGGCCAAGGTCTATAGTCCGGCTGTCCGAGGACCCCCTAACCCAGGACTCCCTCAGTGGGGAGCATCATGGAATTGGCGATGGAGAAGGGTTGGTGATGACGAAGATCAAAGATCCCCCTCTCCGGAGCCCCAAACAGACTCCGGATCTGGCCTCCCGATGAAGAACAGGAGATGGCGGCGGCTCCGTCTTGTGGAACGCGATAATTCTTTCTCGCTGATTTTTTTTTCTAGAAATATGTGATTTTATAGCTCAGTTTTAGGGTCTGCGGGGCCAGCAGGTGGGGACAACCCACCTGGGCGCGCCTAGAGGTGGGCGTGCCCTGGTGGGTTGTACCCACCCAGTTGCCACCCTCTGGTGGTTCTTGGCTCCAAAAATTCTCTTTTATTATATAAAAAATCCTCGCAAAGTTTCGTTGCATGCCGAGAACTTTTATTTCTGCACAAAAACAACACCATGGTAGTTCTGCTGAAAACAACGTCAGTCCGGGTTAGTTTCATCCAAATCATGCAAAATAGAGTCCAAAACAAGAGGAAAAGTAGATACGACGGAGACGTATCAACTCCCCCAAGCTTAAACCTTTGCTTGTCCTCAAGCAATTCAGTTGATAAACTGAAAGTGAAAAAGAAAAACTTTTACGAACTCTTTTGCTCCTGTTTGCATAAATAAGCTTAAACAGCATCCAGGTTTTCAGCCAATATTATAACTAACCATGTCGGCAATAACTCCTAAAAATTATATTAACTCATATCAATGACATAATCAGCTAGCGAGCAATAATAAGATATCTCAAACAGCAACACATTATCAAAACAACCATGATATAATATGACAATAGTGGTATCTCGCTAGCCCTTTCTGAGACCGCAAAACAAAAAGGCGGAGCACCTCCAAAGTTCAAGAAGTGACTAAACATTGTAATTCATGGTAGAAAATATCCACTCATGATGCACCCAACGTTAGCTACACACAATGCATAAGCATGACAAAGAAGGTTTCGTGTTCGCGCTTATTTTAGAAGGTGATGGCACAACATAAAAGTAAATAGAAAGTCCCTTCGCAGATGGAAGCAATGATTTGCAGCAGTGCCGGAGCTCAAGTTTTTAAAATAGAGGTAAATGATATTTTGAGAAATCCACCCTTCTTGTTTACTTTGCGACCATCAGTTATCAATATCTTCCATGCTAAACATATTAGTAGCAGTTCCCAAGCGATAAAGTAAAGATTATGACTTCGTAGGATTTTTTGTTTGATTATTTGTAAGCTCTTTTCTGTTTGCAGTTGGGGACTGGGAATCCCTTTTACCGCCCCTTTCTCGTGCAATGGCGAGTGAATAAACACTCATCCTGAGAATAATCCGCTTAGCATAGAAGATACCGACTACCTCCTGTCGTTTTATGAACAATCCAGGCACACAAAAAGGATATTTGTTTGAAGTTTTTAGAGGTGGCACATGCAAATTTACTTACGACGACAGGGTAATACCACATATATGTAGGTATGGTGGACTCATCTGGAATAACTTGGGTTCAAGGTTTTTGATGTACAAGAAGAATTCTCACTTAGTACAGGCGAAGGCTAGCAAATAGGTAGAGAAGCGGCCAGCTAGAGAGCAACAACAGTCATGAACATGCACTATGCATAAGTAACATTGGACACTAGCATGAGTAGGATATAAACACCATGAGCATAAATATCATAGAGGATATGTTGGTTTCGATTCAACTACACGCATGAACATGTGCCAAGTCAAGCCACTCGAACATTCAGAGGAGGATACCATATCATCATACTACATCACAATCATTTTAACGCAATATTGACATCCAAGATAAATCATTATCCACTCCTAGCTACTTATGCATGGCATGAGAAACTATAATCTCTAATTGTCATTGCAAACATGTTTAATCATAATGATCTGAATCACGGATACTAGGTTAAACATATTTACAAAAACAGAACAAGTCGAGTTCATACCCGTTTCTCTATGCCACGACCAGTTCATCAAATATCGTCATTATTGCCTTTCATTTGCACGACCGAACGATATGAAAATAATAATAGTGCAAGAGTGCCATGGACTAAGCTAGAATTTGCAAGCATTTTATTCAACAGGAGAAGACAAGGTAAAATGGGCTCTTTGTTAGATCAACAATTGTACAAATGAGAGCCACTCAACATTTTCATCATGGTCTTCTCCTCGGTATCACTCAATAAAAACAAAGTAAATTCAGAGAAACACACTCAATAATTTGTGGAGTTTTTGGTTTTCTTGAACAAGCAAATAAAAGGGAAAAGCAAAAACAAGAAAAACTATTTACACGGGAAAGCCCCCAACAAGCAAAAGAATAACAAGGAAATCTTTTTGGGTTTTCTTTTTAGTGCTACAGCTAACTACTCTAGAAAGAAAAACCAAAAAGAAGCAAGAAATATTTTTGTATTTTCTCAAAGTTTTTCAAACACACAAGAAGAAAGCGAGAAAATGAATTTAGCATGAATAATACAATGAAAAAGTGCAGACACCGACAACTAGAATGAAATGTGTGAACATGAATGTAATGTCGATGGAAATATGTACTCCCCCAAGCTTAGGATTTTGGCCTAACTTGGTAATCAGTAGTCAAAGAAACCATGGGGTCCCATGTCAAAATGCTGAGGAGCGGGAACCTATGGATCCCACTGCTGAGGCTCAGCCTATGCTGCAGCTAGGTTGTTTCGGTAGGCAACGATGTCTGTAGGCATAATCCTGTATCCATCCCTGACAATAGGATCAAACAAAGCAGGTGCAGGCAATGGAATAATATCATGAGTGTTCACACTGAAAACCAGGTTAGAAGGAATAGGAATGTTAGGGTAATCGCCTGCAATAAACTGATGGTGTTCCATGGCCGCGCGATAGGTAAACCATGGGAAAAGGATAATCATGCTGACCTATCTGAATGTTAAAGAGACTAGCCAAGCGAGTAGCATAAATACCACCATGTATTTTGCCCTTGGATTTATTAATATGGAGGCGTCGTGCCACAATAGCTCCCAAGCTATAAGTGGTGTCGCCTTGAAGTGCACAGCGTAAAACAGCAAGGTTTGGGGCACTGAGTGCACCCACCTTCTCTCTAGCGAGAAAGCACTTTGCAATGAAAAGAGCAAAATAATGCACGGCAGGAAAATGCAAGCTAGTAGCAGTGACACTTGACACCTCTCTCTCATCCCCTACAAACAGAGTGCAATAAAAGCCTTCGAGGTCTGCAGGCCTAGGCTCTGCTAAACTCCCATCGAAAGGGATCAAGCATATGTCACAAATTAAGTAAGCGGTATCTAATGGGGTTCAGCGTATAAATTAAACTGCACTTCAGGGGGATTATTCCTAGGAAGGAAATTAAAACTTTGCACAAAGGAGTTTGTGAGGAGATGATATTGTTCATATTCAGCTGCGATGAAGTCGGTGAGGCCGGCATTAGCATCATATTGTGCAAACTTTTGAAGGATTTCGGCCTCTTCAATGAACGGGTTATGCGGCCATTCGCATTGCCGTATCTCCACGATTCTCCGAGTGCGGAGATCACTATCAGATGACTCCCTGATAACTCCCTTGGAGTTCTTCTTGGAAGCAAACTTCCTAAAGATACTCATCTTTTTCCTATGAACAAAATTCTGAAAGTTTTAGTCCACAAAACTTTCTCAACAAAACTTTACAAGATTAATAGCAACTACTCATAGGGATGCATAGAAGCCATAGCAAGCATTCAAACTACTTAGAACTCTAAGAATTCAACATGCAAGCTCAACTACAACAGCACCAAGAGTAACTAATTATTCAAAATATAAACCTCTAAAGCAAAAACAAATTGGACAAACGAAGGAGTCACATACCAAGCAACAATCCCTCAAAACAGTTTCAGAAACGAAGCTTTCAGCAAAGAGATCGAAATCCGCGGGTTTGAGAGCAAGAACACAAGAGAGAAAGAGCAATGGTGATTTTTTTCTGGAGGTAGGTGGTGATGTGGGATGAAGAGATAACTGAGGGGGGCCACAACCACCAGGGCGCGCCTGGGGGTCCTGGCGCGCCCAGGTGGGTTGTGTCCACCTGGTGCACCTTCCTCTGATATTATTTGCACCAAAAATTCTTAAATATTCAGAAAAAATCGTATTAAATTTTCAGAACATTATGAGAACTTCTATTTTTGGGTCATTTTTTATTGCACGGGAAATTCAAAAAAAAGAAAACAAAAGGTAGGGACAGAATGTAGTGCTCACTAAATTCATCAACTTCATACCTCTCAAAAATGACCCATTAATAAGGTTGTGAAGTCTTATTAACAACCACTTTCGATTAGCATGAAACCGAAGAATTTTCGTAAATCACTAAGTTACCTCAACGGGGGTATGGATATCCCCAATAATACGCATTTCATATTTCCTTTTAAAAGTAGGTAGAGGTAGTTGAAAACTTCCAATAGTGATTGTCGGAGATTTTTCAATAACATTAATACCTTTCACTTGGAATTGTTTCTTCGGAAAGTGCACCGTATGCTCATTACCATTGATATGAAAAGTGATCTTGCTTTTATTGCAATCAATAACAGCCCCTACAATATTCAAGAAGGGTCTACCAAGGATAATCGACATGTTGTCGTCCTCGGGCATCTCAAGTATAACGAAGTCAGCCAAAATAGTAACAATATCAACAACAATGGGCACATCCTCACAAATACCAAAAGGTATGGCAGTTGATTTATCAGCCATTTGCAAAGGTATTTCAGTAGGTGTGAGTTTATTCAAATCAAGTCTTTTATATAAAGAGAAAGGCATAACACTAACACCAGCTCCCAAATCACAAAAAGCAATTTTCACATAATTTCTTTTGATGGAGCAAGGTATAGTTGGTATTCCCGGATCTACAAGTTTTTTAGGTACTCCATCTTTAAAAGTATAATTAGCAAGCATGGTGGAGATTTCAGCTTCCGGTATTTTTCTCTTATTGGTGATGATGTCTTTCATGTACTTTGCATAAGGAGGCATTTTCAAGATATCACTCAAGCGAGTATACAAAAGGACTGGCCTAAGCATTTCAGCAAAGCGTTCAAATTCTTCATCATCTTTCTTTTTAGTTGACTTAGGTGGAAAGGGCATAGGTTTGTGAACCCATGGTTCTCTTTCCTTACCATGTTTTCTAGCAACAAAGTCTCTTTTATCATATATTTTACTATTGGGTTGTGGGTTATCAAGATCAACTGCAGGTTCTATCTCAGCATCATTGTCTGGTTCTTTATTATTTGTTTGAGTATTTTCATGAACCTCATTATTATCTTTTTCATTATCAGAAGGTGAGTTTTCACAACCAGATTGAGTTTCAGCATCAGAGATAGAAACTTCATTATCATTATCAGGAGGTTTTTCTACTTAAAGTTCACTAGAGGCATTCAAAGTCATATCATTCTTCTTCTTCTTTTTATTTTTAGAAGGACTACGTGCATCAGTGTTAGCTCTCTGAGAGTCTTGTTCAATTATTTTTGGGTGTCCCTCGGGATAAAGTGGTTCCTGAGTTATCCTACCTCCTCTAGTCATTACTCTAACAACATGATCATTGATATTATTATTCATTTTATCTAGCAACTCTCTTTGAGATTTAGAACTTGTTCTAACTGAGTTTGAACCATAGAAGCATGTTTCCCCACACCTCTAACATCATTTGAGATTCAAAATAACAAGTCACTCAAGCGAGGAATCCTATCAGAATTGTATTTCAATTGTTTCATAACATTTGCATTGAAGTGATCTTGCTTTCTAATGTAATTTTCAAACTCATAAAGGCATTGGCTAGGGTACATATTGTGAGGATTGTCATTATCATTGAATTTCATTAGAGAATTTACCTCTACCACCTTAGGTGGTGATTGTGTATCAAGCCCATGTATTTCTTCAATAGGAGGTAAATTTTTGACATCCTCAGCTTTAATACCTTTTTCCTTCATAGATTTCTTTGCCTCTTGCATATCTTTAGGACTGATATAAGATACCCCTCTTCTTCGGAGTGGGTTTAAGTGGTGGTTCAGGAAGAGTCCAATCATCGTAATTTTTCAATATGTTATTCAATAACTCTTCAGCTTGCCCAATAGTCAGGATGGGAATGGGCCGGGTCAGCCCGCCGGGTCGCTGACCCGACCCAAAAATTCAAGGCCAATGGGTCACGTGGGTCGGCCTCAAACAAGATTTGGGTCAACAGGGCCGGCACCAAGTGACCCGTTGGGTCAGTAGGGCCGCCCCGCCTTATAGTCTTATAGCTCACAATAGCAGCAATCTTCATCCCGCCGACGTTGTCATAAGAGTCGATTTTACAATGCAGTCAGTTGTATAATTTTCTGCGTATGCTCGCGCATATGAACAACAAAATTGTCTTCATATGTTTCATCAAAATGCACATGTACAAAATCACAAGTAGACGGCTTAATTTTTCCCTATTACCAAGTATCAAATATTTTATTAATTCTTACACTAGTTAGATTCTGTTAAAGTGTGTCTAATTTTAACATCTCATTTGTGCACAAGACAATGTAAATCAAGAATTTGCCATCGGGCCAACAAGGCCACTGACTATTCTTTATATGGGTCGACCCGTGGCCTCTCAAATTGGCCTTGGGGCCATGAGGGCCAGGTCCAAGGCCAGGGCGGGGTCGGCCCATTCCGATCCTGACCCAATAGTTTGTTCCCTGAAAACACAACCAACACAACTATCTATGGAATCCCTAGAAGCATCGGTTAGTCCATTATAGAAGATATCAAGTGTTTCATTTTTCTTAAGGGGATGGTCAGGCAAAGAATTAAGAAATTGGAGAAGCCTCCCCCAAGCTTGTGGGAGACTCTCTTCTTCAATTTGCACAAAGTTAAATATTTCTCGTAAGGTAGCAGGGAAATATTTTTCACAGATGTAATAAATCATATCCTGGGGAGTACGCACACAACCAGGAGCAAGAGTATTGTACTAACCTTTAGCATCACCCTTTAATGAGAACGCAAATAATTTGAGAATATAGTAATACCGAATTTTCTCATCATGAGCAAAAAGGGTGGCTATGTCATTCAACTTAGTAAGATGTGCCACAACAGTTTTAGTTTCATAACCATGAAAAGGGTCAGATTCAACCAAAGTAATTAACTCTGGGTCGACAGAGAATTCATAATCCTTATCATCAACAAATATAAGCAAAGTAGCAAATTTAGGATCACATTTCATTCTAGCATTCAAAGATTTTTCTTTATACTTGCATAGTAATTTCTGTAGATCATCTCTATAATAACTTAGAATTTATAATAATTTATACAAGCAAGAATATCTCTAGTTGTCTCCTCATTCATTTTTTTGACGGGAGTTGTCTCCTCATTCATAACATAACCCTTTGGTACCTTAGGCAATTCATATCTAGGTGGACTAGTTCTAATAGGTGTTTCAAGATTTTCAGTTTCAAGTTCTTCATCAGTTTCAGCATTCTCAAAAGCTTTAGTTCTAGCAATTTGTTCATCAAGAAATTCACCTAGTGGCACATTATCATCAAGCAAGGTACTATCATCATCGTAAATATCATTCATATCAAAAGTAGCATCATCAACAACTTGCGACATATCAGGATTGATAGCATGTGGTGGTGTTGCAAGTCTACTTATAACAGAAATTAAAATATAAACCAGAGCTAGATGGCAGCTCCTTACCTCCCCTCGTCTTAGAGGGAAAAATCTTAGTCCTAGCATCCTTCAGATTCTTCATAGTGATAATTTGATAATGACCCCAAGTGACTTAACAAATATAGCTATGTTCCCCGGCAACGGCCACAGAAAAAGGTCTTGATAACCCACAAGTATATGGGATTGCAACAGTTTTCGCGGGTAGAGTATGCAACCCAAATTTATAGATTCGACACAAGGGGAGCCAAAGAATACTTGCAAGTATTAGCAGCTGAGTTGTCAATTCAACCACACCTGGAGATTAATTATCTACAGCAAAGTTATCAGTAGCAAAGTAGTATGATAGTTTTGATAGTTGTAGCAACGGCAATAGTAATGGTAACAGTGTTAGCAATAGTTTTGTAGCAAGTGCAACAGTAACAATAGCAGTAGTAACTCAGGAAGATCAATAAGTAGGAAAATGATAGGCATTGGATCGGTAATTTGTTGGATGGTATTCATCATGAGACAGCTATAACCTAGGGCGATACGGCACTAGCTCCAGTTCATAAATATAATGTAGGCATGTATTCCGTAAATAGTCATGTGTGCTTATGGAAAGAACTTGCATGACATCTTTTGTCCTACCCTCCCGTGGCAGCGGGGTCCTATTGTAAACTTAGGGATATTAAGGCCTCCTTTTCATAGAGAATCGGAACAAAGCATTAACACACGGTGAATACATGAACTCCTTAAAGTACGGTCATCACCGGGAAGTGTCCCGGCTATTGTCACTCCGGGGTTGTCGGATCATAACACGTAGTAGGTGACTATAACTTGCAAGATCGGATCTAGAAAATGGATACAATGGTGATAACATAAATGGTTCATATCTGAAATCATGGCACCCGGGCCCAAAGTGACAAGCATTAAGCATGGCAAAGTCATAGCAACATCAATCTCAAAACATAATGGATACTAGGGATCAAGCCCTAACAAAACTAACTCGAGTACATGATGAATCTCATCCAACTCCTCACTAACCAGCGAGCCTACGAAGGAATTACTCTCTCCCGGTGGGGAGCATCGTGGAATTGGCGATGGAGAAGGGTTGGTGATGACGAAGATCAAAGATCCCCCTCTCCGGAGCCCCAAACGGACTCCAGATTTGGCCTCCCGATGAAGAACAGGAGACGGCAGCAGCTCCTTCTCGTGGAACATGATAATTCTTTCTCCCTGATTTTTTTCTGGAAATATGTGATTTTATAGCATCGGTTTTAGGGTCTGCGGGGCTACCAGGTGGGAACCCACCTAGGCGCACCTGGAGGGGGGCGCGCCCTGGTGGGTTGTGCCCACCCAGGTGCCCCCCTCCAGTGGTTCTTGGCTCGAGAAATTCTCTTTTATTATATAAAAAATCCTTGCAAAGTTTCATTCCATTCCGAGAACTTTTATTCCTGCATAAACACAAAACCATGGTAGTTCTGCTGAAAACAACGTCAGTCCGGATTAGTTTCATCCAAATCATGCAAATTAGAGTCCAAAACAAGAGGAAAAGCGTTATGAAAAGTAGATACGACGGAGACGTATCATCAGACCAGCTGCAAGCCAGCTCCAGGCCCCGGACATCCGGCCCCTGCCCGGACATCTGGTCCGACCCCGAAAATCCGACCTCCTTCACAGAATGCAACCAAGTCCAGCCCGGACATCCGACTCTTCTTGAGCCACCGGACATCCGGCCCCCAGCCCGAACATCCGGCACCTGCGCGTGCACAGCCGAGCCAGAGGCCCATTGATGTCGCTTGAAACTGCTTCGGTATTTCCCCAAAGAGGAAGGGACATCTACGGTAGGTATTTCCCTCAGTTGTGAAACAAAGGTATCAGTCCAATAGGAGAACCAAGCAACACTATGTAAACGGTACCTGCACATAAAGAACAAATACTTGCAATCTGATGCGTAAGAGGGGTTGTCAATTCCTCCTTGGTGAAAAGATAAATAAACTTTTGGTAGATTGGATAAATAGCTCTCGGTAAAACACGAAATAAAATAAGTAATAAAAAAGTGCAGCAAGGTATTTTGGATTTTTTAGAAATATAGATCTGAAAATAAAAGCGAATAAAAATAGATCGGAAAGCCAATATGATAAAGAATAGACCCGGGGCCGTATATTTCACTAGTGGCTTCTCTCAAGAAATAGCACACGGTGGGTAAACAAATTACTTTGGACATTGATAGAAGATCGAATAATTATGACGATATCCAAGGCAATGATCAATATATAGGCATCACGTCCAAGATTAGTAGACCGACTCATGCCTGCATCTACTACTATTACTCCACACATCGACCGCTATCCATCATGCATCTAGTGTATTAAGTTCTTGGAGAAACAGAGTAATGCAATAAGAACAATGACATGATGTAGACGAGATCTATTCATGTAGGAATATCCCCCATCTTGTTATCCTTAATAGCAACGATACATGCGTCTCTTGCTGCCCCTTCTGTCATTGGGAAAGAACACTGCAAGATCGAACCCATCAAAAAGCACCTCTTCCCATGGCAAGAAAAATTGATCTAGTTGGCCTAACTAAACCAAAGATTCGAAGAAGAAATACGAGGCTATAAATAATCATGCATATAAGAGATCAAAGAAGACTCAAATAATATTCATGGATATAGATCTAATCATAAACTCAAAGTTCATCGGATCCCAACAAACACAACGCAAAAAAGAGTCACATCAAATAGATCTCCAAGAGACCATTGTATTGAGAATTAAAAGAGGGAGAGGAAGCCATCTAGCTACTGCCTACGGACCCGTAGGTCTATGGTGGACTACGCACGCATCATCGGAGAGGCACCAATGAGGATGATGAACCCCTCCATGATGATGTTAGATTGGATATCGTGGTTCTGGAACTTGCGGTGGCTGGAATTGTGTTTCGTCGACTCCCCTAGGGTTTCTATAATATTTGGGAATTTATAGAGCCAGAGGCAGCACAGGGGGGCTCCATGGGGGCACAACCCCCTGGGCACGCCCTGGTGGGGTGTGCTCCCCACGGGCCTCCCCTTTGGTATTTCTTGGCCTACTGGGTGTCTTCTGGTCCAGAAAAAATCTCCAAAAAGTTTCGCTACGTTTGAACTTCGTTTGGTACTGATATTCTACGAAGTAAGAAAGCAAGCAAAGAACAGCAACTGGCATTGGGCACTATGTTAATAGGTTAGTCCCAAAAAATGATATAAAGTTGCTATAAAATGATGGTAAAACATCCAAGAATGATAATATAATACCATGGAACAATAAAAAATTATAGATACGTTGGAGTCGTATTAGCATCCCCAAGCTTAATTCGTGCTCGTCCTCGAGTAGGTAAATGATAAAAACAAATTTTTTTGATATGGAATGCCGCCTAACATGTTCATCACATATTCTTTTCATTTTTATCATGGACATTTGGACTTTTATATGGTTCAAAGCAATAGTCTAGTTTTGACATGAAGATTCCAATACTCAAGCATATCAACAAGCAACCATGTCTTCCGAAATATCAACACTAAAGAAAGTTATCCCTAACCCATCATGCTCAATCATTGATCCATTCATGAAACACATTCGCATATTAGCTACATCCAGTGCTCAAGTATGATCATAGTGCTCCCTAGTTGGTGCTTTATAAGAGAAGTTGAAGACTCAAATAAAAATAAAAAAAATGCATAAAGTTAATAGAAAGGCCCTTCGCAGAGGGTAGTAGGCATTTGTAGAGGTGCCAGAGCTCAAAGCTTAAATTGAGAGATCATTCCCAACACTTTCCATGCTAGATATATGATAGGCGGTTCCCTAACAGAAAATAAAGTTTATTCCTTTTTCCACCATTCTTTCACAATCCATGGCTAGCCGTATCCACAAGCGCCTTCCATACCAACACTTCCCAAGGAATTTACAATTTGACAACATAAAGTAAATTTCATTTTCATTTCGGGACTGGGCAACCCTATTACCATCGTACTCTCGTGCAATGACAAGTGAATAAACACGGGCCAACATATGAACTGTGTGCGATATGTGCCCCATCACACACGATTTTTCTGTGGAACTCGTCTGCCATGCATGACTCCATCGCACACGTTTCCGAACAATTATCGTGTGTGACAATGTTCTATCAAAAATGGTCCAGGAATCCCTCCGCACACATACAAGTGCTACAGACCGTTTGAGATTTGTTGTGTATCACCGACGGTTGTAGTAAGAGTGACGTGTGCTTTTCGTTTGGGATCCCACACATTTCCTGAAAAAAATACGACTGGGATTGTATTTTACATGGGCCATGGTTTACTCTGAGCTCTCGTGTGCAATAACGTGGTATCACAAACTGTGCCGGAGCCCCTACACACACGTAGTAGTCAAAGCACAAGTACTCCCTGGGTGATTTTGGTAATTAATGTCAACATATCTCTTGTTGGACTAATACTTTTATCTAGTATATTTCAGATAAGTTCAATAGTGGAGTGGCATGGACAAGAGGATGTGGAACCCCTTCAACATGCTAAGGACAGAAGATTGGCAAAAGCTCAAAAGCTCAAGACTCTTCATTTCTATTTTAGTGATCCAAGATCACATTGAGTCCATAGGAAAGCCAATACTAAAAGGGGATGAGGTGTTGATTAATGGCTTGCTCGCTCAAAGTGCTTAGTGATATGCTCCAAAGCCCTCAACCACTTTCTCATTTCCACATATGTCACAAACCAAAAGTCAAACTCAGCCCCACCAATTTGATCTACCCGGAGCCACCGAGTTCACTTGACATAGCCATTGCCAGAAACCCTAATCAGTTCGATCTCACCGATGGGATCTCGGTCTCACCGAGATGAGCTTGCAAACTCTCTGTTGCCTGTTGCAATTATTTTGGTCCCACCGAGATATGCAATCCGTCCCACCGAGTTTGCTTGCCCAACTCTCTTTTTTTCTTATTACCAAAGTCGGTTTCACCGAGTTTGTGTAATTGGTCAAACCGAGTTGAGGTTTTACCCTAACCCTAGCACATCGCTCCCACCGAGTTGATCATATCGGTCCAACCGAAAACTCTAACGTTCACATTTTGAACTACATCGGTGTGACCGAGTTTCTCGATTCGATCCCACCGAGTTTGGTAAATTGTGTGTAACGCCTAGATTTTGTGTGGAGGCTATATTTACGCCTCCACCCACTCTTCATATGTGGGGAGAGCCATCAGAATGTGCCTACACTTCCAGCATTCATTTTCTGAGAGAGAACCACCTACTCATGTGTTGAGACCAAGATATTCCAATCCAACCACAAGAATCTTGATCTCTAGCCTTCCACAAGTTGCTTTCCACACAAATCATCTTTCCACCAAATCCAAATCTGTGAGAGAGAGTTGAGTGTTGAGGAGACTATCATTTGAAGCACAAGAGCAAGGAGTTCATCATCAACACACCATCTATTACCTTTTGGAGAGTGGTGTCTCCTAGATTGGTTAGGTGTCACTTGGGAGCCTCTGTCAAGATTGTGGAGTTGAACCAAGGAGTTTGTAAGGGCAAGGAGATCGCCTACTTCGTGAAGATCTACCCAAGTGAGGCAAGTCCTTCATGGGCGATGGCCATGGTGGGATAGAAAAGGTTGCTTCTTCGTGGACTCTTCATGGGTGGAGCCCTCCGTGGACTCGCGCAACCATTCCCCTTCGTGGGTTGAAGTCTCCATCAACGTGGATGTACGATAGTACCACCTATCGGAACCACGGAAAAAATATTCGTGTCTCCAATTTCATTTGCACACTCCAATCACATCCCTTTACATTCTTGCAACTTGCATGCTTTACTTTCCGCTGCTCATAACTCTTGCCATGGTTGCTTGATATGTATTGTGAATGTTTAAACTTGTGCTAAAACTCCACCTTAACTTGAAGAAATTAAAAGCTGCTACTTTTCCTTGTTGAGGGTCTAATCACCCCCCCTCTAGACACCTCCTCTCGATCCTTTCAATTGGTATCAGAGCATTGGTCTCCATTGCTTTGGTTTAATGTAACATCCCAAAATTCTAAATTTTGGAATGTTATAAACAAATAGATAGATTTGATTGATTGTTTGATTGATTGTGTGAAATTGAGTGAAATTCGAAACTTTTTGAAAGTTAAATGAGAGGGAATAAAAGGACTTTCCCAAACTTTCATTTTGCATTCGTGATCTCCGTGAATTCAAATTCTTTTCACCACAAAACCCCGGAGAGAAGATGACATGACTTCTTCCATTTATTTAAATGACAAGGGTGTTGAAAATATTTGAATTTCATTTGGAAAATATTTCCAACCCAGAACTTTATGCAACTCAATGATTTTCACGAGCGAAGATAAAATGACTTCTTCAAAACATATGAAATATGAGTTGGGAGTTTCAAAGAATTAAATTCAAAGTTCTTTTGAATTTATTTTCAATTTGGAGTTATTGAGTTTTATTCAAATTATTTTCTGCAAAAATAAAATATATGGAAAATAGGGTAACATGATTCCCTACATCAGAAAATTGGAGAGAAATTAATTTGAAGTCATTTTGGTATTTTTAAAATGATTTTCAGTGGATTTTATTAGAGCAGTAGCACTCTTTGAATTATTTGATTTTTTTCTTGATTTTATTTGACTTGACAAAGATTTCCACGTTGTAGAAAATAATTTTCTGAAAATTTTGATATATTATATGCCTATAGTATATTTTAATTTATTTAGTTTTATTTCTTCTTAAATGTTTTTTTAATCTTCTTCTCTCCGCCGAACTGGGCCGGCCCAGCTCCTGCCAGGCCAAGGCCCAGCCAGCCCAGCCGCGCTTCACCCTCGAGCTCGGGACAGAGTCCCAAGCGTAACCGACGCCGCCTCGACGTTCGTGCGCCGCCCGGAGTCCTCCGCCGCCTTACCCCTCCTCCAAGGCTACCTCATCCCCTCCCCTCCTATAAAGTCGTCGCCGCCTCTCCTTTCCTCCTCGCACTTCGCACCGCTGCCGCACTTCTCGCCGCGCTCGCCGAAAGCCGCCGCCGGCGGCGAGATCCACCGCCTCCGCCCCGCTCCGTCCCGTCACCGTGGACCGCCGACGCCGCCATCCTCCTCGCCTCGGCGCACCGACCCTCCCCATCTACTCCGCCGCCGCCGCCGACCACCGGAGTCGCCTACCCGCGCGCAGCCGCCGACCCGCCGGCCAATCTGCCCGAACCGGCCGAACCGGTATAAACCTCCGGTCCCATCCGGTTTTCCTTTTAAGTTCGTTTTTTTTAATAAAAAAACCTAGACTAGATCTGTTTTTTTTTGTTTTATTAAACAGCGAACGTCCACTGTTTAGATCCTATAAACGAACATTCGCTTTGTAGTTTTTTTCTTTTTCTGTTTTTTTCAGCCTGGGACCCGTTTGTGATTAGTTTGTTTATAGATTAGTCCATGTACTTCAAACGATCACTACTTTCTGCTCGTTAGTCCAAATTCAACGAAACCAACGCCCACTTCTTCGTTATGATCTCCTCTATCCAGTAATCCAACTTAAAGATGTTTTTGAAAGTTTAAAAATTTGAATTCAAACAGATTTGTATTTGAACTTTATTTGATCATAACTTGAGTTTCGTAACTCTGATTTAGTTGATTCTTTTTGCAAATCGAAGCTCTTGACCTAAACTTTATGATAAGGCCAAATTCACATAATTTTGGTACTGTTAGAAATTGTTTTATGTTGCAAGAGTTATTTGCTTGGTTTTGATGTTTTCCGAACTGTCTTCTTCGTTCTACCCGAGCTTTTGAGTGATTGCTTATGTGTGGTTACTATTGCTTGCTCTCGATAGATTGACTGGAGTGTGACGAGTAGAACTATCAAGAGTTTTGAGTGCAAACCATCTTCGTCAACATTGCAGGCAAGTTCACACTTTGATCATACTTTTCATTACCCAGTTTTTATGCATTAGTTTCAATCCTCAAACAATTGCATGATTAGGATCTGATTAATATGTGGGTTTTGGGAAGTAGATGAGGTAGTACCTATTACTTGTTTCATTATCAAACCCTTGGGAGTTACTTCTACATTTGCTTATATTGCCATGCTATGCTCGTAGACGTGGATTGGGTTTGAGTGAATATCCATGACAGATGTGAGATTGTTAATAAATGGTTTATCTAAGGTGGCAACTTAAACACACATCTGGGTGGATTGAGGTACCTGGCTATTCCAGGATTTGCCTATCTAGGCACCTGGGTAGACCAGGATTTGCCTGTTTTTTTTATGGACCGCCACCCAGGCTCAAAGGGATCATGAGATTATTCATACTAGAAACTTCCGTGTGCAGCCACAAGCCATTATGGGGTCTGGCATAGTTGATTAAGTTGTGCGAACTCTTACGGGTAGACTAGCAGATGTAGGGGAAAGTAGGAGTACCGGTCTACCCTTCGTAAGGTGCTAGCGCTTCTGAAAGACTGTGCCTCGGTCATCCGTTTCTCAAACATCATGTAGTGCGAGAAACCCAACGGAGGCGATCGAGTCTTGTGGGGAAAAGTGCGCAAACCTCTGCAGAGTGTATAAACTAATCATGATTAGCCGTGTCCCTAGTTATGGACATCTTGAGTATCTAGTATTTGGATTATCAAGTGAATCTCATCATGTTACTTTAATTAACACTGTTGGGTTTTAATGATGATTACTTTAATTGGGATTGAGAATGTTGTCAACCATTCTCAATGTTTAACAACCACCATGATAGTTAAATAAATTTATTCCTTTGCATTAGGGAAAAATTGGCTTTACGCAAAACCTTATAACCATAGAGCTTTTCCACCAGCCATATATGCATGTGGTGATAGCCATATTTCAGCATTGCTCTACAGTGTGAATTCACCAGTACATTCAATGTACTGACCCTTTGTGGCTGCAACGTCTCATGTTGCAGGATTTCTTACGACGAGTAAGTGATATGTTAGGGTTACGATTTCTACACTCAACTTTGCCGTTGGTGTTGATGGGAATCCACAACCTTGTTACTTCCGCTATTTGGATTGAGGTAATAGTATTTACGTTATTTTATACATGTGATTTACCTCTGTTATAAATCCTCGAGTACTGTGTGTGTCAGCATACCGATCCAGGGATGACACTTAAGCATAGAGACTTGATCCATTCGGGTTGGGTCGCTACATTTAAACACCATTGGAGGAAGATGGATGAGTCTACGTTGGGGAGTCTTAGACGTAGAGTTCCTATACTTGATGGAGAGTTCTGTCATGAATGGAAAATTGAGATGCTTGAGATTTTCAATGAATATCATTTGAACAAGTACATTACTAGCCCTTGTGCACCCCATGTTGATCCTTTGTATCCTACCCTTGATGAGTCTATTGACATGATTCACAACCTTAGAACCGTCAATCTTATTACTAGAGGTCTGCCTAGAACTTTGTTTGGTTGGTTGCCTACTCTTGATTGTGCCTACACTATATGGAGATTTCTTGAGGAATGATTTCCAAACTATTCCTTGTCAAATCTAGATGTGATTCTTCATAAGTCTATTGCCTTAAGTAAGATGAACTCCAATGATCCTAAGTTTGGTGATTTTCTATTTGAGCTTACTAACCTCATGCGTGCCAAAGGAGATGTTGGTATCATTAGCAATATCATCTCCGAAGCCATTAGAATTCATAAAGATGAACATTGTGATGATCATTTATCTAATGAATCACTCTCTCTAGGAATTGATCCATCACATTACGATGTTGAACATGGTTACTATGATGAGGATGATGATAGTGACAATGATCTCGATGAGTCTATGAGACACTCTGGTCATATGGCTAATCTTCGTGGCTACATGGCTGGACGAAAGGAATGGGTTCTTGATAGTGGATGTACCGATCACATGACCGGAGACAAGGATATGTTTCATGAGCTAGCTGAAAATGACGGCCCTCGAAAGCATGTCACATTTGGTGATAACTCTAAGGGTAAGGTGATTGGCCTTGGTAAGGTGGCCATCTCACATGATAGCTCCATACAAAATGTTATGCTCGTTGAATCTCTTGGCTATAATTTACTTTCCATATCTAGACTTGCTGACTTTGGCTTAAATGTCCTATTTATTGAAGTAGATTGCCAAGTGTTTCAAAGAGATAATCACAATATGGTCTTTACCGGTATACGTAGAGGTGATCTTTACATTGTTGATTTCACTAAAAAGGCTCAACCTAGAACTTTCTTAATTGCTAAATCTTCTAAAGGTTGGTTGTGGCATAGAAGGTTAGGTCATGTGGGCATGCAAAATCTTGATAAGCTTATTAAAGGTGATCATATCCTTGGAGTGAAAGATGTTATATTTGACAAGGATAGATTGTGCAGTGCTTGTCAAACAGGAAAACATGTTGGAGGAAGCCACCCCGTGAAGAACATTATGACCATGAGAAGACCGCTCGAGCTACTTCATATGGATCTCTTTGGTCCCAATGCCTATAAAAGTCTCGGTGGAAACTTATTTGGTCTAGTCATAGTCGATGATTTTTCAAGATTTACGTGGGTGTTCTTTCTTGATGATAAATCGCAGGTCCAAAAGACTTCAAGAATTCGCTTTGAAGGCCCAAAATCAATTTGAAGTGAAGATCAAGAAGGTTCGCTGCGACAACAGAAGGGAGTTCAAGAACGCAAATGTGGATACCTTTCTTAACGAAGAATGGATTTCACATGAGTTCTCGACTACGTACACGCCCCAACAAAATGGAGTTGTTGAGAGGAGGAACCGGACTCTTATTGAGATGGCGAGAACGATGCTTGATGAGTACAAGATGCCAAAACACTTCTGGGCGGAAGCGGTTGAGACAGCTTGCCATGCACCAAATTGCTTGTATCTTCACAAGCTACTCGGCAAGACGGCATACGAGCTTCTCACCAGTAGCAAACCCCAAGTTGGATACTTTCGAGTACTCATCTCAAAGTGTTAAATTCTTGATAAGCATTGTTGTTCTAAATTTGGTCCTAAATCTCATGAGGGTTTCCTACTTGGTTATGGCTCAAACTCCCACACTTACCGTGTCTACAACAATTTCACCCGAAAGGTTGAAGAGACAGTAGATGTGAAGTTTGATGAATCTAACAGCTCGCAAGTAGAGCAATTGCCAATTGATGTAGGAGACAAAGACCCTTCGGAAGCAATCCAAGACTTGTCTATTGGCAAGATTTCTCCAACGGAGGTGAAGGAGAGTACCTTGTTCTTCCAAGTGGAAGCTTCTACCTCATGAAAAGGTGAACCAAGAGTTTACATGGAAGCATCCACAAGTGGGACACGCCAAGACGAAGAAAATGAGGAAGTACATCAAGATGAAACTCATCAACCTCCTTCTCCACCTAGACAAGAGAATGACAACATCAAGAACGAAGAAGGCCAAGAAGAAGAACAAGATGATGAAGATGTTGGGGAACGTAGCAGAAATTCAAAATTTTCTACGCATCACCAAGACCAATCTATGGAGATTCTAGCAACAAGCGGAAGGAGAGTGCATCTACATACCCTTGTAGATCGCTAAGCGGAAGCGTTCAAGAGAACGGGGTTGAAGGAGTCGTACTCGTCATGATCCAAATCACCGGAGATCCTAGTGCCGAACGGACGGCACCTCCGCGTTCAACACACGTACAGCCCGGTGACGTCTCCCATGCCTTGATCCAGCAAGGAGAGAGGGAGAGGTTGAGGAAGACACCATCCAGCAGCAGCACAACGGCATGGTGGTGATGGAGGGGCGTGGCAATCCTGCAGGGCTTCGCCAAGCACCGCGGGAGAGGAGGAGTACTTGGGAGAGGGGGAGGGCTGCGCCAGAACTTGTGGTCGGCTGCCCTCCCACCCCTCCACTATTTATAGGTGGGGGGGGAGAGGAGGCCGGCCCCCTTAGATCCCATCTAGGGTTGGGGGCGGCGGCCAAGGGGGGGAGGAGTGCCTCCCAAGTCAAGTGGAGGCCTCCCCTTTAGGGTTTTCCCTTCCCAAGCGCATGGGCCTTGGGGGCTGGTGCCCCTGGCCCATTAAGGCTAGGGCGCCCCCTACAGCCCATGCTACTGTATTGGACGTGGTGGAACAATTTCCGGACCTCCGGACCCCTCCGAATCCTCCGGAACCTTCCGGAAGCTTCCGGTACAATACCGAAAAACCCGAACTTTTTCCTAACCCGAACAACAACTTTCCATATATAAATCTTTACCTCCGGACCATTCCGGAACTCCTCGTGACGTCCGGGATCTCATCCGGGACTCCGAACAACATTCGGTAACCAGATACAAACTTCCTTTATAACCCTAGCATCATCGAACCTTAAGTGTGTAGACCCTACGGGTTCGGGAATCATGCAGACATGACCGAGACGTTGTCCGGTCAATAACCAACAGCGGGATCTGGATACCCAGGTTGGCTCCCACATGTTCCACGATGATCTCATCGGATGAACCACGATGTCGAGGATTCGATCAATCCTGTATACAATTCCCTTTGTCTAGCGGTATTATACTTGCCCGAGATTCGATCGTCGGTATATCGATACCTTGTTCAATCTCGTTACCGGCAAGTCTCTTTACTCGTTCCGTAACACATCATCCCGTGATCAACCCCTTGGTCACATTGTGCACATTATGATGATGTCCTACCGAGTGGGCCCAGAGATACCTCTCCGTTTACCGGAGTGACAAATCCCAGTCTCGATTCGTGCCAACCCAATGAGACACTTTCGGAGATACCTGTAGTGCACCTTTATAGCCACCCGATTCGTTGTGACGCTTTGGTACACCCAAAGCATTCCCTACGGTATCCGGGAGTTGCACAATCTCATGGTCTAAGGAAATGATACTTGACATTAGAAAAGCTTTAGCATACTGAACTATGATCTTTGTGCTAGGCTTAGGATTGGGTCTTGTCCATCACATCATTCTCCCAATGATGTGATCCCGTTATCAACGACATCCAATGTCCATGGTCGTGAAGCTGTAACCATCTATTGATCAACGAGCTAGTCAACTAGAGGCTTACTAGGGACATGGTGTTGTCTATGTACCCACACATGTATCTGAAGTTTCCTATCAATACAATTATAGCATGGATAATAAACGATTATCATGAACAGGAAATATAATAATAACTAATTTATTATTGCCTCTAGGGCATATTTCCAACAGTCTCCCACTTGCACTAGAGTCAATAATCTAGTTCACATCGTCATGTGATTAACGCCGATAGGTCACATCGCCATGTGACCAACATCCAAAGAGTTTACTAGTGTCTCAGAACTAGTTCACATCATCATGTGATTAAGACTCATTGAGTTACGAGGTTTGATCATGTTTTGCTTGTGAGAGAGGTTTTAGTCAACGGGTCCGAACCTTTCAGATCCGTGTGTACTTCGCAATTCTCTATGTCATATTGTAAATGCTGCTTCCACGCTCCACTTGAACCTTATTCCAAATGGTTGCTCCACTATCCATATCCGGTTTGCTACTCATATTCACTCGGATTGTTGTTAACGATTGCATCGACGTAACCCTTTACGCCAAACTCTTTATCACCTCCATAATCGAGAAACATGTCCTTATTTACTCCAAGGATAATTTTGACCGTTTTCCAATGATCCATTCTGGATCATTCTTGTACCCCTGATCGACTCATGGCAAGGCACACTTCCTGTAAGGTACACAAAGATAGCATACTATAGAGCCTACATCTGAAGCATAGGGACGACCTTCGTCCTTTCTCTCTTTTCTGCCGTGGTCGAGCTTTAACTCTTAACTTCATACCTTACATCTCGTGCAAGAACTCCTTCTTTGATCGATCGATCTTGAACACCTTCAAGATCATGTCAAGGTATGTGCTCATTTGAAAGTATTATTAAGCATTTTGATCTATCCTTATAGATCTCGATGCTCAATGTTCAAGTAGCTTAATCCAGGTTTTCTATTGAAAACATCTTTCAAATAACCCTATATGCTTTCCAGAATTCTACATCATTTCGATCATCAATATGTCAACAACATATACTCATCGAAATTCTATAGTGCTCCCACTCACTTCTTTGGAAATACAAGTTTCTCATAAACTTTGTATAAACCCAAAATCTTTGATCATCCTATCAAAGTGCATATTCCAACTCCGAGATGCTTACTCCGGTCCTTAGAAGGATTGCCGGAGCTAGCATACCTTTTAGCATCCTTAGGATTGACAAAACTTTTCTGATTGTATCACGTACAACCTTTCCTTACGAAAACTGGTAAGGAAACTCGTTTTGACATCCATCTCGCCAGATTTCATAAATGCAGCTTGTGCTAACATGATTCCGACGGACTTTAAGCATCGCTACGGATGAGAAAATCTCATCGTAGTCAACTCCTTGAACTTGTGAAAAACTCTTCGCCACAAGTCGAGCTTCATAGACGGTGACATTACCGTCACGTCCGTCTTTTCTTAAAGATCCATTTATCTCAATGGCTCGCCGATCATGGGGCAAGTCCACCAAAGTCCATGCTTTGTTACGATACATGGATCCTATCTCGGATTTCATGGCTTCTAACCATTTGTCGGAATTTGGGCCCACCATTGCTTCTCCATAGCTCGTAGGTTCATTGTTGTCTAGCAACATGACCTTCAAGACATGATTGCGTACCATTCTGAAGTAGTACGCATCCTTTTCACCCTACGAGGTAATGCGTTAGTGACTTGATCCGAAACTTCATGATCACTATCATAAGCTTCTACTTCAATTGGTGTAGGTGCCACGGAACAACTTCACGTGCCCTGCTACACACTAGTTGAAGTGACGGTTCAATAACCTCATCAAGTCTCCGCCATCCTCCCACTCAACTTTTCGAGACAAACTTTTTCTCGAGAAAGGACCCGATTCAAGAAACAATCCCTATTGCTTTCGGATCTGAATTAGGAGGTATACCAAACTGTTTTGGGTGTCCTATGAAGATGCATTTTATCCGCTTTGGGTTCGAGCTTATCAACCTGAAACTTTTTCACATAAGCGTCGCAGCCCCAAACTTTCAAGAAACAACAACTTAGGTTTCTCCAAACGGTGTCGTCTCAACGGAATTACGTGGTGCCCCATTAAAGTGAGTGCGGTTGTCTCTAATGCCTAACCCATGAACGATAGTGGTAATTCGATAAGAGATATCATGGTACGCACCATATCCAATAGAGTGCAACTATGATGTTCGGACACACCATGACACTATGGTGTTCCAGGCAGTATTAATTGTGAAACAATTTGCACAATGTCTTAATTGTGTGCCAAAATCGTAACTCGGATATTCATCTCTATGATCATATCATAGACATTCTATCCTCTTGTCACGAAGATCTTAAACTTCACTCTGAAATTACTTGAACCATTCAATAATTCAGACTTGTGTTTCATCAAGTAAATATACTCAACATCTACTCGAATCATCTGTGAAGTAAGAACATAACGATATTCATTTGCATGCCTCAAAGACTCATTGGACTGCACACATCAAAATGTGTTACTTCCAACAAGTTGCTATCTAGTTCCATCTTCTTTGAAACCGAGGCTTTTCACTCATCTTGTCCATGTGGTATGATTTGCATATCTCAAGTGATTCAAAATCAAGTGAGTCTAAACGATCCATCTGCATGGAGTTTCTTCATGCGTATGCACCAATAGACATGGTTCGCATGTCTCAAACTTTTCAAAAGCGAGGTGAGTCCAAAGATCCATCAACATGGAGCTTCTTCATGCGTTTTATACCAATATGACTTACATGGCAGTGTCACAAGTAAGTGGTACTATCATTACTATCTTATATCTTTTGGCATGAAAATGTGTATCACTACGATCGAGATTCAATAAACCATTCCTTTAGGTGCAAGACCATTGAAGGTGTTATTCAAAAAAATAGAGTAACCATTATTCTCCTTAAATGAATAACCGTATTGCGATAGACATAATCCAATCATGTCTATGCTCAACGCAAACACCAAATGACAATTATTCAGGTTTAATACTAATCTTGATGGTAGAGGGAGCGTGCGATGTTTGATCACATCAAACTTGGAAACACTTCCAACACATATCGTCACCGCCTTTAGCTAGTCTCCGATTTATTCCGTAGCTTTTATTTCGAAGTTACTAACACTTAGCAACCGAACGGGTATCTTAATACCTCGGTGCTACTAGGAGTACTAGTAAAGTACACATTAACATAATGCATATCCAATATACTACTATCGACCTTGCCAGCCTTCTCATCTACCAAGTATCTAGGGTAAATCTGCTCCAATGGTTGTTCCCCTTATTACGTAAGCACTTAGTCTCGGGTTTGGGTTCAACCTTGGGTTTCTTCACTAGAGCAGCAACTGTTTTGCCGTTTCATGAAGTATCCCTTGTTGCCCTTGCCCTTCTTGAAACTAGTGGTTTTACCAACCATCAACAATTGATGCTCCTACTTGACTTCTACTTTCGCGGTGTCAAACATCGCGAACACTTCAAGGATCATCATATCTATCCCTGATATATGTTATAGTTCATCACGAAGCTCTAGTAGCTTGGTGGCAATCTCTTTGGAGAAACATCACTATCTCATCTGGAAGATCAACTCCCACTCGATTCAAGTGATTGTTGTACTCAGACAATCTGAGCACAAGCTCAACGATTGAGCTTTTCTCCCTTAGTTTGTAGGCTAAGAAAATTGTCGGAGGTCTCATACCTCTTGACGTGGGCACGAGCCCGAAATCCTAATTTCAGCCCTCGAAACATCTCATATGTTCCGCGGCATTTCAAAACGCCTTTCGTGCCTCAACTCTAAACCGTTTAACTGAACTATCACGTAGTTATCAAAAGCGTGTATGTCCGATGTTCGCAACATCCACAAACGACGTTTGGGGTTCAAAGACACCGAGCGGTGCATTAAGGACATAAGCTTTCTCTTGTCCGCATAATCGCTACTTTCAACTTTCAACTATATTTTCTCTAGGAACATATCTAAACAAAGTGGAACTAAAGCGTGAGCTTACGACATAATTTGCAAAAGGTCTTTTGACTATGTTCAAGATAATTAAGTTCATCTTATGAACTCCCACTCGAGATAGACATCCCTCCGGTCATCTAAGTGATTACATGATCCGAGTCAACTAGGCCGTGTCCGATCATCACGTGAGACGGACTAGTCATCATCGGTGAACATCTTCATGTTGATCGTATCTACTATACGACTCATGCTCGACCTTTCGGTCTCTGTGTTCCGAGGCCATGTCTGTACATGCTAGGCTCGTCAAGTTAACCCTAAGTGTTTCGCGTGTGTAAATCTGTCTTACACCCGTTGTATGTGAACGTAAGAATCCATCACATCCGATCATCACGTGGTGCTTAGAAGAGACGAACGTTAGCAACGGTGCACGCTTAGGGAGAACACTTCTTGAAATTGTTGTAAGGGATCATCTTATTTACTACCGTCGTTCTAAGTAAACAAGATGCATAAACATAATAAACATCACATGCAATTATATAGTAGCGACATGATATGGCCAATATCATATAGCTCCATTGATCTCCATCTTCGGGCTCCATGATCATCATCGTCACCGCATGACACCATGATCTCCATCATCATGATCTCCATCATCATGTCTTCATGAAGTTGTCTCGCCAACTATTACTTCTACTACTATGGCTACCGGTTAGCAATAAAGTAAAGTAATTACATGGCGTTGTTTAATGACACGCAGGTCATACAATAAATAAAGACAACTCCTATGGCTCCCGCGGTTGTCATACTCATCGACATGCAAGTCGTGAATCCTATTACAAGAACATGATCAATCTCATACATCACATATCATCCATCACATTCTTCTTGGCCATATCACATCACAGAGCATACCCTGCAAAAACAAGTTAGACGTCCTCTAAGTGTTGTTGCATGTTTTACGTGGCTGCTCTGGGTTTCTAGCAAGAACGTTTCTTACCTCGCAAAACCACAACGTGATATGCCAATTGCTATTTACCCTTCATAAGGACCCTTTTCATCGAATCTGTTCCGACTAAAGTGGGAGAGGCGGCACCGCTAGCCACCTTATGCACCAAGTGCATGTCAGTCGGTGGAACCTGTCTCACGTAAGTGTACGTGTAAGGTCGGTCCGGGCCACTTCATCCCACAATACCGTCAAAACAATATTGGACTAGTAACGGTAAGCATATTGAACATCATCAACGCCCACAACTACCTTGTGTTCTACTCGTGCAAAGAATCTACGCAATAGACCTAGCTCTGGTACCACTGTTGGGGAACGTAGCAGAAATTCAAAATTTTCTACGCATCACCAAGATCAATCTATGGAGATTCTAGCAACAAGCGGAAGGAGAGTGCATCTACATACCCTTGTAGATCGCTAAGCGGAAGCGTTCAAGAGAACGGGGTTGAAGGAGTCGTATCGTCATGATCCAAATCACCGGAGATCCTAGTGCCGAGCAGACGGCACCTCCGCGTTCAACACACGTACAGCCCGGTGGCGTCTCCCATGCCTTGATCCAGCAAGGAGAGAGGGAGAGGTTGAGGAAGACACCATCCAGCAGCAACTGGCAGGCGTGGTGGTGATGGAGGCGTGGCAATCTGCGAGCAGGCTTCGCCAAGCACCGCGGGAGAGGAGGAGTACTTGGGAGAGGGGGAGGGCTGCGCCAGAACTTGTGGTCGGCTGCCCTCCCACCCCTCCACTATTTATAGGTGGGGGGGGAAGAGGAGGCCGGCCCCATTAGATCCCATCTAGGGTTGGGGGCGGCGGCCAAGGGGGGGAGGAGTGCCTCCCAAGTCAAGTGGAGGCCTCCCCCTTGATGGTTTTCCCCTTCTCATGCGCATGGGCCTTGGGGGGGCTGGTGCCCCTGGCCCATTAAGGCTAGGGCGCCCCCCTACAGCCCATGCTACTGTATTGGACGTGGTGGAACAATTTCCGGACCTCCAGACCCCTCCGAATCCTCCGTAACCTTCGAAGCTTCCCGGTACAATACCGAAAACACCCGAACTTTTTCCTAACCCGAACAACAACTTTCCATATATAAATCTTTACCTCCGGACCATTCCGGAACTCCTCGTGACGTCCGGGATCTCATCCGGGACTCCGAACAACATTCGTTAACCACATACAAACTTCCTTTATAACCCTAGCGTCATCGAACCTTAAGTGTGTAGACCCTACGGGTTCGGGAATCATGCAGACATGACCGAGACGTTCTTCGGTCAATAACCAACAGCGGGATCTGGATACCCATGTTGGCTCCCACATGTTCCACGATGATCTCATCGGATGAACCACGATGTCATGGATTCGATCAATCCTGTATACAATTCCCTTTGTCTAGCGGTATTATACTTGCCCGAGATTCGATCGTCGGTATACCGATACCTTGTTCAATCTCGTTACCGGCAAGTCTCTTTACTCGTTCCGTAACACATCATCCCGTGATCAACCCCTTGGTCACATTGTGCACATTATGATGATGTCCTACCGAGTGGGCCCAGAGATACCTCTCCGTTTACCGGAGTGACAAATCCCAGTCTCGGTTCGTGCCAACCCAACAGACACTTTTGGAGATACCTGTAGTGCACCTTTATAGCCACCCAGTTATGTTGTGACGTTTGGTACACCCAAAGCATTCCTACGGTATCCGGGAGTTGCACAATCTCATGGTCTAAGGAAATGATACTTGACATTAGAAAAGCTTTAGCATACGAACTACGATCTTTGTGCTAGGCTTAGGATTGGGTCTTGTCCATCACATCATTCTCCCAATGATGTGATCCCGTTATCAACGACATCCAATGTCCATGGTCGAGAAACTGTAACCATCTATTGATCAACGAGCTAGTCAACTAGAGGCTTACTAGGGACATGGTGTTGTCTATGTACCCACACATGTATCTGAGTTTCCTATCAATACAATTATAGCATGGATAATAAACGATTATCATGAACAGGGAAATATAATAATAACTAATTTATTATTGCCTCTAGGGCATATTTCCAACAGAAGAAGATGTTCCACCCCGACCCAAGCAAAAGCTCTCACGAGTCCGAGCAAGAGTTTCATGAGACCATCCCATCGAACAAATCTTCAATGATATCCAAACCAGGAGAATCAATCGCTCTAAAACTCGTTTGGCTAATTTTTCTGAACATTATTCATTCATCTCTAGCATTGAACCTATGAAGGTTGAAGAAGCACTGGAAGATCCGGATTGGATAAATGCCATGCACGAAGTGTTGGGAATGCAGTATTTCAAAAAAATTACCTACGATCACGCAAGATCTATCTAGGAGATGCATAGCAACGAGACGGGAGAGTGTGTCCATGTACCCTCATAGATCGAAAGCGGAAGCATTTAGTAACGCGGTTGATGTAGTCGAACGTCTTCGCAATCCAACCAATCCTACTACCGAACATACGACACCTCCGTGTTCAGCACACGTTCAGCACGATGACGTGCCTCGAGCTCTTGATCCAGTTGAGAATGAGGGAGAGTTCTGTTAGCACGATGGCGTGGCGACGGTGATGATGAAGTTACCGGTGCAGGGCTTCGCCTAAGCACTACGATGATATGACCGAGGTGTGTAACTATGGAGGGGGGCACCGCACACGGCTAAGAGAAGTCTTAGTGTACCTTTGGGGTGCCCCCTCCCATGTATATAAAGGAGGGGGAAGAGGAGTCCGGCCCAAGGGGGCGCGCCAAAGGGGGGAGTCCTACTTGGACTCCCGATCCAGGTAGGATTCGGGCCCCCCCTTCGTATTCCAACAAGGAGAAGGAGGGAAGGAGGAAGAGGGAGAAGGAAAGAGGGGGGCGCCGCCCCCTCCTAGTCCAATTCAGACCAGCCATGGGGGGGGCGGCAACCCCTTAAGGCCCTTCTCTCCTTTCCCCTAAAGCCCATTAAGGCCCATTACTCTCCCGGGGGGTTCCGGTAACCTCCCGGTACTCCAGAAAATACCCGAAACACTTCTGAACCATTCTGGTGTCTGAATATAACCTTCCAATATATGGATCTTTACCTCTCGCCCACTTAGAGACTCCTCGTCATGTCTGTGGTATCATCCGGGACTCTGAACAAACTTCGGTCATCAAATCACATAACTCATAATACAAATCATCATCGAACTTTAAGCGTGCGGACCCTGCGGGTTCGAGAACTATGTAGACATGGCTGAGACACATCTCCGGTCGATAACCAATAGCGGAACCTGGATGCTCATATTGTCTCCTACATATTCTACGAAGATCTTTATCGGTCAAACCGCATAACAACATATGTTGTTCCCTTTGTCATCGGTATGTTACTTGCCCGAGATTCGATCGTCGGTATCATCATACCTAGTTCAATCTCGTTACCGTCAAGTCTCTTTACTCGTTCCGTAATGCATCATCCCGTAACGAACTCATTAGTTACATTTACTTGCAAGGCTCATAGTGAAGTGCATTACCGAGAGGGCCCAGAGATACCTCTCCGATACACGGAGTGAAAAATCCTAATCTCGATCTATGACAACTCAATAAACACCATTGGAGACACCTGAAGAGCATCTTTATAATCACCCAGTTATGTTGTGACTTTTTATAGAACACAAGGTGTTCCTCCGGTATTCGGGAGTTGCTTAATCTCATAGTTAGAGGAACATGTATAAGTCATGAAGAAAGCAATAGCAATAAAACTAAACAATCATTATGCTAAGCTAACGGATGGGTCTTGTCCATCACATCATTCTCTAATGATGTGATCTCGTTCATCAAATGACAACACATGTCTATGGTCAGGAAACTTAACCATCTTTGATTAACGAGCTAGTCAAGTAGAGGCATACTAGGGACACTCTATTTGTCTTTGCATTCACACATGTACTAAGTTTCCGATTAATACAATTCTAGTATGAATAATAAACATTTATCATGATATAAGGAAATATAAATAACAACTTTATTATTGCCTCTAGGGCATATTTCCTTCAGTCTCCCACTTGCACTAGATTCAATAATCTAGATTACATAGTAATGATTCTAACACCCATGGAGTCTTGATGCTGATCATGTTTTGCACGTGAGAGAGGCTTACTCAACGGGTCTGCAACATTCAGATTCGTTGTATCTTGCAAATCTCTATGTCTCCCTCCTTGACTTGATCGCGGATGGAATTGAAGCGTCTCTTGATGTGTTTGGTTCTCTTGTGAAATCTGGATTCCTTCGCCAAGGCAATTGCTCTAGTATTGTCACAAAAGATTTTCATTGGACCCGATGCACTAGGTATCACACCTAGATCGGATATGAACTCCTTCATCCAGACTCCTTCATTTGCTGCTTCCGAAGCATCTATGTACTCTGCTTCACACGTAGGTCCATCCGCATCTTGCTTGCCTATGCTAATCACCATGATATTACCTTGTACCCAATGGACATTAAAAGTGCTTTTCTAAATGGTGAAGTTGAGGAGGAAGTTTATGTTAAACAACATCCCGGCTTTGTTAATCCTAAGAAACCCGACCATGTTTACAAACTTCACAAAGCCCTTTATGGTCTTAAACAAGCTCCTAGAGCGTGGTATAAATGTTTGACCAAGTTCCTTATTGAAAAAGGCTTTGAGATTGGAAAGAATGATTCTACTCTTTTTACTAAAAGGGTTAATGGTGAACTATTTGTGTGCCAAATTTATGTTGATGACATCATATTTGGTTCGACTAACCCTCATTTTAGTGAAAAGTTTGGAAAGCTAATGTCGAAGAAGTTTGAGATGTCTATGATGTGTGAATTCAAGTTCTTTCTTGGTTTGCAAATCAAGCAAACTAAGGAGGGCACATTTTTTTCTCAAACAAAGTATACGAAGGACTTATTCAAGAAGTTCAACATGCAAGAAAGCAAATGTATGAAAACACCCATGCCTACTAGTGGGCACCTTGACCTGACTAAGGATGGCAAATCGGTTGACCAAAAGGTTTACCGCTCTATGATTGGGTCATTTTTATATCTATGTGCCTCACGTCCCGGTATTATGCTAAGTGTGTGCATGTGTGCACGATATCAAGCGCCCCCCAAAGAATGTCATCTTAAGGTTGTGAAAAGGATAGTGAGATACTTAATTCATACACCAAATTTTGGCATTTCGTATCCTAAGAGATCCTCTTTTGATCTTGTTGGCTACTCCAACTCGGACTATGCCGGTGACAAGGTTGATAGAAAGTCCAGTTCGGGTACTTGTCAATTTCTTGGTAGATCTCTTGTGTCTTGGTCCTCCAAGAAACAAAACTCGGTATCCTTATCCACCGCCGAAGCAGAATACATTGCCGCCGGTTCATGTTGTGCTCCGTTACTTTGGATGACCCAAACTCTTAAAGATTATGGGATCTATGTGAAACATGTTCCGTTGCTTTGTGACAATGAAAGTGCTATCAAGCCATGCAACATTTTTGAACTAAGCATATTGAAGTTTGTCATCATTTCATTCGAGATCATATTGCTAAAGGGGACATTGATCTTAAGCATGTTCGTGCCGATAAGCAATTGGTGGATATATTCACCAAACCGCTTGATGAGAAAGTATTTTGCCGTTTGAGAGGTGAATTGAACATCATTGATGCTTCAAACTTGGAGTAGAAAATCCATTTGGATACATGCAAGGCATGAGCCTTTGACTAATCCTTGATATTTCTCTTATGTTGATGATCATATGTCTTGGATATACTTGTACCCTTGCATGCTATCTAACCCTTGTAGGTACTTGGATGAATCTAAATCTATGAGATTGCAAATCACTCAAATCTTGAGCAATCTCTACATCACCAAGTCTCTAAAATATGGTGGTTGAAGACAAGGAAGCATGAATCCTTTCAACATATCCTTTGACAAATTCTATATATCAAATTTCATTTGGTATCAAATTTCATTATTGCCATTTTGGATACATAAGTGCTCTTCCTTGCAAGACTAACCCATGTAGGTAGATGAACTCAAACCACAAGTGGTGCTCCCAACTCTTGATGTGCTACATCAACCTTGAGCATCCCACACAAGTTCAACTATATGATCAAGATCAACACCACCACCCAAGGTATGTTATTCCATCTTAGAGAAGCTTTACCCCAAGCCATGGGTCGAAGCAGCTCAACAAGATGTGAATACATAAAAATGCTTCAACAAAAAATGGTAACCCCATTTTGAGCTTAAAGGATGAGTATGACCTACGATCAAGTGTTCTCACTTGACTCCTCAGTCAATATACTCTAACATAGGTGAATTTGTCGCCGACCAATTCTAGATGAAGTTCTCTAGTGTTTTTCTGAGTTCTTGCATGATTGTTCCCCTTCCTTAATCAAAAAAAACTTCATCTAGATTTATTTTCTTTTCTTTGTTCGTTTTTGCATTCCCTGCATCCAATTCATTGCAAATATTTCAGTTAATTCCTTACAAATCATTGTGAGATCTTATTTTCCTAGTGAGCTGGGATGACAATTGTTCTCTCTCTGTGTTGAACTCAGACACACCGGTTTGTCTCTTTCGGTCAAACCGAACCATTTCGGTGCCACCGAAGAAAACAACTCGGTGTTACCGATTTCAATGCTGAGGAGACACTTTGCCATTTGCATCCTGCATATTTGTTCCAGCTCCACTCAATGATTCGTCTCCTCTACCTGCATCACATTCTACATGCTGCTTTGTCATGTAACTCAAGGACCAAACCTATTCGACTCACACTCGAGAAGACCCCTTCTTGGAAATTGATGTCAAGGGGGGGGAGATCACATCAAAGGGAGAGGAGATCCCAGATGCTTGGTATTCAAGAGGAGAGAAGTCAAATGTCTTTAAGAGGGGAAAATACATGTTAGTATGTGTTATGATTGTTTTTCTCAGATTTTCTTGTGTTGCTCTGAATTTCTTTTCCCTACTTTCTCCTATTAACACATATAAGATTCGGGGGGAGAGAGACATCTAGGGGAAGTAAATCTTCGAATTCATTGCATATATTTACCTTTTGGGGACATGTCTATATCCAATAGAGTACCTAGTACTCACTCTCTACATGTCATCCAAATCTTGGTACTCTTGTGGTTTGTTGTTCTTGCTCTATTTAGTAGATGTTTCTGTGTTATCTAACCTTGTTTACCCAGGATTATCTCTTCCAAAGCCGGCTCAAGACCACAAGGTAAGTATATGCATCACACTCATGTGCATGATGATCTCTTGCTGATGTGCATATTGTTTGCAAGAAGGACTCATGAACATGAAGGTACATTTCCTATATCCACATCATTTGCTTTGATGCATATAGCCAAGATACATGTAACTCGTTGCTTGCTCTGTCATGCTTATGCATTCACATGCTCTTATACCTCATATTCACATGATTGCATACATGTAGGGGGAGCCTATGCATGTTACATGTCTTTCCAAAGCTTTACTTGCTATTCTTTATATCCTTATCTAAAGCTTTGATGTATGTTGTCATCAATTACCAAAAAAGGGGGAGATTGAAAGCACAAGTGCTCCCTGGGTGATTTTGGTAATTAATGTCAACATATCTCTTGTTGGACTAATACTTTTATCTAGTATATTTCAGATGAGTTCAACAGTGGAGTGGCATGGACAAGAGGATGTGGAACCCCTTCAAGATGCTAAGGACAGAAGATTTGCAAAAGCTCAAAAGCTCAAGACTGTTCATTTATATTTTAGTGATCCAAGATCACATTGAGTGCATAGGAAAGCCAATACTATCAAAAGGGGATGAGGTGTTTCTTAATGGCTTGCTTGCTCAAAGTTCTTAGTGATATGCTCCAAAGCCCTCAACCACTTTCTCATTTCAACATATGTCCCAAACCAAAAATCAAACTCGGCCCCACCGATGTGATCTACCCGGCGCCACTGAGTTCACTTGACATAGCCATCGCCAGAAACCCTAACCAGTTCGATCTCACCTATGGGATCTCGGTCTCACCGAGATGGGCTTGCAAACTTTATGTTGCATGTTGCAATTATTTCGGTCCCAGCGAGATATGCAATCGGTCCCACCGAGTTTGCTTGACCAACTCTCTGTTTTGCTTATTACCAAAAGCGGTCTCACCGAGTTTGTGTAATCGGTCAAACCGAGTTGAGGTTTTACCCTAGCCCTAGCACATCGGTCCCACCGAGTTGATCATATCGGTCCCACCGAAAACTCTAACGTTCACATTTTGAACTAAATCGGTGTGACCGAGTTTCTTGATTCGGTCCCACCAAGTTTGGTAAATTGTGTGTAACGTCTAGATTTTGTGTGGAGGCTATATATACCCCTCCACCCACTTTTCATTTGTGGGGAGAGCCATCAAAACGTGCCTACACTTCCAGCATTCATTTTCTGAGAGAGAACCACCTACTCATGTGTTGAGACCAAGATATTCCAATCCAACCACAAGAATCTTGATCTCTAGCCTTCCCCAAGTTGCTTTCCACTCAAACCATGTTTTCACCAAATCCAAATCTGTGAGAGAGAGTTGAGTGTTGGGGAGACTATCATTTGAAGCACAAGAGCAAGGAGTTCATCATCAACACACCATCTATTACCTTTTGGAGGGTGGTGTCTCCTAGATTGGTTAGGTGTCACTTGGGAGCCTCCGTCAAGATTGTGGAGTTGAACCAAGGAGTTTGTAAGGGCAAGGAGATCGCCTACTTCGTGAAGATCTACCCAAGTGATGCAAGTACTTCGTGGGCGATGGCCATGGTGGGATAGACAAGGTTGCTTCTTCGTGGAACCTCCGTGGGTGGAGCCCTCCGTGGACTCGCGCAGCCGTTACCCTTCGTGGGTTGAAGTCTCCATCAACATGGATGTATGATAGCACCACCTATCGGAACCATGGAAAAAATCTTTGTGTCTTCAATTGTGTTTGCACACTCCAATCCCATCCATTTACATTCTTGCAACTTGCATGCTTTACTTACCGCTGCTCATATACTCCTGCCATGCTTGCTTGATATGTATTGTGAATGTTTAAACTTGTGCTAAAACTCCACCTTATCTTGAAGAAATTAAAAACTGCTACTTTTCCTTGTTGAGGGTCTAATCACCCCCCCCCCCCTCTAGACACCTCTTCTTGATCCTTTCACCCTGGCCAGGAACTGGCAAGGTCGCATTTAGGCTGCGCGCCCAGGAGGAAGCAGCGATGGACACCGTGCGCCAGCAGCTTTGGGGGCACGAGGGCTGTCTGCAGGCCTTCATCAATGGCGAGCTGGAGCGGGCATGGGACTTGGACCGTGTCGTCATGGTAAGGATCTTTCCTTTGTCTTGTCTTTGCGGCCGGTCAGTGTGGGAGCGCCAGCGCACCCACTGGGTGTAGCCCACGAGATTCGGGTCAACTATGAAGTAGTTGGGTCGAATCTTAAAGTACTTTTGTGGTTTTGCTAACCCTTGCTTTCCCGCAACATATGGATGGCCTCCAAGTCGGCATCCACAACCGGATTCTGAAGAAGCATCGCGAGACCAAGGCGCAGCTTGCCGCCAAGGAGGAGGCACTCCGTCTTGCCCAAGGTACGTCTTGCATGCTATCAGTGGGGGCACGCTAGCGCACCCACTGGGTGTAGACCCCGAGATTCGGCCCAATTGCGAAGCAGTTGGGTCGAATCTTAAGGTACTCTTCCTCCTTTCTGGCATCTGACTTGAAGTTTCGCCGCACAGCCGCCGCGGCTGAGGTGTCGGACCTCCGAACCCAGCTGACCAAAGTCGGCCAGCAGCACGACCAAGTGGCCGGCGACAACAGCTGGTTCCAAGCCGAGGTGGAGCGGCTGAAGGCGGAAGCCGCCAAGGCGGCGGCGGCCCACCGAGCGGAGCTTATCCGGCTGAAGGGCGAGAATGAGAAGGCGACCGCCGTGAAGGACGACGAGCTGAAGGCGGCCGTCGAGAAATGCGTCGAGCTTGAGAAGGCGCTTGAGGCTCGCAGTCGTGCGGGGGACTTGGAGCAGAATGGCATGTTGTGCGAGGCGCATCATCTGGACGAGCTCCTCGCTAGTAAGTACTTCATTGTTTGTTCTGCCGGATTGGGGGTCGGCCGAACCTTTTGCATAGCTGACTGTTCCTCCCCTTCAAGCGCCAGAGTACTTCCCGAAGACACATGACACGACGGATGTAGTCGTGCGTGGTCACCGAGTGACCCAGGCGGATGCGGGAGTTACTATCGCTCCGTACGCCGCCTGGTCTTTCTCGGAGATCATGCTCACCGCCGAGGCCCACGTGAAGGCCCTGGACAAGCAAACGGCAAGGCTGTCCGTGGCCAGATTGGGCATGAAGGCGGCCCTCTGGCCGGGAGCGGTGGCGCCCAACAGCTTCACGCGGCTGGCGCGTTGGCTGGAGGCATGACCGGCGCGGCTTCACGCATGGCAGGTCTCTGCGGCCCATGCCGCCGCAGATCTGGCCTTGCGCTTCGCCATGTCCCGGTATCTGGGGCTGAGGCTGGACCAGCTGGCGGCCCAGCGGGCCGGCACGGAGGCGCAGTTGGTGGAGCAGGCAGGTCGGATCGCAGGGCGGGCCAGCTACTTCGCCTCATTTGCCACCCATGATGAGTTCAACTGGAGCGGATGGAGAACGGCGCAGAGGTCCCTCCTGATTACTTCGGCTTGGCGCTTGATGAGCCGGCCGGCAGCTCTGACGAGACGGATGCCTATGCGGACGACGAGGCCGCGCTGGATGACACCAGCGTCTTGACGATGCCGACGCGGCAACCGCGGCTGACGCGGAGGAGTCGGCGAGCGCGCAACCCGACGCGACCACTGCTTGAGGTTGTCCTGCTTTTTTATCTTTTTTGAACTTTGTTAAGCGACAAGTCCAGCCACTGGGGGTGTAGGGGGAATGTAATGAACTCTAGTCGTGGGCCTTTTTGTAATGTAAATATTTTTGCTAGGATCAGGCCGTTTGCCCGCTCGACCTAGTCGTTGGATTGAGGGTGAACGACGAAGGCCAAGTCGAACCGGATGCCGGATAGCGAATAGTATTGTGCCAGCGCGCCCTTGGTGAAGTTGGTGCCGTTGTATGTGATGATGTTGTGTGGAACGTGTAGCGAACCACAATGTCTTGGACGAACCAGACGGCCGTCAGCCCGTCCAGCTTCTTGATCGGCCGCCCCTCGATCCACTTGGTGAACTTGTCGACGGCCACTAGCAAGTGTGCCATGCTGCCCCAGGCGGTCTTGAAGGGCCCCACCATGTCAAGGCCCCAGACGGCGAAGGACCAGGTGATCGGGATGGTTTACAAGGCTGAAGCCAGCTGGTGGCTATGCTTATTGAAGCGCTGGCAACCCTCGCACTTGAGGACCAACGACTTGGCGTCTTTGAGGGTCGTGGGCCAGTAAAAGCCATGGTGAAAAGCCTTGGCCAGCAGGGACCTGGAGGCGGCGTGGTGCTCGCGCTCGCCCTGGTGGATGCCGAGGAGGATATTTATGCCTTTGTCTTGCTCGACGCAGCGCTGGAACACGACCGTCGTGCTACGCTTGACGAGCTCGTTGTTGATGATGCTGTAGGCGGACGCCCGGCACTGCACATACCGGGACTCGGTCTCGTCCATGGGGAGTGTTCCGCTCTCCAGGAAAGCCAGGATTGGCTGGGCCCAAGACGGAGCCGTCACCACAGTGAAGATGGCCACTGGGGCGGGATCCGGGCGGCAGCCCCCGGGTCAGAGACAGAGGCTGTCGGGTTGGACACAGCAGCCCCCAGGCCAGAGCCGACAGCCCCCAGGTCGGAGACAACAGCCGTCGGGTTGGAGATGGCAGCCCCTGGGCCGGGATCAGCAGCCCCCAGGCCAGGGCCGGCAGCCCCCGAGCCAGAGCCAGCAACCCCCGGGACTGGGTCATGGTCTTTAGGGTTGGGTGGGGGAGCCACGGGGTCGTCCAGGATGAAGATGGACTGGGAATCCGGAGACGGCTTGATGGACGGCTTCCGCAAGTGCTCGAGGGAGACGCCGGGTGGGATTGCTTGCCGGTTGGAACTTATCTTGGCCAGCGCATCAGCCGCTTCATTGTCCGCGCAGGGGACGTGGAGGAACTCGTAACGGTCGAAGTTGCCGGAAAGATGTTGGACCAAGAAGCGGTAGCTGGCCATGTTGGCGTCATGGGCGTCCCCCTCGCCAGAAGTCTGCTACACCACCAGATCCGAGTAGCCGTAGGAGAGGATGCGCCGGATGCCGAGTTGTTTGGCTAGCCAGAGACCGTGCACGAGGGCTTCGTACTCGGCAACGCTGTTGGAGGCGGCAAAGTGGATTTGTAATGCGTACCGCAGCGGTCGCCCTTCGGGGAAGACAACACGATGCCCGCTCCCAAGCCGGACCGCATCTTGGAGCCGTCAAAGTGCATGCGCTAGTGCGTCAAGTCGGGTGGCGACGGCAGGTACTGGGTCTCCGTCCAGTCCACGAGGAAGTCGGCCAGCGCCTGGGACTAGATGGTGGTGCGGGGCTCGTAGAGGATAGTGTGGCTCACCAGCTCGATGGCCCACTTGGCCACCCCTCCGGCTGCGTCCCGACAGCCCATGATTTCGCCGATGGGGGCGTGCTGACCACGGTGATGACATGCTCTTGGAAGTACTACCTCAGTTTCTTGGCGGTTTCTAGCCCTCGAGGACATCAAACAACGGGACTTTGCCATAAAAGTGAGACAACGCTAACGCCATACGTGTGATGGGAGCAAAACCCGCCCACACGTCCTATAATACACAGACTGCGTCACATCACCGCATGCATGCATGTAAGAATCTTTTTGGATTTTCAATTTTGAAAATATTTTATCTCTTAAATGAAAATCCGATTGAAGATCCGTTTTCACCATTAAATCCCTCTCGACGAGACCTTCGAAACTAGATCTCATATCAATATGTTTTGATGAATTTTTTGGGGGTTAAAAGTTGTTATGTCTATTGCACATGAACTGCCATGGTGTTTGCACTGAAGTTGCCATGATATGTTTCAGCTATTTTCTTCTATATTTAAAATTAATTTTGACATATTATAAAACGGGAAATTCATAAACTAGACTTGTCATGAACCATGAACTAAAATTTTCATGATACATGCACTTAAAATTGCCATGGTTCATACAAAAAATAATTTTCATGGTCAAAATACTGAAATTGCCATCATCAAAATAATAAAATTATCGTGCTCTACAAACTAAAATTGCCACATAGCAACTTTAGTTTAAGCACTATAGCAACTACAGTGTAAACATCATGGCAACTTTTGGGCAAAAAAGAATTCGTCGAAACATATCAACATGGGGTTTAGTTTTGAAGATCTCGTCGAGACGGATTCAATGGTGAAAATGGATTTTTAATTCGATTTTTTAATTAGGAGATAAAACATTTTTAAGCCAAAAAACAAAAATATTCCTACTGATGTCATCTGTTCACACGTGGCAAAATGAGTGGTAATAAAGGCGTGTGGGCGATGTGTAAGATGTCACACCTGTGGGGGTTTGTTTTTCGTAAAAGTGGGGGTGTTGGCTAGTTTTGCATCCTTTGGATATGTTTTTGGGGTTTCAATGTGTTCCCATAAAAATCTCAATACATATGTACATAAACCCTCTTTTTCGTCTAAATAAAAAGGCGACCCTCCTTCCGGTTCCTCAGAAAAAAAGAGTAGCGGCTTCTTGTTTAGGCCAAGTTCTTTTTGGCGGCTTCTCCTATATGCCGCCCCTCCCCAGCTTCTCTAGTAAGTTGCTCCTTCAATTTGTTTCAGCATCTAAGCTAGTTTATCTCTTAGTAGTTCAGGGCCTCTTTGATTTGCTAACCATGGTGATTTTTACCAAAGAGTGCTTGATGCCACAGAAAACAAAGAAATTGTAAAAGGAAGTTATGAGTGAATGCTAGATTTCTAATGGGATGTAGTACAAATGATTTCTTAGAAAACATTTTCATAGGATCCAATCCTATGAATCAAACGACTAACAAAGAAAATATAATAATTACAATTCTTTAAAAAAATTATTAAATTCCTTTGAATCAAAGAGGCCTTGGAAGCGAAAAAAATTAAGAAAACGATTTGTGGGACAAGCCTAAAGAACTGGGCTTTAATCTGCGGCCCATGTGACTACAATTAGCACGGCGGCACTTGTTCTAAGAAGAGATTGTCTAAAAACTAGTTTCAAAAACAAGGTAAGAAATAGTACAACAGAAGTTAGTCATATGATCAACTTATGGTTAGTTGGTTAGGAGGATAGATCCTCAGCCCACCACGGTTCAAGTCTTATACTTGATATTGATGCTCACATTTTTCAAAATTTATTTCCAACTTCGGACGATGTTTGTTCAGTGGAAAGAGATGTTTCCATCGACTACGAGGCACCTGTATCTTGAAGGTGTTCATAGGAGTATGGTGTGAGTGTGTGTATGTGCGCGACGTCGACTGCACCGTGTTAAAAAAGGAAAAAGAAATCAGCCCATGTACAAGTAATGTTTCTTGTTTTGTTTTTCTTTTGCAGGTTGTACAAGTAAAGTTGAACCAAACAATCTTGGCTCCCCTAAAATCATTTTATCTTGGCTGAATGACATAAGACAACTATTGTGTAGTACATGGATTAGTAGTCATCACCGAACTCCCTCTCTATGAGTAATGATCACCCACTCTATCCTCCTTAGTGAACAAGCGATTAGGGTTCTAGCCTCCCATCAGCGGCACCGCCAATCTGCGTCACCTCCGGTCGGTGGCACCGCCAATCTGCGTCGCCTCATGTGCTCATAGGGCCATGGGGCGCAGTAGATCCCGGACATTGCTGTTCGGAGGGCTTTGTTTTTAGATGTTTTCTTTGATTTTCGTTAGGGTTTGTGTCCTGCTCGGAAAATCGAGACGGCGGTGGCTCCCTAAAGATGGAATAACATTTGCCCCACCTAGCCCCCATTCTGATGATGCATCTAGCATCATGGAGAGCATGTGGAGATGTGTCTCCAACGGATCTGTCTTTGGTCGATCTGCTCTAATATGGTAGTTGTTCGTCTATGTCCATCCGTCTTCATGTTAGATCCTTCAGATCTGTACTACTCTTCATGGGCGGCGGTTGTCGTTCTGGTGTGGTTGTCCTATGGGGCCTTAGCACGACGACTTCTCGATTGTCTACTACAACAAGTTTTTTCCGATTCTGGTGAGGGAGTGGCGATGATGATGGCACACCTTCAACTCGTTTCAGTACATGTAGTCGTCGCTAGGTTGTCTATTTATCTGGATATAATTTTTATTGTTTTCGATGTTCATTGTACCGCGATGATTGAAGATGGATAGGTCAAAAGTTTTCTCGAAAAAAGTAGTCATCACCGCAATTGTGAGGGAGATTTTTGGTTTAGGGATCACATCAGTTGTTACATACTACAAGGATTCAGCGCGCTTTCCTGCGTGGTTAGTGTTATTGGAATTTCAAAAGAATAAAAATTATTTGATTTGGCGAGTGGGGAGATGATGAAGTGTTTTTTATAATGCGGTATTCTAATGGTCTCTTTCTAGTTGTATAATTATGTGTTATTTGTAAATTAACCCACTATGCAGCGAAGTATCTTGCAGTAATGATCACATGTATTATATTGATACTACATTGTTGTATGTTGACATTTAGTTTTTGTCAGGTGATGTGAAAGCGCGAGATTAATGTATTTTTATAAATTGGTTGTTCGGATTGATCACAACGGTGGAACTATGTTGTCGGCTGCAGGGGCCATGGCCCCCGAGCCTTGGTAATTTTTGTGAAGGAAAAAATTGGAGGAGAAGATTAGAAGAAATAGACTTTTGGCTTCCCCCCCCCCTCCCAAAACATCCATATTTTCTGTTTGCCCCCCCCCCCCCCCCCAAACAATTTTACCTACCTCCGCCAGTGATTGATCAGTTAAAATCCTGAATCAAATTTAAAATTAAACACATCGGTTGAATGAGAGAGCTCCTTGAGACATTGTTGACCAAGTCAAAGTTTGGCAACTCAATCTCAAATTCATATTGGTGCTAGAGTGTTGCATGTTGGCATTTATCTGTTTGTCAAGTGACAAGAGCATGCGCGAGACTGACATATTTTATAAAGTGGTTGTTGTCGATTGATTAGAGAAATCATTGACCAGTCAAACCTTGAACCAAATTTAAAATTAAACAGAACTCTTTGAAACTTTTTTTCCAAGTTAAAGTTAAGAACTCAATCCAAACTCCGATGTCCTAAATTGAATGAGAGGCTTTCGCCCCTATAAAGTTGGGAGCAATTAATTAACGAGCGCTTCTTCGAGAGCCTTACAACGAACAGCGTCACTTGGCGCGCTTTCAGCCGCCCGCCACGTATCGTGCTCTGGGTGTTTCCTTCGGATTTTTTTCCCGCACGCGTTTTCATTTTTTTAAATGGTTTTTTTTGGGGTTTTCGACGTTTTAGTTTTCCACATGTCTTCCTTAGCTCTTGGAATAAAAAATCAAAAAAGAATTTACTCAAAAAAACGTGCTTTCTTTTTTCTTTTCTTCCGCGAGAGTCGCGGTTTTGCTTCTGCAGGAGGCACTGTTTTGATTTCGCGAGAATCATGGCAGTGCCTCTAAAAAACGAAAACAAATACGTTTTTTTTTCTTCCGCGAGAGGCACGGTTGTGTTTTCACGATAGTCGCGGACGTGCCTCTCAGAAACAAAAAAAACACATTTTCTATTTTTTTCCTTCATGAGAGACACAGTTTTGCTTCTGCAAGAGGCACGGTTGTGCTTTCATGAGAGGCACGGCTGTGCCTCTCGGAAACGAAAAAAACGTGTTTTCTTTTTTTCATGACAGGCACGGTTTTGCTTTCGCGAGAGGCATGGTTGTGCTTTCGCGAGAGGCACGGCCGTGCCTCCTCGAAAAAGGAAAAAACATGTTTTTTTTCTTTTATGAGAGGCACGGTTGTGATTTCACGAGAGGCACGGCGTGCATCTTTCAGAAAGGAAAAAACACGTGCTCTCGGTCCGTTTTTTCTTCAGGTTTTTTTGACCGGTTTTTTCGTGAAAAAAAGTTTGTCAAAACCTATCAACATGGGATCTAGTTTTAAAAATCTCGATTCAAGGAACCCAATGATGAAAATGGTTTGAGATTTGGACGCACGGTTTAAGACATAGCACATTTTGAATAAACGGATCTACGAAAAAGGAAAACTCTCATGTTGCAACAAGTGGCGTACATGCAGCGCGCCACTTGTCACAACCTGAGAAGATGAGTGATCTTTGCAATGAGTATTCCTAATGAGTGTTTTTTTATAAAGTTTAGCAATATAATAGTAGTAGATTGTTTGTGCGGTTATTACAAGTGTGGAATTTGGCCTTTTCGAGATGGCTAGAGATCGTCATCGTGTGACTGAAAGACGAATAATATTATTCCCTCGCTTGAATTTCCTTGCCACACTCAAGTTACTTTTGCAACACGTGATACGACTCCCGATGCAAAGCAAGGGGTTTGTTCTTTTCATGTTTCAAACAAGCAGAAAAATGAGATTTCCGTCGAAGAACAAAGGGGAAATGATAGCTCAGTGAACAGGTCGATAATTCTCCACCCGGATTTATTAGACCCCTTCACATTTTTTAACCAATGTTTGATCATACATTTACACAACAAAATATAAGTTATACTCTCTCGTCCGGTAAAATATGTACATATAGAAATTTTAAAATAAATTATGAAGTGGAGTAAAAATACATTGGGAAGATGCAATTCGCTGTCTCTCTCCTCTTTAATTATCCAACCTCCAATGAGCTAAGTGCATGTAAAAATTGAAACGAACCGGTACGTGGGCTCTAGCGACTAAAAAGGCGATATAGGTCTAGCGTGCGGCGGCCGCCGGCTACCACTTCGGCAGAGGCGGCGACGCCGCAGCCCGCCGCCACTCGGCGGAGGCACCGACGCTGCAGATCTCTTCGACCCCTCTGCATGGCAGTAGGGTCTTCATAACCTTCTCCAGTCATCTTGCTCGCCAGATCGGCTGTTTTATCTCCGGCCCTTCCATGAACGTTGTTTCTTGCCTAGGCATGGATTTGTTGTCCTAGTCGGCTTCATCTAGTCGTCTAGTTCGATTTTCTCGAGGGACCTACAGAGTCTTCGCACTGTGGAGCTGTCTTGCTGGAGTGGCTGGTTTTTGTGTGGATGTGCCTTTGATGTTGATGGAAAATTAAGTCTGCTTTGGATTGCTTCAAGAAGGCGTTTGTGTGAATTTGTGGTATGATGAATATACTCGCATGGAATTGGCGGGGGGGAAGGAATCGCCAAACAGGTCACGATGTTTTGGCCCTCTCACAAGCCAACTCCCCAAAGCTTGTCTTTTTGAGTGGAACAAGACATGACGTTAACAAAGTTCAAAATATTAAGTGGAGACTGGGGAAGGTTTTTGTGGTGTTACAAGCAATGGTCTAAGTGGGGGTTTGGCTCTTTATTGGGACGAATCCCTACAAGTTTCAGTTCTTGACTCTTGTTCCTGATATATTGATGTAATGATTGATGATGACAGTCGTGGTGTTCGATGAAGAGGTACCTTTGTCTATGGAGAACCTCGCGTGGAGAACGGGCATTTGATGTGGGACGTCTAACAAGGCTTCGGAGTGTTTCAGATGACCCCTGGGCTGTGTGTGGCGATTTTAAATAGGCTATGTAGTAGCATGAGCACTTCTCAAGGGCCATGCGTGCTGAAAATCAAATGACAACATTTCGAGATGCCCTGATAGATTGCGAACTATGGGATCTTGGATCTCTTAGTGCTCCCTTCACATATGATAATGGCCAGCGTGGTAACGCAAATGTTTGTGTGAGACTTGATCGCGCTTGTGCAGATGAGGTATGGAAGGAGTTGTTTCCTTTTGCTTGAGTGTTGTGTCTTGCATCTTCACGCTCAGATCACCTACCCGTTGGAAATATGCCCTAGAGGCAATAATAAAATGGTTATTATTATATTTCTTTGTTCATGATAATAGTCTGTTATTCATGCTATAACTGTGTTATCCGGAAATCGTAATACACGTGTGAATACATAGACCACAACATGTCCCTAGTAAGCCTCTAGTTGACTAGCTCGTTGATCAACAGATAGTCATGGTTTCCTGACTATGGACATTGGATGTCATTGATAACGGGATCACATCATTAGGAGAATGATGTGATGGACAAGACCCAATCCTAAGCATATCTCAAAGATCGTGTAGTTCGTTTAGCTAGAGCTTTTCCAAGTGTCAAGTATCATTTCCTTAGACTATGAGATTGTGCAACTCCCGGATACCGTAGGAGTGCTTTGGATGTGCCAAACGTCACAACGTAACTGGGTGACTATAAAGGTACACTATCGGTATCTCCGAAAGTGTCTGTTGGGTTGGCACGAATCGAGACCGGATTTGTCACTCCGTATGACGGGAGGTATCTCTGGCCCACTCGGTAATGCATCATCATAATGAGCTCAATGTGACCAAGTGTCTGATCATGGGATCATGCATTACGGTACGAGTAAAATGACTTGCCGGTAACGAGATTAAACGAGGTATTGGGATACCGACGATCAAGTCTCGGGCAAGTAACGTACTGATTGACAAAGGGAATTTTATACAGGGTTGCTTGAATCCTCGACATCGTGGTTCATCCGATGAGATCATCGAGGAGCATATGGGAGCCAACATGGGTATCTAGATCCCGATGTTGGTTATTGACCGGAGAGGCGTCTCGGTCATGTCTGCATGTCTCCCGAACCCGTAGGGTCTACACACTTAAGGTTCGGTGACGCTAGTGTTGTAGAGATATGAGTATGCAGTAACCCGAAAGTTGTTCGGAGTCCCGGATGAGATCCCGGATGTCACGAGGAGTTCCGGAATGGTCCGGAGGTGAAGAATTATATATAGGAAGTGCAGTTTGACCATCGGGAAAGTTTCGAGGTCACCGGTATTGTACCAGGACCACGGAAGGGTCCCGAGGTCCACCGGTGGGGCCACCTATCCCGGAGGGCCCGTGGGCTGAAGTGGGGAGGGAACCAGCCTGGTGGGCTGGTGCGCCCCCAGGCCCCCTAGCCTAGGGTTGGAAACCCTAGGGTGAAGCGCCTCCACTTGCCTTGGGGGGCAAGCCACCCCTTGCCCCCCCAGGAGATCTCATCTCCCAGGGCCGGCGCCCCCCCTAGGGGGCCTATATAAAGGGGGGAGGGAGGGCAGCCGCACCCATGCCATAGGCGCCTCCTTTCCCCCTTGCTACACCTCTCCCTCTCGTAGAAGTTCGGCGAAGCCCTGCCGAGATCACTACTGCATCCACCACCACGTCGTCGTGCTGCTGGATCTCCGTCAACCTCTCCTTCCCCCTTGCTGGATCAAGAAGGAGGAGACGTCTTCCTCAACTGTACGTGTGTTGAACGCGGAGGTTCTGTCCGTTCAGCTCTAGGATCATCGGTGATTTGGATCACGACGAGTACAACTCCCTCAACCCCGTTCTCTTGAACGCTTCCGCTCACGATCTACAAGGGTATGTAGATGCACTCCTCTCTCTCGTTGCTAGATGAACTCATAGATCTTGGTGAAACCATAGAAAAAAATTATTTTCTGCAACGTTCCCCTACAGTGGCATCATGAGCTAGGTCTATGCGTTGTTCTCTTTGCACGAGTAGAACACAATTTGTTGTGGGCGTAGATGTTGTCAACTTTCTTGCCACTACTAGTCTTATTTTGCTTCAAAGGGTATTGTGGGATGAAGCGGCCCGGACCGACCTTACACGCACGCTTACATGAGACAGGTTCCACCGATCGACATGCACTAGTTGCATAAGGTGGCTAAGCGGGTGTCTGTCTCTCCCACTTTAGTTGGAGCGGATTCGATGAAAAGGGTCCTTATGAAGGGTAAATAGAAGTTGACAAATCACGTTGTGGCTTTTACGTAGGTAAGAAAACGTTCTTGCTAGAACCCTATTGCAGCCACGTAAAACATGCAACAACAATTAGAGGACGTCTAACTTGTTTTTTCAGCATGTGATTGTGATGTGATATGGCCAAAAGTTGTGATGAATGATGAATGATATATGTGATGTATGAGATCATGTTCTTGTAATAGGAATCACGACTTGCATGTCGATGAGTATGACAACGGCAGGAGCCATAGGAGTTGTCTTAATTATTGTATGACCTGCGTGTCATTGATTCAACGCCATGTAATTACTTTACTTTATTGCTAAACCATTAGCTATAGTAGTACAAGTAATAGTTGGCGAAACAACTTCATGGAGACACGATGATGGAGATCATGGTGTCATGCGGTGACAAAGATGATCATGGAGCCCCAAAGATGGAGATCAAAGGAGCTATATGATATTGGCCATATCATGTCACTACTATTTGATTGCATGTGATGTTTATCATGTTTTTGCGTCTTGTTTACTTAGAACGACGGTAGTAAATAAGATAATCCCTCACTATAATTTCAAGAAAGTGTTCCCCCTAACTGTGCACCTTTGCGAAGGTTCGTTGTTTTGAAGCACCACGTGATGATCGGGTGTGATAGATCCTAACGTTCGAATACAACGGGTGTAAGCCAGATTTACACACGCAATACACTTAGGTTGACTTGACGAGCCTAGCATGTACAGACATGGCCTCGGAACATGGAAGACCGAAAGGTCGAGCATGAGTCGTATAGAAGATACGATCAACATGGAGATGTTCACCGACGTCGACTAGTCCGTCTCACGTGATGATCGGACACGGCCTAGTTGACTCGGATCATGTTTCACTTAGATGACTAGAGGGATGTCTAATCTGAGTGGGAGTTCATTAAATAATTTGATTAGATGAACTTAATTATCATGAACTTAGTCTAAAATCTTTACAATATGTCTTGTAGATCAAATGGCCCACGTTACCCTCAACTTCAACGTGTTCCTAGAGAAAACCAAGCTGAAAGATGATGGCAGCAACTATACGGACTGGGTCCGGAACCTGAGGATCATCCTCATAGCTGCCAAGAAAGATTATGTCCTAGAAGCACCGCTAGGTGAAGCACCAATCGAGAGAACCAAGGCGTTATGAACGCTTGGCGGTCTCGTCTGATGATTACTCCCTCTTTCGATTGTGGCATGCTTTACAGCCTAGAACCGGGCTCCAAAAGCGTTTTGAGCAACACGGAGCATATGAGATGTTCAAGAGCTGAAAATGGTTTTCCAAGCTCATGCCCGGTCGAGATATGAAGTCTCCGACAAGTTCTTCAAATTGTAAGATGGAGGAAAATAGTTCTGTCTGAGCACATACTCAAGATGTCTAGGTTGCACAACCGCTTGACTCACCGGGAGTTAATCTCCGGATGACGCGGTCATTGATGAATCCTTCGCCGCTTGCACCGAGCTACAAGAGCTTTGTGATGAACTTCAATATGCAGGATGGAAAAGACCATTCTGAGGTATATTCAATGCTGAAATCAGCGGAGGTAGAGATCAAAAGGAACATCAAGTGTTGATGGTGAATAAAACCACTAAGTTCAAGAAAGGCAAGGGTAAGAAGAACTTCAAGAAGGACGGCAAGGGAGTTGCCGCCCGATAAGCCGATTCATGGAAGAAGTCAAACAATGGACCCAAGCCCGAGATCGAAAGTGCTTTTATTGCAAGGGAAGTGATCATGGAAGCGGAACTGCCCCAAGTACTTAGCGGACAAGAAGGCCGGCAAAACCAAAGGTATATTTGATATACATATAATTGATTTGTACCTTAATGATTGCTCGTAGTAGCTCACAGGTATTTGATACCGTGCGGTTGCTCATATTTGTAACTCAATGCATGATGTGCGGAATAAGCGGAGACCGGCGAAGGACGAGGTGACGATGCGCGTCGGGAATGGTTCCAAGGTCGATGTGATCGCCGTCGGCACGCTACCTCTACATTTACCTACGGGATTAGTTTTAAACCTCAATAATTGTTATTTAGTACCAGCTTTGAGCATGAACATTGTATCTGGATCTCGCTTAATACGAGATGGCTACTCATTTAAATCCGAGAATAATGGTTGTTCTATTTATATGAGAGATATGTTTTATGGTCATGCCCGATGGTCAATGGTTTATTCTTAATGAATCTTGAACGTGATGTTACACATATTCATAGTGTGAATACCAAAAGATGTAAAGTTGATAACGATAGTCCCACATACTTGTGGCACTGCCGCCTTGGTCACATTGGTTTCAAGCGCATGAAAAAGCTCCATGCTGATGGACTTTTAGAGTCTCTTGATTATGAATCATTTGACACATGCGAACCATGCCTCATGGGCAAAATGACCAAGACTCCGTTCTCCAGAACAATGGAGCAAGCAACCAACTTATTGGAAATCATACATACTGATGTGTGCGGTCCAATGAGCGTTGAGGCTCGCAGAGGATATCGTTATGTTCTCACTCTCACTGACGACTTGAGTAGATATGGGTATGTCTACTTGATGAAACACAAGTCTGAGACCTTTGAAAATTTCAAGGAATTTCAGAATGACGTAGAGAATCAACGTGACCGAAAGATAAAGTTCTTACGATCAGATCGTGGGGGAGAATATCTAAGTCACGAATTTGGTACGCACTTAAGGAAATGTGGAATCGTTTCACAACTCACGCTACCGAACACCTCAACAGAACGGTAAGGCACGAACGTCAGAATCGCACTTTATTGGACATGGTGCGATCTATGATGTCTCTTACCGATTTACCGCTATCATTTTGGGGATACGCTCTAGAGACAGCTACATTCACTTTAAATAGGGCACCGTCTAAATCCGTTGAGACGACACCGTATGAATTATGGTTTGGCAAGAAACCTAAGCTGTCGTTTCTAAAAGTTTGGGGATGCGATGCTTATGTCAAGAAACTCCAACCTGAAAAGCTCGAACCCAAGTCGGAAAAATGCGTCTTCATAGGATACCCTAAGCAAACCATTGGGTATACCTTCTACTTAAGATCCGAAGGCAAGATCTTTGTTGCCAAGAACGGGTCCTTTCTGGAGAAAGAGTTTCTCTCGAAAGAAATAAGTGGGAGGAAAGTAGAGCTTGATGAAGTATTGCCTCTTGAAACGGTAAGTAGCGCAACTCAGGAAGATGTTCCTGTGGTGCCTGCACCGACAAGAGAGGAGGTTAATTATGATGATCAAGATACTTGGATCAAGCTCCTCTTGAACTTCAAGGTCCACAAGGACACGTTACGCACCAAAGTGGTACGGCAACCCTGTCTTGGAAATCATGTTGTTAGACAACGGTGAACCTTCAACTATGAAGAAGCGATGGCGGCCCAGATTCCAACAAATGGCTTGAAGCCATGCAATCCGAGATAGGATCCATGTATGAAAACAAAGTATGGACTTTGACAGACTTGCCCGATGATCGGCGAGCAATAGAAAACAAATAGATTTTTAAGAAGAAGACGGACGCGGATGGTAATGTTACCATATATAAAGCTCGACTTGCCGCTAAGGGTTATCGACAAGTTCAAGGGATTGACTACGATGGGACTTTCTCTCCCATAGCGAAGCTGAAGTCCGTCCGAATCATGTTCGCAATTGCCGCATACTATGATTATGAGATATGGCAAATGGACGTCAAAACGGCATTCCTTAACGGCAATCTTAAGGAAGAACTGTATATGATGCAGCCGGAAGGTTTTGTCGACCACGAGAATGCTAACAAGGTATGCAAGCTCCACGATCCATTTATGGGCTGGTGCAAGCATCTCGGAGTTGGAACATTCGCTCGATGAGATGATCAAAGCGTTTGGGTTTATGCAGACTTATGGAGAAGCCTGCGTTTACAAGAAAGTGAGTGGGAGCTCAGAGCATTTCTCATATTATATGTAGATGACATACTTTTGATGGGAAATGATATAGAACTTTTGGACAGCATTAAGGCCTACTTGAATAAGTGTTTTTCAATAAGGACCTTGAAGAAGCTGCTTACATATTAGGCATCAAGATCTATAGGGATAGATCGAGACGCCTCATAGGTCTTTCACAAAGCACATACCTTGATAAGATATTGAATAAGTTCAATATGGATCAGTCCAAGAAAGGGTTCTTGCACAGTATTGCAAGGTGTGAGATTGAGCTCGGCTCAATGCCCCACCACCACGGCGTAAGATAAAGAAGAGATGAGTGTCATCCCCTATGCCTCACCATAGGGTCTATTATGTATGCCATGCTATGTAACAGACCTGATGTAAACCTTGCCGTAAGTTTGGTAGGAAGGTACCAAAGTAATCCCGGCAAGGAACACCGGACAATGGTCAAGAACATCCTAAAGTACCCGAAAAGGACTAAGGATATGTTTCGTTTATGGAGGTGACGAAAAGCTCGTCAGAAGGGTTACGTCGACGCTAGCTTCGACACAGATCTGGATGACTCTAAGTCACGCATCGGATACGTGTATATTTTGAATGGTGGGGCAGTAAGCTGGTGCGATTGCAAGCAAAGCGGGCGGGATCTACATGTGAAGCGAGTACATGGCAGCCTCGGAGGCAGCGCATGAAGCAATATGGGTGAAGGAGTTCATCACCGACCTAGGAGTCATACCCAATGCGTCGGGGCCGGTCGCACTCTTCTGTGACAACACTGGAGCTATTGCACTTGCCAAGGAGCCCAGGTTTCACAAGAAGACCAGGCACATCAAGCGTCGCTTCAACTCCATACGTGAAAATGTTCAAGATGGAGACATAGATATTTGTAAAGTACATACGGATCTGAATGTAGCAGATCCGCTGACTAAACCTCTCCCTAGAGCAAAACATGATCAACACTAGAACGCTATGGGTGTTCGATTCATCACAATGTAACTAGAATATTGACTCTAGTGCAAGTGGGAGACTGTTGGAAATATGCCCTAGAGGCAATAATAAAATGGTTATTATTATATTTCTTTGTTCATGATAATAGTCTGTTATTCATGATATAATTGTGTTATCCGGAAATCGTAATACACGTTTGAATACATAGACCACAACATGTCCCTAGTAAGCCTCTAGTTGACTAGCTCGTTGATCAACAGATAGTCATGGTTTCCTGACTATGGACATTGGATGCCATTGATAATGGGATCACATCATTAGGAGAATGATGTGATGGACAAGACCCAAATCCTAAGCATAGCTCAAAGATCGTGTAGTTCGTTTAGCTAGAGCTTTTCCAAGTGTCAAGTATCATTTCCTTAGACCATGAGATTGTGCAACTCCCGGATACCGTAGGAGTGCTTTGGGTGTGCCAAACGTCACAACGTAAATGGGTGACCATAAAGGTACACTACGGGTATCTCCGAAAGTGTCTGTTGGGTTGGCACGAATCGAGACTGGGATTTGTCACTCCGTATGACGGAGAGGTATCTCTGGGCCCACTCGGTAATGCATCATCATAATGAGCTCAATGTGACCAAGTGTCTGGTCACGGGATCGTGCATTATGGTATGAGTAAAGTGACTTGCCGGTAACGAAATTAAACGAGGTATTGGGATACCGATGATCGAGTCTCGGGCAAGTAACGTACCGATTGACAAAGGGAATTGTATACGGGGTTGCTTGAATCCTTGACATCGTGGTTTATCCAATGAGATCATCGAGGAGCATGTGGGAGCCAACATGGGTATCCAGATCCCGCTGTTGGTTATTGACCGGAGAGGCGTCTCGGTCATGTCTGCATGTCTCCCGAACCCATAGGGTCTACACACTTAAGGTTCGGTGACGCTAGGGTTGTAGAGATATGAGTATGCAGTAACCCGAAAGTTGTTCGGAGTCCCGGATGAGATTCCGGATGTCACGAGGAGTTCCGAAATGGTCCAGAGGTGAAGAATTATATATAGGAAGTGCAGTTTCGGCCATCGGGAAAGTTTCGGGGTCACCGGTATTGTACCGGGACCACCGGAAGGGTCCCGGGGGTCCACCGGGTGGGGCCACCTATCCCGGAGGGGCCCGTGGGCTAAAGTGGGGAGGGGAACCAGCCTCTGGTGTGCTGGTACGCCCCCCCTTGGGCCCCCCTGCGCCTAGGATTGGAAACCCTAGGGTGGGGGGGGGCGCCTCCACTTGCCTTGGGGGGCAAGCCTCCCCCCTTGGCCACCCCCCCTCCCCCAGGAGATCTCATCTCCCAGGGCCGGCGCCCCCTCCCCTAGGGGGCCTATATAAAGGGGGAGGGAGGGCAGCCGCACCCATGCCATAGGCGCCTCCTTTCCCCCTTGCTACACCTCTCCCTCTCGTAGAAGCTCGGCGAAGCCCTGCCGAGATCACTACTGCATCCACCACCACGCCATCGTGATGCTGGATCTCCGTCAACCTCTCCTTCCCCTTGCTGGATCAAGAAGGAGGAGATGTCTTCCTCAACTATACGTGTGTTGAACGCGGAGGTGCTGTCCGTTCAGCACTAGGATCATCGGTGATTTGGATCACGGCGAGTACGACTCCCTCAACCCCGTTCTCTTGAACGCTTCCCCTCGCGATCTACAAGGGTATGTAGATGCACTCATCTCTCTCGTTGCTAGATGAACTCATAGATAGATCTTGGTGAAACCGTAGAAAAATTTTATTTTCTGCAACGTTCCCCTACACCTTTGTCTATGGAGAACCTCGCGTGGAGAACGGGCATTTGATGTGGGACGTCTAACAAGGCTTCGGAGTGTTTCAGATGACCCCTGGGTTGTGTGTGGAGATTTTAAATAGGCTATGTAGTAGCATGAGCACTTCTCAAGGGCCATGCGTGCTGAAAATCAAATGACAACATTTCGAGATGCCCTGATAGATTGCGAACTATGGGATCTTGGATTTCTTGGTGCTCCCTTCACATATGATAATGGCCAGCGTGGTAACACAAATGTTCGTGTGAGACTTGATCGCGCTTGTGCAGATGAGGCATGGAAGGAGTTGTTTCCTTTTGCTCGAGTGTTGCGTCTTGCATCTTCACGCTCAGATCACCTACCTGTTGTAGTGCAACTGGTGTCTGAAGTAAATAACCAGTGACGTCGGGCTTGCCCTCGGTATGAAATAATGTGGGAGAGGGAACCCTCACTCCTGGAAGTGGTAGCACATGTGTGGGCAACTAAACGTCCATATGGTGACCTGGGTATTGTTGCATCATCCTTAAAGGAGTTGATGTATGATCTAAAAGAATGGAGCATGAACAAGTTTGGTAACGTGTTGAAAGAGATTGAGAAATTAAGGGTGAGTTGGACGTCCTCCAACAGGATAGTGTTGACCATGCAACTATCCGTAATAAAATGTTTCAACTTGATGAGCTCCTTTATCGGGAGGAGATGATGTCGCCGGCGCTCCCGTGTGACTTGGTTGAAGGAGGGTGAGAGAAATGCAAAGTACCTTCACCATCGAAAGCGATGCAGGTGGGCTCAAGGAATTATATCCAAAGCACTGAAGAAGAAAGGCGAATTGGGTGTTCTTCCCCCTCTGACATGGAATGGATGGCCTCATTCTATTTCAAGGAGGTATATACCAAGGATCCCATCCTACAGCCTAAGGATGTCTTGGACTGTATTGTGCCCAAGGTTACTGAGGAGATGAAAATTAAACTTGGGGCTCCTTTTACTGAGAAGGAGGTTTCCGATGCTTTATTTTAAATAGGATCATTGAAAGCACCCGGCCCCAACGAATTTCCGGCACGATTTTTTCAGCAAAACTGGTTAGTCTTAAATGAGGACGTCATTGCTGCAGTACTTAATTTCTTTCAAATAGGATCTATGCCCGCTGGATTTAATGATACGGCTATTGTGTTGATTCCAAATATGCAACACCCAGTTTGCCTCAAGGACTTTCGACCCATCAGCATGTGCAATGTGATTTACAAAGTCGTGTCAAAGTGTGTGGTTAATAGGCTACGGCATTTTTGTGCGATCTCATTTCTGAAAATCAAACTGCTTTCTTTACCGGGCGACTTATTTCTGACAACTCAATTATAGCGTTCGAGTGCATTCATTGTATTCAGTCGCTGAATGAGGGGGCCCTGATTTTTGCTCATATAAGCTGGACCTATCTAAAGCTTATGACCGAGTTGATTGGGATTTTTTGGAGAAGGCCCTCCTCAAACGGGGCTTCTCTCAGCAGTGGGTTTCCCATGTGATGGCTTGCATGCGCTCGGTTAAATTTTATGTTAAGTTCAATGGCAAGCTATTGGAATCCTTCTCTCCATCCAGAGGTCTTAGACAAGGTGATCCATTGTCCCCATTCCTATATTTTCTGTTGTTGATGCCTTGTCTGCCTTGGTGAATAATGCAATTGTCGAGGATGGATTAGAACCAGTGAAAATTAGCCGGTGCACACCACCTATATCCCATCTGCTTTTCACGGATGATTCACTACTATTTTTTCGAGCTTCTGCTCAGCAGGCATTAGTGGTGAAAGGTTTGTTGAACACATATGTGACATCGAAGGGGCAACTTATTAACCCTTCTAAGTGTTCCATCCTTTTCCTTGAGAAATGCACGCGGCTTTTATTGATGAGGTGAAAACATATTTGAAAGTTTCTCAGGAAGTGTTTGGTCCAAAGTATCTAGGGCTTCCCATTCTGGTTGAAAGAATGCACAAGGTTCATTTTGAATCTATTCTTAGAGACTTAGAAGAATACTGGTGGATTAGAGTGAACAGTATATGTCATGTGGAAGCAAAGAGATTCTAATTAAGATTGTTGCCCAAGCGATTCCGACGTACGTAATGAGCGCCTTTCGGTTACCGGCCTCTGTTTGTGATGAGATGACTCGCTTAATGAGGTAATATTGGTGGGGAGTTGAAATAGGTAAAAGGAAGATGGCATGGCTAAGTTGGGATAAAATGATCATGCCAAAATCTAAAGGAGGCATGGGCTTCCACAATATGCGCACGTTTAATCAAGCTTTGCTAGCCAAGCAGGCTTGGCGCCTTCTGGAGTCTCCGGACAGTTTGTGTGCACGACTTCTACGTGCAAAATACTACCCCAATGGGAATTTGATGGACACGGTTTTTGCTGGAAACGTCTCTGCGGTGTGTCGTGGTATCAAGCATGGTCTTGAATTGTTTAAAAAAGGGACTATTTGGAGGGTGGGTAATGGTACTCAGATTCGTACTTGGCGAGACCCATGGATCCCTTGTGGTCCTTCCTTCAAACCAATCACTCCAAAGAGGAATTGCCGTTTGAACCGAGTTTCTGACTTAATGGATGACAATGGTTCCGGAATAACCAGCTGCTTAATGAGCACTTTTGGCCTATGGATGTGCTGCAAATTCGTAAGATTCGTATATCTCCAAGACAGCAAGATGATTTTCTTGCTTGGCATCCGGGGACAAGTGGATGCTTCACAGTTAGGAGTGCCTATCATCTAGCTATGCAAAACCATGAGGAAGCTTTTTCTAATGGTGCTTCTAGTGCTCAACCTGATGGTACACGGCCAATTTGGAACCTTATCTGGCAAGCTACTGTCCCGCAAAAGATGAAAGTGTTGGTGTCGGTGTCAAAACCGACGGATCTCGGGTAGGGGGTCCCGAACTGTGCGTCTAAGGCGAATGGTAACAGGAGGCGGGGGACACGATGTTTACCCAGGTTCGGGCCCTCTCGATGGAGGTAATACCCTACTTCCTGCTTAATTGATCTTGATGATATGAGTATTACAAGAGTTGATCTACCACGAGATCGTAAAGGCTAAACCCTAGAAGTTAGCCTATGGTATGATTGTTCTTGTCCTACGGACTAAACCCTCCGGTTTATATAGACACCGGAGGGGGCTAGGGTTACACAGAGTCGGTTACAAGGGAGGAGATCTACATATCCGTATCGCCAAGCTTGTCTTCCACGCCAAGGAGAGTCTCATCCGGACACGGGACGAAGTCTTCAATCTTGTATCTTCATAGTCCAACAGTCCGGCCAAAGGATATAGTCCGGCTGTCCGGATACCCCCTAATCCAGAACTCCCTCAGTAGCCCCCGAACCAGGCTTCAATGACGATGAGTCCGGCGCGCAGATCGTTTTCGGCATTGCAAGGCGGGTTCTTCTCCAAATCCCGAATACCTGTTGAATAGTGTCCCGCTTCTCATAAATGTTGCGCTTCTTGGCTTCCACGTCCAATAACGGCTACCTTCCACGTGTCGAGCGAATGCGAGACGCCATGATGTTTTTATATTTGCCACCCCAGCTATGTGAATAAATTGTCTATTTAAAGAGATGGGGATTCTCAGATCTAAATCACATCATCCTCCCTCGGTGAGCATTCACCGGAGCGCGCCCGAAAAAATCCATCCAAACATGGCCAGCCAGCGCAGCTCCTCCTCGAGATTGGAAGAAGTGTTCTGTCCCGCACAGTCAATTAGTGGAGCTACAGACCCAGGGATTCCTCCCTCCAGCGTATATGGTCCCCGTTCGAGCCGGGCTCGCCACCTATAATGGCAGGGAGCAAGCGGAGAGCTTTCCCAACCCCTCCAAGAGGGAGCGGGTATGCCTCGTCCCTTATTTATTAAGGGGACTCAGATTTCCAATCCATCCGTTCCTCCGAGGGCTCCTGGAGTTTTATGGCCTCCAGTTGCATAACCTCACCCCTGCTTCCATATTACACATCGCTGGTTATGTAGCCCTTTGTGAGCTGTTTCTGGGTTGTGAAGCTCATTTCGCACTGTGGAAGAAGCTATTCTGCCTTGTGCCCCGTACACAAAGGGGCTCAATATATCAAGTGGGCGGAGCCGAAGTATGGTGCATCGTCGGGGCCGGATATCTGTCCGGTACCCCGAAGAAGACGTCTGAAGACTGGCCTTCGGAGTGGTTTTATATGGAGTACGTCCCCCTTCCGGATCCTATTCGGATTGGTCTTCCCGAGTTCGATAATGCCCCTTCGAAGAAACGCCTAAGCTGGCGCCCACGGAGCCCTCTGGAGGGAGATGACAGAGACGTCCTTTACCTGATGGGTCGGATAAAGGTCTTTGGCTCAATCGGGGATCGACAATAACCGAGGTTATGTCAATATGCATTATGCGGGGGGTGCAGCCACTTCAATATCGAGGCCACCCCATGTGGCACTTCAACGGGGAAGATGATGCCACCCGCTGTGGTCGCAAGGGACCGGACTCAGTTGCTGCTCTAGCAAGAATTATGTCCGATTTGTACAAGGGAGAGGAAGAGGAGTTCCTCCACATCAAGCCACGGGATGGATTCTCCATGTACAACCCTCCAAGCTAGGTGAGCTGCCACTCTTTTACTCCCATCCTTCCCGCATTTTTGTAATAAATATTTACCTTGCCATTTCATAGCAGGAACTGCGTAAGGCTGTAAGGGAGATCAACAGCCCACCTCCACAACCGTAGGATCCTGACCGGACCCTCGACCCTGGCCTCAAAGAGGATCCGGACATATTTGTGGAGCTGATCGACAGGATATTCTATCAATTAAGCTATGATGATGCCATGGTGGCCATTATAGCTGACTATCCTGGGCTACTCCCCGCCTCGCAGGTAAGTAAAACCAGAGTCTCGACTTCCGAGAAGGATCCCCTTTTTATGCACTTCGCCTACCATACCTGTATGGTGTTTTACAGGGGAGGTCATCGGGACGTCATGCCAAACCCGCGGTGACTCGCCAACAAAGGGCACCGAAGCCGGGCAGGCTAAAAAGGAAGGCGGTCCGGATGGAGACGCCGGCGCAGAGGTATGATACAAAACCTCACTCCGTGGTTGTCGTCTTTTAAAACATAATAACACCCATGTTTCCTAGAAGGAAAAACGCTCGTTGGCCTGTATCTGAAGAGGTTGCCGATCACGCCTCCTCCAGTCGGGCTCCCGGGCCGGACACAGAGGCGGAGGCTAACACGGGGCACGCGCCGGATGCTCCTCCTATAGAGGATGCGGATAAAATATTCGCTACAAATTCCGAAGTGGAGAGCGCCATGAATCACAGGCATCGTTGGGCCATACTCCGTGACGCTTGTTTCTCCCAAGAGGCGTTTGATGCCTTCAACTCAGGAGACACGTACATCTGTGCTGCTCAAAATGGTCTTGCCAGAGCCACGGACCAGTATGTAAAGGATATACAGGTAAGAAAATTTGATGACTATATATATCAGTAGCCCCTGAGACTTGAAACAGTTGACACAACTGATTTAAGGATCATTGTTTGTGCAGGTTCTTACAGAGAAGAATACCCGATTATCTCAAGAGCTGGAAGAGTGCAAGGCCCAGCTACAGGCCGCAATTGCCGCATTGAAGGAGTCCGAGAAGGCCCCCTCTGGTAATTCTTGTTTTAAAGAATGATAGGTACCATATAGAGTGCGGCCAGCCTGCAAATCTGACAATAAATATTGCAGATGCCTCCGGGGTGAATCCGGATGAACAACATGCCATACGGCAGCTAAAGGCTGGCGAGCGCGTGCTTACGAAAGTTAGGCAGGATAAAAACGATCTCCAAGATGCCAACACCCAACTGAGCGTGGAACTGAAGGATGTTCGAGCCCAGCTTGCGGACTCTGTGAAGGAGAATAAGCGGCTTCGACGCGGCATTTTCAGTAAGTGCTTGAACAAACTTTTGAAAGAGTTCGGCGAGGAAGCCGGCTAATAGAGTTATGTCTGCAGGTATCTTGTGGAGTCGTCCTACGGAGGAGATGCCCGGGTCAGCGGGTGATCTTCTACCCGAGCTCTCCCAACTGCACGAACAAGTTCGGCAGGTGATGCAGGGTATTGCCCAGGCCTTGTGGCCATCCGTCTCCCTGCCAAGAGGCATTAGAGCTTGCAGAGAAGCTCCAGGGAGCGCGGCGGCGCTTCCAATTATGGAAGATATCGGTCTGCCGTCAAGGTGCCAGGGAGGCCTGGGCCTTGGTGAAGACGTGGTACACCAAGGCTGACCCAAACCACATGGCCGAGTTCGGACCTGTGGGGCCCGATGGGAAAGAGATCCCCATCAGTTTGGTGTATGACCAAGTAGAATTAGCCGCAAAATATTCCCAACAGGATTGTAGGCTAGACAGCTTGTTGGATGGGATAGAAGAAGAATTTAGTCAGTCTAAGTGACTGTGTAATTTAAGTGACATGTATAATGTCCTAGCCGGATTGTAAATCATTTTTCATGGCGGACCTTTTCACTTCGACCTCGGGACCCAATAGTCTGGAGTGTATCTGAATACCCGCTCAGTTATGTAAAAACCGGGGTATGCATGGAAACCAGGCATAGGGGTCATAAGTGCTTGAACAGACAAGTACCCAACTAGTTATGTTATATTACATGGATAGTAAGAAACATCTTCCAGGGAGAATAGTTCCGTTAAGGGTTCCTTTCCCTGGGTAGCATGCCCTAATGTGCATGTCCGGACTGCGAGAAGAGACGCAGGCAAAAAACATCTGGGGGCATGTATCAAAATAAATAAAAGTCATCTTTTGTTCACCGACCAAATATTCCCTTAAGAACGCTAGCTTTCGGCTTCACCCAGTCTGAGGTACACATCCGGCTGACCCGGTAGTAACAATCGCAGAGGTGCTCCCCTTATGCCCTAGCCGAACTAACGGGAACGTAGGGCATAAATACAAGAGCCAGGCAACCCAGCTTGGCCAAAACTTAAGTCATATCTATGCATATAATGGCGAAAAAAGGTACAAGTAGAAAAATAACACATGTGCGGGGCATGAAGCCCAGAAGAATAATTAAGCTTCTGTGTAAGAAGCCCCCAGGTATTATGAGCGCGGCTAGCGCGTTAATAGTGTGTAAACAAGACACAAGTTGGCCTTTGAAGGCCTTGAGGAGAAGGAAAAAGAAGAAAGAAAGAGAGAAAAGACAGATAATGTATATGCGAAAAATGGACAGGGGTAAGGAGACGAACGTAGAGTCCGGCGCTAGGCGTAGAATCTTCGGAGTCTGGCTGCGTTCCATGGGTTTGGCTCAAGTCGATTGTCCGACGCATCCCGCAGACGGTACGCTCCACCGGTCAGAACTTGGTCAATGATGAAAGGACCTTCCCATTTGGGCTTAAGCTTGTTCTTTTTCTTCTTCGGCATGCGTAGAACTAGTTCACCAACGTTATAAGTTTTGGCCCGTACTTCTCAGCTTTGGTATCTTCGAGCCTGTTGTTGATAGAATGCGGAACGGGCTTTTGCTACGTCGCGTTCCTCCTCCAGGGCGTCCAAACTGTCCTGCCGATCAAGCTCGGCCTCTTTTTCTTCATACATGTGCACTCGAGGTGAGTCATGAATTATGTCACAGGGCAGAACTGCCTCTGCGTCGTACACCATAAAGAATGGTGTGTATCCGGTGGTGCGATTCGGCATGGTCCGCAGCCCCCTTAAGACGGAGTCGAGCTCCTCTACCCGGTGCGTGTTAGACTCCTTTAAGGACCGCACTAATCTGGGTTTGATGCCACTCATGATAAGACCATTTGCTCGTTCGACTTGACCGTTAGTTTGCGGGTGATAGACAGAAGCATAATCGAGCTTGATGCCCATGTTGCTTTGCACCAAAGTTTTACCTCGTCGTTTGTAAAGTTCGTGCCATTGTCACCGATGATGCTATGGGGGCGCCATAACGGTGTACAACCCGGATATGAAGTCTATCACCGGTCGGATTCGGTCATTTTAACGAGTTTGGCTTCTATCCATTTGGTGAATTTATCCACCATGACCAAGTAAGTATTTTTTCTTATGGGTTCCCCTTTAAGGGTCCGACCATATCAAGCCCCCGGACGCGAAGGGCGTGTAATGGGGATTGTTTGGAGAGCGGTGGGCGGCATTTGGCTTTGGTTTGCAAAAAGCTGGCAACCGACGCAGCGTTGGACCAAGTCTTGTGCATCCGCCCGGGCCGTCGGCCAATAGAATCCTGTACGGAAGGCCTTGTGTACAAGGGCCCGTGCTGCGGCGTGGTGGCCGCCGAGTCCAGCATGGATTTCTGCCAAAAGCTTCCGCCCTTCCTCTTCGGAGATGCACCTTTGAAGGACTCCGGTAGTGCTTTTCTTATAAATATCTCCCTCGTGGACCTTGTAGGCTTTAGATCGCCACACTATGCAGCGTGCCTCATTTTGGTCCTGGGAAGTTCCTGCCTGGTTAGGTAGGCCAGGAATGGTTCGATCCGCAGGCGATGGCGGCCATTATTACATGAAATTTGAAGGTGTTATTTCGGTGGCAGAGCCTCCGATTATGTCAGAGTGCTCGGTATCTGGTGTTGTGGCCGGGTCCGGGCTATTGTTACCGGTGTCCCCTTCCCATACCACGGATGGCTTGAACAGCCTTTCCAAGAAGATGTTGGGTGGGACCGTGTCGCGCTTAAGCGCCCGTCTGACGAGGATATCCGCCGCCTGATTGTTTTCCCAAGCCACATGGTGGAATTCAAGCCCCTCGAACCGAGCTGACATCTTGAGGATGGCATTGCGATAAGCCGCCATTTTCGGATCCTTGGCATCGAAGTCTCCGTTTATTTGGGATATTGCGAGGTTCGAGTCCTCGCGCACCTCCAGGCGTCGAATTCCCATGGAGACTGCCATCTGAAGACCATGTAACAGGGCCTCGTATTCGGTTGCGTTGTTGGAGTATGTGTACAGTATTTGGAGTACATATTGGACTGTATCTCCGGTGGGGGAGGTCAGGACGACGCCAGCCCCCAGACCAGCCAGCATCTTAGAGCCGTCGAAGTGCATGATCCTTTCGGAGTATGCGCCGTACTCTTTAGGGAGTTCGGCTTCTGTCCATTCGGCGACAAAATCGGCCAATACTTGCGACTTAATGGCTCGCCGAGGTTTATATGTTATGTCGAACGGGAGGAGCTCAATGGCCCATTTGGCAATCTGGCCCGTGGCGTCGCAGTTGTTTATTATATCATTGAGTGGCACTTCCGAGGCCACTGTAATTGAACACTCTTGAAAGTAGTGTCACAGTTTTCGGGATGCCATAAATACGGCATATACTATCTTTTGATAATGCCGGTACCATGATTTGCATGGAGTGAGGACAGTGGATACATAATATACCGGCTTTTGAGGGGGGAATTTATGTCCGTCCGCTTCTCGTTCGACGACGAGCACTGCGCTTACAACTTGATGAGTTGCCGCTATATGTAGCAGCATTGGTTCGCCGATGTTTGGCGCGGCCAGGATTGGGTTGGTGGCCGGTATGGCTTTTATTTCTTCCAATCCGGTACGTGGCGACATCCGCCCACCGAAGTGTTGATGCGCCAAGAAGGCGATAAAGGGGTAGTGCCTTTTCTCCTAATAGGGAGATAAAGCGGCTTAAGGCCGCCACACATCCGGTTAGTTTCTGGATCTGTTTGAGGTCCGTTGGAATAGAAAACTGTGCCATGGCTCGGATTTTAGCCGGATTTGCTTCAATTCCTCTGCTAGAGACGATGAAGCACAGGAGCTTTCTGGCGGGTACACCGAAACGCATTTTTCCGGATTGAGCTTGATGTCGTATGTTCGGAGATTGTCGTACGTGAGCCTCAAGTCGTCTATTAAAGAGTCCACGTGTCTAGTTTTGACGACCACATCATCTACGTAGGCCTCCACTGTTTTGTCGATCTGCTTTTCAAGACATGTCTGAATCATGCGTTGATATGTTGTGCCGGCGTTTTTGAGCCCGAAGGGCATTGTGTTGAAACAGAAAGGGCCGTATGGCATGATAAATGCCGTTGCGGCTTGGTCGGACTCTGCCATCTTAATTTGGTGGTAGCCGGAGTATGTGTCGAGGAAGCACAATGAGTCGTGTCCTGCGGTAGCGTCGATAATTTGATCGATGCGAGGGAGGGGAAGGGATCCTTTGGGCAAGCCTTGTTGAGGTCATTCAAATCGACACATAGGCGCCAGGATTTGTCCTACTTTGGTACCATCACCAGGTTTGCTAGCCAGTCCGGATGTTTTATTTCTCTAATGAATCCGGCCTCCAATAACTTGGCTAGTTCCTCTCCCATGGCTTGTCTCTTAGGTTCAGAGAAACGCCGAAGAGTCTGCTTGACCGGCTTGAATCCCTTTAAAATATTAAGGCTATGCTCGGCCAGCCTGTGTGGGATTCCTGGCATATCTGAGGGATGCCAGGCAAATATGTCCCAATTCTCGCGCAGGAACTCCCGTAGTGCGGCGTCTACCGCGGGGTTTAACTATGTCCTGATGGAGGCTTTTTTGTAGGGTCTGTTGGGTGGACTTGGAATTTGTCTATTTCGTCCCCTGGTTTAAAAGAAGTGGATTTGGGTCTTTTGTCGAGTATCACGTCATCCCTGTCCATTGTGGAGCGTAGCACAGTTAATTCCTCTGCCGCGAGGGCTTCGGATAATGCCTCGAGGGCGGTCTGACTGTTTTGTTTTCAGCGCGGAGCGCTATGTCCGGATCACTAGCTAGAGTGATGATTCCATTGGGCCCGGGCATTTTGAGCTTCATGTACCCGTAATGGGGTATGGCTTGGAAGATCGTAAATGCCTCCCGCCCTAGAGGGGTGTGGTATCCGCTACTGAATGGGGCCACTTGGAATGTAATTTCTTCGGAGCTATAATTCTCCGGAGTGCCGAATACCACATCTAGTGTGATTTTCTCGGCGCAGCATGCCTCCCGACTAGGGATGATTCCTCTGAAGGTCGTGCTGCTTTGCTCAATGTGGTTCCTGTCTCTTTCCATTTTTTGAAGAGTTTCCTCATAAATGAGGTTTAATCCGCTGCCGCCGTCCATGAGGACTTTAGTAAGCTGAAAGCCGTCCATAATTGGACTAAGGACCAATACCGATGGTGCTCGGGCTGTTCAGGATTTAGGTTCGTCACTGGCATTGAAGGTGATAGCCGTGTCATTCCATGGATTTATTGCTGCCACAGAGTGCTCGCTTGCGCCTATTATTTGAGGCGAAGGTCTCGAAGACTGTCAATACTGTATTGTTATCCCCGGGATGGTGCTCTGTGGTGTTTGCAATGAGGAGATCCTCACCGCTCTTGGCCACCTGCCGGAGTACCCAACATGCTCTAAGGCTGTGTGTTGGTATGGTATCCGCTGTACTATGAATTTTGCGGGGCCGTTAAGCCATCCCTCCAATACGGTTCCACGTCCTGTAGTGGGCTTTTGCTTCTTTGTAATTGAGTCGGGCGTCTTATGAGAGTGCACCCTTTTAATTCGGATTGGGTGTTTAGTTAGAGCCGGATTATCCCAGAATTTTGTTTCGGTTTTCCAGGCACTTTCCATCACGCAGTACTTCCGTACTATAGCCACCAAGTCAGCGAAGCGTGCTATGTCACGGCGACTTATGGCGTTAAGGATTTCCTTATCCGTGCAATTATTGCAGAAGAATGAGATTGTGTCTTCCTCGCGACAGTCCTTGACCTTGTTCATTACAAGGAGGAATCTAGCCCAATAGTGATGTACTATTTCCTGGGGCTCTTGCCTAATGTGGGAAAGATCGCTTATATCTGGGTGGGTGGGTGGATTCGAGTCCGAACCATGACCCGATTTGAGACCCAGGGGCAGAGGAGTTTCCGATCTTGGAAGTTCGGGCTCCGGGATGTTGCCCAATAGGTCTGGCCCGCTGCCTGATTCTAGGTTCAGGGCTTGGGCGATGTCCTTCTGTAAACGGGTATCCGGCTCGGAGAGCTCGGGAATCCGAACATAGTTTGTCCTCAATATAAAGGAAGAATCGCCGCATTGTTCTTCCACCACCGATATCTGATGGGTGACCGGCGGAGAGTTAATCTCCCTTTGGTCGGGTTTAAGCCCAATCCGATCATAGTCCATAGCGACTCCCAAAGCGGCGATCACGATCCAAGAGCTCGTTTAGGGAAGAGCTCCATTGGATCCATCTGCTCGGCAAGTTCCGAGCCGGCGTGGAGGCTGTTTTCGATGACCGAGAAGTCATCGTCGGTATGACGACGAGCAGGCGGTCATGACGAAGCCACCTAGCCGGAGAGTTTGGCCGACAGCCAGGGCTCCCCCAGAGGTGATGTTGTCCTTGACAACGAGATGAGGCATCCTTCCTTACGGTGATGACACAGTGGAACTCTCAATGAAAGCACCAATGTCGGTGTCAAAACCGGCGGATCTCGGGTAGGGGGTCCCGAACTGTGCGTCTAAGGCGGATGGTAACAGGAGGCGGGGGACACGATGTTTACCTAGGTTCGTGCCCTCTCGATGGAGGTAATACCCTACTTCCTGCTTGATTTATCTTGATGATATGAGTATTACAAGAGTTGATCTACCACGAGATCGTAAAGGCTAAACCCTAGAAGTTAGCCTATGGTATGATTGTTCTTGTCCTACGGACTAAACCCTCCGGTTTATATAGACACCGGAGGGCTAGGGTTACACAGTCGTTACAAGGAGGAGATCTACATATCCAGACGCCAAGCTTGCCTTCCACGCCAAGGAGAGTCCCATCCGGACACGGAATGAAGTCTTCAATCTTGTATCTTCATAGTCCACGGTCCGCCAAAGGATATAGTCCATTGTCTGGATACCCCCTAATCCAGGACTCCCTCAGTTGGCATGGAAGGTAGCGACGCCCTTGCGACATTTAAGTGCATGCAATATAGACACCTTCGAACGAGTGCAACTTGCCGGCAGTGTGGTGTCGAAGATGAGAGCTCATTCCATGTTGGCGTGTAAGGAAGCAATGCAGCTCTAGGAAGGAATGAGGAGGATGTGACCAATCCCGAGCAACGAATGTCTAGTAAATACTAGGGAAGAATGGCTGCTCAATGTGCTAGCAAACTGCACTGAGAGGGTACTTGACATGGTGCTGATTTTAATATGGAGAGTATGGAATTTGCGGACCGATTTTTACATGGGAAGGACCAAGTTCGGTAAAAATCTCGATCGACTTTTTGAATAGCTATCTGAACTCTTTATGGCATGCAAAAAAGTACAAAATGGAGGAGATGATCAAAGGTAAAATGGTAGAGAGAGGGGGGGGGGGGGGTTTCAGAACCCAAGAACAAGGAAACTACGTCGGCCAGACCATGGCCTGCTCTTGCTGCAGGATGGATCGCCCTTTCGGTTGCCGGTTCGTTCTCCTCAGACGGGACTATGGGTTCAGGGATGGTCCCTAGGAATCCGGATGGAAGCTTGATCTTTGTTGCTTGCCCACACCTCTATTTCTGGAACGATGCCCTCGAAGCGGAACTACAAGGAATTAGGGAGGGTCTAGCGCTAGCTTTGGAGCGATCGAGATCTTCCGTGGTAATCCAGTCCGACTCTTCGACGACACTTTCTTCATTGTCCTCAGATATTCTTGATCGATCAGCTTATCGTCATTTAGTCACGGAGATTAAGCACCTCTTAGCTAGTAGAGAGTTTTTTCCAATGAAAATTTCTAGAGATCAAAACAGAGAAGCAGATCGCCTCGCGAACCATGGGAGAGTATAGTTTAGCTCGTCTTGTTGGCTACAGAATTGCCCACCTTGTATCGCTGAGCTTTTGCCAGCTGACTGTAACTCTACATCTATGGAATAGAACAGTTTTACCCCCACACAAAAATGCATATAAAAATTAAGGAGACCATGTATAAAATGTTATTGGTCTTGATTATTGCATGATGAGAGAAAAACATTTTTTCTACTTTAAAGTGCAATGAGAAGATGGAAGTACACTCTTTTGTGATTTTTTTTAAAACCAAACATACACTCTTCACCGGGCGGAGGGAGTACGTATCAGCCAACATGGTACTATTGTAAAGTTTTTTTTAGTACAAATCCAACAATATAATTTTTGTGACATCACTTATATTTTGCAAAATTAAATTCATGGTCAAAGTTTGAGAGTCCGAAAATAAGTGAGGGTCTAAAAATCCAGACGAAGGGGATACCATGTACCATAATAACCGAGTTAGAGCATCTACAACCACAACTCACGACATCCCTCCGATCAGTACACAAAAAATCATTCCCACAATTGGATACACCATTTGCACATCATCAAATCCATACGACCGTGATCGTGCTTGTTGTTCCGGTTATGTCCACGTCCGACAGCCGGCTGCGCCCCTCGGAGTGTTGGTGCGGTCGCCGGCGAGGTAGAGCAGGACATGGGACACGCACCTGCTCACGGGACTCGAGGCGCCGCCATCTCCCATGCCCCACTCTTCATCGTCGAAGCCCGTGTCCTGCACGTTATTGGTGGATGTGAGGTCGATCATGGATTCGTCGTGGTCAGAGCCGGGCACGTCCACTATGACGTGGTTGCGATGGCACAGGTTGCCTGGCACCAATAATCATCGCCGGAGAATGCGACTACGCCACACCGACGTTTGTCGTGAGGGTTGTCGCGACCTCCCACGCCAGTTTGTTCGCACGGCTGGCACGCCACGACAAATTTGCAGCAGACATGAATTGGTTGTGCTCCTCCGACTCGGCGCGCCAACGGAGCGGCTGCGCATCCGCCACAGCGTTCGAACGCCAGACAAACCGCACCGCCTCCGACGAAGCAGTGGTGATTGCTCTGCGGCCGAATCCATGTGCCATTTGGGCGGGCGCAATGGATTCCCGCTGGATGAAGTCCGAGCGCTAGCGTCAGGCGGACTCCTCCCAGGAGCGGCGGAGTGCAAGGTTGATGACCATCTCCTCCTCGGGGCAGCGCGAGACGAGCTCCGGGTCAACGGATCAGGAGGTGTAGGACTCGGATCCGCTGCTTGTCGTGCCGAAGAAGGTCGGAGATCGCCAGACGGGAGCTTGTGGGCTAAGGAGAGTGGACTGGAGGGGGTGGAGTGGAATGCAGCAAGGGTTTCGTTCGGAGTGCGAATAGGGTCCAATTTATGTGGGATCGGTGGCCCACACTAGACGGGATCCTACGAGACGGGTGTGTCCAGGGGCATTCCCTATTCGGCGCTGTAGGCGCTCTGGTTCCAACAAAGACGGCATAACCACCCAGCCACCTTCTTTGGATGTGACTAATTACCTACTTTCGTTTAATTATTTACTATTTTTTTGAACAACCTAGTTCGGTTTTTTCTTTTTCTTTTTCTTTTTATTCTTTTTTTTACTCTTTTGATAAGTGCCTCCACTTTTTCAATTTCGCTATTTCTTTTTAAAAATCAATGAACTATTTTTTTAATCCGTGAACTTTTTTAAAACCGATTAACTGTTTTCAAAATTGTGAACTTTTGAAAAAATAGGAATTTTTTAACTCTTTTCAAACTTGTGAACTTTTTTCTAAAATCCATAAACATTTTTCAAATTCGTGATTTTTTCAAAATGCGTGAACTTTTTTCAAAATTGATGAACATTTTCCAAAATCAATGAACTATTTCTCAAATCAATGACCTTTTTTCAAAATCGGTGAACTACTGTAAAGTTTATGAACTTTTTTGCCAAATTCTTGAAGTTTTTTCAAAATTTGATGAACTTATTCAAAATTTCAAACTTTTTAACCATTCTTTCAAACTTTTTCGTTGCAAATCTATAATGTTTTAAAAAATACAATTTTTTAGGTGGTTTATATGTTGTACTGAAATAAGTATTAAATAGGTTTGTTCGCGTATTGTAGACAACTAATAGGTCTTGGCACAGTGGTTGTTTCGTGAAGAACTTGACATGTGAGTTCGAATCCCAGCTCTGCCGTGTTTTCTTTGGGTCGCGCTAACTGCCACACGTGTGGCAGGAAGGGAGACGCACCACACGTCTTTAATGTAAACAGATTACCACGTCATCGCATGCATGCATGCAGAAATCTTTTTCGATTTTCAATTTTTAAAATGCTTTATCTCTTAAACGAAAAATCCAATTGGAAATCCGTTTTCACCATTAAATCCCTCGCGATGAGATCTTCGAAACTAGATCACATGTTGATATGTTTTGATGAAAATAATTTTGGATTAAAAGTTGCCATGTCTATTGCATATGAATTGCCATGATGTTTACACTGAAGTTGCCATGATATGTTTCAGCTATTTTCTTCTATATTTAAAAGTAAATTTTGACATTTATAAAACGGGGAATTAAGAAATTAGACTTGCCATAAACCATAAACTAAAATTGCCATGATACATGCACGTAAAATTGCCATGGTTCATACAAAAAATAATTTTCATGGTCAAAATCTTTGGAGTTGCCATCATCAAAATACTAAAATTACCATGATCTACAAACTAAAATTGCCACATGGCAACTTTAGTTTAAGCCCTATAACAGCTGCAGTGTAAACATCATGGCAACTTCGGCAAAAAAAATTAAATGAAACATATCAACATGGGGTCTAGTTTTAAAGATCTCGTCGAGACGGATTTAATAGTGAAAACGGATTTTTAGTTCGCTTTTTTATTTAGGAGATACAACATTTTTAAGCCGAAAACGAAAAAAAAAATTATGCTGATGTCATCTATTCATACGTGGCAAAATGAGTGGTGATGGAGACGTGTGGGCGATGTGCAAACGCCCACACGTGTGGGCGTTAACATTTCCGTTTTCTTTTCGAGTCTGGTTTTGGAGGATGTTGCTGGGCCGGGCCGCTAACATTCTACGAGCGCCAGGAGCCTAATCGACGCTGAAAGCGCGAGCTCCCGTGTCCGGGCGCGCCCGGATTTCTCTATATCCGTCAGATATGAACTGGATGTAGCGAGTAACGATCGGATCGGGTTTGGGCGAATTTGACTGGTCCGGTTAGATGGCCATTTCGCGTTACATCGGTGATCGGACAGCCCGACCCGACTATGCGGCGGACGTGGGAGAATCTATCAAAGCATGAAGATGGTTGTGCCACCAAAACGGTATAGCACCCCTGAAAAAAAGGGTTGCACTAACTGCCACACGTGTGGCGGGAAGGGAGACGCACCACACGTCTCTAATGTAAACAGATTGTCACGTCATCGCATGCATGCATGTAGGAATCTTTTTGGATTTTCAGTTTTTAAAATGTTTTATCTCTTAAACAAAAAATCCGATTGAAAATCCGTTTTCACCATTAAATCCCTCACGATGAGATCTTCGAAACTAGATCCCATGTTGATATGTTTTGATGAATTTTTTTTGGATTAAAAGTTGCCATGTCTATTGCATATGAATTGCCATGATGTTTACACTGAAGTTGCCATGATATGTTTTAGCTATTTTCTTCTACATTTAAAAGTAAATTTTGACATTTATAAAGCAGAAATTAAGAAACTAGACTTGCCATGAACCATAAACTAAAATTGTCATGATACATGCACGTAAAATTGCCCTGGTTCATACAAAAAATAATTTTCATAGTCAAAGTACTGGAGTTGCCATCATCAAAATACTAAAATTGCCATGATCTACAAACTAAAATTACCACATGGCAACTTTAGTTTAAGCCTTATGGCAACTACAGTGTAAACATCATGGCAACTTCTGGCAAAAAAAAAATTCATCGAAACATATCAACATGGGGTCTAGTTTTGATGATCTCGTTGGTGAAAACGGATTTTTAGTTCGCTTTTTTATTTAGGAGATACAACATTTTTAAACCGAAAACCAAAAAAAAAATCTGCTGATGTCACCTATTCATACGTGACAAAATGAGTGATGGTGAAGGCGTGTGGGCGATGTGCAAACGACCACACGTGTGGGCGTTAACATTTCCGGAAAAAAAAAGACGGTACAACATCCATGGTATGCAGAACATGGTTTTGGCACCGCTGTTATACGTCATGACGCACTCGCATGTCATTCAGTCACCTACACTATCCGTTCTATTCCCAGACGACAAAAATGCACAATCTTTTTTGTTGTTTTCCAGAAGCAACCAAGTCGTGGAAACTTTGATAATTCCAAGCACCAACTAAACCTCCATTTGCGTTGGTGTACACCCATCGAAAAGTGCATCCTCCCAAATTCTCTCAAAGCAGGAGAGATGAATACTCAACAGACTCTGGCCTCTGCTTTTGCCCCTTCCTGTGGGCCACTTTGATGCTTTCTTCTCTTTAGCCATCTTCTTCCATCCATGCAACAAGGAATCAAATCCTACCTTTTTTATTTCCTCGCACCACCATTCCTTTTCCGTTTCCATTGACCAAGATTGGGCATAAATGCCCCATGGGGCCTCCTCAAGGTCGCTGCTTCGGCGCCCCCTGGGCATGGCGAATTGGAGAGCAGAGCATGCCCTACATACGGCGCTCGCTTGACGCCATGGACGACCAGGAGGGAGGCTGGAATGGAGGTGCTGGCCTCTTATTCTCCCTCCGATTTGATCCCATGAGGGCGGGCTTCGATCCTACTCTGGCCAGCTTCCCTGTTTCCGCGCTGATTAGCCGCCTTCTTGGATGGGGCAAGAACAGTGGCCAAGGGAGGCCGCGGGGGGCCGTGATGGTCGCCGCCGCCGTTGCCCTTTACGTGGCTGCGCTCTGTGCTTCAGATCAGCAGCCTCGCCGGCGACGCCTGGCTGCTTCTGCTGCAGCTAGGCCAACTTCTGGTATGCAGCTTGTTTCATTAGTTGATCTTGATCGTACCTTACGCTCATGTTCAAGTTTTTACCATATGCGATCTGATTTGCATCGATTTGTCTGCAGCAACCAGACCTCGTGCTCTGCCTGCGCCGGACGATGGCCTCAGAATTCTGTCATCGAATGTAAGTCGTGATCCTTGGCTAGAGCTTCCGTCTCTCGGTCATGGCGAATTCATGCGATCGAACTAATTGCTTTTCCTTGGTATCAAAGGATGAATATCTGGAGAACGTGATCCACAGCGTGTCGATCGGTGCCGGGGACGATGAGCCGATTCTGGCGGCAAGAGTTCAGACCATGCCACCCGACATGGCTGGAGCAACCTCTGCATGGGAAACGGAGCGCGATAGGCTGGAGAAAGAGGAGGTCAAGCGATTCAAGCAGCTGTGGCTGTCGCTCGTGGAGCGGGAGCAGAGGCTGGAGCTCCGGCTGATGGAACTGGACGGCCTTATAGAGCAGGAGGCCACCGTGAAAGAGCTCGAGAACCGCGTCGGCCTCGCCGCCGTGGAGGCGCGGCTCCTGGAGCTCAAGGCCTTGTCGCTGCGTGAGGAGAACGAGACGCTCAAGGCCCAGGCGGCGGAGCTGGAGGCCGTCCGGGCCCAGCTGGGTCGCGCCAAGGAGAAGCTGCGGGCGCTCAAGGAGCGGGTGCAGGTGGAGCGGGAGGAGTCTCAGAGCGAGGCGGCGGCGCTCCGGGACAAAGTAATGGAGCTGGAAAAGACCGGCGAGAAGAGGGAGAGGGTGCTGGCGGCGGAGGCGGCGGAGCTACGGAGGGCCAAGGCCGCGCTGGAGGAGGAGAACAGGGAGCTTGCTCGGAGGTTGCAGGATGCGGAGCAGGTTTCCACCGCTGTTAGTCTGGTTCATGAGGTAAGTGCATTCCTAATTCTTGATTTCAATGCAACATTTTCTCCCATTTCATTCATATTTGCGAAAATCAGTAGCACATGTCAATTTCTCCAGATTTGTGTGTCGATTTTCGAATGGCTTACAGCTTTGGTCAAGTCAACAAAGACATATTCTGGGAGAGAAAAAAACAAAAACAAAAAAGCATGGAACTGTATATTTCTTTGTCAACCAAAAAGTCCTTCTTTCTAAGCTCATGATGCTTTGAAATAGCAAATCCAACAAAATAGTTTACATTTGAAACCAGTTCTTTGGATGTCTTGATTACTTTTATGCTGGCTTGCTGTTTTGTTGGCAAAACGCAAGATGGCCTTTTCATCTTGATTGGTTTGGAACAAAGTGGCGGCTGAAATCTCTGCCAAGTTGTTTTTGTTATATGTCACAGTCACAGCTTTGATTTGACGCTAAGGCTATGTTGAGAACCTTCTGAATTATTTTACGTACGGCCATTTGCTACAAACTGCACAGGTGGCAACTCACCGTTTGCAATCTTATTCATCAGTGGTGACCGGTTGACAACATTTATGTCATTCAAAGATCCAGGCATTTCAAAGAATGCATGCCAAATCCAAGTCTCCTGATCGGCCACCGCTTCAAGGATTATAGTGGAACCCTTTTTTTGGCCATGGAATTGCCCATGCCATGCCTTTGGACAATTCTTCCAACTCCAATGCATGCAATCTATTGAGCCAAGCATGCCGGAAAGCCATGGCGCTGTTCATCGCCAATAGCCTTGCGGCGTCTTCAGCAGTGAGAGATCTCAAATATTCCTTGCCAAACACTTGCACAATTCCCACTGCAAAGCGCTTGACACACATGATGGCTTGGCTCTCACCCATAGCCAAGTGATCATCAACTAGATCGGTCGGGATACCGTATGCCAACATACATAAGCGGTACATCACCTTGAGAAAAGGTGCTATGCCCGAGCTCTCCGTGGCATTCCTTCTTTCTTTGGAAAAACCGGTCATGGCTCGCTAGTTTCTCTGCAATGTGCTGAACAAGTCGGTGCTTATCCTAAACCGGCGACGAAAATACGACTCCGGGTATGTGGGATTCTCCACGAAATAGTTCTTCATCAATCTGTTATGGGCATCAATCATATATCTCCAAATTTTCTCCCGACCCATAACCGAACCACCATGCTTCGGCTTTTTATTGATATGCATAGCTAGGATCATTGCAAGATCCTCTTCCTCTTCCATATCAAATTCTTCTTCGGAAGAATCATACGACGAACTCATCTACAATGTCAATACTATACTATAAAAACTACAATTCAAAACATGCACCAAATTCATGAAGTTTGAGCAATACATACCTTGTAGGCGTTTTGTCGAACACCTTATTGGTGGCAGCGGCGTGGCCTTCAATGCCTTGATTCCTCGGGACGAGGCGCCAGGCCTTGGCCAGGACTAGGAGGATGGGGCGAGCGCGAGGATGGGCGGGAAGCGCTGAGCAGTCGCCAGGCATGGTGGCCTTGACGGATAGGGGTGGAAGTGGGAGAGGAAGTGCGAGAAGCGGCGCTCGAGTGTCTGCCATGTATTGCGTGGCGCCCGAAATACACCAGCAGGCGGTGTTTCCGACAATAGCGTCAACTTCAGTATAAGCGCGTCTTGCGTTTTTTGCGCCCATTTGGAAGCGACTCCCTTGGCGTTCTTGTGCTAAAACCGATGAATTCTTGCGGTAGCGCTAGTTTAAGCCTTTGTTGGAGATGCTCTAAACTATGTGAACTCCAAACGAATAAGTTGCTGCATTTTTTAATCGTTTCAAAAAATAGTTGATGCGTTTTTCCATAACATCCTATAATTCTTGAGATTCAATGGCCAATTGGCGAATTACCCAAGCAAAATGGGGAGAATTCACGTTTTGTTGATAAGCCTTGGAATATATATATGCCAGTTTCTCACTGTCCCACCGAGAAACCACGCGCACATGTGCCACTATCTTTTGAGAACATTCCCTCCCCACAAGTGCAAAGTCTGAATTTTGCTTAGATATAAAACTTTGCCACTGCATGTGCTACTCTCTTTCCCTAACTGTCACAGGAATTCAATATCGGCAGTCTCCGTCTATGTGGCTGAACATGCTAATTAATCTTACCTTTTTTTCTGCATTTATTAGGACGACATGGTTGATGAGGCAAGCTACCTGAGGGAGGCGAACGATCGGCTGACGAGGCAGATCGAGCAGCTACACAGCGACCACTGCGCGCACGTCGAGGAGCTCGTCTACCTCAAGTGGGTCAACGCCTGCCTCCGCCACGACCTCCGTGGCGGCGACCACCACCCCTCGTCCGCCCAGCAAGATCAGGACGGGGCTGGCAGCGCCATGCCGTCGGCCATGGACCTGAGCAAGAGCATGAGCTACCGCTCCAGCGAGAAGGCCAAGGAGCTCATGCTCCAGTATGGCAGCCTCGGCCTCGACGGCTACGACCCCGCGCTCTTCTCGCCGCTCAACGAGTCGGCATACAACGACGGCGAAAGTCACCAGCGGCGCGTTGGAGATCACGACGAGCCAGGGCGGAGCCCGGTCGTGCCGTCGCCGGTCGCGGCCGCGCCCGAGAATCGGGCCGGGCATGGCAAGCTCAAGTTTCTGAGGAATATCAAGAAGCTGCTGGCGAGCAGCAGGAGGAGCCACGGCCACGACCGCAAGAGCAAGAAGGCCGCGCCGGACCACGAGCATCTGGAGAAGGCGATGCGGTGGCTGTCCTCCAGCAGCCACGACGCGCTCGGCGCAGACAGCTCGTACGAGAGCACGCCGCTGTCGTCGTGCGACCGGACGCCGCTGAGCAGCGTGACGACCGTGGACTTGCACGCCCGTGCGCGCGCCGGGGAGGCGCCCGCCGCGCCGAGGCTGGAGGCGGAGACTCGGCTGGCGAGGTCCAAGAGCGACAATGGTGCGTCCTTCGGGCGGGAGGCGACCAGGTACCACGCTCTCCGGCCGGACCGCCCGGCCGGTCGCGGGACAGACGGGTTCCACTCGCCGGAGAAGATTAGAAGGTACTCAGACGAGTTGACAAGCTCATGATCAGTATGTTGGTGCATGGGACGCTCTCCTGCAGGATGATGCTTTTGCACAATAAACTCACTAACAGCAACCGGTCTGTAAGACGAAATGGCAATTTTCTTCATGTTCTTGTGTAAAATACTAGTACATGTTAAAGGGGTGCGCTTGGATTGAGACGTTCGACAAATGATGTTTCTAACTTTTTATTAGCTTCAAACGTAGATAGAAAAAATAAAAGACGTTAGGCAACAACAAAGTTAAAAACATAGCGGACACCTCAATATATTACTTCCTCCGGTACAAAATAAGTGTCGCAGTTATTTTGGATGAGGGAGTACCTTCAGTCACAAAGTTTTACATTACAGCTTACAACTGTAGATCAAATCTAGAGGAGAGATACAGGTGCCAAGATGTGGCATTGTCTTTTAAAGCCATGTCTTTAAATCTATGAAGCCAAAGCGAGAATTCAAACACAAAGTTCTAAGCGTGATCCTGAAGAGACGGTTCTCGTCACAGAAGATGAGTGCGTTGCGCGAATTTCTAATTTTTTTAAAGAATGATGAGTGCAATAGATGAACTCTCTCTCTCATCATGCCTGACCACTGAGAGATAGATCACGGGGCACTAAGGAGCTACTGGCGGGATAGGACCAACCCGGGCATCACCAGCCAGGCGGGGGCTGGCACGTAATCTTTGAGGCCTAGACGTCAGCCAGTTGTCGTACCATTTGGGAACACACGGCATGGTCCACCTGTCCGACACAAGCCATGTAACCCTAGCTCGACCAGGTATATAAGGCGAGCCAGGGCCGTCTCGAGAGGTATCCAAGATTTGTTTTTTTAAACCATGCAGGAGGACTGCATGTATAATATTAAGACAGAGAGAAAAAATACGACCGCCCACCAATCCACATGATCCAGCTTACAACATCCGAACGACCATAAACTCAAGACTAAAGTAACATACCAAGGCTGCAACAAAAACACAAAAACTAGAAGCAGCAGCTAGTGGAGAACAAAACGACCCATGCTCGCTTCTGCCCATAGCTTGGCATCAACAATAACTTGATCAAAGATCTTCATCATTGGCATGTGAGAATTTTCAAAAACCCTACCATTCCTCTCCCGCCATATGCTCCAGGTGACCAGCAACACCAAGATGTTCAGGGAGTTTCTTTTGGTTCCTTGAACTCTAGCTCTGGCATCTTGCCACCTCTTTTCTAAAGTTCGATCAGGCTGAAGTAAGACTTCATTTATCCCTGCTCAATGAAGGATCAAACTCCATAAAATTGAGATTACACTGCAGCTCCAGAACAAATGGTGTGCAGTTTCCTGAACCGCATTACAGAAGCAGCAAAGGTCATGGTGTGGAAGTCCACGCTTAGCCAGGCGACCAGCCGTCCATACACGACCTCTGACGACCAACCAGAGGAAAAGCTTGCATGCGCCCAAGATTTCCAAATTGTGCAAGCCGTGCTATAAACGGTCGAGGTGCTCAAGTGAGCCATGTAGACGGATTTCATCGTGAACTCACCCTTGGAATCCCAAGTCCAAGTCCACTTATCCTCCATTCCTTGCACCAAGTGAACTTCTGAAATGATCTCCCACAAAGCCAAAAACTGATGGAATGTGCCAATGGTAATTTGTCCCTTAATATCCTTAATCCATGCTCCATTAATCATGGCTTCGGCCACTGTTCTTCTAGTTCTAACAACTGTCGGAATTGCCTGAAACACGTAGGTGCGAGCTCCTCCACGACCGCTCCGTGAACCCATCTATCGGTCCATAAGAAACATCTAGACCCATCCCCTAACTGAACCCACGCTACCGCATTAAAAAGTTGCCTCTCTGGCTTTTCCAAGGAATCCAACAAGATGTTCCAAGCACGACTCTCTTCGGATCTTGCCTTCCATGCCCAACGCAGCTGAAGAGCCGAATTCATAATCTCAAAGTCCAACACACCTTAACCCACGATTTCCTTAGGACGGCAGATTTGCTTCCAACTGACCAAACATTGTCCTCCATTAACAGCATCAGTTCCTCTCCATAAAAAGGCTCTGCGTATTTTATCAATCGCCTTAAACACCCACGGCGGGGGGTCTAGGGACATTAAGTGGAATATTGGAATTGCCGATAGAACTGCCTGAACAAGTATCAAACGACCACTCAGCTGGAGAAAGCCAATGCGCCAAGGACCCAACCTGCTCCTAAGCTTGTCAATGAGACACTGGAAATCTTCTTTGCGGAGTTTCTTGAGACTCAAGGGCAGCCCCAGATAGCTAATCGGCAACTTTTCAACCTTACAACTAAGGATGTTACCGAAGGCTTCAATCTGATCTTCCTCACAGAATATAGAGGACAACGAGCTCTTGCTAGGATTGCATCGAAGTCCTGATGAACAACTGAAAATATTCAGCAGCAGTTTAGTTGCAACAACTTCCTCACTTTTTGCCTTCAAAAAAGAATAACGTTGTCAGCGTATATGCACATACGTTGGGGTATGGAGTGTCTATTGTTGAAGGGCTCCAAAGTACCACTTTGTTCAGCCTTATCAGAAAGTTTGCAAAGCGAATCCATGAGACCATGACAATGGTAAACAACATGGGTGAGAGGGCGTCTCCCTGTCTTAAACCACGACCATGATAGAAGCTAGTACCAGGGATGCCATTTAGAAGTATCATGGTGGATGCCGTCCTGAGGATCGTTGCAATCCAATCACACCAATTTGGTTTGAAGCCAATTTTTTTAAGCAATTCAAGCAAGAACTGCCAAGCAACGGTGTCGAAGGCCTTTGACATGTCTAATTTCAGCAGAATGCTTTTGCATCTCCTTTCCTTTAGCAACTTGGTTGATTCTTGTACCATCTTGTAATTCTCGTGCAATGAACAACCTTTCAAAAAAACGCCTTGGTTTTCCCCCACGATCCAAGGAAGAACCAGAGCCAACCTTTTGGCAAGGACCTTCGAAATGATTTTCGCAAGGCTGTGAACGAGGCTGATCGGACTGAAATCGTTTGGCTCAGCAGCCCCAGGTCGTTTAGGGAGCAAAATAAGGTGTGCCCCATTGATTTTGTCGAACCCCAAGGTGTTGCGTGTATGAAGGCGGTTGAAGACAGCCATTAGGTCCTTCTTGATTACATGCCAACACTTGCTGTAGAAACTGATAGCATACCCATCCGGCCCTTGTGATTTCTCCTTTGGCATGTCCATGATCGCCTCCCTGACTTCCTCTTCCGTGAAAGGCAATTCCAGCCTGCTCAAATCAGATTGATTTACACCCAAGAAATCAAGATCTAATGTTCCTTGTCTGGCTGTTGGGGTCCCAAATCTCTCGATGAAGTGTCTGCGCAGGAGATCTTCAATCTCTCTGTGAGGTATCCAAGATATTCTAGAGCCATCTAGAGATAGGGTTCTCCCCTACCCATTTTTCTTCATGAGTCGCCTTCAACGCAAGAACCTTGTAATCCAAGAAATCTCTCTCCGGTGATCTTCCCGATCACCGACCAACACTCGAGCAATAGTGCAATACAATCACAATGGGGGTTAGGGACTTAGGGTGCTGCCCCTCCGGGGAGGGCCCGAACTAAATAGATCGTTTGTCTCGTGTACTACCATTCCGATCCACCACTCTCATTCCCGTCCGAACAAATCAGCCATCACTCGACAGTACCGCCGGTGTCAGATCACTGACACCGACTGAACCAAACCACATCTTAATAATCACAGCACATATGCGATGCATGAGTACACAACGAAGCAATTCTATTAATGAGCTGAACCATTATCCTGTTTTGATTACTTAGAATCAAGATAGCAATGCATGAATAGAGTGGTGCCCCTGCACATTTACATTTTGCATCCTTCAATGAGGGAAAAATGATCATGGCCTCTTCCAATCCAGAAGCCATTGCACATGAGGACTCAGGTGAGCAGCAGCCTCATCCGTGCTCTCCGCAAACCAGACGAGTGGTATATAGGCACATGAGGACCCTTTTCCACACCTACAGATCCTAATCTTCCCGTCCGTGCAAATTCTTGTATATAGGCTAAACTAAATACAGTACGTACGTACATACACTGATGATTCAGTCTAAAATACAACTCATTTTCTGTAACTTCTGACAGTTTGTGCGTCACGGTCACTGACTTTCACCTGTTGCCAGAATCCTGTATGGACCATGCTCCACAACATACCTTGGCAGTTCAGCCACACATAACCTCCACAACAGCCCTTTTCATTGTCCCAGGGCAAGGATCTCCACCAAATACCTCTGGAACCGCGCTTACCGCACAGTGCTCTTGGTTAATGCAGTTCTGCAAGAAATGCCAATTCAGATTCTATGTACAAGCACGACTAGGTAAAGAAAGGATTTTGTGATCTAACCCAACTAATGCGATGGTCGCAAACCCATTACCTTCCGAAATATGTCATACGACTTGTGTGCATGGCATCCGCCTTCTGAGTAGCTCCCGCAGGACCCCTGCGGTGTGCCAAAGCTGGCAAATTTTATTTCAGTTATTTTCCGCCCATGATCACACTGGAGGTGGACCTTAGCTTTCTCGTACTCCTTGGTACGCCAGTTCGTCATCGATGGCTGCCATTCAGACACGTCAGCACATACACTTCCAGTAGTTCTTTTCACCATTGAAATTTCACTAGGGTCACCACCAATCTCCTCGAATATCACCAATAGGTTCCCAGTAGGATTAAGCCATGGGCGAGGAACATGGTACCTGAAGGAACATGACATAGATGTAAGAGCTTCACTTGTAAATAATGCCATGGGTGGTTCTGTAATAGTTACTTCTAAACCATGGAGTTCCTACCATCTCTGAGAAGAGTCGCCGCAGTTGGTTTGACACTTCGTCTCATCATATTCACCACGGTAATCACAGTAACCACATGTTCCGGGGGCCTTGTAGCCAGGCCAATATCGTCCAATGCCTTGACCATTTATCCAGATTTGCCCCTTCCCCATGCTATTCATGTCCAAGGCTAATGGCTCGTCACCATCTGGTGCGTTGAAAAAAGCCTGAAAAGAGGGAACTGTGGGATACATCTTCTAAAAAATGATGGCTATACCACATGGTTAGCAACTAATCACATGCAAATTTCACATTACCTTGTACCATGTCAGAGGCTGCTTCTGCACAGGTTCTCCCCATTCTACCGATGAGCTTCCACTAAGTGAATGAAGACTCATAGCCTCACCTTTCAAACCAACCTGCCCATATACATTAGGTTTTTTATGTTAATGCTTGTGCACAAGGTTAATACTTGACGGCACTTTAAAACAACATACATTACCTGATAGGTCCATTTCTGCCATGTGAGATCTCTTCTTCCCTCATTCAGGCCATAAAGTATCACCGGACCAAGAACTCCAGCATTCCAAGTCTCAAAATGTTCTCCAACGTTCTGTATACAGCAATGGAAAATACGAAGGCTCAAATATTGCATGACCAAGAGTACTATCTTAGTTAGCAAACTATTCACTTACCGGGAGACCAACTGCTATACTTAAGCACGAAATAGTGTTGCTTCCTGCCCATAGTTTCACACTCCCAGTATACGTTAGTTTTGGGTCTTCTACACTGCCGTAAACAGTTCCTGTGAACAGATTGGAGAGCATTTCAAGATCAATTGCTTTTGACAGTCAAGAGATACACAATTTTTTGTCAAGCGTGGTAGAGACTTTCATAATTACCTGTTAATTGTCCATTGACGAAAACATGCAAAGCATGACCAGCCGACATCACAGTGAGTTTGGGAGACTTCCCACTGGTGAGGAACTGCTCATCCTTCGCAACATCAACACTTGAAAATGAAACTTTTAGTACCAGTGAATTGCAAAGAGTCATATATTCATATTGTTGATGGAGTTAGGCAACTTACTATGTTGTATACCACAAGTAGTCTGTGTTATCCCTCGTCATATTTATTTGTTCCAGTAATCCTACCGCTGTAAATGCTTCCTCCTCACTGTAGGAATTAATCTCCTCATTATATGACTGCCATGTGAGTCCTCCAGCCCATTCCATTTTCATTTGTGAAATCTGGCTGCCGACCTGTATAAGCATATCACAAAAACTTTAAATAATGATAAAAAGGCACAAATATAGATCGGACACAGATTTTAAATAACGGTAGTAAAAAAGAAATTACACAGATTAAGCTTGGATGAATATACAATATAAGCAAGCCAACTAAATTAACCAGATAGCTCAAGTGCCTAATCTCACCCTAGCGGTGTTGAAGACTGTTGTTTTGCAGTCCGGAAGAATACTGATAGACCAAGGAGGCAGGTCATAATGCATTCCGCTGAATGATACCCTTGCATAAGATAGCTTATCCTTGTTCTCAAGAAAAGCCGCACAAGCTCCTGTGCTTGACCTAAAAACGGATGACTGAACAGGAAGTTACCAAGAAGTCAGTTCTTGCTTATGAATGAAATAGTGTAGGTCTCAAGTAGAGAAAAGAACAGAATGTCATCACAACCTTCTGAGCCTTCCCAAGGGAAGATATAATGGGATCTCCTGCAACCAGGGCTGGTTCGCAAAGCTTGATGGCTCTATGCATCTCCTTCAAGTGGCCCCATTTTGGTTCTCTCAATAAGCCTGAGGAAGCGAAGGGGGAAAGTTTGGTCAAATTGGTACATAGGATTTGGGAGCACATGATAACAAAGTACGTGTATAACATCAACAAAGAAAGAAAAGAAAAACAATTTTGCTGTAATGTAGCACCAAATGTTACCATTACGATGTAGGTGATATATAAAATGATTTGTGCAATCAGACACTGCATTGTTACTAATCCATTGTTTAGAGAAACAGATTATTTTCCAACTGCGTCTTTAAAAGGTTATGGACCTTGAGAATTGGAGTGGATGAAAATCTCTCTGTAACTTAGGCAATGGAGTTGAACCTGGATACTGCAGAGTGGAATGTGGATGCTGCCACATTGCTTTGTACAATTAAGGGATGATGAAGGTGTCAGAAAATGCCTAAACTGCACCGCTGTTTCATTCAAGTTCGCTAGAAAGGGCAATTGCCTATACAAGGGCCGCTTCAGACAAAAAAATATACAAGTGGCAGTAACCACTATGTCGCATGAAATAGGTTCAAAGTACTCCCTCCGTTCACTATTATAAGATGTTCTGCTGTAACTTTTTTCTGATTCGGATGTATACAGACGCATTTTAGTGTGTGTATTCACTCATTTCAGACCGTATGTACTGGTCCATATAGAAATATCCAAAACATCTTATATTTGTGAACGGGGTACATACCATGTGCCAACAGGGTTCGCTCCCTGAGTGGCCCACGTGCACCCAGGGCGATTAGGGTTTCCCCCAGAGCAGCAGCCGCCACCACCGGCTCTTGCGATCTGTCACCTCGTCGTTGTCAGAGACCGTCTCCTATCCAGCCCCTGGCATCGGGGAACTCTCCCTCCTACTCGTCGTCGTCGGTGTCTCCTCTGGGGGCATGGCAGCACGGATGTGGGACAACTGATCCAAGAAGGAGGCGCAGCTTCTCGGATCGTAGGGCGGCCTGCTAGTAAGGATCCAATGGTGATCAGTGGAGATCGCGGCAGTTCAGCTACTCCGGCAGATGGTGACGACGGCGGTCAGCTCCGCATGTGTCTCCTTTTGGAGATCTCCTTTTGCCGGTATCAGACATCATTTCATGGTAGCCGTTTGGCAGACGGCGTGATCAGCTAGGCGGGTCTGAGGCAATCAGCTGTGGTGGTGGCACATCAAAGCGCTGCATGGTGGTGCAGTCTTTAACTGGATCCGGCCATGGGGGCATCTCACAGGGTTCAGTCGGCAGCTTCTATCCAGGGTGAAAACCTAGGTTTGGCTATCTGCCTATCTAGACTCGGCAACCACGGCATTCCGCTCCTGAAGGCGTTGCTATGGTGCACCGGTACATGCTGCCCGATGAAAATCCAGGATGTGGCCTTATTGGTTGAATCTGGTGATGACGATGCTAGTTCTATTTCTCGTTGGAGGCGTCGCATTGAAGACTAAGTTCCTCTACGCCTCATTGTTGTGTAGCTGGTGTTAGCGTGTGGACAATCTCTTGGTAGCCTTCAACGTTGGGATTACAAGGGACTCGGCTACGGGTGTATTGTGTTTGTGTTTGATAATCTGCCATGATGTTTCCCTTTTTTCTTTTGCCAGTTTAATCAGATTTGTAATAATTTGGTTGTATGCATCCTTAGTTGGTCCATTTCCAAAAAAATGCATCCTTAGTTGGTACAGAGGCCGGGGTAAGGAAGCTTCAATTTTCTACAAGGAAAAAAATAGTGCGCTATACAAAATAGCGCCGTCCTTTGAAATACGCTATTAGCATGCTATAGCACGATATAGCGTGCTATTAGCGAAACATTGCACACTGATCTATATAGAAAGGCAATTCTCTACAAGATATAGCGTGCTATTAGCGGCGCTATAGCGCTCTATTTTTTTACAGTTATTTTCTAACAAAAATGTAATATGTGCCATAAGCAAGGCATGCATTGAAGATAAACAGAGCATGGAGAACTGAACTCACCGTATTCATCAATAGGAGCATCGTAGTCATAGCTAGTTGCAACGAATGGACCACCAGCTGTCCGCCCGAAGTTTGTCCCTCCGTGATACTGAAAAGAGGCGTCACAACTTGGTACCAAAAAGTTGGTGACATGATGAGCTTCAGTTAAACAGAAAGGATCAGTGTGACTTACCATGTAATAATTAACAAAAGAGCCCCCCTTCTGGATGAACTTGGCAACACCATATGCTAGATCCTCTACTGGTCTATGTGGAACCGGAACACCAAAGCCTGTATACCTGCGGTAAGGAGAAAAGAAGATTTACATGGAGAAAGATAAACACAGAAAATATGATGTGGTAGTAGCCTTTTAGAGAGAGAAGGATGAATTTACCAGGCAGTCCAAGCCTCGGTCCACATGGTAGGCTTGTGAGGTTTATTGGGGGAGAACCAGTCACAGTAAAATCCATTGCATGTATTAATCTGCCAGCAGTAAATCAACAGTGAGATCTAGCGGGGTGAAATCTCCTAGTCCAAATAATGTCATGTAAGGGTGGAAGTTCCTTTTAGAAATGAAAGGCTTGGCAGATGATCCAGTGAGTACATATGATGGACACGTTTTCTTTCCATTCTTGGAAAATGGGGCCATGAAGAGATGAATGACCCCAGCACATTAAAAGAAACAGGGAACTAGTGTCTATGGGGGACACATATTAAAGCCAAGGAGTGCACAGCATACAATTGGATCTGGGGCGTCGTCCTCTTTACACATTATCCATGGAACACCTGTGTCGAGCGCAATCGCCATGTTAGCTGCCCATGAGGCGTAGGCCTTGGAAGGCTCGCCCTGATCCCACTCCAAGGGGCCAAACTCGTTCTCGATCTGCAAGGACGATGAGGATTTAAAGGTGGGTCTGGTTGAAAAGAAATCCAATATGCTAGCAACGGAGGTCAAACAATTTGAAGCATACATACCTGGGAGAGGATTATTGGTCCTCCCTGCCACTCAAAGAGCCCTTCCGACTTCATCATGTCAACGATCTTGGTGGTGAACTTCTGCATCTCAAGCTGTTTGAAAGAATCATGATGGAAAATACAGACATTTTAGAAAGAAGCTAAAGATTAAAACAGAGCATAGCTGCCAAAACGACTCTTGCCTTGAATGGCTGATTATCAGTTCTAAAGCTGATGCCGGGGACATACTTGAGCCAAACAGGGAAACCGCTGCAGTCAAACGGAGTGTGATTTAGCATACTCGTATTTTAAAAGAAGTCAACATCAAGACTTCTTGTTGAACCGGTATGGGCCCTAGCCCATCAAGATCTGTCTCTTGGGCCCAAGCCCATGAGAGGTGCTGACCTAGAAGAGGAGCCCCTCTTCCCTGTCCCGTGTGAGCCGCCATATCTGAGACACATACTCACGCACGAAACAAGACAGAAAGCGAGGCTGCTGTCTGAAGGTACCCATCTCCTGATTCAACATGGTATCGAGCCAGGCGACGACGGTGGCGGCGTAGTCCCTCGCCGGAGAGACGGCGGTGGGGCCCAGCGGGGTCAGGCGAGAAAGGAGGCTGCGTGCGTGCGCGAGGCGGCGGGTCTGCCGTGGTGCGTGCGGCGGCGGCGCGGCTGGGCTCGAGGAGCTGCGACGCGGCCGGGAAGGTGCTGCTTCCTCTTGTCCTGCTTCGCGTCCCTGGGGTGGCTAGCTGCAAAGGGGGCGGCCGAGGAGGGCTGCTGCGGGCTGTGCAGGCGGCTGCGGCAAGAAGAGGAGGAGGAAGAAGGCAGCGGCGGATTTGGGCTGTGTAGACTGCGGCGGGGAGCTGCTGCTGTTGGTGCTGCTGAACAGAAGAGGAACTGCAGCAGCTGCTGCTGCCTTGTGTTGTTCCTGGAAGCTTGCTGAGCTGCTGGTGCTTGTGCGGCTGGTTCTTGGTGCTGCGGCAGAGGAAGAAAGAAGTGCAGCCTGCTGGACTGCTCGTTCTGGAACAGGAAGAGCCTGGGCTGGACCCTTTGTGTGCTTTACAGAGATTTTTTTTCTCTGTGGACTTGCTGTTGTGAGCTTGGTGTTGTGGTGGTGGTGGTGGTGCTGCTTGGGAAAGAAGACTCTCTGAGGCTGAGTTTTGCTGTTGCTGCTTATCCTGTCAAACGATGGCTGAACCAGCTGGTCTTGCCGAGGCTTTGGAGAAGCTCGCTAAGATCCTCATGAGTCCAACTCCGGGGCCATCGTTCCTCGACAGGAAGTGGCTCAAAAGCTTGAAATGTCGCCCCTGGACATGAAGCTAGAGGGGGCAACAAATTATTTGAGCTGGTCCAGGAGGGCTTTGTGGGCTGTGGAGCAGAAGGAGCTTGATGGATATTTGTTGGGCACTGTTGTAGAACCAAGGGACAAGAGTAGTGCAGAGGGCAAGAGGTGGAAGGTCATCCACTCTGTACTTATGGTGTGGTTGTTGAACTCATGGTGCCCTCCATTGGGCGCCTGTGGAGGGGCTATCCTCACCGCCGAGATATGGAAGATTCTGTCCACTCAATACTCGCAAGGGCAATGTCATGCTCATTGCTCAGATTGAGGACAAGATTAGGTTGCTGCGCCAAGATGATGGCATGTCGGTGATGACATACGTGGCGTAACTGCAGGCTCGTGGGCTGACCAGATAACTGTGATCCCTGGAACTTTATGATGCGGCTTCAATCGAGTCGGGGCATAAGTGGATGGCACGCAGCGCAGTGCTGAAATTTTGGCTGGCCTCAAAGGTTGCTTTGATGGCGGGAAGGCTTCCTGTTGCACCAACCTAGTCCGCCTACCATTCCCGAGGCTATTGCAGCGATGACTCAAGAGGAGGTGCGCCTATCCCTTGAGCATGCAGACGTGAAGGTTGTGCCGGCCGACATTTGCGATCCTTGGCGCATGGAGTGGGAGATCCCACCAAATGTCATATTTGTGGGAGGTAGGTCACTTTGGAAGAGAGAATGTCCAACTCGTGGCGAGGCGGGGATATAATGAGGGGAACAGCAGAGGTAGAAGTGCTAGAGGCAGGTGGATACTCAGAGACCTCATGGGGCCAGGCTTCTAGAGGCAGAGGTGGCTACTCAGGACACTGAGGGGGTCAGAGGGCTCACATGGCCGTTGCAGGAGACACTGGGACGTCCAAAGGCAAAGATGTAGATGATGTTGTCTATGGAGACTTTGCTCACTGGGCCTCCACTGATGAAGGTAATCCGGAAAGAGCATCTCTTGCTACTAATGAGAGTGCTCCAGAGTGGGTTCTTGACTCTGGAGCATCTAAGCATGTTGCTAGTAACTCCTGTGTGTTCGAGTCTTACACTAAGCATCCTCCCTCTCACACGGGCACTATACAAACGGCTGATGGCACAAAACAACCGATCATAGGGGTTGGTACAAGAAAGTGTACTCCAACCATTTCCCTATCGTCGATTTTACATGTGCCACCTTTCCATCAATTTGGTCTCTTTCGGTGCACTCATTGATCAAATGGACTGTCGTGTGATCCTTGACAAGTTCGGTTGCTTGATTGAGTGCGACAGAGCAGGCAGACGGTTGGGGCCGGCACCGAGGCGTGAGGGCTCAGTACATGAACCGGGAGGTGCGGCCGGACTTGGTGTGTCTTTGCGACCATGGAGGATAAGGAGAAGCGGCGATGATCCATCAACGTAGGATGGGGCATGTATCTTTTGATAAGATGAGTAGAATATTTCCGGATGTTATGTGTGGAATAGGCAAAGGCAAGCTGACATGTAATGCTTGTGAATATGCAAAACACACACGGGCCTCATATGTGAGTAAGGGGCTCTGGAGCATATCTCCTTTTATGCTTATTCATTCGGATGTATGGACTAGCCCAGTGGTGTCAATGAATGGGAAGAAGTATTTTGCTACCTTTATTGACTGCTATTCTCGCATGACTTGGATTTACTTGATGCGTCACAAGGATGAGGTGTTTAGCTGTTTTCGAACTTCCATGCTCTTGTAAAGAACGAGTTTGGTGCACAGTCGAGGTGCTCGGGACAGACAATGGAGCGGAGTATGTGAACAACATTTTTGGGGCTTTCATGGTGACCATGGGATTCTTCATCAAACTTCATGTCCGGACACCCCTCGTAATGGAGTGGCCGAGCGAAAGAATCGTCATGTTCTTGAGGTTGCTTTCGATGCGTTGATGTTTACCATGAATGTGCCTAAGTTCTTGTGGGATGATGCGATTATGACAACCACATACTTGATCAACCGGACACCTTCCGGGATACTTGGCATGAAATCTCCGTCTGAGTTGCTCGTTGGAGATAATAAGTTTGTTGTTCCGCCAAAGTTGTTTGGCGATGCACCTTCGTTCGTGATCACCGACCATCTGCTGGCAAGCTTGATCCTCGGGCAGTGAAGTGTGTCTTTCTGGGATACTCGTCTAGTCAGCAGGGGTATAAATGTTGGTGTCCCTCTGAAAAACGCAGGTTTATAAGTATGGATGTTACGTTCAGGGAGTCTGAGCCATTCTTTGGTGAGTCGACTGATCCCAGTCTGCTGTTTGCAGAGCTTGACCACCTACACCCTGTGCATGATGGTCAAGAGGGGGAGAAGGATGTGTCTCATACTCACGGGATTACGTGGACATTAACGCCGATAATGATGTGCGTGCTCGAGTTCAACCAATAGTGGGTACAATTCCGGTTAGTACCATCACCGATGATGATGTGCGTGCTCATGTCGAGCCAACCGTCGATACACTTAAGATTGGTGCTCTCCGGGTTCTGTTAGGGATCGATGGCGCATTTAATACCCGGTGTACTCTCGACGGCAACCACAAGTGCAGGGGGAGCAGCAAGGCAGGGAGGCAAGAGTGCAGGGGGAGCAGCAAGGCAGTGAGGCAAGAGTGCAGGGGGAGCAGCAAGGCAGTGAGGCAAGCTCATCTGAAGCGGCAAGGAAGGGTGAGGTAGCAAGGAAGGCTCTGCCAAATGATGCTTGTGATGACCTTGATATTGGCAATTTTGTGTCTTACAAGGCTTTGTCACCTTCATATAAGGCGTTTGTTGCCTCTCTGCAACCGTGTCTATCCCTAAGGATTGGAAGGCCGCAAAGCAAGATCCGAAGTGGCGTGAATCGATGATAGAGGAGTTAGAAGCATTGAAAAAAAAAACAAGACATGGGTGCTAACCACATTGCGGCAGGAAAGAAAGCAAAGGAGTTGTAAGTGGATTTTACCGTGAAGCGTAATCCACGAGGGCAAGGTGGAGCGGTATAAGGCTAGATTGGTCGCCAGAGGATATAGTCAAACTTATGGAATTGACTATGATGAGACATTTGCTCCGATTGCAAAGATGAACACAAGACGGGTATTGGTCTCGTGTCTTTGCAAACTTTGGGTGGAAATTGCACCAGTTAGATGTCAAGAATGCCTTCTTACATGGTGACTTGAAAGAAGAGGTATACATGGAGATACCGCTTTGGTTTTGTACGTAATGCACTACGGGAAAGGTATGCAGGCTGAAGAAATCCTTGTATGGTCTGAAGCAATCGCCGAGGGTATGGTTTGATAGGTTCAGACGAGCTGTTTGGAATATGGGGTATGGCCAATGTAATGGTGATCACACGATGTTCTATAGACACATTGATAAGATTGCAGTGTATGTTGATGATATCATCATCACCGGAGATGATGAGGAGGAAATAAAGAGAGTGAAGGGGTGTCTGAGCAAGGAGTTTGAGGTATAAGACTTGGGAAATCTAAAGTACTTCCTTTGCATAGAAGTGGCTCGGACAGAGAAGGGAATATCTTTGTGCCAACAAAAATACACCTTGGATCTTTTGAGTGACATGGGCATGATGGGATGTCGTGCAAATTCCCTACTCCGATTGAACAAAGTCATCAAGTAACATCACAATCAGGTGAGCTAGTGAATAAGGAAGATTATCAGAAGCTGGTTGGGAGGTTATTGTACTTGTGTCATACCAGGCCTGACATTATGTATGCCGTGGGGGTGGTGAGCAGATACATGCATGAACCAAGGAGTGGGCATCTTAATATTGTTCACAGAATCCTGAGATACTTGAAGGGGACTCCGGGTAAAGGGTTGTGGTTTGCGAAGAGTGGACATCTTGAGGTGGATGGCTATAGTGACTCTGATTGGGCTAGCGTCAAGACTCTGATTGGGCTAGCGTCAAGATGATAGACGATCAACTTCAGGCTACTGTGTGTTTGTGGGAGGACATTTGGTGTCATGGAGAAGCAAGAAACAGACTGTTGTGTCTAGATCAACAATGAAGCTGAATATAGAGCATTATCTCAAGGGTTGTGTGATATGCTCTGGGTGAAGCACCTACTATGCGAGTTGAAACTTTTGAGGAAGGGACCCTTAAGGGTGTGGTGTGACAATCACCGGCTATAGCCATTGCTAATAACCCAGTTCAACATGATAAGGCGAAGCATGTGGAAATTGATCGCTTCTTCATTAAAGAGAAACTTGATGCTGGGATCATCGCCTTACTCATGTCGACTCTGGGCAGCGGTTTGCGAATTGCTTGACAAAGGGACTGGGAACAAAGGATCAGAACTTGGCGTGTGACAAGATGGGGATGATAGATATCTACCACCCATCTTGAGGGGGAGTGTTGAACCGGTATGGGCCCTAGCCCATCAAGATCTGTCTCTTGGGCCCAAGCCCATGAGAGGTGCTGACCTAGAAGAGGAGCCCCTCTTCCCTTGTCCTGTGTGAGCCGCCATATCTGAGACACATACTCACGCACGAAACAAGACAGAAAGCGAGGCTGCTGTCTGAAGGTACCCATCTCCCGATTCAACACTTCTCAATATAGCAACATCCCTCATTAGGTAAACTGAGTCCACAAAACTGTACTGAAGTAAATGATTTAGCACGAGCAGTAACTGGCACCTAGAAAATCACTGAAACTACTTACCTTACAAGAAAACTAATGAACCTGCTAGTGATTACTTATTGAGTGGTAGAGTGACAAATATTGAGAGCAATGCGGGTGTAGTAGGTGGTTGTTACCCGAAGTTCCACTCGGCGCAGACGTAGGGGCCAATGCGGAGGTGCACGTAGAGTCCGGCCTGCTTCACCAGCTTGATGAAGTGCACTAGATCATACCTCCCCTCGAAATAGTACTGCACAATACAATCGATTCACCCAGCAGCATCAGAAAGCAAAACAAATCAACCTTTTTTTAGCATAGCATAGCAGGCGGGAGAAAGCAGCAACCTGGCCAGGGGAGGGCTCGTGGCCGTTCCAGAACACGTACGTCTGCACCACGTCGAGGCCGCCGTCCTTGGCCTTCTGTATCAGATCCGGCCACATCTGCACGCGGCCGCAGAAACAAGCAAAGAAAGAAAATAGTCACACTGGGAGCCGGCATTCTCGGGAAGAGAGCGGGGCAGGGGCTGCTGGAGAAGCATGAAGCCGGTAGGTACCTCGGGCACGCTCCTCGGGTAGTGGATGGAGCCGGAGAGCAGGATGCGGCGCCGCCCGTTCACCACTAGTGCCTTGCGGTCGTAGGTGACGGCCGCCGACGCCGTCGCAGCGAGGGTGGCCACCGCGAATGCGACCGCGACGGCGACGGCGACGACGGACGGTGCCGGCAGCACGGAGGACGCCATGGGAAGGACTGAAGCTGGAAAGGGAGGGAAGTGCGGTGAAAAAAAAAGCGGAAACGCGGCGCCTTTCGGTGCTTTTCCCTCCACCGGGAGTGGGAGCGAAGTGAAGTGAAGTGAGGCGCTCGCTGGAGGACACACGCGCTTTGGCTTTGTCAGGTTCACTCGTGCTTCACCGTCCAGAGTCTGCAGCTGGTTCCCTTTTCCTTTTTCTTGCTTTCCCTCTGCCACTCCCGATCTGCAACGCCTGTAGTTTTGCGCCTCATTTCCTCTTTCTTGATGATGGCTTTCTCTCTCTAAACATTTATGCGGCTTAGTGTTTGGTAATGCTATTTTCTGTACTGAATAGTGTTTGTGAATATTTGCCTAGTGGAGTAAAGTATTTGCTTGTCGGTGATAAGGCTAGAAGAGAGGTAGAGCGAGGAATTTCTCTTTTCTTTGAAAGGAGAGCGAGGATATTTTTGTCTGTGCGAGGAGAGATGGAGCAAGGATCTAGGACTAGTGAGAACTGGGTCAGATAGGATGGGAAATTCGGTGGGATTCCGGAGCTGGCCACACGGTGAGAGGACGCTGTGCTGCGCTGCCGAAGCCGGCGCCGGGGACGAGGTAGTTTGCCATGGTGGCTCTCGCTGGTACGGAGCCACGCCTGGTAGTTTGCAATGGTGGCTTAGGCCAACTCCACCGCGCGACCCTATCCTATCCGGTCTCGTCCGTTTGGGGTAAAAGGGACAAACGAGGCGGCTCAGCACGTAACGGTCCGGACCTATCTTGTCCGTTTTGTGTCCGGGTCGACCCATTTCGAGCGCAAACTTGCGCCGGTTTTGGGTCGCGGCGGTCAACAAACGGACGCCTACCGTCCGCTGGGGCCGTGTGGCGACGGCCACCTACCTCCCATCCGCCCACATCAATGCGCACGCTGGCAGCCCATCCGTTATTCGCCAAATAACGGTCGCGGTCCTTCTTAAATGGGGAAGCCGTGGACCGGTCATCATCCACACTGCCACACGCGACCCCGCGGCCTCCTTGAAACCCGACAGCCCCAGTCCCAAACCCTAGCCAAGAACTCGCCGGCCGGCCGCCCGCAGCCATGGGGCTATGGAACTACGGCCGCAAAGGCAAGCACGACCGCGAGGCTGGCTCCTCGTCGGGACGCCGCCAATGCTCGGTGAAGAAGGAGGAGCCTGCGTCGCCATCGCCACCACGCCGGGCCCCCGCGCCGCCCGCGCTTTCCATCACGCCCACGTCCGCCGGCGAGCGCGACCGGCATTACATCCGCACGTCGGTGTGCCGCCGTTATTGGGAGACGAGGACGCCGCTCCCCTGGAGCGATGTCCATCTCCCCAATAACTGGCATCTCTCCGCCGAGCAGGTCCCGATTCCGCCGGTCCCGACGAACGGTCGTGCGCGCGACGAGGAGATCGAGCGCCGCCGCCTCCTCCTCCCCGACGACCTCTTCTACGACGCCAGGTACACCCCCGACTCCGGGCTCTGGGACACTGGTTTCGTGGCGCACGACACCGGTAGCGTCGTTCTTCGCCCGGCACCTCGGACGGGGCCACGACAGAGCGCGCTACCGCTTCCCCGGAGCGCGGGCGTAGGCGGGTGCGCGGTGTCACGCCCACGCCGTCGCCTTCGCCGTCTCCATCGCCACCACCACCTCCTCGCATGACGGAGGAGGAGGAGGCCGGTCTCGTTGCGCGAGTCATGGAGGACTCCATGCGCACGCACGATGAGCGCCAGCGGGAGGGCCTCGAGGAGATGATGGTCCGCTCCGCCGCCGGCGAGGTCGCCATCCCCGAGCTGGAGATGGTGGCGAAGGAGGAGGTGATGGAGGAGCCGCCGGTGGCCGCGTTCCACCCGGCCCTGGTGGGCCAGGGGTGGGGCTGGTCGTGCACGGCAGACGAGATGGCCGTGCCGGGCGTGAATCGGCGCCCGACGCCGCCGCCATGATCACGGGAGGCGGGGCGCCGCCACGGGAGGAGGTGGTGCGAGCACCTCCGCCGTCCAGCCCCCCGTCTACCACGCACCGCCGCCCACCTCTGGGCCGCCGGCAGTCGTCGACTGATCGTGACGCAGCGACCCCGCCGGCCAGTGAAGACGGCGTCGGCCACGACATCGACGGGCGCGGCAGGAGCGCGCGGGAGGCATTTTTTATTTTGGTTTTAGTTCATTGTGAAACTGGGCCGTTTAAGTGGACTAAGAAACTGGGCCGTTTTGTGGCCGTAACCCCTATATATGTTTTATGTTTTTTTAACTGCATTTATTTACTTTTTAAGTCATTTCATTTAAGTTTTTATATTTTTTTATTCACGTCCACCCCGGACAGGTTTTGGGGTGCGGCCGCGCGTTGGGCGCACCCACGACCCATCGGACAAACGCAAACATGGGCGAACCCATCGGCGCCCCAAAGGGACGAAATCCGGCCAAACCGGGCATCCGTTTGGGGTCGCGCGGTGGAGTTGGCCTTATGTGGGTGGTGCAAGGAGGATGATCTCGTCAGAGCGGGTGCGGGAGATGTTGGAGGGCAAGCTGGGGATCCCACCGGAGTTCATCTCGGTCCACCGCCATCGCCCGGAGGACTTTCTGGTCGTGTTTGCCTCCGCAGAGCTCAGAAACAGAGTCTCGGCAGTGGCGGCGCCAGGATGTGGCCACGCCCCAGGCAGGCAGTGTACACTAACGCACTGTATCTACAGTGCTATGTACAATACATGAAGGGAGCTTCTCTCACGCCCCAGGCAGCGGCCCGGGCTGCCTAGGGCCTGTCTCCACCACTGGTCGCAGGAGGTGCATTCGGTGGTTGGGTTCAAAGTTTGGCTGGAGCTGGAGGGGATCCCTCCCCATGCCTGGGATCGGTCAGTTGTGGAGGACCTGCTGGGCTCGTCGTGCAAGCTCGACGCCGTCGCTCCGGAGACCTTCTCTCGGGCTGACCTGGCCTCGTTCAAGACCACTGCTTGGACGGCAGACCCGCAGAGCATCCCTACCCTGCGCTGGCTCGCCGTGCCGGAGTCGGGGGAGGAGCGACCGCCGTCGTTCCTCCAGTACAAAGTGCTCATTCACTTGGATGTAGTGATGGATCTCCGAGAGGCCGGTGAGTGGTGGTTCTTTGACGGTTCGTCAGACAGTGGTCAGAATGGCATCCCTGAGCAGGATGGAGACATGGGAGGGCCGGGCCCTAGGCCGCGCCGGGTGCCATGGCAGTTTGGGGTCCGCGACTCGCGTGGTGGCAGCTACGCCGCCAGCGGCAGTGGTGGCGGCCGTGCTCATGGCGCAGCTGTTGGCCAGGCTGGTTCCCCTGCTTCGGATTGGCGCCTCCCTCCGATGGGCGCGACGTGCGAGGCCGGACTAGGGCCCACAAGGGTGATGGCAGCGAACAGGATAACGCGTAGGCAGTCGGCTTTTGACCGGCTGACTACGGCTGCGGGACCTGGGGAACGTTCGACCGAAAATTCAAACGAGACAGGCGGGAGAGGCGCTACGAGAGAAGAGCTAGCGCCGAAGGAAGTTACGCCAAGGAGAGAGTGGCATCGGATCCGCTGCCCAATCAGATGAGGAGGAACGTGGCCTCAGATTCGCTGCCCAATCAGGAGAGGACGCCCGAAGTGGTGGAGCTGCGGGCCCAGGGGCCAGCTGATCTACAACATCGGTCGGAGAATCTGGAGACGCGGGCCCAAGATACGGCCGAGCCGCTGGCCGCCCAGGAACCAAGGTAGAACGTGACAAGGGGCGGGCCACGATCGGGCGGAGTGATGTCTCGCCAGGCAAATAGCGCCAGGGAGACCAGGTGGGGCCACAAGCAGAAAGGGCGCCCAACAGATAGCGACAAAGTGGATCAGGCTAACTAGGTAGCACAGGAGTTGATGGTGGACCCATTGGGGCGGGACCCGAGGGGGCCGGTGCAGGACGACAAGACGGTGAGTGGTTCGGTGGAGACAACAAACCCCACCACCACGGAAACCGAGACCCAACCGGCGTTCAAGGAGGGGGCCTACCCGGACAAGAATCATGCACATGCACGTGCAACGTTGGAAGTGGCTACGTCGACTGCGTGCAGGCTGGAAGGGCCAGAATCTGATCAAAGCAGGAGATAGGAAGAGGAGATGGAGCCGACGGCCAATGCCTGCAGGACTCTGATGTGCGCACCCATGGAGCAGGAAACAGAGGGGATGACTGCCAATGAGGCGGCGCCGTATGGCAAGCTCAAGAGCTTTTGCTCTAATATCATCAAAATCCTCGCCCCACCATTGCTTAGGGAGGTGCAAGCATCGCAGCTATGGCCTGAGGCTGAGCCCTTCACGCCAAAGAGGTCTACAAGAGCTTCCAAGAAGAGCACAGCGACAAAGAGGCCTAGAGACACGCCAGTGGAGAGCGTGCTTCTCCACGCACTTGGCATGGTACCGGACGATCTGGAGGTGGATGATGGGGTGGTGCACGAGATCAAGGAGCTCTTTGACTCTCCGTTGCGCGAGCAACATGTGCGGATCATCGCGGCTCTTTTTGGCAAGTCGTTGCGATCGACGGATGAGATGGAGGTGCAAAACGTGGTGGTGGTGTGCGCTTAGTTGGGGTGGCCTATCGAGGTTGGTGCACGCTCCTATATGGATCCACACCCAAAAGTGCTCTGCTGGAATGTTCGTGGCCCGAACAATCCGGCAAAACGTAAGGCGGTGCGAGAGTTTGTGAGTACCTTAGAGGTCAATCTCATTTGCTTCCAAGAGACTGAGATGGATGTAATATATAGGTTCACTGTGATGCAATGTATGGGGCCATCCTTTGATGGCTTTGCTTACTTGCCGATGGAGGAGACTCGTGTTGGGGTATTGCTAGCTTAGGATAGCTCGGTTGTGGAAGTGGAAGCCATCCAATTTGACACAAAGTTTGTCACGAGCAGGGTGCGTACCAAGATAGGGGATCCGTGGTGGATCTCGGTGGTCTATGGACCCCAAGGGGATGAGCGGAAGAGTCAGTTTCTGGAAGAGCTCAGACTGATGCGCACGATTTGCACGGGTGCTTGGCTAGTGCTAGGAGATTTCAAGATGATTCTACGAGCCTCCGAAAAGAGCAACAACAATCTAAACAGGAACATGATGAACAAGTTTAAGGATTTTGTGGATGATCATGAGCTTTGTGAGATGTACATGCACGGGAGGAAGTACACTTGGTCCAATGAGAGGGATGCGCCCACACTGACTAAGATTGATCGTGTCCTCATGACGGTGGATTGGGAGCTTCAAAATGAAAATCACCTGCTTCATGCGCTATCCACGGGTGTCTCGGATCATGCGCCTCTACACCTCACCACGAGTGCAGATTTCTGCCCCCAAAGACGCTTCAGATTTGAACTCTTCTGGACCAGATTAGAGGGCTTTGAGGAGGCTATGCGAGAGGCTTGGACCTATGATCCCAAGATCGTCGACCCATACGAAAGACTAGACGCTTTGTTGTTCAACCCGGTGGTGTCCCTTCAAGCGTGGGGCCAGTGAAAAATTGGAAATGTTAAGCTATTGATGAGGGTAGCCACTTGGCTGATTCAGAGACTTGACATTGCGCTGGAGAACATGACGCTGACTGTTAGGGAAGTTTGGCGTTGACGCACGCTCAAAAAAGCGTTGCTGGGCATGGCGGCCCTTGAGAGAACTATAGATCGGCAACGGTCCCGATTGAGATGGATTAGAGAAGGCAATGCCAACACAAAACTCTTTCAAGCAGTGGCTAATGGCAGGAGAACTAATAACTTCATTGCTCATGTCAAACTGGGTGATAGTATCATTACGAACCAAGAAAGGGAGATGGAGGTGTTTACGAAGGCTTACGAGAGGCTGCTGGGGACTGCGCGTTCGAGGGAGCACACCCTCAACTTGCACTACTTAGGGATCGAGGCCAGGGACTTGAGATGCTTGGAAGTGATGATCACAGAGGAGGAAGTGTGGCAAGTTATTAAAGAGATGCCACCGGACAGGGCACCGGGACCGGATGGTTACATCGGGGCTTTCTTCCAAAATGCATGGCAAATCATAAAACAAGACGTCATGGCTGTGATGAAGAAGCTCTTTGTGGGTGATACGAGAGGCTTCGCCAAAATGAACAAAGAAAACATCATCCTCATCCCCAAGAAGCCCGATGCGGAGGAGATAGGAGATTATAGGCCAATAAGCCTAATACATATCATCCCGAAGCTCTTTGCAAAGATTCTGGCTAACTGGCTCAGGCTACAAATGAAGGAGTTGGTGGCGATGAACCAGTCGGCGCTCATCAAGGGGCGGCACCTCCATGACAACTTCTTATTGGTACGTCAAGTGGTGAGGAAGATTCATGCGAGAAGAACCCCGGGCATCTTCTTGAAGCTGGACATATCGAGAGCCTTTGATTCCCTCTCCTGGCCCTTCCTCTTGAGGTCTTTGAGGCGAGGGCTTTGGCCAAAGATGGATAGACTGGATGGCGGCGCTTTTGATGTCCGCAAGCACAAAGGTGGTGGTCAATGGAGTGCAAGGAAGAAAGATTGTGCATGCCTGCGGATTGAGGCAAGGAAACCCGATCTCGCCTATATTATTTGTCATTGCCATGGAAGTCCTCTCGGCTCTAATGCACACGGCCATGGAAGTGGGTGCACTTACTGCTTTCACCGGGATCACTCCGATGCAGAGTGTATCCATATACACTGATGACGTGGCCATGTTTTCTAGGCCCTCATCGCAGGATTTGGCAAGGGGCCGGGCCATATTGACAGTGTTTGGAGAGGCCTCGGGGCTCAAGGTCAACTACCACAAGTCAACAACAGTTATCATCAGAGGCAGTGAGGAGGACAAGAATAGAGTCACGAACATGCTTCAGTGCAACACCTCTGACTTCCCCTGCAAATATCTGGGGCTACAGCTTGCAATCAAGAGTCTAACGCGCGCGGATTAGCAGCCCATGTTGGACAAGGTGAGGCATTGCTTGCCGGGGTGGCAGAGGGGGTTGATCCAGAGGCCCGAACGTCTAATTCTGGTGCAATCCGTAGTTGCGGCTCGGCCTGTGCACCATCTTATGATCAGGAGGCGCCGGAGTGGGTTCTAGAGGATATGAACAAGTGGATGAGATCCTTCTTCTGGGCCGGCAAGGACAAGTGCAATGGTGGGCAATGTCTGGTAGCATGGGATAAAATCTATGACTTAAAGCTTTTGGTGGCCTGGGAATCAAGAACTTGAAGTGGCAGGCAATTGCGCTCAGAGTGAGATCGGAATGGCTCAAGAAAACCGATACCCAACGCCCATGACAAGGACTGCCATTGATGAAGGATGATGATGCTAAAGAGGTGTTTGACACGTTGGTCAACATCAGAGTAGGGTCGGGTGAGCGGGTGCTTTTCTGGAAACATAGGTGGATTCACGGCGTGGCGGCAATGGAGATTGCACCATTAGTGGTCGCTGACGGTGTCCTGGACTAAGGGGTACTCACCATGTCGTCTCCCGATCAGTTGGATTGGGCCGAGGATCCCCATGGTCGTATACTCATGGGCCAGTGCGGACAGTTGCCGCGTACAAGGAAGATTCCACAAGACTTGGCGATCAAGACAAGGACTCCTCCCCACCGGCGTATTCGGCTAGGACTCTTGTTATCGTAGGCCTCTGGTGCATTATATAAACCAGGGCCAGGCTAGTCGATGAAAAACAACAATCATACCATAGGCTAGCTTCTAGGGTTTAGCCTCTACGATCTAAGTGGTAGATCTACTCTTGTACTACCCATATCATCAATATTAATCAAGCGGAGTAAGGTATTACCTCCATCGAGAGGGCCGAACACAGGTAAAACATTGTGTCCCTTGTTAGGATGGTAACATTGATGGTAACAGGAGACAAGGGACACGATGTTTTTACCTGTGTTCGCCCTCTCGATGGAGGTAATACCCTACCCCGCTTGATTAATATTGATGATATGGGTAGTACAAGAGTAGATCTACCACGAGATCGTAGAGGCTAAACCCTAGAAGCTAGCCTATGGTATGATTGTTGTTCGGCCCCATTTACTAAAACCCTTCGGTTTATATAGACACCGAATAGGGTTAGGGTTACCTGTAGTCGGTTACAATGGTAGGAAATCTACATATCCGTATCGCCAAGCTTGCCTTCCATGCCAAGGAAAGTCCTATCCGGACACGGGACGAAGTCTTCAATCTTGTATCTTCATAGTCCAGAGTCCGCCAAAGATGATAGTTCGCTATCCGGACACCCCTAGTCCAGACTCCTCGGTAGCCCAGAACCAGGCTTCAATGACGACGAGTCCGGCGCGCATATTGTCTTCGGCATTGCAAGGCGGGTTCATCCTCCGAATACTTTATAGAAGGTTTTGAACACAAGGATAGTGTCCGGCTCTGCAAAACAAGTTCCACATACCATCGTAGAGAGAATAATTTTTTGCACAGATCTGCTGACGTATACCGCGGCGTGACATCACACCACGGCCAGGCCTTTATTTGAATCATTTTTTACTGTCCCACCTCGGTAGCATTATAGCGAGGCGGTTTCCTTTGGCACGTCTTATCAAAGCGTAGATCGTGCCCCTTATTCCGAGATTCTCATCAATACGGACGTGGGTAACCCAACCGCGCCATTGATTGCGGCGCTTGGGAGATAAGCAAGTTTTATCGGTGGTGGGGGGACGCATAGCCTCGTCATCCATATAAGGGGATAAGGATCCACCCTTTTCACCTACGCCTTCCTCCTCCCTTGCTCATCCATTTCCGCGCACTCTGAGCTCCAGCGCCCAAGTCCGCACATCCTTCCTCAACCATCTCTAGCCATGTCCGGAGCGGGAGGCAGGTGGATGGTCTCCTCCGTCATCAACCTACTCCGGACGCTTCGGCATCACTAGCCGACCAGCTCCGTCACGTTAGCTAGACCGAGGGCTTTTCCTCGGCGAGCCAACCTTTGCCAGCATTGCCATGCCGTCGTTTTATCGCCCATCGGGCAATGGGTGCACGGATCGAGTCCAAATTTTGGGAATCACCTCCCTTCGGATTGCTACAACAAATAAACCAGGTGCAATTAATCCCAGTATTTTTTGCTTGTTTGGGTTCATTTTTCCCAAGGAATTATTACTCTGGTTTGTCCATCATATATACAGGTCTATCAAATGGTGGCGCGTGCATTAACGGTCGCATGGTGGTTCGGTCAGTTTCCATACATAGTCCGGCGAACGCCGCATCCGGAGCTCGGACCGACCTGTGAATTCAGGCTTTGCCATTGACTTCGGCGCCAGGCCATATTTCTTTTATTACTCACTTTTGCATAAATTATTTATTATGCAACGATTTTGGACCGATACACACCTTGTGGGCTACTGGCTATGTATCTCGGCAGAGAATAAATTACACCAATCAAAAATATTGACAAAAATCAGCCCACATTCGGGGTGGTGCACCACCTCGGAAGCAGTCTGGCACAAAGCTCGGACGCTAGTGGCTGGCTCCATAAAGGGCATTTCCGGCATTAAGCTCGGCTAAACTCCTTCAAACTTCTTTGAACCAAGGTGATTTACAACACCTCGGATACAGTCCGGCGTTGGAGCTCGGATACATAGTCCGACGTTGGAGCTCAGATACATAGTCCGGCGATAGAGCTGGGAAGCAGTCCGGCGTTGGTGCTCGGCTGCAAAAGATACCTCGAATGTAGTCCGGCGTTAGAGCTCGGACGCAAGAGGAAACTACCTCCCGGGAATAACTTCAAACCCGAGGCGTGGCATAAAAATAACAAGGCATTGATAAAGGCCGTAAACTTAAAGGGGCTCCTCGGATACCCAACGTGTAAACTCTTCGTATGCACTTAGGTGATCCTCAAGATCGAAGATGAGCAGATTTGTTGAACCAGTTTTCAAGATCGACGACCAAAGATGAAGAACAATTCGGAAGAATCGAGGAGCGTCCCTAACTTGAAGACCGGTTCGAGGGGCTCTTGGCGGTGCCACTGGACTAAGGGTACTCACCACGTCGTCTCCCGATCGGTTGGATTGGGCCGAGGATCCCCATGGCCGTATACTCATGGGCGGTCCAGGACGATTCTTACGCATAAAAGGAAGATTCCACAAGACTTGGCGATCAAGACAAGGACTCCTCCCCCACCGGCGTATTCGGCTAGGACTCTTGTTATCTTAGGCCTCTGGTGCATTATATAAACCGAGGCCAGGCTAGTCGATAGAAAAACAACAATCATACCATAGGCTAGCTTCTAGGGTTTAGCCTCTCTGATCTCGTGGTAGATCTACTCTTGTACTACCCATATCATCAATATTAATCAAGCGGGGAGTAGGGTATTACCTCCATCGAGAGGGCCGAACACAGGTAAAAACATCGTGTCCCTTGTCTCCTGTTACCATCCGCCTAGACGCACAGTTCGGGACCCCCTACCCGAGATACGCCGATTTTGACACCGACAGTCGCCATGGTCCCGGCCAGGACGGCCAATAGACGCATTGTGTGCCAGGCACTCGAAGATGCGAGCTAGACACAAGACTTTGAGGCAAACACCTCCTTCACTGCCCTCATACAACTCATGCATCTTGGTCATGCGATTAACACGGTGGTGAGGGACCCGGATCAGCCAGACAGTTTCACTTGGCCGCTCACGACGACGGGCTCCTACATGGACAAATAGGTCTACCACTACCTCTGCTCCGAGCTGACCAGATCGCCCACCGCGGAATGCACTTGGAGAAGCTGGGCACCGCTTAAATGCAAACTATTCATCTGGCTTGCCTTACAGAACAGGTTGTGGACGTCGGACAGGAGAGCCAGACACGGCTACAAGACCAACTATCGGCCTGTTACACGTGCTTGCAGGTGGAGGATAATGTGGAACACATCTTGGCAAACTGCACCTATGCTCAGGAGGTGTGGCACATAGTGTTTGGTCTTCTTCAGATTAACGTGCAAGGGCCACTAGAGGCTGATGAGTTCACAGAGTGGTGGCTTGCAGCGCACACAGGATTCAGTGGAGCTGACCGTAGAGGATTTGACACGATGGTGACAACAGTAGCGTGGGCCCTGTGGAAGCAGAGGAATGCTAGAGTATTCAACATGGCCAACGAGCAAAAGACAACGTTCAACCTTCCATTCATAATCCTGGATGAAATCGCTGAGTGGAGGATGGCGGGGGTGGGCGTCGGAGGACTACAACGCTTTGTGAGAAGTTAGCCTAGGATAGTGAGGTGTTGGTGTCACGTGAGTTGTAACGTCCTTCGTGTTCGCACCTAGGACGCAATCTTGTAATTATACTTCTCTCTTCTATAAAGCTATGGTACGCCATTGGCGTACTCTCGACACTGTAATTGGACTTTGTAATTAGTGTTGTGTTAAATGTTTACACTGCTAGACTGTAATTAAACTTGTAACTAGTGATGGTTTAATGTTTGAGTCGAACACGTGTACCCCCATATATAGACTAGACAAAAGCCAGTAGACTAGACAGAGATGAGAAGAGAGACGGTCAGGGGGCCACTCGCACGGCCGGCCGGACCGGTTGTGGCACGGTGGTCAGAGCAATGGTACTATGTTGATGTAGTACTACCTCTGTCCGGGTTTATTAGTCCCTATTGTATTTCGGGTCAAACTTTGACTTTTAATTTAACTATAAAAAATAAGTTATATACCACAAAAATAATATTACTGGAAACCTCTTTCCAATAAGAATTCAACAATATAAGTTTTGTGACATACAACTTATATTTTGTTAGTTAAATCTACGGTCAAAGTTGGGCACAAAATACAAAGGGAACCAATAAACCTGGACGGAGGTAGTGCATTGTAGGAGGGCCCGTATCCATTCCCATGGATGTAGCCATGTTGATTAACCTTATTGACAAATCTAGGTGTCATGCTCGTGCTTGTGTGATTGCTTCTTCTCGATGGCTCAACACGTGCTTTGTGTTATTCTAATGAGGGTTGATGCTACAAATGCTAACAGTCTCCGGAGAGCACTGGATGATTATTGTACTGCCTCTAGACAAATGGTGAGTGAAGCTAAATCAAGTATTTACTTAGCCCTTGTACCCATGTTGAACTCGAGTAGAGGTGTGCGCATCTCTAAACATTATGGTGGAGGCAATTACGGATAAATATTTGGGACTGCCCCCAATTGTGGGAATTGACAGGTCAGATTTTTTTTCAACATCTTATTGACAGAGTTCTTAGTAGAATCAGGGAATGGAAGGAAAAGTTGTTATCTGTGGGTGGTAGAGAGGTTTTGCTAAAGGCAGTGATTCAGGCAATTCCTACATATACTATGCCAGCCTTCAAATTTCCCAAACAGGTGTGCAATAGTATCACCACTGCCATGTCTAAGTATTGGTGGGGCCATGACGATCTTAAAACACATATGCACTGGTTTGTGTGGTGGAAGATGTGTGTTCCGAAAGAACGAGGAGGTATGGGATTCAGAGACTTGCGCTGTTTTAATATGGCACTCCTGGCTAAGAAGTGTTGGAGACTTTTGGTTGAACCTGAATCACTTTGTGCCAGAGTCTTGACAACTAAATATTTCCCGAATGGTGATCTTCTTAATTGCACACTTGAGAAGGGTAGTTCATACACATGTAGAGCCTTTGGAGCAGTATTCAAACTTTTAAGAGAGGGCACATATGGAGAGTAGGGGATGGTGCCCAAATAAACATATGGGAGGATCCATGGATTCCTAGTAGTCCTACACGCAGAGTAATGACACCGAGAGGTAATATTGTTTTAACACGTGTCTCTGAGCTAATAGATGAAGATAATAGAGTTTGGGATGACCAGTTGCTTAATGAGTTATTTTAGCCTATTGATGTACAACATATTCCGAATATCCCTTTGGCACTAGGTATGATGAGTGATTTTGTTTCTTGGCATTTCAACAAGAACATTTTTTTCTCTGTAAGGTCAGCTTATCATGAAGAGTGGGAACACCAGCATGGACGAAATTTGAGAATGGCAAACCCAGTCCAATCCTCAAGTACTAGTCCTGTTTAGAGTACCATTTGGAAATTAAATGTACCATCCAAGATAAAAATTCATGTGTGGAGAGCCTTACTCGGAGCCATTCCTTGCTTCGGTGTCTTAGCGAATAAACATATGATCACGAGCTCGCAGTGTCCTCTTTGCACTCCCGACTGCGAGAGCGTAAAACATGCCCTCTTCTTATGTCCACGAGTTCAAGAAGTGTGGTGCATTCTGATTCTAGCACATTTGGTGGTTGGGGGATGCACTCAACGTGAGGGAGGGTCAATACTAGCTGATCTTTTCTTGGCCAAGAGCGGCCAGCAGGATTCTGTGGTGGGGGTCCAACGCAATGTACTGGTAGCCACCATTGTATGGTATGTGTGGTGGGAGCATCGCCGCTACACCCACAAAGGGATCCTTCAGGAACCGCCCAGTTCAACGCATGTTATTGCTGCACTAGCTAAAAACTTCACCATAGCTAAAGCAAAGAAGGCAAGGATTAGAAGGCACGGCTGGGAGAAGCCACCTGAAGGCATTGCAAAATTGAACGTCGATGCAGATTTTGAGATGGAGAGTGGATCGGGGAGTACATGAGCAATTCTACGAGATGACATGGGAAATTTTCTTGCTGCCTCATGCGGGGACATCTCCTTTGTGGAGGACGCGATGACGACAGAAGCAAGGGCCCTAAGAGACAGGTTGTTACTTGCCAACGATATGGGATGCAAAGAACTACCAAGTCGAAGGGGATTGCATGGAGGTGATTGATGTTCTGCAAAACGGCGGGAACTCCCTTGGACCAACAGCGGCCATTTATGAATAGTGTGCTTTCTTAGCTCATAATTTCAGTTTTACTGTATTTCTTCACTGCCCTAGGGAGGCCAATGTGGCGGCAGATTTATTGGCTAGGAACTCGAAGACCTCTCGAACTACTACCTCCATCCTGGTTTATTGGTCTCCCTCGCATTTTGTGCCAAAATTTGACCTTAAATTTAACTAATAAAATGTTAGTACATGTAACCAAAAATAATATCATTGGAAACTATGTTCAAATACAAATCCAACAATATAATTTTGGTGGCATGCATTATTATTTTCTTGGTTAAATCTATGGTCAAAATTTGGCACTAAATACTAAAGGGACCAATAAACCAGGATGGAGGTAGTATTGTTTGGAAGTTGGAGCCTCCAGGTTTCCTAGTGGACGTCTTATCAAATGATGTATCCCTATTTTCGCATGAAATATAAACCGCCTTGATGGCTTTCCCTAAAAAAAGAAGTGATGTCAGAGCTATGGTTACGTGAATTTCGAAGTCGCGGACGTTTTGATCTAGAAGATCGATGCCCCGAACGACTTCCACCGTCGAACACCTTTGCCCCCCAAGACAAAGAATGACTATGACACATGTATGGTTACACTACACCGGACCCGATCCGCCTCACCCGCACGTAAAGATGTCAATTTTACCCATGGGCATGGATACCCGACCCGCATGGATAAGGTATGGGATCATTTTTTGGTCCATGGGCGGTGCCCGAACCCTACTCGACTAGCTGTGGGTAGGGCATGGGTATGATTTTGTACCCATGGGTACGTCCGGACCCCACCCGATTTATCTTACTCGTGGGTCGCATGTGTTATGAATCCTATTATACTAGGTCTTTACTCCCACTGTTCCTATGCTTAAGGCGTAAATCTTTGCTCAAACCCCAATGAAGCACTAGGAACAAAATTTGTTTCCCATACTACCCCTGAAAAATCGTATCTGTTGTTGCTCATTAAATCTCAGATGTAACAGGTTGCCTCCTCTTTTCTCGTTCGCATGTCATGCGCATCGCATCCTCCCATCTGCCCAACCAATCACTCTCGTTGTTGTCGCATGGGCATGCACAACAGATGGAGTAATCACAAGAGAGTGTTTGGTTACACTACTGTAGGATGCTGCTAACGCGACACTACAATCAGAGACCCCTCGACGAAACTCGGTGCGATGCATTAATCGCAAACGGTGATGTAATAAAACCGTTAAAAAGATTCAAAACATTTGCGATGGCATAGCCAACAAACACGTTTCAGATTATAGTTGCATGTGCAATGTGTGGCATACAGTTCACTCGAATGAACTATTTGCGATGAGCTTAACAACAGAAACTGGCAGCCAGATGAAGGTGTGTGCGATATACGGCATACAGTTCACCCCGATGAACTGTTTGTGATGAGCCAAGACAACGGAACGTTCGGACAGATCATGGTGTGTGCGATTTACGGCATACAATTCACTCGGATGAACTGTTTTTTATTAGGCAACACAACAGAAACGGCCAGCCAGATCAAGGTTTGTGCGATAGGGGGCATACAGTTCATTCTGATGAACTGTTTGCGTCGAGCCAAGAGAACAGAAACTGTTCAACTTAACAAGATGTGTGTGATACGCGGCAAACAGGTCCGTAAGCAGAAATGTGTGCGAAGACCGATAATAACACAGGCGATTGCTGCTAATAAGTTGTGTGCGTTGTGGGCAAACGCTTGATGGTATACAAGTGATTGATGAAATCATCACCGACGGGTTCCCTAGTATGGTCTGTGTGCGATGTCATTGCATACAGAACAACAACATATGTACTTATAACTTACAAGGACTTGATTCCATAACCAAATTGAACATCCAATTACATAGGTGGCTAGTACACAGATGACCTTTGCACACACCAAAATATGTTTCAAAATGCCTAGAAACCTTGAATAATGTATAAAAAGGAAAAACGTATCGTGAATAATTTCATATTTGTAGGATGACGCTCCTATAGTTGCATGTTGCCTCTGTAAAATAAATCAAGGCGGGAAGAGATAGTGTATGTCATTTCACACAGATAGGTGACAAGTTACCTCTCGGAACCATGAGGCTTCTTGAGAGAAGCTCCGGTTTGTAAGAAGTTTATACCAAAACTTGTCCCAAATTGGACTAATTTTTTAGGGCCAATTCCAGTTCTGCCCCTAACTCGAACCCACTACTCAGTTTTGCCCCTAATTTTCAGGTATGCTCAGTTTTGCCCCTCCGGCGTTAGTGTCACTTATAGAAATGCCCTTTTGCGTCGTTACCGTCCGGTTAAAGTACTTTGACCATCTAGAAAAAAATAGCAAAAAAAATAAAAAATATATGAAATTTGGTGGGATCGAAGATAGTCATGTCCGCAAGGCGCGTGCACATTTTTGTGTTGGTTGGACACTCCCGGAGCTCGTGGCAAAGGAAAACAAAAATAATTTATGTCTATGAACAGTAAATTCGAAAAAAATAGCAAAAAAGTTCAAAAAAAATTGAATTCATTTGGCGTCAAAGAGGCTTGAGTGCACAAGGTGCTCGCAAGTTTTGGTGGTCAAATGACGTACGAGGCGCCCTAGAGAAGAAAAAAAATAGTGCATTTTTTCAAAGTTTTTTTTGAGCTAAAATTTGTTTTTTCTCCATGAGCTCCTACGATGTCCAAACACAAAAAAATGTGCACACATCTTGCGCACCTGAATATCTTCAGTCCCACGAAATTTCATATTTTTTTGATTTTTTTCTATTTTTTTAAATTTACTGTTCGCATGCATACAAAATTTATGTTTTCCTTTGCCACGAGCTCCCAGGGTGTCCGAACGGCATGAAAATTTGTACACGACTTGCAAACATGAGAACATAACCATAGGATTTGTATTCCAAAAAATTAGAGGGGGTGGGGTGATACGTCCATTTTGCATCATGTTTACCTATTGTTATTTATAATGTTTTTATGCATAATAATTCTTTTTGGAGTAATTCTAATGCCTTTTCTCTCATAATATGCAAGGTTCACACAAAGAGGGAGAATACCGACAACTGGAATTCTGGACCAGAAAAAGCTACGTCAGGCTACCTATTCTGCACAACTCCAAATGAGCTGAAACTTCACAAAGATTTTTATGGATTATATAAGAATTATTGGAGCAAATAACTATCGGAGGGGAGGCCCACCAGGTGGGCACAACCCACCTGGGCGCACCAGGGAGCCCAGACGCGCCCTGGTGGGTTGTGCCCTCCTCGGCCACCTCCGGTGCCCCTCTTCTGGTATATAAGTCATTTGACCTAGAAAAAATAACGAGAGAATTTTCGGAATGAAGCGCCGCCGTCTGGAGGCGGAACTTCGGCAGGAGCACTTTTGCCCTCCGGTGGAGCGATTTCGCCCGGGGAACTTCCCTCCCGGAGGGGAAAATCATCGTCATCGTCATCACCAACAACTCTCCCATCTTGGGGATCAACATCTTCAACAACACCATCTCCTCTCATACCCTAGTTCATCTCTTGTGTTCAATCTTTGTACCGGAACCTTAGATTGGTGCTTGTGGGTGACTAGTAGTGTTGATTACATCTTGTAGTTGATTACTATATGGTTTATTTGGTGGAAGATTATATGTTCAAACCCATTATGCTATTTAATAACCCACTGATCTTGAGCATGATTATCATTTGTGAGTAGTTACTTTTGTTCTTGAGGTCACGGAGAAATCTTGTTGCAAGTAATCATGTGAACTTGATATGTGTTTGATATTTTGATGGTATGTATGTTGTGGTTTCCTTAGTGGTGTCATTTGAACGTCGACTACATGGCACTTCACCTTACTAGGGCCTAAGGGAATGCATTGTGGAGTAGTTATTAGATGATGGGTTGCAAGAGTGACGGAAGCTTAAACCCTAGTTTATGCGCTACTTCGTAAGGGACTGATTTGGATCCAAAAGTTTAATGCTATGGTTAGATTTACTTTTCTCGTAGTTGCGGATGGTTTCGAGGGGGTTAATCATAAGTAGGAGGTTTGTTCAAGTAAGAACAACACCTAAGCACCAGCCCACCCCACATATCAAATTATCAAAGTAGCAAACGCAAATCAAACCAACATGATGAAAGTGACTAGATGAAATTTCCGTGTACCCTCAAGAACGCTTTGCTTATCATAAGAGACCGTTTTGGCTTGTCCTTTGCGTCAGAAGGATTGTCCTATCTTTCTACACTTTTGTTGCCGTTACCGTTACTTGCTTGTTACAAATTATCTTGCTATCAAACTACTCGTTACTTATAATTTCAGTGCTTGCAGAGAATACCTTCACTACAAAAAAAGACACATCTGTGACATTTTGGGCCGAACAATTTTTTTCTTCTGTCATGCTTATGACGCTTCTATGACGATAATTGTGACAAAACCCAGTATCATCATAGATGTGGTGGGCTCCTACTTCTATGACAAAAAATCATGACAGAAAATGGGCTTTTCATCACAGGCGGGCGGAGGCCTTGTTGCATGACATTCTTTGGGCCGTCCATGACGGGAAAAACCATGGTAGAAGCGAGGGCGAGGAAAATATCGGGGAGTTCCCGGTTAGGGTGGTTGGGGGCCGAGCGATGCGCGTTTCTCTGGTACACGTATGCGCGTGGGTGCAAGGCGTTGGGCTCTAACTGAACCCGAGCGATTGCACTGCAGGCTACGCATTACTGAACCCGAGCGATCGATCGATCTGGCTATTAACTGAACCCGATCGAGCGATTCCTTCGCTACTACTACTAACTGAAGCCGATCGAACCTGCTGCCTCTTGATGAACAATAAGCGTTGTTGGGGGGTTGGATGGACAGTTCCCGGTGGGGGTTGGATGAACAGGGCCCCGTGGTAGTAGAGACCGTTGCCGCTGGATGAATAGGACCTCGATCGAGCCGGTTGGGGGTGGATGAACAAGACCCTGTGGAGGTCTGGATGAACAGGAGACCCCATGGAGGGCTGGTTGAACAATAGCCGGTGGAGGTCTGGATGAACAGTAGCCCGTGGAGGGGTGGTTGAACAGGACCCCGTGGAGAGGGCTGGTTGAACAGTAGCCGGTGGAGGAGCGGTGGAGGTTGGATGAACAGGAGCCCGTGGATGAGCGATCGCGGTGGAGGCTGGAGGAGGTCGACGGTGGATGAACAGTAGCCCGTGGAGGCTGGAGGAGGTCGACGGTGGAGATGAACAGTAGCCCGTGCAGTCCCGTTTTGCGGTACGCCACACCCCTCCCGATGAACAGGACCCCCATTTCGATCTTTGCACTCCAACACAAGTTCGTTTCCTCTGTTTTGCGGTACGCCACACCTCTCCCAATCAACAGGACCCCGTTTCGACCGTAGGAGGTCGAGGAGAAGTTTGTTTCCTCCTTTTTGCGGTACGCCACACACCTCCCGGTGAACAGGATCCCGTTTCGACCGTAGGCGGTCGAACACAAGGTTGTTTCCTCCGTTCTGCAGTACGCCAGGCCTTGTTTTGATCGGCTGTTCCGTCCAAGCCAGTTGGCTATCGATGAACACGACGCATTCTGTTGCCTCTCGATGAACACGACGACGCAGTTTCTCCGTTCCGACCCAGCCATGTACACGAGCCCGTAAAATGCATTATGCGCGACTAGGCGCTCGAGACCCCACCGGTAATATGCGTGCGTGGCGTATTTATTTTCTTGCACCACTGGTATGCGTGCGTGTACATGCTACGTGCGGCGCCTCTACTACGACACATGCCCTTCCTTACTCGGCCACGGTTCATCACTGCGGCTGCGAACAGAACCGATCGACTAGTATATGCGTACCGTTCGCGACGTAATGACAATGCTACATACGCTTCCACCAGGTGGGTCCCGACTGTCAGGGAGGATAAGGAGGCACTTCCTTGCATGCGAAGACGTAGCTGGTAGGTCCCAGCAGTCAGGGGGAAATGTTTTTTTCATGAAATACGATGGCCCGTCCGATGGGTCCCTGTTGTCAGGTGGAGGAATCATTATTTTGCACGTATAAGGAGGCTCTTCCTTGTTGCAGCCGTGGACCCAGCTGTCAGCCTCTCCATGCACAGTACTCTTTCGATGGAAGTCATTCCTTGACCACATTGACCACGCCGTGCCGAGAGCAACAAGGCGGTGGATGACGGTGAGGCCTAGGAAGGGGATGACAAGGAGCCAGGCATGACGCGACAGTGGATGCCCATGCGGAGAGGAGTACGAGGGTTCACTGGTTCGGCTGCGGTGTGAGGCTGCCATCGCCGCAGAATAACAGGAGATGTGGGTGAGTAGAGGGATGGCCTGGCCAACGGTGGGAGTAGTAGTGGGCGGTGAGGCCTCCGCAACAGCACAGCCGGCCACGGGAGGCAGGAGCAGGCGGCACTACCGGCGCTGGTTTGGGCGGCTAGAGCAAGAAGACCAGAGGTTGAAGAAGCACTACGGCCGTTGGATGGACATTGCACGGTCACTAGAGCTAGAATGATCCATATTGACTAAGTTAACAAAGCCCTCCGTCCCCGTCAACTTAGTAGGCCCACAAGTCAGCCTCCCACTATGGTGGCTCCTAGCTAGCAGGGAGAGTATTCATTTTTTTGTGCGTAACAAGGAGGCACTTCCTTGTGTGCGAAGATATAGCTGGTGGGTCCGAGATGACAGCGGGGGGAACATTTTTTCGTGAAATACAGCGGCCCTTCCGATGGGTCCCAGCTGTCAGATGGAGGAATCATTATTTTGTGCGTAATAAGGAGGCATTTCCTTGTGCGGCCGTGGACCCAATTGTCGACCTCTCCACGTCTGATCCACTTAGATGGATGTCGTTCGTTGACCATGTTGACCACGCGGCACCGAGAGCACCAGGGCGATGGACGACGGCGAGGCCTAGGAAGGGGATGACGCGGAGCCGGGGAAGACACGTCAGTGGATGCCCACACTGAGGGGAGTACGAGCGCTGACTGGTCGGCTGCGGGGTGAGGCTGACATCGCGAGAAAATAACAGGATATGCGGGTGGGTAGAGGGATGGCCTAGCGGCAGCATAGCCGGCCAGGAGAGGAGGGAGCAGGCAGTCCTGTCGGCGCTGTTTGGGCGGCTGGAGCAGGAAGATCAGAGACTGAAGAAGCACGACGACCATTGGGTGGACATCCAATAGTCACTGCTCTGTGTTGACTAAGTTGACAAAGCCTTACGTACGCGTCAATTTTTTTAGGACATTGTCACAATCAACCTAGTAGGCCCAGAAGCCAGCCTCCAAATCTGTGGAAAACAACATATAACCCATTAGCCATTATTTTCAATAATTTACAACCATTTGCTAATTCTTAAGGATATTTTGAAGCCCATATTCTTTTTATTAGCATTATAGACCATATATTCTAGGCACTGCTAAAAAATTCAACGAAATTTTGCATATTTCTGTGGGGTCCAAACTCTTTTAATCACGAAATTTCGAGTCACGTTAAAAATAATTTTTAAAAAATTATATCAAAATAAAATTCAAAAAAAATCGCAAAAAATGAATGAAATTTAAAATATTTACTAGCAAGATGCCCGTGCGTTGCACAGAACATGAAGATGCATTTGTATGAGTAGTTAATCTTGTGGGATAAAAGGATGAACGAGGGAAGGCCGTATCTGCAAATGTGGAGAGGGGTGCGGGTAAATTGTCATAGTTTCCTTCCTATCCGTTAGTATAGATCAGACGGCCTATATTGTAGGATGGTAGGCACACCATCATCACCAACTCTGCTTTTTATAAGCGTAGAGAAATCCAGAAAAAACAATATTTTAATGTAATTGCCGGTTGGCTTTGGTTTAAAAATTTACAGCCCATTTCTTACAACTTATAGCCCATTTTCTGAGGAAGCCCATTTCTTACTACTTACATCCCTCCTCGTCTTGAAAGATTTGCAGCCAGTAATGAGAAAAGCAAGTAGGCCTCGGTTGGGTATTCTCCAAAAAAAGAACTAGGCTAGCCATTTCAGAAAGAAAAAAGATATCAACTAGGCTCGTCATGTGCTTAAATAAAAGCTTAAGCGTGGGCTAGACGGGCCACAGCCCCCGCACATCATGAAGTTGAGCTCCGTCTCTAAAACTAAAAAACAACTGGGCGAGCTGCTGCGTCCCTGGTGTTTTCCGCTTGTTGTGTAATTTTCTCGTTTATTGACTACATTGACAATGGCGTGGGACCTAGTTGTCAACCAATTAGGAGGAGGTATTTTTTTGGCTTTTAATAACGAGGCACCTGCTTGCGTAATGCAATGACCCTGGTGGGTCCCTACTGTCAGCCTCTCCACGTACAGTCATCTCCTGATTCCTCTCGGTTGTTGACCATGTTGACAACGCCAGACGGCAGAGGGCACAACGATCGAACTAAGGCGGAGAACGACGGAGAGGCCTCGGACGAGAATGAACAGGAGCAGTGGAAGGTGCACAGTGTAGTGGCAGGCGGAGGGGAGTACGAGGGCAACAACATGTAACTCAAGCTTACAAACAGTACAAAAAGCCCAAGGATTAATTGTTCATCAAATTTAGACAAAACCCAGATTGAACATGGCAATAACATCTAACCCAACCACTCTTTTTCGCAGTCACAAACAAATGGATCGGTCTGATCCATAAAATCAACATCCTGTGCAAAAAAAAATTATTGGAGGATGACTACAAGTTGTTGTAAATAGAAGCCGAGCACGTTCAGAAGCCCATTTGTCCACCTGAAACTTCTTTTTTTGCTATTCAACATGTCCGTCCGTGAGAAATCTCTTGCTGAAAAACATAAGCCTCATGGACAATAGTAACCTCGCATTCAACAGGAAGAATGTGACAAAGCTTCTATTTGCCTGGTTGGATGCATATCCTTACATCGTTATCGTCCTCAAATGAATGTCATGAGAACTGAGAAAATCCTGGTGCTTATTACGCCACCGATTGGTTATACGTTTTTCTCCATGTGTTAGTGCCTAAGTAGACATGAAGATTGAAAACAGTTAAGGTCATAAAAAAGAGTATGTCGAAAGAGCAACAGCTGAATGGTTAATTCTAGTACAATATATACGGTCTTTCAATGTGCATGAAATCATCACCTTTATATATAAATTCTCCAGAGATCGAAAGCATCGCAGCAAGCCAATAATTATGTTCAGATCATAACTAAACATTATGATATATAAGATCTTGATAGAATCCAGTAGCATTGATAGGCTATCCATGGACGAACTCTTAATTGAGCATATAACATAATATTAGTACCCAAAGTGTATTCCAAGATGATATAAAACTTATGCGCACAAATGAAAAATGCAGCTTATGATTACAAATGTGTAGATGATAATATACGGTACCTGGAAAGGTGAGGAGCCAAACACCAACTTCTTGTGATCATTAAACAGATCATGAATTACACCCAAGGTCTCCAGTTTGGGCGTAGAGACGACAATTATTTGCCAAGGTTTATAACAATAATGAGGGAGAAACCTTTGAAGTGAAGGGGCATCTTCGATGATGAGTTGTTGTCCTTGAAAACAAATTCCAATGCTTTTAAGGTGAGGCGACTTTATTTGGAGACAACTGATAGGGATTTCTACTCCCAAAACAATCAACAAGCACTCCAGGGCAGGGCAACTCGAGTGGATGATGCTGTGCAGTGAGGCCTCCGATAGATAAACCTCCACAAGTGAAAGTTATTTTAGCAGTGGGAGTCGAAGCATTTGTACTAGATCGTCTGGTAGATGGCACTGGGCGAAGGTGGCGGTGTGGAGAGAGGAGGAAAACCACGAGATGGACAACGGGGGTGTGGGCACAAATTCTTGGTGTTCGGTTCGTGGTATGAAACTTTCATTGTAATGGTATAACTCAAACTGCTAGAGTTTTTTGAATTCAGGGGATGTCAGCCAAGCATCCACCCTGCCGGGTATGGACAACAGGTAGCGTGTCGGGATGCAGAGGCGTGGGCCCTGCTGGTGAGAGGAGACGATGGCTCTCAGGAGATCAAATTCAGGAAGGACAGAAATCTGACGACAGTTGAGATTGAGAGGCGCGGTGCGCCATATCGGGCGCCACCGAGTTGAGAGGACTTGTGTGCGGCAGCAATCACTGGTGGGGAGAAGCGAGATGATCTCCCCAAGGATGTCATCCGGGAGATCGCTGATGTGGTCCACCGGAGATTCTACGGTTCCTCAGATTCGGGTGGGGTGGGGGGCTCGCCCGCTTCTCCCCATGTGCCGGGTGGGATCTACAACCCGGCGTCGCCCGGGCAGAGCCTCATCTTCTTGGCCTTGGGCCAGCCGACTCCATTTTCCTTATGCAGGCGTTACCTTGAGCTCACGGGTTTGAGCAGAGTAGCGAGAGGCGAGCCTAGTGGCGGTCTTGAGTGGGGAAGAAGGAGGGCTGGGGTTTTACGTAGGAGTGGAAGAAGAGGAGTAGGTGTTTTACAGACGTGTGAGGAAGAAGGTGAGCGGGGTTTTACATGCGAGTGAGGAAGATGGGGGCGGGGGGAATTGGGGGCGGCAGGCGGGAGAGTCCAGCGAGCTGCAGTATAAGTGGAAGCGAGGAGGAAGGAGGGTTTTTCTGGGATCGCCTCCTCTTCAAGAAATATGGGCTTCTCCTCGCAAAAAACAAAAACAAATGGGCTTTAAGATGGATAGGCTATTGTATCGTCCCAGTCGGCTTCCCGTGTTTCATACTGGAGGGCCTTAACACTAGAGGCAGCCCATTACAAACACTCTCCAGCTCTCCAGCTTATTTCCCATTCGAAAGAAAATAAGAGACGCCTCCAGCTTAATTATGGCTCGTCATCGGTAAAAAATTTCAACTTGAAAAAAAGTTATAGCTCCTTTTCGGGCCGGCTTGGCATCCACCAAATTAGAGGATGGTGTACTGCATGCAGACACTCACACTGGTCATAGCGCGGCAAAATGAGGGGTCAAATAACATGCCCACAATATACATAGATTAACAGGGATTGTGGGGGATTAAATCATGTACAAGCCAAATTCCCCTCCATTCCTCTCCAAACCCCTTGGGAGGAGGTTGAACCGAACAAGGCCTAAGACTAACCACAATGGTATCATAATATGATACTCAACCCTCTCTTTCTTCATTTAATTCTACGCCACCTCATCAAATTTGCCTACTAGTTGGCATGCATGATACTACTTATGATACTCCCATTACAACTATCGGGGAAACGACACCTATGGGATCCCAGGGAATCCCTTCTACGGTTGGCGGGGGCGTGGAGCTGCGCAAAGAGCAGGTCTAGCGATCAGCACGAGGGGATTTTTACCCACGTTTGGGCCGCAAACGATGCGTAAAACCCTAGTCCCGCTTTAGTGTATATTTAGTGTTCTTGAGCTCTTGAACTAGCTGCGGTGCATGTCCAGTCCAGAAAGTCCGAATCCTTCCACAGTATGCCTCGGGCCTCCTTTTATATGTCAAAGGGGTCGCCACAGTGGCACAAAGGAGGTGGAAAGTATCAACAGTGTACAAGTTTATCGCTTGACACCGTAGGACAAACGCATTTAATGCGCTGCCTACGTGCCCTCTTGCTTTATCGGGCGGCAACAGAGCTCGTCGCGTCCGTCGCCGCCTCGCCTTGCTTCGACGTGTGTCCAGGCTGACAAGGCATGGAGCGCCATGCTGGCTGGCTGGTTGCTGTGCTGGTGCGATGACAGGGTCTTTACGAAGATCTGCATGCCACCAAGCAGGTGTTTGACTAGTGGGCCTAGAAGCTGCATGCTGCCATGCAGGCGCTTGATGTTACACCCCCAGTGTCATGCTACAGTAATCACCTATTAATGATGCCATGTCATCATGTTACTATTGCTAATCTTCACTTGATCCAAATCACCATTCAAATTCAAATCCAATTTAAAGTCAAAAAATTCAAATATGCCAAACATGAAAACTAAAATGTTCAAAGTGTGGAAAATAATCTTTGGTTATTTATCATGTTGGAAGCAACCTCTTTTGGAACTCCCAAATTTTCCCTGGGAATTTATTTTCTGGTCCAGCAGTATTTAAGATGTCCTTTTCATTTTCTAAAATGCTTGGACAACTCCTGATGGCCCCAAACTTTTTCTGGCAGTGCCCAATAATTGTTTAAAATTGTTTTGGTCAGTGGCATATTTTTGCAAAGTCAATTGTGGCTAAAAAGAAAAAGAAAAGCTGTTTAAAAAAAGGGAAAAAGGAAACCCCCCTGCCCCTGGGCCTAAGGCCGCAGAGACAGGCCCAGCCTGCCTGGCCCAGCTCCCTGAAGCGTGCCTCCCTCCTGTTCCTCCGGCCGGGCGCCTCGGCGCCACCCGACCACCCCGCCGGCCTCGCCGGGAGAGGATAAGTCCCCGACGCCTCGGGCTCCACTCTCCCCTCCCACTTGCCCTGCCGCCCCCACTTGCGCCAGTCCCTATCCCCTCTCCCCGCTCGCTCTGTCGCCTCGCCTCCTTCTCAGATCCACCGCCCGAACGCATCTGCCGCTGCGCGCCGTCGTCCTCGCGGTCCCCGTCGCCTCCGAGCCGAGCCATCATGCCGTAGCGCTCCGCCGCGAAGAGCTGCGTCGTCTGGTGCCCCTCGTTGGAGCCGGAGAGCTCCACAACTAGCGAAACTAGCCGTCCCCTTCCGCCACTGTCGCCGGCGAACTTCGTCATCTCCGGCGACTGCTGCTGCTGCTACTAACCTTCCAAGGGCTTTACGTAGCCGCCCGGTGAGCCTCGCCTCTCTCCCCTCCGTCTTCCCGCTGTTGCCAAGCCCGTAGGTGACGTTCCCCACATGTCCGAGCTCGCCTCCGCCGAGCTCGTCGCCGGGCATGTTCCGGTGACCGAACGCCCGCGCAAGCGTGTCCATCATGCTTTCCTTTTGCTGCAGCGTGAAGCGCCGTGAGGTGCTCAGCACCACTTGTATTGCTCGTTGTTGCGTCATTTGCGAGCTCGCTGTGCCTCGGGTCTCCGCCGTCCATGTCGCCGGCGACGGCTCCGGCCACTCCCCGCCCGGGCCACCACCGCAGAACGATGCGGCTTCATCCGCTCAATCGATCGAGCTAGGGCACGAGCCCGGAGACGCCCTGTAGCTGAATCTCGACCACCTCCCGAGCCGCCCCGCCACTGTTTTGCTCACCGGCGGCGAAACCCCCGACCCAGCCGACATGGACAGGCCTGGGGCCACCCCAGTGACGCTGCCAGTGGGCCCCGCCGGCCCCATTGACTGGTTTGACCAGTCAATGCATTGCGGGCAGCCCCGTGTCTCTGACATGCGGGCCCCACCACCCAGTTAATTAACTAAAATGTTTAGTAAATGAAAACTAATTAGTTAACTAAATGAGACACTGACAAGGGGGGCCCACCCTCTAATTAACCCACTGGACCCACATGTCAGTTTGACCTGTATGGCCGATGTTGACTTGCTGATGTCAGCATGGCGTCATGCTGACGTCATATTCCTGTTCTATTAATTTAATAATTTCAGAAAATGGTTTAATCTTTAAAAATTCATAGAAATTAAACCGTAACTCGGATGAAAATGTTTTCTATATGAAAGTTGCTCAGAAAAATCCAACAAATCTGAATATGCGGCCTATTCATCTGCCAGATGCCTATAACTATCTGAACATGGAACATTCCCCCTCCGGTCATTTGTCTGACACAGGTCCGGAACCGGGAATACATTCCCGGTTGAATTCCCCCTTCACCTTTATCGTGTAGCCTTACGTTAGGTCACACCCGGCATAGCATATTGCCATGTTATGCTTTGTGATGCTATGTTTGCTTTATATTTACTGTTTGCTTCCCCCTCTTCTCTCCGGTAGACCCCGAGACCGATGCTGCCCCTGTGATCGACTACGTCGACGACGACTCCCTCCTTGCCAGAGCAACCAGGCAAGCCCCTCCTTTGATCATCCCGATATCGCCCATTCCATTCTCTCATGCTTGCATTATATTTTGCTACTGTTATTGTTTGCTCCAATTCTGATGCATAGCCTGCTTTTGTATCTGCTGTTGTACCTTACCTGCTTATCCTAAACTGCTTAGTATAGATTGGTTAGTGATCCATCAGTGACCCCCACCTTGTCCTTGTTGCCTCGCTTCATCATCGAAGACCCGTTCAACGGGATCGAAGACCAGGCCCCGACACCGCACATCACTTCCCCTTAGTTGCTCGACACTACTGGGTTACTATCGAGTACCGAGGGTGAGACCTCATCAACACTTCTGATGTTAACCCCGTAGTGTAGCTATTCGGTCATGGTCATCAAGGGTGATTTCCTCTTTAACCACTTCCGATACGACTCTGTCGTGCAACCCCTCAAGTGTGGACCTCGAGGGTGAATCCTCTTACGTTCACCTTGATGACTACATCGAGTGGAATTCACCGGGGGTGATTCCTCGGGTTTTCCCCTTGATGTTTAGACACACAGTTACTCTGGTTACTATGACTTTACACTGAACCATGTTACTAAAGATGGGTCGACCCCGAGGGGTACCCGCGCGAGCTTAATTGCGAGTGATGTGGAGTCGGGTTGACCTGGAGGGTGCCCGCGAGATAATTACGAGGCGTGGCCGGACATTCCTAGCCCTTGCCGCAAATCCTCGAGGGCAGGGCAACGGGTCACATCTTCGTGAGTCTCGCTTGTTACCGCGTGTTCCTAATCCACTACGATTTGGATATTTGATCGTAGGGCCTCTAGCCTGATGGCACTAACCATCACGTGGGCATAGTATGGGCGTTTCTTGCGCCCGTATACATCACCGAAGCTTAATAGACGTCACGATCGGCGGCGCTACCGGGTTGGACTGCGTAAGCACCTGCCTTTTTGAAGGAGGTAGCTAGGTCTGCTCACCAGCCGCGTTCGCAACATGCAGGAGTTCCTAGGGAGATGGCCCATGACCCCTGGGGGCATAGGTTTAGTCCGGCGTGCTGGCCTCTCTATTAATCCTAGGTCGGGTTGCGGCGTATTGTTTGGCCGAGGCCGGGCATGACCCAGGAAAGTGTGTCCGGCCGGAGTTAATCGAGCGTGGTGGGTAAGTTGGTGCACCCCCACAGGGAAGAAAACATCTATCGATAGCCTGTCCTACGGTAACGGACACTTGGAGTTGTATCCCGATCGATACAACTAGAACTGGATACTTATGATGAGATCTGGATGGTGACGAGAAATGGATTGTGATGATAACTAGATAGTATGGCTCTGGGTTTGCTTTCTCGCAGGGAGTCAAGAAAGGATCTCTGGCCGAGGTTGATAACACTACTACTACTTTACCTTATGCTACTCTACTCCCTCCTGGTTGCTGCAAGATGGTGGTTTCTAGAAGATGCTAGTCTTCGATAGGACTAGGCCTTCTCTCTATTCTGGCATTTCTGCAGCCCAGTCCACATGTACAGCCCATTTCATTGATACCGATGCATATGTAGTGTAGATCCTTGCTTGCGAGTACTTTGGATGAGTACTCACGGTTGCTTTGCTCCCCCCTTTCCCCATTTCTTCTTCTTTCCGGTTGATGCAACCAGATGTCGGAGCCCAGGAGCCAGATGCTACCGTTGATGCCTACTACTACATGGAGATCGCCGACGACCAGGAGTAGTTAGGAAGCTCCCAGTCAGGAGGCCTTGCCTTTTCGATCGTTGCTACCTTTGTGCTAGCCTTGTTAAGGCAAACTTGTCTAACTTATGTCTGTACTCAGATATTGTTGCTTCCGCTGACTCTTGTGTATTCGAGCTTTTGTATTCGAGCCCTCGAGGCCCCTGGCTTGTAATATAAAGCTTGTATTATTTTAATTTGTGTCTAGAGTTGTGTTGTGATATCTTCCCATGAGTCCTTGATCTTGATCATACACATTTGCGTGTATGATTAGTGTATGATTGAATCGAGGGCGTCACACTTGACTAGTTAGCAGACTGGTTGCCGCATCAGAACGGCCGCGGGGCAGCGCAAAGTTGGTGGGTGCGGGCCTAGCCGTGGCTCCGCAGATGCCCCTGGCAAGGATCTTGCCGGGGTCTCGCGGGCGTCCCCGGCAAGGATCCCGCCGGGGGTCTTCGGCCGTCCCCAACAAGGATCTTGCCGGGGGTCTTTGTCTTCTGGTTCTTATCTAGACTCGCAGGCCTTTCGTCTTGACAAAGATCTGCATGCCACCATGTAGGCGCCCCCTGAACCTTGGTCTTGATGTTGTCGATGGTGTCAGAACTCTCAGGCTCAAGGGTGGCGGCCTTGCTGGTGTTGGGCAAGTCACCTCGGCAAGGCTCTTGCCGGGGATGTGTAGGCCGCCCCGGCAAGGGTGTTGCCGGGGGAAATCCATCTTGCCCCTTTGCTCTTCATGCCTCTGGCTTGAGTGCTGCCTTGGCGGTCTCGTACCTTTCCTTCCTCTGCCCCGCCAAGCATGGCTGCAGGAGCGGCTATGACTGCCCGTGCACAAGTAAAGGGGTATAGAAAGGCCCCTACTTTTGTACACCGGCAGAGCCCGGGCTGGGCCACACATAAGCCAAGCTTGGGCGAGCCCAGGCAGTGCTTGATGGGGACGCGTGGTAGAGTTTTAACCGCAGTAACTTCTTCGCTAGTTGGGCTTCCCCATGACCCGCATTGAGTGCATGACGTGGGGGTCATGTGTGGAACGGTCGCAGCACGCTTGCGTCACCCCGTGGTGAATATTAAAGAGGCGGCCCGCGTCTTCGCCATAAAAAAAGAGGAAACCGCAGGGCGCTGCTCATTTACCCTATGCGCCCTTTCCAATCTCGGAGCCGTCGTTCCCCTCTTCTTCTCCAAGCGCAAATCAGACTTCGCCTCTGCTCGCCGCCGCCGCGCCCCCATTGCCCTTGATCCCTCACCCCCTCTCAGCCGCCATGGCGCCCAAGGCAAGCAAGGGCAAGGGAGCGGCCAAGGACGCCGGGGGGGGGGGGGGAGGCGCCGGAGAGCGAGTTGGTGGAGCCGTGGACGCAGTATGCCCTCTTCACCTCGACGGTCGACACACTCATCCTCAAGGAGAAGTTCAGGCCCCTGTGGGGAAGGGAGACGTCGGGGCATCCCGCCACGCGCATCGTCCCTGCCTCCTGGGCCAAGGCCGGTCCAAATCGATATCCTTTCTTTGTCGACTATTTCTCCTGCGGGCTTTGCCCCCCTTTCTCAGATTTCTTCAACGACATCATGAACACCTATGGCTTCTACCTTCTGGACCTTACGCCGAACGCTGTGGCATGCATGGCCTTCTTTGCCCATCTTTGTGAGGGCTTCGCCGGAGTGTACCCCAACACGACACTCTTTCGCCATTACTTCACCCCTCGCATCCAGCCAGGGGGCGCCATCTCTGACTGCATTACTTGGATCCCGAGGACCCAGAGTAGGGGCATGTATCCGGAGGGTGCCCAGAAAGAGAGGTGGGACGAGTGGCAGGGGCGGTGGTGCTGGATTGAGGAGACAGATCCGCAGGAGTTCTGCCGGGTCCGTCGGAGGCCGCCGATTCGCAGCAAGGACTGGTGCGAGCTCGACACCAATGACAAGAAGCTCACGGTTGCCACCACCAGGATCCATCGTGATGCGGAGCATCCCATGTTCATCCCCATGCACACTCCGACTACTCTCCAAGCCCCAAGGATACATAAGATGAGACCTCGACTGTACGCCATTGGACACAAGGTGAACTCGCTCCTCTCCGAACCTTCACTTTCTACATGTGAGACATGGCTACTACCTCCAACGTGTGTGCTATGCATGATCGAGTACTTATAGGAAAGGCACGGAGCCACCACATCCAACGGACGAGCTATCAAGGACGCCAAGTACAAGGACCAAGAGAAGAAGCTGCCCGAAGTCTACCGCTTCTGGACGACCGGACCCCGCCGGACGTCCGACGCCTGGAGCTCACACCAGCCTGAAGAGTCAGCCCGCGAATGCTACAGCGGCCGGACGACCGACGCGGACCGGACGTCCAACACCTCCCAGGCCCCGGACGACCGAGCGCCACCGGACACCGGTGCCATGGTGATAGAATGCTATTTATGGAAGTCCGAAGACTTCCGGACGTCCGGGCCGTCCCGAGCCTCCAGACGTCTGACACCCACCGGACGTCCGACGCCAGTCTGCGCACAGTGTATCGGGCCCGAGGCCCATTTACCCCTTCGCCCCTCACTTACCCCTTCTTGGCACTAGACTATATATACTCCTCCACCTCCTCCTAGTTAGGGTTAGCATAGGTTTAGCTCATTCGAGATAGAGCTTTGCTCATCCATACGGATCTACTCCACGAGAGAGACCGCGACCTCTACGGAGAAGATCCACCTTGGATTCAAGACCCCTCATGGGAAGATTCCCTCGTGGATTCAAGACCTTCTCACGGAGAAGAACCGGTTACCTTATGTATCGTCCTTTGTTGGATTTGGATCGTGTATATCTTCGTGTTTCGAGGATCTAGCACATGTGTGATCTCTTCTTGTCTATTTGAGTGTTTCCACTCGTTTCCCCTCGTGAATTCCCTCGCGTTTCCCCTCGTGTTCTTCCTGTTCTTCGTAGGATCCCCTCCAATCGTGAAAGATCAGGCGTCTAGGGTTCTACCCTACATCATCTTGGTATCATGAGCCACGTTGATCATGATTTTGGAGCCTCCCCTCTTCGTTTTCTAGCTTGATTTTTTTGTGTTCTTCCCCAAATTCGAAAATCACCACCAAAAATAGCCCCAATTTTTTTTGTGATTTGTTGGTTTGAACAAGTTTTGTTGGATTTGATCCATGGATTTGCTTGGTTTCAAGTGGATCTAGCATTTCCCCAAGTTTTCCCATCTTTCATCCACAAAATCTCGTCAATTTTGACCCCAAAACCCCCATTTTTTCCACCCAAAATCGCGTCCCTAAACTAGCATCTCGCATTGACCCGCCCCCACGGACGGACCAAGCGTTTTCTGGACGTCCGGAGCCTCGAACGACGGACGTCCGCAACTTTTCGGACGGCCGGAGCCTCTAACGAGCGAAATTAGCGGATTTCCGAGCCCGACCGAACGTCCGACGATCGGACATCCGTCCTTTTACGAACGTCCGTAAGCTGTAGTTTCAGACTTCGGCTGATTTTTGTTTTGTCCACAACTAATTCATCAGAACTCCGATTTTGACATTCTTTAGCTCGTTTTGAAGCTCTTGACATCCCCCTTCCCACAAATATACCACCAACATCATTTGACTCCATCAAATTTTGACAACTTTGGCATCTTAGCCTAGGGCTTCCACCACATCATCCGCTACACCACCACAGACTTCCGCAACCTAACTCTTTTTGTTCCATTGCATATGTGGTTGCATGAGTAGTGATTCGAGTCTCCTAAGGTGTTTCGGCTACTTAGGGACGGTTGCTTCTTCATCAACCACCACCATAACTTCCGCATAGGCTTGCCCACCATACACTTCCGCCAACCCAACTTAACCCAATTTTGTTTCTGTTGTGAGTTGTGTCTCCTAAGGTGTTTCGGCTACTTAGGGACCGTGCTTCCAACTCCGACACCGTGTATAGTCCACCACCTTACCCTCCACTTCTGCATTGCGTACTCCAAAACCCATCATTGCATTCCCGTAATCCCATTGAGCTTCCGCAAAACCAACACCGCATTCCTCTACCACCATTTGACATTTGCCTTTGGAGATTTTTAGTTCGCGGTTTTTTCGTTTCCTAAGGTGTTTCGGCTACTTAGGGACGAGTCTCCATCATCTTGGTATCTACATCAAGAACACCGCCACTCATCATCGCCAAGGACGGTAACCTCGACGACACCATTGTATATTCCCTTGCCATTGCATTGATAACCTCTAGCCCATTTTGCATCACTTGCCTATCGAGACTAGCCATTTAAGTATTGCCGGCAATGTTACTTGTGCACATTAGTGATCTACACCATCCATTGCATACATACCATATCATATTAGTATCATATCATCTCGTGTGCCTCAAGTTTGTTCCCGCATATACACTATTGCTATCTTGGTTTGTGCATTGTGCAAAAGGGGCCATACAAAAAAAGAATAATCTTTTAAGCAAAAAAAGACAAAGAGCAAAGAAGCTTGTGAGCAATAGCCATAGCATCATACAATATTGCATAAGATTGTCATATCCGATCATCTTGGATCATAACACCGGGAACCATACATACATAGCATACTTGGGATAGAAAGTTTATCCATTTTGCATCTTATAGGTTGTGCACAAGTGTCGTATCCGCCTATTGAGCAATCTGAAGGAAATATGCCATAGAGGCAATAATAAAATTGTTATTTATATTTCCTTATATCATGATAAATGTTTATTATTCATGCTAGAATTGTATTAACCGGAAACTTAGTACATGTGTGAATACATAGACAAACTAAGTGTCACTAGTATGCCTCCACTTGACTAGCTCGTTGAATCAAAGATGATTAAGTTCCCTAGCCATAGACATGAGTTGTCATTTGATTAACGGGATCACATCATTAGAGAATGACGTGATTGACTTGACCCATTCTGTTAGCTTAGCATACGATCGTTTAGTATATTGCTATTGCTTTCTTCATGACTTATACATGTTCCTATTACTATGAGATTATGCAACTCCCGAATACCGGAGGAACACTTTGTGTGCTACCAAACATCACAATGTAACTGGGTGATTATAAAGGTGCTCTACAGGTGTCTCCGATGGTACTTGTTGAGTTGGCATAGATTAAGATTAGGATTTGTCACTCCGATTGTCGGAGAGGTATCTCTGGGCCCTCTCGGTAATGCACATCACTATAAGCCTTGCAAGCAATGCACCTAATGAGTTAGTTGCGGGATGATGTATTACAGAATGAGTAAAGAGACTTGCCGGTAACAAGATTGAACTAGGTATTGAGATACCGACGATCAAATCTCGAGCAAGTAACATACCGATGACAAAGGGAACAACGTATGTTGTTATGCGGTTTGACCGATAAAGATCTTCATAGAATATGTAGGAGCCAATATGAGCATCCAGGTTCCGCTATTGGTTATTGACCGGAAACGAGTCTCAGTCATGTCTACATAGTTCTCGAACCCGTAGGGTCCGCACGCTTAACGTTCGGTGACGATCGGTATTATGAGTTTATGTGATTTGATGTAGCTAAGGTAGTTCGGAGTCCCGGATGTGATCACGGACATGACAAGGAGTCTTGAAATGGTTGAGACGTAAATATTGATATATTGGATGGCTATATTCGGACACCGAAAGTGTTCCGGGTGGTTTCGGAAAAAAATCAGTCTTGGGAGGGGTTCTGGAACCCCGGGAAGTATTGGACCTTAGTGGGCTGAGGGAGAGAGAGGGCAGCAGCCCGGGAGGTGGCGCCCTCTCCCATGAGGAGTCCTAATTGGACTAGGGGAGGCGCGGCCCTCTTCCTCCCCTCTCCCTCTCTGTCCTTTCCCCTTCCCTCTTCCTAGTTGGACTAGGAAAGGGGAGTCCTACTCCTACTAGGAGGAGGACTCCCCCCTCCTTGGCGCGCCCCAAGGGCCGGCCGACCTCCCCCTTGCTCCTTTATATACGGGGGCAGGGGGGCATCCTAGGACACACAAGTTGATTGTTCCAAGCCGCGTGCGGTGTCCTTCTCCACCATAACCCACATCGATCATATCGTAGCGGTGCTTAGGCGAAGCCCTGCGTCGGTAGCAACATCATCACCGTCATCACGCCATCGTGCTGATGGAACTCTCCCGTGAAGCTCTGCTGGATCAGAGTTCCTGGGAAGTCATCGAGCTGAACGTGTGCTGATCTCGGAGGTGCCGTGCATCCGGTACTTGGATCGGTCGGATCGTGAAGACGTACGACTACATCAACCGCGTTCTCATAACACTTCCGCTTACGGTCTACGAGGTTACGTGGACGACACTCTCCCCTCTCGTTGCTATGCATCACCATGATCTTGCCTGTGCGTAGGAAATATTTTGAAATTACTACGTGCCCCAACAGTGGTATCAGAGCCAGGTTTATGCGTAGATGTTATATGCATGAGTAGAACACAAGTGAGTTGTGGGCGATACAAGTCATCTTGCTTACCGACATGTCATACTTTGATTGGCGGTATTGTTGGATGAAGCGGCCCGAACCGACATTACGCGTACGTTACGCGAGACTGGTTCTACCGACGTGCTTCGCAGATAGGTGGCTGGCGGGTGTCAGTTTCTCCAACTTTAGTTGAATTGAGTGTGGCTACGCCCGGTCCTTGTGAAGGTTAAAATAGCACATACTTGACGAAATATCGTTGTGGTTTTGATGCGTAGGTAAGAACGGTTCTTGCTCAGCCCGTAGCAGCCACGTACAACTTGCAACAACAAAGTAGAGGACGTCTAACTTGTTTTTGCGAGGGCATCTTTGTGATGTGATATGGTCAAGACATGATGCTAAATTTTATTGTATGAGATGATCATGGTTTGTAACCGAGTTATCGGCAACTGGCAGGAGCCATATGGTTGTCGCTTTATTGTATGAAATGCAATCGGCATGTAATTGCTTTACTTTATCACTAAGCGCTAGCGATAGTCGTAGAAGCAATAGGTTGCGAGACGACAACGATGCTACGATGGAGATCAAGGTGTCATGCCGGTGACGATGGTGGTCATGACGGTGCATTGGAGATGGAGATCAAAGGCACAAGATGATGACGGCCATATCATATCACTTATATTGATTGCATGTGATGTTTATCTTTTATGCATCTTATTTTGCTTAGATCGACGGTAGCATTATAAGATGATCTCTCACTAAATTTCAAGGTATAAGTGTTCTCCACGAGTATGCACCGCTTGCGAAAGTTAAATGCGTGCCGAGACACCACGTGATGATCGGGTGTGATAAGCTCTACGTTCAAATACAACGGGTGCAAGCCGGTTTTTACACGCAGAATACTCGGGTTAAACTTGACGAGCCTAGCATATGCAGATATGGCCTCGGAACCTTTGAGACCCGAAAGGTCGGCGTAAATCATATAGTAGATATGATCAACATAGTGATGTTCACCATAACCAATCCATCTCACGTGATGATCGGACATGGTTTAGTTGATATGGATCACGTGATCACTTAGATGATTAGAGGGATGTCTATCTAAGTGGGGGTTCTTAAGTAATTTGATTAATTGAACTTTAATTTATCATGAACTTAGTACCTGATAGTATTTTGCATGTCTATGTTGTTGTAGATAGATGGCCCGTCTTTGTTGTTCCATTGAATTTTAATGCGTTCCTTGAGAAAGCAAAGTTGAAAGATGATGGTAGCAATTACACGGACTGGGTCCGTAATTTGAGGATTATCCTCATTGCGCATAGAAGAATTACGTCATGGAAGCACCGCGGTGCCGAACTGCTGCAGATGCTCTTGATGGCGTTAAGAACATCTGGCGAGCAAAGGCGATGACTACTCGATAGTTCGGTGTGCCATGCTTTAAGGCTTAGAACCGGGACTTCAACGATGTTTTGAGCGTCATGGAGCAGATGAGATGTTCCAGAGTTGAAGTTAATATTTCAAGCAAATGCCGGATTGAGAGATATGAAGTCTCCAATAAGTTCTCTGTTTGCAAGATGGAGGGGAATAGTTCTGTCAGTGAACATATACTCAAAATGTCTGGGTATAATAATCATTTGATTCAACTAGGAGTTAATCTTCCGGATGATAGTGTCATTGACAAAATTCTTCAATCACTGCCACCAAGCTACAAGAGCTTCGTGATGAACTATAATATGCAAGGGATAGATAAGACAATTCCCGAGCTCTTCGCAATGCTAAAGGCTGCGGAGGTAGAAATCAAGAAGGAGCATCAAGTGTTGATAGTCAACAAGACCACCAGTTTCAAGAAAAAGAGTAAAGGGAAGAAGGGGAACTTCAAGAAGAAAGGCAAGCAAGTTCTTTGCTCAAGTGAAGAAGCCCAAGTCCGGACCTAAGCACGAGACTAAGTGCTTCTCTTGCAAAGGGTAGCCACTTTGGAAGCGGAACTACCCCAAGTATTTGGCGGATAAGAAGGATGGCAAGGTGAACAAAGGTATATGTGATATACATGTTATTGATGTGTACCTTACTAATGCTCGCAGTAGCACCTGGGTATTTGATACTGGTTATGTTGCTAATATTTGCAACTCGAAACATGGACTGCAGATTAAGCGAAGATTGGCTAAGGACGAGCTGACAATGCGCGTGGGAAATGGTTCCAAAGTCGATGTGATCGCGGTCGGCACGCTACCTCTACATCTACCTTCGAGATTAGTTTTAGACCTGAATAATTGTTATTTGGTGCCAGTGTTGAGCATGAACATTATATCTAGATCTTGTTTGATGCGAGACGGTTATTCATTTAAATCTGAGAATAATGGTTGTTCTATTTATATGAGTAATATCTTTTATGGTCATGCACCCTTGAAGAGTGGTCTATTTTTGATGAATCTCGATAGTAGTGATACACATATTCATAATATTGAAGCCCAACGATGCAGAGTTGATAATGATAGTGCAACTTATTTGTGGTAATTGCCGTTTAGGTCATATTGGTGTAAAGCGCATGAAGAAACTCCATTCGATGGACTTTTGGAATCACTTGATTATGAATCACTTGGTCCTTGTAACCATGCCTCATGGGCAAGATGACTAAAACGCTGTTCTCGGAACAATGGAGCGGGCAACAGATTTGTTGGAAATCATACATCTTGATGTATGTGGTCCAATGAATGTAGAGGCTCATGGCGCGTATCGTTATTTTCTCACCTTCACAGATGATTTGAGCAGATATGGGTATATCTACTTGATGAAACATAAGTCTGAAACATTAGAAAAGTTCAAAGAATTTCAGAGTGAAGTGGAAAATCATCGTAACAAGAAAATAAAGTTTCTGCGATCTGATCGTGGAGGAGAATATTTGAGTTACGAAGTTTGGTCTTCATTTGAAACAATGCGGAATAGTTTCAACTCACGCCACCCGGAACACCACAGCGTAATGGTGTGTCCGAGCGTCGTGTCGTACTTTACTAGATATGGTGCGATCTATGATGTCTCTTACTGATTTACCGCTATCGTTTTGGGGTTATGCTTTAGAGACGGCTGCATTCACGTTAAATAGGGCACCATCTAAATCTGTTGATACGAGGCCTTATGAACTATGGTTTGGCAAGAAACCAAAGTTGTCGTTTCTTAAAGTTTGGGGCTGCGATGCTTATGTGAAAAAGCTTCAACCTGATAAGCTCGAACCCAAATCGGAGAAATGTGTCTTCATAGGATACCCAATGGAGACTATTGGGTATACCTTCTATCACAGATCCGAAGGCAAGACATTCGTTGCTAAGAACGGATCCTTTCTAGAGAAGGAGTTTCTCTCGAAAGAAGTGAGTGGGAGGAAAGTAGAACTTGATGAGGTAACTGTGCCTGCTCCCTTATTCGAGAGTAGTTCATCCCAGAAATCTGTTCCTGTGACTTCTACACCAATTAGGTAGGAAGTTAATGATGATGATCATGTAACATCAGATCAAGTTACTGCTGAACCTCGTAGGTCAACCAGAGTAAGATCCGCACTGCAGTGGTGCAGTAATCCTGTTACGGAGGTCATGTTACTAGACCATGACGAACCTACAAACTATGAGGAAGCAATGATGAGCCCAGATTCCACAAAATGGCTTAAGGCCATGAAATCTGAGATGGGATCCATGTATGAGAACAAGGTGTGGACTTTGGTTGACTTGCCCGATGATCAGCAAGCCATCGAGAATAAATGGATCTTCAAGAAGAAGACTGACGCTGACGGTAATGTTACTGTCTACAAAGCTCGACTTGTTGCAAAAGGTTTTCGACAAGTTCAAGGAGTTGACTACGATGAGACTTTCTCACCCGTAGTGATGCTTATGTCCGTCCAAATCATGTTAGCAATTGCCGCATTTTATGATTATGAAATTTGGCAAATGGATGTAAAGACTGCATTCATGAATGGATTTCTGGAAGAAGAGTTGTATATGATGCAACATGAAGGTTTTATCGATCCAAAGGATGCTAACAAAGTGTGCAAGCTCCAGCGATCCATCTATGGACTAGTGCAAGCATCTCGGAGTTGGAATAAACATTTTGATAGTGTGATCAAAGCATATGGTTTATACAGACTTTTGGAGAAGCCTGTATTTACAAGAAAGTGAGTGGGAGCTTTGTATCATTTCTAATATTATATGTAGATGACATATTGTTGATTGGAAATGATATATAATTTCTGGATAGCATAAAAGGATACTTGAATAAGAGTTTTTCAATGAAAGACCTCGGTGAAGCTGCTTATATATTGGGCAAAAAGATCTATAGAGATAGATCAAGACGCCTAATTGGACTTTCACAAAGCACATACCTTAATAAAGTTTTGAAGAAGTTCAAAATGGATCAAGCAAAGAAAGGGTTCTTTCCTGTGTTACAAGGTGTGAAGTTGAGTCAGACTCAATGCCCGACCACTGCAGAAGATAGAGAGAAAATGAAAGATGCTCCCTATGCTTCAGCCATAGGCTCTATCATGTATGCAATGCTGTGTATCAGACCTGATGTGTGCCTTGCTATTAGTTTAGCAGGGAGGTACCAAAGTAATCCAGGAGTGGATCATTGGATAGCGGTCAAGAACATCCTGAAATACCTGAAAAGGACTAAGGATGTGTTTCTCATTTATGGAGGTGACAAAGAGCTAAATGCGTAAATGGTTACGTCGATGCAAGTTTTGACACTGATCCGGATGACTCTAAGTCACAAACCGGATACGTATTTATATTGAATGGTGGAGCTGTCAGTTGGTGCAGTTCTAAGCAAAGTGTCGTGGCGGGATCTGCGTGTGAAGCGGAGTACATAGTTGCTTCGGAAGCAGCAAATGAAGGAGTCTGGATGAAGGAGTTCATATCCGGTCTAGATGTCATACCTAATGCATCGGGTCCAATGAAAATCTTTTGTGACAATACTGGTGCAATTGCCTTGGCAAAGGAATCCAGATTTCACAAGAGAACCAAGCACATCAAGAGACGCTTCAATTCCATCCGCGACCAAGTCAAGGAGGGAGACATAGAGATTTGCAAGATACATACGGATCTGAATGTTGCAGACCCATTGACTAAGCCTCTCTCACGAGCAAAATATGATCAACACTAAGACTCCATGGGTGTTAGAGCATCTCCAGCCGTTGCCCCCCCCAGGACGCATAAAAATCGCCCCTGGGGGCGAGCCGGCGATACAATCGGCGCTGGGGCGTTCCCCCCCAGTCGTTGACCCCCCCACGGTGATTTTTCATTTTTCAACCCCCAACCGCCGCACACTTCCCCTCCCCGGGCCCGCTGGTCATTGCCCCTATAGCACCCCTCGCTCGCCTCCTTCCTCGCCGACGTCGCTGACAAGTTCAAAATGATACATAGATAGTTCACCATAGCATACATAATGAAAATGATACATAGATAGTTCACCGTAGCAAAGCCTGTTAAAAGAAAAGATCAACTACTCGTCGTTTTCCGGCTCTGACTCGGTAATGTCCTCCTCCGACGTCTGCAAGTAGGCGTCAGCATGCCGCTCGTCCACGGAGTCCCAGGATGACGTGTTCAGTTGAGCGGCCTGCTTCCGCGCATGCTTGTCCTCCCGATAGGCGGCTCGCTCCTTTCTCCTCGCCTCCCTCTCCGTCTGTTGCTTGTAAAACTGGCGCTCATTGACGATGTCCTGCGGGAAGCGTTCGCGCCACTCCGCCATGGCTTCCATGTCCGTCTCCGCGATTGCTAGGCGACGCTGCCGCCTCCGGTTGTCACGACGATCCTTGTCGATGAAAAGCCGCGGGAGATGCGCGAGATCCTGCGCGCGCTGGCTCGTCGACATGTTGGGGAAATTCATATACCAACGAGGCCGCCGGAGGTGCCACGCCGCCGCGTCATACGCACGGGCCGCCTCCTCTGCGGTGTCGAAGGTGCCGAGACTGAGCCGTTTTTTGCCGAACGAGATTTCGAAGGAGAAGACGCCAGAGCGGCGCTCGCAGAATCCGCGGAAATCAGCAGCGCCCAGGCGGCGCATCGACATGGTGGCGCAGAGGCGAGAAAGAGAGGAGGCACGCATGAGCGCCGGCGGTGGAGAGGAGAGGGGAAGTGTGCGTCCACCGGCGGGGGTTGGCTTTTTATAGCCGCGGGCGGGCGGCGTCCGCGTGGCCGCCGGGCATAGGCGTGGCGCCGCGCCTTCACTGCGCCGCCCATGAGGCATCAATGGATGCTGACTGGCGGGTAGCGCGCTGCAACTTTGGCATTGATTCCCCCCGTAGGAACCGAGACGATGAGGACGACGAAGCGACGAGAAGCACCGTGTCGCTGACTCGGGGGCCCGCATTTAGTTCGCACCAAAACAATTTCACCCGGCGCCCCCGAACGCCCCCAGCGCGCCGGGTTCGGCTTGGGTCCTCCGGCGCCAAATTCGGCCCGAGCCGGCGAAAAATGGGCTTCTGGGGCGTCTCTGGGCAGATTTTTGTGCGCCGGCGCGAAAATATCGCCTGGGGAGGGCATGTTGGGGGCGCGGCTGGAGATGCTCTTCGAATCATTACTGTGTAATCTAGATTATTGACTCTAGTCCAAGTGGGACACTGAAGAAAATATGCCCTAGAGGCAATAATAAAATTGTTATTTATATTTCCTTATATCATGATAAATGTTTATTATTCATGCTAGAACTGTATTAACCGGAAACTTAGTACATGTGTGAATACAAAGAAAAACTAAGTGTCACTAGTATGCCTCTACTTGACTAGCTCGTTGAATCAAAGATGGTTAAGTTTCCTAGCCATAGACATGAGTTGTCATTTGATTAATGGGATCACATCATTAGAGAATGATGTGATTGACTTGACCCATTCCGTTAGCTTAGCATACGATCATTTAGTATATTGCTATTGCTTTCTTCATGACTTATACATGTTCCTATTACTATGAGATTATGCAACTCCCGAATATCGGAGGAACACTTTGTGTGCTACCAAACATCACAATGTAACTGGGTGATTATAAAGGTGCTCTATAGGTGTCTCCGATGGTACTTGTTGAGTTGGCATAGATCAAGATTAGGATTTGTCACTCCGATTGTTGGAGAGGTATCTCTGGGCCCTCTCGGTAATGCACATCACTATAAGCCTTGCAAGCAATGCAACTAATGAGTTAGTTGCGGGATGATGTATTACAGAACGAGTAAAGAGACTTACCAATAACGAGATTGAACTAGGTATTGAGATACCGATGATCGAATCTCGGGCAAGTAACATACCGATGACAAAGGGAACAATGTATGTTGTTATGCGGTTTGACCGATAAAGATCTCCGTAGAATATGTAGGAGCCAATATGAGCATCCAGGTTCTGCTATAGGTTATTGACCGAAAACGAGTCTCGGTCATGTCTACATAAATCTCGAACCCGTAGGGTCCGCACGCTTAACGTTCGGTGACGATCGGTATTATGAGTTTATGTGATTTGATGTACCTAATGTAGTTCGGAGTCCCGGATGTGATCACGGACATGACGAGGAGTCTCGAAATGGTCGAGACATAAAGATTGATATATTGGACGGCTATATTCGGACACCGAAAGTGTTCCGGGTGGTTTCGGAAAAAACTAGAGTGCCAGAGGGGTTACCGGAAACCCCGGGGAAGTATTGGGCCTTAGTGGGCCCGAGGGGAGAGAGAGGGCAGCAGCCCAGGAGGTGGCGTGCCCCCTCCCATGAGGAGTCCGAATTGGACTAGGGGAGGGGGGCACGGCCCCTCTTTCCCTCTCCATCTCCCTCTCTTTCCTTCCCCCTTCCCTCTTCCTAGTTGGACTAGGAAAGGGGAGTCCTACTCCTACTAGGAGGAGGACTCCCCCCTCCTTGGCGTGCCCCAAGGGCCGGCTGGCCTCCCCCTTGCTCCTTTATATACGGGGGCAGGGGGGCACCCTAGGACACACAAGTTGATTATTCCAAGCCATGTGCGGTGCCCCCCTCCACCATAATCCACATCGATCATATCATAGCGGTGCTTAGGCGAAGCCCTGCGTCGGTAGCAACATCATCACCGTCATCATGTCGTCGTGCTGACAGAACTCTCCCATGAAGCTCTGCTGGATCGGAGTTCGTGCGACGTCATCGAGCTGAATGTGTGCTGAACTCGGAGGTGCCGTGCGTTCGGTACTTGGATCGGTCGAATCGTGAAGACGTACGACTACATCAACCGTTCTCTTCCGCTTACGGTCTACGAGGGTACGTGGACGACACTCTCCCCTCTCATTGCTATGCATCACCATGATCTTGCGTGTGTGTAGGATTTTTTTTGAAATTACTACGTTCCCCAACACAATCGTGCTAGCGTCTCTCTTGAGTTGTGCAACACGAGCGTTTTCCGTGGATTCCAGATTTTGTGCTCATTCCTTTGTTGCACAACCCCACTTATCTATCCATGTGTGTATTTCCGTGTGCCACATATTGCTATTGGTCTACTTGTTTCACTTGCGAATTTTTGAATCTCTTTCAACATTATTGACTCTTGCTAACATTTTGCATCAAATTTTTGTGCCACTATCCTCACCGAGCTCCACCATAAGCCTTACTTGTGTAGGTGTGAGAAATCGGCGAGATCGGTACCAATTGTGCTATTTCCTTGTTACATCATTGAGTGATCATTGATCCATTTTCAACATCGGTCAAGGTACATTTGGTATAAGTTCTTATCTTTCTCCCACTCATATTTGCTCGAGTCTTGTGATGGATAGGGAAGGCATTTCATCTCCGGTCTTCGAGAACAACGACGGGGCGAACAACTACATCACCAAAGCGTCCATCTTCGATCTACAACAACAAATGCAAGGCGCACAATCAAGATTGCAAGAGCACATCGAGAACCTTTCCATCGACATTCGTCACTCCAAAGCAAGGAAAAGGGACTACATCGACAACAAGCTTTCCGCACAAAAGGAGGACCAAGATGCAAGGATGGAGGAGATTCGGGCCTTGATCAAGTTTACTTCCAATTCGTCATCTTCAAGGCGGCAGCGACCAAGTCGATCATCTTCGGAGCGCCCAAGCAATGCAAGCGCAAGTCGTCCACGTCCACATCTCCATGGCGACCACCATCACGTTCGTGATCCACATCGTCATGAATGCAAGTCACCTCCAAGCATCATGTGCACGACGACAACGAACGACATCTACTACGAGCTCAAGTATGACAATGACACCATCATCAGGAAGATACTCGGCAAGCGCAAATGTACAAGTTCCAACAAGCCCTACTTCATGCCAAGGCCAAACTTCATGAGCAAAAGAGAAGACCCCGAGACGAGCACCACCAAGACGGAGCTACGGCTACACCAACCACTTTGGCATCTTCACCAAGTGTTCCCAAGGCATCTTCGCCTTTGGATGTACGACATCTTCGCCTACTTCCCGTGACTTCGCGTACATCGACATGTTCAACAACAAGGCGACGACCTACGAGCGAGGGCGACACTTCCATCTTCGGAAGCCCCTCAAGGAAGATGGCCGAGCATGGGAAATTCCCTTCGGTCATGGAGACGAACTACGAGCTGCCACATCATATGGGCCTCCAACAATAAGACGGTGACAAGAAGGTTGAGCATGGAGACGTTTGCACCTACACCTCTCCAACACCCACATATGACGAGATGTCCCAATTCCCATGTGAGGAGCGCCACCCCACCATGAGTGATATGAGTGACTCCACCATATGTGACACCGAGTGCATTTCCTATGAGAGGATGAGTATGACCACCACTAGCCCCACACATGAGAGCATGCCCCACATCCTATGTGAGGTTGAGCGCCATTTGAGTGACTCCACCAACCATATGAGTGAGAGCATCTTTGAGGGAGTGAGTGAGCCACAACACTTAGTGAGTGAGGTATTTGACATGGCATGTGAGGCCACTATGATTTCTAACGCCTTAACCTCTACTCCTAGTGTGTTTTGTTCTTTGGTGCTAGGTCTCCTACATGATGACATGCCTATCCTTGACGATTCCATACCTCCAATGGGAAAACTAATGGCCATGGTGGAAGAAGATGCACCCCCCACATGGTACCATCAAGTTGCAACCTCACCTACAACACATGAGCGAAGCCCCAAAGGTAATATAGGTGATGGACCTTCTCTTGTACCACTAGTGGACTATCTCACCAATGATTGCTTGCATGATGTTGATCCACCTATTCCCATGCTTAATGCTAGTGCGACTTCTTCATGTCATGACTTACTAATTTATGATGAATATGATGACGAGCATGTCGAGTTGCCTAGTTGTGATGCCATGCTACATAGGATATCTTGTGAAAATTCTATTGGTCACGTCATGTTTGACAATCCATTGAACTTGTCATATGCTATGAGTGAGATCTCCCATATTGCATCATTTCAATCTCAACATAGTAACTATGCATGCCCCATTAAGATAAATCCAATTTGCACTTATGGCATAGATGACGAAATGATGGTCACTGGCTTTTGTTTTTCTTGTGATGATATTGCTAAGCTTCCTTTACATGATTTACGCAATTCATCTACTATGCCATGCCATGATTACATTGGTCCAAATATGCTTTGTTTTGCATGTTGTCAATATTCTCCATGTGATGTTTCTACAAATGCTCATGAGGAGACCCCCATAGTTTCCTCATACATATTGGGAGATTTTGATGCATTCCATACTTTGCATGATTCCAATAATTGCGTGCACCATATGCATTCCATGAATAACAATGCTCTACATATTTCTCATGATGCTTTACAAAATTTGAGTCTCCATTATGCTATACATAATAACAAACCTCTCATGATGGATGACATGTTTCTATATCACGCATCTCATTTATTTGAGAATTGGCTATTTTGTGCTAACCAACATATGCACGTATGCATCATGATGGATGATGTGTACATATACCATGCACACACAATTTTCCCTTTGCCTTTGTTTTGTGTAGATACTTATGAGCACTCGTCAAACTCACAATCCTATGAGTTGACGAAACGAGCTCTTGAGAGCAACGATGATTTGGGATCCCGTGGATTATCATTCCCACCATTCCTTTCGCGCAAGCACTACGTGCATCTCTTTTACTTGTCTCTCACACGGCTATGGGCTATTTACCATTTGTCACCTTATGCTCATTTTCCTGTGTTCACTTTGCATGTTATGCTTGTTTCTATGCCTTTGCCATGCAATTGTGACCCTTGCTTGCATCTACCCATGATTCACCATTATGCTACTCCTATGTGTATTTGCATGCTTGGTGGAGATACTTGTTGCTATTACCATGCTTTATTTGTGCCTCATGCTATTGTTGATTCTTGCGTTGGGAGAGTCGTGATGTTCCATTGCTATTTACCTAGGACTTCTTGCCAATACAATGATGATACTTTCCTCATATCTTGCTTTCATGTTTGTGCTATGACATGTGCATTATTCATGTCCACTATTTGCACACATGACATGCTTGCCATGATTCCTTCTAGTACGTTGCATCTTTGCACTACTAGCTTGCTTGACTTGATCACTATGATTACTTGCTTGGTTGCATCACCCATGTTCCATCCTTACTTGCTTTCTTGGGTTGATGACATATATGTTCATTCCTCTCACTTGATTTCTCATGATCATTGTCTCTTGTCTCCATTAGTTTCATCTATCGTATCCATTGTCTTGAGTGCAACCATGCTATGCTTATTGATCTTGGAGACTTGGACATATTACTTGTGATGCATGTTTGTTTAATCGAGCCTATTGTATTTGGTTGTTCTCGCATCATATGCCTCCATACTATGAAATGCTCCATTGTTCTTTCTTACGATGAGCATGATGCATACACTTGTTGGGTATCTTACCACACAAATGATAGGTTTTGCACTTCCGCTAACCTCATTTGTTTTTTCGAGTGTTTATCATGTTCTTTCGTTTTGAAGGATTCACAAGGCGGTACCATGAAGAGACAACTTGGTCATGTGAAGGCATACATGATGTGCAACTCCAACATCTTCGGGAACATTCATGAGGTGAACTCCTTCCCATTGAGCCATCCTCAAGTACGCATATTGGATGAGTCACTCTTTCATTGTTGTTTCCTTCTTGTTGCCTACATGATACATCTCGCGAACAGAGGAGCAACATTGGAGATTGGCTCTATGGACCTTCACATTGAGGAGCGCTCGGACTTATTGGATGTACCTCCGGAACCCCACTCATGCCACGACATCGAGCATTGGTACATCAACACTCCTTTGACACATTGCATCAACATATACATATTTGTTGATTGTGCTTCCTCATGTCATGCTCGATGGTCATATCATAGTCACCACAAATTTGCATCTTATGCATGGATTGACTCACATTATGATTGCTTTGTTGCATCTTGTATTCCCATGTCATCCATGATATATGAGCTTGTGCATTTCCTTAGCAAATTTGTTGTGATCTTTCTTGATGGCATATTCTTACATCATGATCATATTTCCCACCATCAATTGCATGATCACATAGTCACATTGAGCAACAATTACCATGTTCATGCTTTTGATAAACCATCCCACTATGACATCATTTTGCACAATGGTTGCATTGATCACATTCACAATACATTTGTGTGCACAATGAATGATTTTGCTCCCATGAATGCTTTGTATATCATTCTAGATCATCTTGATAAGCTTCATGCGCTTTGTCACGAACAATCTTGCCTCACAGACTCATTCTTCTATGATGGACACTTTGTGTGCGCTAACCATTGTATTTCCAAGTGTACTTTGTGTTTGCTCATTTTGCATGTACCACATACCGGAGACACCTTAGAATACTTGGATTGCGCAATGCCTTCAACTTCGTCCAACTACAAGTCCGTCCACGACAACCATTTCCATGGTGATGAGGATCACAATCTGAGGTCGGATCTTTCCCAAGGGGGGGGTGGGAGATGATGCGGAGCATCCCACGTTCATCCCCATGTACACTCCGACTACTCTCCATGCCCCAAGGATACATAAGATGAGACCTCGACTATGCGCCATTGGACACAAGGTGAACTCGCTCCTCTCCGAACATTCACTTTCTACATGTGAGACATGGATACTACCTCCAACGTGTTTGCTATGCATGATCAGGTACTTAGAGGAAAGCCACGGAGCCACCACATCCAACGGACGAGCTAGCGAGGATGCCAAGTACAAGGACCAAGAGAAGAAGCCGCCCGAAGACTACAGCTTCCGGGCGACCGGACCCCGTCGGACGTCCGACGCCTGGAGCTCACACCAGCCTGAAGAGTCAGCCCGCAAATGCTACAGCGGCCGGATGACCGACGTGGACCGGACGTCCGACACCTCCCAGGCCCCGGACGACCGAGCGCCACCGGACGACCGGTGCCACGGCAATAGAACGCTATTTACGGAATTCCGAAGACTTCCGGATGTCCGGGCCGTCCCGAGCCTCCAGACGTCCGACACCCACCGGACGTTCGACGCCTGTCTGCGCACAGTGTATCAGGCCCGAGGCCCATGTACCCCTTTGCCCCTCACTTACCCCTTCGTGGCACTAGACTATATATACTCCTCCACCTCCTCCTAGTTAGGGTTAGCATAGGTTTGGCTCATTTGAAACAGAGCTTTGCTCATCCATACAGATCTACTCCACGAGAGAGACTGCGGCCTCTATGGAGAAGATCCACCTTGGATTCAAGACCCCTCACGGGAAGATCCCCTCGTGGATTCAAGACCTCCTCATGAAGAAGAACCGGTTACCTTATGTATCGTCCTTTGTTGGATTTGGATCGTGTATCTCTTTGTGTTTCGAGGATCTCGCACAGGTGTGATCGCTTCTTGTCTATTTGAGTGTTTCCTCTCGTTTCCCCTCGTGATTTCCCCCGCGTTTCCCCTCGTGTTCTTCGTGTTCTTTGTAGGATCCCCTCCAATCGTGAAAGATCGGGCGTCTAGGGTTCTACACTACATCACATCGCCTCACCTCGGTCGGGCTCACTCTCGAGATGATCAGGGCTGACTTCATACGCCACCGGATTGCCCCACTGCACAATAAGGGGAGGCCGGCCTGGGACTTCGGGAATGCGGCTGATATCATGAGGCTCCGCCTCGGCCTGAGCCACAGCTTCACGGCGCTGCAGCATGCTCATATTTGTCAGAGGCTTTTCCAGCTCAAGGTTGACGAGGTCGGCAGGGTCGAGAGGACCGGCAAGGCCGAGAAGGCCGGCAAGGCCGCCAAGGTCGGCAAGTCTGAAAGCCTGTTTGGATTGCCAGTGGGGGTGGTCCCATTGAGCAACAACTCTTGCCCGACCGCCATTATCTCCGTGATGCCGGTTTTCAATGCTCATGGCCTCGATTCGACCTGGGCCGAGCCAAAAGCGAAGCTGGTGCAGGCATTCTTCAACAACTTGTCAGAGAGGTATGTTTGTGACGAGCCACAGCTCATCCGTGACACCACTGAGGAAGAGCTGGCATACATTGCCACCAGGGCGGAGGAGGCATCACTTGCTGAGGAGGCCAGCAGCCTCGGCACTGTGGAGGACAAGGCCGACGTGGCTGCAGAAGAGAAGGAGTTTGCCGAGTGGACGGGGTCTGCCGGGGAACCCAGCGGCGCCGGCGCTGGGGTTCCCCTTGTTGGAGAAGCGGTCGAGGAGTCGGCCGAAGAGGAGACCAATGCGGATGACTCCTCGGCCCCAGGGAGGAAACGCGTCCTGCGGTGGGCTGGTTTCAGCGAGCCGGTTCGGCCCAAGACAGCAGCAACGGCTCAAAGCGCAGCCAGGCGCCGCATTTAGGGTCGCGACAACGAAGAAGGCTGCGGCCGCCGCCTCCTCGTCCAAACGGCCCAGGACCCCATCCCCTTCTCCTCCCCTTGCGGACGCCACCCTGGAGGCCGATTTCGATCTTGGGTCCTTTAGCCCGAAGAGGAAGAGGAGGCCAGAGGAGGAGGACGAGTAAGCACCTTGCCCCTCATCATCTCCCGACCCTCCGCCTGCGCTATCTTTCCCTAACTTGATCTTATTTTCACAGTGACATAGAGACGCTGGCCCAGAGGGCGGCGAAGAGAGCCAAGGCTTCAACGGGCGACGAGCCCCCGGCGAGCGCTCCGCGCATGCCGGCGTTGGTGGTGATCAGCCCGGGCAACATCCCTCAACGCAGCCAGCACTCCAACCCCCAGCGTGAGTTCGTTATTCACTCCCTATCGACGGGCGTCGGGGTGTGTACCGTTGGTGCTGACCATGCCGAGTTCACAGGAGGAGAGCGGCAGCAGGAGGAGCCACTAAGGGCCGCCCCTGACACTTCGCCCCCATCGACACTACAAAAAAAATACACTTCCGTGATGACACGTGTTTATCACAGTAGGTCACGTTTTCTGTCATGCATGTACATCCATGACAAATTTATGACAGAATCAAGATAGTCATACTTGTGCTGTCGTAGAAGTGTTCCATGACATTACCAAAATTATCATCACGGAAGTGTCCACTTCCACGACGATAAATCGTGCATCATAGAAGTGCTTTCGTCAAGGGTGACCGACATGTGGCATCCACCGTAACGGGACGCCGTTAAGCTATCGGGTCCGGTTTTGGATCCGATAACCCGTTAATAGCCCGGACCAATGGAAATTTTCCACGTGTAAAATTCTCATTGGCCGGAGGAAACACGTGTCGGCTCAATGTTCGGACAGATGTCATCCACTCATTGGACAGGAGGCGCCTATGATACATCGACACGTGGCACGACCCAACAGAGTCCCATATAGGTTAAAAAGGCTGGCCCAGTCAAAGGCCCGTATTACTTACTCAGGTACTAGTGGGCCAGCCCAATAAGGGCATTTTTAATAAGGGCCCATTTACGGCCCGAAGCCAGATCTGGCCCGTTAATTGTTCGCCAAATATTTGGGCCCAATTACAGCCCAGTGACTTTCGGCCTGTTAGAGGCCAGATGTAGACATGGGCCCATTTCAGCCCGGTGTGTCTTTCAACCTGGGAATGACCCGTGCTGCCCATGGGCCATATATGGTCCGACGTGACATCCGGCCCACTAACGGCCCATGATAAAGGTGGCAACAGTTTAGCCCAACGTGACTTTGGGCATGTTAAAGGCCTGTTGTATAATTCGGCCCGTTGAACGAATCTCCTTGGGTTCGTCGTCTTCTCCTCCTGGTGCGGGGTCTCCCATAAAAACTCCTAGCTTCCTTGTCAGGTCGTCATTCTTCTCCACGGGTATCGTCATTTCCTCCTCATATCCATCGCGTGTAAACTTGAGTTCCTCTTCTAGCTCTGTGATCCTGGTCATCACCTTCTTCAAATCTATCATGCTACTGCGCTTTGCTCCGGTTCTCTGGCGTCGAATGTGTTGGTTTAACTCCTGGATGAAAGCTGCAATGGACCTGTCCTTCCTTGTGCTGATCATCTCCCATTGCTCGTCTCGGCACCCACATATCTGATAGATAGTGTCCTTCAGCTCCTGTTTGTAGACTTCTCCAATACGTCCCATATCAATGTGGGCTACCATGCTCTTACCTAAACTCCAGGTTGGGATATCAAAGGAAAACTCTATGGGCTCAATGACTGGCGTGAATGTCCTTCCTGGAACATGAACTCGGATCATCCAACGCTCCTCTTATGGTAAAGTGGCGGTGTAGGTTCCGGCGAAGCTTGGTATTCCGATGTTCAGGTACCTAGTGACTTCCTTCAAGTGTCTCCCAAAAGGTGTGTCTTCATCCGGTTGTGCAAACTTGTTCCTTGAGTCAGCCATCCTAAAGAGTAGAAAATGGAGAGGAGTCAGAAATGAGTAGAAAAGAGTGACCTATGGTTCATCTTAGTGGTCGTGTCCTACATTCAGCGTGTGCTTTGATACCATCTTGTAGCGATCCGACCTCAGACGGTCAAATCTCTGTGTTCAGTGTCACCCTTGGATCGGTAATGCTGACACACACAGTACTCGAAGGATTTATAACAGAGTAGCAATCACACAATTATTACATCGAATGTCTCAAAAGAGAACTTATTACAATAAACATGGCTTAAGGCCATCTAAAGAAGATAACAACGGAAGGCTTGGAAGATAAAGTGAGTCCATCAACTCCAACGGCATAGCTGAGTGCATGACAAACGACCTATGGCACCTTACTCGTCGTGTGAAAAGTGTGCAACATGATATGTTGCAGCCCGAAACGGGTCAGCATATGGAATATGTTGGCAATATAACACAGTAGAGCAATGAATAGATAAATGCTATCACTACATGCATATATGGCTGGTGGAGGCTCTATGGTTATATTGTTTTTGCGAGAAGCCAATTTTTCCTACAACAAAGGAATAGATTTTATTTACTATCATGGTGGTTGAAACATCATTGAGAAGGTTCCTCCAACTCAATCCCAATTAAAGTAGTCATTATCATCCTAACAAATTAATTTAGAGTGATGAGATCAAACCAATAATTCAAGTACCAGATACTCAAGATGTCCATAACCGGGGACATGGCTAACCATGATTAGTTTATACACTCTGCAGAGGTTTGTGCACTTTTCCCCACAAGACTCGATCTCCTCCGTTTGATTTCTCGCACTACATGGTGTTTGAGAAACAGATGACCGAGACACAGTCTTTCAGAAGCGTTAACTCTTTACTCTGGGTAGACAGTTACACCTACTTTCCCTCTACATATGCTAGCCTACCACTGAAAGAGGTCACGCAACATACTCAGCTATGCCAGAGCCCATAATGGCTTGTGGCTGCACACGGAAGTTTCCAGCATGAATAATCTTATGATCCCTTTGAGCCTGGGTGGCGGACCGTAGGATGGTCACACAGGTACTCCGAGATATCCTAGGACAACACTGGATTCTCCAGGTGCCCACAAGCAATCCACCAAGGTGTGTATTAATGTTGCCACCTTAAGTTGAACCATTAATTAACAACTCACATATGTCATGGATTCACTCAACCCCAATCCACGTCTACGAGCATAGCATGGCAATATAAGCATAACGTAGAAGTAACTCCAGGGGTTTGATAATAAACACGGCAATAGGTTCTACCTCATCATCTACTTCCCAAACCCACATGTTAAGAGATCCTACTCATGCAATGTGTGAGGGTTGAACTAATGCATAAAAACTGGGTATGAAAGGGGTATGATCAAAGTGTTACTTGCCTCGCTGACGATCCACAAAACCTAGTGACTCGTAGTAGCACGCTTCACACTTCGGGAATTCTATCACAAACAAATAATAGCATACATAAGCACTCAAGCAAAGATGCACGGGTAAAACTCAAATAAGAAGATCTAATCAGAAAGTTCAACTGAAGAACTCTGGTTTGCAAAAAGAATCAAATCAAATGGAGCAATGAAACTCAAACTACGAAAGAAACAAGATCCGTTTACTAATCTGGACTAAAGTCAAATTTTATGGTACCAAAATCTTGTTCTAGTTGGTTAAACAGAAAGAGGACTTCGAGATGAAGATCTAGGCGCTTGTTTCACCTGATTTGGATAAACGAGCGAAAAGATAATCTAAAACGAAAATTAGGGCAGAAATCACGATCGGAAATAATCACGGAAAAACCCTGGAAAAAGAAAAACTGACGAACAGGCTAACAAGCAAAAGTTTGCTGTCTGCGGCTAACGGATGAACAGCGTTCGTTAAAACGAACGTACGGACGAACGTCCGCTAAATAATTAAACCGAAAAAACGAACGAATCGATCTAATTAAAAAAACTAGATCTAGGGTTTCAAAAAAAACCGAACGGTTAACCGAAAAAAACAACGACGAACGGCGGTGGCGGTGTCGGCTACCTCTGATGAGGCTCCAGCGGCAGTAGGAGACGACGGAGGTGGGCTGGCGGCGCTCGGATCGAGGCGGCAGCATGTCGGCGGCGGGCTAGCGGTGCGTGGATCGAGGCGGCGGCGCGGGCTAGGGTTTGGGGCGGCTGGCGGCTTGGTGGGCTAGGGCCTCGGGGTGGGCTAGGGTTTGGGGCGGCTTACGGCGCGTTAGGTCGGTGCAACTTTTTTTTTTTAAATCCTGACGCGGAAAAACAAATAAAAGAAATACTAAACAGAGTCCAAAAATCCTAAGATAATTTTTTAAGGTCCTCTAATAATATTTCGGACAAAGTGAACATTTATTTGGGCCTCTAATGCAATTTTGAAAAACGCATATTTTTCCTAATTCAAATAAAATAGCAATAAAAGTCCAAATATATTATTTATTTGATTTTAATATTTTTCCTCCAATATTCCCTTTATTTTGGAGAAGTCATATTATCTCGTATCTTATATGTTAATATGAATTATTTTCAGAGAGAAAAATAATTAAAACCAAAGTGATCCTTGTTTCGATATTTGATAAAATTCAAATATGAAAAACGCGAAATCCCCAACTCTCTCCGTGGGTCCTTGAGTTGCTTAGAATTTCTATGATCGCAAAGCAAAATGCAGTAGAATATGATATGCATGAATGACCTATGTATAACATTCCAAATTGAAAATTTGGGATGTTACAATCTTCAACATGTTTTGCCTTCTTTGCTGCAATATATGTTGGGTTTGTCTCACAGCCTTCAGCAGACTTATTCATGCCATCAGGGATATCACCCTGAAACAAGCAGAGAGATGACATGTTTTGCACGTGTATAAACAAAGATGATAACTATGCTGTCAATTCCATCCAATTTGAAATTAGAAAATAAAGAGTAAGTTCAAAATATCAATAGCATAATTTGGCATTGTTCATAATGCGGGAGCTTCCCACACTATTGGATTACCATGTCAACATAACAAGCATAGATGAAGGGCAAAGACAATCATTGTATCTATTTTGGTTAATGTGCATGGCATGTTGTTCATATCATCAGCCACATCAGTAAGATAAAACAGGAGATGACAAGGTGCAAATGTGGGCCGCTTCACCACACACTGGATTATAGATCCACACAAACAAGCATACATATAGGGAGTATTGAGTAATGTGTATGGTATGAATAAGGAATTTGGTTCAAGTAAAACTTGGAACTTGCGGTTCTTGCGAACATGCATTTTGATAGAAACAACAAACTAAACAGCAGTAAACGATAGGGAGTATGAGCAAATTAAACAATAGTTGAGTATAAAGGCTTTAGAAGGGCTGACTTAAATTAGCGGTTAACACCGGCTTTATAATGCCCTTCTCCATGTCAAGGGAAGGATAACTCAAGAATTTCAGCACCAAATCTTCTTCATAAGCATTGCATGTACTATACATTTTGTAGAGAGTAATTATAGATATGATAATACTAGAAGGGATAGAGGATAATGAAGATAAGATGCAGATTGATGCTACATAATCAACTACCAATCCCTGGAAGTACAAGCGTTGCAGGACAACATGTACTGACAAGAGCAATGGTCTACACTTCTGCACTGGCATTGTCTGTGTATTCAACTTTTTGGTAAGATTGAATATAGATCTGATAATTTTTAGTAAATGGTGGACGAGGGAGATAAGATGCAGAATGCTACACAATGAACCAATCCCTCTACCCATAATACAAGAGTGCTTTGAACCTTTGGTGTCTTTGTACAAAACGTTCTTATATTATGGGACGGAGGGAGTAGCTGTTAATGTAAGTACAGTGATAGACGACGTTCAGTCCTTACAAGAGGAATGTACAGCTAAACCTCTTCAAAAGCATTGTGTTGATTCTAAATTTATGTAAGAGTTCATACGGATCTTATAATGTCCACCAAATGGACGATAACGAGGCTAACATGTGCAGTGATGCTACATAATCAAACAGCTATGAAAGTAAGTATGGTCATACAGGGAAGAGGTACTCACAAGAGGAAGGCATTGTGCAGTATAGTTGCAAGATTCCGTGGTCCCTTGAGAATGAGTGTTCTTCTGCTAACCGTTTTTGTACAAGTGAGACGTTAAGGCATATGCAGAAATGTAGTTCAAATTGTGATGTGATATCATAGACAGTACCTTTCGCTGCAGACGAGACCAATGTGTAACAAGATTATTCCGATCCTTTGTCGATAAATGTAGCACTAGAGACTTTACAGAAATTTCATTTAGAGGCTTGCCATCTAAGTGTGCTTGCCTCAGGTAGGAACGATACTTCATCAACGAGTGCTTGAAAAGCGCAACCAACCCTTGCTCGTCTTGACAATCTAGTTTGGTCCTCGCCTATTTAAAAGAATGAAATCTTGTGTCTTCATCGTGAAACATATGCAGAATTACCATGAATAACATTAGTATATTACTTACGCGTAAGTTGCGGAGGAAGACTGAAATTGTTACGTCTGCGGTATAATCTTTCCATGAAGGAAAGATGCGCACAAAGTTCCTGACAACAATATAAGCTTCGTCTTCTAAAATGGGAAGAAATGGAACAAGGGTCCTATTTGCTGCAATTAGGGCTCTCTCTGGTTTGAAAAGGGATTTCGCAACTGGATTTGGTGTACTCTTTGCTGGAATGGGGGTTTTGCGTCGTAGAGCTGGTGCTATGTCAACTGGCATCATCATACCGTTTGCTGCAGTTGGGGTCTGCTGAGTTGGGGCATCAGAAATGACCAGTGTAGTAGGGCTAGAGTCTGCTAGAGTTTGGGTGGGTCAGGTGATATTGCAGCTACACCTAATGGGCTATTTGATTTATCAGGTATCACTACCTTTTCCAAATACTTTGCTCGTGCTCCTCCGTGATCAGCAATCACCCTCTTCCTTTTGAACGTCTGATACACAAGAACAACATTTCAATGGATAAATATGGTATGATGACGGATGGAATATGTCTTTGAAAATGGATAGTCGTATGCGTATTCACATACACATTGTGTAAAGTAAGCTAATGGAAGTGCAACAAAGTAGAAGCAATGCAAAGCATCGGTTGCAAGATATGTGCGACCAATATAACCTTGGAAAGTTAGAGCAAGCACCTTGATGGGTGAATAAGATAGGGCATCTGCCTCTGACTCCACCACTAGGGAGCTACATTGACTTAGGTCTCCCTCTAGCTCGTAATCACCGGGGATCATATTCTGAGCATAAATCAGTAGGTGGAGAGCGTTTGCATTGCATTGCATCCGGACTTGATTTCGGTCCCTTAATGCCAAGTTTGTGACCATGGCATTGTTCTGCTTTATTCTTTTCATGCGCGCAAGCTCATAATCATTATAATGCCGTTCAGAATCTGAGATTCATGAAAACGTAAAAAGTAGTCAGATTATCTATGGAATGCATTGCGGATTCAACTCGAAGAGTGTCTCCGTATAAACCCCTGCATATGCAAAGTTCACCCCCAACCGTGCTTACCAGACCACACAGAAATACAAACCTCCTATGTCTCTATAACAGGCAGACACACATTTCAAAACTAAAGTAGGAACACTAGAATCATATCAAATTCGTATTTGAACAAATAAACTAAGGAATTATGAGTGGCATAATGTTTAGCTTCAAGGGTGGAGGTCTTTGGTAGTCTGACGCATAGCAAGTAGGCAGATTGTATTCCATGTAAAAGATTGTAGTCTATGTAAAAGCTGGAAATGACACTTTCTTTCTATACAATGCGGTGTTCGTTGGCCACACATGATGGAAGAGTCACACAGAGAAATACTATTCACTCATGTCTATAGTTCCAGTATTTTGAAACAGGGTGGTCCACCCTAAAAGAATATTGACAACAAATATGAGAAGGCAAGCATAGATGTAGTGAATCAATCATTTACTTGTGAGCTTACTAGGACAAGTATGCATAATTGTAACTGCAGTAAGAGACCGTCCAAAATATGAATCAAGAAGTTTGTCTAGCACTTATTATTTGCACCTAATCGACATGAATAATTGGATATCATATTGAATGAGTAAGAAAGACAAGTAAAATTGTGAACAAACCTGGCCTGCAGTAGTAATCTGGGTCAATGTCACTACGACCAACAATCCAAAATGACTAGTGTCGGTTCCTAGGGCCGGAATTTTGAAACCCTGTGAACTTTACAGGTACTAAAGATTACTGAAATACGTCTGAACCATTAAGTGTAGGTAGCACTCAGCACACAACAAACCCTAATAACAGTCCTGCCTAATGAGTGATGAATCAATTAGAAAATGGGTGATGAGGAGTGGCTGCTGAGTGTAGAGGACGTATCTCAGGATAAATCGGGTTGGCTTAGTGGGTCTTTGCCGCTTTGAGCCTGAGCAGACCGAAGGTAGGCACGGCGCGCCCGAGCAGCGGTGATCTTTGTTAGGCGGCGGCTCGACCTCCTGTTAGTCCGGCGTCTCCTCCTAGAGTCATGCCGTCCGGGGATCGACAAGTCGCAGCGAGGCAAGCGGTGAGGCGAGTAGAGATTGGAAGCGCATGTAATAGAGGGAATCGGGTGCAGGCCGACCCAAAATCCTAGGGTGGGCGGCCCACCGTGGGCACTCTAAGAGATACACACCGAGTGTTCTTCCGCTAGCATTTTGTGAGAAAAAGAGGGTTTCCCCTCCGATTTCTATTAAAGAAACCACCACGGAACCAACATGATCAATTAAACCCTAAGCATGATCAATTAAACCCTATTATGACTGTGCCATGGCAGATTTAAAGCTGCAAACCGGATAAATGCTATTTAGCATCCATTGTTCGCTTTGAACTAAGAACTAAATTCTAAGAGCTGAAAAGAAAGTACAGTAACCAAGTTACGATCTATTTTCTGGTTGAGATCAAAAAGTTGAGGAGATATGAAGTACACCTCTCTTGCGGCGCTGTGTAGGCATCGGGGGTGCGATGGCTATCGGTGGCGTTGAAGCAGATCTGCGAGCGTAGACGGGTGCATCGGGTGATAAGTCCCATTGCAGTGGAAGAGAAGGTCGTGTGAGCGGCCCCGACAAAGAGGACGACGACGCCGATGAAGCGAGAGGACTCAATGCAAGGCTCTTCGTCCGTCGCCGTGGATGAGAAACGTCCATCTCTAGCAGTGGACGACGTGGTCTTGGTAGGCGCTCCGGCATGGTGGAGGACGGTGGCGATGGATGTGGCGGAGGACGGCGGCGATGGAAGGGGTGGCGGACGGAGGAGGCTGGTGTGGGGATGGTGTTCTAGCGTGGACGGTGTATGAATGGGAAAATGGAGGGAGAGGTACGGGGAACCATGTTTTTGGGACACGCCTGTCTGAAATATGGGAAAGTTACGAACTTAGCCCCCGTTTAAAATTTGGACGTCCCGTCGGTTGGGGATAGGACGGTAATCTCGCATCTAGCCAATATTTGCCTAGAGCGATTTCTGGCGAGGAGAAGGTGTTTTGGCGCCCATGGTTGGCGCCCACGGTGTATGAACGGGGCAGACAGGTAGGGCGGTAGTGTCACGTCTGAGTGAAGTTACAAACCTGCCCCTATTGAAAATATTTGCCTACATCGATTTCGGCCGAGGCCAGTTTGTTTTGCCGCCCACCTTGTCTGAATGGGGAAATGGAGGGACAAACAGAGGTCTTTTGGACGAGCTTGAATCAAATGTGTTTTGCCGCCCATGTTTGGCGCCCACCGTGTCGGAATGGGCTCAGAGGCGGTCGTGTCACGTCTAATTGAAGTTACTAACCTATCCCTATTGAGAGCAGTGGAAATCGGGCCGATGAATTGTCCGTGTAAGGGGTAGACAATAATTTCCATCTCCCAAACACTTGGCTTCGGGCAGCCGACGTGGGAGTGGACATTTTGCCGCTTCTTTCGAATTTTGGGACAATAATCATCCACGTTGACCCTGCAACTAAATTTGAATCCATTTTGTATTCCTATACAAATCTTTATAAATCATTCTATGTGTTTTTATATATCTTCAAAAGCACGACAAAGATGTATTCCACTGTCATATGTGAATACGATTTACAAATGCCAACACTCGAATTCAGAAGCTAGAATCCAGTTTAAGGTGAATTCGAATATTTGGAACACTTTATGTCCAACTCAAATGTCACATGCAACATAATGTGTACTCCCATTTAGATATGTACACAAGCGATGTATCAAGATTCAAATACGAGTCGATCAACCAAGAATGTACAAAACTAACAGACTTATAAACACTTATAGATATGGATCAATAATATCAACTAACATACATAAGCCAGGCCACTGTATTTTTTTGCTAGAAGAGCATCCTTTTTCTAGCGAAGCTAGTACAACATCTTGGCCCTTTTCGATGCGTGCCACTTATGGTCCATCTATACTACTATTATTGCTAAATGCACATTCAGCCCGATTGGCATATTTGTAGGTCTGGCACTACAATCAAAATGAAATGTCTCCGAGTCTTATCAAATGTCTGAGACTCAATAAAATTACAAACCAAAAACAAAAACACAATTATTACATGATCTCTAAAACAAATGGTTTGATCGATTACATGAACAAACAACACAAAGGTTATTCAATGATGGAAAGAACATTTCACCTATGATTTACCAAGTGGGAATTTAATTTCCTTTTTTCCTTCAGGACCTTAACAATGCGGTCAGTCTCAGCTTGCTTCGTTTTGAAATCCACCAAATATTTAATGGTTGTCTTGAGTACTTCTTGTGATTGTGCTGTTTGATTTCTCAACATGTCAACTTCATCTCTTAGTGCAGAAGCAGAATCTCTTTCTAGCACTAGTTTAGCCTCTAGAGCATCAGCAGCTGGCAATTCATGATGCACGATTGGGCCGATGCCAATGCTGTGGGATGATACAACGTCCATGGGGACCTTGCTCTTTGATCTTGGGCTAACCTGTTTTGCCATTAAAGTTCCTATTGGATTCTGAAAAGTTGAAGTTAGCAAAACATCTCAACTAGGAGTTATAACAGCAAACTACTTAAACAAACAAGGAATTAAAGAGTTTCAGTTTGATGCTGAAAAGTAGTTATTAACATCATTGTAACCGGTTGTTGTAGTAGCAAAGCAGTTAAACAAACAAGTTTTCCAAAAGGTACCTGTTGTGGCATTGGAGTTTCTCTTGGATCCTGAAAAGTTGAGTAGCCAGTAACATGATTAGAGCAACCGGTTGCAGCAGCAAAGTAGTTAAACAAACAAGTTTTGCAAAAGGAACCTGTTGTGGCATTGGAGTTTCTCTTGGATCACGAAAAGTTGAGTAGTCAAGAACTTGATTAGAGCAACAAGTTACAGCAGCAAACCTGTTACACAAATATATTTTTGAAAATGTACCTGCTGTGCAATTGGACTTCCAATTGGATCCTGAAAACTTGAAGTTGGTAAGATGATTGCAGCAACAAGTTATAGCAACAAACCAGGTAAACAAGGAAGTTTCTGAAAACATACCTGTTGTGCCAAGGAGTTTCAGTTGGATCCTGCAAACTTGAATGTTAGCAATCAATAAACAAAGTTCTGCAAGAGCCATAAGAAACTAACATCAAACTAGTAAAACTAACCAGTTTTGGCAACGTATTTAATTACACATGAACTAGTAAAACTAACAAGTTCTTGGCAACATATTAAAGTAACAAGTCGGTACCGTTTCCAGCAACACAGACATCTGTAAATTTCTTTGACGTAAGCAAAATGATTCCAACACATATATAAGTTAAAAATACGGTGCCCCTCATATAAACCTGACAGTTGTCTATCTATGAACATGCACACATTACTAGTGCAACAAGTGATAAGAGCAAACCATTTAAACAAATAGGGTATCAGAACATAAATTACACGTGAATTCTGCTGCACCCTATAAGTACATATGACCATCTATCTACGTGCTTAAGTAGCTACTTAAGTTCAGGCAAACAGGTAATTTTTAACAGTAAGTATCAAAAACATAGATAGGCACAGTCTATAATAGGATTAATAGGCTATGGCATTATATAATCAATAGCAAACTAAATTAAGCCAAGCAACGTAATTGAACAATTTTGCAATAAATGGCTAACTAAAATTCCGAGAAGCAGGTAACTGAACTTATGCTAGCTCTTTGTACAGGCACACTACAACTTCTTTTTCGCTTACAAGGTTCTACGAAGGAGTCCATGGCATAAATTGGTTGGATGCGCAGTCCCAGTACTTCTTTTTTCCCACACTACATTGGTAAGTAGAATGGTTAATCTGGTAAGATGGTGCATCCTTGATATGTTATATGAGGACGTGTAGTCAGACTAGTTGTAGCCACACACATCACACTGGCTTTTACTGTATATTTCACGCGATTAACATATCGAGATCTAAGCAATCTACAATAGGATGAAAAGACTGGCATCCTTCACATTATTGGCGAACTCAGTTCAAAAAAACAAGCAATTCAACCATTTTGTGGGTAAATCAAAAGCGCCACTGGAATATTTTTCACTACCCCAATCATACACGCAAAAGGGGCGACGCCAACATAGGGGCTGGTATGGGAGGCCGTCTCGGGTGGCTGGAAAATGTGCACCTAGTTTGAGTCGTCCAGGTTGGCCCAGACTAGTTTTGTTCATCCCAACGCACGAGCAGGCAATGTAAAAAATGAAGAAAAATGTTTCAATTTGGATGGACCAATAACGTAAGTGCAAGGCAGGCCCTATAGCAGGCTCGCGGCCCAAACGAGTGCCTCCCGTATCAATCGACAGCAGGAAAAATCCCAATTTGTTCGCTCCAGCCTCCAGTCTGGTTCGCTCCTAACCTAGCCGCCGCTGGACAGATCGACACAACACTTCCTCGCTCCCTCGTTGGAGGGCGGTCGCTGGGCTTCAAGTGAATGTAAGGACAAGAAGATGAAGATCCAACCCTGGGTGTAGCCTGTGTGGGAGGTAGCAGCGACAGCATGGGCATGGCATCGAGCTTGCGCAAACAGACAGTCATAGCTTGCAAGAGCAGCATGCACAACGCGTAGGTACATCACATCCCTGATTATATCTAATTCAAATGTTCAATTTCTGGCCAATAGTTAAACCTGACGGTGTTGTAAAACTGCTTGTATGTAGGGAATCTATGAGAAAATGAAACCAATTTACTTATTTTATAACTCCCCTATCAATCTTGAACTAATCAATCGATGTAACTAATCAAGTTTCCGGTGCAAACATACAAGCTCATGTTGTTCTTGAGCTTGAAGTGTCTAGTGAACAGAGTGCTAATGAAGGATTTGATGCAAACATTTTACATGCTCCTGGTGATGAACATATAGTGTCTAATGAGGGATCTAATGCAAGCATTTTGCACGCTCCCATTGAAGGATTTAGTGTCTAATGATGATCTGCTATGTTGAGAGAGACATAGAGATTTGCATGCATTGATGAGAAGCAAATTATAGCACATTTTCGTGGCTTGAGGAAACGTCGAGGCCTCTACCAGAAAGTCCATGTATAATGACAACGTAACATAAATACTTTTCTAATCTGTTGTTTGGAACTATTGGCATACTTGTGCAGGATAGATATATTGATATGCAATTTGCGCACTGGTTATAGGTGTAATTACACTTCGATATTTTCAGCCAGAGAACGAATAATTCAAGCAGTCTGCACCATGTTAGTAGTCCTGCATACACCATGTTGCATTTTGTGTTTTTTGGTGCTTACATCATTTAGTGTTTTATAATCTGAACTACTTTGGATCATTAGCTGGTTTTCAAAGTGCATGTAGCTTCACATTTCTCTAGTTATGTTGATTTCCGGAGTGCAAGTGCTTTTGTATTTTTAAGCTAAATGTTCGGCCCTGGTAACTTGAATTCGTGGATCCGCCACTGCACACAAATCATACACGCATCAAAGATGAATTAAATGAAATGCGTGGACTTACGCTAGCTCGTAGTACGTGCTCGCTGCAGCTCTGCTTGTGCTTGGGATGTTCCATGTACAAGTCCATGTTACCACTTGCTTGGATGTGCAGGCCTTGTGCTCCTTGCATCCCCCTCTGCATTTTTGACACGACGAATGGTTGATCAAATAAGAGGAATCGACCTTGCCGTTGTACTGGAGGACAGATACTTACAAGGTTATACGGGTGTGCAGGATGTGTACCAGATCCCGTAGCACCGTCATGCTTCGCTAAAAAATGGTTTTGCTTGTTTCAGATGATATCTCCAGAAGAAATAAGAGTTAAAGTCAGAGTTGCATAGGCGTGTAAGCTAAGAGAGCAGTCAAAGGATGTCCAAACATCGTCGAAACAGTGCACAAGGGAGTGATGTGTGGATACCTAGTTCAGGCCGGCGTTTGGGCATGCTCGCCTAGCTAGAGTGGGGGTCACTTCAGAGCCGTTGAGGGTGATGCGCTGGCATTTGCTGGCCGCGCACGTATGCAGATCTTGAGTGGCAGCGGAGCGCTACGATGTGGTGGACGAGACCATTGGTGAAGCCCCAACAGCCTCGGGGGGCGGAGGTGCGACGATGTGCTCGATGAAGTAGCCCCGGTGAGGTGGGAGACGACGTCGGTGAAGCGCACCTGATGCAGTGGAAGTCGGTTTTTGTGAGGCACGTCGGTTGCGGCGGCCGACATTGTCGGTGGACCACCCGGTGCGGTGGACGAGGGCGTAGATGAGGTAGCTCCGGTGTGGTGGTGACGCGCGACCGTCGTCTTCGTCGTCGTCGTCCGGCACAGAGGTGGGGAAAGAGACGAGACGAGGGGCGATTTGAAGTTTTCTTGGGTTGGTGGCGAATTAGGGATTTGAGCAATCTGGGCGCGGAAGGGGACAGTGGAGAAGGGAGAGTTTGCTTGGGGCCGCCAGATATTTCAATCTGAAATGTGGAAGCGCGAATTTATTTTGGGGAGGGAGGGAGGGGGTAGGTGGCTGGGTGCTAAGCGTCCGTACGACACACACGACACGACCCTGGTCTGCCTGGTGCGCCTACATTTGAGAATGCAAACGAATCTTCTTTCATTTGCAAACGAATATGTATGTATTACCATGCCCGTGTTTTCCTTGCACATAATTAGTCATTTGAAACGAGATACTATAAATTAATTAATGAGGAGTTATTTGAAAAAAAAATCAAAACGGTATCCATGCTAACGTGGATTAGAGTGTGTGTCACATAATTAGTTATTTGAATTAGAGTGTGTGTCACATAGCGATCTCCAATTCTAACGTGGATTTAGCATTTCACGGTATCCATGCTAATTTTTAATACAAATTCATATGTATATGTTGAACACCATGGTAGTGAGAAAACTTTGGATGGATTCAAACATATGACCTAATATATACTCTTACTAGTAAGGTACACGTGCATTGCATGCATGAGATTTGGTAACCAAATTATGAATAAATACCACAATATAGCATGTAAGCTTTGAGTCATATATGCATGATGTAGATGTTCGTTTAATTCTCATAGTTCATCTCCTCCAAAATCAATTAGTTTTATAAAAAAAATCTATTTTAAGATTCCTGGAAACGTGCATTGTAAAGCATAAAGTAAAAACAAAAAGTGACAATTCATTTAGAAAAAAAAGTTTGGGCAATTAAGATATGGAAGATTCTAGAGAACAAAGAAGAAGTGCTTGTGTTTTGAGGTTTGTGCATTATGCTTAAGTTCAACCATGGAGTCTTCTAGATTGTACATGTGGCAGAATCTGGTGGAATTTAGATGATATCCAACGACTAGTAGTGCTCGGATTTGCCATCTCTGTACTATCGGATTGGCTTCATCCAATGACCAACTTTCAAAGTTATTTGCACACTATATAGGGGTATATCTACTCTTATAAAAAACCGAGTTGGTGATGATGGTGTGCCTGCCATCCTGTAATACGGACCGTCCGATCTATATCTCACGGATAGAAAGCAAACTATGACAATTTTGCAAAAAGATACCCGCACCCCTCTCCACATTTGCAGATAAGGACTTCCCTCGTTCATCTTCGTCTCCCACGAGATAAACAGCGCGTATAAATGCATCTTGATGTTCCATGCAACGCATTGGCCTCTTGCTAGTAAATAGCACAACAATCGAGTCAATGTCAACTTTTCCAAACCTAGTATGGTACGAATTCAAAATAATAACCCATATGCATGGTCCTCAGTTCAAATCTTACAATGTACACCAAATTGAAACATCGATATTAAGTCTCGTACTATCTATATTCAAATGTTGTTTTTAGCCCCCCCCCCTTGGCACACACGCTACATACTTCCTGTATCGGTCAATCTTCCTCTCCTAACCATATTAGAAAGCTATCGGTTTCTGACACATGTTAATTCTTTCTCTCCATGTTTCAATCTCTAACTCTCTCAACTACACAACCCCTTTTTACACTCTGTTACCAAATGTATTTGCCTCACACACCCGCCATTACACCCCATGCCGAGATCTCTCCCTCTCCCTCCCACCCTCTCCCGCTAGATACATGCATTGCCTACCTAGCCCCCCAACCTCTCATGCGCACGCATGCACGTTGTCTATCTAGGTCACTCCCTCGAGACTGTCTCACTCTTTCTTACGCGCGGCGGGCCACACTCACTCAATCTCGCTCTATTTATCTGAGTCTCGATTAACCTCGTTTTTTCACACACAAATGATATATCTCCCTGTTCGGGCCTCGACCGACACACTCTATACCCTCTCACGCAGATTTTCTATCTCGGTTAGTCCAGCCAAGCTGCCCCCGCTCTTTCGACCTCATGGCGGGCCACGCTCGCTCAATCTCTCTCTCTCTCTCTCTCTCTCTCTGTATGTCTTGATTGACCTCGCTCTTTCTCGGACACAAACGATATATCTCCATGTTTGAGCCCAATTAGACATATTCATATTGTATACTCTCTCACTCACATTGTCTATCTAGGTCACTCTCTCCAACTCGTCTCACTCTTTCGATCGGACGACGACCCACACTCGCTCAATCTCTCTCCCTTTATGTATGTAATCGATTGACCTTGCTTCCTCCCACGCACAAAATATATCTACATGTCTGTGACTGGATCATCTCTCAAGCTCTATCTTACAACCCTCACTCTTCCCAAAAAGCTTAATCGGACAATATCTCTCTAGAGCATGTATATCTTTTCAATGAATGTCGGACCACACTCACTTTGTATCTCTATCTATATGTCTCTCGATTGACCTCACTTTCTCACGCCGTTTCTTCCACAAATTGAAGCTACCTCTCCATCCCTCGCAAAGCCGGAGCTATTTACATTGCGAGGGGGACTCCAACCTTGGATTAAGTTGTGTAGGCATTTATTCCGGTGGGTTTAGATTATATTTTTGTAGCATTCGGCCCACAACTACTCCGAACACCGTTGCAACCCCCGCACCTCCCCCAATTGTTTTCCCTCTGGGTCGGTCATCGCTCTCTCGCACGTCCTTTCTCGCCTTCAACGTCGCACCATGGTATTATTGCAAAAAACTCTGTTGTTCTCTTTAATTATTACAAATAAGCTACAAAACTACACACCGATAGTCCACCTGGAATGGAACAAATATCGACCCACAAATTAAAGTGCTACAAACTACACACCAAGGGGCCCACCTGTCATGAAACAAATTTGGACCCATATACAAATTAAAAAATAAAGGACGAGGATCGAACATGCGACTGTGGCCTTCAAGCCGCACGTCAATAGGCAACTTACGAGAACAACAATGTTTGTTGTACCCCTTTGTTAATATAATGTTTTTATATTACCACATCCTATTTAATGGATAACATGTAATATTATTTTTAGTACATTAGTGGGACCGGCTCGTTAGCACGTAGTACTATTCGCCTTCACTTACTGGTGGGTTCCATGTGTGCTCTCTCTCTCTCCTCCCCTTCTGCGTTTAGACGCACGGGCAAACACAAAGAACTCGCGGGCGATGTTGCCGTTGACCATATCTGGACGCGTTCACAAGTTACGGCACTAGTTTCACGTACAAGTAGTACTAGTCAATGTGTACGTGCAATGCACGTTAATTTGGAAGTATATTAAGTGCATGCAGATATTAAGTAGGATGTTATTTGTGTGTTATTATGTGATTAGCACTGTTTTTGGCATGAAATTAACTGCACGGTAAACGTGTTGAGCGCTCGACATTGAAGCAGTCTAGGTCATTGGATGAGAAGGAATACATGTGGCTTCATGACATTTTATATTTAATTTGATACAGCTCTAGTAGAACATTCAATCGATCAAACCATAGATTTCATTCAGTCTGACTCCGACTTTACATTCATAAGACGATCGATCTAAAATAAACGGAAATGATAAACGTTTGGATTTTAAGCATGGCAATCCAAACGTTTTTCATGGAAAATTTAAATTACGCGGCGGCAGGGGCGTCTTGCGGTGGGAAGCGGCTCCTCTACCGTGCTCTGTGTGCCGTCGGGCCACTGACCGATGGCGACGGCGGCATCTTGCACCGTTGTTGGCGTACTCCTGGACGTTGGCCCTAACTTCAAGGAAGGCCATAATGTTCTGGACTTCGGTCTCCAGGAGCGAGTCAACTAGCGGGAGGAGGCGACTGGCGTTGGTGCAAGGAAGCGGTCGACGACGGCCATCAATGCCGCTGAGGGGGGCACTGGCACCCACGCTGGGACAAGCGCTGGTAACGGCGCGACAGAGACATTCGTGTGCACGGGCGCAGACGTCGATTACGCCAAGGCGCATACCGGCAGTGCACGGGCGTGAAAGTCAGCGGGGACCTCGTGTAACCCTGTCGCATCATGCTCGGCGACAATGTGCGGCTCCCAGCCTATCAATGCCACGGGGATGGGCGCTGGCGCAGTCGGGGCGACGGGAGCCGGAATGGGAGCATGGACAGGTGCCACGTCTTCCCGCAAGGTCGGTTCAAGCTCGTCCCAAAGCACCTTATGTTCTTGAGACTCCGGCTGGGTTTCTTCCTTAGGAAACTAGAAGACTAAGGGCAGACCATCGTGATGCGGCATGGTGTACGGTTAGGTCAGGCTGGTTGGAGGTAGACGACAGGAGAATCGGAGAGGAAGAGAGAGGATTGTAGCGATACCGGGTAGTGCGGGATTGATTTTAAACTGCGGCGTCGGCGATATTAAAAGTGGGAGCAGTTGGTACGAAGGTGGGCGGCGGAGCCTGGTCAAAGGGCTCGCATCCCGGTGAGCCTGAGCAGCGGTCTGCTCGCACGCCTCCCGTCGACTCACACGCTTGCTCGGACGGCACCTGCCGATGAGAAGCGGGACTCGTGGCGGCACGTAAATGCCCACAGTTTCAATAAATACCTTGGCTCTTCATTTGTGCAACTTCGCATAAGCAGCCTGTCTCAAATTGAACAAAAAATTACGTAGGAATATTTGTGCCATATCACGTGACCATGTTCAGTTTCATGAATTTCTGGTCACTTTTGGATTTTCTGAAATTTAAAATCCAGGAGTCGAAACAATATCATAACCTGCATCATGCAATAAATTTTCAAGCGATACATCTTTCTTGTTGTATTTCTTAAGAAAGGATTTGGTCAAACATTTTGCTTAGTTAGACTTCAGACAAGTTATATATGCAGAGTAAAAGGATAATCCCTCCATACCAGTGCATTGCCTGATATATTAAGTCAAGTACTAGGCATGAACAAACGGGCTCAATTATATGCTCAATTAGTTAGACTGACCTTGCTTTCTCACTCTGTATCTTCCACACTACCTCTCCATCCCTCACAAAGACGGAGCTATTTACATTGCGAGGCGGACTCCAACCTTGGATTAATTTGTGTAGGCATTTATTCCGGTGGGTTTAGATTATATTTTTGTAGCATTCGGCCCAGAACTAATCCAAACACCGTTGCAACCCCCGCACCTCCCCCAATTGATTTCCCTCTGGCTCGGTCATCGCTCTCTCACACGTCCTTTCTCACCTTCAACGTCGAACCATGGTATTATTGCAAAAAACTCTGTTGTTCTCTTTGATTATTACAAATAAGCTACAAAATTACACACCGATAGTCCACCTGGAATGGAACAAATTTCGACCCACAAATTAAAGTGCTACAAACTACACACCGAGGGGCCCACCTATCATGAAACAAATTTGGACCCATATACAAATTAAAAAATAAATGACAAGGATCGAACATGCGACCAAGGCCTTCAAGCCGCACGCCAATATGCAACATACGTAGAACAACAATGTTTATTGTACCCCCCTTTGTTCATATAATGTTTTTATATTACCACACCCTATTTAATGGATAACATGTAATATTATTTTTAGTACATTAGTGGGACCGGCTCGTTAGCACGTACTATTCACCTTCACTTACTGGTGGGTTCCATGTGTGCTCTCTCTCTCCTCCCCTTCTGCGTTTAGACGCATGGGCAAACACGAAGAACTCGCGGGCGATGTTGCCGTTGACTATATCTGGACGTGTTCACAAGTTACGGCACCAGTTTCACGTACTAGTAGTACTAGTCAATGTGTACGTGCAATGCACATTAATTTGGAAGTATATTAAGTGCATGCGGATATTAAGTAGGATATTATTTGCGTGTTATTATGTGATTAGCACTATTTTTGGCATGAAATTAATTGCACGCTAAACATGTTGAGCATTCGACATTGAAGCAGCTTAGGTCATTGGATGAGAAGGAACAAGTGGCTTGATGATGTTTTATATTTAATTTGATACAGCTCTAGCAGAACATTCAATCGATCAAACCTTAGATTTCACTCAGTCTGACTCCGACTTTACATTCATACGATGATCGATCTAAAATAAACGGAAATGATAAATGTTCGGATTTTAAGCATAGCAATAAGAACGTTTTTCATGGCAATTTAGATTACGCGACGGTGGCGGGGGCGTCTTGCAGTGGGAAGCGGCTCCTCTGCTGTGCTCTGTGTGTCGTCAGGCCACTAACTGACGGCGATGGCGGCGTCTTGCGCCATTGTTGGCATACTCCTGGACGTTGGCCCTAGCTTCAAGGAAGGCCACAATGTTCTAGACTTCGGTCTCCAGGAGCGAGTCAACTGGCGGGAAGAGGCAACTAGCGTTGGTGCAAGGAAGCGGTCGACGACAGCCATCCATGCCACTGAGGGGGGCACTGGCACCCGCGCAGGGACAGGCGCTGGCAACGGCGCGGCGGAGACATTCATGTGCACGGGCACCGGCACGGGCGCGCACATTAGTGCACGTGTAGGCGCATGCGCTGGCAGGTGCACGGGCACTAGCACGGGCGTGCGCGTTAGTGCATGTGAAGGCGCATGCGCTGGCAGGTGCACGGGCACCGGCACGGGCGTGCGCGTCAGTGCACGCATAGTCGCATGCGCTGGGAGGTGCACGGGCGCGTGAATCTCCGCGGGGACCTCGTGGAACACCGTGGCATCAAGATCGGCGACAATGTGTGGCTCCCAGCCCATCAATGCCACGGGAATGGGCGCTGGCGCAGACGGGCCGACGGGAGACGGAACGAGAGCGGGGACAGGCGGGGCCGGTTGAAGCTCGTCCCACAGCGCCTTATGTTCTTGAGACTCTGGCTAGTTAACTTCCTTAGGAAACTGTAAGACTAAGGGCAGACCATCGTGATGTGGCATGGCATACGGTTAGGTCAGGCTGGTTGGAGGTAGACGACAGGAGAATCGGAGGGGAAGAGAGAAGATTGTAGCGATACCTGGTAGTGCGGGGTTGATTTTAAACTGCGGCACCGGTGACATTAAAAGTGGGAGCAGTTGGGACGAACGTGGGCGGCGGAGCCTGGTCAAAGGGCTCGCCTCCCGGTGAGACTGCGTAGCGGTCTGCTCGCACGCCTCCCGTCGACTCACACGCTTGCTCGGACGGCACCTGCCGATGAGAAGCGGGACTCGTGGCGGCACGTAAACGCCCATAGTTTCAATAGTGAAAGGGTTCGCCTTAACGTGACAGGTCTTTGTTCCAAAAAACCTTGGTTCTTCATTTGTGCAACTTCTCATAAGTAGCTTGTCTCAAATTGAGGAAAAAATTACGTAGGAATATTTGTGCCATATCACGGGACCATGCTCAGTTTCATGAAATTCTAGTCACTTTTGGATTTTCTGAAATTTAAAATCCAGGATTCGAAACAATATCATAACCTGCATCATGCAATAAATTTTCAATCGATACATCTTTCCTGTTGTATTTCTTAAGAAAGGATTTGGTCAAACATTTTGCCTAGTTAGACTTCGGACATGTTACATATGCAGAGTAAAAGGATAATCCCTCTGTACCAGTGCATTGCCTGATATATTAACTCAAGTTTTTTAGGGGTATATATATTAACTCAAGTACTAGTAGGCACGAACAAACGAGCTCAATTCTGTGCTCATCCTGGTGTAGTAGTAGTACTAGGCAATGTAGTTGACGGGTGACCTTGGTAGCGGCGGCCGAGGGAATTGAACCGTGCTCGGCACGGTAGGTAACGTTGTCTAGTTACTAAAGCATCCCTCCATTGTTCATCGGTAGTCATTATGGACCGGGGACATGAGGGGAATTTCCTATGGCTGGTATTCTGTCCGCCAGATATTTCGACTCGAAACGCGGAGGCTCGACTGGTTAGGGTTGGCTAATGTGCGTACCACGCACGCCACCAGAAGGACACGAGCCCGTTTTTTTAGGATCGACACGGGCCAAGGTCTGGCTGGTACGCCATTGGGTCCTACCATTCGAGAATGCGAAAGGATCCCTAAAAAAATAATATGAAAGGATCCCTCAAAAAAATAATATGAAAGGAATCTTTTAAATTGCCGAACAAATCTATGTGTATTACAATGCCCGTATTTTCCTTGCAAATAGTAATCTCAACATGGTAATTGATTTATGACGAGTTCTTGAATTAGAGTGAGTTTGTGATATAGTGATCACAACGTGGATTTCACATTTCATGGTATGCCTAGTAAGTTTTTCATTGCAAATTCAAATTTAAAAGATGAACGGTATGGTGGTGAGAAAACTTTGTATATATCAAGCATACAACCACACACACACACACACACACACACGCACGAACACACACGAACACAACAACAATCCAATAAGTATAGTGCATCTAATTTTCCAAACCATGCATGTATGACCCGAATTCAAAAATACTCCTTCTGTTCCTAAATATTAATCTTTTAGAGATTTCCACAAGTGACTACATACAGAGCAAAATGAGTGAATCTACACTCTAAAATATGTCTATATACATCCGTATGTGGCAGTCCATTTGAAATCTCTAAAAATACTAATATTTTGGAACGAAGGGAGTAAAATGAAGACATGCATGGTCCTCAATTCAATATTTAAAATGAACAGGAAACTGAAACATGAATATTAAGTCTAGTACTACAAGTACATGCAAATGTTGTGTTTAGGCGGAGGTATGTAGATTGTCGGGGGTTAACCCCTCGACCCTAGATAAAATTGTGAAGCTATGTTTAGGATTGTTTAGATTATATTTGTTCCCACCCTCCCAAACACCGATTGGTTGTGCACCCCCTCCTCCCCGGGAGAATATCATGTGCCCCCACACCTTAGATGCTATATGCTGATACGTGTTTCTTGGAGCTTGTTGATCTGAGATATAGCAGCTCACATGATGTCTTAATATTTTTACAGGAAACCTTAATAAGTTTGAGAATTGCACACAATTTGTACAAAAACTACTCAGATGCCCTTGGATCCCATATCCAACAACCTCGAAGCTCGTATCACCGTAGCATCTAAGATGAAGGAGAACATCATATTCTCCTGTATGTAAAAATATCATGTGCTACCACACCTTAGATGCTTTGGTGATACAAGCTCTTCGAAGCCGTTGGATTTGTGACCCAACAACTCCTCGGTGGTTCGAATGTTTTTTTTGCAGAAAATCCCCCAAAGAGTTCGGCCACTGCTTACTAGCACAAAGACTACTCAGATGCCATTGGATCTCAGATCAAACGACCTCGAAGCTCGTATCACCGTACCATCCAAGCTGTGAGAGCACCTGATGTTTTCTCGCATGGGAGAATATGAGATGCTCCCGCACCGTAGATTCTATGGTGATACGAGTTCATGGAGATCTGATGGCTCATAGTAGGAGGTTTGAATGTTTTTGCAATATACGCCTGAGAGAGTTTGGGAATTGCGCAGAAAGTACAAGTACTACGCATGTGGCATCTGATCACGGATCATACGACCTAGATGCTCGTATCACCGTACCGGCTAATTAAGCTACGGGGAGCGCCTAATATGATCAATGCGGAGCCGTTGGATCCAAGATGCAGCGGCAAACACGAGGCCTGAATGTTTTATTTGCAAAAAAAACCTTGGAGAGTCTGGAAATTGCGCATAATTACAAAGACTACTCCCAATCCATTGGATCTCAGTTCCAACAATCTGAAAACTCGTATCACCATATCATCTAAGCTGCGGGGTGGATGTGATATTCTCTGCTGTTGTCATTTTTGTTCGTAAACTTGAAAAATACGTGTAACTCGTGCCATTACTTGTCTAACCATGCAAAGTGTTTGTTCAAAAAACCATCTTACACTGAAATATCGGAACAACACACGGGGGTCCCACTTGTCATTGATCAAATTTGGACCTAAAACTAACAAATCTGAAAGACGAGTTCGAACTGGCAACCTGGACTACAAAGCGTAAGTCGATAGACTGAAACAACAACGGTTGTTGGCTTTGTCCCATAACTTGAATTTATACAGTATTACGTTGAGTAGAGTAGAGGGAGTGCCTCGTCAACACGTGCATGACTATTGACTCACTTACTGGCGGGTCCCAGGTCCGAGATCTCTCTCTCCTCTCCATCGTCTAACCTTTAGATGCACGGGCACACACGAAGAGCGGCGCTAGCTTGCCGTGTTATCATAACTAAAAAACTTGGAAAATAGAAGAATCGCCTAAAACAAGAGACGTTGTGGCTGGTCGAGACGAAGCTAACCACACCTATCCTCCGTGCCACATTAGCATGATGAAGCTGTGTGGCTAGTGCGGTGTTTTCGACCGTCTGGCTGGGTCCCAAGGTCTAACCATAGGTACTACTACGTCTGATACAGTATATTTTTACACACACATTTTTCCTCCGTGCCGAGACGTGGCACACCCTACCGCGTGGTTTCGGGGTCCTCCCGGGTGGTGCACGCATATATTCTTCCTTGCCAAGACGTGGGATGCCCGACCGTGCGTTTTCTGGGTCCTCCTCGGTCGTTGTGCCGAAGCAAGTAAATGAGTCGTCAAATCACGAAACACCTCCTTTCCCGCCGAGTACATCAGTGAAGCACGGTGGCTAGCTAGTTGGGCTAGTGCGACCGATTAGCTAGGCCGCCACCACATTTATTTTTCCACCCTTTTTTTATCTCCTCGCTGGCAGGTAAATTTGAATATACACCATGGCGTTGCTCTAGTCTTTGTGTGTGTCAGGCGCGTCATGATTTTTAATTTTTTGATTGACGGGAGCAGGCGCAACAGGATTTTTAATTTTTGATTGACGGGAGCAGGCGCAGCAGTAATTAGTCACGACGACTCACCAGAAACCCATCGCTCCCTGATGTGAGAAGTCGTCGATTGGTGTTTTCCCATGGTGAAAACCTAAAGATTCCCCGCTCCACGGCTGGCTCCCTCCGCCTTCCCGTAGATTGCATTGCCTTTCAGCCGTTCGTGCCCTTTGCTTCCTCTCCCCATTGCTTCTACCTGGTTGTCGGGTTTCGGGTTCCGGCAAAACCCTTAAGGTTCAAACACTGGGGTGCGCGCGGAGATCTCCTCCTACCTAATCACGCCCTCACCCTCACCGCGATCTCTAAGGCTAAACTCGATGAACTCGCAACACAAGGGACACCAGATTTATACTGGTTCGGGCCACCGTTGTGGTGTAATACCCTACTCCAGTGTGGTGGTGGCGATGTGAGGATGAACAGTACAAGGGAGGAACAACCTCCTGAGGTGGGGTGTTCTTGTGCTTGGTGATGTGAGGATGAACTGAATCAGTTCAGGCTGAGTTGCCTCCTATTGTGGTGAGGCGCCTGACACAGGAGCTCCAGGCAAAGGATGCGGAGCTCAGTGCCAAGGACGTGGAGCTCAAGGAGGAGAGGAGTGCCATGCTCCTCCGTTATGTGCGCGAGTTCACGAAGCTTCGAAAGCGGCAGGCGTCCACCACAAAGATGCTCGAGGCATCGGCGGCGTTGCAGCAGAAAGCGGGAGATACGATAGGCCGTTAGGGGAGGCGTCTGGAACGCGAGCGGGCTGATCGTGACGAGGTCCAGGATCGCCTCAGCCACTTGGTTTACCAAGTTGCCACGCACGTGTTGCGGCTGCGCGATGCCTACCGTCGTGCCAGTGCGACCATGCCGGTCGTCGGGCTAAACCCGTTCGACCACCTCGTCGACTTCAACGAGCCGCGGCTTCCTGACCTGGTCTCCTTCACCTATATCTCTGAGGAGCTGAGCCGTCTCCGCGCGATGGTGGGGGCGGAGCTGGACAAGGAGGGGTTGCGGGCTGCCATCACTGTTGCTGGGAGAATCCTCTTAGGGCTCTGTCATAAGAATCCATTCGTGACATTGGACGCCGTATTTGACGAGCTGGCTCCCGTTGACCAAGAGCGGGCTCCGCGGGCCATTGCACCCTGCATCACCAACGTTGTGCGCCTCGAGAAGCAGAGGGACTTCGGTGGTGTTTAGGCATCCTCTGCATGGGCATGTGCATGTCTCGGTGCAACATGACCGTTGGATCAAACTTCGAGCAGTCTGATCACCATCGTGAGCACAAAGCGTGTGGATGTGTTTGGTTGCATTCTCATCTCAACATAGTTGTTCCCTCTTCACGTATTTGTGTTAACCTACTAGTGTGGACTCATGCACCCTTCATGCACTCTTCCAAACACCCAAAAGTGGGTCCAGAAGGGAACTTTTGCTCCCATCCCGTGCACCCTTCATACACCCTGCCTTACACAGTCGTGCTTCATATGGTTCATGTTTCATTGAGTACTGTAGCACCGTACTCTCCGTGCGCTGTAGACCTAGTTCTGTTAACATTGATCTCACTATTCATTCTCGACCGAACAAATAAAAAGCAAAGATTATGTTACATTACTGTTCATATAGTTGACATGCGCACAACATCATTTGTTATCGTCATATCTTACTACAGTAGCAACAAGATTATGTTGTACTGACGTATGGACCACTGCACATGCCTAGTAGTAGGAGCATTGTGTATGTTCAAGTGGCTACCGTGTTTCGCACTCCTTCGTCGTAAGAGTAGAAACGCTTGCTGTAATCATTTTTTTCTTCAGAAAAAACAGTGGACTCGCTCTACCATGTGGATCCTCCTCGACGGTCGTCGGGAACCTTGCTACTCACTTTCGCCGATGTGTGGGACAACCAGCATGGGGGTCCACCAGCCATGCACTATATTACTCCGTAGAAGAGTGCCCAAATGCACAGTAGACTACCCCGATCGAAGTGCCGCAGTAATGCCCAATTAGCCGTCAAATCACAAAACCCACTCCTTTCGAGCAGTAAGTTGGACGGATGAAGCAACCATCATTTCACTCTTCTCTCTCAGCTTCCTCTCTACCCAACCCTCGCTTCTCCCTCATCTTGTTCCTCATTTCTTCAAGAAAACCCCGACCTGATTCTGCCATTGTTCTTCTCTCCCAAAGAAGGAAAGGTGAGCGCATAAATGGTGTTGATTCTGGCCAAGGCCCGGTCTTGTAACCCCGAGACTGATCCTATAACTCCCTCACTGTTCTTCTTTTGGGTTAGTGATTATGGTTTCTTTTCTTTTTTTTCTATTTGACAGTTTCTTGATGGACGCTGGAGCACCGGCCGAAGTGATGTCTATGGCTCTGGCCAAAACCTCGAGGCTCATGGTACGAAGAAGTGCAAGCACCCCGCCGAGACTACCGCAAACAAGCTCAAAGCCATCGTCCTGTCCAAGCCCCCCTCTCCGAGATCCCTCATTAAGCAAGTCCAGGTAATATCTCTTCTTCACGATCTTTTTCTCGATCTTGATCGTGTTTTTTCATCTAACACGCAGTACTAGTACTAGTAGTACAACTTTCTGGGTGATCTTGCATGTAATTTTTGTGTGCCAAATGACGGTTCTAAATTCCTCTTTTGACCAAAACATGCGAGAGGTTGACACTGATTTCTTATAGATTACTTTCAACTATTTATGAACATCAATGCTACCTTTGAAGAGGGTATATTTGCATCAAGAACTTGTGTTATGGATATTGCAAGTAATCCCTCCGCTCTCATGCCTTTGAAGACATCTTTGTAGGGTCAGTTCCTTTAGGCGATTCTCCCAGAATCGCCTCAACTTCTCCCAGAATCGTCACTTCATTTTTTTTACAATCCTAGCTAATTAGACCTTAACTAGATAGGATTTGTAAAAAATATATATAGTGGCGATTCTGGGAGAAGCTAGGGAGGGGGCGATTCTTGGAGAATCGCCCAAAAGAACTGGCCCCTAGTGTCTTTGTTCACTCATTTCTATGCGTATATATAGTCATATATGGAGTAAAATATTGAATATCATCTTATATTTTTGAACGGAGGTAGTAATAAAATATTTGGTTTCTGTTTGAATTAGAACCAGGTCCGCGGTGGAGATGAAGTTCTCAAAGTCATGCCGTGTGAACTGCAAGACCTTAGGATGAGTTCTATTGCTAAACTATCCAGCTGTTGTGTCCTTGTCGACACTTGTCCTGAACTAGTGTTTTCCTGTAGCATTGTTGTCAGCCGTGTTCTTGAGGCTGTACTTGACCACAACAATTTCCTGGCTACGCCTTCGATTACGAAGGGTGTGGTTCTTGTAAAGCTTCCCGACAAATCTGATGCGGCCTGTCTTCATCGTCATGTTTATAAGTGGAAAGACCACTCTGTTAGGTTCTCCAAGGTTGAGGAGATGGTGATGGTGCCGGTGGACATGTCTCACGAAGGCCATGGCCTAGTCAGTTATGCGGGGTTCATCCCGTAGGTCGGTGGCGAGAAATAGTCTGCAGAGTTTAATTAGTGCAACTTTGCTTGTCTGCAGTAAGTACTATTGTTCAGTACTTGATTTGTGTTTGTGAACACTGTATTGTTTAGTACTGCCGCTTTTGGTGTGTGGTGGGTCCTGAGAACAGTCTATGTTAATGTCTGTCCACTCAATTTAGTCTTTATATTTTGAAGTATCCAGATCATCTTTTTTGTGAGGACACTTTATCAATTATGGTTACACTCCAATATCTGTATGCATTGCAGGTTTTATCACACCCACCAGGATTTCCAGTCCCGTGGATGTTCGGTCCATATGATTTGTCACGACCTTTGGACTGTCCTTCTTGTGGGAGTAGGCGGGGGCTTGCATGCCACGCGTAGTTGGATGACCAATCTTCTGTTTAGTACTTCAACATAGTGATTTCCTGTTAAGGATTCACTCATGTCACATCAAGTAAATCTTATTGATTTACTGTCTAAATCTTATTGATTTAATGTCATGTTTTCTTTCTTTTGCTGCAATTTTGTAATGCAGGTTTTGCCATGTGACATTCTTCACAGAATAAACCGTTTGGTTTGCTCTACGATGGATATTTTTGCAGGTTTCACTTATTATGTCGTGTCAGTAACGAAGGCAATGTCCATCACTTATATTACTGGAAACAATTGGATCAGTCTGTTGTCTGAGTACAAGCTGAATCCCTATGATGAACTGCAGTTTGGTTTAGCAAACACGCCACAATTAGTCCTTCTCACGTTTAAAAGAAATGAAGAAAAAGACTGGATCACGGTCACGGAGCCTAGTCAAGTTAGAAAGCTGATCATAGCAGACCAGACACGATCGCCGCTGTCTTGCACATCGGTACCACCTTCAGCAACGGATCGAGCACCGGCAGTTGCTCTTGCATTGACAGCGACATCAGCTTAGTCTGATCCAGCTGAGGATTGGGCACCGACCGGGTCAGCGGATCAGGCTGATCTACTGGAGGATCGGGCATCGACACCGGCACCTACTCCGACACCGGCACCAGCTCTACAAGGAGCACCATCTCCGGCAGAAGCAGCAGCACTACCACTCGCACCGGAATGGGCACCAGCAACGGCTTCGGCACCTGCACCAACACTTGCACTTGTATCTGCTCCGGCCCGTCCAGCGGCAATGGAACCAGCAGTTGCACCGGCAACAGACTGGGCTGCAATTCGCACTTCAAATACCAAAGTCGTTACAAAGACCGACATGTCCACCTTCTTGGTAAGCATTGGCCGCCCAAGTGCTTCGTTCTTTTTTCTTTCCACGTTGTTTCACATGATTCACTGTGTTGATCTAATTGTTTGTATATGTCTTCTTGTTTGCAAACAGAGAATTCCTAGAGCAACGAGGGAGTCGTTCAACAATCCGGGTGACTGTGGCCAAGTTTCCCTTACCATGCGCAGCCTTGGTGTGGATGAACCTGCTCAATATACCGTAAGTACAAAGGATGGTCGCATGATGATTGATGCTAAAGGATGGTCAAGGTTCAAATATAAATCATATCTTGCGGTAGGGGATGATGTCAAAATCGAACTTTCTCGGCAAGGAGAGCTGGTCCAAATCAACTTTGAAATTCTTCAGTAGCCGCACGCAACTGCCGAATTGATCTATCCTCCGAGAGATTTTGATGTAATACTCTAGCATGGTGAAACAAGTGTCCTGTGTGTATAAGTAGTACGACAGTATCTTTGATAGAATTGCAACTCTGATTGCTGGTTAGGAACTGTCGTTTGATTTCATTCCAACAGATGTCATGCTTTATTCAATTTTGTGTATTCGCCTTGCGACAGCATCTAAAACCAGCACCGTACCGACCGCTTGCAATATGAAAAGCGCTAAGATAGAACACATGGGCCCCCAAACATGCAGGCCCACCGGCCTGTGGCCCAAAGTCCAGAACTGTGAGCCTGTATGAGTATTTCTCAGCTAAACCCCCATAAGGCCCGTGTGTTGCACGTAGCATCAAGATGCATTTGTATGAGTATTTTATCTTGTGAGAGAAAAGGATGAACAAGGGAAGGCCTTATTTGCAAATGCGGAGAGGTGTGTGGGTACCTTTTTGCAAAATTGCCATAGTTTCCTTCCTATCCGTCAGATATAAATCGGACGGCCTATATTGCAGGATGGCAGGCACACCATCATCACCAACACATCTATACCGTGTTAAAAAAACTCTGTTTTTTATAATTATATATGTTATATATATTCCCCTTGATTTTTCTTATGTATAAAGTTGTGATATTTCTTTACAGAGGGAACATCTCTCTGTCAAAAATATATTTATGTGTAATAACTAGTTACTCCTGTCTTCCTAATTCCTTTCGCTGATATGTGGGGCATCCGGCAACGGGGTCCACGTGCCATATGCACCAAATTAGAGTGCACAACTGCATGGTAGACACACCCCGATCGTAGCACCGCATTAATGCCCAATGAGCCGCCAAATCACAAAAACCCCCACCTTTCCAAATTTTTAGCGATGAAGTCGGACTGAAGCGGCAATATTTCACTGAGCCTGAATCCCCTTCTCCCTCATCTGCTTGTTCAAAGAAAACCCCCACTCGGCGATTGCATATATAGAGTTTACTCATGGAGAACCTGGTACAAATTCTTCATCCATACCCGATAAATCTGAGTCCCTTGGTCACGGGTACTCCAAGGATGGTAGTCGCTGTCGTTGATGCATTTTTCTTCCTACTGAATCTAGTGTGTTTCATTTGCAGTGTCCAAAGTGCGAGAACCCTACAGGTTCCTGCGCCCTCGGCGAGACGCCACACTTGTTCCTTCTCATCCTAACACAGGATTTTAAAACACGCACAATATGTTCCTAGAATCCTCTTTTCTATCCGGGAGGGTGGGGTTTTTTGAACTTGCTGTCGACTAATTTGGAAATTTGGATTGCTATATTTGGATAAAAGGTACTAGTACCAAGGTCAGCACTAACGTGAAGGAGGAAATTATTTCTAGATTTGGATATAGGGAATACATTGTGTTCTCATATTATTTTTCCTGCGATTGCATTCCTTGCTCGCCGTAACACATGTACTCAAGATGCTCGGCCTTGCCATAACCGAATACACTAGTTTAATGGTAACAGTGAACACAAGCCATGGATATAAGTTTCGAGTTGGGTTCATGAACCAAGAAGATCGCTGCTTTTTTTATGGCTGAACTTGGATAAACTTTCTCAGTGTTACAGATTGAAAGTTGGCGCACGAATGTTGATGGAACTAGCAGAACCTGGTCTCATCTTCACTGCGATCTTCCACCCCGACGTCGTTCCAATTGTTCATCCATGTTAGTTTTGTATCTGGTTCTTGCTTCTTGCCTCGATTACTTCTTAATCCACCTATTTTGTCTAACTAATCACAATTTAACTTTAGAAGTAGGAATGAATCTCTCACGAAGATGCTACGTCTAACTAATATTTTCTTATAATTGGTGGCACGTGTAGCTTTTTACAGAGTTAAGCAGGCTACTCGTTTGTTATTCTATAAGAACTCGGCTGTTACTCATGTCACTGAAGTTGACTTGGACGACATCCACAAGTTCCTACACTTTATTGATCGTCTTGAAGTCCTTGTGGGGCGTTTCAATGGTGGAAGGCCACGTGGGATATGTGTGCCACTGCTGCACTCGTTGAACAGGTCCAACTGTGTTGAGAAACTTATGGTACGAGTTGTTTTCTGTTATATATGTTGTTCATAAACTCTTGCTTACGCACAGTTTTACAGCTGTGATCTTCTTGAAACAGGAACTGCCCAGTTCTATTGTTCCTATACAAATGCCTGACCATGGTCGGGTCAGACTTGCGCTTGGTCACAACATGATGTTTATGTCGACCTACTCCATTCCCCTTGGAGGTGAAAAGATACTTATTCATGGGTGGTCTCAAATAATGAATGACCGTCCATCTTGGAGAATAGGACATAAGATTATGTTCCTGCTTTTCCATGGCTCTAAAGTGAATTGTTTATTGACCACATTGCGAGATGAAGCCACTTTCAAAAGGTTGTGGATGCGCGGGGTGGCACCTGGGCCTTGTCCTGGGGCTTGGCGGCCTCACCCTTTGGTTAACTGTAGGCGAAGTAGCACTGTTCAAGGCGTGCTTTGTACAGTTGAACCTGTATAAGTACTCATACTGCTTTCAGCTATGGTTGTTAAGTGCCCCTGCTGGTTTCAGTTAAGGTTTGAAGTACTCCTGCTACTTTTACAGTCTGCGTGTTTCTTCAGTCGTGTCTTCCTCAAGCCGCCAAAACCAAACCAGCGACGGCGGGGCCGCCTGCTTCCGCCTCCCACGGCTAGCTGCGCCTCAGTGCATGCATCACCCCACCATCTCCTAAATCGTTAACGTCGACCTCCGAGGCCTCGCCGTCGTCCTCCGCGCGCTTTGCTGCGCTCGCCACGGCGCCGCCCTCTCACGTTGTCAACATGGTCAACAAACAAGAGGAATCAGCAGAGGATGACAGTAGGGTTCCGCCATGTCCATGGCCAGACGCAAGGAAGTTCCTCATTTTTTGTTATATATATACTCCGTTGTCAGCATATGTAAAAAGAAAATGCTTCCTGCTAGTGGTTTCCTGACATCTGGGACCCACAATATTGTCAGTGTATATAGTCAATAGACAAGAGAACAACACAAGATCGGCTGACACCTGGGACGTAGTTGCTCGAGCAGTATTTTTTTTGTTATTGTTGAGACGAAGCAGGGTTTCAACTGGGTTGTGGCCTGTCTAGCCCAGCTTTATATTTTATGTTCACCACATGACCAGCCCAGCTATTTTCTTTTGTGATACTGAGCCCAGTTTTTTTCTTCTGAAGAATACCCAATCCAGGCCTACTTATTTTTCTACGCCCTGATGGGATGCAACTCTTTCAAGACGCCTGCAAATCTTGAAAGTAATATGAAATGGGCTATAAATATAAAAACAGATGACAAATTGGCAATTACTTTATAATTTCTTATTTTTTTCACATTTTCAGATTCCAAATTCACTGGGCTTTAACCTAATTTAAATATATCTTCAAAGTACTTTATATCTGGCTCGACATTTCGCTATTAAAAATAGTTTGGAACACACAAAAATATGCGAAATTTCGTTTTAATTTTTAACCCTGGCCCTGGCCGACAAAAAAACAGACTGCAATATATTGCATAAGAAGTTGCAATGAGCTATATATAAATTATGAAAAAAATAGGGAATGGTCTAACTTGTGGGCCTATTAAGTTGACACGTATGCAAGATTTTTTTACTTATTATCTACGACAATAAACGATTCTAGCAGACATAACCGTTGGATGTCAATCAAATTGCCGTCGTGTTTCTTCAATCTCTGATCTTCTTGCTCCAGCCGCCAAATCCAGCGCCAAGGGACCGCTGCCTCGCCTCTCCCTGCGGGTCAGGCTATGCTGTCGCATAGGCCTCATCGCCCCTACTACTCCCACTGCTGGCCAGGCCATCCCTCTACCCACCCACATCCCTCCACTGTTGTGGCTTCGCCACCTCCGGGTCATTCCCTTCCTGGGTCTCGCCGTCGTCCATCACGCTGGTGTTCTCGGCATGGCGTGGTCAACATTGTCAACAAATGACAACATCGGAAGAGGGACGTACATGGAGAGGCTGACAGTTGGGACCCACATGGTTCATGGCCGCACGCAAGCAAGTACTACCTCCTTATTACGCCAAAAAGAATGAATACTCCCGCTGACAGCACGGGTCCACCAGCTATATCTTCGCACGCAAGGAAGTGCCTCCTTATGTCGCACAAAAAATGAATACCCCCTACTAGATGGGACCCACCATAGTGGGAGGCTGACTTGTGGGCCTACTAAATTGACGCGGGCGGAGGGCTTTGTCAACTTAGTCAACAAACGATTCTATCACGAGTGACCGTTGGATTGTTAACATCCAACGGTCGTCCTGCTTCTTCAACCTCTGATTTTCTTGCTCTAGCCGTCCGAACCACCGCGTGCTCTTGCCTCCCGTGGCCGGCTGTGCTGCCGTGGAGGCCTCACCGCCCCCTACTACTCCCACCGCTGGCCAGGCCCTGCGGCGATGGCAGCCTCACACCGCAACCGAACCAGTGAACCCTCGTACTCCTCTCCGCGTGGGCATCCGCTGCCGCGTCTTCCCCGGCTCCGCGTCGTTCCCTTCCTAGGCCTCGCCATCGTCCATCGCCATGGTGCTCTTGGCGCGGCGTGGTCAATGTGGTCAATGAACGACTTCCATCGAAAGAGTATTGTATGTTGAGAGGCTGACAGATGGGTCCATGGCCGCAACAAGGAAGTGCCTCCTTATTAAGCGGAAAATAATGATTCCTCCACCTGACAGTAGGGACCCACCGGACGGGCCACCATATTTCATGAAAAAACGTTTCCCCGACCGCTGGGACCCACCAGCTACATCTTCGCACGCAAGGAAGTGCTCGATACCAGACCCACCCGGTCAAACGTACGTAGCGTTGTCGTTCTGGTCGCGGACGTGTACATACATACTGGTCGATCAGTCTGTCTGCAGGCTGTAGCGATGAACCATGGCCATGTAAGGAAGGGCACGTGTGGTAGTAGAGGTGCGCACCTGTCGTAGTAGAGGCGCGCACGTAGCATGTACACGTACGCACAACGGCCAGGGTGCAAGAAAGTAAATACGACCATGTACGTACATACGAGCGGGGTCTCGAACGCCTACTCGCGCATACGTATGGCCAGGGCTCATGTACATGGCTGTGGCTGGGTCAGAACGGATAAACTGCATCGTCGTCGTTGTCGGTGTCAAAATCGGTGGATCTCGGGTAGGGGGTCCCGAACTGTGCGTCTAAGGTTGATGGTAACAGGAGACGGGGGACATGATGTTTACCCAGGTTCGGGCCCTCTCTATGGAGGTAATACCCTACTTCCTGCTTGATCGATCTTGATGAATATGAGTATTACAAGAGTTGATCTACCTCGAGATCGTAGGCTAACACCCTAAAAGTCTAGCCTGTATGACTATGATTATGATCGCCTCTACGGACTAAGCCCTCTGGTTTATATAGACACCGGAGGGGACTAGGGTTGTAAAAAGTCGGCTACATAGAAAGGAATCTTAATATTCGGGCGCCAAGCTTGCCTTCCACGCCAAGGAGAGTCCCATCAGGACACGGGAGAGAGTCTTCGGTCTTGTATCTTCATAGCCCATCAGTCCGGCCCACGTACCATAGTCTGGACGCCCGAGGACCCTTAATCCAGACTCCTCGGTAGCTCCCTGAACCAGGCTTCAATGACGAGGTGTCCGACGCGCAGATTGTCTTCGGCATTGCAAGGCGGGTTCCTTCTCCGAATACTTCAAAGTACCTGACTTAAAGAGCAGTATTCGGCTTTCCATTTAATGTCGTGCCCATCGGTTTCCACGCCTTCATGACTTCAGCTTCCACGTGTCGAGCGAATACGAGAGGTCGGGGTATTTTTGCACATATCACCCTGACCATATAAGAAAAACGTCTATTTAAAGAGATTGGGATATTCAGATCCATTCCACACCAAGCGAGGGATCCTCAGAGCTCGCTAGGAGAAACAATTTTAACATGGCTAGCGCTCCCAGCTCTTCCTCCCGTTTTGAGAAATGTTCTGTATCCCACGGTCGGCCAGTGAAGCTGCAGACACATGGATTTCTCTCCCCCCCCCCCCCCCCGCGGATCTAGTCCCTGTTCGAGCAACATTGATTTCCTTCAACAACGGGGCTTCGGTGGAGAATTTCCCCAATCCATCCAGGGGGAACGAGTGTGCTTCGTTCCCTACTGTTGAGAGGCGTTGAATTTCCAATCCACCCGTTCCTCCGAGGACTTCTGGAGTATTATGGCCTCCAACTGCACAATTTCACTCCTGCCTCCATCCTGCACATCGCGGGTTACGTTGCTCTTTGGGAGCTATTCCTGGGTTGTGAGGCCCATTTTGAATTGTGGAGGAAGCTATTCTTCCTCGTCCCTGATACGTCCATTTTGCATCATGCCATTATATCGATATTTATTGCATTATGTGCTGTTATTACACGTTATGTCACAATACTTATGCATATTCTCTCTTATTTACAAGGTTTACATAAGGAGGGAGAATGCCGGCAGCTGGAATTCTGGGCTGGAAAAAGAGCAAACATTAGAGACCTATTTTGCACAACTCCAAAAGTCCTGAAACTCCACGAAAGTTATTTTTGGAAATAATATAAAATACTGAGCGGAAGAAATACGTCAGGGGGGCCACCACCTGTCCACGTGGGTGGGGGGGGGGAGCGCCCTACCCCCCTAGGGCGCACCCCCTGCCTCGTGGGCCCCCTATTGGCTCTCCGGTGGCCATCTTCTGCTATATGAAATCTTTCATCGAGGGAAAAATCATAAGCAACCTTTCGGGACGAGACTCCGCCGCCACGAGGCGGAACCTTGGCGGAACAAATCTAGGGCTCCCGCAGAGCTGTTTCCGCCGGGGCACTCCCTCCCGGAGGGGAAATCATCGCCATCGTCATCACCAACGCTCCTCTCATCGGGAGATGGCAATCTCCATCAACATCTTCGCCAGCACCATCTCCTCTCAAAACCCTAGTTCATCTATTGTATCCAATTCTTGTCTCATAGTCTGGGATTGGTACTAGTAGGTTGCTAGTAGTGTTGATTACTCCTTGTAGTTGATGCTAGTTGGTTTATTTGGTGGAAGATCATATGTTCTGATCCTATATGCATATTAATAATCCTCTGATTATGAACATGAATATGCTTTGTGAGTAGTTACGTTTGTTCCTAAGGACATGGGAGAAGTCTTGCTATTAGTAGTCATGTGAATTTGGTATTCGTTCGATATTTTGTTGAGATGTATGTTGTCCATCCTCTAGTGGTGTTATGTGAACGTCGACTACATAACACTTCACCATTATTTGGGCCTAGAGGAAGGAATTGGGAAGTAATAAGTATATGATGGGTTGCTAGAGTGACAGAAGCTTACACCCTAGTTTATGCGTTGCTTCGTAAGGGGCTGATTTGGATCCATATGGTTCATGCTATGGTTAGGTTTACCTTAATAGTTTTGTTGTAGTTGCGGATGCTTGCAATAAAGGTTAATCATAAGTGGGATGCTTGTTCAAGTAAGAACAACACCCAAGCACCGTTCCACCCACATATCAAATTATCAAAGTACCAAACGCGAATCATATGAACATGATGAAAACTAGCTTGACGATAATTCCCATGTGTCCTCGGAGCGCTTTTCTCTATATAAGAGTTTGTCCAGGCTTGTCCTTTGCTACAAAAAGGATTGGGCCACCTTGCTGCACTTTATTTACTTTTGTTACTTGTTGCTCGTTACAAATTATCCTATCACAAAACTATTTGTTACCACTTATTTCAATACTTGCAGAGGATACCTTGCTGAAAACCGCTTATCATTTCCTTCTGCTCCTCGTTGGGTTCGACACTCTTACTTATCAAAAGGACTACGATAGATCCCCTATACTTGTGGGTCATCAAGACTCTTTTCTGGCTCCGTTGCCGGGGAGTGAAGCGCCTTTGGTAGGTGGAATTTGGTAAGGAAAAAAAATTATATAGTGTGCTGAAATTTACTGTCACTTGTTACTATGGAAAGTAATCCTCTGAGGGGCTTGCTCGGGGTATCTTCACCCCGACCAGTAGAGCAAAGAGTTGCTCCTCAACATAATGAACCTACTGAAATTGAAAATGAAAATGAAAATGTTCACTTTGAGATTCCTTCGGGTATGTTAGAAAAACTGCTAGCTAATCCTTTTGCAGGAGGTGGAACAAAGCATCCTGATGAGCACCTAATATATGTGGATGAAGTTTGTGGATTATTTAAACTTGCAGGTATACCCGGTGATGTTATTAAGAGGAAGGTCTTCCCTTTATCTTTGAAGGGAGATGCATCGACATGGTATAGGCTATGTGATGATACGGGATCATGATACTACAAACGATTGAAATTGGAATTTCATCAGAAATTTTATCCTATGCATCTTGTTCATCGTGATCACAATTATATATATAATTTTTGGCCTCGCGAAGGAGAAAGCATCACTCAAGCTTGGGGGAGGCTTAAATCAATGTTATATTCATGCCCCAACCATGAGCTCCCAAGAGAAATAATTATTCAAAGTTTTTATGCTCGGCTTTACGATAACAATCGCACCATGCTCGATACTTCTTGTCGGCTCTTTTATGATGAAGACTATTGAATTCAAATGGGATTTATTGGATAGAATTAAACGCAACTCTGAAGATTGGGATCTCGACGAAGGTAAGGGGTCAGGTATGACACCTAAGTTTTATTGTGTTAAATCTTTTATGGATACCGATGTTTTCCGTAAATTTAGCACTAAATATGGACTTGACTCCGAGATAGTAGCTTCTTTCTGTGAATCTTTTGCTACTTATGTTGATCTACCCAAGGAGAAGTGGTTTAAATATCATCCTCCCATAGAAGTAAAAGTAGCTGCACCTATTAAAGTTGAAGAAAATATTATCACTTATAATGATCCTGTTGTTCCTACTTCTTATGTTGAGAAACCACCTTTCCCTGTTAGAATAAAGGATCATGCTAAAGCTTCAACTGTGGTTCGTAAAAGCAATATTAGAACTTATACACCTCCTGAGCAAATTAAAGTTGAACCTAATATTGCTATTGTTAAAGATCTCTTGTCTGATAATATTGACCGGCATGTTATTTATTTCTGTGAGGAAACTGCTAGAATTGCCAAACCTTGTGATAAAGATAAACATAGACCTGTGGTAGGCATGCCTGTCATTTCTGTTAAAATAGGAGATCATTGTTATCATGGTTTATGTGATATGGGTGCTAGTGCTATTGCCATACCTATTGACTTATACAATGAAATTAAGCATGATATTGCACCTGCTGAGTTAGAAGATATTGATGTCACAATTAAACTTGCCAATAGAGATACTATTTCACCAATGGGAATTGTTAGAGATGTTGAAGTCTTGTGCGGGAAAACTAAATGTCCTGCTGATTTTCTTGTTCTTGGTTCCCCACAAGATAGCTTTTGTCCCATTATATTTGGTAGACCCTTCTTGAACACCGTTAATGCCAGGATAGAGTGCCAAAAGGATGTTGTTACTATTGGTCTAGGTGATATGTCTCATGAGTTTAATTTCTCTAAATTTCGTAGACAACACCGTGAAGAGGAATTACCTAGTAAGGATGAAATTATTGGTCTTGCTTCTATTGCCGTACCTGCTAGTGATCCTTTAGAACAATATTTGCTAGACCATAAAAGTGATATGTTTATGAATGAAAGAAGGGAAATAGATGAAGTATTCTTTAAACAGGAACCCATCCTGAAACACAATTTTCCTGTTGAAATCCTAGGGGATCCTCGTCCACCCAAGGGTGATCCCGTGTTTGAGCTTAAACCGTTGCCTGATACTCTTAAATATGCTTATCTTGATGAGAAAAAGATATATCCTGTTATTATTAGTGCTAACCTTTCAGAGCATGAAGAAGAAAGATTATTGGAAACTCTGAAGAAGCACCGTGCTGCTATTGGATATACTCTTGATGATCTTAAGGGCATTAGTCCCACTCTATGTCAACATAAAATAAATTTGGAAGAAGATGCCAAACCAGTTCGTGATCATCAACGATGGCTGAATCCTAAGATGAAAGCAGTGTTAAGAAAAGAAATACTAAAGCTCCTTGAGGTAAGTATACCGTTGCTGATAGTCAGTGGGTAAGTCCTGTCCATTGTGTCCCTAAGAAGGGAGGTATTACAGTAGTTCCTAATGATAAAGATGAATTGATTCCGCAAAGAATTATTACAGGTTATAGGATGGTTATTGATTTCCGCAAATTAAATAAGGCTACTAAGAAAGATCATTACCCCTTACCTTTTATCGATCAAATGCTAGAAAGATTATCCAAACATACACATCAACTACCATTTTACTTGCTCCATTTGACCTGAACTTTCTTGTGCATCTTTACCTTAGTAACTTATAACTAGCCTCCAAAGCACAGCCTCAATCTCCCAGCCGTTTGATCACAATAACTGTTCAAAGTTACTGGTCAGAAACTTACCTGGCCTGTAAAAACCTATCTACTGCACCTGGATCCAAACCAAACCGTGGTAAACTTCAAAACCACCACGAACAAGCTGCCAGACATGATTTTTGGAATTAGGCTGGCTTGAGGAGAGAGTTCGCGCGGTGACCACGCGTGTCCATGATGCCAGGCATGCGTGTCGACGCGCTCTGGGTGCCGCCGAACGCTCTGTTCGCGCGTGCTCGCTTCCCTCGCCTGCCCGAGCGTGCCAAACCGCGCCACCATCTTCGTCTCTAAGCCCTTAACCTCCCTCTGGCGCTCGCCGACGCCGGAGCTCGCCGCAGCGAGCACGGGCAAGGTCCGACCAGCCCAACAGTGCGGAGCGCACTATGCTCGTCGTCATCCTCTCGATCCTGTGCTCATCTTCGTCTGCCCACAGTTGCCGCGTGACCTCCGTCGCCTTCTCACCCTCACACTGACGCCGCTCATCGCCGGGCGCCGTGGACAGGTGTCCACCGGCGGAGCCTGAAACCCTCTCGCCGCTCGCCTATAAAGAGGGCCACCCCCAGCCTCCTCGAGCACCATCCAACACTCCCACACACTCCACGACTGCGTAGGAAGCCGTAGCCCGGCCGGGCAGGCCTCGGGCCGTCGTCCCCGAGCTCGAACTCGCCGGCGACCCCTCTGGTCGCCGCAGAAGCTCTAGCCTCTCCCAGGCCAGGGCAACCCCTCCAGGGCTTCCGCCTCTCTTCGGTGAGGCCGTCTCGCCTGCTTGGAGCCGTTGGAGTGGCCTCCATTCGCCGTCTTCCTCAACTCCGGTGACCACCGCGTTCTGCCTCTGCTTGCGAGCTTGTTTCCGACGCCGTCCGACCACCCCTAGCCACGCTACGGGTACGGGCGGGTGCGCCATCGTCCCCTCTCTAGATCCCTCCCTGTCGTTTGGGCCAAGGAGCCCTCGTCGCCGGCGAGAGCTCCGGCGAAGCCATGGCCTTCTCTGTTTCCTTCCCCCCCTTCCCCCACCTGACTAGCGGGGCCCGCTAGTCAGCCACTCTGTACGCGCGTGAAGCGGTATGAGTGGTGGTGCCCTGAGGTTTTACGCCTTCGACGTCAACCCCCCTGCTGTTTATTTAAATACAAATTCATTTATATTCCAGAGAACTTCAAACAGTTATAACTCTTCAACCATAAGTCCAAATGAATTGATTCTTTTTGCATTGTGTTCTTTGAAAAGAAATCTAGCAGCTCACCAAAGATGAGATTTTTCTGAGCTGTTTAGAATTTCTGTTGAATTTCAGAAGTGTTCTTGATATTTGCTTTTTGTGTTTAAATTTATTTTCAGATGGTGAGGCTTGTCTTGAGGATCACCAGAAGGCTTGTGAACCTCATCTGTACTAAGGCAAGCCACAACAACATTTTCATGGTGTCATTTCAATATTTGTGATTTTCTTACTTGAATGAAATGATTAATCCATGCATTTAAATAATTATTGTGTTATTTGTATTCTGTTAAATATTAGTTAGTTGTTATGCTTGATTTACATAATGATTGAAACTAGTTTAGTGGATAAAGCAAGTTAAGATTTATTTGTGGTGATGTTAGAAATGATTTTTGTTATGCATGTTAATGATTATTTAAAGTTTTGTTCTTGCATACATACATTGATAAAAATTTGCTAGAAAATATTCTGTTAAATACTTGTTTAATCATTTTACTTGTCTTACAGAATGTTTGAACCCAACCTAGTTGATAAAGAAATTAAGAGTTGACTAAAAGTGAAATCTTTTTGTTAAGCATATGAAGAATTTATCGGAGTTACGTTCTTGCGTGGGAAATTAATAGAACTTGTTGCAAAATATTTTGGTTAAGTTGTGAATCATTTTGAGCAGTAAAGTAATACGAGTTGTTGATGGTTATGCTTGGTTTGTATATGGATGACGTCGGTCATTTTTATTATTATGTGATGCATGTGTAGTTTTGCATTTCATGGCATGCTATGACACCGGTCATTTTCATTTTTAAAGTTGGATCTGAATATAACTCAACTTGAATATACCATTGACTGGGTCATGGTGCCGCTGAATCGACTTTTTCCCAGTGCAACCACATTTGCCTTTTTGGGGAGGCCTTGATTCGGTCCATTGACATGGCCTCTGGTCGGTGCCTCCAAATAGGGAAGGTTATGCCGTGCTTGCCCTGGCCCGATATGCAGGCATAATCTTTTGTGCTCGTTGATAAGATTATGGTACCGAGTCCCCGAGTGGGATTTTTTTGACCATGGCGGTGGTCGGGGTGTCTTTGGTAGACACGGGGCCACCCAGGACTAGCTCGTTGGGGATTTGGTCGGAGTGGCCGGGAGAGTGCTGTGGCAATGGAAGGGTTTTGCCGGAATGCCGTTGGTCCACCCGAATGGGAGTGCGAGGCCAAGGGTTCCGTGGTGTGGGTACAGTGTGCTACCTCTGCAGAGTGTATAATCTATCGATAGCCGAGTCCACGGTCACGGACACCTCGTAGTAGGTCCCACCATGAGTCAACATTTAATAAAAATTGCACACTAAGCTATGAACTTTGCATTGTTGATGGATGGCAGAAAGGCCATCGAGGCATTCGGGACCAGACATTGGTCGTGGTTGTGATCTCCGTAAGGTTCACGAGTTGTTCTTGTGAAAGACCACGTTGGTGGTTTGTTTGTGATCCAGAGATGATCACGGTTGGTAAGCTGTCTCGAGGGACGTTCGAGCATGATCACAGCATGTTTGACATATAGTGTTGCATTATTAATAATTGGTTAATATTGTTTGCCATTATGATTATGCCTGTTGTGAGCTTGCAAGTACATTCAATGTACTGACCTGGCTTGTCATGCCAGATTTCAGGAAAGTATCGTTGGAGAGGAGCGTTGTTCGAATCTAGATCGTGTCCACATCGGTGTCCCTGTGATATGGAGCTTCCGCCACGATGTTATTCCGCTGCCATGTAGTTGTTCGATCGAGGCCCCTTTATGTTCACTAAATAATGTACATATTTTTCAGCCGCACCGAGTGTGCCACTTGGCCTCGACAGCTGTTGTAATGTAAACTTTGTTCCGCTAGCATCAATAAAGCGGTCGTTTTTCTGTACCAAGATGTTGTGTGTTGCCAGAAGACGTGGTCTCTGGGCTGGCAATGCAAGGCAAACCGGTCGCTCTGAGCCGGGGTGCCACAATGCTTGGTATCAGAGCCGCGCTGACTGTAGGCCACGCTAGACTGCGACGTGTTAACTAGACGCTATAGACGAGTTTAAGTTGAGTGCCGGTAGTAACTTGCGCTGATTATTGCATTGCATTCATTCGGTTTATATTTTTTTATGCTAACCTGCTAATGGTTGTGGGTGTAGATGGCTCCGGTGCTGTATCCGTGCCAGTTGCAGCTGATGTCGTACACGTCACTTGCACCTCCTTCGCAACGTGTGGCGTCGGCTGTACCCTCTCGGAGACGACCCAGTCTATCGTGTGTACCGGGAGCATCTAGCGGATTTAGTGTATGAGTATCATGCAGTGGTCACTCTGCGCACTAGTTCCGATTCCAGCTCTTACACTCGCACTTCTCATAGCGGTTATGCTTCCACCGCTTCTCAGGCTGTCCAGTATGCTGCATACGAGGTCCTTGTCGAGCTCCGCTACAACGAGGTCCGAATGCAGAATCACCCAGGTTTCTATCACTACCCATCTCTGCACGACAACGATCGTGTCCGTTTCCCTCTCATTGATCCGGAGTCTGATAGTGTTGCTAGCCATCTTGCTTGTTATGTCACTGCTAGCTATCTCATGATCCACGAGCTATCTCGAGAGCTGACTCGTACCCGTACTGCTTTAGTCGCTACTTCGGTCACTTCTAGATCCGCCACTACTCCGTCTTCACTGGGATTTACCCCTGATGTCCCAGTTAGCTCTAGCTCCCCTATTTTGCCGGTTACTCCCCCGAGTAGCATGGGCGTCTCAGCCGTGAACCCTCTCAGTACTCCTGCCGAGTGGGTCTCACTTCTCGCTACTCCTGTAGCCCCGATGCTTCATCCTACCCCTGCCCCTGAGGGAGAGCCCTCGAGGCAGCGCCATCCTGTTACCTTTAACCCGGAGGTTTTCGTTAACCACGTCAGTTCAGGATCCGAGACCACTTCAGGGGAGGATGCTGCAGCACCAGCAGCAGTAGTATCTTTGAGTATTCGCAGTTGTCTAGATGATGTACGGATGTAGTCGTACGAGTCATGATGTTTCGTTGCATGTATGAGAGTAGTGAACCAGTCATGTTGTTTATCTTTCATGTACGAGTCTATGTATAATTATGTTGAGACTTTATTCGTCATATTTTCTTCGCTCTTCTGTTTTCTTCCGGGATTTGTCGCTGGATTTTCCGCAGTTTTATTCTTGGGTGTTTCTCATCTCGATTGTGCTGTCTTGGAAAAAATCCACAATAGGATGACCCGGGGAGGCAGCAGTAGCAACGTTCGTGAGGGAACTCCTGCTCGCTCCACGGCGAGCATGACATTCTCCCGAGACGTACGTTCAGCCACCAACTCCATCGCCTGATCCTCCCTCCACCGAGCAAATTCTGCGTATGTTTGAAGAGAAAAGGAACAATGATCTGATTGAATATTGAGAAGTGTGCAAGCTATGGTTGGACAGAATGGAAATCAGAATGGTCATCACTCAAAGTTATCAGATTTTCAGAGGACCAATCCACCCAGCTTCAGTCAGATTATTGACCCATTGGATGCAGACGATTGGTTGCGCACAATGGAGAAAAAGCTTGAGATTGCTCGTACTGAAGGAAATGATAAAGTTCCCTTTGCCACCCATTATCTTGAGGGCGCAACTGCCATATGGTGGGAAAATACAAAGGCCATGTGGCCGGCTGATGAGGAAATCACTTGGGAAAAGTTTAAGGATTGATTCTGAAAATATCATATCCCTACTGGAGTTATGAAGACTAAGCAGCGTGAATTTCTCGCACTCGTCCAAGGAAATCAGTCTGTGGAAGAATATTTGCAAAAATTCAATCATCTAGCCCGTTACTCTCTTTATGACGTGGCCACTAAAGAAAGGAGAATTGACAGATTTCTTGGAGGTCTAAATCCACAACTCCGGTGTACTCTCACTATGCTTGATTTCACAGACTTCCAAACTCTTGTGAACAAGGCTTTCATTACTGAACGAGCACAAGCTTATAGCAGATAATAGGCCTATTAACAACGACAACAAGTGAAAGTTTGAGCCAAAGAAGGATGGGCAACCAGTGCAAAAGGTTCGTACCTGGCAACAGACTCAGGTGGAATACAAGCCAATTTGGCAGCAGAATGTTAACAAGACCACCACTCAAGTCAAGAATATTGTGACCAATCCAATACATGAGGAGCGTCAGTGCAATAATTCTTGTTTCAATTGTGGGCAGCACGGAGATTATGCCAAACAGTGCCCCAAGAACAACATCATGAATGCCCTAAGCAGGCCACAAGTCAACTTTATGGAGTCATGGCCAACCCAACAAAACTTCATCGGCACGTGCATCATATCTCTGCCGATGAAGCCCAAGAGAAGCCAGAAGTCATCATTGGTATGTTTTCTGTTAATGATATACCTGCCATAATTTTATTTGACTCTGGGGCTTCCCATTCTTTTATTTCTTGGAGTTTTGCTGCCCAAAACAATTTTCCTTGCACGATTTTGGGCAAAAGTATGCTGGTACAAACCCCGGGATCTATAATCAAGAGCAATCTAGTCTGCCGTGATCTGGAGATCAATATCAACGGGATCTACTTCCCAACATCTTTGATAATCATTGAGTCTGAAAGGTTGGATATTATATTTGGTATGAATTGGTTGACCCGATATCAAGTTTGCATAAACTGCGCAACCCGAGAAGTCACTTTGACCAGTCTGAATGGGCAGCTTACCAAATTCTACGCTTCAAGAAGAATATACCCAAGCCAGAATTAGTTTGCACCACTGTGGCTTAATTGGAATTTATTCCTGTGGTCAGTGAGTACCCTGATGTGTTTCCGGAAGAACTGCCGGGCATGCCACCAGATCGGGAACTGGAGTTTGCAATAGATTTTGTGCGCGGAACCGCACCGTTATACAAGATGTATTACCGGATGCCCTCATCAGAATTAGTGGATCTAAAGAAACAGCTTGACGAATTACTCCAGAAAGGTTATATTCGTCCCATCTCTTCACCATGGGGATCACCTGCCATTTTCATGGGCAAAAAGGATGGTAGTCTCCGTATGTGCATAGATTACCGCCAGCTGAATGAGGTCACCATCAAAGATAAATATCCGCTGCCAAGGATTGATGATCTGTTTGATCAGCTCAGTGGGGCTAAGGTATTCTCTAAAATTGATTTACGGACCGGATATCATCAGCTCAAGATTAAAAAGGAAGATATTCCTAAGACCTCATTCACTACTCGGTAATGTCTTTACAAATATACCGTGATGTCTTTTGGTCTCACCAATGCCCCTGCTTTCTTCAGGCATATGATGAACAAAGTATTTATGGACTTCCTCGACAAATTCGTGGTAGTCTTCATCGATGACATCCTCATTTACTCCAAGGGTGAAGAAGAGCACAAGGATCACCTCCGAGCAGTACTACAACGGCTCCGCGACCATCAGCTATACGCCAAGTTCAGTAAGTGTGAATTTTGGCTCAAGAAAGTTGGGTTTCTCGGACATGTACTATCCGCCGAAGGTATAGCCGCGGACCCGAGCAAAGTAAAGGATGTGCTCGATTGGGTACCGCCCATGATTGTGACGCTAATCCGGAGTTTCCTCGGATTAGTTGGATACTATCGTCGTTTTATTGAAGGGTTTTCCAAAATTGCTAAACCCATGACGGAGCTGCTAAAAAAGGATACGAAGTTTAAGTGGATGAGAGGATTGTGCGAAGAGTTCTAATGAGCTGAAGATACGTCGACAACCGCACTGTATTGACTCTTCCGGACATTTATCGCAGTTTTGATGTGTACTGCGATGCCTCCAGACAAGGTATTGGTTGCATGCTGATGCAAGACAGCAAGGTAGTAGCATATGCATCACGACAACTATGACCCCATGAGGGAAATTATCCTACTCATGATTTGGAATTGGCTGCGGTGGTTCATGCATTAAAATTTTGGAGGCACTACCTCATTGGAAAAAGGTGCCAAATTTTCACCGACCACAAAAGTCTCAAGCACATATTCACTCAGCCAGATTTAAATCTCCGTTAGCGAAGATGGCTAGAGTTGGCTAAGGATTATGACCTTGGAATAAATTACCTTCCAGGCAAGGCCAACGTCGTTGCCGATGCGCTCAGTTGAAAGCTCGTCAGCTTAAATGTCATATTGAAATCATTGCCTACCGAACTTCAAGAGGAGATCGCTCAGCTCAACTTGGTCATTGTGGATGCTGGCCTCGCGAATATTTTGGAAGTTACCCCCACACTTGAGATGGAAATCCGTAAGGCCCAGCCAGCTGATGCCAATCTACAACGACGTACCAAGGGCCAGATAGCAAAGCAGGCCCCTGACTTCTCCAAGGACAATTCGGTACCCTATGATTCCATGGGCTAATTTGTGTGCCAAATCAACTAGACTTGAAGAAGAAAATCCTATCAGAGCACACGAATCCTCATATTCCATTCACCCGGGAGGTACGAAAATGTATGAGGATCTCAGACAAATATTCTGGTGGGAGGGAATGAAGAAAGACATTGCCTATTTCGTGGCCTGTTGCGACATATGCAACAAGGTGAAGGCAGAGCATCAGAAGCCGGCCGGACTCCTCCAACCGCTGCCAGTTTCACAGTGGAAATGGGATGACGTCTGTATGGATTTCATCACAGGATTGCCTAGGACTCAGCGAGGCAAGGATGCAATCTGGGTCATAGTAGACACCCTAACCAAGGTTGCTCACTTCATTCCGATCAGCACCAGATACAGAGTAGATGAACTTGCACAGCTGTATGTATCCAGGATAGTCAGCTTGCATGGAGTACCCCGAACTATCACTTCTGACCTAGGTTCTTTGTTTACCTCCGCTTTTTGGTCCCGTCTCCATCAAGCCTTGGGGACAACTGTCGGTGTACTAGAGTAGGGGTACCCTAGTATCCCGAACTCGTGCACGGGCAGTTGCAGCACCCCGCGGCAAGGCTTGCCTGGTCACCGCCAAGATCCTCCGTGGTCCCTTTGGAGCCATCCAAGAACAAAGTATTTAACCAAGAAGACAAGGCCCCGGCAAGAGGAGCTTGCCGGGAAGGCCACTCAAGGCACGCAGAAGACAAGACCCCGGCAAGAGGAGCTTGCCGGGAAGGCTCGGAGAGCGGCAAGCCTCCGGACGCGACAAGGATTCAGCCGCGGCAAGGCACTTGCCGCGCAGTAACCTCTCTTCATCTCCGCTCCAGCTCATCCACCAACGTGTCGCCATGGGACCATTCCATGCGCAGCGTGTCAAGAGGTCAGGCAGCTAGCGAGGAGCAGCGATAAGCGGCTGACAAGCTTGCCATCGTGGTGAACGGTGGCGCTCCCGACGGTCCCTGTTGCCTTTGTTTAGGCGGCGAGGGACGGGCATTTAATGCTTTTGTCCCTTGTCATCATGGTTAGGTAGTGTACCTTTATACACTTTGCACAAGTAGGTGTACCAACTACTGTTTTTCCATTTGTACCCTCATCTACGTTGCCACTGTCGGAGACGCCTTTGAGCATATAAAAGGAGGCCCATGCGCATAGCGTAGAGGGGGTTCAACGCCTCACGCTTAGGTCTCGTTAGCAGCTGGAGTATCTTGTAGCTCTCGGCGCTCCTAGCAAGAACACAATACAATCCGGACAAGCAGCAATAGGAGTATTATCTCTCGGAGAGCTCGGCTGGGTAAAACTGCTCGTGTGCTTCGCCTCGATCCGCTCTTCGTGCGATCTCGGCCCCCCTCCGAACCAAAAGGGACTCGGTCCGCCGGTCCCATAGGTGTTTGTGGGTCCGATCAGCCTCCCCGACATCTTTGGCGCGCTAGGTAGGGGGCGTCGAGGCTGTGTGAACCTGATCCGGCGTTCACACGAGCAACATCTTCATCATCTTCGACATCTTCATCAACATGCCACCGAAGAAGAAGGCTTGGCGGCAGCGGAGCCGTCGCGTCGAACCCACCATCACCGGAGCAAGCGGGTGGTGGAGCAGACGCAGCGGAAGAACAGCGCCCGGCAAAGGAGTTCGTGGACGCTGCCAAGTCCAAGGACAGGGCCGCGCAAACCTCGGCGTCCGTACATGTCCCGCGCCCATCTAAGGAGCCGCAGGACCAACAGCGTCATGGTATTCACAATACCATACGCTCGTTGGATCAAGACCGAGCTGGAGGATCTCGAGGCCCTCAAGACCAGCGTGCACGACAACATGCTGGCACGAGCGAGATACGGTCGCCTGGACGGGATGCTGCTCCTTCTAACATAGTTAGAAGTCCGAGCATATCCTGCTCCTCGCACCGTTCACCATTGCCACCTGCCACTCCAGCGGAAGCTCTGGCGAGAGCTCAACTGCTCCTCGACTACCCTCCAACAGCCGACAAGGTCGACGAGCGGAGGGACACCATACAGAGTCTCATTGGCTTCGCCAACGGCGACGCTCCGCGGCAACCGAGTGCGTCGCTGCCGCGGCAGGAACGCCAAACAAGAGCCGGTGGGGGTGCAACCACCATGCACTCTCCGCCCCGAAGGCCAAGGTCGCCGACTCGCCGGATCCACCTCGACAGCGACTCCACTGCGTCATCGGATCCACGAGCTCATCGTGATCAGCGCCAAGTGCTACACGATCGACAACAAGAGGACGCTCGAACTCGCGCCGAAGCGCCAAGAGAAGCGCGACGTCAATCCGACAAGCGCGCCGGGCCCTCTGTTGACATGCACGCCCGGAGAACCAGCGACTTGCCGTCTGCGGTAGGTTGCCCTGCGTTCACTCGTGAGCTGCGGCAAGTCCAAAGGCCCAAAGAAGAAAAACTTCAAGCCAGACGTGCGGAGAAATGCGACGGCAAGACGCATCCGTCGGAGTTCCTCGATATCTACACCATCGCGGTGCGAGCTGCCGAGGGGCGAGACGACAAGATCCTTGCCAACTACTTCTCACGGTACTCAAGCCCAACGTCGAGTCCTGGCTCATGCACTTGCCGGACAACTCCATATCTTCTTGGGCAGATTTATGCCATCGGTTTGTCGGCGCCTTTACAGCGGCCACAAACCCCATGGCCAAGAAAGCGACCTGCATCTGCCGCCCGGAAGGAAGGAGAGCCCTCGCAAGTATATTAAGAGATTCAGCCGTGTACAAAGCATAACATCCCGGATGTCCACCCTGCCCGGATGATCAGCGTTCCATCGTAACATGCGGAACCGCAGGATGCGGAGGAGATGGCGATGTGCAAAATCGAGAGGCGTCAATGAGCTATACGCCCTGGCCGACAAGTGCGCACGTGCTGAGGAGGGGAGGAGACTCCCCGGAGAGAATACCGAAGCAGGAGGATCTGACAGTGAGGAGACCGCCCCGGCAAAGAAGAGCCGGCGGCGGGGCAACAGGAAAAAGAAAGGCAGAGATGTGCTAGTCGTCGAGCAGTCCGCAACGGAGGTGGCGACAAGAATGCCAAGGCTGGTAGCTCCGGCAAGGAGGTTGCCGCGGCACCAACCACCGACTGTGGCGGCCGCCGACAAGCGGGGCGGCTCCGGCAAGCAGTACTGCAAGATCCACCGCACCAAGGGCCACGACCTCCAGAGCTGCAAGAAGGTAGAGCAGCTTGTCGAGCAACAGAAAGCTGAATACGAGAGACGCGACAAGGAGAAGGCCCAAGAAGGTGCTGGGGGAGCCAGCAAGAAACGTCCCGGACGGGGAGGGCGCCGCGGCAAGGCCAAGCAGTGGCAAGGAGACAGGCCTCCCCGCGGCCGCGACAAGGATGAAGACGAAGACGACGATGAAGACATGGATGATGACGACGCCGATGAACAGGAGTTTCAGAAAGCCACGGAGGTCCTCTGCATTGACGGAGGTGCTTCCCTGCATACTTCCCACCGCCAACTCAAGCAGTGGATGCGGGAGGTCAATGTAGCGGAACCATCCGTAGAGTCACGCAAGCCTCTGAAGTGGTCCAGCACGCCTATCATCTTTGATGTTGAGGACCACCCTGATCGCATAACTGCGGTCGGGTGCTTGCCGATGTTGGTCTCACCAACTATCCGCAACCTCAAGGTCACCAAGATGCTAGTTGACGGCGGGGCCGGCTTCAACCTGATCTCCTCCGCGGTGCTCCGAAGCTTCAGATCCTCGACAATGAGCTCGAAGAGGCGGCACATTCCAAGGAATCAATCCGGGAAGAAGCAAGCGAAGGGGAAGATCACGCTGCCGGTAACATTTGGCAGCCGAAAGCAGAACTTCAGGATCGAGAGGGTCACTTTTGACGTTGCTGATTTTCCATTGCCTTACAATGGAATACTCGGCCCAAAGACTCGCCAAGTTCATGGTGGCCTCTCACTATGCCTACAACCTCCACGAAGATGCCGGGCCCGATAAGCGTCGTCTCGTCCCGGTGACAAGAAGGATGCTCTTATCTGCGCCGACAAGATCTACCGGAAGCGGTGCTTTGCCAGCGAAAAGCAAAACACTTGCCGCTAAAGCAACCGGGGGGAAGAAGAAGACCAAGTCCGGCAAGAGCTCTGATGCCCACTCCGGCAAGTGCACCTCCTCGGAGTGCTGCGCTACCGTCGAGGACGCACCATCGAGCTCCACCGGCAAGTGCAAGAAGACGATGGCAGCTCCACCAAAGACCAAGAAGGTGTCCGCCAAGGAGGACGACACTGGTGGTACCTTCACCATCAGTGCCTCTCTCGACCCTAAATAGGAAGGCGCTCTCGTTGCTTTCCTGCGGGCGAACGTCGACGTGTTTGCGTGGCAACCGTCTGACATCCCCAGTGTTCCCAGGAAAGTAATTGAGCACCGTCTTGCCGTTTGCCCTCATGCGCGGCCCGTCAAGCAGAAAGTCAGGAAGCAAGCAGTGGAGCGTCAAGAGTTCATCGTCGAAGAGATCAAGAACCGGAAGCGGCAGGCCTTGTCGAGGAGTGCTCCATCCTACGTGGTTGGCCAATCCTGTAGTTGTGCGCCAAGGCTAACGGGAAATGGAGGCTTTGTATCGACTTCTGAGATGTCAATAAAGCTTGTCCCAAAGATCCATTTCCCTTGCCGCGCATCGACCAGATTGTTGACTCCACGGTGGATGTGATTTGCTTCGTTTCTTGACGATATTTAGGATATCATCGAGATCTTCATGGCGTAAGAGGATGAAGAGAAAACCGCATTCATTACTACATGTGGCACATAATGTTTCATACGGATGCCTTTCGGTTTGAAGAATGCTGGTTCAACGTTTGCAAGAGTAGTCCATGACGCTTTTGAGCCATAAATGCATGTAAATGTAGAAGCCTACATGGATGACATAGTGGTCAAGAGCAAGGACAAAGCAACTCTGGTTCAAGATTTGGATGAGACCTTTGCAAATCTGCGCAAGATCAACCTCAAGCTCAACCCCGAGAAGTGCGTGTTTGGAGTCCCTTCCGGCAAGCTTCTTGGGTTTTTCGTGTCTCAGCGGGGAATTGAAGCCAATCCCGACAAGATCAAGGCCATTGAGCAGATTGAAGCACCAAAGCGCGTCAAGGATGTACGAAGACTTGTCGGTTGCGTGGCTGCTCTCAGCAGATTTATCTCTAGGTCTGCTGAACGCGCCCTGCCATTTTTCAAGATTTAAAAAAAGGCAGGTCCAATGAAATGGACTCCCGAAGCAGAGGCTGCGCTGCAGGACTTAAAGAGGTACCTGTCCTCCACTCCAATACTTGTCGCACCTAAGCCACAAGAGAAGTTGCTGCTATATATAGCGGCAACCAATCAAGTGGTTAGTGCTGCGTTAGTAGCGGAGAGGGAGGCGGATGATGAGCCGGCAACCATGGCGGATACATCCAAAGCAACAAGCGGGCTTCACCGACAAGCTCTGGTCCCGACAAGGACGGATCTGCCAGCATGCGAGAAGATGCGTAAAAGGATGGTGCAGCGCCCAGTTTACTTTGTCGGTTCCCTCCTGCAGGGGCTAGATCAAGGTACTACGGTGTGCGAAGTTGCTTTTCGGCCTTCTCATGGCCTCGAGAAAGCTGCGCCATTACTTTCGGGCACATGAGATAACATGCGTCACTCGCTTTCCTTTGAAGAGGATCTTGCAAAATCCGAAGCGGCAGGCGGGATTGTCGAGTGGGCACTTTGGAACTGTCAAGCTTTGGCCTCAAGTTTGAAAGCACATCAACTATCCAAAGCGTAGCATTGGCGAGTTCATAGCGGAATGGACCCCAATGCAAGATGAAGAAATTCGCAGACGAGCATCCCGTCAAGGAAGCGAGCAAAGAGTGGCTGATGTACTTTGATGGTGCCTTCTGCGCAAAGGCGCCCGATCTTGGCGTCTTGCTTATAGCACCCACCGGAGAGCACCTCAAGTACATAGTCCAAATGCATTTTCCCAAGGATCAAGCAACAAACAATACATCAGAGTGTTAAGGTTTGCTTGCCGGTCTCAGGATTGCAGTAGACCTTGGGATTAAGAAGCTTATTGTCAGGGGTGATTCGCAGCTAGTCGTCCGCCAAGTGAACAAAGATTATCAGAGTACATTGATGGAAGCCTACGTTGATGAAGTGAGAAATCTAGAAGAACACTTTGACGGCCTACAAATGGAACACGTTCCAAGAGCTCAGAATGATATTGCTGATGGCCTGTCAAAGTGCGCTGCACTTAAGTTGCACTCAGAGAACTGTGGATTTTTGTGCTCAAGCTAACTCAACCAACCGTAACACCATCAATCGGATGTAACAAGAAGAGGAAGTTGATCTCTGGTGACTACTTTCCGGCGAGCTTCCCGAAGCCGCCGCCAAGAAGGTCCCCAAGATCGACACCAACAGATCTTGAAGGCGCCTGCTCCGACAAGCCCTGTGGTTTGTTTCGTTGAAGCGGCACGCTCCCGACAAGTTTTGCTCCGGCAAGCTTGCGAGGAACGCCAAGCTCCGGTGAGCCGCAGGTTCTTCGTGGAAGCCGACGTTCCCCGCAGCAGCAGATGTGCCTTTAGTCCTTGTTGTCGAGCCGCAAGCTCCGGCAAAGATGGGCGCAGATTGTCCATTTCCTTCAGACAGAGAACTTCCCAAGAGCAAGAAGAAGCGGAAAGAGTAGCCCGGCGGTCAAGTATGTACCAGTTTGTCGACAAAGACACTGCATGTATGAGACTCAATGGGGTGAAATTGAAGTGTATTCATCGGGAAGACGGACAAAAGCTGTTGGCGAGAGATACATGGAGGCATATGTGGTCATCACATTGGCAAGAAGAGCACTTGCTTACAAAGCTTTCCGGCAAGGTTTCTTCCGCCGACAGCCCTCCGAGGATGCAACTGCACAAGTAACCAAGTGTGAAGCGTGCGGTTCCATTCCAAACAGATACACCAGCCAGCTCAAGCTCTCCAGACGATCCCTTTATCCTGGCCATTTTTGATGCGGGGGCTCGACATCCTCGGCCCCTTCCCCGAAGCTGTCGGGGCTTTGAGTACTTATGCGTTGCCATCGACAAGTTCACAAAGTGGCGGAAGTGGAAGCGATGAGGAAGGTGACAGCACGGTCGGCGATCAAGTTCTTGGTCGATTGTTTGCCGTTTCGAATCCCTAACGGGATCATCACCGACAACGGCACACAATTCTGATCGCACCTTCATGCAATCGTCCAAGATCTTGGCGCCAAGCTCGCTTTATACATTGCTCATCCGAGAAGCAACGGTCAAGCGTAGAGGGCAAATGCCGAAGTGATGCGCGGGCTCAAGACCGTAACTTTCGACGGGCTGCACAAGTGCGGAAGAAAGCTGGATTGAGGAGGCTGCGGTGGTTCTTTGGTCGATCGGGGCGACGCCAAATCGAGCCACCGGCGGACACCTTTTGCTCTAGTCTATGGAGCAGCAGGCGATTCTCCCCACGGAACTTGTATACGGGTCACCTCGAGTACTCGCTTATGATGAGCTTGAGCAAGAGCAGGCTGCGACAAGATGACGCTACCGCTCCTTGAGGAGGACCGTCTTCAGGTCATTGTCTGAGCTGCTCGTTACCGACAAGCTTTGCGTCGCTACCATAGCCGCAAAGTTAGTGCCGAGAAAGCCTCGAGGAAAGGCGACCTTGTTCTTCGGCGCATTCAGTCCGCCAAGAATTCCAACAAGTTGACGCCGAAGTGGGAAGGCCCGTACCGGGTGAAACGGGTCACTAGGCCTGGCGCTGTCCGCCTTGAGACCGAAGATGGCGTTCCGGTGAGCAACTCCTGGAACATTGAGCATCTTCGTAAGTTTTACCCGTAGGGCGCGGTTGCCGGAACCTATCGGGTGAAACGAGTCACTAGGCCTGGCGCTGTCCGCCTTGAGACCGAAGATGGCATTCCGGTGAGCAACTCCTGGAACATTGAGCATCTTCGTAAGTTTTACCCGTGAGGCGCGGTTGTCGGAACTGTTCGGCAACCACCTTTGTACAAGTCTTGCCGATGTTGCATGTAATCCTTTGTACAAAGCCGGGCGCAGATCCCGTGCATAAGTAAAGCTCATGTGTGGCGCACAACTTGTCAAATTCATGCTTTCATCATTTTATTGCATGTTTTGGCTAACACTTTGTGCAGCACCCACACCCAGTAAGCAATATCGAGCCGCTGGGTTCCATAACCTTATTTTCTCTTCTTTCTCTTTTCTCAAAGAAAGAAAGGTTCCCTCGCGCTCAAGTTAACCAGGGGGAAGGAGAAGATAATACTATGGACCAAGCGTTGCTCGAGGAAGTTTCATATATCGGAAGCAAGCGACGGAAAAGCTAAGTTGCCCAAGTTTGAGCAATCAGTTCTTAAATTTTTAAGTTATCTTCCTCGAACGATAGTACTTTGTATGGAAAACCTATGCGGAGGAACCAACTCATGACTAGTCGCGCCCTTACTTTGTTTCGAGTCCGCTCAACAACTTAAGTGAGCTGCGGCTAGTCGCGACAAGGTTGCTTGTCGAAGGCGGCACCGCCGGCGAGTCTTGACGTTCGCACTTTTCGGCGCTCGCGGCAAAAGGTGCCTGCACCGACAAGTTCCCCTAAAAGCGTAGGGCAAAACGTACAAAGGAAGGAATCAAGTAAAGGAAATAACATTGCAATCATCGCCTAAGATAGAGTCATATTACAAAATAGCTTGTCGCAGATCTAATAAATTGTTCTAAACATGATCAGCACCGACAAGGGAAAGATAAAATTGGTGGCTTAGTCTACGCGGTCGCCATCAACCCGCTTGATCTTGCCCACCTTGTCCACAATGGGTGCGACAAGGGCTTTGAGCGCCTCCACGTCGGCATCTGGCGGCAAGGATCTAAGGACGCCATTGAGGTTGAGGCCTGGATTGCGGAAGGCCACCTTCATCAACACCTTCGAGGGCTCCTGCACGAGATCTGGCGCGATTCTTGACCCGGTGCTTTGGGATCTCTTCCTGAGTCGCTGGAGACCCGTCTGCGCCCTTGAAGAATAAGCTAAGCTTGGCGCTGGGTTGGAGGTGCTCGTCGGAGGAGTATCCAAGATCCACCATCCCCAGCTCCATCATTTCGTTGTGGATGGCGGCGGTATCCACGAGACCTTCGGTCCGATGCTCCACACTCTCCCTCAAGGCGCCTGGTGGCAACATTCGCCAAAGCCTCCTCGTTGGCCTTGATCTTCTCCAACAGGCCCATCTCCGCTCCTTGGCGCCGTCCGGTCACGCATCAGGGTGCTCGACTTCAGCTCAAGATCCGCCTTGGAATCCTTGGCAGCGTCGAGTTCCTTGCTCCCTATCGGCGAGACGGCCTGCAGCTTCGCCAAGAGTGTAGGCGTCCTTCTCGCGCTCGTGCTTGAGCGCAGCAAGCTCCTCGCCGCTCTTGAGGCGGCCTCCAGCTGCGTCACCTTCATCTCCAACTCTTGCTTGGCGGCCTCGGTGGCTGCGGCAGCATCCTTCGCTTCCTTAAGAGCCCCGCCAAGTGACTCCTCGCGCGTGACAAGCTCTTCCTCATAGTTGTCAAGATTGATCTTCCGCTGCGCCAACTCGCTTTCTTCTTGAGATAGCTTCTCGGCAGCAAGCCTTTGCTGCTCCTCGACCTCAGCCTTCTCAAGGATGAAGGTCATGCGCTCTTCAACAAGTAGCTCCCACTCTTACGCTATGTTCGGAGAGTTTCTTGGTTGGCGCCCGGAGCTCTTCTCTGGCGCTTCTCCATATGCTCCCGCCCTCGCGACAAGTGCTTCCCGGGACTCCAACTTGGCTTGTCGGGCGCGGTAGAGCGACAACAGCTTCTTCAGCAGCTCCTCCTCCTCAGACTCGCCGATGCTGCTGCTTGGCGCGTCCACCAGCGTCAGCCAGCGGAGGCGGGCAACTCTTCGTCGAAGGTTTCTCCTTCGGCCGGCGCCCTGGAGCTCGACTCCCATGGGAGCTTGATGTAGACGCCGTCGCCGGCCTTCAAGTAGGCGCCGGGCTGGGGCTCTTGAACTGGCTGACGCAGCGTAGCGGAGAGATCGCGGTCGGTGTAGCGCTGGCGCTCCTGCGGCCTCGGGGCCGTCGGTCACGATCGCGGACCCCTCGCCCGGCTTTCTGCCCGGTAGCCTCGGTAGCCTCCTCGCCGACAGGCTCGTCAGTGCCGGTTTCTTCTCCCACGGCGGCGGCTTCGTCAGTGTTGCCGCGCGCGTCCTCCTCGCCGGCCACCTCGGTCTCCATCGGCTCTGCGTCAGACAAAGAAAGAATAGTCAAGCAAATGTTCAAAAAGAAAAGCAGAAGAAAAACACAAGGGAAGTACTCAGGCAAGAAGGTTACCTGCGCCGGGGGCTGCGGTCATGGTCTCCGCCTCCAAGGGATCGCTGGTGCCGTCCCTTGCCGGAGAGCTGCCCCTTGCCGGAGAAGGTTCCTTGCGGAGAAGGCTCCCTTACCGGGGAGCGCTCCCTTGCCGGGGAATCCACCCTTGGCGGCGTAGTCGAAGCAGAAGGAGGCTGCTCTGCTTCTACACAAACCAACATTCAGGTATCAATAAGGAAAAAGCACCCATGCGCGCCGAACAGCAAGAAATAGACCATATACTTACGCTGGGGGCTGCGCTGGGGGCTGCTTTGAAGGAGAGTTGCCTCACCCGACAAGTTTGTCTCGGACGCGCCTCCTGTCGTTGCAGTGGGTTCGTCCTCGACGACAATCACCGGGGTCTTGGCTCTCTTCGACGCTCTCTGGGCCAGCGTCCTGAAAAGGAAAGGGTTCCGAACGAAGCAAATCAGATTCAAGATGAAGCAACAAAATTGAAGAAATACAAGCACAATATTGAAGCTTACTCTTCTTCTTCCTCGTCGGAGCTGAGCGCGGAGAGATCAAACTCCGGCTCGCCTCCGGCGGCGAGGCGGAGGTGGGCTCTCTTGGCCGCTTGGCGGAGGTGTCGGCGGTGGCACGGGAGGATCCCGCCCGATTGTCGCAGTGATGTAGAAGCGCTCAGCAACGCGTTGCTTGCATGATGAAAGCCCAAGTCGCCTTGTAGCTGACCTGATAACCCGTCTGCCGCCCGTCTCGTCTCGACCTTGCAGAGGCGCTTCTTTGGCGGAGCCGGGGGCTCCGTTCTGCAAGCCGCTGTATGGTGGGGAAGAAGCGCCCTCGGCTGGTTCGCTCGACTCGACCTCGGGTTGACAAGCTCTTCCTCAGCGGCGAACTCCTTCGCTCGGCAAGGCTTGCCGCCTCTGCTGTCTGCCTCCTCCACGGTGTACCCGAAGGCGCCGGCGGTAGCATTCTTGCCGCCTCCTCGGCCTGGTGGCAATCTGCTGCATCTAAATGCGTCGGTGGTGTCGCGGGTGAGCTTCTTCGCTTTCGTCGGGCGGATCGGCATTTCTTCCAAGCTGTCGAAGAATTGTCGCGACGGCGTCGTCCATGAGCTCTTGCCAGTTGGAACGATCCCATGCGAATCGCTGGCGGCATCATTGCACGGATGCGGTCGAGCGAAGAGTTGTTGCACAATGGGACGACCCCCCTCGGCAACCTAAACCACTCGGGGTGATCGGGGTCATGCTTGAACAGCTCTAGCAGCATCGCGTCCAACTCCAAGACACTAAAATTCCAGTTGAGTCCCGGGCGCAGCCTCATGATGTCCGCTGCGTTTTGGAACTCCCAAGCAGGTCTCCTCCTCTCCTGCAAGGGAAGCGTCTGCGGCGAAGGAAATCTGCGCCAAGCTGCGCCTCTGATGAGTCCGGCAAGCACGAGGCGCAAGATCCGGGTCACGAATCTTCAACCTAGCATCTTCCGCGCCAAGTTGCTCCAATCGTTGCCGCGCACTATTGGGGTTTGGCCTTGAAGGCGATCGAAGAACTGCGGGTTCTCCTCAACGATCCAACACCAATTGGCTCTCCACTCCTCCCATTTGCTACTGGAACTCTCCTTCCGGATAAGCTTCTTTCTTGCCGATCCACAGAGACCCAAGCAATCCCTCCGACAGCGGCTCCCCTCTCTCAACGCGGGGCATGAAGAAGTGGCGGAAGAGGGCTATGTTTGGGTGGATCCCGACAAAGTTTTCGCAAAGGTGTGCAAAAACTGCCATGGTCAGGACAGCATTGGGGGTGAAATCAAGGAGGCGAAGCCCGTATGTGTTCATGACATCGCAGAAGAATTCAGAAAAGGCGGGCGAGCCGCAATAGAAGAAAAGCGCAAAGAAAGGATACCCAGTTGGGGCTAGTTACGAAGCGGTGGCGGGAGTACCTTCGTGCGCGGATGCGCACGCGTCTCCGTCGACGAAGAGGTAGTAGCCCTCCCTCGGCTCCTTTGCGTCGGTGAGGGGAGAAGATGGCCCGCTCCTTTCGCGGCCGCGCGACGCTGCGCCTCGGCCGACTTCACGCCCTTCCCTTGTCGGCTTCCGGAGCCATGGTGGAGGCGGTGGAGGAGACCGACGGCGTTGATGGCACTGTGGCGAAAAGCGGGCGCTGCTCTCTTCGCACTAGAGAAGAAGGGGGGAGCGGCGGTGGTTTTCGAGACGAGAGAGCAATGGCGAGGTGGGCGACCTGCCCCTGTTTCCCCTGTTTATAAGGAGGGAGAGGGGGCGGACGTTCCGCTTTTCCCAATAAAGAAACCCCCACGATCTCTCCCACGACGCCACGTTCGACGCGTGCCGTTCATGGGGGGACGTGGTGGGTCGAAGCAGAGTGCAGGCGTGATCAAGGCGGCGTGTGACCGTGCCTTTGTTTTGGGCCTGCCCAACAGCGCTTCGGCACCGTGTGTGGCCCGAGCCGGGGCTCTGTCGGTGTACTAGAGTAGGGGTACCCTAGTATCCCGAACTTCGTGCAGGCGATTCTGACACCAGCGGCAAGGCTTGCCTGGTCACCGCCAAGATCCTCCGTGGTTCCTTTGGAGCCATCCAAGAACAAAGTATTTAACCAAGAAGACAAGGCCCCGGCAAGAGGAGCTTGCCGAGAAGGCCACTCAAGGCACGCAGAAGACAAGACCCCGACAAGAGGAGCTTGCCGAGAAGGCTCGGAGAGCGGCAAGCCTCCGGACGCGACAAGGATTCAGCCGCGGCAAGGCACTTGCCGCGGCAGGCAACCTCTCTTCATATCCGCTCCAGCTCATCCACCAACGTGTCACCATGGGACCATTCCATGCATGCAGCGTGTCAAGAGGTCAGGCAGCCAGCGGGGAGCGGCGATAAGCGGCGACAAGCTTGCCATCGTGGCGAGCGTGGCGCTCTGACGGTCCCTGTTGCCTTTGTTTAGGCGGCGAGGACGGGCATTTAATGCTTTTGTCCCTTGCCGTCGGGGTTAGGTAGAGTACCTTTGTACCTTTGCACAAGTAGGTGTACCAACTCTGTTTTCCATTTGTACCCTCATCTACGTTGCCACCTGTCGGAGACCCCTTGAGCATATAAAAGGAGGCCCATGCGCAACGTAGAGGGGGGTTCGAACACTCTCACGCTAGGTCTCGTTAGCAGCTGGAGTATACTATAGCTCTCAGCGCTCCCTAGCAAGAACACAATACAATCCAGACAAGCAGCAGTAGGAGTATTATCTCTCCGGAGAGCTCCGAAGCTGGGTAAAACTGCTCGTGTGCTTCGCCTCGATCCGCTCTTCGTGCGATCTCCGCCCCCCTCCGAACCAAAAGGGACTCGGTCCGCCGGTCCCATAGGTGTTCGTGGGTCCGATCAGCCTCCCGACAACAACACTAAAATATAGTACTGCCTATCACCCTCAGACAGATGGACAGACAGAGAGGGTAAATCAAATACTCGAAGATATGTTGCGAGCCTGTGTGCTAGCCAAAGGAGCTAAATGGGAAGATTGCTTGCCATATGCCGAGTTCTCTTATAACAACAGTTTCCAGACCAGTCTAAAGATGTCACCATATGAAGCTCTGTATGGCCGTAAGTGCCGCACTCCTCTAAATAGGTCTCAGACTGGAGATAGCCGTATCTTCGGTACGGATCTCATGATGGAAGCTGAAAAACAAGTTAGGGAAATCAGAGACAGACTGCAATTGGCAAAATCTCGACAGTAGAGTTATTATGATGCAAAGCATCGGTAGGTCAGTTTTGGACCCGGAGAACACGTGTACCTCCGAGTCACTCCTATGAAAGGAGTCAAGAGATTTCAGACTCGTGGAAAGCTGGCACCCAGATTTATTGGTCCATTCCCGATTATGTCTCGAGTGGGTACGGTTGCATATCAACTGGAACTACCCCCTGAATTGGCAGACGTGCACAACGTGTTCCATGTTTCGCAATTGAGACGATGCATATCCCCGCCTGAGAAAAGGACTACAATGGCTGATAGAGTTGGCAAAAGAGTTAACTTATGAAGAGAGACCGTTCAAAATTTTGGATCATATGGAAAGGGTCACTCGCAGTAAAGTCAAAAAAATTTACAAGGTTCAGTGGGAGCATCACACAGAGTCAGAAGCAACTTGGGAACAGGTTTTCCCAAGCAACTGAATCTCGAGGACGAGATTCATTCTAAGTGGGGGAGGTTTGTGACAGCCTGGTTTTTGCCCTCTCTTATTTGCTTGATTTTCATTTGAAAATTCTCTGAAACTTGGAGTTCTTAAATCTTTTCGTATGGACTTAACCACTTGGGCATCCTTGGCTTTCACCCAAGTGCTTCACTTACCTCCTAAATCATCATTTCACTTCTGATCCACCCCAAAATAGTCTTTGGAATATTTTTCTTAAATGAAAAATATCCATTTTCTCTCAGAAACCCTAAGCCAGATATGTTTGCTTCAAACCAACCCTAATTTTTATGGCTCAGAAAAATCTGAGATAATTCAAAAATATTCTATGAACCCTAGGGCACCTTCCTGAGAAAAAATAATTCATCACTTTTTGGAATATTTTTGCTACAGAAAATCTTTTATGTTCTGGACAGAAATGGTGGTTTCTATAGCAACTACCATTTTACTTGCTCCATTTGACCTGAACTTTCTTGTGCATCTTTACCTTAGTAACTTATAACTAGCCTCCAAAGCACAGCCTCAATCTCCCAGCCGTTTGACCACAGTAACTGTTCAAAGATACTGGTCAGAAACTTACCTGGCCTGTGAAAACCTCTCTACTGCACTTGGATCCAAACCAAACCGTGGTAAACTTCAAAACCACCACGAACAAGCTGCCAGACATGATTTTTGGAATTAGGCTGGCTTGAGGAGAGAGTTCGCGCGGTGACCACGCGTGTCCACGATGCCAGGCATGCATGTCGACACGCTCTGGGTGCCGCCGAACGCTCTGTTCGCGCATGCTCGCTTCCCTCGCCTGCCCGAGCATGCCAAAACGCGCCACCATCTTCGTCTCTAAGCCCTTAAATTCCCTCTGGCACTCGCTTATGCCGGAGCTCGCCGCAGCAAGCACGGGTAAGGTCCGGCCAGCCCAACAGTGTGGAGCGCACTATGCTCGTCGCTATCCTCTCGATCCAGTGCTCGTCTTAGTCCGCCCACAGTTGCCGCGTTGCCTCCGTCGCCTTCTCCCCTCTCACTGACGCCGCTCGTCGCCGGGCGCCGTGGACAGGTGTCCACCGGCGTAGCCCGAAACCCCCTCGCCGCTCGCCTATAAATAGGGCCACCCCCAGCCTCCTCGAGCACCATCCAGCACTCCCACACACTCCACGACTGCGTAGGAAGCTGTAGCCCGGCCGGGCAGGCCTCGGGCCATCGTCCCTGAGCTCGAGCTCGCCGGCGATCCCCTCTGGTTGCCCCGAAAGCTCTAGCCTGTCCCAGGCCAGGGCAACCTCTCCAGGGCTTCCGCCTCTCTCCGGTGAGGCCGTCTCGCCCACTTGGAGCCCCTGGAGTGGCCTCCATTTGTTGTCTTCCTCAACTCCGGCGACCACCGCATTCTGCCTCCGCTTGCGAGCTTGTTTCCGACGCCGTCCGACCACCCCTAGCCACGCTACGGGTACGGGCAGGTGTGCCATCGTCCCCTCTCTAGGTCCCTCCCTCTCGTTTGGGCCAAGGAGCCCTCGTCGCCGACGAGATCTCCGGCGAAGCCGCGGCCTTCTCTGTTTCCTTCTCCCCCTTCCCCCACCTGACTAACAGGCCCCGCTAGTCAGCCACTCTATACGCGCGTGAAGCGGTACGAGTGGTGGCGCCCTGAGGTTTTACGCCTTCGATGTCACCCCCCTCAGCTGTTTATTTAAATTCAAATTCATTTATATTCCAGAGAACTTGAAACAGTTATAACTCTTCAACCATAAGTCCAAATGAATTGATTCTTTTTGCATTGTGTTCTTTGAAAAGAAATCTAGCAGCTCAACAAATATGAGATTTTTCTGAGCTGTTTAGAATTTCTGGTGAATTTCAGAAGTTTTCTTGATATTTGCTTTTCGTGTTTAAATTTATTTTCAGAAGGTGAGGCTTGTCTTGAGGATCACCAGAAGGCTTGTGAACCTCATCTGCACTAAGGCAAGCCACAACAACATTTTCATGGTGTCATTTCAATATTTGTGATTTTCTTACTTGAATGAAATGATTAATCCATGAATTTAAATAATTATTGTGTTATTTGTATTCTGTTAAATATTAGTTAGTTGTTATGCTTGATTTACATAATGATTGAAACTAGTTTAGTGGATAAAGCAAGTTAAGATTTATTTGTGGTGATGTTAGAAATGATTTTTGTTATGCATGTTAATGATTATTTGAAGTTTTGTTCTTGCATACATAAATTGATAAAAATTTGCTAGAAAATATTCTGTTAAATACTTGTTTAATCATTTTACTTGTCTTATAGAATGTTTGAACCCAACCTAGTTGATAAAGAAATTAAGAGTTGACTAAAAGTGAAATCTTTTTGTTAAGCATATGAAGAATTTATCGGAGTTACTTTCTTGCGTGGGAAATTAATAAAACTTGTTGCAAAATATTTTGGTTAAGTTGTGAGTCATTTTGAGCAGCAAAGTAATATGAGTTGTTGATGATTATGCTTGGTGTGTATATGGATGACATCGGTCATTTTTATTATATGTGATGCACGTGTAGTTTTGCATTTCATGGCATGCTTTGACACCGATCATTTTCATTTTTAAAGTTGGATCTGAATATAACTCAACTTGAATATACCGTTGACTGGGTCATGGTGCCGCTGAATTGAGTTTTTCCCAGTGCAACCACATTTGCCTTTTTGGAGAGGCCTTGATTCGGTCCATTGACATGGCCTCTGGTCGGTGCCTCCAACTAGGGAAGGTTATGTCGTGCTTGCCCTGGCCCGGTGAGCAGGCATAATCTTGTGTGCTCATTGATGAGATTATAGTACCGAGTACCCAAGTGGGATTGTTTTGACCACGACGTTGGTCGGGTGTCTTCGGTAGACACGGGGTCACCCAGGACTAGCCCGTTGGGGATTTGGTCGAAGTGGCCGGGAGAGTGTTGTGGCAATGTAAGGGTTTTGTCGGAATGTCGTTGGTCCACCCGAATGGGAGTGCGAGGCCATGGGTTCCGTGGTGTTGGTACAGTGTGCTACCTCTGCAGAGTGTATAATCTATCGATAGCCAAGTCCACGGTCACGGACACCTCGTAGTAGGTCCCACCATGAGTCAACGTTTATTAAAAATTGCACACTAAGCTATGAACTTTGCATTGTTGATGGATGTCAGAAAGGCCATCGAGGCATTCGGGACCAGACATTGGTCGTGGTTGTGATCGCCGTAAGGATCACGAGTTGTCCTTGTGAAAGACCATGTTGGTGGTTTGTTTGTGATCCAGAGATGATCACGGTTGGTAAGCTGTCCCGAGGGACATTCGAGCATGATCACAACATGTTTGACATATAGTGTTGCATTATTAATAACTGGTTAAATATCATGATATTGTTTGCCATTATGATTATGCCTGTTGTGAGCTTGCAAGTACATTCAATGTACTGACCTGGCGTGTCATACCAGATTTCAGGAAAGTATCGTTGGAGAGGAGTGCTGTTCGAGTCTAGATCGTGTCCACATCGGTGTCCCTATGATATGGAGCTTCCGCCATGACGTTATTCCGCTGCCACGTAGTTGTTTGGATCGAGGCCCCTTTATGTTCACTAAATAATGTCATATTTTTCAGCCGCACCGAGTGTGCCGCTTGGCCTCGACAGCTGTTGTAATGTAAACTTTGTTCCGCTAGCATCAATAAAGCGGTCGTTTTTCTGTACCAAGATGTTGTGTGTTGCCAGAAGACTTGGTCCCTGGGCTGGCAATGCAAGGCAAACCGATCGCTTTGAGCTGGGGTGCCACACCCTTTTGGTAGTTTTGCTTATAGACGTATGCCTTTTGGTTTACGTAATGCACCCGCTACCTTTCAAAGATGCATGATGGCTATATTCTTTGAATTTTGTGAAAAGATTTGTGAGGTTTTGATGGACGATTTTTCTGTTTATGGATCCTGTTTTGATGATTGCTTGAGCAACCTTGATCGAGTTTTGTAGAGATGTGAAGAAACTAATCTTGTCTTGAATTGGGAAAAGTGCCACTTTATGGTTAATGAAGGTATTGTCTTGGGGCATAAAGTTTCTGAAAGAGGTATGGAGGTTGATAAAGCCAAGGTTGATGCTATTGAAAAGATGCCATGTCCCAAGGACATCAAAGGTATAAGAAGTTTCCTTGGTCATGCCGGGTTTTATAGGAGGTTCATTAAGGACTTCTCAAAAATTTCTCGGCCTCTGACTAATTTATTACAAAAAGATATACCATTTGTCTTTGATGATGATTGTGTAGAAGCATTTGAAATACTTAAGAAAGGATTGATCTCTGCACCTATCGTTCAGCCACCCGATTGGAATTTACCCTTTGAAATTATGTGTGATGCTAGTGATTATGCTGTAGGTGCTGTTCTAGGGCGAAGAGTTGATAAGAAATTAAATGTTATTCAATATGCTAGTAAGACTCTAGACAATGCTCAAAGAAATTATGCTACTACTGAAAAATAATTTCTAGCAGTCGTATTTGCTTGTGATAAGTTCAGACCTTATATTGTTGACTCTAAAGTAACTATTCACACGGATCATGCTGCTATTAAATATCTCATGGAAAATAAAGATGCTAAACCTAGACTTATTAGATGGGTTCTCTTGCTACAAGAATTTGATTTGCATATTGTTGATAGAAAGGGAGCTGAGAACCCCGTTCTGCGCATAACTTGTCCAGGTTAGAAAATGTTCTTGATGACCCACTACCTATTGATGATAGCTTTCCCGATGAGCAATTAAATGTCATAAATGCTTCTCGTAGTACTCCATGGTATGCTGATTATGCTAATTACATTGTTGCTAAATTTATACCACCTAGATTCACATACCAGCAAAAGAAAAAGTTTTTCTACGATTTGAGACATTACTTTTGGGATGACCCACATCTTTATAAGGAAGGAGTAGATGGTGTTATTAGACGTTGTGTACCTGAACATGAACAGGAACAGTTCCTACGCAAGTGTCACTCCGAGGTTTATGGAGGACACCACGCTGGAGATAGAACTGCACATAAGGTATTGCAATCAGGTTTTTATTGGCCTACTATCGAGGATATACCCCGCGGTATGACCCGGCCGGAGTTTTAAACCGGCTGGGACTTGGTAAACCGGCAATGGTAAACCGGCGGAGAGTTAAGACAGAGAGTCAAGACAGATGGCTAAGACAGACGGTAAACCGGCAGACAATGTAAAACTGGCAGATAATGTTAAACCGGCAGACAATGTTAAACCGGCAGACAATGTTAAACCGGCAAACAGTGATAACTGGGTTGTCAGGGGTTATGAAGCCCGAGATGTCATGAAGCCCAAGATGTTAAGAAGCCCATGAAGATAAGTTAGAATAGTTAAGTCTTAATTCCGAGTTGGACTCTACATGTAACCCGCCTCTTCAACATATATAAGGAGGGGTAGGGCTCCCCAAAAAGGGACAAGTTACAAGCAAGAAGAAACAATCTTAGGGCTAGACACAAAGAGGAGAGCCGGTTTACGGCGACTCCCTCATGGTGATAATGAGACCTAGCCTCAAACAGCATGTAGGGTTTTTACCGGATGATGTTTCCCGGGGCCCGAAGCTGTCTAAATCCTCGTCTTGTGTGTTGCATCTCTCGATTCCGCTCAACCCCTCTCAAGCTACAACATAGATGTGTTGGCCTCGCGACTAAGTCCTTACACTAGGACATCTGACGTGACAATTCCACGACAGTTGTCGCCCACCGTGGGGCCTGCGCACGGTGGTGTGGAGTTCTTGGAGGGATCTCTCCTAGGGATTGAGGAGCTCGCAATGTTTTGGATGAAGAAAGAGCCGGTTTGAAAAAGAATCTACTTCAGAAGCTAGGGTTTCGTCGTAAGCGTCGCCGCACACGTCTGCGGCAATCCGTCCAAAAACGGATCAATGTCTGCTACGGCTGAGACCAAACAAGAAAACTGCAGCAACACGCACAAGCGGAGAGATAATCATTACAGCCTCGAGACCTCCTCTGACTAGCACCGTTCGGCATGTACAAGGGACAGTCCGAGTTCTACTCACAAACGGACCAGGCCGCCCATTGAAATCAGCGGCAACAAGCCCAAGATGGGCATTGTTTTATATCGATTAAAAAAGGTGCAAATACGGCTGGGATTAGTACTGGTCCGGCTGATTTAAAAAAATGAAATTAGCGGCGACCCGGAGGAAGATGTGGTTGAGCACGCGCCTCGACCCGACCCTCCGCCGGCTTGCTGCCTTGCTGTCAGAGCTGGCTATCCGCTCCTCCGTCTCGGCTGCCCGTCTCTTCTATCGTCGCGCTCAACTACTCCGAGCTGCCATCATCCCCGCTTGTAAGTCGGCCTCTGCCGTCTCCACCTCAGCTGTTTCCAAGGCGCTCCCGACGCAGAGTACCAGCAGGCAGGAATGCAAGACGGATTCCTAGCTCAAAAGGAAAGGAAAGAGGGATTACTGGCCCACCCCAAGTGTAGTTCAGATTTGTTATTTCATCTACGATTGAGAGCCGGCATCTCCGATTATTGGAAAAGACATAGCCTCGTCGCGCCACTTACACCGTGGTTGGCTTCCAAGCCGGCGCCTCTGACGCCGAGTCCTAAAATCATCGCCTCCTCCAATGACTCGTGTTAGCACTTGCTTCTGAAATTGGACACGGCTTGATAGGATCAAGAAATTTGAGTCAACATAGTGCTGCCGGATATTGGTGTTTCCAACAAACCAACCAGTCTGGCTTGTTTTCGCCCCCGTGGCCATGTTTCAGCTGTGGACGGTGCGCCGTTCCTTCGCCAGCAAAGCCGCCTGGCCAGGTCACCTTGGCCTCGCCTTCAACTTCCTCGAGTTGCCCCTACTTCCGGTTCACCACATGCAACTGATGAATCCATACTCTGCTCGGCCGGGTTGTGCTTCTGACTCCCCTGTAGACTTGTTTTGCACCCCGAGCGGCGGCGACGGGGATTCTGCTACGCTCACCGTAACCTGCCCATGCCGGTTGATAACATCGCCCCAGCGCCAGCTCCGTCGGGTCACCGCGTTTCCAAAATTACGCCCGCGCTCGCATCCGAGCTGCCGCACTGAGAGTCGCCCCCACAACCGTCTTGAGTCGGCTGGGCTCCGCCTCTGCGTGACTCCCGACCTCATCTTCGCGGCCTCCAATCACCGCCTCGTTCGTTCTTGGGCTCGTCCCTGTCAAGTCGCAATTGCCGGTTCACCTCCGGATGCTACTTTGCAAGATCTGCTAACCCGCCGTGGTTGGCTGCTCCTCTGCTCCAGGCCTTATCTGCACCCTCGTCTCCACCAAACCGCCCCCGGGTCATCTCCGCGGTGCTCCCAATCCCGGGTCAAGTGCTTGCTTCTGCGCGGTGTTCCCGCAGCTGCGGTGTGCCCCGCGCCGGCCCCTCCGCAAGTTGCAAGACCAACCTCGAGCCGCACGGTTCGTATCTGCCGTCGATCCGCGCGAAGTTCCCTCACGCTGTCGGGATACACTTAGAGTCGGCGCCCTCGCCCCGCAACCGGGGTTTGTTCGCCTCACGATGTGGACGATGACCCGCCCTCACCAGCTCCGCCAAGCTGCTGCTCAACTGAGTTGGCCGACCCAGCGGCTGGTATTCCACAGTTTCCGATTCCGGGTCGCTCTGCGTCGGGCTGTCGTTCTTTGAACCGTCGTCCGCTTTGTTACACCGGTTTTGGTCACATGCCGAGCCGCCTCCATCGTCATCTGCAGCGGCGGAGTCATCACGCCGCCCTGTTTTGACCGCTGGCTTCTCGTACTTCCGAACCGCCCACCGCTGCAATCTATCTCGCTCCGTTCACCGCCAGTACCTCGTTGTCGTATCATCTCCGCCTCAGCGCGAGCCACCGTAAACCGGCGCGGCCTTGAACCGGATCCTGCCGCCTCCCCAGTGGCGAGTCAACGCCAAGCCATGCTTGGTTTCGCTCCAAATCGCCGCCGGGCATCGCCGCTGCAACCGCGACTCCGCCTAGCCGATGAACCGGATTCCAACTACAGAGCTGCTGTGTTCATCTTTGAACCGCCGCTGCGGTGTAACCGCCTTGCCACTCCTCCATGAGTCGCTGCCGTATCTCGCTTCAGCTCTATTGACCCGCCGGGTTGCACCGCGGGCTGATGTTGCCACTCGCCCCGCAGCCGTGAACCGGCCTCGCCTCCTCCGAGTCACCCCGCGCCCTCGCCTAAAAACCGCCACCGCAGCTCGGGCCGCTCGCTTGCCCCTTCCATAACCCGTGCGTCGAATCACGAGCATGCTGCCCTCGGGCTGCCGCGAACACCATCCATCTTCGCGTGAACCCGGCTTCATTTCTTCTTGACCCGGCCTGCCATTTGCTCACAGTCGTTAAGGACTCCGCCTTACCTGCGACTCGCTGCTCCCGCTGTCGGGGCCGATTCAATCATCGGTAGCCGCCGGTTTTTTCCTCGTCTCTGTTGCGAGTCACCGCGGCCGCCTATCACTGCGGTCACCTCTGCCTCAAACCGCTTCTGCCACCGAGGCCTATTGTCAAACAACGGGAACTGAAGTGGCAGGTGTTCTACGATGTGTTATGGGAGTATCATTATCTTTGCACTAGATATGATTAAGAAGATCTGAGGCAGGCTATACATGCTCGTTTGAGGAACACGTTGATGGTTTGAGGTCGACAAAGAATGATGAGGATTCTTGGATATGAGCAATGCGAGACAAAGAAATGGAGGTATATCAAATATTTGAAGAACTCATCTAAGGGCATATAGAGTACGTGTGACGACATATGTCGATTCTGGATGCTTGGAGCAAAGTCTGAAAGTCTCAAAGCTAGCTGCGGTCGTTGGTACAGTTCTTAAGTTTGCATCCCTGCTGTGAGCCTATGACTGAGTTGATAAAAAAAACATTGGTCAAAAATGACCCGGAGGGTCCATGCTGAGCCGCCCGATTCCGGGCTCCGCCATGGTCAGGCTTTAAGCCATCATCTTGACCCGCCATCGGACCTTGTGCTAAGCCACCTTTGGCTGGCCTTATTACGAGCCGTCATGAAGTCTGATGTGAGCTGCCGCGGTCTCGAGAAAGTGGCTAAATCGCTATTGAATCTACTGGAGATTATTCATGAACACTGAATACGGATCATCCGTCGTGTGGACAAATCAGGTGATATCCATCTAAGGCCTATTTTATTAGCGCATATTATTTTTGTCAAGAAACAATTACTTTCGAATGTGATATTTTTTGACGCTGGACAATTGTTCATTACAAATGAGGCGTTATATTACGGGCACGGGGCACGCGCTAGCAATGCTCTGCACCGACATTTTCGTCCGTGTCAACCACCCGGTGAATGAACATGCGCAAATTGCTGTCCCGGTGGTCCGGTTTACATCAGCTTGTCGGGACCGCGCCCGCGTTTAATTCGCCCGTCCGTGACGGTTTACGACATTGGTGCTGATTTTCTCCGTCCGCACCGGCTTACAATGTCGCGGCCGAGCTGCCTCTGATGCTGCGGTCATCTTTGCTGTCCGTCTCTCGCGGCCCGGTCTACATCAACCTACCGGGCTGCACCTGTCTGCATGAGCTATTTATTGCGTATGAGCAAGTCACATCTTGGGTAGCCCGGTTTTCTTTCAGCAAATTGGAGGCAAGTTATCATCAGCGCCGTCTGCACTAATGGTTCAATAGACATGCACACAAATCGCTGCCACTATAGTTTGGTCAACTTCAAATAGCCGGTTGGAAGGAACCATTGGCCGAGTTGCTGACGCGGCTCATACGGTATCACTTATAACCCACCGCAGTCACCTCAGCCTTCTGAAGATTTACATCGCGTTATCAACACAATGATATGTACCTTCTGTTATGGTCAAAGTACGGAGAATCTCAAGACAACTCCTTGAGTCATCTTAAGACTCGGGGGCTATGATGATATGACGCAGCAAGTCTTGCCAGTTTCAGCAAATTCAAGTGCCCCAGGATGTTGGCCTCGCGACTAAGTCCTTACACTAGGACATCTGACGTGACAATTCCACGACACCTACTCTCTTCAAGGATGCCCGTAAGTTTGTCCTTTCTTGTGATGAATGTCAAAGAATTGGTAATATTAGTAGACGTCAAGAAATGCCTATGAACTATTCAATCGTTATTGAACCATTTGATGTTTGGGGCTTTGATTATATGGGACCTTTTCCTGCCTCTAATGGATATACACAAATTTTAGTTGCTGTTGATTACGTTACTAAGTGGGTAGAAGCTATTCCAACTAGTAGTGTTGATCATAACACTTCAATTAAGATGCTTAAGGAAGTTAATTTTTCCGAGGTTTGGAGTCCCTAGATATTTAATGACTGATGGTGGTTCACATTTTATTCATGGTGCTTTTCGTAAAATGCTTGCTAAGTATGATGTTAATCATAGAATTGCATCTCCTTATCACCCACAGTCTAGTGTCAAGTAGAATTGAGTAATAGAGAGCACAAATTAATTTTGCAAAAGACTGTCAATAGATCTAGAAAGAATTGGTCCAAGAAACTTGATGATGCATTATGGGCCTATAGAACTGCATATAAAAATCCTATGGGTATGTCTCCGTATAAAATGGTTTATGGAAAAGCATGTCACTTACCTCTCAAACTAGAACATAAGGCTTATTGGGCCATTAAAGAGCTCAATTATGATTTCAAACTTGCCGGTGAGAAGAGGTTATTTGATATTAGCTCACTTGATGAATGGAGAACCCAAGCCTATGAAAATGCCAAGTTGTTTAAACAAAAAGTTAAAAGATGGCATGACAAAAGGATACAAAAGCGTGAGTTTAATGTAGGTGATTATGTATTGCTATACAACTCTAGTTTAAGATTTTTTGCAAGAAAACTTCTCTCTAAATGGGAAGGTCCTTACGTTATCGAGGAGGTCTATCATTCTGGTGCCATAATAATCAACGACTTCGAAGGCACAAATCCGAAGGTGGTGAACGGTCAAAGAATCGAACACTATATCTCAGGTAATCCTATAAATGTTGAAACCAATGTTATTGAAACTGTAACCCCGGAGGAATACATAAGGGACACTTTCCGGAATGTTTCAGACTCCGAAAAGGAATAGGTATGTGGTACGGTAAGTAAACCGACTCCAAAACAATTCTAAAGGCAATATTTCTCCATTTTGGACTATTTAGAAAAATAGAAAAATAAGAGGCAGTCCGGGAAGGACACGAGGGCTCACGAGGGTGGAGGGCGCGCCCTACCCCCCTGGGCGCGCCCCCTACCTCGTGGGCACCTCGTGTGCTCTCCGGACTCCGTTTTCTTGCACGATACGTATTTTGGTCGGTAAAAATTCATTATATAATCTCCCGAAGGTTTTGACCTCCGTATCACGCAAATATCCTCTGTTCTTGTTTCGAGCCATTTTCTGTCAGGGTTGTCAAGGCCAAGCATCATGTCGTCCCCCTCCTCCAACAATGGTGATGACGATGCGTGGCTAATGAAGATAGAGCTGAAGAGGGAAGAACCCATGTAGATCAACAAGGATGAAGGGATCTAGAAGGCCATGGAGGATCAAGCTCCGGCAGCAGAAGACATCCTTCAACTTTATCACAATCTTCTTACTCCAACTGGGATCGAAGCTTTCAAGATGATTGAGTTAGCTCGTATACAAAACAAGTATCTCACACGTGAAAATATTTTGTTGAAGGAGCATATCGTTGCACTCAAGGGCATTATCCGCAAGCTGGAGGACCTCTTACGCTCGATGTGCGACTATCCATCATCATCTCCACCTTCTTCACCAACAAAGGAGACATAATCACATGGGTATGGGCACTCCCCTTGGCAACTGCCAAGCTTGGGGGAGATTCCCCGGTATCGTATAACCATCACACTCCTATCTTTACCGTTTTTCTTAGTTCGATCCTTTTAGTAGTATCTTGATCTAGTAGAATAAAGTTTATGTCATGATCTAGTTTTGGGTTTTGCTTTATGATCTCTCTATGTAATCAAGTCTATGAGCTATATATAATAAATATTAGTGTTGAGTCAAGGGCTTGATTATCTTGCTATGATCTTGAGTGAATAAAAGAAAAGAGAAAAAGAATAAAAAGAAATAAAGAGATCATATTGATCTTATTGAGAGTAATGACTTCACATAGAAAGAGTATGATGATTAAAAATGGTTGGGAGTTGGCAAACATAGCTTTGGTCATCGTTGCAATTAATAGGAAGTAATAAAGAAAGAGAGGTTTCACATATAAATATACTATCTTGGACATCTTTTATGACTAGGAGCACTCATTAAAATATGACATGCTAAAGAGTTGATGTTGGATAAGGAAGACAACGTAATGGGTTATGTTTTCTTATATCTAAGATAAAGTATATTGTCATGGATCATCCAACATGTGGAGCTTGCCTTTCCCCCTCATGCTAGCCAAATTCTTTGCACCAAGTAGAGATACTACTTGTGCTTCCCAAAAACCCTTAAACCAGTTTTGCCATGAGAGTCCACCATATCTACCTATGGATTGAGTAAGATCCTTCAAGTAAGTTGTCATCAGTGCAAGCAATAAAAATTGCTCTCTAAATATGTATGATTGATTGATGTGGAGGAAATAAGCTTTATACGATCTTGTGACGTGGAAGAAATAAAAGCGACGGACTGCATAATAAAGGATCATATCACAAGTGGCAATATAAAGTGACGTTCTTTCGCATTAAGATTTTGTGCATCCAACCGTGAAAGCGCATGGCAACCTCTACTTCCTTCTGCGAAGGGCCTATCTTTTATTATTATCTTCTACCTTATGCAAGAGTCATGGTGATCTTCACCTTTCCTTTTTACATTTTATCCTTTGGCAAGCACAATATGTTGGAAAGATCCTGATAGATATATCTAATTGGATGTAAGTCATCATGAGTTATTATCATTGACATTACCCTTGAGGTAAAAGGTTGGGAGGCGAAACTATAAACCCCTATCTTTCTTTGTGTCCGATTAAAACTCCATAACCACAAGTATTGCGTGAGTGTTAGCAATTATGAAAGACTAAATGATAGTTGAGTATGTGGACTTGCTAGAAAGCTCTGACATAGACTCTTTCTGATGTTATTATAAATTGCAATTGCTTCAATGACTGAGATTATAGTTTGTTAGTTCTCAATAAAGTTTCTGATTCATACTTTTGCATTGTGAATAGATTATTACTTGAGCATAAGAAATCATATGACAATATCCATCTATGTTGTTGTTATGAGAATAATCATGATGCCCTCATGTCCGTATTTTATTTTATCGACACCTCTACCTCTAAACATGTGGACATATTTATCGTTATCGGTTTTCGCTTGAGGACAAGCGAGGTCTAAGCTTGGGGGAGTTGATACGTCCATTTTGCATCATGCCTTTATATCGATATTTATTGCATTATGGGCTGTTATTACACGTTATGTCACAATACTTATGCCTATTCTCTCTTATTTTACAAGGTTTACATAAGGAGGGAGAATGCCGGCAGCTAGAATTCTAGGCTTGAAAAGGAGCAAATATTAGGGACCTATTCTGCACAACTCCAAAAGTCCTGAAACTCCACGACAGTTATTTTTGGAAATAATAAAAAATACTGAGCGGAAGAAATACGTCAGGGGGGCCACCACATCCCACGAGGTGGGCGCGCCCTACCCCTAGGCGCGCCTGCCTCGTGGGCCCCTGACTGGCTCTCCGGTGGCCATCTTACGCTATATGAAGTCTTTCGTCGGGGAAAAATCATAAGCAACCTTTCCGGACGAGACTCACGCCACGAGGCGGAACCTTGGCGGAACCAATCTAGGGCTCGGCAGAGCTGTTCTTGGGACACGTCCCTCCGGGAGGGGGAAATCATCACCATCTTCATCACCAACGCTCCTCTCATCGGGAGAGGGCAATCTCCATCAACATCTTCACCAGCACCATCTCCCCTCAAAACCCTAGTTCATCTATTGTATCCAATTCTTGTCTCATAGTCTGGGATTGGTACTAGTAGGTTGCTAGTAGTGTTGATTACTCCTTGTAGTTGATGCTAGTTGGTTTATTGGGTGGAAGATCATATGTTCAGATCCTATATGTATATTAGTACTCCTCTGATTATGAACATGAATATGCTTTGTGAGTAGTTACATTTGTTCCTGAGGACATGGGAGAAGTCTTGCTATTAGTAGTCATGTGAATTTGGTATTCTTTCGATATTTTGATGAGATGTATGTTGTCTATCCTCTAGTGGTGTTATGTGAGCATGACTACATAACACTTCACCATTATTTGGGCCTAGAGGAAGGCATTGGGAAGTAATAAGTAGATGATGGGTTGCCGTAGTGACGGAAGCTTAAACCCTAGTTTATGCGTTGCTTAAAGGGGCTGATTTGGATCCATATGTTTCATGCTATGGTTAGGTTTAACTTAATACTTTTGTTGTAGTTGCGGATGCTTGCAATAGAGATTAATCATAAGTGGGATGCTTGTTCAAGTAAGAACAGCACCCAAGCACCGGTCCACCCACATATCAAATTATCAAAGTACCGAACGCGAATCATATGAGCGTGATGAAAACTAGCTTGACGGTAATTCCCATGTGTCCTCGGGAGCGCTTTTCTCCATATAAGAGTTTGTCCAGGCTTGTCCTTTGCTACAAAAAGGATTGGGCCACCTTGCTGCACTTTATTTACTTTTGTTACTTGTTGCTCGTTACAAATTATCCTATCACAAAACTATCTGTTAGCTCTTATTTGATTGCTTTGAGAGAATACCTTCTTTGAAAACCGCTTATCATTTCCTTCTGCTCCTCGTTGGGTTCGACACTCTTACTTATCTAAAGGACTATAATAGATCACCTATACTTGTGGGTCATCAGTCCCTCGTAACCAAGAGGGATCAATATTTGAAGTGGGCGGAGCCGAGGTATGGCGCTTCGCCGGGACCGGATACCTGTCCGGCACGCTGAAGAAGGCATCCGAAGAGTGGCCTTCCGAATTGTTTTATATCGAGGACGTCGCCCTTCCTGACCCAGTCCGAATGGGTCTTCCTGAATTTACAAGTGTTCTGTTGAAGAAACGCCACAGCTGGCGCCCTCAGAGCCTCGAGGAGGAAGATAGCGCGGAAGTGCGTCAATTGATGAGCAAGATAAAGACGCTTGCCCAGTCCGGATTATCAATAGTCGACGTAATGGCGACTTCCATAGTGTGAGGGGTGCAGCCACTCCAATACAGAGGGCTTCCCATGTGGCACTATAATGGGGAAGATGACGCCTCCCGCTGCGGTCAGAAGGGTCCGGACACCCCCGCCGCTTTGGCCAAAATATTGGCCGAACTATTCAAAGGGGAGAAAGAGGAATTTCATTTGTATTAAGCGCCAAGATGGATTTTCCATGTACAATCCTCCTAGCTGGGCGAGTTCCAATCCCACTACTCTACTCAATCTACTCACTGAGTCACTTTTAATGAACATTAATCCGTCCATTTGTAACAGGAATGGCGAAAGATCACCAAGGGGCTCCACAGCCCCGCCCCACAGCCAGAGGACCACAACTGGGACCTTGACCCCGGATTCGAAGAGGATCCGGACATATTCATGGAGCTCGAGGAGGGGGTGTTCTACCAGGCGAGCTATGATGGCATGGAAGTGGCCATCACCGCCGACTATCCTGGCCTTCTCCCTGCCTCACACGTAAGTAATCAGGAGACATCTCCTCTGAAAGAGCTTCCTCATTCTGCCTCACCCACCGCACTGTCTCGTGCTCCAAATGGGAGGTATTCGGCGCGCCATGCTACACCAGAGGAAACTCCAAAGAGAGCGGTGCCCACGCCGGGCAAGCCTTCGAAGAGGAAGGCAAATGAAGACACGACCGAGCCTTCATCAAAGAGGTATGGCTTTGTAAATATGCCCCTTGGCAGTCACATGCAACTGTGACATTGTTCGTTTGTGCCTTATCAGGAAAAGCGTTCGCCGGATTATGTCCGGGGGTCCTTCCGGCCACACTCCCAACAGCCAGGTTCCAGACCCTACCATAAAGACGTGGGCTGATACAGGAGTGACGCCGGATTGTCCTTTGGCAGAGGATTCGGATGATGTATCCGTCACAAACTTGGAAGTGAAGAGCGCCATGAATCATCGGCGCCGGAGGGCCGTTCTACGCGACCCCGGCTTTACAAAAGAGGCATCCAATGCCTTTAGCTCGGTTGATGCATACATCCGAGCTGCTCGAGACGGGCTTACCAGAGCCACATACCAACATTTGAAAGATATGCGGGTATGTTTACATTGTCCAAATATGATAATTATATACCAGTAGCCCCCGAGACTTGAAGTAGTTGATACAACTGATTTAAGGATCAGTGTATAACCAGGTGCTTATGGAGAAGAACAACTTGTTGTATCAAGAACTGGAAAGTGTCGGACCGAGCTAAATGCCGCTACCGTAAAACTGGAAAAATCCAAGAAGGTATCGCCTACTAATATTCCCCTCCATCAAGAAAATATAATTATATAGCAGCAATGCTAATAGTGTTGCATATCTCATGGCATGATCGTCAGATAAACTAAAGGAGGCCTTTGGAAGTCGGCATGGCCGGTGAACAAGAAGCCAAAGGCAACGGGCATGACGACGTATACTAACATGGGTCAGGGAGGAGAAAAACAAACTCCAGGATTCCAACACCCAGCTGGGCGAAGAACTGAAAGATGTGCGGGCCCAGCTGGTTGACACCATGAAGGAAAATAAGTGGCTGCGAGGCGGCATATTTAGTATGTGTTTAAACTTACCTCCGTGTAATTCAGCCAAGAAAGGAACTGGCAGAGTTATGTCTGTAGGTATGGTGACTGGCCGTCCCGAAGAGGAGATGTCCGGATCTACGGGCGATCTGCTACAAGAGCTGTCGCAAATGCACGAGCGAGCTCGACAGACGATGCGAAGTGTTGCCAAGGCCTTATGGCCATCCGCCTCCCCTCCAGGAAGTATGGAGGAGCTTGTACAACTATTCAAGGGAGTGCGGCGGCATTTCCGATTATGGAAGATATCGGCCTGCCGGGAAGGTACGCGAGAGGCCCGGGCCATGGTGAAAACACGGTATACCAAGCTTGATCAAAATCATATGGCCCGGGTCAGACCTCTAGGGTCAGATGGGAAAGAAATTCCTGTTAATTTGGTATATGACCAAGTAAAAGTAGCCGCCAAATATTCCCAATAGGATTGTAAGTTAGACAGCCTGTTAGATGGTATAGAGCAGGAAAATTTTGAGTCCAAGTGACTATGTACTTTCCTTGACATATTTGTCCCTAGCCGGATTGTAAAACGATTGTCATGGCAGACCTTTTCGCTTTGACCTCTGGACCCGAAGGTGCGGAGTGTTTCTGAATACCTGAGTGGCAAAATAGACCGGGGCATGCGTGGAAACCAGGCATAGGGGTCATAGTTGCTTGAACAGACAAGTTGTATCCGGCTAGCTATGTTATATTACATTGTGATTTTAAGAAACATCTTCCAGAGAGAATAGTTCCGTTAAGGGTTCTTTTCCCTCGGTGTACATGCGTTAATGTGCATGTCCAGACTGTGATTGAAAAAATCACAGTATACGTAACATCTGAGGGTTCATAGTGGAATGAATGTAAAAACATCTTTAGTCCGGCGATCGAATATTCCCTTAAGAACGCTAGCTTTCGGCTTCACCTAGTCTGAGGTACACATCCGGATGACCCGGCAGTAACAATTGCAGAGGTGCTCCCTTTATGCCCTAGCCAAACTAACGAGAACGTAGGGCATAAGCACAGGAGCCAGGCAACCCAGCTTGGCCAAAACTTAAGTCATATCGATGCATATAATGGCGAAGAAAAGGTACATATGAGGGAAAAACGCATATGTGATGAGCTTGATGCTCGGAAAATAACAATAATAAACTTCTGTGCAAGAAGCCCCGAGGTATAATGGACGTACATATTTGAGGATGTGTACGTCATAGGTGCACGGTTTAGCCGCACGAAAGCTTTAAGGCTAAAAAAAGAAAAAGCGAAAAGAGAGGAAAAAAATAATGGAAACAATAAGGAGAACGAGACGAACAAAGAGTTCGATGCTAGGCATAGAATCTTCGGAGTCTGGCCGCGTTCCAGGGGTTCGGCTCTAGGCGATTGTCTGATGCATCACGCAGGCGGTACGCTCCTCCAGTGAGAACTTCGTCAATGATGAAGGGACCCTCCCACTTGGGCTTGAGTTTGTCCTTTTTCTTCTCCGGCAAGCGTAGAACGAGTTCGCCAACATTATAAGTCTTGGCCCGCACTTCTCTGCTCTGATATCTGCCGGCCTGCTGTTGATAAAATGCGGAACGGGCTTTTGCAACGTCGCGCTCCTCCTCCAGGGCATCTAAGCTGTCCTGCCGATCAAGCTCGGACTCTCTCTCTTCATAAATGCGCACTCGAGGTGAGTCATGAATAATGTCGTAGGGTAACACAACCTCTACGCCGTACACCATGAAGAAAGGTGTATATCCGATAATGCGATTGGGCGTGGTCCGCAGCCCCCAGAGTACAGAGTCGAGCTCCTCAACCCTGTGCTTGTCTGATTCTTTCAAAGACCGCACTAGTCTGGGCTTAATGCCGCTCATAATAAGATCATTGGCTCGTTAGACTTGACCGTTTGTTTGCGGGTGATAGACAGAGGCGTAATCGAGCTTAATGCCCAGATTAGCACACCAGGTTTTCACCTCATCGGCTATGAAATTGGAGCCATTATCGATGATGATGCTGTGTGGAACACCATAACGGTGCACAACACCGGATATGAAGTCTATCACTGGTCCGGCTTCGGCCGTTTTAACTGGTTTGGCCTCTATCCACTTAGTGAATTTATCCACCATGACCAGCAGATACTTTTTCTTATGGCTTCCTCCTTTAAGGGGTCCGACCATATGAAGCCCCCAGACCACAAAAGGCCAAGTGATGGGGATTATTTGTAGAGCGATGGGTGGAATATGGCTTTGGTTGGCGAAAAGCTGGCATCCGACGCAACGTTGGACAAGGTCCTGCAGACCGCTCGGGCCGTCGGCCAATAGAAACCTATACGGAAGGCCTTGCTTACAAGGGCCCGAGCCGCGGCGTGGTGACCACCGAGACCGGCATGAATTTTAGCCAAGAGCTACCTCCCCTCTTCCTCGGAGATACATCTTTGAAGTACTCCGGTAGCGCTTTTCTTGTAGAGTTCTCCATCGTGAACCTTGTAGGCTTTCGAGCGCCGGACAATGCGGCGAGCCTCATTCTGATCCTCAGGGAGTTCTCACCTATTAAGGTAGGAAAAGAAGGGTTCGGTCCATGGGGCAATGACTGCCATGATAAGATGGGCCGACGGTGTTATTTTGGTGGCTGAGCCCCCGATGATATCGGTGTGTTCGGAATCTGGGGTTATGGTCGGATCCGGACTGGTGTTGCCGCTCTCCGCTTTACACACCACGGATGGCTTGAAAAGCCTTTCCAGAAAGATGTTAGGTGGGACGGGGTCCCTCATGACGCTGATGCGAGCAAGGACATTTGCCGCTTGATTACTTTCTCGAGCCACATGATGAAACTCGAGCCCCTCGAACCGAGCCGACATTTTGAGAATGACATTACGGTAAGCCGCGATCTTTAGATCTTTGGCATCAAAATCTCCATTTATTTGAGATATTGCAAGGTTTGAGTCCCCTCGCACTTCCAGGCGTTGTATACCCATGGAGACAGCCATCCGAAGACCATGCAATAAGGCCTCGTATTCGGCTGCATTGTTGGAGTCTGTGTATAATATTTAGAGTACGTACTGAACTGCATCTCCAATGGGGGACGTTAAGACAACGCTCGCCCCTAATCCCTCCAGCATTTTGGAACCATCGAAGTGCATAACCCAGTTGGAATATGTGTCGTACTCTTCAGGGAGTTTGGCTTCTGTTCATTCGGCGACGAAGTCAGCCAGTACTTGGGATTTAATGGCTCGGTGCGGTTTGTATGTTATGTCGAATGGAAGGAGCTCAATGGCCCACTTGGAAATACGGCCCATGGCATCGCGGTTGTTTATTATGTCGTTGAGTGGTACCTCGGAAGCCACCGTGATCGAGCACTCTTGAAAATAGTGTTGCAGCTTCCGGGATGCCATGAAGACCGCGTATGCTATCTTTAAGTAATGAGGGTATCGGGATTTGCATGGTGTGAGAACGGTGGATATGTAGTATACTGGTTTCTGGAGCGGGAACTTGTGTCTGTCCTGCTCTCGCTCGACGACGAGCACGGCACTCACCACGTGGTGTGTTACCGATATGTATAATAACATGGGTTCACCGATGTTCGGCGCGGCCAGGATTGGGTTGCTCGCTAAAAGGGCCTTTATTTCTTCGAGTCCGGCCGTTACCGCATCCGTCCACTCAAAGTGGTCGGTGCGTCGGAGAAGGCGATAAAGTGGCAATGCTTTTTCTCCTAATCTGGAGATAAAGCGGCTTAAAGCTGCCACGCATCCGGCTAGTTTTTGGACCTGTTTAAGGTTTTTTGGTGTAGCCAATTGTGACAAAGCTTAGATTTTGGCTGGATTTGCCTCAATTCCTCTATTGGAGACGATGAAGCCCAGCAGTTTTCCAGCGGGAACGTCGAAAACACACTTTTCCGGATTGAGCTTGATGTCATATGTACGGAGGTTGTCGAATGTGAGACGTAGATCGTCTATCAATGACTCAATGTGCCTAGTTTTGATAACTACGTCATCCACATACGCTTCAACTGTCTTGCCGATCTGTTTCTCCAGGCATGTTTGAATCATGTGTTGGTAGGTGGCCCCGGCGTTTTTGAGCCCGAAGGGCATAGTGTTGAAGAAGAATGGCCCATATGGCATAATGAATGCAGCTGCGGCTTGGTCGGACTCCTTCATTTTGATTTGATGGTATCCGGAATATGCGTCGAGGAAACACAGTGGGTTGTGTCCTATGGTAGCATCGATAATCTGGCAGGCCTTATTAAGGTCTTTGAAATCGAAGCACAGGCGCCAGGATTTATCCTTCTTTGGCACCATCACCAGGTTTGCTAGCCAGTCCGGGTGATTTATTTCTCTAATGAATCCGGCCTCGATTAACTTGGCTAGCTCCTCCCCCATGGCTTGACGTTTGGGTTCGGAAAAGCGCCGCAGTGTTTGCTTGACCGGTTTATATCCCTTCAATATATTGAGGTTGTGTTCGGCCAACCTGTGTGGGATTCCTGGCATATCAGAAGGGTGCTAGGAGAATATGTCCCAGTTCTCGCGCAGGAACTCTCGTAGCATGGCGTCAACCGTTGGGTCTAGTTGTGCCCTGATGGATGCTGTCTTCTTGGGGTCCGTTGGGTGGACTTGAAATTTGACTATTTCATCTGCTGGTTTAAAGGAGGTGGATTTGGGTCGCTTGTCCAGGATTACATCGTCCCTATCCACCGTTGAGCGTAGTGCGGTTAATTCTTCTGCCGCGAGGGCTTCGAACAATGCCTCGAGGGCCAGGGATGCGGTTTTATTTTCGGCGCAGAGTTCTGTGTCCGGATCACTGGCAAGAGTGATTATACCATTGGGCCCGGGCATCTTGAGCTTCATGTACCCGTAATGAGGTATATCTTGGAAGCGTGTAAATGCATCTCGCCCCAATAGGGCGTGATATCCACTGTTGAAAGGGGCCACTTGGAAGGTTATCTCTTCGGACCGATAATTCTCCGGCGTGCCGAATACCACGTCGAGTGTGATTTTCCCCGCGCATCGCGCCTCCCGACTAGGAATAATTCCTCGGAAGGTCGTGCTACTTTGCTCGATGCGGCTCCTGTCTATTTCCATTTTGTTGAGTGTGTCCTCGTAGATGAGGTTTAATCCACTGCCGACGTCCATGAGCACTTTGGTAAGCCGAAATCCATCCACGATTGGACTAAGGACCAAGGCGGCTGGTGCCCGGACTGTCTTGAATTTTGGTTCGTCACCGGGATTGAAAGTTATGGCCGTGTCATTCCAAGGGTTTATTGCTGCAAGTTGACAGACTTCGGCGAGGTCACGGAGTGCCCTTTTGCGCCTGTTATTTGAAACAAAGGTTTTGAAGACCGTCAATACTCTGTGGTCATCGTCTTCCGGGGGGTGTTGATCTGACGTATTTGTGGTGAGGAGTTCGTGCCGCTCTTGGCCACTTGCGGGAGTATCTAACATGCTCTAAGGCTGTGGGTTGGTATGGTATCCGGTGTTGTGTGTATTTTGCATGGCCTATCGAGCCATCCCTCCAGAACGGTTCCGCGCCCGTAATGGGCTTAGATTTCTTTACTGTTGGGTCGGGCGCCCCAAGAGGGTGCATCCTTTTTGTCCGGACGGGGGGTTGAGGGGAAACCGGTGGTTCCCAGCGAGCTGCCTTGGTTTTCCAGGCGCTTTCCATTGCGCAGTACTTCTGTACTATGGTTTCCAAGTCAGCGAAGTGTAATACGCGACGACGGTTGATGGCGTTGAGGATTCCTTCGTCCGTGCAATTGTTGCTGAATACTGAGATCGCATCTTCGTCGCGGCAATCTTTAATCTTGTCGACAAGGAGGAATCTGGCCCAAAAGTGATGGACTGTTTCCTGGGACTGCTGTCGTATGTGCATGAGATCATTTATATCTGGGCGGGTGGGTGGCTTTAAATCCGAACCCTTACCCAATTTGGGATCCAGAGTTTGAAAAACTTCCGAACGTAATAGCTCGGGCTTCGGGATATCAACTGATTTTTTCGGCTCGTCGTCCGATTCTAGGTTCGGAGGGCAGGGCGTGTCTTTCCAAAGGCAGGTATCCGGCTCTTCGAGCTCGGAGATCCGAACATAGTTCGTCCTCAGTATAGAGGAAGAGTTGTCGTCTGGCTCCTCTACTACCGCTACCTGGTGGGTGATCGGTGGAGGTTTAATTTCTCTTTGATCGGGTTTAAGCCCAATCCGATCTCGGTCTGTAGCGACCCCCAAGGCGGCGATGCGATCTAGGAGCTCGTTCAAAGATGACAACTCTGCCGGATCCATCTGTTTGGAGTATTCGGAGTCAACACGGACGGGATTTTTGATGACTCGAGAAGTCATCGTCAGCTTAACGGCCGAACGGGCAGTCATGGTAAAGCCGCCCAGCCGGAGGGTTTGGCCTGGGGCCAGTGCTCCTCCAGAGGTGACACTGTCCTTGATAACAAGGCAAGCCATTAATCCTGTCTTTGACGTCACAGCAGAACCCTCAATGAAAGCACCGTCAAAACCGGCGGATCTCGGGTTGGGTGTCCCGAACCGTGCGTCTAAGGTTGATGGTAACAGGAGATGGGGGACACGATGTTTACCCAGATTCGGGCCCTCTCCATGGAGGTAATACCCTACTTCCTGCTTGATTGATCTTGATGAGTATGAGTACTACAAGAGTTGATCTACCTCGAGATCGTAATGGCTAAAACCCTAGAAGTCTAGCCTGTATGACTATGATTATGATCGCCTCTACGGACTAAGCCCTCTGGTTTGTATAGACACCGGAGGGAACTAGGGTTGTACAAAGTCGGTTATAGAGAAAGGAATCTTCATATCAGGGCGCCAAGCTTGCCTTCCGTGACAAGGAGAGTCTCATCCGGACACGAGAGAGAGTCTTCGGTCTTGTATCTTCACAGCCCATCAGTCCGGCCCACGTACCATAGTCCGGACGCCCGAGGACCCCTTAATCCAGGACTCCCTCAGTCGTGCTCATGGGGAGGCAACGAAATGCGTCGTGTTCATCGGGTGGCAACGCAACACGTGCTGTTCATCGGGAGCCAACCGGCTTGGACGGAACAGCCGATGGAAACGAGGCCTGGCGTACTGTAGAACGGAGGAAACGGCCTTGTGTTCGGCCGACCACGGTGGAAATGGGATCCTGTCATCGGGAGGTGTCTGGCGTACCGCAAAATGGAGGAAACAGACCTCCTATGGTCGAAACGGGGTCCTATTGATCGGGAGGGGTGTGGCGTACCGCAAAACGGAGGAAACAGACTTGTGGTGGAGCGCTACGGTCGAAACGGGGGTCCTGTTCATCGGGAGGGGTGTGGCGTACCACAAAACGGGACTCCACGTGATACTGTTCCTCTCCACCGTTGACCTCCTCCAGCCTCCACGGGCTACTGTTCGTCCACCATCGACCCCCTCCAGCCTCCACCTGCGACTGCTCATCTATGGGCTCCTGTTCATCCAGCCTCCAGCGCGCGCTCCTCCACCAGCTACTGTTCAACCAGCCCTCTCCACGGGGTCCGGTTCAACCACCCCTCCAAAGGCTACTATTCATCCAGCCCTCCACCGGCTACTGTTCAACCAGCCCTCCACGGGGTCCTGTTAATCCAGGCCTCCACGGGGTCCTGTTCATCCACCGGCTCGATCGATCGGGGTCCTGTTCATCCAGCAGCAACGGCCTCTACTACCACGGGGTCCTGTTCATCCAACCCCCCACCGGGAACTGTTCATCCAAACCCCCCAACAACGCTCACTGTTCATCCAGAGGCTGCATCGATCGGCTTCAGTTAGCAGCAGTAGAGAAGGAATCACTAGGGTTCAGTTAACAGCAAGGGATCGATCGATCACTCGGGTTCAGTTAACAACAAGGGATCGATCGATCACTCGGGTTCAGTAACGCGTAGCCTGCAGTGCAACCGCTCGGGTTCAGTTAGAGCGCAACGCCTCACACACACACGTGTATGTTTGAGAGAAACGCGCATCGCTCGGCCCCCGACCACCCACGGTAACCGGGAACTCCCCCGATATTTTCCTCGCCCTCGCTTCTACAACGGTTTTTTCCGTCATGGACGGCCCAAAGAATGTCATGCAACCGCGTCTCCAGCCCGCTCAGGACGAAAAGACCATTTTCTGTCATGATTTTTTATCATAGAAGTAGGATCCCTCCACATCCATGATGATACCGGGTTTTGTCACAATTATCATCATAGAAGTGTCATAAGCATGACAGATTTTTTTCGTTCGGCCCAAAATGTCAGGGATGTGTCTTTTTTTTGTAGTGCGACCACGCCACCCAGAGGGGCGTCACCGGAAAGGGCACCTACCACTGAGCCCACGCGCATGGAGGAAGAGGGGGCAAGCATGGGCACTGGTGGCTCCCTCCCGGCAACGAGCGTTGGCAGGGAGGGAACCACTTCTCCTCAGCTCGGCACGGGTAAGCTGCCTGCCTCCCGTCCCCTGCTATCTCTGCCACACGATGTTCTCTCTTTTCTTTGTTCTGAACTTTGATTTTGGCCTCGCTTCATTCTCCTTTCTAGTTTCCAGACCCTCCCTCGATGGACTAGGTGGACGTCGACACTGTCATCGAGGAGGTCGCCAAGGATGCCAAAGCCGATGTCGTGGTACTAAGTCTGATAGTAAGAGTAGGGGGTACGAATGAGGAGGCAAGGTCCTAACTACGGCGAGGTTGTATACATGAGTTTACGAGTTCAGGCCCCTCTCGGAGGAGGTAAAAGCCCTACATCTTGGTGCCCTGAGGCGGTCGACTGAATATGTGTGTGTGTGTGTGTGTGTGTGTGTGTTACAGGGGGTGCGAACCCTTGTGCCAGTGGATGGGGGTGGCTTATATAGAGTGCGCCGGACCCCAGCCAACCCATGTTACACAGGGTTCAATGTACATTAAGACAAGGCGTTACTGGTAACGCCAGCCATAAAGAGCTATTAATGATCTTAAAGACTACAAAGTGAATGCCTGACCGTTGCCATCCTGAGTGACTCTAGGTCTTCTGCACTCCGAGTGGTTTCTTGTATGGTCGAGTGACTTCTTCACTGTCGAGCGGAATTGGGGTATCCGAGTGGGATAGATGGTCGAGTGGATTCAACTCTTAGGTGTACTCAGTCGGTTTCTTCTGTTGTATCTTGAATGTCTTTGACTCTAGGGCAGTGTCCTTGGGTAGGGTATCTTGGTCAGGCCTATGACCCTACCCTAGGTACATGTCGACATCATTAGCCCCCGAATGGATTGAGCTCCGAGTGAAGAAAGAACTAAAGTTGATTCTGACTTGATTTCATACTTCGGAGGTATTTCATCTGAGTTTGCAAATCATGTTGAAGCTTCAATCATGTTTCAGTCGCCTCGATCAATTCAGAGGTCGTCGAGTGAACTCAACTGAAAATCTTCAAGTGTTGATATGGAACGAAATCTCTGGCGCGACTGATTACTCTGTGGTTCCCGGATCTCACGGGATTCAAAATTTCAGGGAAGCGAGTGGGACGGAGTGCGCCGCAGTAAACAGAGTGGATAGACAGGGGCGCCTCGATTATTGTGCCACCTTTTTCGCCACGTATCGGGCACGCGACTGTTGCCGGATTTGACAGGATCACTAGGGCCCACGAGTCAGCCACTCGGAAGCAGGCCCATAAAAGGCGTCGAGGCCGATGTGTTTGCACAGTACGCCCTATTACCCTTCTTCTTCCTCTGCTCCCCCACCGCGACCTCCTACACTCTCGATGCCGCCGCCCCGCCCTTGCGCAGTCCGCCGCAATGGGAGAGGACAAGACGACGATCCTGGAGCGTGCGAAGAAAGCGAGAGCGACATCGAAGGGCAAGAATACGAGTTGGGGGTCATCGTCGTGGTCCGAATTGCCGCCTGGTTGGATCCAGGGGGACTGGATCCAGTCCACGATCCAGAAGGAAGATCTGGAGGATCTGGCCAGTGGTGGCTTGATTGCCCACGGGTCTTGGAGGTTGCCGGGGAACGAGACCGAGCCTCGACCACAAGAGGGTGAGTGCGTCCTCCTTGCCACCCACATCGACCGGGGCTTCACTCTGCCTTCACATCCTTTTTTCCGGGGTTTCTTGAACTTTTTTGGTGCCCAACTCCATCACTTCTCCCCCAACACAATCACATACCTCGCTGCATACATCTCTTTGTGTGAAAACTTCTTGGGCTGTCGACCGCATTGGGGTTTGTTCAAGCATATCTTTACTTGCCGCTCTCAGTTTGTGAAGAAGGCGAATCCGAATGACGAAAAAGACACACGTGATCCAAATGTGCGGGGGTTTAGGGATTCAGACGAGGGGTAGGAGTACTTTTCCACCTATGACTCTTCCCGATTCAGTTAGAGGGTGGCAGTCGACCTGGTTCTACTGCCAAGACGTTCCGACTCCTGGTAAGTCGACCGGTCTTCCTCCCTTCACGATGGATCGGGTCCGCCAACCCTCTTCGCTGGTCGTGACTCCAGTAGAGAAGGTAGAGGTGTCCATGTTAGTCGACCGGGTAGTTCAACTGGTCCGTGATGGCGTGACTGGCATGGATTTGTTGCAAGTGTTTCTCAGCAGACGCATCCAGCCTCTTCAAGCTCGCGATCATCCGATGTGGATGTACTCGGGACCTAATGACAGCACTCGTGTCGACCCAGAAGAAGCCACCGAGGAGACGGTGGAGCAGTGGCTGTGGAGCATCACTGGAAACAAGGACAACCCCAGGGGGTCTAGGAGGGTTGCACCATTCGACGCCGAAAACGAGCCAGATAAGATCTGATCTTTGTTTCCTAGTGTATTTTTATTTTGATTTGCGACTTTCCTTGAGTCTGATTGACACCTGTTCAACTTCTTGCCTTACAAATTTATACTGAGATGTACTCGATGCCGAATGGGGAGCAAGCCCAGGAGGGAATGGAGAACACTGATGAGAGCGGCGACTGGCAGTCCCCCAACGACCATGAAGACGACAGTGATGACTCGGGCGACAGCAAGGAAGTCGAATCACCACCTCGCTCGAAGCGTCGAACCAAGCAGTCTCAAGACCTGCGGGCGGGCAAGGCAAGGCAGCGCCTCCAAGCGCACAAGTGCAAAAACGCACTCGAACCTTGTCTCCGGAGCCGACTGAAAAGGCCGCCAAGCAGCTCAAGACCGCCCCGTCAAAGCATCGGAAGACCTTGCCCAGGATCAAGGTGGATGTTCCCGTTGCTTCTGCGTAAGTATTTTGCTTTCTCTCTTTGCTTTTGCATTGTTTGGAAACTTCTATGCTTCTGTCGACTCATTCTCTCGCTTGACCGAGTGAGTTCTGAAACTTTTAGCGCTGCTACTTCTGGGACCTCCATGGACATTTACAAGGACCAAGATGATGAGGAGACTGAGGACGCGGCCACTTCCAAAGCGGGTACAACTCTAAAACCTTGCTCTCATTTTGTCACTTGAACTGTCAGGCGACCGGACTCTTACGGTCGAGTCTTTTGTAGCGCCTCAAAATGTCATTGAACTTCCAGATGACGATGAAGATATGCCCCTGAAGTCCACAGGAAGGAAGAGCAGGACTTCGAGTAGGAGGGTGCCTGCCAGCAAGGTACCTCAGTCTACACCAGTGCCAGAACCAGTGATTCAGCAATCTGGAGATCCAGTTCGGGCTTCTGTTTCTTTCACTGTCCCTGTGTCAACTGATAGTCCCTCGGCATCGACCGCTGAAGTCCCTTCTCTGTTTGTGCAACTCCATGCTTCAGATCCTCTGGCTGACTCGACCATTCCACCAGCCCCACTCTTCATCACCCATCATTTCCCAGATGACCAGGTGAGCGCTGCTAAGGAAGTTATACGCCAGGCAGGCCTTATGATGGAGCAGATGAAGGTGGTGCGCGAGGCCAGCCATGCTGCTCACGATGCCAGCTCAACTCTTCAGACCAACATCCAGGTTAGTTGATTTCTGAATGATCTTTAGCTTAACGCTTGTTCTGTTAGGATATGGTACTTGAGAACTGATGCTTTATTAGTCGTAAGATGTCCGTGGATGAGTGTTTTGAAACCTTTAATGTGCATCTATCATGAGTCTGCATCTTGCATCTGTTCACCCAGTAGGTGCTTCAACTTTTGCTGAATAGTTTTTCGACTTGAGTCAACTAGGTCGCGTCGAGTGTATCTTTGAATCAGTGGGGGCACGCAGAATGCACCCACTGGGTGTAGTCCCCGAGACCGCCATCGAATGTTTCATTCGGCGGGGGTCTTTATCAAAATGTTCTCTTTATAGTTCTTCCACTCGGTCTAGACGGGTCGCGCCGAGTGGGATCCGGTCCAGTGGGGGCACGCTGAGTGCACCCACTGGGTGTAGTCCCCGAGACTGCGGTCGACTGCGGGCAGTCGGTCGTGGTCTGAGAATAATTGTTGTTGTTTTTTTACTCCTTTGACTCGTACTGGGCGGACCATGTCGAGTGGAAAACTGAACCAGTGGGGGCACGCCAAGTGCACCCGAGGGAGTCCTGGACTAAGGGGTCCTCGGGCGTTCGACCTGTTATCCATTGGGCCGGACTGATGGGCTGTGAAGACATGAAGGCTCAAGACTGTACCCGTGTCCGGATTGGGCTCTACTTGGCGTGGAAGGCAAGCTTGGCGACCGACTATGTAGATTCCTTCTTATGTAACCGACTCCATGTAAACCCTAGGTCCCCCCGGAGTCTATATAAAACGGAAGGGTTAGTCCAGAAAGCACATACACATTACCATAGTTATATAGGCTAGACTTCTAGGGTTTAGCCATTACGATCTCGTGGTAGATCAACTCTTGTAATACTCATATTCATCAAGATCAATCAATGAGGAAGTAGGGTATTACCTCCATAGAGATGGCCCGAACCTGGGTAAACATCGTGTCCCCCGTCTCCTGTTACCATCGATCCTAGACGCCTTGCGATTCGGGACCCCCCTACCTGAGATCCGCCGGTTTTGACACCGACATTGGTGCTTTCATTGAGAGTTCCACTGTGCCGTCGGCAAAAGGTTCGATGGCCCCTTCAATCGTCGATAGTGACGCTGTCCAAGGAGAAACCTTCCTCCCCGGGCAGATTTTTGTGTTCGGCGGCTTCGTACTACGGGCCAACTCGCTTGGCCATCTGGAGCAGGTCGATAGCTACGCCCCTGGCCGTCAGGTCAGATTTGGAAGCTTGAACTACATCGCGGATATCCGTGGAGACTTGATCTTCAATCGATTTGAGACCGCAGCGATCGCTCCCCCTCACTCCGATCAACATGACTTAAGTCTGTCATCGGATCACATCCAGGGGATGGTTCCTCTTGCTGCAACGGCCTTAGAACCAGAGTAGATCATGCCATCCAAAGCCATAGAGTCTGCGGCGTTGGATCCGCACACGGACTCAACACCCTGCAATATTTGCTTCAAGGGAACTTTGGACTCGTCTCCGGCTATAAGTTTCGGACCGTGTACGCCTGCGGACACCGAGCTAGATCGCTTATCGATCTTCGAATTCAGCGCCGCAGACATTTCCAGCACTCACCTTTGGGCGATGTGCTAAACTCTCTAAAGAATTTGTCCTTGGAGAAGGACTCGCAGCCGAACTATGTTCGGTTCGAGTTAGAGGCTGATGATGGGAATTTTGCTTCCCACCCGCCACCCACTTCATAGCTACCGTCTAGGACTTAACCGACGAGCTCGATTATGGCTCCGAAGACATCGACGGTATGGACGACGATGCCGACAAGGAGCAAGGCCAAGACCCGCCATTCACTGGACATTGGACGGCCACCTCTTCGTACGATGTGTACATGGTTGACACACCTAAAGGATCTGGCGACGACAAAGAAGAGCCAGATGCGAATAAACCCTCTGGGACACAGTCCAAGCGCCGGCGCCCTAAACGCCGCTCTAAGCCTCGTCGCTCAAAAGATGGCAACACTGGCACTGGAGAAAATAGTACTCCGGGCGACGCCGAAAAAAATGAAGACCATATTGGAGCTGCATCCGAACAGGAGGAGGAAAACAACGAGCAAGTTAACCCTGATAAACAGGGCACACCCAATGACCCGGATGATGATAGTTATCGTCCACCCTCCGAAGATGAGGAGAGCCTCGACAACGAGGATTTCATCATGCCTGAGGCACCCCTAGAGCAGGAGCGCTTCAAGCGCCAGCTAATAGCTACTGCCAGAAGCCTAAAGAAAAAGTAGCAGTAGCTCCAAGCTGATCAAGACCTACTTATCGATAGATGGACCGATGTCCTGGCAGCCGAAGAATATGGCCTGAAGCACCCAGCCAAGTGTTACCCAAAGCGCAGACTGCTACCTCAGTTTGATGAGGAGGCACCAGGTCTCATACCTCCCTCGCACAATGAGGACCGACCACCACATGGCCGAGATAGTGCGGCGGACCGACCACCCCGCGGTCGGGATAAAACGACAACTCAGGCCGAACAACAGCCCGCCCCACCGCCTCGTAAACATAGGGACAGACCAGCTCGGGAACATACATACGACCTTCGGTAGGAATTGGACGGCAGAGCAAGACACACCAGATCGATCTATGGATCGCGAGGACGCCTCCTGACTCAGGATGATGGCTACCTATTTGGACATGACAAACCTAGTCACACCCGGGCCGATAAACGCATACGGACTTCATCGGAGGTAAGCCGTGACGCGGCCCGATATAGAGGCGCCGCACACCCTCTATGCTTCACAGATGAAGTACTGGATCACGAATTCCCCGAGGGGTTTAAGCCTGTCAATATTGAATCATACGACGGAACAACTGATCCCGCAGTATGGATTGAGGACTTCATCCTCCACATCCACATGGCCCGCGGAGACGACCTACACGCCATCAAATACCTCCCACTAAAGCTCAAAGGACAAGCTCGACACTGGCTAAATAGCCTGCCTGAAAACTCCATCGATAGCTGGGAGGACTTGGAAGAAGCCTTCCTTGACAACTTCCAAGGTACATATGTCCGGCCACCCGATGCCGATGACTTAAGCCACATAGTTCAACAACCTAGAGAATCAGCCAAAAAATTCTGGACTAGGTTCCTAACAAAAAAGAACCAGATCATTGACTGTCTGGACGCCGAAGCCCTAGCAGCCTTCAAACACATCATCCGTGATGAATGGCTCGCCCGCCACCTCGGCCAAGAAAAGACGAAATCCATGGCAGCCCTCACAACACTCATGACCCAGTTTTGCGCAGGTGAGGACGGTTGGCTGGCTTGAAGCAATTACACAGCCAGCGAGGCAGGCCCCTCTGAGGCCAAGAACAGCACCGGCAAGCTCCGGCGCAATAGACACAAACGCCGAAGCAATGGCGATAACACCGATGACACCATAGTGAACGCCGGATTCATCGGCTCCAAGTCTGGCCAACGGAAGAAGCCCTACAAAAGGAACAATGAGGGACCTTCCAGCCTGGACCGCATACTCGACCGACCGTGCCAGATACACGACACCCTAGACAAACAAGCCAATCACACCAACATATATTGTTGGGTTTTCAAACAGGCTGGCAAGTTAAATGCCGGAAACAAAGAAAAGGGACCACAAAGTGAGGACGAGGACGAAGATCCACGGCAGCCGAACACCGGGGGGCAGTAGAAATTTCCCCCTAAAGTCAAAACAGTGAACATGATATACGCTACGCACATCCCCAAAAGGGCGCGCAAGCGAGCACTCAGGGACGTCTACGCGGTAGAGCCAGTCGCCCCAAAATTCAATCCGTGGTCGTCATTTCCGATCACCTTCGATCGTCGAGATCACCCAACTAGCATTCGCCATGGCGATTCGTCCTCACTAGTCCTCGACCCAATCATCGACGGATTCCACCTAACACGAGTCCTGATGGATGGTGGAAGAAGCCTCAACCTTCTCTATCAGGATACAGTGCGGAAGATGGGCATTAATCCCTCACGAATCAATCCCACAAAGACTACCTTTAAAGGAATCATACCAGGCGTTGCGACCCGCTGTACGGGCTCAATCACGCTGGAGGTGGTTTTCGGATATCCGGACAACTTCCAAAGCGAAGAGTTAATCTTCGACATCGTCCCCTTCTGCAGCGGCTACCACGCACCTGCTTGGACGAACTGCGTTTGCTAGATTCAACGCAGTGCCACACTATGCTTATCTCAAGCTCAAGATGCCCGGTCCACGCGGCATCATAACAGTCAATGGCAATACTGAACACTCCCTCCGAACAGAGGAGCACATCGCCGCCCTAGTAGCAGAGGTACGGAGCAGCCTTATCAAGCAGCACCATAGTACGGCTGCCGAGCCCCTGGACATCATTAAGAGGTTCCGGACTACACTACAACAGGACAACACGGCTCGTCAAGAGATCAATTAGCAATTCGGCCTCCGTCCTAGTCCCGATGAAGTAGTGGCATTCGTACCACGCGTACATAGTTACACACTCAAAATTCCATGAACATCGACGGAGGCACAAGCTAGCCCGGGATCTACAGTTCGGCTAGACCGATCCCAGACACACATATAACTTTACCATTTCCTTTTTCCCTTTCTCGCAGGTTCCTCTTATGCGGACCTCTTTCGGTGGCCTGATTTATGGTCCTGTCAAAGAACAAATACACCGGATCGACAAGGAGCACAGGCGTACAGGAGCGGCCCTAGAGGCCAATCCAACGATTACTCTATCTATTTTCAGGACCCACGCACAGCTCGCCTTTAGTTGAGGCGTGGTAAATAGCCGGTTGCTTATGGCATTACTTTGTACCGATGCGCTTTGACGCATTAACCCAACTATAATGGAAACAGTTCATGGTCCAAGTTCAAGGGCCCCAGATACCATCTCTGTCCCCCTTCTATTTTCCTTTCAATTACTTATTTCCTAGCAACCGTACACTTTGGTACGTTTCATATTTGCCAGGGGCTCCTATCGCCCCATAACACGACAGCAAAGTCCAAACACTTCTTATAGAGAAGTCCAGCACCCCGAATTTAGCATTATATGCATTGGCTCCGAATCATGTCTTTGGTCAATAGTTGGGTTGCATGGCTCCTGTGCTTGCTACCCTATGTTCCGCTAAATTGGCTAGGGTAGTAAAGGGAGAACTACTGCAATTGTGCCCTGGCCTTGACCAGATAAGCGCCTCAGTAGAGAAAGCCGAAAACTGACTGTCATGATACGGCGAGAGCCGGTCAGCTGTTCGAGGGTTACAAATCGTTGGAGATTTTTTCCGCATTATGCGAAAGATCGGCACTTCCCGATCAGATGCTGACAGCACTCTGGTTTCAACCAGGGGCTGCGCCCATGCTTTATTATAAAACCCCTATGGCTAAGTGAGGGAGTTTAAACCGTATAGTCTGATTGCCTTGTTCGTTGCGCTAAACAACTCCTTCAAGGACCATACGATTGGATCAAGATTGTTTAGATTCCATCCCGAACACCTTCGTACTACCTACGTGACGGTAGAAGCCGACAACTGGCCAACCCTCAGATTACATACAACACGGCCGCACAGGAGGAAACAATTAAAAGCATAACAAAATTACATTACAAAACAGGCTTTTTTCATAATACAAGGCAAAGACAACACGAATGTTTTCATTCAAAAATAATGTCATGCCCGCACTACGCTGCCGCAAGTCGAGACCCTTCTATGACATCCGCAAAGTATTGCTCGGGTGTGCGGTGCTCCTTGCCCTCCGGCGGCCCTCTGGCCACTTCAACGGTGTTCATCTCCGCCCACCACATCTTGCAACGGGCGAAGGCCATGCGGGCACCTTCAACACAGGCAGAGCGCTTGACGACGTCCAGCCGAGGACAGGCGTTCACCATCCGCCTCGCGAGTCCGAAGTAGCTTCCAGGCATAGCTTCGGCTGGCCATAGCCGGATTCAAATCCTTCATGGCTAGTTCGGCCACCCTATGCAGCTCCACCAGCTGTTTCAGCTGATCGGTGAAGGACACAGGAGGCTCTGACGCTGCATATTGCGACCAGAATAGCTTCTCCGTAGAACCCCCTCCTTCGGCTCGATAGAAATCCATCGCATCCGATACACTGCGTGGTAAATCCGCAAAAGCCCCTGGGGAACTCCGAACCCGGGTTAGTAAAAGGTAATGGTTCTCCGCATACTTGCTTTGCATCTTAAATGCCTTACCCGCCGTGATCTTCTTGGCCTCCTGGATCTCCTGGAGGGCGGCTTGGGCCTCATTCCGTGCGGTCTCCGCGCCCTGATGAGCCTTGGTGAGTTCGGCCCCTCGAGCCGACGCATCATGCTCCAAGGTCTCGCATTTTTTCATCGTATCCTGGAGCTCCTGCTAGACTTATTTGACCCGGGCCTTGAGCTTCTTACGGGCGGCTTGCTACTGGACAGCCTTCTCTTCGGCCTCGCCCAGGGCCTTCCTCAGGGCCTCGACCTCGGCCGCGGCTCCTGCACATATCATGACATTGCGGTCATTATACAACGCTTATTCTTTCGGAACACATAGCAAGTCGTCATTCACCTTGCTTCTCCTGGAGCCGAATTTTAACCTCGCCGAGCTCGTTCTCGGTCCGCTCCAGCCTACTGCTTGATTCGAGAGACTTGGCGCATGCGAGGTTGCGACCAACAGATGGCCTTTTGCTTATAGATACATATTAAGTTAGTCTCCTAGAACAAATGATTGATCCTCTGTCCGGTTCTCCTCGCCGAACACCGGACAGTGTCTCAGGGGCTACTGTCTACATGGGGTTTTTATCTTTCTTACCTCGAAACCTGTCAACAGGTTGCTGCAGGCTTCATTCAGTCCGCTCTTGGCGGACTGAACCTTCTCGATCACCGCACCCATAAGGACACGGTGCTCGTCCACGACGGAGGCGCCTCGTAGCGCCTCCATCAGGTTATCCGTGCCCTGGATGGGCGAGGGCCACCGGTGGAAGCCAGCACCCCTCCTTCAAAGGGGGTTGCTCGCCTGACTCCGGAGCCATGTGAGTCTCCGGAATCATATTCGGCTGAGGGCCGAACTGGATGCGGCCCTCTTTGCCAGTCTCCATGGGGCTCGGCTCCCCCATGTGTCTGGCAGTGGAGGTCTCGCCTCGTGGCGCCTCCCGGATAGCATCCTGGGCTCCTCCTCATGGAGCGATCCTCTGAGACGACACCTCCGTTTCGTCCCTGGCCCCGGGGGAATAAGCAGGCGGTGGTGACATGCTCGCCATCTACGACAGAGCCAACGAACCTCCGGATGAGGATCGCTGGATAAGGTCGCGGGCCGGACTGCAATAGTATAGTTAACTATGTCAAAATAGGGAAGAGAAAGGGTCGGAGGTGCGCATGAGCAAGCCATGTCACTTACGATGCGGCCTGGGGCTTAGTGTAGGGGCGTCGTTCCACACTATTGTCAACGTCCTACACGGTATTGACCGCTGAGACGCCCTTCCCCTGCTTGGGCGTTTCTGTTTCCAGATGCGCCGAAGCCGCCCTCTTCTTCCTCCTCTCCTCAGGGGGAGGGTTGTTTTCCTCTTCCTCCTCCTCTTCCTCATCATTGTCCTGAGGGACAAAGGAATGAGCTTCGTCGTCTTCGGGCGTCACGTCCGAAGTGCCCTTGCGACGGCGGCCACTCTTGGCCCCCTTGGCCTTCTTCTTGGCCTTCTTCTCCGGCGCCTTATATGGTGCCAGCACCAGCATCTTCGCTAGACACGGGATGAACGGTTCTTCAGGCAGCGGAGCCGGACACTGGATCCGCTTCACCATCTCCATCAAGTCCAAAAAGCAATAATAAATGCTCAGACGTCATCCTCTAAACAATTAAGTTAGGGATACGTCAAAAATAACATACCTCGCTGGCGGGGTGTTTACAATCATGACCACGGTCTGAATCTGTGGCCGGCGTTTTCTCGTTGCCCTTAAAGAGCAACTTCCAGGCATCTTCATGGGTGGTCTCGAAGAGCCTCACCAGGGTCTGATGCTTCTTTGGATTGAAATCCCACAGAGGGCGACTTCTGCGCCGGCATGGGAGAATCCGGCGAACTAGCATCACCTGTATCACATCGACGAGCTTGACGTCCTTGGATATCATGCTATGGACGCGCGTCTGCAACGTTATCAGCTCATCGGACGAACACCAGTCTAGACTCTTCTCGACCCAGGAGGTGAGTCGCATGGGAGCACTGGAGCGGAATTCGGCAGCTGCAGCTGAGGGAGTCCTGGATTAGGGGATCTCTGGACAGCCGGACTATATCCTTCGGCTGGACTGTTGGACTATGAAGATACAAGATTGAAGACTTCGTCCTGTGTTCGGATGGGACTTTCCTTGGCGTGGAAGGCAAGCTTGGCAATATGGATATGTAGATCTCCTCCCTTGTAACCGACTCTATGTAACCCCAGCCCCCTCCGGTGTCTATATAAACCAGAGGGTTTAGTCCATAGGACAAGAACAATCATACCATAGGCTAGCTTCTAGGGTTTAGCCTCTACGATCTCGTGGTAGATCAACTCTTGTAATACTCATATCATCAAGATCAATCAAGCAGGAAGTAGGGTATTACCTCATCGAGAGGGCCCGAACCTGGGTAAACATCGTGTCCCCCGCCTCCTGTTACCATCCGCCCTAGACGCACAGTTCGGGACCCCCTACCCGAGATCCGGCGATTTTGACACCGACATTGGTGCTTTCATTGAGAGTTCCACTATGCCGTCGTCGTAAGGGAGGATGGCTCATCTCGTTGTCAGGGACAACATCACCTCTGGGGGAGCCCTGGCTGTAGGCCAAACTCTCCGACTAGGCGGCTTCGTCATGACCGCCAGTTCGGCCGCTGCACCGACGATGACTTCTCGGGTCATCGAAAACAGCCTCCACATCGGCTCGGAGCTTACCGAGCGGATGAATCCAATGGAGCTCTCCTGTTTGAACGAGCTCTTGGATCGCATCGCCGCTTTGGGAGTCGCCATGGACTATGATCGGATTGGGCTTAAACCCGACCAAAGGGAGATTAACTCTCCGCCGGTCACCCATCAGATAGCGGTGGTGGAGGAGCAATGCGGTGATTCTTCCTCTATCTTGAGGAAAAGCTATGTCCGGATTCCCAAGCTCTCCGAGCCAGATACCTGTCTACGGGAGGACATCGCCCAAACCTTGAACCTAGAATCAGGCAACAGGCCAAACCCACTGGGCAACATCCCGGAGCCCGAACTTCCAAGATCGGAAACTCCTCCGCCCCTGGGTCTCAAACCGGGTCAAGGTCCAGACTTAAATCCACCCACCCACCCAGATACAAACGATCTTTCCCACATTAGGCAAGAGCCCCAGGAGATAGTACATCACTATTGGGCCAGATTCCTCCTTGTAATGAACAAGGTCAAGGACTGTCGCGAGGAAGATGCTATTTCATTCTTTTGCAATAATTGCACGGACAAGGGAATCCTCAACGCCATAAGTCGCCGTGACATAGCACGCTTCGCTGACTTGGCGGCCATAGTACGGAAGTACTGTGCGATGGAAAGCGCCTGGAAAACCCAAACAAAATTTTGGGATAATCTGGCTCTGGCAGAGCCCCCAGTCCGAACTAAAAGGGTGCACTCTCATAAGTCAACCCGACTTAATTACAAAGAAGCAAAAGCCCACGACAGGGCGTGGAACCGTATTGGAGGGATGGCTTATCGGGCCCTGCAAAATTCACAGTACAACGGATACCATACCAACACACAGCCTTAGAGCATGTTGGGTACTTCGGCAGGTGGCCAAGAGCGGTGAGGATCTCCTCATCAAAAACACCGCAGAGCACCATCCCGTGGATAACAATACAGTATTGACAGTCTTCGAGACCTTCGCCTCAAATAATAGGCATAAGCGAGCACTCCGCAGCCTTGCCGAAGTCTGCCACGTGGCAGCAATAAATCCATGGAGCGACACGGCTATCACCTTCAATGACAGTGACGAACCTAAATTCCGAACAGCCCGAGCACCAGCCACCTTGGTCCTCGGTCCAATTGTGGATGGCTTTCGTCTTACTAAAGTGCTCATGGACGGTGGCGGCGGATTAAACCTCATTTATGAGGAGAATCTTCAAAAAATGGAAATAGACAGAAACCGCATTGAGCAAAGCAGCACGACCTTCAGAGGAATCATCCCCAGTAAGGAGGCATGTTGCGCTGGGAAAATCACACTGGATGTGGTATTCGGCACTCCGGAGAATAACAGGTCCAAAGAAATTACATTCCAAGTGGCCCCGTTCAGTAGCGGATACCACGCCCTTCTAGGGCGGGAGGCATTCACGATCTTCCAAGCCATACCCCATTACGGGTACATGAAGCTCAAAATGCCCGGGCCCAATGGAATCATCGCTCTAACTAGTGATCCGGACATAGCACTCCGCGCCGAAAACAAAACAGCCGACCGCCCTCGAGGCATTATCTGAAGCCCTCATGGCGGAGGAATTAATCATGCACTCCCACGGATGGACAGGGACGACGTGATACTCGACAAAAGATCCAAGTCCACCTCTTTTAAACCGATGGATGAAATAGTCAAATTCCAAGTCCATCCAACGGACCCTACAAAATAGCATCCATCGGGCACAGTTAAACCCATTTGTAGGCGCCGCACTATGGGAGTTCTGCCGAGAATCGGGACATATTCTCCTGGCATCCTTCAGACATGCCGGGAATCCCACGCAGTCTGGCCGAGCATAGCCTTAACATTCTAAAGGGATTCAAGCCGGTCAAGCGGGCTCTTGGCGTTCTCTCGAACCTAGCGACAAGCCATGGGAGAGGAGCTAGCCAAGTTCTTGGAGGCGGATTCATTAGAGAAATAAAACATCCGGACTGGTTAGCAAACCTTGTGATGGTACCAAAGAAGGATAAATCATGGCGCCTATGTGTCGATTTCAAGGACCTTAACAAGGCTTGCCCCAAGGATCCCTTCCCCCTCCCCTGCATCGATCAAATTATCGACGCTACGGCGGGACACGACTCATTGTGCTTCCTCGACGCATACTCCGGCTACCACCAAATTAATATGGCGGAGTCTGATTAAGCCGCAACGGCATTTATTACTCCATACGACCCCTTCTGTTTTAACACAATGCCCTTCAGGCTCAAAAACGCCGGCGCGACATATGAACGCATGATTCAGACATGTCTGGAAAAACAGATCGGCAAAACAGTGGAGGCATACGTAGACGATGTGGTCGTTAAAACCAGACACGTCAAATCCTTAATAGAAGACTTGAGGCTCACGTTCGACAATCTCCGAACATACGACATCAAGCTCAATCCGAAAAAATTCGTTTTCGGCGTTCCCGCCGGAAAAATCCTGGGCTTCATAGTCTCCTGTAGAGGAATTGAAGCTCCGAGCTCTGTCACAGTTGGCTATCCCAACTGACCTCAAGCAAATCCATAAGTTAACTGGATGTGTGGCGGCATTAAGCCGCTTTATCTCCCGACTAGGAGAAAAGGCACTACCCCTTTATCGCCTTCTTGGCTTAATCAACACTTCGAGTGGACGGATGCGGCCACGGCCGGATTGGAAGAAATAAAAGCCATCTTGGCCGCGCCAAATGTCGGCGAACCAATGCTGTTATATATAGTGGCAACTCACCAAGTTGTAAGTGCAGTGCTGTCGTCGAACGAGAGATGGACGGACATAAATTCCCACTTCAAAAGCCGGTATATTATGTATCCACTGTCCTCCTTCCATGCAAATCACGGTACCCACATTATCAAAAGATAGCATACGCGGTATATATGGCATCCCGGAAACTACGACACTACTTTCAAGAGTGTTCAATCATGGTGGCCTCGGAAGTACCACTCAACGACATAATAAACAACCGCGATGCCACGGGCCCGATTGCTAAATGGCCATCGAGCTCCTCCCGTTCGACATAACATATAGACCTCGGCGAGCCATTAAGTCGCAAGCACTGGCCGATTTTTTCGCCGAATGGACAGAAGCCGAACTCCCTAAAGAGTACGGCGCGTACTCAATTGGATCATGCACTTGATGGCTCTAAAATCTTTGGCTGATGCGGGGCGGCGTCGTCTGGCGTCCCCACCGGAGATACAGTCCAATACGTACTCCAAATACTATACACAGACTCCAACAATGCAGCCGAATACGACGCCCTGTCACATGGTCTTCGGATGGTAGTTTCCATGGGCATTCGACGCCTGGAGGTGCGTGGGGACTCGAACCTCGCAATATCCCAAATAAATGGAGAATTCGACGCCAAGGATCCGAAAATGGCGGCTTATCGCAACGCCGTCCTCAAAATGTCAGCTCGGTTCGAAGGGCTTGAATTCCACCATGTGGCTCGGGAAAACAATCAAGCGGCGGATATCCTCGCCCGTATTGGCGCTAAGCACGCCCCCGTCCCACCTAACATCTTCTTGGAAAGACTGTTTAAACCATCTGTGGTATGGGAAGGGGACTCCAGCAACAATAGTCTGGACCCGGCCACAACACCAGATACCGAGCACTCTAACACAATCGGAGGCTCTGCCATCGAAATAACGCCTTCAGCCCACGTGATAATGGCCGTCATCGCCCGTGGATGTAACCATTCCTGGCCTACCTAACCAGTGCAGGAATTACACGAGGACCAAAATGAGGCACGCTGCATAGTGCAGGTCTAAAGCCTACAAGGTCCACGAGGAGAGTGAGGAGTCTGGATTAGGGGGTGTCCAGGATGGCCGTACTATAACCTTTGGCGGACTCTGGACTATGAAGATACAAGATTGAAGACTTTGTCCCGTGTCCGGATGGGACTTTCCTTGGCGTGGAAGGCAAGCTTGGTGATACTGAATATGTAGATCTCCTCCCATTGTAACCGACTACTGTAACCCTAGCCCTCTCCGGTGTCTATATAAACCGGAGGGTTTTAGTCCGTGGGGCCGAACAACAATCATACCATAGGCTAGCTTCTAGGGTTTAGCCTCTATGATCTCATGGTAGATCTACTCTTGTACTACCCATATCATCAATATTAATCAAGCAGGAGTAGGGTTTTACCTCCATCGAGAGGGCCCGAAACCCGGTAAAAACATCGTGTCCCTTGTCTCCTGTTACCATCCGCCTAGACGCACAGTTCGGTACCCCCTACCCGAGATCCGCCGGTTTGACACCGACATTGGTGCTTTCATTGAGAGTTCCTGCAATGTCGTCATCTTTAATCCCGATGGCTCCTCCGATCATCAACAACGATGCGGTCCGGTGAGACTTTTCTTCCCGACAGATCTTCGTGATTCGGCGGCTTTGCCTTGCGGGCCAATTAAGCAGCCATCTGGAGAAGATCGAAAGCTCGCCCACAGCCATCGTGTCGATTTGGAAGTTTGAACTACACGGGCCGACGTCCGTGGAGACTTGATCTTTAATGGGTTCGAGCCACGGCCGGGCGCACCGCCTTTATCACGATGGGCATGATCTAGCTCTGCCACCCGAGCGATTGCCCTAGAGGCCGCACCAATGTCCGCTCCGACCCTTAGCTCGGAGCCGACTGCGCCAATCGAGGACGGGTGGATGGACATCGCCTCGGGGGCTGCAATCTCTACGACGATCGAGCCGAACACCAGCCTTGTCCTTTGTGAAGCTCGTGACTCGAAGGTGCCGGACTCCTCTCCGGACTCCGAACCTTCCGCGCCCCTGCCGATCGAATCCGATTGGGCGCCGATCATGGAGTTCGCCGCCGTGGACATCTTTCAGCACTCGCCCTTCGGCGACATTCTGAATTCACTAAAGTATCTCTCTTTATCAGGAGAGCCCTGGCCGGACTATGGTCTGAGGAAGAAATTCAAAGCCCACCCACCACCCACTTCGTACCCACTGTCGATGATTTAACCGACATGCTCGACTTCAACTCCGAAGACATCGACGGTATGGACGCCGATGCAGGAGAAGACCAAGAACCAGCGCCTATAGGGCACTAGAAGGCCACCTCGTCATACGGCATATACATGGTGGACACCCCAAAAGAAGGGAATGGCGATGTAACAACGGAGGATGACCCCTCCAAGAAGCAGCCTAAGCGTCGACGTCAGCGGCGCCGCTCTAAATCCCGCCAAACTAAAAACGGCGATTCCGGCACGGGAGATAATAACAACCCGGACAGTGCCGAAGACAACCCCCTCCAGCAGGATTCAGCACAGGAGGATGGAGAAGCCAACCCTCATGAGAGAGCGGCAGACAGAGAGGTAGAGGACGATAATTACATGCCTCCCTCCGAAGACGAGGCAAGCCTCGACGACGACGAATTTGTCGTGCCTGAGGATCGCGTCGAACAAGAGCGTTTCAAACGTAGGCTTATGGCCACGGTGAGAAGCCTCAAGAAAAAACAGCAACAACTTAGAGCTGACCAAGACTTGCTAGCCGATAGATGGACTGAAGTCCTCGCGGCCGAAGAGTACGAACTCAAACGCCCCTCCAAGAGCTACCCAAAGCGCAGGCTGCTACCCCGATTAGAGGAGGAAGCACCTAAACCTACATCACCAACGTATGATGCGGCCGACCGGCCACCTCGTGGCCGCGACAGAGAGGCCTCTCGGCCCTCCACTCAAGCCGCACCCCGGCATCGCTCAAAAAGTACCAAGGCACGGGGAAATGCGCCAGACCTGCGAGATATATTGGAGGACAAGGCAAGGAAAACAAGATCGATCTACGGATCGCGTGGGCGCCCCACGACACGTGACGATAACCGTCATGCCGGATATGGCAAATCCGGCCGGGCCGAACACAGTAGACCAAGCTCATTTGAGCTGCGTCGTGATATAGCCCAAGATGAGGCGCCGCACCCACTATGCTTCACGGATGAAGTAATGGATCATCAAATCCTGAGGGTTTCAAACCCGTAAACATCGAATCATACGATGGCACAACAGATCCTGCGGTATGGATCGAGGATTATCTCCTTCATATCCACATGGCCCGCGGTGATGATCTACACGCCATCAAATACCTCCCACTCAAGCTTAAAGGACCAGCTCGGCATTGGCTTAACAGCTTGCCATCAGAGTCAATTGGTTGTTGGGAGGACCTGGAAGCCGCATTCCTCGACAATTTCCAGGGCACCTATGTGCGACCACCAGACGCCGATGACCTAAGCCACATAATTCAACAGCCAGAGGAATCGGCCAGACAATTCTGGACACGGTTCCTAACCAAGAAAAATCAAATAGTCGACTGTCCGGACGTAGAGGCCGTCGCAACCTTCAAACATAACATAAGTGACGAGTGGCTTGCCCGACACCTAGGGCAGGAAAAGCCAAAATCCATGGCAGCCCTCACAACACTCATGACCCGCTTTTGCGCGGGAGAAGACAGCTGGCTAGCTCGTAGTAATAACATGACAAAGAGCCCTGGTAATTCGGATACCAAGGACAGCAATGGCAGGTCACGTCGCAACAAGCACAAGCGATGCATTAACGGCGACAATGCTGAGGATACAGCAGTTAATGCCGGATTCAGAGGCTCTAAACCCGGTCAGCGGAAAAAGCCATTTAAAAGAAATACTCCAGGCCCGTCCAGTTAGGACCGAATACTTGATCGCTCGTGCCAGATACACGGCACCCTCGAAAAACCAGCCAATCACACCAACAGGGATTGTTGGGTGTTCAAGCAGGCAGGCAAGTTAAATGCCAAAAACAGTGACAAGGGGCTGCATAGCGATGACGAGGAGGAGCCCCGGCCGCCGAACAATAGGGGACAGAGGGCTTCCCCCCACAAGTGCGGACGGTGAACATGATATATGCAACCCACATACCCAAAAGGGAGCGGAAGCGTGCACTTAGGGACGTATATGCGTTGGAGCCAGTCGCCCCAAAGTTCAACCCATGGTCCTCCTGCCCGATCACTTTTGATCGAAGGGACCACCCCACTAGCATCCGCCATGGCGGATTCACCGCATTGGTTCTAGACCCAATCATTGTGGATTTCACCTCACTAGAGTCCTTATGGACGGCAACAAAGATGAACACTGCTTTATTAGGATACAGTGCAAAAAATGGGCATAGATCCCTCAAGGATTAAACCCACAAAGACGACCTTTAAAGGCGTCATACCAGGTGTAGATGCCAACTGTACAGGCTGAGTTACACTTGAGGTGGTCTCCGGATCCCTGGATAATTTCCGAAGCGAGGAGTTAATCTTCGACATAGTCACGTTCATGATGGCTATCACGCCTTTGCTTTCGGACGAACCGCATTTGCAAAGTTCAATGCGGTGCCGCATCACGCATACCTCAAGCTCAAGATGCCAGGCCCTCAAGGAGTCATTACGGTCAATGGAAACACCGAACGCTCTCTCCGAGCGGAGGAGCATACGGCTGACCCTCGGCGGAAGTACAAAGCAGCCTCTCAAGGCAATTCTCCGATCCGGCTATTAAGCGTCCGGACACCGTCAAGCGCCCGGAGTAACCTACAACAAGACTGCTGGCCCGTTCGAGCAAGCGTAGCAATGCGGCTAACCCAACCCTCGCGAAATTGCAAAACCAGCACTACGCGTACATAATTACGCTCTGGAAATACCATGGGCATAAGGGGAGGGGCACAACCACGGCAGCCCAAAATGCGGCTCAACCGCACTAGGGGCTCCCGATTTTGTCATTCTTTTTTTCTTACTTTCAGGACTCCACTCTCCTAAGGCCTGTCTGCAATACACTCGCCGAACACATGATGCAACAGCCGGGGAGGCGTAAAGCTACGTCGAGTGTCCAGTGGTCTCTATAACGAGCAAGATACTTGTTTCACATATCATCCCGCAGCTCGCCCACGGAGAGGACATGTCAAATAGTCCCATCTCTTGCTTATCGCACTATTTGTATCGTTACGCTTTTACCACAGCCTTTTCGAATAAACAATACATAGCTTTTGTCTATTATTGCATTCCTTTTTATGTAAATATGTTCGATTATGACATTATGCAACCGTACACTTTGGTACGGCCAATACACCAGGGGCTTAAGTACCCCGAATATGGTGTGAGAAGTCCGAACACTCTCATGAGTGCGGCACCCGAACTTATAGCATTATATGCATCGGCTCCGAATCATGTCTTGGGTGAATAGTTGGGTTTGCCGGCTCCCATGTTTTGGTACCTTACGTTCCGTTATATTGGCTAAGGTAGCGGGAGAACTCTGCGATTGTGCCCCGATTGAGCTGGGTTAAGCACCTCAATAGAGAAAGCTAAAACTGACCGTCATGATAGGGCGAGAGCTTGTCGCTGTTCGAGAGGTTTCGAGTCCCTAAAGACTTATGCCGCTTAGAGCGAGGAGCTAGCTTTGTCTAGCCTAGGCGTGGATAGCGCCCTGAACTCGGTCTTCCGAATACTAGGGGCTTCGCCGAAATTTAAAATTATAGAATTATATGGCTAAGTGAGAGTGATAAAGCATTATAGTCCGATTGCCTTGTTCGTTGTGCTGAGCGCCTCCCTCGAAGGACCCAAGAATGGGAACAAGAGCGCTCAGGTTTATCCCGAACACCCCAGCACTCGTGGCATGGGGGTAGAAGCCGACGACTCGCCATCTCTCAGATTTAATAAACGGCCGCACAGAAGGTAATATTTTAAATTCAAAAAGCGTTGCTTAGCACATATGAACAAGTTTTCAGCGCACAGGATAACATGAGCGAGTTTACTCAAAAATTACATCCTTGGAACATTCATCCGCCACAAGTCGGGCACCCTTCAGGACGCCCTCATAATATATCTCGGGCTTGCGATGCTCCTTGCCCTCCGGTGGCCCATCTGTCACGAGCTTCTCAGCATCCATCTTGCCCCAGTGTACTTTAACACGGGCAAGGGCCCTCTGGCGCCTTGATGCATACGGAGCGCTTGATGACTTCAAGCCGTGGGCAGGCATCCGCCACCGCCTCACCAGCCCAAAGTAGCTCCAGGCATGACCTCCCCAGGCCATAGCCGGACTATAAGGCCCTTCATGGCCTGTTCGGCTACCTTATGGAGCTTGACCAGCTGCTTCAGCTGGTCGCTCAAGGGCACCGGGTGTCCGGCCTCAACATACTGAGACCAGAACACCTTCTCCGTCAAGCTCCCTTCCTCGGTTTGGTAGAATGCGACAGCGTCGGACACACTGCGGGGCAGATCTGCGAATGCTCCTGGAGAGCTCCGGACTCGGGTAAGTAACAAGTAATTCACTTTCACGTGCTTGCTTTGCATAACAAATGCCTTACCCGCCGCTATCTTCTTCATCGCCTCAATTTCTGGAGGGCTTTTGGGCTTGGCCTTGGCAGATTTAGGCGCTTTCAAGGGCGAGGCGAGCTCGGACTCTCGAGTCTTTGAGTCAAGCTCCAAACTCTCGTGTTTTTCACGAGGCGTGGAGCTCTTGCTGCACTGCGCCACCCGCGCCTCCTGCTTTCTCGCTCGGTGCGCTCCACGGCCGCATTGTCTTGACCTTCGACAACGCTTCCTTGAGTCGCCACCTCGGTTGTGGCCCTGTAATACTCCACGTTAGTCCTGTCATTATTTGCAACCAGATCTTTTTATATACTTACATAAGGTATTACTTACCTTCCTTGTCCTCGAGCTGCTTCTTGGCAAGGCCGAGCTCGTTCTCGGACCGCTCGAGGCTCTCCTTCAATGCATCGACCTCCGCAGTCAGTGCGGCAGAGGTCAGCAGCGCAGCCTGCATTCCCATATGGATATACTTATGTTATACTCCTGCGTATATCTTTTAGATCCTTAGTTCGGCTTTTCTTTACGAACACCAAACTGAGCATCAGGGGCTACTGTCTATGCGGTAATATTTTTACATATCTTAAATACATACGTCAAAGCCTGTTAGAAGGCTGGCACGAGCTTCCGTCGGCCCGCTCTTGGTGGGTAGAACATACGGATCACCGCACTCATAATAGTGCGGTGCTCCTCGTCGATGGAGGCGCCGTTAAGCACCTCCAAGAATTATCCGGTGCCTCCGGTTGGACGGAGGTCACCGGCGTCGTAGGCTTGCCCTTCTTACTAGGGGGCCTCCTGCCGGACTCCAGAACCACTGAAGGTTCCGGTGCGGTGTCCGGCCCAGGGCCGGACTTAGAGCCCTTTGGGGTTTTATCCCCTTTGCGCCTGGAATCCGGGAGGTTGCCTTGCGGCGCCTCCAGGACCACCTCCTCCTGGCTTGGCCCCTTTTGGGACTCCACCTCGGCATCGTCCGTAGGGCGAGGGGAGGTAGCAGTCGGGAGTGAAAGACTATTCACATCCGACGAATCCAGGGAGCCGCTCGACGAAGCGTCGAGCCGGGCCTTGGGCGGACTGCATGATTATATTCGGCGTCAGAAGATACTGTGTAATAAAGGAACGCCATGAGTTATTCTGGTATCCGGATACTTACGATTTTGCCAGGGGCTTGGCCCTGGATGGCCTTTCCTCTTCGCTGTCGTCGGTGTTCGTGGAGTAGTCCAGAGGAAGGGTCCTTCCCTTCTTGGACCCTCCGGCCCCCCTAGTTGGGGCGGCCTTCCTTTTCTTTCCTCCCCCCGCTGGAGGGGGAGAGGCCTCTTCTTCCTCCTCCTCGTCTTCGTGGGAGGAGTCCGCCTCGGAGTCATCGGACGATGAGTCCGACACCACCAGGCGCCGGGAACTCTTTTGAGTTCTCGTGGCTTTCTTCTTGGCCTTCTTCTCTGGCACCACGTAAGGTGCCGGGACCAGCAGCTTCGCCAAGCGAGCATCTGCTTTGGGCCTTGAAAAAGGCCGAGGCGGTCGATCTGTCCGGTCTTCTTACCGATCTGTCAAAGGAACGGGAGCTTAGATCCCGCATAGAGTCAAACTATGAAAAACAAGTATCCCGTAAAGGGTAAAACAAGCTTACTACGCTGGCTTGGCGCTTCGCGTAGAATCCACGATCCTCGGTAATGGGAGGGGGGAACCTCGGTGCCCTTGAATAGCACCTTCCAGGAATCCTCGTGCGTTGTGTCAAAGAGCCTGGTCAAAGTTTGGTGTTGGGCCGGGTCGAACTTCCACAAGTTAAAAGCCCGTCGTTGACACGGGAGGATCCGGCGGATGAGCGTGACCTGGACTACGTCAACAAGTTTAACCTTCTTGTCCACCATGTTTGGACGCAGGTTTGGAGTCCGGTCAGCTCTCCCGAATTACCCCACGACAGGCCCTTCTCTTTCCAGGAGGTGAGCCGTGTGGGGATGCCAGATTGGAATTGGGGCGCTGCCCATTCAGGGTCACGCGGCTCGGTGATGTAGAACCACCCCGACTGCCACCCTTTGATGGTTTCCACGAAGGAGCCCTCGAGCCATATAACGTTGGGCATCTTGCCCACCATGGCACCTCCACACTCTGCTTGCTGGCTGCCCACTACCTTCGGATTGACATTGAAGGTCTTCAGCCATAAGCCGAAGTGGGGCTTGATCTGAAGGAAGGCCTCGCACATGACGATAAACACCGAGATGTTGAGGATGAAGTTCGGGCGGATCGTGGAAATTCAGGCCGTAGTAGAACATGAGCCCCCGAACAAATGGGTGGAGTGGGAAGCCCAGTCCGCGGAGGAAATGGGGGAGGAACACCACCCTCTCATGGGGCCTGGGGGTGGGGATGAGCTGCCCCTCGTCTGGAAGCCGGTGCGCAATGTCGTTGGACAAGTATCCGACTTTCCTCAACTTTTTGATGTGCCCCTCCGTGACGGAGGAGGCCATCCACCTGCCTCCCGCTCCGGACATGGCTGGAGAAGGTTGAGGTGGGAAGTTCGGACTTGGGCACTTTGGAGCTCGAGTCTTGTGAAATGGATAAGCGAAGGAGGAAGAAGGCGTAGATGAAAAAGGTGGATCCTTATCCCCTTATATGGGCGGACAAAACTATGTGCCCCCACCAGCCTGGTAAAACTCGCTTATCTCCCAAGCGCCGTAATTAATGGCACGGTTGGGTTACCCACGCCCGTATTGATGAGAATCCCGGAATAAGGGGACACGATCTACCTTGACAAGACATGCCAAGGAAACCGCCTCGCTAAGTGCGCTGAGGTGGGACAGTAAAAACGATTCAAATAAAGACTTGGCCGTGGTGTGATGCCATGCTACGGAATACGTCAGCAGATTAGATTTGTGCAAATATTATTCTCTCTACAGTGGTATGTGGAACTTGTTTTGCAGAGCCGGACACTATCTTTTTTGTTCAAAATCTTCTATGAAGTATTCGGAGGAGGAACCCGCCTTGCAATGCCGAAGACAATCAGCGCGCAGGACTCGTCGTCATTGAAGCCTGGTTCAGGGGCTACTGAGGGAGTCCTGGATTAGGGGGTGTCCGGATGGACGGACTATAACCTTTGGCCGGACTCCTGGACTATGAAGATACAAGATTGAAGACTTCGTCCCGTGTCCGGATGGGACTTTCCTTGGCGTGGAAGGCAAGCTTGGCGTCTGGATATGTAGATCTCCTCCCATTGTAACCCGACTACTGTGTAACCCTAGCCCTCTCCGGTGTCTATATAAACCGGAGGGTTTTAATCCGTGGGGCGAACAACAATCATACCATAGGCTAGCTTCTGGGGTTTAGCCTCTACGATCTCGTGGTAGATCTACTCTTGTACTACCCATATCATCAATATTAATCAAGCGGGAGTAGGGTTTTACCTCCATCGAGAGGGCCCGAACACAGGTAAAAACATCGTGTCCCTTGTCTCGTTTGACCATCCGCCTAGACGCACAGTTCGGGACCCCCTACCCGAGATCCGCCGGTTTTGACACCGACAGAGAGCTTTATAAGAAAAGCACTACCAGAGTCCTTCAAAGGTCCATCTCCGAAGAGGAAGGGCGGAAACTTTTGGCAAAAATCCATGCTGGACTCGGCGGCTATCACGCCGCAGCCCGGGCCCTTGTAAGCAAGGCCTTCCGTACAGGTCCGATCTCTGTGCTTACTGTCATCCTTGGATCAGTAATGCTGACACCACACAGTACTCGAAGGATTTATAACAGAGTAGCAATCACACACTTATTACAATCGAATGTCTCACAAGAGAACTTAATAAAAATAAATATGGCTTAAGGCCATCTAATACGATAACAGCGGAAGGCTTGGAAGAATAAGCGAGTCCATCAACTCCAACGGCATCACTGAGTATAGAACCACGACCTAAAAGCACCTTACTCATTGTCTGAAAAGTCTGCAACATGAAACGTTGCAGCCCGAAAACGGGACACATGGAATATCTTTGGCAAAGTAACACATAGAGAATAATGGAATAATAAGCCTATACTACATGCATATACGGCTGGTGGAAAGCTCTATGTTTACTGTTTTGCATAAGCCAATTTTTCCCTACTGCAAAGGAATAGATTTATTTAACTATCATGGGGGTTGTTGAACATTGAGAATGGTTGACAGCATCCTCAATCCCAATTTAAAGTACTCATTAAAAACCCAACAATATTAATTAGAAGTAACATGATGAGATTCACATGATATCCAAGTACTAGATACTCAAAACGTCCATAACCGGGGACACGGTTAACCATGATTAGTTTATACACTCTGCAGAGGTTTGCGCACTTTTCCCCACAAGACTCGATCGCCTCCATTGGATTTATCGCACTACATGATGTTTGAGAAACGGATGACCGAGACATAGTCTTTCAGAAGCACTAGCACCTTACATGTGGGTAGACCGGTACACCTACTTTCCCCTACATCTGCTAGTCTACCCGTAAGAGTTCTCACAACTTAATCAACTATGCCAGAGCCCATAATGGCTTGTGGTTTCACACGGAAGTTTCTAGTTTGAATAATCTCATGATCCCTTTGAGCACAGGTGGCGGTCCAAGAAATACGGCAAGTCTTGATAGAAATCAGGTGCCTCAATCCACCCAGGATGTGTGTTTAAGTTTCCACCTTAAATAAACCATTAAATAACAATCTCACATCTGTCATGGATACACTCACCCAATCCACGTCTACTAGCATAGCATAGCATAACAAGCAAAGCGTAGAAGTAACTCCCAAGGGTTTGATAATAAAAGCAGTAATAGGTACTACCTCAATCTACTTCCCAAAACCCACAATTTAATTAGATCCTAATCATGCAAGTGTTTGAGGATAGATCTAATGCATAAAAGCTGGGTATGAGAAGAAGTATGATCAAAGTGTTACTTGCCTTGTCGATGATCCATGAAACCTAGAGACTCGAAACAAAGTGGCGCACTCCGGGTATTCTATCGCAGACAAACAAACAAGCATACAATAAGTACTCATCTAATTCATAGGTAAAACTCAAATAGATCTAACCATATAGTTCAACTTAAGAACTCCGGTTTGCAAAAAGAATCAAATCAAACGAAGCAACGGAAGTCAAACGGCGGAAGAAAACAGCTTCGCTTTACTAATCTGGATCTAAGTCAAATTTTACCGAAGAAAAAACTTGTTTAAGTTGGTTATTCGGAAAGAGGGTTTCGAGACGAAACTCTAGGCGCTTGAATCGCCTGATTCCGATAAACAAGCGAAAAGTTATACTAAAACGAAAATCGGATCAAGAATCGCGATTAGAAAAATTGCGGATTAAATCCGAGAAAAAGAAAAACGACGAACGGGTTAACGAACGAACGTTCATTAACTAACTAATCTGATGAACGCGTTCGTTTAAACGAACTAACGGACGAACGTCCGCTAATTAGCCTAAACCAAAAAAAACTGAAAATAAAAGCGAAACTAAAAAAAGCGGAAAAAACCGCCGGTTTTAAGAAAAAATAATGACGCGGATCGAGTCGTGGCCGAACCTCGGTATTGTGGCGGTAATGACTAGGGTTTCGTGAGGCCCTGAGGTTAGGCTGAAGGCGCGGTGGGGTCAGGCGCCGGGTGGCTGCGCTTATAAAGTGCGTCCCCGAGCGGAGTTCCGCTCGGGCACGGCCCAAAGGCGGTTCGCTCTGTTTTTTAAATAATTATGCGTATAAAAAAAATAAAAAAAAATACTAAACGGACTCCAAAAATCCCGAAATAAATTTTCCTCGACCTGTAAAATCAAGTCGGACTAGATGAACTTTTATTTGGGGCCTAAATGCAATTTTGAAAAACGCGCATTTTTCCTAAATTCAAATAAAAAGGCGAAAAATTCCAAAATAAAATCTTATTTGATTTTATTATTAAATCTTTATTATTTCTTTATTTTGGGAAAGTCATTTTATTCCCTCTCTCGTATTTTGATAGTAGAAATAATTGAAGATAAAATATATAAAATCAAATGATCCTATTTTCAAAATTTGAGAAAACTCAAATATGAAAATAACGAAATCCCCAACTCTCTCCGTGGGTCCTTGAGTTATGTAAAACTTCTAGGATCAAGCAAAAGTGCAACGAAAAAAATATGATATGCAATGATGCTCTATGTATAACTTTCCAAATTGAAAATTTGGGATGTTACAGTGAAACACATGCCGGCCAGTCAAGTGTCCAGAGCAGTAGTGTTGGGCTAGCAGGACTCCGGTGAACCGGGCTGTAGCGGACTACTATCGCTCAGGAAGCACTAGACTACATTTCCCCATATGAGAGGCTGCCAAGGATAAACAACTAGATTGTTCGATCCCACTCATACCAAGCATTTCAAACATACACACAACATGCCCGATATGAGTACATACAACATGGCATCACAACAAAACTCTACAACTCAAAGTACTTTATTTAAGAGGCTCACGAGGCCATACATATCATGTTCATACAGATAGGGGTCACATGACCCGACACTCAAGTCATACAAACATACAAGCACATGCGGAAGCAAACTAGTCGAAATCTGAGACACTAAAAGAAAGAAGGCTTGTGAAGCCCTTCTATCTACATCGGCCCTTCACAAGTCTTGGACCACCACCGGGTGGCTAGTCACTCGTCGGCGTCAAGGTCTACATAAAACCCATCGGAGGCGGTGTTGTCGTCCCAAAACATTAATTAAAGCAACATGAGTACGGAGGCACTCGGCAAGTCTTACAACAGAATCCTACTATACATGCACATTCTCAAGAAGGTAGTGGAGTTATTAAAGAAGCCGACTTTGACTCTTGGCTAAGCTATCCCTCGTGACACCACTTGGAAAGCATTTGTCGCACACGAGTCCACTAATCACCAACACAATACTCCACCGTGCATCCTCTCTCATCAACTACGAGAGGGCCATCCGCGGTACTCACACTTATCTTGAGGCTTTTAGTAGTATCCATTTGCTTGTCTATGAACTGTATAGGTGACCAAGTAGTCCTTTACCACGGACGCGGCTATTCGAATAGTTTTATACCTGCAGGGTGTACTTCTTCACACACGCTCCCACCACTTATCGCCGCTACCACGACATGTACTCGGCAACCTTCAAGCGGAAGCCCAATGAGGGTGTCGGCCACGACTGACTAAACACACGAGTCCCTAGTCCGGGTTTATCGCCTATTCGGGTTCCATCCGCAGGAGTCCGGCCGAGGTTTCCACTAACGGCCCGAGCGATATGTGCAAGGTTCCCGAGACACCAAGCAGGCGAATCAAGACATCACAAGACGCGTGCCTACCACAACACAGCCCACCCCTAAGGTCGGTGACGTATGCAGCCCCTAGCATGCTACAAACACCGAAACTACTTTGCAACTTCGAATGAGAGGACAAGAGTGGTTAATAAGTCGAGAGGGTCAATTAAGGATCCCAATGTGTGGTAGTAGCTGAGTCTTAAATCACACACACAGATCTCAGTTCTTAAGGACGGCCTCAATGAAACAGCCCACCATGTACTCCTACATGGCCTCTCATCGATACCTTTACCAAAACATGTTCAACACTTCACTCTCGTTACCGACTCAACCTTTCACTCTAGTTCATCATCCCGATGAGCCAGACCTGACACAACTCTTAGCATAGCAAGCATAGCATGGTAGGAAACACAAATATGGCTCAATCAACTCCTACACATGCTAGTGGGTTTCATCTAGTTACTGTGGCAATGACAGGTCATGCAAAGGAAGTGGGTTCAACTAACGCAGCACACAACAGTTTGAATCGCGTTGTCTTAATGCAGTAAACAAGTGCAGAAGCGAGATCATGGGTTTGTATCGGAATGATCAATGGGTTGCTTGCACGATGTAGTGGTAGTAGGGTAACGCCCTTGAGACGGATATTGAGGTTATCCTCGGGCCGTAACCTACCACGAAAGACACACCGAACATAATCAACACATGACGATATGCAAGAATATGATGCATGCTATGACATGGCAATATGAATGTGTCTTGGCCTAATGCAAGCTAGAACAGAAAGGAATGAACTCATTTGAATCAAAGATTCAAATGTTAGTTCATTTAACATAGCCATATTAGTGCACTATCTTATCCTGCTTAAACATCAAGGTTAACTTAGTCTGTCATGCATGAAACTATTATCAATGGATAGATTGAATTTTTCTGATCAAAATTCATATATAAAACTTTGCATTTGGAGTTACAGATTAATTTCTATGATATTTTGAAGTTTGCAACAATTTCTGGAATTTTCTAAATAAAAATAAATCCAGAAATTAGTTATTATGCGTCGGTGATCGTCGATGTGACGTCGATTGGTCAAAGGGGCGTCCAGTCAACCTGACCGATGGGTCCCGCATGTCGTGATTAATTAAACTAACTAATTTTAGTTAAAACTAATCTGAGTTAATTAGCAGAGGGGGGGCGCACTTGTCATAGACTCAGGGGAGTCAACCTGGGTCCACCCTAGTCAAAGTCAAAGGTCAAACACGCCGGCGTTTAGCCGCCGGCGAGGCCAAACGCGGCGGTGAGAGTGCATTAGTGCGTTCCGGCGACCAAAGGAGCGGCGGAGGGCATCTACGCATAGCTGGGAACAAGCCGCAACGTTTGGTGGCGGTGGTTGAGCTCGGGGTGGCCGGAAACGTCGTCGGCGACAACCTTGGCGGTCGCCGGAGTCGGGTGGAGATGGACCCGAGGCTACGGGGCACGGCGAGGCACGTGGTGAGGTGCGTTGGACTCCTGGGGATGCAGTGAGTGTGTTAGACACGGTGGTGTGGCCGGTGGTTGGCCGGAGACTCGTCGGCGACGAGCTCGGTGGTGGCGCGTGCGGTGAAGCTTCATGCAGTCGATGCAGGGCTCGAGAGTGAGAACAAGAAGGGGGAGGAGGTAGCTGAGCTCACAGCAGTCCACGACGGTCTGATCGGCCTTGATCGGGACGCAGTAGTCTGTGATGATGGCAGAAGGATCTCCGTGGTGGCGGAGTCAGGCGAGGTTGGTCTGCGAGGCTTGAGGCAAGCGGCCTTCGGGCTCGGCTTGCTCGAAGGAGAGGAGGGCGGTGGAGCTCCCTGGACACGATGGCGCGCGCAGGGGCAGCCGGAGGCGTGGTTATCACGGTGGCGCCTTGGTAGCAGCGTCGGCCATGGTCTTGCGGAAGAGCGAGAGAGAGGCTGGGAGGAAGGGCGTGTCTGCGAGCTCGGGGAGGAGTGGGTGACCGACCTAGGCGGCAGCAGCGGTGAGAGGAGGAGGCGGCGGCGTGAGCATGCGCCTTGTGTGGTGCCACCGTCGAGCACTGGCTGCCTGCTGGCCGAGCCAAGCAGCTCATTTGGAGGCGGTCATTTGGGCCGGCAGGTGGGCTTGCCAGATGGGCGCCAGGTAAGCCTCTGCTTGCTTGGGTTTTCTTTTTCTATTATTTTGTAAGTTTGTGGACTTATAAAGAATAGTTAGGCACTTCTAAAAATCCTGAAAATGATCAGAGGCTCTGTTTACAAAATCTCCAACAGCCCACACTTATTTTCAGAATTATTTGAGCATTCAAAATATTTACTAGCATTTAAATGCCAGAATGCGATTTACATATGATTTAATTCAATGACCTTCTGTTGACCTAGAAAATTGTGCACCAATTTTGCCAGAGGTTCTAACCCAAGACAAAGAGAGTGAACTTTTTAGAAGGGCCATTCAGGTTCATTGAAAATATTTTTAGTAAACCTTAGTTGAATTCAGAGGGGTTCTGGGGGTTCTGTCTTTCCCAATTCAGGTTTCTGATGAAAAGTAGACATGATGCAACACTCTAATGCATGGACTAGCTAGGATGTGACATGGGGTGCCTTCGATATTGAAGTGGCTGTACCCCCCGCATTATACATATCGACATAACCTCGATTATTGTGAGTCCTGATTGAGCCAGCATTTTTATATGGCCCGTTAGGTAAAGGACTTCTCCGTTATCTTCCTCCTGAGGGCTCCGAGGGCGCCAGCTACGACGTTTCTTCAGGGGAGCGTTGTCGAACTCAGGGAGGCCCATCCGAATAGGGTCCAGAAGGGGGACGTCCTCCATATAGAACCACTCCGAAGGCTAGTCCTCGGATGTCTTCTTGAATTACCAGACAATTATCCGGTCCGGCGATGCGCCATATTTCGCTCCGCCAACTTGATACTGATGACCCCTTCGTGTATAGGGCACAAGCGAGAATAGCCTCTTGCATTTCGAAATGAGCTTCACAAAACTTGACTCACAAAGGGCAACATAACCCGGTGATGTGTAATATGGAAGCTGGGGTGAAGTTATGCAACTGGAGGCCATAAAACTCCAGGAGCCCGTGGAGGAATGGATGCATTGGAAATCCAAGTCCCCTTAATAAATAAGGGACAAGGCATACCCGCTCCCCCTTGGAGGGATTGGGGAAGCTCTCTGTTTGCTCCCCGCCATTATAGGTGGCGAGCCCGGCTCGAACGGGGACCATATACGCTGGAGGGAGAAATCCCTGGGTCTATAACTCTACTAATTGGCTGTGCGGGACGGAACACTTCTTCCAATCACCGGGCTTAAGGCTACGGAAGCGAGAGGAGGAGCTGCGACGGCCGGCCATTATGGAATGGATTTTTCCGAGCGCGCTCTGATGGATACTCGCCGTGGGAGGATGGTGTGATTTGGATCTATGAATCCCCGTCTCTTTTATAGACGGTTTACTCACATGGCTAGGGTGGCAAATGTAAAAATGCCCTGGCTTTTCGTATTTGCTCGACACGTGGAAGATAGCCATTATTGGGTGCGGAAGCCAAGAAGTGCAATATTTATGGGAAGCCGGACACTACTCAGCGGGTATTTAGAATTTGGAGAAGAACCCGCCTTGCAATGCCGAAGACAATCTGCGCTCCGGACTCATCGCCATTGAAGCCTGGTTCGGGGGCTACTGAGGGAGTCCTAGATTAGGGGGTCTCCGAACAGCCGGACTATATCCTTTGGCCGGACTGTTGGACTATGAAGATACAAGATTGAAGACTTCGTCCCGTGTCCGGATGGGACTTTCCTTGGCGTGGAAGGCAAGCTTGGCAATACGGATATGTAGATCTCCTCCCTTGTAACCGACTCTGTGTAACCCTAGCCCCCTCCGGTGTCGATATAAACCAGAGGGTTTAGTCCAGAGGACAAGAACAATCATACCATAGGCTAGCTTCTAGGGTTTAGCCTCTACAATCTCGTGGTAGACCAAGTCTTGTAATACTCATATCATCAAGATCAATCAAGTAGGAAGTAGGGTATTACCTCCATCGAGAGGGCCCGAACCTGGGTAAACATCGTGTCCCCCGCCTCCTGTTACCACCCGCCTTAGACGCACAGCTCAGGACCCCCTACCCGAGATCCACCGGTTTTGACACCGACAGCGGCCCAGGTAGTGCCGCGGGGTTCTGTGATGTAGAACCATTGTCTCTGCCACTCCTTTACTATCTCCACGAAAGTATCTTTCGGCCAAGAGACGTTGGGCAGTTTGCTCACCATGGCTCCTCCGCACTCTGCGTGCTGGTCATCCACCACCTTTGGCTTCACGTTGAAGACTTTGAGCCACAAGCCGAAGTGGGTTGGATACGGAGGAAGGCCTCACACACGACGATAAACACCAAGACATTGAGGAAGGAATTCGGGGATAGGTCATGGAAATCTATCCCGTAATAATACATCAGCCCGCAGACAAAAGGGTGGAGTGGAAACCCTAGCCCGCGAAAGAAATGGGGGATGAATACTACCCTCTCGGTGGGCTTCGGCGTGGGGACGACTTGTCCCTCGGCCGGCAGACGTTGGGCGATCTCCTTCACCAAATATCTGGTCGCCCGAAGCTCAGTAATGTCCTCCTCCTTGACAGAGGAGACCATCCACTTGCCCTGACCTCCGGATCCGTACATGGTTGCTTGAGTGGAAAGGAGACAAGAACTTGGGCGCTAGAGCTCGAGACAGGAAAGGCGGAGACAGAGAGAAGGCGTGAGAGAGTAAGAGGGAATCCTTATCCCCTTATAGAGCAGCGAATATTAAACGCCTCCTCACCCGCCTTAAGATCCGCCTATTCCCAAGGGCTGTATAAACGACACGGTTGGGTTACCCATGCCCGCATTGATGAGGATCCCGCAATAAGGAGACACGATCTCTGCTTTGACAAGACGTGCCAATAGCAACCGCGTCTCGGGATGTGGGGCGTCGAACAGAAAAATGATTTGGAATTATGACCTGTCGAACGTACTGTCGTGCTATGAAAAGTTGTCGGTGGATGAAACTCGTGTAAAAATATATTCTCTCTGCGGTTGTGTATGGTGTGTGTAATAGGTCCAAATACAATTATCGCATCCGAAGACTATCTTGGAGTACGGAAAAATGGGGAAACCCGCCTTGCAATGCCGAAGACAATCTGCGCGCCGGACTCCTCGTCATTGAAGCCAGGTTCAGTGGCTACTAAGGGAGTCCTGGACTAAGGGGACCTCGAGCATCCGGCCTGTTATCCATTGGGCCGGACTGATGGGCTGTGAAGACATGAAGGCTGAAGACTGTACCCGTGTCCGGATTGGACTCTACTTGGCATGAATGGCAAGCTTGGCGACCGACTATGTAGATTCCTTCTAATGTAACCGACTCCATGTAAACCCTAGGTCCCCCCGGTGTCTATATAAACCGGAGGGGTTAGTCCGGAAAGCACATACACATTACCATAGTCATATAGGCTAGACTTCTAGGCTTTAGCCATTACGATCTCGTGGTAGATCAACTCTTGTAACACTCATATTCATCAAGATCAATCAAGCAGGAAGTAGGGTATTACCTCCATAGAGAGGGCCCGAACCTAGGTAAACATCGTGTCCCCCGTCTCCTGTTACCATCGATCCTAGACGCACAATTCGGGACCCCCTACCCGAGATCCGCCGGTTTTGACACCGACAGCACCCACTGGGTGTACTCCCCGAGACTACTGTTGGATGTTTTGAGTCGGCAGTAGTCTTAGAACTCTTTTTACCGAAAGGATTTGAACTTGTATCTTATCGCTCGGAAGCAATGATTTTTTTTCCTGTCGACTGACGTGTCTTATCTGTCGATTGCACAAATCTTGTGCACTTGGGGCTCAGTTCGCCGAACTGGAGTAGAAACAAATTCAGCTCAACCTTGATCTGGAATTGGCCAAGAAGAATTTGTAGAAAGCCAAGGATGAAGCAGCTGCCATGGCAGGTAACAACTTGTCGACTGTTTGCCTTCCTAGCTTTACTTTTCGTCTTTTGAACCGAGTGACTTCACTCGAACAGATGTGCTAGTGAAAACAGACAACTCCAAGCTCGTCTGAAGAATGTTATTTCCTTAGACAAAATGAAGCAGGCTCTGGAGCAGAAGGACCTTGACCTTGCTGCAACATAGAAGACGGCGCGGGAAAGAACTGAACTTGCATACAAGAAGATGGCTTCAGTCGGCAAGTTAGAAGAAGAAAACGCCAAGTTGAAGACTGGCATTAACGAAGCCAACAAAGAAGTCGCGCAGCTGAAGAAGGACAAGGTGGCCCTGACTGACAAGGTGGGAGATCTTGCTCGGAAGAGGGATGAACTGGAAGTTTATCTGGGAGGACTCGCCAAGAAGATGTTCCTTATGCTTGAAGGTACTTTCCCCTGTCCGACTGATTTGGAACTGCCGACTCATCATACAACTGTCGACTCATCTTTTTCTGTGTATGCAGAATTCTGCCAAAACTTCGAGGAAGAGACTGGGCAGATTGAGACGAATCTGGATCCCATCAACTCCCTTGTCAAGGACGAAGCTGTGATGAACGTGTTGCGCCTAGAATCTCGCCTCGCCAGCATTACGGATTGTCTTGCACGACTAAAGGTGGTAGTGTCGCGGATCGACATGGAGCTCTGACCACGTGTGACATTCCAAAATGACCTCGAGTCTCTGATGACTCGACTTAACGAAATCCCTGGTCGAGTGCAAGCGTGGAATAAGTCATCTGCTCGGTGTGGCGCGGACGTGGCTCCATCTCTGGTCCGCGTTCATTTCATGGAAGTTAAAGAAGAGAAGCTTGTAGCTCTCAAGGTCGCCAACACCAAGAAGCTTCACTTCCGGTCCTTCATGGAGACCTTCATTGACGCTTCCACTCGCATTGCTGATGGAATCGACTTGGACGAGTTCGTCGAGCCAGCTATCCCTCCTCCTGCCGAGTGAACAAACTTTATGCTCCATTTTTATTTGCCTCAAAATGTCGACTGATTTTGTAACCGTTAAACTCCTTCGGGCCTGACGGCCGAGCACTCCCGTTCGTGGTTCTGAACCTTGCTGGATTTATCCAAACTTGGTTTTTCTTTGAATATGGTTGTTTTGCTTTTACCACTGTCAAATCTCTTAACTCCGAGTGAAGCTTGATTCTTCGCTCGGAATAGATGTTGTACTTGTGACGCAGCTTCGACGAGAGGGTCATGGACATGAGCACTAGGTGCTGCACACGACCTGCACCTCGTCGTCCTTGTGGATCGGGACGGACGCACGTTGTACTTGTGACGCAACTCCGTCGAGAGGGCCGTGGGTATGAGCACCAGGTGCTGCACACGACCTGCACCTCGTCGTCCTTGCAGATCGGGATGGAGTGGTTTTTTAACTTAGGCGAGTACAGGGTCGCGGCTAAGCCCCCGAGTGGGAGGATTGCTCTCCACTCGGAGTAGTTTTTGAGACTTAGGCGAATTGGGCTCGCGTCTAAGCGCCCGAGTGGGAGGATTGTTCTCCACTCGGAGTAGTTTTTGAAACTTAGGCGCATCGGGTTCGTGGTTAAGCCCCCGAGTGGGAGGATTGCTCTCCACTCAGAGTGGTTTCTGAAACTTACATGAATATGGGGTCGCAGCTAAGCCCCCGAGTGGGAGGGTTGCTCTCTACTCGGAGTGGTTTTTATCTTAGGCAAATCGGGCTCGCGGCTAAGTCTCCGAGTGAGAGGGTTGCTCCCCATTCGGAGTAGTTTTGTAACTTAGGAGAATCAGGTTCACGACGAAGCCCCCGAGTGAGAGGGTTTCTCTTCACTCGGAGTAGTTTTGTAACTTAGGCGAATCAGGTTTGCGGCTAAGCCCCCGAGTGGGAGGATTGCTCTCCACTCGGAGTAGTTTTGCAACTTAGGCGAGTACGGGGTCGCAGCTAAGCCCCCGAGTGGGAGGGTTGCTCTTCACTCGGAGTAGTTTTGTAACTTAGGAGAATCAGGTTCGTGGCTAATCCCCTAAGTGGGAGGATTGCTCTCCACTCGGAGTAGTTTTGCAACTTAGGCGGGTACAGGGTCGCGGCTAAGCCCCCCGAGTGGGAGGGCTGCTCTCCACTCGGAGTAGTTTTGTAACTTAGCCAAATCAGGTTCGCGGCTAAGCCCCCGAGTGAGAGGGTTGCTCTTCACTCGGAGTAGTTTCTGAAACTTAGACGAATCGGGTTCGCGGCTAAGCCCCCGAGTGGTAGGATTGCTCTCCACTCGGAGTGTTGTTGAAACTTAGGCGAATCAAGTTCGCGGCTAAGCCCCCCGAGTGGGAGGTTTGCTCTTCACTCGGAGTGTTTTTGAAACATAGGCGAATCAGGTTCGCAGCTAAGCCCCCGAGTGGGAGGATTGCTCTTCACTCGGAGTGTTTTTGAAACTTCGATGAATCAGGATCACAGCTAAGCTAACCACTGAGGGATTTAAACACATGTGTCTATGGGATAACAATCATTAAGATACTGCACAAATCTTTTCTTTGATTAGCAAACTGAAGGATTCTTATTACAACTCGTCGATCCGAGTGTTCAGGTATAAAAATGGCGGAGCAGCTCCGCATTCAATGAGTGTGGCTCGTCTTCTTTCTTGGCTAAATTGTAAAGGTGATACGCCCCGTTGTGGAGCACCTTGGTGATAATGAACGGACCTTCCCATGCCGGAGCGAGCTTGTGAGGTCGTTTCTGATGCACTCAGAGCACAAGGTCTCCTTCTTGGAATGATCGACCTCTGACATTACGGGCATGGAATCGACGGAGGTCTTGTTGGTAGATGGTCGCCGGATTAGAGCCATCTCATGTTCTTCCTCCAGGAGATAAACTGCATCTTGGCGTGCCTGTTCTGCTTCAGCTTCTGATAAGAGTTCCACTCGGGGAGCATTGTGTAGCAAATCACTCGGTAGCACAGCTTCAGCACCATACACCATGAAGAAAGGAGTTCGGTCAGTCGACCGGTTTGAAGTTGTTCTCAGTCCCCATAAAACAGATGGTAATTTAGTCACCCAAGCTCCAGTAGCATGCTTGAGATCACGCATCAGTCGGGGGTTTCGGCCCTTGAAGGATCAAACCATTCGCCCTTTCTGCCTGCCCATTCGACTGTGGGTGCGCAATGGATGCGTAATCAACCCGAGTGCCTTGGGAAGCGCATAATGCTCTGAACTCATTAGAATCAAAGTTGGAGCCATTATCTGTGATAATACTCTGAGGGACTCCATATCTGAACATCAGCTCTCTGATGAAACTGATGGCAGTGCTCGAATCAAGATTTTTGATAGGCTTGGCTTCGATCCATTTGGTGAATTTGTCGACCGCCACAAGCAAATGAGTGAAACCACTTCTGCCGGTTTTGAAGGGCCCAACCATATCCAACCCCCAAAGCGACAAGCGGCGGACAAGTGGAATAGTCTTCAAAGGCGAGCGGGCTTGTGAGACATGTTTGAGTAGAACTGACAGCCTTCGCACTTGTCGACTATATCTTTTACCATCTCATTTGCACGCGGCCAATAGAATCTCGCTCGGTATGCTTTGGCCACTATGGTCCGAGAGGACGCATGGTGACCACAGGTCCCCGAGTGGATGTCGTTTAGAATCATTCGACCTTCTTCAGGTGTGATACAATACTGAGCGACCCTGATGAAAATTTCTTTGTAAAGCCGACCACCTATCACCGTGAAGGCTTTGGATCGACGAACAATCTGACAGGCCTCATCTTCATCCGCCGGAAACTCCTTCCTGAGCAGATACACAATATATGGCACCGTCCAATCGGGAGTGATGACCAAAACTTCCATGATTAGGTCGACTACAGCCGGGACCTCAATCTTAGTCGGATCAGTAGGACTTTTTGGTTGCGGGGGCTCCTCTGTAAAGGGATCTTCTTGAACTGATGGGGTATGGAGATGCTCCAAGAACACATTGCTGGGTATAGGTTTCCAAGTGGAACCCAACTTAGCCAGATCATCAGCAGCTTGATTCTTGATTCGGGGTATGTGGTGGAGCTCTAACCCTTCAAACTTCTTCTCTAACTTTCTTACTGCATTGCAATAACCAGTCATAGCTGGGCTCCTGATATCCCTCTCCTTCATCACATGATTGACCACTAAGTTCGAGTTGCCGTAGACCATCAGGCGACGGACGCCGAGTGAAATGGCCATACGTAACCCATACAAAAGTGCCTCATATTCAGCCTCGTTGTTTGAAGAATCAAAGTGAATTTGGAGGACATAGCTGAGCTTATCACCTCTTGGGGATACCAAAACCACAGCTGCACTAGAACCATTCAACATCTTGGACCCATCAAAGAACATAGTCCAATGCTCCGAGTGAATCTGAGTCGATTGCTGCTGTTCAATCCATTCGATGAGGAAATCTGCTATTGCTTGGGACTTGATTGTTTTCTTTGCGTCAAACTTGATATCCAACGGAAGAAGTTCAATCGCCCATTTTGCCACTCGACCAGTTGCATCCCTATGGTTCAAAATTTCTGATAATGGAGCATCGCTGACGACTGAAACTGAGTGGTCCGAAAAGTAGTGTGCAACTTTCTTCGTGGTCATGTAAAGTCCATAGACAAGCTTCTGATAATGTGGATATCTCTGCTTGGACGGAGTCAAGACTTTAGAAATACTAGTTGACCCATTGCGCCAAATGGCGCAGAGACCCGCTAAACCCATATTCGCGATGAAAATAGTTTCCTTTAGTAAGGACTGACGATGTATATATTCATTGTAGTTTGGTAGTAGAAAATCCTATATGAAATTAAACCTATGTTTAGTTGGTTTAGCTGTGGCCTTTGCATCCATATGTGCCTTGGAAAGAAAACATGGTTTAGTTGATTTCGTTGTGAGCAAGCAGGTCCTACACATTTTAGTTTGGTAGTATAGAATACCAATGAAGACCATGTCGCATTGAAAATATGTGTATTTTTAAGTAATCTCTTGTTGCGCCATCATAGATGAATTTTAGTTGGTTTAGTTGTGGGCAAGCAGGTACCTACTCATTTTAATTAGTTACTCCCTCCATCCCAGATTGTAAGACCTTTTTTGACATTAGTGTAGTGTTAAAAAACGTCTTAGGACAGAGGGAGTAGAGTGTTGAGAGTAAACTCTTTGTGCTTTGAAAAGAATTCCACTGTCAGTAGCACTATTTGTCTACTAAATTCTTCATAGAAGTGTTTTGATTGTTTATAACTTTTATATGATTGTTGTCCTGAAAAGGAAAGTAAAATACTTCTGTTACTTTGAAAATGACCTCAGGCTCAACTCACATATGTCATTAGTTAAGCTCATCGAGACTGAATTCCCTAACCGACCATTAATACATCATCACCACACTTCTGGTTCTGTTCTTTGTAACATGGACTATTTTACGTGTGGCACACACTGTTGGCGCTTTTCAAAGAAGCTAGCATGTGAAAATTAGCAGAACCAGTACAGTAGAAAAGGCCATCTAGTTATTGAACTGGTGGTGCATGGCTGTGCATGTACACAGTACATAAATGCTGAATGTTCAACGCCACAGAAACCCCAAATGTTTTCTATTCTTCAGCCTCTAATGCGCCCTGATAGAAGGCTTTATCAAAGATAGAAACTGCACCAGAGAACTACTGCCACAACCTCATCCATAAATGAGATCTATTGAGCAATTTTCTGCAACAAATTAAGTAAAGACCCAGAATCCAAACACATATGTCTCTCAACTCTCCTGCAACTCGCACAAGTATAACAATCAATACATATGGGCACAGCTGCATGAGGGCACATCAAGGAACAACAGAAAAACACATCTATGCTTGTTCAGTATACACACTTTCGCAAACATTATCTAAACCTTTTCATATTTGATTTCTAGCACATAATAAACACCTTCATCCATATTTCAAGGTTCTGGTTAATTTTGCATCGTGTGTGTGCCAATCTGGGTTCAGCAAAAGCTCTGAATCTTTTCCTGATAAATCTTATAGCATTATAATATAGTCTTCCCTGCCAAAGAGTAATGGTTGGAAACAAGAAACACAAGAGGTTTTATAAGCTATTGATAATATGCTACATAAATACAAAAAATAAAAAATAACCAGAGATGAGATGAACCAAAAAATTGAGCTTGTAGTACAAATACCAACTACAAACACCTTATTGCAGCTTATAAGGAAATCATTTGTCAAGTGTATTAGTACAAAAACGAAATACTCTAGAAACATATAGATAGAAAGGCTCAATGGCAATGGGCATATCTGCAGCGGAGCCGCACCCTCAAGTATAATTGCCATACTTATTTACGCTAAAAAGGATAGAGAGCGACCCATGTGCATTGAGGGATACACTAAAGTTAGTTATGTGACTAAGCTTGGTTTGTGAAAAGGCGAAACCAATTATTTATGTGCTTAACACACCAGCAAATCAAATGCAGCCTCCACTACATGTCAATAGTTCCAAGAAAAACAAAAATCTAATATAATAATTAATTGTAAGCATACAACAAATAGTTCCACTCAGAAATTGGTGTCGCCATTCCTCGAAATAGAAATTTTCAACCTTTCCAACCTTTTTAAATTAAAACAGAGAGTATCACTGTTTTAAGTTTCTAAGAAAAAAGGAGAAGAAAAGTTGAGAACCGTGGGTTCAACATGAGATTAGAACTTACAACAGCTACCATGGCGAAGAACTGTTTATATTATATAATGTTGAATTTTGAAAAGGTTTTTCTATTATTATTGTGTTGACACTGTGACAGCATGTTTACGCCAGGATAAAATCTTGTCAAAATTATCTGTCTAGTTCAAACAGGATATCAAGTTCAATAATATGACAACAATAGTTTATCATCTGCTATTATTATGCTGTATGACATGAAGTGTACATGTTTTAACTGGGCAAAACAGAACATACACAGGATCGGCAAAATTTTGCCTAGAGCCTTCCTACTCGTCCTAGGCACCTCCGTGCCTCTCTCTCTCTCTCCTAATCAGGCTAATAAAAATATAGACCCAAGTTGTATATGAATCGTCCTAATCAACAGCAACATGATTTACATCGTCCCTGTAAGAATTTTATAGCCTGCAAAGCAGCCTGTTCATAGGCAGACAGTGCCCCCGTACAGCCAGTTGCCTAGAAGAACATTCTATCTGGCGGCCGGGAGACACTGCTTTGGCTCCACCCCAACAATCGTCAATAATCTCACACACGCATGAAAGAGCGGGCAAACAAAACTGCGCCGCCAGGGTCTAAAAAATGGGATCACAAAAGACATAGCAAGGCACATCCTAGCACAGGAAGCAGTATAAATAAAATAAGCAGCATAAGAAACCGAAACAAACAAATAAAGCACGCACGCAACACCCGGTCAGGTAGCAGAATAAAACAGTAAGTAATATAGAGAAACAAAAAGAAGAAAACACAAAATGGAGGTACAGAACACAAACCTTGACAGCAAGTCGGGGAACCGGCGAGCTGACAGATCGGTAAACGACAAAGCAAGTGAAGGCAACGACAACTGGACCTGCAAAACAGAAGGAAGCAGGGACCCACATGACGGATAGTGTCAAGCTATCTATCGCTAGAACTACATTTAAGTAAGATCATGAAACTAAAATCTGCTATGTCATTACCTACACAGCCTTTGTATATGTTATCAGATTAGCATGTATGGAGACAACAGAATATACTAGGGGATAATTAAGTAACACCAGGAAAACTATTACCAGATCACAAACAACGGCAATCTGACAACCAAAGCACAAGGTTGCCAAAGAAAGGCGCACTTACAGAGTCCGTAAACAAGATATCAAGCAAAACACATAATATAAAACAGAGGCGTAATTCTCCTCTGTATTCTGATGTGTATGCTTCAGAAATTTGTACCTTCTCATCTGTTTGATTTGGTTAGCGTAGTTCGATCTTTTTCCTCTGGTGAACTATGCGCCATCCTTATATGATTCATCAGCAACCACCTAGAAACGATCTGCGGAAAAACAAAATCAAAGTGAGATCAAATGGAATCACATGGAGGCAGTAGCGAAGTACTATATCAAAATCATTTGTTGCAATGTAAAGTTGTAAGATATACATGCAATTGATATCCAGAGGTTGCTATTTTGAATTCTTGCTAAGCATGACAAGCAAAAGTATTAGGTGGATGCAAATGCTTCAATTCTCCTTATTGTAAGTAGACAATCTAAAACCAAGGATGTGATCATAATAACTAAAGGCTAAAAGTAATTAAGAGGTAAACATACAGGGGCATACAAATAATGTTGAAGCATGGCTGGGTACTGGTAGCTGTAAATCTCTTTGTGAAATCGCATTGAATATGACTCTTTTTTAACAGAACTGATAAAAAAGAACTATCCTTGGACATGCTTATTGGTTTTACGCTCAAGAGAACTTATTAGGCAAATAAACAGTACCAATGTGATTTCTTAGGTACTTAGCAACCTCTAATAGGTTAATCAGATGCTCTTTTATTGATTTAGATGTAGTAACCAAGTCAATGTGTACCTTTTGGCAAGTTCATGCATTATTGCATCAGCTTTAAGGTCCATCAATCAAAACAAATCCCAAGCACATGAATTGGGAGAGCTCCTGAAAGAACGAAGGAACAGGTGAGTGTTATCTATACAGAAATTAAGTAAGAGAATGAAATAGGAGGGCTGATTATTCAGAAGAAAGGGTGGAGTATAATATCATTGCCCTTAAATATTTGAAATTCCATCTATGGAACTACAAAAAATGTAAACATCCAACAAATTTAGATGTGTGGCACAGATCAGCTGTACCAATAGGCAGAGATGCTTAACTGAAAAGCTAGGAGCTGCATGAGAAGTCCTTTGACAAAATGCTCCAACCTGACAATAGCTTGGGTCAGAATATAATATGCTTAATGCCTAACCCTTGACAACATCTAAACAAATTAATAAACATTAACTACATACATGCAGCTCCCACAGATTAGGGCAGTGTGTAATGTTTCATTCTTCTTGTTTTAACACAAAAAGGAAAGATAATCAAGGGCAAAACTTTTTCCTTTCTAAAACAACTCAATCTGTTCCTTCAAATTTATTTAGCTGGTAGACATGAATCAACTATGGTAGGTGTTATTTTGCGTCTTCTTGTAGGCTAGGTAACTTTCTTATCTGGGGCCTAATTTTAACTTGGTACAAGATAAAGTAGTCATTTTTTACGCACTGAAACTTTATTTCTGGGTAAGATGATCCAAAATGTAACTACTACAACAAGAGAACCACATATCAAGTTACCATCAACTTAAGATCTTGACCATATAATTGACTTTTTTAGCATTGTACCAGCCACAAGATTGCCACAAATCACAATGAAACATGTGTGTACGTATCTCTTGTTCTGTCCTAAAATTGGCTTTCTAACTCATGCAACAGAGCATATATTTTTTTAGCGACGCCCTAGAATATCTGCAGTAAAATTACTTACAAAGGCATCGTGAACCCTGCAGTATAACCTGCAATACCATAGTTGTAGCTGCATCAACATGGACACATCGTCAGTAACTAAAAAAGAACCTTTACAGAATGGAAAATGAGTTGTTATTATGCGTTGCTTCTTAGTGGGATGTGCATACCTCTTTGCCGGGAAGAACCATATCAATATGGCAAGTTACCCCACTACACGAAAGTGCCAAATCAAGCTAAAAAATATAGAAAACAATTACAGGTTGGGAATATGAGGAAAGGAGGAAGAAAGACAGAAAGAAGCCTACCTGTTCGCATCTCCTCGGCAGACTGGGAGTTGTCCTCGAGCTATCCTCCTCTCCAGGCAGCTGGCAAGGTGTGGGCTCAACCAGGAGGGGTTTCCCGCTCTCGCTGTTGTCCTCGTCTGTGTGCACCACCACCATCCTGCCTGAATGGCACCACCATGTCATATAGCTTTAGCCGCCTAACCTGTGCACCCTGCGTATAGAGGAGAGGAAAGCCTGAATCACCTCGAGATCCTGGTGCTCTAGCCGACGAGCCTTCCCCAGCCACTGACCCTGCCCGCCCGCATCCGCCGCTCCACCAATCTCTTCTGCTTACTCCCGCAGGCGCTGGACCCTCACCGACGAAGGACAGTCTCGAGCGCGGCCATCGCTCCGTCACCTCGGCATGCCGACGGGGCCGGCATCGAGGGCTTAGTGAGACGGGAGGCGGGGGCTCGGGAAGAGCACCGCAACGGCTTGGCAAGGGTCGGCGGCGGCGCCACAGGAGATGAGAAGACGACCGCGTGGGAAGCGGCGGAGATCCTAGGGCAGAGGCCGTGGTGATGATGGGGGAGGAGGCATCGGGTGCCGCGGCGGACGAGGAAGTGAGGAGGTGTGGCGGCTGCGGGTTGGGGCTAGGGTTCGTGTGCTTGTGCCCAATGGGCTCCCGGAGAGGAACAACCAATCGCACGCTTTCGCCATCATACCCAGCCAACACAAAGGGTGTGTTTGGTACGTGTCATCAAGTAGAATGGAACGGGTCCAACCCGTCCTTTGGGCTCGTTCTTACGTTTGGTAGGCAGCTGTAACAAGAACCCACTCGTTCCCCGAATGGGAATATTCGCTCCAGATCGTGTAGAACGCTCGTTCCTCCTATCGGCGGAACGACGGAACCGCTCTCGTCTCTTCCTCCCCGCGCCTTCTCCCTCGTCTCTCTATCTCTCTGATCGGCGTCCGGTGCTCTTGCGGCATCCACAGAGGGCGATGGCGGCCGTGAGCAGCGCATGGCCGGAAAATGACGGCGACTCCGGCGGAGATCGAGCCGAGGACGACCTGGTGAAAAGCGTCATGGGAGAGCAAGTCAGAGACCGGGCGTGCGGTAGCGAGCCGTGGCGCTTCATTTGGAGCCCTCTTTCGATCTGGCGGCATGCGGTTACGCCATCTCTCTTCGGGAGGAGCGGCCGTCTGCCCGGCACATCTGTCGTGGAAGCGGCCATGGAGAAGTGGAGCGGCGGCATGAGAAGGAGCTGCGAGCTATCAATCTGTGGCGGCTTGACATGAGCGACTCGCGCATCACGCATACTGATGGCGTACTACCGTGACATGAGAATCGAGCTCCATCAAGCTCTACCAATCGTGCCTTTTGCAAAGTAAAATTGTGCATGCCCCTAGTCAAATATGGATGATTATGTCTAAATTTGTTACTACTAAAATACAATCAATGTTTGCATATATTACCGTAAAAGCGAACACTAATTTTAAGATTTTTCATTTTATTCCATCCCACCAACCAAACATTAAGATGTAACCATTCGATTCCACCTTATTATTCTTACCAAACACGAAGATGGAACCATTCCATTCTGATGGAATGGAACCATTACGTTCCATTCCACTTGGTTCTTGAACCAAACACACCCAAAGTGAACCAACCAACGAACCGGCCCACCAGTCATACACATGTGAAAGAAATAACAAGATGAAACATGCAGTGAATATCCAACGGCTGAGGGGAGGCGAGGTGGGAAATTTACTACGATCAGACGGTCACGAACGACCCAATCGGGGGAGCTCCCTCAAGGCAAGTTGGCTAGCATCATTATATGTTAAAATAATACACTGGGTGCTGAACTTTATAGGCTTTGCCTTCTTCTTCCCGCTCGACCGTGAGCACTGTACTGACAACTTGTCCACTGGTTGCAATGTATAGCAGTAAAGGCTCTTTGCTGATTGGAGCAGCAAGCACCGGCTGGGTGGAAAGCAGGGCTTTGAGCTCTACAAACGCTGCTTCAGCTTCAGGAGTCCACTCGAACTTGTCAGACTTTTTCATCAGTCGGTAAAGAGGCAATGCCTTTTCACCAGGACGAGAGATGAATCGGCTCAATGCGGCCAAACAAGCAATGAGCTTCTGAACATCATGCACACGCACAGGGCTTCTCATTCGGAGGATTGCTCCAACTTTCTCTGGGTTTGCGCCGATCCCTTGTTCAGAAATGAGGAAGCCTAGTAACTTTCCACCTGCGACTCCGAATGTGCATTTTGATGGGTTAAGCTTGATATCATATCTTCTCACGTTGGCAAAATTTTCAGCGAGGTCAGTCAGTAGGTCGGAACCTTTACGTGACTTGAGCACGATGTCGTCCATGTATGCTTCCACATTCCGACCGATTTGAGTGAGCAGGCATTTCTGAATCATGCGCATGAATGTGACGCTAGCACTCTTGAGACCAAAAGGCATGGTAACATAGCAAAAACACCCGAATGGGGTGATGAAGGCCATATTTATTTCATCGGGCCCATACAGTCGGATCTGATGGTACCCGGAATATGCGTCCAAAAAGGACAGACGCTCACATCCCGTAGTCGAGTCGACAATTTGATCGATGCAGGGTAGAGGGAAATGGTCTTTCGGGCAGGCCCGATTGATATGCTTGAAGTCGATACACATACGAAGTGAATCATCTTTCTTGGGGACCATGACAACATTGGCGAGCCACTCGGAGTGGTATATCTCGCGGATGAACTCGGCTGCCAGAAGCCGAGCCACCTCCTCACCAATAGCTTTCCTCTTCTCCACGACGGACCGACGAAGATGCTCTTTAATAGGTTTTGCTTTCGGGTCGACTCGCAAACGGTGCTCAGCCAATTCCCTGGGTACACCCGGCATGTCAGACGGTTTCCATGCGAAGATGTCCAAGTTCTTACGGAGGAATTGGATGAGAGCTTCTTCCTATTTGCTGTCGAGTGTTGTTGAGATATGAGTCGGAGCAGCGTTGGGGTTGGTCGGGTGAATGTGAACTGGCTTTGTTTCCCCAGACTACTAAAATGCGGACTCTGAAGCAGGCTTCTTAGCACGCAACAAATCACTCAGATCTGCATTCTTCTGGTACTCTTGCATCTCTACTGCTGCCATCTGCTCATCGGCAATCTTTGAGCCCTTCTGGAGGCACTCTTCTGCTCTCTGTCGATTCCCAGTGACTGTAATCACACCTCTGGGACCAGGCATCTTCAACTTGAGGTACACATAACACGTTCGAGCCATGAAACAAGCATATGCAGGCCTGCCCAGAATAGCATGATAGGCACTATGAAAATCCATGACTTTTCAAAAGTCAAAATTTCCTTGCGGTAATTCTTTGAATCACCGAAAACCACATCAAGAGTGATCTGACCGAGTGAGTCGGCCTTCTTTCCTGGAATGACTTCGTGGAATCGCATATTGCTCTCACTAAGTTTGGACATCGGAATGCCCATCCTTCAGAGGGTCTCAGCGTACAAAATGTTCAAACCACTGCCACCGTCCATCAAGACTTTGGTCAGTCGAGTGCCCCCAACGACTGGGTCGACCACCAACGCTTGCCGCCCGGGGGTAGCAACGTGCACTGGGTGATTGGAATGGTCGAATGTAATGGGAGTTTTTGACCACTTCAAATATGTCATTGTTGCTGGAGCAACCATGTTCACTTCTCTGTTGATAACTTTCAGTCGACTTTTGGTCTCGATATTAGCAAAAATCACTAAAGTGGCATTGACATTGGGGTAACCATCCTCCTCCTCTTTGTCCTCATCCTTATCAGATTCCTTTTCTTTCTCGCTGGGCTGACCCTCTTGGAAGCTCTGAATTAGGAGTCGACACTGTAGAGTGGTATGCTTGGGATAAATCAGGTTTCCCTCTTCATCCTTCTTGGTGTGTATATGACACGGCAAATCTAGCACATCATTTCCCGCTTGATCTTTCACCTTCTTGGGGATCCATGGCCCCTTAGGCTTACCTTTGAATTTTCATTCGGTCACAACTGCGACCTCACCAGGACCTGCAGGTTCGGCTTTGCGCTTCTGCTTCCGACTGGAATTTCCTCCTCCGGTGTCCTAGGCGACCGATTTGTTCTTGCCACTGCGGAGTTGGTCTTCTTCCTTGCCGTTAACGTACCGAGTGGCTATTTCCATCATTCGGGCCAGAGTCATATCTCCTGTCCGACGGAATTTTAGGTCAATCTCTCTGTACCGAACACCCTCCTTGAAGGCGCAAACAACTTGGTGTTGTGACACATTTTCCACTGTATGATGAGAGTGGTCCACCTCTGGATGTAATACCTCAAAGTTTCATTCAATTTCTGAACACAATGTTGTAATTTAGTCAGCCCTGTTGTTCGTTTGCAAGTGCCCTCAAATGTCCTGACGACCACTCGGGCCAACTCTTCCCAATCAAGATACTTCAGGAGCCAACCGATTCAACCAAGCTCTGTGAACCCTCCAACATTAGGGGAGATGCTTCATGTCTACATCATCATTTCCGCCACCAATCTGCACAGCCACTCGGTAATCTTCTAGCCAAGTGTCTGGCTTCGACTCACCGGTCAACTTACTTACTCCCATCGCCAACCTGAAGTTGGGAGGGATCTCAGCAGCCTTGATGGCTCTGCTGAAACGTTCATGCCCAGAAACATGCACTCTGCTACTAACCGGGCGATCTCTGTCTAGTCCTTCTCTGTGTGCTCGGTTTCTGTCGACCAGACCTTGCACAAGAATCGACCTTGCATCGAACCCGGGCTCTCTTGGGTCGACTGGGATTCTTCGCTCATCGCCATACGGGCGCCTGTCATCATACTGCCGGGGCACGTACGATCCGCCCCTCGGTGGGGGCGTAGGCACTCGATGGCGGTCATCACGGCCGAGTCGATGCTAATACTGCTCGTGGTTCTAACCCAGGTACTGTTCCTGGCGGTGCCCACGGCCTTCACGCCGCAGAGGCGATCTTGGGCTGTGAGCGGTATCGATCGTGTCCGCCACTCTGAACTGTGGATCCTGTTCTTGCGGCCGAGAAACGGCGTGTTACATTCTTTTCTTTCGGGCGCCGGATCTGCATCAAACCTCTTCCAGCCTCTGATTGGGATGGCTGAATCAACTCTGCTATACGGGCTGCAGCTGTAAGATTCTGGATCGGAGTGTGGTATACCTGAGGTTCAGGCGGAAACAACTATCGATGCCATCGTCTAGATTCGGGGATCTGTCGTCGAGCGTGCTCGTCGAGTGGAAGTTGAAGGTTCTCCAGACGCGCGCGCGCAGCCAAAGTGGCCAGGCGTGCAGTATCCAAGGCCCGAGCCTCGGAGGTCTCTCTGATGATGGGAGTGTGGAGCGCCTCCACGTTGCGACGGTGCAGCTCATCCCTCTGCTGCAAAGTGAGGGCTTCGAGACGATATTCCTCGTGACCATGAGATGAGCCGCCATCGCCATCGCTGCCACAACCGTGACAGAAAATAGGAGGGCTGCACGGCGTGTCGACCATCAGAACTTCTGCTGCAGGGTCACTGCTGTCGCACTCGGACAGAGTCTCGGCGGAACCTATCGACAGGTCGAATAGTCCATAGAGAGATTCGTCGGGCTCGATTGCCGTGACTTGAGGGGTGGCCGACTGACGGATCACCGCATGTTTTACCCACTGCTAAAGCCGCGATCGACCAGATCGCTTGTGACGGCGAGCGGCGGGGAGCGAAGATGCTGCAGGAGCCGACCGATACTGGGTCGACGGCTACCGCAGAAGGACGCCACAGACACATGCGCGAAAGTACGTCGCCCCGCGGACAGGGAGCATCTCAACATCGAGGGAGTCGTGGGCGATGAAGACGAGCGCGCCGAGACGGATCTCGCAACCCTCAGCCAAACCGCCGCCAGAAACCATGATGATGGAGATCGGAAAAATTGGAACCTCACCGGAAGTCGCTAAGACACCTGCCCCATGGTGGGCACCAACTGTCGTGGGAGCGATACCGACAATAGAGAGGGGTAGTGTAAGGGAGGAGGCAAGATCCTAGCTATGGCAAGGTTGTGCACGCAAGGTTTACAAGTTCAGGCCCCTCTCAGAGGAGGTAAAAGCCCTACGTCTCGGTGCCCTGAGCTGGTCGACTGGAATATGTGTGTGTGTGTGTGTGTGTGTTACAGGGGGTGCGGACCCTTGTGCCAGTGGAGGGGGGTGGCTTATATAGAGTGCGCCAGGACCCCAACCAACCCACGTTACACAGGGTTCAATGTACATTAAGACAAGGCGTTACTGGTAACACTAGCCATAAAGAGCTATTAATGATCTTCAAGACTACAGAGTGAATGCCTGACCGTTGCCATCCCGAGTGACTCTAGGTCTTCTGTACTCCGAGTGGTTTCTTGTATGGTCGAGTGAGTTCTTCACTGTCGAGCGGAATCAGGGTATGCGAGTGGGATAGATGGTCGAGTGGATTGAACTCTTATGTGTACTCAGTCGGTTTCATCTATTGTATCTTAAATGTCTTTGACTCTAGGGCAGTGTCCTTGGGTATGGTAGGGTATATTGAACTCTTAGGTGTACTCCGTCGGTTCATCCGCCTCCTAGGGACGGCAAGCACCAGAGCGCCAGCTGAAGGGGAGGTTTTAGACGATGAGGCGCTCGCCAAAGCCGGGCTCCAAGTTGTCAACTAACCGAACGCCAGTGGTAGCGGTTCCCAAGAGGAGCAGCTCCTCCGGGCCATGATTGCCAATTTCCAGAAGCTTCAGGCGCTCCATCATGCCCGCCAGTATAAGGTGAACTCGAGGACGGCGGCTGTGGGCAAGGCAGAAGCAGACTTTCAAGAGCGCATCGCTCAGACGCAAGTCTGGTTCGGCGAGGCCCGACAGGAACTGAGGACCGCCCAGGATCAGCTGGATGAGCGTAAGAGAGAGCTCCTCCTAAAGCAGGCCAACATCAAGAAGGCCCAAGTAGAGCGACTTATCTGGTCAATGAGGCTCGGAAGCTTTGCTGGGGCGCCCTGGCCAAGGTGCTCACTAAGGTGGCGTTCTGGAACCCCAACGTCGACTTCGCCAACATGCTTGAGAGTTTTCCTGAGGATGCGGACCTCACGACACTGGAAGAGCGCATCGATCCCATCATCAGCTGCGTTGATGGAGTCAAGAGGTTGGAAGGCGAACGCCGGGACTAGCCACCCTGTTTCTCATTGCCGCTGCGAGTTCATGCCCAATACAATTTTATCTTAAGTTAGAACCGCGGCGATCACTGATGTAATATTGTCGGATTTCGGGTTCCGGCAAATCCCTTAAGGTTCGAACACTGGGGTGCGTGCAAAGATCTCCCCCTCACCGATCACGCCCTCACACGCTTCACGGTCTCTAGGCTAAGCACGACGAACTCTCAACATAGGAGACACAAGAGCGGGAGCTTGCCCCCGATCCCGAAGAAGGACAGGACCGGGCTGGTCCCCCGCGGGTCTACCCCGGCATCGAGGCGATCCGCAGGCGCGCCTCCTGCTCCCGAGCTCCTTGAGGCTGATTCTAGTAGCCGGCTCTCGGGCTTCAAGTATGGCCGGAGGTTGCTCGAGCTCATGACGGCGACCGATAAGTGCTCGATTCTGTCTCATTTCTTGTTTTGTCAGCCGAGGCTTGACGTCTGTATCTCTTGGTTAGGCTAGCACCCGCGGCAAAGAAGCTAAAGGGATCTCCTGAGGTTCCGTTTGAGGAAGCGCCTCCGCCCCTGAAAGAAGGTGGCCGTGATGCACGAGCCTCTCCTGCTCGGTCATCCTCGCGAGGCACAGTGGAGCTGGTGGCGAGCTCAAATTTCATGGCCCAAGCGACTCTGAGGTGTTCTGCTGGCGCTACCGCCACACGGTGTTGGGGGCGCGGCAGTCCCGCCTCAGACACCGTGGTCACTGCTGCCGTCCTCTCCTCCTACTCCACCAACTGTTGTCTCTCCGACTCCTCCTACCGTTCTGGATCGTGCTGCTGCCGAACTGGACCGGTTGCGGCAAGATCTTTCGGGCGCCGATCCTCGTCTGGTGGCCGGGCGCCTGGAGCTGGCTTCCGGCTAGATTCGCTCCGACGCTTCAATCCGGGCGGCGCTGGTCCAGGCCTCGACGGCTTGCGACGAGGAGAAGCAAGCTGTCCTTGGGGCGAAGCTGCTCATGCAGACCTTGCCTTGGGGGAGGTAGTCGAGGTCCGAGGTCGCTGCAAGGCGTTGGAGAGCGAGCTGCAGGGCCTGCGGGACCAGCTCGCCAAGGAGGCCCACCTTCGCCAAGAGCAGGAGGAAGGCATGAAGGCTCGCGAGGTGGCCGTCAAGGATCGGGACACCAAGCTCAAGAAGCGCCGTGAACGCCTAGGCGTGCTGGAGCAAGAGTTGGAGGCGAGGAAGGTCGAGCTGGACGGCAAGGCACGGGTCCTTGCCGAGGATCGCGTGGCCTTCACAGATATGGAGGTGAAGGCTCGCACCTTGCTGAGGGAGCTTTATGATAACGGCCTGGAGAGCCCGCTGGCTGGCATGGAGGACGGCCCCGCCAAGCTGCTTCCCTTCCTGGTTCGCGCTCTTGAAGATGTCGCCCTTGGCCTTGGCCCTATGGCTGAGGCCGAGGCGCGTGTCTTGTCTTCTGCTGACGCGGAGTCCTCACCCACGTCTACCTTCGTGATCCCAACGTCGACCTCGGACTCTTTGGAGCCGTGACGGCGAGCTTGCGCTGCCGCCTTGAGGCCACAAGGCTCGTGCGGAGGCTCTACTGGGGAAGTTCCGGGCCTTCAGCACCAAGCCGAAGCGGGGCGTTGCCAACCCTGCGGCTCCACAAGGTGAACCCGCTCCGCGCAGCTCCACCGCCGACAAGTGACTCCATTGTGGCTCTTGTTCTGCTTTTAATTCCTGCACATGTATCATGCCTCGGGGAGGCATTTAAACTTGCATTTGGCGTTGTGATAACAGTTATGGACTGTAATATTTGCTTTTGAATTCCTTGAAATTTACGCTTCCTACTTGCTTATGTTCTCTGCCGTGCAGAGCCCGGCCTTGCATACCTCGGCCGCCGTTAGCCCCGACCGAAACCAGGGCGGGACCAAGGAGTGAGGGGCTACGTGACAAGTTAGGCTCTGAGTCGCGATGCTCGAGAGTCCCCCTTGGCGCCACGAACAACAAGTAGGGAGGTGAGATGTGAGTGGATCTACCGTTCTCGTCTGCAGAGCCCGGCCCCCGCACATACCTCAAGCTGCCGTTAGCCTTTCGGAACTAAGGAGTGAGGGCTACGTGACCAATTAGGCTCTGAGTCGTGATGCTCAGAGTCCCCTTGACGCTCAAACGGCCTTCGTACCTTGGCTCTGCTCGGGAGGGGCCTTGCTGACGAACCAGGCCCGAGGGGCCTAGCTGGTGGCATGCGCTGGCGTGACCAGGCGCAGCCCGTGCTTGCCCCCTCGCGGCACTCCAGGGAGGCGTTGCGATGAGGCCGGACACCGAGCTCTGGGCTCCCCGAGGTTGATGCGGCCGGGGCCACCCTCGATTGTTTATCACCGGTATGAGCATAAGCGCTTCCGTATGTGTATGGGCATAGCCGCTCCTCGGCGATGTCGTCGGCCAGGCGGAGCATGGTGCTTCCACTGGTGTGTGGGAGGGGCTCCCCTCGGGAGGAGCCCCGGGGCATGTACTGACCCATACGACACGTGGGCGCAGTGAGGGCTGACGAGGTGTATCTGGGCACCCGTGAGCCAGCGGGACTCACGGGGCCCTACCTCAAAGCGGGTTGCGCTGCACTGAGCCTTATCTTGTGATGTGTTCCTGCAGATTTGGTTAGATGCCGGCGCTCTATGTCCTCGGGTCCCGGCCCTCGAGCTGGTCTCAGTCGTCGCTGGTATGCCAGGTCGCGATGCCGTGGACAAGGCCAGAGGGTGAGTGTAACGCCCGGATAATCATGCTACAGTAATCCCACGCTAATCGTGCCATGACACCTCGGTTACTATTGCTATCCTCGCAATAATTCACAACCGTTCGAAATTCAAATTCAAATTAATGATAATAATAAAAGTTTCCAAAAATTAAGACTAAAATGTTCGGTGGTTGTCAAATATTACAAAGGTAATTGTGGTGAAGTAAATACATTTTTAGAAAATGTCTAAATAATTTAAAGCGATTTAAAAGCAGAAAAAGGTAAATAAATAAAAGAAAACAAAACAAAACAAATAAAAGCAAAGGCGCACCCCCTCATTTGGGCCTCGGCCCGGTTGTACCAGGCCGACCAGGCCAGCCAGCCGCCACTACTAACCCCCACTCCTCCCAGTCCACCACCGACACCCCCATTCCCCGAATATCTCACCCCTCTCTCCCCGATTGGATCAGATCGAGAGGAGGAGGTCACCGACGACGCCTTCGCCCCAGCGCCGCCGGAGCTCGCCGCCACCTCACGGACTCCTTCCCCTCGGTAGCTCGTCCCCATCGTCCTCCCCGACCTCCACCGAGCACCTTGTCTCGTTCCCTGCGAACCACCGTGAGGCTCCCTCCTCTTCTTCTCCTCCTTCCCTGCGGTCACCGCCGTGCACCGGCGCTCGTGCCTCATTGCCGCACGCGTCGCTCGTCCCGCCGTGGCCTCTTCCTCCCCGTCTTGCCCCGCACGGCCAGCCGCCTCGCCTCCAACCGCGTCCCCCACCCGCCGCCACAGCCCGTGCCGCCCGCTTGCAGGCGCCCGTCTTGCCAGCGTGGCCCCCTCTGGCGCACCGGCCACAAGCGCTTGCACCCGCTGCTTTCTGGTGGCGGCCACCGTTGCGCCAGCCCACGAGGCCTGTGCCCGGACACGCCTGCCGCCCGTCTGGCTTACCGCACTTCTGCGCCCTGCTCCTCTGCCCGCCCGTGGCCAGCGAGGCTCGCCATGGTCGCCGGTGCCCTATGGCGCCCGTACCCACCCGCTGCGGCCCTGTCCGCCCACTCGTTCGGGCGCTGCCCCTGCGCCCGCGAACCCGGCGCCCGCTAGGGCCCCTATGGCCCTATGACACGAGGGGCCCACGCCCCATAACGTTTTAATTAAAAAAAGGAATTAAAAATAATAATAATAATAATAATAATAATAAATAATGAAAATAATTAATTAATTAACTAATTAATAGACTTAATTAATTACAGTTAATTAAACTAAGCAGTTAATTAAGCTAACTAATTAACCTAAACCCTAATTAACCTAAATAGAGAATGACAGTGGGTCCCATCGACCCTTTGGTCAGTTGACCAAGTCAACTCTGTTGACTGCTGATGTCGACATGACATCATGCTGATGTCATTAATCTGTTTTTCGAATTAATTAAATAATTAATTAAATTCCGTAAATTAATAAAGTCTTTAGAAAATCATATCTTTTAATCCGTAATTCGGATTAAAATATTTTCAACATGAAAGTTGCTCGAGCAGCGAGATGAATCCGAATACGCGGCTGTTAAATGCGCCATGCGTCCCTAGCATAGCGAACCTGCAACATTTCATCTCCGGTTCATCTGTCCAAAACGCATAAAACACCGGGATACTTTCCGGATGTTTCCCCTTCGGTATCACCTCCTACCGCGTTAGGGCACACCTAGCACCGCACATTTTCTTGTCATGCACCGTCATGCTTATGTTTGCATTATATTTATTGTTTCTTCCCCTCTTCTCTCCGGTAGACTACGAGGACCGACGCCACGCCTGATTCGACTACGGAGTTGATGACCCTCTCTCTTGCGGAGCAACCAGGCAAGCCCCCGTCCTTGATCACCAGATATCGCCTATTCTACTCTATACTGCTTGCATTAGAGTAGTGTAGCATGTTACTGCTTTCCGTTATACCTATCCTGATGCATAGCCTGTGCTTGCTACTACTGTTGTTACCTTTACCTACAATCCTACATGCTTAGTATAGGATGCTAGTATTTCCATCTGTGGCCCTACATTCTTGTCCGTCTGTTGTGCTATACTATCGGGCCGTGATCACTCGGAAGGTGATCGCGGGTATATACTATATACTTTATACATGATACATGTGGTGATTAAAGTCGAATTGGCTCGAGGAGTACCCATGAGTGATTCACGGATTGGGGCTGAAAGGACCTTTGTCCCGACGGCCCTCTGGATGGATCTTTGTGGCGGGCGCGGCAGGCGAGTTGAGACCGCCTAGGAGAGAGGTGGGCCTAGCCCTGTTCGGCGTTCGCGGATACTTAACACACTTAACGAGTTCTGGGTATTTGATCTGAGTCTGGCCATTTGGTCTATACGCACTAACCATCTACGCGGGAGTAGTTATGGGTATCCCGGCGTAGTGGTATCAGCCGAAGCCTTCGTGGACGTCGGCCGACGGCGGCGCTACCGGATTGGACCGCGTAACGTGACTTCCTTTGTAATGGAGGTTGCTAGGTCTGCTTCCGGCCTCGTTATAGCGTGCGAGTGTGCTAAGGCGATGGGCCCAGACCCTGGCGCTTAGGTTTAGACCGGCGTCTTGACCGCTCTGTTGGCCTAGGTCGGGCTGCGGCGTGTTGATCTTCCGCGGCGGGCATGACCCGAAAAAGTGTGTCCGGCCAAATGGGATCAAGCGTGTTGGGTTATGTGGTGCACCCTGCAGTGAAGTTAATCTATTTGAATAGCTGTGATCTTGATGTGACGACTTGGAGTTGTACCTTGACCTTATGACAACTAGAACCGGATACTTAATAAAACACACCCTTCCAAGTGCGGATACAACCCGGTGATCGCTCTCTCTAACAGAAGCGGCGAGGAGGGATCGCCGGGTAGGATTATGCTATGCGATGCTACTTGGAGGACTTCAGTCTACTCTCTTCTACATGCTCAGAGACGGAGGCTGCCAGGAGCGTAGTCTTCGACAGGATCAGATATCCCCCCCTTAATCTGGCATTCTGCAGTCCAGTCCACTGATATGGCCCTTTACACATATATCCATGCATATGTAGTGTAGCTCCTTGCTTGCGAGTACTTTGGATGAGTACTCACGGTTGCCTTGTTCCCCCTTTTTTCCCCTATCTCTACCCGGTTCTTTGCGACCCGGGCGATGGAGCCCAGGAGCTACGCCACCGTCGATGGCGACTACTACACCGGAGGTGCCTACTACTACGCGTGCAGCCCGGCGGCGACCGGGAGTAGTTAGGAGGATCCCAGGCAGAGGCTGCGCCTCTTTCTCGATCTGTATCCCAGCTTTGTGCTAGCCTTCTTAAGGCAAACTTGTTTAACTTATGTTTGTACTCAGATATTGTTGCTTCCGGCCTGACTCGTCTGATCGAGCACTTGTATTCGAGCCCTCGAGGCCCCTGGCTTGTATTATGATGCTTGTATGACTTATTTATGTTTTAGAGTTGTGTTGTGATATCTTCCCGTGAGTCCCTGATCTTGATCGTACACGTTTGCGTGTATGATTAATGTATGATTGAATCGGGGACGTCACAAGTTGGTATCAGAGCCCACTGCCTGTAGGAATCCCCCTTCCACACTCCTTGGCCGAAGTCGAGTCTAGACATTGCAAAAACTTTTACTAACTTGGCTGTGTGCCTTACGGGCCCACGTCGCCATTGGGTGGTACTAGGATCTTTTACTCCTCGACCTTTACTCTGGGACTCTGAACTCTCTTCTACTCGGGTTAAAGCGAATTTACTAACACTAGGATCCCGTGACCACATTCACCCCAAAGTTGGATAAAGCCATAGTTATTCCTTGGAATTGTATTTTGATCAATTTCCACACTGTCATTTGACTCCTTTGAAACATCTTTGTTTTCAGATGGAACCCACGAGGCGGGTAAATGCGCCACACGACGGCCATTGGTGCCTCGGGATCACCTGCTGTGCTAGCTGATATGATGACCTATCTGGGTTATCGCTGGCACCCTGAGTACACCGTCTTTGAGGAGTACCAGGACTTTAACCAGGAGTAGTACCGAGCCATCGTCCACCTCTACTCTCGGGAGTATGACTCCACTCTTGTCTTTTACCGCATATGGTGTTGGGGTGACTATCGATATGGCAGTCCACGATGCTGCTTATGCTGCTCTTACCCGTCTTCGTGGAGAGTATCGGGAGTTGGACACCTCCCCCTTCAGGCACATTGCTATCGCATCTGATGTTGGTGAGGAGGGTTACTACACTGCTGCCTACTCCACTGTCACCCGAGAGCCCTTCTACCATCAGAACTTTGTTCTGCATGTTGATGGGCTGGATCGAGCTAACCGAGCTCTTCGCCACGAAGTTGTACACCACCCGTCGGCACCTTTACTGCGTGCTCGACGCTGTTGCACCCTTTGTCCGATCCAGAGAGCTGCCGCGTTCATGCGATCTACCCAGCCAGGACCGTGATGCCCTGTGGTGTCGGTTGGCGAGGTGGAGGCTACTCTCCGCGCACTTGGTCCTCTTACGCCACTTGGGCGTCGGGTTCTGCACTGCAGTATCCGCGGCCCCCAGTCACCGGCGTGGAGGACTATCCGCTACCACACTACCAAGCTTTCAGTTACAACTACCTCCGCATGCATCTGCGTGGGGTGATCTAGGCTTGCTTGTTAGTGTTAGATGCATTCGTCATGAGCCTGCGTGCACGCCTATGATGTCTTAGTCTATGTACGAACTCGTGTACCGAACTCTATGCATGATCCCTTTTGTATGATATGCCGACTACTATGTAGTTTCTATCGTCTTTGCTTTCATTATGCATGTTTCATCATGAATGATTCTTGTCCTTTGCAAATTTCTCAAATCTTTGAACTACCTGTTATATATTAGCGGGATGGTTAGACCAATTGGTCGTGGTCGTGGTGGCAACTTCCACCACCGCTTTGAGTACATGGCTGGTATGATCCAACGACTTGAGATGAATCGCCGATTCATGGAAAACATGATGGCTCGGTTTCCTCGCCCCAATATGAACCAGCAGCCAAGCACAACAACTCTGCAGGAATTCATGCGCCTCAACCCAAGTGTGTACCGCAGCTCAACCCAGCCCTGGATGTTTGATGGTAGCTCCGTGACATCACCTATGAGATGGAGTCTGGCGATGTGGCCCACCCGACTATGTCACCTTTGCTTCCTTCTTCCTGAAGGGACCCGCAGCTCAATGGTGGGACAGCCAAAGCGTGCTCGGCCAGTGGAACAATCATCACCAGCCGGACTTCCAAGTCGCTTTCGTGCCGCTTCATCCCTCAAGGAGTCATGGACGGAAGAAGCGTGAGTTCCATAACCTCACCCAAGGCAACAAGGCATTGAAGCTTATCGGCGGAGTTCTGGACTTGTCTCGCTATCTTTGAAGAGGACATTGCAAGCGATGCACGCCTTGAGACAAGAGAAGTTCCGTGAAGGCCTTCAAGCTGACATCAAGCTCGCACTTCTAGTGCACGACTTTGCTGATTTCGCCACCTTGGTGAACAAAGCTATCAATGTCGAAACTGGTCTGCAGGAATACCAGAGCTCTAACAGGCGCAATCGTGACACGGGCTCATCTTCGGGCCCGTCCTCGCAGAAGCGCAAGATATGGATTCCCAACAGCATGTACCAAAGAATGCACCTGCCCCAAAGGCGAGACCTATCTTGCACCTCGTACGCCTACTCCTCCAACTAGGCAGCCAAGGCTTCCAGCTCCACCACCCGAGCTCCTGTTCCCACTCCCAATAATGGTCCGCTACAAGTGTGGTCAACCAGGTCACCTTGCCAGAACTGCTATCGTAATCGAACCGTAATCAATCGCCCTTCCAAGAATCGCCGTGGAAGCAACCAGCCCCGCAACAACAATGCCAAGTCTTATGGCCGTGTTCATGCCAGCCACGTTGATCTCAACGAAGCTCAAGACCAGCCGGCTCTTGTGATGGGTACACTCCTCGTTAATTCGAGACCGGCATCTGCTTTATTCGATTCGGAGCATCGCATTCATTCATATCAGCGAGTTTGCATTCATGCATGGCATTAAATATGAAGAGATGAACAACTGCGCTAGTAGTGCACACTCCAAATGGGTCAATGTCAAACCTCTATGATTAGTCACGACGTTCCGTTGAAATCGAAGGACCGGAATTCCTTGTCTCTCCTATCGTTACGAAGTCTTGTAGCATTGATCTCATTCTCGAATGAATTGGTTAAAGGCGCATCGCTTCTATAGTTTGCGCCACTAAGACCGGCTCCATCTGCTACACCCTTCGGATGAAATAGTTACTTACCAAGCTCATTTGGTGCAAAATGCCGAAACGCGGCTTTATGCATTGAATGCATTGAACGCCGCACCACTCGAGGGCATTGAAAACATTCCTGTCGTTCGCGACTTCCAGGACGTCTTTCCTGAAGAACTTCCAGGGATTCCCCCTGCTAGAGCTGTCGAATTCGTCATCAACTTGAAACCAGGCACCACTCCTATAGCCAAGCGACCCTACAAGATGCTGCCGCATGAACTCCTTGAGCTTAAGGAGGAAATCGACAAGTCTCTTCGCAGTGGTTTCATTCGCCCAAGTTGCTCTCCTTGGGGAGCACCTTCTCTCTTTGTCAAGAAGGATGGGACAAACCGATTGGTCCAAGACTACCGTCCTATAAACCAAGCTACCATTCAGAATAAGTATCCTCTTCCTCGGATCAATGATCTGTATGATCAAGCTGGCTGGTTCGTGGGTGTTCTCTAAACTCGACTTGAGGTTGGGTTACCACCAGATCCGTGTTCGTGAAGAGGATATCCCAAAGACCGCCTTTGTGACTCGTTATGGTTCATATGAGTACACCGTCATGTCTTTCGGCTTAACCAATGCTCCAGCCACTTTCTCTCGTCTGATGAATTATATATTCATGGATTACCTCGACAAGTTCGTCATGGTTTATCTGGATGATATCTTGGTATTTTCCAAGAATGAAGAAGAACATGCTGAACATCTTCATCTTGTGCTGGAAAAGCTACGAGAGCATCAACTTTATGCCAAGTTCTCCAAATGTGAATTCTGGCTTCCGAAGTAACCTATCTTGGGCATGTCATCTCTAAGGATGGTATTGCCGTCAACCCTGAACGAGTTCAGGCTATTCTCGATTGGACTCCTCCGAAGAATGTCAAGCAAGTCAGAAGTTTTCTCGGTCTACTTGACTATTGTCGTCGATTAAGTCGAGAACTTCTCCAAGATCGCCAGCCCACGACTAACCCTATTATTGCATAAGGCGTCAAGTTCCAATGGATGGATAAATGTCGTGAAAGCTTCCGAGCGCTCAAAGACAAGTTGACTTCTGCCCAAAGTGCTAGCTCCACGATACTAAGAAGGACTTCGTCATTCTTTGCGGCGCTTCCCGTCAAGGATTAGGCTGTGTCCTAATGGAGGAGCGCAAAGTGATTGCTTATGCCTCTCGGCAATTCGCCCTCACGAAGAGAACTACCCGAGTTCACGACCTCGAACTTCTTCTTTGTCATTCATGCGCTAAAAGCAGTGGCGACATTACCTTCTCGGTAATCGTTGCGAGATCTTCACCGACCACCAAAGTCTGAAGTATTTGTTCACTCGGCCAGACCTGAACCTCCGTCGTGAGAGATGGATGGAGATTGTTGCAGAACTTTGACTTGGGTATTTCCTATACAACAGGCAAGGCTTATGTGATGGCTGATGCCTTGAGCCACAAGTCTTACTGCAACCACCTCCAGATTCACAAGGTTCAGCCCTCACTTGTTGAAGAGTTCAGAAAGCTGAACCTCCATATTGTTCCCCCGGGTGCACTCGCTCCCCCTCCTCCGGAGTTCCGCAAGATGAATCTCCGTGTTGTTTCCCAGGGTTCCCTCTATACCCTGGCTGTCGAACCCGATCTCGTGAGCTCCATCAAGACAATACAGGGATATGACTCTGAAGCCCACAAGATTAAGCGCGAACTCAAAGGAGGAAAGCCCTCATTCTTCACTATTGCTGATGATGGCGCCTTGTACTTCAAAGGCCGCCTAGTGGTGCCGTGTAAGGAGAAGAACCTGAATATGACTCAGAAAGTTATGAAGGAAGCTCATGATACGCCTCTATGTATCCATCCTGGTAGTACAAAGATGTACCAGGACATCCTCAGAGATTCTGGTGGTCTAATATGAAGCAAGACATTGCTCTCTATGTTCTTTGAATGTGACGTTCTTGTCGTATCAAAGCGTAACATCAAAGGCCTCTTTGGAACTACGCAACCTATCTCTATTCACGAATGGAAATGGGACCATGTTGAAATGGACTTCGTCCTTGGATTTCCCAAGTCGCAGAAAGGTAATGATGCTATTCTTGTCGCCATTGACCGGCTTTCTAAAGTTGCACATTTTCCGCGGTCAAAGAAACGATCATCGCTAGTCGACACTTTGCAACCCTCTACATGTCCGAATTGTTTCGCTTCACGGTATTCCACTGGTTATCGGATTCGGACCGTGGCAGCTTATTCACTTCAAGATTACGGGCAAGTTTCCAAGAAGCTATGGGGACTCACTTATCTTTCGATCGCGTTTCATCCATGATCACAAGGGCAAGTTGAACGTGTCAACCAAATTCTCGAAGACATGCTTGAGCTTGTGTTATTTCCTTGACAGAAATGGGAGGAATCTCTCCCGTATGCTGAAGTTCTCTTATAATAATAGCTATCAAGCTAGTGCGAAGATGGCCCCCTTGAAGTGTTATATGGACGAAAGTGCGAACCCCTCTGAATCGGTCGAGAAGCGGGGAACGTCCACTCTTGATCCGGATATTATCCAACATGCCGAAGAACAAGTCCGCATTATTCGCGAGAATCTCAAGACTGCTCAGTCGCGTCAGAAGAGTCAGTATGACCGTAAGCATAAAGACATGGTCTATCAACCTGGCGAAAAGGCTTACCTTCGAGTTACACCAATGAAGGGTGCTCACCGCTTCGGGATCAAGGGCAAACTAGCTCCTCGCTATATTGGCCCATTCACTATTCTGGAAAGGCGTGGAAAAGTGGCATATCAACTGGAACTCCCGCCAAACCTTTCTCGTGTTCACGATGTGTTCCACGTGTCACAGCTCCGTCGGCTGCTTCAAGGACCCAATCCGAGCGATGGATCATGAAGTGCTCGAATTACCTTGAGGACCTCTCCTATAAAAGAGCATCCGGTCCGCATTCTCGACCAAGCTGAACGCCGCACACGCGGAAAGGCGATCAAGTTCCTCAAAGTTCGATGGTCGCATCATTACGAAGATGAAGCCACACAGGAACGCGAGGATCGCCTGCGTGAGGAATACCCGCCTTGTTTCCTTCTACCTCCTAAATCTCGGGACGAGATTTCTTGTAGTGGAGGAGATTTGTAACGCTCGGATAATCATGCTACAGTAATCCCACGCTAACCGTGCCATGACACCTCGGTTACTGTTGCTATCCTCGCAATAATTTGTAACCGTTCGAAATTCAAATTCAAATTAATGATAACAATAAAAGTTTCCAAAAATTAAGACTAAAATGTTCGGTGGTTGTCAAATATTACAAAGGTAATTGTGGTGAAGTAAACACATTTTTAGAAAATGCCTAAATAATTTAAACTGATTTAAAACAGAAAAAGGTAAATAAATAAAAGAAACGAAAAGAAAACAAATAAAAGCAAAAGGCGCCAACCCCCCCCTCATTGGGCCTCGGCCCGGTAGCCTGGCCGACCAGCCGCCCAGCCGCCCACTACTAACCCCCCCTCCTCCCACCACCACCGACACCCCCATTCCTCCGAAAATATCTCACCCCCTCTCTCCCCCGATTGGATCGGGATCGAGAGGAGGAGGTCACCGACGACGCTCGCCCCCCCGACGCCGCCCGGAGCTCGCCGCCACCTCACCGGACTCCTTCCCCTCCGGCGCTCGTCCCCATCGTCCTCCCCGACCTCCACCGAGCACCTTGCCTCGTTCCATGCGAACCACCGTGAGGCTCCCTCCTCTTCTTCTCCTCCTTCCTTGCGGTCACCGCCCGCGCCAGGCCTTCGTGCCTCCCTGCTGCTGCCGTCGTCTCCGCCAGGCCTCTTCCTCCCGTCTTGCCCTGCGTGGCCGCCTCGCCTCCAACGCGGCCCCCCTGCCGCCACATGGTTTATGCTCAGCACGCTGTGGCGTGCCCGTCTTGCGCCAGGCCGTGGCAGCCCTCTGGCCTTGGACAAGGCTGCCAGCAGCCTTTCTGCTGTGGCGGCCACCGTTCTTCCACAGCCACGAGGCTGCCGGGCCACGCCTGCGCCTGTCGCTCCCGTCAGCGCCTGGCCCCGGCTTCCCCGCACCCGTCTCGCGCCTGCTCCTCCTCCCGCCGCCACTGGCCGGCGAGGCTCGCCGTGGTCGCCGGTGCCCTATGGCGCCTGCACCCACCATTGACCTGTCCACCCACTGCTCGTTAAGGCCGCCTAGCTTGAACGGCGCCCGCTAGGGCCCCTATGGCCCTATGACACGAGGGGCCCACGCCCCATAACGTTTTAATTAAAAAAGGAATTAATAATAATAATAATAATAAATAATGAAAATAATTAATTAATTAATTAATTAACTAATTAATAGACTTAATTAATTCTGGTTAATTAAACTAAACAGTTAATTAAGCTAACTAATTAACCTAAACCCTAATTAACCTAAATAGAGAATGGCGTGGGTCCCATCGACCCACTTTGGTCAAATTGACCAAGTCAACTCTGTTGACTGCTGATGTCAGCATGACATCATGCTGATGTCATTAATCTGTTTTTCGAATTAATTAATTAATTAATTAAATTCCAGAAATTAAAAAAGTCTTTAGAAAATAATATATTTTAATCCATAACTCGGATTAAAATATTTTCAACATGAAAGTTGCTCAGAACGACGAGACGAATCCGAATACGCACTCGTTAAATGCAGCAGCGTCCCTAGCATAGCGAACCTGCAACATTTCATCTCCGATTCATCTCGTCTAAAAGCATAAACACAGGATACTTTCCGGATGTTTCCCCCCTTCATCAGTATCACCTCCTACCGCGTTAGGGCACACCTAGCACCGCACATTTTCTTGTCATGCACCGTCATGCTTATGTTTGCATTATATTTATTGTTTCTTCCCCCTCTTCTCTTCGGTAGACTACGAGACCGGCCTGTGCTTGCCCGGTTCGACTACGGAGTTGGCGACACCTCTCTCTTGCCAGAGCAACTAGGCAAGCCCCCCCTTGATCACCAGATATCGCCTATTCTACTCTATACTGCTTGCATTAGAGTAGTGTAGCATGTTACTGCTTTCCGTTATACCTATCCTGATGCATAGCTTGTCCTTGCTACTACTGTTGTTACCTTTACCTGCAATCCTACATGCTTAGTATAGGATGCTAGTATTTCCATCTGTGGCCCTACATTCTTGTCCGTTTGTGCTATACTATCGGGCCGTGATCACTCGGAAGGTGATCGGGTATATACTATATACTTTATACATGATACATGTGGTGATTAAAGTCGAATTGGCTCGAGGAGTACCCATGAGTGATTCACGGATTGAAATTTGAAAGGACCTTTGTCCCGACGGCCCTCTAGATGGATCTTTTTTGGCGGAGCGACAGGGCAGGTTGAGACCGCCTAGGAGAGAGGTGGGCCTGGCCCTGTTCGGCATTCGCCGATACTTAACACGCTTAACGAGTTCTGGGTATTTGATCTGAGTCTGGCCATTTGGTCTATACGCACTAACCATCTACGCGGGAGTAGTTATGGGTATCCCGGCGTCGTGGTATCAGCCGAAGCCTTCGTGGACGTCGACCGAAGCGGCGCGCCGGATTGGACCGCGTAACGTGACTTCCTTTGTAATGGAGGTTGCTAGGTCTGCTTCGACTGCGTTACGCAACGTCTTGGTGTGCTAAGGCGATGGGCCCCTGCACTGGCGCTTAGGTTTAGACCGGCGTGCTGACCGCTCTGTTGGCCTAGGTCGGGCTGCGACGTGTTGATATTCCGCGGCGGGCATGACCCAGAAAAGTGTGTCCGGCCAAATGGGATCAATCGTGTTGGGTTATGTGGTGCACCCCTGCAGGGAAGTTAATCTATTCGAATAGTCGTGATCTTCGGTAATAGGACGACTTGGAGTTGTACCTTGACCTTATGACAACTAGAAACGAATACTTAATAAAACACACCCTTCCAAGTGCTAGATACAACCCGGTGATCGCTCTCTAACAGGCGGCGAGGGGATCGCCGGGTAGGATTATGCTATGCGATGCTACTTGGAGGACTTAAGTCTGCTCTCTTCTACATGCTGCAAGACGGAGTCTGCCAGGAGCGTAGTCTTCGACAGGATGAGATATCCCCCCCCTTAATCTGGCATTCTGCAGTTCAGTCCACTGATATGGCCCTTTACACATATATCCATGCATATGTAGTGTAGCTCCTTGCTTGCGAGTACTTTGGATGAGTACTCACGGTTGCCTTGTTCCCCCCTTTTCCCCATACCTCTACCCGGTTCTTTGCGACTGCACGATGGAGCCCAGGAGCGACGCCACCGTCGATGGCGACTACTACACCGGAGGTGCCTACTACTACGTGCAGCCCGGCGGCGGCGACCGAGAGTAGTTAGGAGGATCCCGAGCGAGAGGCCTGCGCCTCTTCGATATGTATCCCGGTTTGTGCTAGCCTTCTTAAGGCAAACTTGTTTAACTTATGTTTGTACTCGAGATATTGTCGCTTCACGACTCGTCTGATCGAGCACTTGTATTCGAGCCCTCGAGGCCCCTGGCTTGTATTATGATGCTTGTATGACTTATTTATGTTTTAGAGTTGTGTTGTGATATCTTCCCGTGAGTCCCTGATCTTGATCGTACACGTTTGCGTGTATGATTAGTGTACGATTGAATCGGGGGCGTCACAGTGAAGGCTGGAGAGCCAGTAGGAGCCCTGAGTCATGATGCTTAGGTACCCCCCCTTTAACGTGCAAGCGGTCGACATGAACGAAGAGAAGGTGCCATGGATTGGCATCAAATAACAAGCATGAGGGGTCAAACGCATGACCCGAAATAAACGCAAGAGGGATACATGCCGCCGGGCCTGGCCCGAGCGACTTGGGGATGATGCAGCCCGAAGGGCGCCCCCAACAAGGTAAGCTAGGAACAGGAAGTAAAAGGGATACACGCCGCAGGGATGGACCCAAGCGGTCTGGAAAAAATGCAGCCCTGGGGGGCGCTCCAAGCTGGAAATGAAACTTGAAAGATGTCACCTGGTAGCGTTGAAGACGAAAGGGTGTTGATGCAACAGACTCGGTGGGCTGCGGGAGCCGATCCTCACGAGCCCCCAGGCCCAGGGGCCTCGGGAGGCTCCGGAGGCGCTGGTGGCTCCTCGTGGACCATCTCCATCTCCGCCAGGGCCTCGGAACGCCTTTGGCCTCTTGAGCTTCCGTGATGCTCCTCATGAGGCGCTGCGTGGCAGCCGCATTCGGCAAGCCGTAAGGCATGCGAACGTAGCTGGGTGGACCTTCGCAGCGCACCATGCGAGAAGGCAAGAGGCGCTCCGGAGAGGCGGCTTAGTTGAGCCCTGGTATGTCGATGCAGACGCAGCCCACCATCCTCGCTGGATGGGGAGCCACGGCAGTGGCGGCCGCCACTCATGACTCTTGACTCCTGCGGCTCCCGAACGATCTTTGGCTGATGAACTCCCGAGGTTTGGCCCTCCTTGCCTTGCTCCTTCTTGAGGGAAATGTGCTTGAAACACGCCTCCAAGTGGTGCCCAAGCGCCTCCCTCGTGACCTTAGCAAGGTCGGTGGCCCTCGTGGGGAGCCCCGAGCCCTCGCCGAGGAGGCGCCGCCGCTTTCCTATGCGATAGAAGGAGGTTCCCCCTGAGCAGGCGCGGACCCTGAGGGGCCGGGCCGGACGACGTCTTCTTCTTCTTGGGAGCGGTCTCGGGAAGTCTCCTGCTTCCGCGATCCGGGTCCTCCAGTGATGCGGCCTGAAAGGCTCGCTCCGAGAGCACATGCTGCGTCTTTCTCTTCGCGAGAACCTTGTGATGACCCGCCGCTTCGGCATCTTGAGGACGTTATGGCCGTGATGGGTTACGGCCATGAACTTGGCCGTGGCTGGGTACCCAGGATGGCGTTGTATGGCGGCGAATGTGTGCGATGTCGAAGTCGATGAGCTCGGTCAGGTAGTTGTCGCGTCTTGTGCCAAGGTGACAGGGAGACGAACCTGCCCGATCGGGACCGTGGAGCCGTCGGTGACCCCAGAGAAAGGCTTGGTTGGTGGAGCTGATTGTAAAGCACTTGGAGATTGTTGAGCGTTTCCACGCAGACGGGGCGTTGAGCCCTGCCCGCCATCGATGAGGGTCTTGGTGGTAGCACGCGTTCGCGATGATTGGGGAACGAGCATCGGGAGGACTCCGGCTGTGGCCGCACACTTGAGCTGATCCGCTGAGCTGAACGTGATGGTGCACGCCGACCACCTGAGGGGGCATGTGGCCTCGAGCTTGGGGAGGACTGCATTCACTTCACGGGCGAACTGCTTGAAGATGTGTTGAGAGGCTGGGGCTTGAGCTCCGCCCAGGATGCAGGCGATCGCGCGCGGCTCCTTGAAGCCGCCAGCCCCCTCGTCCTGATGATGGTCTTCATTTCTCCTTGGCTGAGGTGGCAGAGGAGGGAGGCCTGCGTTGCCTTGCGGGTGATCCTCGCAAGGTTGATCCCTCCAGCCTCCCTCGCGAGGCGGGTCTTGCCAGCGGTCCTCGCGAGGTTGGTCGCGCCATCCTTGGCGAGGGCCGCGGTCTTCCCAGTGTCCTGCGTTCCTTCCTCCTCCTCGGCCGTAGCCCCGGTCGCTGCGGTCGGGACGTCGGCCGATTCTCCCTTCTCGCACGGCTCGGAGTTCTCGACATTCGCTGGTGTTGTGGGTGTGGAGGTCGTGGTATAGTACCGGCTACCCTTGGAAGACTCGGGCTGATCTGTGCCCACTTGGTGTCCGGTTCTACCGCGAGCACGGCAGCCCCCTTGCGCTTCACGTCCTTGGCCTTGGATTTCTTCTCTTCTGGGTCTACGGCAGGCTGCTCGAGGAGGGAGAGACGCCTTCCTCGGCCCTGGCGCACTTGATCGCCAAGTTGAACAGCTCCAAGGAAGTGCACAAGTCTTCATGCATCGCCAGCTCCTCCTTCATCTTGACGTCGCGCACACCGTCGGAGAAGGCGGAGATGATGGCCTCCTCGGTCACCTTGGGAATCTTGAGGCGTGCGTTGTTGAAGCGCTGGATGTACTTCTGCAGGGTCTCCTTGGCTGCTGCTTGATGCGGCACATGTCGCTCACGGTGGGTGGTCGGTCACGAGTACCTTGGAAGTTGGCGATGAAGCGAATGCATCTCGTCGAGAGGAGATCGTGCGGGGCGATTCGAGGAGCCAGTGCGGGCCCGTCTTTGAGCGCCATGGGAAACCGATTCGCCATGACCTTCTGCGTCTCCGTTGGCGGCTTGATGCCCAGCTCGTAAAAGCTGGAGGAACTCATGGGTCGGGCCGTGCCGTCAGAAGCGAGGAGGCAGGTCCGGCTTGAACTTCTTTGGGCCACGCGACTGCAGCCTTTCGGGGGTGAAGGAACGGCAGCCTGCTGTGGCCACGGGAGGCCTTGGATGACGAAGAGCTTGGTCTTGTGGGTCCCCTTGCGCTGCAGCTGGGAGCAGCGCGGGGTCTTGACGTGCCGGAGCAGGAGCTTGGTCGCGACGAGCTGGAGCGGGGAGCACTCGGGTAGCTTCTTGCGGGCAAGGGACCTCCTGGCAGCTCTGCTCTTGCCGTGTTGGCGCTGGACGGAGCGGGTTCCACCCAGGGACCACGCGCCTTGGGGCTAGGGTGCCTTCTTGAGGGGGAGGCGGCCGAGGCGCCCCCGGAGCTTCATCGCCCGTGCAGGACGGGGTGTGGTGCAGCGGGACAGAGGGCGCGAGGGAGCCCCCTGCGGCGCGGACGAGCTCGGCGACGCGGTCGAGCCACTCTTTGTAGACGTTGTCGACGGGACGGTAGCGCAGGAGCTCGTTTGCCGCGATGAGCGTAGCTCGAGCCTCCATGAACGCGCGAGCAGCGAAGAACCACCGGGCGAACGAGGGGTAGCGATGCGGCCGTCTTGCCTCACGGAGGATGCTTTGGGATGATGCTTGCTGCTCGTTCCCGCCGGGCGGTGGCGGCGTTGACGGCAGGCGATGGGGAACGACGAGGGCGCCCGCCGACGGGAGCCGTCTGGGCGACACGGGAAGCGAGAACGGCTCGGCGCTCGGCGCGGGCCCGACGAGCGTCAGACATGAACGCGGGGGTCGACGGAGAACAGGGCGGCGGAAGACGAATTCCGGCGCACCCCTACCTGGCGCGCCAAATGTCAGATTTCGGGTTCCGGTGGACCCTTGAGGTTCAAACACTAGGGTGCGCGCGGAATCTCGCCCTCTACCTACCTGTACCCCGTCACCTCGCTAAGATCTAAGCTACGAAAGGAACATCACAAGAGACACAGGGTTTATACTAGTTCGGGCCACCATTGTGGTGTAATACCCTACTCTAGTTTGTGGTGTGGTGGATTGCCTCTTGGGCTGATGGTGATGAACAATACAAGGAAGAACAGCCTCGCGAGGGTCTGTTCTTGGCTGGTGCGATGAAGTGCTAGGGGGAGTTCTGTCGCTTCTCTCTGTCTCTCTTGTTTGTTCTCTTGCTACCTTTCAGAATGTCTCTACCCTATGGATGGCTAGTCCTATTTATAGGCAGAGGCCCTGGGCCTCTTCCCAAATATTGAGCGGGAAGGGCGCCAACAATTGGCCATTTTGAAGGGGAACATCTGGTACACTTATCCTGTCTAAAGTCGGTCCTCGCCTGTCAAAGGCTCTGGTGATGACGCCGGCTTGGGATCCACAATGACTTCCTTCCTGCCGTTGGACTGTTCTTGGTCTTGTTGCACCGAAATGGACGCCTTTGCTTGATGCTCTCGCCTGCGCTTGCTCCCTTTGCACCAAAGAGGAAAGGAGGACACTGCGCGGGATGGCGCCCGCCTGGCGCCCTTGGTCGTCATGGATTGCGTCATGGGCACCTCGTGAGGTACCCCGCCTTGATCTCTCCACCTCCTCGCGAGCCAGCCTGATGAGGCCGTGCCTGAGGAAGCTCCCTGTCGTCCACCCCGCGACGCTTGGCCCCTCGCGAGGGTCTTGAGCTTGTGTTGATGAAGATGGGCCGTGATGGGCCCCCTTTGAGCCACGCCAAGCAGTCAGCAGTGTGCAAGTCCTGGGACCCCGTTCCCAGAACACCGACATTACGGGATTATGACGAATTTTGATAGCACTTTCATTGTCACAAAGCAATGGAACATGTTTCACATATATCCCATAATCTTTAAGAGTTTGGGTCATCCAAAGTAATTGAGCACAACGTGAACCAATGACAATGTACTCCGCTTCATGGTAGATAAGGATACCGAGTTTTGTTTCTTGGAGGACCAAGACACAAGAGATCTACCATGAAATTGACAAGTACCCGAAGTGGACTTTCTATCAACCTTGTCTCCGGCATAGTCCAAGTCGGAGTAGTCAACAAGATCGAAAGAGGCCCTCTTAGTATACCAAATGCCAAAATTTGGTGTATGAATTAAGTATCTCACTATCCTTTTTACGGCCTTAAGATGACATTCTTTAGGAGCAGCTTGATATCTTGCACACATGCACACACTTAGCATAATATCGGGACGTGAAGCACATAGGTATAACAATGAACCAATCATACAACGATAAACCTTTTGATCAACCGGTTCACCATCTTTGGTCCAATCAAGATGTCCACTAGTAGGCATGGGTGTAGACATACCTTTGCACTCTTGCATATTGAACTTCTTGAATAAAAGTCCTTAGTGTACTTCGTTTGAGAAACAAAAGTACCTTCCTTAGTTTGCTTGATTTGCAACCCAAGAAAAAATTGGAGTTCACTCATTATTGACATCTCAAACTTCTCCGACATTAGCTTTCCAAACTTCTCACTAAAATGAGGGTTAGTTGATCCAAATATGATATCATCAACATAAATTTGGCATACAAATAATTCTCCATTAACCCTTTTAGTAAAAAGTGTGGAATCAATTTTCCCAATTTCAAATCCCTTTTCAAGAAGAAACTTGGTCAAGCATTTATACCAAGCTCTAGGAGCTTGTTTAAGACCATAAAGAGCTTTGTAAAGTTTGTAAACATGATTGGGTTTATTAGGATTGATAAAGCCGGGAGGTTGTTTAACATAAACTTCCTCCTCTATTTCACCATTTAGAAAGGCACTTTTAATGTCCATTTGGTATAAGGTGATATCATGGTGATTAGCATAGGCAAGTAAGATGCGAATGGATTCAAGTCTATAGCAGCATAAGTCTCACCATAGTCCATACCTTCGACTTGTGTGTAGCCTTGGGCGACGATACGTGCTTTGTTGCGAACTACTTGTCCATCTTCATCTTGCTTGTTGCGAAACACCCATTTGGTACCGATGATGTTGTGGTTGTTGTCGGGCTTCTCAACCAATGTCCAAACTTGGTTTCTCTCAAAGTTGTGTAGCTCTTCATGCATAGCATCTATCCAATCCGGATCTTCCAATGCTTCTTCGACCTTCATAGGTTCAATGCTAGAGATGAAAGAATAGTTTTCACAAAAGTTAGCTAAACAAGTTTTAGAGCGAGTGATTCTCCCGATTTGAATATCATTGTAGATTTGCTCTACGGGATGTTCTTTAGCAACTCTTGCTCGAACTCGTGAAAGCTTTTACTTGGGTCTTGGTTGAACATATTCTTCATCTTGTTCTTCTTCTTCTTCTTGATCTTCTTCATTGTTGGCATTGTCGTTTTCTTGTCGTGTGGAGAAGGAGGTTCCTCATTTTCTTCATCTTGGTGTGTTCCACTTGTGGATGCTTCCGTATCAACTCTTGGTTCACCTTGTCGTGAAGTAGAAGCTTCCACTTGGATGGACGAGGTACTCTCCTTCACCTCCGTTGGACGGACCTTGCCAATAGACAAGTCTTGGATTGCTTCCGAAGGATCTTTGTCTCCTACATCAATTGGCAATTGCTCTACTTGCGAGCCGTTAGATTCATCAAACTTCACATCTACCGTCTCTTCAACCTTTCGGGTGAAATTGTTGTAGACACGGTAAGTGTGAGAGTTTGAGCCAAAACCTAGTAGGAAACCTTCATGAGACTTAGGAGCAAATTTAGAACGACGATGCTTATCAAGAATGTAGCACTTTGAGCCGAATACTCAAAGTATCCAACTTGGGGTTTGTTACCGGTGAGGAGCTCAGATCTTTGTCTTCTTAGAGTAGCTTGTGAAGATACAAGCGATTTGTTGCATGACAAGTCGTCTCAACCGCTTCTGCCCAAAAGTGCTTCGACGTCTTGTACTCATCAAGCATCGTTCTCGCTATTTCGATGAGCGTCCGGTTCTTCCTCTCAACAACTCCATTTTGTTGAGGTGTGTACGTAGCCGAGAACTCGTGTGAAATCTCTTCTTCGTCAAGAAAGGTGTCCACGTTTGCATTCTTGAACTCCGTTCCGTTGTCGCTGCGAACCTTCTTGATCTTCACTTCAAACTTATTTTGAGCCTTCCTGGCAAAGTTTTTGAAGATCTTTTGGACCTGCAATTTATCATCGAGAAAGAACACCCACGTAAATCTTGAAAAATCATCAACTATAACTAGACCAAAAGAATTTCCACCGAGACTCTTGTAAGCGTTGGGACCAAAAAGATCCATGCGAAGTATCTCATTTTTCCACTCATGAAAATACTCTCCATCAAGAATAGGCACTCTATGTATAAGACTCCCCAAAGTAGACTCATCCATCTTCCTCCAATGGTGATTAAACCAAGGCAATGGAGACCAATGCTCTGATACCACTTGTAGGACCTTGAGAAGAGGTGTCTAGAGGGGTGTGATTAGACACTAAGTATCAAAGTTGCAGTTTTTAACTTCTTTAGGTTTAAGTGGAGTTTAGGCACAAGTTTAACATTCACAATACATAACAAGCAAGCATGCAAAAAGTATATGAGCAGCGGAAAGTAAAGCATGCAACTTGCAAGAATGTAAAGGGAAGGGCTTTGGAGGATTCAAACGCAATTGGAGACATGGATGTTTTTGTCGTGGTTCTGATAGGTGGTGCTATCGTACATCCACGTTGATGGAGACTTCAACCCACGAAGGGTAATGGTTGCGCGAGTCCATGGAGGGCTCCACCCACGAAGGGTCCACGAAGAAGCAACCTTGTCTATCCCACCATGGCCATCGCCCACGAAGGACTTGCCTCACTAGCGGTAGATCTTCACGAAGTAGGCGATGTCCTTGCCCTTACAAACTCCTTGGTTCAACTCCACAATCTTGTCGGAGACTCCCAAGTGACACCTAGCCAATCTAGGAGACACCACTCTCCAAGAAGTAACAAATGGTGTGTTGATGATGAACTACTTGCTCTTGTGCTTCAAATGATAGTCTCCCCAACACTCAACTCTCTCTCATAGGATTTGGATCTGGTGGAAAGAAGATTTGAGTGGAAAGCAACTTGGGGAAGGCTAGAGATCAAGATTCATGTGGTAGGAATGGAATATCTTGGCCTCGACACATGAGTAGGTAGTTCTCTCTCAGAATTGGTAAGTTGGAAGTGTAGGTTTGTTCTGATGGCTCTCTCCACGAATGAAGAGGAGGTGGAGGGGTATAGCCTCCACACAAAATCTAACCATTACACACAATTTACCAAACTCGGTAGGACCGAATCAACAAACTCGGTCGGACCGATTCAGTAAACCTAGTGTCTGTTAGTGATTTCGGTGGGACCGACATGCAACTCGGTAGGACCGATATGGTTAGGGTTAGGGCATAACGTAATCTCAGTGAGACCGATTACACAAACTAGGTGAGACCGATTTTGGTAATTAGCTAACAAGAGAGTTGGCCAGGCAAACTCGGTGGGACCGATTTTGGTAATAAGTTAACCAGAGAGTTTGCATTGTAATCTCGGTAGTACCGATTGCCCAAACTCGGTGAGACCGATTTTTGTAATGGACATACACAGAGAGATTAGAATCCCATCTCGGTGAGACCGAGATCCCTATAGGTGAGACTGATTTGCCTAGGGTTGTGGCAGTGGCTATGACATCTGAACTCGGTGGCGCCGGATAGAAAGAATCGGTGGGGCCGAGTTTGACTTTAGGTTTAGGTCATATGCGTGGAAGTGGGAAATTAGTTGAGGGTTTTGGAGCATATCACTAAGCACTGTGGAGCAAGAAACTCATTAAGCAACACCTCATCCCTTCTTGATAGTATTGGCTTTTCCTATAGACTCAATGTGATCTTGGATCACTAAAATATAAAATGAAGGGTCTTGAGCTTTAAGCTTGAGCCAATCCTTTGTCCTTAGCATCTTGAAGGAGTTCCCACATCCTTTAGTCCATGCCACTCCATTGTTGAACTTATCTGAAACATACTAGATAAAAGTGTTAGTCCAACAAGAGATATGTTGACATTAATTACCAAAACCACCTAGGGAGCACTTGTGCTTTCGCCAAAGAAATTTCATATTAAATATTTTCAGTAGGTGCAGTAGGTTGAGGGGTAGGTAATTGTGGTTCCGGACGGTGAAGATACCATGAACAAACCCCTCAAAGGATTGTTTTCCCTAGTAACAAGTGACAATAAATTTCAGCACACTATATAAATGTTTCCTTACCAAATTCCACTTACCAAAGGCGCTTCACTCCTCGACAATGGCGCCATAAAATAGCCTTGACGACCCACAAGTATAGGGGATCAATTGTAGCTCTTTTCGATAAGTAAGAGTGTCGAACCCAACGAGGAGCAAAAGAAAATGACAAGTAGTTTTCTATAAGGTAGTGTCTGCAAGTGCTGAAATTGTAAGTAGCGGAGTAGTTTGGTAGCAAGGTAATTTGTAACAAGCAAGTAACAATAGTAGTAACAAAAGTGCAGCAAGGTAGCCCAATCCTTTTGAGGCAAAGGACAGGCCAAAACAGTCTCTTATGATAAGCAAAGCATTCTGGAGGGTACACGAGATTTTCATCTAGTCACTTTCATCATGTTGGTTCGATTTGTGTTCGCTACTTTGATAATTTGATATGTGGGTGGACGGTGCTTAGGTTCTGTTATTGCCTGAAAAAATGATCTACTTATGATTAACCCTCTCGCAAGCATCCGCAAGTACGAGAAAAGTATTAAGAATAAAAATCTAACCATAGCATTAAACTTTTGGATCCAATCGGTCCTTTACGGAATAGCGCATAAACTTGGGTTTAAGCTTCTGTCACTCTCGCAACCCATCATCTAATTGCTACTCTACATTGCATTCCCTTAGGCCCAAATGTGGTGAAGGGTCATGTAGTCGACGTTCAGATGACACCACTAAGGGAATCACAACATACATACTATCAAAGTATCGAACACATATCAAGTTCACATGATTACTTGCAACATGATTTCTCCAGTGACCTCAAGAACAAAAGTAACTACTCACAAATGATAAACATGCTCATGATCAGAGGAGTATTAAATAGCATATTGGATCTGAACATATAATCTTCCACCAAATAAACCATATAGTAATCAACTACAAGATGTAATCAACACTGGATCTGAACAAAATTGAACATAAGAGATGAACTAGGGTTTGAGATGAGATGGTGTTGTTGAATATGCTGATGGAGATTTCCCTCCCCAAGATGGGGGAGTTCTTGGTGATGATGAGGACGATGGTTTCCCCCTCCGGGAGGGAAGTTCCCCTGGCGGAATCGCTCCGCCGGAGGGCAAAAGTGCTCCTGCCCATGTTCCGCCTCGAGGCGGCGTCGCTTCGTCCCGAAAGTCCTCTTCTTGTTTTTTCTAGGTAAAAATGACCTATATACCAGAACATGGGCACCGTAGGTGGGCCTGGGTGAGCACAACGCACCAGGGCACGCCTGGGCTCCCTAGCGCGCCCAGGTGGGTTGTGCCCACCTGGTGGGGCCCCTCTGGTAGTTATTTGCTCCAATAATTCTTATATATTCCATAAAAAAATCCTCGTGAAGTTTCAGCTCATTTGGAGTTGTGCAGAATAGGTAACCTGACGTAGCTTTTTCAGGTCCAGATTTCCAGCTGCCGGAATTCTCCCTGTTGGTGTGTACCTTGCAAATTATGAGAGAAAAGGCATTCGAATTACTCCAAAAAGCATTATTATGGATAAAAACATTATAAATAACAATAAGAAAACAATATGCAAAATGGACGTATCAAAACTCTAGGAGGTCCTCCTCCACCTAAAGGTGATCCTGTGTTTGAATTAAAATAATTGCCAAACACTTTGAAACATGCTTATCTTCATGATAAAAATATATATCCTGTTATTATTAGTGATAACCTTTCAGAACACGAAGAAGAAAGATTATTGAAGGTTGATGACCCACAAGTGTAGGGGATCTATCATAGTCCTTTCGATAAGTAAGAGTGTCGAACCCAAAGAGGAGCAGAAGGAAATGACAAGCGGTTTTCGGTAAGATATTCTCTGCAAGCACTGAAATTATCGGTAACAGATAGTTTTGTGATAAGGTAATTTGTAACGAGTAACAAGTATTGAAAGTAAATAAGGTGCAGCAAGATGGCCCAATCCTTTTGTTGTAAAGGACAAGCCTGGACAAACTCTTACATGAAGGAAAACGCTCCTGAGGACACATGGGAATTATCGTCAAGCTAGTTTTCATCACGCTCATATGATTCGCGTTTGTTACTTTGATAATTTGATATGTGGGTGGACTGGTGCTTGGGTACAGCCCTTTCTTGGACAAGCATCCCACTTATGATTAACTCCTATTGCAAGCATCCGCAACTACAAAATAAGTATTAAGGTAAACCTAACGATAGCATGAAATATATGGATCCAAATCAGCCCCTTACGAAGCAACGCATAAACTAGGGTTTAAGCTTCTGTCACTCTAGCAACCCATCATCTACTTATTACTTCCCAATGCCTTCCTCTAGGCCCAAACAATGGTGAAGTGTCATGTATTCTACGTTCACATAACACAACTAGAGTAAATACAACATACATCTCATCAAAATATCGAACGAATACCAAATTCACATGACTACTTATAGCAAGACTTCTCCCATGTCCCCAGGAACAAACGTAACTACTCACAAATCATATTCATGTTCATAATCAGAGGGGTATTAATATGCATGAAGGATCTGAACATATGATCTTCCACCAAATAAACCAACTAGCATCAACTACAAGGAGTAAACAACACTACTAGCAAAACACAGGTACCAATCTGAGGTTTTGGGGCAAGGATTGGATACAAGAGATGAACTAGGGTTTTAGGGGAGATGGTGTTGGTGAAGATGTTGATGAAGATTGACCCCCTCCCGATGAGAGGATCGTTGGTGATGATTTCCCCCTCCCGGAGGGATGTTTCCTCGGCAGAACAGTTCCGCCGGAGCCCTAGATTGGTTCCGCCAAGGTTCCGCCTCGTGGCGGCGGTGTTTCGTCTCGAAAGCTTGCTTCCGATTTTTCCAGGGTAAAAGACTTCATATAGCAGAAGATGGGCATCGGAGGCTGCCGCCAGGCCCACGAGGCGTGGCGCGCCCGGGTAGGGGCGCCCCACCTCGTGGATGGTGGGTGGCCCCTCCGATTAATTCTTTTCACCAGTATTTTTTATTAATTCCAAAAACTGCCTCCGTGAAGTTTCGGTGACTTTTGGAGCTGTGTAGAATAGGTCTCTAATATTTGCTCCTTTTCCACCCTGCATTCCACCGCTTGCATTCTCCCTCTTCATGTAAACCTTGCAAAATAAGAGAGAATGGGCATAAGTGTTGTGACATAATGTGTAATAACAGCCCATAATGCAATAAATATCGATATAAAAGCATGATGCAAAATGGACCTATCAACTCCCACAAGCTTAGACCTCGCTTGTCCTCAAGCGGAAGCCGATAACGAAAAATATGTCCACATGTTTAGAGATAGAGGTGTCGATAAAATAAAATACGGACATGAGGGCATCATGATCATTATTATAACTGCTACATATATAAATATTGTCATATGATTTCTTATGCTCAAGTAATAATCTATTCACAATGTAAAATAGGAATCAGAAACTTCATTGAAAACCAACAAACTATAATCTCGGTCATTGAAGCAATTGCAATTTATCATAACATCGGAAAGAGTCATTATAAGAGCTTTTCAGAAAGTCCACATACTCAACTAGCATTTAGTCTTTCACAATTGCTAACACTCATGCAATACTTATGGGTATGGAGTTTAATCGGACACGGAGAAAGATAGGGGCTTATGGTGTTGCCTCCCAACCTTTTACCTCAAGGGTAATGTCAACAATAATAGTTCATGCTAACTTACATCCAATTGGATATATATATATATATATATATATATATTAGGATCTTTCCAACACAATGTGCTTGCCAAAGGATAAAATGTAAAAAGGAAAGGTGAAGATCACCATGACACTTGTATAGGGTATAAGACAAGAATAAAAGATAGGCCCTTCGCAGAGGGAAGCAGAGGTTGTCATGTGTTTTTGTGGTTGGATGCACAAAATCTTAATGTGAAAGAACGTCACTTTATATTGCCACTTGTGATATGGACCTTTATTATGCAGTCCGTCACTTTTATTTCGTCCACATCACAAGATCGTATAAAGCTTATTTTCTCCACACTAATAAATCATACATATTTAGAGAGCAATTTTTATTGCATGCAACAATGACAACTTACTTGAAGGATCTTACTCAATCCATAGGTGGGTATGATGGACACTCATGGCAAATCTGGGTTTAAGGATATTCGGAAGCACAAGTAGTATCTCTACTTGGTGCAAAGAATTAGGCTAGCATGAGGGGGAAAGGCAAGCTCAACATGTTGGATGATCCATAACAATATACTTTATTTCGGATATAAGAAAACATAACCCATTACGTTGTCTTCCTTGTCCAACATCAACTCTTTAGCATATCATATTTTAATGGGTGCTCACAATCATAAAAGATGTCCAAGATAGTATATTTATATGTGAAAACCTCTCTTTGTTTATTACTTCCTATTAATTGCAACGATGACCAAAACTATGTTTGTCAACTCTCAACAACTTTTATTCATCATACTCTTTATATGTGAAGTCATTACTCTCCATAAGATCAATATGATCTCTTTATTTCTTTTTACTCTTTCTCTTTTATTTTATTTTTATTCCCTCAAGATCTTAGCAAGATAACAAGCCCTCTACTCAAAACTAATCTTTATTATATATAGCTCACGGATTTGATTACATTTTTTTTAGAAAAGGAGGATGACCCCCGGCCTCTGCATCTGGGAGATGCATGCGGCCACTTTATTGATTATTCTCGAGGACCTTACAAAGTAATACAACAATATGCCTGAATCCGCCATCTTGGAAACATTTGCCGCTACTCCTATCCAAATGATGAAGGCGTGCTAGCTGGGCCACTACCCAGACCACTCATCTAAGCCTAACATCAAAATGATGAAGGGGTGCTAGCTGGGCCACTACCCGCACCACTCACCTAAGCCTAACATCAAAGCCGGAAGCCCCACCGAGCCACATACCGGTCCGGGGTACAAACCGTCCGATGCACTCGTGTGTTGTCGCCGCCATCTTCCACAGTCTGTCTTGAGCAAATATTGAGGCTTCTACCTTGTCCGCCACTCAGCCATTAGCGTCACCACGACACCGCATACCTTCGTCCTGCGCGAGTCCATCGCCACACATCGGACGCCGAATCTCCACTGCGCCACGCCGCCGAGATACGTCGCCATCAATGAGTAGGATGAAGCACCGCTCCGCCGAGTCCGGCAGGGCTGGTGAAGACCAAGCACCGTGGAAGAAGGAATCCGAGGCTGAGCACATAGGCGACAGAGCACCAATGCACCGCCACCAGACGAACTCCGACCACGCCACCAACCGCCGCCAAGCAACCAAAGCATCACATCCACCCCAAGCTCACCACGAACGACACCCCAAGAGGGTGACGACGCCCGGAGCGCCGCTGTCGCTCGATCCGGCAAGGATTTGGGCTTTCGCCCGACATACGAGTTGGGTGGAAGGACGAGGGGAAGGAGGCAACCTGGACGGTGCCTACAAGAAGGGTACGGCGTCCTCGGGCGTCACCGCCGTCGTGGCCAGCACTGCTGGCCTCGGATTTCTCCGGAGCCACCTCCCACCTCCAGCCGCCAAACAGGTACAACTCCGGCGAGAAAGGCCTCCCAAAGCAGGACCATCGGAGGCAACCCTGGTTGAAGTAGACGGAGGCCTTCAGATCTGGATCGGGCACCACAGAGATGCCCGCACCACAGCCGCCACCTGCCGTCGCCTCGCCGCCCCCACGGCCGAGGAAGAACAGCCAGCACCAACGAGCACCGGTCACCGCAGACCCGGCGTCGATCCACCAGCTGAGGCCGCCGCCACGGCTCCAAATCCCCCCGAGGAAGAACGGGGCAGCCAGATTCTCGTCGCCACCTTCACCGGCGGCCGAACGGCAAGCCGGCGGCCACCTCCGGTGGCGACGAGGGAGAGGAGAGGTGGGGGAGAGGGCCGGCAGCGGGTAGGGTTTCGCCGCCCGAGTCGCCCCTGCGGGAGCGACGCGGGGGCCTCGGGAGGGCTAAAACCGCTTTCGATTACAAAGAGGGATTACATAGAGGGATCATAAAGCAAAACTCAAAACTATATCATACTAAAACTTTATTCTACTAGATCAAGATATTACCAAAAGGATCGAACTAAGAAAAAACGGTAAAGATAGGAGTCTGATGGTGATACGTTATCGGGGCACCTCCCCCAAGCTTGGCCGTTGCCAAGGTGAATGCCCATACCCATGTGTTTATGTCTCTTTCTTCAGAGGTGAGGAGGTTGGTGATGATGACAGTTGGGCTTCAGCTTTTTCATATTGTAATTGAGAAGAGCAATTTCCTCCTTTAAATCGTCAACTTACGATTCCAGCTTCAAGATCTTGTCACATAAATCTCCTTTGCTTTTCTGACGAAAACGAGAAGGAATAGATCGGTTGTTAGACAATTTAGCCCTCTTAGTGAGACTAGACTTTTTGAACTTCACGTGCAAATCCCAAGGTTGAGGTGGAGGAACATCCTCCTCCTCTGAACTTGAATCATCGATCTTCCTCAAGTGAGCGTCTTCCTCATCATCCATAGTTCGACCACAAGGAGATAGGTCCCCATAGATCTTTGGGTCAGTAATGAGATGTGAGACATAGCTCTCTTCGTCGGAGTCTTGAGATGACATCTTGCTCTAATCTGCGGCAGAAACAACTCGAAACAAAGACAGAGGATATTTGCGTGGTACGATGGTCAAAACCTTCGGGAAATTATATAATGATTTTTTACTGACCAAAAGAAGTATCGTGCAAGAAAACGGAGTCCGGAGAGCACACGAGGTGCCCACGAGGCAGGGGGCGCGCCCAGGGGGGTAGGGCGCGCCCTCCACCCTCGTGGATGCCTCGTGTCCCTTTCGGACTACTTCTTATTTTCCTATTTTCTTAAATATTCCAAAATGGAGAAAAACTGTCATTAGAACTATTTTGGAGTCGGTTTACTTACCGTACCACATACCTATTCCTTTTCGGAGTCTGAAACATTTTGGAAAGTCTCCCTTGTGTATTCCTCCGGGGTTACGGTTTCAATAACATTAGTTTCAACATTTATATGATTACCTGAGATGTAATGTTTGATTCTTTGACTATTCACCACCTTCGGATTTGTGCCTTCGAAGTTGTTGATTTTTATGGCACCGGAACGGTAGACCTCCTCGATAATGTAAGGCCCTTCCCATTTAGAGAGAAGTTTTCCTGCAAAAAATCTTAAGCGAGAGTTGAATAGTAACACATAATCACCTACATTAAACACACGTTTTTGTATCCTTTTGTCATGCCATCTTTTAACTTTTTCTTTAAACAGTTTGGCATTCTCATAGGCCTGGGTTCTCCATTCATCAAGTGAGCTAATGTCAAATAGCCTCTTCTCACCGGCAAGTTTGAAATCATAATTGAGCTCTTTAATGGCCCAATATGCCTTATGTTCTAGTTTGAGAGAGGTAAGTGATATGCTTTTCCATAAGCCATTTTATACGGAGACATATCCATAGGATTTTTGTATGCAGTTCTATAGGCCCATAAAGCACCATCAAGTTTCTTGGACCAATTCTTTCTATATCTATTAACAGCCTTTTGCAAAATTAATTTGAGCTCTCTATTACTAAGTTCTACTTGACCACCAGACTGCGGGTGATATGGAGATGCAATTCTATGATTAACATCATACTTAGCAAGCATTTTACAAAAGGCACCATGAATAAAATGTGAACCACCATCACTCATTAAATATCTAGGGACTCCAAACCTTGGAAAAATAACTTCTTTAAGCATCTTAATAGAGGTGTTATGATCAGCACCACTAGTTGGAATAGCTTCTACCCACTTAGTAACGTAATCAACAACAACTAAGATATGTGTATACCTATTAGAGGAAGGGAACGGTCCCATATAATCAAAGCCCCAAACATCAAATGGTTCAATAACAAGTGAATAGTTCATAGGCATTTCTTGACGTCTGCTAATATTACCAACTCTTTGACATTCATCACAAGACAAGACAAACTTACATGCATCTTTGAAAAGAATAGGCCAATAAAAACCAGATTGCAATACCTTATGTGCAGTTCTATCTCGAGTGTGGTGTCCTCCATAAGCCTCGGAGTGACACTTGCGTAGGATCTGTTCCTATTCATGCTCAGGTACACAACGTCTATTAACCACATCTACTCCTTCTTTATAAAGGTGTGGGTCATCCCAGATGTAATGTCTTCAATCATAGAAAAACTTTTTCTTTTGCTGGTATGTGAAACTAGGTGGTATAAATTTAGCAACGATGTAATTAGCATACCATGGAGCAGTACGAGAAGCATTTGTGATAGCTAATCGTTCATCAGGGAAGCTATCATCAATAGGTAGTGGGTCATCAAGAACATTCTCTAACCTAGACAAGTTGTCTGCAACGGGGTTCTCAGCTCCCTTTCTATCAATAATATGCAAATCAAATTCTTGTAGTAGGAGAACCCATCTAATGAGTCTAGGTTTAGCATCCTTCTTTTCCATAAGATATTTAATTGCAGCATGATCAGTGTGAATAGTTACTTTAGAATCAACAATATAAGGTCTAAACTTATCACAGGCAAATACAACTGCTAAATATTCTTTTTCAGTAGTAGCATAATTTCTCTGGGCACTGTCTAGAGTTTTACTAGCATATTGGATAACATTTAATTTCTTATCAACTCTTTGTCCTAGAACAACACCTACAACATAATCGCTAGCATCACACAAAATTTCAAAGGGTAAATTCCAATTAGGTGGCTGAACAATAGGTGCAGAAACCAAGGCTTTCTTAAGTATTTCGAATGCTTCTACACAGTCATCATCAAAGACAAAAGGAACATCTTTTTGTAAGAGGTTAGTCAGAGGCCTAGAAATTTTTGGGAAGTCCTTAATGAACCTCCTATAAAAACCGGCATGACCAAGGAAACTTCTTATACCTTTGATGTCCTTAGGAGACGACATCTTTTCAATAGCATCAACTTTAGCTTTATCAACTTCAATACCTCTTTCAGAAATTTTATGCCCCAAGACAATACCTTCATTAACCATAAAGTGGCACTTTTCCCAATTCAAGACAAGATTAGTTTCTTCACATCTCTGCAAAACTCGATCAAGGTTGCTCAAGCAATCATCAAAATAAGTTCGTTTACAGAGAAATCATCCATGAAAACCTCAACAATCTTTTCACAACAATCAGCGAATATAGCCATTGTGCATCTTTGAAAGGTAGCAGGTACATTACATAAACCAAAAGGCATACGTCTATAAGCAAAGGTACCGAAAGGGCAAGTAAAAGTTGTCTTTTCTTGATACTCTTTGGACACAGGTATTTGAGAGAAACCGGAATAACCATCTAGAAAGCAAAAATGTGTATGTTTGGATAATCTTTCTAGCATTTGATCAATACAAGGTAAAGTGTAATGATCCTTTTTAGTAGCTTTATTTAATTTGCGGAAATCAATTACCATTCTATAACCTGTAACAATTCTTTGTGGGATCAATTCATCTTTATCATTAGGAACAACGGTAATACCTCCCTTCTTAGGGACACAATGGACAGGACTTACCCACTGACTATCAGCAACGGGATAGATTATACCTGCCTCCAAAAGCTTTAGTATTTCTTTTCTTACCACTTCTTTCATCTTAGGAGTTAACTGTCGTTGGTGATCAACAACTGATTTAGCGTCTTTCTCCAATTTTATTTTGTGCTGGCATAAAGTGGGACTAATGCCCTTAAGATCATCGAGAGTATATCCAATAGCAGCACGGTGCTTCTTCAGAGTTTTCAATAATTTCTTTTCTTCATGCTCAAAGGTTAGCACTAATAATAACAGGATATATCTTCTTTTCATCAAGATAAGCATATTTAAGAGTATCGTAATGGTTTAAGCTCAAACACGGGATCACCCTTGGGTGGAGGAGGATCCCTAAGATTTCAACAGCAAGTTGTGTTTCAAAATAGGTCCCTGTTTAAAGAATACTTCATCTATTTCCTTCTTTCATTCATAAACATATCATTTTCACTACGAGCAAATATTGTTCTAAAGGATCATTAGGAGGCACGTCAATAGAGGCAAGACCAATAATTTCATCTTTACTAGGTAATTCTTTATCATGGGGTTGTCTATGATATTTAGCAAAATTAAACTCATGAGAAATATCCCCCAAACCAATAGTAACAACATCCTTTTTGCAGTCTATCCTAGCATTAACAGTATTCAAGAAGGGTCTACCAAATATGATGGGACAAAAGCTATCTTGTGGGGAACCAAGAACAAGAAAATCAGCAGGATATTTAACTCTCCACACATGACTTCAACATCTCTAACAATCCCAACTGGTGAAATAGTGTCTCTATTGGCAAGCTTAATTGTAACATCAATTTCCTCTATCTCAAAGAGTGCAATATCATGCATAATTTCTTTGTATAAGGAATGAGGTATTGCACTTGCACTAGCACCCATATCACATAAGCCATGATAGCAATGATCTCCTATTTTAACAGAAATAACAGGCGTGCCAATAATAGGTCTATGTTTACCCTTAGTATTAGGTCTAGCAATTCTAGCAGCTTCATCACAGAAATAAATAACATGCCCATCAATATTATCGGCCAAGAGATCTTTAACCATAGCAATACTAGGTTCAACTTTAATTTGCTCAAGGTGTAGGTGTTCTAGTATTACTCTTATGAACTACAGTTGAAGCTTTAGCATGATCCTTTATTCTAACAGGGAAAGGTGGTTTCTCAATATAAGCAGTAGGAACAACAGGATCAACATTATAAGTGATAATCTTTTCTTCAACTTTAATAGGTGCAACTACTTTTACTTCAATGGGAGGATTATATTTAAGCCACTTCTCCTTAGGGAGATCAACATGAGTAGCAAAGGATTCACAGAAAGAAGCTACTATCTCAGAGTCAAGTCCATATTTAGTGCTAAATTCACGGAAAACATCGGTGTCCATAAAATATTTAACACAATCAAACTTGGGTGTTATACCTGACTCCTTACCTTCGTTGAGATCCTCTTCAGAGTTGCGTTTAATTCTTTCTAATAAATCCCATTTGATTTCAATAGTCTTCATCATAAAAGAGCCAGTACAAGAAGTATCGAGCATGGAGCAATTATTGAGAGAAAGCCGAGCATAAATTTTTTGAATAATAATTTCTCTTGAGAGCTCATGACCGGGGCATGAATATAACATTGACTTAAGCCTCCCCCAAGCTTGAGCGATGCTTTCTCCTTCGCGAGGCCAAAAATTATATATATAATTGCGATCACGATGAACAAGATGCATAGGATAAAACTTCTGATGAAATTCCAATTTCAATCGGTTGTAGTTCCGTGATCCCATATAATCACATAGCCTAAACCATGTCAATGTCTTTCCCTTCAAAGATAAAGGGAAGACCATCTTCTTGATGACATCCTCGGGCATACCTGCAAGCTTAAATAATCCGCAAACTCCATCCACATAGATTAGGTGGAAATCGGGATGCAATGTTCCATCACCTATGAAAAGATTAGCTAGCAGTTTCTCTATCATACCCGAAGGAATTTCAAAGTAAACATTTTCAGTAGGTTGAGTAGGTTGAGGAGCAACTCTTTGCTCTACTGGTCGGGGTGAAGATACCCCGAACAAGCCCCTCAAAGGATTATGTTCCATAGTAACAAGTGACAGTAAATTTCAGAACACTATATAAATTTTTCCTTACCAAATTCCACTTACCAAAGGCGCTTCACTCCCCGGCAACAGCGCCAGAAAAGAGTCTTGATACCCACAAGTGTAGGGGATATATCGTAGACCTTTCGATAAGTAAGAGTGTCGAACCCAACGAGGAGCAGAAGGAAATGACAAGTAGTTTTCGGTAAGATATTCTCTGCAAGCACTGAAATTATCGGTAACAGATAGTTTTGTGATAAGGTAATTTGTAACGAGTAACAAGTAATGAAAGTAAATAAGGTGCAGCAAGATGGCCCAATCCTTTTTGTAGCAAAGGACAAGCCTGGACAAACTCTTATATGAAGGAAAACGCTCCCGAGGACACATGGGAATTATCGTCAAGCTAGTTTTCATCACACTCATATGATTCGCGTTCGTTACTTTGATAATTTGATATGTGGGTAGAACGGTGCTTGGGTACCGCCCTTTCTTGGACAAGCATCCCACTTATGATTAACCCCTATTGCAAGCATCCACAACTACAAAAGAAGTACTAAGGTAAACCTAACCATAGCATGAAACATATGGATCCAAATCAGCCCCTTACGAAGCAACGCATAAACTAGGGTTTAAGCTTACATCACTCTAGCAACCCATCATCTACTTATTACTTCCCAATGCCTTCCTCTAGGCTCAAACAATGGTGAAGTGTCATGTAGTCGACGTTCACATAACACCACTAGAGGAAAGACAACATACATCTCATCAAAATATCAAACGAATACCAAATTCACATGACTACTTATAGCAAGACTTCTCCCATGTCCTCAGGAACAAACGTAACTACTCACATATCATATTCATCTTCATAATCAGAGGGGTATTAATATGCATAAAGGATCTGAACATATGATCTTCCATCAAATAAACCAACTAGCATCAACCACAAGGAGTAATCAACACTACTAGCAACCCACAGGTACCAATCTGAGGTTTCGGGGCAAAGATTGGATACAAGAGATGAACTAGAGTTTTAGGGGAGATGGTGTTGGTGAAGATGTTGATGGAGATTGACCCCTCCGATGATAGGATCGTTGGTGATGATGATGGTGATGATTTCCTCCCTCCGGAGGATGTTTCCCCGGAGAACAGCTCACGAGCCCTAGATTGGTTCCGCCAAGGTTCCGCCTCGTGGCGGCGGTGTTTCGTCCCGAAAGCTTGCTTCTGATTTTTCCAGGGTAAAAGACTTCATATAGCAGAAGATGGGCACCGGAGGCCTGCCAGGGGGCCCACGAGGCAGGGGGCGGGCCAAGGGGGTAGGGCGCCCCCAACCTCGTGGATGGTGGGTGGCCCCCCTCTGGTTGATTCTTTCGCCAGTATTTCTATTAATTCCAGAAACTACCTCCGTGATGTTTCAGGACTTTTGGAGCTGTGCAGAATAGGTCTCTAATATTTGCTTCTTTTCCAGCCCAGAATTCCAGTTGCCGGCATTCTCCCTCTTCATGTAAACCTTGCAAAATAAGAGAGAATAGGCATAAGTATTGTGACATAATGTGTAATAACAACCCATAATGCAATAAATATCAATATGAAAGCATGATGCAAAATGGACGTATCAAATGTTCTGAAGTAGCACCGAGCTGCTATTGGATATTCTCTTGATGATTTAAAGGGCATTGGTCCCACTCTCTGTCAGCACAAAATTAATATGGAACCTGATGCTAAACCCGTTGTTTATCACTAACGACGTCAAAATCCTAAAATGAAAGAAGTGGTAAGAACTGAAATACTGAAGCTTCTGGAAGTAGGTATAATTTATCCTATAGCTGATAGTAGATGTGTAAGTCCTATTCATTGTGTCCCTAAGAAAGGAGGTATTACTGTTGTTCCTAATGATAAGAATGAACTCATTCCGCAAAGAAATATCACTGGCTATAGAACGGTAATTGATTTTAGGAAATTAAATAAAGCTACTAGAAAATATCATTACCCTCTGCCTTTTATTGATAAAATGCTAGAAATATTGTCAAAGCACACACATTTTTGCCTCCTTGATGGATATTCTGGTTTTTCTCAAAAACCTGTCTCACAACCTGATCAAGAGAAAACCACCTTTACTTGTCCTTTTGGAACTTATGCTAATAGACGTATGCCTTTTGGTTTATGCAATGCACCTGCTACGTTTCAAAGATGTATGACTGCTATATTCTCTGATTTTTGTGAAAAGATGGTTGACGTTTTCATGGGTGATTTTTCCGTCTACAGAACTTCTTTTGATGATTGCTTAAGCAACCTTGATCGAGTTTTGTAGTGATGCGAGCAAACTAATCTTGTCTTGAATTGGGAGAAGTGCCACTTTATGGTTAATCAAGGTATTGTCTTAGGACATAAAATTTCTGAATGAGGTATTGAGGTGGATAAAGCTAAAGTTGATGTAATTGAGAAAATGCCATGTCCTAAAGATATCAAAGGAATTCGTAGTTTCCTCGGTCATGCTGGTTTCTATAGGAGGTTTATTAAAGACTTCTCTAAAATTTCTAGGCCTCTTACAAATCTTTTACAAAAGGAAGTTCCATTTGTTTTTGATGATGATTGTGTAGAAGCCTTTGAAACACTTAAGAAGGCCTTGATTTCTGCACCTATTGTTCAACCACCTGATTGGAACTTGCCTTTTGAAATTATGTGTGATGCTAGTGATTATGATGTTGGTGCTGTTCTAGGAATTAAATGTTATTCATTATGCTAGTAAAACTCTAGACAGTTCCCAACGCAATTATGCTACTACCGAGAAAGAATTTTTAGCAGTGGTTTTGCTTGTGATAAATTCAGATCTTACATTGTTGATTCTAAAGTAATTGTTCACACCGATCATGCTGCTATAAAATATCTTATGGAAAAGAAAGATGCGAAACCTAAACTCATTAGGTGGGTTCTTTTGCTACAAGAATTTAACTTACATATCACTGGTAGAAAGGGAGCTGAGAACCCCGTGGCTGATAACTTGTCTAGGTTAGAAAATATTCTTGATGACCCACAACCTATTAATGATAGCTATCCCGATGAGCAATTAGTTCGAACAAATGTTTCTCATAACACTCCCTGGTATGCTGACTATGCTAATTACATTGTTGCTAAATATGTACCACCTAGCTTCACATACCAACAAAATAAAAAGTTCTTCTATGATTTAAGACATCACTTTTGGGATGACCCACATCTTTATAAAGAAGGAGTAGACAGTATTATTCGACGTTGTGTACCTGAGCATGAAGAGGGACAAATCCTACAAAAATGTCACTCCGAAGCTTATGGAGGGCATCATGCCGGAGATATAACTGCTCACAAGGTATTGCAATCTGGATTTTATTGGCCTACTCTCTTCAAGGATGCCCGTAAGTTCGTTTTATCTCGTGATGAATGTCAAAGAATTGGTAATATTGGTAAGCGTTAGGAAATGCCTATGAATTATTCTCTTGCTGTTGAACCATTTGATGTTTGGAGTTTTTATTATATGGGACCTTTTCCTTCCTCTAATGGGTATACACATATTTTGATTGCTGTTGATTATGTTACTAAGTGGGTAGAAGCTATTCCAACTAGTAGTGCTGATCACAACACCCCTATTAAAATGCTTAAGGAAGTTATTTTCCCAAGGTTTGGAGTCCCTAGATATTTAATGACCGATGGTGGTCACATCTGTAATACCTAAATAGTTCATCCCCACTATGCTATTTCTCTTGACATGCAACCTATCCACCTCATCACCGTGCCACATCAGCGTTACTATCTTTATTTTCAACAAGTCCATCAGCTATACCACGTCATCATTTTCGTTTCTATATTTGTTAGCAATAAATCCATACTTTTGATGCCAAAAGATTTCAGCCATAATAAGCAGTTCTTTTGGCTTCCATAGGCGCTCCGCAACCCTCCACTATATGCCTCCCACGTTTCACCTCCCTGCTCCATGCACGCCTGTTGGTGATTTTTCTTTTTCCTCAGCATGCTCCACTTCGTTTCCTCACACATCGATTCACTTCCTAATTCCCCATCAGGCCATTGCAGCCTCCTGCCCTCCTCCCGCCTGGCTAACTTCTCTAATCTCCATAACGATCCCTCTCCCTGTTTAACTTCTTCAATCTCCCCAATATATATGCAGCCTAAGAATTGATCATACCGCAGTCCAACCAACCGATGGCTCGTCGCCTTATGGAGAACGGACCGGTACGTACAACACAAATTGATAGATTTGTCTACAAAGCTTCTTCGCAAATATGAGATAATAACCTCCGCCATGGCTTTCAGCTATCTTCCAAATCCATCGTGTTATAAATGCGTCGCACAATGAAGCTCCTGGTTCCATCAGCTCCTATGACTCACCCGATCCATTTCTTGCCGTGGCACTCTTCGCTACTCTGTTCTTCTCGGCCAACACTGGAAACATCCTACACACCTGCGATGGATGGAGGGCGTCGAGGAAATCGTCATTGTCGGTGCCGGGCTCGCTGGACTCGCGATGGCCCTGAGGCTGCACGGATAATTGAATAATTATCTTGATTGGTTCCATGTCAGAGTGTCTACAAAGCTTCTTCGCAAACAACAGAGAGTGTCCACAAGTCGTTTGATGAAAAATCTAATTAGCTTGCACTTGAAAATTTATGTATGTAAATTTTACTACCCTACTTTGGTAGAGTTATTCATTTTTTTCTGCTATAGCTGTTCATAATTGCAGCTTTGGAATACAAGAAGTTCAATAGGTACACCCCTAACAAATCCAACCATTGATTCTCAGTTTTTGATTGATTCTCAGTTATTATTCAGCTATGCACACGTTGCTTTAATCCAACCGATACTGCTACACAGTTCTGCACTAAAACCATGGCAATTCATGAGGTTAAGGGCGGCGTAGCCTGCTTATTAATTATCATTCCAAAATATGTTACTTCTCGATCTATACATCCTTTTATGTTTACTCATTTGATCCCAGAGAAACCAACATAATATGTCTTCACTATATACTCTGACAAAATCAACATGTACACTGATTGCCTTACATTTTTAGTTTAATTACAGTTCCATACATATGTTTTTTCTTATCAAGTGAGCTTTCTCCATGTCAAAGGATCTATGTTAAACATATGGGTTGCACAGGACATCAGGTACATGTGGGTTTTTCTTTGGTATAGGGTGTGTGTATGTATGTGTGACAACCAATATTATGAACCCAGTTACCTGCGTCTACTAGGTGTGCACCCCTGTCATGTTTGTCCGGAGTCCACAACTGATTGCTGCATATTGATGTTCACTACCTACAATTTTCTTTAGTTACCGTTCTCTCATGGTTCCAGTTTGATCTTGCTTTACTTCCAAAACCATTTCCCCTCATATTTAACTATGAACCAATGCATACTACAAAGTTCCGCAGCAACGCGCGGGTTATGTTCTAGTTTTATTCATGGTGCTTCCCGTAAAATGCTTTCTAAGTATGATGTTAACCATACAATTGCATCACCTTATCATCCTCAGTCTAGTGGTCAAGTTGAACTTAGCAATAGAGAAATAAAATTAATTTTACAAAAGACTGTCAATAGGTCCCGGAAGAATTGGTCTAAGAAATTAGATGATGCACTTTGGGCTTATAGAACAACATATAAAAATGCTATGGGTATGTCTCCTTATAAAATGGTTTATGGAAAAGCTTGTCATTTGCCTCTTGAGTTAGAACATAAAGCATATTGGGCAATTAAAGAACTCAACTATGATTTCATACTTGCCGGTGAAAATAGGTTATTTGATATTAGCTCACTAGATGAATGGAGAACCCAAGCTTATGAAAATGCCTAGTTATTTAAAGAAAAAGTTAAAAGATGGCATGATAAAAGAATCCAAAAGCGTGAGTTCAAAGTTGGAGAATATGTTCTTTTGTACAACTCTCATTTTAGATTCTTTGCAGGAAAACTCCTCTCCAAAAGGGAAGGACCCTATGTTATCGAGGAAGTTTATCGATCTGGAGCCATCAAAATAAATAATGCCGAGGGTACTAAACCAAAGATGGTCAACGGGCAAAGAATAAAACATTATATCTCAGGTACACCCATTAATGTTGAAAGTATATTATCTAAACTTTGAAACCAGAAGAACACATAAAGGAAACCTTCCAGAACACTCCAGAATCGTGAAAAAAGAGGAGGTACGTGATACGGTAAGTAAGCGGACTCCGAAAAATCCACAAAAATATTTTTTGTCAGTTTTGGAATATCGAAAAATAGGAAAATAAGAAACAACCAGGAAGGCTCCCCTGGTTGCCCACCTCGGGTACCTTCCGGACTCCATTTTTCTTCCGTTTGCTTGTTTCCCAAGATAAAAAATCTTTATATACCCCCCGAACCTGTAGACCATCGTATCGCGGAGAGATCTTCTGTTTTATTTTCTTGTTGTTTTCTGTTAGATCTGTCAGGAAGGCACTATGTCTTTTCCCTCCTCCAACCATGAAGAAGGTGATGAAAGGTTGCTACAGGGGGAGCTAAGGAGAGAGAGAGAGAGAGAGTTGAAGAGGTTGCCATGGAGGAAGATGAAGGAAATCACCTTGGGGTTCACCCTCCGGCTTCCGAGAGAGGCACACTGACTGGCATCTCCACTTGTCCTAATCCTCACCAAGCCATGAGATCATCAAACAATCAAGAGAGCTCTGAAGTGCATGAAGGACCCCCCACCAAGGAGGCCTTTACACAGGTTATGTCATAACAATTTTCACAATTTGATTCACAATTATGGGTTCGAAAATACTCTTCATGTGCACATACCTTCCAATTGGGACATGTTTCGTCCAAGAGAAAGTGATGCAGGAACAAACTCTTGGGGCCCGGAAAATAAACACATTTTGGCTGAAGTGGAGAAGAACATTGAGTTACTTCATCGGGCCCTTCGAGAGATTCAAGGCTTGAGGGAGCTACTCATGATTATATTGGAAAATGTTACTTCATCACCACAACCTCCTTCTTCATCACCAAAGGAAACTTGAGTATCGGGTATGGGCACTCCCCTTGGCTTGTGCCAAGCTTGGGGGAGGTGCCTCAGTGATACGTCCATTTTGCATCATGCTTTTATATTGATATTTATTGCATTATGGGCTGTTATTACACATTATATCACAATACTTATGCATTTTCTCTCTTATTTTATAAGGTTTACATGAAGAGGGAGAATGCCGACAGCTGGAATTCTGGACTGGAAAAGGAGCAAATATTAGAGACCTATTCTACCCAACTCCAAAAGTCCTGAAACTTCATGGAGAATTATTTTGGATTATATAAAAAATATTGGGTGAAGAAAGCACTAGAGGGGGGCCACCAGCCATCCACAAGGGTAGGGGGCGCACCCTACACCCCTGGGAACACCCCCTGCCTTGTGGGCTACTTGGCAGGCCTCCGATGCCCAACTTCTGCTATATGGTGTATTTTGACCTGGAAAAAATCAGAAGGAAACTTTCAGGATGAAGCACCACCATCTCGAGGCGGAACTTGGGCAGAACCAATCTAGGGCTCTGACGGAGCTGTTCTGCCGGAGAAACTTCCCTCCCGGAAGGGGAAATTGAAGCCATTGTCATCACCAATGATCCTCTCATCAAGAGGGAGTCAATCTCCATCAATATCTTCACCAGCACCATCTCCTCTCAAACCCTAGTTCATCTCTTGTATCCGATCTCTGTCTCAAAACCTCAGATTGGTACCTGTGGGTTGCTAGTAGTGTTGATTACTCCTTGTAGTTGATGCTAGTTGGTTTATTCGGCGGAAGATCATATGTTTAGATCCTGAATGATAATTAATACTCTTTTGATTATGAACATGAATATGCTTTGTGAGTAGTTCCGTTTGTTCCTGAGGACATGGGAGAAGTCTTGTTATAAGTAATCATGTGAATTTGGTATTCATTCGATATTTTTATGAGATGTATGTTGTCTTTCCTCTAGTGGTGTTATGTGAACATCGACTACATGACACTTCACCATGATTTGGGCCTAGGGGAAGGCATTGGGAAGTAATAAGTAGATGATGGGTTGCTAGAGTGACAGAAGCTTAAACCCTAGTTTATGCGTTGCTTCGTAAGGGGCTGATTTGGATCCATATGGTTCATGCTATGGTTAGATTTATCTTAATTCTTCTTTCGTAGTTGCGGATGCTTGCGAGAGGGGTCAATCATAAGTGGGAGGCTTGTCCAAGGAAGGGCAGAACCCAAGCACCGGTCCACCCACATATCAAATTATCAAAGTAACGAACGTGAATCATATGAGCATGATGAAAACTAACTTGACAACAATTCCGATGTGTCCTCGGGAGCGCTTTGCTTTATATAAAAGTTCGTCCAGGCTTATCCTTTGCTACAAAAAGGATTGGGCCACCTTGCTGCACCTTATTTACTTTTGTTACTTGTTATCCGTTACGAATTATCTTATCACACAATTATCTGTCACCGATAATTTCAGTGCTTGCAGAGAACACCTTGCTGAAAACCGCTTGTCATTTCCTTCTGCTCCTCGTTGGGTTCGACACTCGTACTTATCGAAAGGACTACGATAGATCCCCCATACTTGTGGGTCATCAAGACTCTTTTCTGGCGCCGTTGCCGAGGAGTGAAGCGCCTTTGGTAAGTGGAATTTGGTAAGGAAACATTTATATAGTGTGCTAAAATTTACTGTCACTTATTACTATGGAAAATAATCCTTTGAGGGGCTTGTTCGGGTTATCTCGCCCCGACCGGAAGAGCAAATCTTGTTTTGAGAGTCCACCATACCTACCTATGGATTGAGTAAGATCCTTGAAGTAAGTTGTCGTCGGTGCACTAAGGCAATAAAAATTGTTTCTATAAGTGTTAGATCATTTAGTGTAAGAGAAAATTGAGGATTGTACGAACTTGTGATGGCAAATAATAAAAGCGACAAACTCATAATAAAGGTTGCTATCATAAGGGGAAATATAATGTGACGTTCTTTTGCACTAAGAGATTGAGCATACAAACAAAAAGCGCATGGCAACCTCTGCTTCCCTCTGTGAAGGGCATATCTTTTACTTTTATGTATTTACTTTTATACAAGAGTCAAAGTTTTTCTAGGAACATTGTAGGATCAAAAGTATGTCTAGGGGGGGTGGTGATTACACTACTTGACCAAATAAAAATCTAGCCTTTTCCCAATTTTAAGTCTTGGCAGATTTTAGAAACTTAACACAAGTCAAGCAATCAACCTACACATGCAATTCTAAGAGTATAGCAGCGGAATGTAAATAATTGCACATGAAGGTAAAGGGGAGGAGTTTGGAGGGAGCAAATGCAATGTAGACACGGAGATTTTTGGCATGGTGTAACATCCCAAATTTTCAATTTGGAATGTTATACATAGAGCATCATTGCATCTCATATTTTTTGTTGCATTTTGCTTGATCCTAGAAATTCTACACAACTCAAGGACCCACGGAGAGAGATGGGGGTTTCGTTATTTTCATATTTGAGTTTTCTCAAATTTTGAAAATAGGATCATTTGATTTTAATTATTTTATCTTCAATTATTTCTACTATCCAAATATGAGAGAGGGAATAAAATGACTTTCCCAAAATAAAGAAATAATGAAGATTTAATAATAAAATCAAATAAAATTTTATTTTGGAGTTTTTTTGCCTTTTTATTTGAATTTAGGAAAAATGCACGTTTTTCAAAATTGCATTTAGGCTCCAAATAAATGTTCATCCAATCCGGCTTGATTTTAGAAGCCGGGCAAAATTTATTTCAGGATTTTTGGAGTCTGTTTAGTATTTCTTTTTATTTTTCTTCCATGAGGATTTATTTAAAAAAAACGAACCGCCTTTGGGCCGTGCCCGAGCGGGACTCCGCTCGGGGGGCACTATATAAGCGCCACCCCACCCCCAGGCCCAGGCCGCCCGCTTGACCGCCCGCCACGCCAGTGCCGCCGCCGCCCGGCCACGCCCGAACCCTAACCTAACCCTAGCAGACCCGCCGCCGCCAGCCGCCGCCGCCACCGTGCCGGACTCGCCGGACCCCGCCGCCGAACTCGCCGAGGTTCGCAGCCGCCTCGTTCCGCGTGTCGCCGGTTTTTTTTAAAACCGGGCGGTTTTTACTTCCGTTTATTTTCGGGTTTTTTAGTTTTCGTTTTTTTAGTTTTGTTTTTTTTCCGGTTTTGGTTAAATAACGAACGTTCGTTCGTTCGTTTTTAACAAACGCGTTTGTCAGATTAGTTTAGTTAACGAACGTCCGTTCGTTAACCCATTCGTCGTTTTTCTTTTTCTCGGATTTAATCCGCGATTTTTCTGATCGCGATTCCTGATCCGATTTTCATTTTAGTATAACTTTTCACTCGTTTATCGGAATCAGGCGATTCAAGTGCCTGGAGTTTCGTCTCGAAACCCTCTTTCCGAATAACCTACTTAAACAAGTTTTTGCTTCTGTAAAATTTGACTTAGATCCAGATTAGTAAAACGAAGCTGTTTTCTTCCGCCGTTTGACTTTCGTTGCTTCGTTTTATTTGATTCTTTTTGCAAATCGGAGTTCTTAAGTTGAACTATCTGGTTAGATCTATATGAGTTTTACCTGTTCATTAGATGAGTACTTATTGTATGCTTGTTTGTTTGTCTGCGATAGAATACCCGGAGTGCGCAACATGTTACTTCGAGTCTCTAGGTTTCGCGGATCATCAGCAAGGCAAGTAACACTTTGATCATACCTTTTCTACTGCCCAGTTTTTATGCATTAGATCTATCCTCAAACATTTGCATGACTAGGATCTAATTAAATTGTGGGATGGGAAGTAGATGAGGTAGTACCTATCACCTGTTTTATTATCAAACCCTTGGGAGTTACTTCTACGTTTGCATTATTATGCCATGCTATGCTAGTAGACGTGGATTGGGTGAGTGAATTCCGTGACAGATGTGAGATTTTTATTTAATGGTTTATTTAAGGTGGCAACTTAAACACACATCTGGGTGGATTGAGGCACCTGGTTTCTATCAGGACTTGCCTGTATTTCTTCGGACCGCCACCCCGGCTCAAAGGGATCATGAGATTATTCATGCTAGAAACTTACGTGTGCAGCCACAAGACATTATGGGCTCTGGCGTAGTTGATTAAGTTGTGCGAACTCTTACGGGTAGGCTAGCTGATGTAGGGGTTGTAGGTTGGTACGGTCTACCCACATGTAAGGTGCTAGCGCTTCTGAAAGACTATGTCTTGGTCATCCGTCTCTCAAACACCATGTAGTGCGAGAAATCAAATGGAGGCGATCGAGTCTTGTGGGGAAAAGTGCGCAAACCTCTGCAGAGTGTATAAACTAATCATGGTTAGTCGTGTCCCCGGTTATGGACATCTTGAGTATCTAGTATTTGGATTATCATGTGAATCTCATCATGTTACTCTAAATAATATTGTTGGGTTGTTAATGAGTACTTTTAATTGGGATTGAGGATGCTGTCAACCATTCTCAATGTTTCACAACCACCATGATAGTTAAATAAATTTAGTCCTTTGCAGTAGGGAAAAATTGGCTTTATGCAAAAACTGTAACCATAGAGCTTTCCACCAGCCATATATGCATGTAGTATAGGCTTATTATTCCATTATTCTCTAAGTGTTACTTTGCCAAAGATATTCCATGTGTTGACCCGTTTCGGGCTGCAACGTTTCATGTTGCAGACTTTTCGCATTTACGAGTAAGGTGCTTAGGTCGTGGTTCTATACTCGATGATGCCGTTGGAGTTGATGGATTCGCTTATTCTTCCAAGCCTTCCGTTGTTATCGTATTAGATGGCCTTAAGCCATATTTATTTTATTAAGTTCTCTCTTGAGACATTCGATTGTAATAAGTGTGTGATTGCTACTCTGTTATAAATCCTTCAAATCTTGTGTGGTGTCGACATTCTTGATCCAAGGATGACACTGAGCACAGAGATCAGACTGTTTGAGGTCTGGTCGCTACACGTGGTTCCAATAGGTGGTGCTATCGTACATCCACGTTGATGGAGACTTCAACCCACGAAGGGTAACGGTTGCGCGAGTCCACGGAGGGCTCCACCCACGAAGGGTCCACGAAGAAGCAAACTTGACTATCCCAGCATGCCATCACCCACGAAGGACTTGCCTCACTTGGGTAGATCTTCACGAAGTAGGCGATCTCCTTGCCCTTACAAACTCCTTGGTTGAACTCCACAATCTTGACGGAGGCTCCCAAGTGACACCTTGGTCAGACCGATATGGTTCAAAATGTGAACATTAGACTTTTCGGTGGGACCGACATGATCAACTCGGTGGGACCGATATGTTAGGGTTAGGGCATAACTTGATCTCGGTGAGACCGATCACATGAACTCAGTGGGACCAGTTTCAGTAATAGGCAAACGGAGAGTTGGTCAGGCAAACTCGGTGGTACAGATCGCTCATATCGGTGAGACCTAAACGTTACAAAAAGGAAACAGAGAGTTTGCATTGCGAACTCGGTGGGACCGATCGCTCATCCCGGTTAGACCAAAACGTTACGAAGGGAAACCGAGAGTTTGCAATCCCATCTTGGTGAGACCGAGATCCCTATCGGTGAGATCGAATTGATTAGGGTTTCTGGCAGTGGCTGTGTCAAGTGAACTCGGCGGCGCCGGATAGATCAAATCGGTGGGGCCAAGTTTGACTTTAGGTTTAGGACATATCTGAAAATGAGAAAGTGGTTGAGGGCTTTTGGAGCTTATCACTAAGCATTTTTAGCAAGCAAGCCATTAAGCAACACCTCATCCCCTTTTAATAGTATTGGCTTTTCCTATGGACTCAATGTGATCTTGGATCACTAAAATGAAAATGTAGAGTCTTGCGCTTTTGCCAATATGTGTCCTTTGCATTTTGAGGGGTCCACATCTCTAGTCCATGCCATGCCAATCATTGAACTTTCTGAAATGATTATCTTGAAAGAATATTAGTTCAATGAGCTATATGTTGTTAAGAATTACCAAAACTACCCAGGGATTAGTTGCACGTTCACACATATATCCAGTTGGATATGGGTGGATTGAGTTATTATTGTTGACATCACCCTTGAGGTGAATACATTGGAAGGCGAAACTATAAGACCCTATCTTTCTATGTGTCCGGTTGAAACTTTTTGCTCATGTGTATGCGATGAGTGTTAGCAATCATAGAAGACTATATGATGGTTGAGTATGTGGACTTGCCTAAAGGCTCCGATACGTGACCCTTCCTGAAAAGATGATGAATTGTAGTTGCAAAGTTGACTGAGAACATTGTTTGTTGGTTTTCAATAGAGTTTATGCATTGTACTTCAATGTTGTGATGAATTGTTACTTATTCATGAGAAGTTTATGATAAAAGTTCTATGATAAAGTTTTATGTTAAAGTTTGTTGATGTTATAATAATATACATGATGCTTCTATGTCCGTATTTTGTGTTTATCGACACCTCTCTCTAAGCATGTGGACATGTTTTTCGAATTCGGTTTTCGCTTGAGGACAAGCAAGGTCTAAGCTTGGGGGAGTTGATATGTCCATTTTGCATCATGTTTTCCTATTGTTATTTATATTGTTTTTATGCATAATAATGCCTTTTGGAGTAATTATAATTCCTTTTCTCTCATAATATGCAAGGTTCACACAAAAAGGGAGAATAATGGCAGCTGGAATTCTGGACCTGAAAAAGCTACGTCGGGCTACCTATTCAGCACAACTCCAAATAAGTTGAAACTTCATGGAGATTTTTTATGGAATATATAAGAAATATTGGAGCAAATAAGTACCATAGGGGGCCCACCAGGTGGGCACAACCCACCTGGGCACGCCAGGGAGCCCAGGCGCGCCCTGGTGGGTTGTGCCCTCCTTGGCCCACCTCCGGTGCCTCTCTTATGGTATATAAGTCATTTTGACCTAGAAAAAAAAGGTGAGGACTTTTGGGATGAAGCGCCGCCATCTCGAGGCGGAACTTGGGCAGGAGCACTTTTGCCCTCCAGTGGAGCGATTCCGCCGAGGGAACTTCCCTCCCGGAGGGGGAAATCATCATCGTCATCATCACCAACAACTCTCCCATATTGGGGTGGGCAATCTCCATCAACATCTTCAATAACACCATCTCCTCTCAAACCCTAGTTCATCTCTTGTGTTCAATCTTTGTACCGAAACTATAGATTGGTACTTGTGGGTGACTAATAGTGCTGATTACATCTTGTAGTTGATTACTATATGGTTTATTCGGTGGAAGATTATATGTTCAAATCCATTATGCTATTTAATACCCCTCTGATCTTGAGCATATTATCATTTGTGAGTAGTTACTTTTGTTCTTGAGGTCATGGGAGAAATCTTGTTGCAAGTAATCATGTGAACTTGATATGTGTTCGATATTTTGATGGTATGTATGTTGTGATTCCCTTAGTGGTGTCATGTGAACGTCGACTACATGATACTTCACTGTATTTGGGCCTAAGGGAATGCATTGTGGAGTACTTATTAGATGATGGGTTGCGAGAGTGACAGAATCTTAAACCCTACTTTATGCGCTATCCGTAAGGGACTGATTTGGACCCAAAAGTTTAATGCTATGGTTAGAATTTATTCTTAATACTTTTCTCATAGTTGCGGATGCTTGCGAGGGGGTTAATCATAAGTAGGAGGTTTGTTCAAGTTAGAACAACACCTAAGCACTGGGCCACCCACATATCAAATTATCAAAGTAGCGAACACAAATGAAACCAACATGATGAAAGTGACTAGATGAAATTCCCGTGTACTCTCAACAACGCTTGACTTATCATAAGAGACCGTTTTGGCATGTCCTTTGCCTCAAAAGGATTGGGCTACCTTGCTGCACTTTTGTTAATGTTACCGTTACCGTCACTTGCTCGTTACAAATTATCTTGCTATCAAACTACTCGTTACTTATAATTTCAGTGCCTGCAGAGAATACCTTGCTGAAAACTAATTATTATTTCCTTTTGCTCCTCGTTGGGTTTGACACTCTTACTTAGCGATAGGACTATGATTGATCCCATATACTTGTGGGTCATCACTACTCGTCCCTTTGAATTACTTCATATGGATCTCTTTGGTCCTACTCATTATGCCACACTAACCAATACAACATCACTCTACAAATTCGTCATAGTTTAGGATTCTTCTCATTATACCTAGGTGCATATCATTACTTTCAAGACTGAAGTGCAGGTGTCTTCAGACAATTCGCAAACTTGCCTTGACGAATTATGGCATCAAGATCAAGCATATCAGAAGCGACAATGGCACTGAGTTCAAGAACACAGGCCATGATGACTGTCTTGACAAACTTGGTATCACTCATGAGCTATCTGCTCCTTATACTCCTCAGCAGAATGGAATTGCTGAACACAAGACCAGGACTCTCATTGAGATGGCTCGCACTATGCTTGATGAATACAAGACTTCTCGTCGACAGTGGCCTGAAGCAATTGATACTGCTTGTCACATCATCAATCGGGTATATCTTCACAAATTCCTCAAGAAGACCTCATATGAGCTCCTCGCTGACAAAAAAGCCAAATGTAAGTTATTTCAAAGTCTGCAGTGCTAATGCTGGATTAGAGATCCACATCACAATTCCAAATTTGCACCGAAAGCACATGAGGGTTTTATGCTTGGTTACGGGAAGGACTCGCACACCTACAGACTCTTCAACACCTACCACAACGAGGTTGTTGAAACTGTAGATGTGCGGTTCGATGAAACTAATGGCTCACAAAAAGAGCACCTGCCTCGTGTCGGATGAAATGCCTCTGAGGAATCTATCAAGGCGATGAGCCTTTGGTGAAATTCTGCCTAGTGAATAGTCAAGAAGAAGTGATCATCCTGTCATTTAGAAACTGCTGCTTCTAAAGAAAATGACTCCGAGGAAAATTCTCAACCTCAACAAGTCCCTCGTCTAGCTCATCCACAAGTGGCGAATGAAGTGTAGATTGAGAAGATCCTCGACAACATCAATGCACCTGGTCCCCTCACTCGCTCAAGAGCTTCACATTTAGCTAACTTTTGTGGGCATTTTGAATTTGTCTCTATCACAGACCCCACCAAAGTTGATGAAGCATTCCTAGAGCCTGAATGGATTCAAGCCATGCAATAAGAATTGCAACAATTCGAGCTCAACAATTTTTGGGAGCTTGTGAATCGCCCTGATCCACACAAGCACAACATCATCTGCACCAAGTGGATCTACTGTAACAAGCAAGACGAAAATGGCCAAGTGGTGAGGAATAAGGCCCGTCTTGTAACACAAGGCTACACATAGGTTGAGGGTATTGATTTTGGTGAAACTTTTCCACCTGTTGCTAGGCTTGAAGCTATCCGTATATTGCTTGGATATGCTCACCATCAAAATATTCTCTTATATCAAATGGATGTGAAAAGTGCATTGCTCAATGGTAAGCTTGAGGAAGAACTATATGTTGCTCAACCCCTAGATTTTGAGGATCCAAAGCATCCTGACAAAGTCTTCAGACTAAACAAGGCTCTCTGTGGCCTCTAGAAAGCCCCACGGGCTTGGTATGATACTCTGAAGGAATTACTAAAGAAAAATGGTTTCAAACCCGGTTTACTTGACCCTACTCTTTTCACAAGTCTTATGATTGTGAACTGTTCATATGCCAAATATATGTTGATGATATTATCTTTGGTTGCACTAACAAGTGTTTCAGTGACGAATTTGCATATATGATGTGTGAAGAATATCATATGTCTATGATGGGAGAATTGAAATTCTTCCCTGGTCTTCAAATTCGTCGACAACCAAATGGCATATTCATTTCTCAACAGAAATACCTCAAATATTGCATGAAGAAATTTGGCATGCAAGACTGCAAAGGCCTCAAAATTCCAATGCCTACTAAGGGTCAACTCGGCACTGATGAAAATGGTAAACATTTCGATCGGAAGGTATATCGCTCCATCATTGGTTCGCTTCTTTACCTACAACGTATCAATAATTTTATATTGTTCCATGCTATTATATTATCTATCTTGGATGTTTTATATTCATTTATATGCTATTTTATATGATTTTTCGGACTAACCTATTAACCTAGAGCCTAGTGCCAGTTTCTGTTTTTTCCTTGTTTTTGAGTTTCGCAGAAAAGGAATATCAAACGGAGTCCAATTGACCTAAAAATTAACGGAGAATATTTTTGGAAATATAAAAAATACTGGAATGAAAAGATATCGGAGAAGAGTCCCGAGGCCACCATAGGGATGGAGGGCGCCCCCACCCACTAGGGCGCGCCCCCATCCTTGTCATCGCCTCGCGGACCCCCTTGACTTGTCCCCGATGCCAACACTTCCTATAAATCCCAAAACCTCCAGAACAGAACCTAGACCGGGAGTTCTGCCGCCGCATGCCTCTGTAGCCACCAAAAACCAATCAGGACCTGTTTCGGCACCCTGCTGGAGGGGGAAATCATCACCGGTGGCCATCTTCATCATACCGGCGCTCTCCATGAAGAGGAGGGAGTAGTTCACCCTCGGGGCTGAGGGTATGTACCAGTAGCTATGTGTTTGATATCTCTTTCTCTCTCTCTCTCTCTCTCTCTCTCTCTTGTGTTCTTGATTTGGCACGATCTTGATGTACCGCGAGCTTTGCTATTCTAGTTGGATCTTATGATGTTTCTCCCCCTCTACCTTCTTGTAATGGATTGAGTTTTCCCTTTGAAGTTATCTTATCGTACTGAGTCTTTAAGGATTTGAGAACACTGGATGTATGTCTTGCATGTGCTTATCTGTGGTGACAATGGGATATTCACGTGATCTACTTGATGTATGTTTTGGTGATCGACTTGCGGGTCCTGTGACCTTGTGAACTTATGCATAGGGGTTGGCACACGTTTTCGTCTTGACTCTCCGGTAGAAACTTCGGGGCACTCTTTGAAGTTCTTTGTGTTGGTTTGAATAGATGAATCTGAGATTGTGTGATGTGTATCGTGTAATCGAACCCGCGGATACTTGTGGTGACATTGGAGTATCTAGGTGACATTAGGGTTTTGATTGATGTGTGTCTGAAGGTGTTATTTTAGTACGAACTCTAGGACTATTTGTGACACTTATAGGAATAGCTCAATAGATCGATCAGAAAGAAGAACTTTGAGGTGGTTTCGTACCCTACGATAATCTCTTCGTTTATTCTCCGCTATTCGTGACTTTCGAGTGACTCTTTGTTGCACGTTGAGGGATTGTTATATTATCTAATTATGTTATCATTGTTGAGAGAACTTGCACTTGTGAAAGTATGAACTCTAGGCCTTGTTTCGAAGCATTGCAATACCGTTATCGCTCACTTTCGTTAGTAGTTACCTTTCTGTTTTTATATTTTCAGATTACAGAAACCTATATCTACCATCCATATTGCACTTGTATCACCATCTCTTCGCCGAACTAGTGCACTTATACAATTTACCATTGTAGTCGGTGTGTTGGGGACACAAGAGACTCTTTGTTATTTGGTTGCAAGATTGTTTGAGAGAGACCAACTTCATCCTACGCCTCCCACGGATAGATAAACCTTAGGTCATCCACTTGAGGAAAATTTGCTACTGTCCTACAAAACTCTGCGCTTGGAGGCCCAACACGAGTCTACAAGAAGAAGGTTGCATAGTAGACATCAAGCTCTTTCCTGGCGCTGTTGCCGGGGAGGTTAGTGCTTGGAGGTATATCTTTAGATCTTGCAATTAAACTTTTAGTTTCTTATTTTATCACTAGTTTAGTCTATAAAAGAAAACTACAAAAAATGAAGTTGATGTTGCCTCATATGCTTCATCTTTTTAATATCTTTCGTGAAAATGATGGAAATGAAAATTGTGCTCAAGTGTTAGAAGAAGAAGTCTATAAATTGTTTGGCACTAAATATTTGAATGATGAGCATGATTGCAATGTTGTTAGTATGAATTCCTTGAATATCCATGATGCTAATGATATGCAAAGCCACAAGCTTGGGGATGCTATGTTTGATGAAGATCATATTTTTTGTCCCCCAAGTTTTGATGAGAAAATATTATGATGGTAGCATGCCTCCTATTTATGATGATTATGTTGATGAAAGTAGATTTGGAGAGGTCATGACTTTATTTAGTGATGAATCCATTATTTCCGAAGAGGTTCCAATTGATTATGAGAACAAAGTTGCTATCTATGATGATTATTGTGATGACATGTATGTTATAAAGAATAATGATAATCATGAAACTTGTCATCTTGATTTTAATTTCAACTAGATTATGCCCCGCATGATAGTTATTTTGTTGAGTTTTCTCCCACTACTATTCATGAGAACAAATCTGCTTATGTGGTGAGTAGTAAAATTTCTATGCTTGTGGATCATGAAAGTAATGCTTTATGTGATGGTTATATTGTTGAATTTATTCATGATCCCACTGAAAATTATCATGAGAGAGGAACATATGATTTTACATATCTCAATAATACCAAGTTTCCTCTCTATGTGTTGAAAGTTTTGAAGTTATGCTTGTTTTTCCTTCTTATGCTATTTGATTCTTGTTCCCATAAGTTGTTTGTTCACCAAATCCCTATGCATCGGAAGTGGGTTAGACTTAAATGTGCTTGCCACATATGTTTCATGATGCTCTCTTTCTGTTTCAATTCTTTACTTTCATGCTAGCATAATTGAAATCATCATGCCTAGCTAGAAAGGCATTAAAGAAAAGCGCTTGTTGGGAGACAACCCAACACCATTACCTACTGTTTTCGCATGTTCACATGATTAAGCTACTGTAGTAATCATGTTTTATTGCTTTTTTCAATAAAGTGCCAAGTAAAGCCTATGGGATAGTGTGGATGATAGTTGACTCAATTCTGTCCAAAAAACTAAAAATTTTGCGCCCAGTCACAGAATTGTTAAAAATAACCGGAGCGTCGAACAATTCTGATTTTTTACAGTATATTGATATACAAATTGCCCAGGTTGTCCTCATTTTTCATAATTTTTGGAGTATCAGAAGTATGGTTGTTGTTCAGATCATTACAGATTGTTCTGTTTTTGACAGATTCTGTTTTCAATGCATAGTTTGCTTGTTTTCTAGTTTCTATGGCTTATATTTTTCCATATAAATTGTAGAAATGATATGGTACAGTAGGCATTGTGTGCTAAAAAAAATTTAAATCTTGTCTTGACAGTACCAAAGTGAATGATTTGTCTTTATCATACTAACCCATCTCATGAAGTTCCGTTAAGTTTTGTGTTGTGAAGTTTTCAAGTTTTGGGTAAAGTTATGATGGACTAAAGGAATAAGGAGTGTTAAGAGCCTAAGCTTGGGGATCCCCAAGGCATCCCAAGGTAATATTCAAGGACAACCAAGCATCTAAGCTTGGGGATGCCCCGGATGGCATCCCCTCTTTCGTCTTCGTTCGTCGGTAGCCTTACTTGGAGCTATATTTTTATTCACCATATGATATGTGTTTTGTTTGGAGCGTCATTTTATTTTATTAGGATTTGCTTGCTGTTATTTAGAGTAATGTTTTTCATCTTTTAGTTGAATAAAAAGGTCAAGTATAGCCTTTACCATGCTTATTTTGCAAGTCCATATGTTGTTGTTTTAAAAACAGAAAGTTTGTTGTTATGTTTTGAATATTTGTGAATAGTTAGAACATGATAAAATCTTGAAATTTTTACACAATGAGTAACAACAATTTTTTTACAGCTTGGTATTTTTCATAATTTTTGGAGTTAAGGAAGTATGATTCCTCTTGCATTCTTTATAGACTGTTCTGTTTAGACAGATTGATGTTATGTTTTCATTGTTTGCATATGTTTGCTTGTTTAATTATAATATTTGAGGATACGACTATTAAATATGTAGAGGCATTTAGTATGCAATGTCAAATAATAATTTTAGTGATTTGCTACAGTAGAGAATGATAAGGTTTATGCGTTCATTTATACTAACCTATCTCATGAGTTCTTGTTGAGTTTTGTGTGGACGAAGTTTTTAAAAAATTAGGGAAACCGTGATATGAGAGGAATTAAGGAGACACAAAAGCTCAAGCTTGGGGATGACCAAGGCATCCCTAATTAGTATTTCAAGAAGTCTCAAGCATCTAAGCTTGGGCATGCCCCGGTTGGCATCCCACCTTTCTTCTTCAACAATAATCGGTCAATTTTGGTTGCACCTAATTTTTTACTTCTTCACATGATATGTGCTATCCGTGCAATGTCATTTTTTTTGCTTGCTGTTTGAATAAAGTACTTAAGATCTGAAATTTTATTTATGAGAAGGAGTCTTCACATACTTACATACTTATTCAACTACTCATTGATCTTCACTTATATCTTTTGGAGTAGTTTGTCATTTTCTCTAGTGCTTCACTTATATCTTTTTAGAGCATGACGGTAGTTTTATTTTGAAGAAATTGTTGAACTCTCATGGGTCACGTATATCATTTTGAGAGTCTCTAAACAGCATGGTAATTTGCTTAGGTTATGAATTTAGTCCTAATATGATAGGCATCCAAAAGGGTTATTATAAAAACTTTCATATAAAGTGCATTGAATACTATGAGAAGTTTGATTCCTTATGATTGTTTTGAGATATAAAGATGGTGATATTAGAGTCATGCTAGTGAGTAGTTGTGAATTTGAGAAATACTTGTGTTAAAATTTGTGATTCCCGTAGCATACACGTGTAGTGAACCGTTATGTGATGAAGTCGGAGCATGATTTATTTATAGATTGTCTTCCTTATGAGTGGCGGTCGGGGACGAGCGATGGTCTTTTCCTACCAATCTATCCCCCTAGGAGCATGCGCATAGTAGTTCGTTACGATAACTAATAGATTTTTGCAATAAGTATGTGAGTTCTTTATGACTAATGTTGAGTCCATGGATTATACGCACCCTCACCCTTCCCCCATTGCTAGCCTCTCTAGTACCGCGCAACTTTTGACAGTACCATACACCCACCATATACCTTCCTAAAAACAGCCACCATACCTACCTATTATGGCTTTCCATAGCCATTCCGAGATATATTGCCATGCAACTTTCCACCATTCTGTTTATTATGAGACGCTTCATCATTGTCATATTGCTTTGCATGATCATGTAGTAGACATCGTATTTTTTGGTAAAACCACCATTCATAATTCTTCCATACATGTCACTCTTTATTAATTGCACATCCCGGTACACCGCCGGAGGCATTCATATATAGTCATATGTTCTAAGTATCGAGTTGAAATTCTTGAGTTGTAAGTAAATAAAAGTGCGATGATCATCATTATTAGAGCATTGTCTCAGTGAGGAAAGGATGATGGAGACTATGATTCCCCCACAAGTCGGGATGAGACTCCGGACGAAAATAAAATAAAATAAAGAGGCCAAAAAAGAGGGGTCCAAAAAAACAAAAAAAGAGAGAAGGGGCAATGCTACTATCCTTTTACCACACTTGTGCTTCAAAGTAGCACCATGATCTTCATGATAGAGAGTCTCCTATGTTGTCAGTTTCATATACTAGTGGTAAATTTTCATTATAGAACTTGGCTTTTATATTCCAATGATGGGCTTCCTCAAATTGCCCTAGGTCTTTGTGAGCAAGTGAGTCGGAAGCACACCCACTTAGTTTCTTTTTGAGCTTCCATAAACTTATAACTCTAGTGCATCCGTTGCATGGAAATCCCTACTCACTCACATTCATATCTATTGATGGGCATCTCCATAGCCCGTTAAAACGCCTAGTTGATGTGAGACTATCTCCTTCCTTTTGTCTTCTCCACAACCACCATATACTATTCCACCTATGGTGCTATATCCATGGCTCACGCTCATGTATTGCGTGAAAGTTGAAAAAGTTTGAGAACATCAAAAGTATGAAACAATTGCTTGGCTTGTCATCGGGGTTGTGCATGATTTGAATATTTTGTGTGATGAAGATGGACATAGCCAGACTATATGACTTTGTAGGGATAAGCTTTCTTTGGCCATGTTATTTTGAGAAGACATAATTGCCTTGTTAGTATGCTTGAAGTATTATTGTTTTTATGTCAATATTAAACTTTTGTTTTGAATCTTATGGATCTGAACATTCATGCCACAATAAAGAAAATTACATGGATGAATATGTTAGGTAGAATTCCCCATCAAAATATTTGTTTTTTATCATTTACCTACTCGAGGAGAGCAAGAATTAAGCTTGGGGATGCTTGATACGTCTCCAACGTATCTATAATTTTTTATTGTTCCATGCTATTATATTATCTATCTTGGATGTTTTATATGCATTTATATGCTATTTTATATGATTTTTGGGACTAACCTATTAACCTAGAGCCCAGTGCCAGTTTCTGTTTTTTCTTGTTTTTGAGTTTCGTAGAAAAGGAATATCAAACGGAGTCCAATTGACCTGAAAATTTACGGAGAATATTTTTGGAAAATATAAAAAATACTAGAACGAAAAGATATAGGAGAAGAGTCTCGAGGCCACCATAAGGACGGAGGGCACCCCACCCCCTAGGGTGCGCCCCCATCCTTGTTGTCACCTCATGGGCCCCCTTGACTTGTCCTGCCGACGCCAACACTTCCTATATATCCCAAAACCTCTAGAACAGAACCTAGATCGGGAGTTCCGCCGCCACAAGCCTCTGTAGCCAGCAAAAACCAATCGGGACCCTGTTCTTGCACCCTGCCGGAGGGGGAAATCATCAGCGATGGCCACCTTCATCATCCCGACGCTCTCCATGACAAGGAGGAAGTAGTTCACCCTCAGGGCTGAGGGTATGTACCAGTAGCTATGTGTTTGATCTCTCTCTCTCTCTCTCTCTCTCTCTCTCTCTCTCTCTCTCTCTCTCTCTTTCTCTCTCTCTCTCTCTCCTGTTCTTGATTTGGCACGATCTTGATGTACCATGAGCTTTGCTATTCTAGTTGGATCTTATGATGTTTCTCCCCCTCTACCTTCTAGTAATGGATTGAGTTTCCCTTAGAAGTTATCTTATCGGATTGTGTCTTTAAGGATTTGAGAACACTTGAAGTATGTCTTGCATGTGCTTATCTGTGGTGACAATGGGATATTCACGTGATCTACTTGATGTATGTTTTGGTGATCAACTTATGGTTCTGTGACCTTGCGAACTTATGCATAGGGGTTGGCACACGTTTTCGTCTTGACTCTCCGTTAGAAACTTTGGGGCACTCTTTGAAGTTCTTTGTGTTGGTTTGAACGGATGAATCTGAGATTGTGTGATGCATATCATATAATCAAACCCGCGAATACTTGTGGTGACATTGTTGTATCTAGGTGACATTAGGGTTTTGATTGATGTGTGTCTTAAGGTGTTATTTTAGTATGAACTCTAGGGCTGTTTGTGACACTTATAGGAATAGCCCAAGAGATCGATCAGAAAGAATAACTTTGAGGTGGTTTCGTACCCTACAATAATCTCTTCGTTTATTATCCGGTATTAGTGACTGGAGTGAATCTTTGTTGCACGTTGAGGGATTGTTATATGATCTAATTATGTTATCATTGTTGAGAGAACTTGCACTAGTGAAAGTATGAACTCTAGGCCTTGTTTCGAAGCATTGCAATACCGTTTTTGCTCACTTTTGTTACTAGTTACCTTGCTATTTTTATATTTTCAGATTACAAAAACCTATATCTACCATCCATATTGCACTTGTATCACTATCTCTTCGCCGAATTAGTGCACCTATACAATTTACCATTGTATTGGTTGTGTTGGGGACACAAGAGACTCTTTGTTATTTGGTTGTAGGGTTGTTTGAGAGAGACCATCTTCATCCTACGCCTCCCACGGATTCATAAACCTTAGGTCATCCACTTGAGGGAAATTTGCTACTGTCCTACAAAACTCTGCGCTTGGAGGCCCAACATGAGTCTACAAGAAGAAGGTTGCATAGTAGACATCATGCATCTAGGCCAGATATTATGCTTAGCGTTTGCATGTGTGCCTGATTTCGAGCGACACCGAAGGTATCACACCACCAGGTTGTGAAACGAATTCTTCGATATTTAGCTCGCACACCAAAGCTTGGATTATGGTATCCCAAGGGCTCATCTTTTGATCTAGCTAGATTTTCTGATTCTGATTACACCAGAGATCATGTGGATTGCAGGTCTACATCAGACACATGCCATTTCCTCGGATGATCTCTTGTTTGTTGGTCCTCAAAGAAGCAGTCCAGTGTGGCACTTTCCACAGGTGAGGCTAAATATATTGCCGCTGACGCCTGCTGCTCATAGTTGCTATGGATGAAGCAAACCCTTAAGGACTATGGCGTCAATGTGAAGAAAGTTCCTCTCTTCTGCAATAATGAGAGTGCTATCAAGATCGTCCACAACCCAGTGCAACATTCCAAGACAAAGCATATTCAGATTAGTCACCACTTTCTTCATGATCATGTGTTGAAGGGAGACATTGTCATCAACCACGTGAAGACTAAAGACCAGCTTGCCGATATTTCACTAAGCCCTTGGATGAAAAGAGGTTCTGCAAGTTGCCATGTGAGCTAAACATCCTAGAATCTTCGAATGTCCTCTGAAGTGGACACACATCCTAACGCTTATGCATTTTTGATGACTTTGATGCACAACACACGAATTAACGTTTTTATTCAATCAATGAAGACTAACCCTCTAAGTGTGAAGAAATTAGTGAAGAACTTGACTCTCAAAACCCTACGATAATTGTACGCGGTGTGTGTAGTCATCACAGTTCTTATATGGTGGGTAACGCCACCACCTCTTTATGACATTCTTCAAATTTGAGTTTTTTGTCATTTGCAATTTCGTCAAACTTTTCAAATTTGTCATCTGAGGTTATTCTTCACTTCTTATTAATTATGTTTTTATTTGAGCTTCTCATGTCCTCAGTAGCATCCACATATTGCTAACTCTTCAATTTTATTTCTTCATCTATGTGGATGTGATCGGACCCGCTCCCATCTATGCTAAGCTCAACCCACTCTGTTCACAATTTCTTCATATGTGTTCTACTTGACACCGTTCAAAGTCTTCACCGTGTCCTTGATAGTTGAACAAATTGCAAACACATTTTAAATCTCAAAAAGTATTTTTGGTGGTTGCCACAGTAACTTCATCCCGCGCTTCACACGTATGAATAAGTGCAAAAATGCATGTGCGTGTCACTGAGATGCGAATAGTCAGGGGCTTATCCGTCCAAAACTTTCAGACCCCTCAGTTTTCAACGCGACTATAAATAGCCTTGACCTCGTCAACTCCATTTCACTTCGCCTCCCAGCTCCTGTCGCTCTCAAACCTCACACCCTAGTGCCGCCGCTGGATTTCCTCGTCGCCGAGGAATAAGAGCTTCACTGCCTCGACTTCTTTGTTGATGTACTCACGCCGGTCGCGGATTTCTTCACCTCCTCCACCGTCGTAAAGGTCTTTCGTTGCCGAGTTAGTGCATGGAAATCTGAACTGATGATTTCCTTTGCATCATCGTCCAATTCATCGAGTTCATCACTTGGGTAATTAAATGCTAATTTTACCACCCCACTTGATCTTCACTCTACTAAAAAATCTTCAAGTGTTATTTTTACCACTCTTTCATTCTTTAATACTTTCCTTTTGGCCAGTCTTGAGTATTTTCATCTAAGTTATACTTAACTACTAGATTCCTAAATAGTGCAATTGCTTCAATATGTGCAACTCTAGAACCTAGGTCAAGAACGCTTTGTGAATTGCGTTAAGACAATAAGGGCCAATTCCCTCAACTGGTTTATTTTTGAAAAATCTTTGAGAACGCATGTGTACTCTATTCACAGGTACAATATCTATCGATGAATCTCTAGGTTCTCATCAAATTAATTCATTTGCAGCATTGCTTGAGGAAAACCTTCAAACATCTTTAGAGTCCTCATGAATTCAAATACCTCAGCTGAAGAAAATGGCTCATGGAAAGAGGCCTCAGAACGATGGCAAAAGGAAAGAGGAACACACTTCTTTTTGAGATTCCTGACGACTTGTATGCAGGGTATTGTACACCAAATGAGAATAACATGGCCCTGAGACTAAGAAGCAGCACAAAACGTGCACACAGAAAATCAAGAGACATTGGACATATGAGTGGAGGGATTACAGATATGTCACTCCCAAATACATGATGGATTTTGCTATGAAGCCTCCATGCAAGAGGCCACCGCTTCCTGAAGGACAAGTTGCTTATCCCTCAAGTGTCAGAAGGGGTGAAGAATTCCCCAAGGAATGTGCTAAGCTCAAGCTAAGCTGGCCAAACAAGCCTAGAAAGTTGTTAAGGAATTCAACAGGGCTACAAAAGCTTAAAATGAAGCCGGTGCAAGTGGTAGTGGCAGCGCAAGCGCCCCCAAGAAGGCTATGCAGAAGAAGCCTACCAAAAAGCCCAAGCCGTCTGTCCCAAAGCCCTTAGTGGCCCAGCTGGCTGCATCAAAGCCTTCAACACCTGAAATTACGAAATCTTCAGTGCCTCCTCCCGCTTCAAGTTCATCAATGGCAACGGCTAGAGCTTAAACACCGGTCGTGCTCGCATCTTGCCAGCGCACCAAGGGCTTTTGAAAAGCCACAATTACTGCATCAAGTGCCTCAGCTAGTTGATACACTCTGACGTATCTATAATTTTTGAAGTATTCATGCCATGTTTATAACAATTATACACAATTTTGGTATGATTTGATTAGAACTAACCTGGACTGACGCTGTTTTCAGCAGAACTACCGTGGTGTTGTTTTTGTGTAGAAATAGAAGTTCTCGGAATTGGCTGAAAATTTACAGAGAATATTTTTGGAAAATATAAAAAATACTGGAGCAAAAAGATACCACATAAGAGTCGGTCAAACCACAAGCGTGGGGGGCGCCCCCCCCCCCCGTCCTTGTCGTCACCTCGTGGGCCCCCTTGACTTGCCCCCGATGCCAAACACTATAAATCCCAAAAACTCCAAAACAAAACCTAGATCGGTAGTTCCGCCTCCGTAAACCTCTGTAGCCACCAAAAACCAGTCTAGGCCCTCTCTGGCACCCTGCCGGAGAGGGCCAAAATCACCGGATGCCATGGATGAGGAAGCCGGACGGGTCACCATTGCCATGGAGGCCGAGGACCAGAGGGAGAACCTTTCCCCATCTAAGGGGGAGGCCATGGAGGAGGAAGCACAAAGGGGAGAACCGCTCCCCCTCTCTCTTGGTGACGCCGGAGTGCCATCGGGGGAACCATCGCCGCGGTGATCGTCTTCATCAACATCACCATCCTCATCACCATCCTCATCTCTTTTAAGTGGTCCACTCTCCCGCACCCTGCTGTAATCCCCTACTTGAACATGGTGCTTTATGCCACATATTATGATCCAATGATGTGTTGCCATCCTATGATGTTTTGAGTAGATTTCGTTTGTCTTTTGGGTTGATTGATGATCTAGATTGGTTTGAGTTGTATGTTTTACTTTGGTTCTATCCTATGGTGCCTTCCGTGCCGCGCACACGTGAAGGATTCCCGCTGTAGGGTGTTGCAATACGTTCATGATTCACTTTTAGTGGGTTGCTTGAGTGACAGAAGCATAAACCCGAGTAAGGGGGTTGTTGCGTATGGGATAAAGGGGACTTCATACTTTAATGCTATGGTTGGGTTTTACCTTAATGATCTTTAGTAGTTGCGGATGCTTGCTAGATTTCCAATCATAACCGCATATGATCCAAGAAGAGAAAGTATGTTAGCTTATGCCTCTCCCTCATATGAAATTGCAATAATGATTACCGATGTTGTTAACAATTGCCTATGACAATTCCACAGACCGACCCATCATTATTCCACACTCGCTATTTATAATATATAGTAATATATTCTAACTTTATGATAACAACACCTACTTTTATATTTTAGTTCTCCGATATCATTCAAAGTTATCCTCTTCATACCCATAACGTAGTTTTATTCCTCGTTTCTAGTTGGAAGCAAACGTTTGGTGTACGTAGAGTTGTATCAGTGGCAGATAGGACTTGAGAGAATATTGATTTTACCTTTATCTCCTTGTGGGTTCGACACTCCATACTTATCACTTCCACCTTTGGAAAGTGCTACGATGATTCCTTGCACTTGAGGATTATCAAGCTCTTTTCTCAAGGCCGCTATGGGAGCAATAGCGTGTGGTTGGTATTCTCGTGTATGCTTGTTTGCTTTCTTCACTAAGTAGATTTTGTTTTACCTTTTGTTTTATTTAGTTGTGTGAAACAAACAAAAAATTACAAAATGAAAATACAAAAATTTACTTGCCTCTTATGCCTAAAAAACATTTTTAAAAAGAGAAGTGATTGGAAGGTTTTGCATTGGAGAAGTGAGGGTTGACCTTGAACACTTGTGTTCATGCTCATGGAAACAATGTAGAATTTTTCATGGAAGTTTCTCAAAAATAAGTATTCCCATGTATATATTCATTGTATTATAAAAATAATGTGCCAAGATTTGGCTTTAGAATGTTTAAATTGCTTGTTTGGTGTGTGCAGCAGAAAAACAGAAACTTTGGCTGTAGTGTTTGAATTCTTATTTTTTACTGGAGCATGATAAAATCTTGAAATTTTTACACATTACTGCCCTACAAAGTTTTTAGATTATCCTATTTTTTAGAATTTTTGAAGTTACAGAAGTATACGAAAGATCCAGATTACTACAAACTGTCCTGTTCTTGATAGATTTTGTTTTCTATGTGTTGTTTCGCTTATATTGATGAATCTATGGGTTGTATCGGGGGGTATGACCCATGGTGAAGTTGGAATATAGTGGATATAATGATAATGTGAAATTGGAATGAGTTTACAATAGTACCTAAAGGTAGTGATTTTCTTTATTATACTAACGGATCTCACAAGTTTTTGTTAAGTTTTGTGTGGATGAAGTGTTCAAAGAACGAGGAGTTACCGATATGAGAAGAACAAGGAGAGGCAAGAGTTCAAGCTTGGGTATGCCCATGGCACCCCAAGTAAATATTTCAAGGATACTCAAGCATCTAAGCTTGGGGATGCCCGGGTTGGCATCCCATCTTTCTTCTTCAATAATTATCGGTATACCTCGGTTTTTGTTTTGTTCACATGGTTTGAGTCTTTTGTGTTTGTTTCCCTTTTCTTTTCCTCTATGCACCACACTAGTATGATATAGTCCTCCATTGATAGAATGCTTCATGTGCTTCACTTAAATCTTTTGAGTATGACTTTATAGAATGCTCTTTGTGCTTCACTTAAATCTTTTGAGTATGGCTTTATAGATTGCTTTGTGTGCTTCACTTACATATTTTGAGCTTGGATATTGGTTGATCTATATTAATTGTAGAATGCTCTATGTACTTCACTTATATCCTTTAGAGTATGAATAAAATTATCCTTGGAATTGGGCTTGGAAGTATATCATTAAAAATATCATGCCTAGCTAGAAAGACATTAAAGAAAAGCACTTGTTGGGAGACAACCCAATACTTATACCTACTATTTTTATGTGTCCACATGATTAAGCTACTGTAGTAATCATGTTTTATAGCTTTTGTTCCAATAAAATGCCAAGTAAAGCCTTTGGGGTAGTGTGGATGATAGTTGACTTGATTCTGTGCAAAAACATAAACTTTTGCACCCAGTCACAAAATTCTTTAAAATTACTGGAGTGTTGAAAAATTCTGAATTTCTTACAGATGATTGATATACAAATTTTCTACATTTTCCTAATTTTCAGAATTTTTGGAGTAACATAAGTATGGTTGTTATTCAGATCATTACAGACTATTCAGTTTTTGACTGATTCTGTTTTCAAATCATAGTTTGCTTGTTTCATAGTTTCTATGGCTTATATTGCTCAATGTAAATTCTAGAAACTATATTGTACAGTAGGCATTGTGTGAGAACAATTATGAATCTTGCCTTGACAGTATCAAAGTGAATGATTTGTCTTTCTCATACTAACCCATCTCACGAAGTTCCGTTAAGTTTTGTGTGATTGAAGTTTTCAAGTTTTGGGTGAGATATCGATATGAGGAGAATAAGGAGTGGAAAGACACTCTAAGCCTTGGGACAAGGCACCCCAAGGTTATATTCAAGGAAGCCTCAAGCGCTTAAGCTTGGGGATGCCCCGGAAGGCATCCCATATTTTGTCTTCAAAACCATCGGTATACCTTACTCGGAGCTATATTTTTATTCGTCACATGATATGTGTTTTGCTTGGAGTGTGTCTTCATTTTTACTTGCTGTCTTAATAAAATCATTGGATCTAAATTCTTGAATGAGAGAGAGTCCTCCCATGCTTAGTTAATTATTTGACTACTCATTGTTCTTCACATATATCTTTTTTGGAGTAGTTTGTCATTTACTCACATGCTTCACTTATATCCTATGAGTAAATGGTTGAATGAATTGAATATCATAGATCTAGAATTATACATGCTTCGTATGCCTATCCCATGAGGAGTAATCACTATTGCAGGATGGTCCAAACGCGACACTACGATCAGAGACCCTTCGACGAAACTGTGTGCGATGCCATAATCGCAAATGGTGATGTAAAAAAACCGTCAAAAAAGGTGCAAAATGTTTGCAATGATGGAAGTATCAAACACGGTTCAGATGTTAGTTGCGTGTGTGATGCAGGGCATACAGTTCAGTTCAATTAACTGTTTGGGATGAGGAGGAACAAAAGAAACAGGCAGTCAGATGAAGGTGTGTGCGATATACAACATACGGTTCACTAGGATGAACTGTGTGTGATTAGGCAACACTACGGAAACGGTTCAACTGAACAAGATGTGTGTGATACGCGGCAAACAGGTCCGTAATCAGAAATGTGTGCGAAGACCAATAATGACACAGACGATTGCTGCTAATAAGCCGTGTGATTTGCTCTGTCTACAGCAGAATAACATGTGTGTGTGTGTGTGTGTGTGTGTAACTGAAATAAACATCCAATTACATAAGTGACTACACAGATCAGTCGCACACACATCAATCAACAATTGCATGCATTCTAAAGTAGGAGGAACGATCGTCTAGTCATCTACTTCTTGTGACGCTCCCGCCGCTACTATGTTGCTCGATCCCTCGTCTGGGGAAGGAAGAAGACAATTCCTCATGTCAACGATCCGCCTGCACATCTCGTAGCTTGTGTACGCGTCCTTGGCCGCGTACTTGACGGGTTCTTCATCCAGTCTCTCATGCGAAACACTGTGCCAGGCGTTCTTGTCCTTCTTGATCTCTTCCTTCATCTTCGCGTGGTAGGGTCGATGATGGCCGATGTGAGGTCAACCAGGGAGTTCAGTTTGTTGTTGTCGCTCCCCCAGACCTTGTAGTGGTGCTGGATGTTGACAAGATTCGGGCATTTCAAGCCCGAAACCTTGAGCACTTTTAGATCGTTGGTGGTGTCCACCGTAGCGCAACTGTAATCGGAGCTGTTGATAAACCTAGAGAAACGCTCACAAGGCCTTGTGGCAAGGTGGTAGTGGTAGACAAGGAAGTCATGCACACGCACAACTGGGCTACGACAACCTTCTGATTGTGCCCGACATGACCCACGGTGTACTCGAGGTCGAAGCCGACCACTCGGTACTTGTCCTCGGCAAGGAACTACTCCATAGTTTGATTGGAGCTCTCCACCGAGACCGGATCGTTCGTGTACACCACCGAGAGGGACTTCCCCCTCACGAGTGTCCACTATGTCATGAGTGGTGAACTGCCCGCCGTTGTCGTCGTCAGCTGCTGGGAGGGCCATTGGAGCCACGGGGAGTGCCACTGGAACCGCTGGATGTCACTTTGTATGTGTCGTTGTGGGTGTGCTTATTGTGTCATGTGACGCGAGAGATATAAGGTAAATGGCCGCAGGACTAAATGGGGGCCGGGCGGCCTGGATTCTCTGCACGTCCGAATGGTAGTTTTTGCAGCGGGTAACTGCATCATCGCGCAGCGCCCGGCGCAATCGCATGCACATGAACATGCATGATCCTGTGACGGCCCCAAACACTGGTAGCGCACATGGAGGGACGAGGGCAAAGCACCCGGAGGGACGAGGGCAAAGCACCCGGAGGGACGCGAGAGCAGAGCGCACACGGTGGGACGCGAGCAGAGCGCGCCGCGGCCGGCTGAACCGCAAGCAACCACACGCATAGAGCAGTTGAACACGCAGGAAATGGTCGCCTACAAGCCGGCAGACAGTTGCATCGCTGCGTAGAGAGCGGCCGTGTGCTACCACCTCCGTCTAGTCTATAGCCCCCTTTATATTTTGTGCCATACTTTGCCCTCAAATTTAACCAACAAAATGTTAATGCATGTTATAAAAATTATTAATTGGAAACTATGTTCAAATGCGAATCCAACTATATAATCTTTGGCGACATGCATTTGTATTTATTAGTTAAATCATACTTATAAACCAGGACAGGGGTATAGTAGGTAATTAAATCGCAAACGTTTTTTTATTAACCGTATGTGTACGTGGCCTTTCGTCCTCCTCTCGCATGTCTTGTCACCCCGCTGCCACAGACGGCTTGTAGCGCAAGCTTAAGCGCTGGGGCGTTCTTTGGCCAAACGGTGGCGCCAATGAATCGTTGATGAGCCCGTTCCCGCGCAACCTCGCAGGTTCCCGCGCAAGCTTCCCGCCCGACTCGGTGAAATCCCCCAAAATCCCAATGCTTACCGGACTGCTATAAAAACCCTCAGGGCCGGCGAGTCCCGCGTCGCATTTTCCCCTCCCTCCCTGTAGCTTTTCTAGTCTGCTTCTCCCACAATAGCCAGTGGCACTGGTCCGTCGTCGTCGCTCATCCGCCATCATCAGAGGACAGCTCCGGCTGGGAGGCTATACCGCGGCGGCGACGCAGTCCCCGGCGTAGTGTAGTGCGCGTAGCGTCCCTGTTGGGTGTGCACGGAACACCCACCACACGCTCCGCCGTCGGTGCCGGTCGACAGCTGTTGCCAGCCACCGTTGCCACCACAGCACCGTTGAAAGCCAGGGCCATTGCCCGCTCCGCCGCCGCGGCCCAAGGCGGGAGGTGGCCGTCGTGGTCGCCATCCCACTGCCGGGCACCGTGGCCATCACCCGCTCCGCCTCCACGGGCTGAAGGCGGGAGGTGGTGGTCGTGGCCACCACCCCATCATCGGCCGCCTGACCGACAGCCCACCATCGACCGCCGGGGTCATCACCCTCTCCACCACCGCCGCCCGAAGGCGGGATGTGGAGGTGGATGCCTGCACGTGCATCAGCGATCTTGCACGCTACACCGAGTTGCTGCGGGAGGAGGAGGAGCGCCTCGTCGAGCACGCAAAGAGCCTTACCGCCGCCGTGACCGCTGCACACGCTGCCTCAGAGGCGAGGAATCAGGAGATCTATTAGGAGAACCAGCGCTTTGAGAGGGGTCATCTGGAGCGGCAGAGGGCGTTCGAGGTGAGCGTCGCTGAAGCTGCAACAGCGGCAGGCCCCGTATTGTGGTTGCCCAGCTCGTCGGTAGGCTCCTCCCCCTCCGCCTCTTACTGAGCGCGCTCAGCAGAGGAGAGACAACCAGAAGTAGTACAAAGCCCCTCCTGTAACATCCCAAATTTTCAATTTGGCATGTTATACACAGGTCATCCATGCATATCATATTTTATTGCATTTTCATTTGCTATCCTCGAAATCCTAAGCAACTCAAGGACCCTCGAAGAGAGTTGGGGATTTTCCGATTTTTCATATTTGAATTTCATCAAATAATGAAAGACGAGGATATTGGATTTTATAATTTTTGTCTCCTAAAATATTTCATGTTTAAAAATAAACGAGAGGAGATAATATGACTTCTCCAAAAATAATTGAAATACCGGAGGAAAAATGTTAAAATCATTTTTGGGATTTTATTTTACTTATTTGGAATTTTAATTGCCTAGGGAAAAATTTGCATATATTTAAAATTGCATTTTAGGGGCCAAGAAAAGTTCATCTTGTTCTAAAAATTTATTTAGGCAAAGAAAACTTGTTTTGGCATTTTTTTTATTTTTTTTATTTTTGTAGGATTTTTACATTTTCGGCGGAATGTTTTTTTTTCAAAATAAGGAATCATACTTAACTGGGCTAACGGCCCAGCCTGCAAAGTCGGCCCAAGCCGCGCCGCTTCACTCACCTCAAGGCTGCCACAGCTGCTGGACTCGGAGTCCGAGCCGGACTCCTCCCGCCCGCCTTGCCTCCTCCAAGCCACCTCCCTCCCTCTTTATATACCGCCTCTCCCCTTAGCCATCACCACCACCACCACCGCTGACCCGGGAGGAGCCCGAGCCGCCCGCCCGCCGCCCTTGGCCGCCGCCTCCAGCGTCGCCCCCACCTCGCCGAGCCGGAGTCACGCCGCCCGCCCACGGACGATCATGGGAGGTAGACCTGTCAGCCGGTTTTTTAAATAATCCTTCGGTTTTTTTGGAAAACCCTAGCCGTTTTTATTATTATTATTATATCGATTTATTTTACTGGTTTATTTATTTTGAGAATGTTAACCCGTTAGTTAGTTTTTAAGAAAATGTTCGTCGTTTATTTTATGCTAGCGAACGTTAGTTAGTTTATCCGTTCGTCGTTTTCTTTTATCGGATTTATTCCGCGGTTATTCCGAATTCGGTTTCTGAACCAATGTTCAAATTAGTATAACTTTTCGCTCGTTTATCGGAATCAGCCGATTCAAGCGCCTGGAGTTTCATCTCGAAACCCTGAATAGTCAACTTAAACCAGTTTTTATTTTGGTAAAATTTGGCTCTAGTTCAGATTAGTAAACGGACCATGTTTTTCTCGCCGTTTGAGTTTTGTTGTTCCGTTTGGTTTGATTCTTTTTGCAAACCGGAGTCCTTAAGTTGAACTCTCCGGTCAACCTCTTTCAGTTGAAGTTTCCTTTGTGCATCTTTATTTGTTACTTATGTATGTATTGTTTGCTTGCGATAGAATTCCCGGAGTGCGAAGCGTGTTACTACGAGTCTCTAGGATTCACGGACCGTCAGCAAGGCAAGTAACACTTGATCATACCTTTTCATACCCAGTTTTATGCATTAGCTCAACCCTCCAACATTGCATGATTAGGATGTCATTAATTTGTGGGTTGGGAAGTAGATGATAAGGTAGGAACCTATTGCCTGTTGCTATCAAACCCTTGGGAGTTACTTCTACGTGTTGCTTATATTGCCATGCTATGCTCAGACACGTGGTTTGGGTTTGAGAGATATTCACGACAGATGTGAGATTATTAATTGATGGTTTACTTTAAGGTGGCAACTTAAATACACATCTGGGTGGATTGAGGCACCGGGAACCCAAAGGTTGTTTGTTTTATTTTTGGAAATCCCGGGTACCCGTGTGATCTTCCTATGGACCGCCACCCAGGCTCAAAGGAAACTGAGATTATTCATGCTAGAAACTTCCGTGTGCAGCCACAAGCTATTATGGGCTCTAGCATAGTTGAGTAAGTTACGTGAAGCTTTCGAAGAGGTAGATCAGCAGGTAGTGGGTTTTATAGGTTTGGTATTGTCTATCCGGAGTAGAGAGTTAATGTTTCTGAAAGACTGTGTCTCGGTCATCCGTTTCTCAAACACCATGTATAGCGAGAAACCAACGGAGGCGATCGAGTCTTGTGGGGAAAAGTGCGCAAACCTCTGCAGAGTGTACAATCTAATCATGGTTAGCCGTGTCCTCGGTTATGGACAATTCGAGTATCTAGTACTTGAGTATTCACATGTATCTCATCACTCTAAATTAATACTCTTTGGGTTGTTAATCACTTTAATTGGGATTGAGTTGGGGTTATACCTTCTCAATGATGTTTCAACCACCATGATAGTTAATATAAAATTTGTTCCTTTGACATAGGGAAAATTGGCTTTTTGCAAAATCAGTAACCATAGAGCTTTCCACCAGCCATATGTGCATGTAGTATAGATTATTCTTTCATTACTCTCTATGTGTTACATTGCCAGATATTCCATGTGTCGACCCGTTTTCGGCTGCAACATTTTATGTTGCAGACTTTTCAGACGAGGAGTAAGGATTGTAGGTCGCTGTGCCAGCTCGCTTATGCTGCTGGAGTTGATGGACCCACTTTACCTTCCAAGTCTTCTCCGTTATCGCATTAGATGGCCTTAAGCCATATTTTTGTAATAAGTTCTCTTTTGAGACATTTGATGTAATAAGTGTGTGATTGCTACTCATATAAATCCTTCGAGTAATCGTGGTGTGTCAAAGATTACCGATCCAGGATGACATGTATACGTAGACTTGACCATCTGAGGTCGGGTCGCTACACCTCCGCAGTAGTAGTAGTATTTAGGGGCTATTTTGTTCAGTTCATCTGACTATAGATGTGTGGAATTGTACAACGTACTTAAAATTAGCTAGTATATATAGTTGAACTAGCTCTTTCAGTACGTGGTTGGCAACAATTGGGGAAATTTTTGGTCGGTTCAGCTGTCGAGTTGAACTGTTTGTATAAATTAAGAACGATGACAATCTATGAACACAATCTATGCTTAATTACTGAATTTTAGTTGTAAAAATTAGATACTGCTAGTGAATTTTAGCTTCATAGTTTGACAAATCGCAGTGTTACAAGGTTGACAAATGGCAATGTTACTAGATCAAGAAATGTCAATCTTTCTAGCTTGACAAATGGCAACATACCCAATATGACAGATGCAAATCTTACCAAATTGTTTGTAAGTGGTTGCACACGGGTCATCCAAAAGAACCGTTTGCATTGAAGAGATGCACAAATCCTGCTCTCACTTTGCATAAAGTGTTCTATCTAAAACCCAAGAAAAAAACTATTTCTGGTGGCGGCTGAGGCGGCGTGCCGCCCCGTTGTTGTTGTTGTCGTCCTTTGAGACACCGTTGTCGACGGCGACGTCACATGCCGCTGAGGGGGCGCGCGCACGGAGAGGAAGGCGGGCAGCCATGGAAGTCAATGGGCTCGCTTCCTAGTGAGCTCAAGGCAGTACAATGGACGCTTCCCGTGAGCTCTGCGCATTGAGGATAGCTTGCACGCCTCTCGGTTAACTCACAAGACCGGATCAAGGCCGCACTCCTCCCTGCTCACCAAGGTTAAGCAGTTGCCCGGACAGCACCTCCTACAGCCATTAAAACCAAGACACATGGTGTCACGTGAATGGTTAACAGAACGCACACGGTTTGAATTATACAAACGTTTGAGATATTAAAGTGGCAGCTATTTTTTCAAAATGCCTTTTGTTGGCTGTCATTATTCGAGTGCGCCTTGTCTCAAAATGGACACGAAAAATATCACAGCATGTCGGGTGCCATTCAATGATAGCATGCCAAGTTTCATGAATTTCAGACGATTTCTGGATTTACTAGAATTTAAAAATAAAGTATCTCAACATTTTGCCGGCAATCAACGGTGCTCTGGTGTTTGAAATTAATTCCCATTTCTTCCATGGGACCTAAGCATGCACACAAGGAGACATATTTGATTTTTCAACCAATTTATACGCACTAGAGCATGTGCATGTAGTTCAAATTCGAATTATGCACATAAATGCATTGAAAACTGAGTTAATGCATAAAAATGTCAAAACAAATCCCGAAAAATCACAAAAATTGACACAACACTCTTGTTGTTCTATGTTGACATGAGATTTTTTTTTGAAAGCAATAAGAGGCAATGGATATCGTTTCATCCCCAAAGGTGGCACGTTCCCTACCGAAACCATCATCCTTGTTGTCAGAAGCTCTCGTTTGTGAGAAGCATATACCCAAACCTACCCAAATGGGACAAAAAATTTACCACGACATGTTGATGCCGCTCCATGATAGCATGCCAAGTTTCATGAATTTCAGATGACTTTTGGATTTACTTGAATTTAAAAACCAGGTATCTCAACGTTTTACCAGCAATCAGCAGTGCCCTGGTGTTTGAAATTCATTCCCATTTCTTGCATGGGACCTAAGCATGCACACAAGGAGACATATTTGGTTGTTCAACCAATTTATATGCACTGGAGCATGTGCATGTAGTTCAAATTTGAATTATGTACATAAATGCATTGAAAACTCACTTAATGCATAAAAATGTCCAAACGAACCCCGAAAAATCACAAAATTTGACACAACACTCCTGTTGTTCTATGTTGACGCAAGAAATTTTTTGAAAGCAATAAGAGGCAATGGATATCGTTTTGTCCCCAAATATGGGACGTTCCCTATCGAAACCATCATCCTTGTTGTCAAAAGCTGTGGTTTGTGAGAAGCATATACCCAAACCTGCCCCAAATGGGACAAAAATTTTAGCACGGCATGTTGATGCCGCTCCATGATAGCATGCCAAGTTTCATGAATTTCAGATGAGTTTTGGATTTACTAGAATTTAAAGACCAGGTATTTCAATGTTTGTGGGCGAGTGACGGTGGCAGGGTGTTTAACATTCATTCTCATTTCTTGCATGGGACCTAAGCATGCAACAAAGGACACATATTTGAATTTTCAACCAATTTATATGCATTAGAGCATGTTCATGTAGTTCAAATTTGAATTATGCACACGAAGGCATTGAAAACTCAGTTAATGTATAAAAATGTCCAAGCGAACCCCGAAAAATCCAAAAATTGACACAACACTCCTGTTGTTCTATGTTGAAATAAGAGGCAATGGATATCGTTTCATCCCCAAATGTGGGACATTCCCTATCGAAACCATCATGCTTGTTGTGAGAAGGTGTGGTTTGTGAGAAGCATATACCCAAACCTGCCCCAAATGGGATAAAAAAATTACCACGGCATGTTGATGCTGCTCCATGATAGCATGCCAAGTTTCATGAATTTCAGACGAGTTTTGGATTTACTAAAATTTAAAGACCAGGTATCTCAATGTTTGCGGCCGAGTGACGGTGGCAGGGTCTTTGACATTCATTCCCATTTTTTGCATGGGACCTAAGCATGCAACCAAGGACACATATTTGAATTTTCAACCAATTTATATGCATTAGAGCATGTGCATGTAGTTCAAATTTGAATTATGCACATGAATGCATTGAAAACTCAGTTAATGTATAAAAATGTCCAAGCGAACCCCGAAAAATCCCAAAATTGACACAACACTCATGTTGTTCTATGTTGACACTAGGAAAAAAACTGAAATCAAGAAGAGGCAACGGATATCGTTTCGTCCAGAAAGGTGAAACGTTCCCTATGAAAACCTTCACACTTGTTGTGAGAAGCTCTGGTTTATGAGAAGCTTATACCCAAACTTGCCCCAAATGGGACAAATTTTTTACCACAACATGTTGATGCCGCTCCCTGATAGCATGCCAAGTTTCATGAATGTCGAACGAATTTTGTATTTACTTGAATTACAAAAGGAAGTACGTTGACGTTTGCCGGAGAGCCTCGGTGCCATGGTGTTTGAATTTCATCCCCATTTCTTGCATGGGACATAAGTATCGGGGAGGCTGATCGGACCCACGAACACCTATGGGGCCGGGGGACCAGGCCCCTTCTGGTTCGGAGGAGGGCGGAGATCGCACGAAGAGCGGATCGAGGCGAAGCACACGAGCAGTTTTACCCAGCTTCGGAGCTCTCCGGAGAGATAATACTCCTATTGCTGCTTGTCTGAAATGTATTGTGTTCTTGCTAGGGAGCGATGAGAGCTACAAGACCTAGCGTGAGTGTTCTCTGGTTGCGTTGGAATCGAATCAACTGAACCCCTCTACGCTATGCATGGGCCTCCTTTTATATGCTCAAGGGTCTCCGACAGTGGCAACGTAGATGAGGGTACAAATGGAAAAACAGTAGTTGGTACACCTACTTGAACAAAGGTACAGTGCAATATACCTAACTCGACGGCAAGGGACAAAGCATTAAATGCCCGCCCTCGCCGCCTAAACAAAGGCAACAGGGACCGTCAGAGCGCCACCGCTTGCCACGATGGTAGGCTTGTCGCTGCCGCTTATCGCTGTTTCCTCACGGGCCGCAGACAGCCTCTTGACACGCGTGCATGGAATGGTCCCATGGCGACACGTTGATGGATGAGCTGGAGCGGAGATGAAGAGAGGTTGCCTGCCGCGGCAAGTCCCTTTCCGCGGCTGAATCCTTGTCGCCTCCGGAGGCTTGTCGCGCTTCGAACCTTCCCGGCAAGCTCCTCTTGCCGGGGTCTTGTCTTCTGCGTGCCTTGAGTGGCCTTCCCGGCAAGCTCCTCTTGCCGGGGCCTTGTCTTCTTGGTTAAATACTTTGTTCTTGAATGGCTCCAAAGGAACCACAGAGGATCTTGGCGGTGACCAGTGCAAGCCTTGCGGCGGGTGCTGCAACTATCCAGGCACGAAGTTCGGGATACTAGGGTACCCCTACTCTAGTACACCGGCTGGAGCCCCCGGCCCGGGTCAGACACGGTGCCGAAGCGCCGGGCCAGTGCCCAAAACAAGGCAGACGGTCATACGCTGCCTTGATCACGCCGCAACTCACCCCGGACCCACCACGCCCCCACTAACGGCACGCACCGAACGTGGCGCCGTGTGAGAGATCGTGGGCGAGGTCAGGAGGTTTCTTTATTAGGAAAAGCGGAACGTCCGCCCCTCTCCCTCCTTATAAACAGGGGAAACAGGGCAGGTCTCCCACCTCGCCATTGCTGTCTTGTCTCGAAAACCACCGCCGCCCCCTTCTTCTCCAAAGGCGAAGAGAGCAGCTGCTTCTTTCGCCACACGCACACTCAACGCCGCCGACCTCCTCCACCGCCTCCGCCATGGCTCAAAGCCGACAAGGGAAGTGCGTGAAATCGGCCGAGGCGCAGCGGCTCACAAGGCGCCGCGAAGGAGCGGGCCATCTTCTCCCCAGCTCGACGCAGCAAAGGAGCTATGGGAGGGCTTCTACCTCTTCCGGTCGACGGAGACGCGTGCGCATCCGCCGCATCGAAGGTACTCCCCGCCACCGCTTCGAATTAGCCCCAACTGGGTATCCTTTCTTTGCCCTTTTTTTCTATTGCGGGCTCGCCGCTTCTTCTCTCGAAGTTCTTTGCGACATTATGAACACCTACGGTTCCGCCTCCTTGATTTCACCCCCAACGCCGTCTTGACCATGGCAGTTTTCGCACACCTTTGCGAAAACTTTGTCGGGATCCACCCTAACGTAGCCCTCTTCCGCCACTTCTTCATGCCCCACGTAGAGAGAGGAGAGCCGCTTGCCGGAGGGATTGCTTGGGTCTCCAGGGTCGGCAAGAAGGAGGCCTATCTGGAAGGAGAGTTCCGCAGCAAGTGGGAGGAGTGGAGAGCCAATTGGTGTTGGATCGTAGAGGAGAACCCACAGCCCTTCACTGCCGTGCGCCAAGCCCCAATAGTGCGCGGCAACGATTGGAGCAACTTGGCGCCGGAGGATGCTTGGTTGAAGATAGCTGTGACCCGGATTCTGCGCCTCGGGCTTGCCGGACTCACCGTAGGCGCATTTGGCGCAGATTTCCTTCACCGCCAGACGCTTCCCTTGCAGGAGAGGAGGAGGCCTGCTTGGGAGTTCCAAAACGCAGCGGACATCATGAGGCTGCGCCCGGCCTTAACCGGAATTTCACCGCCTTTGGAGTTGGATGCGATTCTGCTAGAGCTGTTCAAGAATGACCCCGATCACCCCGAGTGGTTCAGGTTGCCGAGGGGGTCGCCCCATTGTGCAACAACTTCAAGGCCGACCGCATCCGCTGCTTATGATACCGCTTGTCCGATTCTCATGGGATCGCTCCAACTGGCAAGAGCCTTCCGACGACATCGCAGCAGCAATTCTTCGGCAGCTCGAAGAAGTGCCGATCCGCTCCGACGAAAGCGTAAGAGGCTCACCCGCGACACCACCGACGAAGAGATGGTGCGATTGCCACCAGTGGAGGAGGCGGCAGAGAATGGCCGCTGGCCGGGCGTCTTCGGGTACACCGTGGAGGAGGCAGATGCAGCCGAGACGGCAAGCCTTGCCGAGCGAAGGGAGTTCGCCGGTGAGGAGGAGCTTGCCGAACCCGAGGCCGAGTCGAGCGAACCAGCCGAGGGCGCTGCTTCTCCACCACCCAGCGGCTTGCCGCAAACGGAGCCCCCTTGCTCGCTGAAGAGGCGCCTCCAAGGCCGGAGACGAGATGGGCGGCATACGGGCCCACAAGCCAAGGCCAAGGCGACGCTCTTACCAAGGCAAGCGATGTTGCTGAGCACCCCACACTGCTATGGCGACAACTGGGCGGGATCCTCCTGTGCCACCGCCGACGCCCGCTTAAGCGGCCAAGAGAGCCTACTCCTCTCGCTTTCGTCAACGGAGGCGAGCCGAGTTTGATTTCTCCGGCCAGCTCCGAGGAGGAAGAAGAAGAGTAAGCTTCAATATTGTGCTTGTATTTCTTCAATTTTGTTGCTTCATCTTGAATCTGATTTGCTTGCTCAACTCTTTCCTTTTCGTGACGCCGCCCGTAGAGCGTCGAAGAGAGCCAAGACCCCGTGGTCGCCGTTGAGGATGATCCACCCTGGCAACAGGAGGCTGCCTGAGACCCCCTTGCCGGACCCGGCAACCTTCTCAGAGCAGCCCCCAAAGACAGCCCCCTGCAGGTAAGTATGCGTTTTCTCCTTACTGTTAGGTGTGCATGGGTGCTCCTTCTTCATTGATATCTCGATTGTTGGTTTGTGTAGGAGCAGAGCAGCCTCATCAGAGGGCTCTGCCGCCTCAAATTCTATCTGCTTGATTATGCCGCCAAGGGAGGATTCTCCGCAAGGGAGTTGCCCTCCCAAGGGGACAGCACCAGTGACCCTCCAGTGGTCGAGACCATGGCTGCAGATCCCATTGCAGGTAATCCTCTTGCGCGAAAATTTCCCTTGGGCTTGTTTTCTCCTGTTTTTCCTTTTTGAACATTTGCTTGACTTTCTTTCTCCGTCCGCCACAGAGCCGATGGAGACCGAGGTCGCCGGTGAGGAGGACGCCACAAGGCAACACCGACGGGCCGCCATTGCGGAAGAAGAGGCCGGCGCTGACGAGCCTGCCGGCGAGGAGGCCACCAAGGCTGCCGCCGCAGAAGTTGGGGAGGGGTCTGGCGATCGCACTGACGGCCCTGGGGCCGCAGGAGCGCCATGAGCTACACCGACCGCCGGTTCCCCCGCCGATGCCGCAGCAGCTGCCAGTTCAAGAGCCCAGCCTGGCGCTTACTTGAAGGCCGCGACGGCGTCTTCATCAAACTCCCCGAGTCGAAGCTCATCTTGGCCGGTCGAAGGAGAGACCTTCGACGGAGAGCTGCTCGCCTCATTGGCCGACGCTGGTGGACGCGCCAAGCAGCAGATCGGCGAAGTCTCGAGGAGGAGCAGCTAAAGAAACTGATGTCGCTTCTACCGCGCCCGACAAGCCAAGTTGGAGTCCCGGAAGCACTTGTCGCGAGGGCGGAGTGCATATGGAGAAGAGCGCAGAAGAGCTCCGGGGTGCCAACCAAGAAACTCTCCGGAACGTAGCAGAAGAGCGGGAGCGCCTTGCAGAAGAGCGCACGGCCTTCATCCTCGAGAAGGCCGCAGCTGAGGAGGAGCAGCGGCTGGCCGCCGAGAAGCTGTCCGCGCAGGAAAGCGAGCTGGCGCAGCGGAAGGTCAACCTGGACAGCCACGAGGAAGAGCTTGTCGCGCGAGGAGTCACTTGGCGGGGCGCTTAAGGAAGCAAAGGATGCTGCCGCAGCCGCCGAGGCCGCCAAGAAAGAGTTGGAGGCGAAGGTGGCGAATCGGAGGCTAGTCTCCGTAAGAGCGGCGAGAGCTTGCCGCGCCAAGCACGAAGCGAGAAGGACGCCTACACTTGGCGAAGCTGCACGGCCGCCTCGCTGATAGGATCAAGGAGCTCGACGCCGCCAAGGATTCCAAGGCTGATCTTGAGCTGAAGCTGACCACTCTGACGCAGACGCTGGACGGCGCCAAGGAGCGGGAAGTGGGCCTGTTGGGGCAGATCAAGGCCAACGAGGAGCTGTCACGAATCTTTGTTGCCACCAGAGCGCTTTGAGGGAGAGTGTGGAGCATCGACCGAAGGTCTCGTGGATACCGCTGCCGACATCCACAACGAGCCGATGGAGCCGGGATGGTGGATCTCGGATACCTCCGACGAGCACCTCCAACCCAGCGCCAAGCTTAGCTTATTCTTCAAGGGCGTGGTGGACGGGCCTCCAAATGACTCCGGGAAGAGGTCCCAAAGCAGCTGGCCGAGGAATCACGCCAGATCTGTGCAGGAGCCCTCCAGAAGGTGTTGATGAAGGTGGCCTTCCGCAATCCGGGCCTCAACCTCAACGGCGTCCTCAGATCCTTGCCGCCAGATGCCGACGTGGAGGCGCTCAAAGCCCTTGTCGCACCCATTGTGGACAAGGTGAACAAGATCAAGCGGGTTGATGGCGACCGCGTAGACTAGGCCGCCAATTTTATCTTTCCCTTATCGCTGCTGATCATGTTTAGAACAATTTATTAGATCCGCGACAAGTTATTTTGTAATATAACTCTATCTTAGGCAATGATTGCAATGTTATTTCCTTTACTCGATTCCTTCCTTTGTACGTTTTTGCTCTACGCTTTTAGGGAACTTGTCGGTGCAGGCACCTTTGTCATGAAGCGCCGAGTGCGGAACGCCAGCCTCGGCCGGGCGGTGCTGCCTCCGACAAGCAACCTTGTCGCGACTAGCTGCAGCTCACTTAAGTTGTTGAGCGGACTCGAAACAAAGTAAGGGCACGACTAGTCATGAGTTGGTTCCTCTCGCGCATGTGTTTTCCATACAAAGTACTATCGTTCGAGGAAGATAACTTAAAAAATTTAAGAACTGATTGCTCAGACTTGGGCACTTAGCTTTTCTGTCGTTTGCTTCCCGATAAGGCGAAACTTCCTCGAGCAACACTTGGTCCATAGTATTATCTTCTCCTTCCCCCCTGGTTAACTTGTGCGCGAGGGAACCTTCCTTTCTTTGAGAAAAGAGAAAGAAGAGAAAATAAAGTTATGGAGCCCAGCGGCTCGATATTGCTTACCGGGTGTGGATGCTGCACAAAGTGTTAGCCAAAACATGCAATAAAATGATGAAAGCATGAATTTGACAAGTTGTGCGCAACACATGAGCTTTATTGATGCACGGGTTCATACCGACTTTTGTACAAAGGATTACATGCAACAACGGCAATACTTGTTAAAGGTGGTTGCCGGAACAGGTTCCGCAACCGCGCCTCTATGGGTAAAACTTACGAAGATGCTCAATGTTCCAGGAGTTGCTCACCGAATGCCATCTTCGGTCTCAAAGCGACAGCGCCAGGCCTAGTGACTCGTTTCACCCGATAAGGGCCTTCCCACTTCGGTGTCAACTTGTTTGAATTCTTGGCGGACTGAACGTGCCGAAGAACAAGGTCGCCTTCCTCTAGGCTTCTGGCACTAACTTTGCGGCTACGGTAGCGACGCAAAGCTTGCTGGTAACGAGCAGCTCGTGACAATGCCTCAAGACGATCTTCCTCAAGGAGCAACGCGTCATCTTGTCGCAGCCTGCTCTTGCTCAAGCTCATCATAAGCGAGCACTCGAGGCGATCCGTATACGAGTTCCGTGGGGAGAACTGCCTCTGCTCCATAGACTAGAGCAAAGGGTGTCTGGCCAGTGGCTCGATTTGCCGTCGTCCTGATCGACCAAAGAACCACCGGCAGCTCCTCAATCCAGTTTCTTCCGCACTTGTGCAGCCTGTCGAGAGTTCTGGTCTTGAGCCCGCGCATCACTTTAGCATTTGCCCTCTCGCTGACCGTTGCTTCTCGGATGAGCAATGTATAAAGCGCACCTTGGCGCCAAGATCTTGGACGCATCGCATGAAGGTGCGACTCAGTAAATTGTGTGCCGTTGTCGATGATGATCCTGTTAGGGATTCCAAACGGCAAACAATCGACCAAGAACTTGATCGCCGATCGTGTTGTCACCTTCCTCACCGCTTCCACTTCCACCACTTTGTGAACTTGTCGATGGCGACGCATAAGTACTCAAAGCCCCGACAGCGGGGAAGGGGCCGAGGATGTCGAGCCCCGCACCGAAAATGGCCAGGATAAAGGGATCGTCTGGAGAGCTTGAGCTGGCTGGTGTATCTGTTTGGAATGGAACCGCACGCTTCACACTTGGTTACTTGTGCGCTTGCATCCGGAGGGCTGTCGGCCAAAAGAAACCTTGCCGTAACGCTTTGTCGGCAAGTGCTCGCGCCAATGTAGTGACCACATATGCCTCCATGTATCTCTCGCCAACAGCTTTTGTCCATCTTCCCGCAAATACACTTCAATTTCACACCGTTGAGTCTCCTTCTCGCATGCAGGCCGTCGACAAACCGTACATACTTGACTGCCGGGCTACTCTTTCCGCTTCTTCTTGCTCTTCGAAGCTCTCATGTCTTAAGGAAATGGACAATCTGCTGGCCATGCTTTGGAGCTTATGGCTCGACAACAAGGACTAAAGGCACATTCTGCTGCGGGAACATCAGCTTCCACGGCAAGAACTCGCGGCTCACCGAGCTTGATCGTTCCCCGCAAGCTTGCCGGAGCAAAGCTTGTCGGGAGCGCCCGCTTCAACGAAACAAACCTCGGGGCTTGTCGGAGCAGATTGCCCTCAAGATCGTTGGTGTCGACCACAGGGACCTTCTTGGCGGCGGCTTCGTGAAGCTCACGGAAAGTAGTCACCAGAGATCAACTTCCTCTTCTTGCTCTGTCCAGCTTGATGGTGTTACGGTTGGTTGAGTTAGCTTGAGCACAAAAATACCTGGTTCCACAGTGCAACTTAAGTGCAGCGCACTTTGGACAAACCATCGACAATATCATTCTCGAGCTCTTGGAACATGTTCCATTTGTAGGCCGTCAAAGTGCTCTTCTAGCTTCCTCACTTCATCAACGTAGGCTTCCATCAATGGATCGATAATCTTTGTTCACTTAGCGGACGACAAGTCGCGAGTCACCCCGACAATGAGCTTCTTGATCCCAAGGTCCATCAGGATCTCGAGACCGCAAGCAAACCTTCATACTCTGCCGTATTGTTTGTTGCTTGCTCCTTGGGAAAGTGCATCCGGACTACGTATTTGAGGTGCTCTCCGGTGGGTGCGATAAGACGCGAAGCACCGGCGCTTTTGCAGCGAGAAAGCACCATCAAAGTACATCAGCCACTCTTTGCTTGCTTCCTTGACGGGATGCTTGTCTCTCGAATTTCTTCATCCGGTGTTGGCGTCCATTCTGCTATGAATTTCGCCAATGCTCGCTTTGGATAGTTGACGTGTTTCTCAAACTTGAGGCCAAAGCTTGGCAGTTCCAAAGTGCCCACTCGACAATCCCGCCTGTTGCTTCTGGATTCTCGCAGTATCCTCTTCAGCCGAAAGCGAGTGACAATCGTGATCTCATGTGCTTGAAAGTAATGGCGCAGCTTTCTCAAGGCCATGAGAAGGCCGAAGCAATTTCTCGCACACCGTAGTACCTTGACCTAGCCCCCGCAGAAGGGAACCGACAAAGTAAACTGGGCGCTGCACCATCCTTTTCAGATCTGCTCATGCGTCTCACAAGCAGATCCGTCATTGTCGGGACCAGAGCTTGTCGGCGAAGCCCCTCGCTTGTCGCTGGATGTGTCTGCCGTGGTTGCTAGCTCATCATCCGCCTCCCTCTCCACTACTAACGCATCACTAACCACTTGATTGGTTGCCGCTATATATAGCAGCAACTTCTCTTGTGGCTTAGGTGCGACAAGTGTTGGAGTGGAGGACAGGTATCTCTTTAAGTCCTGCAGCGCAGCCTCCGCTTCGGGAGTCCATTTCATTGGATCTGCCTTTTTCAAAATCTTGAAAAATGGCAGGGCGCGTTCAGCAGACCTAGAGATAAACCTGCTGAGAGCAGCCACGCAACCGGCAAGTCTTCGTACATCCTTGACGCACTTTGGTGCTTCAATCTGCTCAATGGCCTTGATCTTGTCGGGATTGGCTTCAATTCCCGCCGAGACTTAAGAACCCGAGAAGCTTGCCGGAAGGGACTCCAAACATGCACTTCGGGGTTGAGCTTGAGGTTGATCTTATGCGCAGATTTGCAAAGGTCTCATCCAAATCTCGAACCAGAGTTGCCTTGTCCTTGCTCTTGACCACTATGTCATCCATGTAGGCTTCTACATTTCTGTTCATTTGCGGCTCAAAAGCGCCATGGACTACTCTTGCAAACGTTGAACCAAAGCATTCTTTAACCCAAGGGCATCCATACAAAACAAAGATGTGCCACATGGGGTGATGAATGCGGTCTTCTCCTCATCCTCTTACGCCATGAAGATCTGATGATATCCTCGAGTATGCATCCAGAAATGAAAGCAAATCACATCCGCCGTGGAGTCAACAATCTGGTCGATGCGCCGCAAGGGAAATTGATCTTTGGGACAAGCTTTATTGACATCCGTAAAGTCGATACAAAGCCTCCATTTCCCGTTAGCCTTGCGCACAACTACAGGATTGGCCAACCACGTAGGATGGAGCACTCCTCTGACAAGGCCTGCTGCTTCCAGTTTCTTGATCTCTTCTGCGATGAATTCTTGGCGCCCACCGCTTGCTTCCCCGACTTTCTGCTTGACGGGCCGCGCATGAGGACAACGGCAAGATGGTGCTCAATTACTTTCACGGGAACACCGGGATGTCGACGGTTGCCATGCAAACACGCCGACGTTCGCCAGGAAAGCAACGAGCACGCCTTCCTATTTAGGGTCAAGAGAGGCACCGATGGTGAAGGTACCACCAGCTGCCGTCCTCCTTGGCGGACACCTTCTTGGTCTTTGGCGGAGCTGCCATCGCCTTTCTTGCACTTGCCGGTGGAGCTCGATGGTGCATCCTCGACGGTAGCGCAGCACTCCAAGAGGTGCGCTTGCCGGAGTGGGCATCGAGCTCTTGCCGGACTTGGTCTTCTTCTTCCCCGTGAGCTTCAAATGCAAGTGTTTTGCTTTCACAGTACCGCTGCATCCCGGTAGATCTTGTCGGCACGTATAAGAGCATCCTTCTTGTCGCCATGGACAGAGATGATGCTTATCGGGCTGGCATCTTGAGTAAGTTGTAGGCATAGTGAGAGGCCGCCATGAACTTGGCGGCGCCGACGGCCAAGTATCCCATTGTAAGGTAATGGGAAATCAGCAACGTCGAATGTGACCCTCTCAGTCCTAAAGTTCAGCTCGCTGCCAAATGTTACTGGCAACGTGATCTTCCCTTTCGGCTTGCTCCTTCCTAGATTGATTCCTTGGAAAGTGCCAGTCTCTTCGAGCTCGCTGTCAGGGATTTGAAGCTTCCGGAGCACCGCAGAGGAGATCAGATTTAAGCCGGCCCCGCCGTCAACTAGCATCTTGGTGACCTTGAGGTTGCGGATAGTTGGTGAGACCAACATCGGCAAGCACCCGACCGCAGTTATGCGATCAGGGTGGTCCTCAATATCAAAGATGATAGGCGTGCTGGACCACTTCAGAGGCTTGCGTGACTCTACGGATGGTTCCGCTGCATTGACCTCCCGCATCCACTGCTTGAGTTGGCGGTGGGAAGTATGCAGGGAAGCACCTCCGTCAACACAGAGAACCTCCGTGGCTTTATGAAACTCCTGCTCATCGGCGTCGTCATCTTCCATGTCTTCATCGTCGTCTTCGTCTTCATCCTTGTCGCGGCCGCGGGGAGGTCTGTCTCCTTGCCGCTGCTTGGCCTTGCCGCGGCGTCCTCCCCGGCCGGGATGTTTCTTGCTGGCTCCTCCAAAGACCTTCCTAGGCCTTCTCCTTGTCGCGCCGCTCGTACTCAGCCTTCGCTGCCCAACAAGCTGCTCGACCTTCTTGCAGCTCGGAGGTCGTGACCCTTGGTGCGGTGGATCTTGCGATCGCTTGCCGGAGCCGTCCCCGCTTGTCGTGGCCGCCACCGGCTGGTGGTTGGTGCCAGCAGCAACCTCCTTGCCGGAGCTACCAGCCTTGGCGTTCTTGTCGCCACCTCCGTTGCCGGACTGCTCGACGACTAGCACATCTCTGCCTTTCTTCTTCCTGTTGCCCCGCCGCCGGCTCTTCTTTGCCGGGGCGGTATCCTCACTGTCAGATCCTGCTTCTGCATTCTCTCCTGGGAGTCTCTTCCCTTCCTCAGCGCGTGCGCACTTGTCGGCCAAGGCATACAGCTCACTGACGTCCTTGACTTTGCACATCGCCATCTCCTCCCTCATCCTGCGGTTCTGCACGTTCTGATGAAACGCGTTGATCACCGCGGCAGGGTGGACATCTGGGATGTTGTAGTGCACACGGCTGAATCTCTGAATGAACTTGCGCAGGGACTCTCCTTCCTTCCGGCGGCAGATGAAGGTCACTTTCTTGGCCATGAGGCTTGTGGTCACCGTGAAGGCGCCAACAAACCGATGGCATAAATCTGCCCAGAGGATATGGAGCTGTCCGGCAAGTGCATGAGCCAAGATCTCGACGTTGGGCTTGAGTACCGCCGGGAAGTAGTTGGCGAGGATCTTGTCTTCTCGCCCCCGCAGCTTGCACCGTGATGGTGTAGATGCGAGGAACTCCGACGGATGCGCCCCGCCATCGCATTTCTCTCGCACGTCGGCTTGAAGTTTTTTCTTGCCGGGCCATCGACTTGCCGCAGCTCACGAGGTGAACGCAGGGCAACCTACCGCAGACGGCAAGTCGCCTGGTTCTCGGGCGCATGCATATCGACAAAAGGCTCCCGGCTGGTCCGACTAACGCCGCTTCTCTTCGCGCTGATGCGAGTTCGACCGCCTTCTTGTTGTCGCTCATGAAGAACTTGGCGCTGATCGCGCGAGCTCGTGGATCCGGCGACGAGTGGAGTCGCCGTCGAGGTGGATCCGGCGAGTCGGGCGATCTTGGCCTTCGGGTGGAGAGTGCATGGTGGTCGCACCTCCACAAGTCTCGTCGCCACCGGCTTGTGCCTTGTCGTCTTGCCGCGGCAATGATGTAGTTGGTTGCCGCGGAGCGTCGCCGTTGGCAAAGCCGATGAGACTCTGTATGGTAGCCCTCCACTCGTCGACCTTGTCGGCCGTTGGAGGGTAGTCGAGGAGTAGCCGAGCTCTCGCCGTAGCTTCGCTGTAGTAGTGGGTGGCAGTGGCGAACGGCGCGAGGAGCGGGATATGCTCGGACTTCTATCTACGTTAGAAGGAGCAGTATCCCGTCCGAGCGACCGTGCCTCGCTCGTGCCAGCGTGTTGGCGCGCACGCTGGTCTTGAGGGTCTCGAGATCCTCCAGCTCCATCTCGGTCCAACGAGCGTATGTCATTGTGAATGCCATGACGTTGTTGATCCCGCGCCTCCTGAGACGGGCGTGGGGCATGTGCGGACGCACAGGTTTGCGTGGCCTTGTCCTTGGACTTGGCAGCGTCATGAACTCCTTCGCCGGCGCCCGTTCTTCCGCCAGCGTCTGCTACACCACCCGTTTGCTCCGGTGATGGTGGGTACGACGCGGACGGCTCCGCTGCCGCCGAAGCCTTCTTCTTCGGTGGCATGTTGATGAAGATGTTGAAGATGATGAAGATGTTGCTCGTGTGAACGCCGAATTAGGTTCACACAGCCTCGACGCCCCCTACCTGGCGCGCCAAAGATGTCGGGGAGGCTGATCGGACCCACGAATACCTATGGGGCCGGCGGACCAGGCCCCTTCTGGTTCAGAGGGGGGCGGAGATCGCACGAAGAGCGGATCGAGGCGAAGCACACGAGCAGTTTTACCCAGCTTCGGAGCTCTCCGGAGAGATAATACTCCTACTGCTGCTTGTCTGATTTGTATTGTGTTCTTGCTAGGGAGCGATGAGAGCTCCAAGACCTAGCGTGAGTGTTCTCTGGTTGCGTTGGAATCGAATCAATCAACCCCCCACGCTATGCATGGGCCTCCTTTTATATGCTCAAGGGTCTCCGGCAGGTGGCAACGTAGATGAGGGTACAAATGGAAAAATGATGGTTGGTACACCTACTTGAACAAAGGTACAAAGGTAATATACCTAACTCGACGGCAAGGGACAAAGAATTAAATGCCCGCCCCTGTCGCCTAAACAAAGGCAACAGGGACCGTCAGAGCGCCACCGCTTGCCATGATGGTAGGCTTGTCGGTGCCGCTTATCGCTGCTCCTCACCGGCCGCCTGCCCTCTTGACACGCTGCGCATGGAATGGTCCCATGGCGACACGTTGATGGATGAGCTGGAGCGGAGATGAAGAGAGGTTGCCGCGGCAAGTCCCTTGCCGCTGCTGAATCCTTGTCGCGTCCGGAGGCTTGTCGGCCTGAGCCTTCCCGACAAGCTCCTCTTGCCGGGGTCTTGTCTTCTGCATGCCTTGAGTGGCCTTCCCGGCAAGCTCCTCTTGCCGGGGCCTTGTCTTCTTGGTTAAATACTTTGTTCTTGAATGGCTCCAAAGGAACCACGGAGGATCTTGGCGGTGACCAGGCAAGCCTTGCCGCGGGGTGCTGCAACTGTCCGTGCACGAGTTCGGGATACTAGGGTACCCCTACTCTAGTACACCGACAATAAGCATAAACCCATGGACACATATATGATTTTACAACCCATGTTGATGCACCGGAGCATGTGCATGTAGTTGAATTTTGAATTGTGCACCTGAAATGGCTAGAAAACCAATTTAATGTATAAAATGTTCAAACGAACCCTGAATAATTCCAATTCTTTTATGACACACATATAGTTGCATGTTCACTTCAGATAAAAGGTCTAGCAATTCAAACACCATCCATTGCCACTGTGACCCCATTATGTAATTCAAATCAAGATGAAAAATCAAGTAGATCGCACATAGTTTATTATCACCAACCGTGTGAGATGCAGCACAAAATATCCTGGAGCACCGTCGGAGTATAATACGCCTATGGCTTACGCGAGAAGGGGCGTCAGCTACAGTCCACAACCGGCATCTCAAGCACACTAGCTCGCTCCCCAAATAGCATTTCACTGTTCAATCATCGTCGGTGAAAGATGGGCACGTGGACCCGCGTCATGAGGGCAACTTCGGTGGCCCACTCCAGCGAGAGCGCGGCCGCAGCCTCGATGCGCGTGCTAACAAGGTGCATAAGCGCGGCCGCAATCTGCGACTGGGTGGTCAAGGCAGTCCAAACGGCCGCTGTTGCTTCTTAGGTGGCGGCAGCAACATTTGCCTCGGGGATAGCAACTAGCAAGAGCGGCACATCAGCTGTTCGTTCCGCAGCAGCGGCCTTAGCCCTGATGGAGGCTGCCCACGACCATGTCGAGGCCGCCCATGCCCAGCTCCTACGGTCACCACACAAATCGAACGAAGCTTCTTCGAGAACGGTCGGCAACCCACGGCCGAAGGGTTGGCAATCACCGATAGTGTTCGAGCAGCCGTCCGTTCCTCTGCCGCATACCTTGCGATGATGGAGCCCGTCCAAGCCCAGATCGTGGCCACCCACGCCCAGCTCGTGGCGGCCTTTTCCAAAGAGATGGCGGACGTGGATGGCGAGATGCTTGCCGATTATAGTGCGATGGATGCCATGGAGCCCCTTCCCCAGGAGACCGCCGGACGCGAGCTGGACATGGAGGCGGCAGCGGAGATCAACGAGCACCAGCCGTTGTACTAGTACCCTTTGTTTTGTTTAATTAAGAGCTCCGATCTTTAATTTGTTAGAGTAATGTTTAGGTCAGCCAGCTCTGTTTAATTGCTCAACTTGCTCGATTAAGAAGTGTGGGTGTGCTGTAGTCTCCTTTGTGTACCCAAATTATGCAATGACGTGGATGACCATCAGAACTGTGGAAATTCGAACCAAAATTTTTGACGTTCAAACTCATCACACACGGGTTAAGCTATCTGAATTGTTTGTGATGTTCACATATCGTACACAGTTCTGAATAAGGGATCGTGTCTGATGACACTTTGCGCGCCAGTTTTTTCGCTGAAGCGATTCCAAATTTTCGGCTTCCGCAGAAATATCTACCTCCCCGCCCCTCCCCCTTACCAAAAGCCACATTTCCCCTGTTTTCGCCTTCCTTTCCAAGTTGAAACCTTCACTCCTTGCTTGCAGCGCCGCCTCCTCGCCGGCGACCCTCCTCCACGTTGCTCGGCCTTGTCTATCCATGCAGGTAATCCACATCCGACCCCCATCCTCCTCCTCCTTCCACATCCCACATGCCCCGACCGCTGGCGCGAGCGCGACACCTTCCACCCAAATTACCGAACCCTCCACAAAATAAGCGCCGCCCTAAGCCATGGTGCATGCAGTATAGCCAGGATCTCAAGGAGCATTTGGCAGCGGAGAAGCAAATCGCGGCCGCACGCGCGGATGAGGTCACGATGGCTGACATTCGTGCCGACCCCCAGATCCTGGAGGAGCACCTTGCCATGTGCTAGCTACACCGGTTAAGCATGCTCGGTTTACCCGTTGCGTGTGCTGCTCCTGCCTTTCCTTCACAAATTTTAGTGAATTGTGCTATCTAATTTACCATGCAATCTGTTGCTCTTGTGTATATGTTCTATATGTCGTGCAGTGTGGTGCTCACTTATTAACTGTTTTGTTAATTAGTTGTCGCCTTCAGTTAACTGTTTGGTTCAATTCTACAATTGTGATGTTCAATTCTTCTAGCTGAAATTTTGTATTGTCTTCCATGTGAGAAATAAATTGAAATTATCTTTACAAAATACATGAGAAATGAATACAATTGCTATATATCCAAGTTGTCAAGCATGCTTGGTTTGGTTATACATTGTGCAATGTGGTGCTCAGTTAATGTTTGGTTCATTTGTGTTGTGGTGTTTAGTTAACTATTTGGTTCAATTATGCAATGCGATGTTCAATAGTTGTGGGTGCATACCATGTGAGGAATAAATTGAATTTGGCTGTAGTAAATACATGAGAAATAAATACAATTGCTATATTTCCAAGTTGTTAAGCATGCTTGGTTTGGTTAACTGTATGATCTTCTATTAGGAGTATGTTATATTGTGCAATGTGGTGCTCATTTAATGTTTGGTTCATTTGTTGTGGTGTTTAGTTAACTGCTTGGTTCAATTCGTTAATGCGATGTCCAATTATCGTGGGTAGAATTTTGTATTGTTGTGCATGTGAGGAAAAAATCGAATTTGGCTGCACTTAATACATGAGAAACATATACAAGTGCTATATTTCCTAGTTCTTAATAATGCTTGGTTTGGATAAATGGGTTTTCCATGTGGCTTGAATTAATCTGATGAATCTGCAATGTGCTTATTTTCCATCAACATATTTTACTAATAGCATGCGAACCCTTACTCAACCTGATGACTAACTACCTTATATGTGTTGCAGGGAAACAATGGGAAGCACTGAGGTTTACAATCGAGGTTAGGACATGCTTGGTCCGTTGTCTAATAGCACATTATTGTGCAATTGCAGGAACCATTCTAATATTTAGGTTTTTAACAATTTGGTCTTGCACATGTAGGTCCCTCCGCCGAGGTTTTGATCCACCGTTCGACCCTTTTTGCATATGTGTAAATGATTTGTCCATGAATATCAATCAAATCAAGAAACTCAGAAAGATTGTTAGGATAAAGAAATTAGCGAAAAAAAACAACAAGATCTTTGTCTGCACAATGAAGAAGACATCAGTTCACTACAAGATGGTACTAACTATTATACCTTGCCTTTTTTTTATTCCTTTGGCCCATTTCCAATATAGAGAAGATATTTATGCACATCCTTGTTTTTAGGCCTTTCCAAAGCAGTTCACTGATGATTACCTCTCAAACCACCTCTATGGTCAGGAGGCGAGGAAGGTTTTCATACAACACCCACGATTCAATATTGAAGCGTTCCTGAAGAGGACGGAGGACAGACCGTCAATCATCCACAGACACTGGCCTAAAGTTGCAAAGACCTTCAACCTGAATGAAGGATCAATATTCGCCTTCCGCTTCAGCAGTTTTCTAGATGAGATGCATCTGCCTATATACCGTCATGATGCTAATTTCGAAAGGTTCTACATGTTGCATCTGAAACTTGGTGCTGGTGCAGTTGTGTAATGGGGTAGCTGAGTGCTGAAGCTATATCATGTTGTACTCTGATGTATTTTGATTATGAAATTCTACTTCCTTAATATGGAAATGAAATATATTACGTGCTTAATATGAATGTCAATTAGATTAATGAATGGATTATTAATAATAGGGCAATTAACCTGCTAATGGCGAATTAGCCTGCTATTGGGTTTTGCTACTGCAAACGGTTATTGAAAAAATACCGTGGGCGATGACCTTAGGCAACGCACGCAGTTTCTAGGAATAAACCGTGTTGGATCAATGAATAATCACACATGACTTTCTCTTGAAAACTGTTTGCGTTAGGCCACTTTGCGCAAACGTTTACCACATATAAACTGTGTGTGGTGGACAACCTTTGCCACACAGTTTCTTCTACGGACCGTGTGTGATGCATTCAATAACGCAAACGATAAAATTGTTAATATCGTTTGCAATGGCAACACTATCACAAACGATTTAACGAGAAAAATTGTGTGTGATGTACCTATGAACGGAAACATTTTCGTTGGAGCGACTATGTGGGATATAGATACGAACAGAAACGTTTAGCGGGGACTGACTGTGTTGGATGTACTTACGACTGGAAAAAAGTTTACGTGTATATTTGTACTTTTTTAGCTCTACTCTATGTATTTCCGTATTTGAGCGCTCGCCGGTCGCACACGACCTCATTTTGCTGAGTGTGTGTGCCAGGAGGGCATATCCTCGACGGTTTCTGCGTCATGTGGGAAGGACGCCCCTATTGCCCACACTCACTAGGCGGCGGTTCCAAATGCCGTCACGGAAAGGGGTTAAAAACCGTTTGTATAGCACCGACGCATACTACTGATTGACTTCACTTATAATGAGTATAGGTGGTAATTTTTTGAAAGCTAGCAAACATAGTATTGGTCACTTGAACAACTAATGAAAGAATATTGAAGGAAGAGATATTTCAAATATAAATATACTATCTTGGACATCTTTTGTAATTGTGAGCACTCATTAAAATATGACATGCTAAAAAGTTGATGTTGGACAAGGAAGACAACATAATAGGTTATGTTTTCTTATATCCGAATAGAAGTCATATTGTCATGGATCCTCCAACATGTTGAGCTTGCCTTTCCCTCTCATGCTAGCCAAATTCTTTCCACCAAGTAGAGATACTACTTGTGCTTCTGAACATCCCTTAAACTAGTTTTTCCATGAGAGTCCACCATACCTACCGATGGATTGAGTAAGAACCTTCAAGTAAGTTGTCATCGGTGCAAGCAATAAAAATTGCTCCCTAATTATGAATGATCTACTAGTGTGAAGAAAATAAGCTTTATACGAACTAAAAGAGACGAACTGCATAATAAAGGTCTTTATCACAAGCGGCAATATAAAGTGACGTTCTTTTACATTAAAATTTTGTGCATCTAACCATAAAAGTGCATGACAACCTCTGCTTCCCTCTGCGAAGGGCCTATCTTTTACTTTTATCTTTTACCCTTATACAAGAGTCATGGTGATCACCACCTTTCCTTTTTACACTTTTTCATTTGGCAAGCACTTTGTGTTGGAGAGATCCGGATATATATCCACTCAGATGTAGGTTTTCATAAAGTATTATTTTTTACATTACCCTTGAGGTAAAAGGTCGGGAGGCGAAACTATAAGATCCTATCTTTATCTGTGTCCAATTGAAACTTTGTACCCATCAGTATCACATGAGTGTTAGTAATTGTGAAAGACTATATGATAGTTGAGTAAGTGGAATTTGCTAAATCAAAGCTCTTACATAGACCCTTCCTGAAAATAAGATGAATTGCAATTGTTTGATGACTGAGAACATGATTTGTTAGTTTTCAAGAAACTTTATGGTCTATACTTTAACTTGTGAATAGCTTGCTACTTGATCATGAGAAGTTTTATGAGATGAGCTACTGTTTATGTTATATAATGATGCTATAAAAAGTGTTTGGAACTATCATTGATCAAAGTTTTACACTATGCTAGCATTCACACTTCATAAATTACTTCTTTTATCATTTACCTACTCGAGGACGGGCTGGAATTAAGCTTGGGGATGCTGATAGTCTCCGTTGTATATATAATTTATGAAGTATTCATGCCATATTTATAACAATTCTACATGATTTTGGTATGATTTGATTAGAACTAACCCGGACTGACGTTGTTTTCAGCAGACCTGCCGTGGTGTTGTTTTTGTGCAGAAATAAAAGTCCACGGAATGGGCTGAAATTTTACGGAGAATATTTTTGGAAAATATAAAAAATACTGGAGCCAAAAGATACCCGCGAAGAGTCCCGGGCTAACCACAAGGGTGGGGGCGCCCCCACCCCCCTAGGGTGCGCCCCCGTCCTTGTCGTCGCCTCATGGGTCCCCTTGACTTGCCCCCGACGCCAAACAGTCCTATAAATCCCAAAAACTCTAAAACAAAACCTACATCGAGAGTTCCGCCGCCATAAGCCTCTGTAGCCATGAAAAACCAATCTAGGCCCTCTCTGGCACCCTGTCGGAGAGGGCCAACATCACAGGAGGCCATGAAGGAGGAAGACGGAGGGGTCACCATCGCCATGGAGGCCAAGGACCAGAGGAAGAACCTTTCCCCATCTAAGGGGGAGACCATGGAGGAGGAAGCACAAAGGGAAGAACCTCTCCCCCTCTCTCTTGGTTACGCCGGAGTGCCATCTGGGGAACCATCGCCGCGGTGATCGTCTTCATCAACATCACCATCATCATCACCATCCTAATCTCTTTTACACGGTCTACTCTCCCGCACCCCGCTGTAATCCCCTACTTAAACATGGTTCTTTATGCCACATATTAGGATCCAATTATGTGTTGCCATCCTATGATGTTTTTAGTAGATTTCGTTTGTCTTTTGGGTTGATTGATGATCTAGATTGGTTTGAGTTGTATGTTTTACTTTGGTTCTGTCCTATGGTGCCTTCTTTGCTGTGCACACGTGAATGATTCGTGATGTAGGTTATTGCAATACGTTCATGATTTGCTTATAGTGGGTTGCTTGAGTGACAAAATCATAAAGCCGAGTAAGGGGGTTGTTGCGTATGGGATAAAGGGGACTTGATACTTTAATGCTATGGTTGGGTTTTACCCTAATGATCTTTAGTAGTTGCGGATGCTTGCTAGACTTCCAATCATAAGTGCATATGATCCAAGAAGAGAAAGTATGTTAGCTTATGCCTCTCCCTCATATGAAATTGCAATAATGATTACCCATGTTGTTAACAATTGCCTAGGACAATTCCGCACACGGACCCATCATTATCCCACACTCGCTATTTATAATATATAGTAATATATTCTAACTTTATGATAACAACACCTACTTTTATATTTTAGTTCTCCGATATCGTGCAAAGTTATCCTCTTCATACCCACAACGTAGTTCTATTTATCGTTTCTAGTTGGAAGCAAACGTTCGGTGTACGTAGAGTTGTATCAGCGACAGATAGGACTTGAGAGAATATTGGTTTTACCTTTAGCTCCTTGTGGGTTCAACACTCCATACTTATCACTTCCACCTTTGGAAAGTGCTATGATGATTCCTTGCACTTGAGGATTATCACTACTGGGCAACCATATTCCTCAACGCCCAAGCTGAAGCAAAAAAGCAACTGTTGGTCCTGGAAATAGGCCAAGCCCCAAGAGCAAGGCTGTAGTGCCCTCAGGTTGACAAACATGGGATGGCTGACGAAGATGAGCTCGCAGAGTTCCTCAGAAGGAAGCAAGAGCAAGCTCCTATTTGATGACCCACAAGTATAGGGGATCAATCATAGTCCTTTCGATAAGTAAGAGTGTCGAACCCAACGAGGTGCGGAAGGAAATGACAAGCGGTTTTCAGCAAGGTGGCCCAATCCTTTTTTATAGCAAAGGATAAGCCTGGGCGAACTCTTATATAAAGTAAAGTGCTCCCGAGGACACATGGGAATTACTAACAAGTTAGTTTTCATCATGCTCATATGATTCGCATTCGTTACATTGATATTTTGATATGTGGGTGGACCGGTGCTCGGGTGTTGTCCTTACTTGGACAAACCTCCCACTTATGATTAACCCCTGTCGCAAGCATCCGCAACTATGAAAGAAGAATTAAGATAAATCTAACCATAGCATAAACATGTGGATCCAAATCAGCCCCTTACGAAGCAACACATAAACCAGGGTTTAAGCTTCTGTCACTCTAGCAACCCATCATCTACTTATTACTTCCCAATGCCTTCCCCTAGGCGCAAATCATGGTGAAGTGTCATGTAGTCGACGTTCACATAACACCACTAGAGGAAAGACAACATACATCTCATCAAAATATCGAACGAATACCAAATTCACATGAGTACTTATAACAAGACTTCTCCGATGTCCTTAGGAATAAATGTAACTACTCACAAAGCATGTTCATGTTCAAGATCAAAGGAGTATTGAATATCATTAAGGATCTGAACATATGATATTCCACCAAATAAACCAACTAGCATCAACTACAAGGAGTAATCAACACTACTAGCAACCCACAAGTACCAATCTGAGGTTTTGAGACAAAGATTGAATACAAGAGATGAACTAGGGTTTGAGAGGAGATGGTGCTGGTGAAGATGTTGATGAAGATTGACCCTCCCTCGATGAGAGGATCATTGGTGATAACGATGGCTTCAATTTCCCCCTCCCGGAGGGAAGTTTCCCCGGCAGAACAGCTCCGTCGGAGCCCTAGATTGCTTTTGCCCAGGTTCGGCCTCGAGACAGCGGTGCTTCGTCCCGAAAGCTCTCTTATGATTTTTTCTAGGTCAAAACCTTTCATATAGAAGAAGATGGGCACCAGACGATGGCCAGGGGGGCACAAGCCCTGGGGGGTAGGGCGCGCCCCGAGGCTTGTGGCTGCCTGGTGGGTCCCCTTTTGTATTTTCTTCGCCCAATATCTTTTATATATTGCAAAATAATTCTTCGTAAAATTTCAGCACTTTTGGAGTTGTGCAGAATAGGTATCTCAGAGTTGGTCCTTCCTGGTCCAGAATTCCAGCTGCCGGCATTCTCCCTCTTCATGTAAATCTTGTAAAATAGGAGAGAAAAGGCATAAGAATTGTACCATAATGTGAGATAACAACCCATAATGCGATAAATATCAACATAAAAGCATGACGCAAAATGGACGTATCAACTCCCCTAAGCTTAGACCTCGCTTGTCCTCAAGCGAAAGCCAAAATCGATAATCATGACCACATGTTTAGAGATAGAGGTGTCGATAAAATAAAATACGGACATGAAGGCATCATGATCATCTTTTTAACAGCAACATATTGTCATATAACTTCTTATGCTAAAGTGATAAGTCGTTCACAAGGTAAAGTATGAATCAAAAACTTTATTGAAAACTAACAAACTATGATCTCCGTCATTGAAGCAATTGCAATTTATCATAATATCAGAAAGAGTCAATGTAAGAGCTTTTATATAGCAAGTTCACATACTCAACCATCATTTAATCTTTCATAATTGCTAACACTCACACGATACTTATGAGATCAAAGCACAATTAGACACGTAGAAAGATAGGGGCTTATAGTTTTGTCTCCCAACCATTTACCTCAAGGGTAATGTCAACAATAATTTATGATCACCTACATCTGAGTGGATATGTATGTCTGGATCTTTCCCCAACCTATAGTGCTTGCCAAAAAGAAAAAAGTGTAAAAAGGAAGGGTGAAGATCACCATGACTCTTGTATAAAGGTAGGAGATAAAAATAAAAGATAGGCCCTTTGAAAATGGAATCAGAGGTTGTCATGCGCTTTTATGGTTGGATGCACGAAATCTTAATGCAAAAGAACCTCACTTTATATTGCCGCTTGTGATAAAGAACTTCATTATGCAGTCACACGCTTTTGTTTCTTCCATATCATAAGTTCGTATAAAGCTTATTTTCCTCACACTAAAAGACCATACATATTTAGAGAGCAATTTTTGTTGCTTGCACCAATGACAACTTACTTGAAGGATCTTACTCAATCCATAGGTAGATATAGTGGATTCTCATGGCAAAACTAGGTTAATGGGTTTTGGATGCCCAAGTAGTATCTCTACTTGGTGCTAAAGATTTGGCTAGCATAGGATGAGAAGAAAGCTCAACATATTGGAGGATCCATGATAATATAACTTCTATTAGGATATAAGAAAACATAACCCATTATGTTGTCTTCCTTGTCCAACATCAACTTTTTAGCATATAATATTTTAATGAGTGCTCACAATCACACAAGATGTCCAAGATGGAATATTTATACATGAAACTTCTCTTTCTTTATTACTTCCTATGAATTGCAACAATGACCAAAACTATGTTTGTCAATCCTCAACAAATTTCATGCGACATACTCTTTATATGTGAAGTCATCACCTTCCATAAGATTATATGTAATCTTTTTATTTCTTTTTATTCTATTTTATTTTCCAAGATCCAAGCAAGAAAGCAAAGCCCTCAACTCAAAACTACTCTTTATTATATAACTCTCGAACTCGATTACATAGATAGATCACAAAGCAAAACTCAAAGACTAGATCATACTAATTTTTGTATTCTACTAGATCAAGATATAACCAAAATGATCGAACTAAGATAAATGATAAAGGTAAAGATGTGATGGTGATATGATATTGGGGCACCGCCCCAAGCTTGGCACAAGCCAAGGGGAGTGCCCGTACCCATGTACTCAAGTCTCCTTCTTGGGAGGTGGTGGTGATGAGGTTTATGATGTGGAAGGCTTGTCCTACGTCTTCCAAGGCATAGGGTCACCATCATAAAAGGATGAATGGGTCTCCAGGATCCTCAAATCTGCAGCCAAACTCATCCTCTTAAATATGTATTCATACTCACAGTTTTGGTTTTCCAGGTCATAGATATGGGCTTGGAGATGCTCGTTTTTCTCATGAAGCTTGAGATAGCCTCTCCAATGTCATTGGTGTCCACCTTGTGGTCATGGTGAATTCCGTGATCATGGAGTAATTGGTGTTAAGTCCGTGTTCCACCATTGTAACATCCCAAATTTTCAATTTGGAATGTTATACATAGATCATTCATGCATATCATATTTTTGTTGCATTTCGTTCCACGATCCTCGAAATTCTAAGCAACTCAAGGACCCTCGGAGAGAGTTGGGGATTTCACTGTTTTCATATTTGAATTTTATCAAATATTGAAACGAGGATTATTTGTTTTAATATTTTCTCTCTGAAAAATATTTCATATTAAAATATATGAGAGGAGATAATATGAATTCTCCAAAATAAATGAAATATTGGAGGAAAAATATTAAAATCAAATATTTGATTTTATTCAGATTTTATTGCTATTTTATTTGCATTAGAAAAATTGCATGTTTTAAAAATTGCATTTTAGGGCCAAGAAAATGTTCATCTTGTTCTAAATATTTTATTTAGACGGTGAAAATTTGTTTTGGAATTTTTTGTTTTTATTAATATTTCTAGGATTTATTTTCGACGGAATCTGTTAAAAAAACTTCAGCACCCGACTGGGCCGAAGCCCAGCCGAGCCAGGCTGGCCCAACCCCGCGCCACCGCCTCCCCGTGCCCGAGTCCGACCAGGACACGGCAGCCGCCTCTGTCGTTGCCCGGGACTCCTCCCGCCCCCTTCCCCAAGCCGACCCCACCCCTCCCCCTCTTAAATACCCCGCCGCCGCCGCCCCAAGTCGCCACCGCCGCCGCCTTTGCCGCCCCCTCCCGCAAGCCACACTACCCTCTCCGCCCCTCCATAAATACCGGAGCCCGACCCCTTTTCCCTCCTCAAGCCGCCGCCGCCGACGCCCCGCACACCCTCGCCAGAGTTGCAAACTCCGACGAGATCCGCTACCGTCGCCCGCTCCGCTCCATCGCCCTCGACCTCCGCCGGCGCCGCCATCGCTTTCACCTCGACGAGCCGCGCCTCTCCATCTACTCCGCCGGCGCCGCCGAGCCCCGAAGCCGCCGTCCCCGTCCGAGGCCGAAGCCGCCGCCTCCGTCTTCCTCCCCGCCGGCGCAGTCAACCGCCGTGGTAACCGCGGCCTCCCTCGCCGTCGGATCTGGATCCAACGATCCAGATCGTTTTTTTCTTTACGAAACGTTATTCTCTAAATAGCGAACGCTCACTGGTTAAAGCCTCTGTAGCGAACGTTTTTGTTTATTAAGCCTCGGTAGAGAACATTCGTTCGATAAAATTTTTCTTTTTCTTTTTACTTTTTAGCCAGGGACCTATTCGCGATAAATTTTCTTCACAGATTAGTCCCTGTACTTCAAACGACCACATCTTTTTACCCGTTTATCCAAATCCAACGAAACCAACGCCCACTTTGTCGTTATGATCTCCTCTATCCAGTAAAACAACTTAAACATGTTTTTGAAAGTTTAAAATTTTAATTCAAACATATTTGAGTTTGAACTTCGTTTGATCATAATTTGAGTTTCGTAGCTCCGTTTGAGTTGATTCTTTTTGCAAATTAAAGCTCTTGACCTAAACTTTCGGATAAGACCAAATTCACATAATTTTGGTACTGTTAGAGATTGTTTTATGTTTCAAGAGTATTTTCTTGGTTTCGATGCTTTCCGAATCGTCTTCTTCGTTCTTTCCGATCTTTTGAGTGATTGCTTATGTGTGATTACTATTGCTTGCTTACGATAGATTGACCAGAGTGTGACGAGTAGAACTATCAAGATTTTTGAGTGCGAATCATCTTCATCAACAGTACAGGCAAGTTCACACTTTGATCATATCCCTTTCATACCCAGTTTTATGCATTAGTTTCACCCTCAAACATTGCATGAGTAGGATTGACAACATGTGGGTATTGGGAAGTAGTTGATGAGGTAGGAACCTATTGCCCTGCATTCAAACCTTGGGAGTTACTTTTACGTTGCTTACTGCTATGCTATGCTCGTAGACGTGGATTGGTTTGTGAGATTCATGAAATATGTGAGAGTTATTTATAACTAAGGATTAACTTAAGGTGGCTCCTTTAATACACATCTGGGTGGGATGGAAGGGGCACCCTGGAGCACCCAGTGGTTTGCCCGGGCACACTGGAGAACCCAAGTGCTTGCCCAAGGGGATCCGGAGGACCCGTGTGATCACCCTATGGAATGCCACCCAGGCTCAAAGGGATCATAAGATTATTCATGCTAGAAACTTCCATGTGCAGCCACAAGCTATTATGGGCTGTAGCATAGTTGAGTATGTTGCATGACCTCTTCCAGTGGTAGGCTAGCAGATGTAGGGGGATGTAGGTTGGTACTGTCTACCCAGGGTTAGAGTTAATGCTTCTGAAAGACTGTGTCTCGGTCATCCGTTCCTCAAACACCATGAAGTGCGAGAAATCCAACGTAGGAGATCGAGTCTTGTGGGGAAAAGTGTGCAAACCTCTGCAGAGTGTACAAACTAATCATGATTAGCCGTGTCCCCAGTTATGGACATCTTGAGTATCTGGTTCTTGGATTATCATATTGATCTCATCACGTTACTTAAGTAATTTGTTGGGTTATTGATGTTAATTTGGGATTGAGTTGGAGGAACCTTCTCAATATTTTCAACCAACTTTGTAGTTAAATAAAATATATCCTTTGTTGTAGGGAAAATTTTGCTTTTCGCAAACTATAACCATAGAGCTTTCCACCAGCCAAATATGCATGTAGTGATAGCATTATTCTGTTCTTGCTCTACTGTGTTATATTGCCAGCATATTCCATGTGCTGACCCGTTTCCGGGCTGCAACATATTATGTTGCAGACTTTTCAGACGAGGAGTAAGGTACGTTAGGTCGTTGCCGTGCAGCTCAGCTATGCCGTTGGAGTTCATGGACTCACTTTATCTTCCAAGCCTTCCGCTGTTATCGTATTAGATGGTCTTAAGCCATATTTATTCTAATAAGTTCTCTTTTGAGACATTCGATGTAATAAGTGTGTGATTGCTACTCTGTTATAAATCCTTCGAGTACTGTGTGTGTCAGCATTACCGATCCAGGGATGACACTGAAACACAGAGACTTGACCATTTGAGGTCGGGTCGCTACAACCATCCCTTGGCACTTGAAGACTTGCTGCTCCACCACTTCAAGCCTGGCCTCCACGCTTCCGTTCCCCCTTGGTCCTTGAACATCCCGGATGTGCATCACCCCCTGACGCATCTCAATGATTTGAGGGTGTTGCAGCACCTCCGAAAGGTATGGGTTGATGACCTTCTCATATAACTTGTCCTAGGGAGCGCTTGGAGACGTCATGGCGATCTAGATCTATCACAAAAACAGCTCGAAACAAGAACAAAGGATATTGCCGTGATACGGTAGTCAAAACCTTCGACAGATTCTATAATGCATTTTTACCGTGCAAAACAAGTAATCTGGAAGAAACCGGAGTCATGAGGGCACACGAGTTGTCCACAAGCCTGGGAGGCACGCCCAGGGGGGTAGGGCGCGCCCCCGCGGCTTGTAGCCTCCTAATGCGCTATTCAGACTACTTCTTATTTTCCGAATTTTTTAAATATTCCAAAGTGGAGTAAAATTGTGTTTGGGAAAGTTTTGGAGTCTGTTTACTTACCGTATCACATACCTATTCCTTTTCAGGGTTCTGGAGCGTTCTAGTAGGTTTCCCTTATGTACTCCTCTGGTGTTATGGTATTAATAATATTGGTTTCCATGTTTATGGGAGTACCTGAGATATAATGTTTGATTCTTTGCCCGTTCATCACCTTCGGTAACTGATTGTTTTGTGATAAGATAATTTGCAATGGGTAACAAGTGACAAGTGTAGCAAAAGAGCAGCAAGAGTCGGACCAATCCTTTTTATAGCAAAGCATAAGCCTGGACGAACTCTTATATAAAGCAAAGTGCTCTCGAGGACACATAGGAATTATTGTCAAGTTAGTTTTCATCATGGTCATATGATTCTCGTTCATAACTTTGATAATTTGATATGTGGGTGGACCGGTGCTTGGGTGCTGTACTTACTAGGACAAGCCTCCCACTTATGACTAACCCCTCTCGCAAGTATCCGCAACTACAAAAGAAGAATTAAGATAAATCTGACCATAGCATGAAACATGTGGATCCAAATCAGCCCCTTACGAAACAACGCATAAACTAGGGTTTAAGCTTCTGTCACTCTAGCAACCCATCATCTACTTATTACTTCCCAATGCCTTCCCCTAGGCCCAAATCATCGTGAAGTGTCATGAAGTCGATGTTCACATAACAACACTAGAGGAAAGACAACATACATCTCATCAAAATATCGAACGAATACCAAATTCACATGATTACTTATAACACGACTTCTCCCATGTCCTCAGGAACAAATATATCTACTCAAAAGGCATGTTCATGTTCTATATTAGAGGGGTATTGAATATCATTAAGGATTTGAACATATGATCTTCCACCAAATAAACCAACTAGCATCAAGTACAAGGAGTAATCAACACTACTAGCAACCCAGAGGTACCAATCTAAGGTTTTGAGACAAAGATTGAATACAAGAGATGAACTAGGGTTTGAGAGGAGATGGTGCTGGTGAAGATGTTGATGAAGATTGACCCTCCCACTATGAGAGGATCATTGGTGATGACGATGGCTTCAATTTCCCCCTCTCGGAGGGAAGTTTCCCCAGAGAAACGACTTTCACGGAGCCCTAGATTGCTTCTCGCCTGTGTTCTCGCCTTGAGATTTAGGGCTTTGTCCCGAAAGCTCTCTTATGATTTTTTCGAGGTCAAAACCTTTCATATAGCAGAAGATGGGCACCAGATGATGGCCAGGGGGCCCACAAGCCCCGGGGCGCTCCCTGGGGGGTAGGGCACGCCCCCAGGCTTGTGGCCATCTGGTGGGTCCCCTTCTGTATTTTCTTCGCCAATATATTTTTATATCTTCCAAAATAATTCTCTATAAAATTTCAGGACTTTTGGAGTTGTGCAGAATAGGTATCTCAGATTTGCTCCTTTTCGGTCCAGAATTCCAGCTGCAGGCATTCTCCCTCTTCATGTAAATCTTGTAAAATAAGAGGGAAAAGGCATAAGTATTGTACCATAATGTGAGATAATATCCCATAATGCAATAAATATAAACATAAAAGCATGATGCAGAATGGACGTATCACTATTGATAAAAATTCTTCTGTTCCAATGTTGTTGGACTCGAAGAAACTACTTGACTTCATTGACATCTGGTGCACCTAGCTAGACACACCGCTTGATGACCTCAAATTGCCACCCGGCCTAAGCCATATGATTTCTTCATTCATCTTGAATGATAAGCACATGATTGCTCAAGCAAAGCTAGTGAACAAATAGCAAATCCAGAAGGAGGAGGAATTGAGGAAGAACATGTTGTCTATACCCCCCAACAGCTTGTGTCTTTACAGTCTGAAATACAACAATTGTCTGAAGAATATGAGAGATAGGTTAATCATTGTTGTGGTGTCAAAGAGAGATTCATCACTGCCTCAACCAAAGTTGTTTAATACCATAACAAGTAAGAATCCGTCAAGTTTGGCATAGTACCACCATCAAGTTCCCGAGCTCCACCACCAATAGCTCAGGCCAGTGAGACTACGCCTTCATCTCCACAAGAGACTGCCAGGGAAACTGAAGAAGTTGCGCCTGAGTAAAATGAAAGAACAGCCCAGAAGAAGTTGTAGTCAAGAACTTGCTGTATGCGTGCATCAGTCATTCCTGAAGTGATTGAACCATCAAGTTCCTCAAAAGTAGCGCCTCCAACTACTTCATCTTTGAAGATTATCATCCTTCCTTCTGCATCAGAAATGAAGAAGACCGAGGCTGCTGAGAAAGAAGCTAGAAAGAGAAAAGCTTCAAAGACTCTCCACCGCTTCCTCAAATTGTGAATAAATTGAAGATGGCAACATTGTGTTCAATTGTCATTCCCATTGATGCTATTCCAATGTCTTTAGCGCCCCTGATCCTGCCAATAATGATTGTTAGATTGTTCCATATGGGGTGGATTATGAAATCCCTCAGGTTGATGAAGGTGATGACGAAAACCACTCTTCTGCTACAACAGAGCAAGTGAATGAAGAAATAGAAGTTGAAGAAGATGCTTCACTTCACCAAGTCTCGTCGCAGAAGCCCTCACAAGCTTTGTTGACTGAAGAACATACTGCTACTTCATATGGAAGTGTTTAAGCAACTGAAGAGGACATGGACACTGAGGGTGCTACAACACCCGTTCTTCATGATGAATTTTGGGAAGCAACTCATCCAAATTCACCGTCACCACTCCCCTCACACTAGAGCCTCAGTCGCCTGCGCGCACTAAAGAAATACATACCAGCTCTAAGGAAAGACAACCATCACTCCAAAGCATTCCTAAAGAAATTCCAGCTACAACAGTTGATGAAATTGCTCAATATGAGCCGATTATTGACCTCGTCAATGCACCTCCTTCACATGAAGCCTCAATTCCTTTAGCTGACACAAACACATTTCCTACTGCCACAACTGAGGAAGTTTCTAAAGATCTAACCATGACTGATCCAAACAATTCCACTGGGTCCCCAGGACAAGTGTTTGATGTACGTGCAAAGAAGCACAACCTCCAACTAGTTCCTATGATGCCAAATATTGGTAGAGTTCTCAGGCAGCCTCAGTTCAACAATGCCAAATTCTTCGAAGAGAAGAACTTCTTCGTTAGTGAGTCCCCATATGACTCAGCCAAGATTAGGCGCCTGCGCTTCTGGACAATGACTCAGATGAATTACTATGCCTCACTTCTATTCGACAAGGACAAAGTATTCCCGCATCGTCGTATTCCTCATGTGGATATGGAGTCAATTCCCTTCTTCTGGCCAGTTCTAGCTGTTCTTCATGATGTTGGTCTACTCAACTTCTGCAATGATGTCTGTGATTGGAATGAAGAACTAATTCTTCAATTCTACACTACTGTGCATTTTTCTGGCAACGCTGATGGCACTGCTACATGGGCTCTGGATTGAATGAGTGAAGACACTCACTACAGAGCACCTATTGATGAACTTCTTCGTGCTCTTGTAGTTGATACACCCCAAGAAAAAGCAAAGAAAATATATGAAGATCCTGAGCTGCCAAACCATCTGATGCAAGTGCTGATGAAGCCTATGGCTGAAGGAAATGCTCCAAGGACAACCTTCCTAGTGAAGGATTTGCTCTATGTGCTGAAGACAGCTTATCGCATTTTGGCCAAGTCTCGCAGTCCAATCAAAGGACACAATTCCAATACTGAAGAAGTTGTGGGGTCATGAAGAATTTGCTATTCCACAACATTCATGGCACTCCCATCAACATTCATGATTTCTTTCTGAGGACTTTGGTCACTGTGGCACAGTCACCGTTTGACTTGAAGCCGTATGCTCCATGGATCATGAGATTCATCAAATCCCGGTCTTCAATTCACTATAAGGCTGATCGTCACAATCATTTGAGCTATTTTCCTGAAGTTGAAATTCTTCAAAGCACTCTGTCCATAGTTCCTGGCAAGGGCAAGACCGTCATTGATGAAGGAATTCGTCCCCTAGATGGACAATTCCATCAGCCTATCTCCGGCTCCAATGCCGATGAATCTGCTAGCCAGGATAGTGTAGCAAAAGCCTCAAGGCCGTCTACTTCACTTGAAGCACCATGTGTCATGACTGACCGTGAGTTGCTCATTAGCCTTCATTAGAAAATTTGACAGAAATCATTGATGGGTTAAGTGTCAATTTGCTGCTGTACAAGCCAATATGACAGTGGCACATAACATCGTCCGCAAGAACATATACTATCTCCATGAGGTTTTGATCGCACTTGGGCCATCCTCTCTCACCTCGAAAAAGATGAAGAACTTGTCGTGATACGTCTCCAACGTATCTATAATTTTTTATTGTTCCATGCTATTATATTATCCATCTTGGATGTTTTAGATGCATTATTATGCTATTTTATATCATTTTTCGGGACTAACCTATTAACCTAGTGCCAAGTGCCACTTGCTGTTTTTCCTTGTTTTTGTCTTCTACAGAAAATCAATACCAAATGGAACGAAATTTTTTGAGGATTTTTCTTGGACCAGAAGACACACTGGTATAGCGAGGTGCTATACAAACGATTTTTAACCCCTTTCCGCGATGGCATTTCTAACCGTCGCCAAGTGAGTGACTGCGATAGGGGGGTCCTTCCCACACGACCTAGATACCGTCGGGGATAGGCCCTCCTAGCACACACGCTCGGCAAAATGAGGCCGTGTGCGACCGGCGAGCAATCAAATACGGTTATACGTATAGTTGTGATAAGAAATACAATTACACAGGCCAAATCGTTTCCGGTCGTAATACATCCCACACAGTTAGTCCCCGCTAAACGTTTTTGTTCATATGTACATTCCACACAGTCAATCCAAGGAATACGTTTCTGTTAGTATGTACATCCCACACAGTTAATCCATGAAGTATGTTTCCGATCGTATATACATCTCAGCTAGTCACTCTAAGGAAAACATTTCCATTCACAAGTACATCACACACACAAATTTCCCCATTAAAACGTTTGTGATAGCGTTGCCATTGCACACGATATTAACAATTTTATCGTTTGCGTCATTGAATACATCACACACGGTGCGTAGAAGAAACTGTGTGGCAAAGGTTGTCCATCACACACACTTTTTATGTGGTAAACGTTTGTGCAAGGTGGCCTACGCAAACAATTTTCAAGAGGATGTCGTGTGTGATTGTTCATTGATCCAACATGGTTTATTCCTAGAAACTATGTGCGTTGCCTGAGGTCATCGCCCACGGTGTTTTCTCAATAACCATTTGCTATAGAAAACCCAATTAGAAGGCTAATTGTCCTATTATTAATAATCAATTTATTAATCTAATTGACATTTTCTGTTAAGCATACAATATATTTCATTTGCATATTAAGAAAGCAGGATTTCATAGTTGAAATACATCAGAGTACAACATCATATTGCTTCAAAGACTCAGCTAACCCATTACACAACTGCACCAGCACCAAGTTTCACATGCAACATGTATAACCTTTCAAAATTAGCATCATAGACGGTACGTAGACAGATGAATCTCATCTGGAAAACTGCCGAAGCGCAAGGTGAATATTGAGCCTTCATTGATGTTGAAGGTCTTTGCAACTTTAGGCCAGTGCATGTGGATGATTGAGCGTTCATCCTTCGTCCTCTTCAGGAACACTTCAATATTGAACCATGGGTGTTGTATGAATACCTTCCTCGCGTCCTGACCATACAGGTGGTTTGAGAGGTAATCATCAGTGAACTGCTTTGGAAAGGCCTGAAAACAAGGATGTGCATAAATAACTTCTCTATATTGGAAATGGGGCAAAGAAATAAAAAAGGCAAGGTATAATAGTTAGTACCATCCTGTAATGATCTGATGTCTTCTTCATTGTGCAGACAAAGATCTTATTGTTTTTTGTCGCTAATTTCTTTATCCTAACAATCTTTCTGAGTTTCTTGACTTGACTGATATTCATGGACAACTCATTTCCCCATATGCAAAAAGGGTCGAACAATGGGTCAAAAACCTCTAACAGTAGGACCTACATGTGCAACACCAAATTGTTAAAAACCTAACTATTAGAATGGTTTCTGCAATTGCACAATAATGTGCTATTAGACAAAGGACCATGCATGTGCAAAGCTTGATTCTAAACTGATACGTCTTCAACGTATCTATAATTTACGAAGTATTCATGCTGTTATTTTATCATTCTTGGATGTTTTACAATCATTTTATAGCAAATTTATATCATTTTTGGGGACTAACCTATTGACCCAGTGCCCAGTGCCAGTTGCTATTTTTTGCTTGTTTTTTACATCGTAGGAAATCAATATCAAACGGAGTCCAAACGCCGTGAGACTTTTTGGAGTTTTTTTATGGACCAAAACACCCAGGATGGGCGAGAGAAACACCTGGGGGGATGCCCCGAGGGGGGTAGAAACCACCAGGGCGCGCCTGGGGGCCCAAGCATGCCCAGGTGGGTTGTGCTCACCTCGGTGGCCTCCCGCACCTCCTCATTACCCTATAAATTCCAAAAAATTCCAGAAACCCTCGGGGTTAACCTGGATCAGAAGTTCCGCTGCCACAGGCCTCTGTAGCCACTTAAAACCAATCTAGACCTCATTTCGGTACATTGCCGGAGGGGGAATCATCTCCGGTGGCCATCTGCATGATCCCGATGGCCACCATGATGAGGAGGGAGTAGTCCACCCTCGGGGCTGATGGTTTGTACCAGTAGCTATGTGTTTAATCTCTCTCTCTCTCGTGTTCTTGAGATGACACAATCTTGATGTATCGCGGGCTTTGTTAATATAGTCGGATCATATGGTGTTTTCCCCTCTCAATCTTGTTGTGATGAATTGAGTTTTTCTCTTTGAGAGTTCATTGTTATCAGTTTGAATACTTTTATGGATTTGAGAACACTTGATATATGTCTTGCAATTTAATACTCATGGTGACAATGGGGTATCATATTGATTCACTTGATATATGTTTCGGCACTCAACGCGTATTCCCGAGGTGACATCGGGGTAATCTATGCATAGGGGTTGATGCACGTTCTTTTCTTTGTTTCTCTGGTAGAAATTTTGGGGCACTCTTTGAATTTGTTTGTGTTGGATTGAGTATTATGAATATGAATTTGCTTTGGTGTTATTTTAGTACGAACTCTAGGATAGATCAAATGGAAAGAATAGCTTTGTGTTATTTTAGTACGAACTCTTGAATAGATCGAACGGAAAGAATAGCTTTGAGGTGGTTTCGTACCCTACAAACAATTTATTCTTATGTTCTCCGCTAGATAGGAACTTTGGAGTGATTCTTCATCACACTTTGAGGGATGGTTATGTCAGATGTGGGGTTCTGGCAAACCCTTAAGGTTCAAACACTGGGGTGCGCACGAAGTCTCTCCCTCCTACCGATCTACGCTCTAGCTCACTAAGATCTTGCGGACGAACTCGACAAACTCGCAACATAGAAAGACACGAGGTTTATGCTGGTTCGGGCCACCGTTGTGGTGTAATACCCTACTCCAGTGCGGTGGTGGTGGATTGCCTCTTGGGCTGATGATGAACAGTACAAGGGAAGAACAGCCTCCTGAGGTTGAGGTGTTCTTGTTCTTGTGTAGTTGAGGATGATCTGAACCAGTTAGGGATCAGTTGCCTCCTACTGTGGTGGCTAGTCCTATTTATAGAGGCCCTGGTCCTCTCCCCAAATATCGAGCGGGAAGGGAGCCAACAACGGCGGGCAAATTTGAAGGGGGACAGCTAGTACAAGCTATCCTGACAAAAGCGGTCTTTGCCTGAGAAAAGCTCTGGGGTGTCCTGACACCGTCTTGGGCTCCACGATGACCTCCGCCTTGCCGTCCTCCTGGTCTTGGTCTCATTGCACCAATATGGCAACCTTTGCCTGATGCCTCGGTACTCTTCGCCTGTGCTGGCCTTCTTAGCACCAAAGAGTAAATAGGGACGCAACGCGCACTGGCGCCTGCCTGGCACCCGCCCGGTACCGTTCGTCATGGCTCACGTCACGAGAGCCTTGTGAGGTTTGCCTTGCCATGATATCTCCGCTCCTCGTGAGCCTGCCTGGCTAGGCCACTCCGGAGGAGGTCTTGCGTCGTCCGCCTCGCGAGGCTTGGACCCTCGCGAGGGTCTTGGGTGCCTTGTTAACGAAGATGGGCCGTCTGACTCTTTGTAGCCATCTTTGTGGGCATGCCGCAGCGAGCAAGTCCGGGACCCCCGTTGAAACGCTGACAGTAGCCCCCGGGCCCAAGGTGCGCTCGGGCTTGGCTTCACGGCGAAGCCAAGGGTCATGTTCGGAGCACCGCGGGCCCCAAAAGCCGGCGGCCTCGGTTGACGCGTGGCGGTCGATTGGGCGTGGGCGTCTCCGCTTGCCCACGCTGCCTCGGCAATCGCATCGACTCGACAAGTCCCTGCGACATGCAAGGAAAACCATCATTACCTGCGATCGTGGGAGACGCCGGTTGGCCTTCTCTTGCTATAAATGGGGAGGGGGCGGAGCCCCCGTTGCCCATCTCTTCCTTGCTTGCTTGCTTCTTCCTCCTTGCTCCGCTGCTGACAACAATGGCGCCCATCAGAAGGTTTTCTGGCGAAGAGAAAGGAAAAGCTCCCCGTGACGATCCGGGGCCACTTCCACCGAAGAAGAGGTCGATCTATCGCCGTGACGATGCGGCGATGCAGGTGGTGACGAGGCCTTGGTGCGAGCGGCCTCCTTCGGGGTACCTGCTACCCTTGTACGCCCGAGCTGAGGGCTCGGGAGGTTGGAGCGACGAGCAGCGCTGCCCGCACCGCGCCCGGGGCCGCTACGCCATGGCGACACGTGCCGTCGCCCATGGGGTCCATGCCACGGATTCCTCGCGCGAGCTGGTGCTGTGGGCGCTGATGCCTCCAAGCTTCTGGATCCGCTTCCCGCGGTTCTTCTGCAACGTGATGCCACCGAGGGGGGCTCTCGAGCTCTAGCTGCAGCACGCCGACTGCAGCGCTCCGGCGACCGGAGCGGAGATCGAATCGGTCCCCACCGGCAAGATCTTCATGACTCGTGGCTGGGGAGAGATCGCGCGGGTCTACCGTGCGAGGGGAGCCCTCATGATCCACTTCGAGTACGACGGCACCTCCACGCTCTTCTTCAAGGTCTTCGATGCCGAGGGCCGCCGCCTGGAGTGCTGCCCTGGAGAGGAGCGCCAGACCGTCGTACGCTCCGATCGCGGCTACTCCAGTAGCAGCAGCTCTTGGGAGTCCGGCAGCTCTCCTGAGCTTTACGAGACTCCAGATACGAGCGACGCCAGCTACATGCCCCCGAGCTCACGCCGCGCTCGGAGCAGGGTTGCGGCGTCCGGCCGTCGCCGCTGCTGATCTGGATGGGGTTGGCGCCGGCCTCCCGTGGCCCATTGTTGATGATGGCGTCTGCCACGGAAGGGTGTAGATAGGATTCCCCTTAGTATCAGCTTTTGTTTCCTGCGAAGGATCATGAATCACCCCGTGGGGGCATGTAAGGGTATGTAATGTCTTTGGTGCTTATCTTCCTTGTTATGAAAACTTGGTGAGTGCATGTCCCGTTAAGGCTTGGTCCCCCCTTTCTTTCCTCGCGATGGCTTGTTTCTCCATGCTGACAGGTCCTGGTCCCCAGGCAGGCTAGAGTCGTCGCTGGTATGCCAGGTCGCGTACCGTGGTCAAGGCTAGGAGGTGTGCCGCCCGAGGTCCGGTAAGAGCCCCTGAGGCACGATGCTCAGGAGGTCCCCCTTAGCGCTCAAGCAGCCATGGTAAGGCAAGAAAGGAAAATGACTTGGCCGCAACGAGGCTGCAGCATGGCGTGAGTGACCATTAGGCCCAGATATTCAGCTGATCCTAGGGCGAAACTTATCTTGCTGACTTCGCGGCGATTCCTGATGTCGCGCTAGGGCTGTGCGCCAACTCGTGCGGCATAGCCAGGTCGGCCCATATGAGTTACCCTCCCCTCATGCTCTCCTTAGTGCTCTACGTCCTCAGGTCCCGGCCCTCGAGCGAGCTTAGCCGCCGCTGGTATGCCAGGTCGCGATGCCGTGGTCAAGGCTGTGGGTGAGGGTCGAGAGCCAAGAAGAGCTCCTGAGTCGCGATGCTCAGGAGCCCCCCTTTTAACGCGCAAGCGAATTGCACGAGAGAAAAAGGGACTCGCGGTGCCGCCTGCTATCCTTCCCCTGGGATCCCTGTGAGCAGGCATAAGAAGAAACATGGTTTGTCGTTATAGCTGTTAGCCTGCCGCTGGTTGCTCTGGTGAGGTGAAGGCACTGAGGGCCTGGTGAGGTGACGTGCGCGGCGCATGCCGCGAGCCAGAGCTCGACCACTCAGATTTGTCTGCGTGGCAGGGACGGACCCATGCACCAGCGCCGTTCCTGTGTGAAGACCCCGGGGGAGGCGATGATCGAGCAAGCGATAGCCGTTGGAAGGTTAAGCATGAAGAGCAAATCAACTTGGATAAATGCAAGAAGATACACGCCACCGGGTCTGGCCCGAGCGGCTTGGGGATGATGCAGCCCGAGGGGCGCCCCCAGCAAGGTAAGCTAAAGACTTAAGCAAAAGGGATACATGCCACAGGGACGGACCCATGCGGCCTGGGAATAATGCAGCCCGAGGGGCGCTCCCAGCTTAAACGATCTTGGAAGATGTCACCTGGTTCTGTAGACGAAGATGTCACCTGGCGCGTTGAAGGAATGGCTCCTCATGAGCCACCGGGACCCTGAGCCTTGGGAGGCTCTGGAAGTTCAGGAGGTTCCCTGAAGACCGTCTCCATCTCCTCCAGGACGGTGTTGAACCTGGCCTCCTGAGCCGCTAGGACTCACCGCATGTTGCGCTGGTAGGCCAACGCCACGCTCGGCAAGCCGAAGGGCATGCGAACGTAGCTGTGTGGTGGGCCCTCACAGCGGCCCACACACGATGGAAAGAAACGCTCCTGAGATGCGGCCCTGTTGATCCCTGGGACGTCGACGCAGACACGCAGCCCGACATCTTCGCCTGGATGGGGAGCTGCACCTTGTGAGCGGCTGTGGCCGCGCATGGCTCTTGCTTCTTGCAGTTCCTGGGTGGTCTTGGTGATGAATTCCTGGGTGGTGGGCACTCCTTGCCCTGTGCTCTCCTGAGGAAGGTGTGCCGTGAGGCACGCTTCCAAGTGGTGCCCAAGCGCCTCCCTCGTGAGGTTGACAAGGTCTGAGGCTCTCCAGAAGAGAGCCCCCAAGCTCTGCCCGAGGAGGGCACCGGGCGCGCCTTCCTATGCGATAGAGGGAGGCGCCCCTGGAGCGAGCACTGATCTTGATGAGGCTCCTACCACGACGCCATCTTCTCGGGGTCCTGTGTGGCGCGGCAGCTTCTTCTTGGGGATGGTCTCCGGAGGGCCTTCACTTCTGCTGTCGGGGTCGTCGATTGCTGCAGCTTGAAAGGTGCGCTCAAGGGAGCACACCGCATCCCTCTCTTCACACGGGAACATGATAATTCCTCCGCTTCCTGGCATCTTGAGAACGTTGTAGCCGTGATGAGTGACTGCCATGAACTTGGCCAGGGCTGGATACCCGAGGATGGCATTGTACGGCAGGCGAATGTGCGCGACGTCGAAGTCGATGAGCTCAGTGCGATAGTTCTTGCGCTCCCCGAAGGTGACAGGCAGGCGGACCTGCCCTATCGATGTGGTGGAACCGTCGGTCACTCCTGAGAAAGGCTTGGTTGGCTGGAGCTACTCATATGGCACTTGGAGGTTGTCGAACGTGTCGACGGACAGGACGTTGAGCCCTGCGCCGCCGTCGATGAGAGTCTTGGTGACTTGCACATTGCTGATGATTGGGGAGCATAGCATAGGGAGGGCGCCAGCGGTGGCTGCGCACTTGAGCTGGTCTACCGAGTTGAAGGTGATGGCACATTGGGACCACCTGAGCGGGCGCGTGGCCTCAAGCTTGGGGAGCACCGCCTTCACCTCGCGAGTGAACTGTTTGAAGATGCGCTGAGAGGCTGGGGCCTGGGCACCGCCCAAGATGCAGGCGATCGCACGTGGCCCCTGGAAGCCCCTGCACCCTCGGCCCCGGTGGTGGTCGTCGTTCCTTCTTGGTGGCGGCAGCGGGGGAAGACCGGCGTTGCCCTGGGGGCGATCCTCACGAGGCGAGTCCCTCCATGCGCCCTCGCGAGGTTGGTCCTGCCAGCGGTCCTCACGAGGTCAGTCACACCACTCCTGGCGCGGGCCACGGTCATCCCAGCATCCGCCTCCACATCCTCCTCCGCTGTTGTAGCCCCGGTCGTTGCGCTTGGGGCATCGACCGTAGCGTCCTTCCCGTATGGCTCTGAGCTCTTGACAGTCGCTGATGTTGTGGGTGTTCAGGTTGTGGAAGGCGCAGAACGGTCGGTCGTTCTTGGATGATTCAGGGTGTTCTCTGCCTCGCTTGGTGTCGGGCTCCGCTGCGAGCACTACTGCCTCTTTGCGCTTCACGTCCTTGGCCTTGGCCTTCTTCTCCTCCGCTCTTGCAGCTGGCAGCTCAAGGAGAGAGAGGCGCCCCTCCTCAGCTCTTGCGCACTTGGTCGCCAAGTTGAACAGCTCCTGAGATTTGTAGAGCTCCTCGTGGATAGCGAGCTCTTCCTTCATCTTGACGTCACGGACGCCGTCTGAGAACGCGGAGATGATGGCTTCGTCCGTGACCTTGGGGATCTTGAGGTGGGTGTTGTTGAAGCGCTGGATGTACTTCTGGAGTGTCTCTCCTGGTTGTTGCTTGATGCGGCGCAGATCACCCACGGCCGGTGGGCGGTCGCAAGTGCCGTGGAAGTTGGCGACAAAGCGGTCGCGCATCTCGTCCCATGAGGAGAGAGAGCCGTGCTGCAGGTTCAGGAGCCAGAAGCGGGCCCCATCCTTGAGAGCCATGGGAAACCAGTTCACCATGACTTTTTCGTCGCCGTTGGCCGCTTCGATGCTCAGCTCATAGAGCTGCAGGAACTCCGCGGGGTCGGCGGTGCCGTAGCGAGGAGGCAGATCTGGCTTGAACTTGCCTGGCCAGGCAACGCTACGCAGTTCGAGGGTGAAGGAGCGGCAGCCGGCCGCGGTCACCAGGGCCCGCTCCTGAGGTGGAGCTTGGTCTTGGTGAGGTCCGCGCTGCGCCACCGCAGGCGGCACGCGGTCTTGACGAGGTGGCGCGGGGAGCGCCGGTGCAGCTTCTCGCGGCCGCGGGATTTCTTGGCAGCTTCTTTCTTCACGCGCGGGCGCCGGGCACGGTGGATCACGCCGCGGAGGCGCGCGCCTTGGTGCCAAGGCACCATCTTGGGGTTGAGGCGGTGGAGGCATGCCATGAGCCCCGTCGCCCGCGGCTGGTTGAGGGGGAGGCAGAGAGTGGGACGGCGCCGAAGAGCCCCCTGCGGCGCGGACGAGCTCGGGGACGCGATCTAGCCACTCCTCATAGAGGTCGTCGACGGGGCGGTATCGCAGGAGCTCGTTCGCCACGATGAGCGCGTCCCGTGCCTCCATGGGAGCGCGGTGCGCGTGAGACGAAGAACCGGCAGGGGTAAGTGATGGAGTAGCGGTGTGGCCGTCTTGCCGCACCGAAGGATGCAGCGAGGACGCCTGCTGCTCATTCCCCGCCGGGCCAGTGGCAGCGTTGGCGGCACGAGACGGATAACGACGACGCGGGCGGAGAGGGCAACCCGACGCTCAGCTCGAGCACGGCGAGCGTCCGCCATGGAAATGATGGAGCGATGGAGCAACGAGCTGATGGAAGGGAAACTACGGCGCACCCCTACCTGGCGCGCCAAATGTCAGATGTGGGGTTCGGGCAAACCCTTAAGGTTCAAACACTGGGGTGCGCGCGAAGTCTCTCCCTCCTACCGATCTACGCTCTAGCTCGCTAAGATCTTGCGGACAAACTTGACAAACTCGCAACACAGAAAGACACGAGGTTTATACTTGTTCAGGCCACCGTTGTGGTGTAATACCCTACTCCATTGTGGTGGTGGTGGATTGCCTCTTGGGCTGATGATGAACAGTACAAGGGAAGAACAGCCTCTTGAGGTTGAGGTGTTCTTGTGCTTGTGTAGTTGAGGATGATCTGAACCAGTTCGGGATCAGTTGCCTCCTACTGTGGTGGCTAGTCCTATTTATAGAGGCCCTGGTCCTCTCCCCAAATATTGAGCGGGAAGGGAGCCAACAACGGCGGGCAAATTTGAAGGGGGACATCTAGTACAAGCTATCCTGACAAAAGCGGTCTTCGCCTGCGAAAAGCTCTGGGGTGACGCCGTCCTGGGCTCCATGATGGCCTCCGCCTTGCCGTCCTCCTGGTCTTGGTCTCGTTGCACCAATATGGCAACCTTTGTGTGATGCCTCGGTATTCTTCGCCTGTGCTGGCCTTCTTAGCACCAAAGAGGAAATAGGGACGCAACACACACTGGCGCCCGCCTGGTACCGTTCGTCGTGGCTCATGTCACGAGAGCCTCGTGAGGTTTGCATTGCCTTGATATCTCCGCTCCCCGTGAGACTGCCTGGCTAGGCCACTCCAGAGGAGGTCTTGTGTCGTCCGCCTCGCGAGGCTTGGACCCTCGCGAGGGTCTTGGGTGCCTTGTTGACGAAGATGGGCCTTACAGCCTGCTGCTTGGCCACGCTGTGGGCTGCAGGCAGGCAAGTCTAGGGACCCCCGTTCCCAGAACGCCGACAGTTTATATGATCCAATTATATTAGCATTGCTGAGAGATTGCACTAGCGAAAGTACGAACCCTAGCCTCATTTTGAAGCATTGCAATACCCTTTTGTGCCCGTTTACTATTTGCTACCTAGCTGTTTTTATTTATTCAAATTATAAAAATATATTTCTACTAACCATGTTATACTTGTATCACCATCTCTTTGCCGAACTAGTGCACCTATACAATTTGCCATTGTATTGGGTGTGTTGGGGACACAAGAGATTTCTTGTATTTGGTTGCGGGGTCGTTTGAGAGAGACCATCTTCATCCTACACCTCCCACGGATTGATAAACCTTAGGTCATCCACTTGAGGGAAAATTGCTACTGTCCTACAAAACTCTGCGCTTGGAGGCCCAACATGTGTCTACAAGAATAAAGTTGCGTAGTAGACATCATAAACCTCAGTGCTTTCCATTGTTTCCCTGCAACACATATAAGGTAGTTAGTGATCAGGTTAAGTGAGGGTTCGCATGCTATCAGTAAAATATGTCGATGAAAAATAAGCACATTGCAGATTCATCAGATTAATTCAAGCCACATGGAAAACCCATTTATCCAAACCAAGCATGATTAAGAACTACGAAATACAACAGTTGTATATGTTTCCATGTATTAAGTGCAGCCAAATTTGATTTGTTCATCACATGCACAACAATACAAAATTCTACCCACAACAATTGGACGTCGCATTGCAGAATTGAACCAAGCAGTTAACTGAACACCACAACAAATGAACCAAACATTAACAGAGCACCACATTGCACAATATAACATACTAAATACATGAGAAATAAAACCAATTTGGTTGTACTAAATACATGAGAAACAAATACAATTGCTATATTTCCAAGTTGTTAAGCATGCTTGATTTGGTTAACTGTCTGATCTTTTATTAGGAGTATGTTATATTGTGTAATGTGGTGCTCAGTTAATGTTTGGTTCATTTGTTGTGGTGTTTAGTTAACTGCTTGGTTCAATTCTGCAATGCGATGTCCAATTGTCGTGGGTAGAATTTTGTATTCTTGTGCATGTGAGGAATAAATCGAATTTGGCTGCACTTAATACATGAGAAACATATACAACTGCTATATTTCCTAGTTCTTAATCATGCTTGATTTGGATAAATGGGTTTTCCATGTGGCTTAAATTAATCTGATGAATCTGCAATGTGCTTATTTTTCATCAACATATTTTACTGATAGCATGCGAACCCTCACTTAAGTTGATGACTAACTACCTTATATGTGTTGTAGGGAAACAATGGGAAGCACTTAGGTTTACAATTCAGGTTAGCACATGCATGGTCCTTTGTCTAATAGCACATTATTGTGCAATTGTAGGAACCATTCTAATATTTAGGTTTTTAACAATTTCGTCTTGCACACGTAGGTCCTGCTGTTAGAGGTTTTGACCCATTTTCGACCCTTTTTGCATATGGAGAAATGAGTCGTCCATGAACGTCGGTCAAGTCAAGAAACTCAGAAAGATTGTTAGGATAAAGAAATTAGCGAAAAAATAACAAGATCTTTGTCTGCACAATGAAAAAGACATCAGTTCACTACAAGATGGTACTAACTATTATACCTTGCCTTTTTTTATTCCTTTGCCCCATTTCCAATTAGAGAAGATATTAATGCATATCCTTGTTTTCAGGCCTTTCCAAAGCAGTTCACTGATGATTACCTCTCAAACCACCTATATGTTCAGGAGGCGAGGAAGGTTTTCATACAACACCCACGGTTCAATATTGAAGTATTCCTGAACAGGACGATGGATGGACGGTCGATCATCCACAGGCACTGGCCTAAAGTTGTAAAGACCTTCAACATCTATGAAGGCTCAATATTCACCTTCCGCTTTAGCAGTTTTCCAGAAAAGATGCATCTGTCTATGTACCGTCTATGATGCTAATTTCGAAAGGTTCTAGATGTTGCATGTGAAACTTGGTGCTAGTGTAGTTGTGTAATGGGGTAGCTGAGTGCTGAAGCTATATGATGTTGTACTCTAATGTATTTCAATTATGAAATCCTGCTTCCTTAATATGGAAATGAAATATATTGTGTGCTTAATATGAAATGTCAATTATATTAATAAATGGATTATTAATAATAGGGTAATTAGCCTGCTAATGGCCAATTAGCCTGCTAATTGGGTTTTTCTATTGCAAACGGTTATTGAGAAAACACCGTGGGTGATGACCTCAGGCAACGCACACAGTTTCTAGGAATAAGCCGTGTTGGATCAATGAACAATCACACACGATATCCTCTTGAAAACTGTTTGTGTTAGGCCACCTTGCGCAAACGATTACCACATAAAAAGCCTGTGTGATGTACAACCTTTGCCACATAGTTTCTTCTACGCACCGTGTGTGATGCATTCAATAATGCAAATGATAAAATTGTTAATAGCATGTGCAATGGCAATGCTATCACAAACGATTTAATGGGGAAAATTGTGTGTGATGTACCTATGAACAGAATTGTTTTCCTTGGAGTGACTGTGTGGGATGTATATACGAACGGAAACGTACTTCTTGGATTAACTGTGTGGGACGTACATACTAACAGAAATGGATTCCTTGAATTGACTGTGTGGAATGTACATATGAACGGAAATGTTTAGCGGGGACTGACTGTGTGGGATGTACTTATGACCGGAAACGATTTAGCCTGTATAATTGTATTTTTTAGCACTACCATACGTATAACCGTATTTGATAGCTCGCCGATCACACACAACCTCATTTTGCCAACCGTGTGTGCCAGGAGGGCATATCCCTGACGGTTTCTGGGTCGTGTGGGAAGGACCCCCCTATCGCAGTCACTCACTAGGCGACGGTTCAAAACTCCCATGCAGAAAGGGGTTAAAAATTGTTTGTATAACACCTCGCTATACCAATGTATAAGCTTCTCACAAACCAGAGTTTCTCAAAAGAAGCCTCATGGTTCCGTTTCGGAAACATGTCACCTTTGCGGACAAAACGATATTCATCGCTTCTTATTGCTTTCAATTTTTTTCTGGTATCAACGTATAACAACAGGAGTGTCATGTTAAATTTTGGAATTTTTTGTGGATCGTTTGGACATTTTTATACGTTAACTGAGTTTTCTAGGCATTTATATGCATAATTCAAAATTGAACTAAATGCACATGCTGTAGTGCATAAAAACGGGTTGAAAAATCAAATGTGTGTCCTTGGTTGCAAGCTTAGGTCATATGCAAGAAATGAGAATGAATGTCAAACACCTGGACACTATCGCTCGGCCGCTAACATTGAGATACATGGTTTTAAAATTCTAGTAAATCGAAAGCTCATCTGAAATTCATGAAACTTGACATGAAATCATGGAACGACATCGACATGGCGTGGTAAAATATTGTTCCATTTGGGGAAGGTTTGAGTATAAGCTTCTCGCAAACCAGAGCTTCTCTCACAACAAGCCTGATGGTTTAGGTAGGCAACATGCCACCTTGGGGACGAAAAGATATCTGTTTCCTCTTCTTACTTTCAAAACTTTTCTCATGTCAACATAGAACAACATGAGTGTTGTGTCAATTTTTGGGATTTTTCGGGGTTCGCTTGGACATTTTTATACATTAACTGAGTATTCTATGCATTTATGTGCATAATTCAAATTTGAACTACATGCACATGCTCCAGCGTATATAAATGGGTTCAAAATTCAAATGTGTGTCCTTGGTTGCCTGCTTAAGTCCCATGCAAGAAATGAGAATGAATGCCAAACACCTTGCCACCGTCGCTCGGCCGCTAACATTGAGATACATGGTTTTCAAATTCTAGTAAATCGAAAACGCGTCAGCAATTTATGAAACTTGACATTCTAGAATGGAATGGCATCAACATGTCGTGGTAAAAATATTGTCCCATTCGGGGAAGATTAGGGTATAAGCTTCTCACAAACCAGAGCTTCTCACAACAAGCCTCATGGTACCGGTAGGGAAAGTTTCACCTTTCTGGACGAAACGATATCCGTTGCCTCTTCTTGATTTCATTTTTTTCTAGTGTCAACATAGAACAACAGGAGTATTGTGTTAATTTTAGGAATTTTTTGGGGTTCGTTTGGACATTTTTATACATTAACTGAGTATTCTATGCATTTATGTTCTTAATTCAAATCTGAACTACATGCACATGCTCCATTGCATGTAAATTGGTTGAAAAATCAAATATGTGTCCTTGGTTGCATGCTTAGGTCCCATGCAAGAAATGAGAATGAATATCAAACATCTTGCCACCATCGCTCCGCCACAAACAATGAGATACATGGTTTTTATATTCTAGTAAATCCAAAACTCGCCTAAAGTTCATGCAACTTGACATGCTATCATGGAGCGGCATCAACATGCTATGGTATTTTTTTTGTCCCATTTGGGGCAGATTTGGGTATAAGCTTCTCGCAAACCAGAGCTTCTCACAACAAGCCTGATGGTTTCGGTAGGGAACGTGCCACCTTTGGGGACGAAATTATATCAGTTGCCTCTTCTTGCTTTCAAAAATTTTCTAGTGTCAACATAGAACGACAGGAGTGTTGTGTCAATTTTTGGGATTTTTTGGGGTTCGAGTGGACATTTTTATACGTTAACTGGGTTTTCTAGGCATTTTATGTGCATAATTCAAATTTGAACTACAAGCACATGCTCCAGTGTAGAAAAATGGTTGACATATCAGATGTGTGTGCTTGGGTGCATGCTTAGGTCCCATGCAAGAAATGGGAATGACACTACAAGAAAAAGACACTTCCATGATGATACGTGTTTGTCACCGTAGGTCACGTTTTCTGTCTTGCATGTACATCCATGACAAATTTATGACAGAATCAAGATAGTCATACCTGTGCTGACTTAGAAGTGTTCCATGACATTACCATAATTATCATCACGGAAGTGTCCACTTCCATGATGATAAATCGCGCGTCATGGAAGTGTTTTCGTCAAGGGTGACCGACACGTGGCATCCACCGTAACGGAACGCCGTTAAGCTATCGGGTCCGGTTTTGGATCCGATAACCCGCTAACAGCCCGGACCAATGAGGATTTTCCACGTGTAAAATTCTCATTGGCCGGAGGAAACACGTGTTGGCTCACCGTTGGGACAGATGTCATCCATTCATTGGACAGGAGGCACCTATGATACATCGACACGTGGCACGACCCAACAGAGGCCCATTCTGATGAAAAGGCCAGCCCGTTTGACTTGGTCAAAAGGTAATGGGTCGGCCCATGGAAAGCATGTTAACGGCATGTCCGTATATAGCCCATTTATGGCCCGCTAACTCACGACCCGTTACGGCCTATCCGAATTAATTCCAGTAGCTTCATCTAGGCCTTCCAATACGATTCCATCCCGTTGTGACTTCCGGCCCATGTATGGCCCATGATGTCTTTCGGCCCATACGAGACCATTTGTAACTCTTGGCCCATTAACGACCCGTGGTGAATCTGGCCCGCAATGAACAATGTACCCCTTTATACCCATTAACGGCCTGTGGTGTATCTGGCCCGCAATGAACAGTGTACCCCTTTATACCCATTAACGGCCCATTATTCCATTGGGCCATTTCCAACCTGTGTTATCTTTCGGCCTTCTCACGGCCCATTTTGTAGCGATCCGACCTCAAACGGTCAAATCTTTATGCATAAGTGTCATCCCGGATCGGTAATGCTGACACACATAGTATTTGAAGGATTTATAGCAGAGTGCAATCACACAATTATTACATCGAGTCTCTCAAAAGAGAACTTATTACAATAATATGGGTTAAGGCCATCTAAACAAGATAACAGCGGAAGGCTTGGAAGATAAAGTGAGTCCATCAACTCCAACAGCATAGCTGAGTGCACGACAACGACCTAGCACACCTTACTCTTCATCTGAAAAGTCTGCAACATGATATGTTGCATCCCGAAACGGGTCAGCACGTGGAATATGCTGGCAAAAAAACACACTAGAGCAATGAACAGAATAAATGCTATCACTACATGCATATATGGCTGGTGGAGGCTCTATGGTTATAATGATTTTGCGAAAAGCCATTTTTTTCCTACAACAAAAGAATATATTTTAACTATCATGGTAGTTGATAAACATTGAGAATGGTAAACCCATCTCAATCCCAATTAAACAATAATTAACAACCCAACAAATTAATTTAGAGTGATGAGATCAACATGATAATCCAAGAACCAGATACTCAAGATGTCCATAACCGGGGACACGGCTAACCATGATTAGTTTGTACACTCTGCATAGGTTTGTGCACTTTTCCCCACAAGACTCGATCTCCTCCGTTGGATTTCTCGCACTACATGGTGTTTGAGAAACGGATGACCGAGACAAAGTCTTTTAGAAGCATTAACTCTTTACTCTGGGTAGACAGTTACACCTACTTTCCCTTACATCTGCTAGCCTACCACTAAAAGAGGTCATGCAACATACTCAACTAAGCTAGAGCCCATAATAGCTTGTGGCTGCACACGGAAGTTTCTAGCATCAATAATCTTATGATCCCTTTGAGCCTGGGTGGCATTCCATACGGTGATCACACGGGTCCTCCGGGATCCCCTTGGGCAAGCACTGGGTTCTCCAGGTGCCCGGGCAAACCACTGGGTGCTCCAGGGTGCCCCTTCCATCCCACCCAGATGTGTATTAAAGGAGCCACCTTAAGTTAATCCTTAGTTATAAATAACTCTCACATATTTCATGAATCTCACAAACCAATCCACGTCTACGAGCATAGCATAGCGATAAGCAACGTAAAAGTAACTCCCAAGGTTTGAATGCAGGCAATAGGTTCCTACCTCATCAACTACTTCCCAATACCCACATGTTGTCAATCCTACTCATGCAATGTTTGAGGGTGAAACTAATGCATAAAACTGGGTATGAAAGGGATATGATCAAAGTGTGAACTTGCCTGTACTGTTGATGAAGATGATTCGCACTCAAAAATCTTGATAGTTCTACTCGCCACACTCCGGTCAATCTATCGTAAGCAAGCAATAGTAATCACACATAAGCAATCACTCAAAAGATCGGAAAGCAATAGTAAAACCCTAGAGACTCGTAGCAGCACGCTTCGCACTCCGGAAATTCTATCGCAAACAAACAATAGCATACATAAGCACTCAAGCATAGATGCACGGGTAAAACTCAGATGAGAAAGTCCAGTCTGAAAATTCAACTGAAGAGCTTCAATTTGCAAAAAAGAATCAATCGAATCGGAGCTACAGAATTGAAACTACGGTCAAAAGAATTTCGAATTCAAATCTGCTTGAAACCAAATTTTAAATTGTCAAAACCATGTTCAAGTTGTTTAACGGGAAAGAGGGGTTCGAGACAAAGATTTTGGCGTTGGTTTCACTGGATTTGGACGAACGGTTAAAAAGTTGCAAGGGTTTGAAGATCAGGGGCTAATCTAGGATAAAAATAATCGTGGATAGGTCCCTGGCAGAAAATTAGAAATAAAAAGAAAAATCTATCGGACGAACGTCCTCTAACAGAAACTAGCGAACCAATTCGTTTGTTACAGAAACTAAACGAACGAACGTTCACAGATTAGATCTAAACCGAGAAAAACCGATCTCTTAAAAAAACCGAAGTAGATCTAGGGTTTAAAAAACCAAATGGACCAGAACAAAAACCGGCGGCGGCGACGAGTCAACGGAGACGGCGGGCGGCGGCTCCGGAGAGCGGGTAGCTCGGTGAGGCGGCGGCGTCAATGCGGGGCGGCAAGAAGGCGGCGGCAAGCGGCGGCAATAGCAGCTGCAAGCTGGGCGGCGGGTCAAGTGGGCGGCGGCAGCGGCGTTGGTGGTGGTGTGGTACGAGGGGGAGAGGGCGGCGGGGCGGCGGTACTTATAGGAGGTCGGGGTGGCCGACTTGGGGAGGGGGGTCAGGCAACAAGGCGAGCCTCGGACTTCAGAGTCCCATGACGCAGTCAGCACAAGGGAAGGCGGCGGCATGGGCTTCGCCCGGCTTGGCTCGGGCCGGCCCAAAACCTTTTTTAATAAATTACTCCGAAAGAAAATCCTAAATAAATAAAAAATTCTAAAAAATGCCCAATACAATTTTCACCATCTTAATAAAATATTTAGAACAAAGTGAACATTTTTCCGCCTAAAAATGCATATTTTTCTAATTCAAATAAAATAGCAATAAAAATCCAAATAAAATATTTATTTGATTTTAATATTTTTCCTCAATACTTCTTTTATTTTGAGAAGTCTTGTTATCTCCTCTCTTTTATTGGTATATTGGAAATATTTCGGAGAGAAAAATTATTAAAATCAAAATGATCCTCTTTTCAAATTTGAGAAAATTCAAATATGAAAATGAATGAAATCCCCAACTCTCTCCATGGGTCCTTGAGTTGCTTAAGATTTCAAGAATCGCAAACAAAATGCAAATAAAATATGATATGCATATGATGACCCTATGTATAACATCCAAATTGAAAATTGGGATGTTACACATTTATTCTTGGGCTCATTTCCAGCATTCGGTTACTTAAGGCCCCTCATTGGCCTTTTCTGCCTGTGGGCCAAATTCAGCCCGTGGTTACAATCGGCCCGTTTGCAGCCTGTTACTCTGTTGGGCCATTTTCATAACGTCATCAAATACGACCGATTATCGACGGCCTGTTATTGTGCGCCCATGAACGGACGATTCCAAATCTAGCCCGTTTACGGCCCATAATGCGGTCTGTTATTGGCCCATGTTTGGCCTATCGATCATACGGCACGTAGAAGGCCCATTGATGCTATGGCCCGTAGAAGGCCCATTCTTTTTATGGCCCGTAGAAGGCCCATTATTTCTACGACCCATAGGAGGCCCATGGTAACTACGGTAAATATGTAGCCCATGGTTATTGTGGCCTAGTTTTAAAAAATAGGTTATTGCGGCCACTAGAAAACCGCGGAAAAAGATCTGCACTGACTACAGGCAAACAAATAAACAAGACAACAAGCAAATAAATAAGCAAGCAACTTACGCTAGGCCATCACGGCTATTACACATATTACATCCACTATGCATCAAAGTTCGCCACCAGTGCAAATATAGGGAACAAAGCAGCATATCATATACACTAGTTGTAAAAGTTGGCGACCAGTGCAAATAAACGCCACAGCAAAACAAGTCCAGAACTGAAACCACTTTAGAAGAGCTCAAGAAACAATATCCTGGGTACCCATAATGCTGGCAAGATGCTTAGCAAGCTTATTAACTTTCTCTTGTTTGGCCCTTAAATCCTCCAGCACTTGTTGTTGCACCAAAAAGTATGCATCTGAATTCTGCAGGGACTTCTTGAGTCCTTCGGCTTCCTGTCGCATAACATCTGATCGATGTCTTTCAACTTGAAGTTGAGACTCAAGAAGCCGAACTGATTCAGGCAGCAATTTCGAAGAGCTGGTGCCAACAGTAGTAGCCAGTAACTCGAACACTACATCAAGACATGACTTTGGTGTTGTCTCATTGTCTTCAATATAGTTTTTGTCAGCTTTCTTGGAGACCAACAGGGATGTCTCACTATCTTGAACCTTATCTTCATTACTTCCTTTACCATTGCATAACGGGGTACTCTTCTCCAATATTTTATCCGCGTTCTAGAAGAGAAACAAACAAACACATCACAGGTTTACCATGTTGTATATGAAACTCATTTTGGTAAACTAGTTCAGTAGTAAGGTGGACAGGATAACAACATGAAACAAACATATATCTATGTAGTATGATCACTGTATGGTCCATATCATTCTAGTTTATGTTGCCAAATCAAGATAGAGACAGTTCAAATCATATCTATTTAGGAGTTTTTACATCTATATATGCCCCTGGTTCCTTAGCTCTACTCATTCATATCTATTTAAGACAAAGCATCATAGACAGAATATAAGTGTGGGAAACTACACAGCAATAACAACACTTGTAGTGTGCATGGCATGATAACATAACTGTTTATTCAATTGAAGCTGAAATCAACATAGAGCAAGTTACAGCAGCAAACATGTTAAAGAAACAGGTTTAAAATATACCTGTTGCGCCATTGAAGTTTCAATTGCATCCTTCAATTTGAAATTAGTTGGTATGAGTAAATACAGTGATGCAAGAGCAAAGTTGTATGAACCATAGCTACGGAACCTGACCTGAGAACAATTCTTCTTCTGCTTTAAGCGTTGACTTGGGGTTCGGAGTGGTGGTCCTCATGCTTTGGGCACTGTAGTTGCCTTACTAACTGCTCGTGTTTGGGTGCTCTATGGTGGAGACAGTGTTGTGTCAGCTGGAACTGGGTTACTATCTGCTGGGGTTGGGGTTAGAAGGGGTGTAGCTGGTTCTCTGTCCAACTGGGTAGGGGTACAATCTGCGTGAGTCTGAGTTATGTGTGGTGGGGCTGGTTCTTGGGCAAGTACAACCGTGGTTCTATCTACATCGACAGGTAGCACAATCTTTTCTGAAGACCGTGTTTTTACTCCCACAGATACTGCCATCACCCCCTAAAATTGAAATGGCTGATAAACAAGAAAAGTAATTGATTGTACAGACATTGTAAGGTAGACAGGTGCAATGGATAGTAGGGAAGAAAACAGGGCATGAAATAATTCACATTTATGTTGTCTAACCAAACAGAATAGCATGACATAATTTCACATATATGATGGCTAATTAAACAGGAAAGCATGACACAATTTCAAATGTATGATGGCTAACTAAACAGGATGGAATGACATAATTCAAAATATGATGACAATGTAAACAGGATGAGATGATATAACTATATTATGTCTTTAGAAAATGGGTTGGCATGCCATAATTCAGATACATGCTGTCTATGTAAACTTCTTGGCATGGTATAATTCAAATATATGATTTATATACTAAGCAAGTAAGCATAGGGCAATCGCATATATGATGTGTCAACTAAGGAGATGGCATTCAATATTGTGCATATGATGTAAAAACTAAGCATTGCAATACAACATATGCATGATATGAGTAATATAACCCTGCCAAATTTGAGAATACACCTCAGGGGGATAATAGGACTGGTCATCTGCCTCTGAATCCTCCTCTGAAGAGCTATCTCAGAATCAAAGCAAGATATCTGCTTTAGCAGGTAGCATTGTCTGCTCTGAAGACCTTGTTTTCACTCCAGATTTATCCATCACCAATTCAAATGGCTGATGCATAGGAAGAGCAGTTGAATATACAAACATTGTCGACGAATGCAACAAGAAATACAAAAAAAAGGACGACATGATATAATTCACATATATGATGCTTGGCTAAACAGCATGGCATTGCATAATTCACATATATAATGCCTTGCAACAAGATAGCATCGCATAATTCACATATATAATGTCTTGCAACAAGATGGCATCGCATAATTCACATATATGGTATTTAGACACTAAACAGATGGCATTCACACAAAGCACGTCTAAACTAAGCAAATGACATAGCAATGCAAGATACCATACGCACGATATGAGCAACATAACCCTGCCATGTTAGAGCATGCACCTCGAGGGGGTGGGGTAGGTCATGTGTCTACGAATCCTCCTCCGAGGAGCTATCCAGTAACCAGCAAGACATGCGCTTCGTCGAGATAGCATTATGCGCTCAAGACCTTGTTTCCACTTCAGATTTTTCCATGACCGTGTCGAATGGCTGATGCACAGGAAGAGTAATTGAATATACTAAAATTCTTGACAAATTTAACACGTAATAAAAAATGATGGCATGATATAATTCACATATAAGATGACTGGCTAACCAGGGTGGCATTGCAAAATTCACATATATGATGCCTAGCTAAACAAGATGGCATTGCATGATTCACATATACGATAAAGAAACTAAACAGATGGCATTGACACAAAGCATGTCTAAACTAAGCAGATGACATATTTGATGTATCCAGTAAGCAATGCAAGGCACCATATGCATGATATTACCAACATCAGCATGCCAAGTTAGAGCGAAGACCTCAGGGGGTAAATAGGAGTGGTCTTCTCCTTCTGAATCCCCCTCGAAATAGTTATCTTCCTCTTGATTATGATCCGAAATCGGTGAAGGGGGGCTGCCTTTCCGCCCACCATGGAGCGGCGTCTGCATGAAATTTTATTGCCGCGCAAGGCTTGTCTCTTTTGCTCTACATGTTCAGTTCCATTGTGTACAATATCTGACATGGATAGGAATAAAACATAGTGAGATTATGTAAGGAGTGCATGCACAAATCCAGAGTGATGTAGCAAACTGTGGATAGACCCAAAACCAATGATAGCAGGCAGATAATAGCTTTAGTTAAAAATACAGATAATGGCTCCTTTAATGTTTGTTTGCACCCAACATGAAACTCATAGTAGACACCGAGATTAACCGGATAGTAGACAGATAGTACTGATTGTTGCCCCAATATGTACCCCACAACCATTTAAAAACTCAAGTTTCAGCATTAGTTTGGACCTGACTCAGAGTCTAATAGGTGAACACGACGATAAAGTTGCATGTCATCATATTAAGCGATGCATAAGGTAAGCAGACATGGAAGATAGCAACCTCTCTTGTGGACCCATGTAGTCCTCAAGGTCATCTTCTCAGTTGATGATGGTAATGCAGTTGTCGGGGCTGCCGGCGGCGGGGAAGAAGATCTGAGGCAGCGAAAGACAGTCTAGAGAGTGGATCCCTGCTGTGGTGAACCCTTCCATCGTTGGAGCAGCTGAGCTGGGGTGGAACACAGCACAACAGGAGCAGGACAAAACACACAAGGTTTTCTTTGACACATATCTGTAACAGAAGTTATTGTGTAAGGGCTTGTTTGAATTTGAGGATTCTAACAATCCAGGGATAGGAAATAGACAAGAATAGGATAGGAATGCATGTGCAAAATAGAGAATTTAAAAACACGGGATTTATTCCAATCTGGGTGTTTGATTCACAAGAATTGGAAGATCACAGGATGCAAAGAAGCAATGTGAGATTAAGCCAAACCACAAGAAAATGTACGGTTATAATGCTATTATGCTACTATCTCTTAGTCTTGTGCTTCATGAATAGGAATTTTAAAAGGAGGACAAGTGGAAATTAAAATTCCTACGGTTTTTCTTTCAAGGAGACACTAAAGGAACAAATCCTACAGTTTTCCTTTGCTCCATTCCTTTGAACCAAATTCATGAATAGTACTACCATAGGAAACTTTCCAATTCCTATGTTTTTCCTTCACTTTTCCTTTCAAGCACTGGAGATTCTAGTAGGCAGGCTTGAGCAAGGAAAAGCCTACACTCAAAAAATGTTTTTGTGCTACTTCTATTACTTTGGACCCAGGCCACTTCCCTACTAGCTGAACTCCCAGGCCCATCGACAAATGCACAGCTCAAACACGCAAAGATTAATAATGATGGCGTTCAAGAGAGTCCATCACGAATAGCTAAGTTGCCTGGTACCTCACTGCTTTTTCATATAGTAGGAGAAACTAAACATATTTCACGTTACTGCGTGTGCTCAGTGGACAATATATATAACATGTAGAGTAAAAAAGAGATGCAACAAGTGTACAACCTCTTTGGCGAAGCCATGTCGATCGCAGCGTGATTGGGTTGGTCGGTGAGGATGATCCGGCTGACTTGGCTATCAGAGGAGGGGAAGAAGATCTTAGGCGTCTGGAGATGGAGCCCGGGGTACTGCTCCGTTGTGATGGAGGGTTTCGTCATTGGAGCAGCTTCGGTGAGTTGTACGACACCGAGGCTGAAGCAGGACAAGAGAGACAATGTTAACCTGAGTGAAGTTCTAATAGCATCTCCAATAGATGACGTAAAATACATAACCACAAAGTGCTAGATGTAAAATACATCAGCCGCTCATCTCGGAACTTAATTGTCGAAACTGAATTTAACTGCCGAAACTGAACTTAACTGTCAAAACTGAATTTTTCTGTCGAAACTAAACGCACTAGTAGCAGAAAAGCAGTAGCAGCAGCAACAACAGCGTGTGCGAGAGCCGGGGCAGCTGGTCATGTAGCAGCATCATGTGAGGCTACCCTGAGCCGCCAGCCACCATCGGCCAAACAGCCGCCCTGCCATGCGAAGCGGTGCACCGCCCGCCGCCCAAACCACTCCCCACCGCCGTCCGCCACCGCCCTGCCATCCCTCTAGCCCCGCCCCGTGCCGAGCTTTTTCTGCGGCGATCCCCACGCCACCGCCCCACCACCACAGGCGACCACCGCCCCCACCCTGAACCCTAAGATAGATACTCGGGTACCTCTCTGGCGAGCCCCCCTCCCTGCTGCGGCTGGTTCTTCCTTAACTCCGGTGAGCCCCTCCCACTGAAAATCGACTGACCCGAAAGTCAATTCAGTCGACTGAACTGTAGCTAAATCGGAGCAGCATCGCAAGCAAGAGCAGCAGCGCGAGCAAGAGCAAGAGCAATAGCAAGAGCAGACCAAGGAGGGGAACGAAAGCAAGAGCAGAGCAGCAGCGCGAGCAAGAGATAAAGTAGCAGCAGCTCCTATTGATGTGGATGTCGCCGCCGAGGGAGCGACGCCATGGAGGAAGTGGTCGGTGACGCCGCTGTGGATGGAGCCGCGCCATGTCGGCTCGGGACCGAGCATCGGCAGCACCATGAGATCGAATCAAGATGAAAATGCGGCGATTAGTGTACAACCTCTTTTGTGGCGCCGATTAGGCCTCAGCTTCATACGAGGAAACGGTGATGATGATGATCTTCCGGTGGTGCAGGTGAAGACGGTGGTGTGGGAATGGAGGTGGCGCTAAAGACGAGGGGAACGTCGGGGAACCTCCTTGGAGGTGGAGGACGGGGTGGCTGAACAGGCGGGACGACGATATCGACGACGGATCCTCATCCGGTACGGTGGATGAGGCATGTCTAGGTGTTGCTGTGGACGACATCATCCGGGAAGAGGCTCCGGCTGGGTGGCAGACGGAGGAGGGTGTGGGGCTTCGCTTGTTTTCGCGCCCTCGGTGTACGAATGGGTGGGCGGATGGGATAGGAGTGGGGAACCATGGCTTAGGGACGCGCTTGTCCGAAATGTGGGTAAGTTATGAAATTACCCCCACCGATTTGAGCTAGGCGGTTCTTTCGGTTCAGGGGTATCACGGGCATTTCACGTGTCGGGATATCACAGGAGGTGGGAGTTTTCGCGCGCGTTGTAATTTTGGAATAGGAAGGCGTGGGTTGAGATGGAGGGAGTTGTCGGAGCACAACGAGACAAAGATATATCTTAAATATTTCGGGGTAACAAGGCGCGGGTTGAAGAGGCAGGAGTTTCGCAGCACGATAGACAGAGACGCTAGCTTGAAATTTCGGCATAACAAGGCGCGGCTTGAAATTTCGGGAGGACAAGCTTAACGTGTACCCAAAAAAAGACAATTCGCACCTCATCACTAGAGAGAGCTATGTCCCGTTTTGCTATATTACTAGAAATGCATACAAATACAACAAAAACAAACAAAATCAGGACAACAAACATAACGTGTACAGTACCAAAACAATTTGCACTTCCCTCAACAATAAAAAACAATGTGTGTTGTCTAGCATATGGACTAAATTTGAGTACATTTTCCCTGTTTGAATGGGATTGTACTCGGGTTACCATCTAAATATTATCTTCACAACACATGACATGAATATAGGATAAGTAAATTCCTATATAAATACGAACTACATGTACATACGATCTCAAATTCAAATATATGTATAGATTTTATGTTGAATTCAAATCATAGTACATGTATGCTCTAGCTAGATGTTCAGAATCTAAACCATGTATGATATACTACGTACAATGTGTTTAACAAGCACAACACACACACACACAAACACCATTTAGACTAGTTAGATACACGTGCATTGCACGCATGAGATTTGGCAACCAAATTATGAATAAATACCACATTATAGCATGTAAGCTTTGAGTCATATGTGCATGATGTAGATGTTCGTTTAACTCTTATAGTTCATTTCATTCAAAATCATCTATTTTTATAAGAAAGCTAATCTATTTTAAGGTTCATGGAATTGTGCGTTGTAAGGCATAAAGTAAAAACAAATAATGGCAAATCATGTAGAAAAACATTTGGGAAATTCTGATACCGAAGATTCTAGAACAAAGAAGAAGTGCTTGTGTTTTGAGGTTTGTGCATTATGCTTAAGTTCAACCATGGAGTCTTCTAGATTGTACATGTGGCAAAATCTGGTGGAATCTACATGATATCCAACGACCAGTTGTGCTCAAATTTGCCATCTCCGCACCATCGGATTGGCCTCATCCAACGACCATCTTTCAAAGTTAAAGTTATCCGCACACTATATAAAAATATAAAATATAATATATATAGGAGTATAGATATAGACATGTGATGCGAAAGCCACCCATCATCTCCAATTAGAATAGTGTGTCCATGCACGGATGCAATGTGGCCAAACGATGTCTGCCACCGATATCTCAAATACAAATCAGTCGACCTTGTCCAATGTGTATATCAGACAACATGCTCGCTTCCAAACCACACCACGCATATCTCGCTTATATTCATGCATGCATGGGTTTCAAACATCATGATCTCTTATTCAAATATTTGAATTCTACTTTACATTGATTATGATGTCACCTAGTCTTTTACACCCACACAATCATCTTCTCTTTATAATTGTACCATTAACTTTCTCTCGTGCATGCATGCACACACAGTACCAGTCGGCATTATCCATCGCACACATGCAATCTTTTTCTTCACGTTGGTCTCCCATGCATGCACACACACACACACCTCCCCCTCCCCATCATATCCGTCATTCTTTATCTCTCACGTGCATGCGCAACGATGGATGTCCTTCTATGTGGGTGTATATATAGCTAGGTCTTTCACAGTTTTCCACACAAACCGATCAATCTATTATCTAGTGAGGTCTCGCCCTCTTTAATTCCCACGTCCACATCGATCAATCTATACCTCTCTATATAGGATTACATAGCAAATACACCCGCATTAATTATATATCCAATGTCCCCTCTCATCATCCATGCCTCCGCTTCATCTCTAAGACGCGTGCACAGTGGCGAAGACAGGGGGCAGCAAGGGCCCTCACATCACTATATATCGAGGCTATATGAACATGATCATTAGACAATTGCTGGTAAAATGGTTTAAGTTGATGAATTGGCCCTCCTCGTAAAGGATTAGCAATGCTTGGCCCCCTGGCTTATTTATTTTTCATGGCTCCGCCACTGCGCGCAACATCGCATGTTCTCGCCCCCTCTCTTCAAATATCGATCTCGCACTTGTGCACTCCTTCATAGTCTCCCTCCACTTCGCCCCTCGCACCATCTTCTAGCCCCCCGCCATATTTTGCCACATGTACAATCTAGCAGAATCCATGGTTGAACTTAAGCATAATGCACAAACCTCAAAACACAAGTGCTTCTCCTTTGTTCTAGAATCTTCCGTATCATAACTGCCCAAATTTTTTCTAGTTGAATTGCCATTATTTTTTTTTACTTTATGCTTTACAACGCACAATTCCATGAATCTTAAAAAAGATTAAGGGCTTCTTTGATTCAAAGGATTCCCAAAGGAATTTTGGAGGATTCTAATCCTTTGGAATTTTTCCTATCTTGGTTGTTTGATTTGTAGGTTTGTAAACCATAGAAAATTTTCCATAGAATTCATTTGCACTAGATTTCATAGGAAACATCCCGTCCACTCAAACCACTTTGAAAGAATCATGCGTTTTTTCTATGCACAATCAAACACTCGTGCAATCCTGTAGGATTCAAGACGACATTCCACTTTAATCCCATGTTTTTCCTATTCCGCTTTGGAAATCCTCTGAATCAAAGAGGCCCTAGATTTTTATAAAAACTAATTTATTTTGAATGAGATGAACTATAAGAATTAAATGAAGGTCTACATCGTGCATATATGACTCGTAGCTTACATGCTATAGTGTGGTATTTATTCATAATTTGGTTGCCAAATCTGATGCGTGCAATGCACGTGTACCTTACTAGTACTTCGAGTATGTGCAAACACGTAAATTAGAATTCTAATGGCACGCTACACAATGTCTCTCTTACAGTTCATGAAGCTACTGGCACATGTGGAGGCGTTGTCGCAACCTCCTTGTGTGGATTGATCATGATGACGTCTTCATTGCTTCCAGAAGAATGTACTCGTCCTCTCTGAGCCACACTGGCGGTACATGCACGAAGCGAAGATGTGCACGCACGCCACGCACGCACTCATTCCCTCGCACGCACACGTGGGTACACGAGGTGACGCATTTTTTGTACGAAGATCCACCCCATGTGATAATTTGACGTGTGTAAAGTCCTTCATTTCATTGATGGTCAATTAATACAGCGCATGCAAATTGAGTGGACATGAGGGCGGAAGAAAGACATTACTACTCCACTGCGCGCATGCGAGTAGTAAAATCATGGGGTGCCAATACTTCCATTGGTCTCCTTCGTATTTTGTGCCAATTTTTGACCATATTTGTAAGTAACATAATATTTATGCATGTCATAAAAGCGGCACAAAAAAGCGGGCCAATAAACCAGACGCAGCAAAATGATCAATTTTGCTGTGGCTCTTTAAGTGGCCTTTGTATTTAAATATGGACCAGTTGCGGCGACGCCGCTTGGCATGCGTCGTAGGCGAGGTGAGCTGCCCTCCTTCCCCGCCAGCGATGAAGTGACCTAGTCGGTTGCTGCTTCAGTGAACTTGCAATGCTATGTCTGTTTGCAACCTTGACAATCACTCCATCTATATGTATTGTTTTCCTGTAAAAAATACTTGGTCGTTTGGAAAAAGATGGCAATTGATTTTTCACTAGTTTTAGAATGCTTGGTCGTCACAATCAACCGAAGCCACAACCAGATCTCCATCGTGTAAGTACTTTACGGTCGGTCGGACCCGCGTCTCACCGAAGGGACACGCATCGCCTTGGTCTGACGTGTACGAACAATTACATCACTGACTTCTGCGACCGCATTTGAGTAGTGTAGTACTCCCTCTATCTCAGTTTCAAGTCTTGCACGTGTACCTAGGTCATTAATTTGACCAACTTAATAAGAGGCATACATTACGAAAAATATATCAATACAAACTTCAAATATTCTATTTTTTAATGATATATTTTTTATGTTAAACAATTTATTTTACTAAACTCATCGGGAGTACTTGAAATATACGTTCCACTAAACTTATCGGGAGCCGTTTCGGGCCTCGGAACCAAAACCATCAATTAATCTTTACCTTGTTCCCGGCAAAACGTTGAGATACTTTGTTTTAAAATTCTAGTAAATCCAAAACTCGTCTGAAATTGATGAAACTTGGCATGCTATCATGGAATAGCACCCGACATGCTGTGGTATTTTTTGTGTCCATTTTGAGAGAAGGCGCACTCGAATAACAGCCAACAAAGGCATTTTGAAACAAAAAACTGCCACTTTAACATCTCAAACGTTTGTATAATTTAAATCATGTGCATTCTGTTAACCATTCACGTGATGCCACATGTCTCTCTTTTAATGGCTATAGGAGGTGCCTTGCGGACAGCTGCTTGACTGAATGGTAGGCGTGCGAGCGCAGTCCTGTGCGCAGGCTGACCGAGAGGTGTGCAAGCTGTCCTTCAATGCGCAGGCTCGCTGGGAAGCGTGCGAGCTATACGCTGCACAGGCTCATTGGGAAGCGAGCCCTTTGACTTCCATGGCCGCCGCCTTGCTCGCATCATCTCCATTAATGGCACCTGAGCCACTGTTTAATACAGGCGGCCTTACTGTTAGCCTCTGATACGTCTCCAGCGTATCTATAATTTTTATTGTTCCATGCTGTTATATTATCATTCTTGGATGTTTTATAATCATTTTATAGTTATTTTATATCATTTTTGGTACTATACTATTGACATAGTGCCAGGTGCCAAGTGCGAGTTGCTGTTTTTTGCATGTTTTTTACATCGCAGGAAATCAATACCAAACGGAGTCCAAACAAAGTGAAACTTTTTGTGGAATTTTTATGGACCAGAAGACATACAGTGGGCCAAAGAAGCACCTAGGGCCTGCTCCGAGGGGATCCAAACCCACCAGGGCGCGCCTGGGGGCCCAGGCGTACCCTGGTGGGTTGTGCCCATCTCGGGTGCCCCCGGACCGCCTCTTTACTCTATAAATACCCCAATATTCCAGAAACCCTAGGGGAGTCGACGAAAATCAATGCCAGCCGCCGCAAGTTCTAGAACCACCAGATCCAATCTAGACACCATCACGGAGGGGTTCATCATGTCCATGGGTGCCTCTCCGATGATGCGTGAGTAGTTCTTTGTAGACCTACAGGTCCGTAGTTAGTAGCTAAATGGCTTCCTCTCTCTCGTTTGATTCTCAATACAATGGTCTCTTGGAGATCCATATGATGTAACTCTTTTTGCAGTGTGTTTGTTGGGATCAGATGAACTTTGAGTTTATGATCAGATCTATCTTTTTATCCATGAAAGTTATTTGAGTCTGCTTGATCTCTTATATGCATGATTGCTTATAGCCTCATATTTCTTCTCCCATATTTGGGTTTTGTTTGGCCAACTTGATCTATTTATCTTGCAATGGGAAGAGGTGCTTTGTGATGGGTTCGATCTTACGATGCTTGATCCCAGTGACAAAAGGGGAACCGACACGTATGTATCGTTGCTATTAAGGATAAAAAGATGGGGGTCTATTTCTACATAAGTAGATCTTATCTACATCATGTCATCGTTCTTATTGCATTACTCCGTTTCTCCATGAACTTAATACACTAGATGCATGTTGGATAACGACCGATGTGTGGAGTAATAGTAGTAGATGCTAGCAGGAGTCGGTCAACTAATCTTGGACGTGATGCCTATATAATGATCATTGCCGGGATATCGTCATGATTATTTGAAGTTCTATCAATTGCCCAACAGTAATTCGTTTACCCACCATTTGCTATTATTCTCGAGAGAAGCCACTAGTGAAATCTACGGGCCCCGGGTTTCTTCTTTAATATATTTGCCTTTGCGGTCTATCTTTATTTCCTTTCATTCTCAGAACTATTAAACCAAAAATACAAAAATACCTTGCTGAAATTTATTTTATCTCGCATTCCCGCGAGATCTATCTATCAAATTATTACACCTTTCTCACGTCAGCTTGCCAATTTCTGGCGCCGTTATCCGAAAGGGATTGACAACCGCTTTAACACATCGGGTTGCGAGTATTTGTTATTTATGTGCAGGTGCTATTTACCTAGTGTTGCTTGGTTCTCCTACTGGTTCAACAACCTTAGTGTCATCACCGAGGGAAATACCTTGGTCAAGATCTACCGGGTTCCTAATCACAAATCTCATCTCCTCGCAATTTACATTATTTGCCATTTGCCTCTCGTTTTCCTTCCCCCACTTCACAAAAAAATGCGGTTTTATTCGCCCTCGTTTTTGTTCACCGTTTTCTTGCCGGATCTGTTTTTGCGTGCGTTCTTGTTTGCGTAGTGATGATGCCTTAATGAAAATATTACGATGTTCCTTACCCCAATATTTTTCTTGAAATTGAGAAAAGTACTAAGGAATATAAGACTACACAATTTGAGCACAATAAATATTTTACCGAAGAACTTAAGGAGCACTCGTTGTGCTAGATTCTATAATGAAGCAACTTGATGATATTAGTAGAGAAGTCTACAATCTCCAATCTAAGTATGCTTTTGCTGAAAGTTTGCTAGGAAAAATATCCGATGCACAAACTACCCTAGTAAATCAAATGGCAGCTAAACCAATCTCGCTAGAAGATAAAAATGATGAAGATCTTAAAATGATTGGTGTTTATTCTATTGATTCCTTGTTTAGTAAAATTAAGATTGATGAAAAAGGGACTCAAGAAGATTCAACTTTAGTTAGAAGGCGTCCCGATAATTCGGAGGCTAAAACTCTTGTTGAGAAAATTGATAAAAGTGGGTTTGAAGAGGTCAAAACTTTAACTAGTGATGTGCCCACTCTTTTGGATTACAAAGACTTTAATTATGCTAGTTGCTCTTTGATTTATTGTATTTCTTTGTTGCAATCCATGATAAATTCACCCCATGCCTATGGACAAAATAAAGCTTTTACTAAACATATTGTTGATGCTATGATGAAAGCTTTAGAAGAAAAGTTGGAATTAGAAGTTTCAATTCCTAGAAAATTACATGATGAGTGGGAACCAACTATCAAAGTCAAGATTAAAAATTATGAGTGTTTTGCTTTGTGTGACTTGGGTGCTAGTGTTTCTACAATTCCGAAATCTTTATGTGATGTGCTTGGTCTTACCGATATTGAAGAATGTTCTTTAAATTTGCACTTGGCGGATTCTACTATTAAAAAGCCTATGGGAAGAATTAATGATGTTCTTATTATTGCAAATTAGAATTATGTCCCCATAGATTTTATTGTTCTTGATATTGATTGCAACCCATCTTGTCCAATTATTCTTGGTAGACCTTTTTACGCGCTATCGGTGCTGTGATGAATATGAAAGGAGGCAATATTAAGTTTCAATTTCCACTAAGAAAGGGTATGGAACACTTCCCTAGAACAAGAATTAGGCCACCATATTAATAAATCATGAGGGCAACTTATGGATCTAGAAACAAAGATGACAATACTTAGATCCATACGTTATGCCTGGCTAGGGGCGTGAAACAATAGCGCTTGTTGGGAGGCAACCCAATGAATAAAATTTATTTTTGTCTTTTGCTTTCTTTTCTTCGGTGTTTGCACAATTTTGCTACTGTTATGATTGTGTTTTTTGTGTGTTTTAATTAGAGTTTGTGCCAAGTAAAGCCTTTAGGATCTTCTTGGGTGATAGTTGTTTGATCTTGCTGAAAAACAGAAACTTTTGCGTCCAGAGTTACAATTTTTAAAAATCACAGAAGCGACGCGAAATTCTGATTTTTTTACAGTAGATTGACATACAAATTGCTGAGGTTGTCCTAATTTTTCAGAATTTTTTGGAGTTACAGAAGTATTCGAACTATCCAGATTGCTATAGGCTATTCTGTTTTTGACAGATTCTATTTTCTTTGCATTGTGTGCTTCTTTTGATGATTCTATGGTTTTCTTTGAAGGGTTTTTGCCATAGAGAAGTTGGAATACAGTAGATATAATGCAAGAACAAAATATGAATGGGTTGCAAAAGTACTTATAGTAGTTATTTGTTTTATTATACTAATGGATCTCACGAAGGTTTTTGTTGAGTTTTGTGTGATTGAAGTTTTCAAGTTTTGGGTGATGTTACGATGGATGAAGGAATAATGAGTAAGAAGATCCTAAACTTGGGGATGCCCATGGCATCCCAATCTATTATCCGAACAAAAGCAAGCAACTAAGCTTGGGGATGCCCCGAGTGGCATCCCCTCTTTCTTGGGGCATCCCCTCTTTCTTCTAACGACCATCGGTATTTTACTAGAAACTATATTTTTATTCGTCACATACTATGAGTTTTGCTTGGAGCGTCTTGTATGATATGAGTCTTTGCTTGTTTTGCTTTTTATTTCAAGTCTTGAATCCTTGCTGGACACACCTATTTGAGAGAGCCAAAATCATGCCATGACTTGCTAAAATTGCTCTCTATGCTTCACTTAAATATTTTATGAGCGATGGAATTGCTCTAGTGCTGCACTTATATCTTTTTTAGCACGGTGTGCTTTAGTATTTTGAACGAATGCTCTCTTGCTTCACTTAGATTTATTTGGGAGTTAGTAAAATTTTCAAGAAATTCTCTCTTGCTTCACTTAAATTAATTTGAGAGAAAGAAATATTATGCTCATGATCTTCACATATATTTGTTTGAGCTTATCAAAAGCAACACATGAAAATTACTTCCAAAGTGATAGATATATAAGAAGGATATAATAATAAAAACTTTCATGAAGATCATTGGACAAAATAAACTTGATTCCTTGTAATATTTTTGAGATATGATGATGTGATATGTGAGTCATGTTGATGAATAATTATGCTTTAGTAAGAATATTGGTGTTAAGGTTTGTGATTCCCTATGCAAGCACGAAAGTCAATAGTTGTGCAATGAAATTACATCCTACTTGTGGTGCACTATTCGGTGTTAATTATGCTCAATGCTCGCTTATGAGATTATTCGTTTCTTGGTTGGTCGCTTCTCAATCTTTTGCTAGCCTTCATTTTGCACTAAGTATGATCACTACTTGTGCATCCAAAATCCTTTAAACCAGTTTTGTCATGTGTGTCCATTATGCCTACCTATATGTGGTATTCTTTTGCCATTCTACGCAAATGTGTATGTGCCATCTCTAATTTTCAAAATAAATATCTCTTTTCTGGCTCGTACCTCTCGTGAGGCAGTGAGGGGTGGCCAATATTTTCCATGCTAGATGTGTTATTCTCACGATGAGTGTTTATTCACTTGTCATTGCACGAGAGTAACACTACTGCAGGATGCTGCTAACGCGGCACTATGATCAGAGACCCTTCGAGAAACTGTGTGCGATGCCATAATCGCAAACGGTGATGTATGAAAACCATCAGAAATGTGTAAAACATTTGCGATGACGGATGCATCAAACACGGTTCAGGTTTTAGTTGCATGTGCGATGAAGGGCATATGGTTCAGTTGAATGAACTGTTTGCGATGAGGAGGAACAAAATAAACGGGCAGCCAGATGGAGGTGTGTGCGATACACAGCATACAGTTCACTCGGATGAACTATTTGTGATTAGGCAACACAAAAGAAACGGTCAGCCAGATCAAAGGTGTGTGCGATATACAACATGCGGTTCACTCGGATGAATTGTTTGCGTTGAGACATGAGAACGGAAATGGTTCAACTTAACAAGATGTGTGTGATATGCGGCAAAAGGTCTGTAATCAGAAATGTGTCTGAAGACCGATAAGAACACAGACGGTTGCTGCTAATAATACGTGTGTGTTGTGAGCAAATGATTGCTGGTATACAATTGCGAGTGATTGATGAAAACATCACCAACGGGTTCCATTGTTTAGTTCGTGTGCGATGTGATTTTCTTTGTCCGCACACCATCTACGCCTCATCTACAAAGCATCAACATATATACTTAAAAAGACAGCATTGCATAACCAAATTAAGCATAAATTACACAAGTGACTACACACATAACATTTGCACACACCAAAGCAAAGAATTACATGCATACTAAAGTAGGAGAAACGAGGATCAAATCATCTACTTATTGTTGCGATGACGCTTGCCATTGGTCTGCTTCCGGCTGGATCCCTGGCCGTTTTGGGGAAGGAGGGACTTCCTCATGTCAACAATCAGTCGGTACATGTCGTAGCTCGTGTACACCTCCTTGGCCGCGTACACGACGTGAGCTTTGTCGAGTTTCTCCATCCAGGCCGAGTGCCAGGCATGCTTGTCCTTGTTGCACGAATCCTTCATGTCTCTGTAGTCGGGGTCGATGATGGCCTCAGCGAGGTGAACCAGTGAGTCCTTCTCATGCTCCTTGCTGCCCTAGATCTTGTATTGGCCCTGGATGTCGACAAAATTCTGGCAGGCGATGCCCGAACTCTCGAGCGCCTTTACATCATTGGTGATGTCCACCGTAGCGAACATGTAATGGGGGCTGTTGACAAACCTGGCGAAACGCTCGCAAGACATTGTGGCCAGGCAGTAGTGGTAGACGAGGACATGGTGGCGCACACACATCTGGGCGACGGCGACGTTGGGACAAGACCCGGCACGAGCGCGGGTGTACTCGAGGTCGAATACGAGCACCTTGTACTTCTCCTCGGCTATCAACAGCTCCATGATGTGGATGGAGTGCTCCGCCCAGACCGGGTCGTTGGTGTACACCACCGAGAGGTCCATGAACCTTCTATGGGTGTCCACCACAGCATGCATGGTGAACTGCTGCTCGTCGTTGGCAGCCGCTCAGAGCGCCATTGAAGCGGCACAAGATACCCTCTAAGAATTTCTCGTGGTGGGTGTGCTTCTTGCAATGGTGGGGCGCGATCGAAAGGTTGAAGAGACACAAGGGTAGGTTAAATGGCCGCTGTAATAATAAATGGGGGCCGGCCGGCCTGTAGTCGTCACGTCTTGTCACGACGATCATAGCGGGGGATTCCAGAATCCAGTGCACGCTTGACAACACCACACCCCAGGCGTGGACACTCGAGTGTGATAATTAATTCTGCGCTCTATAGTGCACGCGGTGGAAGAAACCAACTGTGTGCAATAATGTCAAAGATCGCAGTCGAGTTAGCTATACAGATCGTGTGTTGTGAGATCGACAAGGTAAACTGATTCGAGAATGGTTAATAAAATCTAAGTTTATTGCATATTAAGGTGAAAATAGTGCTAGCAATATACGAGTCTCATACGATGCCATTTCCACGATTGTACCACAAAAGCTTGAAATGTTACAAGGTTCAAATTCCAGAGTTATATGGCTCAAATTCGAAGATTACAAGGTTCAAACTGATATTAGAAATGAAATTCAGCTCATCAGCTGCAAACGCTCACGCTGATGCGCTGAACATGGATATCAGAGAGGTTCAAACTAATATCACCGCTTCTAAGTCTGGCTTCGAAACCTCAAAAATTTTGCAAAGGGGTCAGCCACTGAGAAGTCATGTATGGGGTTGACCCGATAAATTCCGATTACTCTGTCATCTAAAGTTCCAAAATGAAATTCAGCATTTTTGGAGCCTACTCCATTCTACCGCAGGTGCCGGTGCTGATCAACATCCCATTCATTTTTGCGAAATAAATGTAGGGCAAACCTCATTTCCTTCAGCACCCTTGCTCCGAGAACAAAGAACCGGGCGAATATAACCTCCGGTAAGGTCCCTCGATAGGAGTTCAAAGTTATTTCTGATAGATGCAAATCTAGGCTTTCGACGTGATTGTTATATTGTATCACATTATCCACCACTGGGCCTAATCTTATCTGCAAATAAGAAAACGTGTTAGTGCCTACATGCAGTTTTGAACATTACTACAAGACTAGCTATTTGGTTTGTAGGATTTGTAAAATGCACTAACATGCCATCTTCGATCTGACATGATTAACATGGGCATTTGATTACATTCTAGAAAAATGTAGCCTTCTTCACAAGAGGTTGGAGTGGATGAAAAGTTCCCTAAGAAAACTAGTACAGATGAATCCAAAGGCGAAATGCTTATTGATTGTAACCATATGGATCAAGCAACCAACATGGGGGGCATCTATGTAATGAAATCTCCCAAAAGAACCTTCTAAATCATAGTACATTGTCATTCTAAACTTGGAAAAAGGTGTCACAAATTGAACTCCCTTATGGTTAACATTTAACAGGAAAGGAACATCACCTCGATATATAGCTTCTCCAGGCACGGAAAGCATCTCAGGAAACTAACAACTTGCTCCAGGCCGGGCCCGATAGATTCTAGTGCCAAGACCTTCACTGTGCCCAGTTTCAGGGTGAAGCTTGTCGGAATCATTTTCTGAATGACAGACGAACAAACATCTTCAAAATTAGAAATAATGTTAATTTGTAGAAGGAGAGGTAGAAGGCGGCTGTTGTACCTGAACGGGTGTGGATCCAATAACAAGTTCGAAGTATTTGTCAGCCGAGTATCCCACCACTGTCAATTTTGGCGCAGAAATGACGTTGATTCTTGTTGGACCTTCTTGATCAACTACAAGTAATCTCTCAAGTGCAGGTGTGTCCTGGATGACCATACCGTGGTCCACCTTTTGTGATGTCTTCCTGCCGCACCAGCAACACACATAAATAGTCCGGAGAGTCATGGAGGTGATGTGGAAGGTACTCAACCCATTGATCGCCTGAAGACGAAGGTACATGAGTGCAGTACAGCCACGAAGCAGGCGCTCCATGTCACCCTTTGAGAGGCAGACGGCGACGAGCTCGAGGTGCTTCAGTCGTGGTAGAATAAGAGCGGGTGCGTCATTAAGGGGCGGGAAATGGCAGTTCCTGAACTTGGCGACGCACAGCGTGGGCGCGAGGCAGAGTGCGGACGTTTGCAGCGACCGCATATGCCCATCATCAAAAGTGAGCTCCTCGAGCTGATCTAGGGCGGGGGATCGGAACCAGTCGTCATGCTTGGCACGGTCCTTGCCGTTGGGACGGAACTTGCCCATTCTAAGGCCTTTGGTTAGGCCAAGGTGACTACCGAGGATCTTGGAGAACGCATCCAAGCTTTTGCGATAGCCATGGCAGAGCTCATGGGTGTCAATGAGGTTGAGAGGGCTGGAGTTCCTTAGGGGGTGCCACCACCGGGAAAGGAGGGTTGTCCGTGCCCCATATTTGATTGGAGGAGGGAGATGATGACTCTCAACATATCATCAGGGAGGCTGCTGATTAAGTCTAGGCCTGCTGGAGTCACTTGCAGTTCTAGCTCGCCCCGCCTCCACTTGTTGGCAGCGCCATTCTCCACCTCTGGAGTCTCCTTGTCAGTGGCACTTTCTGATAGAAATGGGAGTACAGGGAATATTTAGTTAAAACAGGGCAATAGAAAAGTGTATTGGTAACTAGAAATTATTAGGTAGGAATATAGTAAGATAAGGGAATAACAATTGGTTGCTTAAAAACTGCACAATTCATTTGACATTGCTTGGTAAGTCAACATATGCACATAGTTGAAAAGAAAACTTACTTCAAACAAAGTTTGGACGGATGATTTTGTCGGGGAAGTTAGCATATATCTCATGACCAGGCCCTTCAATGTGCAGTGCAATTTTAGTGCCAGCTTTCAGTACATAAAACTTTGCAATCTCATTCCAAAAGCCAGTGCCAAAATAGGAGTCACCATGTTCATCAAGTCTTACAGTAGCAACGATTGTAAATCCATGGTTTGTGTGTAGCATGACATTCGTGGAGCCTTGATGTATGTAAATGGAAAAATTGTGCACTACATAAGCTGTTGCATAGCGAGGGATGTCCTGCAGAAAATGGTAGGGTTGTTAAAGAAAATATGGTAACATGCCAATATGGTCCCAAATTGAAAGAACTGTACAATAGCTGAAATCGAAGGACAAAAGTCTTTAAACAGATAGGGTAAACATGATGTCATGGAAATATGAGAGTAATTGAAAGAACAATACATCATTAATTTGCCTAATATAGAAAGAAGAGGGGAAAAATCCCCTTTGACGTATATGATGCATGTGGCACCTTTTATCCAAATGTAGCAATATTTAGAATATGTTCAGGAAAGTAGGCCATGCCAACCGATTTAGGGTGAGATTGAACATACATACAAGGCGTCCTCAAGTTATCCGGTACAATGAGATGGAATCTCTGGCGACGGTCGCCAAGTCCTGAAGTATCGGTGCACTATACATTCTATGAATGAAAGAAAACCCTCAAATCAGCTCGAATAAAAATGAATTCACGGCGATTTCCGCCGGGTGATTAAAGGAGGCAGATGAACTGGGATAAGAGATGAGATAATATCTCGTTAAATTAGTTACCTTGTCGTCCATGAGAAAGAACCCTTAGTACGGCAGATTCCCCTACAAAGCGGAGCTGGGTCGATCGCGAGCAGCGTCGAGAAAGTCGATGGCGATAGGCGGCGGCAAGCGGAAGTGGCGAAATGCGGTGGTCTTTGCCGGCAGCCTGGCGGCGGTGGCAGGCGTCGAGCTAAGTGTTTACTTCCGCGATAGGCGGTGCCACGGCATAGACGCGGAGGAGCTTGTGCAGGTGTGAAAGGGGAACATACCGGAGGGGCCGAGGTGGGTGGCGGGCGGGGTGAGGGTTTTTGTGACGTGGGGATGGTGAGGTTTTTCTTTTTTCTTTTTTGAATTGGGTGGTGAGGGTTTTATGTCCCACAAAGAATTTTGGGGGCGATGGTTTGCTAGAGTGAACCGTGTGTGATTGATGCAGCACGCAAAATGATAGTCATTGCACACAGTTCCAATTTTGGGAACCATGTGTCGTTGACGTACTACCTCCGTCCTGGTTTATTGGTCCCCCGTTGTAATTTTTACCAAAATTTGAAGAAATATTTAACATACTCAGACATAGATAATAAGCGTACACGTACATAAGCATAGTTCAACCATAAATACATAGTTCAACCGCCATTAAGCATACTCAAGCATACATAGTTCGATCCATCCCACATCCCATCTCACATGCGGCTGACACGATCGTGGAGCTTCCCCAGGTACTCGGCGTACGCGTCATGGGCCACCCTGCGAGAATACTTCTACTTGAAGGAGCCAATGGCCCGTCCTCTTGCATGCGCAAGAACACTTAGATACGCGTCATGAATCTTGTGGTTGCAAAATGGGCATCCATAGCCGTCGTTCCAGGTCCTAATACGCCTGTTATGCATTCCCGCATAAAGCTCCCTCATGATTCGCCTCTTGTACCTCCTATGGGCATCTTCATCCTCGCTGTCCACATTGTCAGACAGCACCTATACATATAGTAAAACAAATTTGGCATCAAATCAGTGATTACATTCCGTGAAGTAGGATTAGGAATTTATGGCTATTTATTTATACATATTCAGATATTATGGTTTGATTTTTAAGCACAGTCGTCTATGTACAGAACAATCTTGAAGAAAATAATGGCACAAACATATGTAGGTAATTCAAAATCAATTGTCAAGTCCTGGCTAGGAATTATTAGCACGAACACTAACCCTAGTCGGATTACTAGCAGAAATCATTTGCATAGATGAAACAACTAATCACTTATCACATGTACATTTCAAACAATCAATCCACTACACGGATCTAACGAAACTTACTCAGATTTCATGGATTGGGAGAGCATAACCACATGATTTCTATTCCAAAAAGGGAGAGGCAGGAGTAACCATAGAAACCCTATGATCTATTTGACACATAAATGGGTATAGATGACTAACCAGTTGTCCGTCGTCATCAGAGTCGTCGCCGGAGTGGTCGTCGGAGTGGTCGCCGGAGTGGTCGTCGGAGTCGGTGTGGAACTCCGCCTCCGGCAGTGGAAGCTCGATGCCGTCGACGACGTCAGGGTGGAGCGATAACTCGCCGGTGGTGACGGCAACCTCTGTCTCCATCTCCACGCCGTGCTCCGGTGCTTTAGCAGCCCGGCGTCGCCACTCCCTCTGATGGGGCGCTTCGGTGGCATCCTCATACACTGACGGCTTTGAGGACTCAGAGCGGCGTCAAGGTTGCAAGCGGAGAGAGAGGATTGTGTGTGCGTAGTGAGGATGGGGGTGCGGCTATTCGGGTGCACCATTAATATGGAGTAGTGGGAGTTGTGGGAGAGAGGCGGGCGGCGGTCAAACCGATGGCTCGCCTCCCAGTGAGCCTGCGCACCGGACTGCTGGCATGCCTACCAAAGTTTCACACAGCTAATCGCATGCCTCCCAATGACATTGCGCAGCGAGCATGCCTCCGTCAATTCACACACCTGCACGCATGCCTCCTCGTCTGCCTGCGTGGCAGACTACTCGCATGCGTCCCGTCAACTCACGCCTGCTCGCACACCACACGGGTCGCGCAGTGACACGTATATTGTTTTTATATTTGGATGATTAATGATGTCGCTTTATTGCTTAACCGAAGCATGGCACGTATCAATTGTTGGTCTAACGCTCACGGTTCGAATAAATAATCCATTTGGGATATTGGTTCTCAATCATTAATAATCTCCCTCTGTAATTAGATAAAGATTACATCAAAACTGGTCTCAAATTTGACAAAAAAAGTACAATGCCTCTTTGTGTTGGTGTCCTTATGACAACACGATGAGTTTCATGAACTTCAAATAAGTTTTGGATGTACTAGAATTTAAAAATAAAGATTCTCAATGTTTGAAATTTGTTGCACGGGGAGTAAACATGCACCCAGTGAGACACATGTGTTTTTGCAATCCATTTAGGTGCACCGTCACGTGTGCATGTAGCTCAAATTTGATTTTTGCACATTATACCCATAGAAAATCAATCAATCAATGTACTAAACCATCTTAATGATCTCTATAAATTTTTTGAAATTAAAATCTCCCTCCTTTGGTAACATGTATGTTCACCGCAGAATAATTAATTTAACATGCATCATAGTTGCGGTGGATTCGCGGTGTGTGTGTGGGTGTGTGCGTCTGGGGGTGGCGGGTGGCTCGCAGTACACTACGAGTTATGAGCCACCGTGTGGGTTGAACGTTTTGTTAGGCAGGCTGGTGCCACATCAGAGTCGTGAAATCATTATTTAAAACATTACACAACCCTTTCATACATAAATGTTTTGGTCACATGCAGTCGATGGTTGTCCTACACGACACTCGATACTCGCGTGTGACGCTTTCTGTGGGCCCACGAGGTCGTCGTCCATCACTTTGACGAACAGCCGGCAGTGAGGTTAATTTGACCAGCAAGGTATAATCTTTTTTGTTTGTGTTATGGTGGTATATAGTACGCGTCGAAGAGGTGGGAGGGGACTAGGATATATACTATACGTATACGTCCGTGAACAAGTACACCTCACTCAGTGTCGGGTCTTTTTGGTTACCGAGGCACGTGCCACATCAAAATTGTGAAATTGGTTATTCAAACATCACACAACACCTTTTTGGGCCACATGCATATATATCCTAGCTAGGACATTTACGTGCGACGCTTCCATCTGTGGGCCCATGAGGCCATCGTCGATGCATGCATGCATCACTTTGACCTACATCGGGAGAGGTTAATTAATTTGACCATCGATGAGGATTCTTTTGGGTTGTACATATATTATGGCAGGAGCATATAGTATGCGGTGAAGCGGGGGGGAGGGGACCATCATATGTAGTACGCTTGATATGAACCTCACTCTCTGTGGGTGCATGGTTTACGGTTTTTGAGGCATGTGGCACATCAAAGTTGTGCATTTTGGTATTCAACATATATAAGTTTGGCCCACATGCAAAGCGGTGGTGGTTGTCCTCTCGCACCCACTTAAGCGGTTATCAGCGATATCGATGCTTTCCATCTGTGGGCCCGCTTGGTCCATCACTTCTTTTTGCCTCACAACAAGAGAGGTTAATTTGACTTAGGAGGGGATTATTATTTTTGCTCTGGGCTGACATGCATGATACACTTCGAGCACACACATATGCATGTGTACGGATGAATCCCTCCCATCGAGTCGAAGTGGCTAGTACAACGACACCATCATGAACCGACCTCGCTCTGTGTGGGGAGCTAGTGTACGATTTTTGACACATGCGCCAGATCAATGGTGTGTATTCAAACATGCATGGACGCATCACCTCCATATATATGCATGTAGTGGTTGCCTTTGAACGATAGACTCCCTCGCATGGTTATTGGCGACAAGCCTATATATTCGTGGGCCCGCGTGGACATCCATGATCACCTTAACCAACAACAAGATAGGTAACCATGGCGGATTCTTCATTTGGTTAGTGTTATCGTAGTATAGGTCATGGTGAGATTCAGACCTAATTAAGTTTGAGCACATATACTATGCACGCATGCATGCATATATGAATCCCCGTCGTTGGCTTGAAGTGTGGTGTAACATACATATGCATCGTCAACCTAACCCTCACTCAATGTGGGGATTTCTAGTTCGAAATCACGGTGCCACATCAAAGTTGTTCATTGTTACTCAAAAACACACTTCTCCATACATATGTTTGGGCCACACGCATGCAGTGGTTGTCTTCGGGGACTAGCTACTTGCGTGATTATTTGCGAGCTAGCCCATCTCCGGGGTCGCATGGATGGACAACACTTTGACCAACAACAAGAGATAGGTTGTACGACCAAGGTGGATTATTCTTGGTCCGTTTTACGATCCATCTTGGTGAGATATATGCCTCTCTGGCCCGTAGACTGAAAGTGTGTGTGTGTGGGGGGGGGGGGTTGCTACATTGCACTTTGCTAGGTGAACCTCGGTTGGGGGGGGGCATGCATTAGGGGCTCTCTTTTTTACCCCTCTACTTGTGCATGGGCAGTCAGAGTCGCGCCCGCGGCCACACTTAGCAGGGCAAAGGGAGGGAACAGAAGCACAAGACGGTAAAACAACGCCAAGACCAGAGACACAAAGAGCAAGAGGGCGAGGTGGACTCCCCCGGCAAGACCCTTGCTGGGGCGGCCTCTGCAGCCCCAGCAAGAGCCTTGCCGGGACAACTTGCCCAACGCCAGCAGAGCGAGCCACCCTTGAGCCCAAGGGTTCCAGACGCTAACAAACACCTGAGAACCAAGGCTCGGGAGGCACCTCCGTGGTGGCATGCAGATCTTCGTCAAGATCATAAACACGCAAGATCAGATGAGGACAAGAAGACGACGATCCTCGGCGAGATCCTTGCCGAGGAAATCCAGGAGACCCCCGACAAGATCCTTGCCAGGGACAACCGCAACGCAACGACAAGACCCCTGTCAAGGCCTCAGCAAGGCCCTTGCCGAGGACACCTGCGATGCCACAGCCAGACCCGCGTCTGCCAAAACTCCACCACCGTTCCCATACAGCTGCCAGCCCAACCAGCTGGGCAGGTACCTGCGTGGCAACATGCGGCTTCCAGGCCAACTCAGCAAGCACCTGCGTGGTGGCATGTAGATCTTCGTGAAGACCCTACCACCATGCCATCTCAGCAGCCTGCCAGCCTACGTGGCGCTGCATGCATCATTAGCCTGGACGCGTGTCGGAGCGAGGCGGAGCGGCGACGGACGGTACGGGCGTCATTTCCATCCCCAATAAAGCAACGGGACACGTAATAAGCGCATTTAATGCGCCTTGTCCCATGATGACGGGCGATAAGCTTGTGCACTGTACACCTTTCCACCTCCCGTGTGCCACTGTGGCAACCCATTTAGTCTATAAAAGGAGGCCCGAGGCATCCAGGAGAAGGATTCGGATCTTTTGGGCTACACACGCACCGTAGCTAGCTCAAGAACTAAGAACACTCAAATATGTACACCAAAGCAGGACTAGGGTTTTACGCATCCTTGCGGCCCGAACCTGGGTAAACGATCTTTGTGCTGGCTCCTAGACCTGCTCTTTGCACAACCCCGCGCCCGCCAACCATGGAAGGGATCCTAGTGATCCCATAGGTGTCGTTTCCACCGACATCTTTGGTGCGCCAGGTAGGGGACGCAATTGTGAAAATCTGGTCTAGCAGCTAGTTTAGCAGTTCTTCATCACCATGGCTCCCAAGAAGAAGACGATCACGGCGATCAGTTTGTTGGGAGCCGAACGGCCCGTACCAGTGCGGGCGAGTGGCGGGGCGGTCGCGGACGGGAGCCAAGGCGCGACGGGCGAACACTCGCATCGCTTCGGCAGTCAAAGCCGGGTGAGCGGCGTCGTTCGTGCGCAAGACAACGGGCCGCACGCCGCCAAATCCAAAGACGGAGCCCGGGCCCCTGCAGGCGGCGCGAGGCCCTCCAGGGGCGGCATCGTGCCACCTACGGGCGGCGCGGCGACTTCCAAGACGCCTACGCCGGCACCCACGACGCGCTCCTCCCAGGTTGTGCGCGATGAGTAGCGTCGCCACGCTGGTGACCCTGGGCACCGCCGTGGGAAGAGTCATGTGCTTCATTCGCGGGATGTAGAAGGCCAGCATGCACACCGAGACGCTGGCAAAAATGGCGCGCAGCCGCCGGGCCATGATAGAGCTCCTTCTAATGTGGTTAGAAGCCGGAGCGCGTCACGGTCCATGCAGCTTTCGCCGCCACCCACGCCAGCAGAAGCCTTGGTGCGTGCGCAGTTGCTCCTCGATTTTTTCCCTGCTGCGGAAAAGCTCGACGAATGGAGAGCCACCATCCAGAGCCTCGTCGGCGTTGCCAACAAAGATGAGCCACAACCGGCAGGGCCCTCAGGCCGGCGTTCTGTCGAGCCACCGCATGCCAGTGGTGGAAGGACCGGAGGTGCTGCGGCCACGGTGCACTCTCCTCCCCCACGTCAGCCACCGCGGGTGTTGGTCCGTCGTGATGACGCTTGGGATAACATTTCCATAGCATCGTCCGACCCACGGACCAACCGCGATCAGCGCCAAGTTCTTCGGGAGCGAGCCCATGAAGACGCTCGAACCACCATCGAGCATCGACGCGATGCACGCCACCAGTCAGATAGGCGGGCGGGGCCCACTACAGACCACCCAGCACCAGGGGGCTCTGGCGGCCTACCGTACGAGGTGAGTGGCCTAGCCTTTACCCGTGATCTGCGGCAGTTCCAGTGGCCCTCCCACCGCACGTTCAAGCCCGACGTTGGCGAGAAGTACAACGGCAAGACCCATCCGTCGGAGTTCCTCAGCATCTACACCATCACCATGCAAGCTGCTGGGGCTCGCGACGATAAGGTGCTTGCCAATTACTTCTCGTTGGCACTTAAACCCAATGTCATGTCATGGTTGATGCACTTGCCGGTGGATTCTATTTCTTCTTGGTCGGATTTGTGCCATGAGTTTGTTGGCGCCTTTACGGGGGGCCACCAAGCTCATGGCCAAGCAAGCGATTTGCATATCATCCCCCAGAAAGAAGGTGAAACCCTGCGCAAGTACATTCAGAGATTCAGCTGGGTGCAGTACAACATCCCCTATGTTCATCATGTCGCCGTGATCAGCGCATTCCACCAGAATGTGCGCAACCGCAAGATGCGTGAAGAGCTGGCGATGAACAAGGTCAAAGATGTGGCCGAACTTTATGTTTTGGCTGATAGGTGCGCTCGAGCTGAAGAGGGGAGGAAGTACCCCGGCGAGGACGCCGGTGCGTAAACTGACTCCACAGACGAAGGCACGGCCACCCCAACAAAGAAGGGCCGGCGCCGCAACAGGAAGTGCAAGGGCAAGAGTGTGCTTGCCGTCGAGGGATCCGAGGACACCAAAGATCGCCAAGAAGGCTAAGGCCAAAACCAAGCGACCCGGCAAGGAGATTGCCAGGTGCGCCGCTTGCCGGGCGTTGGCGGCTACCGACAAGCCAGGAGGCTCCGACAAGCAGTACTGCAGGATCCACCGCACCAAGGGCCATGACCTCCAGAACTACCGACAGGTTGAGCTGCTTGCTGAGAAGCAAAAAGCTGACTATGAGATGCGGGACAAGGAGAAGGGTTAGGATGGTGTCGAAGGATCCGGCAAGAAGCGTGGCGGCCAGGGGGGGTCGCCGCGGCAAGGATTGCCAGCAAGAGAGGCTCGCTCGGGGCCGCGACAAGAAACAGGAAGATGACGGTCATGATGAAGATGACGAGTCCGGCGAGCAGGAGTTCCAAAAAGCTACGGAGGCCATGTGCATCGACGGTGGCGCCTCGCTGCACACTTCTCACCGCCAGCCCAAGCAGTCGGCGCGTGAGATCACAACAGCGGAACCATCATTCGATGCTCAAAAGCCACTGAAGTGGTCCAGCACGCCTATCATTTTTGACGCCGAGGACCACCCTGATCGCACGACTGCGGTCGGGTGCTTGCCGTTGTTGGTTTCTCCAACAATACGCAACCTCAAGGTGACAAAAATGCTAGTTGACGGGCGGGCCGGTCTGAACTTGATCTACTTTGTTGTGATCAAAAGGCTGCAGATTCCTGATGGAGACCTCGAAGAGACAGGCACGTTTCAAGGGATCAACCCGGGAAGGAGCCAGCCGAAGGGTAAGGTCTCGCTGCCCGTGATGTTTGGAGGTGAGTTGAACTACAGGACGGAGATGATTGTTTTCGATGTAGCCAAGATCCCCTTGCCCTGCAACAAGATCCTAGGCCGCCCGGCACTAGCTAAGTTCATGGCGGCGTCGCATTACGCCTACATCACACTGAAGATGCCTGGGCCGATGACCAGCATCGCTGTCCCCTGCGACAAGAAGGATGCGCTGATCTGCGCTGACCAACTCTACCGGGAGGCAGTTGCAGCGATTGCCGCCAAGGCACTTGCTCCTGCCGCTGAAGCCCCGGGAGGGAAGAAGACCGGAAAGACCTCTCGCACCCACTCCGGCAAGCGCACCTCTTCGGAGTGTTGTGCTCCCGTCGAGGATGTTCTAGAGAGCTCCACCGGCAAGAGCAAGAGATCCAGAGCTGCGCCACCAGAGACCAAGAAGGTGTCCGTCAAGGAGGATGGCACGGGAGGGGCTTTCACCATAAGCTCCTCCCTTGACAGCAAATAGGAAAGAGCTCTCATCACCTTCCTGCGGGCGAATGTCGATGTGTTTGGATGGCGAACATCCGACATCCCCGGCGTTCCCAGGGAGGTGATACGTCTCCAATGTATCTATAATTTTTGATTGCTCCATGCTATATTATCTGTTGTTTTGGACTATATTGGGCTTTATTTTCCACTTTTATATTACTTTTGGGACTAACCTATTAACCGGAGGCCCAGCCTGCATTGTCGCTTTTTGCCTATTTCAAAGTGTTTGTAAACGGAATATCAAACGGAGTCCAAACGGAATGAAATCTTCGGGAACGTGATTTTCTCATCAGATAAGACCCAGGAGACTTGGACCCTCCGTCAAGAAAGCTCTCAGGCAGCCACGAGGGTGGAGGGCGCCCCCCCCTAGGGCGTGCCCCCTACCTCATGGGCCCCTCGAGGCTCCACCGACGTACTTCTTCCTCCTATATATACCTCATTACGCACTTCGGATCGAGATCTGGAACCAAAAACCTAATTCCACCGCCAAGAACTTTCTCAGATCCACGAGATCCCATCTTGGGGCCTGTTCCGGAGCTCCGCCGGAAGGGGGTTCCACCATGAAGGGCTTCTACATCATCATCATAGCCTCTCCAATGAAGTGTGAGTAGCTTACTTCAGACCTTCGGGTCCATAGTTAGTAGCTAGATGGCTTCTTCTCTCTTTTTGGATCTCAATACAATGTTCTCCCCCTCTCTCGTGGAGATCTATTCGATGTAATCTTCTTTTTGTGGTGTGTTTGTTGAGGCCGATGAATTGTGGGTTTATGATCAAGATTATCTATGAGCAATATTTGAATCTTCTCTGAATTCTTTTATGTATGATTGGTTATCTTTACAAGTCTCATTGAATTATCCGTTTGGTATGGCCAACTTGAAAGCACAAGTGCTCCCTAGGTGGTTTTGGTAATTAATGACAACATATCTCTTGTTGGACTAACACTTTTATCTAGTATGTTTCAGATAAGTTCAACAACGGAGTGGCATGGACTAAAGGATGTGGGAACTCCTTCAAGATGCTAAGGACAAAGGATTGGCTCAAGCTTCAAGCTCAAGACTCTTCGTTTTACATTTTAGTGATCCAAGATCACATTGAGTCTATAGGAAAAGCCAATACTATAAAGGAGGAATGAGGTGTTGTGTAATGAGCCTCTTGCTTCAAAGTGCTTGGTGATATGCTCCAAATACCCTCAACTACTTTCCTACTTCCACACATTTGTCCTAAACCTAAAGTCAAACTCGGCCCCACTGATTATTTCTATCCGGCGCCACCGAGTTTGGATGTCTTAGCCACTGCCACAAACCCTAGGCAAATCAGTCTCACCGATAGGGATCTCGGTCTCACCGAGATGGGATTGTAATCTCTGTGTATGTCCATTATCAAAATCGGTCTCACTGAGTTTGAGCAATCAAGATTACCGAGATTACAAGGCAAACTCTCTGGTTAACTTATTATCAAAATCGGTCCCACCGAGTTTGATAATCAGTCAAACCGAGTTTGCCTGACCAACTCTCTGGAAAGCTTATTACCAAAATCGGTCCCACCGAGTTTGTGTAATCGGTCTTACCGAGGTTACGTTATGCCCTAACCCTAACTGAATCGGTCCCACCGAGTTGCATTCTGGTCCCACCGAAAACCCTAACGGTCACATTATTTGCTAAATCGGTCTGACCGAGTTTAACGATTCGGTCCCACCGAGTTTGGTAGATTGTGTGTAACGGTTAGATTTTGTGTGGAGGCTATATATACCCTCCACCTCCTCTTCATTCGTGGAGAGAGCCATCAGACCGAACCTACACTTCCAGGATCCTATTTCTGAGAGAGAACTACCTACTCATGTGTTGAGGCCAACATATTCCATTCCTACCATATGAATCTTGATCTCTAGCCTTCCCCAAGTTGCTTTCCACTGAAACCCTCTTTCCACCAGATCCAAATCCTATGAGAGAGAGTTGAGTGTTGGGGAGACTATCATTTGAAGCACAAGAGCAAGGAGTTCATCATCAACGCACCATTTGTTACTTCTTGAGAGTGGTGTCTCCTAGATTGGCTAGGTGTCACTTGGGAGCCTCCGACTAAGATTGTGGAGTTGAACCAAGGAGTTTGTAAGGGCAAGGAGATCGCCTACTGTGAAGATCTACCGCTAGTGAGGCAAGTCCTTCGTGGGCGGCGACCATGGTGGGCTAGACAAGGTTGCTTCTTCGTGGACCCTTCGTGGGTGGAGCCCTCCGTGGACTCAAGCAACTGCTACCCTTCGTGGGTTGAAGTCTCCATCAACGTGGATGTACGATAGCACCACCTATTGGAACCACGCCAAAAACATCTGTGTCTCCAAATTGCGTTTGAATCCTCCAATCCCTTCCCTTTACATTCTTGCAAGTTGCATGCTTTATTTTCCGCTGCTCATATACTCTTTGCATGCTTGCTTGCTATATGTTGTGAATGTTAAACTTGTGCCTGAACTCCACTCAAATTTTAAAGAAACTTAAAAACTGCAACTTTGGTACTTAGTGTCTAATCACCCCCCCCCCTCTCTAGACACCTCTTCTCAAGGTCCTACAAGTGGTATCAGAGATTGGTCTCCATTGCCTTGGTTTAATCACCATTGGAGGAAGATGGATGATTCTACTTTGGGGAGTCTTAGACATAGAGTGCCTATTCTTGATGGAGAGTATTTTCGTGATGGAAAAATGAGATGCTTGTTATTTTCAATCAATATCATTTTAACAAGTACATTGCTAGCCCTTGTGCACCTTATGTTGATCCTATGCATCCAACCCATGATGAGTCAATTGACATGGTTAGGAATCTTAGAACTGCCGAACTTATCATTAGAGGATTGCCTAGAAACTTGATTGGATGTTTGCCTACTTTTAAGTGTGCCTACACCATATGGAAATTTCTTGAGGAACGATTTCCAGATTATTCCTTGAAAAATCTAGATGAAATTCTCCATAAGTCTATTGCTTTGAGCAAAATGAATACTAGTGATCCTATGTTTGGTGATCGTCTATTTGAGCTTACAAACCTTATGCGTGCCAAAGGAAATGTTGGTATTATTAGTGACATTATTTCCGAAGCTATAAGAATTCATAGACAAGATTATTGTCAAACTCATTCTAATGAATCACCCTCTCTAGGATTTGATCCACCACATGACGATGTTGAACATGGATACTATGATAAGGATGTTGATAGTGACTTGATCTTGATGATGCAATGAGACATTTTGGTCTTATGGCAAATCTTGAGGATATATGTCGGGAGGAAAGGAATGGGTTCTTGATAGTGGATGTACCGATCACATGACCGGAGATAAAGACATGTTTCGTGAGCTTGCTGATAATGATAGTCCTCGAAAGTATGTCACTTTCGGTGACAACTCAAAGGGTAAGGTGGTTGGCCTCGGTAAGGTGGCCATATCACATGATAGCTCCATACAAAATGTTATGCTCGTTGAATCTCTTGGTTACAACTTACTTTCAGTATCTAGACTTGCTGATTTCGGTTTAAAATGTTCTATTTACTGAAGTAGATTGCCAAGTGTTTCGTCTAGATAATCATAAAATGGTCTTTACTGGTGTGCGTAGAGGTGATCTATACATTGTTGATTTCACTAAGAAGGCTCAACCTAAAACTTGCTTCATTGCTGAATCCTCAAAAGGCTGGTTATGGCATAGATGATTAGGTCATGTTGGTATGTGAAACCTTGACAAGCTTATTAAGGGGAATCATATCCTTGGAGTTAATGATGTCATATTTGATAAGGATAGACTTTGCGATTGCTTGTCAAGCGAGCAAACAGGTTGGAGGAAGGCATCCGTGAAGAACATCATGACCACGAAGAGGCCACTCGAGCTACTTCACATGGATCTCTTTGGTCCCAACTCTTACAAGAGTCTCGGTGGAAATTCTTTTGGTCTAGCTATAGTTGATGATTTTTCCAGATTTACGTGGGTGTTCTTTCTCGATGATAAATCGCAGGTCCAAAAGATCTTCAAAAACTTCGCTAGGAAGGCCCAAAACCAATTTGAAGTGAAGATCAAGAAGGTTCGCAGCGACAACGGAACGGAGTTCAAGAACACAAATGTGGACCCCTTTCTTGACGAAGAAGGGATTTCACACGAGTTCTCGGCTACGTACACACCTCAACAAAATGGAGTTGTTGAGAGGAAGAACCGGACGCTCATCAAAATGGCGAGAACGATGCTTGATGAGTACAAGACGCGAAGCACTTTTGGGCAGAAGCGGTTGAGACAGCTTGTCATGCAACAAATCGCTTGTATCTTCACAAGCTACTCGGCAAGACGGCGTCTGAGCTACTCACCGGTAACAAACCCCAAGTTGGATACTTTCGAGTATTCGCTCAAAGTGCTACATTATTGATAAGCATCGTCGTTCTAAATTTGCTCCTAAGTCTCATGAAGGTTTCCTACTAGGTTATGGCTCAAACTCTCACACTTACCGTGTCTACAATAATTTCACCCGAAAGGTTGAAGAGACGGTAGATGTGAAGTTTGATGAATCTAACGTCTCGCAAGTAGAGCAATTGCCAATTGATGTAGGTGACAAAGATCCTTCGGAAGCAATCCAAGACTTGTCTATTGGCAAGGTCCATCCAACGGAGGTGAAGGAGAGTACCTCGTCCATCCAAGTGGAAGCTTCTACTTCACAACAAGGTGAACCAAGAGTTGATACGGAAGCATCCACAAGTGGGACACACCAAGATGAAGAAAACGAGGAAGTGCATCAAGATGAATGTCAACAACCTCCTTCTCCACCACGACAAGAGAACAACAACGCCAACAATGAAGAAGGCCAAGAAGAAGAACAAGATGTTCAACGAAGACCCAAGCAAAAGCTTTGACGAGTTCGAGCAAGAATTGCTAAAGACCATCCCGTCGAGCAAATCTAAAATGATATTCAAACCGGGAGAATCACTCGCTCTAAAACTCGTTTAGCTAACTTTTGTGAAAACCATTCTTTCATCTCTAGCATTGAACCTGTGAAGGTCGAAGAAGCATTGGAAGATCCGGATTGGATAAATGCTATGCATGAAGAGCTACACAACTTTGAGAGGAACCAAGTTTGGACATTGGTTGAGAAGCCCGACAACAACCACAACATCATCGGTACCAAATGGGTGTTTCGCAACAAGCAAGATGAAGATGGACAAGTAGTTCCCAACAAAGCATGTCTCGTCGCCCAAGGCTACACACAAGTCGAAGGTATGGACTATGGTGAGACTTACGCCCCCGTTGCTAGACTTGAGTCCATTCGCATCTTACTTGCCTATGCTAATCACCATGATATCACCTTGTACCAAATGGACATTAAAAGTGCTTTTCTAAATGGTGAAATAGAGGAGGAAGTTTATGTTAAACAACCTCCCGGCTTTGTCAATCCTAAGAAACCCAATCATGTTTACAAACTTCACAAAGCTCTTTATGGACTTAAACAAGCTCCTAGAGCATGGTATAAATGCTTGACCAAGTTCCTTATTGAAAAAGGCTTTGAAATTGGGAAAAATGATTCTACTCTTTTTACTAAAAGGGTTAATGGTGAACTCTTTGTGTGCCAAATTTATGTTGATGATATTATATTTGGTTCAACTAACCTCATTTTAGTGAAAAGTTTGGGAAGCTAATGTCGGAGAAGTTTGAGATGTCTATGATGAGTGAACTCAAATTCTTTCTTGGTTTGCAAATCAAGCAAACTAAGGAAGGTACTTTTGTCTCGCAAACAAAGTACACCAAGGACTTATTCAAGAAGTTCAATATGCAAGAATGCAAAGGTATGACTACACCCATGCCTACTAGTGGACATCTTGACTTAACCAAAGATGGTGAACCGGTTGATCAAAAGGTTTATCGCTCTATGATTGGTTCATTGTTATATCTATGTGCTTCACGTCCCGATATTATGCTAAGTGTGTGCATGTGTGCACGATATCAAGCTTACCCTAAAGAATGTCATCTTAAGGCCGTGAAAAGGATAGTGAGATACTTAGTCCATACACCAAATTTTGGCATTTGGTATCCTAAGAGGGCCTCTTTTGATCTTGTTGGCTATTCCGACTCGGACTATGCCGGAGACAAGGTTGATAGAAAGTCCACTTCGGTACTTGTCAATTTCTTGGTAGATCTCTTGTGTCTTGGTCCTCCAAGAAACAAAACTCAGATCCTTATCCACCGAAAGTGAATATATTGCCGCTGGTTCATGTTGTGCTCAGTTACTTTGGATGACCCAAACTCTTAAAGATTATGGGATATATGTGAGACATGTTCCATTGCTTTGTGATAATGAAAGTGCTATCAAAATTGGTCATAATCCTGTGCAACATTCTCGAACTAAGCATATTGAAGTTCGTCATCATTTCATTCGAGATCATGTTGCTAAGGGTGACATTGATCTTAAGCATGTTCGCACCGAAAAGCAATTAGCGGATATATTCACTAAACCTCTTGATGAGAAAGTGTTTTGCAGGTTAAGAGGAGAATTGAACATCATTGATGCTTCAAACTTGGAGTAGAAACTCCATTGGATACATGCAAGACATGAGCTTATGACTAATCCTTGATATTTCTCTTATGATGAAAAACTTATGTCTTGGATATATTTGTATCTTGCATGTTATCTAACCCATGTAGGTACTTGGTTGAATCAAATACCATGAGGTTGAAACCTACTCATATCTTGAGCAATCTCTACATCACCAAGTCTCTACACAAGGTGGTTGAAGACAAGGAAGCACGAAACCATTCAAACATATCCTTTGACAAATTCTATGTTGAGTTTCATGATTGTCATTTTTGGATATACAAGTGCTCTTCCTTGCAAGAACTAACCCATGTAGGTAGATGGACTCAAATTCCAAGTGGTGCTCCAAATTCTTGATGAGCTACATCAACCTTGAGCAACCCACGCAAGTTCAACTACATGGACAACACCACCAACCAAGGTATGTTGTTCCATTTTAGAGAAGCTTTACTCCGAGTCATGAGTTAAAGCAACTCGACAAGATGTGAATACATCAAGATGCTTAAACGAAAAATGGCAACCCCATTTTGAGCTTAAACGATGAGTATGGCCTATGATCAAGTGATCTCACTTGACTCCTAAGTCAATATACTCTAACATAGGTGATTTTGTCGCCGAACATCTCTAGATGAAGTTCTCCTGTGTTCTTTTCTGAGTTTTTGCATTTGTGTTTCCCCTTTCAAAAAAAACTTCATCTAGATTTCTTTCTGTTTTCTCTGCATTTTCTGCATCTAATTCCTTGCATATATTTCAGTTAATTCCTTGCAAATCTTTGTGAGATCTTACTAGTCTAGTGAGCTGAGGTGACAAGTGTTCTCTCTACGATGAACTCGTTACACCAATTTGTTATTTTCGACCAATCAATCTTTTCTGCACGACAAGCATACCACTCGGTGCCACCGATTTCATAACAGGAAAAACTCTTTGCCACATATTCTGTGTTTCTTCCGATCCAGCTCCACTCAATGAATCTTGTCCTCTACAAGCATCACATTTTCATCATTGTTTTGTTACGTGTCTCAAGGACCAAACCCATTCGACAAACTCGTAAGACCCTTCTTGGAAATTGATGTCAAAGGGGAGAAAGAACATCAAAGCTTATCATTTGGAGATAGAGAGAGAGCATCAAAACTTATCACCTTTCTTCTTAAGGGAGAGAGAGACCTTCTAGGGGGAGAGACCCTCAAAAGACGAGAGAGGTCTCCAGGGGGAGAGGATACTTAAGTAGAAAGTATTTCTCAAGGATCCCAGATGCTTGGTGTTCAAGAGGTGAGATGTCCACATGTCTTCTTGAGGGGAGAGACATGTTCATATGATCTGTTGTGCTCAATTTTGCATTATCATACATTAGCTCTGAACTTTAGCTCTGATCATCAGTCATATCTTTCAGCTCTGTTTTCCTTCAGCTCTGATTTTATGTTCCCTATTTTCTCCCAGTATCCCATGTTAGATTCAGGGGGAGCAAGACATCTAAGGGAAAGAGATCATTTAAATTCATTGCATATCTTTACTCTTGGGGACATGTCTAATCCAATGTGGTACTCAGTACTCACTCTCTACATGCCATCTCAGTCTTGGTATCCTTGTGGTTTCTTCTGTTTGCTCTGGCTAGTAGATGCATCTGTGTTATCTAACCTTGTTTTCACAGGTTCATTCCATCCTAAGCCAACTCAAGACCACAAGGTAAGTATATGCATCACAATCATGTGTATGAGGAATTCTTTCTGATGTACATACTGTTTGCAAGAAGGACTCATGGGCATGAAGGTATTCTCTTTAATACTTTTTGCTCGATGCATATAGCCAAGATACATGTAACACATTGCCTGCTCTATCATGGTTATGCTATCACATGCTTCTATATTTCATATTCACGTGATTGCATACATGTAGGGGGAGCCTATGCTTGTTACATGTCTTTCCAAAGCTTTACTTGCTATTCTTTATATCTTTATCTAAAGCTTTGATGTATGTTGCCATCAATAACCAAAAAGGGGGAGATTGAAAGCACAAGTGCTCCCTAGGTGGTTTTGGTAATTAATGACAACATATCTCTTGTTGGACTAACATTTCTATCTAGTATGTTTCAGATAAGTTCAACAATGGAGTGGCATGGACTAAAGGATGTGGGAACTCCTTCAAGATGCTAAGGACAAAGGATTGGCTCAAGCTTCAAGCTCAAGACTCTTCATTTTACATTTTAGTGATCCAAGATCACATTGAGTTAGGAAAAGCCAATACTATCAAGGAGGAATGAGGTGTTGCATAATGAGCCCCTTGCTTCAAAGTGCTTAGTGATATGCTCCAAATACCCTCAACTACTTTCCTACTTCCACACATTTGTCCTAAACCTAAAGTCAAACTCGGCCCCACTGATTCTTTTTCTATCCTGCGCCATCGAGATTGGATGTCTTAGCCACTGCCACAAACCCTAGGCAAATCGGTCTCACCGATAGGGATCTCGGTCTCACCGAGATGGGATTGTAATCTCTCTGTGTATGTCCATTGTCAAAATCGGTCTCACCGAGTTTGAGCAATCGGTACAACCGAGATTACAATGCAAACTCGCTGGTTAACTTATTATCAAAATCGGTCCCACCGAGTTTGATAATCGGTCAAACCGAGTTTGCCTGACCAACTCTCTGGAAAGCTTATTACCAAAATCGGTCCCACCGAGTTTGTGTAATCGGTCTTACCGAGATTACGTTATGCCCTAACCCTAACCGAATCGGTCCCACCGAGTTGCATTCCGGTCCCACCGAAAACCCTAACGGTCACATTATTTGCTAAATCGGTCTGACCGAGTTTAACGATTCAGTCCCACCGAGTTTGGTAGATTGTGTGTAACGGTTAGATTTTGTGTGGAGGCTATATATACCCCTCCACCTCCTCTTCATTCGTGGAGAGAGCCATCAGAACGAACCTACACTTCCAAAGATCCTATTTCTGAGAGAGAACTACCTACTCATGTGTTGAGGCCAAGATATTCCATTCCTACCATATGAATCTTGATCTCTAGCCTTCCCCAAGTTGCTTTCCACTCAAATCCTCTTTCCACCAGATCCAAATCCTATGAGAGAGAGTTGAGTGTTGGGGAGACTATCATTTGAAGCACAAGAGCAAGGAGTTCATCATCAACGCACCATTTGTTACTTCTTGGAGAGTGGTGTCTCCTAGATTGGCTAGGTGTCACTTGGGAGCCTCCGACAAGATTGTGGAGTTGAACTAAGGAGTTTGTAAGGGCAAGGAGATCGCTTACTTCGTGAAGATCTACCGCTAGTGAGGCAAGTCCTTCGTGGGCGACGGCCATGGTGGGATAGACAAGGTTGCTTCTTCGTGGACCATTCGAGGGTGGAGCCCTCCGTGGACTCGAGAAACCGTTACCCTTCGTGGGTTGAAGTCTCCATCAACGTGGATGTACGATAGCACCACCTATCGGAACCACGCCAAAAACATCCGTGTCTCCAAATTGCGTTTGAATCCTCCAATCCCTTCCCTTTACATTCTTGCAAGTTGCATGCTTTATTTTCCGCTGCTCATATACTCTTTGCATGCTTGCTTGCTATATGTTGTGAATGTTAAACTTGTGCCTAAACTCCACTCAAACTTTAAAGAAACTTAAAAACTGCAACTTTGGTACTTAGTGTCTAATCACCCCCCTCTAGACACCTCTTCTCAAGGTCCTACACAACTAGATTGGTAGTTCTTGCAATGGGAGAAGTGTTTAGCTTTGGGTTCAATCTTGCGGTGTCCTTTCCGAGTGACAGTAGGGGCAGCAAGGCACGTATTGTATTTTTGCCATCGAGGATAACAAGATGGGGTATTTATCATATTGCATGAATTTATTCCTCTACATCATGTCATCTTGCTAAAGGCGTTACTCTGTTTTCATTAACTTAATACTCTAGATGCATGCTGGATAGCGGTCGATGAGTGGAGTAATAGTAGTAGATGCAGGAAGGAGTCGGTCTACTTGTATCGGACGTGATGCCTATATACATGATCATACCTAGATACTCTCATAACTATGCTCAATTCTGTCAATTGCTCACCAAGAATTGCTCACCCGCCGTAAAATACATATGCTCTTGAGAGAAGCCACTAGTGAAATCTATGGCCCCCGGGTCTATTTTCATCATATTAAGCTTCCTACGCTTTATTATTGCTTTGCTCTTTACTTTGCCTTTTATTTTACCTTGCATCTTTATACCAAAAATACCAAAAATATTATCTATCATCTCTATTAGATCTCACTCTCGTAAGGGACCGTGAAGGGATTGACAACCCCTATTCGTGTTGGTTGCGAGGAGCTATTTGTTTTGTGTAGGTACGAGGGACTCGCGCGTGGCCTCCTACTGGATTGATACATTGGTTCTCAAAAACTGAGGGAAATACTTATGCTACTCTGCTGCATCATCCTCTCCTCTTCGGGGAAAACCAACGCAAGCTCAAGACATAGCAAGAATTATTTCTGGCGCCGTTGCCGGGGTGTCTACGCACAAGTCAATATACCAAGTACCCATCACAATCCTTATCTCTTGCATTACATTATTTGCCATTTGCCTCTCATTTTCCTCTCCCCCACTTCACCCTTGCCGTTTTCTTCGCCCTCTCTTTCCCAATCTCCTCCTCCCTTTTACTTTGCCCTTTTTACATTTTGCTCGTGTGTTGGATTGCTTGCTTGTCATTATGGCTCAAGATAATACCAAACTGTGTGACTTTACCAATACAAACAATAATGATTTCCTTAGAACTCCGATTGCTCCTCTTGCCAATACTGAATCTTGTGAAATCAATACTGCTTTGTTGAATCTCGTTATGAAAGATCAATTCGCCGGCCTTCCTAGTGAAGATGCCGCTACTCATCTAAATAGCATCGTGGATTTGTGTGATATGCAAAAGAAGAAAGATGTTGACAACGATGTTGTTAAATTGAAGCTATTCCCTTTTTCGCTTAGAGATCGTGCTAAAGCTTGGTTTTCGTCTTTGCCTAAAAATAGTATTGATTCTTGGAACAAGTGCAAAGATGCTTTTATCTCTAAGTATTTTCCTCCCGCTAAGGTCATCTCTCCTAGAAACGATATTATGAATTTTAAGCAACTTGATCATAAACATGTTGCACAAGCTTGGGAGAGAATGAAATTAATTATACGTAATTGCCCTACTCATGGTTTGAATTTGTGGATGATTATACAAAAATTTTATGCCGGATTGAATTTTGCTTCTAGAAATCTTTTAGATTCGGCCGCGGGAGGCACTTTTATGGAAATCACTTTAGGAGATGCTACTAAACTCCTAGATAATATTATGGTTAATTATTCTCAATGGCACATTGAAAGATCTACTAATAAAAAAGTGCATGCGATAGAGGAATTCAATGTTTTGAGTGGAAAGATGGATGAACTTACGAAATTATTTGCTACTAAGAGTGTTTCTTCTGATCCTAATGATATGCATTTGTCTACTTTGATTGAGAATAGTAATGAATCCATGGATGTGAATTTTGTTGGTAGGAATAATTTTGGTAACAACGCATACAGAGGGAATTTTAATCCTAGGCCTTATCCTAGTAATTCCTCTAATAATTATGGAAATTCCTACAACAACTCTTATGGAAATTTTAATAAGATGCCCTCTGAATTTGAGAATAGTGTTAAAGAATTTATGAGTTCACAAAAGAATTTTAATGCTTTGCTTGAAGAGAAATTACTTAAAGTTGATGAATTGGCTAGGAACGTTGATAGAATTTCACTTGATGTTGATTCTTTAAAGCTTAGATCTATTCCTCCTAAGCACGATATCAATGAGTCTCTCAAAGCCATGAGAATTTCCATTGATGAGTGCAAAGAAAGAACCGCTAAGATGCGTGCTATGAAAGATGCCTTTATTAAACGTGTTCTTCCAATTTCCATGAAAATCAAGATGAAAATCTAAAAGTTATTGATGTGTCTCCCATTAAATCTTTGTTTTGCAATATTAATCTTGATAATGATGAGATTGAATATGAGTCACCTTTACCTAGAAGGCGTTCTAAAAATTCGGAGCTTTTAGATTATGATGCTAAAATTAATAAAAGTGGGATTGAAGGAAGTAAAACCATAGATGTTGCTAAACCCACTATTTTGGATTTCAAGGAATTTAATTATGAAAGTTGCTCTTTATTTGATTGTATTTCCTTGTTGCAATCCGTGCTAAATTCTTCGCATGCCTATAGTCAAAATAAAGCGTTTACTAAACATATCGTTGATGCCTTGATGCAATCTTATGAGGAAAAACTTGAGTTGGAAGTTTCTATCCCTAGAAAACTTTATGATGAGTGGGAACCAACTATTAAAATTAAGATTAAGGATCATGAATTTTATGCTTTATGTGATTTGGGTGCTAGTGTTTCCACCATTCCCAAAACTTTGTGTGATTTGCTAGATTTCCGTGATTTTGATGAATGCTCTCTAAACTTGCACCTTGCGGATTCCACTATTAATAAACCTATGGGAAGAATTAATGATGTTCTTATTTTTGCAAATAGGAATTATGTGCCCGTAGACTTTATCGTTCTTGATATAGATTGCAATCCTTCATATCCTATTATTCTTGGTAGACCTTTTCTTAGAACGATTGGTGCAATTATTGATGTGAAGGAAGGGAATATTAGATTCCAATTTCCATTAAAGAAAGGCATGGAATACTTCCCTAGGAATAAAATAAAATTACCATATGAATCTATCATGAGAGCCACTTATGGATTGCCTACAAAAGATGGCAATACCTAGATCTATCCTTGCTTTTATGCCTAGCTAGGGGTGTTAAACATTATCCTTGCTTTTATACCCAATTTTATTTTTACTTTTTTGTTTTTGTTTCCGTTTAGGAATAAATAATCCATCTTTCTTCTTTTTAGATGTGGTTTTATGTTTTAATTAGTGTTTGTGCCAAGTTAAACCTATAGGATCTTCTTGGATAATAGTTATTTGATCTTGCTGTAATTTCCAGAAACTTTCGGTTCACGAAAACAATTGTTAAAAATCACCAGAACGTGATAAAATAGTGATTCTAATTGATTCTGATCAATAAACAAATTGCCTAGGTCTTCCTAGTTTGGCTGATCTTTTGGAGTTCAGAAGTTTGCGTTAGTTACAGATTACTACAGACTGTTCTGTTTTTGACAGATTCTGTTTTTCATATGTTGTTTGCTTATTTTGATGAATTTATGGCTAGTAAAATAGTTTATGATCCATAGAGAAGTTGGAATACAGTAGGTTTAACACCAATATAAATAAAGAATGCATTCATTACAGTACCTTGAAGTGATCTTTTGTTTTCTTTCGCTAACGGAGCTCACGAGAATTCTGTTGAGTTTTGTGTTGTGAAGTTTTCAAGTTTTGGGTGAATTTTTTTTGATGGATTATGGAACAAGGAGTGGAAATAGCCTAAGCTTGGGGATTCCCATGGCACCCCCAAGATAATCCAAGGACACCAAAAAGTCAAAGCTTGGGGATACCTCGGAAGGCATCCCCTCTTTCGGCCCAGGCCCATCGGTAACTTTACTTGGAGCTATATTTTTATTCACCACATGATATGTGTTTTGCTTGGAGCGTCTTGTATTATTTGCGTCTTTTTTTGTTAGTTTACCACAATCATCCTTGTTGTACACACCTATTGAGAGAGCCATACATGAATTGGAATTTGTTAGAATACTCTATGTGCTTCACTTATATCTTTTGAGCTTGATAGTTTTGCTCTATGTGCTTCACTTATATCTTTTGAGCTTTATAGTTTTGCTCTAGTACTTCACTTATATCTTTTAGAGCACGGTGGTGGATTTGTTTTAAAGAAACTATTGATCTCTCATGCTTCACTTAGATTATTTTGAGAGTCTTAAATAGCATGGTAATCTGCTTAATAATAATATGCTTGGTATTCAAGATTTGTGAAACTTTCTTTTGAGTGTGCTGAATACTAAGAAAAGTTTGATGCTTGATAATTGTTTTGAGATATGGAGGTGATAATATTAGAGTCTTGCTAGTTGAGTAGTTTTCAATTTGAGGAAAACTTGTGTTAAAGTTTATGATTCCCGTAGCATGCACGTATGGTTAACCGTTATGTGATGAAGTCGGAGCATGATTTATTTATTGATTGTCTTCCTTATGAGTGGCGGTCGGGGACGAGCGATGGTCTTTTCCTATCAATCTATCCCCCTAGGAGCATGCGCGTAATACTTTGCTTTCCAACGTATATATAATTTTTGATTGCTCCATGCTAAATTATCTATTGTTTTGGACTATATTGGGCTTTATTTTCCACTTTTATATTACTTTTGGGACTAACCTATTAACCGGAGGCCCAGCCCAGAATTGTTGTTTTTTGCCTATTTCAGTGTTTCCAAGAAACGGAATATCAAACGGAGTCCAAACAGAATGAAATCTTCGAACGTGATTTTCTCATCGGATAAGACCGAGACTTGGACCCTCCGTCAAGAAAGTTTCCAAAGGCCACGAGGTGGAGGGCGCCTAGGGCGCCCCTTCACCTCGTGGGCCCCTCGAGGCTCCACCGACGCATTTCTTCCTCCTATATATACCTACATACCCCGCCGATAAGATACGGAGCCAAAACCTAATTCCACCACCGCAACTTTCTCAGATCCACGAGATCCCATCTTGGGGCCTGTTAGAGCTCCGTCGGGAAGGATTCCACCATGGAGGGCTTCTACGTCATCATCATAGCCTCTCCGATGAAGTGTGAGTAGTTTACTTCAGACCTTCGGGTCCATAGTTAGTAGCTAGATGGCTTCTTCTCTCTTTTTGGATCGCAATACAATGTTCTCCCCCTCTCTTGTGGAGATCTATTCGATTTAATCTTCTTTTTCCGGTGTGTTTGTTGAGACCGATGAATTGTGGGTTTATGATCAAGATTATCTATGAGCAATATTTGAATCTTCTCTGAATTCTTTTATGTATGAATGGTTATCTTTACAAGTCTCTTCGAATTATCCGTTTGGTTTGGCCAACTAGATTTGTAGTTCTTGCAATGGGAGAAGTGTTTAGCTTTGGGTTCAATATTGTGGTGTCCTTTCCCAGTGACAGTAGGGGCATCAAGGCACGTATTGTATTGTTGCCATCGAGGATAACAAGATGGGTTATTTATCATATTGCATGAATTTATTCCTCTACATCATGTCATCTTGCTTAAGGCGTTACTCTGTTTTCATTAACTTAATACTCTAGATGCATGCTGGATAGAGGTCGATGAGTGGAGTAATAGTAGTAGATGCGTGTGAGTCGGTCTACTTGTCTCGGACGTGATGCCTATATACATGATCATACCTAGATACTCTCATAACTATGCTCAATTCTCGGCCAATTGCTCAACAAGAATTGCTCACCCGCCGTAAAATACCTATGCTCTTGAGAGAAGCCACTAGTGAAATCTATGGCCCCCGGGTCTATTTTCATCATATTAATCTTCCTACGCTTTATTATTGCTTTGCTCTTTACTTTGCCTTTTATTTTACCTTGCATATTTATACCAAAAACACCAAAAATATTATCTATCATCTCTATCAGATCTCACTCTCGTAAGTGACCGTGAAGGGATTGACAACCCCTATTCGCGTTGGTTGCGAGGAGCTATTTGTTTTGTGTAGGTACGAGGGACTCGCGTGTAGCCTCCTGCTGGATTGATACCTTGGTTCTCAAAAACTGAGGGAAATACTTACGCTACTCTGCTGCATCATCCTCTCCTCTTCGGGGAAAACCAACGCAAGCTCAAGACGTAGCAGGAGGTGATTGAGCACCATCTTGCTGTCTGTCCTCATGCGCGACCCGTCAAGCAGAAGGTCAGGAAGCAAGCTTTGGAGCAGCAGGAGTTCATCATAGAGGAGATCAGGAAGTTAGAAGCGACAGGCTTGGTGAGGGGAGTACTCCATCCGACATGGTTGGCCAATCCAGTGGTGGTGCGCAAGGAAAATAGGAAGTGGAGGTTGTGTATAGATTACACGGATATCAATAAGGCTTGTCCAAAGGACCCGTTCCCGTTGCCGCGCATTGACCAGATTGTTGACTCCACGGCCAGGTGCGACTTGCTATCGTTCCTCGACACCTACTCAGGATACCACCAGATCTTCATGACAAGAGAATATGAAGAGAAGACAGCATTCATCACCCCATGTGGTACATTTTGCTTTTTGCGAATGCCTTTCGGGTTGAAGAGTGCTGGCTCAACGTTTGCAAGAGTAGTCCAAATTGGTTTTGAACCCCAGCTGCATAGAAATATAGAAGCTTATATGGATGACATAGTGGTCAAAACCAAGGACAGGGCGACACTCATACAAGACTTGGAAGAGACGTTCACGAACCTGCGCAAGATCAACCTCAAGCTAAACACTGAGAAGTGCGTCTTCGGTGTTCCATCCGGCAAAATTCTCAAGTTCTTTGTGTCGCAGCGTGGGATCGAGGCAAATCCAGATAAGATTAAGGCCATTGAGCAAATTGAGGCACCTAAGCGGATCAAGGATGTGCGCCGGCTCACTGGCTGCGTTGCCGCCATGAGCAGGTTCATTTCCAATTCTGCCGAGCGTGCCATCCCCTTTTTCAAAATCTTGAAGAAGGCAGGCCCAATGGAGTGGACCCCAGAGGCCGAAGCAGCACTACAGGATTTGAAGAAATACCTCTTCTCTACACCAATACTGGTTGCGCCTAACCCACAAGAGCAGTTGCTGCTGTATCTTACGGCAACGAACCAAGTGGTTAGCACCGTGCTAGTGGCCCAGAGGGAGGTCGACAAAGAGGCAGCAGCAACGGCAGGACGGGCGGATGACGAGCCAGGGCTTCCCCCGGCAGGGCCTGGTGCCGGCGTGGCGAGGCCCCCGGCAGAGTCTAACGCCGGCAGGACGGGGCCCGTGCAACCTAATGGAGTGGTGCAGAAGAAGATGATGCAGCACCCAGTTTACTTTGTCAGCTCCCTCTTGCAGGGGGCTAGATCAAGGTACTCCGGCGTGCATAAATTCCTCTTCGGCCTCCTTATGGACTCGAGGAAGCTGTGTCATTACTTCCAAGCCCACGAAATCACCGTTGCCACCCGCCTCCTGTAACCGATATTGCATAACCCAGACGCAACCGGGAGGATTGTGGAATGGGCCTTAGAACTGTCAAGCTTTGGTTTGAAGTTTGAAAGTACTTCGACAATCCAGAGTAGAGTCTTGGCAGAGTTCATTGCCGAATGGACCCCAACGCCCGACGAAGAGATTCAGGAGACCACTCTCCCCGGCAAGGAAACAAGTCGCAACTGGATTATGTACTTTGACGGGGCTTTCTCGCTGCAAGGCGCCGGTGTTGGTGTGCTGCGTGTTGCACCCACCAGAGAGCACCTCAAGTCTGTAATCCAGATGCACTTTCCCAGGGAGATGTCAACAAACAACACCGCTGAATACGAGGGGTGCTTGCCGGTCTCAGGATTGCGGAAGACCTCGGGATCAAGAAGCTCATCGTCAGGGGAGATTCATAGCTTGTCGTCAAGCAAATTAACAAAGATTATCAAAGCCCGTTGATGCAGGCCTACGTAGATGAGGTGAGGAAGCTGGAGGAGCGTTTTGATGGTATACAAGCGGAGCATGTTCCCTGAGTGGAGAACGACACCGCCGATTACCTGTTGAAGTGCGCTGCACTCAAACTACCTGTGGAACCAGGTACTTTTGTGCTTCAGTTAACTCAACCATCCGTTGAACCATCGACAGGGCAGAACAAGCGCAGGAAATCAGGCCCCAGCAAGTACTTTCCCATCGAGCTCCCAGGAGCCGCTGGCAAGGAAGTTGCTGTGGACACCGAGCCTGCCATGGGGCCACAGACTTTGGCACGGCGTCAAGCCCTGGCCGTAGAGACAGCCGCTCCCATGGCAGAGGAAATGCCTTTGGTCCTTGCCGTCGAGCCCCAGGCTCCGGCATGGGTGTAGCATACTGTCTGATTCCTCCAAACAGGGGAACTCCTTGAGGAGCAGGAAGAAGCAGAGAAAGTAGCTCGTCGGTCTGCCATGTATCATTTCGTCGACGATGTTCTGTATAGAAAAAGACCAAACTGTGTGAAATTGAAGTGCATTCCCCAGGAGGAAGGACTGGAGCTGTTGGCAGAGATACACGGAGGCGTATGTGGCTCCCACATAGGGTCGAGGGCCCTTGCCGGCAAGGCATTCCGACAAGGTTTCTTCTGGCCCACAGCCCTCTAGGATGCAACGACACTAGTAACAAGTGTGAAGTGTGCCAGTTTCATTCAAACAAGCTTCATCAACCAGCTCAAGCTCTCCAAACAATCCCTCTTTCCTGGCCATTCTTGGTCTGGGGGCTCGACATACTGGGCCCCATCCCCGTGCTATTTCGGGGCTTTCAAAGATTTGTACATTGCGATTGACAAGTTCACAAAGTGGCCGGAGGTGGAGGCAGTGAGAAAGGTGACAGCAAAATCAGTCGTCAAGTTCTTCAAGGGGCTAGTATACCATTTTGGTGTGCCAAATAGAGTCATCACCGACAACGGCACATAGTTCACGAGCCACGCCTTCATGCAGTACCTCCAGGACCTCGGCAGCAAAGTCTGTTTTGCTTCTGTTGCACATCCACGGAGCAATGGCAAGGCTTAGAGGGCAAACGCTGAAGTGTTGCGAGGCCTCCGGAAAAGGACTTTTGACAAGCTATGTAGGTGCGGGCGACGCTGGATTGATGAATTGCCGGCGGTTCTTTGGTCAATCAGAACGAAACCAAATCGAGCCACCGGCCAGACACCCTTCTCCCTCATTTACGGGGAAGAAGCAGTTCTCCCCATGGAACTCACGTACGGGTCACCTCGAGTGCTCGCTTATGATGAGCTTGAGCAAGAGCAGTTGCAGCAAGATGACGCAACACTCCTTGAGGAAGATCGTCTTCGGGCGGCTGTGCAGGCAGCATGCTACTAGCAAGCCTTGCGCCGCTACCATATCCGCAAGGTTCATGCCCGAAGCTTTGATGAAGGCGACCTTGTTCATCGGCACGTTCAGTCAGCCAAGAATTCCAACAAGTTGACGCCAAAGTGGGAAGGCCCTTATCGGGTAATACGAGTCACCAGGCCTGGCGCAGTCTGCCTAGTGACCGAAGATGGTATTGCAGTGAGCAACTCCTGGAACATCGAACATCTTCGCAAGTTTTACCCATGAGGCGCAGTTGCCGGGCCCCCCGGCAAACCACCTTTTGACCGAGCCTTGCAGGCAAGGCATGTAACCCTTTGTACAAAGCCAGGCGCAGACCCTGAGCGTAAATAAATGAAGTGTTGGCGCCCTAAGTTTTAGCATGCATGCTAGGTTGAGTCTCTCTCTGTGTTAGGGTTGATAGTGCTTGGCGGTGACTAACCCTTAGCATAGAGGTTGAGTATGCATCTCTCTGTTCCTTTTCGTCCTTTTTGGGTTCGCAGGGTGCGTGGACATTTCTGCTGAGCTATTTTGGAAGAAAAGGGAACAGGCCGACGCCCGGACCCCGACAAGCCAAGTTTGCCGGGGGCTGCGGGTCTGAAAATCCAGACACGGCAAGCCAAGGTTGCCGGGGGCTGCGACGTCAGATAAGTTTTTCTCCCCCTCTCTGTGCCTCCGTATGAAACTTGAACATACGAGACTTCGCTCGCTCTCATACCATTTTGCTCCCTCTGACCTGTGTCCAAAAGCCTTACTTTGGACGGAACTTGGTTGTAGTGCGATGGAAGGGGACGAGCGAAGGGCCTAAACCCACTTGGCCCCTACCTCCACCAAGGGCGTGAGTGTAGCCGAGCTATAGGGCAGTACGGCAAGGCCTATTGCCGGGGTACATTGTTTATTTAAGATAACGAGGACTCGCTCCTTGGTGTGGCCCTCGCCCATGCACAAACAGAATCCGGCAAACACCTTTCTCTTCATTAATATGTTGCTAACAAGTACAATTCGTACGGAATGCATACATGAGCAAGGGGGTTACAAGGTCTAAATTCTACCAAGGCCCGTAGGTTAACTAAAAAAAGATAAGTGCCCCGTGATCCCCGTTCTTGCCCTTTTCCTCCCAGGTGCGGCAGGTGAAGGCAAAAGAGTGGCGATGGGGAACGCACCAATGGAGAGGTTGACGAGGAAGGTCCTCGGCAGGGTGCGTGGCCAAGGGAGGAGCGACACGGTCAGTCGGAGTGGGCATCCCTCCGCTCGACGCCCTTGTCGTTGCTGTCGCTGTCCTCCTTGTCACTCCCGCTTGAGGAAGAGTTTTCGTCATCAGAGGAGCTCTCCACGCAGCACTTTAGGCGAGTTCCAAGATCTCCAAAGACCTTGACGGAGAGCAGGCCGTTCTCCATTAATTTGAAATAGAGAACGAGCCCCGCCACAGCCGTGGATACGACGAAGGTCTTCCATCCGCGGCGAAGATACATGACGTGAGGGGCGGGAAAGTCGACATCAACCCGCGTGCCACCATTCCCGCATCCCCTCATGTGCAACCTCAGAGACTGAGGCGGGTCGAGCTCCATCTCCCGAGCGAATGGAGTAGAGAGACAAAGACAATGGCGCGCTGGCCGGTGCAGCCTGATGAAGAACTCATGGGGCTGGTCCCCGACGTGGCCCTCCATGGGGGAGGGACCGCCGGCGGAGGCGAGGCCGATGCGCCGCCCCGTCCTCCTCTTCCCCGAGCGCCACGGCGACCTCGACCTCGCCCCCTCCCCCTTCACCTCATGGCCGGCTCCGCCGCCATGAGCTCTTGGGAAGGAGGGGCGCACTGTCGAGCAGAGACCCTCGACGCCACCGTCGAAGCGCCGGCGCGCCCTCTCGCCATAACAGAACAGAGAAAGAAGCCAAGGTGGAAAGAGGCGGATGGTGAAAGATTGAGGGGTGCCATTCCCCCCCTTCTTATAAAGGGGCGGGGTCAGGGCTCAGCCTCCCCGCTCAACCAATCCAGCCATCAAGGGCGCAGGGAATCGAGACGACCCGCAGCTCCAATCAGCAGCGGCCCAGTTTCCCGCCTCGTCATTCAAGGCCCGCGCCCGATGCCTGCCATCCTCAAGGCATGGAAGACATGTGGCGAGCGAATAGAAATCAAGGGGACAAGTGAGGCGACCGTTTTCCACCCCGTGATCGCGGGGCACAGGCGCCTCGAAGGCCACGACCCGAATCCACTCAGTAAATGAGCCGCGCCCCTGCATCTCCCTCTTTTATGGGGAAGGCGTGGGCCGCCTCGCTACCATTTGATGTGATGTGACGCATGAGGGCAGCAGCCGCCCCACGCATGCCCCCCACGTCACGCACGACCCTCCACGACGCGCATTCAACGCGGGTCATGGGGAAGCGCAAGCGAGCGAAGGAATTACTGCGGTAAAAATCCGCCGCCTTCCTCACAAGACTGCTCGGGCCCGGCCCAACAACGCGTTGCGCTTATGTGTGGCCCAGGCCCGAGGGCTCCTGTCGGTGTACAAAAGTAGGGGCTCTCCTTTTTACCCCTCTACTTGTGCACGGGCAGTCAGAGCCGTGCCTGCGGCCACACTTAGCAGGGCAAAGGGAGAGAACAGAAGCACAAGACGGGCAAAACAACGCCAAGACCAGAGACACAAAGAGCAAGAGGGCGAGGTGGACTCCCCCGGCAAGACCCTTGCCGAGGCGGCCTCCGCAGCCCCGGCAAGAGCCTTGCCGGGATAACTTGCCCAACGCCAGCAGAGCGAGCCACCCTTGAGCCCAAGGGTTCTAGACGCCAACAACCACATGGGAACCAAGGCTCGGGAGGCACCTCCGTGGTGGCATGCTTGTCTTCGTCAAGTTCATGAACACGCAAGATCAGATGAGGACCAGAAGACGACGATCATCGGCGAGATCCTTGCCGAGGAAATCCAGGAGACCCCCGGTAAGATCCTTGCCGGGGAAAACCACAACGCCACGATAAGACCCTTGCTGGGGCCTCGGCAAGGCCCTTGCCGAGGACACCTGTGAGGCCACAGCCACACCCACGTCTGCCAAAACACCACCGCCGTTCCCATACAGCTGCCAGCACAACCAGCTAGGCAGGCACCTGCGTGGCAACATGCAGCTTCCAGGACAACTCAGCAAACACCTGCGTGGTGGCATGCAGATCTTCATGAAGACCCTACCACCATGCCATCTCAGCATCCTGCCAGCCTACGTGGCGCTGCATGCATCGTTGGCCTGGACGCGTGTCGGAGCGAGGCGGAGCGGCGACGGACGGGACGGGCGTCGTTGCCGTCCCCAATAAAGCAACGGGACACCTAAGAAGTGCATTTAATGTGCCTTGTCTCGTAATGACGGGCGATAAGCTTGTGTACTGTACACCTTTCCACCTCCCGTGTGCCACTGTGGCAACCCCTTTTGTCTATAAAAGGAGGCCGGAGGCGTCCAGGAGAAGGATTCGGATCTTTTGGGCTACACATGCATCATAGCTAGCTTAAGAACTCAAGAACACTTAAATATATACACCAAAGCAGGACTAGGGTTTTACACATCCTCGCGGCCCGAACCTGGGTAAATGATCTTTGTGCTGGCTCCTAGACCTGCTCTTTGCACAACCTCGTGCCCGCCAACCGTATAAGGGATCCCAGTGATCCCATAAGTGTCGTTTCCATTGACAGGGGGCATGCTCATAGCTTAGGATTCCCTTCGTGCCGACACGAGGGGGGGCTGCTAGCTACTTCACACTTTGCTAGGTGAACCTCGGTTGGGGGGGCATGTGCAGGCCTAGCTTAGGATTCCATTCGTGCCGACACGAGGGAGGGGTGGCTGCTAGCTACTTCGCACTTTGCTATGGTGAACCTGGTTGGGGGAGGGGGAGGGGGAGGTAATGCATTCGTAGCTTAGCTAGGATTCCCTTCATGCCGACACGAGGGAGGGGGGCTGCTAGCTACTTTGCACTTTGCTAGGTGAACCTCGGTTGGGGGGCATGCATTCATAGCTTAGGAATCCCTTCGTGCCGACCACGAGGGAGGGGCTGCTAGCTCTACTTCACACTTTGCTAGGTGAACCTCAGTTGGGGGACATGCATTCACAGCTTAGAATTCCCTTCGTGCCGACCACGAGGAGGGGCTGCTAGCTACTTCAAGACTTTGCTACGGTGAACCTCGGTTGGGGGGCATGCATTCATATATAGCTTAGGATTCCCTTCGTCCCCAAGACGAGGGAGGAGGGGGCTGCTAGCTACTTCAAGACTTTGCTAGGTGAACCTCGGTTGAGGGAGGGGCATGCATTCATATATAGCTTAGGATTCCCTTCGTGCCGGCACGAGGGAGGAGGGGCTGCTAGCTACTTCACACTTTGCTAGGTGAACCTCGGTTGAGGGGAGGGGCATGCATTCATAGCTTAGGATTAAACCGTGCACGAGAGGGTGGGAGCAAGCAATACCGTGCGCTTTTGCGAGAGAGGTGCCACAATGAAGTTGCATTTGGTATTTGAAAATCAAACCACCCTTTTGATACATAAATTTAGTCCACATGCAAGTGTGTTCGTGTTCTGACCCTCTCCCGCGTCATTTTTCGCCAAATTTATGAACATTAGACAAGTCGGATGACGCAACAGACACGGTTCACTCAAACTAACCGTGTGCCACGCTGGTGCACCTGTCACGCACACATCCGCACAGTACATTGGGCTCCACGAGGCTCCCCCTCTCAAAAATATTTGCCCGCTTCGAGGGTTTTTCTGTTTCATAACACACGGTTGTTATCTCCGGACCGTGTGCGATGTTTCTTGTTCCCAATCCCGCCTACATCGAAAATATCTGCCCGACTTGAGGGTTTTTCTTTTTCATAACACACGGTTGTTATCTCCAGACCGTGTGCGATGCACTATCATCAAAATTTTCAATAGCCCGACATTTCACTCCCGCGTTTGACTCCAGCGTAGTAAAATTTTCAGTACCCGCGTCATTTCCTCAAACACCCCGCCCCCCTCCACACACACACACACACACACACGCACGCACACACACCAAAACCTCCTCGGGTGTGCGCCCGCGCGCGCCCGCACACACACACACACACACACACACACACACACACACACACACACACACACTCCCTCGCTCGAAACCCTAGCAAAGTCCCCGCCGCCACTGCCGCCGCCACCGCCGTCGCAAGGCCTCCATTGTCAACATCTGCCGGTTTGCCCATGCAGCTTACCCACCGATCTCCACACCTAGGCATCCCTAAGTTTCTTAGATGACGCCTGCCAAACGCCCCTTTCCCACAGATCCCCATCCCCCACTCCAGAGCGTCGCTGCCCGGCTACGCTTCCCATGGAGCTCGAGGTGCGACTGGCCCAAAAGAGGTATATAGCTGTCTCTTCGCCCGACGCCGCCGAGGAAGCTGACGACCATTACTGGTGGCAGGCACTCAAGCAGCGGGCTAGAGTATGCGGGCATGTCTCGTCCGCCGGCTACGACATCGAGGTCATCCATAGCGACACCCTGAGGCGGGCTGTGTCACAGGTTAAGTGGCCCACCCCCAACCCCTCGGGTTCAACCACCGTCGATCTCAACCATGGCCCAGCCGCTGATCTCCTCTGGCTCGCTATCAACAATTTGCCATTCCACATCGCCATCGAGCCCCTTTTGTAATTTCTGAAGGACTGCTACCTCTTGAGCACTGCGTTGGATTTCCTTGAAGAGGAAAGGATGATGCAGCAAAGTAGCGTAAGTATTTCCCTCAGTTTTTGAGAACCAAGGTATCAATCCAGTAGGAGGCCACGCGCGAGTTCCTCGTACTCTACATTAAAGCAAATAACTCCTCGCAACCAACGTGAATAGGGGTTGTCAATCCCTTCACAGTCACTTACGAGAGTGAGATCTGATAGAGATGATAGATAATATTTTTGGTATAAAGATGCAAAGTAAAATAAAAGTAAAGTAAGAAAGCAAAGGCAATATTAAAGTGATGGAAGATTAATATGATGAAGATAGACCCGAGGGCCGTAGATTTCACTAGTGGCTTCTCTCAGGAGCATAAGTATTTTACGGTGGGTGAACGAATTACTGTTGAGCAATTGACAAAATTGAGCATAGTTATGAGAATATCTAGGTATGATCATGTATATAGGCATCACGTCCGAGACAAGTAGACCGACTCCGCCGCATCTACTACTATTACTCCACTCATAGACCGCTATCCAGCATGCATCTAGAGTATTAAGTTAATGAAAATAGAGTAACGCCTTAAGCAAGATGACATGATGTAGAGGGATAAATTCATGCAATATGATAAAAACCCCATCTTGTTATCCTCGATAGCAACAATAAAATACGTGCCTTGCTGCCCCTCATCATCACTTGGAAAGGACACCGCAAGATCGAACCCAAAGCTAAGCACTTCTCCCATTGCAAGAAAGATCAATCTAGTAGGCCAAACCAAACTGATAATTCAAGAGACTTGCAAAGATAACCAATCATACATAAAAGAATTCAGAGAAGATTCAAATATTGTTCATAGATAATCTTGATCATAAACCCACAATTCATCGGTCTCAACAAACACATCGCAAAAAGAAGATTACATCGAATAGATCTCCACGAGAGGGGGAGAACATTGTATTGAGATCCAAAAGAGAGAAGAAGCCATCTAGCTACTAACTATGGACCAAGGTCCGAGGTAAACTAATCACACTTCATCGGAGAGGCTATGATGATGTAGAAGCCCTCCGTGGTGGATGCCCTCCCATGAGCTCCTAATGTGCCCCAAGATGGGATCTCGTGGGTACAGAAGGTTGCAGCGGTGGAATTAGGGTTTTGGCTCCGCATATGATCATTTGGGGGTACGTAGGTATATATAGGAGGAAGAAGTACATCGGTGGAGCAAGGTGGGGCCCACGAGGGTGGAGGGTGCGCCCCCTATCTCGTGCCCACCTCCTGGCTTTCTTGACGTAGGGTCCAAGTCTCCTGGGTCATATTAGGTGAGAAAATCACGTCCCCGAAGGTTTCATTTCGTTTGGACTCCGTTTGATATTCCATTTCTTCGAAACTCTGAAATAGGCAAAAAACAGCAATTCTGGGCTGGGCCTCCGGTTAATAGGTTAGTGCCAAAAATAATATAAAAGTGGAAAATAAAGCCCAATAATGTCCAAAACAGTAGATAATATAGCATGGAGCAATCAAAATTTGTAGATACGTTGGAGATGTATCAGGCATCCCCAAGCTTAATTCCCTTTCGTCCTCGAGTAGGTAAATGATAAAAACAGAATTTTTGATGCGGAGTGCTACTTGGCATAATTTCAATGTAATTCTTCTTAATTGTGGTATGAATATTCAGATCTGAAAGATTCAAGATGAAAGTTCATATTGACATAAAAATAATAATACTTCAAGCATACTAACAAAGCAATCACGTCTTCTCAAAATAACATGGCCAAAGAAAGTTATCCCTACAAAATCATATAGTCTGGCTATGCTCTATCTTCACCACATAAAGTATTTAAATCATGCACAACCCTGATGACAAGCCAAGAAATTGTTTCATACTTTTGACATACTCAAAACTTTTTCAATCTTCACGCAATACATGAGCGTGAGCCATGGATATAGCACTATATGTGGAATAGAATGGTGGTTGTGGAGAAGACAAAAAGAGGGGAAGATAGTCTCACATCAACTAGGCGTATCAACGGGCTATGGAGATGCCCATCAATAGATATCAATGTGAGTGAGTAGGGATTGTCATGCAACGGATGCACTAGAGCTATAAGTATATGAAAGCTCAACTAAAGAAACTAAGTGGGTGTGCATCCAACTCGCTTGCTCACGAAGACCTAGGGCATTTTGAGGAAGCCCATCATTGGAATATACAAGCCAAGTTCTATAATGAAAAATTCCCACTAGTATATGAAAGTGACGAAATGAGAGACTCTCTATCATGAAGATCGCGGTGCTACTTTGAAGCACAAGTGTGGTAAAAGGATAGTCACATTGTCCCTTCTCTCTTTTTCTCTCATTTTTTTTGGGCCTTTTCTCTTCTTCTTTTTTATGGACTCTTTTTTTTCGTCCGGAGTCTCATCCCGACTTGTGAGGGAATCATAGTCTCCATCATCCTTTTCCTCACTTGGGACAATGCTCTAAAAATGATGATCATCACACTTTTATTTTCTTACAACTCAACAATTACAACTCGATACTTAGAACAAAATATGACTCTATATGAATGCCTCTGGCGGTGTACGGGATATGCAATGAATCAAGAGTGACATGTATGAAAGAATTATGAACGGTGGCTTTGCCACAAATACGATGTCAACTACATGATCATGCTAGCAATATGACAATGATGGAGCGTGTCATAATAAACGGAACGGTGGAAATTTGCATGGCAATATATCTCGGAATGGCTATGGAAATGCCATGATAGGTAGGTATGGTGGCTGTTTTGAGGAAGGTATATGTGGGTGTATGATACCGACGAAAAGTGCGCGGTATTAGAGAGGCTAGCAATGGTGGAAGGAAGAAAAGTGTGTATAATCCATGGGCTCAACATTAGTCATGAAGAACTCATATACTTATTGCAAAAAACTACAAGTTATCAAAGCAAAGTATTACGCCATGCTCCTAGGGGATAGACTGGTAGGAAAAGACCATCGTCATTCCCGAACGCCACTCATAAGGAAGACAATCAATAAATAAATCATGCTCTGACTTCATCACATAACGGTTCACCATACGTGCATGCTACGGGAATCACAAACTTTAACACAAGTATTTCTCAAATTCACAACTACTCAACTAGCATGACTCTAATATCACCATCTTCATATCACAAAACAATTATCAAGCATCAAACTTTTCTTAGTATTCAACACACTCAAAAGAATGTTTTACAAATCTTGAATACCAAGCATATTAAATTTTTAAGCAAATTACCATGCTATTTAAGACTCTCAAAATAATCTAAGTGAAGCATGAGAGATCAATAGTTTCTATAAAACAAATCCACCACCGTGCTCTAAAAGATATAAGTGAAGCACTAGAGAAAAACTATATAGCTCAAAAGATATAAGTGAAGCACATAGAGTATTCTATCAAATTCCAATTCATGTATGGCTCTCTCAAAAGGTGTGTACAGAAAGGATGATTGTGGTAAACAAAAAAGCAAAGACTCAAATCATACAAGACGCTCCAAGCAAAAAACATATCACGTGGTGAATAAAAATATAGCTCCAAGTAAAGTTACCGATGGAAGTAGACGAAAGAGGGGATGCCTTCTGGGGCATCCCCAAGCTTTGAATTTTTGGTGTCCTTATATTATCTTGGGGGTGACATGGGCATCCCAAAGCTTAGGCTCTTGCCACTCCTTTTTCCATAATCCATCGAAAGATTTCACCCAAAACTTGAAAACTTCACAACACAAAACTCAACAGAAATCTCTTGAGCTCCGTTAGCGAAAGAAAACAAAAGTCCACTTCAAGGTACTTTAATGAATTCATTATTTATTTATATTGGTGTTAAACCTACTGTATTTCAACTTCTCTATGGTTTATAAACTATTTTACTAGCCATAGATTCATCAAAATAAGCAAACAACACACGAAAAACAGAATCTGTCAAAAACAGAACAGTCTGTAGTAATCTGTAACTAACCCAAACTTCTGGAACTCCAAAACTTCATCCAAAATAGTAAGACCTAGGAAATTTGTTTATTGATAAGAAGAAATTGGAATCACTATTTTATCACGTTCTGGTGATTTTTAACAATTGTTTTCATGAACAGAAAGTTTCTGGAAATTACAGCAAGATCAAATAACTATCATCCAAGAAGATCCTATAGGTTTAACTTGGCACAAACACTAATTAAAACATAAAAACACATCTAACCAGAGGCTATATAAAAGATTTATTCCTAAACAGAAGCAAAAGCAAAAAAACGAAAACCAAATTGGGTTGCCTCCCAACAAGCGCTATCGTTTAACGCCCCTAGCTAGGCATAAAAGCAAGGATAGATCTAGGTATTGCCATCTTTGGTAGGCAATCCATAAGTGGCTCTCATGATAGATTCATATGGTAATTTTAGTTTCTTTCTAGGGAAGTGTTCCATGACTTTATTTAATGGAAATTGGAATCTAATATTCCCTTCCTTCATATCAATAATTGCACCAATCATTCTAAGGAAAGGTCTACCAACAATAATAGGACAAGAAGGATTGCAATCTATATCAAGAACGATAAAATCGACGAGCACATAATTCATATTTGCAACAATAAGAACATCATTAATTCTTCCTTAATCTTAATAGTGGAATCCGCAAGGTGCAAGTTTAGAGAGCAATCATCAAAATCACGGAAATCTAGCAAATCACACAAAGTTTTGGGAATAGTGGAAACACTAGCACCCAAATCACATAAAGCATAAAATTCATGATCCTTAATCTTAATTTTAATAGTTGGTTCCCACTCATCATACAGTTTTCTAGGGATAGAAACTTCCAACTCAAGTTTTTCTTCATAAGATTGCATCAAGGCATCAACGATATGTTTAGTAAATGCTTTATTTTGACTATAAGCATGAGGTGAATTTAGCACGGATTGCAACAAGGAAATACAATCAATTAAAGAGCAACTTTCATAATTAAATTCCTTGAAATCCAAAATATTGGGTTTAGCAACATCTAGGGTTTTGCTTCCTTAAATCCCACTTTTATCAATTTCATCATCAAGATCTAAACACTCTGAATTCTTGGAACGCGTTCTAGGTAAAGGTGGATCATATTCAGTCCCATCATTATCAAGATTCATATTGCAAAACAAAGATTTAATAGGGGACACATCAATAACTTTTAGATCTTCATCTTTATTTTCATGGAAAATTGGAAGAACACGCTCTAATAAAGGCATCTTTCGTAGCACGCATCCTAGCGGTTCTTTCCTTGCACTCATCAGTGGAAATTATCATGGCTTTGAGAGACTCATTAATATCATGCTTAGGAGGAATAGATCTAAGTTTTAAAGAATCAACATCAAGAGAAATTCTATCAACGTTCCTAGCCAATTCATCAACTTTAAGCAATTTCTCTTCAAGCAAAGAATTGAAATTCTTTTGTGAATTCATAAACTCTTTAACACTAGTCTCAAATTCAGAGGGAATCTTATTAAAATGTCCATAAGAGTTGCTGTAGGAATTTCCATAATTATTAGGAGGATTACTAGGATAAGGCCTAGGATTAAAGTTCCCTCTATACGCGTTGTTACCAAAATTATTCCTACCGACAAAATTCACATCCATAGATTCATTATTATTATCAATCAAAGTAGACAAAGGCATATCATTAGGATCAAGAAACACTCTTAGTAGCAAATAATTTCATAAGTTCATCCATCTTTCCACTCAAAACATTGATTTCTTCTATCGCATGCACTTTTTTATTAGTAGATCTTTCAGTGTGCCATTGAGAATAATTAACCATAATATTATCTAGGAGTTTAGTAGCATATCCTGAAGTGATTTCCATAAAACTGCCTCCCGCGGCCGAATCCAAAAGATTTCTAGAAGCAAAATTCAATCCGGCATAATTTTTTTGTATAATCATCCACAAATTCAAACCATGAGTATGGCAATTACGTATCATTAATTTCATTCTCTCCCAAGCTTGTGCAACAAGTACATGATCAAGTTGCTAAAATTTCAAAAAATCGATTATAAGAGAGATGATCTTATCAGCAGGAAAATACTTAGAGATAAAAGCATCTTTGCACTTGTTCCAAGAATCAATACTATTTTTAGGCAAAGACGAAAACCAAGCTTTAGCACGATATCTAAGTGAAAAAGGAAATGGCTTCAATTTAACAATATCATTATCAACATCTTTCTTCTTTTGCATATCACACAAATCCACGAAGCTATTTAGATGAGTAGCGGCATCTTCACTAGGAAGGCCGGCGAATTTATCTTTCATAACAAGATTCAACAAAGCAGTATTGATTTCACAAGATTCAGTGTTGGTAAGAGGAGCAATCGGAGTGCTAAGGAAATCATTATTGTTGGTATTGGTAAAGTCACACAATTTGGTATCATGTTGAGCCATCGTGACAAACAAGCAATCCAACACACGAGCAAACAAAAGGCAAGCGAGAAAAAGGCAAACGGAAAAGAGAGGGCGAATAAAACGGCAAGGGTGAAGTGGGGTAGAGGAAAACGAGAGGCAAATGGAAAATAATGTAATGCGAGAGATAAGGGATTGTGATGGGTACTTGGTTTGTTGAATTTTATGAGACTCCCCGGCAATCTGCGCCAGAAATTCTTCTTGCTACCTCTTGAGCACTGCGTTGGATTTCCTTGAAGAGGAAAGGATGATGCAGCAAAGTAGCGTAAGTATTTCCCTCAGTTTTTGAGAACCAAAGTATCAATCCAGTAGGAGGCTACACGCGAGTCCCTCGTACCTACACAAAGCAAATAACTCCTCGCAACCAACACGAATAGGGGTTGTCACTCCCTTCACGGTCACTTACCCAGAGTGAGATCTGATAGAGATGATAGATAATATTTTTGGTATTTTTGGTATAAAGATGCAAAGTAAAATAAAAAGCAAAGGCAATATTAAAGTGATGGAAGATTAATATGATGAAGATAGACCCGGGGGCCATAGATTTCACTAGTGGCTTCTCTCAAGAGCTTAAGTATTTTACGGTGGGTGAACGAATTACTGTTGAGCAATTGACAGAATTGAGCATAGTTCTGAGAATAGCTAGGTATGATCATGTATATAGGCATCACGTCCGAGACAAGCGGACCGACTCACACTTTGCATCTACTACTATTACTCCACTCATCGACCGCTATCCAAAGATGCATCTAGAGTATTAAGTTAATGAAAACAGAGTAACGCCTTAAGCAAGATGACATGATGTAGAGGGATAAATTCATGCAATATGATAAAAAAACCCATCTTGTTATCCTCGATGGCAACAATACAATACGTGCCTTGCTGCCCCTACTGTCACTGGGAAAGGACACCGCAAGATTGAACCCAAAGCTAAGCACTTCTCCCATTGCAAGAAAGATCAATCTAGTAGGCCAAACCAAACTGATAATTCGAAGAGACTTGCAAAGATAACCAATCATACATAAAAGAATTCAGAGAAGATTCAAATATTGTTCATAGATAATCTTGATCATAAACCCACAATTCATCGATCTCAACAAACACACCGCAAAAAGAAGATTACATCGAATAGATCTCCACAAGAGAGGGGAGAACATTGTATTGAGATCCAAAAAGAGAGAAGAAGCCATCTAGCTACTAACTATGGACCAAGGTCCGAGGTAAACTACTCACACTTCATCGAGAGGCTATGATGATGTAGAAGCCCTCCGTGGTGGATGCACCTCCCATGAGCTCCTAACAGGCCCCAAGATGGGATCTCGTGGGTACAGAAGGTTGCGGCGGTGGAATTAGGTTTTTGGCTCCGTATCTGATTGTTTGGGGGTACGTAGGTATAAATAGGAGGAAGAAGTACGTCGGTGGAGCAAGGTGGGGCCCACGAGGGTGGAGGGCGCGCCTGGGGGGAGGGCGCGCCCCCTACCTCATGCCCATCTCCTGGCTTTATTGAACTAGGGTCCAAGTCTCCTGGGTCATATTCGGTGAGAAAATCACGTTCCCGAAGGTTTCATTCCGTTTGGACTCTGTTTGATATTCTGTTTCTTCGAAATTCTGAAATAGGCAAAAAAAACAACAATTCTGGGCTGGGCCTCCGGTTAATAGGTTAGTCCCAAATATAATATAAAAGTGGAAAATAAAGGCCAATAATGTCCAAAACAGTAGATAATATAGCATGGAGCAATAAAAAATTATAGATACGTTGGAGACGTATCAAGGACACGTTCTGCGATGCTGGCTTGGGATCCACAGCTTCCAAGTCAGACCTCATCGACGACGACCACGAGGAGGGCACCCTCTCCGGCTCTTCCAAGGGGAAAGAGCCCATCTGCTCTTCCAAGGGGAAAGCGCCCTTCTGCGACATCAGGGAGGGCACCCTACAGCCGTGCTCTTCGAAGGGGAAGGAGCCCATCTGGGGCAACATGGAGCGGATCCAGGGTCCGTGTTCTTCCCACGGGAATGAGCCCATCTGTGACAAGTGAGGAAACCCATGATTTGTTTATTTCAGTTGTTCACAATGTGATGCTCTATATGTGCAATTATTTACTGTGCAGTACATTTCATCAATCTAGTTTTAGACATACCGATAGGAATGCATATATTTGCATGTTGTTAAGCCTGTTATAGCTAGCATATGCCTCCTTTAAAGTTTTTTGATTGTTCGGTTGTTTGTAGTTAGCATATGTTATGTTTCAAATGCTATCTTTGGTTGTTCGTAGTATGCCTTGTTTATTCCAGTTGTTCACAACGTGATGTTCTATATGTGCAAGTATGAACTATGCAGTTCAATTTCATCAGTACCAGTTTCAACAATACCACTATGAATGACTACATTTGGTTGCTGCATCTTGTAGTTAACACGCCTTTCCATTTTTATTTAACCATAACCAGTGTACTTAGATCGGCACAATACCAGTTTAAATGACCATGTTTGCTTGTTGTTAAATGTTAGGCCTGTTGCAGTCAGCACACCTTTCCACTTATTTTGCTTTAGTAGCATGCTTAAACATGCACACTGAAGCTATCTTTTGGAGATTATTTTGTCTGCCATGTGTAATTTTTGTTGATGTTTAGCCTATTGTGCCTAACATGCTTCTTGATGTACCTACACAGGACAATTTTGGGAACGGCTGTTGTTTTCCATCGAGGTTAGTTTCATCCCATGTCTTATATCTGCTCACTGTTCAGGATATCTGTAGCTGGTACCATATAGGCCGGCGGCTGATAAGGGACTAATCAGTGAATCAGACTTTTAACTGAATATATCTGCAACCCATTTTCCCCTAGGTTAACTAGGCCATGTGTAATATATCTGAGGCTACATAGCAACATGCACCGTACTTAATGTCTAAATATGCAATCCTAGGCTACATAGCAACAAGGAAGAGTGTTACATTAATGTTCTAATGATGTCTAGATATACGTAGAAGAGCAGCAGCAACAACAGCAACAACACAGCCCTGTTTGGATACTCAACTTAGCTAGAGGTTCGAGTTAGTTTCTAGCTCATTACTAACCCTGAACTAACTCCATCCAAAGAGTTGTTTGGATGGCAGGGTTAAATTGACAATAAATGCACTAGGAGAACTAGCTCCAATTAGCACCTCTTGGGTTAGATACTAGTTTTTTTGGTGGGTTATAGTTGCAACTAGCTCAAACTAGCCCTCATGTTTAGATATACTTTAGGGCTATTTGAGCCCGAACTAGCTCAAGCTAACTGTAACCCGTGGATACAGCAGCAGATAATTTTTAAGAATGAACTAAACTCCTTCCGGCCCATAATATAAGATGTTAATTCATCTAATATGTGAGTATATTGGATGTTATAAGATACTCCCTTCGTTCCTAAATATTTGTCTTTTTAGAGATTTCAAATGGACTACCACATACGGATGTATATAGACATATTATAAAAGAGTGTTGTACTACATCATTGTGCCATTGCTGTTTAGCTTCTAATATTAGCTTGGTGCTTTTAGGTACATATGTCATTGGTAAAGATCCGCGTTTCGACCCTTTCTGCGTATGGGGCAATGAGATATCGATGAACCAGCATCAAGTGAGGAAGCTGATAAAGATTGTTAGTAAAATGGGTCCAAAGATGGCAATTAGACTATTTGTTTACACTTTATCCAAGACAACAACAAACTGCAGGATGGTAAGTAAGAACACTGCGGCCTTCCTTTTACTGCCCATAATGAGTTGTGTTCGATGACAATGTCTGAAATCTTATGCCTTTGCGTTGGTTGCCAAAGCAGTTTACTCAAGATTACCTCGCAAACTACTGGATTGGGGGGCATGCAAAGGTTAAAGTATTTCTACCAGAACACGATGATTATCTAGATGTTTTCATGAAGACCGTGAAGGATGGGCGGTCGGCCATCTCAAGGGATTGGGCTAGAGTCGTGCGTGCCTTCTGCATGGAGGAGGGCACAATATGGGCATTCCGCTTCACCTTGTTCAACAACCAGAATATATTTCGCCTCTTTCTTTACCGTCTTTAGTAGTACAAGTATACAACTGTGGTTCATCATTCTTTATTTGGTTCTTATGTAATTCTTGAACATATGTACCTATGAATCGAATAATGCATTGGTTGTTTGAACCTGATGGATACAAATAAAGTTGTAGCATACATTCAAAATCAAATCCAAATCCGGTACAATTTGGAAAAGCAGCAATTAATTACAGTGAAATTACACTCTCTAGGTTGTTACGGCACACACGGTTGGTAAAACACAAACGTTTGCGATATGCTCCATAATCCGAGACGGTTCACAGAGTGGAAACGTGTGCAAGCATGCACATTGTTGCTTTAAAGCGTGCAGCGATGTCGCATAATATACATCGACGCATAATAGAGCTAAAAAATACAATTATACGATTTAAATTGTTTCCAGTCGCAAGTACATCCCACACATTCAGTCCCTGCTAAACGTTTCCGTTCGTATGTACATCCCACACAGTCTCTCCAAGGAAAGTGTTTCGGTTCACAGATACATCACACACAATTTTTCCCGTTAAATCGTTTGTGATAGCGTTGCCATTGCACATGATATTAATAATTTTATCGTTTGCGTTATTGAATGCATCACACACGGTGCATAGAAGGAAACTGTGTGGCTAAGGCTATCCATCACACACACTTTTATGTGATAAACGTTTGCGCAAGGTGGCCTAATGCAAACAGTTTTCAAGAGAAAGTCGTGTGTGCAGTGGAGATTGATCGCACACGTAGTGGATCCTATAAACGTTTCTAATCTCCACGTATATCGCAGACGTTTCGCTTTCGCAAACCGTGTGCAGTGTAATCCACAATTAATCCATAATTAATCCAATTAATCTATAATTTAAAAATCACATGTTATGAATTTGAAAGTAGGCAATCACTTATTTCATATCCAACCATGTTTATTACAAATATAGGTTCAACCACGAATCCATAGTTCAATGCATGTACATATCAAGAACTACAGAAGCACCAAGTAAAGAATGATGAACCACAGTTGTACTAAAGACTGTAAAGAGAGAGGCGAAAGACATTCTGGTTGCTGGAGAAGGTGAAGCGGAATGCCCATATTGTGCCCTCCTCCATGCATAAGGCGCGCACGACTCTAGGCCAACCCCTTGTGATGGCTGCCCGTCCATCCTTCACTGTCTTCATTAGGACTTCCCGATGCTCATTATAGTCTGGATGAAATACTTTAACCTTCATTGCATGTCCACCAATCATGTACTCTGTGAGGTAATCTTGAGTGAACTGCTTCGGGAACCACTGGGAACGAAAAAGATTCAGACCTTGTTGTCTAACAAATCATTATGGGCAGTAAAAAGAGAAGGTTGCAGAGTTTGTAGTTACCATCCTACAGCTCACTGTTGTGTTGGATAGAGCATAAACAAATAATTTGCTTTCCACCATTCGTATCTTTTTGCTAATAATCCTTATCAGTTTCCTCACTTGATGCTTGTTCATCAATATCTCATTGCCCCATACGCAAAAAGGGTTGATGCGTGGATCCTTGCCAAGGGCATATGTACCTACAAGAAACAAGTCAATATTAGAAGCTAACTAGTGTCCAGGCCTGGATCTATACGCACTACATTTTGGAACGACAGGGGGAGTACAAGTTTAGGATGAAGCTAACCTTGGCGGAAAATGGTGGCCACTCCCGTTGTTGTCCTGCATAAGTAGTGGAAAGGCATGATAAGTACAACAATCTTAACATTAAAAAAATATAGCAAAGGTAAACAACATCATCTCCAAATGATAGCTTGAATGTGTTGGTTTCAGCATGATGTTAAAGCATATATAAAATGGAAGGCAATGTTATCGACAGCAGGCTTAACATCATCAAATATTGCAATTCAAACTGGTATTGTTTAAAATGAATATAACGTAGGTAATTCTTAAACATTACACTGGATAAATGTGTAAAACTGAAATAAAGGGCATGTGTTAACTACACCAGGAATACCTGGAACCAAATATAGCCGTTCAAACTGGTATTGATGTAGTCGACCGACACGCCCGACTTGCACATAATGAACCACACATTGTGAATGACTGAAATAAACAAGGCATAAATGACCAGATAACAACCAAATATAGCCATTGAAAACTGGATGAGTCTCATCAAGAACCAACCTAACAAGCAAATACAGATAAACAGGGCATATGCTTGAAAATCGACAAATGCTCACCGCAACCAACCTAACAAGCGAGATAAAGATAAACAAGGCATCTGCTGATAATCAAGTAAATGCTAAAAAGCAACCTAACAACCAAATACAGATAAACAAGGCATCTTCTTGGTAACTGGATAAATGCTACAAAAAAAGCAACCTAACAACCAAATACAAATAAACAAGGCATCTGCTTGATAACTGGACAAATACTCACTGCAACCAAACTAAGAACCAAATACAGATAAACAAGGCATCTGCTCGATAACTGAAAAAATGCTCACTCCAACTAACCTAGCAACCAAATACAGATAAACAAGGCATCTACTCACTATAAACAACCAAATATAGCCATTCGTGAAACTAAAGTGGACAATTCATACTTAAACATCACATAAACCTATTGAACAATACATTTTTGCATAACTGAAATAGTTAAACAGGGCACAGTTAAAGCACCACATGGCAAATGCTACTACAACAAAGGGTACGGGTTGGCAAGCTAGAAAAGGTAATATTTGCTCATAGAATGTTGCCTCACATTTCATGGACGGTGTCGTGGAATTGTCACGTCAGATGTCCTTAGTGTCAGGACTTAGTCGTGAGGCCAACACATCTATGTGGTAGCTTGAGAGGGGTTGAGCGGAATCGAGAGACGCAACACAAGACAGAGATTTAGATAGCTTCGGGCCCCGGGAAACATCATCCGGTAACAACCCTACATGTTGTTTGAGGCTAGGTCTCATTATCATCATGAGGGATTCACCGTAAACCGGCTCTCCTCTTTGTGTCTAGCCCTAAGATTGTTTCTTCTTGCTTGTAGCTTCCCCCTCTTTGGGGAGCCCTACCCCTCCTTATATATGTTGAAGGGGCGGGTTACATATAGAGTCCAACTCGGACTTAAGACTTAACTATTCTAACTTATCTTCATGGGCTTCTTAACATCTTGGGCTTCATAACATCTCGGGCTTCATAACCCCTGATAACCCAGTTATCATTGTTTGCCGGTTTAACATTGTCTGCCAGTTTAACATTGTCTGCCGGTTTACCGTCTGTCTTAGCCATTTGTCTTGACTCTCTGTCTTAACTCTCCGCCGGTTTACCATCCGCCGGTTTACCAAGTCCCAGCCGGGTTACGACTCCGGCCGGGTCATACCGCGGGGTATATCCCCGACATTAGCCCCCAGTTTAATTTGGATTTATCCATGTTAAACTGATCCTGATTATCTTTGAATCCTTGTCATTTCCTTCTAGAAAATCCGGGTCAATAGGCCAGCTTCATAATCAATTTGCTGATCTTCAGCCGGTTTAAGAATGTAGAACTTGCCGGTTTACAAATATTGTTGGCACCGGATCATAACTGTTTGTTAACATCAGCTTGAAATATACCTCTTATATGCCTATTACTTATAGCCCCCAAGTCTTAAAAAGGTAGTATAGCAATAGCTTTAAGACTTGCTTCAATATAACTATTAAAAACATGAAGAAATCCAAGTTGTTCATCTGAATCACTAGTCAGAACTGAGTATTCCACATATGTAGCCCCCAAGTGCCGGGTTGTCATGCTTGCAGCAACCTGGAACTTGTAACTTCCTGATGCTCATAAAAAACTTCAACCAGTGTAGCCCCCAAGGGCCGGGTCATTATGCAAATAATGAGAAGGGACTTTGAAAATATGATCATGTAGACTTTAACAGCAACGTGTAGCCCCCAAGGGCCGGCTCACTAAGATAATATTGAGCTGGGACTTCAATAAGACTAATAAAAATGACTTTGCATTAGCCCCCAAGTGTCATGGTGCATGCTTGCAGCAACATGAGACTTGCATATTTGATATAATCTTTAAGTTGAATAATGTAGCCCCCAAGTGCCGGGTCGTAAGCCTGCAGCGACTTGGGACTATTCCTTCAACTGTAAAATAAATCATATCCATTGATAATATAATAGACATTGCGCTAAAGCGACTTTTGAAAACCTTAATCATAACACTGGTTACTGATAACCATAATAAAATCCAGCCATGTTGGCTATTTGAAGATTTGAATAATATAATCCAATGATTTATGAGCGCATGATTCCAATGGCGCAATCCAAATATATACTGGCGACTTATAGTCGAAACCAGACCAGGCTGATAGTCTCTAGATTATGATTTAATCGTGTACTGACAACTTGTAATTGACAGTCGAGCCGGATTAATAATGTCGGTTTGAAAACACAACAAAAGAAGTAGTTTAAAAGAGAACAAAATTCAAGCAAAGGCAAATATAAAACCATTGCAAATGAGGCTTTGAACCGATCAAGAGGCATTACCATGGTCGGACATGACCAAGCCCCCAAAAGGCGTAGCTATTGTTCGAGTCAGCCAGGTCCTCAAATGATGCATTGGCATTACGCCGATCAAGAGGTGTAGCGATGGTTCGGGTTCGACCAAAGCCCCCAAGTGATGCTGTGGCACTAGGCCGATCAAGAGGCGTGACTATGGTTCAGACATGACCAAGTCCCCAAGTGATGTTGTGGCTTTTCGCCTACCAAATGGCGTTGCTATGGTTCGGACACGACCAAAGCCCCAAGTGATACTGTGGCATTGGCGCCGATCAAGAGGTGTGACCATGGTTCGTATATGACCAAGCCCCAAGTGATCAATAATATGATAAGCCAATAAGGCATGATACCCATGTTTGAACCGCGCATCATGGCAGCAGGTCCTCTTTGGCACCCTTTAACTTTTTGCAAGAGATAAATCCTTCTTGAACCGGACGTTAAACCGGATATTGAGAGCTTCAATGCTTTGTGGGAGACATCTTTCCCTTGAACCGGATTTTAAACCGGAATCTTCATTTTCAGCCAGAAATTTTCTGACGGCCTTTAAACTCGAACTTGCGAGTAGTTAATTCCTTTTTGAACCGGACATTTTTAAACCGGATTTGAGAGCTTCAGAGCTTTGCAAGAGATAGTTTCCTCTTAAACCGGATTTGAACCAGATACTAAGGGCTTCAACGCTATGTGGGAGATGGGATTGTCCTTAAGCTGGACTATAAACCGGAAGCATCATTGTGAGCCGGAATATTTCTGACGGCCTTTAATTATCAATATAACAGTAGCTTCCGGGATGGGTTTTCCTTCAACATCCTAGGGCACTTGAATTTGCTGAAACTGGCAAGACTTACTGCGTCATATCATCGTAGCCCCCGAGTCTGAAGATGACTCAAGGAGTTGTCTTGAGATTCTCCGTACTTTGAACATAGCAGAAGGTATATATCATTGGTGTTGATAACGCAATGTAAATCCACAGAAGATTGAGGTGACTGCGGCGGGTTTATAAATGATCCCATATGAGCCATGTCAGCAACTGGGCTAATGGTTCCTTCCAACTGGTTCCTTGTAGTTTACCAAACTGTAGTTGCAGCGATTTGTGTGCATGTCCCTTGATCCATCCAGTGCAGACGACAGCTGATCGATAATCTCCCTCCCATATATTGGAAGAAAAACCGAGCTACCCAAGTAGTGACTTGCTCAAACTCAATAAACAGCTCATGCAGACAGGTGCGGCCTGGTATGTTGATGTAGACCAGACCGCGAGAGACGGACATCAAAGATGACCGCAGCATCAGAAGCAGATCAGACAGATGAATCGGCCGCTTATCACGGCGTTGCAAGCCGGTGCGGACGGGAAAGTTGGCTGCGGCGTTGTAAGCCAGTACAGACTGATAATTTGGACGCGGCAACGGTAATCGGTGCAGGCGCGAGAGTTGGCCACGACATTTAAACCGGTGTAGGAGGAAGAATTGGCCATAACGTTTAAACTGGCGCGAGCCTCCTGTCCATAGTACGTCGCCATTTTTGTAGTGGACTTTGTCCTGCATAAAATATATTGGAAGACAGAGTAATCGTTCTCGGATGAATTAATATGCTCATAAAATACAGAGGAAAGGTATCACCTGATGTTCGGTTGGTAAAACGCCATATTCCAATAATTATAGACTTGTAGTTTCATTTCTCTATTTGATGTGTCGCCCATCGAAATAATATATACTAATAGCGCACTGGTAGTTGGCCTTTTTGTTGCCTCTTGTATTTTTCATATTCCTTTGATAATCCAGCAGGTAAATTCAACCAGCTCCTTGTAATTGTCCAATCCATTATGTCCTGATCAGCAGGTTGCATGGCGATCTTGTTGTAGTTGATTAATAAATCCTGGAGTGTACCGTGGCTGTCATAGCAAGCGCCACACACCCTCCGAGGATCACACAATCTGAATTTCATGTGCATCAAGCGCCAAGCATATTCCCAGTCCTGTAAGAAAAACAACTGAAATCGCAGCTCGCCCTTGCCAGTGATGGCTCAAAAGTGAAGCTTGCAGAGGTAAACCGCACGGAGCTGCCAACGGAGCGGCAACAGGAAACCGCCAAAGCGGGCGGGTCACAAAGAAGAATGATCGGGCGCTGGCAGCCCAGAATGACAAGTCGGCAACAACGGATTTGGCGACTTAGAGGCGGGTCTCGAATCAGGCACAATGGCTCGCTTTAAAGCGAACACGGCCACACGAAGGAAGAACAGCGACTCGCATAGCTTAATCGAGGCACGACAATCGAGGCAACCCGGAGCGGCGACTCGGCGAGGTGCAGGCCGACCCAAAGCTCCGCATCACGGCGAAGCGGAAGGCAGCGGCGGCTCAAGGACAAGACGGCGTAACCATAGCGATACGAACCGCATCGGAGACAGCTCGGAAACGCGCTGGCAGGCCCGCGATGGTGAGATGGAGCTGAAAACGCGGCCACAGCCTAGGGGCTCCCGTGGCCCGACAAAGAGTCACTGCGGTCGTGTAGTCCCCGCGCAGGTCGGAGCAGAGGCAACATGCACGCAACAACAAGGGTTTAGTAGCAGCATGAAACAGCGACTCACGGTACGGGCGGTTTAAAAACGGGACCTGCGCGGCTGTTCGACCGGCGGTGGGTTGGAAAGGTGCAGCAATTGCCGCAGCGAGGGCGTCGGCGGTTCAACATCGAGGGGGTGATCCAGTCATGCCGTAGAAGTGGTACGAGGCCGAGGCAAAGCGCGACGACACATTGAGGCCACGGCGCCGACGACTTACGGTATAAACAGCGACTTGAAACCAAGGTAAAAACCGGTCCGGCACGGTCAGCTGTGAACGGAGTGGCGGTGAGCCAGCAGGAGATGCTGGACGGCTTGAGGCTGGTGTCCTGGAACTAATGCACGCGAGGCAGCATGTCGGTGAAAGCCGGCCGGGATCGTCAGGGCGACTCAGCAGGGTTTGACGCGGCTGGGTCGCGAGGCAACTTGAGTAAGCGTAAGACGACAACGGCGGCGGTTCAAGAAACAACACATGCCATGGTGACAAGGTTGTACCGGTGATCGTGGCGGAACTCGTGGTCGGATGGATCGCTTGAACTCCAAATCGGCAGGAGCGTAATGCTGCAGACGGTCTTGCTTCAGACTCGACGGTTGAACCGGACGATGGTCGGCGCAGGATTTACTCGGGCTTAACACGCAGCGGGCGGACCGATGGCTATAAATGTAAACGGCTCGCCATGGCTCACGGCACGACCGGCTCGAAGGTTGCAACAGTAAGTGTGGATCAAGACTTATCTCGGCCGCGAAAGCGATGGCGTTCAACAATTTGAAAGTGAGCCAGCGATGTAGTGTTTTGAGTTCCGCGATTCGTATGCGGACGACGAGGTCACTTGGCCGGTTTGGTGCGTCCCGGTTTACAACAGCTTGGAGCTGGAGCCAGCTTGACTCATCGGTGTGAATCGTAGTTGTAGCGTTGTAGGCGAAGGAGGCCGATTCTCAGGATGATTCAAAGATTGAGCCGGCGCGGCAATGGAGTGAACTGGCGCGGCAATTTGAGGAAATCGCGCGAGGCCGCGGCGACTCACGGTGCAGGGGACGCAACGACTGTGACCCGGCGGGGAGTCGCGGGACCAGGGCAGTTTGCCGGTGCGGGCGAGACTGCAGAAACAGCGGGTCGAGCCAAAGGAGGTCCCGCAGTGGTAAACCGACAGCCCATCGGTGGCGGTATGAAGGCGGCTGCACTAAGCGCATCAAAGACGGCTAGGTGGAGGAGGGCGGCAAAGACAGAGCCTGGCGCGGCGCGAACAGAGGCGTCAGGCGGTGATAGTGACGAAGCGAGTAGCACTCGGTGAAGCAAAAGCGTATGACACGTGAAGCCGTGGTGGTCTGTCACACCGCACGGCCGCTGGGCAGCTCGAGCATCGCCAGGCGATGGCGGGTCATAACCGCGATTTCAACTGGGTGGCTCAAACAAATCGGGCGCCGGGCCGGCTCAACCTGGTGTGAGGTCGAGGCGGGTTTACGGCCGTGACGACGGAGGCAGCCGGCGACTCGAGGCGACTTCAGTGAGACCGGAGAATTGGAGAGGCAAGGCCTCGAGATAGAGTTAGCGGGCGGCCAAAACCACGGTGAGACGGAGCCAAACCAACGAGCGGTGGCCTGTGCATCGGGCACATCGGCCGCGTCTCGCATCGAAGTTCGCCGCCATCTCCGCCTTGAGTCGTGGATTGTTTTCTTCCGCTCCCCCCTTTTACTTTCCTTGATCTAGCCTAGATCGATGGCTTCTTCGACCTGTTCGTCCTCATGCCGTAAAAATATCGACGACAGATTATTCCTTTCCTTTTGGTGACGCCGTGTAGTAAAAATTGCAGCAATTGATGCCCTCGGGACCAGCGTGTACGGATATGACGACACAAATACGGGCGGTTTAGACAGATGCTTGACGTATAGTAATTTGACCCGCCGCCGATCCTGCGGTGGGAAAATGCTGATAGCTCCGGTTGACCGCCGTAGTGAAACTTGGCGTTGAAAATGGGGCGACCCGTCGCGGCGGGTTGGTGAGCTGCGTCCGGTTAACAGTTTGAGTATTTCACGATCCGCTTGAAGAAACAGAGGGATTTTGCAGGCGATGCGAAGCACGCGTGACCCGGCGAGTCCGAGGCGGATACGGTACAGAGAGCGTTCGCTGATGGCTGGTTTCTCGGAGTTGGCGACTCAGAAAGGCCAAAGTCCCGCAGGCAAGGCCACAGCTACAGAAGATATCGTGGCGGTTCAACAGAAGGTGGCCCAGACACAGAATCGAAGGTGGAGGAAGTTTGTAACTGATTTTTCCACCCTGCTCCATGTATCTTGATGTATAACACCTTTGTACTATTTATTGGTTTGATGGATATAGAAGCAGCATGACCCTGACGTGGCTTCGGGACTTGATCCATCGTAATAAACAACTGATGTCTTGGCTGCAGCGACAATGCGAACTAATCTGGCCTCGACGGATCATCTCATCGTGTGTGCTGGCGCATAAACGCAACCTTAATTTTCTCTTGATGTCACCTTGATTGCTCGTCGATGACGTTATCTTCTGTGCCGGTTCTTTTCCATCCGGCACTTCGCGAATTTCTTGATCCCTAAAGAAATCCCTCCAAGAACTCAACACCACCGTGCGCGAGCCCCACGGTGGGCGCCAACTGTCGTGGAATTGTCACGTCAGATGTCCTTAGTGTCAGGACTTAGTCGTGAGGCCAACACATCTATGTGGTAGCTTGAGAGGGGTTGAGCGGAATCGAGAGACGCAACACAAGACAGAGATTTAGACAGCTTCGGGCCCCAGGAAACATCATCCGGTAACAACCCTACATGCTGTTTGAGGCTAGGTCTCATTATCATCACGAGGGATTCGCCGTAAACCGGCTCTCCTCTTTGTGTCTAGCCCTAAGATTGTTTCTTCTTGCTTGTAGCTTCCCCCTCTTTGGGGAGCCCTACCCCTCCTTATATATGTTGAAGGGGCGGGTTACATATAGAGTCCAACTCGAACTTAAGACTTAACTATTCTAACTTATCTTCATGGGCTTCTTAACATCTTGGGCTTCATAACATCTCGGGCTTCATAACCCCTGCCAGCCCAGTTATCACTGTTTGCCGGTTTAACATTGTCTGTCGGTTTAACATTGTCTGTCGGTTTACCACCAGCCGGTTTACCATCTGTCTTAGCCATTTGTCTTGACTCTCTGTCTTAACTCTCCGCCGGTTTACCATCCGCCAGTTTACCAAGTCCCAGCCGGGTTACGACTCCGGCCGGGTCATACCGTGGGGTATATCCCCGACAGACGGGATCCTTCCAGTTGGAAGAGCACAGACCCATGGTGCGCTCTCTGATGTCACAGATGGGTTGTTTCACCTTGGAAGAACCTTCGTGGGTGCCCTCCTCGTGGTCGTGGTCGATGAGATCTGACTTGGCAATTGAGGATCCCAAGCCGCCGCCGTAGAACGTGTCCTTCAGAAGTGACAAAATGGGCTCGATGGCGTATAAAGCTCGCAAATCCTTGACCTCTTGGCGGAGGAGATCAGCGGCTGGGCCGTCGAAGAGATCAACGGCGGTTGAACTAGAGGGGTTGGGGATGGACCACTTAACCTGTGACATGGCCGGCGCGAAGCCGTCGGTGTGGATGAGCTTGATGTCATAGCCAGCTTTCCCGAGATATAGTAATATGCTAGCCCGCAGACATGAAGCCTTTGGCATGTCAACATAGTCAACGTCTTCACCCGCTTCCGCAGCGACGTGTTGCTCCGGGATCGACAGGTCGGGGCGAACGGCGGCCACCTCGCCAACGTCCGCCGGAGAGGCCATGATAAACCTCTACTTGGCCGAACACTCGCGGGCTTCCCGGGATATGTGGTCGAGCTTAGGCTGCGACATTCTGGAGCAGGGGATGTGGATCTGGCGGGGAGGGTCACGGCAGGCCTCATCTTAAAACTCAGGGGAGTGGGGCGACGGTATGGGAATCGCTGGACAACCTGAACTTTATTATCTAAGCTAGGAGGAACGGGCAGACCGACAGGGTTGGCGGCGGCGCTGGCGGCGGCCGCGAGCTAGGGTTCGAAGGGGGTGGGGGCGAGTGGGGGACTGTGGAGGGGGGGTGGTGTTTGAGGATACGCCGCGGCTACTGAAAATTTTAGCAATGGTGGGTGGAGATGGTGGTTGACGAGGGAGGGCGACGGTTCAAATGCCTTGGCTGCTAAAATTTTACTATATGGTCGGTGCTGGAGGAGTGTGGGCGACGGTTGAAGTACGCCGACTACTAAAATTTGGGTAAAGGAATTGATGCGGGGCGGGAGTGCCCAAGATCGCGCACGGTCCAATAACAATATGCGTGTATGATAATAAGGAAAAGTGGCGCGGATCTGCCGATTTTTGCAACGCTCAAGGCGGGCAGTTTGTTTTTTATATTTCTAGCTAGTTCGCCTATGGCACACGGTCCGTCCTCATTTCCAAATAAACTTACCCGCCCTTAGCTTCCACAGGCGGTGGTCTTCCAGTGCACTTGCATCGCACACGGTTAACCCAGTACCTCCACCCTTTGCTCGCGCTTGCGCGGTCGTGGTGATTTCAGCGCACTTGCATCACACACAATTGAGCCAGTGCCTCCACCTTAATTTGCTCGCGCTTGCGTGGTCATGGTGATTCACATCGCACTTGTATCGCACACGGTTTAGATATTATACCCCGTGTCCATTGAGGATCATCAGAGTCTTTGCAGCAAAAAATAATGTTAGGAAGGGTCAAAAGACAGCGACAACAACATGTGGCCCAAATATATATGAGTGAAAAGGGTGGTATGTGATGTTCAAAATTCCAATGCACAACTTTGACCCCGCGGGCCCACGGTTGGGCGCGTCATTGAAGATCGATGAGAGGGGCCAGAAGTCAAGAACCACCTGGAAGTGGCCAAATATATGTATGAATATTGGGGATGTTTAAAACTTTAAATACACAATGCAGAACTTTGGTGGCACCTGCCACGCAAACCCGAAAGCACCCTAACAACCACCTAGCTAGGATATATATAGTGACATGATGTCGTACCTAGCTAGGATGCTTGGCCCACCACCTCCCACTTCGTGTCGGTAGGCGGATGCACGTAATGATCGATACTTTGGTCATACATGCATGTCGCCATGACCTACCATAAGACGGACCAATGAATCTTTCGTTTGGTCAAATGACGCTTGTTGTTGTCGATAAACCGCTTGGGCCAATAGATTGAACCATCATAAACATCGCACGAGAGGGACCACCAAACGAGCACCTCTTGCATGCGGCCTAAAATGATGTACGTTGGGAAGGGGTGATGTGTGTTTTCAATATAGAATAATGTACAATTTAGATGTGGTGCCTACCTCTCGATACAGACAACAAGCATGAAGGCAAAGTAGTTAAGGACGAGATACTTACACAGGGTTTGATGTAGGCCGAACCCAGCAATCCGAGCATCTGGGAGGGAATCCTAACAACGCATGATCTCGAGCTTTGGTTGACCAAAATTTGACGGTGACCGGCCCTAACATGAACTAGGAGGAATCCATTCATGGCCAACACATACCCCTCATTATCGGTCAAAGGGATGATATATATACACCCGGGGAGCCCACAGATATCCGTGTCGTCACAAAAAACTGCACAAGGGAGACGTGGTTGATCAGAAGACCACGTATACACTGCATACGGCCCGAAAATATGTATGGGTACGATGGTGTATGATGTGTTTAAATCCCAAATGCACAACTTCGATGGGCCACGCCAAGTACATTACAAACCGAACATTGTACCCGACTCCAAGCCTGGTTCAATACCTATGATGTCAGTTTCCCAACTTCGAGGCGGCAGCGGGGGGGAGGGGGCGTCCCACGCATGTGCTCAAACTTTATTTTGTCTAGCATGGGACACATCTATATATATCTATACATCTATACACATATATAGTGTGCGAATAACTATGAAAGTTGCTCGTTGGATGAAGCCAATCAGACGGTACAAAGATGGCAAATCCGAGCACTACTGGCCGTTGGATATCATCTACATTCCACCAGATTCTGCCACATGTACAATCTAGAAGACTCCATGGTTGAACTTAAGCATAATACACAAACCTCAAAACACAAGCACTTCTCCTTTGTTCTCTAGAATCTTCCATATCTTAATTGCCCAAACCTTTTTTTCCTAAATGAATTGTCACTTTTTGTTTTTACCTTTACAATACACAATTCCATGAATCTTAAAATAGTTTTTTACAACATTAATTGATTTTGGATGAGATGAACTATAAGAATTAAACGAACATCTACATCATGCGTATCTGGGAGAAGAGGCGGGAAACCGATGAGAGGAGTGGCGAGAAATGGTAGCCTATTTTGAATGAAAACCTAGTAGAGAAGGAAGCGTGAGTGTAGCGACCCGACCTCAGACGGTCAAGCCTCAGGTATTCTTGTGCCATCCTCGATCAGTATCTTTGGCACACACAAGACATCAATGTATATATCAAAGTGCAATCACATGTATAAATAACGAAATGATATATACCTCATAATACTCACGAAACAATCAAACGGGTGTGGAGTAACATCAAAGCCATCGGCAGGTTGAGTGAATACCGAAACACTGTACAGTACTCATAACCGACGGAAGAAAAATATCTGAAACATGATAAGTTGCAGCCGTGTAGGTCAAGACATTGAATGTACCGCAAGATCACAATATGAGAAAACAGATGATAAAACTATACTATATGCAATATGGCTTTATGGCTCAGATTCGAGTTTTGTTTATGTAAAAGCTGATTTTTATTTTTACCTACATCAAAGGAATAGAATGAAGTCTGTACTAAGGAGTTTTCTATCATGACATGGTTCCACCAACCGATGTCTCATAGCCCAAAATCATCATAAGTTGCCCACAATTAAGTTATCAATCCGGTGTTGAGAGTTCCGAGATAGATCCAAGTCCAGAGGCTCAAATTGTCCGTGAATCGGGACACGGCTAATCGATTAGGTTATCAACCCTCTGCAGAGGTTTGTACACTTTACCCGCAAGATTCGATCCCTCTCTTTACGTTCTCGCACTTCGTGGTGTTTGAGAACAAGATGACCGAAACATGGTCTTCCAAAGAGTTCCTCCGACCATGTCCGTACTCAACCCATCCTACCGTAGTTCTACATCTGCTAGTACCGTCCCAGCCAGAGTCACAACTAAGGTCAACCAAGCCAGAGCCCATAATGACTTGCGGTTGCACAGTAAGCTTCTGTGCATGAAGTATTCTTCCGTCTCTTTGAGTCTGGGTGAAGCTTTCCAAGATGTCATGGCGCTTTCTCCATGCATCCCGCCAACCACTGGTTTCTCCAGGTGCCCGCCAACCGCCCTTCACCCAAGAGTGTGTATTGAATTCTTCTCTCGAGTCTTGAAGTCCTGAGTCCTTGAAGATGCAGTCCTCGCAGATGCCATCCTGGAGTTGTCGTCATTGACGGAGAGTCCTCCTTTCTCACACCACTCCCGAACACTCATACCAAACCCCGTCTACTATAGCGTAGCATTTAAATAAAACGTCCCGGGCTTGGTAACAGGGTGATGGGTTCCTACCTCATGCATACTACTCAACTACAAGGATTCAATAACACTACTGAGGTGTGGTTGCAAGGATGCCACTAAATGCAATAAAAACATAGGTATGAAAGCAATGGTCAAAGTGAACTTGCTGGTAATACTTGATGAAGATAACAACGCTGTCACGAAAATGACTTGGTAGAACTAATCACACTCCGTTGAAAATCTATATAGTCAAACATAGCATTCACATAAGCAAACATCCTAGCAAACAATTTTAGCACTCGAAATAACAATCAAAACAGCAAGGAAAATCGATAATAAAACTCAAACAAAATCAAAAGAAACTTCAAATAAAACTACAAAGAAAAACTACTAACGAAGATCTATGACTTTGCTACAAACGTATAATATAGTTTTGCAGTTAGTAATTACTTAACAACAATTAAAATACTTAACTATTAAATTAACAGAAAATATAATGTTAAATAACTACTTTAACAGAAAGTTTTTTTTTTCATAAAATTTTATTTGCAAAAAGAAACAAATAAAAAGCTTTTATAAAACTCTAACTATGACCTATAGAAGGTTTCATACAAAACTAAGGAAAATAAATTTTTAAGTAAAAATAAATTTTCTCCTGTTGTCTAACAGAAACACAACTAATTTTGTCAAAAGTGACAAAAAGAAATAATTTAAAACTAATAAAAACAATAAATAAAAAGCTAAAACAGAACTAATATTAAAACAGTACTGTTTTGCTAAAACCTAATTTAAATTAACCTGAAAATAAAATACTAAATACTACTGGATAAACAAAGGTCCTAGAGACCAGGAGCAAAAAGAATTAATTAAAAATCTATTTTTAAACTCCCGGAATAAGCAAAACAAGCTTTAATTCAAATCTGATCTAACTCAATTTTTATAAATCCAAACATAGACAAATAATATATTTTGGAAACTACAAGAAAATTGTGATCTAACGCAAAAAGAATCAGCATCATTGGACTTCTAGATCAAAAGTTATAAGCTAAACAAGAACGGAACTAAATCTGTTACGGAAATAAATCTGAAAAACGAAAACGGAGTTACCTGTACGTGAGGCAGAGATGGCAGGAAGGAGACGGCGATGTGGAGGGCTGCTCCGCGAGGGGGCGAGGTCGCCCGAGGTGGGGGTCGGCGCTTGGGAGGTGGCGCTGGGCGCCTCAGGTGCTGCTCACTCCTCGGCGTCGGGCTCTCGGGAGAGCTCCTGGTGAGCGTTCTAGGCAGGAAAAGGAGGACGGTGGCGAGGTGGCTACGGGCAGGAGGGGCGTGGTGATGGGAAAAATGGAACGAGGAGAGGAGGGGGTTTTATAGGCGGTCTCGGGAGGCGCTGGGATGGAAAGACGAGGAGATCGGGAAGGTGGAGATTCCTGTCTCCATGGATATGGAAAGCTTCAGAACGTGAGAGGAAACAGAGGAAGGAGATGATCTCTTGTTGGGCTAGAATAGGAAAGTGCTTAATGGGCCGGCAGGTTTTTCCTAATAAAAACGATTCCATTCCTATTTTTAAAATTAGGAAACTAAAACAATAAAAAGGAAATCAAATCAATTCGGAATAAAGAGTTTTTATATACTAAAATTATCAGAAAAATAAAATGTAGATGATGAGCATTATTCCACGGCCAAAATAAAAACTTTAAAAAATGTTTTTCAGAAAATCCCTAAAGGCTTTATTTCTTTTTGCAAATAATTTTTAAATAAAAACTTTGGTTTTTCTTGGCTCAAATATTTTCAAAAATGCCCCTGATTTTGGAGGGTCATTTTCCTCCGCTCTTTCTTGCTTGCAAGAATTTATTTTTCGGGTATTTCTCGGGAAGAAAAATAGAGAAGCAAGTGCAAATATTTGAAAGAATTAAATTGCAAAACTCCGCTCAAATTCTTTATAGTTGAAGAAGTCATGTCATCTTCTCTCATTGATTTTAATAGGATGAATTTGAATTTACCGGAGAAGGGAAAGTCATTTTATTCCCTCTCATTCAAAAGTTTTTGAAAAGGTTCAAATTTCACTCAAGTTTAATTCACTCAAGCAAACAAACAAACAATTCAATTAATTATATTAACATTCCAAAATTTGGGATGTTACAGTGAGCTACACGACGCATGCGCACAGTGCTTACCCATGCACTACATGTGCTTTCGAAAGGGCCCAGGGTTGCCATTTGATCTGGGAGCATCCAACGGTGCACACGTACAATCCGTGGGGTTTGGGTTCTACCCTGTGAGAACGAGGACTCAGATCGCGCGTGCAGCGGGGGGGGGGGGGATATCATATGGAAACCAACATTCGGTGGAAACCGGTGAAAACCACAAGAAAAAGATGTTTTGAAGTTTCAAAAAAATTCAAAAAAACGCGGGATGTTAAGAGGATGATGTTTTATTGGCACACAAAATTTCAAGTTGAAACACATTAAGAGCTCTGAGCTATGGAAAAGACAAAATCAGTGTTGAATAGTGCCGAATAGTAATGCCACTATTCAGGGCGTAATTTGTCTTTTTCATAGCTCACATCTCGTAATGTTTTTCAACTTGTAATTTTGTGTCGCAATAAAACATCACGTTCTTAACATCCCACATTTTATTCAGATTTTTATAAAACTTTAAAATATGGTTTCCATGAAGTTTTCATTGAATATCGGCTTTCATGAGTGAACCATGTGCTATTTGAAAACATTTCGTGAGAAGAATCTCGGTTCATAAATCCCTGTAAATCCAAAACTAAGCTAAAAATCGTGAAACCTGCCATGGTGTCACGACATCGCTCTTATATGTCGAGGAATTTTTTTGTCCATTGTGGTGCAAGTTATATTACAAGCCTCTTACAAACCGGAGCTTCTCTCAAAGAAGCCTCGTGGTTCCGATAGGGAAACGTGTCCCCCTTGTGGGCGAAACATAATCACTGCCGCTTTTCACCTTGTATTTTCATCTACGGGCAACATGGAACAACAAGATATTCGTGCTAAAATTTAAACTTATTCAGGGTTCGTTTGGCCTTTTTTATACACTAATTGAGTTTCCTAGGCATTTAATGTCCATAAATCAAATCTGAACCTCAAATACATGCTCCAGTTCACCAAAATGGCTAGAAAAATTATACATGTTTCCTTGGGTGCATGTTTAGGTCCCATGCCAGGAATGGGAACGAATTACAACCGTACTGGTGTCATGGCTCGTACTCAAACATTTTGAATCTCGATTTTTAAGTCCCCATAAATCCTAAACTCACTAGAAAGTCATCAAAGGTGGCATGGTGTCACATCATGGCACATATATGTCGTGGTAAAAACATTGTCCAATTTGGCCAAGCTTTATTACAAACCTCTTACAAAAACTGGAGCTTCTCTCAAAGAAGCCTCGTGGTCCTAATAGGGAAATGTGTTCCCCTTGTGGGAGAAACATAATCACTGCCTCTTTTCGCCTTGTATTTTCTTCCTTTGGCAACATGGAACCACAGGATATCCGTGCTGAAATTAAACTTATTCAGGGTTCGTTTGGCCTTTTTATACACTAATTTATTCTCCTAGGCATTTAATGTCCATAATTCAAATTTGAACTACAAATACATGCTCCAGTTCACCAAAATAGCTAGAAAAATTATACATGTGTCCTTGGGTGCATGTTTAGGTCTCATACCAGGAATGGGAACGAATTACAACCGTACCGGTGTCCTGGCTCTTCCTCAAACATTTCGAATCTCGGTTTTTAAGTCCCCATAAATCTAAACTCACCAGAAAGTCATCAAAGGTGGCAAGGTGTCATGTCATGGCACATATATGTCATGGTAAAAACATTGCCAATTTGGGCCAAGCTTTATTACAAACCTCTTACAAACCGGAGCCTGTCGCAAGAACCCTTGTGGTTTCGACAGGGAAACGTGTCCCCTTGTGGGCCAAACGATAATCACTCCCTCTTCTAGCCTCGTATTTTCTTCTACATGCGACACAGAACAACTGGAGATTCACGCTGAACTTTGAAATTATTCAGGGTTCGTTTGACCTTTTTTATTCATCAGTTGAGTTTCCTAGGCATTTAATGGCCATCATTCAAATCCGAACTACAAATACATGCTCCAGTGCACCAAAATGGCTAGAAAAAATGTACATGTTTCCTTGGGGTGCATGTTTAGGTCCCATGGAACGAATGAGAACGAATTCAACCGTATCGCCGTCCTGGCCTGGCCACAAACATTGCAAATCTCGGTTTCTAAATGTCTGTAAATCCAAAACTCACCAGGAAATCATGAAACTTAGCATGGTGTCACTACATGGTATATATAATTGTCCAATTTGGGGGAAGCTATATTACAAGCCTTTTACAAACTGGAGCCTGTCGCAACCCTCGTGGTTCCGGTAGGGAAACATGCCCCTCTTGTGGGCGAAACGATAATCGATGCCTCTTCTTGCCTTAAACTTAGTTTTCTACAGGCAACATAGAATAACAGGAGTGTCGGGCTGAAATTTGAAACAGTTCAGGGTTCGTTTGGCCATTGTATATATATTACTAATTACTAAGTTTTCTATGCATTTAATGTAGTCCATAATTCAAAGTTGAACTACAACCACATGCTCCAGTGAAGCAAAATGGGTGGGAAATCGTACATGTTTCATTGGGTGCATGTTTAGGTCTCGTTTAAGGAATGCGAATGAATTACAAACTTGTCGTCGTCCTGAAACAATGAGAATCTCGGTTTTTAAATCCCAAAGAATAAAAAGTCACCCAAAAAACATGAAACTTGGCATGGTTTCATGACATGGCACATATATGCCGTGGTAAAAAAAATCATCCAATTTGAGAAGAGGCGCACACATTAGTAGCCAACGAAGTCCTTTTTTAAACAAAAAGCTGACATGTTAATATCGCAAACGGTTGTATTATATTTACCATGTCGAAATTTAACCATACTCGGTGGCGTGCGTGCAGCTGCTTGATTAGACGGGATGAGCGCGAGCAGTCCGCCATGCAGGTTCGACGGGATGCGTGCGAGCAGTCTGCCGCGCAGGCTCGACGGGACGCGTGCATCCTGTCCACCTCGCAGGTTCGACGGGACACGTGCGAACAGCAAGGCCGCCCATGCTCACCGAGAAGCGAGCTCTTTGACCTCCATGCACCAGCCGCCGCCCGCCTCACTCACAACTTCTCCATTAATTGGTTAACTAAAGCACCTGGACGGAGGGTGTTTGCTTGTGATCCCATGGTAGCATTTGTGTTGTTCGTGTTTTCAACTAGTATTCCGCCCTAATTTAAGTTGCCACATAGGGCAACGGATAATACAACCAAAAATAAAATGGCAACGGATAATACGACAAAAAATTTACAATGGTGCACATAATAATTGTCTTACATATTCCGTATAATTTAAAATGACACATGCGGAAAAGCCCGGAAGACACGGGGGCAAGAGAAGAAGGAAATTGCAGACAACCATCTGGGTCGCTACTGTCTCTACTCGTCGATGGATCACCGGGCGGCGAAATCCTCCAGCTCCTTCTTCAATTCCTCACAACTCTGCTTGAAAGCAACCACGGATTCCTCCACCTCCTGCTCGCGCTTGATCCGGAGCTTCCTCAAGCCACCCATCAGTTCCTCGACGACCGCTTTCAGCATCATCTCCGAGGCACTGCTCTGCTCATGCAACATCTTCCAGCCGGTGGCCTCCTCCTCCTTCTCGGAGACCAACTTGAGGAGCTTCGCATTGTCATCCATGAGTTGCTCGACGAGGCCGGTCGCCTTGTCAACCGAGGCATCGCTGATCTTGAGCAGCTTCATCAAGCCATCGACCAGCTCTTGCTGCGTAGTGACGCCAGCGAGAATGTCGTCGTCGCCGGCGAAGGACTTCAGGAACGCGCTCGTCGCGATGGCCGACGCCACGAATGCGCTTGTGAGAGCCCTCGTGTGCCCGTGAGAGCTTGTTCGAGGCCTCCCCAGCACGCCGGGACATCTCTGCTGCGGATGCGGCTTCATGGCGGGACCTCTCTAGTGCTTCCGCGGCCTTGGTCTTTGCTGCCTGGTTATATGTCCACTCTAAGCTCCTCCTACCGGTCATGGCGGAACGACTTGACAGAGAAAACCAGCTTTGTGGGTGATGAGGAGAGGAACTGTGAAGTAACTTTCGAGTGGGTAGTTTTTATAGCTCGGTGCTAAGTGTGAACACATATTAGTTTGATAGGTGTGAACAGATTTGCAATTACTTACTGCGTTGTAATCAGCAATGTGACGAGAAACAAGGTCAAAATTTATTGATGGCAGAAGGTTGACCACGTGGTTGCTCGCCGTTGAGGCGGCTGCGGCGTGCTCCGCTCTGGTGTCCCTGCGCGTGCTCTGCTCACCGTTGAGGCAAAGTTACAATGGCAACTGTTAATTATTCTTAACAATTGTCTTACATATTCAGGATAATTTAAAATGCCAAATGCGGCAAGGCCTAGAACACTCACGGCCTACATATGCATACAATGATAATAAAATATAAGCTAAAAGGCTGAGCTGGCGGCCTTCCAATGATGGTCTTCTCGGACTCCATGATCAGCATAGCACCCTTGCGGCCGTTCTCTCCGAGTGTCCCGACCCGCCTCCGCCTACGGAGCTGCTGGCGCTGGGAGGCTCTTGGGGCTGCTGGGCCTCTTCCAAAAGAGCTTGACAGCATGCAATCGCGCACATGACAACTCCGCGGAACCGCTCCATTTCCATGTCTCTGGACTGGTAGCAAATTCCGTTGATCACCTGCATCCTCAAGATATCACGTTGGCAATGTTCTACTTCGTCGGGGACGTCAACTCCGCCAAGGATGCGCTTGAGCCTGGCCACCACATCATCGGGATCGAGGTTGACACGGCCGCCGCGGGCAATGATGAAGCCATAGGCTGCCTTTATCTTGACTGAATCGCAGAGGTCCTCTGCCCATTCCTTGTGGGGCATCAGGCTCTCGATGAGCACTGGTGACGGCGGCTCTTCGGGTGGGTCGTCGATCATGCCGCCGAGCAGCTCTGGATCTTTTGCACGGTGGATGGCAAACTGCTCATCACACCTCCTCTGCAATATGTCGATTGTGCTCCCAAGGACTGTGACGCCGATATCGGTGCCGATGGGCCATGGTGCCTGCACCGGCCGATGAAGCTCTTGCTCCCCGACCTGCTCCGGCTTGTTCTCCTCGCCGAAGATGTAACGCAAGTAGGCATCAACGTCGAAGCTTTGGTCGTTGCCTCGCATGCTTGGAATAACTAATGGTGATTGGTGAGGACTAATCTTCGCAGAGTGTCGCGGCGGTGCATTGCCGCCTGGGTTATATGCAGCAAGCCATTAGCTGGTGGCAGGAAACCGGTGAGGGAATAGGCGTGGATTTTACAATTCATCCATGTGGAGCGCAGGAAGCATTCGCTGGAGCGTGGGAAGACTAAGTGGAGCACACACACACAACCCGAATACCATATCCGGTGCCACGTGTTATTTATCACACAAGTGTTAACATAAGGAAACGTATGTTTAACTTACTAATCATCGCACACGAGTACTCGCAGATGCATCATGTGGGATATTACTAGCCACCGCAAGCAACAAGTTTGCATATTTCAAAGTTTTTTGTACACATAGAATCGCACACGAACTAACTGTATTAACCGTCTGTGTTGTAATTTCTCATCACAAACAGTTCAGCCGAGTCGGCTGTTTGCCACGTATCACACACATCTTGTTAAGTTGAACCGTTTCTGTTGCATTCTCTAATCGAAAACAGTTCGTCCGAGTGAACCGTATGACCTATTTCACACACACACCTTGATCTGGCTAACCGTTTATGTTGCACTCCCTAATAGCAAACGGTTCATCGGATCGAATTGTATGCCGTATATCGCACACACATTGATATGGCTGCCCGTTTCTGTTGTTTTGCCTCATCGCAAACAATTCGAACGGGTTAAACGTATGCCCTTCATCGCACACGCAACTAAAACCTGAACCATGTTTGATGCACCCGTCATCGCAAACGTTTTATACATTTCTGACAGTTTTCATACAGCACCGTTTGCGATTATGGCATCACACACAGTTTCTCGAAGGGTCTCTGATCGTAGTGTCGCGTTAGCAGCATCCTGCAGTAGTGATATCTAGCATGGAAAGTTTTGGGAGCTCTAAGTCATTTTCGTTAGTGGGAAAAGTATGCCTCTCAAAATGTTTTTATCTTTCAATTTTCGCTTTGAGCTCTCGCACCTCTACAAATCCCTACTTCCCTCCACGAAGGGCCTTTCTTTTACTTTATGCAATTTTTATTTTTAATTTGAGTCTCCATCTTCTCTTACAAAGCACCAACTAGGGGCACTATGATCGTAGTTGAGCATTGGGTGTAGCTAATATGCGAGTGTGTTTCATGAATGGATCAATGACTGAGCATGATGGGCTAGGGATAACTTATTTTAGCGTTGATATTTTGAAAGACATGGTTGCTTGTTGGTATGCTTGAGTATATAAGTCCTCATGTCAAAACTATACTATTGCTTTGAACCATATAAAAGTCCAAATGTCCATGCTATAAAGAAAGGAATATGAGATGACATGTTAGGCAGCATTTCACATCAAAAATTCTGTTTTTATCATTTACCTACTCGAGGACGAGAAGGAATTAAGCTTGGGGATGCTGATACGTCTCCAACGTATCTATAATTTTTAATTGTTCCATGCTGTTATATTATCATTCTGCAATGTTTTATAATCATTTTATAGTCATTTTATATCCTTTTTTGGTACTAACCTATTGACATAGTGCCAAGTGCCAGTTGCTGTTTTTGCATGTTTTTTACATCACTTGAAATCAATACCAAATGGAGTCCAAACGCAGAGAAACTTTTTGTGGAATTTTAATGGACCAGAAGACATCCAGTGCACCGAAGAAGCATGTGGGGGCTGCTACGAGGGGAGCACAACCCACCAGGGCACGCCTGGGGGCCCAGGCGCCCCGTGGTGGGTTGTGCCCACCTCGGGTGCCCCCCGGATCGCCTATTTACTCTATAAATACCCCAACATTCCAGAAACCCTAGGGGAGTCGACGAAAATCAATTCCAGCCACCGCAAGTTCCAGAACCGCCAGATCCAATCTAGACACCATCACAGAGGGGTTCATCATGTCCATTGGTGACTCTCCGATGATGTGTGATTTGTAGACCTATGGGTTCGTAGTTAGTAGCTAGATGGATTCCTCTCTCTCGTTTGATTCTCAATACAATGGTCTCTTGGAGATCCATATGACGTAACTCTTTTTATGGTGTGTTTATTGGGATCGGATGTACATTGAGTTTATAATCAGATCTATCTTTTTATCCATGAAAGTTATTTGATTCTTTATGATCTCTTATATGCATGATTGCTTATAGCCTCGTATTTCTTCTCCGATATTTGGGTTTTGTTCGGCCAACTTGATCTATTTATCTTGCAATGGGAAGAGGTGCTTTGTGAAGGGTTCGATCTTACGGTGCTTGATCCCAGTGACAGAAGGGGAACCAACACGTATGTATCGTTGCTATTAAGGATAACAAGATGGGGTCTATTTCTACATAAATAGATCTTGTCTACATCATGTCATCATTCTTATTGCATTATTCCGGTTCTTCATGAACTTAATACACTAGATGCATGCTGGATAGCGGTCGATGTGTCTCGGATCTATTAAACCAAAAATACAAAAATACCTTGCTGCAATTTATTTTATCTCGCATTCCCGCGAGATCTATCTATCAAATTATTACAAATTTCTCACGTCCTTGGCCAATTTCTGGCACCGTTACCCGAAAGGGATTGACAACCCCTTTAACACGTCGGGTTGCGCGTATTTTTTATTTGTGTGGAGGTGCTGCTTACGTAGTGTTGCTTGGTTCTCCTACTGGTTCGATGACCTTGGTCTTATCACTGGGGAAATACCTATCGTCGCTGTGTTGCATCATCCCTTCCTCTTTGGAGAAATACCGATGTAGTCTAGCAGACATTAGCCTCCCATTCCCCTCCCTCTCGCAGACCTCCACCAATGCCATGATGCGTATGATCATCTGCCACTAGTCTTCAAGTTTGGTGAAGTCGACTCCGAGCCGGAGGAGATAGAAAATAAGGAGGAATGGGGCCTCATGGACATGGCCCTGAACGAGCTGGCCGCGGCGGTTGCTGCTCCCGCACCTGTCCCAGCTCCCATCCCCGTGCCCGCGCCAGCGACCATCCCTGTAGCATTGACGGGCTGGTCGCCGAGCACTATCGCAGAGCTCGAAGCCGCGGGCGTCGGCAGGTCTCGCGCACCACAGCTGAAGCTTGTGTACGCAGCGCTGCCGACTCCGTGCCCGTGCGCGCCCCTACACCCACCGCGGCGCCGTTCCCCGTGCGTTTTCCTGCACCCGTCGTGCCCATGCCTGTGCGCGCACCCCCCCTCAGCGGCATGGGACGCTGCCGTCGACCGCTACCTCGCAGCGCCGCTACTTGTCGTCCTCCTGCGCCCCGCCCGTCGATCGCGTGACGACATGATGTTTGATTTCCAAGTGAAGAACATTCTATGATGCCTTGAAGACTTCAACAATGGAGTCCCGAACAATGACAGCGACAACGCCCGCACGGCACACCGCCTCCGCCGCCACCAGAAACATGTTTTTGGTTCAAAACTGTATCTCAATCATATGAATGTAAATTTGTAGTGTGACTGAATGAAAGATATGGTTTGAACGAACTTGCATTTTCTCTCTTAATGTACAGACTTATCAAACGATTTTCTTTAAAAAAACATCAATGGTTTTTAAATATAAAACACTCATCGCTAATGTTTTAGTTAGAACACCCGTATGCAACCCGGCAGCTTCCGCAGGAAGCAAAGGGAAAATGTGCTGAGCAGGATTTGTGCAGCTCTTGATCGCAAATGTTTTAGATAGAACACATGTATGTAAACCGACAGCTTCCCCAATAAGCCAAGGGAAAAATATGCCAAGCAGGATTTGTGCAGCTCTTCATCGCAAACGTTTTAGATAGAACACCCGTATGCCAAGTGAGAGCTATGGTCTTCCCTAGTAAGTCAAGGGAAAATTCGCAGCGCAGGATTTGTGCATCTCTTCTACACAAACAGTTCAAATTGAATACGGTATGCAAAACAGACTTCGGTGCTAAGACAAGAGAAAATGTGCCGAGCAGGATTTGTACATCCCTTCAACGCAAACGGTTGTTTTGGATGACCCGTGTGCAACAATGTACAGACAATTTGGTAAGATTTGCATCTGTCATATTGGGTATATTGTCATTTGTCTAACTGGAAAGATTGACATTTGTTGATCTAGTAACATTGCCATTTGTCAACCTTGTAACACTGTGATTTGTCAAAATATGCAGCTAAAAATCACTAGCACTATCTAATTTTTGCAACTAAAATTCAGTAATTAGGCATAGATTTCTTTCATAGATTAAGCATTCGTTCTTTATACAAACAATTCAACTCGATAGCTGAACCGACCAAACCTTTCCCCAATTGTTGCCAACCACGTACTGAAATAGCTACTTCAACATTATATACTAGCTAATTTTAAGTACGTTGTACAGTTCCACCACATCTGTAGTGAGATGAACTAAACAAAATAGCCCCTAAATACTACTACTATGGAGGGGCTTTGTACTACTTCCGGCAACCTCTACTCTGCCATGCGCGCTCAGTAAGAGGCAGAGGAGGAGGAGCCTACCGACGACCTGGACAACTACAATACAGTGCCTGCCGCTGGTGCACCTTCAGCGACGCTCACCTCGAACGCCCTCTGCCGCTCCAGAAGAGCCCTCTCGAAGTGGTGGTTCTCCTTGTAGATCTCTTGATTGCTCACCTTTGCGGTGGTGTGTGTTGTGGCCATGGTGGCGGTAAGGATCTTTGCATGCTCGACGAGGCGCTCCTCCTCCTCCCGCAGGAACTCGATGTAGCGCTCAAGGTCGCTGACGCACATGTAGCCCTCCACCTCCGCCTCCCGCCTTCGAGTGGCAGTGGCGGAGTGGGTGATCACTCCGGCGGTCGACGATGGGCTGGCGGCCATGACCGCCACCTCCCGCCTTCGGGCCGCGGCGGCGGAGCGGGTGATGGCCACGGTGGCCGGTAGTGGGGTGGCAGCCATGATGGCCACCTCCCGCCTTCGGGCCGCGGCGGAGGAGCAGGCGATGATTCTGGCTTTCGATGGTGGAGTTGCGGCCACAAAGGCAGACGGTCGGGTTGCGGCAACCGCGGCCGGCAACAGCTGCCGACGGGCAGCGGCGGCGGTGCATGTGGTGGGTGTTCCATGCACACCCAACATGGATGCCACGTGCACTACACTACGCCGGGGACTGCGCCACCGCCACAGTGTAGCCTTCCAGCTGGAGTTGTCCTTTGATGACGGTGGAGCGGCCGAGCAACGACGACGGACCGGTGCCATTGGCGATTGTTGGAGAAGCAGACGAGATAAGCTACGGGGAGGGAGGGAAAATGTGACGCTGGACTCGCTGGTCATGGGGGTTTATATACCAGTCTGGCAAGCATTGGGATTTTGGGGGATTTAACCGAGTCAGGAGGGAAGCTTGCGCGAGAACCTGCGCGGTTGCGCAGGAACGGGCTCACCACCGTTTGGCCAAAAGAACGCACCCGCGCACTGCTCAAGCTTGCGCTCTAAGCCGTTGTGGCAGTGGGGTGACCAGATGTGCGAGAGGAGGATGAAAGGACACGTACATATATGGTTAATAAAATATAAATGTTTGCGATTAAATTACCTACTACCCCCGTCCTGGTTTATAAGCCGTCTATGTATTTTTGTGCCAAATTTTGACTAGATATTTAACTAATAAAACACGAATGCATGTCACCAGAGATTTTATCGTTGGATTCATATTTGAACATAGTTTCCAGTTATATAATTTTTGTAACATGCATTAACATTTTGTTGGTTAAATTTAAGGTCGAAATATGGCACAGAATATAAAGGGGACTAATAGACCAAGGCGGAGGTAGTAGCACACGGCCGCTCTCTACGCAGCGACGCAACTGCCGGCCGGCTTGTAGACGACCATTTCCTGCGTGTTCAACTGCTCTATGCGCGTGGTTGCTCATGGTTGAGGTGATCGCTGCGCGCTCTGCCAACATCCAGCCGTGCGCGCTCTGCTCTCGCGTCCCTCCGTGCGCTCTGCCCTCGTCCCTCCACACGCCCTGCCAGTGTTTGGGGCCGATGCACAATCACGTATGTTTGTGCACATGCAGTTGCGCCAGGCGTGGCGCCACGATGCAGTTACCCGCTACAAAAACTGCCATGTGGACGCGCCGAGAATCCAGGCCGCCCGGCCCCCATCTATTCATGTGGCCATTTACCTTCATCTCTCGCGCCACGTGACACAATAAGCACACCCACGATGACACATACAGAGAGGACATCCGGCGGTTCCAATGGTGCTCCCCGTGGCTTCAATGGTGCTCCCAGCAGCCGATGACGAAAACGGCGGGCAGCTCACCACGCATCACGTAGTGGACATCCACATGAGGGGGAAGGCCCTCTTGGTGGTGTACACGAACGAGCTAGTCTTGATGGAGAGGTCCATCCAAACTATGGAGCAGTTGCTTGCTGAGGACAACTACCAAGTGGTCGGCTTCCACCTCGAGTACACCATCTATCATGTCGGGCACGATCAGAAGGTTGCTGTCACCCAGTTGTGCGTGTGACATGATGTCCTCGTCTGCCACTACCACCTGGCCACAAGGCCTTGCGAGCGTTTCTCCAGGTTTATCAGCAGCTCCGACTACAGTTTCGCTATGGTGGACACCACCAACGATCTAAAGTACACAAGGTTTCAGGCTTGAAATGCCAGAATCTTGTAACCATCCAAGACCACTACAAGGTCTGGGCCTGCGACAACAACAAGCAGAACTCCCTGGTTGACCTTGCTTCGGCCATCATCGACCCCTACTACATGAAGATGAAGGATGAGAGCAAGAAGAACAAGAACGCCTGACACAGTGTCTGGCATGAGAGACTGGATGAACAACACGTCAACTACGCAGCCAAGGACCCGTACACAAGCTACGAGATATACATACAGATTGTTGACATGAGGGAGTGTCTTCTTCCTTCCCCAGACAAGGGATCGAGCCACAGAGCAGTGGCGGGAGCGTCACAAGAAGTGGATGACTAGACGATCGTTTCTCCTAGTTTAGAATGCATATAATTGTTTATTGAGGTGTGTGCGAATGATCTGTATAGTCACTTATGTAATTGAATGTTTATTTTAGTTATATATATATATATATCTATGTGTGTGTGTGTGTGTGTTATTCTTCTGTAGACAGAGCAAATCACACGCCTTATTAGCAGCAATCGTCTGTGTTATTATTGGTCTTCACACACATTTCTGATTACGGACCTGTTTGCCGCGTATCACACACATCTTGTTTAGTTGAACTATTTCTGTTGTGTTGGCTCATCGCGCAAACAGTTCATCCGAGTGAACTGTATGCCCTCCATCGTACACACCATGATCTGACTGACCATTTCTATTGTTTTGCCTAATCACACACAGTTCATCCTAGTGAACTGTATGCCATATATCGCACACACCCTCATCTGGCTGCCCATTTCTGTTGTTCTGCCTCATTGCAAACAGTTCTTCTGGATTAACCATTTGCAACGCATCGCACACGCAACTCCAATCTGAACCGTGTTTGATGTCATTGCCATCGCAGACGTTTTGCATATTTTTTGACGGATTTATTATATCACCCTTTGTGATTAATGCATCGCACACAGTTTCATCGAAGGGTCTCTGATTGGACTGTTGCATTTGGACCATCCTGCAGTAGTGACACCCAGGAACTTTCGGGAGGGGGGCAAAGGGGCCACCAGTTCGCGGCAAGCCCTGGAGGCGTGCCCCCAGGCTTGTGTGCCCCCTGATGCCTCTCCAACCATAATCTTTGCTCTATAAATACCCAAATATTCCCCCTATACCAGGGGCACAACAAAAATACTTTTCCGTCGCCGCAAGTTTCTGTCCTCGTGAGATCCCATCTTGAGACCTATTCCGGTACTCCGCCGGAGGGGGATACGATCACAGAGGGCCTCTACATCAACCTTGCTGCCCTTCCGATGATGTGTGAGTAGTTTACCACAGACCTACGGGTCCATAGCTAGTAGCTAGATGACTTCTTCTCTCTCTTTGATCTTCAATACAATGTTCTCCTCGATGTTCTTGGAGATCTATTCGATGTATTCTTCTTTTGTGGTGCATTTGTTGAGATCCAATGAATTGTGGATTTATGATAATATTATCTATGAATATTATTTGAGTCTTCTCTGAACACTTTTATGCATGATTAAGATAGGTTTCTATTTCTCTCTGATCTATTGATTTGGTTTGGCCAACTAGATTGATTTTCTTGCCATGGGAGAGGTGCTTTGTAATGGGTTCAATCTTGCGGTATCCTCACCCAGTGTCAGAAGGGGTAGCGAGGCACATATTTTTAATGTTGCCATTAAGGATAAAAAGGTAGGTTGGGTTTATTCATATTGAATGGATCTATCCCTCTACATCATGTCATCTTGCTTAATACACTAGATGCATGATGGATAGCGGTCGGTGTGTGGGGTAATAGTAGTAGATGCCTATATTCATGATCATATACTTAGATATCGTCATAACTTTGCGCTTTTCTATCAATTGTTCAACAGTAATTTGTTTACCCACCGTATGCGTTCTTTCAAGAGAGAAGCCTCTAGTAAAAGCTATGCCCCCCCCCCCCCGGGTATATCTTTTATCATATTATTTTCAGATATATAAAACCAAAAACCCAAAAATACCTTGCTGCAATTTATTTACTTTTACTTTATTTTGCACTTTTATTTATCTTTTATACCTATCTCTATCAGATCTCATCCGTACAAGTAACCTGAAGGGATTGACAACCCCTTTATCACGTTGGGTGCAAGTATTTGTTTGTTTGTGTAGGTGCTATCATTGGAGACTTGTGTCTTCCTCCTACATAATTGATACGTTGGTTCTTAAATGAGAGAAATACTTATCTCTACTTTGCTGCATCACCCTTTCCTCTTCAAGGGAAAAACCAACACAAGCTCAGGAAGTAGCAGGAAGAATTTTTGGCACCGTTGCCGGGGTGGATCTACATCAAGCCTACCAAGTACCCTTCATAAACTATCATATCTTGCATTTACATTATTCGCCATTTGCCTCTCAATTTCCTCTCCCCCACTTCTAAAACATTTTCAGAAAAACAAAAAAATATTTGCCTTTTCATTTGCCTTTTTTTTTTTGCTTCTTTGCTTGCTTCAAATCTATCACCATGAGTGATTTCGGTATGTGATGTAGTTTGAAGCTACGTGGTATTCTCCCAAAGAGGAAGGGATGATGCAGCACAGCGACGGTAGTATTTCCCTCAGTGATGAAACCAAGGTTATCGAACCAGTAGGAGAACCTAGCAACACATCGTAAACAGCCCCTGCACACAAATAACAACTACTACTTAACGGAGCGTGTTAAAGGGGTTGTCAATCCCTTTCGGGTAACGGCGCCAGAAATTGGCAAACGGACGTGAGATAAATTGTAGTAGATTGATGGATCGAACGCCAAATAAAATAAATAAAAATGCAACAAGGTATTTTTGTATTTTTGGTTTAATAGATCTGAAAATAAAAGGCAAATAAAATAGATCACGGAGGCAAATAATATGAGAAAGTGACCCGGGGGCCGTAGGTTTCACTAGTGGCTTCTCTCGAGAAAAATAAAAAACGGTGGGTAAACAAATTACTGTTGGGCAATTGATAGAACTTCAAATAATCATGACGATATCTAGTCAATGATAATTATATAGGAATCACGTCCAAGATTAGTAGACCGACTCCTGCCTGCATCTACTACTATTACTCCACACATCGACCGCTATCCAGCATGCATCTAATGTATTAAGTTCATGGAGAAACGGAGTAATGTAATAAGAACGATGACATGATGTAGACAAGATCTATCTTTGTAGAGATAGACCCTATCGTTGTATCCTTAGTAGCAACGATACATACATGTCGATTCCCCTTCTGTCACTAGGATCAAGCACCGTAAGATCGAACCCACTACAAAGAACCTCTTCCCATTGCAAGATAAATAAAGCAAGTTGGCCAAACAAAACCCAAATATCAGAGAAGAAATATGAGGCTATAAGCAATCATGCATATAAGAGATCAAAGAAACTCAAATAACTTTCATGGTTATAAAAAGATAGATCCGATCATAAAACTCAAAGTTCATCCGATCCCAACAAACACACCGCAAAAAGAGTTACAACTATGGATCTCCAAGAGACCATTGTATTGAGAATCAAACGAGAGAGAGGAAGCCATCTAGCTACTAACTACAGACAAGAAGGTCTACAAAGAACTACTCACGCATCATCGAAGAGGCACCAATGGAAGTGGTGAACCCCTCCGTGATGGTGTCTAGATTGGATCAGATGGTCCTAGACCCTGCGGCGGCTGGAATTGATTTTCGTCGACTGCCCTAAGGTTTCTAGAATATTGGGGTATTTATAGAGCAAAGAGGCGGTCTAGGGGGCGCTCGAGGTGGGCACAACCCACCAAGGTGCGCCTAGGCCTCCTGGCACGCCCTGGTGGGTTGTGCTCTCCTCAGAGCACCCCCCCCCCCCGACGCAGCCTTGGCCCATTAGCTGTCTTTTGGTCCATAAGAAATCTCCGTAAAGTTTTGTTGCATTTGGACTCCGTTTGGTATTGATTTCCTGCGATGTAAAAAACATGCAGAGAACAACAACTGACACTTGACACTTTTTCAATAGGTTAGTACCAAAAAATGATATAAAATGACTATAAAATGATTATAAAACATCCAAGATTGATAATATAATAGCATGGAACAATCCAAAATTATTGATACGTTGGAGACATATCAGCATCCCCAAGCTTAACTCCTACTCGTTCTCGAGTAGGTAAGTGACAAAAACAGAGTTTTTGATGTGGAATGCTGCCTAACATGTCATATCATATTCTTTTCTTTATAGCATGGACATTTGGACTTTTATATTGTTCAAAGCAATAGTCTAGTTTTGACATGACAACTTAAATACTGAAGCATATCAACAAGCAACCATGTCTTTCAAAATATCAATGCTAACCTAGCCCATCATGCTCAATCATTAATCCATTCATGAAACACTCGCATATTAACTACACCCAATACTCAAGTATGATCATATTGCCTCCTAGTTGGTGCTTTTATAAGAGAAGATGGAGACTCAAATTCAAAATAAAAATTGCATAAAGTAAAAGAAAGGCCCTTCACGGAGGGAAGTAGGGATTTGTAGAGGTGCCAGAGCTCAAAGCAAAAAACTTAGAGATAAAAACATTTTGGGAGGTGTGTCTTTCCCACCAACGTAAACGTCTTAGAGTTCCCAACACTTTCCATGCTAGATATATCATAGGTGGTTCCCAAATAGAAAATAAAGTTTATTCCTTTTTCAACCATACTTTCACTTTCCGTGGCTAGCAATATCCATGGTTGCCCTCCATACCAACACTTTCCAAGGAATTTATTATTTCAAAACATAAAGCACTATTTCAGGATGCTCCTAGCGCGACACTATGATCAGAGACCCTTCGAGAAACTTTGTGCGATGCAATAATCACAAACGGTGCTGTATGAAAACTGTCAGAAATGTATAAAATGTTTGCCATGATGGATGCATCAAACACGGTTCAAGTTTTAGTGGCGTGTGCGATGAAGGGCATACGGTTCAGTTTAATTAACTGTTTGCAACGAGGAGGAACAAAAGAAACGGGCAGCCAGATGAAGGCATGTGCGATACACAACATACGGTTCACTCGGATGAACTCTTTGTGATTAGGCAACACAAAAGAAACGGTCAGCCAGATCAAGGTGTGTGTGATATACGGCATGCAGTTCACTCGGATGAACTGTTTGCGTTGAGACATGTGAACAGAAACGGTTCAACTTAACAAGATGTGTGTGATACGCGGCAAACAGGTCTGTAATCAGAAATGAGTGTGAAGACTGATAATAACACAGAAGGTTGCTACTAATAAGACGTGTGTGTTGTGCGATGGGATTGCATACAGAACAACAACATATATATACACACACTTATAAGGACATGCTTGTATAACCAAATTAAACATCCACTTACATAGGTGGCTACTACAACCATTGCATTTGCACAAACCAAAGTAAACTGTTATATGCATAATTACATAGGTGGCTACTACACACATGACATTTCCACACACACCAATAAAGTAAACTATATATTAAATGCATGATTAACTAGCATAAACGATCATGTGATCATCATCTACTTCTTGTGATGCTTTCTTTGCTTGTGGCTCGATCTGGGCTCGTCGATTTGGGTAACGAGGCACTTCCTCATGTCAATGACCCACCTGTGCATCTCGTAGCATGTGTACACGCTCTTGGCCGCAAACCTGAGGTGAGGTTCATCCAGTTGCCGCATCCAAGCCCTGTGCCAGGATACGGGACTTGTTCTCTGGGCATCCTGCTTGATCTTTTCGTAGTAGGGGTCGATGATGGCCGAGGCGAGTTCGACCAGGGAGTCCTTCTTCATGTTGCCCCAGACCGTGTAGTGGTCACGGATTTTGACAAGGTTCTTGCAGGCCAAGACCGTAATACTGAGCGCTTTTACATTGTTGGTGGTATCCACTGTGGCGAACTTGTAGTCAGTGCTATTGACAAACCTGTTGAAATGGTCGCAAGGCTCTGTGGCCATGCCGTAGTGGTAGATGAGGACATGAAGGCGCACGCACAACTGGGCCATGGCAACCTTCTGATCTATGTCGGGACGACCGGCGCTGTACTGGAGATCGATGCTGACCACCTTGTACTTGTCTGCAGCAAGCAACTGCTCAACGGTGTTGATGTAGTCGTCCACCATGGCCGAGTCGATGGTGTACACCACCGAGTGATCCGTCTCCCTCGCGTGGGTCTCCACTCTATGCTCACGAACTCCATTGAAGCGTTGCCGGACATCCCCTCGTTATGTGTCATCGTGGGTGTGCTTGTTGTGTTGTGGGGCGCGTTCGAAAGGTTGAAGAGACTAAGGTTATAATGGCCGCGGGTATTAAAGGGGAAGCAGGACGGCCAGGAATATCGGCAGGGCCTGATGGCAGTTCTAGTTTGCAGCGCGTAACTCCATCGTGTTGCACGTAACTGCATCGCGTGGCAACGCGCGCGGTGCAACCGCATGCATATGGGGCCCCCGACGCGATCGTGCGCACGCCCAACCGCTGGCAGAGCGCGCGCGGAGGGACGCGAGCAGAGCGCTCCGCGTTCGCCTCAAGGAAAAGCTGTCCACAAGCCGAGCGCGCTGACAGACGTGAGCAGAGCGCGCCAACGGACGCAACAGAGCGCGCCTTGGCGCCTAACGGTGAGCAGAGCTTGCCGAGGGACGCCAGCAGAGGACGACACAGTGATACGTGGCGAATAAGATGAACTGTGCGAGTGATGTCAGAGACATCAAGCACGAATCATATTAGAGTTACGTGTGCGATACGTGGCAGACAGTTGATCCATCAAAGCTGTTTGTGATGGAATAAGGCGTGTGTGTTGCGGGAAAACGCTTGCTGGTGTATAACCTTAAATTTAACCAAAAAAGTGTTAATGCATGTTACAAAAATTGTATAGCTGGAAACTATGTTCAAATACGACTCAAACGATATAATCTAGGGCGACATGAATTTGTATTTTATCAGTTAAATCGTACTTATAAACTAGGTGTAACGCCCGGATAATCATGCTACAGTAAGCCCACGAAAATCATGCCACGTCACCTCGGTTACTGTTGCTAACCTCGCAATGATTCGAAACCATCTCAAAATTTAAATTCAAAATATGCCAAACAACAAAAGTTTTCAAAACTTGAAACGAAAATGTTCGGTGAGTGCCGAATATTACAAGGGTAATTATAGTAAAGAAAACATAGTTTTAGAAAATGCCTAAATATTTCAAAATGAATTAAAACAGAAAAGTGTAATAAATAAAAGAAAAGGGAAAACACAAAACAAAAACAAAACTAAAAGAAAAGAGAGGAAGAAATCCCCCCCCCAAGGCCGGGCCAGTGGCCCACCGCCTCCGCCGCCCGACCGGGCCGGCCCAACCGCCCCACACCCCACTCCCTTAACCCCCTGGACACGAAACCCTAACCTACCCGCACCCCACCCCCCCCCCCACATCGCTCTCTCCTCCCCCCCGATCCAGATCTGGATCGGGAAGGGGAACGACCCACCCCGATTGCTCGACCCCGTCGCCACCATGACGACACCGTCTGCCGGAGCTCACCCGCCGTCGTCGGTGCCGCCTCCCCTTCTCCCTTGTCCCCGATCTCCTCAACCGCGGACCCCAAGCTCGACGTCGCGTCGCCATCACCGCCGCCTGGAGGAACACCTCGCCGGAGCCCCGCGACGCCTTCGATCCGTCGCTTCGCGTCCCCGTCCTCCTCCCCGCCGGACTGCCTCCCCGTCACCACATCGACGTCGTCCCCGTCCCCCTCCTCGACCCCCGTTGCCCCATGCCCTACGCCCCCGGTGAGGCCCTCGACCTTCTCTTTCCCCTCCATTCCTCATTGCTCCTGTGGTCGTGCCACTCGTTGCCGTAGCCCGTGCTCGCCTCGCCCCCACCCCCGCGTGCTTGCTGCAGCTGTTGCAGCCCCGCGTGCCTCCACGCGTTGACCGGCCCCGTCCTCACCTCGTCCTCCCAGCTGTGCTGAGCAGGCGCCCGGCCGCGCTTTGGCTCTGCCCGGCCTCGCCTTCCCTCTCCGTGCACCGCTCGGCCATCCCGCCTCCTCTACACATTTCGCGGCCACCCAGCCGTCGCAGCCATCTGCGCCCGCCTCGACGTGCCGCCTCCTGCTCCGGTTCCACACCTCCGTCGCTTCTGCTGGACGGCGCCGTGGGAGCCGGCGGCTGCGCCGATGGCCTCGCCCGATCCGGAGCGCCTGGGCTCGCCCTAGTCGGGTGCGCCCACATCGGCCACGCCCGTCGCCCACTCGAGCGCGCCAGAATCGCTAAGGCCCCCTATGGGCCTATGACAAACGAAAATATTAATTATTAATTAATTAAAGAATAAATTAACTAATAATAATAATAATAATAATAATAATAATAATAATAATTATAAAAATATTTAATAAAAAATAGAAAAGTAAATAATTAAAATATTAATTAATTAATTTATTAAAGAATAAATTAACTTAATTAATCGTGATAGGTTAACCTAATCACTAAGTTTAGTTAATTAATCTGTTAGGTTAGTTAACAATAATGACAAATGACCCACGCGTCGACTTGACCCGATCAACACCTCCGCTGATTGGCCGATGTCATCTTGGCGTCAACGTCGCATGCAATCGCTCGATAATGTTGATTAAATTAATTAAATAAATCCTAAGAATGATTTAAATCTTTTAAAATTAATATAAAATAAACCGTAGCTCGAGATGGAAAAACTTTGTACATGGAAGTTGCTCGAGCAGCGAGGCGAATCCGGGTACACCTGCCAGTTACGCCCGCCACACATCCCTAGCATAGCAAACACACAACTTTCCCCCTCCGCTTCATTTGTCGGAAAACGCGAAACACAGGGAATACTTTCCCGGATGTTTGCCCCTTCGTCGGTATCACCTCATACCGCGTTAGAACACGTCTAGCTCTGCATGAAGTCCTGTTATGCACTTGCTTGCTATGTATTTACTGTTTCTCCCCCCTCTTCTCTTCGGTAGACCCGTGAAGATGCCGATGCCCCCTGTGGTCGACTACGCCACCGACGACCCTCCTTGTCTCGAAAGCAACCAAGCAAGCCCCCTTGATCACCGAGATATCGCCTATTCTTCTCTATAATGCTTGCATTAGAGTAGTGTAGCATGTTACTGCTTTCCGTTATTCCTATCCTGATGCATAGCCTGTCCTTGCTACTACTGTTGATACCTTTACCTGCAATCCTACATGCTTAGTATAGGATGCTAGTACTTCATCAGTGGCCCAGGAGCTTGACACCACCGTCGATGACGACTCCTACTACACCGGAGGTGCCTACTACTACGTGCGGGCGGCGGCGACGACTGTGAGTAGTTTAGGAGGATCGATGCGGGAGGCATGCGCCTCTTCGATCTGTATCCCAGCTTTGTGCTAGCCTTCTTAAGACAAACTTGTTTAACTTATGTTTGTACTCGAGATATTGTTGCTTCCACGACTTCGTCTATGATCGAGCACTTGTATTCGAGCCCTCGAGGCCCCCGGCTTGTATTATGATGCTTGTATGACTTATTTATGTTTTATAGTTGTGTTGTGATATCTTCCTGTGAGTCCTCGATCTTGATCGCATTACACGCTTATGCGTGCATGATTAGTGTATGATTTAATCGGGGCGTCAGAAGTTGGTATCAGAGCTGACTGCCTGTAGGAATCCCCCTTCCACACTCCTTGGCCGAAGTCGAGTCTAGACATTGTAAAACTTTTACTAACATGGCTGTGTGCCTTACGGGCCCACGTCGCCATTGGGTGGTATTAGGATCTTTTATTCCTTGTCTATACTCTGGGACTCTGATCTCTCTTCTATTCGGGTTAAATGATTTTGCTAAAAACAAAACTAACTTTAGGTTCTCGAAAATACCTTCTCCCGTGAGAGCCCCTCACTCCGGATGATCGCTTGTTGCACGAAGATCCGGAAGATACTCTCGATGATCTTCGAGACTTTGTGCCATCGCTTTTGCAATTCCCTTCCATCGATAAACCCCTATGGATAACCACGTGCACTTGCCTTGGTACAATCATTCCCTGTTGTTCTTGTTATTGCAAGAAACCCCGAAATTCTCGACTATTGTTCCGAGGATACTTGGTGCCTACTGCCTTGCAGTTCTAAGTCGCCTAAATACCCCTACGGACAAATTCTTGCACCTATCGAAAATTCGCTCATCCCCAGTTGATCAAGTGTTTCACAAAGTCTTCAAATACTATTCGATCCTCCGAAAATCCTTAGCAGCTTATTGCTCTGCAAATACTTGTCTGCTTGCATTATGGATGCTTCCCATAGGTCTGGCTATATTCATTAGTCTCCTTTGACACCGTCATTTTGATCCTATTGAATCAACACGAGTGCGAAGGAACACAATCATTGGTTGATCCTTTTAAGTTATCTTTTCGGCTCAGATGTCATTTTGAACATGAGCTGGTTATCGACCCATCAAATTGCTGTCGATTTTACCCCTAAGTCTATTCGACATATCCATTCTAAATCAGACCATTGGCTTCCGATCCCTTGATTTGGAAACTATAATTTATTTGCATTTGATATTTGAATTAGTCAGTTGTTTCTATAATATGATGCCCTCTGCGTTCTTCTTCCTCTGAGTGAGTACCGATACTCACATCAGCTCTGTTGTGGATCGTCCGATCCATTGTTGGATTGTTATCCGACAGTGTCCTTCATATTCAATCACCCTATGAGTCCTTCCCCTGATACATAATGCCTTTGGTAAATTGTATCCTGTTCTTGGCCAACCATGCCCTGCTTTTGAAACTTGTGGTATATGTTACTAAGATGCCCGATGGGTTGAACCTATGCCTTCCCCTAATCCGTGAGAACCCGAAAGTTTTCACAAGTCATACTCTTCCGGTGTTCTACCAGATAAAATTCCAACACTACAGTTTTATCAAAGCGAGAGGTGAATGAAATGATATGCATTAAAGAAGTGGGAGTCGACCTTGAACCTTGTGATCATGCCCATGAAAATGATGTAGACCGTCTCGGAAGCATCTTGCAAAATGATAATCCAAATTGCGATTCCTTCGGTATTCTTGAAATTGATTCCTTACAGCTTATGGTTCCGACCATGCTGTTACGATCGGATATATCGATGTGAATTCAATCCAGTGCCTCGTCTATTTTTGGCAAGGTTGAAGTATCTATTGTCATAGGTCAATGACCCGGTTCTACTTCTATCATGTTCTACCTTCGAGTATTACCCCCTGGTATCTCGAAGATGTCTTGCCATTGCACCACATCTTACTAACCTTGTTGAAGTAATGTCTTTCCTTGTCGTAATCAATCTATGGGTTCTGGGTTGTTGTCAACCGAGGACACCGACTAGTAAAATTATTCCGCACTACAAATCAAATACCCTTAGTATTTTTACTAGGAAATTCTGAACTCAATCTAGTCAATCCTAGACTATCGCGTGCATCCTTGTCTTGCTATCTTTGACTGTGCTACCTCATCCTTCCCTGGTGCACGAATTATTCAGTATGTGAGCACGACTTATGTCGAGCTTTCAACATCATGTTGCTTGTCTTGAAAGGCAACTTTTGTTCCGAGCTTGCATCTTATATATTGATCTATGACTTGTCACTTCGTCATTCCCTTGCTTGTTTACGTTGTTGTTTGATTGCATCCTCTCGAAACCTCCCAAAGAAATGTGTCAGATCACCTTCAACACTTTGGCTTCTTCCGAGATGTTAACTGTGTTCATGATGAGAAATACCTTGCTTGCCCTCGATGAATTTTATTATCATCTACAACACCCTTGACTTCCTTTCGTCGCGAACTTGTCCACATTATGAATACAACTTGCTCTCCAGCTAGGTTGTGTTGTGCCTTGGAGTAGTACTATCTTTTATGTCAACGATGTTGTGAGGACTGCTCCACCTCTTAAGGAATTCTTGGTATTGTGATACTTCTCACCCTCACCATTCTTTCTTGGTCCCCGTGTTGGTTCTAACCGGGATACCAACACGTGAACCATGCTGCTTAGATTCTGTACTTCTAGCAACCCTATTACTTTGAAGTTAATGGTCGACATTTCATTCTTAGACCATTGGTTATCGATCACCATTCTAACATTGATCCTGCTACCTAAGCCCATATTTTGGTTGCACCTTTCTTCTCAGGCATCCTGAGTTTGAGTTATCCTAACACCAATCAGATCTGAATCTCGGTCAGATATGATGATTGGGACATATTTCCAAGAGTTATAACATTGGTCTTTATATGACACGGTAAGATGATGTCATGCCTAGCACACCTGACCGGAGGACCTATTGTTATAGTATCCTCTTTAGCAATGTTAACCATTCTTTCGTGAGGAAACTGTAAGACTTATTCTATAAGTTGTTCCTGATGAATCCTTTGAGTATCCAAAGTCCGACCTGTCTCGAAGACCATGTCAATGCTATCTCGAAGCATGTCTGTGGTACTCCGATCATCAATAACAACATTTGAAGCATAGTGCAAAATTTTCTTCATTAATTACCCCAAACACCGTTGTATGGGTAATGTCATGAAATTTCTCTCCCCTTATCCAAAGGGTTTTCTACATTATATCCTGTCAAGGATATCATGCTTTGCTTGTCCTTGGAAAGGATATACCCCTGAAATATGTGTGTAAACACATTTTCCTTTCCATTGTTCTCGCCTAACTGATACATATGTTTTCCTTTCCATTGTTTGGTTTAATCTTTCTTGTGATCTATATGATCTAAGCAGTAACATTCTCCTGCTTTTGTAAGCACCTCGGTGTACAACTCTGTTAGTAAGAACCTGTTACTATTGTTGATGACTTTCCGGTATCCACCGATGGACGAGAACTTTGCCTAATGGTCCGCCTCGTTCAACAAGCAGGAAAAGAGTTCATCCCTCGCCCTTGGTACCGATGTTGTTGCCGACATAACCGACAGACTATCCTATGACATGCCTTGCTTACATGATCGTGCAAGATATCACCACCCTTCCAACTTTTAACCCACATGGTGGGCCCATAACCCATAGGTCCCACGATCGAAACCTGACTCTCCGGTACACCCTGTTTCCAAAGTTAATCCTCACGCTTGGCTTCGTATGCAATTCACGAGCCACATTCCTAGTGATCTATTCTGGTATCAGGCGCAATACTTATTCACGTTGCCCTAAGACCCTTTCACCTTCTGACTAGGCATTGAACGATTGCCTATGCGCTTGAAACTTCTATTTTGCGCCTTCTTACTTTGCTCCCGATAATTTCTTGAGTTTCAATTCGAGAGTTACTTCCGCCACCTTCCCCGATGTTATAGACCCGATAGTCAACCTTGCAGAGGTTCGCTCCCCCGGAATACCCACCCCCTTTATTCTTTCGTAAGTACGATGGAATTCTCGAAGGAAGGATGCCGACTTCATCATGACGAACTGAAGCAGAGAAATGGAGACCTCAAGTAATGGATTGACCTCTTCGAGAAGAGCAACCAAGACCGAGAAGGCTCGTTAGAATTTCGCAACCAAATCCCTTCCCCTTACTTCCTCTTAAATCTCGGACGAGATTTCTTGTAGTGGAGGAGATTTGTAACGCCCGGATAATCATGCTACAAAGAAGCCCACGAAAATCATGCCACGTCACCTCGGTTACTGTTGCTAACCTCGCAATGATTCGAAACCATCTCAAAATTTAAATTCAAAATATGTCAAACAACAAAAGTTTTCAAAACGTGAAACGAAAATGTTCGGTGAGTGCCGAATATTACAAGGGTAATTATAGTAAAGAAAACATAGTTTTAGAAAGTACCTAAATATTTCAAAATGAATTAAAACAGAAAAGTGTAATAAATAAAAGAAAAGGGAAAACACAAAAACAAAAAACAAAACTAAAAAGAAAAGAGAGGAAGAAACTTCTGGCTGGGCCAAGTGGCCCAGCTGGCCTCCGCCGCCCGAACGGGCTGGCCCAACCGCCCCACACCCCACTGCCTTAACCCCCTGGACATGAAACCCTAACCTACCCGCACCTCACTTCCCCCCCCCCCCCACATCGCTCTCTCCTCCCCCCCCCCGATCCAGATCGGGAAGGGGAACGGCCCGCCCCGATCGCTCGACCCCTTCGCCACCATCACGACACCGTCTGCCGGAGCTCACCCGCCGTCGTCGGTGCCGCCGCCCCGTCTCCCTCCTCCCCGATCTCCTCAACCGCGGACCCCAAGCTCGACGTCGCATCGCCATCACCGCCGCCTGGAGGAACACCTCGCTGGAGCCCCGCGTCGCCTTGGGTCCGTCACTTCGCCTCCCCGTCCTCCTCCCCGCCGGACTGCCTCCCCGTCACCACATCGACGTCGTCCCCGCCCCCCTCCTCGACCCCCGTTGCCCCGTGCCCTACGCCCCCGGTGAGGTCCTCGGCCTTCTCTTTCCCCTCCATTCCTCTTTGCTCCTGTGGTCGTGCCACTCGTTGCCATAGCCCGTGCTCGCCTCGCGCCCCCCACCCCCGCATGCTTGCTGCAGCTGTTGCAGCAGCCCAAGGCCGACCGGCCCTGCCTCACCTCGTCCTCCCTGCCAGGCTGAATGGTGCCACTGGCGCTGCAGCTCTGCCCGGCCTCGCCTTCCTCTCCGTGCACCGCTCCGCCATCCCGCCTCCTCAGACACGGCTCGCGGCCACCCGCCACTGCCGTCAGCCCATCTGCGCCCGCCTCGGCGTGCGCCTCTGCTCCGGTTCCACACCTCCGCTGCTGGGCCGGCGCCGTGAGGGCTGCGCCGATGGCCTCGCCGCCGGGGCGCCTTTGGGCTCGCCCTAGTCGGGTGCGCCTGTCGGCCACGCCCTGTACACGCCCATCGCCCACTCGGTGGCGCCCGCACGCCCGTAACCGCTAAGGCCCCTATGGGCCTATGACAAATGGGGCCCATGCCCAGAACGAAAATAATAATAATAAAAAGATTTAATAAAGAAATAGAAAAGTGAATAATTAAAATATTAATTAATTAATTAATTAAAGAATTAATTTACTTAATTAATCATGATAGGTTAACCTAATCAGTAAGTTTAGTTAATTAATCTGTTAGGTTAGTTAACAATCAATGACAGCCGGGACCCACGCGTCAGCTTGACCCAGTCAACACCTCATTGATCACCGACGTCAAGATGCACTGCTCGGATAATGTTGATTAAATTAATTAAATAAATCCTAAAAATTATTTAAATGTTTTAAAATTAATATAAAATAAACCGTAGCTCAGATGGAAAAACTTTGTACATGGAAGTTGCTCAGAATGGCGAGACGAATCCGGGTACGCAGCCCGTTCGCCCGCCACACATCCCTAGCATAGCAAACACGCAACTTTCCCCCTCCGGTTCATTTGTCCGAAAACGCGAAACACCGGGAATACTTTCCCGGATGTTTGCCCCTTCGTCGGTATCACCTCATACAGCGTTAGAACACGTCTAGCTCTGCATGAAGTCCTGTTATGCACTTGCTTGCTATGTATTTACTGTTTCTCCCCCCTTCTCTTCGGTAGACCCCGTGAAGATGCTGATGCCCCTATGGTCGACTACATCACCGACGACCCCTCCTTCTTGTCTGAGCAACCAGGCAAGCCCCCCCTTGATCACCAGATATCGCCTATTCTTCTCTATACTGCTTGCATTAGAGTAGTGTAGCATGTTACTGCTTTCCGTTATTCCTATCCCGATGCATAGCCCGTCCTTGCTACTCTCAAGGATACCTTTACCGCAATCCTACATGCTTAGTATAGGATGCTAGTACTTCATCGATGGCCCTACACTCTTGTCCGTCCCGCCATGCTATACTCGGGCCGTGATCACTTCGGGAGGTGACTCGGGCATATACTATATAGTTTTTAATTTTACATTACTTGTGATATCGTTCGTAGATGAAATTTGAAGGGGCAGGTGGTTCCATCCCGGTAGAGGTGGGCACAGGTTCCCGACGGCCCCGATCGTTACTTGTGGCAGAGCGGCAGGCAGGTTGAGACCGCTTAGGAGAGAGGTGGGCTGGCCTGCTCGGGCGTTCATGGATACTTAACACACTTAACGAGATCTTGGTATTTGATCTCGAGTTGGGTCGTTGACCTTATACGCACTAACCGCCGTGTAGGACAAGATATGGGCAACCGCGCCGTGGTATTAGCCAAGCATTTCGTGACGTCGGCCGAGCGGCGCTAGCCGGATTGGACTGAACGCCGCTAGGCTAGGTCTGCTTTGGCTGCCCTCGCAACGCGTCTGTGTGCTAAAAGCGATGGCGGGGCCCACTTGGCGCTTAGGTTTAGACCGCGGTCTTGACCTCTCCGTTATGCCTAGGTGGGGCTGCGACGTGTTGATCTTCCGCGGCCGGGCATGACCCTAGAAAGTGTGTCCGCCAAATGGGATCGGCGTGTCGGGTAATGTGGTGCACCCCTGCAGAGAAGTTAATCTATTCGAATAGCCGTGATCTTCGGTAACAGGACGACTTGGAGTTGTACCTTGACCTTATGACAACTAGAACCGGATACTTAATAAAACACACTCTTCAAAGTGCCAGATACAACCCGGTGATCGCTCTCTAACAGGGCGACGAGGAGGGGATCGCCGGGTAGGATTATGCTATGCGATGCTACTTGGAGGACTTCAGTCTACTCTCTTCTACATGCTGCAAGACGGAGGCTGCCAGAAGCATAGTCTTCGACAGGATTAGCTATCCCCCTCTTATTCTGGCATTCTGTTGTTTAGTCCACCGATATGGCCCTTTACACATATACCCATGCATATGTAGTGTAGCTCCTTGCTTGCGAGTACTTTGGATGAGTACTCACGGTTGCTTTTCTCCCTGTTTTCCCCCTTTTCCCTTCTACCTGGTTGTCGCAACCAGATGCTGGAGCCCAGGAGCTTGACGCCACCGTCGACGCATTTACTCCTACTACACCGGAGGTGCCTACTACTACGTGCAAGGCGGCGGCGATTTACCACTGTGAGTAGTTTAGGAGGATCCTGTGCCTCTTTCGATCTCAGATCCCGCTTTGTGCTAGCCTTCTTAAGGCAAACTTGTTTAACTTATGTCCGTACTCAGATATTGTTGCTTCCGCTGACTCGTCTATGATCGAGCACTTGTATTCGAGCCCTCGAGGCCCCTGGCTTGTATTATGATGCTTGTATGACTTATTTATGTTTTATAGTTGTGTTGTGATATCTTCCCGTGAGTCCCTGATCTTGATCGTACACGTTTGCGTGCATGATTAGTGTATGATTTAATCGGGGGCGTCACACTAGGACGGGGGTATAGTAGGTAATTAAATCGCAAATTATTTTTATTGACTCTATGTGTACGTGTCCTCTCGTCCTCCTCTCGCACATCTTTTAACCCCGCTGCCGCAGACGGCTTACAGCGCAAGCTTGCGCAGCACGCGGGGGCGTTCTTTTGGCCAAACGGTGGCGCCAATGAATTTTCGGTGAGCCCGTTCCCACGCAACCTCGCAGGTTCCCGCGCAAGCTTCCTGCCCGACTCGGTGAAATCCCCCAAAGTCCCAATGCTTACCGGCCTGCTATAAAAATCATCACGGCCGGCGAGTCCTGCGTCGTATTTTCCCCTCCCTCCCTGTAGCTTATCTCGTCTGCTTCTCCCACAATCGCCGATGGCACCGGTCCATCATCGTCGCTCAGCCACTCCGTCATCATCAGAGGACAGCTCCGGCTCGAAGGCTACACCGTGGCGGCGGCGCAGTCCCCGGTGTAGTATAGTGCGTGTGGGGTCCCTGTTGGGTGTGCGCGGAACACCCACCACATGCTCGCCGCCATCGCCTGCCGGCAGCTATTGTCGCCGCCGCTGCCGCTGCACCACCGTCGAAAGCCGGGGCCATCTCGCTCTGCCGCGGCCCAAAGGCGGGAGGTGGCCTTCGTGGCCGCCACCCCACTGCCGGCCACCGTGGCCATCACCCGCTCCGCCACCGCGGCCCGAAGGCGGGAGGTGGTGGTCGTGGCCGCCACCCCATTGTCGGCCGCCGTGGCCGCCAGCCCATCGTCGACTGCCGGGACATCACCCGCTCCACCACCGCCGCCCGAAGGAGGGAGGCGGAGGTGGAGGCCCGCACGTGCGTCAGCGACCTTGCGCGCTACATCGAGTTCCTGCGAGAGGAGGAGGAGCGCCTCGTAGAGCATGCAAATAGCCTTACCGCAGCCGTGGTCGCAGCACACGCCAACGTAGAGGCGAGGAATCAGGAGATCTATGAGCAGTCCTGCCGGTTCGAGAGGGATCATCTGGAGCGACAGGTGGCGTTCGAGCTGGCGAGCGTCGCTGAACATGTAGCAGCGGCAGGCACCGTATTGCATTTGTCCAGCTCGTCGGTAGGCTCCTCATCCTCCTCCTCTGCCTCTTACTGAGCGCCCTCGGCAGAGGAGAGGCTGCCGGAAGTAGCACAAAGCCCCTCCGTGGTAGTAGTATTTAGGGGCTATTTTGTTCAGTTCATCTGTCTAGATATGTGTGGTCGAACTGTACAACATACTTAAAATTAGCTAGTATATATAGTTGAACTAGCTATTTCAGTATGTGGTTGGCAACAATTGGGGAGACGTTTGGTCGGTTCAGCTGTCGAGTTGAACTGTTTGTATAAATTAAGAACTACTACTTAATCTATGAATGAAATCTATGCTTAATTACTGAATTTTACTTGCAAAAATTACATAGTGCTAATGATTTCTAGCTGCATATTTTGACAAATCGCAGTGCTACTAGGATTGAAAAATGGCAACGTTACTAGATCAACAAATGTAAATCTTTTGAGTTTGACAAATGGCAACATACACAATATGACAGATGCAAATCTTACCAAATTGTTTGTACGTGGTTGCGCACGGGTCATCCAAAACAACCGTTTGTGTTGAAGGGATGCACAAATCATGTGTTGCTCTCACTTTGCATACGGGTTTTCTATCTAAATCGTTTGCGATCAAGAGCTGCAGAAAGCCTGCTCGGTAAAATTTTCTCTTGGCTTCCTAGGGAAGCTGTCGGTTTGCATACAGGTGTTCTAACTAAAACATTTGCGATGAGTGTTTTATATTTAAAAAGCGAATTAAACTATGGGTTGGGCACCATTAATGGAGAGGATGCAAGCAAGGCGGGCGACCATGGAAGTCAAAGGGCTCACTTCCAAGCGAGCCTGCTCAGCATATAGCTCGCGTGCTTCCCGGTGAGCCTGCGCACTTGAGGATAGCTTGCACGCCTCTCTGTCAGCCTCCGCACTGGAGGGCCCTTGCATGCCTCCCGTTCATTCAAGGTCAAGCAGCTGTCCGCAGGACACCTCCTACAGCCATGAAAACCAAGACACGTCGCGTCACGTGAATGGTTAACAGAATTTTGGATTTACCAGAATTTAAAAATGAGGCATCTCAATGTTTTGCCGGCAATCAACGGTGCCCTGGTGTTTGAAATTCATTCCCATTTCTTCCATGGGACCTAAGCATGCACCCAAGGACACATATTTGATTTTTCAACCAATTTATATGCACTGGAGCATGTGCATGTAGTTCAAATTTGAATTATGCACATAAATGCATTGAAAACTCAGTTAATGCATAAAAATGTCCAAACAAACCCCAAAAAATCACACAACACTCCTGTTGTTCTATGTTGACATGAGAAAAAAAATTTGAAAGCAATATTATGCAATGGATATCGTTTCGTCCCCAAAGGTGGGACGTTCCCTACCGAAAACCATCATGCTTGTTGTGAGAAGCTCCGGTTTGTGAGAAGCATATACCCAAACCTGCCCCAAATGGGACAAATTTTGTACCACGGCATGTTGATGCGCTCCATGATAGCATGCCGAGTTTCATGAATTTCAGACGAGTTTTGGATTTACTAGAATTTAAAAACGAGGTATCTCAATGTTTTGCCGGCAATCAATGGTGCCCTGGTGTTTGAAATTCATTCCCATTTCTTGCATGGGACCTAAGCATGCACCCAAGGACACAGATTTGATTTTTCAACCAATTTATACGCACTGGAGCATGTGCATGTAGTTCAAATTTGAATTATGCACATAAATGCATTGAAAACTCGGTTAATGCATAAAAATGTCCAAACGAACCCCGAAAAATCACAAAAATTTACACAACACTCCTGTTGTTCTATGTTGACACGAGAAAAAAAAAATTTGAAACCAATAAGAGGCAATGGATATCGTTTCGCCCCAAAGGTGGGACATTACCTACCGAAAACCATCATGCTTGTTGTGAGAAGCTCCGGTTGTGAGAAGTATATACCCAAACCTGCCCCAAATGGGACAAAATTTGTACCACGGCATGTTGATGCCACTCCATGATAGCATGCCAAGTTTCATGAATTTCAAACGAGTTTTGGATTTACTAGAATTTAAAAACCAGGCATCTCAATGTTTTGCCGGCAATCAACGGTGCCCTTGTGTTTGAAATTCATTCCCATTTCTTGCATGGGACCTTAGCATGCACCCAAGGACACAGATTTGATTTTTCAACCAATTTATATGCACTGGAGCATGTGCATGTAGTTCAAATTTGAATTATGCACATAAATGCATTGAAAACTTAGTTAATTCATAAAAATGTCCAAACAAACCCCAAAAAAATCACAAAAATTCACACAACACTCCTATTGTTTTATGTTGACACGAGAAAAAATTTGAAAGCAATAAGACGCAATGGATATCGTTTCGTCCCCAAAGGTGGGACGTTCCCTACCGAAAACCATCATGCTTGTTGTGAGAAGCTCCAGTTTGTGAGAAGCATATACCCAAACCTGCCCCAAATGGGACAAAATTTGTACCACGACATGTTGATGCCGCTCCATGATAGCATGCCAGGTTTCATAAATTTCAGAAGATTTTTGGATTTACAATAATTTAAAAAACAGGAATCTCAATGCTTTACCGGCAATCAATGGTGCCCTGGTGTTTGAAATTCATTCCATTTCTTGCATGGGACCTAAGCATGCACCCAAGGACACAGATTTGATTTTTCAACCAATTTATATGCACTGGAGCATGTGCATGTATTTAAAATTTGAATTATGCACATAAATGCATTGAAAACTCAGTTAATGCATAAAAATGTCCAAACAAACGCCGAAAATTTCCAAAATTGAACACAACACTCTTGTTGTTCTATGTTGACCCTCGAAAAATATTGAAAGCAATAAGAGGCAACGGATATCGTTTCGTCCCCAAAGGTGGCATGTTCCCTACCGAAATCATCACGCTTGTTGTGAGAAGCTCTGGCTTGTGAGAAGCTTATACCCAAACTTACCCCAAATGGGACAAAAAATTTACCACGGCATGTTGATGCCACTATGATAGCATGCCAAGTTTCATGAATTTCAGACGAGTTTTGGATTTACTAGAATTTAAAAACCAGGTATCTCAATGTTTGCGGCCGAGTGACGGTGGCAGGGTGTTTGAAATTCATTCCCATTTCTTGCATGGGACCTAAGCATGCAACCAAGGACACATATTTGATTTTTCAATAAGTTTATATGCACTGGAGCATGTGCATGTAGTTCAAATTTGAATTATGCGTATAAAATGCCTGGAAAACACAGTTAATGTACAAAAATGTACAAACGAACCCTGAATAATTCAATTTTTTGGACGACACACCTGTAGTTGCATTTTCACTGCAGATAAAAGATCTAACAATTCAAACACCATCCTTTGTAGCTGTGACCCCATTACGTAATTCAAATGATCAAGACGACAAATCAAGTAGATTGCACACAGTTTATTATCATCAACCGTGTGAGATGCAGCACAAAATATCTTAGAGCACCGTCGGTCTATAGTATGCCCATGGCTTACGAGAGAAGGTGCGTCGGCTACAGTCCACAGCCGGCGTGTCAAGCACACTAGCTCACTCCCCAAATATCATTTCACTGTTCATTCGTCGCCAGTGAAAGATGGGGACGTGGACCCACGTCATGAGGGCAACTTCGGCGGTCCACTCCGGTGAGAGTGCGGCCGCAGCCGCCACGCGCGTGCTAACAAGCTTCACGAGGGCGATCACAGTCTGCGTCCGGGCGGCCAAGGTAGCCCAAACGGCCGTTGTTGCTTCTCAGGCGGTGGAGGCAGCATCTGCCTCGGGGATAGCAACTGGCGAGAGCGGCATAGCAGCTGTCTGTTCCGCGGCGGCGGCCTTAGCCCTGCTGGAGGCCACCCACTACCATGTCGAGGCCTTCCATGCCCAGCTCGTGGCGGTCACCGCACAAATCGAATGAAGCTTCTCCGACAACGATCGGCAACCCACGGCCGAAGAGCTGGCAACCACCGAGAGAGTTCGAGCAGCCATCCGTTCCTGCGCGGCATACGTTGCCACGACGGAGCCCGCCAAAGCCCGATCACGGCCGCCCACGCCCAGCTCGTGACGACCTATTCCAAAGATATGCCAGACGCGGATGGCGAGATGCTTGGCGAGTATGGTGTAATTGATGCCATGGAGCCCCTTCCCCAGGAGACCGTCAGGCACGAGCTGGACTTGGAGGCGGCGGCGGAGATCGACGAGCACCTACCGTAGTAGTACTCTTAGTTTTGTTTAATTAAGAGCGCCAGTCTTTAATTTGTTAGAGTAATGTTTAGGTCAGCTAGCTCTGTTTAATTGCTGAACTTGCTCGATTAAGAAGTTAGTCTCCTTTGTGTGCCCAAATTATGCATTGACATGGATGACCACTATAACCAGGGAAATTCGAACCAAAATTTTTGACGTTCAAACTCAACACACACGGATTAAGCTATCTGATCATTTGTGATGTTCGCATATCGTACACAGTTCTGAATAAGGGATCGTGTATGATGACACTTTGCGCGCCAGTTTTTTGGCTGAAGCGATTCCAAATTTTCGGCTTCCGCGGAAATATCTACCTCCCCGCCCCCTCCCCTTACCAAAAGCCACATTTCCCCTATTTCCACCTTCCTTTCCAAGTTGAAACCTTCACTCCTTGCTTGCAGCGCCGCCTCCTCCTCGCCGGCGACCCTCCTTCATGCTCCTCGGCCTCGCCTATCCAGGCAGGTAATCCACACCCGACCCCCATCCTCCTCCTCCTTCCACATCCCACATGCCCCTACCGCCGGCGCGAGCGCGACACCTTGCACCCAAATCACCGACCCCTCCATCAAATAAGCGTCGGCCTAAGCCATGGTGCACGCAGTATAGCCAAGACCTCAATGAGCATTTGGCAGCGGAGAACCAAATCACGGCCGCATGCGCGGATGAGGTCGCCATGGCTGCCATTCGTGTCGACCCCCAGACCTTGAAGGAGCACCTTGCCATTTGCTAGCTACGCCGGTTAAGCATGCTCGGTTTACCCGCTATGCGGTGTCTTGCTCCGCCTTTCCTTCACGAATTCTAGTGAATTGTGCTATCTAATTTTACCATGCAATCTGTTGCTCTAGTGTATATGTTCTATATATCATGTAGTGTGGTGCTCACTTATTAATTGTTTTGTTAATTAGTTGTCGTCTTAAGTTAACTGTTTGGTTCAATTCTGCAAATGTGATGTTCAATTCTCCAGGCTGCAATTTTGTATTGTCTTCCATGTGAAAAATAAATCGAATTTATCTTTACAAAATTGTGGGTGCATTCTGTTATTGTATACCATGTGAGGAATAAATTGAAATTGGCTGTAGTAAATACATGAGAAACAAATACAATTGCTACAATTGGTCGTAGTTAACTGTTTGGTTAACTGTCTGATCTTCTATTAGGAGTATGTTATATTGTGCAATGCGGTGCTCAGTTAATCACTACAAAAAAAGACACATCCGTGACATTTTGGGCCGAACAATTTTTTTTTTCTGTCATACATATGACACTTCTATGACGATAATTGTGACAAAACCCGGTATCATCATAGATGTGGTGTGCTCCTACTTCTATGACAAAAAATCATGACAGAAAATGGGCTTTTCGTCCTGGGCCGCCGGAGACGCAGCTGCATGACATTCTTTGGGCCGTCCATGACGGAAAAAACAGTGGTAGAAGCAAGGGCGAGGAAAATTTTGGGGAGTTGCCGTTCACGGTGGGAGGTCGGGGCGAGTGATGCGCTGCTTTCTCATACACGACGCGTGCGTGTGCGAGGCGTTGGCTCTAATCAACCCGGCGAGGCGTTGGGTTTCTAATCGAACCCGGCGATTAATCGCAGGCTACGCGTTATCAACCCGAGCGATCGATCGATGGCTGTTAATCGAACCCGATGGAGCGATTCGCCCGCTGCTGCTAATCGAAGCCGATTGATTGGATGAACAGTGAGCGCTATGGGGGGTTGGGTGAACAGTGAGCGGTGGCGTTGCCTCTGGATGAACAGGACCCCATGGTGTGGAGGGCTGGATGAACAGTATCATCATAGATGTGGTGGGCTCCTACTTCTATGACAAAAAATCATGACAGAAAATGGGCTTTTCGTCTTGGGCGGGCCGGAGACGTAGCTGCATGACATTATTTGGGCCGTCCATGACGGAAAAAACCGTGGTAGAAGCGAGGGGGAGGAAAATTTCAGGGAGTTGCCGGTTACGGTGGGAGGTCGGGGGCCGAGTGATGCGCTGCTTTCTCATACACGCACGCGTGCGTGTGTGCGGCGTTGGCTCTAATCAACCCGGCGAGGCGCGTTGGGCTCTAATCGAACCCGGCGACATAATGCTGCAGTTACGCGTTATCGAACCCGAGCGATCGATCGATGGCTGTTAATCGAACCCGATGGAGCGATTCTTCGCTGCCGCTAATCAAGCCGATCGATTGGATGAACAAGTGAGCGGTGGCGTTGCCTGGATGAACAGGACCCCATGGTGTGGAGGGCTGGATGAACGAGACGGTGGAGGAGTGGCCGTGGAGGGGTGGTTGAACAGACCCCGTGGTGTGGAGGGCTGGATGAACGATGAGCGGTGGAGGGGTGCCCGTGGAGGGTGGTTGAACAAGAGCCGTGGAGTAGCGCGCGGTGGAGGCTGGATGAACAGGAGCCCGTGGAGGCCGGAGGAGGTCGACGGGTAGCCCGTGGAGGCTGGAGGAGGTCGACGGTGGAGATGAACAGTATCCCGTGGAGTCCTGCTTTTGTGGTACGCCACACCCTCCCGGCGAACAGGACCCGTTTGATCAGTGGCGCCCAACACAAGTCTGCTTTCGTCTGCTTTATGCACGCCACACCCTCCCGATCAACAGACCGCCCGTTTAAACCGTAGGGAGGTCCGCTTCCTCCGCTTTTGCGGCACGCCACACCCTCCCGATCAATAGGACCCTGCTCAACGTAGGAGGTCCGTTTCCTCTGTTGTGCGGTACGCCATGCCTCGTTTCCATCGCCTGTTCCGTCCAAGCCCTCCCATGAACACGACCACGCGTTCCGTTCCGACCCAGCCGGTTGGCTCCCCATGAACATGGCAACGACGTTCTTTGTCTGTTCCGACCCAGCCATGTACGTATGCGCGAGTAGGCGTTCGAGACCCTGCCCGTATCTACGTACGTGGCCGTATTTTCTTTCTTGCACCCTCGCCGCTGTACGTACGTGTACATGCTACGTGCGCGCCTCTACTATGACAAATGCGCGCCTCTACATCTACGACACGTGCGCGCCTCTACATCGACCAGTATGTACGTACACGTTCGCGACCAGAATGACAATGCTACGTACGCTTCGACCAGGTGGGTCTCGACTGTCAGGCACTTCCTTGCGTGCGAAGATGTAGCTGGTGGGTCCCAGCAGTCAGGGGGGCGAATCGCTTTTTTTTTGCCCGGACGCACTTCCTTGCGTGCGAAGATGTAGCTGGTGGGTCCCAGCAGTCAGGGGGGCGAATGGTTGTTTTTTTTGCCCGGACCCCCTTCCGTGCGTGCGAAGATGTAGCCGGTGGGTCCCAAAGCAGTGTGGGGAAACTTTTTTCACGAAATACGGTGGCCCGTCCGGTGGGTCCCTGCTGTCAGGTGGAGGAATAATTATTTTACACGTAATAAGGAGGCACTTCCTTGCTGTGGCCGTGGACCCAGCTGTCAGCCTCTCCACGTACAGTCCATATCCGATGGAAGCCGTTCCTTGACCACGTTGACCACGCCGCGCCGAGAGCACCAAGGCAGTAGGCAACGGTGAGGCCTAGGAAGGGGACGACACGGAGCCAGGGAAGACGCGGCAGTGGATGCCCACGCGTAGAGGAGTACGAGGGTCCACTGGTTCGCTGTTGTGTGAGGTTGCCGTCGCTGCAGAATAACAGGGGGTGTGGGTGAGTAGAGGGATGGCCTGGCCAGCGGTGGGAGTAGTAGGGGGCGGTGACGCTCACGCATCGCAGACGGCCACGGAGGCAGGAGCACGAGGCACGACAGGCGCTGGTTTGGGCGGCTGGAGCAAGAAGGCCAGAGGTTGAAGAAGTACTACGGCCGTTGGATGGACATCGTACGGTCACTGGAGCTAGAATCATGCATATTGACTAAGTTGACAATGCCCTCCGTCCCCGTCAACTTAGTGGGCCCACAAGTCAGGCTGCCACTATACCGGGTCCCAAATGTGGGGAGTATTCATTTTTTGTGCGTAATAAGGAGGCACTTCCTTGCCTACGAAGATAGCTAGTGGGTCCGAGTCAATGAGGTAACGCTTTTTTCATGAATACAGAGGCCCTTTCGGTGGGTCCCCGATGTCGTGGAGGAATCATTATTTTGCTGCGTAATAAGGAGGCATTTCCTTGCGTGCAGTACCGTGGACCCAAATGTCGACCTCTTCACGACTGATCCACTTCAGATGCATGTCGGTTGTTGACCCACGTTGACCAGGCCGCGCCGAGAGCACCTGTGGCGGTGGACGGCGAGGCCTAGGAAGGGGACGACGGAGGCAGGGAAGACTTCGGCAGTTGTTTCCCACGCGGAGGGGAGTATGACTGCATTTAGGGTTTATCGTTCGCCCGCCGTCACAAGAATAACAACAGGTGTGGGTGAGTAGAGGGATGGCTAGGCCAGCGATGGGAGTATGGTGGGGAGGTGAGGGCTGCGCGGCAGCACAGCCGGCCGTGGGGAGGAGGGAGCAGGCAGCCCCGCCGGCGCTTGTTTGAGCGGCTGGAGCAGGAAGAGCAGAGATTGAAGAAGCATGACGACCGTTGGATGGACATCGTACGGTCACTGGAGCTAGAATCGTTCATATTGACTAAGTTGACAAAGCCCTCCGCCCCCGTCAACTTAGTATGCCCATTAAGTCAGCCTCCCACCATGGTGGGTCCCAAATAGCATGGGGAGTATTCATTTTTCTATGCGTAATAAGTAGGCACTTCCGGTGGGTCCGAGCTGACAGCGGGGGGAACGTTTTTTTCGCGAAATACGGTGGTCCGTCCGGTGGGTCCCAGCAGTCAGGGGCAAACATTTTTTTGCGAAATACGGTGGCCCGTCCGGTGGGTCCCAACAGTCAGGGGGGAAACGTTTTTTCCGTGAAATACTGGTGGCCTGTCCGGTGGGTCCCTGCTGTTAGGTGGAGGAATAATTATTTTCCGTCTAATAAGCAGGCACTTCCTTGCGGCTGCCGTGGACCCAACTATCAGCCTCTCCATGTACATTACTCTTCCGTTGGAAGTCGGTCATTGACCACATTGACCACGCCGCGCCGAGAGCACCACCGCGGTGGACGACGGCGAGGCCTAGGAAGGGGACGACGCGGAGCCGGGGAAGACGCGGCAGTGGATGCCCACGCGGAGAGGAGCACGAGGGTTCACTGGTTCGGGTGCGGTGTGAGGCTGCCGTCGCCGCAGAATAACAGGGGGAGTGGGTGAGTGGAGGGATGGCCTGGCTAGCGGTGGGAGTAGTATGGGGACGGTGAGGCCTCCGCGGCACTACAGCCGGCCATGGGAGGCAGGAGCATGCGGCACGACCGGCGCTGCTTTGGGCGGCTGGGGCAAGAAGACCAGAGGTTGAAGAAGCACTAAGGCCGTTGGATGGACATCGTTGAGCACGCCGCACCGAGAGCACCAGAGCGGTGGACGACGGCGAGGCCTACGAAGGGAACGACACGGAGCCGGGGAAGACACGGCAGTGGCTGCCCACGCGGAGGAGAGTACGAGGGTTGACTGGTTCGGCTACCGTCGCCGGAAAATAACAGGAGGTGTGGGTGAGTAGAGGAATAGACAGGCCAGGGATGCGAGTATGATGGGGCCGTGATGCCTGCCGGCAAAGACCGCCGCCATGGGAGGCGGAGCAAAGCGGTTCCGACGGGCGCTGGTTTGGGCGGCTGGGGCAGGAAGATCAAAGACTAAAGAAGCACGATTGCCGTTAGATTGACATCTAACGGTCTGACGCTGGTAGAGTCGATTGTTGACTAAGTTTCTTTTTTGCGAAACCTTGTGTACGCATGAACTTGGTAGGCCCACAAGTCAGCCTCCAAATCTGTGGCAGACAACATAAAGCCCATTTGCTATTTTTTATAATTTGTAGCCCATTTGCTAATTCTTAAGTAATTTATTACAGCCTATTTTCTGCCCAGGAGCATGGTCAAAAAGTTCAACCTTATTTTGCATATCTCGGTGGAGTCCGAACTGTTGTAATCCCGAAATGATAAACATTTTTTTAAGAACTTATTTATTTGCCAATTTTGTTTTTGTTTTTGTAAGCAAATAAGACGTGGGACAATTGAGTTGGTTTAAGGGAAAACCAGTGGTAAAAAAAATCAACGCTGGGTGGGAAAAAACAATAAAAATAAGGATGTAAATATGAAAAGGGAATTTCATGTGTTTTTAATATAATGATACGTGTATATGAACTAGTAAAACTATAGGTAGAGATTAGAAAACGGATGTAGGACATGCGTTTCAAGAGGAAAATAGAACTGGGCTGTGTGTTTGATTCAGTAAAAAACTGCATGCGGATGTTGTAAGACAAAATATAACTAACGCTGGTGGGCCAGAGGCCAGTAGATTCCTGCTGGATCTTTGTGCCCCGTTGTCATCATGGGCTGGGCCTGTTAAAAACAAAACCAAGCCTGGGCGATACGCAGCCCAGTTGAAACTTGCTCGACCTGGAAAAACAATATACGTGCTCAATAAACGAGAGAATTCTGCAAGTACAGACTGATAACTGGGATGCAACATGGATATTGTTTTTTTGTCGTGATCATAAGTGCATGCACTTGTTTCGAAAAAATTGGAGAACTGGGAATTCGAACGGCGGGTGCTTATGCTACCCATCAAATGAAAATTAGGTGCCTGAAAATTCGTTTTGAAACAAATGATTCAGCTTTATATCCACGCCGACCCTCGGCATGATGGTTGGAAGCAAATGCAAGTTCATACCAAACGATCGTTAACAACAATACCAACTTGTGGACGACAAGGTAGTACAACTACCAATACCTAACTAACTTATAATCTTTTTACTACTGGCCCTAGTGTTCGTCTGGTAAAAAATCTTGCAGAGGACCAGTTCCCGCTCCTTCTCTTGCTCCAGGTCCCCGAGGTGGTACTGGTGTATCACCCAGTTGGTCCTCTGCCGTTCGAAGTTCTTGTTGGTGTGCAGCACCAGAACCTTTCTTGTTGCCCGTCTGCCGGCCGTTGACCATCACCGGCAAGGTATTGCCGGTCTTGTGCCACATCGCGTGCATGCCGTGACCGATCAGTATCTTGCGACGCCGTCCACGTGCCCCTTTTGAACGCCTGGAATTTGCGCCGAAGAATTGCTTCCTTAGGCCACTCAAGGTGATACCTGCAGGATTGTGGAATACAAGTTTTAGTGTACGTAGTTGGCATTTTCATAACATCTTTGGCATGTTGCAGTCACTTGTTTCACTTTTTATTAACTGTCAAATTGTAATTGCTTCACCAGGTCAGCGTCTAAAAAGAAAAATAGAGCTATAAACAAAGGAATATGTTTGTGCAAGTAGACGGCCGAGCGGTGTCTTACCTGGAAGTTTCTCAGGTTGGGTGTAGCATATGTTGTGCTCGCTTTCGATGTTTGGTATGAACAAATCGATGAGAGACTGAAATCTCACGCTGTCAGCATTCACTTTGGCCTCATGGTGCTCGATCAGCTCCTGATCCGTGGGATCAAACTTGACGCCAGCCGGCAGCACCGGCCAATCCTTCTTCGACTTGCATCGGTAATTCTAGTTATATGGTACTCAATGTATGATCAATCGATTGTTTTAAGTGAATGATGAAAGATTTCGACAGATAAGTGGTACTCTAAATCTGAAGTCCGTAATACCCGAACACGCCACGGGATTCTTGTGTCACCTCACACGCAGCAGCGTGTTGTCACGCCAATTCAATGTGTGGACATGATGAATAATTTGACCGACGTATACTAGTAATCGCATCTTGTACTACTTACTAGTCGTATTTAGTGTCACAATTTATACATAGTTTTAACTAACAGGTACACAATTGAAGCCTAACTAATATATATATATATATATATATATATATATATATATATATATGGCTTCTGCACAACATATCCATCATCATTATCAGTACATCCTACGCAGGTGAGTTAGGATGCACTTGATCCCAGGAAGGTATCTATCCTTCAAACCGGAGGAGTGCTTCAAACTAACAACAAGACATAATATCCAACAAAAGAGGTCGTATACAAAGCAGAATACATGGCTCGCCTAGATATCAAGACGAATCAAGTTGTGCATATTTGCTGTTGGCATGAACCACATCACCGCATGTCAGGTTTGCAAAAGCCATCCATCGCATGGAAGCTTGATGCCTTTCACGCACTGAAGATTACCTGGCAACAAGCTGTGTCGACGAATCTCTGGATATGGTGATTCATGAAACCCATGGTATGATGTGTAAACACAGCCCTCGCGAATGGAAGTTATGTAGACGGTAATCATCACCGGCGATATGATCGATGATTGGTTGGATGATCGGATAATTGAGCCCGAGGAACATGGAGTGGTTACCGAGGCTGTAAACCCGCCTCCAGTTGAATACGCCTGGCCCAACGGAGCTGGGATCTTTCTTGAATACGAAGCAGCCATAGCCATCAATGTCACGAACGCCCCAGGCATTGTACTGCATGTGGTTTGATGTAATGGTTTAGTCAATTTGGTACGTGCGAATGAGCATCAAATGATCACCGTCAGCTGAACGAGCGATAAACCACCACCCATCGGATGGTATGATTCCGTGTCCCGAATCATGAAGGCCAACGCATTCGTCTGTTGCAACAATTCAAATTGGAGACCAAAAGGACAAAAATAAACAATCATGTTCGTAGTATGTGTGGAATTAAGATTATTATAACAGTGACACATATCGACAGAGAATTGCAATGCCGTGGTCATAATCATACCCCAAGTTAAAAAAATAAGCCAATGGCTTTCATATTCTAGCAACATGTCATGGTTCAAACATCATGTAACAATGAGAGGAAAACAGCTATGACAGCGCCTACTCATATTCTACCATAGCACTTACTACTACTGTTCTCATATCAACTCTAAGCAATAACATGCGTTGTTATAAAAATCTTGTAAACGAGAGTAACATATAGCAATCATGATGTTATGCTCATAATATGTATTCTAACAATCATTAGATGCCAATTGTTCTCATATCAACTCTTACAATAACATGTGTGGTCATAAAAATCTAGGAAATGAGAGGAACACATAGCAATGATGTGGTTATAGACATGCTATGCATTCTAAATTTGTAACAAATGAACAGGCAGTCGTATTGATAAGGTAAAGATTAGATGAGATTGAACAATTACACGAAGATAGATTCCACCAGTATAGGCAGCCAATCTGTGCGTTGACCGCGTAAACGATGCCATCGTGCACTATAGCATCAGACATAAATGTTGCCTCAACAGGATTGATGATGAGCCATAACCATGTATGGCGACCGAATTCCAGATAGACTAATCCCATGTTGAACAAGGCAATGGGCTTGTAATACATGTAGTCTTCGATGGTGTGGGCACTTCAAATTACAACTTTACGCAAGCAGGTCGAGCCAAAAGCTTGACGCGTCTCGTGCGTAGTAGGCAGGAGTGTCCAGCGGGCCGCGAGGCTCGATGTCGGCGGTATCCAACGATGGAAGGGTGATCTCTCGCTGGGTGTAGATATCCAAGAGATGCCACGGACTACCAGTGTGGTGGATGAGGACGATCCAGTTGGCCTTCATGCCCGCCCGATGTGGCGCGCATGAAGGATAGGTGGACGGGTAGTGGTAGCATGTCGAGGGGCACCACGGCAACCTCCGTAGGATCATCAAGTCGGTGTCTGGGCCACCTGCGAGGATTGGGCATCGACAGCAGTGTCTTGAAAAGAGCCGGCGGTTGTAGACGCAGTAGACGGTACAAAGACACCGAGCATGCGGCCGGATGGGACGGTCTTGAGTAGGTCCATACGACTACTGAATCTGCTTCCAAGAGAACATCGGGAGGGAATTCCAATCGCGGCTCTGCGTGTCGGTCGGTTACGCCATTGGGGTTTTCGGTGCTGCGAGCGGGGAAGTGGATTCGGGTGGCGGCGAAGAAGCTTCTCCTCGTGTGGCCGAGCAGTGAGCGGGGGGATATGGTACGCGCGAGCTACCGAGGAAGATGGCGCGGGCGGGCAGTGAGCGGGGGTAAATGGTGTGCGGCCGACGATGGGGAAGAGAGGAGGAAGAAGAAGATAGGAGGAAGAAGAGTGGAAGACGGGGAAGAAAGTGCATTAAATCTCAATTCTACTAGTACAACTACCAGGATATACCGTCCTTCGGAGTGTAAATAGTTACACCGATGACATGTGGGTCTACCACACGAGGACCCAAATGTCGATTAATGGAGGATGATAATGCGTGGCGTATTTGCGGAAGCGTGCTCTCTTGGCAAACATGATGGCGATCGGTAAGGCTGATTTAGTAACAACAACACGCTGGTTCAGCTTACTAATTACGTGTCCCATCTGATGCAGCGTGTATTGTCACTTCACTGCAAAGACTAGTTGAATAGTTCTCTCTGACCGAGATGGGGAATAATGGATCGCGAGGACTTCCTTTCTACAGTATCCCTATGCCTCTACGCTCACTTCACTCATTTTGCTCCGTACCTAGTCACTTGTTGAAATATGTAGAAAGACAAATACTCCGTATTTGGGAGCAGAGAGGAGGCTTTACTCCGTACTATTTGGGGAGCAGAGGGAGTATCACCATATGGAGGGAACAGAGGAAGCTTGAAATATGAACATGTCAATGGCAGGGAGTAAGCCCCATGCATGCATGCATGCATGCAACATGCAACACTCACACGTACACATGGATGCACGCAACACTCACGCACCCATGCGGCACACTGCACACGACGCAACACACACAGCTCACGCTCAAGTGCTCAACCTACTCCCTACGTCCGTGAAAGACTGTACATTTAGAGATTTACACATTGACAAGGGCATAATTAACGCCCAAAAGTAGCAGACTTATGTGTGCATGCGACCATTGAGATAAGAAGATTAAATGAAGGCCGTTGCATGCTGTAATTAAGGATAGACATGTAGCCTATACCTACAAAGACAAGTTGGTGCATTAGTCAATCAATATCGATTTAGATTAAAGGCTAAATGCATTGGAAGTGTAGATGTACATTATGTACCACACTCTTTGTTTTGTAGCCGATGTACACTCTTTGTTGGAAGACCGAGGAGGACACGTGCATGCACTCACATACACAGCCAGGCGGTTCGCGCAAGGGTTGGACTCGTGCGGCGCTGCGTAAAGTTTTGTTTAACTGATTTCTTTGCTCGCCAACCCGATGTGGGACCCAGAAACCATGTGACAATTTAACCAGTCAACAAAGTGCCACGTCGACTATGTGGCCGGTCAGTAGGGTGCAATACGATGTTGTACGATGAGCTAGTGATCGTATAATCGCCGCAAAACTATATATAGTGACCGTAAAGAGCGTATTGTTACATATGTTGACCGCCAGTGTATTTTTCTCGTTTCAAATTAAGTCATATTAATCGGAAAGGACGCAGTATGGACTACTACTAGTACTAGTACTCCTTTGATATGCCCGTCAACTCGCCGAACGAGGAGAAGCTTGCTTACTACACCTCTCCCTCGCCCACGCGCGCGGTGGTTCGCAGGACAAGGAGAGGGTTTTGACTACAGCGCCCTCTCCCTCTCCCTCCCTCTCCCTCCCCCTCGCCCTCGCCCTCGCCCTCGCGGTGGACGTGCAGCAGCTCAATCGGTGTCAGATTGCCAGAAGCATATTGTACTGTAGTATCATCATTGTTGGACCTTCCGAAGATGCGAAGAGCCAAGTGCAAGGTTCACATGAGTACGAACTATTGAACCTCCCGAAGAGGCAAAGAGCCAGGCGCAAGGTTTTATAGGAGTTGTCGTCCTAGTAGGAGTGTACTACAACTATAGCGAACGATGCTACTGTATGATGCCGCCCGCGTCACGTATATCCAAAGCTGTGCCACCTTTTTTTCTCAAAGAGCATGTTGGAGCCCGTGCAACAACCACACAAGTTGCATGTACACATAACACATTTACTAGTAATAAATTCTAAAGGACAAATGCCAGTATGCCACACAAGTTCATCTCCAATTCATGTGATAAATTTGTGCACGACTAGTCTACATATATTCACAGCGCTACCGTTCACAATTACAGTACTCCACTTACACGTTATAGATGGACTACATGCATGTCGTCCTCCAGGTTCCAGTCCCAGGTGTTCTTCATGGATGGCACGATCCATAGCGGTGGGCAACGGGAATCATTGTCGCAGCTTTCTCGTCCGGTTCCACACGATGGAGACTCATCCAAGCTGAAGCGGCATAAATCAGGGATAGCGTGTCCCAGCATGTCGTTCATCCGGCGGTGCGCAATGAAGACACAACCATGCTTCATGAACGGCATGCCTTCCGTGTCGTGTATGGAAGGTGGCATCCGCTTCACAATGGGGTAGCTGTCCCTGATGAAAAGCGAGTACTCTTCAAGAGTGTTCCTCGGCACCCATGTAGCATAACGGGGGTCGAACTCGGCACCGTTCATCTGGTACACGCGGCATCCCAGATCTGGACACATGGTGATGTACATAGTCAAGGTCCATGCATAATAATGTTGTGCTCAAATATGGCGGTCAGTAATACTGTGCAGCAAATAGTACTACTCCGGTATTGAGGAAGTAAAATAACCGGCTTATTATATATAGCCACTCTTGGCTACATGGATGAGATAGTAAGACATGGAAAAACAAAAATGGTGGCAGCTAGTGGGTTCAAGTCTTCAAGGGCCTAGCTAGCTATATGCGTCCTCCAAGGTAAAAAGTACTCCTACTAGTACTACTAAGTATACTACTAGTACAACAATGAAAGAGAAGGCGAGAGGGTTAAAAAATGGAATACACAGGTAGATGGTGACGGTCCGATCGTGGTAGATTGTGTGACCATGTTGCACATCGGTGGTACCATGGGTAACGCATCGCTAAGATAGTTGATCCCAATATGCCAAAGTCAGCTAGAAGGTTCGAGTTAGACCGAGTCGTGGATGCAAATGCACATCCAGGATCGGCGATCTTATTTTGATCGGGGATGACCGGTCCTCGCAAAATAATGGAGTACCGTTAGGGATGCAAATGATGGTTTGTGCATTCCGTTTGTAATCTCCCGTCAGTAGGATGGCAACCAGATGAAACAAGTCCCCGGCTTGTCACCGCCGAAGAAGCGGCCTAGATGGCGCCGCGGCGTCTTCGAACGATGTAGGGGTACAAATCTACCGTCGCCAACATGCGCCGACCTCTGCCATTCTGCGTCTTGCATTGATGGCAATCCTTATGTCAAACACCGCGATGAGATAGTAATCGTCGTAAATGGCGCTAAGCTTTGTCAGCGGGTCCGCAATTGCTATCTTCTTCAATCTTATGTAGGCATCATCATACGTATTCAAGCCCAGCCAGTCCGGAAGGCCGATCCCAATGGTGGAGAAGGGGTCTACCGGAACGGCCGCACTGATGTGGATGTTGTGCAAAATGATGGTGGTTTCCGGTCGGAGGTATGCAAGCCAATCTTCATAGGCACCGACCCAGACCTATATATAAGACGGTGGGCAGTAGAGAAATTACGGGATGGAAATAGAATAACTAAGTACTACATGATCAAACTCCATTACTAACCTTCTCATCGGACAAAATCCGACTACCTCTCAACGTTGGCAACTCTAGCGGAGTCAACGTGCAACCATGGCCAGGGAGCGGTGGACTGTTCGAAGGATTGTCCCATATCAGAACCTTCTCCTCGAGGACGCATGGAAGACCAACAAGCATGGCCTTTTCCCAAGCCTGTTTAAGCAGCATCTTGAAAAATTTGGTGCAGGAAGCACCGAGTCTTGCGGCGGTGAGGACGTCGGAGCAGCGTGCGATTTCTCCCAGAGGATCGTCGTCCAAGGTCTCCCAGCCCCGATGAGGTGGAGAACCGCCTGGCGAATCCATGGGAGCAACGACGAACTACCTTCTCTTCGGGGGGAGGGGAACTGGCGAGGAGGAGATAAGAGTGTAGTAACCGCAGGGCCTCGTCCCTTCCAACTGTAGATCGTTCCTCAGCGAAGGGGTGAGGCTATTATTTACTACTAGTACTAGCATTATGGAACATTATGGGATTGCATTATACTGTAAATAATAGCACTAGTAAGAAAATTTCGGCACTAGGTAGTAGTTTTTGGCGTGGATTAAGAAATTTTGGGTATGTTTTTGCCATTTTTTGTACACGCCAACTAGTGTCAAAAAACGTCTTACATTATGTGATGGAGGAGTACGTACTCGTATTGTAGCAGTACCAATACTACTTTTCTCAACTAGTAGTGCGATGTACTGTACTTCTAGTCTAGTCTTGTATAGTGCACCAGTTTTGAACTCTTGAATCTCAGGGCCAAGGAGCTACAGTTGGAAGTGGAGGGTACTACTGTTCTCTAGAACCATCGTTGTACTATCAATGTAGGGGAAGTACACCTGCGTAGTGGCCTAGTGGGTTCTATCGGTGCTATATTCAGCCGCTCCTCTCACGTAGGAGTAGCTGGCCTACTCAGCCGCTCCTCTCATGCACACACTAGCAGCCTGTTTATCGGACGATTCTTCATCAGGCAGAACATTTGAGTTATTTGATACATCGAGACAAGGCTTTTCGCTTCCATTTGTCGAGGTGTAATGGATCTCGTCGAACTTTGTTAGTACTTCCTTCTTTATGAATGAGATGAAGCAAAGCTTTTGCCTCCATTTAAAAAAACACGTCAAGAGGAATTTCTTTTAAAGTAGAGTCGATAATGGAGTGAAGTCCATGCGTGCAACGCCACAAGCTACAGAGTAGTAGTAGAGGACTTTACGTATGGAGCCATATTGCATAGGTCCAAATGCCCCGCCAGGCTTTTCCAGCTCCTCGGGCTTAATTGGGTGGCGCTAGTTTAAATATGCTACTAGCTGATGAGGAAGCTGCAAGCGAGGTGCGGCTAGGGCGAGCACGCCGAGCCACGAGGATGCCGGGAAGGAAAACCCGTTCACGTGGCTAGGTTGTCCGGTGCACCCAGATTAGGGGCCGCACGTCTGCTCGACTTCAAAACTCAAACTACCCGTAAAATATGGCTCGCAGCAAAGTGTAGTAGTACTATTTAAAAAAGGCCGCCGTATGCTCGTGGGATCGAACCCACAAAACGAGGTATACACTCCCGCGACCACTAGTAGTACTCGCTGGAGTACAACGCAACCTAGAATCGCCTTTTGCCGCTAGTAGTACATACATTTCCTTACAATAAACCCCTAATAATGCAAGAAACCACTAAAATGCCAAGAAACTACTACCACTTGCATATGTGGCAGACTTAAGATAAGACTACCTTATCAACCATTGTACATGCTCTTACCAACAAAAATCCTCGAGTGACCTCCTACCTCCGCCCGTCCACCTAGTCATCCTCGGCCATGGGGCGTAGCTACCGCCGCCAGGCGAGGTCAAAACCGCCGCGGTGCGGAGCCCATGTTGCGGCAGCCGGATGCCAGCTCCGTCCGGCGCCATGGCCGCTATCTAGCCAAGATAGCTCCGTCCACCGCTTGTCTGCAAGGTTTGCTATTTAGATTGGCATGGCAAGCGGTAGCTTGCTTTCGCCGCCGTCCTCGAAGCCAACCATCTGGCTCGGCGAAAGGCCAGCTGCTTGCTTCGTGAGTCATGCTCGGCCAGCCTGCCAACTTTGTCACGGAGGCTAAGCGGCGTCCGGCCCGTCCGGCGGGCGTGACCAACTCGCTCATCACCGGCGCCACCGACGAACACGCATCGATCTTGTTTGAAGTAATGTTCAGGAAAAATAATGATTTGAGGGGGAATAACAGGATAAAAGGTCAGATGTGGGTCCCTCGTGTCAACTGTCAAACAAAATGTGTTGGTTTAAGCTGCCTCGTCAGCATGGACGTGTGGGCCAACCCTGTCATAAATGGGTTTAAACGAACCTAATCGGTAGGAGTACTAGGTAGTAGTTTTTGGCATGGATTAAGAAATTTTGGGTATGTTTTTGCTATTTTTTGTACAATAGATTCTTCCTAGGGCTGGTTGAAAGTGGTAGTTTTTGTTAAATACTCTACATATTGTAAGTAGGAGTGAAAGTTAAGCTTTGGAAGCCAATAAGCAAGGCTAGTTACATAGTGCATATGTGTACATGAGTGAAAGTAAATATCAACCATGAGTGACTAATATCTTGATGGAAAACTCGAAACTATTGAATACTTGGAAAAATGAATTGTTGGAAATACTAGCAATGTTCATGTCCGTTTCAACGAATCATAATTAGAATAATACTTATTCACAAACTTGGTACAAAACACTCCAATTTTGATATACATATGTTTCAATTAGAATATATTCCTTGGGCTGCTTTGGTGAGGTCAGGAGGGATGTGGTTGGTTTTAAGATACTAATTATGGGTTTTTCTGCAAATTGGTAGACAAGTGGGATGTTGGTGAGAAAAGGCAACAACTTACCTCACAATCGTTAGATGTAGATCTAATGGTCGAACCGACGTATGGCGTATACACCAAAGATCACCAACATAGTCTTGTGTAGGAGTACTAGCAAGATCCGTGCATTGCACGAAACATCAAGATGCATTTTTTATAAAACACTTGTTGTGATTGACCCTTACTGGAGTAATCCCATGTGTAAAAACTAATGATATCTCGAGAAATATGAGATAAGGTGAAGAGGAGTGGGGTGTGGTGGTGATCGGTGGTCGGACTGAGCGGAGGCATGGGGATTGATGACGCCAAGCCGCCACCGTGCCGCTTTGTTCCAGAGGCTTCCTTTCTTAATTGCTCAACAATGAGGTTTGTTGGAGATAGGGATGAATGAGGGTAGGCCTTGTCTGCAAATGTGGAGAGGGGTGCGGGTATCTTTTAGTTTAATTTCCATCCGTCATATATAGATCAGACGGTCTATATTGCAAGATGGCACACGTACCATCATCATCACCTCGGTTTTTTATAAGAGAAGAAATATAAGTATGGAGATACAAACGTATTATCGATACTTTCTTCCGTAAACTAACATCTACATTCTATTCAACGCCTCGGCATGTGGGGCCTTAGCACAATGACTTCTCGACTGTGTAAAACAAAGATTTTCCCGTCACCGACAAGGAGGGGGTGACGGCGGCGCGCTTTTTGGCTTGCTCTAGTCCTAGTAGTCATACTAGGTGGTCTAAGCACGTGTAGATTTATTCTTTTTCACGTCTCGTGTTCGCCGTATAGCCACGACTGTTGATGAATAGACGGTAAGTTATTCATGGGGAAACCCTTGATGAGCGTGTTTGCGAGAGAGAGAGAGACAGTGTGCGTGTGTGATATGTTAGAGACTGAGGCAATGATAACAGATTCTTTGTGTCTATGTGTGTGGAGGATAGAGAGAGACATGTACATGGGGCTTTGTGTTGTGTAACGTGGAGACACATATACATAATTAGAGAGTGAGTGTGTGAGATACACATGCGGACATGGGGAGAGATGAGGATCCAGATAAATGGGTGTTTGTGCGTGTTTGTGTGTGTTTGTGCACGCGTTTGTGTGTGAGAGGGAGAGAGTGTACGTGGAATAGAGAGACCACCGATGATGTAAACCTAGTATAAGGGAAGGGGAATGGTGTGACATGTGTAGTAGCGGGATAGCACGGGTGCGGGCTGGGGGAGCAGACTATTTGGAAGAGACATCGAGTGTGTGTGTGGGAGAGGGGTGTGAGAGCGAGAGAAAGAGAGAGCTAGTGACGGAGAGAGAGAGATGAAGAGAGGGGGCAAGATGGGTCGTTTGTGTCCATAAATGGCGTATAGATAGGGAGACAATGTTGATGTTGTCCGAAATTGGCCTATGAACGGAGACGCAAGGGAAGCGAGTCATCGGGTGTGTGATAGGGACTTCATGAGAGATCTAGAATAGATGGTGTAGAGAACAATGTGCGAAATCGAGAACGATTATACATTAGGGAGCTATGCAAAGAGTCACGACATATATGTATGCAGGGAAGGAGCTGGGCGGGTCCGCATGTGGGAGAGATAGAAAGAGGAGAGTGGTGCACAAGGAGACAAAGTGTGCTTGTTTGCAGTGGGGGTGGTGTGAGGTGAGTGCACGAGAACCACATAACTAAGGAGATAGACGTTTGGGGGCGACGCTTTGTGTGTATGGGAAATATACACTCTACATAGTGCGTGTGCTTGGGTAAGAGAGATAGCGGGAGACCTAGAGAGTGAGGGAAGAGATGTGTGCATGCCCGAGAGACAAAGTGTTAGAGACCTATGTTGGGGTCCGGACTTTACAAGAGAGAGGGGTGTTAATGTGCTTGTGTGTTGGTGTTTGGGGGAGAGAACGACTTCTCTATGTGTGTGTGTGTGTGCGTGTGGTGGTGGTGGTGGGGGGGGGGGTTGACTTCAGATAAAGAGTGAGGGTGTCTATATTTGAGGTACTTTAGCGTAATTGAGATATTGTGCACTCATTATTGATCCATTTGTTTCACAGTTTGTACTATGAGATAACGATAGTTTTGAACATGCGTGATATACCTTGATGTACCCGAATTACAAACCTAAGATTGAAATTTTGGAATTCGACTCCATTAGCTTTTGTAATTCATTTAAACGGAGGTACATTTTTTAAGCCGGGATTTCGTGATTTCAAATTCATATATCAAACCTAGAGATATACACATACGAGCATGTTCAAACTTTATAATCATCCACTTTATTCATACACATACACATTTTTTGCTTTTGTCATCATATTTAGGATAAACACATTTGGAATTTCATTTGAATTGGACCATATGATGGTATTTGCTTGTAGTAGCTCAATAATCCATATTTGAATTGAATGGACTATCTAAGTTTCGAGTTGGAGACACTGATTTTCAAAACTTGCACATTTTTTTGCATGCAAAACAAACAAATTGTCGGCCATGATATCATAGTCGGCCATACGAGAGCAGAATACTTATAATTTTAGGCGCCAAAAGCTTTCAAACTTCCCGCTCACATCGAAATATCACGCGCCCGAAAGTTTAGCCTTGCAATATTCCTGTATTACCCCTGCCACATGAATGGAAAAGGGCTACTTTGGTAACTCCATTGTTTTCCCCTCTTTGCCCCCAACATTCTTCCCCAGAGCCCCTCCCCTTCCTCCCCGACCCCAACCACGGCAAGTCAAGAATCTAGTCCTCCGCCGCAGCGTGGACCTCACACCGCCGGATCTACCTTCCGCACCTTGGAACCCCCAACTGCCAACTCACCACTTCACCGGAGCCCTTCAATGATCGGCTTGTCCACCGCCTGCATCTCCTTGACCGCCATCATGGTCCACCTCACCGGATCTGCTTAACCGGCACCCTCCACCACAGCGTAGGCCCTTCACTGACTCCCTCGTCCGCCCCTTCGCTGGCCCTTCATACAAGCCCTCGTCCGACGCAACAGATCCGCCTCACCGAAGCACTATACAACGCTACCGCCAAGCCTTCATCCATCAGACCGACCCGCTCCACGGACGCCATATTCAACTCCACTGCCCTGCTTTACCGACGCCGCAGCCTCATCAAAGTTATTTCGATTTGTACTCCTTCGTTTTCTCTTTATCGTGCAACTGTTCACTTACCACAGATGAGCTTTCTTGTATGTCGACAGCGCCGCAACCGTAGCACCGAGCAGCTTCAATGACGGCGACAACCGCCCAAACTCAACCGCAACACGAGCACCATCGACGCATCCTTAGCTATCAAGTATGACAATGATACCCATACGCCGCCGAGAATCGTGTACTATTATCCAACGGCCGGGCGCCACGCTCACTTTCCTAGCATAAGCACCGCACCTTTGAATTTCTTCAGGCATCATTCAGTTTTTTCATGAGACGCGTTATTCTCGCTTGCACCAGAGGGCCATACTTACGGCAAAGGAACATGTTACATGTGTTAGATTACATACCAAAGGCACATATAGTTAATATGCTTTAGTTTTATTCTCGATGCCACCGTTGGTTCCATCGCATCGCTTAATGTTCTCTATGCTTAATTACACATCACCAACTAGCATGTGGTTCCGCTGCTTTTTGTTTGTTTTACCCTACATTTTCTGATGCTAGCTATTACATCACTGCTCCGAGCCTTTGTTCATTTCTTGTTTGTGTGTTCTTGATCTTCCCAAGTTGCATGACTAATTTGATGCTTCTATTAATTATGGAGCTGCCAACCCCATCAAGCAAAATATTTGTTCTTTTGGTGCTGGCACCTCGAACAAGCATAAAAATATAGGGAAGCAGATATATTGTCGTGTATGCACACACCCTTCTTTCATTAGTTTAGATGAACCATTGATGATCAATTCGGACCAAAGGCATGCGATTAAAATTAATTTTACCTAAATAGATGGTGCAGAATAAACTACAACAACTAGATTTGCAACCACGGGATGCGCATTTATATCTTCAAAGAACATTGCAACAAAGACTAGGCTTCACAAAGCAACATATGGTAAGCCGGTGTGTTTTAGTACATGTTAAATGTAATGCGAGTGGGCTGCTTTCTTGGCTTGTGCCCTCAACGTGTAATCCTACCGAATTACAAATAGTTCAGCTTGTTCCGCTTTGCTTTATTGCTTGATTCAAATACTTGTTTGTTGTTACGTTATACCCGAAGTTGGTTAATATGTCGCAGGCTCTTTGTACTATCGTAAAGAAATGCATGCCTATTTCATTTGAGTCCTTAACTTTTCCTCTCAAATTCATCACAAGACCGTCTTCGTAGTTTATATGAGGCCACACTATTAAGTGCTTTCTCAGATTATTTCAACTGCTTAGATGCCTTGGTAACTTAAATATAGCGGTTGTACACTCCCTTTCAACTTTCATCTTACCATTTTAATTTCTTTTCGGCTCATGCTGCTTCGAACCATTTAAATATAGTTTGCCATGCTTGGCAATAATTCGTCCGTCGTTTACCATGTAAGCTTACTGCCTGGATCATACGATAACTATCTCTTACTTATGTCCAATGGAAACCTTTCGTGATGCCGCCCACACTAGGACACAATGTACAACCCCGTAATCTATTTGTGGAAGCAAAGGTCGTCATCCATGTTACCGGATGGTAGCAGTTAAGAGGCAACACCGCCGAGAGCACCTGAGCACGAGATATTATAGTGCTTGAGGCTCTACTAGAGGCGTAAAGAGATGGTGTGGCTGCCATGAATGAGGTAATCTTTATCTTGAGGCTGGAAATTACGGAATTAGCGGCACGCATTATGCAAGCAACCCAAGAATTGGAGGAAGTAAGAATGTTGCATTTGAAGACGGAGGAGGTCTCTTTGTTTACGCTATCTCAAGCCCAAGGTAATCCCGGTTCTTCTTTAGATACCAGTTGAAATTGTCATTAGATTATTGTAATTCCATGTTGTGTCATGTCTCTGAATGGATTATGTTGCAAGACCCCCTATGTTGTCCGGAATTCCATGTTGTCCATGTGTTGTAATGATCCGGATTTTTTAGGCGAGGTAATCCTCAATACTTGTATGATTGACATAAGGTGAACTGTTTTTCGTGTGAGCATATTGTATTGGATGAAATAACTGTTTGAATCCGAGTGTATCCAACCTACTGAATTCGAAGATCACGACATTTCTAAATCATAATCATATATAAAGGTGGAATAAATCTTTGTTGTGGTTTCGAAGAAATAAATAACAAAACATATAATTATCTATGGATATTCGTAATCGAATACAAACTGGATTTAAATTTAGTTTGCCAGGTCCCAGGGCAAACGTGAATGCTAATTCTCCCAAGTTTTGAACGAAGCCGCTAAACACCCACTATAATTTGTGGGCTGCCCGAAGCAAGTGTTTGCGAGATGGAAATTACTGTCTACCCCTGACACTTGACATCCTTATCGACCAGATTTACACTCTGTCGATAGGGGTATACTAGTAACTTCAATCAGACGTGACACGACGGCCTCTGAGCCCATTCAGACACGGTGGGCGCCAAACGTGGGCGGAAAAACACATTTGATTCAAGATCGTCCGAAAGACATGTGTCTCTTCCTCCATTTCCCCATTCATACACGGTGGGCGGCAAAACAAACTCTCCTCCTCCGAAATCGATGTAGGCTAATATTTTAAATAGGGGCAGATGTGTAACTTCCATCAGACATGACACAACCGCCCTACCTGTCAGCCCCGTTCATACACCATGGGCTCCAACCGTATGACAAAACACCCTCTCCTCGCCCAAATAGTTACCGACAAATATTTGGGAGATGCGAGATTACCGTCCTATCCCCAACCGACGTGATGTCTGATATTTTAAACGGGGGATAAGTTCGTAACTTTCCCCATTTCGTAGAAGCGTCCCAAAGTTTGAGACCGCCCTCCTCCATTTCCCCATTCATACACCATCGGCGGCACGACAACCTCCAGATCGCGCCAGCCTCCTCCGTCCGCCACCCCATCCTCCACCTTGCCGGAGCCGCTACCCCTACCCCGTCGTCCATTGCAAGAGATGGACGTCTCTCATCCACGGCGCTGGACCAGGATCCTTTCATCGCCTCCTCTCGATTCATTGGCGCCGTCGTCCACCTTGTCGTTGCCGCTCCTACGACCGCCTCGTCCACGGCAACAAGATATATCCCATGACCCGGCCGTCTGCCGTCTAAAGTCTTCTTCCCCGCCGCCGACAGCCATCGCACCCGCATCACCCTCAACATATCATCATAGGACTACATGGCGTCGACAGAGAGGTGGTACTCTTCCATATGTGCTTAAGTTATTGGTCTCACCCGGAAAATAGATCGTAATTTGTTTACTGTACTTTTCTTGTCCGTACCAAATCGTAGTGGCTAGTTGAAAGCAAACATTGGTTGCAAAGTAGCTTTATCCGGTTTGCACCTTCAGATCCGCCAAGGCACGGGCACTATACTCGTAAAGCTTGTGGTTTCCCCCCTTTATATTCACTACCATCATCGTAGGTGCTTCGTGCCGTGCTAGCACTGCTCCTCAAGACCTCAACCCAAAGCTTACGTGTTCAAATACGGATCTGATATGATGCTCATATAACTAAAATAGAGAACGTTTAATTGGTCACCTAATGTTCCTATATTCGTTTCGAAAAGCATGTGCGCAACCCACTGGTCCAGCTAGTTCCACTTTCCTGATTTTTCTCTTGATGCTTAGGGTTTTCCCCTTTTATTTACTCTACTATGATCTCCGTAGGTGCTTTCTGTCGTACTAGCATTACTCCACCCTTCAAGCTAAACAACACAACACTCAGAAGTCGAAAGCTTAGTTGTTCAAATATGATTGTGATATATACTGATATTAGTTAACCGACACATTTAATTGGTTAGCTAAAGGTCCCACTTGAGTTTCCAAATGCATGACGCGACATATAGATAGACAGCATAATTGCATTTCTTTGTCACTTGTTGACCGTACTTTCTTGTCCATACCAAATCGTAGTTGTTATTTCAAAGCAGACATCGGTTGCTAACTACCCTTTGCGCGGTTTGTAGCTTCAGATCTGCCATCCCACTGCCACGGTCAACACTGTACTGATCATGCTTATGTTTTCCCCATTTTATGATGACCACAATCAGCCTACGTGGTTTGTGTCGTAATAGCACTACTCCACCCATCGAGCTAAACAAGCTTAGTTGTACAAATTCATATCTGATATTATTGTTGATATTAGTAAAACTGAGAGATGTTTAATTGGTTAGCTAAATGTTCCTACTTTAGTTTCGAAATGCATGTGAGCCACATATGGAGAGACCGGAAAGAATAGTATTTCTCTGTGCGCTTTGGTTCATCATGGGTGGCCAACCGACATTGTATTGAAACACTTGTAATATCTTCAATCTGCTTGCTCTTCTTCTCTTCTTTAAGATGATACTATTCTCTTGCGGTCGACTGGTCAGGTCGAGTTGTTCTCCCTTAGTATATTTTGAATCACAGTCAGTCGACTTGTTCTTCTTTACTATATGTTGAAGCTATCATCATAAGTGTCATCACTTCGAGCTCTCATATTTTGAGTAGTAGGCCACATTATATTAATGCACACAACAAATTACAGCATGCATGGCATCTTTCAAAAGAATTGCAGAGATAGCACAAAGGGGTTTACAGGGAGGCAGTATTGGATTAGAATCACTTCTGCATTAGGAAGAAAATCTCACTTGTTTTTATGTTTTCATGCATTTCAGATATTGAACATTATCAAAATGAATATGAGAACGGGCGCACGAGAGGAATATTGCGGAACGATCCACTGGCTAACAAACTTGGCATGGTGGAGGATGGCCCACTACTAGGAAAAGGCCTACTAATGGCGCACCAGTTTTGCCTACTAATGACGCATCACTGGTGCACCATTACTAGCACGCCATTAGTAATTTTTACTAATGGCGCACCACTGATGCGCCATTAGTATTCAGAGTATACTAATGGCGCACCACCGGTGCGCCATTAGTATAGGCCACACGCTATTAGTATAGGCCAATGCGCCATTAGTATAGGCCACTGGTGCGCCATTAGTATTTTTGAATTTTGAAGGCGGGAAAATAGTAGTGGCGCACTGTCTAACCCCCACCGTGCGCCATTACTATTTTTGAATTTTGAATTTGGATCTGGATCGTGATTTTTTTGCCCATTTTTGCAAGTTTTTTTGCTCGTTTTTGGCATGATATTATTTCAAAATTTGTTCCTGCTTTTGGATCTTGTACGTTCTTTTGCCGTGTTCTTTCACGGAGAGGAGTTCACGGAGAGGAGGAGGAGGAGGTCACCGAGAGGCGCCGCCTACATCACCGGAGAGGAGGAGGAGGTCACGGAGGAGTTAATCAAGCATCGGAGAGGAGGAAGGAGAAACCATGAGGGAATGGGAGGAGAGGAGGGAGGAGGAGCTCACCGGAGAGGAGGGAGGAGAAACCGTGAGGGAAGGGGAGGGGAGGAGATGCGGGAGGAGGAGGTTCCCGGAGAGGAGGAGGACGCCGGAGAGGAGGAGTAGGTCACGGAGAGGAGAAGGATGTCATGGGAGAGGAGGAGAAGGAGTGGAGGAGAGGAGAGGAGGAGATGGAGTGGAGGAGAGGAGAGGAGGAGATGGAGTGGAGGAGAGGAGAGGAGGAGATGGAGTGGAAGAGAGGTGGAGTGGAGGAGGTGCGCCCAGCCATATATACGACATAGTAATGGCGCACTGCGTGGCAGTCTTGCCATTACTAACTTTTTTTTATTTTTTTGACTTATTTTGAATTTTGAAGGCGGGAAGATACTAATGGCGCACCATGGGCCGGTGCGCCATTAGTAACTTTTTTTTATTTTTTTTGACTTATTTTGAATTTTGAAGGCGGGAAGATACTAATGGCGCACCATGGGAAGGTGCGCCATTAGTAACTTTATTTTTATTTTTTTGACTTATTTTAAATTTTGAAGGCGGGAAGATACTAATTGCGCACCATGGCAAAAAGCGCCATTAGTGAGTTTGAATTTTTTTGATTTTTTTGCCTCTCCACATCTTAAAAGCCCCGTATCTTTTTTTCTGTTAGGTTTTTGAGGATTTTGAAAATGTTTAACGAGGTTCCCGTTAAATTCGGATGTAACTTTTCGAGTAGATGATTTTTCATATAAAAAACTTTTTCATCCGAGTTAGTATGCAAAAGTTATGCCCATTTTTACAAATTCTCGAGAGATTTTGCAAATGAAGTCGAAATTCATATTTGCAAATTTTCCCAACAACTAGACCAGATATCACATGGGAAACTTATTTTCTTTTATTTTTTTGACATTTTCATCATTTTCTTTTATTTTTTTTTAAAACTGAAAAGGCGATCCATCGGGGTGCATTCGTGGAAGTGGCGGCCAAGTTACTAATGGCGCACCGTGGCATGGTGCACCATTACTAGTTCAACTAGTAATGGCGCACCACTCCCACGGTGCGCCATTAGTACTTTTGACAAAAATTTTAAAAAAATTGTTTTTACTAATGGCGCACCCGTGATGTGGTGCGCCATTAGTATTTGGACACTAATGGCGTACCAACACATGGTGCGCCATTAGTATATAGTAATGGCGCACCACATGTCTGGTGCGCCATTAGTGTCAATTCCATCTATAGCCCTTTTCCTAGTAGTGGCCTATCTTATTCACCCATCAAGGTGCTTGCTCTAACTTTGCAAAGTTGTATTGGTCGCACATATTTTGCATCTGACCTCCTGCATTTCTTCTACTTTGTTACACCATCTGCTTAGTTTAAGCATCATATATGAGTATATGCCATAACTATCCATTTTCTATACATATTCCATGTGTCGTCACACTATGTTTTTCCAGTCAAATGTTGTTCTTTCGTGATAGATGTCCAAAAGGAAGAGGGTGAGTGCAGATCCTCAAGGAGTACAAACTAGGTATTTGGAAAAGGTAGTGGTACTGTTAAATCGAGATAGATCAAGAGCCACAGAAAACACATGCCCAACTGCACCACACTTTACCCCTACTCCAAGTGGCCAAACCCCTATTAGAACTGGCCGAGCCCAAATACAGTCTTGTCTATGATATCAATTCAAAATTTGAACTCCTAAATTTCTGCTTGTGCCTTACCTTCTCTCTTGTATGAAAACTAATTTCAGATGAATCTCCTTGCTCAAAGGATCATACGATCTCAAAACAATAATGGGATCTGCATTGCTCTTGTCAGTACCTCTCTCCCTTTTGCCTTGTAACGCTGTACTTAATTAATTGCTATTTGATTATGTATCATCGATTACACTGAGCTTCATTATCCTCTGTTTCTTCCAATATTATTTGATCTATATTTACTCTTTGCAAAATGTAGAATAATGGCAACGCTTATAAAGAATTTTCTTTGGGAAATTTATTGAATTATCCTTCCATCAACATGGAGAAGGGCTTTGTCCAGCCCGTGTTAACATGTAATGTAAGTTCATCCTTCTCAAGCCTTCAAACTTTGTTCTAGTATAGATTTGGATAGGCATCATTGCCTCCACTTCTGTTTGCTTTGTTGTTTACATCTGATTGATGTTTGCAACAACTACCAGTTTCAAATTGTAGTTGTAAAAACATGTTCCTTATGCAGAACAAATCCATTTATTTGCTTATATAATTGTGAAACCTGTTACGTGTCTCCTTGTTTCTCTTTCAGAGACGTATCTCTTACGCCAGGCAGAACTTTAGGGAATATAGTTAGCCAAGCCATCTTGAGGACAGCGAGATGACCCCAAGGTCCTGCCTTGATGAAGACAGTGAGTTGAAGCTACTCACCAGCAGGTGTGAGACAACCTCTGTGCAGTCGCTGCCTCAATCAGTTCGACTTCTTTAGTCTCAACTTAAAGCGGAAAGGCTTGCTTAAGCTCAGCTCCGACTTGAAGTCAAAGATGCAATGAAGATGTCAGAGGACTGCCGTGCGCACCATCATGCCTTAAATCTAGTGTTGATGCATCTATCGTTGACACAACTAAGGTCTACTCAGCTTCTTCAGCTGTTTTGGGGCCCGACACGCCAGGCCTAGTGCCTTCAAGTGCTCTCAGTTTTGTATATTCTTTTGTCGGTAGCGTTTATTTGCAATCGGTGGCGAACTTTGATGCCCAAAGTGGATGTAATATGTGTGATAGCCGTGATAGCCTAGCGTAAGTTGCTTGCTTATTTATTTCCTTGTTGTCTTGTTTATTTGTTTGCTTGTAGTCATTGCAGTTCTTTTTCCGCGGTTTGCTAGTGGCTGCAATAACCTATTTTAAAAATCTAGGCCACAATAACCATGGGCTAATATTTACTGTAGTGACCTTTGGGCCTCCCTACGGGCCGTAGAAACAAGTGGCCTTCTACGGTCAGAGAAAGCGATGGGCCTTCTACGGGTCATAGAAACAATGGGCCTTCTACGGGCCGTAGAAACAATGGGCCTTCAACGGGCCGTGTCATCAATGGGACTTATACGGGCCGTATGATCGATTGGCCAAACATGGGCCAATAACAGGCCGCATTATGGCCGTAAACGGGCTAGAGTTGGAATCGTCCGTTCATGGGCCGACCATAATGGGCCATCGTTAATAGGCCGTATTTCATGACGCTATGAAAACGGCCCAACGTGTTAACGGACCACAAACGGGCCGACTGTAACCACGGGCTGAATTTGGCCCATAAGCGTAAAATGACAAGAACGGCCGTAAGTAAACGAATCGCCGGAAATGAGCCCAAGAATAAATGGGCTCGAGAAGGCCGAAAGATAACATGGGCTGGAAACGCCCAACGGAATAACGAGCCCTTAATGGGTATAAAGTGATACCTTTGTTCATTACGGGCGGTTTCACCACGGGCCGTTAATGGATGTAAAGTAATACACTGTTCATTACGGGCCGATCACCATGGGCCATTAATAGGCCAAGAGTTACATAGGGCCTCATATGGGCCGAAGATGTCATGGGCCATACATGGGCCGTGGCGAAAACGGGCTGGAATCATATTGGGTGGCCCAGATGACGCTACTGGGCATAATTTGGATAGGGCGTAACGGGCCTTGGGTTAGCGGGCTGTAAATGGGCTATATGCGAACAGGCCGTTAACATGCTTTACATGGGCCGGTCCACCACCTTTTGACTAAGTCAAACGGGCCAGCCTTTTCACAGGAATGGGCCTCTGTTGGGCCGTGCCACGTGTCGACGTATTATAGGCGCCTTCTGTCCAATGAGTGGATGACATCTGTCCCAACGGTGAGCCAACACGTGTTTCCTCCTGCCAATGATGATTTTACACGTGGAAAATCCCCATTGGTCGGGGTACATTAACGGGTTATCGGATCCAAAACCCGACCCGATAGCTTAACGGCATTCCGTTACGGTGGATGCCACGTGTCGGTCACCCTTGACGAAAGCACTTCTGTGACGCGCGAATAATTTTGGTAATGTCATGGAACACTTCTACGACAACACAGGTATGACTATCTTGATTCTGTCATAAATTTGTCATGGATGTACATGCATGACAAAAAACACGACCTACTATGACAAACACGTATCATCATGGAAGTGTATTTTTTTTGTAGTGAATGTTTGGTTCATTTGTTGTGGTGTTTAGTTAAATGCTTGGTTCAATTCTACAATGCGATGTCCAATTGTCGTGGGTAGAATTTTGTATTGTTGTGCATGTGAGGAATAAACCGAATTTGGCTGCACTTAATACATGAGAAACATATACAAGTGCTATATTTCCTAGTTCTTAATCATGCTTGGTTTGGATAAATGGGCTTTCCGTGTGGCTTGAATTAATTTGATGAATATGCAATGTGATTATTTTTCATCAACATATTTTATTGATAGCATGCGAACCCTTACTTAACCTGATGACTAACTACCTTATATGTGTTGCAGGGTAACAATTGGAAGCACTGAGTTTTACAATCGAGGTTAGCACGTGCATGGTTAGTTGTCTAATAGCACTTTATTGTGCAATTGCAGGAACCATTCTAATATTTAGGTTTTTAACAATTTCGTCTTGTGTCACATCCTAGTTAGACCATGCATTAGTGTGTGCATCATGTTTAAATTTCATTTGAATTTGAAATGGGGAAGACAGAAACCCCAGAACCCCTTTTGAATCCAACTAGGGTTTACTAAAAATTATTTCAATGAACCTGAAATGCCCTTCTAAAATGCTCATCATTTTTGCTTTGGTTCAGAGCCTCTGCCAAAAGTGGTGCACAATTTTCTAGGTCATCCTAAGGTCCTTGAATTAAACCATAAGTATTTGAGTTTGGGCATTTAAAATTATATAAAATATTTCAAATGCCCAAATATCCCCAAACTAAAATGTTTCATGTTGGAAATATTCCAACAATGGACCAGGAACAGTTTGGTGATTTTTGAAGCTGTTTAAGTATTTTAAAAACTCCACAAAGTTACGTAAAATTAGAAAAAGAAAACAGTTGGAAATGCTTACTGGCGCCTACTAACCGCCCACTGCCGCCCAGCCCAAAGAGCTCGCCAATGAAGCTGCTTGGCTCGGCCAGTGACAGCAGTAGTGCTCGGCGAGCACCGCATGCACGCCACGCACCTGGTCGCCGCCTCGCCGCTCCCTTCTTCGAGCTGCCGACGCGGTTCGATTCCCCTCTCTCCCCCGAACCCCTCGGACACCTCCTCTCCTCCCCAGCTCCTCCCCTTCGTGCTCCCCCGCCATGGCCGACGCCACCGCAGCCACGCCGTCGCCGTAGACGCGCTCCCCGCCGGCCGTGCTCCGTCTCGCCGTGTCTAGGAGCTCCGCCGCCCTCATCTTCGTCGAGCTAGCCGAGCCCCGCATGCTCGAGTAGCCCGAGGCCACTGCACCGACCTCGCCCGATCCCGCCGTCGCCGGAGATCCCCTTCAACGCCGTCGTCGCTCCGGCCCGTCCCCGACCGCACCGAGTGCTCCTCCGAGTTGCCTGTGAGCCTAGCTACCTTCCCCTCCCTTTCTCTCTCGCTCTTGAGCCGTGTAGCGACCGAACGGAGATCAACCGCACCCGCCGCCGCGGAGCTCGTCGCCGACTTGCTCCCGGCCACCCTCCGGCCACCTCTTGGTGTCCATCGCACTCACCACACTCCGTAGCGTCTAACCAAGCACTCCCCTCACCTCACCGACCACCCTAGCCGCGAGTTCGTCTTCGGCCGAACTCCGGCGGCCGCCTAGGTCGTCGCCGGCGCCGATTCCGGCCACCGACCCCAACCGACTCCCACCAAGTCAGTGGCTTGTCCCTCACTACCCATAGCCACCCTCCGCGGCTCGTTTGGTTGCCGAAACGGCCAAACTCACTTCCGCCGCCGTGTCGGGCTCGCCGGCGGCTAGACGCCGGGTAGCCGATGTTGACTTTGACCACGGTGGGCCCTGGTTGACTCTGATGAGTCAATGACAGGTGGGGCCTAGCCCTGTTAACTAATTAGGGTTAGTTTTAATTAATTTTTAGTTAAACTAATTATGCTGACACCCTGGACCCACAGTCAGGTTTGACCTGGACGTCTCCGTTGACCCTGACGTCATTCTGACGCATGGCTGACGCAATAAATCAATTACTGGATTTATTCTAATATAGGAAATTCCAGAATATAGTTAAAACTTCAAAAATTCATAACTATTAATCTGTAACTCCAAATGCAAAGATTTATATATGGAAAATGATCAGAAAAATCCATTCTATCCATTGGTACAGGTCTCATGCATGATAAAACAAGTTAACCTTGCTGTTTAAGCAGAATAAGATATTGCACCTTTAGGGCTATTTTAAATTAGCTAGCATTTGAATCTTTGATTCAAATGAGTTCATCCCTGTTTGTTTCAGCTTGCATTAGGCCAACACACATCCATATTGCCATGTCATAGCATGCATCATATTGTTGCATATTGCCATGTGTGTTTATTTTCGGTATGTCTTTTGTGATAGGTTCTGCCTCCGAGGATAACCCCGAATATCCGTCTGAAGGGCAGTATCCTACCACCACTCCATCAGGCAAGCAACCTATTGATCATACCGATACAAACCCATGTTCTCGCTTCTGCTCTTGTTTTACTGCATTAAGACAACGCGATTCAAACCGTTGTGTCTTTGCGGTAGTTGAACCCACTTCCTTTGCATGACCTGTCATTGCCACAAGAACTAGATGAAACCCACTAGTATGTGTAGGAGTTGATTGAGCCATGTTTGTGATTCCTACCATGCTATGCTTGCTATGCTTAGAGTTGTGTCAGGTCTGGCTCATCGGGATGATGAACCGGAGTGAAAGGTTGTGTGGGTTCGAGAGTGAAAGTGTTGAACACGTTTTGGTAAAGGTATCGATGAGAGGCCATGTAGGAGTACATGGTGGGTTGTTTCATTGAAGCCGTCCCTAAGAACTGAGATCTGTGTTTGTGATCCATGAAACAGTTACTAGCACGCATTGGGCCCGAAACCAATGGACCCTCTCGGCTTCTTAACCACCCTTGTTCCCAGTCAGGAGTTGCAAGTAGTTTCGTGTTTGTAGCATCTTTGGGGGCAGCCGCAACGCTGACCGTAGGGGTGGGTTGTGTTGCGGTAGGCACGCTGACCCGGTGTACCGAGTGCCCGTTTGGTATCTCGGGAACCCTGCACACATCATTCGGGGCTGTATGGGAAACCTCGGCCGGACTCCCTGCGGATGGAACCCGAATAGGCGATAAACCTGGACTTGGGACTTGTGTGTTTAGGTAGGCTGTGGCCGACACCCACGTTGGGCTTCCGCTTGAAGGTTGCCGAGTACATGTCGTGTAAACGGCGATAAGTGGTGAAAGCGTGTGTGAAGAAGTACACCCCTGCAGGGTTAATATGATCTATTCGAATAGCCGTGTCCACGGAGAAGGACTTCTGGGTTGCCTATATCAGTTCATAGACAAGTAAATGGATACTACTAAAAGCCTCAAGATAAGTGTGAGTATCGCGGAGGGCCCTCTCGTGGGATGACGAGAGAGGATCCACAGTGGAGTATTGTGATGGTGATTAGTGGACTCGTGTGCGACAAATGCTTTTCAAGTGGTGTCACGGTAGGATAGCTTAGCCAAGAGTCAAAGCTGGCTTGCTGCAAATAACTCCACCACCTTCTTGAGAATGTGCATGTATGATAGGATTCTGTGGTAAGACTTCTTTGAGTACCTCCGTACTCATGTTTGCTTAATTAATGTTTTTCAGACGACAACACCGCCCCTTCCGATGGGTTCTATGTAGACCTTGACATCGACGAGGTGAACTAGCCACCCAGGTGGTGATCCAAGGCTTCTGAAGGGCCACTGTAGATAGAAAGGCTTCAACAAGCTTTCTTTCTTTCTAGAGTCTGTACCCAGACTAGTTTGCTTCCGCATGTGCTTGTATGTTTGTATGATTTGAGTGTTGGGTCATGTGACCCCTACCTGTATGGATATGTTATGTATGGCTCCTCGGAGTCTTTTAAATAAAGTACTGGAGTTGTAGAGTTTTATTGTGATGCCTTGTTGTATTTACTCATATCGGGCATATTGCGTGTATGATTGAAATGCTTGGTATGAGTGGGATCCGACAAACTAGTTGTTTATCCTTGGCAGCCTCTCATATGGGGAAATGTAGTCTCGTGCTTACGGCGATAGTAGTCCATTCTGACCGGTTCACCGGAGTCCTGCTAGCCCAAAGACTACTGCTTGGACACTTGACTGGCGGCATGTGTTTCACTTCCTATATGTCCGTCGCCTTCGGGAAATGTCACGCTGATATTCGAGCCCGCCCTTAGCCTGCTACAGCCGGGATACCGGAGTCCTGTTAGCCCAGTCTACAGCCCAATTCATACGTTGATGACCGACATGCTCGATGTGATTCATGTATGCCTGTCCCCATAGGTTAGCGCCGCTTTGGGTTCACGACTAGCCATGTCGGCCCGGGTTCTTTGTCATGTGGATGCTAGCGACACTGTCATATATGTGAGCCAAAAGACGCAAACGGTCCCGGGCCATGGTAAGGCGACACCCGTGGGAATACCGTGCGTGAGGCCGCAAAGTGATATGAGGTGTTACCGGCTAGGTCGATGTGACTTGGAATCGTGGTCCGACAGCGTTGGCATCGAGCGAGGGCTGCACAGAGGTTCGCTAAGCCAAACTGGTCGATGTTGAGTCTAGAAATGCTTTAGTTATATGTAGGGGAATTGATTGTGGGAGGGAACGTCAGGCTCTTTTACTCCTTTACCTTATGCCCTCTGATCTGGGTCATCCTCTTCTCATTCTACGTGGGTATAGGACTAGGCTCTCTTCTCTCTATCGTGTTCTCGTGTTACTAATCCGTAGTAACTTATAGGATTGTTGGTTACATCCTCGATTCAGTTTCTATTATTTTTGGTATGCTACCGGTTGAACCAGAACCTTGATATGATGTTGTTGTGTGGCTTTGCAATCTGATTATGAATGTCTCAAATCTGTTTTTGAGCGTTCTGACGGATGTTATGTCGCCCGATTTTCCCTAGAAATTCTAATGTCTTTGCATTGTGGCTGTGCTTTCGGATGGCCACTCGTCCCCAGAACCAAGTGGTTCGTCTGACCCGTTGCATTGATGTGTGTGGTCACACGGCAATGTTGGTTCGGGTGATGGTCGAGACCGGTTACCGATGGTACCCTGAATATACCGTCGAGGAGCAGTTTAGGGATTTTAATCAAAGCCAATATCTGTGCACGGCCAGGATTTATCCATCTTATCCGAGCTCTTGAACCGCTCCACCGTTCTTATGGACTTGGGATCACTATTGGGATGTCCGTGCAAGATGCAGCCTATTCAATGATGACTATTATTCGAGCTGAATCGCTTTTGTGCAACACCGATTTCCGCTATATGACAAAGCATCCCTCCACAGGCGCATGGTTACCTTCGTGGTATGTACAGCGATGCATCCCATGAGGACTCACTCCTTCGTACCACTACGGAGATCTTTGGAAGACAAGGACCCGTCAAAACCGGGCCTTGCGTATGGAGCTCTTTAATGCACGTCTGATCACTTTGGGCTACTCGACTCGGTTTGCACTCGTGCAAGCGGATACATGGACATGAGGGACTTGTACCCGATGCGGGCTGGTCTGCCGGACTTTATGGAGTGGCGTGAGGTAGGAGGCATCACTCCTCCTCGTGGACCTCGTCTGCCGCCGTTTGTTGGACCACGCCCACATCCGAGCCCCTTTGGTCCGCAAGCTCCACGAGATCGTCTGCTTCCGGATGATCATGTTCCACTTCGAGCTTGGGTGGTGACTTCTATGAGGACTACTACGGAGCTGTCTGAGTAGTAGTAGTATCCCTAGTATTGTAATAGTTGTATTTCCACCGTCCTGCGTGACTTGTGGGATATGACTTGGTGTGTATCATTCCGGAAGTGTAGAAAAATAATGTATAGGGGTTTGGAATGCTTCCGATGAGATGTAACGCCTTTCACTATAGTTGTACTCCGTCGGGCTTGTACTAAACTATGAATGGTGTGTATGACCGTTGGTATATATATGGCAGTTTTATATTACCATGTCATACTGATGAACATCTCTGCATTCCGTGTTATCCATTACATTCCGCACTTCCTAGCTAAATTCTGCCATCCTGGTTTAAACCATTGTTTTGTTTCCTAGGATGGTTAACACCCGCAACAATCCTGCTGCTCCGGAGCAGGGAGAGGCAAGCGCAGCCAGGAATGTAAATCTGCCTCAACCGCCATCTTTGGCCGAAGTTATGTTGGAGGCGGAACGCAACAAGCGTGAGACCAGTCGCCTGCTGGAACGGATTGAGCAAAACACCGCACGCCAGCCAAGAAATGATTTGGTTTCACTCAATGACTATGTCAAGCTGTATCCACCGAAGTTCAAGTATTCCGTTGAACCTCTCGACGCGGATGATTGGCTTCGCAGATCACCACAAGCTGCGTTCTGCTAACGTGGCTGAAGCTGATAAGGTTACTTTTGCTGCCTATCACCTCGAAGGCCCTGCTAGCCTTTGGTGGGAGAATTATGAGGCTATGTGTCCGGTTGGACAAATTACTACTTGGGCTGAATTCAGTGCCTCTTTCCGTGAGCATCACATCCCGGAAGGTTTCATGGATCGTAAAAGGGAGGAATTCTGCAATTTCACCCAGGGTAGGCTGACTGTGGATACTTACAGCCGTGAATTTGGGAATTTAGCACATCATGCTCCTGAAGAGGTTTCTACCGACGCCAAGAAGCAGGCAAGGTTCCGCAAGGGACTTAGCCCCGAGCTTCGCCGTGATCTTCGTCTGCACGAGTGCACCTCTTTTCCGAAGTTAGTCAATAAGGCTATCAGTGCTGAAACTGGACAGTCTGACTTCGAAGCTTCACGCAAGCACTCCCGTGACTCTGGTTCTTCATCCGGCTCTGGATCTCAGAAGCGCCGGGTTTGGATTCCAAATACTGCTCTGCCACCCAGGTTCACCCCGAGGCCATCCTTTGAGGCACCTCGTCCCAACCAAAGATATGTACCGCCTAAGACTTATGGAGGCCCCCGCTAATGCTGCTCCACGCCCCAATATGATAACTTGCTTCAAGTGTGGAGGCAGGCCACTACATCCGTGAGTGTCCCCAGAACAACCCCGGTCGGATCGGAAAGTCTGTTGGCCGTGGTAAGCCCGGCGGAAAGGTGCTCCATACTAAACCAGCCACCTTTGCTCGTGGCCACGTCAACTATGTTTCAGGTGAGGAAACCTATGAGGATCCCAACGCCGTTCTCGGTATGCTCCTTGTTAATTGTCATCCGCAACTTTTCTTTTTGATCTTTGGAGCATCTCATTCATTTATTTCAGAGCTATGCTCGATTGCACAACACCACATTCTCGTGACATGCACACCTCCATGGAAATTCAGACCCACAGTTCTAGATGGCAAACCTCTAGAATAAGTCATGGGAATGAAATTCTTGTCGACAGATTAGTCTTTCTTGCTTCTCTAATAGCTCTCAAGTCCTCGGGCATAAACATCATCTTGGGTATGGACTGGATGTCAGCCCATTACGCTAAGATTGACTGCTCTACTAGAACTATTCAACTCACCCATCCTTCGGGCAAGACAGTTAATGTTTTAACCCGAGTGTCTAAGCGCCAGCTTTACTCCTTAAATGCCAACCCCCTTCCGGACCTCGAAGATATTCCGGTAGTCCGTGATTTTCCGGATGTCTTTCCAGAAGAACTACCAGGTGTTCCACAGCGGGGATGTCGAGTTCGTGATAGATCTTGTTCCCGGAACCGTCCCAATTTCTAGAAGACCTTATAAGATGGCACCCCTAGAACTAGCCGAACTTAAGAAGCAACTCGATGAGTCCTTGCAAAAGGGTTTCATCCGTCCTAGTTCATCTCCATGGGCTTGCCCGTCCTCTTCGTCAAGAAGAAGGATGGTACGGATCGGATGGTTGTGGATTACCGACCGCCAATTTGGTCACTATCAAGAACAAGTATCCGCTCCCGGGATCAACGATCTGTATGATCAGCTCGCTGGATCCTCGATCTTTTCAAGATGGATTTGAGGTTGGGCTACCGTCAAATCAAAATCAAGAACGGGGACATTCCTAAAACGGCCTTTGTTACTCGTTATGGCCAATACGAGTACACCATCATGTCCTTCGGATTAACCAATGCTCCAGCCACCTTCTCTCGGTTAATGAACTCAATCTTCATGGAGTATTTGGATAAATTCGTCGTGGTATACCTCGATGATATACTCATCTACTCCAAGAATGAGGAAGAACATGCCGAACATCTAAGGCTAGTATTGATGAAACTTTGAGAGCACCGCCTTTATGCCAAATTCTCTAAGTGTGAATTACATCTGCAGTGACCTACCTAGGCCATGTAATCTCTGGTAAGGGCATTGCTATCAATCCCGAGCGAGTTCAAGCCGTCCTTGACTGGACTCCACTTGAATCGGCCAAGCAAGTTCGGAGTTTCCTCGGTTTAGCGAGCTATTGCCGCCGTTTCGTCGAGAATTTCTCTAAAGTTGCTAAACCTCTAACTGAACTCCTCAAGAAAGATAAGAAGTTCGAATGGACGCCATACGGTCGCGAGTTCAGCTTTCGAGGCGAAAAAGACGCTGGCATCTGCTCCCGTACTTGTTCCACCAGATTTTTCTAAGGACTTTATTATCTATTGCGGCGCCTCGCGACAAGGACTAGGTTGCATACTCATGCAAGATCGTCATGTGATTGCCTACGCTTCTCGGCGATTCGTCCACATGAGGATAATTATCCCACACACGATCTAGAGCTTGCAGCAGTGGTTCATGCACTCAAAACCTGGCGACATTACCTTCTTGGTAATCATTGCGAAATTTACACCGATCACCAAAGTCTGAAATATATCTTCACCCAACCGGATTTGAATCTTAGGCAAAGACGTTGGGTCGAGTTGATTACAGATTACGACTTAGGAATATCTTACACCCCAGGCAAAGCCAATGTCATGGTCGACGACTAAGTCGCAAATCTTATTGTAACAATCTGATGTTACAACAAAGTCAACCATTTCTCCATGAGGAATTTCGTAAGCTTAATCTTCACATTGTTCCTCGAGGATTCCTTTCCACCACGGTGGCGAAACCTACCCTTACGGATCAGATCATCAAGGCATAGAAGGTAGATCCGGGAATTTCCCGCATCAAGAGAAACATCAAGAAAGGAGTTGCAGATTGTTTCTCCCTTGATGAACAAGGTGTCGTGTTCTTTGGAGACCGTCTAGTGGTTCCCAAGGTGCGCAACCTGAGGCGATTGATCCTTAAGGAAGCTCATGAATCTCCTCTCACCATTCATCCCGGTAGTACCAAAATGTATCAAGACCTACGCCAGAGGTTTTGGTGGACTAGGATGAAGAGAGAAATAGCTCAATACATTGCTAACTGCGACGTCTGTCGTCGAGTTAAAGCAGAGCATCAACGGCATGCTGGTACCCTTCAACCTTTGGAAATTCCTGATTGGAAATGGGATAAAATCGGTATGGATTTCATTACCGGGTTTCCCAGGACCAAGAGAGGGAATAATGCTATCTTCGTTGTCGTCGATCGTCTTTCCAAAGTAGCCCACTTCCTACCCGTTAGGAGAGTATAACCGCTAGCCAGCTAGCTGAATTGTACATCTCTCGAATAGTGTCTCTTCATGGTGTTCCATTGGAGATTAACTCGCACCGTGGAAGTCTCTTCACCTCTCGATTTTGGGAAAGTTTCCAAAATGCTATGGGAACTTCGTCTCTCTTTTAGCACCACATTCCATCCTCAATCAAGTGGTCAAGTAGAACGAGTCAATCAAATCCTAGAGGATATGCTTGAAGCTTCATCATCTCTTTCGGCATGAATTGGGAGAAATGCCTTCCATTCGCCGAGTTCGCTTATAACAATAGTTATCAAGCTAGCTTAGGCAAAGCTCCTTTCAAGTTCTTTATGGACGGAAATGTCGAACGCCTCTTAATCGGGTCGAAACCGGGAGAGACAACTCTTTGGCCGGATATGATTCAGAAGCGAAGAAGCGGAGTTCACGTTATTCGTGAGAAATTGAAAACAGCCCAATCTCGTCAAAGAGTCAATATGACCGCAAGCATAAGCCTATGGCTTATGAAATTGGCGAGAAGGCTTACCTTCGGGTTACTCCTTTAAAGGGAACCCATCGATTCGGTATCAAAGGCAAGTTGGCTCCTCGTTACATTGGACCCTTTCGCATTCTTGCCAAACGAGGAGAAGTTGCCTACCAATTGGAACTACCTTTGCATCTTTCCAGAGTCCATGATGTCTTCCACGTTTCCCAACTCAGGCGTTGCTTCTCGGATCCTATCCGTGGAGTGGACCACGAAACGCTTGATCTCCAAGATAACCTCACCTATTGAGAATATCCGTTCAGATTCTTGATCAAGCCGAGCGTACCACTCGACGTCAGAATATCAAGTTTCTAAAGGTTCAATGGTCAAACCATTCCGAGCAAAAAGCAACTTGGGAAAGGGAGGATCGTCTTCGACTTGAGTATCCCACCTTCTTCGCAACAGATCCTAAATCTCGGGACGAGATTCTTTTGAGTGGGGGTGAGTTGTCACATCCTAGTTAGACCATGCATTAGTGTGTGCATCATGTTTAAATTTCATTTGAATTTGAAATGGGGAAGACAGAAACCCCAGCACCCCTTTTGAATCCAACTAGGGTTTAGTAAAAATTATTTCAATGAACCTGAAATGCCCTTCTAAAATGCTCATCATTTTTGATTTAGTTCAGAGCCTCTGCCAAAAGTGGTGCACAATTTTCTAGGTCATCCTAAGGTCCTTGAATTAAACCATAAGTATTTGAGTTTGGGCATATAAAATTATATAAAATATTTCAAATACCCAAATATCCCCAAACTAAAATGTTTCATGTTGGAAATATTCCAACAATGGACCAGGAACAGTTTGGTGATTTTTGAAGCTGTTTAAGTATTTTTAAAAACTCCACAAAGTTACAGAAAATTAGAAAAAGAAAAACAGTTGGAAATGCTTACCTGGCGCCTACTAACTGCCCACTGCCCGGCCCAGCCAAGAGCCTCGCCCAGCTGCTTGGCTCGGCCAGTGTAGGCAGGTGCTCAGCGAAGCACCAGATGCACGCCACGCACCTGGTCGCCGCCTCGCCGCTCGCTTCTTCGAGCTGCCGACGCAGTTCGATTCCCCTCTCTCCCCCAAACCCCTCGGACACCTCCTCTCCTCCCCAGCTCCTCCCCTTCGCGCTCCCCGCCATGGCCGACGCCACCGCAGCCACGCCGTCGCCGTAGACGCGCTCCCCGCCGACCGTGCTTCGTCTCGCCGTGTCTAGGAGCTCCGCCGTCCTCGTCTTCGTCGAGCTAGCCGAGCCCCGCGTGCTCGAGTAGCCCGAGGCCACTGCACCGACCTCGCCCGATCCCGCCGTCACCGGAGATCCCCTTCAACGCCGTCGTCGCTCCGGCCCATCCCCGACCGCACCGAGTGCTCCTCCAAGTTGCCTCTGAGCCTAGCTACCTTCCCCTCCCTTTCTCTCTCGCTCTCGAGCCGTGTAGTGACCGAACGGAGATCAACCGCACCCGGCGCCGCGGAGCTCGTCGCCGACGTGCTCCCGGCCACCCTCCGGCCACCTCTTGGTGTCCATCGCACTCACCACACTCCGTAGCGTCTAACCAAGCACTCCCCTCACCTCACCGACCACCCTAGCCTCGAAGTTCGTCTTGGCCCGAACTCGGCCCGCCTAGGTCGCCATGGTGCCGATTCCGGCCGCCCCGACCCCAACCGACTCCACCAGAAGCTGCCGCTTGTCCCCAGCTACCCATAGCCACCCTCCGCGGCTCGTTTGGTTGCCGAAACGGCCAAACTCACTTCCGCCGCCGCGTTGAGCTCGCCGGCGGCTAGACGCCGGGCAGCCGACGTTGACTTTGACCACGGTGGGCCCTGGTTGACTCTGATGAGTCAATGACAGGTGGGGCCCAGCCCTGTTAACTAATTAGGGTTAGTTTTAATTAATTTTTAGTTAAACTAATTATGCTGACACCCTGGACCCACAATCGAGTTTGACTGGGCGTCTCAGATTGACCACAGCGTCATTATGACGCATGGCTGACGCAATAAATCAATTACTGGATTTATTCTAATATAGGAAATTCCAGAATATAGTTCAAACTTCAAAAATTCATAACTATTCTATCCATTGGTACAGGTTTCATGCATGATAAAACAAGTTAACCTTGCTGTTTAAGTAGAATAAGATATTGCACCTTTAGGGCTATTTTAAATGAGCTAGCATTTGAATCTTTGATTCAAATGAGTTCATCCCTTTTTGTTTCAGCTTGCATTAGGCCAACACACATCCATATTGCCATGTCATAGCATGCATCATATTGTTGCATATTGCCATGTGTGTTTATTTTCGGTATGTCTTTCGTGATAGGTTACGCCTCGAGGATAACCCCGAATATCCGTCTGAAGGGCAGTATCCTACCACCACTCCATCAGGCAAGCAACCCATTGATCATACCGATACAAACCCATGTTCTCGCTTCTGCTCTTGTTTTACTGCATTAAGACAACGCGATTCAAACCGTTGTGTGATGCGGTAGTTGAACCCACTTCCTTTGCATGACTGTCATTGCCACGAGAACTAGATGAAACCCACTAGTATGTGTAGGAGTTGATTGAGCCATGTTTGTGATTCCTACCATGCTATGCTTGCTATGCTTAGAGTTGTGTCAGGTCTGGCTCATCGGGATGATGAACTGGAGTAAAAGGTTGTGTGGGTTCGAGAGTGAAAGTGTTGAACACGTTTTGGTAAAGGTATCGATGAGAGGCCATGTAGGAGTACATGGTGGGTTGTTTCATTGAAGCCGTCCCTAAGAACTAAGATCTGTGTTTGTGATCCATGAAACAGTTACTACCACGCATTGGGCCCGAAACCAATGGACCCTCTCGGCTTCTTAACCACCCTTGTTCCCGGTCAAGAGTTGCAAGTAGTTTCGTGTTTGTAGCATCTTTGGGGCCGCACGCAACGCTGACCGTAGGGGTGGGTTGTGTTGCGGTAGGCACGCTGACCCAGTGTACCGAGTTCCCGTTTGGTATCTCGGGAACCCTGCACACATCATTCGGGGCTGTATGGGAAACCTCGGCCGGACTCCCTACGGATGGAACCCGAATAGGCGATAAACCTGGACTTGGGACTTGTGTGTTTAGGTAGGCTATGGCCGACACCCACGTTGGGCTTCCGCTTGAAGGTTGCCGAGTACATGTCGTGTAAACGGCGATAAGTGGTGAAAGCGTGTGTGAAGAAGTACACCCCTGCAGGGTTAATATGATCTATTCGAATAGCCGTGTCCACGGAGAAGGACTTCTGGGTTGCCTACATCAGTTCATAGACAAGTGAATGGATACTACTAAAAGCCTCAAGATAAGTGTGAGTATCGCGGATGGCCCTCTCGTGGGATGACGAGAGAGGATCCACGGTGGAGTATTGTGATGGTGATTAGTGGACTCGTGTGCGACAAATGCTTTTCAAGTGGTGTCACGTAGGATAGCTTAGCCAAGAGTCAAAGCCGGCTTGTCAAAATAACTCCACCACCTTCTTGAGAATGTGCATGTATGATAGGATTACGTGGTAAGACTTGTTGAGTACCTCCATACTCATGTTTGCTTAATTAATGTTTTTCAGACGACAACACCGCCCCTTCCGATGGGTTCTATGTAGACCTTGATATCGACGAGTGAATTAGCCACCCGTGTGGTGATCCAAGGCTTCATAGGGCCATCAGAGATAGAAAGGCTTCAACAAGCTTTCTTTCTTTCTAGAGTCTGTACCTGCACTAGTTTGCTTCCGCATGTGCTTGTATGTTTGTATGATTTGAGTGTTGGGTCATGTGACCCCTACCGTATGGATATGTTATGTGTGGCTCCTCGGAGTCTTTTAAATAAAAGTAATCGAGTTGTAGAGTTTTGTTGTGATGCCTTGTTGTATTTACTCATATCGGGCATATTGCGTGTATGATTGAAATGCTTGGTATGAGTGGGATCCGACAAACTAGTTGTTTATCCTTGGCAGCCTCTCATATGGGGAAATGTAGTCTCGTGCTTCTGAGCGATAGTAGTCCGCTATGCCCGGTTCACTGGAGTCCTGCTAGCCCAAAGACTACCGCTTGGACACTTGACTGGCCGGCATGTGTTTCACTTCGTTCCTATATGTCTGTCCCTTCGGGAAATGTCACGCGGTGATATTCGAGCCCTCGCTTAGCCTCACAGTACCGGGATACCGAGTCCTCATAGCCCAAAGGTTACAGCCCGAATTCATACGTTGATGACCGACATGCTCGATGTGATTCATGTATGCCTGTCCCCATAGGTTAGCGCCGCTTTGGGTTCACGACTAGCCATGTCGGCCCGGGTTCTTTGTCATGTGGATGCTAGCGACACTGTCATATACGTGAGCCAAAAGACGCAAACAGTCTCGGGCCATGGTAAGGCGACACCGTGGGAATACCGTGCGTGAGGCCGCAAAGTGATATGAGGTGTTACCGGCTAGGTCGATGTGACTTGGAATCGGGGTCCTGACATCTTATACATGTAGGTCCTGCTGTCAGAGGTTTTGACCCACTGTTCGACCCTTTTTGCATATGGGGAAATGAGTTGTCCATGAATATCAGTCAAGTCAAGAAACTCAGAAAGATTGTCTGGATAAAGAAATTAGTGACAAAAAACAACAAGATCTTTGTCTGCACAATGAAGAAGACATCAGTTCACTACAGGATGGTATTAACTATTATACATCGTCTTTTTTATTCCTTTGCCCCATTTCCAATATAAAGAAGATATTTTTGCACATCCTTGTTTTCAGGCCTTTCCAAAGCAGTTCACTGATGATTATCACTCAAACCACCTGTATGGTCAGGAGGCGAGGAAGGTATTCATACAACACCCACGGTTCAATATTGAAGTATTCCTGAAGCGGACGAAGGATGGACGGTCAATCATCCACAGGCACTGGCCTAAAGTTACAAAGACCTTCAACACCAATGAAGGCTCAATATTCGCCTTCTGCTTTAGCAGTTTTCCAGATGAGATACATCTGTCTATGTACCGTCTATGATGCTAATTTCGAAAGGTTATAGATGTTGCATGTGAAACATGGTCCTGGTGTAGTTGTGTAATGGGGTAGCCGAGTCTTTGAAGCTATATGATGTCGTGACTCGATGTATTTCAATTATTAAAATGAAATATATTGTGTGCTTAATATGAACTGTCAATTAGATTAATAAATGGATTATGAATAATCGGATAATTAGCCTGCTACTGGCGAATTAGCCTGCTAATTGGGTTTTGCTATTGCAAACGGTTGCTGAAAAAATACCGTGGGCGATGACCTCAGGCAACGCACATATTTACTAGGAATAAACCATGTTGGATCAATGAACAATCACACATGACTTTCTCTTGAAAACTATTTGCGTTAGGCCACCTTGCGCAAACGTTTACCACATGAAAACTGTGTGTGATGGACAGCCTTTGCCACACAGTTTCTTCCATGGACCATGTGTGATATATTCAATAACGCAAGCGATTTAACGTGAAAAATTGTGTGTGATGTACCTGTGAACGGAAACGTTTTCCTTTGAGAGACTGTGTGGGATGTACATACGAATGGAAACGTTTAGCGGGGACTGACTGTGTGGGATGTACTTACGACCGAAAACAATTTTGCCGTATAATTGTATTTTTAGCTCTACTGTATGTATTTCCGTACTTGAGCGCTCGCCGGTCGCACACGATCTCATTTTGTCGAACGTGTGTGCCAGGAGGGCATATACCCGGCGGTTTCTGGGTCGTGTGGGAAGGACCCCCCCTATCGCCCACACTCACTGGGCGACGGTTCCAAATGCCGTCACGGAAAGGGGTTAAAAACCGTTTGTTTAGGAGCTCGCTGTACTAGTGAAGTAATTTCATTTTTTTTTCGAGACTAGGCATCCCTAATACCTTTGCCTTACTCTCATGCAATGACAAGTGAATAAACACTCATCGTGAGAATAACACATCCAGCATGGAAAATATTAGCCACCCCTCACCGCTCCGCGAGCGGTACAAACACAAAAAAGAGAAGTTTATTTTGAAAATTAGAGATGGCACATAAAAATTTGCTTATAACGACAAAAGAATACCACATATAGGTAGGTATAGTGGACTCATGTGGCAAAACTGGTTTAAAGGTTTTTGGATGCACACGTAGAGATCATACTTAGTGCAAAATGAAGGCTGGCAAAAGATTGAGAAACGACCAACCAAGAAACGAATAATCTCATAAGCGAGCATTAAGCGTAATTAACACTGAATAATGCACCACAAGTAGGATATAATTTCATTGCATAATTATTGACTTTCGTGCTTGCATAGTGAATCACAAATCTTAACACCAATATTCTTACTAAAGCATAATTACTCATCAACATGACTCACATATCACATCATCATATCTCAAAACTATTACTAAGAATCAAGTTTATTTTGTCCAATGATCTTCATGAATGTTTTTATTATATCCTTCTTGGATATCTATCACTTTGGGACTAATTTTCATGTGTTGCTTTTGATAAGCTAAAACAAATATAAGTGAAGATCATGAGAATAATTTTTCTTTCTCTCAAATTAATTTAAGTGAAGCAAGAGAGAATTTGTTGAAAATTTTACTAACTCTCAAATAAAAGTGAAGCAAGAGAGCATTTCTTCAAAAAATACTAAACCACACTATGCACAAAATGATATAAGTGAAGCACTAGAGCAAGTCCATAGCTCATAAAAAATTAAGTGAAGCATAGAGAGCAATTCTAACAAGTCATGAAATAATGTTGGCTCTCTCAAATCGGTGTGTCCAGCAAGGAATCAAAACTTAAAACACAAAATAAAACAAGCAAAGACTCATATCATAGAAGACGCTCCAGGCCAAACACATAGTATTTGACGAATAAAAATATAGCTCCGAGTAAAATACCGATGGTCGTTAGAAGAAAGAGGGGATGCCACTTGGGGAATCCCCAAGCTTAGTTGCTTGCTCTCTTTTGGATAATATCTTGGGATACCGGGGCATCCCCAAGCTTAGGCTCTTCTTACTCCTTACTCCTTCATCATCGTAAGATAACCGAAAACTTGAAAACTTCAATCACACAAAACTCAACAAAACCTTCGTGAGATCCGTTAGTATAAGAAAATAAATCACTACTATAAGTACAGTTTCAACCTATTCATATTTTATTTTTGCATTATATCTACTGTATTCCAACTTTTCTATGGCAAAAACTCATCAAAGAAAACCATAGAGCCATCAAAACAAGCACACAATGCAAAGAAAACAGAATCTGTCAAAAACAGAACAGTCTGTAGCAATCTGACTATTTTGGATACTTCTAAAACTCCAAAAATTCTGAAAAAGTTGGACAACCTGAGTAATTTCTATATTAATCCTCTGCAAAAAGAATTGGCATTTTAGCACGCACTGGTAAAAAAAGAGAATTGTTTTCGTGAGCGCAAAAGTTTATGTTTTTCCAGTAAGATCAAACAACTATCACCCAAGAAGATCCTAAAGGCTCTACTTGGCACAAACACTAATTAAAACACAAAAAAACACAATCATAATAGTAGCATAATTGTGCAAACGCTCAAGAATAGAAAGCAAAAATAAATATTATTCATTGGGTTGCCTCCCAACAAGCGATATAGTTTTACGCCCTTAGTTAGGCATAAAGCACGGATTTAAGTTTTGTCATCTTCGTTTCGAGATCCATAAGATTCCCTCATGATTGATTCATATGGTGGCCTAATTCTTGTTCTACGGAAGTGTTCCATAACCTTCCTCAAAGGAAATTGAAACTTAATGTTGCCTTCTTTCATATCAATCACGGCACTGATAGTGCGTAAAAACGGTCTACCAAGAATAATTGGACAAGACGGATTGCAATCAATATTAAGAACAATAAAATCAATGGGCACATAATTCTTATTTGCAAGAATAAGAGCATTATTAATTCTTCCCATAGGCTTTTTAATAGTATAATCCGCCAAGTGTAAATTCAAAGAAAATGATTCAATATCGGTAAGACCAAGCACATCACATAAAGATTTCAGAATTGTAGAAACACTAGCACCCAAGTCACACAAAGCAAAACACTCATAATTTTTAATCTTGACTTTGATAGTAGGTTCCCATTCATCTTGCAATTTTCTAGGAATTGAAACTTCTAATTCCAATTTTTCTTCAAAAGCTTTCATCATAGCATCAACAATATGTTTAATAAAAGCTTTATTTTGTTCATAAGCATGGGGTGAATTTATCATGGATTGCAAAAAAGAAATACAATAAATAAAAGAGCTACTATCACAATTAAAGTCTTTGTAATCCAAAAGAGTGGGCACATCATTAGTTAAAGTTTTGACCTCTTCAAACCCACTTTCATCAATTTTCTCTACAAGATTTTCACCCTCCGAAATATCGGGACGCCTTCTAACTAAAGTTGACTCTTCTCCGGTGCCTTTTTCATCAACCTTAATTTTACTAAACAAGGAATCAATAGAAGAAACACCAATCATTTTAAGATCTTCCTTTTTATCCTCGAGTGAGATTGGTTTAGCGGCCATTTGATTTACTAGAGTAGCTTGTGCATCAGATATTTTTCCTAGTAAAATTTTGGCAAAAGCATACTTAGATTGGAGATTGCAAACTTCTCTACTAATATCATCAAGTTGTTTTGTTATAGCTTCAAGCACAACGGAGTGTTCCTTAAGTTCTTCGATAAAATACTTGTTATGCTCAAATTGTGTAGTCAATATATTCCTTAGTACTTTTCTCAATTTCAAGCAAAATATTGGGGTAAGGAACTTCATAATATTTTCTTTGAGGCATCTTGACGACGCAAACAAGAACACACGCAAAAATAGATTCGGGAAGAAAACGGCGAACGAAAAAGAGGGACGAATAAAACGGAAATTTTTTATGAAGTGGGGGAGAGGAAAATAAGAGGCAAATGGCAAATAATGTAAATTGCAAGAATATGAGATTTGTGATTAGGAACCTGGTATATGTTGAAGATCCTCCCCGGCAACGGCGCTAGGAATTCCTTTTTATTCGGCTTGAAGCTACGTCGGTATTTCCCCAAAGAGGAAGCGATGATGCAGCACAACAACGGTAGGTATTTCCCTCAGTGATGAAACCAAGATTATCGAACCAGTAGGAGAACCTAGCAACACAACATAAACATCCCCTGTACACAAATAACAACTACTCGCAACCCGACGTGTTAAAGGGGTTGTCAATCCCTTTCGGGTAACGGAGCCAGAAATTGGCAAACGGACGTGAGATAAATTTTAGTAGATTGACAGATCGAACGCCAAATAAAATAAATAAAAACACAGCAAGGTATTTTTGGTTTAATAGATCTGACAATAAAAGGCAAATAAAATAGATCGTGAAGGAAAATAATATGAGAAAGAGACCTGGGGGTCGTAGGTTTCACTAGTGGCTTCTGTCGAAAAAATAAGCAAACGGTGGGTAAACAAATTACTGTTGGGAAATTAATAGAACTTCAAATAATCATGACAATATCTAGGCAATGATATAGGCATCACGTCCAATATTAGTAGACTGACTCCTGCCTGCATCTACTACTATTATTCCACACATCGACCGCTATCCAGCAGTCATGTAGTGTATTAAGTTCATGGAACGGAGTAGTGCAATAAGAACGATGACATGATGTAGACAAGATCTATCTATGTAGAGATAGACTCCATTGTTTCATCCTTAGTAGCAATGATACATATGTGTCGGTTCCCCTTCTGTCACTAGGATCAAGCACCGTAAGATCGAACCCACTACAAAGCACCTCTTCCCATTGCAAGATAAATAGATCAAGTTGGCCAAACAAAACCCAAATACTGGACAAGAAATACGAGGCTATAAGCAATCATGCATATAAGAGATCAAAGAAACTCAAATAACTTTCATTTATATAAAAGATAGATCTGATCATAAACTCAAAGTTCATCGGATCCCAGCAAACACATGGCAAAAAGAGTTACATCATGTGGATCTCCAAGAGACCATTGTATTGAGAATCAAATGAGAGAGAGGAAGCCATCTAGCTACTAACTACGGACCCGAAGGTCTACAAAGAACTACTCACGCATCATCGGAGAGGCACCAATGGAAGTGGTGAACCCCTCCGTGATGGTGTCTAGATTGGATCTGGTGGTTCTGGACTCTGCTGCGGCTGGAATTGATGTTCACCGACTCCCCTAGGATTTCTGGAATATTGGGGTATTTATAGAGCAAAGAGGTTGTCCGGGGGGCATTCGAGGTGGGCACAACCCACCAGGGCGCGCCTGGGCCTCCTGGCACGCCCTGGTGGGTTGTGCTCTCCTTGGAGCACCCCGCAGGCGTAGCCTTGGCCCATTAGGTGTCTTATGGTCCATAAAAAAATCTCCGTAAAGTTTCGTTGCATTTGGACTCCGGTTGGTATTGATTTCCTGCGATGTAAAAAACATGCAGAAAATAGCAACTGGCAATTGGCACTATATCAATAGGTTAGTACCAAAAAATGATATAAAATGATTATGAAACATCCAATATTGATAATATAACAACATGGAACAATAAAAAATTATAGATACGTTGGATACGTATCAGCATCCCCAAGGTTAACTCCTACTTGTCCTCGAGTAGGTAAGTCATAAAAACAGAATTTTTGATGTGGAATGCTGCCTAACATGTTATATCATATTCTTCTCTTTATAGAATGGACATTTGGACTTTTATATTGTTCAAAGCAATAGTCTAGTTTTGACATGACAACTTAAATACTCAAGCATATCACCATGTCGGATGTGGGGTTCCGGCAAACCCTTAAGGTTCAAACACTGGGTGCGCGCGAAGTCTCTCCCTCCTACCGATCTACGCCTTGCGGACAAACTCGATGAACTCGCAACACAGAAAGACACGAGGTTTATTCTGGTCCGGGCCACCGTTGTGGTGTAATACCCTACTCCAGTGTGGTGGTGGTGGATTACCTCTTGGGCTGATGATGAACAGTACAAAGGAAGAACAGCCTCCTGAGGTTGAGGTGTTCTTGTGCTTGTGCAGTAGAGGATGATCTGAACTGGTTCGGGATCCGTTGCCTCCTACTGTGGTGGCTAGTCCTATTTATAGAGGCCCTGGTCCTCTTCCCAAATATCGAGCGGGAAGGGAGCCAACAACGGCGGGCAAATTTGAAGGGGGACATCTAGTACAAACTATCTTGACAAAAGCAGTCTTTGCCTGTGAAAAGCTCTGGGGTGACGCCGTCTTGGGCTCCAGATGACCTCCACCTTGCCGGCCTCCTGGTCTTGGTCTCGTTGCACCAATATGGCAACCTTTGCCTGATGCCTCGGTACTATTAGCCTGCGCTGGTCTCCTTAGCACCAAAGACGAAATAAGGACGTTGCGCGCACTGGCGCCAGCCTAGTACCGTTCGTCATGGCTCACGTCACGAGAGCCTCGTGAGGCTTGCCTTGCCTTGATACCTCCGCTCCTTGTGAGCCTACCTGGCTAGGCCACTCCAGAGGAGGTCTTGCGTCGTCCACCTCGCGAGGCTTGGATCCTCGCGAGGGTCTTGGGTGTCTTGTTGACGAAGATGGGCCGTACGACCTGCTGCTTGGCCACGTGGGCAGGCCGAGCAAGTCTGGGACCCCTGTTCCCGAAGCGCCGACAAGCCCCGGGCCCAAGGTGCGCTCGGGCTTGGCTTCGCGGTGAAGCCAAGGGTCAAGTTCGGAGCACCGCGGGCCCCAAAAGCCTGCGGCCTCGGTCGACGCGTGGCGGCTGATTGGACGTGGGCGTCTCTGCTTCCCCACGCTACCTCGGCAACCGCACGACTTGACAAGTCCCTGCGACATGCAAGGAAAACCATCATTACCTACGATCGTGGGAGACGCCGGTTGGCCTTCTCTTGCTATAAATGGGGAGGGGGGCGGAGCCCCTGTTGCCCATCTCTTCCTCGCTTGCTTGCTTCTCTGCTCCATTGCTTGCAGTGCCATCGATGGCGCCACAAAAGAAGTTCTCTGTCGCCGAGAAAGGAAAGGCCCCTCGCGAGGGCCTCGGTTCCCCGGCGCCCAAGTGCGGCCGCGGCCATCCGCGCAATCATGTTGCGACCCCCGCCGTGGCCCACCGTCGAGGTGGCACCGCGGCACGCGGAGGGGATCGTCCCTTCCACGGTGGTTCAGCCGATGAGGGGAGGCGCGCGATGGTGGCGCGGCCTCCCCGCCCGCGCTTCCATTCGACTGAGGTGTCACCGGAGTTTGTTGTCTGGTCGGAGAGCCCGGCAGGTAACTGGCTCCAACTTCCGTGCTTCTTCACCGGCGAACTGCAGGCCTCTAGTCCGGGCATGCTCTGGCTGCAGGCGGACGGCTGCTGCAGCAGGGCCTCTTGGGTTGCGGTCGAGACTTCCGCCGCGGGCAACATAGCCCTGGCCCGCGGCTGGCAGACGTTCGCCCGCGCGTGCGGCCTGGGTAGGCGGTGCACCCTCCACTTCAGGTACGATGGTGAATCGTCCTTCTTCGTGAGGGTGTTCGGGGAAGATGGTCGCCGCGCCGGGTGCTTCCCCGAGACGAACGACGGTGAGGAGGTGCTCGGCCTTGGTGATGGTCGCGATGAGAACGAGGGCGGGCCTGCCCTGGGCGGCGACCGCGTCTCCTCCAGCTACGACGGCTCTTCCTCCGGTGACAGCTCCAACAATGGTGGCTACGACCAGCCGCCGCGCCCGCTTCGAAGGAGGCAGCAGGTCATCTCGTCGTCACGCCTCCGTGAAGCGCGAGGAGGGGTCTAGCTAGGCTCAGGGCGTCGCCAAGGGCCTGCCTTTGCGGATTGCTGCAACCCTGCTTTGCTTAGTTTTTCTTTCTTTCCTGCATCGGAAAACAAAACCAGTATGGGCCCAGAGGGGCGTGTATTGAACTGTGGTTCTTTGGTTAATGCACTGTGTGTGTCGTTCCCATGCCGTGTTGTTGTTTTGTGCAAAGATAACTTAACCTGGTGCGTTTGGGGCGCCCTTTCCCTCACGTGGTGTCTGCGTTGCTCGGAAACTGCAAAAAATTCGTTAGGAGGTGCACTAAAGGATTTGCCGTCCACCCAAGCCTTGACTTGGTGCCTTGTATCACGGTACCCGAGGGGCATGGATTTAGGAGAGATGTGCCAGCTTCCAGGCTCGAACGAGGGTGGCTCGCGAGAAGGCAAAGAGAAGAGAAATGCTCGTGAGGGCGCCTGCCTAGCCCCCTCGCGAGGTATGCGAGAGAGAGAACACAACAAACTAGAGCCGAAAAAAGCGATAAAGGGCTAGGGAACCAAATCAGCAACGAACACCAAGAGCAACTCTGATTAAGGAAAAGCGAGCCAACTACGGAAAGCAAATGAAAAGCCGCGTCCGGCACCTAATCTAGTCTTCAAGTCTTCTCACCAGCGCGGAGCTAAGTGTTGTCCACTAGGCGTGGGAGGGAGCCCCGGGGCCTGAGGCCGGTGCGCGTGAGACTCCGGGGCATGTACAGCCCCACTCATTATTACGTGAGAGTGTCACGGGCGGCCATTCTTCACAGGCACCGGGCCTTCTTCACAGGCTCTGGGCCTTTCTTCTCAGGCTCTGGGCCTTGCTTCATGGATAGAACTTCCGGAGGTGCTAGATGTTCCAGGCGTTCTGGATGGGTATCCCGTCCCGCGTCTCCGGGCGCATTGCACCCGGCCTGGATTCATGGACGACCCTGAACGGGCCCTCCCACATGGGCGAAAGCTTGTGCAACCCTTCCCTCGAGAGGACCCGCCTCAGGACGAGGTCACCCACCTCGAGCGTCCTGGAGCGGATGTTGGTACCTTGCCGCCCTCAATGCGGCTTCGCATCGGCGTTCCTCCCCCAGCACGAGATCCATCCCCCGCACGGCGTCCTGCTGTGTTTCGTCGAATGCCAGGACCCGCGTGGAGCGATGCTTGACCTTGTGAGGGAGGACTGCTTCGGCTCCGTAGACAAGGAAGAACGGAGTCTCGCCCGTTGGCTTGGTAGCGGTGGTACGGATGGACCACAACACGGACTGGAGTTCGTCGTGCCAGCCCCTGCCACAGGCCTCTAGCTTCTTCTTGAAGGTCCTGGTCTTGAGACGCCTCAGGACCTCAGCGTTGGCGTGTTCGGCCTGACCATTGCTCCTGGGGTGGGCCACCGAAGCGTAGCAGATCTGCGTTCCAAGGTTAGCACAGTAGGTTTTGAAGAGGTTACTAGTAAACTGCGAGCCGTTATCTGTGATGATGCGGTTGGGGACCCTGAAGCGGCTCACGAGGCCCTTGATGAACTTGACAGCAGAGCCGGCTGGAATGGTACGGACGGCTTCCACTTCCGCCCACTTGGTGAACTTGTCGATGGTGACGTAGAGATAACGGTAGCCCCCTGGCGCTCGTGGGAACGGGTCTAGGATGTCTAGCCCCCAGACCGCAAACAGCCACGTGAGTGGAATGGTTTCGAGGCCCTGAGCGGGCTGATGGATTTGCTTGGCGTGGAGTTGGCAAGCTTCGCAGGACTTCACCAGCTCGGCTGCATCGTTCAGTGCTGTAGGCCAATAGAATCCGCTGCGGAAGGCTTTGCTGACAAGGGTCCTTGACGGTGAGTGATGTCCACAGTCCTCACCGTGTATGTCAATCAGCAGCTCCCTTCCTTGATCGCTGGAGATGCAGCGCAGCGTGATGTCGTTCGGCCGTTTCCTGTACAACTCGCCGTCTTGAATGCAGTATGTCGTGGCCTGTCAGGCCACGCGCTCCGCGTCTTCTTCCTTCTCTGGCGGCGTCCTGTGCATCAGGCACTCCTTGAATTCCTTGGTCCAGCATTCCTCCTGGGGCTCGAGCGCCAAGAGCAGCCGAGCTCCTGAGGTTGGGCCGCAAGCTGGGGCTCCCGTGGCCGGGGGCTGTGGGAGCTCCTCTTGAGGCTGAGTCGTGCTTGAAAGAGGTGGCGTAGCTAACGGCTTGAAGAGCCGCTCTTCGAAGACGCCGGGCTCTTGCGATGCCGGTTGGATGCTCTCTTGGCAATGTCGTCGGCTTCCTTGTTGGTGCCCCGGGGCACGTGCTGCAGCTCCAAGCCCGAGAACTACTTTTCCATCTTGCGCACCTCTGTAAGGTAGGCCTCCATGTGCTCGTCCTTTGGCTCGTACACTTTGTTGGAGAAGTTGACGAGGAGCTGCGAGTCGCCCTTGACGGTATGGCGCCTCACCCCCAGAGCCACCGCAGCCTTCAGGCCAGCTATGAGGCCTTCGTATTCTGTGATATTGTTGGAGACCTTCTCGCCATGCTGGAAGCAGAGTTGCACAATGTAGTAAAGCTTGTCCTTAGTGGGCGAGATGAGCACTGCTCCAGCCCCCGCGCCCTGGTGCGCGAAGGCGTCATCAAAATGCATGACCCAGCCGTCTGGTGCCTCACTTCCTGGGGAGGTGGACCGGTCTTCTCCTTCCTCGAGAGCCAGGGCATCCGTCCATTCTGCCACAAAATCAGCGAGCGTGGCTCCCTTGATGACCCTGGTGGTGCTGAACTCCGGCCGGAATGCTTGCAGCTCGATATTCCATTCAGCGACCCTTCCGCCTGAGTTTGGGCTCCTGAGTACCCTCTCCAATGGGTAAGATGAGACGACCTTGATGGGGTGGCCCTGGAAGTAGTGTCGCAGCTTGCGCGAGGCCACCAAGAGTGCGAGCAGGAGCTTTTGTGGCATGGGGTAGCGTGCTCTTGCGTCCCGCAGTACGGTGCTGACGAAGTACACCGGGTGCTCGACGAGGGCTAGCACACCGTTGAGGCTTGGGTCCTGCGGAGATTGTGGCATATCCTGAGGTGGAGGGTTTCCTGAGACTTGGCCGTCCTCAGGAGCTTCCGCGATGTTGCCCTGCTGAGCTTGGTCTTCCGCCGATGGCTCACTGCGCCTTCTTGACACCGCCCCACATCGGCTCGGCTTGGCGCGACACACCTTGTCTTGGCGCTCCTCGAACCGCCACCAGTGCTGTTGGCCGGAGTATGGGGTGGCGGCAGGCTGATACCCGAGGAGGTTCGAGAGGTCGCGGTGCCACCATCACCGGGGGGCTGGTGAGGTATTTCTTGAGGTCTTGGAAGGCCCGGTCGGCCTCCGGGGTCCACTCGAAGGGGCCCTTCTTCTTCATGAGCTTAAAGAAGGGTAAGGCGCGCTCACCTAGCTTAGAGATGAAACGCCCTAACGCGGTCGCCTATCCTGCCAGCTTTTGCATCTCCTTGAGGGTCTGTGGTGGGCTCATGTCTTCGATGGCCTTGATCTTCTCCGGGTTCGCCTCGATCCCTCTGTGGGATACGAGGAACCCTAGTAGCTTGCCGGAGGGGACGCCAAACACGCACTTCTCCGGGTTAAGCCTCAAGTTCACCCAGCGCAAGCTCTCAAAGGTCTCCTCCAAGTCTTGAATCAACGTCCTCTCCTTGCGAGATTTGACCACTATGTCATCAATGTAGGCCTCTGTGTTCCTGCCGAGCTGCCGCCCCAAGGCGATGTTCATCAGCCGCTGAAAGGTTGCGCCCACGTTGCAAAGGACGAAGGGCATGCAGGTGTAGCAATACACCCCACATGGTGTCAGGAAGGCCGTCTTCTCCACATCCTCCACCGCCATCTTGATCTGATGGTATCCAGAGAACGCATCCAGGAAACATAGCAAATCGCACTCGGCTGTGGAGTCGGCGATTTGATCGATGCGCGGGAGGGGGAACGGATCTTGGGGGCAAGCTTTGTTAAGGTTGGTGAAGTCGATGCACATCCGTTCCTTCCCACCTTTCTTCGGTACTACGACGGGGTTCGCCACCAATCGTGGTATCGAACTTCTCGAATGGTACCAATGCCTCCGGCTTTGCGTGTCTCTTGGATGATGAAGGCCTGCTTCTCGGCGGACTGCCGTCTCGCCCACTGCTTCACGGGGCGCATGTTGGGGCACACCCTTAGATGATGCTGGATCACCTCTCTCGGGACCCCTACCAGCTGATCGGGCTCCCACGCGAATATCTCCTTGTTCGCGCGCAAAAAACCCACCAAAGCTTCTTCTTGTCCCCGGTCTAGGCTGGTTCCTATGGTAAAGGTGGCTCCTGAAGACTCGTCCTCGTCGACCGGCACCTGTTTGGTCTCCGCCTTGTCTTGGTTGAACAACTGCTTCTTCTTGATGGGCGCGGTCTCCTTGGTCTCGGGCGTACTGGCGTCGGCTGGCTGCGCTGCTGCCGCGGTCTTGAAGGCGAGCCTGAGCGCCGTCACCACCTCCTTAGTGTCCCCCTTGATGGTGAGGACGCCCTTGCTCCCTGGCATCTTCATGAGGTTGTAGGCCGGGTGAGTCGCTGCCATGAAGTGAGCAAGAGCCGGGTACTCGAGTATGGCATTGTACGGGAGACCGATGCGGGCGATGTCGAAGTCCACCAGCTCAGTGTGGTAGTTGTCGCGCTTGCCAGGCTGAAGGCTTGTACGGAGAGCAAGTTGAGGCGGACACCGCCGTCGATGAGGGTCTTGGTGACGGCCACGTTGCAGATGGTAGGCGTGCAGAGCATTGGGAGCATGCCAGAGCCGGCGGTGGAGCCGGGGTGGTCTTCTGAATCGAAGGTCAGGTCGGCCTCCGGTGCAGCCCAACCCGGCGGAGCCCCCGGGCACTTGGAGGCTGCCCCAATCTAACGGAATAAAGGCTTGACGTGGCGATCTGAAGGTGGTGCTTGAAATCCACCCAGCAGCGCCCTTGGCCGTGTCAGCGCACTGCCACCAGCGTGTATGATGAAGAGGTCGTGGAGTTCCTCCCAGGACGCCACCGTGGACCCCGGGGGGTTGAGCAGCCAGACGCGTGGCTCGACGGTGAGGGCCATGGGGAATCAGTTGGCCATGATCTTGTCGTTGCCTCCGGCATTGAGGACGACCTCCTCGTATGCCTGCAGGAACGGCGCCGGGTCTGCCGCGTCGTCGTAACGCGGCGGCATCTCCGGCTTGAACTTGGCTAGCCACTGCACTCGCTGCAGGGCGGGGGCCAGGGCTCAGTACCCAGACTCCCTGTTGCTGGCGTCGGTCGCAGAGGAGGATGGCGGTGCACCTGCCATGGGAGCGAAGCGCGGCGGCACGGGGCGCAGGTTGGTGGAGAGGAGCTCCGGCGCACCCCTACCTGGCGCGCCAAATGTCGAATGTGGGGTTCCGGCAAACTCTTAAGGTTCGAACGCTGGGGTATGCGCGAAGTCTCTCCCTCCTACCGATCTACGCTCTAGCTCGCTAAGATCTTGCGGACGAACTCGACAAACTCGCAACACAGAAAGACATGAGGTTTATACTGGTTCAGGCCACCGTTGTGGTGTAATACCCTATTCCAGTGTGGTGGTGGTGGATTGCCTCTTGGGCTGATGATAAACAGTACAAAGGAAGAACAGCCTCCTAAGGTTGAGTTGTTCTTGTGGTTGTGCAGTAGAGGATGATCTGAACTGGTTCGAGATCCGTTGCCTCCTACTGTGGTGGCTAGTCCTATTTATAGAGGCCCTGGTCCTCTTCCCAAATATCGAGCAGGAAGGGAGCCAACAACGGCGGGCAAATTTGAAGGGGGACAGCTAGTACAAGCTATCCTGACAAAAGCGGTCTTCGCCTGCGAAAAGCTCTGGGTTGACACCGTCTTGGGCTCCATGATGACCTCCGCCTTGCCGTCCTCCTGGTCTTGGTCTCGTTGCACCAATATGGCAGCCTTTGCCTGATGCCTCGGTACTCTTCACTTGCGCTGGCCTCCTTAGCACCAAAGAGGAAATAAGGATGTTGCGCGCACCGACGCCCGCCTGGAACCCGCCTGGTACCGTTCGTCATGGCTCATGTCACGAGAGCCTCGTGTGGCTTGCCTTGCCTTGATATCTCTGCTCCTCCTGACCCTGCCTGGCTAGGCCACTCCAGAGGAGGTCTTGCGTCGTCCGCCTCGCGAGGCTTGGACCCTCGTGAGGGTCTTGGGTGTCTTGTTGACGAAGATGGGCCGTACGGACTGCTGCTTGGCCATGCTGTGGGTCGCAGGCAGGCAAGTCTGGGGACCCCCATTCCCAGAACGCCGACACACCAAGCAACCATGTCTTTCAAAATATCAATGCTAAAATAAGTTATCTCTAGCCCATTATGCTCAATTATTGATCCATTCATGAAACACACTCGCATATTAACTACACCCAATACTCAAGTACGATCATATTGCCTCCTAGTAATAGATGAGATCCTTTACAATAGTGATTATTTATTAAGACATTCGCTTAGCAATGATCGCACCTTTGACGAGAACCTTAAAAAGGAAGCTCCTGTTTTGGATATGATCCAACAAGTTTTCAGTGGTGTTAATCAACAATATTCTTGGATTGTAGCCGGTAATCAACGGGGATATGCAGAGGGAAAACTTGATAATGCTAAAAAAATATGGATGGTGTGTTTCATGTAATATTCGCAAAACCTCTTGACAAAAACACATCCAAAGAATTGAATACCAAAGATGACAATATATAGATCTATGCAATATGCCTAGCTAGGGGCATAAAACAATAGCCTTGTTGGGAGGCAACCCAATTTTATTTTTATATATTTTATGTTTTTGCTATTTTTTTTCAATAAATATGCAATTATACTTCTGTTATGGTTCTATTTTAGTGTTTGAGCCAAGTAAGACCTTTGGGATGATTTGGGTGATTGTTGATTTGATTCTCCTGAAAACAGAAACTTTTGCGTCCAGTAGAAGAATTGTTAAAATTCACTGGAGATTAATAAAACTCTGAATTTTTTAAACAAGATGTATATACAAATCGTCTACGTTTTCCTATTTTTTCATAAATTTGGAGTTACAGAAGTTTGGCTAAAGTCCAGTTTACTACATACTGTTAAGTTTTTGACAAATTCTGTTTTCATTGTGTTGTTTGCTTATTTTGATGAATATATGGGTAGTATCGGGGGGTATGAACCATGGTAAAGTTACAATGGATATAATACAAATATAAAATTGGAGTGAGTTAACAACAGTACCAAAAGGTGGTTATTTGCTGTGTTTCACTAACGAATGTCAGAAGTTCTCTGTTAAGTTTTGTGTTGTGAAGTTTTCATGTTTTGGGTGAAGTTTCGATAGATTATGGAATAAGGAGTGGCAAGAGCCTAATCTTGGGGATGCTCAAGGCACCCCAAGGTAATATTGCAGGAGAACCAAGCCTCTAAGCTTGGGGATGCCCTGGATAGCATCCCCTCTTTTGTCTATGATCCATCGGTAAATTACTTGAGGCTATATTTTTATTGACCACATGATACATGTTTTACTTGGAGCGTCTTGTATTATATGAGTATTTGATTTTTAGTTTGCCACAATCATCCTTGTTGTACACACCTTTTGATAGGGACACACATTAATCATGAATTTATTAGAATACTCTATGTGCTTCACTTATATCTTTTGAGCTAGGTACTTGCTCTAGTGCTTCACTTATATCTTTTAGAGCACGGCGGTGGTTATATTTTGAAGAAATTAATGAACTCTCATGCTTCACTTATATTATTTTGAGAGTCTTATAAATAGTATGGCAATTTGCTTGGGTTACGAATTTAGTCCTAATATGATAAGGTATTCAAGAGGGATATAATAAAAACTTCCATGAAGATCATTGAATATATGAGAAGTTTGATTCCTTGCATTTGTTTTTAGATATAAAGATGGTGATATTGGAGTCACGCTAGTGAGTAATTGTGGTTTAGTAAGAATATGTGTCTTAAGGTTAACTTTTGCAATATATCCCCCTAGGAGCATGCATAGCAGTACTTTGCTTCGAGGGCTAATAAACTTTTGCAATAAGTATGTGAGTTCTTTATAACTAATGTTGAGTCCATGGATTATATGCACTCTCAACCTTCCACAATTGCTAGCCTCTTCGGTACTCTGCATTGCCCTTTCTCACCTTGAGAGTTGGTGCAAACTTCGTCGGTGCATCCAAATCCCGTGATATGAAACATAATCCACCTTATATCTTCCTCAAAACAGCCACCATACCTACCTATTATGGCATTTCCATAGCCATTCTGAGATATATTGCCATGCAACATCCACCGTTCCCGTTATTATGACACATACCATCATTGTCATATTGCTTTGCATGATCATATAGTTGACACAGTATTTGTGGCTTGGACACCGTTCATATTCTTTTATACATGTCATGCTAGATCATTGCATGAGGCATTCATATAGAGTCATAATTTTGTTCTAGTATCCATTTATAATTATTTAGCTAAATAAAAGTGTGATGTTCATCATTATTAGAGCATTGTCCCATGTGAGGAAAGGATTATGGAGACTATGATTCCCCCACAAGTCGGGATGAGACTCTGGACTCACTACAAAAAAAGACACATCCATATGACACTTCTACAAAAGGATTATGGGCCGAACGAATTTTTTTTCTGTCATACATATGACACTTCTATGACGATAATTGTGACAAAACCCGGTATCATCATAGATGTGGTGGGCTCCTACTTCTATGACAAAAAATCATGACAGAAAATGGGCTTTTCGTCCTCGGCGGGCCGGAGACGCAGCTGCATGACATTCTTTGGGCCGTCCGTGACGAAAAAGCCGTGGTAGAAGCGAGGGTGAGGACAATTTCGGGGAGTTCCCGGTTACGATGGGAGGTCGGGGGCCGAGCGATGCGCGTTTCTCTCGTACACGACGCTGCAGTGCGTGTAGGCGTTGGCTCTAATCGAACCCGAGCGGCGTTGGTCTCTAATCAACCCGGCGATTGCACCGGCAGTTACACGATATCAACCCGAGCGATCGATCGATGGCTGTTAATCGAACCCGATTGAGCGATTCCTTCACTATTGCTGCTAATCAAGCGATCGATGCTGCCTTTGGGATGAAACGGTGGCGTTGCGGGGGTGGATGAACAGTGAGCAGTGGCGTTGCCTCTGGATGAACGGGACCCCGTGGTTTCGAGGGCTGGATGAACAATAGACGGTGGAGGGGTGCCCGTGGAGGGGTGGTTGAACAGGACCCCGTGGTGTGGAGGGCTGGATGAACAGTAGACGGTGGCGGGGTGCCCTCGGAGGGGTGATTGAGCGATGGTCGATTGGAGTAAGCGGCGGTGGAGGCTGGATGAGCAGGAGCCCGTGGAGGCTGGAGGAGGTCGACGGTAGCCCGTGGAGGCCGGAGGAGGTCGACGGTGGAGATGAACAGTATCCCGTGGAGTCCGTTTTGCGGTACGCCACACCCCTCCCGATGAACAGGACCCCCGTTTCGACCGTAGGAGGTCCGTTTCGTCCGTTTTGCGGTACGCCACACCCCTCCCGATCAACAGGACCCCTGTTTTGACCGTAGGAGGTCCGTTTCCTCCGTTTTGTGGTACGCCACACCCCTCCCGATCAACAGGACGCCCGTTTCGACCGTAGGAGGTCCGATTCCTCCGTTTTGCGGTACGCGAGACCCCTCCCGATGAACAGGATCCCGTTTCGAACGTGGCCGGTCGAACACAAGGCTGTTTCCTCCGTTCTGCGGTACGCCAGGCCTCGTTTCCATCGCCTGTTCCGTCCAAGCCCTCCCGATGAACACGACCATGCATTTCGTTCCGACCCAGCCGGTTGGCTCCCACGCGTTTCGTTGCCTCCCGACGAACACGACGCATTCCGTTGCCTCCCCATGAACATGACGCATTCTGTTGCCTCCCCATAAACACGATGATGACGCTGTTTCTCCGTTCTGACCCAGCCATGTCAACGAGCCCTCGCCGTACGTATGCGCGAGTAGGCGTTCGAGACCCCACCCGTATGTACACATATGTGGTCGTATTTTCTTTCTTGCATCCTGGCCGCTGTACGTACGTGTACATGCTACGTGCGCGCCTCTACATCCACCAGTATATATGTACATACACGTTTGCGACTAGAATGACAACGATACGTACGCTTCGACCAGGTGGGTCCCGACTGTCAGGCACTTCCTTGCGTGCGAAGATGTAGCTGGTGGGTCCCAGCAGTCAGGGGGGCGAATCTTTTATTTTTTTGCCCGGACGCACTTCCTTGCGTACGAAGGTGTAGCTGGTGGGTCCCAGCAGTCAGGGGGGAAATGTTTTTTTCGTGAAATACGGTGGCCCGTCCGGTGGGTCCCCGCTGTCAGGTGAAGGAATAATTATTTTGCGCGTAATAAGGAGGCACTTCCTTACTGCGGCCGTGGACCCAGCTGTCAGCGTCTCCACACACAATACTCTTCCGATGGAAGTCGATTGTTGACCACATTGACCACGCCGCGCCGAGAGCACCACGGCGGTGGACGACGGCGAGGCCTAGGAAGGGGACGACACAGAGGCAGGGAAGACTCGGCAGTTGTTTCCTCTGGCGGAGAATCTGTTGTCTGAGGTTTACTGGTTCGTCTACCGTCGCCGGAGAATAACAACATGTGTGGGTGAGTAGAGGGATGGCTAGGCCAGCGATGGGAGTACGGTGGGGCGGCGAGGCCTATGTGGCAGCCTGACCCGGCCATGAGGAGGAGGGGAGCAGCAGTCCATGGCGCTTGTTTGGAGCGGGAAGCAGGAAGAGTAGAGATTGAAGAAGACGACGGCCCGTTGGATGGACATCCAACGATCGATGCTTAAAGGCCAACCTTTTTAGGAAAGCCTCAAATGTGGAAAACAAGATACAGCCCATCTGCCATTATTTCTAATAATTTACAGCCCATTTGCTAATTCTTAAGGTTTTTGGAGCCCATATTCTTTTTGTTAGCATTACAGCCCATATTATGGCCACGGTTAAAAATTATACAAAATTTTGCATATTTTGGTGCGGTCTGAACTGTTTTTAATCCCAAAATTTCGACTCACATTCAAACTGATTTTAAAAATAAATGTATATCAATATAAAATCCAACAAATTCTCCACGCATAAAAATTAATGTAATTTAAAATCTTGAAATAAAAAAGATATTTGAAACTAATTGCGGTTTGATGTGTTTTAAAAATGTACAGCCCATTTCTCATTCTTGATGGGCCATTTTCTCGGCTTGACCAGATGAAAGCTCTCCTCGTCTTGAAAGATTTGCAGCCCAACAGGCGGACAAAGCGACTTACTTGGCAAATCACAAAAAAGGCTGGGTTGTGGCTGTGGACCCAGGTATCGGCCTCTCCACGTCTGATACTCTTCCGATGGAAGTCGCTCGTTGACCACATTGACCACGCCGCGCCGAGAGCACCAAGGCGGTGGACAACGGCAAGGCCTAAGAAGGGGACGACGCGGAGCCGGGGAAGACGCGGCAGTGGAAGCCCGCGCGGAGAGGAGTACGAGGGTTCACTGGTTCGGCTGCCGTGTGAGGCTGCCGTCGTCGCGCAGAACTTTGGCCAATGGTGGGAATAGTAGGGGCGATGAGGCCTCTCTGGCAACCTGACCCGCCACGGAGGCAGGAGCATGCGGCACGACCGTGGCGCTGCTTTTGGGTGGTGGAGCAGAAGACCAGAGGTTGAAGAAGCACTATGGCCATTGGATGGACATCGTACGGTCACTGGAGCTAGAATCGTTCATATTGACTAAGTTGAGAAAGCCCTTCATCCCCGTCAACTTAGTAGGCCCACAAGTCAGCGTCCCACCAAGGTGAGTCCCAGCTAGCCAGGGGAGTATTTTTTTGTGCGTAATAAGGAGGCACTTTCGGTGGGTCCGAGCTGACAGCGGGGGAATGTATTTTTCACGAAATACGGTGGCCCGTCCAGTGGGTCCCAGCAGTCAGGGGGAAACGATTTTTTTCGCAAAATACTGGTGGCCCATCCGGTGGGTCCCCACTGTCAGGTGGAGGAATAATTATTTTCCGCGTAATAAGGAGGCACTTCCTTGCGGCTGCCGTGGACCATTTGTCAACCTCTCCACGTCTGATACTCTTCCGATGGAAGTCGGTCGTTGACCACATTGACCACGCCTTGGCCGAGAGCACCATGGGGGTGGATGACGGCGAGGCCTAGGAAAGGGGACGACGGAGCCGGGCAAGACGCGGCGGTGGATGCCCACGCGGAGAGAATCTGGCGTTCATTGGTTCGGGCTGCGGTGTGAGGTTGCGTCGCCCTTGAGAATAACAGGGGTGTGGGTGAGTGGAGGGATGGCCTGGCCAAGGTGGGAGTAGTATGGGGCGATGAGGCCTCCAGATGCCTGACCCGGCCACGGGAGGGAGGAGCAGGCGGCATGACCGGCACTTCTTTGGGCGGCTGGAGCAAGAAGACCAGAGGTTGAAGAAGCACTATGGCCGTTGGATGGACATCATATGGTCACTGTAGTACTAACTAAGTTGACAAAGCCCTCCGTCCCCGTCAACTTAGTAGGCCCACAAGTCAGCCCAACAATATGGTGGGTCCCAGCTAGCAGGGGTTATTCATTTTTTGGGCGTAATAAGGAGGCACTTCCTTGCGTGCGAAGATATAGCTGGTGGGTCCGACACATCGGTGAGGGAACTTTTTTCGCAAAATACAGAGGCCCTTCCTGTGGGTCCTAGCTGTTAGGTGGAGGAATCATTATTTTCCGCGTAATAAGGAGGCAATCCCTTGCATGCGGCCGTGGACCCAGCTGTCAGCCTCTTCACGTACAGCCCACTTCCGATGGCTGTCGTTCATTGACCACGTTGACCAGGTCGCGCCAAGAGCACCAGGGCAGTGGACGACGGCGAGGCCTAGGAAGGGAACGACACGAGCCGAGGAATACTCGGCGGTTGTTTCCCACGGAGGAGTACGAGGGTTTCTTGGTTCGTCTGCCGTCACGGAGAATATCAGCATGTGTGTGTGAGTGGAAGTCTGGCCAAGCCAGCGACGGGAGTATGGTGGGGCCGTGAGGCCTGCATGGCAAGATAGCCGTCATGGAGGAGGAAGCGGAATAGTCCCGCGGCGCTTGTTTGAGCGGTGGAGCATGAAGAGCAGAGATTGAAGAAGCGACGGCCGTTGGATGGACATCCAACGATCCTTTGCTCTCGTGTGTTGACTAAGTTGACAGGGCGTTGCGTGTGCGTCAACCTTTCTTTATGAAAGCATAGGCGCTCACCTGTAGTAGGCGCACAAGTCAGCCTCAAATCTGTGGAAAACAACATACAACCCATCTACAATTATTTCTAATAATGTACAACCCATTTGCCTATTCTTAAGAATTTTTTTGGAGCCCATCTTCTTTTTGTTAGCATTACACCCCATATTGTGTCCATGGTTAAAAAGTATACGAAATTTTGCATATTTCGGTGCGGTCAACTGTTTTTCATCCAGTAATATCGATTCACATTCAAACTATTTTGAAAAATAATTTATATAAATATAAAATCCAAATAATTGTCCACGCATAAAAATTAATGGAATTTAAGATCTTGTAATGAAAAAAAAATTGAAACTAATTCCCGGTTTGATGTGTTTTAAAAATGTACAGCCCATTTCTGGGCAAACTGAATGAAAGTCTCCTCGTCTTGAAAGATTTGTAGCCCAGCAGGGCTGATAAAGCAAGTAGGCCTTGATGTAGACCGAACCTCAAGGTGAGATCCGATCCGTTGTTGCGGCCCGACCTTTCACAATAGTTCACCTTCAACAGCAGTAGCCTCTCGCCTGCGCACGCGATATGCACAAAATAGAGGGTTTGAACCTTGAGGCCCAGCACGAGAAAATCAATCTCTACGATGATACTCACGTGCAAAAACAATTTCCTCACAGAGAAATCACAACACAGAGGTTTTCTAAAGATCCCTCTAAAACTTGATACTGGTGTCTACCCTTAAAAACACATCGTGTCTATTTTATAAAATAACGACTCAATCGGCTTTATATAATAGCCGCACCTCCTAACTAACTTGGAAAGCAAGCACTTGATACACATAATTAAAAAAACCGACTCAATCTATCTAAGGAAACAAAAAGTACTAGTTTTGATGGATGCATCGCCGGTTTCAGTTTTTGTGCTGGTGGACCCCATCCAATTTCCGGTAGACATAGTAGACTCCATATATCCCACGTATGTGCACCCGCCTGATATTCCTTACGTGGTAAGAAAAGAAATAGAACTCTGCCATTTATCTTCTTGACCAATCCCAAAACATCAGGTAATATATTTTCTATTTTATCTCTAACCAATGACTGCTTTCGTGGATTTGCCTTCACAAGATCTTGATGGAACCACGTACTGCCGTGGACCCAAGTAGTGCTAGAACATGTAGTCTTAGCTAACCAAAAATAATACTAGTCCATGCGTGAATTGTTCCAACCAATTTTTGTACCTGATGCACTTTTGTGTCTTCATGCCCAGTTTGTATCTTCTCTTCGATTATGTCCAACTCAGCGTATATTTTCCCAAAGTTGCATGTGTCACTATTGCATGTAATCAACACCAAAGACTTGACCTCCCTGTTATCTTCACCAAACTGAAATATTTTAGGCTCATGTATATCTGTGATCTGATGCGGTAGAACATTACATGTGGTCGTATCAGGCCTTGTTTGGGTATTTCTTTAAAAAAATAGAACTGGGCTAGCCATTTTCAGCAAGAAAAATACACAACTGGGCTCATGATGTGGTAAACAGAAATAAAACCTTGGCTAGACGGGCCACAGCCCCCGCACAGCCCCGTTGTTACCCTGATCCGTCACGAAAACTAGTATAAATAACAAGCGCTTGTTCCTTAAAAAACTACAGCGACTTGCTTTGGGCCCCTGGTGTCAGCCGCTCGTAGTGTAATTCTCTCGTTTATTGACTACGTTGACAATGGCGTGAGCCCCAGATGTCCAACCATTAGGAGGAACCATATTTTTGGGCTTGTACTATAGAGGCACTTGCTTGCGTACTGCCATGACGCTGGTGGGTCCCTACTGTCATCCTCTCCACGTACAATCATCTCCTTGTTCCTCTCGGTTGTTGACGATGTTGACAACGCAAGAGGGCGGCGCACCGCGCACGGCGAGCGAACCAAGGCCGCAAGGCGGAGGACGACGAGGCCTCGAGCCAGGCGAACAGGAGCCGTTGAAGATGCACCGGTCTAGTCACGATCGGAGAAGTACGAGGTTGACTGGTTGGTATGAAGTCCGTGTTGGGGCTGGCGTCGCGGAGAATAACAGGGCGTGTAGGGGAATAGAGGAGGGGACTGGCCAAGGTTGGAGAATACGTGCGGTAGGGTGGCGGGCGCCAACCATGGGAGGCTGGGCGGCGGGAGGCGGCCGAAGCAGAGGTGGTTTGGTTTGGTAATTTGGAGGAAGAAGAAGACAAGAGATAGAAGATACATGAAAGATGTTGGATGTCAATCCAACGGCTGGTAGGCAGAATCGTTTGTGGACCGGCTAGTAAGTCGACACCACCTTGGATAGGCTATTTCCTCGCGGGTCCCAAATGTCAGAATCCAAATCTGTCACGGTCATGTAGCCTTTCCTATGAAAATTTACAGCCCATTTGATGTGCTAGTTCAAAATAAGTTTGTGGGTGCTGGTGGGGGCTAATCACTTGGCTTCTGTAATGCACAGTGAGCTCAAGCAGCCGGCGAGAGTGATGTCATTTCCCTTGGTTGGGATTTGTTACAATATTTCACTCTAAATTAAACGAATGGCAAGCCATTTCCCTTGTTTCAAAGAAAATATGACAGTCACAGCCGAGTTGAAAAGGGCAGGAACATCTAACTCCAGCTTACAAATTGTACAAAAGAATGAGGGTTAATTGTTCATCAGGTTTACAAAAAAAACCAGATTGAAAAGGGCAACAACATCTAACTCCAAAGACTATTTTTACGATCATAGTCAAATGGATCGGTCAGGTCCATAGAATGAACATCCTGGGTCGTAAAATTTACTGGATTATGACCACAATATGTTGTAAATAGAATCTCATCACATTCAGAAGCTCTTTTGCCCACCTGAAACTCCTTTTTTTGCTCTTCGACATACCCATCCGTCAAAACCATGTTGCTGATAAACTTAAGCCTGATGGACAATAGTAACCCCGCATTTAGCAGGAAGAATGTGACAAATCATGTGTTTGCACGGTTGGCTACATATCGTTCAAGCGTTATTGTCTTCAATCGAATCTCATGTGAAGTGAGAAAATCCCGATGCTTACGAATCCACCGATTGGTTATAACTTTCTTACCCCGTCCTGTTGCCTAAATAGACATGAAGATTGAAAATAGTTAAGGTCTAAAATAAGAGTGTCGAAAGAGCAACAGCTATATGCGGGCTTCCAATGTGTGTGAAATTATCACCTTTATATACAACTTCTCCAGACATGGAAAGCATTGCAGCAAGCCAATAATCTTGTTCAGATCAAAACTATTCATTTGGATATATAAGATCTTGATGAGAATCCAGCACCATTGATAGGCCATCCATGGAGAAACAATTCATTGAGCATAGAACATAATATTAGTACAAAATGTGTACTCCAAGATGATATATAAATTATGCTTGAAATTTAAAATGCAGCTTATGGTTACAAATGTAGATGATAATATAAACTACCTGAAGAACTGTGGAGCCAAACACCATATTGAAATGAGCACAGAGATCATGTATTACACCGAAGGTCTCCAGTTTAGGCGTAGAGAGGACAGTTAGTTGCAACGGTGAATAACTAGAATCAAGGATCAACCTTTGAAGTGAAGGGGCATCTTGGATGATGAGCCTCCTTCCGTCAAAAGAAATTCCAATTCTTACAAGGTTACGCGACTTTATTTGGAGACAACCGATTCTTACTGTGAAAACAAGCACCAAGCACTCCAAATAAGATGGCAATCGGAGTGGATGATGCTTGTGCAATGAGGCCTCCGATATCTGAACCCGCACAAGTGAAAGTTTCTTGAGAAATGGGAGTCAAGGTTTAGTACCAGTTATGCGCTAGGTAGCACAAGCGCAAAGGTGGCGGTGTGTGGAGCGGGGCGAAAACCGCGAGATGGACATCGGTCTTTGAGGGCACAAGTTCATAGCGTTAGGTATGTGGTATGTGATTTCAGGGAATAGTAGAACTCAAGCTGCTCTAGTTACGTGAATTCGAGGATTTAAGCCAAAGGCGTCCTTTATGCGAGGGCATGGTATGCTTGCTTAGGTAGCATGACGGGATCTGAGAGGCTTTGAACGGAGCCACAGTGGTTGGAGATGATGGCTCTGGGATTTCAAAATCATTAAAGAGATAGCTGACGGCGATCGAGATTAAGAACGCACGCGCCATAGAGGGCGCCACCGAATTGAGAGGACTTGGGTGCGGCAGCAATCCTTGGTGGGGAGAAGCGAGATGATCTCCCCAAGGGCGGCGTCCGGGAGATCGCTGATGCACGATCCACCCGAGATTCTCTGGTACACAGGATCCGGTGGGGGCGGTCGCCGCTTCTCCCACGCTGCCGGGTCTTGGGATCTACAACAGTGTCGCCCGGTGGCGAGAGCCTCATCTTCTTGGCGCTGGGGTAAGCCGACTCCATTTTCCTCGAGGCGTCGCGTCATGATCACGGATTTGAGCAGAGTAACGAATGACGAGCCTAGTTGTAGTCTGACGAAGAAGAAGGGAGTTGGGGTTTTACAGAGGGGTGAGGAAGAAGGGGATCTGGGGTTTTTCAGAGGAGTGAGGTGAGGAATTTGGGGAATGCAGTGGGCGGTGACATGAGGTGGGTGGGAGCGAGGAGGAAGAAGAGCACCCAGGTTTGGGGAGGGGGGGGGGTGCGGTGTGCTGGGTGTGGGTAGCGCCTCTCATTCAGTAAATATATGGGCTTTTGAATTGATTTTACTATTTACTAGTGTGGATGGGTTGTTTTGTCTTGGGACCCGAGAAACAATTACTACTAGTACAGTGGAGACACTCTCTACTACCCGGAAAAACAATTACTACTAGTACAGTGGAGACACTCTACCGCTTGGCTCCTCCTAGGTCATTGAAACGTCTCCCTCTCTTGAATGTCGTTATACTTTTGTTCACCGACATGCGGGCCATGTAGCAAAGTGGGCCCAAATGCCATCCACCAAATTAGAAGGCGATGTCTGGTGAGAGTCACCACAGTCGTGGCGTGGCGATGCTGAGCCGTCGTATCACAAAACCCACCTCCCATGATCTAAGTTTGTGGACGAAGCAACCATCATTTCACTCTTCGCTGAATCCCCTTCTCCCTCACCGTCTTCAAGAAAGGCAACACTCGCATCTACCACTGTTCTTCTCTCCGAATGAAGGGAAGGTAAGCGGATCCGTGATGTTGGTATACTTTCGTTCCACGAGAAAAAAAAGAACTTTTGCAAAGCGATGGCTGATCCTCACTCTTTTTTGCTTCATTTTCATTGCAATTGTATTTTCCTTTCAGTGGTCTCCTAGTATTCGTCAGTTGCATGATGGACCAAGGAGAACCAGGGAAAGATCTGCCGATGTTGGAGCAGACGCGGGAGGCTGATCCCCACGAGACAGAGAGCTCCAAGAAGATGGAGGCAACCACCGAGCTGACCCCAGATACGCTCACGGCCACTACTGAGATGGTCAACGCCCCGTTTGAGGTTACAGGCCCCGTGGTACTGCAGGAGTAGTTTTCCCCCTTTGAGGATGTGTCCCCCCCGCTGAGTTGCCCAAGGTGATTTCCTTCTTTGCCGATCTCGATTGTGGTTTTTCATCTAAGTATGTGGTGATTTTTTTAGAAAAGGAAGTATGTGGTGATTAATAATGCAAAATTTTATTAGCTTCGATGCCATGCTATACATAGTGGTTTAAATAACTTGTGTTTCTTATCTTTGAAAAGTAATTCAGAATTTGTTTACTGTTTCAATTAGAGCCCTGATGCAGACAAGGATTGTGTGGTTGTACATGTCACTCGCTATGAGGCGGACGACCCGAATATACGCACTGGGAAAACAGAGTTCTTAGGCTGTTGGATCCTGGAAGCCATTTGCAGTTATACTAATGAAGAGTTGTATTCCAACCTCACTGTTGCCAGTCGTCTTGTCCAGGGTGTACTGAAGCACAAGAAGTTCAAAGCTACTCCTTCGTTTGTGAGGCATACTGTTCTTGTCAAGCTTACGCAGGAAGATGACGTGGCATGCCTCCACAAACAAGTTTATCAGTGGCAAGGCCACAAGGTTATCTTCATGAAGGTTCACAGGATTGAGCTGCTGCGGGACGTCCTCCATGATGTTCATGGCAAGGTCCGTCTTGTGTCTAGCCCAAATTAGATCGAGTCATGAAATAGTTGCCCCAGCTAGTGTTTAATAGTAGTTTGGATTGTGTCTAATTATCCGAACCTTGCCTGTTATCGACCCCTCTGGGGCTAGTACTCTGTTTGAATCCATCTATGGGAACTGCTGCTACTTTTGTGTGCCCGTGAATCATGTGAGAACCATCATAATTGTTGCAAAAACAGATGCGTCCTCACTAGTTTTTTCATGAATATGGCATGGTAAGACATAAGTTGTCACGGTTTATCATCTGAGCGGTGTGTGTTTTGATGAAATAGAGCACTCGTTCGAGAACCATGCCGGACGTATACATAAGTACTTGTAAACACTGTTGGTGCTACCCCACTTGTAAGCAGTTGTGCAAAACCACGGCACATTGGCTCAGCTTCGCTTCAACACTAGGCTATCGACCAGCTAACAATCAACAATCTGTTATGCGACATATAAGCAACTATGTATCTTGTTACGATTGGTTCATGCAGCTTAATTGAGGCCATAATGTAATAAATTCCAAATGTTCACACGCTAGTCCAGTAGCTCATGTGGAACACTCACATTAAACTTCGTCTTCATAAAAAACATGAAAAGCATAAGTTAAGCAATTTTATACATCTCAATGATTCATAGAACATAACAAACATATACTAGTTCACAGAAAAAGACAAAGTTGTGAGAAGGTTTACAAATCAAGAAAAAACAAGCAAGGCTTCTCTGAGCAAAGGGCCTCCCGCCAGGCTTAAATTTCACCGGAGTTCACTCTGGTTTTTCTTGTTGCCACCATCCGAGTTAGGTTCTCTCATTCCGAATAACCAATTATAATTGTGGTCTCAGCTGGAATGCTGAACTGAACCGTGCAGTGTACTGACCAGCTGAAATGCTTGTGCATTCCACTAAATTTAAGCACCGCTATTTGCAGAAATAAGCAGACCACAATGCCTCTTGTCCGCACACTTGTCCGAAAAACCGTTGTGCAGCCGTGCCAGCTAGTCCTCGGTCCATGGATGAACTGGTAGAAAGTGCATTCTAGACTAGGATGCAGTTGTTTCCGCTCGTCCCTGCACTGCAATCAGGAAGTAAAACGTACGAATCAGCCTCTTTTAGATTGCGTTGGTCATTATACCTTAGTTACTACCAATGTAGGGATACCTTGAAAACGGGAGGTTAGACGACGGCAACAAGGGATAGCCATCTCATTTTGCGCGGTTGTACTAAAACTAAGGTGTGTGCTTATGATTGCGTGGATAGAAACGATATGGAGATAGACATCCCGAAATGATATGGAGACAGACATCCCTGTTTGCGCAAATACGAAATACGGTTATTTAAACAGTGACATATATTACTACTTTCCCCCGTTTCCTCTTAGAACCAAGTCCTAGATTCATGCTACAGCTTTCCCACTTTCTTCCCTGTTTGAACCAACGCTTTGAGTCGACTGTATGAACTAGCTTTACTTCTAATAATAGTAGAAGTTTAGGTGGCTTTGGAACAGCGAACAGAAGTAGAAAATGACCCAAACGAAGGGAGCTGGAGGCGATGAGAGCAAGGCAGGTTTCAAGGAATATATACCTGAGGGTCGTCGGCATGTGGCAAAAGGCAGGCGTCGGGAGGCCGCATCTTGGCCACAATATCGCAGGGAGGAAGAAGGGGTCGGAGGCCCTCCCGAGCCAGCGCTCTCTCGGAGAGAACGGCACGGCCGCCGACCAGGACGCGCGGGCAACCGTTGGTCTCCTCCCTCGCCGCGGACGACAGCATGAACGATGCACCTACACCCCTGCCCCGGTCGAGGTTGTCCGGCCAGATTTTTGACCATCCGTGAGCTGAGAGTGTGTGTGGCCACCTATATGTTGCTTAGATCTGGAGAGCATGAGAGAGTGAACGAGAGGAACCCTAGTAAAGCAAGCGCTATGGCTCCTGCTTTTATATATAGTGGACTGATTTTGTTGTACCAGCTTCAAAAAAAATGTGCTCCTACATGTACCCGAGAGTGGGTATGAGAGAACTAGTGCGTGCGTGCACCGCTTCTCTTCGTGAGAGTACAATATACTATGCCCAAAGAACGTTTGCCACAAGAGTTATAGTATAAATGTGTGACGTGTGAGCTAAAATAAAATGTGTGCGCTGTCTTTTGTTTTTTAGAAGATCTGAGGGTAGGGTGTGAAGAGCACATGTGTGCGTGACGTCTACCTGCAGATAGACGGTGGGTGCGACGTGCGAGTCTGCGAGAGGACTCGGGAGAGTCGTGACTCGTGAGGGTGCGTGTGCATCAGAGAGAGGGGGGCATGTATCAATGCAATGCATGTGTCCGTAAATCATTATCCGACAAACGTTCGCCACAAGCCTTTTCCTGACAAACGCCGTAAGAACCATTAGATCTGCATCCAACAGTGTCATTTTTGCCATGTCATTTAACAGAACAGCCACTCCTCCTACACACAAATCTTCCTCGTGAGTGTTAGCAACTGCCGTATGCTCCCTCCGTTCTGAAATGCAGTGCATATAGCTTTATTGAAAATTCGAACCTCGCAAACTTTTACCGAGTTTTCTTGTACCAAATTGCACATGTAGAATACCATGTATATATAATTTCATTCATCTTCGAGAGGTAACTATAAAGATGGGTGAGGAGTCTACAAAGAAAGACCATCGTATCACCCGCAGCAATTTCAAGCATCCTTTAGTGTCGAGGAATATCATAGGAACTCTATATGATATGATTTTTATAGGGATTTTTCTTTAGAGCCAATTGGTTCATAGGAATAGATTCATATACTCCACATTTCAAAGGAAATAAACATGATATCATTTCTATAGCTTTAGAGCCACTTGGTTCATATGAATGGATTCCTATACTCCCTTAAGTTCAAAGGAAAATAAACATTAGCGTATATTCAATAGAAAAGTTCCTATGATATGAACCAAATTACATCTCTTTTCTAATCCCTCCTCATAGGAATTGAGATACATGTCATCTCTAGATTCAATAGAATAGTTCCTATGATGTGAACCAAATGACATCTCTTTTCCAATCCCTACTCATAGGAATTGAGATGCTCCATGTCATCTCTTTCCCTACAACTTCCATGTATACTTCTTCTATTCCTAAATAGATAGTACAACCCATTAGTAGCTTTTTTCCAAAACATGCAACTATGGCACAAGAACTATATAGTGTGCCAATAACTTTGAAAGATGGTCGCTGGATGAAGCTAACCCGACAAAGGTGAGAGATAGGCAAATCCGAGCACTCTTGGCCGTTGGATATCATCAACATTCCACCAGATCCGCCACATGTACAATTTAGAAGACTCCATGGTTGAACTTAAGCATAATGCACAAACCTCAAAACACAAGCACTTCTCCTTTGTTCTAGAATCTTCTGTATCATAATTGATTATTTTTTTCTAAATGAATTGCCATTATTTGTTTTTTACTTTATGATTTACAATGCGCAACCCCATGAATCTTAACATTTTTATAAAACTAATTGAATTTGAATGAGATGAACTATAAGAACTAAACGAACATCTACATCATGCATATATAACTCAAAGCTTTACATGCTATAGTGTGTATTTATTCATAATTTGGTTTCGAAATCTCATGCGTTCAATACATGTGTACCTTACTAGTTTTGAATAGAGTAGCAAATTTCACGCGGCCCCGGGTATATCAAAATGCAGCGCCCATGCATCATTGCCTTTCGGTCGAACCTACGTCCACAATTTTTTGTACATACTATATCTCCACTGGTCCCCGAACCCAAAATGCCGCCTCGTTCCCGTAAAACCAAGCGGCCTACACATATTTAAGGCGTTGACTCGAACCCGTTTACTACGACGTGGCCCCGCACGCCGTAGTACTCCTATAAACCCTACCGTCGCACTCATCATCGGTTTTCTTCAAGAGGGCAAGGGAGAAGCCGATTTGTAGTGGAGGCGCTTTCAAAAAAAAGGATCTGTAGTGGAGACCCCTACCCTAGGGTGCCCTAGGTAGTTGCCGCACGCATCATTGTTTTCTCTTTTCTTTATGCTCTTGTGCCCTAGAGTGAAATGATGGTTGCTTCGTCCGTCGACTTAATGCGGAAAGGTGGGGCTTTGTGATTTGACCCCTCATCGCTCATTTTTCTACTACTGCGGGCGCTTCTGACCAGGTGCCTCCAAGTCCAACCGCGGACTACAAACTGTAATTTGGTGCATCGCCACGTGGAACAAGACGGTGGATGAGCCACATGTCGGCCAAAGGGGTCTGTTAAGTGTGTCGCCATTTCATGTGCGGATCGACCTCGCTTGAGTTGTTACGCCAACCACGGCAGAGCAGCCTACCACTAGGTTTTGCTCCTTGGTGAATCCCGACTATATTGATCTAAAAGATACGTCTTTGAACTACCCTCTCCGTCTCGGTTTTTTTATTTTTAGGCGTCTCGGTTTATAGGACCTGCACGTAGTTCTAGGTCATCTATTTGACTAACTAAATATGAGTTACTATGTCACAAAAAGTATACTCCTGCGCGGATGTAGTTGGATTCTTAAGCGGATGTAGTTGTATTTAAAAGTCGAGGGTGGGGCTTTTCCTGCGCAGTAGGCGGGGCAGTTCCGCCTAGTCGGTTCGACAGAGACGCGAGAAGACAAGGGAGTAGGCTGCTGCAAACGTAGGGATGTGTGATTTGACGGCGAGTTACATCTGGACAGGTGGGGCCCCGTGATTTGACTTGCCATTATCATTTTAACTGCGGCACTACGACCGGCGTGAGTCTCCCGATTCCTGACCACCTCCATATAGGTGCCTCTCCCAATGCTCCACCATGTAGTAGAGGTTGGCTCTTGCATGAGAGCCCACTTCTCCACTTTTTCCTTGCATCTCTTTCCTCCACATATGCAAAAATGCCATGTAAAGCGCACTATTGTACTTACTTTTACTTGCTCCTACATGTGCTTAAGCTTGCCATAGGCATAAAGTCTTATGTGGCAAGTTAATCAAGAAGAGAGAGACTAGTTTGGTGACCCAAGGAAGAAATGGTGCTAAGCGCGTGTACCTAGGTGAAAAGACAATTTTGAGTCTATTGCTAATTAAATGAAGCAAACTTAGCAACACCATTTCATTGGAAGAGGTCACTCCTTGGAAAATGCAATAAATACTAGTACTCCCTGTGTCCCATAATATAAGAACATTTTTGGCACTACACTAGTGTAAAAAACGTTCTTATATTATGGGACGGAGGGAGTATGAAGAAAGAGATAGAGAGGAGTGAAAAAAAATACACTTATAGCCAACCTTATAGCCAACCTTGTTGTAGTATGAGTGACAAAGTGATGACTATGTATGACATGCCAACATCAGATAGTCTATCGCACCGTGTTAAATCTCCAAAGAAGCGCGCGACCCTTGACGCGACGGTCATGGTAGGCGCGACCATGATACGGGCTGCTGGCAGCCCTTGGATCTGAGATCAAACGGTCGTAAGCTAAGTTGCTGAAAATTTGCAGAATAACCCTCCAGAATAGGATATTCACCCATAGGTCTAGAATCACGCCATGCAACCATTTGATCTAAGATCCAAGGGCTCTCGGAAGCCCGTATCATGGGAGAATGGAAAGCCACTACCCTGCAGTTCGCACGTTGGCAGTTCGCTCCTACTCGTCCACGCACGTCCTTCAATACTACGGCGGTTCGCTCCTAGTCGTCATGTCCATTCACATTATGGCAGTTCCACTTATCCTAACCCTCCTCCCAAATCCATGGCGTCCCAAATCTCCACGATCGGTGCTAAGTACAAGGTTAGAACCATCACCGGCGATGAGTTCGACGTCATCTACACCCGTTCTTCCGCGACAATGAAAGGATGCCTTTCTCGCTTCAGACGCATGTTCGAAAACTCAGATGATGAGTGGGTCGTTGGGCTAGATGTTGAGTACACCACAGTCCTGGGACGAGAGATGGATCTAAAAGGACGAAGAGAGGAAGAAGCCCGCCATGATCCAGGTTTGCGTACATAACGTTTGCTTGGTCTACCACATATGCCATGCCGATGTTGAATGCCAGGATATTAAGAACTTCCTCAAGGACAAAATAGTGAAATTCGTTACTATAGACTTTAAGAACGACAAAGAAGTCCTGGGTCTGATAGGCCTCGTTGTAGGCAACCCCTTCGACCTCCAGAAGAATCAATTTGGTGCCACTGTCGTGACCTTCAATCTTGACCTGGCAGGAGCCATGGTTCATCCTTCGTACCGTAAACTGGAGAAACCTCATTACACGTTTCATCGTCATGCATGGCAGCGGAATGTACTAGATATAGACCACATCCACTAGGCTGCAACGGATGGCTACCTTTGTTTCAATATCTACAAGGGTTGTATGAAGAGCAACAGCCAAGTGTGCGGTTCAAGCAAAGAAGTATCGGCCAAGAGGAAGAGGGACAAGGACGAAGTCGAGGATGTGGACGAGGACTCCGAGTAAGGTGGCAGTGTCATTGCTCATGGTGGTTCTAAACTTCTAATGTAGTGTCTACCAGATTAGTTGCATAGTTTAATTTCGGGTGTGCTTAGTTTAATTTGAGGGGTGTGTTGTGCTTTGAGCCCCAATGAGAACTATGTTATGTTTCTTCTCGTTACTTTAACTCTTCAGTATGTACATGCTACTAGTATTTCTTTAATAGAATTTAGCACCCCAATTAAGCACGTACTAGCTTTTTAATAGTACTATATGCATAATTTGGCGACGAGCGCTCTCTATATGTACCACCTTTTTTAATTTCAATTTTTGCTCCATGGCGCAATCCATCGATAGTACTCTTTGTACAAAAGTATACATTTTTAAAAGGCTAGAATATTGTTCATCACATATATAGCAGTTAAATTCTCAACCTAGAACGGCGTGCATGCCATGTAGTAAACCCGTCTGAAGGAAGTATAGTGAAAATGAGGTGATTTTACGAAGCGATCGTGGGGAGCATGGCCTGTCATGCGGTCCCACGTGTCATGATGTACCAAACCGATGTGCATGTCCCTCTTGAGGCAGAAGCAATACTACGTGGTTTGAGATGATGGCGAACCGAAGTGTGAAATAATGGTTGCTTCGTCCGTCTGGGAAGGTGCGGCATTGTGATTTGACGTCTCGTTGCTCATTACCACTACTGGGCCGGTATGAGTGGGGTGTGTCCCCCTGCTGTTCTACACTATTATTTGGTGCTTGACACGTCGACCCGATTGCTATATGTCCCACATGTCAGCAATAGGAAGTACAAAATTCATGAAAGGGAGCGTCCACGGAGGAGTATACTACAGAATTCATGAAAGGGAGCGACTTAGTTTTGGAAAAATCTGTTTTTACGGAGTACGTACCCACTAGGGTTTATAGGGCTCATCTAAAAAACATTCGTTTTTCAATTTGATAAGTCTCAATTCTACTATACTAGTAGTAGTACCATTACATGTTGGATTTCGAGGTGCATTATATCACCCGACGCAAGAAGTGTCAAGAGGAAACAAACCAATGCATGTACAAGTTCATGGAAATTTAGTGGTCATTCATGCATTCGTTCTAATTAATGCCTCGGTAAACATAACTTCATAAGAAAAATGAGCGTACTAATTACTTGCGCAAACTACGAAATTAATTCGACCACTCAACGTCTACCTTGGTTGGAGAGATTTTGAAATTGAGCCATAAACTGGAAAGGAGGGAGTAGTAACTTTTGTCTCGATTACTATTTGAGGCCTTGTATAGATGCAAAATGTATTTTTTTATAGTGGCCTTGTATAAGTAAATGGAGGGAGTACTAACCAAAGTACGTAGTAGGGACTAGGAGTAAACGGAGGGAGTAGCAAAATTTTCTCCTCGTGCTCACGAAACCATCACTGTGGCGATGGCGAGGAAGCGAGCGTAAAAAGCGTCTGATAGTAGTAGTAGTAGTAGTAGTAGTAGTAGTAGTAGTAGTAGTAGTAGTAGTAGTAGTAGTAGTAGTAGTAGTAGTAGTAGTAGTAGTAGTAGTCATGTCACTACTACTACTACTACTACTACTACTACTACTACTACTACTACTACTACTACTACTACTACTAAGCAAGCTTCACCTCATCCTGCGAGCCACCCGCGTCCGTGGGGCGGGGAGGCAGGCGTGCTAAGCAAGCTTCTCCTTGTTCTGCGAGTTGTGGGACACATCAAAAGTACTCCGATGTATAGAGCCTTGCCTCTAAGGTAGGCCCCACATGGTTTGTCTCTTTTTTAATTTAACATAACGTCAAGTCGTAATTTGTTTGTTCACCCGTGGTAGACGATCCTCCCTCCACCAAGTGGACAACCAGTACACGTGCCAAATTACCACGTGGGCTTCCTTTTTCGTACAGAAATGAGCTCCACCGTGTACCCGCGCGGGTGTGGTTGGGAAAGAGACGGGAGTACGTGCGCCGTGCTATCGGTGTACTAGAGTAGGGGTACCCTAGTATCCCGAACTTGTGCACGGGCAGTTGCAGCCCTCCGCGGCAAGGCTTACCGGGTGACCGCCAAGGTCCTTCGTGGTTCCTTTGGAGCCATTCAAGAACAAAGTATTCAAGCCAAGGAGACAAGGCCCCGGTAAGAGGAGCTTGCTGGGAAGGCCACCCAAGGCACCGAGGAGACTAGGCCCCGGCAAGAGGAGCTTGCCGGGAAGCCCACCCAAGCCACATTGGAGACGAGTCACCGGCAAGAGGAGCTTGCCGGGAAGGCCCGATGAGCGACAAGCTTCGGACGCGACAAGACAACAACCACGGCAAAGGCGCTTGCATGCAGACCCCCACTCTGTACCTGCGCTCCAGCACATCCACTAACGTGTCGCCCTGAGACTTTTCCAGGCGTTCGTGGCGAGAGGCTGTGCAGCCCGGCAATCTTGTGATGGTAAGCGGCGTGACAAGATTGCCATCGTGGCGGCGGTAGCGTCCTGGCGGTCCCTGTTTGCCTTTATTAGAGGCGGCGTGAAGCGGGCATTTAATGCCTTTGTCCCCTGCCGTCAGGGTTAGGTATGATACCTTTGTACAAGTAGCTGTACCAACCACTCCTTTTCCATTTTACCCTTGTCTGCGTTGCCACCTGTCGGAGACCCTTTAGCATATAAAAGGAGGCCCATGCATAGCGTAGGGAGGGGGGTTCAAGGGGTTTTGCCGGAAGAACACTCACGCTCGGTCTCATTAGCAGCTTGTGTCTTTGTAGCACTCAGCGGTCTGAGCAAGAACTCAATACACTTTCGGACATGCAGCGATGGGAGTGTTATCTCTCAGGAGAGCTCCGGCTGGGTAAACTGCTTTCGTGTTAACCGCCTCGATCTGCTCTTTGTGTGACCTCCGCCCCACCGAACGAAGGGCTCGGTCCGCCGGTCCCATAGGTGTTCGTGGGCCAGATCAGCCTCCCCGACATCTTTGGCGCGCCAGGTAGGGGGCATCGAGATTGTGTGAACCTGATCCGGCGTCCACACGAGTTAGATCTTCATCATCTTCATCGACATGCGACCGAAGAAGAAGGCTTCGGCGGCAGGTGTTCCGTCCGCGTCGGACCCACCACCACCGGAGCAAACGGGTGGTGGGGTAGACGCCAGCGGAAGAATGGACATCGACGGGGGAGCCCACGGTGCTGCTAAGTCCAAGGACAAGGCTGCGCAGACCTCGGCGTCCGTACATGCACCGCGCCCGTCTCGGGGAGCGCGGGACCGACAGCGTCATGGTATTCACAACGCCATACGCTCGTTGGACCAAGATCGAGCTGGTGGATCTCGGGATGCTCAAGACCAGCATGCACGCCAAGATGCTTTGGCGTGAAAGCGAGGCACGATGCGCTGGGCGGGATCTGCTCCTTCTAACATAGTTAGAAGTCCGAGCATATCCGCTCCTCGCGCCGTTCGCCACTGCCACCCACCACTCCAATGAAGCTTTGGCGAGAGCTCAAGCTGCTCTGTATTACCCTCCAACGGCCGACAAGGTCGATGAATGGAGGCCACCATTTAGAGTCTCATCGTCTTTGCCAGCGGCGGCGCTCGCGGCAGCGAGTGCATCGCTGCAGCGGCAGGACTGCCAAACACGAGCCGGTGGCGGCAGAAACCAGATGGGGTGCAACCACCATGCACTCTCCGCCCGAAGGCCAAGATCGCCGACTCGCCGGATCCACCTCGACAGCGACTCCACCGCATCGCCGGATCCACGAGCTGCGTCGCGATCAGCGCCAAGTTCTTCACGAACGACAGCAGAAGAGCGCTCAAACTTCGCCGAGCACCGAAGAGAAGCGCGGCGTCAATCCGACCAACGCTGGGCCCTCAGCCGACATGCATGCGCCCGAAGAGAACCAGCGACTTACCGTCTGTGATAGGTTGCCCTGCGTTCACTCGTGAGCTGTGGCAAGTCCGATGGCCCATCAAGAAGAATTTCAAGCGGACGTACGAGAGAAATGCGGCGGCAAGACGCATCCGTCGGAGTTCCTCGACATCTACTCCATAGCGGTGCAGCGAGCTGCGGGGCGAATGACAAGATCTTGGCCAACTACTTCCCGCTGGTGCTCAAGCCCAATGTCGAGATCCTGGCTCATGCACTTGCCGGACAACTCCATATCCTCTTGGGCAGATCTATGCCATCGGTTTGTCGGCGCCTTTACAGTGACCATAGGCCCCATGGCCAAGCGACCTTCATCTGCTGCGCCCGGAAGGAAGGAGAGCCCTGCCAAATACATTGGAGATTCAGCCGCGTACAGCACAACATCCCAGATGTCCACCCTGCCGCGTTAATCAGAGCGTTCCATCAAAACGTGCGAAACCACAGGATGCGGGAGGAGATGGCGATGTGCAAGATCAGAGACGTTTGTGAGCTATATGCCCTGGACGACAAGTGTGCACGTGCTGAGGAAGGGAGGAGACTCCCCGGAGAGAATACTGAAGAAGACCAAGTCCGGCAAGAGCTCTGATGCCCACTCCGGCAAGCGCACCTCTTCGGAGTGCTGCGCTACCGTCGAGGACGCACCATCGAGCTCCACCGGCAAGTCTTTGAGGCGATCTGCTCCGGCAAGCCCTAGGGTTTGTTCCGTTGAAGCGAGCGCTCCCGACAAGTTTTGCTCGGCAAGAACTCGATGCCCACTCCGCAAGCGCACCTCTTGAGTGCTGCGCTACCGTTGAGGACGCACCATCGAGCTCCACCGGCAAGTTACGAGGAAGCGATCTGCTCCGGCAAGCCCTAGGGTTTGTTCCGTTGAAGCGAGCAGCTCCCGACAAGTTTTGCTCGGCAAGCTTGCGAGGAACGTCAAGCTCGGCCGAGCCGCGAGTTCTCGTCGTGGAAGCAGATGTTCCCGCAGCATCGGATGTGCGGTGGTTCTTTGGTCGATCGGGCGACGCCAAATCGAGCCATCGGCGAGACACCTTTCGCTCTAGTCTATGGAGAGCGAGGCAGTTCTCCCCACGGAACTTCGTATAACGGATCACCTCGAGTGCTCGCTTATGATGAGCTTGAGCAAGAGCGATTGCGTCAAGATCACGCGCTGCTCCTTGAGGAGGATCGTCTTCAGCTGTTATGCGAGCTGCTCGATACCCGACAAGCTTTGCGCCTCTACCATAGCCGCAAAGTTAATGCCGAAGTCTCGAGGAAGGCGACCTTGTTCTTGGTAGCGTTCAGTCCGCCAAGAATTCCAACAAGTTGGCCTTGAAGTGGGAAGGCCCTTACCGGGTGATTCGAGTCTCTAGGCCTGGCGCTGTCCGCCTTGAGTCCGAAGTTGGCTTTCCTGTGAGCAACTCCTGGTTCTTTGAGCATCTTCATTAGTTTTACTCAGTAAAGCGCGGTTGCGGAACCTGTTCCGCAACCACCTTTAATACAAGTCTTGCCGATGTTGCATGTAATCCTTTGTACAAAGCCGCGCGAGACCCGTGCATATGTGCCGCACATCTTGTCAATTTCATGCTTTCTACTTCTATTTTGCATGCGTTATCGACACTTTGTGCAGCACCTGCCCGATGGCAATAACGAGCCATAAGGCTCCATATCTTTATTTTCTCTTCTTTCTTTTTCTCTAAGAAAGGAAGGTTCCCTCGCCCACAAGTTTGCCGGGGGGAAAGGAGAAGATAACGGTGTGGACCAAGCATCGCTCGAGGAAGTCTAGCCTTACCGGGAAGCAAACGACCGAAAAGCTAAGTTGCTAAAGTTTGAGCAATCAGTTTTAAAAATTTTAAGTTATCTTCCTCGAACGACCGTACTTTGTATGGAAAACACGTGCGGAGGAACCAACTCGTAGCTAGTTGCGCCCTTACTTTGTTTCAAGTCCGCTCAACAACTTAAGTGAGCTGCGACTAGTAGCTAGTTGCGCCCTTACTTTGTTTCGAGTCCGCTCAACAACTTAAGTGAGCTGCGACTAGTAGCTAGTTAACGCCCTTACTTTGTTTCGAGTCCGCTCAACAACTTAAGTGAGCTGCGACTGAGTTACGACAAGGTTACTTGTCGAGCGGCACCGCCAAAGAGGCTCTTGACGTCCGCACTCAGCGCTTCGCCCAGTGCCTGCGCCGACAAGTTCCATAAGCGTGGGGCAAAAACATACAAAGGAAGGAACCAAGTAAAGGAAATAACATAGCAATCACTACCCGAAATAGAGTTATATTACAAGATAGCTTGTCGCAGCTCTAATAGATTGTTCTCACAACATGACCAGCAGCGGCAAGAAAAAGAGAAAGCGGACTTCGCCGGGCGCTCAGAGCTCGGCGACCATGGGAGCTTGATGAAGACGCCATCGCCCGGCCGAATAGGCGCGGGGGGCTCTTGAACCCGGCCAGCTACCTGTGGCGGAGGGATCGGCGGTCGGCATAGCGCTGGCGCTCCTGCGGCCTCGGGGCCGTCGGTCGATCGCCCGGACCCTCGCCCGACTTTGGCGGCCGCCGCCGGCGGGCTCGTCGGCGCCGACTTCTTCTCCGATAAGCGTGGCGTCGTCGGTATTACCCAGCGTCCTCCCCTTGGCCAGCCTTGGTCTCCATTGGCTCTGTGGCGGTTGGATCGACGCCCGGAAAATGAAGAAAAGTCAAGCAAATATTCAAAAGAAAATCAGAAGAAGAAGAACACAAGGAAAGTTTTCAAGCAAGAGGATTACATGCTAGGGTCTGCGATCATGGTCTCCACCACTGGGATCGCTGGTCCTGTCCCCCTTGCCGGAGAGTTGTCCCTTGGAGAACTGCCCTTGCCGGAGAAGTCTCCCTTGCCGAGAATAGCTCCCTTGCCGGGAATCCTCCCTTGGCGGTGTAGTCGGCAGAAGGCATGTCGAGGCGGCTTGAGGCACTCTGGTAAGACTGCTCTGCTCCTACACAAATCGGCCGGTCGGAATATCGGCAAAGAAAGGGCACCCATGCACGCCTAACAAGAGGAAGTAAACCATATACTTACTGTTTGGGGGCTGCTGTTGAGGGCTGCGTGTGCCGTGCCTGTTTTGGGCCTGGCCCAACAGCCTCGGCTGCAGTGTGTGGCCCAGGCCGGGGCTCTGTCGGTGTACTAGAGTAGGGGTACCCTAGTATCCCGAACTTGTGCATGGGCGATTGCAGCCCTCCATGACAAGGCTTACCCAGGGTGACATAAGGTCCTCCGTGGTTCCTTTGGAGCCATTCAAGAACAAAGTATTCAAGCCAAGGAGACAAGGCCCCGGTAAGAGGAGCTTGCCGGGAAGGCCACCCAAGGCACCTAGGAGACTAGGCCCCGGCAAGAGGAGCTTGCCGGGAAGGCCACCCAAGGCACATAGGAGACGAGGCCCCGGCAAGAGGAGCTTGCCGGGAAGGCCCGGTGAGCGACAAGCTTCCGGACGCGACAAGACAACAACATGACAAAGGCGCTTGCCATGGCAGACCCCACTCATACTGCGCTCCAGCACATCCACTAACGTGTCGCCCCGAGACCTTTCGGTGCAGCGTGGCGAGAGGTCAGGCAGCCGGTCTTGTGATGGTAAGCGGGCGCCAAAAGATTGCCATCGTGGCGGCGGTGGCGTCCCCGGCGGTCCCTGTTTGCACCTTTAGGCGGCGTGAAGCGGGCATTTAATGCCTTTGTCCCCTGCCGTCAGGGTTAGGTATGATACACTGTACAAGTAGCTGTACCAACCACTCCTTTTCCATTTTTACCCTTGTCTACGTTGCCACCTGTCGGAGACCCCTTTAGCATACAAAAGGAGGCCCATGCGCAACGTACGGAGGGGGGTTCGAGGGGTTTCGAAGCCAGAGAACACTCACGCTCGGTCTCATTAGCAGCTTGTGTGTACTGTAGCACTCAGCTCTCCTGAGCAAGAACTCAATACACTCAGACATGCAGCAGTAGGAGTGTTATATCTCCGGAGAGCTCCGAAGTTGGGTAAACTGCTCGTGTGCTTCGCCTCGATCTGCTCTTTGTGCGACCTCCGCCCCCCGCCGCACCGAAAGGGGCTCGGTCCGCCGGTCCCATAGGTGTTCGTGGGCCAGATCAGCCTCCCCGACACGTGTGTGCACCTCTTCTCTTCGTGCACGTCCCCCTCCTATGTGTGTGTGTGAGAGAGAGATACAAACCTAGACATGATGCGCCATCCATCCCCATGCCTCCGCCCAGTCCGACCACCAGTCACCACCACGCCCCACTCCTCCTCACCTTATCTCTCATCTTTCTCCCTCCATTTTTATATACAAGGGGCCACTATCAAAATTACAATTTGCAGATATACAAGGCCACGAACACTAATCGATGCAATATTAATGGTGTTTGCCTCGTGGTACTAGCAAAGGAGGACATTAATTATCCCTTTCATGCATGCGGGAGTTTGTAAAAAATGCATCTTGATGTTCCGTGCAATCCACGGGCATCTTGCTAGTCCATGAAAACAACACATGGCAAAATTCCACAACGAACGAGGGATTTGAATCTGTTGGGAGGGGCTGTTTGGATCTTGCCCGGGGTAGCCAAAATATTGGTGACCCTTTTGTCCACCGGTGCCTTTGCCACCGATGAACGAGGAATGGCTCGGGTGCTCATGCTGTCATGGATCATCCAGCGCACATGTTGGAGATGAGCTCGCACGAGTTGTGTTTTTTTGTCCCACAACGCCGCCCGAGCCGCCCGCAGACCGACCGGCGACCCGCAAATTATGCCATCCAACCGTAGCCGCACACATTATGACAGCAACTCAACCAACCAGATGAAATTCACGCAAACACGTAGACAAACTGATATTTCATATAAACAACGACGGAAATCATATAAAATACCAGATTTTCATACAAACATGACGGATTTCATTAAATTCAAATGAACTACGCGGTGCTAGTTACGGGACAAAGACAGTATATAATACCTGGCCTAAATGGTCGCCCGCCGATCGATTTGTGTTCCTCATGTCCAGCAGCACGATCACCGGACTGCCGGGAGCCCTAGAGGTATATGCTTCAGCGCAAAGCACGGCACGCTTCCCCACCGCCCAACTGATATCATTGGCTGGTGCCAAAGATGATGGTGGCCGGCACTGGTTCCAGTTCATCACTGGCTCGAGTTCATCCTAACATTCCCCTCTTCCGTGGAGCCCATGCGGGGTCGACGAAGGTCCTCGCAACAAAAGGATCTGGCAAGACACCTGCTGTGTACGCCGGTGTCGCCTCCGCAATGGCCTTCATGGGACCCAAGCGGCGGTGGCCTCCCGTGTTCTAATTCTCCTCGATGATGGTGGCAGACGCGGAGGCGCTGGCCACCAACTTGTCGCTCTCCGCGCACCCGGCTTCTATCGCTGCTTGCATGGCGCAGCCGCCGGCATGGGAGTCTCGGCCACAGAAACAGGAGACGGGGTACGAGGCGGTGGCGTGGATGGCAGCAACGACGCCCGTGCGCCGCTCCTCGTCGAGCTGGCACAGGCGGCGAGTTCTTTGAACCGCGCCCGGCTTAGGCGGCAAGCGCTCCGTCTTGCGAGGGGAGGGAGGTGGATCAGCGAGCTGCATAGCTCGTATCTGGCGGGCTACCCAGCCGGCTTGGATGCGGAATAACTACTCTTCGTAAGCCATTGTAAGAGTGGACAAAATGGTGGAGGAGATAGGGGAGCGGCGGAGGTGTGCGATTCTTGGCTGGTGTTTGGCCTCGTTTAAATAGGAGATTAAATAGACAGCGAACGGGAGGAGCTCGGCCGGCGTTGCGTTTAACGCCGGCCCGGTCATGAACGGACGTGTGTCCAGAGTGGGTTTCTCGGCTTCCACACGAGCGGGTTTCATGGAGGCGTTTGAATGGGGCACGGATGCGTGTTCAGCCGGGCGTGCCGCGAGTGGCGCCCTCGACTCTGACCTAGGACATCGCACCGTTCTTCCGCTGATGTGTGGGCTCTTTGGGTGCATGGCATGCATGTCAGTGACCCAACGCAGGCAGCGCACAATACAGGAACCTTTGGTGGGCCAGGGCGGTCAGAAGCGGGCATTTCATAAACCGATGATTGTTCATTGAGTGTGACGTCATCTTTTTCATGTAGATAAGCCTACTATGTTGATAGCCCGTTCGAAACATTGTGATTCATAAAGACCGCTGCAAACATCAATGTTTTGCTTATCACAGATAAGATTGATTAATACACGTAACAATCCATGTCCTTAACAAAGGGTGCATGCACGTATAGGTTGAGCGTGTGTCTTGCGTCGTGTGTTGTGTGCATGCAGGCGTGCGAGTGTTGCGTGCATGGGTGCGTACGTGCGTGTGTTCGTGAGTGCATGTGTACGTGTCAGTGTTGCACGCCAGCATGTGTGCGTGTGTACGTGTCAGTGTTGCACGCCTACATGCGTGCGTGTCTTGCATGCGCGCGTAATATGCGTCTTGAGGTGAGGCTACACGTTAGTCGACTGACTTTTTCATCTCTGGTCATTAGATTTTCCAGCCGTTGGATACGAAATCAATGGCCTCCAGTTTATCATCAAACTCCACCCCCCCCTGAGCCGCCAGCCACCATCGGTCGAACCGCCAGCCCCCACCGCCCGCGTCCGGCCCGCCCTCCCTGAAACGACTCCCCACCACGGTCCGCCGCACCGCCATCCCTCTAGCCCCCCGAAGCTTTTTTCACGGGATCCCCACCCCACCGCCCAATGAATGCCCCCACCCCCAACCGGCCGTGGATCGCCAACCAGAGGTATCACGACTTCGAATACCCACCGACCACTAATTTATTACCATTTCTGTCCTTCATATACGCGCTGACGGGTGGGCCCTATGGTAATGTGCGTTGCTGAATGTGGACCGTTTGACTGGTCAATTGATCGTGTTATCAACAAATTACGGAGTTGTATGGTGAGCCAGTGACCGTATGATCACCCTAAAATGTACTCCTATTTTATTAACACAAGATGCACTCAAACTACCATTTCTTTCTTTCATATACGGGCTGTGGTGGGCCCCCACGGTTCTGGCCGCCCGATGGTGCAACACTAGTTGCGCCGCGTGGAACGTTGGTAGTCGATTGATTGTGTCATGAACAAAATACGGAGTTGTATGGGTGAGCCAGTGACCGGATAATCATGATATGTATTTGTTTAACACGGTACAGATGCAAGGGCTCATATATACGCGCAAGCACTCACCGCTATAAGAGCACACACACGAACCCTACCCCTATGAGCACCTTCGAGAGAGTGGGCCAGCATATATGATCTTGAGATTTTACGAAGTCACCATAGGTGCCTCGTAGTCGAGTGGAACGTCTCCTCCCACTGAACGTACATCGCCGGAAAATACTGAAATTAACACAAGATAAATGCGAGCACCGGGACTTTAACCTTGGTGGGCTCGAGAAACCACTGTCCTCTAACCATCCAACCACATGTTGGTTAGCACGACAAAGTGTATGTGGTGACCGTGATGAGCTTATTCTGAAGTCTAGTGACCATATCGTGCTTTCGCCTCAAATACAATGACCATAAGTGTCGTCAACAAAATACAGAGCACGCATCAAATGCAAAGTCCGTCAGTGTCATCAACAAAATATGGAGACGTATCGTGAGCTAGATATCGTTGTACTATTGTATATGCTTATTTTCTTAGTGGCCGATTGCGTATGTGGTGTGGTGGGCACTTTGTAGTTGTGGTGGGTCAACATGAAGACTCATGGGTTGGTTCCATCCTGCGCCACATATAGGTTGGATCGAGACGTGTTATACGAAGAGCCATGTGGAGGACTCGGCGTACAACGTGAAGCTACCAGAGTCGCGGAGGACTCTATCCCCACTGGTGATAAGCCGACTATATATGATTTGTAACCCTAGGCCCTTAGTATGTTATACAAGCTTGGGGGCTAGTTAAATCGATAGTATACACACACGCACAATGCACGGTATTCACGTGTACTTTGTACACACCCCTATCACTAATATACACTGATTACCGAGTAGGCTCTTACTTCAACTGCAAGGGTCCGATCCGAACTAGGGTAAAACTTTGCCTCGTATTACCATCCAGCTTAACAGCCAGGGATATCCTACCGAATGATATGATGAAATCAAATCTGCTAACTACTAAGAGAGAGGTGTGTCGGGGGGGCAATGTGTGCGAAAGGGGCCGAAAGATAATGTAATGCAGGAGACACGTAGGCACATATATGTGCGTATAGAGGGCTAGTAGAGACCGTGCATGTGTATATATGCATGTGAGAGAAATAGTGTTTTCCAACTGAGATTAGTGAAAAGAGAGGTACATAGTAGTCATAAAGAGAGAGAGAAATAGAGAGCATGTGCGTGAGACACCCCGACACCCTGAGAGAGATTGTGAGCATGTGTGAAAGAGAAATGCCGATGCATATAAAGTGTGTGCACTTATGCGTTAGATAGAGAGAGATATAACGCGTTTGTGAGAACGGGGCGAGGCATAGTGCATCTACGTGTAAAAGGCGGTTCTACGCATTAAATTAAAATATAAATGGCATTATTATTTTTGGATGAGATCATGAATTTTGCAAATTTCATATGGACGAAAATCGGTCTATGAGACTCCCATACTCTATTGAATTCTAGCCTGTGCATGTGTTTATTTCATATTATCGACCCATAGAGTGAGGGCGGTTTGAAATACAGGCAATGGATGCTTTTGCAATTCATATATAAACATTAATTAGTGCACTCCATGTTGTTAGTGTGAAGCACTTTATACATTTGTCCCTTGCATGGATACAGTCCAAATTGCTAGCTATGAAATAGAATACATGTCGAATTCAACATAAAGGGGGTTTCGACGATTCGAATTCATAGGAAGTCCATTCATCTATTTGAACCCGAGATAATGGCATTTGTAAATCAGATGTAAAAGGGGGCATCAATCTTTCTTGTGAGTTTGAACATGCTATATATATTCATCCACATATCTAACTTTTTTTTTGCAACCAAGGAGATTATATCTGGAACCATGCATGAACTGAGGTAAGTTGCATATTTTTTAATATATACTCGTGTGCAATGTATATTCAAATGTACCCCCTCCATTCCAAAATAATCGTAGCTTTAGGATTTTCAAGAGTAAAGATTTATGAAGTTTGACAAATCCTGAAAGTTCAATTCAAGAGAACCGAAAATGTTAATGCTTCTGCTCCCAAATATTGAACGGCGCCAAATAGGCCTCTGGTCACCCGAATCCATGAGACTAATGTTTGGTGGTAGAAAATTAATGTCCCGACTCGGCCCGTGTAGCCTATCGGCCCGATGTCCAAAGGTCTAAACCGGGTAGGTTTGTAACTTCACCAAGACGCCAGCCTCAACCGCCTCGAGAAGCATTCATACGCTGTGGCGCCTACCCATCTTTCGGCGAAATCTATCCCGCCCACATTTGGGACACCTGACATGACTGTCCTACCCCCAACCCGCAATATGTCTGAAATTTTTCGATGGGGGCAAAGTTTGTAACTTTCCCCAAATTTCAAACAAGCGCGTCCCAAACCGAAACATTGTTCCCCCTTAGTTCCCCGCCTCCCTCCGTTTCCCCATTTATACTCCGTGGGCGTGAAAACTACCTCACCACCAGTCGCGAAACCCCAACCTCCTCCGTCCTCCACCCCATAGCGGCCAATCCACCGCCGCCCTCCTCCATCACGCCGGAGCCGGTACCCCGACGTCGTCGTCCAACGCAACCGCAACCGCAACCGCAACGCCCTCAAGGACTTAGCAGCTGAAGCCGAGGCAGAGCTGCCTCCACGACGCCAATGTGCGCCGTACCAGAGCCACTCCGACCATGATGTCCTGCGCCTCACTGCTGCGGCTCCACTGTCGCAACCGTCCACCGCACCGGAGCTGTTCCCGCTACGCCATCGTTCGCCGCCTCGGATCTGCTTCCCCACCACCGACAGACGGCCACCGCACCACACTCAACAACTTGGCCATGGGTTCGTCCAAGGCTGCACCGTCCTCCACAACTTCTGGTCCCGGCGAACAACAAGAAGATCTTCGGAAAAACAGAAGGAGGACACAAGATCGCCAAGAAGAGGTACTCCTCTTCCCTTATTCGTGCAAATCTTACGTCTCTTGCTCACACCGTATTCATCCCACGAAAGAAACTAGTTGAGCGCTTCTTACTGCATCTTCTTCGTGATACTGAATGCACAAGGTTTCCTCCCTTTTACTATTTCACCTTTGCTAGAGGTCAGTAGCCCGCCTGGATTTCAATTTAGGGTCAGTCAAACCGCAATAAAAAGAAGCAGCACCCGCTTAGGCGCGCGGAGCACCTAGTCCGCCTGTTCCCCGGGGAAGCGGCGCAACGGTGTCTATCATAGGGGTGTGGGGCGCAGCAGCTACCTGCGCCCGATCTGGAGGTCGGCGGGGCTTAAATGGATGGCTGGGGGCGGTGCCAAGCACGACGGTGCGGTGAGGTCGAGGGAGGCGCGCAGTGGAGGAATCTTTGGGCGGTGGTCATTTGGCGTTCGAGGAAGATCGTCAACACTGACTGGCTGGAGGTAGATGAAGGCGATCTGCCCGTTCTTTGTACATCGGACGGCAGAAAAAATGGACTGAACTATTTGCTTTTAGTCGACTGTTATTTTCATAGAATCCTGTAGTAATTTAGTGTGACATGCATGTTGTAGAGCTATCATATGTCTCCCGTCATTTATTTCTCACCGACCTGCTATCTGCTACCTTTACACTGTACTAATTGTGCACACACTTCACCCATACTCACACTATTGTTTTTTTATGCATGGGTATTTCAGACTACGGCAGTGTTGATGAATCGTAAAAGAAAAGAGAGAAGTCGCTCGGTGTAATTCAAAGATAAGCGCTAAGCGTTTGGTAGCTCTAATGGGTGCGATGTCGTGATTGGAGACATTAAACGTAGCTCTGCAGTTGATGATCTCATTTGCCACACACAACGATCCCAGGTGGTTGCTTTAACTTCGCACTGTCAAATGTGGTTGCATGTTGCATATGGTGTCTAGCTTGTATTGCTTCCAATTTGGTTAAATTGCTTCTGCTTACTTTACACATTATACCTTTGAGAATGACATGTCTTCCTGTTTTTGATACATACTACATATGTCTATTAACCATGTTCGTACATCAAACTAATGCTCTTTTGTATCCCTCGTCAATCACTTATGATGAGAAAGTCACCCGAGTGGGTTACCGTGAGACGCCCTACTCGTTTAAAGAGTGCAGTGTCATCCTCCCCACATGATTCTCAAGAAACAGCAAGGCTAAATGAATATAGTCAACGTAGCTCTCTAGTTGATCACCGCAATTCCCCCACACCACCATCGCATGTGCTTGCTCTTACTTGGCAGTGTGATATGTGGTTGCATGTTGCATATGGTGTCTACCTTGTAATGCTTCTAATTAGGGTAAATTGCATCTGCTTAGTTAACACATTATACCTGTGAATATGACATGCCTTCCTGCTTTTGGTACATACTACGTCTTTCTATTAACCATGTTCTTACATCAAACTACTTTTCTAGTGTATCCCTCATCAATGCTCCTAATTTGTTAAATTTCATCTCCATAGCATACACATTATACATGTGAATATGACACGCCTTCCTGTTTTTGGTACATACTACATCTGCCTATCACACCATGTTCTTACATCAAACTACTGTTCTTTTGTATCCTGCGTCTATCGCTTATGATGAGACAGTCACGCGTGTGGGTTAATATGAGACGCAATACTCTTATAGAGAATGCAATTTCATCCTCTCCACATGATTCTCAAGAAATAGCAAGCCTAAATGAAGATATTGAACGTAGCTCAGACGAAGACCGCACTTCCCCTACACCACCATCACAGTGCTTGCTCTAACCCATGAGTGTGATATGTGGTTGCATGTTGCATACGGTGTCTAGCTTGTAATGCTTCTAATTAGGGTAAATTGCATCTGCGTAGTTTACACACTATACCTGTGAATATGACATGCCTTCCTATTTTTGGTACACACTACATCTATGTGTTAACCTTGTTCTTACATGAAACTACCTCTCTTTTGTATCCTGCATCAATCACTTACGATGAGTCACCTTTATTCGCTGCATATTGCATATTATTTCTAGCTTTGTTGCCATGTATTGCTTATAATTTGGTCAAATACATTTGTTAGGGCACCCTTTTAATTTGGCGAGTGATATTGGTTTCATCTTTCATATGGTTTCTAGCTTGCATCAATTCTAACAAGTTCAAGCACCTTGTGCTTAGTTTACACTTTATACATCATACATGTCAATATGTCACGCCGTCCTGTTTTTCGTACATATTCCATCCTCCTATCATGCGGCTGCCTTACATGAAAGTAGTGTTCGTCAGTATCATGCATCAATGAGTTCTGAAGAGCAAATTTTATTCCTTTTTCTTGTGGGTTTGACTTGACAAGGCAAAATCAAGAAAGATGAAGGAAAAGAGTAAGGAAGGCGATGATGGTGGTCCTCTGCAGGAACGTAAATCGAGCATCTGTACCGATTCTCCTTGTACTGATAGTGCATTACAAGGTCCAAGTCTCCGCTCCCCTACTCCACCATCCAAGGTGCTTGCTCTAACTTGGCAGTGTGATATCTGGTTGCATGTTGCATATGGTGTTTAGCTCGTATTGCTCCTAATTAGTGTAAACTGCATCTGCTTAGCTTAAACATGATACTTGAGAATATGACACGCTTTAATGATTATGGTACAAACTATATCTGTCTATCACCCCATGCTCATACAAGAAACTACTCTTCTTGTGTATCCTGCATCAGACACTTATGATAGGACACCTTTAAATTGGCGATGTGATATTGGTTTGCGTCTTGAATATGATTTCTAGCATGTATTGCTTCTAGTTTGATGAACGCCACCTATGACGAGACAATTTTAACTTGGCAGAGTGATATTGATTGCACCTTCCATATGGTGTCTTGCAGTGTTTCTAATTTGTTGAAGTGCCTTCTGCTTAGTTACCACATCATAGGTGTGAATATGTCAAGCCGGCCATTTTTTCGTACATAGTCCATCCTCATATCATGACTTTGCCTTTCATCAGAGTAGTGTTCATCAGTATCATGCATGAATGAGTTCTAAAGAGCGAATGATATTCCTTTTTCTTGTTTGTATGACCTCACAATGCAAAATCAATAAAGCTGAAGGAAATTGGCAAGGCATTGGATGATGGTGGTCCTTCCGAGCAACTGAAACGGAGGTTCTCTACAGATTCTACTCCGCCATCCTCCCAACAAGATTCGCAAGACAACGCAAGGCTAGACAGTCAACGTAGTTGTGTAGATGATGATCACATCTCCCCTACTCCTCCATCACAGGTGCTTGCTCTAACTTGGCACTATTATATGTGGTTGCATGTTGTGTATGATGTCTAGCTTGTATTGCTTCTAACTTTGTTGAATTGCATCTGCTTACTTTACACATAATGCCCGTGAATATGACATGTGTTCCTGTTTCTACATCAGACTACTATTCTTGCATATCCCGCATCAGTCACTTATGATAAGGCACCTTTACGTCACCACTGTGATATTGGTTGTGTCTTGCATATGATTTCTAGCATGTCTTGCTTCTAATTTGTTGAAACGCATATACAGTTTGAACTTGGCGAGTGATATTGGTTGCATCTTTCATATGGTGTCTAGCTTGCAGTGCTTCTAATTTGTTGAAATGCCTTCTGCTTAGTTACCACATCATAGGTGTGAATATGTCACACCATCCTGTTTTTCATACATATTCCATCCTCGCATCATGTGTTTGCCTTTCATCCGAGTAGTGTTCATTAGTATCATGCATGATTGAGTTCTGAAGAGCGAATTTTATTACTTTTTCTTATCGGTTTGACTTCACAATGCAAAATCATTACAACTGAAGGAAATTAGTCCGGCAGTGGATGATGGTGGTCCTTCGGAGCAACTCAAACAGGGGGTCTCTACAAATTCTACTCTTCCATCCTCCCAACAAGATTCGCAAGACAACACAAGGCTGGACAGTCAATGTAGTTGTGTAGATGATGAGCACATCTCCCCTACTCCACCATCACAGGTGCTTGCTCTAACTTGACACTATTATATGTGGTTGCATGTTGCGTATGATGTCTAGCTTGTATTGCTTCTAACTTGAATTGCATCTGCTTACTTTACACATAATGCCTGTGAATATGACACGTGTTCCTGCTTTCTAGAACATACGTGTACATGGTGAGCACATCTCCCTACTCCACCATCACGGTGCTTGCTCTTACTTGGAACCTGTTATACGTGGTTGTGTTTTCCGTATGATGTCTAGTTTGTATTGCTTCGATTATGTTGAATTGCATCTGCGTAGCTTACAACTTATACCTGCAATGATCACTTACCCATAAGACACATTTAACTTGGGACTGTGATGTAGGTTGCATCTTGCATTGTCTTCTAGCTTGTACTGCTTCTAATTTCTTGGAATGGCACTTACAACGAGACACTTTTTACCTGATAGAGTGATATTGGTTGCATGTTCATATGGTGCCTAGCTTTCATTTCTTCTAATTTTGATGAAATGCCTTCCGCTTCTTGTTTTTCATACATATTCCATCCTCCTATCGTGACGTGTGAATATGAAACCTTGTCTTTTTGTATATATTTCATCCTCCTATCCTCGCTTGCCTTACATCAAAGTAGTGTTACTTTGTATCATGCATCAACCAGTTATGAAGAGCTAATTTTATTCATCTTCTTGTGGTTTTGACTTCATAAGGCAATATCGTAAAATAGGAAGGAAAAGGGTAAGTTAGGGGATGTTGGTGGTCCTCCTTTCCGACGCAAACACAGACTCTCTAGATTTGCCGCTGCTCTCGCTAATGAAGTTGAAGTCCCAAGTCTACATGATGAGTTCATCTCCCATACTCCACCATCGCAGTGCTTGCTCTAAGTTGACAAAGTGTGATAATTGGTTTCATGTTGCATATGTTGTCTAGCCTGTATTTCTTCTATTTTGATTAAATTTCACTGCTGAGTTTATACGTTATACATGTGCATATGACATGGCTTTACGTGTCTAGAATACCTTGCATCTATCTATCATACCATGTTCTTACATCAAAGTACTGTTGTTGTGTATCCCGCATCACCACTCATGATTGGACGCTTTTAACATGGCAGTTTGATAGTGGTTGCATCTTGCATTGATTTCTACATTGTACTGCTTCTAATTTTTCAAATTGCCACTTATGACAAGACACGTTTAACTTGGCAGAGTAATATTGGTTGCATCTTTCATACGGTATCTAGCTTGCATTACTTCTATTTTCTTGAAAATCCTTCTACTTAGTTTGCACATCGTAGCTGTCAATATGTCATGCCGTCTTGTTTTTCTTACATATTCCATCCTCATACAGTTGTCTTACATCAAAGTATTGCTTGTCTGTATCATGCATCAATGAGTTCTGAAGAGTGATTTTATTCTTTTGTGTTGTGGGTACAGCTTGACATGGCAAAGTCAAAAAAGAGCAAGGAAAATAATATAGTAGGGAGTGTTGTTACTCGTCGGGTGAAACGGAAAAGGTTACGCCATCGAGATTCTGCTAGTACTTATAGTGCAAGAGAAGGGCCAAGTCCACCGACTAAATCTACAAACACAAGATCACCGCTTCCACCAGCTGCAGATCCGCTTCAACTGTACTCAAAGATCTAGACCAGTTACTCATTCGTTTGCTCCGAATCGCCGCCCCAAGCTGCCTTCACACCTAACACTACTTTCAAGCATCACGACACAACAGACTTGGCAAGATCAGATGAACCTCATGAGCATCAACACCAAGACGGTACTGGCCGAGTCAAGTTGCGATTGCATGCTCCTTTATATGTACTCTCACAGTTTGATGTACACTAACACTTTCCATATTCGTTGTTGAACTAGCACCACGGCGCAAGCGGAAACAGACATCAGGGATAATGCTTGACAGATTAAAAAAATCTGAAGGAGGAAGAATGGAGATCCATTTTGAGGCAGGATTTAAAAGGCCACGTGATGCTACAGAGTCAGCCAAGTTAGTATCAGAGGCAAACGTTGCCGTTAGGTGTCATGCACGTATCCTCCCAACGTGGATCCAAAGATGTGAATGAGAAAGACAATACCCAATTTAACACCTTCCTTGACCATTTATCCGTAAGTAATGTTATTCATTGCAATTAGTAATATTGTCTTTCTCTGTCCCATACTTTCTAGCTTCCTCCTAATAAGACTCACATTCTTTTTTCAACAAATGAGGTTCAAGTTAGATCCGAAAGATGATGCAACTAAACAAGCATGCACTCATGTTTTTCAGTCTGCTCTGCGACAGTATCGGTACCACCTTAGAAAATGTAGCGACCAGACCTCAAATAGTCTGATCTCTATGCATCAGTGTCATCCTCGATCAAGAATGCTTTGACACGCATACGATTACTCGAAGGATTTATAACAGAGTAGCTATCTCACACTTATTAAATCGATTGTCTCCAAAATAGAAATTATTAAATTAAATATGTCTTAAGTCCATCTAATAAATATATCTGCTGAAGGATTGGAATATAAGCGAGTCCATAAACTCCAAAGGCATCACTGAGTATAGAACCACGACCTAAGGCACCTTACTGTCGTTCAAAAGTCTCGCAACATGAACGCGTTGCAGCCCGAAAACGGGCCAGCACATGGAATATGCTGGCAATGTAACTCATAGAGAGTAATATGAAAGAGTATTGCTATACTACATGCATATATGGCTGGTGGAAAGCTCTATGGTTACAGTTTTGCATAAAGCCAATGTTTCCCTACATCAAAGGAATAAATTTTATTTCACTATCATGGTGGTTGTTAAACATTGAGAATGGTTGACAGCATTCTCAATCACAATTAAACATCATCATTAAAACCCAACAATATTAATTAAAGTAACATGATGAGATTCACATGATAATCCAAGTACTAGATACTCAAGATGTCCATAACTGGGACATGGCTAACCATGATTAGTTTGATACACTCTGCAGAGGTTTGTGCACTTTTCCCCACAAGACTCGATCTCCTCCGTTGGGATTCTCGCACTACATGGTGTTTGAGAAACGGATGACCGAGACATAGTCTTTCAGAAGCGCTAGCACCTTACGAACGGGTAGACCGTACCAACCTACATCCCCTACATCAGCTAGTCTACCACTTTAAGAGTTCACACGACTTAGTCAACTATGCTAGAGCCCATAGTAGCTTGTGGCTGCACACGGAAGTTTCTAGCATGAATAATCTCATGATCCCTTTGAGCCTGGGTGGCGGTCCAAAAGAAATGCAATCCTGGAATACCCAGGTACCTCAATCCACCCAGATGTGTGTTTAAGTTGCCACCTTAAATAAACCATTAATTAAAATCTCACATCTGTCATGGATACACTCACCCAATCCACGTCTACTAGCATAGCATTGCATAATAAGCAAACGGAGAAGATACTCCCAAGGGTTTGATAATAAAACAGGTAATAGGTACTACCTCATCTACTTTCCCCAAAACCCACAGTTTAATTAGATCCTAATCATGCAATGTTTTGAGGATTGATCTAATGCATAAAAACTGGGTATGAAAAGGGATATGATCAAAGTGTTACTTGCCTTGCTGATGATCCGTGAAACCTAGAGATTCAAAGTAGCAAGCGGCGCACTCCGGGTACTCTATCGCAAACAAACAATCACACAATAAGTACTCAACTAATGCATAGGTAAAACTCAAATAAAATATCTAACCAGAAAGTTCAACTTAAGAACTCCGGTTTGTAAAAAGAAACAACTCGAACGAAGCAACGAAAAACAAACGGCGAAAGAAACAGGCTTCATTTTACTAATCTAGACCTAAGTCAAATTTTACAGAAGCAAAAACTTGTTTGAGTTGATTATCCGGAAAGAGGGTTTCGAGACAAAACTCCAGGCGCTTGAATCGCATGATTCCGATAAACGAGCGAAAAGTTATACTAGATCGAAAATCGGATCAGAAATCGCGATCAGAAAAATCGCGGAATAAATCCGAGAAAAAGAGAAACGACTAACATCTTAACGAACGAACATTCGTTAACTGGATCTAAATGACGAACGCGTTCGTTAAAACGAACGAACGAGCGAATGCTCGCTATTTAACCTAAACCGGAAAAAAACCGTTCTAATAAAAAAACGAAACTAAAAAAATCGACGGAAAACCGACGGAAAAACCGAATGGTTTTTCTAAAAAAAACGGCGGCGGCGAGGTCAACCTCGCGGTGCGGGTCCGGCGAGGCGGCTCCTCCGGCGAGGGCGGCGGTGGTCGGCGGCGACGGCGGTGGGTCCGGCGAGTCTGGCGGCGTGGCGGCGGCATGATGGTCCGCAATGGATCGGGCGGCGAGGCGGCGGCGGCGGGCTCAATGGCGTGGTGAGGCGGCGGCGAATCGGCAAAGCGGGTCGCGGGCTAGGGTTAGGGTTAGGTGGGCGCGGCGGCCGGGCCGGGCGACGGCTTGTCTTTGGGTCGGCCGGTCTTGGGTCATGAGCTAGGGTTAGGGTTAGGTGGGGCGCGGCGGCGGCTTGGGCTGGGGGTCGGCCCGGGCGCGCTTTATAAAGACCCCCGGCCAGGCGAAGTCCTGGCCGGTTACGGCCCAGAGGCGGTTCGCGTTTTTTTTAATAATTAATTCCGCGCAGAAAATCTAACGATTGAAATACTAAACAGACTCCAAAAATCCCGATAAAAAATTCCTCGGCTTCTAAAATCAAGCCGGACAAGATGAACATTTATTTGGGGCCTAAATGCCGTTTTGAAAAACGCATATTTTTCCTAAATTCAAATAAAATGGCGAAAAACTCCAAAATAAAATCTTATTTGATTTTTTTATTAAATCTTCATTATTTATTTATTTTGGGAAAGTCATTTTATTCCCTCTCTCATATTTTGACAGTAGAAATAATTGAAGATAAAATAAATAAAATCAAGTGATCCTATTTCCAAAATTCTAGAAAACTCAAATATGGAAATAACGAAATCTCCAACTCTCTCCGTGGGTCCTTGAGTTGCGTGAAATTTCTAGGATCGAGCCAAAATGTAATAAAATATGATATGCAAGTGATGATCTATGTATAAGATTCCAAATTGGAAATTTGGGATGTTACAAACCTACCCCCTTAAGATGAATCTCGCCCTCGAGATTCGGGTTGGCTAGAAAATAGGTGAGGGTGGGCCTTAAGCAGATCTTCTTCTCGCTCCCAGGTGGCTTCATCCTTGGTGTGGTGGCTCCACTGAACTTTGCAAAACTTAATAACCTTGTTGCGGGTGACTCGGCTGGCATACTCGAGAATTTTGACTGGCTTCTCCTCATAAGTCAAATCATTACCCAACTGAATCGCTTCAAGCGGCACAGTATCTCTCAGTGGTATATCAGCCATCTCTGCGTGGCACTTCTTCAACTGAGAAACGTGGAACACGTCGTGAACTCCTGACAATCCCTCGGGCAATTCCAACTTATACGCAACTTCTCCCATGCGCTCCAAAACTTTGTATGGTCCCACAAAACGTGGCGCTAACTTTCCTTTAACTCCAAAATGCTTAACTCCTCGAAGCGGGGCTACTCGAAGATAAACTCTGTCTCCGACTTCGTATACTGTCTCCTTGCATTCTTAATCCGCATAGCTCTTCTGCCTAGACTGGGCTACCTTGAGCCTATCGCGAATCAACTTCACTTTCGGTTCAGACTCCTTGATCAAATCTGGTCCAAACAACTGGCGGTCTCCAACTTCATCCCACGACAACGGGGTTCTGCACCTCCTTCCATACAAGGCTTCGAAAGGGGCCATCTTTAAACTGGTTTGATAGCTGTTGTTATAAGAAAACTCCGCATATGGAAAGTTGTCATCCCGACTTGCTCCATAATCCAATGCACGTGCTCTCAGCATATCCTCCAAAATTTGATTGACTCTCTCGGTCTGTCCATCTGTCTGTGCATGAAAAGATGTACTAAAATCTAGTCTGGTTCCCAAAGTTTCGTGCAACTGATTCCAAAACGTTGAGGTGAATTGGGTTCCTCTATCTGATACGATACTCCTCGGAACTCCATGCAGACATACGATTCTGGTCATGTATATCTTAGCCAATTTGGCACAGCTGTAGGTAGTCTTCATCGAATGAAATGAGCTACCTTCACAAACGATCGACTACAACCCAAATCGAGTCATATCCTGAACGAGTCTGGGCAATCCGTGATGAAATCCATGCCTAACTTTTCCCACTTCCATTCGGTATTGGCAATGGTCGTAACAATCCTGGCAACCCGATGTTCTGCCTTCACTCTCTGACATACATCACAAACTGCTACATACTCCGCAATAACCTTCTTCATTCCGGTCCACCAGAAAGTATCCTTCAAATCCAAATACATCTTTGTATTTCCTGGGTGAATCGAATACGGCGAATCATGGGCCTCCTGCAGAATCAACTTCCTGATCTCCGGATCACTAGGCACATAAATGCGGTCCTCAAACCATAAGGTATCGTGCTCATCCTCACGAAATCCCTTAGCTTTTCCCTTGCTCATTTTCTCCTTGATAGAGGCAATCTCCTTATCCGTCTTCTGAGCTTCTCTAGTCTTATCCATCAAGGTAGACTGTATTTCCAATGCTGCTACATAGCCTCTCGGAACTATCTCCAAACATAGCTCTCGAAATTCTTCGGCTAATTCTTTTGGTAAACCTCCGGTCATTAGAGTGTTGACATGGCACTTGCGGCTCAACGCATCTGCTACTACGTTAGCCTTTCCGAGATGATAATGCAATCTCATATCGTAATCCTTAATGAGCTCCAACCATCTCCTCTGCCTGAGATTTAACTCCTTCTGCGTGAAGATGTACTTCAAACTCTTGTGATCCGTGTACACCTCACAAAGGGTTTCCAATAAGAAAATGTCTCCAAGTCTTGGTCGTGCACTACGGTTGCTAACTCCAAATCATGAGTAGCATAATTTAACTCATGAGGCTTAAGCTGTCGTGAAGCATACGAAACAACTCTTCCCTCATGCATAAGCACTACTCCAAGTCCTCGACGTGAAGCATCACAGTACACCTCGTAATCCTTGCTTTGATCTGGCAGAATTAACACTGGTGAGGTAACCAAACGTTTCTTCAACTCTTGGAAACTAGCCTCACATTCCTCAGTCCAATTGAACTTAGTGTCCTTCTTCAACAACTCCGTCATAGGCTTCGCAATCTTCGAGAAATTCTCAATGAATCTCCGGTAGTATCCTGCCAGTCAAAGAAAACTCCGGATCTCCCCAACTATCGTTGGTGCTTCCCAGTTTGTCACAGTGGCAACTTTAGTGGGGTCCACTGTTATACCTTCTCCGGATATAACATGTCCGAGAAATCCAACTTCCTTCAACCAAAACTCACATTTGCTGAACTTGGCATATAATTGATGTTCTCTGAGCTTCTCGAGTACCAAATGCAAATGCTTCTTATGTTCTTCTTCATTCTTTGAGTAGACCAAAATATCATCAATGAACACCACGACGAACTTATCCAAAAATTCCATAAACACCTTGTTCATCATTTTCATGAAATACGCAGGTGCGTTAGTCAGACCAAATGACATAACGGTATACTCATACAGCCCGTACCTGGTTGTAAAAGTCGTCTTAGGTATATCCTGCCCTCGAATCTTCAACTGAAGGTATCCCGATCGCAAATCGATCTTGGAAAATACCTTAGCTCCTTGCAATTGGTCAAACAAGTCGTTGATCACCGGCAATGGGTACTTATTCTTAATTGTCACTTCATTCAATCCTCGGTAATCAACAACCATTCTCAATGATCCATCCTTCTTCTCCACTATAAGTATTGGCGATCCCCAAGGCGAAGCACTTGGGCGAATAAAGCCTTTATCCAGTAACTCCTTAATCTGCTTATTAATTTCTTCCAAATCTTGTGCGGGCATCCTATACGTTCTCTTAGATATCGGCCCTATGCCTGGCAAAAGCTCAATCAAAAACTCAATGTCTCTATCCGATGGCATGCCTGGCAACTCTGGAAACACGTCCGGGTAATCCCTCACCACTGGTACTTCCTCCTGCACAACTCCTGATAAGGAATTTACATGTGCCCTCCTCGGCTCATGCCGCAATACATACTTGATTCTCCTTCCTTCTGGGTGCTAAGGAAAATTGACTTACTAGCGCAATCAATGCTCCCTCCATACTTTGATAACCAATCCATGCCTAATATCACAACCAATCCTTGAGATTCCAAAACTATTAGGTCCGAGGGGAATACGTAGTTTCCAATCCTTAATGGTAGTCGATCACACCATATGCTAGCCATATATTCGGCTCTGGGTGAGGTTACTAGCATGGCTGACCTAAGGGCTTGGGTTGGCAATTTATACTTATCCACAAATCCCCTTGATATGTATGAATGCGATGCACCAGTATAAAAAAGAACAACTGCAGTAAATGTCTTAACCAAAAACTTACCTATTACTGCATCTGGTTGAGCTTCAACCTCCTCCACGGTAACGTGGTTCATCTGTCCCCTGTTGAAAGGGTTCGGGTTTTTCCCTGAGCTTCCATTGCCAGTACCATTTTGGGCTTCAGGACATTCATTTGCATAATGCCCAGTCTTCTGACATTTAAAACAAGTGACTTGGATCAGGTCTCTCTTGGCTGGGGTTGACGGGTTGGTGGGATTTTGTCCATTGTTTCCTCCATTCCCGTCTCCATTCTTGGTGCCATTATGATTGTGCGAGCTACCTCCTCCATGGGTATGCTGAAATTGTCCTCCCGACTTCGGGGTAAAGCGTAGCTTCTGCTGAGCTCCAGAATTATACTTCCCCTGTCCATACTTCCTCTTGCGATTGGCAATCAGCTGCTGCTTCCCTTCAATCATAAGAGCACGATCTACCAACTCCTGGTAGTTATTGAAAGTGGCCACCATCAACTGCATGCTCAGCTCATCATTCAGTCCTTCCAGAAACTTCTCATGTTTAGCAGCATCTGTAGCTACGTCATCTGGGGCATTACGAGCTAACTTACTGAAATCCTCCACATACTGGCCTACAGTCCGTCCTCCTTGGCGTAAGTTGCGAAACTCACGCTTCTTCATGGCCATAGCTCCTGCTGAAACGTGGGCAGTACGGAAAGCTTCTTTGGCCAGATCCCACGTGGATCGTGTCAATTGGGTGTGTGGTTGTGTAATTCTCCCACCATGATGTTGCGGGTCCATCAAGCTGATGTGCGGCAAAACGCACTCTTTCCGCATCAGTGCATCCTGTAGTGATCAGCTCCCTTCCAACCTTGCGGAGCCAATCATCTGCAACAATCGGCTCGGTGCTACTAGAAAACACCGGCGGATTTAGCCTCAAGAAATGAGTCAAATGGTCAACAGGTGGTGGTGGTGGGTTGTTTTTGTTGTTGTTTTTGTTGCCTTGGTTCTGTACCAGTGTTTGAATCAAGGCATTTTGCTGCTGAATCAACTGAGTGATCTCCGGTGGGAAACCAAATCCGGTGTCGCGTCTCGGAGGCATCTGAGGGTTTAGAAAAGAAGAGAAAATAGAATAGAATGAGGTCTAGTGAGAAAACACTACCCATATGCACATGAGACAAAAGCAAACAATATCACTCCAATCAATTCAAACAAGGGCATACAACGGTCTAACTATCGTTACAAACGTGCTTGGACTAAACTAATTACAATGGGGGAAATTCTACTATTGTTATGGTGGTCAACTAGAAAAACTGCTCCGATGAAGACTCCATGATATCTGCTCCAGCTTCATCAACATAGTCATCATTACTGTCGTCGGGATCCGAGTCAGTGTCGTCGATGATGATATAGTTATCCAGGCAAGTGGAATTGTCATCATTTCCTCCTGGCGCGGGGTCTCCCATGAAAATTTCGAGCTTCCTGGTTAAGTGGTCATTCTTCTCCACTAACACTTCAATTTCTTCCATGTAATCTTCACGTGTAGCCTTGAGTTCTTCCTCTAGCTCCTTGATCTTGGTCATAGCCTTCTGCAGATCCTCCATGCCTGCGCACATCTGGTTCTCCTGACGTCGGATGTGTTGGTTCAACTCCTGGATATAAGCTGTGATTGATCTATCCCTCCTTGTGCTGATCATCTCCCATTGCTCATCTCGGCGCCCACAAATCTGGTAGATAGTATTCTTGAGATCACTGCGGTAAACTTCTCCAATACGTCCCATGGAGATGTGGGCTGCCATGCTCTTTCCTAGACTCCAGGTTGGTGCGTCAAAGGAAAACTCTATGGGCTCCGTGACTGGTGCAAATGTCCTTCCTGGAACTTGAACTTGAATCATCCAGCGCTCCTCTTCGGGTAAAGTGGCGTTGTAGGTCCCGGTGAAGCTTGGTACTCCGATGTTCAGGTATCTAGTGACTTCCATCAAGTGACATCCAAAGGGTGTATCTTCATCCGGTTGTGTGAACTTGTTCCTTACATCCGCCATCCTAAAAGAATAGAAAAGATGAGGAGTCAGAAATGAGAAGAAAGAGTAGTGATCTAGGGCTTTAGCTTAGTGGCCGTCTCCTACAGCCAACAGGTGCTCGATACCATCTTTGTAGCGACCAGACCTCAAATAGTCTAATCTCGTGCATCGCTGTCATCCACTGGATCAAGAATGTCTTGACACACAAGATTACTCGAAGGATTTATAACAGAGTAGCAATCACACACTTATTACATCGAATGTCTCCAAAAGAGAACTTATTACAATAAATATGTCTTAAGGCCATCTAATAACAATAACAGCGGAAGGCTTGGAAGATAAGCGAGTCCATCAACTCCAACGGCATCATTGAGTATAGAACCACGACCTAAGGCACCTTACTCATCGTCTGAAAAGTCTGCAACATTAACGTTGCAGCCCGAAAATGGGTCAGCACATGGAATATGCTGGCAATGTAACTTATAGAGAGTAATATGAAAGAGTAATGCTATACTACATGCATATATGGCTGGTGGAAAGCTCTATGGTCACAGTTTTGCATAAAGCCAATTTTTCCCTACATCAAAGGAATAAATTTTATTTAACTATGATGGTGGTTGTTAAACATTGAGAATGGTTGACGGCATTCTCAATCCCAATTAAATATCATCATTAAAACCCAACAATATTAATTAAAGTAACATGATGAGATTCACATGATAATCCAAGTACTAGATACTCAAGATGTCATTAACCGGGGACACGGCTAACCATGATTACTTTGATACACTCTGCAGAGGTTTGTGCAGTTTTCCCCATAAGACTCGATCTCCTCCGTTGGGATTTTCGCACTACATGGTGTTTGAGAAACGGATGATCGAGACATAGTCTTTCAGAAGCGCTAGCACCTTACGAATGGGTAGACCATACCAATCTACATCCCCTACATCAGCTAGTCGACCACTGTAAGAGTTCACACGACTTAGTCAACTATGCTGGAGCCCATAGTAGCTTGTGGCTGCACACGGAAGTTTCTAGCATGAATAATCTCATGATCCCTTTGAGCCTGGGTGGCGGTCCAAAAGAAACAGGCAATTCTGGAATACCCAGGTACGTCAATCCACCCAGATGTGTGTTTAAGTTGCCACCTTAAATAAACCATTAACTAAAAACTCACATTTGTCATGGATACACTCACCCAATCCACGTCTACTAGCATAGCATGGCATAATAAGCAAACGTAGAATTAACTCCCAAGGGTTTGATAATAAAACTGGTAATAGGTACTACCTCAACTACTTTCCCCAAAACCCACAGTTTAATTAGATCCTAATCATGCAATGTTTTGAGGATTGATCTAATGCATAAAAACTGGGTATGATAAGGGATATGATCAAAGTGTTACTTGCCTTGCTGATGATCCGTGAAACCTAGAGATTCAAAGTAGCAAGCGGCGCACTCCGGGTACTCTATCGCAAACAAACAATCACACAATAAGTACTCAACTAATGCAAAGGTAAAACTCAAATAAATGATATAACCAGAAAGTTCAACTTAAGAACTCCGGTTTGCAAAAAGAAACAACTCGAACGAAGCAACGAAAAACAAACGGCGAAAGAAACAGGCTTCGTTTTACTAATCTGGACCTAAGTCAAATTTTACAGAAGAAAAAACTTGTTTGAGTTGATTATTCGGAAAGAGGGTTTCGAGATCGAAACTCCAGCGCTTGAATCGCTGATTCCGATAAACGAGCGAAAAGTTATACTAGATCGAAAATCGGATCAGAAATAGCGATCAAAAAATCACGGAATAAATCTGGGAAAAAGAAAAACGACGAACAGCTTAACGAACGAACGTTCGTTAACTGGATCTAAACGATGAACGCGTTCGTTAAAACGAACGAACGAGCGAACGCTCGCTATTTAACCTAAACCGCAAAAAAACGATCTAATAAAAAAACGAAACTAAAAAAACCTACGAAAAACCGACGGAAAAACCGAACGGTTTTTCTAAAAAAACGGCGGCGGCGAGGTCAACCTCGGGGTGCGGGTCCGGCGAGGCGGTGGCGAGGGCGGGCGTGGTCGGCGGCGACGGGCGGGTCCGCGAGGGCGGCGACGGCGGGTCCGCGGCGGATCGGGCGGCGAGGGCGGCGGCGGGCGGCCCGGCTGCAGCGAGGCGGCGGCGGATGACGGGCGACGGGTCATGCTAGGGTTAGGTTAGGTGGCGGCGGCTTGGGCCGGCCCAAGGCGCTTATAAAGACCCCGGCCAAAGTAAGTCCTGGCGATTCTTACTACCAGGCGGTTCGCTTTAATAATTAATTCCGCGCAGAAAATCTAACGAAAGAAATACTAAATGGACTCCAAAAATCCAAAAATAAATTTTCCCCGGCTTCTAAAATCAAGTCGGACAAGAGGAACATTTATTTGGGGCCTAAATGCAATTTTGAAAAACGCACATTTTTTCTAAATTCAAATAAAATGGCGAAAAACTCCAAATAAAAATCTTATTTGATTTTTTTATTAAATCTTCATTATTTCTTTATTTTGGGAAAGTCATTTTATTCCCTCTCTCATATTTTGACAGTAGAAATAATTGAAGATAAAATAAATAAAATATGAAAATAACGAAATCTCCAACTCTCTCTGTGGGTCCTTGAGTTGCGTGAAATTTCTAGGATCGAGCCAACATGCAATAAAATATGATATGCAAGTGATGATCTATGTATAGCATTCCAAATTGAAAATTTGGGATGTTACAGAAAATCTCACTTTGAAGGCAAGGCTAACAATGAAATCGCCCAACAATCTCCAGTGGAATATATTACAGATGAAGACTGGACAGCCCTCGTTAAACACTGGTCTGGTCTAAAGTATCAGGTAGGCTATATGTATTTGATCAGACCACATATTGAACTTGTATTTATGTATGTGCCTTACAAGTGTATCTTCTTCTAGGCTAACTGTTTGAAGAACAAAACCAACCGTTCTAAAGTGAAATTCCAGCAGACAACAGGATCTTGTAGCTATATTGCACACTGCGAGGCTCTTGTAAATAGCTGCTACTTCCTTCTTTTTTTGTGCCATATTATCGTATCTATATTGACTTGTTCCAAATACAGAGGAAAGCCCGTCGCGGACCAAAAAAAGAACTCGAACCAAATGCGTGCAAATCTTCAAGGATTGCCACACCAAAGAAGATGAAGGGCATGAGCACACCAGTTCAATCCGCTGTTGTAAGTCCTTACTCCTCCTGCCTTGAACTGATTGGTAGTGTGATGTGTTCATTTAACTACTTGGTTTGCAGCCAATGTCAGTTACTCTGTTCACTTTTATTCACAGTTGTCTCAACGTATCATTTCACCTTACATGGTTTAAAAGAGATGAAGGATATTCTTTTGGTCTTGATCTGTAATCTAGTTGTTATGTTCACGTGCACACAATGATAAAATAGCCCTGTTTGTTTTATATCTGTTTACCCATGATATGAATGATGTCATACTATGTTCATCCTACTTTAAACCATGTCTCTTTATCCTTAGATGTCAAAGAATGTGAGGAAATAGACAATACAGTAGGCATGCTACATGGACATATGTTCTGAAAGTGATTTTATTATGTAGTTGGCACTACAATACATGCTAATGTATTACAGTAGTTCACCAAAATAAGTTATGTATAAACGTTTAACCTACTTTGTTTGTTTTCATCTCATTAGTAACTTGTCTGGTACACTAATCTACAAGTTCAAACTTTCAGGAAGCTATGGAACAAATTATTGAACAGCCACAACCACCTGAAGGTGACGAGGCTACTACAGGCACAATGTCACCTCTTGCTGCAGTGTGTCAGTATCTCTCCACTAACAGTCCAAAAAGTACCTTCCTGCGTAATTCTGGGTTGGTTGTCAAGGTAACCTCATCCAAATCGCGTACAGAACAAAATCTTCATGCTAGACAGAGTGATATATCTGTGCTCCAGACACAAGTCCAATCCCTAATGGACGTTGTTTCGGAAACAAGAATAGTGGTTGAGAAATGTCGTCAAGATATGAATGGTTTTGAAACCAGACTATCAGACATTCGAAGAGCAATGGCGGAAAAAAGGTGGAGATCGTGCTGCTCCATCAGATTCTACAGCCTGAAACATTAGCACTCAGGTCAAATGATCTGTGCTTCTATACATCTGATGGTGCTTTTATCTGGAAGGATCAGTAAACTTCATGCCAACAGGCCTTTTGTTGTATGGTTGGAATTTATTTTGTTGTGATACAACATTTATGATGTTGCCTCGGGCTGCAGTAATTACGACGCTATTTTTGTATAGTGTAGGTTTATCTTAGTAATGTATTCGGCCGAAAGCTTCGTAGGAGCCCTACATGCCAACATTCGTCGGGCCCATTCCAATTTGGCTAAAAATGATTATGGGCCAAAATTGGCATGTAGCCCACTAAAAATATCTGGGCCGAAATCAGCATAAGCTTTCATATTTTTCTGGTAGGCATGTGCCCATAGTGGGCCTTTAACAGGCCTAAACATAATTTGGGCCCTCGGTAAAAATAGGCCGTTTACAGGTGTAAATATCTCAAGCCCATAAAAACATGGGCCTTTAATAGACCGAAAGTGAGATTGGGCCCTGATTGTGCCAAATAACCCACTGGACTTAGCAGGCGAAATGGTGGCCCATTTACGATCACGGATCTTTGACAGTCGAAATTGGACGGGCCGTAAATGCGCCGACCTAATACTGGCATTTAACAGGCCAAACTTGGTCGGGCTAGATTATCGTCATTTTATATGGGCCATTAATGGGCCGATATGATTGGCCACATATGGCCCATGGTTTACGTCCGGCGTTAACGGGCGAAAATGACAACAGCGAAAGTGGCCCAAAGCTATAGTGGGCCTCTAACAGGCCGAATGTCAGACATGGCCGAATATGACCCAAATCCTTCACGGTCGTTTATGGGCCGAAAGTTATGATGGCCTGTAAATGGGCCCAAATGAAGCTGGACCTTAAACAGGCCGGAAATACACCGGGCCGTAATTCAGCCCAATTACCTAGCAGACTGTTGACGGGGCAGAAGTGACCATGGGCCGTGTTGATGACAAGTTTAGGACAGGCCGTTGACGGGCTGATTTGACAGAGAATGTTGGGCCTTTAGCTGGGCCGGCCCATTATGGTCTGCAAAATCTTGTGGGCCTTTAGCTGGGCCGACCCATTGTGGTCTGCAAAATCTTGTGGGCCTTTAGCTGGGCCAGCCCATTATGGTCTGCAAAATCATGTGGGCCTTTAGCTGGGCCGGCCCACTATGGTCCGCTAAATTTTGTGGGCCTTTAGCTGGGCTGGCCCATTATGGTCCGCTAAATCTTATGGGCCTTCGGTTGGGCCGGCCCATTTAAACTTTGTGGGCCACTTTTGGGCCGGTCCACGTGTCAACATATCATAGGCCCATCTCGACCGTTGGATGAGTGACACCTGTGCCAACGCGGAGCTGACGCATGGATCCGTTAGCCAATGAGAATTTTACACGTGGGAAATCGGCATTGGTCATGGCTGTTAACGGGTTATCGGATCCAAAATCTGACACGATAGCTTAACGGCGTTCCGTTACGGTGGATGCCACGTGTCGGTCACCCTTGACGAAAGCACTTCTGTAACGCGCGATTTATCGTCATGGACGTAGACACTTCCGTGATGATAATTTTGGCAATGTCATGGAACACTTCTACGATAGCACAGGTATGACTATCTTGATTCTGTCATAAATTTGTCATGGATGTACATGCATGACAGAAAACGCGACCTACTGTGACAAACACGTATCATCACAGAAGTGTATTTTTTTTGTAGTGACTTAAATAAAAAAAGAGGACAAAGAGACCAAAAAAGAGAGAAAAAAAGAGGCCAAAGGGCCAAAACAAGAGAAAAGAAAAAAATGAGAGAAAATGAGAGAAAGGACAATGTTACTATCCTTTTGTTCTTCCTGATAGAGAGGCTCCTGTTTTGTCACGTTCATATATTACTAGTGGGAATTTTTCATTATAGAACTTGGCTTGTATATTCCAATGATGGTCTTCCTCAAATTTCCCTAGGTCTTTGTGACCAAGCAAGTTGGATGCACACCCACTTAGTTTTATTTTTGAGCTTTCCTACACTTATAGCTCTAGTACATACGTTGCATGGCAATCCCTACTACTTGCATTGACATCAATTGATGGGCATCTCCATAGCCCGTTGATTAGCCTCGTCAATGTGAGACTTTATCCTTTTTTGTCTTCTCCACTCAACCTCCACCATCATATTCTATTCCACCCAGTGATATATCCATGGCTCACGCTCATGTATTGTGTAAGACTTGAAAAATCTTAAGAGCGTTAAGAAGTATGAACCAATTGCTTGGCTTGTCATCGGGGTTGTGCATGATAAATACTTTGAGTTAAGAAGATAGAGCATGACAAGATTATATGATTTTGTAGGGATAACTTTCTTTAGCCATGACATTATGAGAAGACATGATTGCTTTTTAGTATGCTTGAAGTATTATTGTTTTTATATCAATATTAAACTTTTGTTTTGAATCTTATGGATCTGAATATTCATGCCTGAAAAGATCGAGAAGAGGTGTCTAGGGGGGGGGTGATTAGACCCTCAATGAACAAAAGTGGCAGTTTTTAAGTTCTTCAAGTTAAGGTGGAGTTTTAGAACAAGTTTAAGCATTCACAATACATTTCAAGCAAGCATGGTAAGTGTATGAGCAGCGGAAAGAGTAAAGCGTGCTAATTTCAAGAAAGTAAAGGGATTGGATTGGAGTGTGCAAACGTAATGAAGACACGGAGATTTTTGGAGTGGTTCCGATAAGTGGTGCTATCGTATGTCCACGTTGATGGAGACTTCAACCCACGAAGGGTAACGGTTGCGCGAGTCCATGGAGGGCTCCACCCATGAAGGGTCCATGAAGAACTGAAGAAGCAACCTTGTCTTTCCCACCATGGCCATCGGCCACAAAGGACTTGCCTCACTCTGGTAGATCTTCACAAAGTAGGCGATCTCCTTGCCCTTACAAACTTCTTGGTTCAACTCCACAATCTTGTCGGAGGCTCCTAAGTGACACCTAACCAATCTAGGAGACACCGCTCTCCAAAAGGTAATAGATGGTGTGTTGATGATGAACTCCTTGCTCTTGTGCTTCAAATGATAGTCTCCCCAACACTCAACTCTCTCACACAGATTTGGGTACGGTGGAAAGATGATTTGAGTGGAAAGCAACTTGGGGAAGCCTGGAGATCAAGATTCTAGTGGTTGCATTGGAATGTCTTGGTCTCAACACATGAGTAGGTATGTTCTGATGGCTCTCTCTCAAATGGAGAAGGGGGTGGAGGGGTATATATAGCCTCCACACGAAATCCAACCGTTACACACATTTGACCCAACTCGGTTAGACCAAATAGAAGAACTCGGTGAGAACGATTTAGTTCAAGATGTGAATATTAGAAATCTCGGTGGGACCGACTGGAACAACTCGGAGGGACCGATGTGCTAGGGTTAGTGCAAAATCTCATCTCGGTGAGACCGATTGCTTGAACTCGGTGAGACCGATTTCAGCAAAGAGCAACAGAGAGTTGGTCAAGAAAACTCAGTGGGACCGATTGCACATTTCGGTGAGACCGAAATAATTGCAACAGGCAACAAAGAGATTGCAAGGCCATATCGGTGAGACCGAGATCTGTATTAGTGTGACCGAATTTTCTAGGGTTTCTTGCAGTGGCTATGTTAACTAAACTCGGTGGCACCGGATAGATCAAATCGGTGGGGCCGAGTTTGACTTTGAGTTTTGGACATATTTGGAAATGAGAAAGTGGTTGAGGGTTTTTCAAGCAATATCACTCAGCACTTTGAGCAAGTAGACCATTAAGCAACACCTCATCCCCTTTTAATAGTATTGGCTTTCCTATGGACTCAATATGATCTTGGATCTCTAAAATAGAAATGAAGAGTCTTGAGCTTTTGCCAAACTTTGTCCTTAGCATTTTGAAGGGGTTCCACACCCTCTTGTCCTTGCCATGCCATTTTTTAACTCATCTAAAATATACTAGATAAAAGAATAGGTCCAACAAGAGATATGTTGACATTAATTACCAAAATCACCCAGGGAGCACTTGTGCTTTCAATCTCCCCCTTTTTTGTAATTGATGACAACATACATCAAAGCTTTAAATAAATATATATGAAGAGTAACAAGTAAAGCTTTGGAAATACATGTAACATGCATAGGCTCCCCTACATGTATGCAATCATGTAAAGATAGAATATAAGATCATGTGAATGCATAAGCATGACAGAGCAAGCAATGCGTTACATGTATCTTGGCTATATGCATCAGAGCAAATGATGTAGATAAAAGGACGTGTACCTTCATGTTCATGAATCCTTCTTGCAAACAATATGTACATCAGCAAGAGATCGTCATGCACATAGTTACCTTGTGGTCTTGAGCTAGCTTTGGAATAGGTTAACTTGAGAAAACAGGATTAGATAACACAAGAATACTCTAATTAAAGCACTTTCTGGAAACATCAAGAGTACCAAGACTGGGATGACATGTAATGGGTGAGTAAAGTACTCCATTTGGATATAGACATGTACCCAAAATTTAAAGATATGCAATGGATTCCAAAAGATTTTCTTCCCTAGAAATGGACTCTTTCTCCCCCTGAATCTGATATTGGATAATGGGAGAAGGTAGGGTAAGATAAAATCAGAGCAAGAAAACTCGGAGCAGGAAATGGTGCAAACAACCAAAATTTAGAGCAACAAGAATGTTTGCAATAGCTAAGATCAGCCAAATATTGACATGTCTTTCTCCTCTTAAAGACATGTGACTTCTCTCCTCTTTTGTTTCACTAGCATCTGGAAGAGCTTAGATGTGCTCATATGATAAGCTTTGATGTGCTCTCTCTCCCCCTTTGACATCAATTTCCAAGAAGGGGACTTCTGTAGCATGAGTCAAATAGGTTTGGTCCTTGAGACACACTGCAAAGCAGCATGTGGTTTAAGATGCGGGTAGAGGATGAGAATCATTGAGTAGAGCTGAAGAAAATAGGTAGTAAAGATGGCAAAACATTTTCTCATCAGTGAAATCGGTAACACCGATCTGTTTCCATCGATGACACCGAGTTGGCAGTATCATGGATGATGCATATCGGTGTGACGCCTGGATAATTAAGCTACAGTAATCCCACGTTAACGATGCCACGTCACCTCGGTTATTATTGCTAATCTCGAGTTAGATCGAAACCGATTCAAATTCAAAATTCAAAATCAAGCAAACAATAAAAGTTTTCAAATATTAAAACTAAAATGTTCGAAGTGAACCAAATATTGCATAGGTAGCTGTGGTGGAGAAACCAAACTTTGATAAAGTGTTTAAAAGCTCTAAAATAAATAAAATAGTAGCTTAAACATTAAATAAATGCCTTTCTTAATTTATAGAATATTAAACTATTTTAATTAGGTGTGGACTTTTTGTGGCAGTGGTAAAACTAGCCACACTAATTTAGGTGATTTTGTATATATTTTGTAAAACAAAATTAAATGAGCATAAGGATAAAACAGTACAGCAAAGTTACTAAAATGAAAAGAAAACAAAAATAAATAAATAAAGGAAGGAAGACAACTCTCCCCCCCCCCAGACTGGGCCTTGGCCCAGTTGACCGTGTGGCCGAGACGGCCTGCCGGCCCATCCCGCGCTCGTGTCCTACTAGCCCAACTGCCACCTACCTAACCCCCGACTCCCCGCTGACCTAGCCGCTACCCGCACATCCCCTCCCCTCGTACCCCCCCCCATGTTCTCTCTCTCCCACTCCCGATCCCATCGGGACTGGGATCGATCCCGCCCGGCGCTACCCATCACCGCCGCCCGAAGCAACCTCGCGGCGCCCATCCCCGGCGCCGCCCCACCCGGTCATCGACTCCTCCTCACCTCACCCCCCGAGTCGCCCCCCGACGCCCGTCTGCGCGTCACCCCTGATCTGGATCTGGGGCGCGGTCCCGACGCCACAGCCGCTTGGAGTTCCCCCTCGGTGGTGCCACGACGCCGCCGGACCGCGTCCTCGTCCCCTCCTCGCGCCGCTTCATCAAGCCTCGCCGCCCCCGTTCCCCTACGCGCCTGTGAGCTCACCCTCCTCCCTCCCCTGGCTTCGGCCATCTCCCGACTTCGCAAGCGCCCGCACACCCCGGTCCCTGCAGCTACACACGCTCGCGTCGTCCTCGACCGCGCCCGATGCGCGCTCACCTCGCCCTTTGCCGCATGCTCGCCCACACCCATTGTTCTAGCGCGCCGTTGCCACGCCCGGCATCGCCGGCGGCCGTCCGCGTGGGCTCGTGCCCGTCCAGCCGTGCCTCGGCCGAAGCCCGTCGCAGCCGAGCCCTAGCAGGCCTACTCGCCGATCCGTCACCCCTGTCTCGCGCCCAGCTCACCGCGCCTCGCGCCGTCCGGCCCGTCCGTGGGCAGCGCTCGTGCCCTGGCCCCGGTCGAGCGACACCGGCCGGCGGCGCCAGCGCCCACTGCTAGCGCCCGGATGCCGCTTAGCCTATCCCTATGGCACTGGGCCCCACGCCCCTGTTTACGTTTAAAAAAGATAAATAAAAATGAATTAATAAAATTAATAATTAATTAATTAGTTAATTAATTAAGTTAATTAATCATGTTTAATTAATCTAATTAACTAGTTAGTTTAGTTAAACAGTAATTAGATTAGTTAAACCCTAATTAGAATAAACAGGGTATGGCATGCGGGACCCACACGTCAGTTTGACCAAGTCAACGCCTTGTTGACTGCTGATGTCATGCTGACATCATCATCATGATGTCAGCATACACTATTCTGGATAATGTTGATTTAAAATAATTCTAAAAATGGTTAAATCTTATAAAAGTTAATATAAAATAAACCGTAGCTTGGATGGAAATACTTTCTACATGAAAGTTGCTCAGAACGACAAGACGAATCCGGTTACGCAGCCCGTTTGTCCGCCACACATCCCTAGCATAGCAAACCCGCAACTTTTCCCCTTCGGTTCATTTGTCCGAAAATGTGAAACTTCGGGGTTACTTTCCCGGATGTTCCCCCCTTCGCCGGTATCACCCCCCTAGCAACGCTCATTGTCATGTCATGCATCATCATGCATATTTGCATTATATTTATTGTTTCTTCCCCCTCTTCTCTCGCTAGACTCCGGGACCGACGCCGCTGCTTTATCAGATCGACCACGGTCTTGTGACCCCTCCTTCTTGCCAGAGCAACCAGCAAGCCCCCCTTGATCACCAGATATCGACTATTCCTTCTCTCTACTGCTTGCATTAGAGTAGTGTAGCATGTTACTGCTTTCGGTTAATCCTATTCTGTTGCATAGCCTGTCATTGTTGCTATAATTGTTGATACCTTTACCTGATATCCTAATGCTTAGAATAGGATGCTAGTGTTCCATCAGTGGCCCCACACTCTTGTCCGTCTGCCATGCTATACTACTGGGCCGTGATCACTTCGGGAGGTGATCACGGGCATATGTTATATACTTCATACTGTTACATTACTTATGATATTGTTAGGAGATGGGGGTGAAGGCGGTGGCTCCATCCCGGTAGAGGTGGGCCTGGGTTCCCGACGGCCCCCGACTGTTACTTTGTGGCGGAGCGACGGGGCAGGTTGAGACCACCTAGGAGAGAGGTGGGCCTGGCCCTGGTTGGTGTTCGCGGGTATTGCCCCTTAACACAAATACCCATGCATATGTACTATAGATCCTTGCTTGCGAGTACTTTGGATGAGTACTCGCGGTTGCTTTTCTCCCTCTTTTCCCCCCTTCCATTCTACTGGTTGTCGCAACCAGATCCTGGAGCCGAGCTTGACGCCACCATCGATGATGACTCCTACTACATCGAGATGCCTACTACTACGTGCAGGCGGCGGCGATGACCAGGAGTAGTTTAGGAGGATCCCAGGCAGGAGGCATGCGCCTCTTTCGATCTGTATCCTAGTTTGTGCTAGCCATCTTATGGCAACTTGTTTAACTTATGTTTGTACTCAGATATTGTTGCTTCCGCTGACTCGCCTATGATCGAGCACTTGTATTCGAGCCCTTGAGGCCCCTGGCTTGTATTATGATGCTTGTATGACTTATTTTATTTTTAGAGTTGTGTTGTGATATCTTCCTGTGAGTCCCTGATCTTGATCGTACACGTTTGCGTGTATGATTAGTGTACGATTGAATCGGGGGCGTCACAATCGGTTAGACCGGGTTAGTCCATGTTGGTTGTACCGATGAACTATCTACAAGATGTCCTTGTAGTTCGGTCTAGCCGATAGGCTTGGATCGGTGAGTCCGAGTTCAATGCAGAGGAACAATTTTGTCAACTCAGCTCACTTGGCAAATTAAATCTCACAAGGATTTGCAAGGAATTAACTGAAGGATTTGCAATGAATTAGATACAGAGATCTAGATGAAGTTTTTTTGATAAGGGGAACAAGTTAGCAACTAACACATGCAAAAACACAAAGTAAGTCAACAAAGAAATACTAGAGAACTTCATCTAGAAGGGGTCGGCGACAAAGTCACCTATGTTAGAGTATATTGACTTAGGAGTCAAGTGATAACACTTGATCGTAGGTCATACCCATTGTAGGTCATACTCGTCATAGTGAACTGGTATTTTATTCATTGTGCAGACAAAGATCTTGTTGTTTTTTGTCGCTAATTTCTTTGTCGTGACAATCTTTCTGAGTTTCTTGACTTGACTGACATTCATGGACAACTCATTTCCACATATGCAAAAAGGGCCAAACAGTGGGTCAAAACCTCTGACAACAGGACCTACATGTGCAAGACTAAATTGTTAAAAACCTAATATTTAAAAACAAGAAGTGGAAAGGTGTGTTATTAACTGCAACTAGACTAATGTTTAAAAACAAGCAAACTTAGTCATTCAAACTTGTATTGTGCGAGTCTAAGTACACTAGTTATTGGCCATGTTTAGATCCATGGGTTAGAGTTAGTTTGAGCTTGTTTGGGCTCGAATAGCCCTGAAGTATCCAAACATGAGGCTAATTTGAGCTAGTTGCGTCTAACCCACCCAAAACAAGTATCCCACCCAATCTCTCTCTCTCCCTTTTAACTATCATGAGATAGAATCTAACTTTAACCTCTAGCTAAGTTAGAGTATCCAAACAGTGCCATTGTCAAACCAAATGGAAAGGCGTGTTAAATACTCCCTTTGGTCCTTTTTACTCTGCATATAAGAATTGTTTGAAGTCAAACTTCATAAAGTTTGACATTATTTATATGAAAAAAATATCAACATCTACCATGCTAAAGTTAAACAATATGAAAATTTAAGTCATGACACATGTACTAATATTTATTTCATATTGCGAATGTTTTTTTTTTTGTTTTATAAAGTTGGTCAAACTTGACGAGGCTTGACTTTAGAGAAATCTTATATACAAACTAAAAAGATTCGATGCTTAACAGCAACAAAATACAGACATTCATAGAGCTATTGTTAAATTTGGCATTGATGAAATTGAAATGCACTGTTCATACTAGCACATATAGAACATCACACTATTAATAGCTGAAATAAACAAGGCATACTACGAACAACCAAAGATGGCAATTCAAACTGGACATATGCTAACTACAAACAACCAAACAACGATAAAGCGTAGAAATAAACAAGGCGTAATGCAAACAACCAAATATAGCAATAAATACTGGATAGCTTCTACCTACAAAAGGGGTTCGAGAAAATAAATCATGGGTTTCCTCACTTGTCATGGATTGGCTTCTCCTCGTGGTCGTCGTTGATGAAGTCTGACTTGCCAGCTGAGGATCGCAAGCCAGTGTCGCAGAACATGTCCTTCAGAAATGACAAAAGGGGCTCCATGGCGATGAAGGATGGAAAATTGTTCATAACGAGCCGCAGGAGATCAGCGGTAAGGCCATCGATGATATCAACGGCTGTTGAACCCAAAGGGTTGGGGTGGGCATCTTAACCTGGGACATCACCCGCGTCAAGCCGTCAGTGTTGACGACCACGATGTCGTAGCCGGTGACCGCGACATGCCAGAATACTTTAGCCCGCTGATTGGAAGGCTCCATCCAGGTCCAGTCATCGTCATCACCTTCCTCGGTCGCCACCTTGCCGACGTCGGGCGAATTGGCCGCGGTAAAGCTCTTTTGGGCCATTCGCTCCTCGAGCTCCCCGAGAAGCATAGCCGGGCTTAGGCTGCGACGCTTTGAGTGTAGGAGGGGGTTGGGGAATGGGATATGTGGGAAGGGGGCATTTTGCAGGCATCATCTAAGAAACTCAGGGCGGCTTGGGTATGTATATCGGTGGTTAAACTGCACGGGCAAACCGGCACAGGTTTATGATGGAGGCGGCAACGACCTAGCTAGGTTTCGAGCGAGGGAGGGGTGGTGTGTATGCGTGTGAGCGGGGGATTTGGGGTGAGCGAAGGATTTGGGGGGTGTGTGGAGGGGGTCCAAGGAGGTGTTTGAGGAAATTCCACGGGTACTGAAAATTTTACTAGGCGGGAGTAAAATGGCGGGGCTACCGAAATTTGGATCAAGGGATCGATGTAGAGCGGGCGGGAGTAACGAACATCACACACGGTTAAAACATAATAGTCATGTGCTATCAAACAGAAAACCACTCTAGTGGAGCAGATATTTTTGAGATTGCCAGGGATGAGAGCGGGAGTAAAATGCGGGGCTCGAGTTCAAAAAAAAATCGGGACTACTGAAAATTTGGATCAAGTGATTGAAGCAGAGTAGGAGTAACAAACATCGCACGCGGTCCACACATACGAATCGTGTGCTATCAAACAGAAAAAACCCTCTACGCGGGTAGATATTTTCGAGATTACGAGGCAGTAGATATTTTCGAGAGCGGGAGGCAAGCCTCATGGAGCCCAATCTACTGTGCTGATGTGAGTGACTGCAGAGGCATGGGCGTGGCACGCGGGTAGTCTGACCGAACCGTGTTTGTTGCATACCTAATCACAGACGGTTTCTGCATCAAACTCGTGTGTTGTTTATAAATTTGGCAACAATAATAATGCGGGAAAGGGTCAGAACACGAACACACTTGCATGTGGACCAAATATATGTATGAAAAGGGTGGTTTAATGTTCGAATACCCAATGCACAACTTTGATGTGGCACCTGTCGCACAAAGCGCACAATATTGCTAGCCAGCCACCCACTACGAACCCCAGTTCATGTCGGCGGTAAGGGAATCCTAGCTATGAATGCATGCCCCCAGATAGTTAGGTTTGAAATCTCATCCTACTGTAACATAAAACCTATAGGAGTCCATCATATATATGGTCAAACTTCCCCTTTCGCTTCCGGAAAAAGGAGGACCGTGTCCCGACCCACAAATGTGTGCTTGAGGCGGGAGATGGGTGACACCACATACGAACCACCTGCGGGTGGCCCTATACTATATGTATGAAAAGGGTGTGGTGTCATATTTAACTATACCATTCACAAGTTTGATGTGGCACGTGTGCTTGCAAAATAACCGTACTTCCCCGACCCCACGGAGGTTGAGAGCATCTCACCAAGACATACTATAACACGGACCAAACAGAATCTAACTTGATCGTACAACCTCTCTCGCTCGTTGTTGGTCAAAGTGATGGACATCCACACGGCCCCGCAAAATGGGCTAGCTTGTCGCCGATAAACTCGTGAGGGAGTACTGTCTGAAGACAAAACCCACTCTGTGCATGTGGCCCAATTTTGTATGGAAGTGGTGTGCGTGGTGTTTGAATACGCCATGCGCAAATTTGATGTGGCACCATGCTTTGGAACCATAAAATCCCCACACTGATCGAGGGTTCACGATGCTTAGCATGCATGCGCTCAAACTTAATTAGGCCTAGAATGATCGACCTACTACTGTATGGTAACACGAACCAAAGATGAAGAATCCACCCTGGTAACCTTTCTCATTGTCGGTCGAAATGATGGAATGGACATCCACGCGGGCCCACAAATATATATAGGCTTGTCGCCCATATATAACCAAGCGAGTGAGAGTGTGCAAAGATAATCATTGCATGCATGTGTCCCAAACATATTTATGGAGGTGTGTGATGCATGCATATGTGTTGAATTAATACCTAATGCACAACATTGATGTGGTGCGTGCGTTAAAAATCGCATAGGTCCCCACACAGAGCAAGAGGTTCATTATGTGTCGTGTGCTCGTCCCCCCCCCCCCCTCCTTCGATCCAGCGGGATGGATTCATGTGTACACATGCGCTATTATATATGTAATCTAACCTATATTTCGAGACAAGCAAGAAATTAATCCCCTCCTAAGTCAAAATAATTAACCTCTCTTGTTGTCGGTGTAAGTGATGGACCAAGCGGGCCGACAGATGGAAGCATCGCCGATAACCACGTGAGTTAGTGCCACAGGAAAACCACCATAGCTTGCATGTGGGCCAAAAAACATATATATGGAGAGGTGTGTGGTTGTGATGTTTTGAATACCTAACGAACAACCTTTGCTATGGCATTTGCCTCAAGAACCGCAAAGCCCCCACACAGAGTGAGGTTCATGTGTGACACCTAGTATATGTTGGTCCCATCTCCCCTTCGACAAGTACTATATATATATATATATATATATATATATATATATATATATATATATATATATATATATATATATACTCCTGCCCTAACATAGCCCTAAAATAATTAATCCTCCTTGTTCGTCAAATGTGCCTCTCTCTCTCTCGTTGGGTCAAAGTGATGGAGGACGACCTCTCGCGGGCCCACAGATGGAAGCGTTGCACACGAGTGAGTTCCTATAGGGAAACCACCGTATGCATGGTATTGCATGATGTTTGAATACCAATGCACAACTTTGATGTGGCACATGCCTCGGGAACCAGAAAGTCCCCACATGGAGCGAGGTTATCACACACACACACACATATCCTGCACCACCACCTCCACTTTGAGGCATGTCAAACTTTTTCTGCAGTGAACATGTGCAACAAAATGGATTGCAAAATCATATGTGTGTCCCTCGGTGCATGTTTCCCCGTGAAAGAAATTTCAAAACATTGAGAATACTGATTTTTAAAATTCAGTAATCCAAAACTTAGTTGAAATTCATAAAATTTATCGTTGTGTCATATATGGACACCAGTAGACTGTGATATTGTATTTTTCGTCAAATTTGAGACAAGTTTTGATATAATCTACTTACAAACGAGAGATTTTTAATAACTGGCAACCAATATCTCATATGGAATATTTGTTCGGACCGTGTGTGTTAGACCGTGCCATGATTCGGTTAAGAAGTAAAGTGGCAGAATGAATCATCAAAAAACAAAAACAAAAATACGTGCCACGCGCCCCGTGTGGTGCAAGAGCAGGCATGAGTTGACGAGACGCATGCGGGCCGTCCGCCACACATGCAATCCAGGAGGCGTGCATGCAGGCGTGCGAATTGACGGGAGGCATTTTTGCTGCGCAGTGTCACCGGGAGGCGTCCGAGTAGCTGTGTGATATGATGGTATAGGAATGCCATAAGTCCGTCGCACTGGCTCACCGGGAAGCGAGACATCCTTTGACCACTGCCCGCCTCGCTCCCACAGGTCCGTATTAATGACCCGCCCGAGTGGCCGCTGAAGGAAATATGCCCTAGAGACGATAATAAAGTTGTTATTTTATATTTCCTTATTCATGATAAAGGTTTATTATTCATGCTAGAATTGTATTGATCAGAAACCTTAATAAATGTGCGAATACATAAACAAACACCGTGTCCCTAATGAGCCTCTACTAGACTAGCTCGTTGATAAAAGATGGTTAAGGTTTCCTAACCATTGACATGAGTTGTTATTTGATAACGGCATCACATCATTAGGAGAATGATGTGATGGACAAGAACCATCTGTTAGCTTAGCATAATGATCGTTCAGTTTTATCGCTATTGCTTTCTTCATGTCAAATACATATTCCTTTGACTATGAGATTATGCAATCCCCGGATACTGGAGGAATGCCTTATGTGCTATCAAACGTCACAATGTAACTGGGTGATTATAAAGATGCTCCACAGATATCTCCGAATGTGTTTGTTGAGTTGGCATAGATTAGGATTTGTCACTCCGAGTATCGGAGAGGTATCTCTGGGCCCTCTCGGTAATACACATCATAAGCTTGCAAGCAAACGACTAAGGAGTTAGTCACTAGGTGATGTATTACGGAACAAGTAAATAGACTTGCCGGTAACGAGATTGAACTAGGTATGAAGATACCGACGATCGAATCTCAGGCAAGTAACATACCGATGGACAAAGGGAATTACGTATGTTGTCATAACGGTTCGACCATTAAATATATTCATATAATATGTAGGAGCCAATATGGGCATCCAGGTTCCGCTATTAGTTATTGACCGGAGAGGTGTCTCGGTCATGTCTACCTAGTTCTCGAACCCGTAGGGTCCGCACTCTTAACGTTCGATGACGATATGGTGTTGTATGAGTTATATGATTTGGTGACCGAATGTTGTTTGGAGTCCAGGATGAGATCATGGACATGACGAGGAGTCTTGAAATGGTCAAGAGGTAAATATCAATATATAGGACGATGGTATTTGGACACCAGAAGTGTTTCGGGATGTACCAGGAAGGAATCGGGTCACCGGAAAGGATTCCGGGCACCCCCCGGCTAGTTATGGGCTTAATGGGCCAAAGGGAGGGATAGACCAGCCCACTAGGGGTCTGATGTGCCCCTCCACTTGCTTAGACAGCCCTAGGGAAGGAAAAAGAGGAGGTCTAGTCCCTCCTGTCTTTCCCTCTCATAGGAGCAAGGAAAGGGAGGGGTGCCACCCTCCCCTGCCTTTTCCCGCATTGCAAATAAGGAAAGAAGGGGGGCGGGTTGGGAGGGACACGAAGTAGGATTCCTCCTACTTGGGTGTCTCCTTTCGCTACTCCTCCCTCCCTCCCACCTATATATATATATATATATATATAGTAACGCTAAACTAAGCGTGAGTGTAGAATAGTTTATTCTACACCCCAGTAACGGTACATACAAAATATAGTAACACACTATGTAAAATGTAGTAATTTTTGTAAAAATGTAGTAAATTACAAACTTGGGTGATAAAAAAAATATTTTCCGAATTACTACATTTTGTACATCGTTTTACTAGATTTAGTATATAGCGTTACTAGGGGGTGTAAAATAAGCTATTTTACACTCACGCTTGGTAACGCTATTCTAAGCGTGAGTGTAGAATAGCTTATTCTACACCCGAGTAACGGTATGTACAAAATCTAGTAAAACGCTATGTAAAATGTAGTAATTTATGAGATATATTTTTTACTATCCAAGTTTTTGATTTCTTACTTGGTCAAAAAAATTACTATATTTGACATGTTACGTTACTATATTTTGTATTTAGCGTTACTAGGGGTGTAGAATAAGCTATTCTACACTCAAGCTTAGTTTAGCGTTTTATATATATAGGACAAATGTTTTCTACAAGAAGTGGTAGTTACCACCACTTGCGTTTTGTATGTTGTATGTGGTATCTATCGAAACCGAGAGTATGTACGTGTAGTATGTAGTATATAACAATGATTAGGTAGTATATATACTAATTTTTAGGTAGTATGTACCATGTTTTGAGTATGCTCTTTTTACGCATACAAATTTGTACGTATTTCACAAATATAACAAAAACTATGGGCTCATATGCAATTTTTTCATATAACTTGCTTTGAAATATCTTAGATATAGTATATGAACATATTTAAAATAGTATATATAGTATATATAGTACTACATGGTAGTATATGAGATATGTGGGGTAACTACCACCGGGTGATAGGATGGATTTTCACATATATATATATATATATATATATATATATATATATATATACATAAACACTATTCTGATCACGGGATCAGAATAATATTCTGATCACAACCTAACATGCCCCGCTAGTAGTACATTGAACTTCCCCGTGAACACGGTTGAACTTCCGCCAACATTGCCCAAACGGGGCTTGCGATATACCGTTGGGAAGCTATGTACACCAATATCATGATCCAACTTAAATTTTTGGCAAAATATAAGCGGTTTAAGAGCAGTTTTGAAAACCGTTTTTCCCTCGCACAAAAAACGTGAATCGTATTTTCGATCGCATTTCTAAACCTTTTATCAGATTGAGGCATATAATATGGCGTTGGAAAGCTGCTGCAAAACCGCTCCTTCCACATGTTGAAAGTTTTTTCTAATTCCCTATGGTTAAAGAGTATTTTGAAAAAACGTAAAATTTCGTAAACCGAACAGCTGAGTTCGTTTTTTCGACGTCATTTCTAAACGGCTAATCCAAGGGAGGCATATGATATGGCATTGGAAAGCTTATGAAAATGCACTACTTTTTCATCTTGAAAGTTTTTTTCTAATTTTGAATGGTTTAAGAGTAATTTAGAAAATGGTCCAAGTCCTACCGAGTTCGTATTTTCGAGCTAATTTTTTAACTGTGCGTCTGAATGCAGCAAATGATATGGCGTTGGAAAGCTTGAACAAACTCGAAACTTTTTGGTATGTATTGTTTCTCCCAATTCTTTATGGTTTTAAATCAGTTTTTGAAATGGCGAAAAACGTATTTTCACCGTAATTTCTACGAACTTTATCGGAATTGGGAAAATAATATACCTTTAAAAAGCTACAGAAAATGCGAAACTTTTTCATGTTGATGGTTTTCTCTGATTCCTAGCCGTTTTCAAGTAATTACAAAAACGGAGGGATCATTCATTCTGCCTCTATCGCGGAACAAATTCATCGAAAATGCACCGCGTGAATAACCTGAACTTCTTGGTGCGTGTACCTAAACTTCACTCTGTTTTTCACGTGATTTTTTTGCTCGTAGATCTTCATCCACTGCTGGTAGCTCTCCATCCCACTCACGGGAATTGAGCGGGTGATATACCGATGGAAAGCTGCTGTAAACACGCAACTTTCTCGTGTTGATCATTTTTTTCTACTCGCGACGATTTTGAAAGTTTTTCATCTGAAATTCATTCAGTGTAGTAGGTGAACTTCCTGCTGTTTTCACGTTGAACTTCTGTGATGTATTCTCGTTTGTAATTTTCTCATTCATTTCGTCAGTGTTACACAAATGATATTCTTTTTGTACAAACCTCTCTCACAATATATTTTTTAACTTTCTCCGACGAAGTACTTCAACTTGAAACAACAAAACTTTTAGTATTTGCTTTTTTATTATTTTTTAATACAAAATGCACACCGTGTAGTACATGAACTTCTGGCAGTTATCAACTTGAACCTCTCTCGGTTACGTGAAAATATTTAAGTTTTTTAATGAATTTTTCATCTGATTTTTCTTAATCTTTTTTATGAATTTTGAAGCGCTCTATTTTTAATATTTGAACTTCTTGTTATTTTATTTTTGAACTTCTTGTTTCCATTCTTTAATAACGACGAAAATCCGAGTTTTCTATAATCATCGAACTTCTCCATCCTTTTAATATGGCCTTCCTGGTTTTATTTCTTAATCCTTTTTTATGAAATTTTGAAGCGTTATATTTTTTTAGAAGTTGAGCTTCTTGTTTTTATTTTTGAACTTCGTGTTTCCATTTTTTAATAAGAAGGAAAATCTGAGTTTTCTATAATCATCGAACTTCTCCATCTTTTTAATATGGACTTCCTCATTTTATTTTCTCCATCTTTTTTATTTCTTAATTAAACACCAAACTTCTCCCCATTTTTAAATTGAACTTCTTGGTTTTATTCTTCAGTAACAAGAAAAAAATGTGTTATTAATGTACATTGAATTACTCTATTTTTTAAAATTGAACTTCCTAATTTTTTAAAAAATGGGGAAAATCATTTTTATAACTTTTTTTGTTGTTCCCTTATTTTAATTTGAACTTATTAGTTATTCTTTAGAACGAGAATCTGAGGTTTTTATATCCTTTGAACTTCTGTGTTATTGTAATTTGAACTTCTTAGTTTTATTATTTAGTAACGAGAAAAATCGAGTTTTCTGAGCTTCTTTGTTATTAAATTTTGAACTTCTTGGTTTTATTTTTTAACAATATGAAAAATCCGAATTTTTTATAGACATCGAACTTCACCATTTTTAAATTTTAACTTCTTAGTTTTATTGGTTAGTTACGGGGAAAATGCTTTTTTATATAAACAATGATACCGCGCCGTTATTTTAATTTGAACTTCTAGTTTTTATAGAATGGGAAAAATCAGTTTTTATACAATCTTTTGAAATGCTCCTCTTTTTAATTTGACTTTCTCCGAATTTTTACAAACGGGGAAAATGCGTTATAAATATTTTTTAACTTGTTTCAAAAAAAATTGAACTTCCAAATTTGTCTTTTAGATATTAAAAAAAAATGTTGACCTGCTTCGATTTTTAAATTTGAACTTCTTATAGAATTTTGTCGCGACATTTTATGCATTTTTTGCTTTTCGGTGAAATGGCCTAGGCGGTCCCTTTTTTCATTTGATGATTTTTCTTACATACTGGTATACATGAACTTCGGAATTTCTGAAACATGAACTTCGCGTGCTATTAATTTTTTTTATGAAACTCCACAGTTTTTATTCTTTGAATTCCATGATTTTTTTGTTTACATTTTTTTGTTTGAACTTCGAAGTTCGTTACACCTGAACTTTCGAAATCAAACATTTTTACACACATTTTTCCTTGAATCCAACATGTGCAAGAACAATAGGTAAATTTGGGTCAATTCTCATAAGCAATAGGACAAACATTTAGAGGGCACACATGAAGGAGAAGGAAAGCGGCAACATAATGTGTGTCAGAGAGCAAGTAGTTGAGGAAACCAACCAATATGTGATACATTTTTTACTGTAAAAAGCAGAGAACAATTTTTTTCATGTCTTCCCAATTTGAACCCCACTAAAAAAGTTTATATTCAATGTATTTTTTAGTGTTTCCGTATTGGTTGAACTTGTTGCTTACTTAAAATTGAACTTCCTAACTTTTTATTACATGAACACAAAAACTGACACTCTAAATCCAATATGGAAAACAAACATGACAAAAAATAATTTTTAAAATTCTAGTGTAATACGTGCACGCGCACACACACAAGCACAACACATCCACAATTTTCTTTTTGGCTTTCATGAAATGAAAACAGATTCAGTCTCACAAGCATAAGCATCAAACTTCCATGAATTACAAAACAAACTTTTTGCGTCAACTTATATTACTTCTCTCGTGAGCAACAATGCATCAACTTCTCCTAGCTTGTGGGGCGGTGGCTGCGGGCGCGACGAACTAGTCTGGGCGGCCAACTCATCTGGCAGGATAGGATGGATGGAGTGCAGCGACGAGCACCTCCAGGCTGCTGGGGCCAATAGCTGAACATGGCTTTGCAAACTTGCATCAGAGAGAGAAAGGGTAGCTCAATTTGCGTCTGCACTGCAATTCAAATACAACTACGAAGGAGGGACTGAGGATCCATTTCATGCAGCAAAGCGGAGAGGGCTGAAAGGAGACGCACCTGACTTCTCAATTCAATGTCACTGTGATCTAGGTGATGCGGCAGCGAACTTCCTGGAGCCGCATCATTGAACGGCCCGAGACGGCGGTGTTGAACTTTCTGGGCGACACAATATGAACACATACTATTTAGAAATGTATGAGCTCATCAACAAGGATCTGTTTTGAATACAAATGATAGACTATCATGTACAGTCAGAGAAAATACGAAAGAAAACAAAAAAACTACTGAATATATTCACTTTTTTCGTCTCTGCATTTTACATCATGTTTTGGTTGTAACAGCACCCTGTACGTGCACTTTTCTTGGGGTCAAGTTGTGGCCAAATGGGAAGTTCAGAGAAATATGCCGCTATCGTTCTTCTTCTCACAGAAACTGAAGGATTAAAACTCCACGACGTCAATGGATTTTGGACATAAACTTGGAAGAAAACCGACTTGTCAAACTAAAAACAAATGGACCAAAACACCCATTTTTTGCACCTGTGGGTATAGCTGAACTTCAGACATAGAAAATCACTTAGAGATGGCAGAGGAAGGCGTTTAGTGGCTGGAGTCATCCTGCTGCTCCGGTGCAGGTGCCATTTTCTTCTTCTATATAAATACACTCCAAACTGCTGTAACAAAACACAAAGAAAACTTTAAACCACAAAATTCGCAAACATCCATTTTTCTTTAACTGAACCATCAATTATGTATAGGAACATTTTTTTCATCAATAGATTTACCAAAATGAAAGTAGGAAACCCAAAGAACTACAAGTAATTTTTTGCACACATCTAAACTGATAGAACTGGAATGTACTCAAAATTTCTTTATTAACCATTTCATTCCTAAAAAAAGAAGAGATTCTATCAATAGAAGTTGAACTCCTTTTTGCCACGAATAAGTAAACATTTAGTTAAATGCTCTAGCACACGTGTTGCACTGTTTTGTTCATGAACTGCTACTTCTTTTTGTTTTTTTACTAAAGTGTCAGATAAAAATTTCTGAACTATCTTTCGGGTACAAAGTATATTTGAACTATTGATTTCTCTATTAATAAACTGATGTAAGTATATGAGGAAAACAACAATACATAGTAGGAGCAACATTTTTCATCACCTAATTCATCTTTAAGGTAAAGTAAAAATTCAGTGTTTTTAGAAAAATTCTACTGTTAGCTTCAGCAGGGGAAGGCAGTGACCTAGGCGAGAAGGAGAAGCACCTTTCCTACTCGTGATGCACGACAGTGGGAAATCACACTGCAGGGGAGTGCTGTCGGAGGAAGTTCAGATGGGGTGGAGCTGGACGGTCGTAGGGGGAGGGAGGGAGTGCTAACTGGCTTGCCAAGGGGATCAGTAGTGGGGGTTTCCTCCCAGGCACCGGGATAAGAAGCATGAAGGGGGAAGGGCCCGGTGCATCGGCGGCAATCGATGATCGGGGACCTGGATCCGGGTGCAGGGGTGGGGTAGTGGCCGGATCCAGGTGTCGAGCTAGTGTAGCGGCTGGACGAGGCACGACGGCCTGATCCAGGTTTGGCGGCGCCGCATCACCAGTGCGGGAGTGCGGGGCTCGCGACGACAAGATCCCGGCGGTGGTGGATGTGTGGGGTTCCCCGGTGACGCGTGGGGGTTGTGGCAGTTGTGGCGGCGAGATCCCGGCGTTGGTGGTGGGGCGGGGCCGCGGCAGCGGGATCCGGCGGTTGGAGGGTGGGGGCGGGCCGTGCGGGCAGTTGGAGGTCGGGGGAGAGGGAGGCTCGGCGGTGGAAAGCCTCGTCGACGGAGGAGAACAGGGTGGGATCGGGAGCGGGGAAGTGGTGGGCGTGGGGCGTGGGGCGTGTTTTTTTTCATCAGCGAGTTCAGGAAGTTCGGAAGGGAGCAGTCGGGCCCTTATAGGTGATTGTGATCCATATAACTATTCTAATTCTGGGATTATAATAGTGTTGTCCTATATATATATATATATATATGTATATATATACATGTATATGTATACATATATATATAGGAGGGGGGCGCCTAGCAAACACCAGACAATGTCTTAGCCATGTGTGGCGCCCCCATCCACCGTTTACTCCCTCGGTCATATTTTCGTAGTGCTTAGGCGAAGCACTATGGAGATCACATCACCACAACCGTCACCATGCCATCGTGCTGCCGGAACTCATCTACAACCTTGTCGTCTTGCTGGATCAAGAAGGCGAAGGATGTCACCGAGTTGAACGTGTGCGAAGAAAGTTCGACTACATAAACCGCGTTGTGAAACGCTTCCGCTTACGATCTACGAGGGTACGTAGACACACTCTCCCCCTCATTTCTATGCATCTCCATGGATAGATCATTGCGTGTGCGTAGATATTTTTTGTTTTCCATGCAACGATTCCAAAAGTTGTATCAGAGCCAGGTCAATGCGTAGATGATATGCATCAGTAGCACACAAAGAGTTGTGGGTGGTAATAGTCATACTGCTTACCACCAATGTCTTGTTTTGATTCGGCGGTATTGTGGGATGAAGCGGCCCGGACCAACCTTACATGTCCACGCACATGAGACCGGTTCCACCGACAGACACGCAACTAGTTTTGCATAAAGGTGGCTGGCGGGTGTCTGTTTCTCCTACTTTGGTTTAATCGAATTTGACTACGGCCGGTCCTAGAAGAAGGTTAAAACGGCAAACTTGACAAAACACCATTGTGGTTTGATGCGTAGGTAAGAACGGTTCTTGCTAGAAGCCCGTAGCAGCCACGTAAAACTTGCAACAACAAAGTAGAGGACGTCTAACTTGTTTTTGCAGGGCATGTTTGACACGTCTTCAACGTATCTATAATTTCTTATTGTTCCATGCTATTATATTATCATTCTTGGATGTTATAGAATCATTTTATATCATTTTGGGTACTAACCTATTGACATAGTGCCCAGTGTCGGTTGCTATTTTCTGCATGTTTTTTACATCACGGGAAATCAATATCAGACGGGGTCCAAATGCAGCGAAACTTTTTGTGGGATTTTTTGGACCGGAAGACATCTAGTGGGCCAAAGAAGTACCGAAGAGGGAGCCTGAGCTGAGCACAAAACACCAGGGCGCGCTTGGAGGTCCAGGCGTGCCCTGGTGGGTTGTGCCCACCTCGGTGGCCTCCCGAACCGCCTCTTTGCTCTAAAAATACCCCAATATTCCAGAAATGCTAGGGGAGTCAAATAAAATCAATTCCAGCCACCGCAAGTTCCAGAACCACCAGATCCAATCTAGACACCATCATGGAGGGGTTCATCATGTCCATTGGTGCCTCTCCAATGATGCGTGAGTAGTTCTTTGTAGACCTATGGGTCCGTAGTTAGTAGCTAGATGGCTTCCTCTCTCTCTCTTTTGATTCTCAATACAATGGTCTCTTGGAGATCCATATAATTTAACTCTTTTTGCGGTATGTTTGTTGCGATCTGATGAACTTTGAGTTTATGATCAGATCTATCTTTTTATCCATGAAAGTTATTTGAGTCTTCTTTGATCTCTTATATGCATGATTTCTTATAGCCTCGTATTTCTTCTCCGGTATTTGGGTTTTGTTTGGCCAACTTGATCTATTTATCTTGCAATGGGAAGAGGTGCTTTGTGATGCGTTCGATCTTATGGTGCTTGATCCCAGTGAAAGAAGGGGAACCGGCACGTATATATCGTTGCTATCAAGGATAACAAGATGGAGTCTATTTCTACATAAATCGATCTTGTCTACATCATGTCATCGTTCTTATTGCATTACTCCATTTTCCCATGAACTTAATACACTAGGTGCATGCTGGATAGATGTCGATGTGTGGAGTAATAGTAGTAGATGCAGGCAGGAGTCGGTCTACTAATCTTGGACATGATGCCTATATAATGATCATTGCCTGGATATCGTCATTATTATTTCAAGTTTAATCAATTGCCCAACAGTAATTCGTTTACCCACCGTTTGCTATTTTTCTCGAGAGAAGCCACTAGTGAAATCTATGGCCCTCGGGTCTCTTCTTTATTATATTTGCCTTTGCGATCTATTTTCATTAGCTTTGGTTTTCATATCTATATTTCCAAAAACACAAAAATACCTTGTTGCACTTTATTTTATTTGGCGATCTATCTATCAATTTATTACAACTTTCTCACGTCTACTCGCCAATTTCTGGCGCCGTTACCTGAAAGGGATTGACAACCCCTTTAACACGTCGGGTTGCGAGTATTTTTTATTTGTGTGCAGGTGTCGTTCACGTAGTGTTGCATGATTCTCCTACTGGTTCGATAACCTTGGTCTCATTACTGAGGAAAATAGCTATCGTTGATGTGCTGCATCATCCCTTCCTCTTTGGGGAAATACCGACGTAGTTCTAGCAGACATCAATATTGTGATGTGATATGGTCAAGACATGATGTGATATACGTTATTGTATGAGATGATCATGTTTTGTAAAAGTTATCGGGAACCGGCAGGAGCCTTATGGTTGTCTCTTTATTGTATGAAATGCAGACGCCATGTAATTGTTTACTTTATCACTATGCATTAGCGATAGTTGTAGAAGCAATAGTTGGCGAGACGAGAATGACGCAACGATGGTTATCAAGGTTTCGAGCCGGTGACAATGGAGATCATGACGATGCTTTGGAGATGGAGATCAAAATCACAAGATGATGATGGCCATATCATGTCAGATATTTTGATTGCATGTGATGTTTATCTTTTATGCATCTTATTTGGCTTAGTACGGCTGTAGCATTATATGATGATCCCTTAACTAAATTTCAATGTAAAAGTGTTATCCTCGAGTATGCACCGTTGCTACAGTTCGTCGTGTTGAGACGCCACATGATGATCGGGTGTGATAGACTCTACGTTCACATACAACGGGTGCAAGACAGTTTTGCACATGTGGAATACTTGGGTTAAACTTGAAGAGCCTAGCATTTACAGACATGGCCTTAGAACACTGGATTTTGAAAGGTCGAACGTGAATCATATAGTAGATATGATCAACATAGAGATGTTCACCATTGATGACTACTCCATCTCACGTGATGATCGGACATGGATTAGTTGATTTGGATCATGTATCATTTAGATGACTTGAGGGATGTCTATCTAAGTGGGAGTTCTTAAGTAATTTGATTAATTGAACTTAATTTATCATGAACTTAGTCCTGATAGTAGTTGCAAATCTATGTTGTAGATCAATAGCTCAAGATGTAGCTCCCCTATTTTTTTATATGTTCCTAGAGAAAACTAAGTTGAAAGATGATAGTAGCAATGATGCGGACTCGATCCGTGATCTGAGGATTATCCCCATTGCTGCACAGAAGAATTATGTCCTTGATGCACCGCTAGGTGACAGATGTGTTGCAGGAGCAGATGCAGAAGTTATGAACCTTTGGCAAGCTCGAAATGATAACTACTTGATAGTTTAGTGCGCCATGCTTTACGACTTAGAACCGGGACTTCAAAAAAAAAGAACGCCATAGAGCATATGAGATGTTCCATGAGCTGAAATTGGTATTTCAGACTCATGCCCGTGTCGAGAGGTATGAGACCTCTGACAAGTACTTTGCCTACAAGATGGAGGAGAATAGCTCAGCCAATGAGCATGTGCTCAGAATGTCTGGGCACTACAATCGCTTGAATCAAGTGGGAGTTAATCTTCCAAATAAGATAGTGATTGACAAAGTTCTCTAGTCACTATCACGAAGCTATTAGAACTTCGTGATGAACTATAATGTGAAAGGGATGACGAAAATGATTCCCGAGCTCTTCGTGATGCTAAATCAGCGATGGTAGAAATCAAGAAAGAGCATCAAGTGTTGATGGTTAACAAGACCACTAGTTTCAAGAAAAAGGGCAAGGGAAAGAGAGGGAACTTCAAGAAGAATGGCAAGCAAGTTGCCGCTCCCATGAAGAAGCCCAAAGCTTGACCCAAGCCTGAAACCGAGTGCCTCTACTGCAAAGGAAATGGTCACTTGAAACGGAACTGCCCCAAATACTTGGCGGATAAGAAGGATGGCAAAGTGAACAAAGGTATATTTGATATACATGTTATTTATGTGTACCTTACTAGTATAAATAGTAGCCCATGGGTATTTGATACCGCATCAATTGCTAAGATTAGTAACTCGACACAGGAGTTGTAGAATAAACAGAGACTAGTTAAGGGTGAGGTGATGATGTGTGTTGGAAGTGATTCCAAGGTTGATATGATCACCATCGCACACTCCCTCTACCTTCGGGATTAGTGTTGAACCTAAATAAATGTTATTTGGTGTTGCGTTGAGCATGAATGTGATTTGATCATGTTTATTGCAATACTGTTATTCAATTAAGTCAAAGAATAATTATTGTTCTATTTACATGAATAAAACCTTCTATGGTCATACACCAAATGTGAATGGTTTATTGAATCTCGATCGTAGTGATACACATATTCATAATATTGATGCCAAAAGATACAAAGTTAATAATGATAGTGCAACATACTTCATGCAGATGGACTTTTGGAATCACTTGATTATGAATCATTTTATACTTGTGAAACATGCCTCATGGGCAAGATGACTAAAACTCCATTCTCCGGAACAATGGAGCGAGCCAATGACTTATTGGAAATAATACATGCCGATGTATGCGGTCCAATGAGTGTTGAGGCACGCGGTGGGTATCGTTATTTTCGGACCTTCACAGATGATTTGAGAAGATATGGGTATATCTACTTAATGAAACACAAGTCTGAAACATTTGAAAAGTTTGAAGAATTTTAGAATGAAGCGGAGAATCATCATAACAAGAAAATAAAGTTTCTACAATCTGATCGCGGAAGCAAATATTTGAGTTACGAGTTTGTCCTTCATTTAAAACAATGTGGAATAGTTTCACAACTCACGCCCCCTAGAACACCACATCGTAATGGTGTGTCCAAATGTCGTAACCGTACTTTATTAGATATGGTGCGATCTATGATGTCTCTTACTGATTTACCACTATCGTTTTGGGGTTATGCATTAGAGACAGTTGCATTCACTTTAAATAGGGCACCGTCTAAATCCATTGAGACGACACCGTATGAACTATGGTTTGGCAAGAAACCTAAGTTGTCATTTCTTAAAGTTTGGGATTGCGACACTTATGTCAAAAGGCTTCAGCCTGATAAGCTCAAACCCAAATCGGAGAAGTGCGTTTTCATAGGATACCCTAAGGAAACAATTGGGTACGCCTTCCACCACAGATCCGAAGGCAAGATCTTTGTTGCCAAGAATGGAACCTTTCTAGAGAAGGAGTTTCTCTCGAAAGAAGTGAGAGGGAGGAAAGTAGAACTTGATGAGGTAATTGCACCTTCGCTCAATTTAGAAAGTAGCACCTCAGAGAAATCCATTCCCGTGATGCCTACACCAACTACAGAGGAATCTAATGATGATGATCATGAAACTTCAGATCAAGTTACTATTGGACCTCGTAGGTCGAACAGAGCATGTTCCGCACCAGAGTGGTATGATAATCCTGTCCTAGAAGTCATGTTACTAGACCATGGCGAACCTACGAACTATGAAGAAGCTATGATGAGCCCAAATTCTGATAAATGGCTTGAAGCCATGAAATCTGAGATAGGATCCATGTATGAGAACAAAGTGTGGACTTTGGTGAACTTGCCCGATGATCGACAGGCCATTGAAAATAAATGGATCTTCAAGAAGAATACATACGCTGATGGTAATGTCACCATCTACAAAGTTCGACTTGTGGCAAAAGGTTTTGACAAGTTCAAGAGCTTGACAACGATGAGACCTTCTCACCCGTAGCGATGCTTAAGTCAGTCCGAATCATGTTAGCAATTGCCACATCTTATAATTATGAAATCTGGCAAATGGACGTCAAAACTGCATCCCTTAATGGATTTCTTAAAGTAAAGTTGTACATGATGCAACCGGAAGGTTTTGTCGATCCTAAAGGTGCTAACAAAGTGTGCAAGCTCCAGCAATCCATCTATGGACTGGTGCAAGCATCTCGGAGTTCGAACATACGCTTTGATGAGGTGATCAAAGCATATGGTTTTATACAGACTTATGGTGAAGTCTGTATTTACAAGAAAGTGAGTGGGAGGTTTGTAGCATTTCTGATATTATATGTGGATGACATATTGTTGATCAGGAATGATATAGAATTTCTGGATAGCATAAAAGGATACTTGAATAAGAATTTTTTAAATGAAAGACCTCGGTGAAGTTTCTTATATATTGGTCATCAAGATCTATAGAGATAGATCAAGACGCTTGATAGGACTTTCACAAAGCACTTACCTTGATAAAGTTTTGAAGAAGTTCAAAATGGAACAGTTGAAGAAAGGGTTCTTGCCTGTGTTACAAGGAGTGAAGTTGAGTAAGACTCAAAACCCGACCACGGAATAATATATAGACCGAATGAAAGTCATTTCCTATGCCTCAGTCACATGTTCTATAAAGTATGCCATGCTGTGTACCAGACCTATTGTGTGCCTTTCCATGAGTTTAGCAAGGGGGTACAATAGTGATCCAGGAGTAGATCACTAGACAGCGGTCAAAATTATCCTTAGGTACCTAAAGAGGACTAAGGAAATGTTTCTCGGTTATGGAGGTGATAAAGAGTTCGTCGTATAGATTTACGTCGATGCAATCTTTGACACCAATCCAGATGACTCTGAGTCTCAATCTGGATACATATTACAAGTGCGAGCAATTAGCTAGAGTAGCTCCGTGCAGAGCACTGTAGACATAGAAATTTGCAAAATACATACGGATCTGAATATGGCAGACCCGTTGACTAAACCTCTCTCACAAGCAAAACATGATCACACCTTAGTAATCTTTGGGTGTTAATCACATGGAAATGTGAACAAGATTATTGAATCTAGTAAACCCTTAGGGTGTCGGTCACATGGCGATGTGAACTATGGGTGTTCATCACATGGCGATGTGAACTATTGGTGATAATCACATGGCGATGTGAACTAGATTATTGACTCTAGTGCAAGTGGGAGACTGAAGGAAATATGCCCTGGAGGCAACAATAAAGTTGTTATTTTATATTTCCTTATTCATGATAAAGGTTTATTATTCATGTTAGAATTGTATTGATCGGAAACCTTAATACATGTGTGAATACATAAACAAACACTGTGTCCCTAGTGAGGCTCTACTAGACTAGCTCGTTGATCAAAGATGGTTAAGGTTTCCTAACCATTGACATGAGTTGTCATTTGATAATAGGATCACATCATTAGGAGAATAATGTGATGGACAAGACCCATCTGTTAGCTTAGCATAATGATCGTTCAATTTTATTGTTATTGCTTTCTTCATGTCAAATACATATTCCTTAGACTATGAGATTATGCAACTCCCGGATACCGGAGGAATGCCTTGTGCGCTATCAAACATCATAACGTAACTGGGTGATTATAAAGATGCTCTACAGGTATCTCCAAATGTGTTTGTTGAGTCGGCATAGATGAGATTAGGATTTGTCACTCCGAGTATCGGAGAGGTATCTCTGGGCCCTCTCGGTAGTACACATCATAAGCTTGCAAGCAAACAACTAAGGAGTTAGTCACGAGGTGATGTATTATAGAACGAGTAAAGAGACTTGCCGGTAACGAGATTGAACTAGGTATGAAGATACTGACGATTGAATCTTGGGCAAGTAACACACCGATGGACAAAGGGAATTACGTATGTTGTCATAACGGTTCGACCGATAAAGATCTTCGTAGACTATGTAGGAGCTAATATGGGCATCCAGGTTTCACTATTGGTTATTGACCGGAGAGGTGTCTCTGTCATCTCTGCATAGTTCTCGAACCCGTAGGGTCCGCACGCTTAACGTTCGATAACGATATAGTGTTATATGAGTTATATGATTTGGTGACCGAATGTTGTTCTGAGTCTAGATAGAGATCACAGATATGACGAGGAGTCTCAAAATGGTCGAGAGGTAAAGATCGATATATAGGAAGATGGTATTTGGACACTGGAAGTGTTTCAGGACATACCGGGAAGGAATCGGGTCACCGGAAGGGGTTCCGGGCACCCCCCCCCCCTCCCGGCAAGTTATGGGCTTAATGGGCCAAAGGGAGGGACAGACCAAACCACTAGGGGGCTGGTGCACCCCTCTACTTGTTTGGACAGCCCTAGGGGAGGAAAAAGGGGAGAGCTAGCCCCTCCTTCATTTCCCTCTCATGGGAGAAAGGAAGGGGAGGACACCACCCTCCCTTGCCTTTCCTCGCACTCCAAATAAGGAAAGAAGGGGGCTTAGCTTGGGAGGGACCCCAAGTAGGATTCCTCCTACTTGGGCGCCTCCTTTGGCTGCTCCTCCCTCTCTCCCACCTATATATATATATATATATATATATATATATATATATATATATATATATATATATATATATATATATATATATATATATATGATGTCTACTACACAACCATCTTCTTGTAGACGTTGTTGGGCCTCCAAGTGCGAGAGGTTTGTGGGGCGGCAGCAATTTTCCCTCAAGTGGATGACCTAAGGTTTATCAATCCGTGGGAGGCGTGGGATGAAGATGGTCTCTCTCAAGCAACCCTGCAACCAAATAACAAAGAGTCTCTTGTGTCCCCAACACACCCAATACAATGGTAAATTGTATAGGTGCACTAGTTCGGCAAAGAGATGGTGATACAAGTGCAATATGGATGGTAGATATAGGTTTTTGTAATCTGAAAAAATAAAAACAGCAAGGTAAATAATGATAAAAGTGAGCACAAACGGTATTGCAATGCTAGGAAACATGGCCTAGGGTTCATACTTTCACTAGTGCAAGTCCTCTCAACAATAATAACATAGTTGGATCATATAACTATCCCTCAACATGCAACAAAGAGTCACTCCAAAGTCACTAATAGCGGAGAACAAACGAAGAGATTATTGTAGGGTACGAAACCACCTCCAAGTTATTCTTTCTGATTGATCTATTCGAGAGTTCGTACTAGAATAACACCTTAAGACACAAATCAACCAAAACCCTAATGTCACCTAGATACTCCAATGTCACCTCAAGTATCCATGGGTATGATTATACAATATGCATCACACAATCTCAGATTCATCTATTCAAATCAACACAAAGTACTTCAAAGAGTGCCCCAAAGTTTCTCTGGGAGAGTCAAGACGAAAACGTGTGCCAACCCCTTTGCATAAGTTCACGAGATACGGAACCCGCAAGTTGATCACCAAAACATACATCAAGTAGATCACGTGATATCCCATTGTCACCACAGATAAGCACATGCAAGACATACATCAAGTGTTCCCAAATCCTTAAAGACTCAATCCGATAAGATAACTTCAAAGGGAAAACTCAATCCATTACAAGAGAGTAGAGGGGGAGAAACATCATAAGATCCAACTATAATAGAAAAGCTCGCGATACATCAAGATCGTACCACCTCAAGAACACGAGAGAGAGAGAGATCAAACACATAGCTACTGGTACATACCCTCAGCCCCGAGGGTGAAATACTCCCTCCTCGTCATGGAGAGCGCCAGGATGATGAAGATGGCCACCGGTGAGGGATCCCCCCCTTCGGCAGGGTGCCGGAACAGGGTCTCGATTGGGTTTTGGTGGCTACAGAGGCTTGCGGCGGCGGAACTCCCGATCTAGGTTTCTTTCTGGAAGTTTCTGTATATATAAGAGGTTTTGGCGTCGAGAACAAGTCAGGGGGTCTCCGGGCTGTCCACGAGGTAGGGAGGCGCGGGGTGGGCGCGCCCTCCACCCTCGTAGGCAGCCCGGGACTCTTCTGGCCCAACTCTTTTACTCCATGGCCTTCTTCTGGTCCAAAAATAAGCTCCGTCAAGTTTCAGGTCAATTGGACTCCGTTTGGTTTTCCTTTTCTGTGATACTCAAAAACAAGAAAAAATGTAAACTGCACTTTGGGCTCTAGGTTAATAGGTTAGTCCCAAAAATCATATAAATGCATATAAAACATCCTAGAAGGATAATATAATAGCATGAATACTTCATAAATTATAGATACGTTGGAGACGTGTATATATGTGTGTGTGTGTGTGTGTGTGTGTGTGTGTGTGTGTGTGTGTGCGCGCGTGCGTGTGTGTGTGTGTGTGGGAGGGGGTTGCCTAGCACAGACTAGACAATGTCTTAGCCGTGTGCAGCGCCCCCGTCCACCGTTTACTCCCTCGGTTATATTTACGTAGTGCTTAGGCCAAGCCTTGCGGAGATCACATCACCATCACCATCACCATGTCGTCGTCTTGCGGGAACTCATCTTCTACCTCGCCGTCTTGCTAGATCAAGAAGGCGGAGGACGTCACCAAGCTAAATGTGTGTAGAACGCGGAGGTGTCGTGCATTCGGTACTAGATCGGTTGGAGCGAGAAAGTTCGACTACATCAACCGCGTTGTGAAACACTTTCGCTTACAGTCTACAAGGGTACGTAGACACACTCTCCCCCTCGTTGGTATGCATCTCCATGGATAGATCATTGCATGTGCGTAGATTTTTTTGTTTTCCATGCAACGATTCCTAACAGCCGCACCCTCCATCCTCACCACATACACAATCCTCTCTCTCCGCCCGCATCCTCTACGCTGCTCTCAGTGCTCAAAGCCGTCAGTGTATGAGGATGCCGCCGAAGTGCCCCATCTGAGGGAGTGGCGACGCCGGGGCTGCTGAAGCACCGGAGCACGGCATGAATATGGAGACAGAGGTTTCTGTCGCTGCCAACGAGGCTGCCAACAAGCGGAGGCGGTTCGAGAAAGAACCGCAAGCGACTCCAGCAGGCCTAGACTTCATCAGCAGCCACCCCGATGATATGTTGGCAGTCATCATATCCCTCCTCGCAATCAAATATGGGGCGAGGACAGCCGTCGTTTCCCGGCGGTGGCTGAGGGAGTCCTGGATTAAGGGGTCCTCAGATGGTCGGGCTATGTGACGTGGGACGGACTAATGGGCCGTGAAGGTAAAAGATGGAAGGCCTTTCCCCGTGTCCGGATGGGACTCTCCTTGGCGTGGATAGCAAGCTTGGTGGCTAGTCGTGTTGTTTCCTTTCTCTGTAAACCGACTTTGTACAATTCAGGCCCCCGCCGGTGTCTATATAAACGGGAGGGGTTAGTCCGTAGAGACAATCATAAACATACAGGCTAGACATCTAGGATTTAGCCATTACGATCTCGAGGTAGATCAACTCTTGTAACCCCTATACTCATCAAAGTCAATCAAGCAGGAAGTAGGGTATTACCTCCATCAAGAGGGCCCGAACCTGGGTAAACATCGTGTCCCCTGCCTCCTATTACCTTCAATCCTCAGACGCACAGTTCGGGACCCCCAACCTGAGATCGGCCAGTTTTGACACCGACATTGGTGCTGTCATTGAGAGTTCCTCTGTGTTGTCGATAGAAGGATCGATGGCTTGCCTTGTCGTCAATGACAAAGTCACCTCTGGAAGGGCCCTAGCTCCTGGGCAGATCCTCTAGCTTCACAGTTCCACTATGGGCGCCCGCCTGGCCATTAAGCCCAAGGCGGTCCCCCAGATCGCCAAAAATTATCTCCGCATCAACCCCGAAAATGTCGATAAGATGGATCCGGCAGATATCTCGTCTTTGAACGAACTGCTAGACCGCATCGCTGCACTGGGGGTCGCAACAAACTATGATCTGATTGGGCTTAAACCCGATCAGAGGGAAATCAGGTCCCCACCGGTCACCCGCCTGGTGACAAGTTGTGGAAGAGCAAGTTGAGGATACCCCTCCTCCTATCTAAGAACAAACAATGTTCGAATATCTAAGCCTGCAAGCCGGACACCCATCTTCAAGAAGAGACCTTCCATCCTCCGAACATAGAACCAGGCGTTGAGCCTAAAAATCCCGAGGACACTCCGGATCCTAGGCCGGTAACCTCAGAAATCCTTCAAATTCCGGATTCCGCAGTGGGCCAGGGATCGGATTTAAAGCCACCCACCCACCACAAGCAATACTCTCCAAGAAATTCCGGTCCCCCGTACATATGCGACTTAATGTATGTGCGGCAGCAAACTCAGGAAACAGTCCATCACTTTTTGGCTAGATTCCTACTTGTCAAAAACAAGATCAAAGATTACTGCGACAACGAAGCGGTATTAGTCTTTTTCCACAACTGTGCGGATGAGGGGATCCTCAATACCCTCAACCGACACTGCATACTACACTTCGCGGATTTGGCACACATAGTACAGAAGTACTGTGCAATGGAAAGCGCCTGGAAAGCCCAGACACCTCGGTGGGAACAACCGGCCTTTAAGCCACCCATCGGTCGGGAAAAACGGATGCACCCCCACGGAGCACCTAATCATCACTCCACAGACAAGAAAATTAAGCCCTTAACGGGACACAGAACTGTCCTTGACGAATGGCTCGACAAGCCTTGTCAGATACACACGATGCCGAATTCTGAACCAACACACAGCCTTCGGGCATGTTGGATACTCCAGCAGGTGGCTAAGAGCGGTGAGGCCATCCTTACCAACTCTACCCCAGAGAAGTACTCCCCAGAGGATAACGATCTCAATGTACTTACGGTCTTCGAGACCCTCCCTCAGATAATCGGCATAAAAGGGCGCTCCGTGACCTCGCCGAAGTCAAGTAGCCGTAGTAAATCCTTGGAACGACATGGCGATAACTTTCAACGCTACAGACGAACCACAAGCCCGATCAGTCCGAGCACCAGCCGCTTTAGTAATAAACCCAATTGTGGATGGCTTTCGGCTCACTAAAGTGCTCATGCATGGTGGTAGCGGATTGAACCTCATCTATGAGGACACGCTCGACGAAATGCAAATGGACAAGAGCCGCATCGAGTAGAGCAGCACAACCTTCTGAGGCATTATCCCCAGTCAAGAAGCGCGATGTTCGGGAAAAATTAAACTTGATGTGGTATTCGGCACGCCGGAGAACTACAGGTCCGAAGAGTTAATCTTCCAAGTGGCACCTTTCAACAGCTGATATCACGCACTGTTGGGGCGAGATGCATTCACACGCTTTCAAGCCATACCTCATTATGGGTACATGAAGCTCAAAATGCCCGGGCCCAATGGAGTTACCACTATCACCAGTGATCCGAACATAGCACTCCGCGCCAAAAACAAAACCGCATCCTTGGCCCTAGAGGCACTATCCGAGGCCCGGCCGAGGAGCTCACCGCTCTGCATTCCACAGTGGATAGAGACGACGTAATCCTCGATAAAAGGCCCAAATCCACTTCTTTCAAGCCGGCAGACGAAATAGTCAAATTCCAAGTACACCCAACGGATCCTAATAAAACAGCAACCATTGGAGCACAGCTGGATCAGACGGTCGACGCCGCTCTAAGAGCATTCCTGCGCGAGAATTGGGACATCTTTGCCTGGCACCCTTTGGATATGCCAGGAATCCCATGCAGACTAGCCGAACACAGCCTCGACATAATAAAGGGGTTCAAGCCAGTTAAGCAAATGCTGCGGTGATTTTCCGAACCCAAGCGACAAGCTATGGGGGAGGAGCTAGCCAAACTACTTGAAGCTGGGTTTATTCGCGAGATAAAACACCTAGATTGGCTAGGAAACCTAGTCATGGTACCAAAGAAGGACAAATCCTGGCGCCTTTGTGTCGATTTCAAAGACCTCAATAAGGCCTGCCCTAAAGACCCCTTCCCACTGCCCCGCATCGATCAAATCATTGATGCAACCGCAGGACACGACTCACTGTGTTTCCTCGACGCATATTCTGGATATCATCAGATTAAGATGAAGGAATCCGATCAGGCCGCAACGGCATTTATCACTCCATATGGGCCTTTCTGCGTTAACACTATGCCTTTAGGACTCAAAAACGTCGGCGCCACCTACCAACGCATGATTCAAACATGCCTGGAAAAAAATTGGCAAAACGGTGGAGGCGTATGTAGATGATGTAGTCATCAAAACTAAACATGTCGAATCATTGGTGGACGACTTACGTCTTACATTCGACAATCTTCGAACATATGACATACGGCTCAATCCGAAAAAATGTGTTTTCGGCGTTCCAGACGGAAAGCTGCTCGGGTTCATTGTTTCCAATAGAGGAATCGAAGCAAACCCGTCCAAAATCTGAGCCTTGTCACAGCTGGCAATACCAACAGACCTAAAGCAGGTCCAAAAACTAGCGGGGTGCATGGCAGCCTTGAGCCGCTTTATCTCTAGATTGGGAGAGAAGGCGCTGCCGCTATATCGCCTGCACCGACCACTTTGAGTGGACGGACGCAGCAATTGTCGGGTTGGAAGAAATCAAAACTTTGTTAGCAAACAACCCAATCCTTGCCGTACCTAACGTCGACGAACCTATGCTGCTGTATATATCTGCAACTCACCAGGTCGTGAGCGCTGTGCTCGTTGTTGAACGAGAGGAAGAAGGACATAAATTCCCACTAAAAAAATAGTGTACTATGTATCGGCGGTTCTCACACCATGCAAATCCCGATACTCGCACTATCAAAAGATAGCATATGCGGTTTTCATGGCATCTCGGAAGCTGCGACACTACTTTCAAGAGTGTTCGATCACGGTGGCCTCCGAGGTACCACTCAATGATATCATAAACAATCGAGACGCCACCGGCCGCATTGCAAAATGGGCTATCGAGCTCTTACCAATTGAAATAACATACAAGCCACGCCGAGCTATCAAATCTCATGTGCTGGCCGACTTTGTCGCCGAGTGGATAGAAGTCGAACTCCCTAAAGAGTACGGCAAATACTCCAACTAGGTGATGTACTTCGACGGGTCTAAAATGTTAGCCGGACTGGGGGCTGGTGTCATCCTAACATCCCCTATAGGGGACACAGTCTGTTACGTATTACAAATCATGTATACAGACTCCAATAACGCAGCCGAATACGAGGCACTACCGCATGGCCTCCGGATGGCTGTTTCTATGGGCATACAACGCCTCGAGGTGCGCGGGGATTCAAACCCCGCTATATCCCAAATAAACGGAGAACTCGATGCAAAGGATCCAAGGATGGCGGCTTACCGCAACGCCGTACTCAAAATATCAGCTCGTTTTGAGGGGCTCGAGTTCCATCATGTGGCCCGAGACAGTAATCAAACAGCGGACATCCTTGCTCGAATGGACGCCAACACGACCCTGTCCCACTTAACACCTTCATGGAAAGGCTCTTTAAGCCATCCGTGCTATCGCAGGATGAGAGCGGAAATACGAGTCCGACGAATGCCGAACTCGATTCGGATATCATCGGGGGCTCGGGCACAGAACCAACGCCTTCCGCCCACGTAATCATGGCGGTAATCGCTCCATGGACCAAACCCTTCCTGGCCTACCTTAATAGGCGGGAGCTCCTTGAGGACCAGAACGAGGCTCGTTGCACTGTTCGATGCTCGAAAGCCTACAAGGTTCATGAAGGAGAGCTCTACAAGAAAAGCACTACTGGAGTCCTTCAAAGATGTATATCCAAAGAGGAGGGGCGGCAACTCTTGGCCGAAATACATGCTGGCCTCGGCGGCCATCACGCTGCAGCTCGGGCCCTCGTAAGCAAGGCCTTCTGCACAGGTTTTTTCTGGCCCACGGCCCGAGCAGATGCACATGCCCTTGTACAGCACTGTGTCGGGTGCCAACTGTTTGCCAATCAAAGCCATATGCCACCCACAGCCCTAAGAACAATACCCATTACCTGGCCTTTTGCGGTCTGGGGGCTAGACATGGTCGGACCCCTTAAAGGGGGAAGCCATAAGAAGAAATACTTACTGGTTATGGTTGATAAATTCACTAAGTGGATAGAGGCCAAACCAGTAAAAATGGCTGAAGCCGGACCGGTGATAGATTTTATCTCCGGTGTCCCACATAGCATTATTACTAACAACGGCTCTAATTTCATGGCCGATGAGGTGAAAAATTGGTGCACTAATCTAGGTATTAAACTCGATTATGCCTCCGTGTATCACCCCCAAACAAATGGTCATGTTGAACGGGCCAATGGCCTGATAATGAGCGGCATCAAACCCAGACTAGTGCGATCCTTAAAGGAGTCGAATAAACACTGGGTTGAGGAGCTCGACTCCGTACTCTAGGGGCTGCGGACCACATCCAATCGCACGAATGGATACACACCGTTCTTCATGGTGTACGGCGCAGAGGTTGTCTTGCCCTGTGATATTATTCATGACTCTCCTCGAGTGTGCATGTATGAGGAAAGAGGCCGAGCTCGATCGGCAGGACGATTTACATGGCATGTAGGAGGAGCACGACGTCGCAAAAGCCCGTTCCGCATTCTATCAACAACAAGCTCAAAGATACCAAAGCAGAGAAGTGTGGGCAAAGACTTACAATGTCAGAGAACTCGTTCTGCGCCTACCAGAGAAGAAAAAGCACAAACTCAAGCCCAAATGGGAGGGTCCCTTCATTATAGATGAAGTTCTCACTGGAGGAGCCTATCTCCTTCGCAATGCATCGGATAATCGCTTAGAGCCGAACCCATGGAACGCTGCTCGACTCCAAAGATTCTACGCCTAAGTCCGAACACATTGTTCGTTACCTTTTTCTCCCTTTTCACTTTTTTCCCTTTTTCTTTTTGTTTCTTTTACGACTTATATCGTGTGTTCGGGTAAGCCACACACTTGAGGGGTATGCATCCTTAAACGTACACACCCCATCATAACTATGGGCTTCTCTCAGTCAAAGCTTATCATTTTGGGCATAAAGCTCACCATATATATGTGTTGTTTGCTCACATACGTCCTGTCTTCGCCATTATATGCACCTCTATGACTTAAGTTTTTGCCAAGCTGGGTTTCCTGGCTCCTGTGCTTATGCCCTACGTTCCCGCTTGTTCGGCTAGGGCATAAAGAAGAAAAAAGAAGGGAGCACCTCTGCGATTGTTACAACCAGGTCATCCGAACATGTACCTCAGACGGGTGAAGCCGAAAGCTAGCGTTTTTAAGGGAATAATTGGTCGGCGGACAACCGACGAACTCCTTCGTAGCAATATAAACTACCTAAATACAAAGACTCCTGCGGTTATTTTGCATCACGGCTTAGTCATGCATAAAACGCATGCCGACCCAGGGAGAGGAACCCTTAACGAAACTATTCTTTCTGGAAGATGTTTCTTACATTAAAAAGTAATATAACATAACTCCCCGAATACAGTTTGTCTGTTCAAGCATTATGACCTTATCGCCTGGTTTCTGAACATACTTGGTGTTTCCCACAGGTATAGTATTCGGAAACACTCCACCCTTGGGTTTTGGAGGTTGAAGCGGAAAGTCTGCCATGACAATCTTTTACAATTCGGCCGGAGATAAGTTTGCTGATAAAGTGTATTGTCACATAAAATCACATGCCTACTCTTTATCTATGCAATCTATCAGGCTGTCTAGTTTGCAGTCCTGCTGTGAAAATTTGGTGGCTATCTTTACTTGGTCGTACACCAAGCTAACCGGAATTTCTTGTCCGTCTGGTCCCCGAGGTCCGAACCGGGCCATATGGTTCGGATCAAGTCTGGTATACCGCGTTTTCACCATGGCCCAGGCCTCTCGTGCACCTTCTCGACATGTCGATGCCTTCCACAGCTAAAAACAAATACAAGCTCCCTTGAATAACTCTGCGAGCTCCCCCATCATTCCTGGAGGAGAATCGGATGGCCATAAAGCCTTCGCCATATTCCTCATTGCTTTCCGAGCTCGCTCGTGCACTTTGGATTGCTCTTGCAGCAAGTCACCTTGAAATCCAGACACTTCTCCTTCGGGCCGCCTAGTTAACATACCTACAGGAACAAATCTTGTAAAAAATTTCCATCAGGTGATCTTATGAAAGTTAGGTTCAGGGACATACTAAATATGCCGCCTTTCAGCTTTCGGTTCTCCTTCAAGGCATCCGACAGTTGGGCTCTTACGTCCTTTAGCTCCTCGGCTTGCTTGATGTTGGCATCCTGTAGTTTGTTCTTGTCATCCCTGGTCCGTGTCAATATACGTTGACTAGCGGCTTCTTGCCTTTCGGCATGCTATTTATCCGCCTGCGCAGCCTCCAGTCTATCCTCCAGTTGATTCGGCGATCCTGCCGCCGTAAACAAAACAGTGTATATTTAAAAAAAACATTGTTGGCGCAGAATCGTATTTTCCGGGCAGTGATTGACCTTACCATCCGGTGGCTTCTTGGACTTCTCCAGTTCGGCGGTGACAGCAGTTAGCTTGGTCTGACATTCTTCCAGCTCCTTGGATAGCATGTCGTTTTTCTCAGTGAGTACCTGATAATACAATGATCCTTAAATCAATTGGGCCAACTGCTTCAAGTCTCGGGGGCTACTGGTACATGAGTATTGAATCTACAAAAAGATCTTACCCACATATCCTTTGAAAGCTGGTGTGTGGCTCCGGCAAGCCCATCCCGAGCAGCTCAAATATATGTATCCGCGGAGTTGAGGGCATGGTACGCCTCTACGGTAAAACTGGGATCGTGCATGGCCTCTTTCCTCCGCCGGTGATTCATCGCGCTCTCCACTTAGGAATTGGTGATGGATACATTATCTGAATCCTCTTGGAGAGGAAAATCCGGCATTTTACCCGTATCAGCCCTAGTCCTTATGGCAGGGTCCGGGGCCGAACTGGTCGATGCACGGCCGGCGAGGTCCCCGGATATAGTCCGGCGTATGCTCTTCCTACAAGATGGCCCAACGGAAAACGTCACAATTCGGTCTGTCCACCGGGTGCGTGTTCAAAACTATACCTCTTTGGTGAAGGTGGGGGCTCGGTAGTATCATCGTTATCCTTTCTTTTCAAAGACTCGCCCTGCCCAGGTGTCGCCTTCTTAGAAGACATCTTCGATACAGCTCAACGAGACGAAAGCGCCGCCTTGAGCATGAGACAGGGCGGTGAGTGAGGCGCAATGGGAAAACTCTTTTGGAGGAGACGTCTCCGTGTTACTTACATGGGAGGAGGGGAGAAGGCCGGGATAATCGGCTGTAATTGCTACTTCCGTGCCGTCGTAGCTTGCCTGATGAAAAATTCCTCCTTAAGCTCTATAAATATGTCCGGATCTTCTTCTTATCCGGGATCTAGGTCCCGAATATGGTCCTCTGGCTGCGGAGCAGGGCTGTAGATCCCCTCGACGACCTTTCTCCATTCCTGTCAAAAGGAGACGGATCAAACTCGACTAGCATAAACTCTGGAAAAAGGTTGAGTAAGGCCAATAATTGAAAAACTCACCCAGGGGATGGGTTTGTACATAGAAAACCCTTCCCGACATGTCAAACGAGCGAAGTCTTCCTTCTCCCCTTTGTACAAGTCAGCTAAGATGGTGGCCAGGGTGGCAAAATTGTCTGGACCTTTGCACAGACAACGGGACGCATCGTCCTCCCCCTTATAATTCCACTTGGGAAGATCTCTAGATTGGAGCGGCTAAACGCATCGGGTTATGGAAATTGCCATTACCTCAATTATTGACAGGCCAGAGTTGGCAAGTACTCTGATCTTGCTTGCTAGTCTCGAAACCTCCGCACTATCTTCTTCTTCAAAGCTTGGGGGCCTTGTTGGCGCTTCTTAAAAGGAGCGCTGGAGAATTCAGGAAGACCACGCTGGATTGGGTCTTGAAGAATGACATCTTCAATATAAAACCACTCCAAGGGCCACTCTTCGGATGCCTTCTTTGGAGTACTAGACGGGTATCCGGTCCCGGCTATGCGCCATACTTCGGTGCCGCCCACCTCGAATATAGATCCATTTTTGGAGCGGGGGACGAGGCAGAAAAAAATTCACCATAGCTCAAAATGGGCCTCGCAGCCGAGGAACAGCTACAAAACCCGCGATATGCAGGATGGAGCCCGACGTCAGATTGTGCGGTTGAAGGCCATAATACTCCAGTAGACCTCTGAGGAAAGGATGAATAGGAAATCCTATGCCTCTCAAGAGGAAGGAGACGAAGCACACCTGCTCCTCTTTAGAAGGATTGGGGAAATTTTCCGCCAGGGCTTCGCCGTCGATGGAAGTTAATCCATCCCGAACGGAGACTAGATCCGTGGGCGGAAGAAATCCCTGCATCTGAAGTTTTCTCAGATGGGCGTGGGATACCAAACAACTTTCCCAGTCACCTTTTTTAGGGCCATTGGGGTGCGAGGAAGAGCTAGGAGCACTGGCCATGTTTGGGCGATTTCCTAAGGCCAGTTCTAAGGATTTCCGTGGGGTGGGGAATGGTCTCATCTAATCTCTTTAAATAGCCGCCTTTCCTACACGGTCAAGGGGTTATTTGTAAAAAAACACATAGACTATTCACATTCATTTGACACATGGAAGCCGAGGTGGCATTTGTGGCCTTGGGATAATTAAACTCTGATAAACCCTCGTTAATGGTGCCATGTCATCACTTCTTTATTACTAATCCATGATTGATAAAAATCGCAATTCAAATTCAAGTTCAAACTAAAGTGCAAAATTCAAATTTCTCAAACATGAAAAATAAAATGTTCAAAGTGTTGCAAATATTCCATAATTATTTATGGTGGTGAGCCAACCTTGTTTTAAAGTCTTTAATTGCTCCTAAGTATATATATATCAGTGGCTAAAAACAATAATTAAATGCCTTTTATAAATTATAAAATATTAAACTAAATTTTTTTATGTGTCATGCTTGTTGTGGCGATTGCTCAATATTTCCTAGTATTTGTTTTGTCCACCTCCACGATTTTGCAAAGTCATTTGGTCGCTTATTTAAATGCAAGTGGAGGGAGTAAAAGAAAGCGAGAAGAAGAAAAGGAAGAGAGCACGTGCCCCCAGGCCTCACCCAAGTCAGCCCACCTAACCCGATCGTCTTCTTACATTCACGACCGTGCCCGAACAGGATCGCGTCCCCGTCGAACCACCTCGCCGGCCATGCCGTGGGAGGATAAGGCCTCCACCGAGGCGCCACTCCCCCAAGATATTTTCTTCCCACTCGCCTCACTCCTCCTTGGCGCCCTCCTCCCCGAGATCCATCTTCTCTCTCTCCTCGTCGTCCTCTCGGCTCACCCGGCGCCCTCGTCGCCGTCGTTAGCCACCACCGCGGCGACCGTCTCCCGTGCCTCTCCAACCTGTCCGTGCACCAACGTCATCAAGCTGCGTCATCCCCATCCACAAGATCGAGCTCGGACCCCTCGACCATCGGGATCGGGTTCTTCCCGCACCTCTCGGCCACCGACGAGCTCCGTCCACTGCGACCATCCTACTACTACTAATCCGTCGCCGGCCTTTCGTGTGCCACACCGTGAGCCTCTACTCCTTCTCCTCCTCTTCCCCGTTGGATTCGGTCCATTAGCGCATCTTCCACTCATTGCCGTAGCCTACGGCCGCTAGCACGACTCCCTCACCGTGCTCCATTGGCCTCTCGCCATGACCGGCTACACCGACGCGTCCCGTGCTTGCTTCGCCCGTAGCGTGGCGGTGCCTCCGCCGAGCCCACCGTCTTGCGCTGCTCGCCGATCGGCGTTTAGACGCCATGGCGGAGCTCCGCTCCAGCGATCATGCGCCCTGCTAGCCCTCACACGCACGCCGAGCCCCACGCGCATCGCCGCTCCTGCGTTGCCTCCCACCGCCTGTCTGCTTTCGCGCCGCCGTGTACGTCCTTGGACTGCACCACAGCCGCCCGCGCCCCAGCAGCGTCTGGCGCGCGACGCTGCGCCTGCGGTGCCTTGCCCTGCGCCGTGCGTGGCCTGCCATCGCTTCGCTTTGCTGCTCGCGGCTGCTACCCGTCTTTGCAACTCTTTGCTCTCTTGAATCTGCTCTGCTGCTAATTAGTGCAGCTATATGGCTAGCTTTAGGGATTTTACAGATTAACCCCTAAACATCCCCTAATCGGTGGTTAAACGGTTGTTAGTATGTGTGAAAATAATATGAGTAGGCGTTACACTTGACAAGGCTCAAATGTGTTCATTGGACCAAATCCATTTGATGCCTGGATGAAATCATATGAAAATCACAAATTGCTATCTTACGTCAATAGAGAACATAATTAACACCTAGCATAGTGTGTTGCGTGTGCGTGTAATGGTGCGTGCGTGTGTGCACAACCTTGACCTCACGGTGTGCCACCGAGCCGGCCCTTGTTTAGTTTAGTTGGTAATACTTTAGTGCTCAATTAGTATAACAACAAATGACAAGTGTTCCCCTCTGTTTATTAGTTTTAGTTAGTTGTTCTAAAAAGGCTAAGTCTCGACAAATGGGCCCCATTGTTAATTAAGCAAGATTTCCTAAACTACTAAACTTAGAGTCAATGACATGCGGACCCACTTCTACTATTCACTTTGGTTGACTAGTCTCTGTTGACTGGTCAATCGTGTCCTCCGCCCCATCTGTCGACCACATGTGCACAATGTTGGGTACACTACGTGTACCCGTAGCATTTATCGCTTATTTTCGAAATAATAATAATTTTAGAAAATCAATTAAAACTTTCAAATTCAATATAAAATTAACCGTAGCTCGGATGAAAGAACTTTGTACATGAAAGTTGCTCAGAACGACGAGACGGTTCCGGATACGCAACCCGTTCGTCCGCCACACCCCCCTAACCTATCGAACTCGCAACTTTCCCCCTCGGCTCCTCTTGCTCGAAAACGCTAAACAGGATACTTTCCGGATGTTTCCTCCCTTCACCGGTATCACCTCATACCGAGTTAGGGCACCTCTAGCACCGTTACTTGTCTTGTCTTGCATTGTTATGCATCTGTTTGCATTGTATTCATTGTTTCTTCCCCCTCTTCTCCGCTAGACACCGAGACCGACGCCGCAGCTACCCGATCACGACTACGGAGTTGGCGACCCCTCTCTCTTGCCGAGCAACCAGGCAAGCCCCCTTTGATCACCAGATATCGCCTACTCTTCTCTATCTTGCTTGCATTAGAGTAGTGTAGCATATTCTTGCTTTCGATTAATCCTATCTTCTTTGCATAGCCTGTCCTTGCTACTCTTTATTTGTTACCTTTACCTTTATCCCTCTTGCTTGGTATAGGATGCTAGTGTTCCATCGGTGGCCCTACACTCTTGTCCGTCTGCCATGCTATACTCTTTGGGCTGTGATCACTTGAGGAGGTGATCACGGGCATATACTAGATACTTTACACTATTACATTACCTGTGATACTGTTAGGAGATGGGGGTGAAAGGACGGTGGCTCCATCCCGGTAGAGGTGGGCACAGGTTCCAGCGGCCCCGATTTGTTACTTTGTGGTGGAGGCGATAGGGCAGGTTGAGACTACTGGGTGAGAGGTTGGGCTGGCCACAGTCGGCGTTCGCGGATACTTAACACGCTTAACGAGATCTTGGTATTTGATCCGAGTCTGGACATTTGGTCTATCTGCACTAACCATCTCTGGCAGGGAGTAGTTATGGGTATCCGGCGTCGTGGTATCGGCCAGCCATTGGCGTCAACGGCGAGTGGCGCGCCGGATTGGCTGGACGCACGTAGGCTAAGTCTGCTTCCGGCGTCACATAACGTCTTGAGGTGTGCTAAGGCGATGAGCCCAGACCACAATAAGCGCTTAGGTTTAGACCGGCGTGCTGGCCTCTCTGTTGTGCCTAGGTGGGGCTGCGGCGTGTTGATCTTACGTGGCGGGCATGACCGGAAAGTGTGTCCGGCCAAATGGGATCAAGCGTGTTGGGTTATGTGGTGCACCCTTGCAGAAGTTAATCTATTCGAATAGCCGTGATCTTGATAACAGGGCGACTTGGAGTTGTACCTTGACCTTATGACAACTAGAACCGGATACTTAATAAAACACACCCTTCCAAGTGCGGATACAACCCGGTGGTCGCTCTCTCTCAGGGTTACAAGGAGGGGATCGCCGGGTAGGATTATTGCTATGTGATACTACTTGGAGGACTTTAGTCTGCTCTCTTCTACATGTTGCAAGGCGGAGGCTGCCAGAAGCGTAGTCTTCGATAGGATTAGATATCCCCCTCTTATTCTGGCATTCTGCAGTTCAGTCCACTGATATGGCCCTTTACACATATATCCATGCATATGTAGTGTAGATCCTTGCTTGCGAGTACTTTGGATGAGTACTCACGGTTGCCTTGTTCCCCCTTTTCCCCCTATCTCTACTCGGTTGCGGCGACCAGACGATGGAGTCCAGGAGCCAGACGCCACCGTCGATGACGACTACTACCCCGGAGGTGCCTACTACTACGTGCAACCCGCTGACGACGACCAGGAGTAGTTAGGAGGATCGAGCGGGAGGCATGCGCCTCTTCGATCTGTATCCCAGTTTGTGCTAGCCATCTTATGGCAACTTGTTTAACTTATGTCTGTACTCAGATATTGTTGCTTCACGACTTCGTCTATGATCGAGCATTTGTATTCGAGCCCTCGAGGCCCTGGCTTGTATTATGATGCGTGTATGACTTATTTATGTTTTAGAGTTGTTGTGATATCTTCCGTGAGTCCACGATCTTGATCGTACACATTTGCGTGCATGATTAGTGTCTGTTGATTGAATCGGGCGTCCTGAGTTAATATCGAGCCCATTTGCTGTAGGAATCCCGTTTCCAACTCCTTGGCGAAGTTGAGTCTAGACTTTACAAAACTTTTACTAACATGGTTGTGCGACCCATGGGCCCACGTCGCCATTGGGTGGTATTAGGATCTTTTACTCCTCGATCTTTACTGCGGGACTACGAACTCTCTTCTACTCGGGTTAAGCGATTTTTACTAACTTTCGACTCTAGGTTCTCGAAAATACTTTCTCCCGGAGAGGCCCTTCAGTCCAGATGGTCACCGACTGCACGAGAAGATTTCGGAGATACTCTTTGATATTCTCTCGAGACTCTGTGCCCATCACTTTTGCTATTCCCGACCACCGATAAATCCTTATGGATAACTACTTACACTTGCCATTCTTACGATCATCCCCCATTGATCTTGTTATTACAAGATACCCGAAGTTTCCTCTATTGTTCCGAGAATACTTCGTGCCTACTGCCTAGCAGTTCTTTGCTACCTGAATACCCCTACGGATAATTTCTCGCACTTACCGAATATCCGCTCATCCCGGTTGATTCATGTATGTCACCAATCCTCGAAAAACCATTCGATCTTCCGAAAATCCACGAGCATCCTATTGCTCTCGAAATGTGATTACTTGCATTATGGTTAATCCCATAAGTCTAGTAATCTTGTTGGCATCCATTGTCATTATCATTTTGAGCCCATTGATTCGATTTGTTGCGAATGCTCGCAATCCTCAAACAGATCCTAGAATTCATCCTTCCGGCTCAGACGTCATTTTAAACCTGAGCTGGCTATCGACCAATCAAATTGCCGTCGATTGTACCCTAAGTCTATTCAGCTTATCCATCCTTGATCAGAGCATTTGCTCCACGATCCCTTGATTTGAAAATCATAATTACTTTGCTAATTAAGCATTGAACTATTCAGATGTTCTATAAACCGATGCATTTGCAATATTTCTTCCTCTGATTGGGTATCAATACTCATATCAGCCCCATTGTGGATCGCCATATCCACTGTTGGATTATTATCCGACAGTGTCCTTCATAATTAATCACTTTCTGAGTTCTTTCTCCGATACATAATGCCTTTGGTAAATTGTATCCTTTCCTTTTGTCAACCATGCTCTGCTTTCGAGCTGGTGATATTTACTCTTGAAGCTTATGGTATATGTTCGTAAGAAGCCCCGATGGGATTGAACCTATGCCTTTCCTAATCTGTGTGAACCCGAAAGTTATACGGGTTATACACTCATCTGCCGCTTCGTCAGGATAACTTTTCAACACTACAACCTCGATAACGAGAAGTGAATGGATGGTCATGCATTTGGAGAAGTGGGAGTCGACCTTGAACTTTGTGTTCATGCCCATGGACATGATGTAGAACTTATCATGAAAGCTTCTCTTAAATTAAGTATTCCCTTGGTATAAGTTCATCTTATATCTGGGATCTGGCCTTTTGCAATCGTGGTTCCGACCATGTTCTCCTTTAAATATCATTTCTCGTGCAAGTTTAAGCACTTGACTTCTACAGAGCAATACCCAATCCAACCTATATTTTATCCTACCTTCGAGTATTACCCCCTGGTATCTCGAGGATATCAACCATTGCACTTCATTCTATGAATTTACGATGAAGTAGTACCCTTCCCGTCATAGTGACTCCACGGGTTCTGGGTTGTCGTCAGCGAGAACATCGATAAGTGAATCGATTCCGCACTTTCTGATTCCATAACTCTAAGTAATTTTTGTTGCTTACGAGTTAATAATCATTTGTCAATCCTAGCACGATCGGCTATATCATTAGCATGCTAAATTTTAACTATGCTACCTGGTCCTTCCCGAAGCACAAATTTTGATGATGAGCTATGCTTACGTCCATTTTCCTCATCATATCATTTCACCTTAAACATCAAGCTTGATTTCAAGTTTGTGTCGTACCCATGGTTCTAATAACCTTTTGCTTCATCGTTCCCTTGACTTGATGTCGCCATACGATTGATTACATCTTCATGAAATCTCTCGACAAGTGTGTCATGATCATTATCAGCATTCTGAGCTCTTCCAGGATATCAATTGAATTCATGATGAGAAATACCATCCTTGCCCTCGATGATTTGTGTTGACACCGACCACTTTATTGCCTTCCGTTCAACATAAAACTTGTTCCTGTTTTGTGTTATACCTTGAGTTCCTTGCTATCCAACATTTGTTCTTCTTTACCTTGGAGTATTACCATCTTTTATATCCAGGATGTCGTGCTTAGCACACCCGGCCGGAGGCCCTATTGGTTATAGATTCCTTTTCAGCAAGGTTATCCATTCTTCCATGAGGAAATTGTAAGACTTATTCTACAAGTTATTCCTGATGGATCCTTTGTGTTTCCAAAGTCTGACCTTAGCTTGAAGACCATGTCAATGCTATCTCGAAGCATATATATTTTACTCCAATTATCAACAAGAACATTTAAAGCCTAATGTCAAATGTTTCCTGCTCAATTATCCAAACACCGATGTATGCGTAAAGTCATGAAATTTCTCTCTCTTTACCTAAAGAGTTTTCTACATTATATCCTGTCAAGGATATCATGCTGTGCTTGTCCTTGGGAAGGATATACCCTTGAAATATGTGTTTAAACACATTTTCCTTTCCATTGTTCTGTTAATCTGACGCTCACATTTCCTTTACATTGGTTTGTTTAACTTTTTCGGTGATCTATATGATCTAAGCAGCAATATTCTTCTGCTTATGTAAACACCTAGGTTCACAATCGTTTCGGTAAGACCCTGTTACTATTGTTGATGACATTCGGGTAACCACCGATGGACGAGAACCTTGCCTATTGGTCCGCCTCGAATTAACGAGCAGGAAAATGGTTCTCTTCGTCCTCGCCCTTGGTACCAACGTTGTTGCCAACATAACCGACAGTCTCTTCTCTGACATGCCTGGCTATCATGATGCCTTGCTATCATAACCGTGCAAGATATCGATTGCCCTCCTACTTTAACCACATGGTGGGCCCATAACCCACATTGCCACGAGGATCAAAACCTAACTCTCACAGCCACACCTGTTTCCAAAGTTAATTCTCGCGCTTGGCCGTATGCAATTCACGAGCCACATTCCTAGTGATCTATTCTGATATCGGCGACAATAATTATTCCGTTGCTTTGAAACCCCTTTCACCTTTTGTCTAGGCATTGAACGATTGCCTGGCTGCTTGAAACTTCTTATTGTACCTTCCAACTTTACTCTCGATGTGTTTTATTTGTTCAACTCGAGAGGTACTCATATGCTCATTCATGGGTTAAACCCAGTTATTACCCTTATAGCATTACATAGTTGCCGATCTACCCGTTACCTATTAAATGCATCTGATGAAGATCCCGAAGAAAGGATGCCGACTTCATCATGATGACCTGAAGCAGAGAAATGGAGACATCGACGTAAAGGATCAACTACTTCGGGAAGTGCAACAAAGACCGAGAAGACCCATTAGAATTTCGCAACCTAGTCTTTCCCCCGTACTCCCCTCCTAAATCTTGGGACGAGATTTCTTGTAGTGGAGGAGAATTGTGACGCCCAGATAATTAAACTACAGTAAACCCTCGTTAATGGTGCCATGTCATCACTTTCTTTGTTACTAATCCATGATTGATAAAAATCGCAATTCAAATTCAAGTTCAAACTAAAGTGCAAAATTCAAATTTCTCAAACATGAAAAATAAAATGTTCAAAGTGTTGCAAATATTCCATAATTATTTATGGTGGTGAGCCAACCTTGTTTTAAAGTCTTTAATTGCTCCTAAGTATATATATCGATTGGCTAAAACAATAATTAAATGCCTTTTATAAATTATAAAATATTAAACTAAATTTTTTCAGGTGTCAAGCTTTTTGTGGCAGTGCTCAATATTTCCTAGTATTTGTTTTGTCCACCTCCACGATTTTGCAAAGTCATTTGGTCGCTTATTTAAATGCAAGTGGAGGAGTAAAAAGAAAAGCGAGAAGAAGAAAAGGAAGAGAGAGCACGTGCCCCCAGGCCTCACCCAAGTCAGCCCACCTAACCCCGGTCGTGTTCTTACATTCACGACCGTGCCCAGACAGATCGCGTCCCCGTCGAACCACCTCGCCGGCCATGCCGTGGGAGGATAAGGCCTCCACCGAGGCGCCACTCCCCCCAGATATTTTCTTCCCACTCGCCTCACTCCTCCTTGGCGCCCTCCCTCCCAGATCCATCTTCTCTCTCTCCCTCGTCGTCCTCTCGGCTCACCCGAGTGCCTACGTCGCCGTCGTTGGCCACCACCGCGGCGACCGTCTCCCCCGTGCCTCTCCAACCTATCCGTGTGCACCAACGTCGTCAACTGCGTCCTCCCCATCCACAAGATCGAGCTCGGACCCCCTCGACCATCGGGATCGGGTTCTTCCCCGCACCTACGGCCGCCCGGCAGGCTCCGTCACTGCGACCATCCTACTACTACTAATCCGTCGCCCGGCCTTTCGTGTGCCACACCGTGAGCCTCTACTCCTTCTCCTCCTCTTCCCGTTGGATTCGGTCCATTAACGCATCTTCCGCTCATTGCCGTAGCCCTCACGGCTGCTAACACGACTCCTCACCCGTGCTCCATTGGCCTCTGGCCATGACCGGCTACACCGACCGCGTCCCGTGCGTGCTTTCGCGCCAGCGTGGCGGTGCCTCCGCCGAAACCCCACCCGTCTACTTGCTGCTGCCATCGCTGCCGGCGGCGTCTCGGACGCCATGGCCGGAGCTCCGCTCCCGCGTGCGGTCATGCGCCCCTGTCGTGGCCCTCACACGCACGCGAGCCCCATGCATCGCCGCTCCCTGCGTTGCCGCCCACCGCGCCTTGTCTACTTTCGCGCCCGCCGTGTACGTCCTTGATCGCACCACAGCCGCCCAGCGCGCTTGGCGTCTGGCGCGACGCTGCGCCAGCCCTTGCCACTGCCTTGGTCGTGCGTGGCCTGCATCGCTCCTGCTGCTACTTTCGCTTGGCCAGCTGCTACCGTCTTGCAACCTGCTGCTCTCACTTGAATCTGCTCTGCTAATTAGTGCAGCTATATGGCTAGCTTTAGGGATTTTACAGCGATTAACCCCTAAACATCCCCTAATCAGCGGTTAAGCAGGTTGTTAGTATGTGTGAAAATAATATGAGTAGGCGGTACACTTGACAAGGCTCAAATGTGTTCATTGGACCAAATCCATTTGATGCTGGATGAAATCATATGAAAATCACAAATTGCTATCTTACATCAATAGAGAACATAATTAACACCTAGCATAGTGTGTTGCGTGTTATGTGTTGTGCGTGCGTGTGTGCACAACCAGCCTCACAGGCTGTGCCACCGAACCGACCCTTGTTTAGTTTAGTTGGTAATACTTTAGTGCTCAATTAGTATAACAACAAATGACAAGTGTTCCCCTCTGTTTATTAGTTTTAGTTAGTTGTTTTAAAAAGGCTAAGTCTCTCGACAAATGGGCCCGGCATTAATTAAGCAAGATTTCCTAAACTACTAAACTTAGAGTCAATGACATGCGGACCCACTTCTACTATTCCTTTGGTTGACTAGTCTCTGTTGACACTGGTCAAGCTGTGTCCTCTGGCCCCATCTGTCGACCACATGTGCACAATGTTGGGTACATACGTGTGCCGTAGCATTCTTGTTTATTTTCGAAATAATAATAATTTTAGAAAATCAATTAAAACTTTGAAATTCAATATAAAATTAACCGTAGCTCGGATGAAAGAACTTTGTACATGAAAGTTGCTCGAGCAGCGAGGCGATTCGGATCATAACCCGTTCGTCCGCCACACCCCCCTAACTTATCGAACTCGCAACTTTCCCCCTCCGGCTCCTTTGCCCGAAAACGTGAAACACCGGGGATAGTTTCCCGGATGTTTCCCCCCTTCACCGGTATCACCTCATACCGCGTTAGGGAACCTCTAGCACCGTTACTTGTCTTGTCTTGCATTGTTATGCATCTGTTTGCATTGTATTCATTGTTTCTTCCCCCTCTTCTCTCGCTAGACACCGAGACCAAGCGCTGACTACCCGGTCACGACTCACGGAGTTGGCGACCCTCTCTCTTGCCGGAGAAACCGAGGCAAGCCCCGTTTGATCACGAGATATCGCCTACTCTTCTCTATCTTGCTTGCATTAGAGTAGTGTAGCATATTCTTGCTTTCGATTAATCCTATCTTCTTTGCATAGCTTTGTCCTTGCTACTCTTGTTGTTACCTTTACACCTTTATCCTCTTTGCTTAGTATAGGATGCTAGTGTTCCATCATTGACCCTACACTCTTGTCCGTCGCCATGCTATACTCTTTGGGCTGTGATCACTTGAGGAGGTGATCACGGGCATATACTAGATACTTTACACTATTACATTACAGCTCTTGATTGTTGTTAGGAGATGGGGGTGATAGGACGGTGGCTCCATCCCGGTAGAGGTGGGCACAGGTTCTGACGGCCCCATTGTTACTTTGTGGCGGAGGCTGACAGGCAGGTTGAGACTACACAGGTGAGAGGTGGGCTGGCCCTGGTCGGCGTTCGCGGATACTGCTGCACGCTTAACGAGATCTTGGTATTTGATCTGAGTCTAGCCATTTGGTCTATCTTGCACTAACCATCTCTGTGAGGAGTAGTTATGGGTATCCCGGCGTCGTGGTATCGGTAGCACTTGCCGTGACGTCGGCCCGGGTGAGTGGCGCGCGGATTGGACTGGAGCGCTGTAGGCTAGGTATGCTTCCGGCAGCGTATGCAACGTCTTGAGGTGTGCTAAGGGCGATGGGCCCAGACCCCTGTGTGCTTAGGTTTAGACCGGCGTGCTGTCCTCTCTGTTGTGCCTAGGTGGGGCTGCGACGTGTTGATCTTCCGCGGCCGGGCATGACCCAGGAAAGTGTGTGTCGGGGCGGCTGATCGTACCCGCGGACACCTATGGGGCCCGGCGGAGCGGGTCCCTTTGTGGTTCGGAGGGGGGCGGAGGTCGCACGAAGAGCGGATCGAGGCGATGCACACGGGCGGTTTACCCAACCGGAGCTCTCGGAGAGATAAAACTCCTACTGCTGCTTGTTTGATCTATTCTCTTCTTGCTAGGGAGCAATGCGAGCTACAAAACCTAGCGTGGGTGTGGCTAATCTGCGGTGGGTCGAATGAATCGAGACTCGGCCAACCTCGGAACCCTCTCTACGTTGCACTCGGGCCTCCTTTTATATGCTAAAGGGGTCTCCGGCGAGTGGCAACATAGGCGGGGTACAAGCGTAAAAGCAGGGGTTGGTACACCTACACGAGCGATGTCTGATGCAAAATACCTAACTCGGCGGCAAGGGACAAAAGCAATAAATGCACATCGTTGTCGCCTAAGCGATTAACAGAGACCGTCAGTGCGCCTCACTTCGCCACGATGGCGAGCAGCCTGTCTGCGCCAAGCATGTCGCTGCTCTCCGCTGGCTGCCCGCCCGACACGCGTGCCCATGGAGCGGTCCCATGGCGACAGTGCAGGTGAGCTGGAGGCGAGGCGGAGAGGAGTTGCATCTTCTTGCGGCAAGCGCCTTGCCGCGGCCGAATCCTTGTCGCGCCCGGAGGCTTGTCGCGCTCCGGGCCTTCCCGGCAAGCTCCTCTTGCCGGGGCCTTGTCTGCCTAGAGGCCTTCCCGACAAGCTCCTCTTGTCGGGGTCTTGCCTTCAGAATGGCTGCGGAGGGTCTTGGCGGGCCTTGAAAGCAAGGCTTGCCGCTGAGGGGCCTTCTGTTGCCCGTGCACAAATTCGGGGTACTAAGGTACCCCTACTTTAGTCTACCGGCAGGAGCCCGGTCTGGGCCATACACTGCGGTCTTAAGCGGCTGTTGGGCCGGGCCCAAAAGCGAACTGCGAACGCGTCGGCTGGAGTCCAAACTAAACTTACTACGTGTCGTCGCGTCCCCGTAGCAGCTGCGTCGATTGCGGCGTCATGGGGAAGTGGGCGGCGTCGGGGCCGCTCCACCCGTCGCCTCCGTTACGCATCCCCGCCACGTGGTTCCCATGATCTTGGGGTCACGGACGGTGGAAAGTGGGAAACCGGGCCGTCACGAGCGAGGCAGCAGGTCGGCCCGATTCCTGCTCTTCCCTACATACTGATTAAATCGGCCAGGCGGTTGAGCCCCACCTTGCTTCCTTAAAAAGGCGGAAGGGGGCCTTGAAGGCCGCACTCTCCCATCTCCACCTTTCTTGATTTCTGCTCCCCTTTCTCTCATTAGCCATGGAGAAAAAGAGCCTTGGTTCTTCATCGGTGGCGGCGAGGGTCGCCGCTAGACAGCGCTCCTCCCAACCCCTCGCCCGGGCGCAGAGCCAGCCCCAAGAGTAAGAGGGAGGGGCGAGGTCGAGGGCGAGGTCGAGGACGAGGTCGAGGAAGAGGCGGACGGGCGGCGCCGTCTCCGCCTCCGCCGGGCGTTTCCCTCCTCAAGGCCGGTCCATACGGGGGCGACCCTTGCGAAGTTCTTCGTCGAGGCGCCGGGCGCCTCATCGTCGCCTCCGGCTTCCGGCTCCGTTCTTGCGGCTTGATGGAGTCGAATCCGCCCGAGACGAGATTGCACATGAGGGGCGTGGGATCAGCGGTATGCGAGTCGCGTTGTATTCCCAGCCCCTAATGTGATGTATCTCGATCGTGGGTGGAAGGCGTTCACCCGCATCCACAACTGAGGCGGGGTTTACCCTCCATTTTAAGTTAATGGAGGGTGATCTCCTCTCCGTCAAGGTCTTGAGGATCTTGGCACTTTCGGGCGAAGTGCTGCGTGGGACAGCTCCTCCGACAGTGAAGATTCCCCTCGAGCAAGAGTGGCGAGGAGGAGGCGGCAATGACGACGAGGTTGCCGGGCCCGATTAGGTGTCGGCGCCGCCTCGCATGTCATGGCGACCCCATCATCCGTGTCGCCCGGCTCCTGAACTCCCGGTGCGTCTCCTTGGGCGGTGGCGTGGGGAGGCTGCGGAAGGGAAGAGGGATGGCGACAAGGCCGTCAAGTCGAGATGCAGGCGTAGTGCCCTCGGCAGCGTCTTGACGCCCTGCCACCCGTCTTGAACCCGCTTACGGTGCCGCCATCTCCGTCATGCCCTCGGGGATCTCCCGGTATGTTATCTTGGTGTCTTCGGCACCCGTGGCAAATCTAGGCGTTTCTTTTGCCCTTCCGCCTCCTTGACCTACCTCCACGGAAAGAGGGCGGGGAAAAGGATTACGGGCATCTTATCTTTTTAATTTGTAAGCCGTTGGGCCTTATCCGCATTTAAGGCTTGTAATCCTCTCTTTCATGTTTTCCATTCCCCACGGGCTGTATCCGAGTAGAATGTTTTTAATGAAAAAGGGATGTTTGAAAAAGGACGAAAGGCTTATCTGATATCTCAGCCCCCGACAACTCTGGCTTGCCGCGGCCCCCGGCAACTCTGGCTTGCCGCAGCCCCCGGCAACCCTGGCTTGTCGCAGCTCTCGGCAACTCTGGCTTGCCGCAGCCCCCGGCAACTCTGGCTTGCCGCAGCCCCCGGCAACTCTGGCTTGCCGGGGTTTGAGTGCAGGCGCGCCCTTCTTCTCCTCTTCACTGTTATTTCAATTAAAGGGCGATTTAGCGGTCTGCAATAAGTTATCCTCGTAACATAACTTTGTTACTGGGCAACATCTGCTACGTTACTTCCTTTACTCGACCCTTGGCTTTGTATGTTATTACCCTCGCTTTTCGGAAAACTTGCGGTGCGAGCACCCTTGCCCTTGGCGCGAGTCTTTGGACTTCAGCGACTTCTTTGGCGAATTCGCTTCTGACGAGCAACCTTGTCGCGGACTAGTCGCAGCTCACTTAAGTTGTTGAGCGGACTCGAAACAAAGTAAAGGCGCGACCGATCACGATTTGGTTCCTCCAGCGCCGCGGGTGTCTCATACAAAGCGCGGTCGTTCAAGGAAGATAACTTTACAAATTTATTACTGATCTGGATCGACCGATGCAATGTTATTTCCTCTACTTGATTTCTTCCTTTATGCGTTTATGCCTGCGCATTTAGGAAACTTGTCGGTGCAGCACCCTTGCCATGGCGCCGAGTCGGAACTTCAATGACTTCTTTGGCGGGGTCGCTACCGACAAGCAACCTTGTCGCGGACTAGCCGCAGCTCACTTAAGTTGTTGAGCGGACTCGAAACAAAGTAAAGTAGCGACCGATCCGCGATTCGGTTCCTCTGCGCCGCAGGTTTTCCATACAAAGTACTATCGTTCGAGGAAGATAACGAAAATTTAAACATTGATTGCTCAAACTTTGGCAACTTAGCTTTTACATTTCTTGATTCCCGATGAGGAGAAACTTCCTCGGCGGTGCACGGTCCATAGTATTATCTCCTCCTCCCCTGGTTAACTTGTGCGCGAGGCCTCCCTTTCTTTGCGACAAGAGAAAGAAGAGGAAATAACGTTATAGAGCCCGGTGGCTCGATTACGCTTACGGGTGTGGTTCTTTGCACAAATTGTTAGCCAAAACATGCAATAACTTGATGAAAGCATGAACTTGACGGGTTGTGCGCAACACATGGGCTTTCTTGATGCGAGGGTCTGCGCCCGGCTTTGTCTGACGGATTACATGCAACAGCGGCAAGACTTGTACAAAAGGTGGTTGCCGGAGCAGGTTCCGACAACCGCGCCTTATGGGTAAAACTTACGAAGATGCTCAATGTTCCAGGAGTTGCTCACGAGAATGCCATCTTCGGTCTCAAAGCGGACAGCGCCGAGCCCTAGTGACTCGTTTCACCGATAAGGGCCTTCCCACTTCAGCGTCAACTTGTTTGAATTCTTGGCGGATTGAGCGGCGAAGAACAAAAGGTCGCCTTCCTCGAGACTTCGGCATTAACCCTGCGGCCATGGTAGCGGCCGCGAACTGCTTGTAGCGGCGGCTCGCCTGGCGGCTGAAGAGGCGATCCTCCTCAAGGAAGCGGTAGCGTCATCTTGTCGCGGTGCTCTTGCTCAAACTCATCATAGCGAGCACTCGAGGCGACCCATTATCTGAGTTCCGTGGGGAGAACTGCCTCTGCTCCATAGACTAGAGCAAAGGGTGCACGGCGGTGGCTCGATTTGGCGTCGTTACGATCGACCAAAGAACCACCGGCAGCTCCTCGATCCGGTTTCTTCCGCACTTGTGCAGCCTGTCGAAAGTTACGGTCTTGAGTCGCGCGGCACTTCAGCGTTCGCCCGCTACGCTTGACCGTTGCTTCTCGGGTGAGCAGCAGGCCAGCGGAACCTTGGCGCCAAGGTCTTGGGCGTCTTTGCATGAAGGTGCGACTTCGTGAATTGTGTGCCGTTGTCGGTGATGATCCTGTTAGGGATTCGAAGCGGCAAACAATCGACTGAAAGAACTTGATCACCGATCGTGTTGTCACCTTCCTCACTTTGCTTCCACTTCCGGCCACTTTGTGAACTTGTCGATGGCGGCGTACAAGTACTCAAAGCCCCGGCAACTTCGGGGAAGGGGCCGAGATGTCGAGCCCCGGACGAAAATGGCCGGGATAAAGGGATCGTCTGGAGAGCTTGAGTGGCGGTGTATCTGTTTGGAATGGGCCCGCGCTTCACACTTGGTTACTTGTGCGGTTGCATCTGGAGGGCTGTCGGCGGAAGAAACCTTGCCGGAAAGCTTTGCTTGGCAAGTGCTCTTCTTGCCTATGTGGTGACCACATATGCCTCCATGTATCTCTGCCAACAGCTTCATCCATCTTCCACAGGAATACACTTCAATTTCACACCGTTGAGTCTTCTTACATGCAGTATCTTTGTCGACAAGCTGGTACATACTTGACTGCCGGGCTACTCTTTCCGCTTCTTCACGCTCTTGGGAAGTTCTCACTGTCTGAAGGAATTGGACAATCCAGCTGCGCCCATCTTTGGAGCTTGTGGCTCGACAACAAGGACTAAAGGCTCATCTGCTGCTGTGGGAACATCAGCTTCTCTGACAAGAGCAGTGGCTCTGCCGGAGCTAGATGCTCCCGACAAGCTTGCCGGAGCAAGACTTGTCGGGGCGTTCTTCAACGAAACAAACCACAGGGGTCTGCCGGGAAGCGCTGCTCCTCAACCTTGTTGGTGTTGATCTTGGGGACTTTTACCTTGACGGCTTGGGAAGCTCTGCCGGAAAGTAGTCACCAAAGGCCAACTTCCTCTTCTTGCTTTGTCCGACCGATGGTGTTACGGTTGGCTGAGTCGACTTGAGCACGAAAGTCCACAGTTCCACAGGTAGCTTAAGCGCGGCGCACTTTGTGATGCATCGGCAATATCATTACGAGCTCTTGGAACATGTTCCATTTGCGGCCGTCAAAGTGCTCTTCTAGCTTCCTCACTTCATCAACGTAGGCTTCCATCAACGGACTCTAGTAATCTTTGTTGACTTGGCGGACTGACGAGTTGCGAGTCACCACGACAATAAGCTTCTTGATCCCAAGGTCCACGGCGATCCACGAGACCGGCAAGCAAACCTTCGTACTCTGCGGTATTGTTTGTCGCTTGCTCCTTGGGAAAGTGCATCTGGGCGACGTGCTTGAGGTGCTCTCCGGTGGAGTGCGATAAGCGACCTTGGCACCGGCGCTGCTTGCAGCGAAGGCACCATCAAAGTACATCAGCCACTCTTTGCTCGCTTCTTTGGCAGGAATGCTCGTCTCGAGAATCTCTTCATCTGGCGTTGGAGTCCATTACTGCTATGAACTCTGCCAAGGCTACGCTTTGGATAGTTGATGTGCTTTCAAACTTAAGACCAAAGCTTGACAGCTCCGGTGCCCACTCGACAATCACGCCTGTCGCGTCTGGATTCTGCGATATCCTCTTGAGGGAAAGCGGTGACAAGCTGTGATCTCATGTGCTTGGAAGTAATGGCCCAGCTTTCTCGAGGCCATGAGGAGGCCAGCAGTTTTTGCACACAGTACCTTGACCTAGCCCCCCTGCGGGAGAGGCAGCAGTAAACTGGCGCTGCACCATCCTTTTACATGTCTGTTCTTGTGTCTTCGCGGACTCGTCCTTGTCGGGACGAGCTTGTCGTGAAAGCCCCTCGCTTGTCATTTGGATGTGCTTGCATGATTCTTTGGCTCGTCATCCGCCTCCCTCTCTGCCACTAACGCAGTGCTAACCACTTGATTGGTTGCCGCTATATATAGCGGCAACTTCTCTTGTGGCCTAGGTGTGACAAGTGTCGGAGTAGAGATGTCGGGGCGGCTGATCGTACCCGCGGACACCTATGGGGCCCGGCGGAGTGGGTCCCTTTGTGGTTCGGAGGGGGGCGGAGGTCGCACGAAGAGCGGATCGAGGCGATGCACGGCAGGCGGTTTACCCGGCTTCGAGCTCTCGGAGAGATAAAACTCCTCTGCTGCTTGTTTGATCTATTCTCTTCTTGCTAGGGAGCAATGCGAGCTACAAAACCTAAGCGTGGGTGTGGCTAATCTGCGGTGGGTTGAATGAATCGAGACTTCGACCAACATGGAACCCTCTCTCGTTGCACTCGGGCCTCCTTTTATATGCTAAAGGGTCTCCGGCAGGTGGCAACATAGGCGGGGTACAAAGCGTAAAAGCGAGGGGTTGGTACACCTACGAGCGATTATCTGATTGCAAAAATACCTAACTCTGGCGGCAAGGGACAAAAGCAATAAATGCACATCGTTGTCGCCTAAGCGATGTAACAGAGACCGTCAGTGCGCCTCCGCTTCGCCACGATGGCGAGCCTGTCTGCCAGCGTGTCGCTGCTCTCCGCTGGCTGCACAGCCGCCCGACACGTGCCCATGGAGCGGTCCCATGGCGACACGTCATTTGGGTGAGCTGGAAGCGAGGCGGAGAGGAGTTGCATGCCACGCAAGCGCCTTGCAGCGGCGAATCCTTGTCGGCGCCGGAGGCTTGTGCGCTCACGGGCCTTCCGGCAAGCTCCTCTTGCCGGGGCCTTGTCTGCCTAGAGGCCTTCCGACAAGCTCCTCTTGTCGAGGTCTTGCCTTCAGAATGGCTGCGGAGGGTCTTGGCGGACGCCCGGCAAGGCTTGCAGCGAGGGGCCGCTGACTGCCCGTGCACAAGTTCGGGTACTAAGGTACCCCTACTTTAGTACACCGGCAGGAGCCCCGGTGCAGGCCATACAGTCTTGCGGCTGTTGGGCGAGGCCCAAAAGCGAACTGCGAACGCGTGCGGCTGGGTCCAAACTAAACTTACTCCCGTATCCGCGCGTCCCCGTAGCAGCGCAGCGTCGATTCTTGGCGTCGTGGGGAAGTGGGCGGCGTCTTGGGGCGCTCCACCGTCGCCTACTGTGCATCCCGCCACGTGGTTCCCATGATCTTGGGGTCACGGACGGTGGAAGTGGGAAACCGGGCCGTCACGGCGAGGCAGGTCGGCCCGATTCCCTGCTCTTCCCTCGCCCTGATTAGTCGGCCAGGCGGTTGAGCCCCACCTTGCTTCCTTAAAAAGGCGGAAGGGGGCCTTGAAGGCCGCACTCTCCCATCTCCTCCTTTCTTAAATTTCTGCTCCCCTTTCTCTCATTCGCCATGGAGAAAAAGAGCATTGGTTCTTCATCGGTGGCAGCGAGGGTCGCCGCTAGACAGCGCTCCCCTCCCAACCCTACGCCCGGGGCGGCAGAGCCAGCCCCAAGAGGAAGAGGGAGGGGGCGAGGTCGAGGGCGAGGTCGAGGACGAGGTCGAGGAAGAGGCGGACGGGCGGCCTGTCTCCGCCTCCATGGCGGTTTCCCTCCTGCGGCGGTCCATCTGGGGGCGACCCTTGCGAGTTCGATCCAGATATGGCCCTTTACACATATATCCATGCATATGTAGTGTAGCTCCTTGCTTGCGAGTACTTTGGATGAGTACTCACGGTTGCCTTGTTCCCCTTTTCCCCTATCTCTACTCGGTTGCGGCGACAGACGATGGAGCCCAGAGCGAGCGCCACCGTCGATGGCGACTACTACCCGGAGGTGCCTACTACTACGTGTAGCCTGCCGGCCGACCGGGAAGTAGTTAGGAGGATCCCGAGGCGGGAGGCCTGCGCCTCTTCGATGTCTGTATCCCGGTTTGTGCTAGCCATCTTATGGCAACTTGTTTAACTTATATGCGTACTCGAGATATTGTTGCTTCCGACTTCGTCTATGATCGAGCATTTGTATTCGAGCCCTCGAGGCCCTGGCTTGTATTATGATGCGTGTATGACTTATTTATGTTTTAGAGTTGTGTTGTGATATCTTCCCGTGAGTCCCTGATCTTGATCGTACACATTTGCGTGCATGATTAGTGTACGATTGAATCGGGGGCGTCACAATGACAGTGAAGAAATGATATAAAATGGTATTTAATGTGCAGCCAAACTATCATCAATCAGAAGTACAATGACGAACCCACCGTGCGAAGCCGAAGACATAAAGCCGGATACTACATCGTCATTGCAGGCAAGTTCAGGGGCTACTGAGGGAGTCCTGGATTAAGGGGTCCTCAGATGGTTAGGCTACGTGATGTGGGCCGGACTAATGGGTCGTGAAGGTACAAGATGGAAGGCCTTTCCCCGTGTTCGGATGGGACTCTCCTTGGCGTGGATAGCAAGCTTGGCGGCTTGTCGTGTGGTTTCCTTTCTCTGTAAACCGACTTTTACAATTCTGACCCCCCGTCGGTGTCTATATAAACGGGAGGGGTTATTCCGTAGAGACAATCATAAACATACAGGCTAGACATCTAGGGTTTAGCCATTACGATCTCGAGGTAGATAAACTCTTGTAACCCCTATACTCATCAAAGTCAATCAAGCAGGAAGTACGGTATTACCTCCATCAAGAGAGCCCGAACCTGGGTAAACATCGTGTCCCCTGCCTCCTATTACATTCAATCCTCAGACGCAGAGTTCGGGACCCCTTACCCGAGATCGACCGGTTTTGACACCGACAATGGCGCCCCCTACGGCTCTCCACCCCTCTCGACCTTCTTGACGCCCATGAGCTCTGCCATGGCTATCGCAAAAGATTGGATGCATTCTCCTAGATCCTCGGCAGTCACCATGGCCCAATCAGAGGCCTTATCACGGGCAAGTTCCGTTTCAACGGCAAGGACCGAGCCAAGCTTGGTGAGTGGTTCCGATCCCCCGCCCTAGATCAGCTCAAGGATCTGAGTTTTAATGATGGGCATATGTGCTCGCTGCCAACGTTCGCGCTCTGCTTCGCGCCCATGCTGCGCCTCGCCAAATTCATGAACTGCCATTCTCCCCCACCTTAATGACACGCCCGCTCTTTTCTACCATGACTGAAGCACCTCGAGATCGTCGCCGTCTGCATCCCAAAGGATGACATGGGCGCCTTTGCTCATGGTATCTTGCACTCGAGTTCCTTCGTCTTCAGGTAATGAATTGGTTGAGTAGCTTCCATATCACCTCCATGACTCTCCGGACTATTTATGTGTGTTACTGGTGCGGCAATGAGAGATCACAAAAGGTGGACCACAATACGGTCACTGAGGACATACCTTCACTTGAGAGATTAATTGTAGTTAATCAACAAGGTCCAAATAGAATCAATGCCATTTCTGCGCCGATATTGACAGTGGTGCTCGTATGTCAAATACTCTGAATGTGTTATTGGATCCACACCCGTTCAGGTACAATAGTCTCCTTCTATATCTCCTTCTTGATATCAACATTATTTCTCATCCAGAAAAGCTTGACCCAGATTCTGCGCACAGTGAAGGTCTTGGCACTAGAATCTATCGGCCCCAACCTGCACGAAGTTGTCAGTTTGCTGAGATGCTTTCCGTGCTTGAAGGAGTTGCATATCGAGGTGACGTTCATTTCCTATTAAATGTCAACCATAAGGGAGTTAAATTTTTGGCACCTTTTCCCAAGTTTACAATGACAATGTACTACGATTTCTGAAGGAATTTTGGAGGATTTCAGGACATACATCCCCCCACCCCATATTGGTTGCTTGATTAATATGGTTACAATCCATAAGCATTTATCCTTTGGATTCATCCATACTAGTTTTCTTAGGATTTTCTCATCCACTCCAACCACTTGTCAAGAAGGCTACATTTTTCTAGATTGTAATCAAATGACCATGTTAATCATGTCAGATCAAAGATGGCACGTTGGTGCATGAAAGTGTGTTATATCGACTAGAGGGGGTAAATAGGTGATTTTTATGAATTCTTCACTGAGGAATTTCAGGGTGAGGAAATTCCTAAGCAAAGACTACTTGCAGGTGAATAAGTACTCGGATGCAAACATAACAGAACATAAGCATGGTCATCATGATGAAATGAAAACAAGCATAGAGTATGCGAAGCGTAAACACATGATAAGCGAGGAAGAAGACAAAGCAGACGAAGAAATTGAGCGAGGAAATTGAGAAAGTCTTTAGTCAAAATCTTCAAAGCTGATATGAACAAGTGCACAACACGATAATGAGGAAATGAAAAGAGTTGAGGAAATAGAACCAGTTGCCTTGGTGGAGACAATGATTTGGTAGACCAGTTCCAAGCTGCTATAGCGGTTATGCGTCTGGTTGGGCGGCTAGGTATTTAAACCTGAGGACACACAGTCCCGGACACACAGTCCTCACCGTATTCTCCTTGAGCTAAGGTCACACAGACCTCGCCCAATCACTCGTGGTAAGTCTTCAGGTGACTTCCAAACCTTCACAAACTCGGTCACTCGACGATCCACAATTTCCTCTTGGATGCTCTAGACCATGACGCCTAACCGTCGGAAGATGAACAGTCTTCAAAGGTAACAAGCGTCGGATCCACGCAGGATCAATCTCTTCAGTGATGCTCAATCACTTTGGGTTTGTAGGTGTTTGGGTTTTCCTCACTTGATGATTTTCGCTCAAAGTCCTCGGAGGATGGGATGCTCTTAAATGACAAGTGTCAGTTTCTCTCGGAGCGGCCAACCAGCTAGTGGTTGTAGGGGGCGGCTATTTATAGTCTAGGGAGCAGCCCGACATGATAAGACATAAATGCCCTTCAATGATATGACCGTTAGGTGGGTAGATATTTTGGAACAGCTGGCGCGTAGCACAACAACGGTCGGAAATTTGAGGCTCAAATTCCTCAGGGTTATCATGATCCTCACTTGTAGGCAATCCGCCCTAGCGAATTCCTAACTCCTCAGTCAGAACAAATTCCTCAGAGACCAGAAGAACTTCGTCTCTGTCACTGAAGAAATTGACTAAACTGTATGAGATTTCCAATGGCTTCACTCGAAGGGATTGGTAGGTGTAGGATTTTGAGATGAGCATCACATGGAATTTTTCCTTAGTATTTCCTCGACCCCCTTTAACAGTACGGTGTTTCCTATGACTCAAGAAAGAGAAAATGAAACTACGAAAACATAAGTCTTCACGCTTCATGTTCCTCGCATGAAAACCAAGTCTTCGTGGTCATACCAATTTCTTCACTTTCAAAGTCTTCAGAAAGCCTTCAAAAATCCAAAGTCTTCAGTCGAAGACATTCATTTTTAGGGGTCGACTTTCTCTGTAAATATCAAACTCCTCATAGACTTATAGACCTGTGTACACTCACAAACACATTAGTCCCTTAACCTATAAGTCTTCAATACACGAAAATCACTAAGGGGCACTAGATGCACTTACAATCTCCCCCTTTTGGTGATTGATAACAATATAGGTTAAGTTTTCAACGGGGATTTTTTCCATTTTTAGAAAATTTTTATTTTATTAGGAATTTTCTTCGGCGGAATTTATTTTAAAAAAAAATATTTTCTCCCGATCGGGCAAGGCCCCGGCCACGACTTTGACAGCGTCTTCCCGTCGTGCCACCGGGACTCCAGCGAGTCCGAGCGGACTCAAGCCAACGCCCCTGCAAGCCCTCCCCCAGGGCTTTAAAAGCCGAGCCCTTCCTCCTCCTCACCACGCCATGACCTCATGACCGCAGCCTCCGCCGCGCCGCCATCGGGCCGCCTCCCGCCGCCGCCATTTGGATCTCATCCCCGATTTTTTTTAAAAACCGGTAAAAACCGCAAAAACCCGCTCGGTTTTCTTTTGTTTATTTTCGGTTTAGGTTAGATCAGTTTTTTTTAGTTTGTTCGTTAATTAGCGAACGTTTGTCAGATTAGTTTTTGTAACAGATGAATTCGTTCGTATAGTTCTGTTAGCGAGCGTCCGTTCGGAAGGTTTTTTCTTTTTCTGTTTATTTTCGGTCAGGGACCTATCCGCGATTATTTTTATCGCAGATTAGCCCCTGATCTTCAAAACCTCGCAACTTTTTAACCATTCGTCCAAATCTAGTGAAACCAACGCCAAAATCTTCGTCTCGACCCCCTCTTTCCTGTTAATCAACTTGAAGATGATTTTGACAATTTAAAATTTTGGTTTCAAGCAGATTTGAGTTCGAATTTCTTTTGATCGTAGTTTGAGTTTCGTAGCTCCGATTTGATTGGTTCTTTTTGCAAATCGAAGCACTTCAGTTGAAGTTTCAGTTTGGACTTTATCATCTGAGTTTTACCCTTGCATTTATGCTAGAGTGCTTATGTATGCTATTGTTTGTTTGCGATAGAATTTCCGGAGTGCGAAGCGTGCTACTACAAATCTCTAGGGTTTGCAGATCGTCAGCAAGGCAAGTAACACTTTGATCATATCCCTTATTACCTAGTTTTTATGCATTAGTCTCAATCCTCAAACATTGCATGAGTAGGATCTGTTAACACGTGGGTTTTGGGAAGTAGTAGTTGAGATAGTACCTATTGCCCTTTTCATTCAAACCCTGGAAGTTACTTCTACGTTATGCTTATACTGCTATGTTGTGCTCGTAGACGTGGTTTGCTTTGAGTGATTCATGACAGTTGTGAGTATCATTATGAACTAAGGGTTTATTTAAGGTGGCTACTTTAACACACATCTGGGTGGATTGGTTTGTGGACACACAGGGAATCCAAGAAGTTGTCCAAGGAGATCCCGGGTACCCGTGTGATCATCCTATGGTCCGCCACCCAGGCTCAAAGGGATCGTAAGATTATTCATGCTAGAAACTTCCGTGTGCAGCCACAAGCCATTATGGGCTCTGGCATAGTTGAGTAAGTTGTGGGAATCCTTTCCATGATGGGCTAGCAGATGTAGGGGATTGTAGGTGTACCGGCCTATCTATCGGTTAAGGAGACCTCTTCGGAAAGATTGTGTCTCGGTCATCCATTTCTCAAACATCATGTAGTGTGAGAAATCCAACGGAGGAGATCGAGTTTTTTGGGGAAAAGTGCGCAAACCTCTGCAGAGTGTACAAACTAATCATGGTTAGCCGTGTCCCTGGTTATGGACATCTTGAGTATCTAGTTCTTGAATTATTGATTTGATCTCAACACTCTTAATTAATTTTGTTGGTTTGTTACTTACTATTTAATTGGGGTTGAGATGGGCTTTCCATTCTCAATGTTTATCAACCAACTTGTTAGTTAAATAAAATATATTCCTTTGCAGTAGGGAAAAATTGGCTTTACGCAAAAGTGTTAACCATAGAGCCTTCATCATCCATATATGCATGTAGTGTTAGCATTTATCATGTTCATTGCTCTCTGATGTTATTTTGCGGCATATTCCATGTCTTTGACCCGTTTGAACTACAACATATTATGTTGCAGACTTTTCAGGACAAAAAGTAAGGTGCGCTAGAGTCGTTTGTCGTGCACTTTCGGCTATCTTGAATTGGAGTTGATGGACTTATTTACCTTCGATGCTTCCGCAGTTATCTTATTTAGATGGCCTTAAGCCATATTATTGTATTAAGTTCTCTTTTCAGACATTTCGATGTAATAAGTGTGTTATTGCACTCTGTTATAAATCCTTCAAGTACTGTGTGTGTCAGCATTACCGATCCAGGCATGGCACTTATGCACAGAGATTTGACCGTCTGAGGTCGGATCGCTACAAGATGGTATCAGAGCACATCTTGTTGTAGAGGGCGCGACCACTAAGATAAGCCATAGGTCACTCTTCTCTACTCATTTTTGACTCCTCTCCGTTTTCCACTCTATAGATGGCGGACCCAAGGAACAAGTTTGCTCAACCGGATGAAGACACACCCTTTGGACGACACTTGAAGGAAGTCACTAGGTACCTGAACATCGAAATACCAAGCTTCACCGAGACCTACACCACCACTTTACTAGAAGAAGAGCGTTAGATTATTCGAGTTCATGTTCCAGGAAGAACATTCGCGCTAGTTACTAAGCACATAGAGTTTTCCTTTGATGCACCAACCTGGAGTCTAGGAAAGAGCATGGCAGCCCACATAGCCATGGGACGCATCGGCGAAATCTACACCAAGGATCTTAAGGACACCATCTATCAGATATGTGGGCGCCGAGACAAGCAATGGAGATGATCAGCACCAGGAGGGACAAGTCCATTGCAGCCTTCATCCAGGAGTTAAACCAGCATATTAACCGCCAGGAGAACCAAATGTGCGCTAGCATGATAGATCTCAAGAAGGTGATGACCACAAACATGGAGCTTGAAGAGGAACTCAAGTCTACACGCGATGGATATGAGGAGGAAATTGCGATTATTCTTGGAGAAGAATGAAGACACGAAGAAGAAGCTAGGAGTATTCATGGGAGACCCAGCGCCCGGGAGGAGATGGCGACCATCCGAGGACTACATCATCATCGGACACAGACTCCGACCCCGACAGTAGTGATGATGATTACAAAGATGAAGCTGGAGCGGATATCATGGAGTCTTCCACCGATTTAAATTTCTAGTCGACCACCATATTATCAGTAGTATTCCCCCCATGTATATAGTAGTAGTCCAAGTATTTTGTAATGGTGGATATATTGTTTGTATGCCTTGTTTGAATTGAGTGGTGTGATATGAATGTGTTTGTCTCATGTGCATATGGGTAGTGATTTTCTCTTTAGACCTCATTCTATTCTAATCTCTCCCCTCTAAACCATCAAATGCCATTGACCATAGGTAGGCATGTTTTCCCCTCAGACCTAATAATTCTGGAGTCACAAGGATTGGATGTGATACTAGGCATGTATTGGCTATCGATGTATGGAGGAAACATCGATTGCGCCAGTAAGTCAATTATGCTCACCACCCCAGAGGGTAAACTAATTAAGTATGTGTCTCGGCATGCGCCGAAGAGGACCCAAGTTAACTCGCTCTCAGGACTTGTTCAGGAGGAAGTGCCTATTGTGAGGGATTACCCGGATGTATTTCCATAGGAACTACCAGGCATGCCGCCAGATCGAGATATAGAGTTCTTGATAGACTGTTGCCAAGCACCGGACCAATATCGAAGATACCATACCGTATGCCCGCAAATGATCTGGAGGAAAATAAGAAGCATATTAAGGAGTTATTGGAGAAAGGTTACATTCGACCAAGTTCGTCACCTTGGGGAGCCCAGTGCTCTTAGTTGAAAAGAAGGACGGATCATTAAGAATGGTTGTTGACTATCGTGCATTGAATGAAGTGACGATGAAGAACAAATACCCACTACCGATGATCAACGATTTGTTTGACCAGTTGCAGGGAGCTAAAGTATTCTCCAAGATCAATCTACGATCAGGATACCACCAGCTGAAGATCCGAGAGCAGGATATACCTAAGACAGCTTTTACCACAAGGTACGGGCTGTATGAGTACACGGTTATGTCATTTGGATTGACTAATGCCCCTGCCTATTTTATGAGTATGATGAATAAGGTGTTCATGGAGTTTTTGAACAAGTTTGTCGTGGTGTTCATTGATGATATTTTGGTATACTCGAAGAATGAAGAGGAGCACAAGGAGCATTTGCGTTTAGTTCTCGAGAAACTCAGGGAACATCAGTTATATGCAAAGTTCAGGAAATGTGAGTTTTGGTTGAAGGAAGTGGGATTTATTGGACATGTTATATCAGGAGAAGGTATAGCAGTAGACCCTACCAAGGTTCAGTCTGTCACGGAGTGGTTGGCAACCACATCAGTTGGAGAGATCCGCAGTTTTTTGGGACTCGTGGGATATTATAGGAGATTCATTGAGAATTTTTTCAAGATTGCGAAACCCATGACAGAGCTATTGAAGAAGGACACCAAGTTTAAATGGACTGAAGATTGTGAAGCCAGTTTTCAGGAGTTGAAGAAACGTTTGGTTACAGCCCCAGAGCTGATTCTTCTGGATATACGCAAGGATTTCCAAGTGTATTGCGACGCTTCTCGCTTAGGACTTGGAGGTGTACTTATGCAGGACGGAAGAGTTGTTCCATATGCTTCACGTCAGCTTCGACCACATGAGTTGAATTATGCCACGCATGATTTGGAGTTAGCAGCCGTAGTGCATGCGCTCAAGACCTGGAGACATTTCCTTATTAGAAACCGTTGTGATGTGTACACGGATCATAAGATTTTGAAGTACATCTTCACTCAGAAGGAGTTGAATCTCAGGCAGAGGAGATGGTTGGAACTTATAAAGGATTATGATATGAAGATGCACTATCACCCGGGAAAGGCCAATGTCGTGGCAGATGCTTTGAGCGGAAGAGTTATGTCAATACCCTCGTGGCGGAGGACTACCGCAGGAGTTAGTTAGCGATCTCAAGGGACTTCGTTTGGAGATAGTTCCAAGAGGTTTTGTTGCAGCAATGGACGTTCAGTCAACATTATTCGGAAAGATTCGTGAAGCTCAGAAGGATGATAAGGAGATTGCTGAGATAAAGTAGAGGATGAGCAAAGGAAAAGCCAAGGGTTTTCGAGAGGATGAGCACGAAACCTTATGGTTTGAGGACCGTGTATATGTACCCCAATAATGCAGAGATCGGGAAGTTAATACTTCAGGAAACTCATGACTCGACATACACGATTCACCCCGGAAACACCAAAATGTATTCAAATTTAAAGGAGCGTTTCTGGTGGACACGTATGTGCCACGTCTTGAGCTTGCGTTGGTTTTCCCCGAAGAGGAGAGGATGATGCAGTAGAGTAGCGTAAGTATTTCCCTTAGTTTTTGAGAACCAAGGTATCAATCCAGTAGGAGGCCACGCGTGAGTCCCTCGTACCAACACAAAACAAATAACTCCTCGCAACCAACGCGAATAGGGGTTGTCAATCCCTTCACGGTCACTTACGAGAGTGAGATCTGATAGAGATGATAGATAATATTTTTGGTATTTTTGGTATAAAGATGCATAGTAAAATAAAAGGCAAAGTAAAGAGCAAACCAATAATAAAGCGTAGGAAGATTAATATGATGAAAATAGACCCGGGGGCCATAGATTTCACTAGTGGTTTCTCTCAAGAGCATAGGTATTCTACGGTGGGTGAACGAATTACTGTTGAGCAATTGGCCAATTGAGCATAGTTATGAGAGTATCTAGGTATGATCATGTATATAGGCATCACGTGCGAGACAAGTAGACCGACTCCACCGTGCATCTACTACTATTACTCCACTCATCGACCGCTATCCGGCATGCATCTAGAGTATTAAGTTAATAAAAAGCAGTAACGCCTTAAGCAAGATGACATGATGTAGAGGAATAAATTCATGCAATATGATAAATACCCCATCTTGTTATCCTCGATGGCAACAATGCAATACGTGCCTTGCTGCCCCTCATCCTTTGGGAAAGGACACCGCAAGATTGAACCCAAAGCTAAACACTTCTCCCATTGCAAGAACTACCAATCTAGTTGGCCAAACCAAACGGATAATTCGAAGAGACTTGTAAAGATAACTCAATCATACATAAAAGAATTCAGAAAATATTCAAATATTGCTCATAGATAATCTTGATCATAAACCCACAATTCATTGGTCTCAACAAACACACCGCAAAAAGAAGATTACATCGAATAGATCTCCACGAGAGAGGGGGAGAAAATTGTATTGAGATCCAAAAAGAGAGAAGAAGCCATCTAGCTACTAACTATGGACCCGAAGGTCTGAAGTAAACTACTCACACTTCATCGGAGAGGCCATGATATTGATGTAGAAGCCCTCCATGGTGGATTCCCCTTCTGGCGGAGCTCATATGAGCCCCAAGATGGGATCTCGTGGATCTGAGAAAGTTGCGGCGGTGGAATTAGGTTTTGGCTCCGTGTCGATCCGATGGGGGTGCGTGAGGTATATATAGGAGGAAGAAGTATGTCGGTGGAGCCTCGAGGGGCCCACGAGGTGAGGCGCGCCCTAGGGGGCGCGCCCTCCACCCTAAATGGCCGCCTCGAGCTTTCTTGACGGAGGGTCCAAGTCTCCAGGTCTTATCCGATAAGAAAATCACGTTCAGAAGATTTCATTCCGTTTGGTATTCCGTTTCTTGAAACACCGAAATAGGCAAAAACAGCAATTACAGGCTGGGCCTCCGGTTAATAGGTTAGTCCCAAAAGTAATATAAAAGTGGAAAATAAGGCCCAATATAGTCCAAAACTATAGATAATATAGCATGGAGCAATCAAAAATTATAGATAAGTTGGAGACGTATCAGGAATCCCCAAGCTTAATTCCTGCTCATCCTCGAGTAGGTAAATGATAAAAAGAGAATTTTTTATGCGGAGTGCTACTTGGCATAATTTCAATGTAATTCTTCTTAATTGTGGTATGAATATTCAGATCCGAAAGATTCAAGACAAAAGTTCATATTGACATAAAAATAATAATACTTCAAGCATACTAACAAAGCAAACATGTCTTCTCAAAATAACATGGCCAAAGAAAATTATCCCTACAAAATCATATAGTCTGGCTATGCTCTATCTTCACCACACAAAGTATTTAAATCATGCACAACCCCGATGACAAGCCAAGCAATTGTTTCATACTTTTGACATTTTCAAAACTTTTTCAATCTTCACGCAATACATGAGCGTGAGCCATGGATATAACACTATATGTGGAATAGAATGGTGGTTGTGGAGAAGACAAAAAGAGGGAAGATAGTCTCACATCAACTAGGCGTATCAACGGTCTACGGAGATGTCCATCAATTGATATCGATGTGAGTGAGTAGGGATTGCCATGCAACGGATGCACTAGAGCTATAAGTATATGAAAGATCAACAAAAGAAACTAAGTGGGTGTGCATCCAGCTCGCTTGCTCATGAAGACCATCATTGGAATATACAAGCCAAGTTCTATAATGAAAAATTCCCACTAGTATATGAAAGTGACAAAACGAGAGACTCTCTATCCTGAATATCATGGTGCTACTTTGAAGCACAAGTGTGGTAAAAGGATAGTAACATTGTGCCTTCTCTCTTTTTCTCTCATTTTTTATTGGGCCTTTTCTCTTTTTTTATGGCCTCTTTTCTTTTTTTATTTTTCGTCCGGAGTCTCATCCCGACTTATGGGGGAATCATAGTCTCCATCATCCTTTCCTCACTTGGGACAATGCTCTAAAAATGATGATCATCGCACTTTTATTTTTCTTACAACTCAACAATTACAACTCGATACTTTAGAACAAAATATGACTCTATATGTGTGCCTCCGACGGTGTACAGGGATATGCAATGATTCATAAGTGACATGTATGAAAGAATTATGAACGGTGGCTTTGCCACAAATACGATGTCAATTAAATGATCATGCTAAGCAATATGATAATGATGGAGCGTGTAATAATAAACAGAGTGGTGGAAAGTTGCATGGCAATATATCTCGGAATGGCTATGGAAATGCCATGATAGGTAGGTGTGGTGGCTGTTTTGAGGAAGGTATATGGTGGGCGTATGATACCGGCGAAAAGTGCACAGTATTAGAAAAGCTAGCAATGGTGGAAGGGTGAGAAAAGTGTGTATAATGCATGGACTCAACATTATTCATAAAGAACTCATATACTTATTGCAAAAATCTACAAGTTATCAAAGCAAAGTATTACGCGCATGCTCCTAGGGGGATAGATTGGTAGGAAAAGACCATCGCTCGTCCCCGACCGCCACTCATAAGGAAGACAATCAATAAATAAATCATGCTCCGACTTCATCACATAACGATTCACCATACGTGCATGCTACGGGAATCACAAACTTTAACACAAGTATTCCTCAAATTCACAACTACTCAACTAGCATGACTCTAATATTATCACCTCCATATCTCAAAACAATTATCAAGCATCAAACTTTTCTTAGTATTCAACGCACTCAAAATAAAGTTTTACAAATCTTGAACACCAAGCATATTATTATTAAGCAAATTACCATGCTATTTAAGACTCTCAAAATAATCGAAGTGAAGCATGAGAGATCAATAGTTTCTTTAAAACAAATCCACCATCGTGCTCTAAAAGATATAAGTGAAGTACTAGAGCAAAACTATCAAGCTCAAAAGATATAAGTGAAGCACACAGAGCAAAACTATCAAGCTCAAAAGATATAAGTGAAGCACATAGAGCAAAACTATCAAGCTCAAAAGATATAAGTGAAGCACATAGAGCAAAACTATCAAGCTCAAAAGATATAAGTGAAGCACATAGAGTATTCTAACAAATTCCAATTCATGTATGGCTCTCTCAAAAGGTGTGTACAGCAAGGATGATTATGGTAAACTAACAAGCAAAGGCATAAATAATACAAGGCGCTCCAAGCAAAACACATATCATGTGGTGAATAAAAATATAGCTCCAAGTAAAGTTGCCGATGGAAGTGGGCGAGAGGGGATGCCTTCCGGCATCCCCAAGCTTTGACTTTTGGTGTCCTTGGATTATCTTGGTGGTGCCATGGGCATCCCCAAGCTTAGGCTCTTGCCACTCCTTGTTCCATAATCCATCAAAAAAAATCACCCAAAACTTGAAAACTTCACAACACAAAACTCAAGAGAAATCTCGTGAGCTCCATTAGCGAAAGAAAACAAAAGATCACTTCAAGGTACTGTAATGAACTCATTCTTTATTTATATTGGTGTTAAACCTACTTTATTCCAACTTCTCTATGGATCATAAACTATTTTACTAGCCATGGATTCATCAAAATAAGCAAACAACACACGAAAACAGAATCATCAAAAAGCAGAGCGATCTGTAGTAATCTGTAACTAACGCAAACTTTTGGAACTCCAAAAATTCAGCCACAATAGGACGACCTATGAATTTTTTTTATTGATCAGAAGCAATTAGACTCACTATTTTATCACGTTCTGGTGATTTTTAACTGTATTCGTGAACCGAAAGTTTCTGGAAATTACAGCAAGATCAAATAACTATTATCCAAGAAGATCCTATAGGTTTAACTTGGCACAAACACTAATTAAAACATAAAACCACATCTAAACAGAAGGTGGATGGATTATTTATTCCTAAACATAAACAAAAACAAAAAAACTAAAAATAAAATTGGGTTGCCTCCCAACAAGCGCTATCGTTTGACGCCCCTAGCTAGGCATAAAAGCAAGGATAGATCTAGGTAGTGCCGTAGTAATAAGATAGATCAGTGAAACTCATTTCGTATTCTCTATGTTCGGCAGCAAGTTTTCTTTGAAACACTGGAATAGGCAAAAAACAGCAATTCTGGGCTGGGCCTCTTGTTAATAGGTTAGTCCCAAAAGTAATATAAAAGTGGAAAATAAAGCCCAATATAGTCCAAAACAATAGATAATATAGCATGGAGCAATCAAAAATTATAGATACGTTGGAGACGTATCAGTCTGAAGAAGGATATTGCGAGTATGTAGTCGTGTGTGATGTATGTCGAGAGTAAAGCGAGAACATCGAAGCGGCAGGATTATTGTAGCCTATGCCGATACCCGAATGGAAGTGTGATAAGCTTGGCATGGACTTTATCACCGGATTACCCAGGACCCGGACAGGATATGATTCTATCTGGGTAGTAGTCGATCACTTGACCAAAGTGGCTCACTTTATCCAGCGAAAATCACCTATACGAGTGCAAAGTTGGCCAAGATATATATGACCAGGATCGTATGTCTGCATGGAGTTCCGAGGACCATCGTATCAGATAGATGAAAATAGTTCACTTCGATGTTTAGGAACACGTTGCACCAGACTTTGGGTTCGGATGACCCACGAGTATAGGGGATCTATCGTATTCCTTTCGATAAGTAAGAGTGTCGAACCCAATGAGGAGCAGAAGGAAATGATAAGCAGTTTTCAGCTAGGTATTCTCTGCAAGCACTGAAATTATCGGTAACAGATAGTTTTGTGATAAGGTAATTTGTAACGGGTAACGAATAACAAGTGTAAATAAAGTGCAGCAAGATGGCCCAATCCTTTTTGTAGCGAAGGACAAGCCTGGACAAACTCTTATATACAGAAAAGCGCTCCCGAGGACACATGGGAATTATCGTCAAGCTAGTTTTCATCACGTTCATATGATTCGCGTTCGGTACTTTGGTAATTTGATATGTGGGTGGACCGGTGCTTGGGTGATGTACTTACTTGGACAAGCATCCCACTTATGATTAACTCCTATTTCAAGCATCTGCAACTACAAAAGATGTATTAAGGTAAACCTAACCATAGCATGAAACATATGGATCCAAACCCCTTACGAAGCAACGCATAAACTAGGGTTTAAGCTTCTGTCACTCTAGCAACCCATCATCTACTTATTACTTCCCAATGTCTTCCTCTAGGCCCAAACAATGGTGAAGTGTCATGTAGTCGACGTTCACATAACACCACTAGAGGAGAGACAACATACATCTCATCAAAATATCGAACGAATACCAAATTCACATGACTACTAATAGCACAGATCATATCCATGTTCATAATCAGAGGGGTATTAATATACATAATGGATCTGAACATATGATCTTCCACCAAATAAACCAACTAGCATCAACTACAAGGAGTAATCAACACTACTAGTAACCCACAGGTACCAATCTGAGGCTTTGGGACAAAGATTGGATACAAGAGATGAACTAGGGTTTGAGAGGAGATGGTGTTGGTGAAGATGTTGATCAAGATTGGCCCCCTCCCAATGAGAGGAGCGTTGGTGATGACGATGGTGATGATTTCCCCCTCCCAGAGGGAAGTTTCCCCGGCAGAACAGCTCTGCCAGAGCCCTAGATTGGTTCCACCAAGGTTCCGCCTCGTGGCGGCCGAGTTTCTTCCCGAAAGCTTTCTTATGATTTTTTCTCGGACGAAAGACTTCATATAGCAGAAGATGGGCACCGGAGGGCCACCAGGGGGCCCACGAGGCAGGGGGCGTGCCCAGGGGGGTAGGGCACGCCTCCCACCCTCGTGGCCAGGTTATGGCCCCCCTCTGGTATTTTCTTCGTCCAGTATTTTTTATTAATTCCAAAAATGACTTCCGTGAAGTTTCAGGACTTTTGGAGCTGTGCAAAATACGTCTCTAATATTTGCTCCTTTTCCAAATTCCGTAATTCCAAATTACCGGCATTCTCCCTCTTCATGTAAACCTTATAAAATAAGAGAGAATAGGCATAAGTATTGTGACATAATGCGTAATAACAGCCCATAATGCAATAAATATCAATATAAAAGCATGATGCAAAATGGACATATCAGGTACCAGGCTAGAGTTCAGTACAACCTTTCATCCGCAGACAGATGGACAGACCAAGAGAGTCAATCAGATTCTGGAGGACATGTTGAGAGCCTGTGCATTAGATTATGGATCTAGTTGGGATGATAATTTACCTTACTCGGGAGTTTTCATACAACAACAGTTATCAAGCTAGTTTTAAGATGGCACCTTTCAAAGCTTTGTATGGGAGAAGGTGCAGGACACCGTTGATGTGGGATGAAGTTGGAGACCGCCAGTTGTTTGGACCGGATCTGATCAAGGAGTCCGAAGAGAAGGTTAAGTTGATTCGCGACAGACTAAATGTAGCTCAGTCCACACAGAAGAGTTATGCAGACTCCAAACACAAGGAGGTAGTCTATGAGATCGGACACAGACCATATCTCCGTGTATCACCTCTGTGAGGAGTTAAACGATTTGGAGTTAAGGGAAAGTTAGCCCCGAGATTTGTAGGACCATACCGAGTTTTGGAACGTATGGGAGAAGTTGCCTACAAGTTGGAGTTACCCGAAGGATTGTCAGGAGTTCATGATGTGTTTCATGTTTTCCAGTTGAAGAAGTGTCATGCAGAGATGGCTGATATTCCTCTAAGAGATAGAGTGCCCCTGGAAGCAATTCAGTTGGACAGTGACCTAACCTATGAGGAGAAACCCGTCAAGATTCTCGAGTTTGCCAGCCGAGTTACACGCAGTAAGGTTATCAAGTTTTGCAAAGTTCAGTAGAGCCACCATACCGAGGATGAAGCCACCTGGGAACGAGAAGAAGACCTACGGAAAGACCACACGCACCTATTTTCTAGCAAACCTGAATCTCGAGGGCGAGATTCATCTTAAGGGGGGTAGGTTTGTAACATCCCAATTTTCAATTTGGATGTTATACATAGATCACCATATGCATATCATATTTTATTTGCATTTTGTTTGTGATCTTAGAAATCTTAAGCAACTCAAGGACCCACTGAGATTGGGATTTCAATTATTTTCATATTTGAATTTTCTCAAATTTAAAAAGAGGTTCATTTTGATTTTAATAATTTTTCTCTCCAAAATATTTCCAATATTAAAATAAAAGAGAGAAGATAATATGACTTCTTCAAAAACAGAGGAATATTGGAGGAAATTTTTTAAAAATCAAATAAATATTATATTTGGATTTTATTGCTATTTTATTTGAATTGGAAAAATATGCATTTTTTAAAATTGCACTATTAGGCCAGAAAAATGTTGACTTTGTTCCAAATTTTTTATTTAGACGGTGAAAATTGTTTTTGGCATTTTTAGAATTTTTTATTTTATTACGATTTTTCTTCGGCGGAATTTATTTTAAAATTTTTCTTCTCTCCCGATCGGGTCAAGGCTCAAATGAGCGGGCCACAAGGCCTTCCCTGTCGTGTCACGGATTTCCAACAGAGTCCGAGCCGGACTCAAGCCAACGCCCCTTGCAAGCCACCCCCCCCCCCAAGGCTTTAAAAGCCGAGCTCCGGCCTCTCCCTCCTCACCACCGCCGTAGCCTCATCAAGAATCAGCCTTGTTGCTTCTTGTCACCACATCACCCGCCTCCACCGCCATTGCGTTGTGCCCGCCACCGGAGCCGCCACCGCCGCCTCACCCGACGTCGCCGCCGTTTGGATCTCGTCGCCGGCCTTTTTTTTAACCGGTAAAAACCGCAAAAACCCGCTTGGTTTTCTTTTGTTTTTTTCGGTTTAGGTTAGATCGGTTTTTTAATTTGATCGTTAATTAGCGAACGTTCGTCAGATTAGTTTCTATAACGGACGAATTCGTTCGTTTAGTTCTGTTAGCGAACGTCCGTTCGTTAGTTTTTTCTTTTTCTGTTTATTTCTGGCCAGGGACCTGTCCGCGATTATTTTTATCGCAGATTAGCCCCTGATCTTCAAACCCTCGCTACTTTTTAACCGTTCGTCCAAATGCAGTGAGACCAATGCCAAAATCTTCGTCTCGACACCCTCTTTCCTGTTAATCAACTTGAACATGATTTTGACAATTTAAAATTTTGGTTTCAAGCATATTTGAATTCGAATTTCTTTTGATCGTAGTTTGAGTTTCGTAGCTCCGATTTGATTGGTTCTTTTTGCAAATCGAAGCACTTTAGTTGAACTTTCAGTTTGGACTTTCTCATCTGAGTTTCACCCTTGCATTTATGCTTGAGTTCTTATGTATGCTATTGTTTGTTTGCGATATAATTTTCGGAGTGCGAAGCGTGCTACTACGAATCTCTAGGGTTTGTAGATCGTCAGCAAGGCAAGTAACAATTTGATAATATCCCTTATTACCCAGTTTTTATGCATTAGTCTCAATCCTCAAACATTGCATGACATGTGGGTTTTGGGAAGTAGTAGTTGAGGTATACCTATTGCCCATTTCATTCAAACCCTGGGAGTTACTTCTACGTTATGCTTATACTGCTATGTTGTGCTCGTAGACGTGGTTTGGTTTGTGTGATTCATGACAGTTGTGAGTATCATTATGAACTAAGGGTTTATTTAAGGTGGCTACTTTAACACACATCTGGGTGGATTGGTTTGTGGACACCTGGGGAATCCAGTGTTGTCCAAGGAGATCCCGGGGTACCCGTGTGATCATCCTATGGTTCGCCACCCAGGCTCAAAGGGATCATAAGATTATTCATGCTAGAAACTTCCGTGTGCAGCCACAAGCCATTATGGGCTCTGGCATAGTTGAGTAAGTTGTGGGAATCCTTTCCATGATGGGCTAGCAGACGTAGGGGATTGTAGGTGTACCGGCCTATCTATCGGTCATCCGTTTCTCAAACATTATGTAGTGCGAGAAATCCAACGGAGGAGACCGAGTCTTGTGGGGAAAAGTGCGCAAACCTCTGCAAAGTGTACAAACTAATCATGGTTAGTCGTGTCCCCGGTTATGGACATTTTGAGTATCTGGTTCTTAATTATTGATTTGATCTCAATACTCTTAATTAATTTTGTTGGGTTGTTAATTACTATTTAATTGGGATTGAGATGGGGTTTCCATTCTCAATGTTTATCAACCAACTTGTTAGTTAAATAAAATTTATTCCTTTGCAGTAGGGAAAAATTGGCTTTGCAAAAGTGTTAACCATAGAGCCTTCATCAGCCATATATGCACGTAGTGTTAGCATTTATCATGTTCATTGCTCTACAGTGTTATTTTGCCAGCATATTCCATGTGCTGACCCATTTCGGGCTGCAACGTATTATGTTGCAGACTTTTCAGACGAAGAGTAAGGTGCGCTAGGTCATTGTCGTGCACTCAGCTATGCCGTTGGAGTTGATGGACTCATTTACCTTTGATGCTTCCACAGTTATATTATTTAGATGGCCTTAAGCCATATTATTGTATTAAGTTCTCTTCTGAGACATTTCGATGTAATAAGTGTGTGATTGCACTCTGTTATAAATCCTTCAAGTACTGTGTGTGTCAGCATTACCGATCCAGGAATGACACTTATGCATAGAGATTTGACCATTTGAGGTCAGATCACTACAAAAACTCACGATATGTGACTAATAAAAATATAGCTCCAAGTAAAATACCGATGGTCGTTAGAAGAAAGAGGGGATGCCACTCGGGCATCCCCAAGCTTAGTTTCTTGCTTCTCTTTTAGATAATAGCTTGGGATGCCATGGGCATCCCCAAGCTTAGGCTCTTCTTACTCCTTATTCCTTCATCCATCGTGATCTCACCCAAAACATGAAAACTTCAATCACACAAAACTCAACAAAACCTTCGTGAGATCCGTTAGTATAAGAAAGCAAATCTCTACTATAAGTACTATTGCAAACCCATTCATATTTTATTTTATTTCATTATATCTACTATATTCCAACTTTGGTATGGCTCAAACCCTTCAAAAGAGTCCATAGATCAATCAAAATAAGCACACAACACAAAGAAAACAGAATTTGTCAAAAACAGAACATTCTGTAGCAATCTGAAAACTTTCGATACTTCTGTAACTCCAAAAATTCTGAAAATTTAGGAAAACGTGGGCAATTTGTATATCAATCTTGTGTAAAAAATCAGAATTTGTCGTTGCTTCTGTGATTTTAAAAAATTATTTTACCAGACACAAAAGTTTCTGTTTTCCAATGAGATCAAAGCAACTATCACCCAACATGATCCCAAAGGCTTTGCTTGGCACAAACACTAACTAAAACATGAAAAAACACAATCATAACAGCAGCATAATTGTGCAAACACTCAAGAACATAAAGAAAAGGACAAAAATAAATTTTATTCATTGAGTTGCCTCCCAACAACGTTATCGTTTTACGCTCCTAGCTAGGCATAACGCAAAGATCTAAGTGTTGTCATCTTTATTTTCCAACTCTTCAATCAAACACCTGGAATTCTTCAAGGATTTAGCATGCAAATTTTCAATAACAATAGTCCTAGGAACAAGTTCAAGGAACTCATCCTTGCACAAAGGGTCTCTTATAACTTCAACAAAATCCGGGTGGATACTAATCATCTTAAGATATTCTCTGTTGCTATTGGAAGTTGCACCCTTGTTTTTAGTTGCTTGAGTGATCTTGCCTATTTTTACTGGAGTTTTTTCAATAGTTTTGGCGGAAGCAAAAGCCGTACTTAGATTACTAAAGATTTCTTCCATTTTATCAATCCAAGACAGGCTTTCTTCAATTCGTTCATGAATTACACTCCCCTTTTCTTTTAATAACTTACAAACTTCTCCCGCTTTCGACCCAAATTTAGTGGCAAAATTATGCATCTTTTTATCCAAGTTTTCAAAATGTTCTTCGGTAAGCATTTTCTTTTCAATAGCATATAGTCTTTCCATAACATGCTCGAGAGTCAAATTTGTTTCATTAATCATAAGCGGTGGTAAACCCACTAAATTTCACGTAGCATTAAAAGCATCAAGAGAGGGACACATCAAGAAATTTCTACCGGTAATCGTATCAAGGACGAATCTACATACCAGGTGGTGATGTCCACATAAAAACAGCGAAGAAGAACAACGGTAGATTGCTTACGAAAAGATCTATTATGAGCATTGCAACTCCTATACCAAACATCTTTTAAATTCTCCACTCCCCTTTGTTTAAAGTTAAGAACCTCGTTCTCGGGGGTGCACGCAATAGAGGAAGAACTATCAATAACAACAAAATGTGGTCAACAAGATTGCACACAAAAACAGATCTGACGAGAAAAACGACGAACGAAAAAGAGGGCGAATAAAACGGCAATTTTTTGTGAAGTGGGGAGAGGAAAACGAGAGGCAAATGGAAAATAATGTAAATTGCAAGGAGATGAGATTTTGATTAGCAACCTGGTAGATGTTGATGATGTCTCCCCATAGAACGGCACCAGAAATTCCTTTTGATGTGGCACGAACTACGTCGGTATTTCCCAAAGACGAAGGGATGATGCAGCACAACGACAGTAAGTATTTCCCTCAGTGATGAGATCAAGGTTATCGAACCAGTAGGAGAATCACGCAACACTACATAAATGGTACCTGCACACAAAGAACAAATACTTGTAACCCTACGTGTTAAAGGGGTTGTCAATCCCTTTCGGGTAACGCTGCCAGAAATTGTCGAGTTGACGGGATAAAAATATGATATATTGCATAAGTAGATCGCGAATACAAGAAAAATAAAATAAAGTGCAGCAAGGTATTTTTGGGTTTTTGGAAATATAGATCTGAAAATAAAAGCGAATAAAAATAGACCTTGAAGGCAAATATGATAAAGAAGAGACCCGGGGGCTGTAGATTTCACTAGTGGCTTCTCTCGAGAAAAATAGCATACGGCGGGCAAACAAATTACTGTTGGCCAATTGATAGAACTTCAAATAATCATGACGATATCCAGGCAATGATCATTATATAGGCATCATGTCCAAGATCAGTAGACCGACTCCTAGCTGCATCTACTACTATTACTCCACACATTGACCGCTATCCAGCATGCATCTAGTGTAGTTCATGGAGAAACGGAGTAATGCAATAAGAATGACGACATGATGTAGATAAGATCTATTTATGTAGAAATAGACCCCATCTTGTTATTGTTAATTGCAACGATACATACGTGTCGTTGCCCCTTCTGTCATTGGGATCAAGCACCATAAGATCGAACCCATCACAAAGCACCTCTTCCCATGGAAAGAAAAATTGATCTAATTGGCCTAACTAAACCAAAGATAAAAAAAGAAATACGAGGCTATAAGTAATCATGCATATAAGAGATCAAAAGACTCAAATAACTTTCATGGATAAAAACATAGATCTAATCATAAACTCAAAGTTCATCGGGTCCCAACAAACACACCGCAAAAAGAGTTACATCAAATAGATCTCCAAGAGACCTTTGTATTGAGAATCAAAAGAGAGAGAGGAAGCCATCTAGCTACTAACTACGGACCCATAGGTCTACAATGAACTACTCACGTATCATTGGAGAGGCACCAATGAGGATGATGAACCCCTCTGTGATGGTGTCTAGATTGGATCTGGTGGTTCTGGAACTTGCAGCGGCTGGAATTGATTTTCGTCGACTCCCCTAGGGTTTCTGGAATATTGGGGGTATTTATAGAGCAAAGAGGCGGTGCGGGAGGCCACCAAGGTGCGCACAACCCATAAGGGCGCGACTGGGCCCACGGGCGCGCCCAGGTGGGTTGTGCCCCCCTCGGGGCACCCCTCTGGTACTTCTTTGGCCCATCTTGTGTCTTCTGGTCCAGAAAAATTCTCCAAAAAGTTTTGGTGCGTTTGGACTCCGTTTGGTATTGATTTTTTGCAAAGTAAAAACTAGCAAAAAAACAGCAACTGGCACTTGGCACTATGTCAATATGTTAGTCCCAAAAAATTATATAAAGCTGCTATAAAATGATGGTAAAACATCCAAGAATGATAATATAACAGCATGGAACAATCAAAAATTATAGATACGTTGGAGACGTATCTGTCCTCATCTTCCACTACTATATGGCCACGGAGCCTTGCGACCGTTTCGCCAGGTTCGTCAACAGCACCGACTACAAGTTCGCTATGGTGGAAACCTGCAACGATGTAAAGGCGCTCTAGGTTACGGTCTTGGCCTGCAAGAACCTTGTCGAAATCCTAGTTAATTATGCATGTAATATATAGTTGACTTTGGTGTGTGGAAATGTCATGTGTGTAGTAGCCACCTATGTAATTATGCATGTAATAGTTTGCTTTGGTGTGTGCAAATGTCATGTGTGTAGTAGCCACCTATGTATTTCGATGTTTAATTTGGTTATGCAACCATGTCCTTATAAGTGTGTGTGTGTGTGTGTGTGTGTGTGTGTGTGTGTGTGTGTGTGTGTTGTTTTTGTTCTGTATGCAATCCCAATGCACAACACACATGTCTTATTAGTAGCAATCATCTGTGTTATTATCGGTCTTTGCACACATTTCTGATTACAAACCTGTTTACCATGTATCACACACATCTTGTTAAATTGAACTGTTTCTGTTCTCTTGGCTCAACGCAAACAGTTCATCCGAGTGAACTATTTGCCCTCTATTGCACACCCTTGATCTGGCTGACCGTTTCTTTTGTTTCATCTAATCACAAGTAGTTCAACCGAGTGAACTGTATGCCGTATATCGCACACACCTTCATGTGGCTGCCCGTTTCTGTTGTTCTGCCTCATCACAAACAGTTCATTGTACTGAACTGTATGCCCCGCATCGCCCACGCAACTAAAATCCAAACCGTGTTTGATGTTTCCGCCATGGCAAACATTTTGCATCTTTTTGACGGGTTTTACATCATTGTTTTGCGATTATTGCATCGCACACACTTTCGTTGAAAGGTCTCTGATTGTAGTGTCACGTTAGCAGCATCCTGCAGTAGTGGTAACACAACATCTTAAAGAGCTTGCAAGCAATGTGACTAATGAGTTAGTCACGGGATCTTGTATTACGAATGAGTAAAGAGACTTGCCGGTAACGAGATTGAACTAGCTATGGAAATACCGACGATCGAATCTCGGGCAAGTAACATATTGCCGGAAAAAGGGAATTGCATACGAGATTAACCGAATCTGTCGGCGTTCTAGGAATGGGGGTCCCCAGACTTGCCTGCCTGCGGCCCACGACGTGGCTCTGCGAGCGGGCCTGTACGGCCCATCTTCACCAACAAGCTTTCAAGACCCTCGCGAGGCGGATGATGCAAGACCTCCTCGGGAGCGGCCTCACCAGGCAGGCTCGTGAGGGGCAGAGAGATCAAGGCAAGGCAAACCTCGCGAGGCTCTCGTGACGTGAGCCATGACGACCAAGGCCAGGCGGGCGCCAGCGCGCACAGTGTCTTTGTTTCCTCTTTGGTGCTAAGGGGGGAAGCACATGCGAGGAGTACCGAGGCGTCAAGCAAATGTTTCCATATCGGTGCAACGAGACCAAGACCAGCAGGACGGCAAGACGGAGGTCACCATGGAGCCCAAGGCGGCGTCACCACCAGAGCCTTTTGCATGCGAAGACTACTTTTGTCAGGATAAGCTGTGCTAGCTATCCCCTTTCAAATTGGTCGTTGTGGGATCCCTTCCCGCTCAATATTTGGGAAGAGGACCAGGGCCTTTATAAATAGGACTAGCCACCACAGTAGGAGGGGGTCGAATCGTCACCGACACAAATTCACCAAGCACAAGAACACCTCGCCTCAGGAGGCTGTTCTTCCCCTTGTACTGTTCATCCCTAGCCCAAGAGGCAATCCACCACCACCGCACTGGAGTAGGGTATTACACCACAATGGTGGCCCGAACTAGTATAAATCTTGTGTCCCTTGTGTCGCGAGTTATATTGTTCTCCCAAATACCAAACACAAGTTTAAACGCCTCCGTGAGGCATGATGCGTGTTGCAGGAATAAAACAGGAAAGCAGCCGCAGGTCACCCCTGGACACCGTCGTCGCCCGCCAAAGGTGCTCCTTCCTTGGTGGCATCATCTCCACCTGTGCCGTCGGTCGAAGGCACGAGAGCGAAGGAGTGGAACTTCTTCAGCAGGGCCTCGTGAGTCCCGCGCTGGCTCACGAGAGCCCAGACACACCTCGTCTAGCCCTGCCATGCAAGCCACGTGTCAGGGCGGGGCTGTACACGCCCCGGGGGCTCTCCGCAGTAGGGAGTCCCCTCCCACGTACCAGTGGAAGCACCATGCTCCTCGCTGGCTGTTGACACTACCGAGGAGCGGCTATGCCCGTGCAACTGTGGAAGCGCTATGCTCCGCGCTGGTGATAAACAACCGAGGGCGGCCCCATGGCTGCATCAACCTCAGGGAGCCCCTGAGCTCAGTGTCCAGCGTCACCGCAACGCCTCCCCTCAGGAGAGTCGCGCGAGGGGGCTGGGCACGGGGGCTGCGCTCGAGTCACGCCCAAGCGTACTCCACCCAACCAGGTCCCCCGGACCCGCTCGTCGTGCACCCCTCCCGAGCCGAGCCTCGGCGAGGGCAAAGGTATGAAGGTTGTTTGCACGTCAAGGGGGACTCCTGAGCATCACGACTCAGGAGCTTAACTGGTCACATAGCCCCTCACTCCTTGGGTCTGTTCTGGTCTCCGATCGGTCCAACGGCGGTTGAGGTATGCGCGGGGCCGGGCTCTGCTGACGTAGAACACTAAACCTATCCCCGCGTCTCCTTCCTATAAGCTGTTTGCGCGTCAAGCGGGACTCCTGAGCATCGTGACTCAGGAGCCTAACTGGTCACCCCCTCACTCCTTGGATTAAATCACGGTCTCTGGGCGACCCAGCAAGTGAGGTATCTTGTGAGGGCAGCTCTGCCCGGCCTTGAGAATGTAAAGCAAATAGGAAGAAAATCGCAAAATCTCAAAGCAAATATTACAAGCCATATTGTTCTCCCAAATACCAAACAAAGTTTAAACGCCTACGCGAGGCATGATGCGTGTTGCAGGAATAAAACAGGAAAGCAGCCGCAGGTCACCCCTGGACACCGCCGTCGCCCGCCAAACGTGCTCCTTCCTTGGTGGCATCGCCTACACCTGTGCCGCCGGTCGAAGGCACGAGAGAAAAGGCGCGAAACTTGTTCAGCAGGGCCTCCACCTGACCTTCACGGCCATGGCGGCGGCCGTATAGTGTTCATCAGCCACGGGCTCCAGCAGCTCGTCAAGGCGAGCGGTAGGGTCGTGAAGATGTAGGTGGCTGAAGACCCGTGTCAGCGCGGCTGAGGAAAGAATGCGGGCTTCTTCCTCGGCCATGGGACCGATGCCGCTCACAACCTCCTCAAGCGTGGCAACCAAGTAGGGAAGCAGGTGGGCGGGGTCGTCCTCGTCGGTGGTCAGTGCCTCTCCAAGCCCTTCTCATGGAGTGACTTCAGAGCCTCGCGAGACCTCTTCTTGAGAAGCATGAAGGCCACGCGGTCCTCAGCCAGAACCTTCGCCTTTGCGGCAAGTTTGGCTTCCTCCGCCTTCACCTTCCGTTCCAGCTCCTCCAGTCGGCCGCGCTTAATGGCCTGCGCCTTTGCCGACTGCTCCAGCTCGGTGTCGCGACCCTTGACGGTGTCCTCCTGGGCCTTCATATTCTCCTCCTCCGCCTGACGGCCACGGGCTTCCTCTGCGCGTTCGCTGCGCAGGGTCTTCAGCTCGGCTTCCAGCGCCTGGCAGCGACTCTTGGCGGCCTCGACGTCCTTCAGCGCCGCCTTGCGAGTGGCCGCTGCCTGGGCGGCGGCCTGCTTCTCCTTCTCAGAGGTCACCACGGCCTGGTTCAGCGCCGCTCGAACAGACACGCTGAATCGTCGAGCAGCCGGCCGAAACTAGCTCCACGCCTCGGCCACGGGAGGGGGTCCGACGCCTTGAAGATCTTCCCGCAGCCGGGTCATCTCTAGAAAGGCGTGCTCCAAGACGTCAGGGGAGGCAGAAGGACTTGGGATCAGCGGTGCCGCAGGAGGTGGAGGAGAAGGTATTGTCACCACTGCCTGGAGGACTGGGGGCTCCTGAGCCCTGGAGACTTCACCAGCCGAGCCGAACGCCGGTGCCTTCGGAGCCCGCGAGGTCACAGGGGCTAACTCCAACGCCGGTGCCTTTGGAGCCCGCGAGGTCACAGGGGCTAACTCCTCCCGAGGGTTCTCCCCCATACCTCGCGAGGACGACCGGGCCGGAGAGACATGAGCACCAATGCTGCCCTTCTCCATGGAGGGAGACTCCGACGGAGCAGGTGGGTTGGTCCCGGACGGCACCACCATCCCATCCTTCCTCTTCTTCGTCACAGGCGTCGGCCTAATCGCACAGCGGAGAAGCATCAGGAATCAGCAGCATAATCAAGAACAAGGCAAAGCACGAGCACTTAATGGTCCACCGCGACGTAGTCCACCCTCCGCTTGGTGAGCTTCAAGCCCGAGAGCCTCGAGGCTTGAAGTACGGGCGCGCAGGCTCCAGGAGCAAAAGCTGGGGCAGTGGAGGGGGCGGAGGCAGCCCCAGGCGGCGTCAGAGCTGGGGCGGCATGATAACCCACAAGTATAGGGGATCGCAACAGTTTTCGAGGGTAGAGTATTCAACCCAAATTTATTGATTCGACACAAGGGGAGCCAAAGAATATTCTGAATTATTAGCAGTTGAGTTGTCAATTCAACCACACCTGGATAACTTAGTATCTGACAAAGTATTTAGTAGCAAAGTAATATGGAAATGCTTGATAGCAGTAGCAAAATTAATATTTTTGGGTTTTGTAGTGATTGTAACAGTATCAACGGAAAAGTAAGTAAGCAAAGAACAATATGTGAAAAGCTCGTAGGCATTGGATCAATGATGGAGAATTATGCCGGATGCGGTTCATCATGTAATAGTCATAACATAGGGTGACACAAAACTAGCTCCAATTCATCAATGTAATGTAGGCATGTATTCCGAATATAGTCATACGTGCTTATGGAAAAGAACTTGCATGACATCTTTTGTCCTACCCTCCGTGGCAGCGGAGGTCCTAGCGGAAACTAAGGGATATTAAGGCCTCCTTTTAATAGAGTACGGACCAAAGCATTAACACATAGTGAATACATGAACTCCTCAAACTACGGTCATCACCGGAGTGGTCCCGATTATTGTCACTTGAGTTGCCGGATCATAACACATAGTAGGTGACTATAGACTTGCAAGATAGGATCAAGAACTCACATAATTATTCATGAAAACATAATAGGTTCAGATATGAAATCATGGCACTCGGGCCCTAGTGACAAGCATTAAGCATAGCAAAGTCATAGGAACATCAATCTCAGAACATAGTGGATACTAGGGATCAAACCCTAACAAAACTAACTCGATTACATGATAAATCTCATCCAACCCATCACCGTCCAGCAAGCCTATGATGGAATTACTCACGCACGGCGGTGAGCACCATGAAATTGGTGATGGAGGATGGTTGATGATGACGATGGCGACGGATTCCCCTCTCTGGAGCCCCAAACGGACTCCAGATCAGCCCTCCCGAGAGAGTTTAGGGCTTGGCGGCGGCTTTGTATCGTAAAAGGCGATGAATCGTTCTCTCTTTTTTTTTCTCCCCGAACACGAATATATGGAGTTGGAGTTGAGGTCGGTGGAGCGTCAGGGGGCCCACGAGGCAGGGGGCGCACCCAGGGGCGGCAGGCGCCCCCCCCACCCTCGTGGCCAGGTGGAGGCCCCCCTAACGTGGATTCTTCTTCCATTATTTTTTATATTTTCCAAAAATAAGTTCCGTGGAGTTTCAGGTCATTCCGAGAACTTTTGTTTCTGCACATAAATAACACCATGGAAAGTCTCAATGAAAATAGCGTCGGTCGAAAGTTAGTTCCATTCAAATCATGCAAGTTAGAGTCCAAAACAAGGGCAAAAGTGTTTGGAAAAGTAGATCTGACGAAGACGTATCAACTCCCCAAGCTTAAACCTTTGCTTGTCCTCAAGCAATTCAGTTGATAAACTGAAAGTGATAAAGAAAACCTTTTACAAACTCTGTTTGCTCTTGTTGTTGTAAATATGTAAAGCCAGCATTCAAGTTTTCAGCAAAGATTATAACTAACCATATTCAAAATAACATTTAGGTCTCATGTTTATTCATGTCAATGGCATAATCAACTAGTGAGCCATAATAATAAATCTCGGATGACAACACTTTCTCAAAACAATCATGATATGACATAACAAGATGGTATCTCGCTAGCCCTTTACGAGACCGCAAAACATAAATGCAGAGCACCTTTAAAGATCAAGGACTGACTAAACATTGTAATTCATGGTAAAAGAGATCCAGTCATAGTCATACCCAATATAAATTAACAGTAATGCATGCAAATGACAGCGGTGCTCTCCAGCTGGTGCTTTTAATAAGAGGTTGATGACTCAACATAAAAGTAAATGGATAGGCCCTTCGCAGAGGGAAGCATGGATTTGTAGAGGTGCCAGAGCTCGGTTTTAAAAGCAAAGGCAAATAATATTTTGAGCGGCATACTTTCATTGTCAACATAACAACCAAGAGATGGCGATATCTTCCATGCTACACACATTATAGGCGGTTCCCAAACAGAATGGTAAAGTTTATACTCCCCCTCCACCAACAAGCATCAATTCATGGCTTGCTCGAAACAACGAGTGCCTCCAACTAGCAACACCCCCAGGGGAGTTTTGTTTGCAATTAATTTGATTTCATTTGCATAAAAAGCATGGGACTGGGCATCTCGGTGACCAGCCATTTTCTCGTGAGTGAGGAGTAGAGTCCACTCCTCTTGAGAATAATCCGCCTGGCATGGAAGATACGGACAACCCTAGTTGATACATGAGCTATTTGAGCATACAAAATGTAATTTCATTTGAAGGTTTAGAGTTTGGCACATACAAATTTACTTGGAGCAGCAGGTAGATACAACATATAGGAAGATATAGTTGACTCATATGGAATAACTTTGGGGTTTAAGGGATTGGATGCACAAGCGGTATTCCCGCTTAGTATGCAATTGAAGGCTAGCAAAAGGCGGGAAGCGACCAACTAGAGAGCGACAACAGTCATGACCATGCATTAAAATTAATATACCTTTGAGTGCAAGCATGAGTAGGATATAATCCACCATGAACATAAATATCATGAAGGCTATGTTGATTTGTTTCAACTACATGTGTGAACATGTGCCAAGTCGAGTTACTTAAATCATTCAAAGGAGGATACCACCCCGCTATACCACATCACAACCATTTTAATAGCATGTTGGCACGCAAGGTAAACCATTATAACTCATAGCTAATCAAGCATGGCATAAGCAACTATAATCTCTAATTGTCATTGAAAACATGTTTATTCATAATAGGCTGGATCAGTAACGATGAACTAATCATATTTACAAAAACAAGAGAGGTAGAGTTCATAGCAGCTTCTCTCATCTCAATCAGTCCATCATATATCATCATAATTGCCTTTCACTTGCACGACCGAACGATGTGAATAATAATAGTGCACGTGCATTGGACTAAGCTAGAATCTGCGAGCATTCAATAAATAGGAGAGGACAAGGCAATATGGGCTCTTGGTTAAATAAACAATAATGCATATAAGAGCCACTTCAACTATTTAATTTTGGTCTTCTCCTATCGACCCCCAAAGGAAAGAAAATAAATAAAACTATTTACACGGGAAAGATCCCAACAAGCAAAAGAAGAACATGAAAATCTTTTTGGGTTTTCTTTTTAATTATTACTGCTACAAGAAAAGTAAACTAACCAAAAGCTACTACTATTTTTTTTTGTTTTTCTTAAGATTTTTTAAACACACAAGAAGAAAGTATAAAAATAAAAATAAACTAGCATGGATATTACAGTGAAAAAGTATGAGCACCGACATCTAGCAATGAGTGTGTGTGAACATGAATGTAATGTCGGTGGGAAATACGTACTTCCTCAAGCTTAGGCTTTTGGCCTAAGTTGGTTTAGTGCCACGGATGGCCTGGCGTATATCCATAATTGTAGTTGGGGTCGTACTGAGATGAGGAAGACTCTGATTGCCACTGGTTGGCAATCATCTTCGGATCCCACTGGTAATTAGACTGTCGTGGAGGATCAAATTGTGGTTCCGGCTCGCTCAGAGGTGATGTAGGGTTCCGGTAGGCGTGGATGGCCGCCAACGGAACGAGATACTGGCCTACAGATAAGTCAAACAAGGAAGGAGCAGGCAAGGTAATAGTCTCAGGGTGATGTTTATCAAATAACATTTTGTATTTAAGCGCCCCTTCCCGATTCTTAACAATAAAATCATGCGCTACCATAGTCTTATAATCTAGATAAACAGTAGGCAGCAATTTTTCTTCTTTCATAGTGCCTAATAGGTATGTTATAATATGCAGTGAGGCGTGAAGCATAGACACCTCCAAAGATGTGGCCCTTTGTATGGTTCAGACTTAACCGTTTGGCAATAATACCGCCCATACTAACAGTGTTATCACAGAATAAACCATGGAACAAAATAATAATATCAGGAACACTAAGGTTTCCACAGTTTCCGCGACCAACTAAGCAAAGACTAGCAAATATTGCAAATTAGCGTAAAACATGAAAATGTATGCTAGTGATTCTTGCATCGGAAACCTTCCTAGTTTCCCCCACAGTAATAGTATCAATAAACCCGTCCACATATTTACGATGTGGTTCCTCTAAACTACCCTCGAAAGGTATTTTGCAAACCTTGCAAAATTCATCTAGTGACATCTTCTTAACCACATCATATAAATGAAACTCTATTGAAGGAGGTGATTCCCTAGGATAATAGTAGAAGTTTGGCACAAAAGTATTGGTGAGTAAGAGATATTGTTCGCGTTGGTCGCGTAGGAAGTCGGTGAGGCCTGCATTCTCAGGCAATTCATAGAAATCATCATAAATCCCGGCTGCTCTCAAGAAATCATCGGAAGGCCATTCACACGGCCGAACCTCCGCGGTGCGAGGCAGATTATATTTGGGCATCTCTGCTTCTTCACTTTGCTTTTCCTTCGAGCTTCGATTCGATGAGCCCCTCAAAAATCTCTTCATTATTTTCTCGAAAATTCTGAAATTTTTAGTAACTTTAAATAAAAGTGAACCAAGCTCAAAAAAATTGATAGCAGCCACTCCTACAAGTTCCTAGAGCCTATATCATGCATTAGAACTACTTGGAACCATATAAATTTGACATGCAAGCTCAAGAACATGGTCACCTAGGCAGCACAAATTTGCAAAGAATAAAGCACTAGAACAAAGACTAATTGGACCAATGGAGGAGTCACATACCAAGGAACAATCCCCCCAAGCAGTTTTGTGAGAGGTGCTTTGAGCAAGGAGATCGAAAACCGCAGCAAAATGAGCTAGAACTCGTGCTTGAGCTGGATGGTGATTTTTTAGGGAGGAAGAAGAAGTGTGTGGGTGCAGGAATGAGTGGAGGGGAGCCACCGTGGGCCCACGAGGTAGGGGCACGCCCAGGGGGTGGGCGCGCCCTGGACCCTCGTGGCCAGGTGCTTGCTCCCCATGATGTGTTCTCGATGCCAGATATTCTCAAATATTTAAGAAAAAATCATATTAAATTGGCAGGGCATTTGAAGAACTTTTATTTTCGGGGTATCTTTATATTGCACGGATAATTCAAAAAATAGACAAAAAATACTATTTTACTTTATTTCAACTAAATAACAGAAAGTAAAATAGGGGTACATAAGGTTGTGCTTTCTAGTTTCATCCATCTCATGCTCATCAAAAGGAATCCACTAACAAGGTTGATCAGGTCTTGTTAACAAACTCATTCCGAATAACATGAAACCGAAGAAATTTCGAATAACACTATGCTACCTCAACGGGGATATGTACATCCCCAATAATAAGAATATCATATCTCTTTTTGACAGTAGGAAGAGGAAATTCAAAACCTCCAAAAATAATCGATGGAACTTTAATAGAATTGATACTGTGAACTTGAGGTTGTTTCCTCGGAAAGTGTACCGTATGCTCATTACCATTAACATGAAAAGTCCGTTAAAATAGTAACATTTACAACCACAACAGGCACATCCTCACAAATGCCGACAGGTATAGCAGATTTATCAGCCATTTGCAAAGATATTTCAGTAGGTGCCAACTTATTCAAATCAATTCTACGATATAAAGAGAGAGGCATAACACTAACACCGGCTCCAAGATCACATAAAGCAGTTTTAACATAATTTCTTTTAATGGAGCATGGTATAGTTGGTACTCCTGGATCTCCTAGTTTCTTAGGTATTCCACCCTTAAAAGTGTAATTAGCAAGCATGGTGGAAATTTCAGCTTCCGGTATCTTCCTTTTATTAGTAACAATTTCTTTCATGTACTTAGCATAAGGATTCATTTTGAGCATATCAGTTAATCGCATACGCAAAAAGATAGGTCTAATCATTTCAGCAAAGCGCTCAAAATCCTCATCATCCTTTTTCTTGGATGGTTTGGGAGGAAAAGGCATGGGTATCTGTAACAGCCTGGATTTTTGCCCATTTCTTTTTCTTTTTGATTTATTGGTTTTTGCTCTGTTTTTTCGTTTTGGAGTGGTTCTGTGGCCTTGTCACCTGGGAAATCATCCTCTTTTTCCTTCCCAAGTGGCTCATCATTCTCAAAACCTTGCCAAGACCATGTCACTCCACTGCTTGACCAAACCCTAAAATCTTTTTCTAGGGAATATTCCTTTTTGTATTAAAGGAATAACCATGTCTGCCCTTGGTTGTGAAGCAACCTTTATTTCCATCACTCCTAAAATTCCCAAATAATTCTCATAATTTTTTTGGGTCATATATTTCTCAAATATGGCAAAATATTTCATTTGTCATGCTTATCATCATGCTCAAATAATTCATTTCCTATTCTGCCCTAAATGGCACATTGTGAAGCAAGTGCAATTTATATTTTCCCAATTGACCTCAAACTCCTTGGACACCTTTTCCTGTCCGTATCACTGCCACATGCCAAAGTGCAACCTCATTTTCCTAGTAAATATTTAATTATGATTTTTCAAAGTTCCTGTCTGAGGGAAGTGGTTGTGAAGCAAGTACAAGCTAGGAATATCCAAATGAGTTGCCATTTTGCATGATCCCTCATATCATCATATCATAGCCCTCCACCAAAGTACAGCTCATGTAATGCCTTCATGTGAGTTCATCTTCAATTCTTTGATTCTGTCCAAAATTTCAGTTTGTGAAGCAAGTGTATTTTATCTTGATCCATCTTGGCTGCCAATTTTTCTATGCCTTCTATTACCCATATAACCTACCTCCACCCATTTTGGGAATGATTCATCAAGCCAATATCTCTCTAGAAGTTTTGCAATATTCTGGACAGAGGGAATAGCTGTGAAGGAAGTACCATTTTGGTAAAACCAATTGGTATGAAATTTTTACAGCACCTTTATCTGGCCAAATCACTAAACCGTGCCAAGTTTTACCTCAAGTGGTTACTCCATGTGAGTGCATCATCCAAATCTTGATTCTGGACACATAATGTGAGTTACAAAGCAACTATGTTAGTTTGTGCTCCATTATGCCTCAAAACCTCCAGGATTATAGATCTTCATTAGTAAAACCTCCCAGACAACTCCTTTGACCCCAATCAAGTCTCTGTGGATCAGCAGTGCTCATCCAAGTTTACTGCAGTAAATTTCAGAGCTTGATTACCATTTAAAAACAATGCCATTTCTTACCATTCCACCGCAGTTGAAACCTATCTTGGAAGGACTTCACCACAGACAAGGTTTTAAGTACTCCCGTGCCCTCCCTGTGCGTTGCACGTGCTGACCGCGCAGCTGGCATACAGTTTCACGCGCTCTGTGCGCAGTGGCCGCGTCCAGGGCGTCGTTTCTGCTTCGTCCGCTTCCCCCTCGTCGTCTTAGCGCGCGTGAGCATGTCCCTTGGCTTCACCTCGTCGTCGCCGATCACCTGGACCCCGCTCCCCCTCCGGCAGCTTGCTCACCGACGCAAACCGCCGTGTGCCCACGGGCGCGGCCGTTTGGATCTGTGCGTGCCCTGGCCGCTTCCTCCCGTGCTTCGGCGTCGCCTCTGCCCCCGTGAGAACCTCAACTTTGTCTCCCTCGTCGCTTGCCCCCTAGTTCATGCACGCGCACACGCGTCCGCGGCGACGACAGCGCGGCACCTCGCCCCGTGGCTATATAAGCCAACCCCGAGCTCCCTCGACCGCACCAGCAACCTCACTACTCTCCCAGAAGCCTCCCCGACCGCTCCCCGGAGCTCGAGCCACCCTCCTGTCCCTCCTTTGCCACCATGGCCTCCGCCTCGGTCATCTCCGATTCCGGCGAACCGAGCGCTCATTCTCCCTCCTAACCTCACCACGGCCCTCCCCAAGTCCACTGGAGGCTCCCCGCTGTTTCCTTTCTCCTCGGGTGCCCTCTTGCCGCGGCCTCAAGCTCGCCGTGGCCGCCTCCCACCCGAGCCAGGGGCGCGCCCAACTCCGGCAGCTCCCGAGGCCAGCGCGGCCACCCACGGGCGCAGGATGGAATGGCGCATCCATCCCTGGCGTCGCCCTAGCCTGCCGTGGCCCTGAGTCGCCGGAGCAAGCGCTGGCGCCGGCGTCCCTCGTCTGATCTACGGGCGGCGTCAGGAAGAAGAAGGAGACGCCGACCCCTCCCCTCCAGCTGGCCGGTGGACCCCACGGCCCCACCTGGCATTGGCTCAAGGCCCGGCCCCGCCCCTTGCTGACGTGGTTAAGTGGAAACATATTAAACTGGACACGTCTTCCTGAAGTGAAAGCGTATACTGTCTCTGGTCTAGACGGGTATACGCTTTGGCTGCAGAGAAGCATACTCCAGGAAGTGCGCTTTCTGTTTTTCTGTCCAGGCCCAGTTTGTAAAGATTTTTCTTACAGATGGGTCCCTGGCAGAAAAACCCTTATATCTTTTTGCTCCTAACACCGAATGAGGTGATTCCAAAGCCCACTTCTTCGTTTCGTCGAGCCCGTTCTGATGGAATCATTTTCACCATGTTTTGACATTCTGAAAATGACCATTTTGCCCCTGCCCTTATTCAGACCCTCCGAGAGAGTATGTTTTCCAACGATCCTTTCCGCGAGTTTCTCGCAGTTTCTCCCGGTGATTTCTTCCACCCCAGGCAAGCCACACCCTCTATTTTCATGATTGGAATGAAGTGACATGGTTTCTTTATTTAAACTTATTTAAAATACTGTTCTAGCTACTTGTGATTTGTTCATGGCATTCTCGGAGTATTGTTTTGATCTTGCTATTGCCATGATATTGCTTGGAGTTCTAGGATTATATTTTTGATGAGTATGTGGATGACATGTGCCTTTGGATTCTTAGTGGCTATTATGACTATTTTCATGATGGTATCTGTTATTATATTTTGGAGTATAACTTTGGATATCATGCCGCCTTACATTATTAGTGGTTAGTATGATTATTTTCATGATGCTAGTTGATGTTCTGTTGCTTGGAGTATTATTTTCGGGGATGATGTTTACATGTGGATCTTAGCCGAATAGTTTTATTCTTGTTATTGGAGTAGTAGGATTATGGTTTTGGATTCATCATGACATTAGTGTTGTGCTACCCTTGGAGTATTTTGAGATGATGATATTATGCTTGGATTATTTGTTGGATATTGCCATGACTTGGATTATAGTTTGGTAGTTGATATCGTAGTATCGCTTATCACAGTTATATTTTTGGGGATAAATTCGTCATTAAGTTGGTCAGTGCCACCCAAGCTTTCTCCGGTAACCACATTTGCCGTTATGGGAAGGCCCTAATGTGATGCTATTGCCGCGCCTCTCGCCGGTGCCTCCAACAAGGGAAGGTTATGGGCGCGCTACCCTGATCAGGTAGGCGGACATAAGCCTTGTGTGCCCGTAGTTGGATTTTGCGCGCGTGTCCCTGTGTGGGACATTTTATGTTTTGGCCACGACGGTGGTCGTTGTGTCTTTGGTAGACACGGGGCCACCCAGGACTAGCCCAGTTGGGATTGGGTCAGAGTGGTCGAGAGAGTGTCATGGCAGTAGATCGATTTTGTCAGAACGCCGTTGGTCCACTCGAATGGGAGTGCGAGGCCATTGGTTCCGTGGTGTGGGTACAGTGTGCTACCTCTGCAGAGTGTGTGTTTAAGCTATCGATAGCCGTGTCCGTACTAGGTCCCACCGTTCTATCAACACTCACATGACGGAATGACTTATAGATGATTTATATGTTGATATGTTGAGCAGTACAGATTGGCAGGGTGTTGATGATGAGGTTGGAGACCAAGTGTTGGTCATGGTTGTGATCGCCGGAATGATCACCGTTTGGTTTTGATCACGAGGTGATCGAGATGGTATATGGTTTGGCTGGTTAGCCAAGAGAGATATGGTTATGGAGATATGAGATGTTGGTTTATCAATATTGTATTAGTTTCTTACCAGACTTAGTAGTTGCTTCATCAGGGTAGTTGTTAATTAATTAACCTGCTAATGCTATGTTATTATCTTGCCTTGATGCTTATGGTTGTTGTGAGCTTGCAAGTACATTCAATGTACTGACCTGGCGTGTCATGCCAGATTGCAGGTGATGCCATGATTGCTTTATTGCTTGTCGAGGTTGCCGTGCGTGCGAGCTAGATCATGTCCCAGCCAGAGTCCTGCGAGTGGAGTTCACCACCTACGCCGTTATTCCGCCGCTAGAAGTTTTTCGCTCACGAGTTGTTCCGCGCTAGCATAGAGCAAGTATAGTATCGCAGCATAGTGTCGCCATCTTTGATGTGATCATTGTAACATCGGGCTCGTGTAATTATTATCCTTGTAATAGGAGCTGATTTGTTCTATGTCGGCGGTGGCGTATTCCGTAGACTTCTCCTCGATCTACGAAATTTGGAATACAGGCGTTCGGTTTCTCTGAGCTGGGGTGCCATAGGCTTGGTATCAGAGCAGGTCTGGCTGTAGGCCGCCCTAGTCAGCGCAAGCGATAGAAATCGGTAGTTTAGAGGTGGTCTTGTCTGTCGCATTTGGTTGTTGCATTTTTTTGTTGCATAGCATGCATATAGCCTTAGTATTTTTACTAACGGTTTAATCTGGTGAGCGTAGATGGCATCGGTCCGTATCCACTACAGCTTAGCCTTTGAATTTCTCCAGTTTTCTTTTCATGCTCATTCTTCGGTGTCTGGTGTCATTTCTGTCCCAGCAGAGTGATGCCAAGTGATCGCGACACTGTTTGCAAAAATGGTACTCAGGTATCGCGCCGAATTATTTCCTTCAAATTTCACCTTTTGTTTGATTGGTAGACATGCTTATATCACGGATCGTCCTTTTCTTGTCATTTTGGCAACCCTTAATGATCGTAGTTATCAAGAAAGAGGCGATGTCGGTGACCTCGATTTTCCCCGCTATCCTATTTCTTGGGCGATACGGATCTTTTTTCCGTCCGCTTGATAATAATGTGGTTGCGACCTTCGTGTCCCACTACATGATTTACGAATGCGTCCTCGCCTCCGAGCTAGTCCAGTCGCTACTGGCTAAGCTAGCACTTGGTGTAGCGCTGTTTACACCAATTTTTCCACACATTTATTCGTCCTCGTGCACATCGTCACAGCATGCTAGATCGTAGAACCGGAGATCCCACGGAATTTGTGTGCTTAAGTAGGCATGCATATTGTGTGACTAGCAGTAATATGTGATATTGATTGTGTGTGAATTGATTATTGTTGTGTGCTTTTGTTTAGTTGAGTTTTCTTTCGCTTCTTTTTTTTTGGGCCCCGGTGTTACATTATTTTTCCCCTATAAAGTGCTGCTCATCAACTGACACCGGACTCGAGTAATAAGTATTTCAAATATTTGGAAGAAGCTCAGCTAAATATGATGGCCTTCTCAGTCAACCGCATGATATAAGGAATATCTGCTCAGAATACCAATTGTGTCTTGCATTGATTATCGGCATCAATTCTACAGCAGTAATGATCCAGCCAGCAGAAAGACAAGTCAGATGCAAGACCAACGGTATATTTTTCACCAAAGGTATGGATCATAGGCAAAGTTTTGGCTCGACCAATAAATGATACTTGAAATATGTTATACTCCAAGAGAAAGTCGGGGCGTGATATGCTCAAGGAAGACAAATAAACAAATTTTCTCATGCAAATAATCACCGCAGAATATTATGGGCGTGCGTATGGATTTCAGTCTGCGTATCAGTATGAAGTTTTGGATATAAGAAACCCAGTATTATTCCACCCACTATCAGAAGAAATTTATGATCTTCTGACAGACGGAAATGAATTTTTCTCAACAAGCAAACCCGAGGAGAAGCTTCTCAAGTACGGAACTCAAGTTTCTCTAGCACAATAATCCGACCAAGCTTCGGGTGTAAGCTATCGAGATTTCTTCTACACGCTACCCAGACAAAAGCCTCGAGCAAAATCTAAGAGTCTTCCTCAGCAAGCTACTTGGATGGCTTCCCTCGTAAGCCACCCAGTACACGTCAGTACCACCCTATGCACCGTCCTCAGAGATTATATGATGTGTTGGCAGTATATGGCAGTACATCTCAAGGATCAGATTTGCAATAATTTTATCAGAGGAACAATTCAGTCAAAGCATATGCCTGCCGCAATAATAGGGTATTCAGTTGCATATGATTATTATACATATGGTATGCATGTATCCCGTGTTAGATCGGTCACTCATACGGGATACGGCACTGATCCAGTAGATATACCTAAGAAAGGTACGGACCCAACCTCATAAGTCATGCAAATGAAGATAAGCAGAGATACACACCTTATGTAATGCAAGGATCGAACAGATCTGAATATGACATCGCAGAAGTAACAATCTTTACAATGGCCACCAAGGCCAATATTCCGCACCTACAAGGGGATCTCGTGAACTCTTGTCACCTTCTTGTATGATTGGCCTCAACAATGAGCTCCGTACAGCCACAAACCCTGAGTATATGTCATATATGTGCGGACACATGTCAGAAAATAAGCAGAAGGAATAATGCCAACAATATTGCACTAGCCACAGTCATGGTCATACGAAGAATCAAGGACATGTGTGGCCAAGTTATTTCAGCAAGGTATCCTGACAAAGAAAATCATGACCGTTAAAGGGTGAGACTGACAACAAAGGTATGATGTATTTTGCATGACCATCAGGGTGCGGATACCCAAATCAGTTGGAGGCCATAATTCCATATGGATCCACAAAGACATACACCTTCAGCGGCCTACTCTATTTACAAGGATTTGCATATCTCGCGGACCCGCTTGACATGGTTACTGCGGAATATCCAAGTCTGTTCTGTCAGATCCAAGATTCCTTTGCAACCTCAACAGCTTGACCTCAGCGACAGTGTTAAAACATATCACAGTGTATTACCAAAAATGGGTATACCGACAAAATGAGAAAGTCAAAAGCCGAATAATCAGCTCAGACCCGGTATACTCGCCGACGGAATCAAGTACCCGTCGATGCATCGGGAAAAACATTTGTCCGTCAGCCCCTGTCGGGCAAAGTCTCAAGATGTAAATGTTTGAGGTACGACATAACTATAACTCCATACACCGTTATATTGCTCACGATAGAAGGCAGTCAAATCTCTGGTGTATGCCACATGCTCAAGCCAAAGGAAATAAATCAAGATAAATCAGTGCACCTATGAGCAGTCAGATTCCGTCAGAAGATGGCCATGATTAATTCTAAGTATTTATTGAAACCAGAAGGCTTGCATTTATTTGAAGCAACCCCATGACAGAAATAAAAAGGTTTTCATGACCAAAAGGAAATTTATGATCAGATCCATCGGACATCACCGTAGATATGAGAAAATCAACTTCAGCAAAAGGATTTGGTATATGAGCAAAGACTCATCAAAATTTGGGAAAAATCACCCCAGAGCAAGGTAAGTTGATCATCTGAAATTCTTGGGGGAACAATAAATAAAGGAAAAAGGATGCCCGAGTCGGAAACGGTATCCTCAAGTCATACTTGTTCCCAGAGCAACTAAATCTCGAGGACGAGATTTCTTTAAGGGGGTGAGAGTTGTAACAGCCTGGATCTTGGCCCTTTTCTTTTTCTTTTTGATTTATTGGTTTTTGCTCTGTTTTTCTTTTTGGAGTGGTTATGTGGCCTTGTCACCTGGGAAATCATCCTTTTTTCCTTCCCAAGTGGCTCATAATTCTAAAAACCTTGCCAAGATCATGTCACTCCACTGCTTGACCAAACCTAAAATCTTTTTCTAGGGAATATTCCTTTTTCTATTAAAGGAATAACCCTGTCTCCCCTAGGTTGTGAAGCAAACTTTATTTCCATCACTCCTAAAATTCCCAAATAATTCTCATAAATTTTTTGGGTCATATATTTCTCAAATATGGCAAAATATTTCATTTGTCATGTTTATCATCATGCTCAAATAATTCATTTCCTATTCTGCCCTAAATGGCATATTGTGAAGCAAGTGCAATTTATCTTTTCCCAATTGACCTCAAACTCCTTGGTCACCGTTTACTGTCCATATCATTGCCACATGCCAAAGTGCAACCTCATTTGCCTAGTAATTATTTAATTATGATTTTTCAAAGTTCCTGTCTGAGGGAAGTGGTTGTGAAGCAAGTACAAGCTAGGCATATCAAAATGAGTTGCCATTTTGCATGATCCCTCATATCATCATATCATAGCCCTAAAACAAAGTACAGATCATGTAATGCAACCATGTGAGCTCATCTTCAATTCTTTGATTCTGTCCAAAATTTCAGTTTGTGAAGCAAGTGTATTTTATCTTGCTCCATTTTGGCTGCCAATTTTTCTAGGCCTTCTATTACCCATATAACCTACCTCCACACATTTTGGGAATGATTCATCAGGCCAATATCTCTCTAGAAGTTTTGCAAGATTCTGGACAGAGGGAATAGCTGTGAAGGAAGTACCATTTTGGTAAAACCAATTGGTATGAAATTTTTACAGCACCTTTATCTGGCCAAATCACTAAGCCCTGTCAAGTTTTACCTCAAGTGGTTACTCCATGTGAGTGCATCGTCCAAATCTTGATTCTGGACACATAATGTGAGTTACAAAGCAACTATGTTAGTTTGTCCTCCATTATGCCTCAAAACCTCTAGGAATATCGTCCTTCCTTATTAAAACCTCCCAGACAACTCCTTTGACCCCAATCAAATTTCTGTGGATCAGCAGTGCTCGTCCAAGTTTACTGCAGTAAACTTCAGAGCTTGATTACCATTTAACCACAATGCCATTTCTTACCATTCCACCGCAGTTGAAACCTATCTTGGAAGGACTTCACCACAGACAAGGTTTTCAGTACTCCCGTGCCATCCCTGTGCGTTGTCTCGTGGTGACCGCGCAGCTGGCATACAGTTTCACGCGCTCTGTGCGCAGTGGCCGCGTCCAGGGCGCCGTTTCTGCTTCGTCCGCTTCCCCCTCGTCGTCTTAGCGCGCGTGAGCATGTCCCTTGGCTTCGCCTCGTCGTCGCCGATCACCTGGACCCCGCTCCCCCTCCGGCAGCTTGCTCACCGACGCAAACCGCCGTGTGCCCACGGGCGCACAGTGGCCGTTTGGATCTGTGCGTGCCCTGGCCGCTTCCTCCCCGTGCTCCGGCGTCGCCTCTGCCCCCGTGAGAACCTCAACTGTGTCTCCCTCATCGCTTGCCCCCTAGTTGATGCACGCGCACACGCGTCCGCGGCGCCGGCCACGCGTCCGCGGCGACGACAGCGCGGCACCTCGCCCCGCGGCTATATATGCCAACCCCGAGCTCCCTCGACCGCACCAACAACCTCACTCCTCTCCCAGAAGCCTCCCCGACCGCTCCCCGGAGCTCGAGCCACCCTCCTGTCCCTCCTTTGCCACCATGTCCTCCGCCTCGGTCATCTCCGATTCCGGCGAACCGAGCGCTCATTGTCCCTCCTAACCTCACCACGGCCCTCCCCAAGTCCTCTGGAGCCTCCCCGCTGTTTCCTTTCTCCTCGGGTGCCCTCTTGCCGCGGCCTCAAGCTCGCCGTGGCCGCCTCCCGCCCGAGCCAGGGGCGCGCCCAACTCCGGCAGCTCCCGAGGATATCGCGGCCACCCACGGGCGCGGTATGGAATGGCGCATCCATCCCCGACGGCGCCCTAGCCTGCCGTGGCTCCGTGTCGCCGGAGCAAGCGCTGGCGCCGGCGTCCCTCGTCTGATCTGCGGACGGCGTCGGGAAGAAGAAGGAGACGCCGACCCCTCCCCTCCAGCTGGTCGGTGGACCCCTCGGCCTCACCTGGCATTGGCTCAAGGCCCGGCCCCGCCCCTTGCTGACGTGGTTAAGTGGAAACATATTCCAGGAAATTTATCTTCCTGAAGAGAAAGCTTATTCGGTCTCTGGTCTAGAGCGTCATACGTTTTCGCTGCAGGAAGGCGTACTCTGGGAAGTGCGCTTTCTGTTTTTCTGTCCAGGCCCAGTTTGTAAAGATTTTTCTTACAGATGGGTCCCTGGCAGAAAAACCCTTATATCTTTTTGCTCCTAACTCCGAATGAGGTGATTCCAAAGCCCACTACTTCCTTTCGTCGAGCCCGTTCTGATGGAATCATTTTCACCATGTTTTGACATTCTGAAAATGAACATTTTGCCCCTGCCCTTATTCAGCCCCCTCCGAGAGAGAGTACGCTTTTCCCGATCCTTTCCATGAAGTTTCTCGCACTTTCTCCCGGTCATTTCTTCCACCCCAGGCAAGCCACACCCTCCATTTGCATGATTGCAATGCAGTGACATGGTTTCTTTATTTAAACTTATTTAAAATATTGTTCTAGCTACTTGTGATTTGTTCATGGCATTCTCGGAGTATTGTTTTGATCTTGCTATTGCCATGATATTGCTTGGAGTTCTAGGATTATATTTTTGATGAGTATGTGGATGACATGTGCCTTTGGATTCTTAGTGGCTATTATGACTATTTTCATGATGGTATCTGTTATTATATTTTGGAGTATTACTTTGGATATCATTCTGCCTTTGTATTAGTAGTGGTTAGTATGATTATTTTCATGATGCTAGTTGATGTTCTGTTGCTTGGAGTATTATTTTCGGGGATGATGTTCACATGTGGATCTTAGCCGAATAGTTTTATTCTTGTTATTGGAGTAGTAGGATTGTGGTTTCGGATTCATCATGACATTAGTGTTGTGCTACCCTTGGAGTATTTTGAGATGATGATATTCTGCTTGGATTATTTGTTGGATATTGCTATGACTTGGATTATAGTTTGGTAGTTGATATCGGAGTATCAGTTATCACAGTTATATTTTTGGGGATAAATTCCGTCATTAAGTTGGTCGGTGCCACCGAACCAAGACTTTCTCCAAAGGTAAATCCGCATTTGCCTTTTTGGGAAGGCCCTAGATGCTATTGCCATGCCTCTCGCCGGTGCCTCCAACGAGGGAAGGTTATGGGCGCGCTACCCTGATCAGGTAGGCGGACATAGGCCTTGTGTGCCCGTAGTTGGATTTTGCGCGCGCGTCCGTGTGTGGGACAGTTTATGTTTAGGCCACGACGGTGGTCGTTGTGTCTTTGGTAGACACGGGGCCACCCAGGACTAGCCTAGTTGGGATTGGGTCGAAGTGGCCGGGAGAGCGTCATAGCAGTAGATCGGTTTTGTCGAAACGCCGTTGGTCCACCCGAATGGGAGTGCGAGGCCATGGGTTCCGTGGTGTGGGTACAGTGCGCTACCTCTGCAGAGTGTGTGTTTAAGCTATCGATAGTCGCGTCCGTACTAGGTCCCACCGTTCGATCAACACTCACATGACGGAATGACTTATAGATGATTTATATGTTGATATGTTGGGCAGTACAGATTGGCAGGGTGTTGATGATGAGGTTGGAGACCAAGTGTTGGTCATGGTTGTGATCGCCGGAATGATCACCGTTTGGTTTTGATCACGAGGTGATCGAGATGGTATATGGTTTGGCTGGTTAGCCAAGAGAGATATGGTTATGGAGATATGAGATGTTGGTTTATCAGTATTGTATTAGTTTCTTACCAGACTTAGTAGTTGCTTCATCAGGGTAGTTGTTAATTAATTAACCTGCTAATGCTATGTTATTGTCTTGCCTTGATGTTTATGGTTGTTGTGAGCTTGCAAGTACATTCAATGTACTGACCTGGCGTGTCATGCCAGATTGCAGGTGATGCCATGATTGCTTTATTTCTTGTCGAGGTTGTCGTGCATGCGAGCTAGATCGTGTCCCAGTCAGAGTCCCTGCGGAGTGGAGTTCACCACCTTCGTCGTTATTCTGCTGCTACGAGTTGTTCCGCTGCTAGCATAGAGCAAGTATAGTATCCCAGGCGTAGTGTCGCCATGCTGATGTGATCATTGTAACATCAGACTCTTGTAATTATTATTCTTGTAATAAGAGCTGATTTGTTATATGTCAAGCAGTGCCATATTCCAGAGACTTCTCGATCTCTGGGCTGGAATACGGGGCGTTCCGGTTTCTCTGAGCCGGGGTGCCACAGTTTCTGAACCCATGGTTCTCTTTCTTTACCGTATTTCCTAGCAACAAAGCCTTTCTTATCATAACGTTGAGTCTTTGATTGTGGGTTATCAAGATCAACAGCAGGTTCAATTTCTACATCATTATCATTATCATTACTTGGTTGAGCATCATCATTAACATTATCACTAGGTTCATGTTCATTACCAGATTGTGTTTCAGCATTAGAAATGGAAATATCATTTGGATTGTCAGGTGGTTCAGCAATAGGTTCACTAGAAGCATGCAAAGTCCTATCATTTTTATTTTTCTTATTTTTAGAAGGACTAGGTGCATCTACATTATTTCTCTGAGAATCTTGCTCAATTCTCTTAGGGTGGCCTTCAGGATACAAAGGTTCCTGAGTCATTTTACCAGTTCTAGTAGCCACTCTAACTGCATAGTCATTATTCTTACAATTTAATTCATTGAGCAAATCATTTTGAGCCTTAAGTACTTGTTCTACTTGAGTGGTAACCATAGAAGCATGTTTACTAATGAGTTTAAGTTCACCTTTAACTCTAGACATATAATCACCCAAGTGTTCAAGCATATAAGAATTGCGTTTTAATTCTCTACCAAGATAAGCATTAAAGTTTTCTTGTTTAACAATAAAATTGTCAAACTCATCTAAGCACTGTCTAGCAAACTTATAGTGAGGAATATCACCTTCATCAAATCTATAGAGAGAATTTACCTTTACTACCTGTGTCGGGTTATCAAGACCATGTGTTTCTTCAATAGGTAATGGATTAAGATCATATATTTCCTCAACAAGCGGTGAATTAAGACCATGTATTTCTTCAATAGGAGGTAAATTCTTAACATCTTCTGCTTTTATACCTTTTTCTTTCATAGATTTCTTTGCCTCTTGCATATCTTCAGGACTGGGAAATAGAACACCCCACTTCTTCGGAGTTGGCTTAGGAATAGGCTCAGGAGTTGGCTCATGAAGTGTCCAATTATTTTCATTGGTCAACATATTATTCAATAGAATTTCAGCTTCATCCAGTGTTCTTTCCCTGAAAACAGAACCAAAGACAACTATCCGGGTAATCTCTGGAAGCATCGGTTAGTCCATTATAAAAGATATCAAGTATTTCATTTTTCTTAAGAGGATGATCAGCAAAGCATTAAGTAATTGGAGAAGCCTCCCCAAGCTTGTGGGAGACTCTCTTCTTCAATTTGCACAAAGTTATATATTTCCCTTAAAGCAGCTTGTTTCTTATGAGCGGGAAATATTTAGCGAGAAGTAATAAATCATATCACAGGGACTACGCACAACCGGGATCAAGAGAATTAAACCATATCTTAGCATCACCCTTTAATGAGAACGGAAATATTTTAAGGATATAAAAGTAGCGAGTTCTCTCATCATTAGTGAATAGGGTGGCTATATCATTTAATTTAGTAAGATGTGCCACAATAGTTTCAGATTCATAGCCATAGAAAGGATCAGATTCAACCAAAGTAATTATATCAGGATCAATAGAGAATTCACAATCCTTATCAGTAACATAGATAGGTGAAGTTGCAAAAGCAGGGTCAGGTTTCATTCCAGCATGAAGAGATTGCTGCTTCCATTTAGCTAATAACTTCTTAAGATCATATCTATCATTGCAAGCTAAAATAGCTCTAGCGGCTTCTTCATCCATAACATAACCCTCAGGAACAACAGGAAATTCATATTTATTGGGAGAGCCTTCATCATCACTATCATCAAAATTATCAGTTTCAATAATTTCATTTTCTCTAGCCCTAGCAAGTTGTTCATCAAGAAATTCATGAAGTGGCACAGTAGTATCAAGCATAGAAGTAGTTTCATCATAAGTATCATGCATAGCAGAAGTGGCATCATCAACAACATGCGATATATCAGAATTAATAGCAGAAGCAGGTTTAGGTGTCGCAAACTTACTCAAAACAGAAGGTGAATCTAGTGCAGAGCTAGATGGCAGTTCCTTACCTCCCCTCGTAGTTGAGGGATAATTTTTTTTTCTTGTCTTTCAAGTTCCTCATAATGACCTGCAGATATAAATCCCAAGTGACACAAAGAATAGAGCTGTGCTCCCCGGCAATGGCGCCAGAAAATAGTCTTGATAACCCACAAGTATAGGGGATCGCAACAGTTTTCGAGGGTAGAGTATTCAACCCAAATTTATTGATTCGACACAAGGGGAGCCAAAGAATATTCTGAAGTATTGGCAGTTGAGTTGTCAATTCAACCACACATGGATAACTTAGTATCTGCAGCAAAGTATTTAGTAGCAAAGTAATATGGAAATAACTTGATAGCAGTAGCAAAAGTAATATTTTTGGGTTTTGTAGTGATTGTAACAAGAGCAGAAAAGTAAATAAGCGAAGAACAATATGTGAAAAGCTCGTAGGCATTGGATCGGTGATGGAGAATTATGCCGGATGCGATTCATCATGTAACAGTCATAACATAGGGTGACACAGAACTAGCTCCAATTCATCAATGTAATGTAGGCATGTATTCCGAATATAGTCATACGTGCTTATGGAAAAGAACTTGTATGACATCTTTTGTCCTACCCTCCCGTGGCAGCGGGGTCCTAGCGGAAACTAATGGATATTAAGGCCTCCTTTTAATAGAGTACCGGACCAAAGCATTAACACATAGTGAATACATGAACTCCTCAAACTACGGTCATCACCGGGAGTGGTCCCGATTATTGTCACTTCGGGTTTGCCGGATCATAATACATAGTAGGTGAATATAGACTTGCAAGATAGGATCAAGAACTCACATATATTCATGAAAATATAATAGGTTCGGATCTAAAATCATGGCACTCGGGCCCTAGTGACAAGCATTAAGCATAGCAAAGCCATAGGAACATCAATCTCAGAACATAGTGGATACTAGGGATCAAACCCTAACAAAACTAACTCGATTACATGATAAATCTCATCCAACCCATCACCGTCCAGCAAGCCTATGATGGAATTACTCACGCACGGCGGTGAGCATCATGAAATTAGTGATGGAGGATGGTTGATGATGACGACGACGACGGATTCCCCTCTCCGGAGCCCCGAACGGACTCCAGATCAGCCCTCCCGAGAGAGTTTAGGGCTTGGCGGCGGCTCCGTATCGTAAAACGCGACGAATCCTTCTCTCTTATTTTTTTCTCCCCGAACACGAATATATGGAGTTGGAGTTGAGGTCGGTGGAATGTCAGGGGGCCCACGAGGCAGGGGGCGTACCCAGGGGGCAGGCACGCCCCCACCCTCGTGGCCAGGTGGAGGCTCCCCCTGACGTGGACTCTTCTTCCTGTATTTTTTATATTTTCCAAAAATAAGTTACATGGAGTTTCAGTTCATTCCGAGAACTTTTGTTTCTGCACATAAATAACACCATGGAAAGACTGCTGAAAACAACGTCAGTCCAGGTTAGTTCCATTCAAATCATGCAAGTTAGAGTCCAAAACAAGGGCAAAAGTGTTTGGAAAAGTAGATACGACAGAGATGTATCACGGCATCTCGGGAGACCAGCGCCAACCTGCCCCTCGTCGGGACCACGGGCGGCTCCCCCTTCTCCTGGTGGGCATCGGCCTCGTCGTCGTCTGGCAGGGTGCGGAGGATGTCGGCCTTGCTCAAGGGGGAGGTTTCCCCCGTCCCTTCAGGGGTCACCTCCGAATCCTCCTCCTCCTCTTCCTCCCGCGGGACTTATCAGAAGAGACAGCTCCACCGGCTTCGGCGCTGCAGGGGCCTTGGTAGGCATCGGCGGCACCAGCCCGCGCCCGTCAAAAGTCGGCCTGGAAGCCACGACCTGCGCCCCGTCCTCACGGCGAAACAAGGGGGTGAAGATGCTCGGCGGGTATTCTTGGTCGTCCCCAACCAAGAGGCGAAGAACCACGGCCAGCTCTTTGTCGGACAAGGCTTTCGGGCTCAAGCGAACCTTGTCCTCTTCATCCCCAATCTCCCACAAGGGGCGCATACGAGCCTGAAGCGGGGCTACGCGCAGCATCAGGAATTCCCTTAGAAGCATGGCCCCTGTCACCTTTGCCGCCTTCACGTTACCCGGCTTTAGGTCGGTCTTCATCTGCTCCAGCACCAACGACGCCCGCTCATCGGTGAGCTTCGCGCAAGACCACCCCTTGTCACATTGGGGCATCTCCGTCGGTAGCGTCAAGCGTGGGTGGACGCATTTAGCATCCATCATGGCCCACTTGCTCCGGAAGCCGTCAGATTTCTACCCCATCTTCGAGATCGAATTGGCCTTGCCGACTGCGATGAAGTTGGCACACCCAGAGGTGTGACCCTCGTTGATGCGGAGGAAGAAGAAGTGGCGCAGAATAACCACGGACGGCATCACGCCGAGGTATGCCTCGTAGTAGTAGGCGAAGATCGACAAGAGAAGGATGGAGTTGGGATGAAGATGTAGCGCCTGCAGCCCATAGTGGCCGAGGACCTCATAGAAGAAGTCGGAGAAGGGGGGAATTAGCCCTGCAACGACGCTGCTCGTGAAGAAGGGGAAGAAGGTGCTCCCCTCGGGCTCCGGCACGTCGGAGGCAACCCGGAGCTCCGTCTTCCCCCTCTCGTTGCTTTCCCCCGCCGTCAGCAAGCGTGTGGCTGCGAGTTTCTTCTCCGAGACGTTGGGCGCGTCGAGAGCTGGCTCGTACCAAGCCGGCGACAAGGCAGGCTTGACCTTGCAAGGCGCCATTGGTCGCTGATGCGGTAGAAGATGGAAGCAGATCTGGAGATTTTGGAAGCAGGGTGCAAGAAAGGGGATCTGAGCGAGGCGAAAGGAAGCAGTGAAGGCAAGCACTGTCTACGCCAGCCTTTTGACAGTCGGGCAGTTGCCGAGGCAGCGTGCGGAAGCGGAGACGCCCACGTCCAATCAACCGCCACGCGTCGACCAAGGCCACAGGCTATTGGGGCCCGTGGCGCTCCGCACTTGCCCTTTGGCTTCGCCTCGAAGCCAAGCCCGAGCGCACCTTCGGCCTAGGGGCTACTATCGGCGTTCTTGGAACGGGTGTCCCCAGACTTGTCTGCCTGCGGCCCACGGCGTGGCTCTGCGAGCGGGCCCGTACGACCCATCTTCACCAACAAGCTTTCAAGACCCTCGCGAGGGGCCAAGCCTCGCGAGGTGGACGACGCAAGACCTCCTCCGGAGCGGCCTCACCAGGCAGGCTCGTGAGGGGCGGAGAGATCAAGGCAAGGCAAACCTCGCGAGGCTCTCGTGACGTGAGCCATGACGACCAAGGCCAGGCAGGCGCCAGCGTGCACAGTGTCCTTGTTTCCTCTTTGGTGCTAAGGGGGCAAGCGCAGGCAAGGAGTACGGAGGCGTCAAGCAAAGGTTTCCATATCGGTGCAACGAGACCAAGACCAGCAGGACGGCAAGACGGAGGTCACCATGAAGCCCAAGGCGGCGTCACCACCAGAGACTTTTGGAGGTGAAGACTACTTTTGTCAGGATAAGTTGTGCTAGTTGTCCCCTTTCAAATTGGCCGTTGTGGGATCCCTTCCCGCTCAATATTTGGGAAGAGGACCAGGGCCTCTATAAATAGGACTAGCCACCACAGTAGGAGGGGATCGAATCCTCACCGACACAAATTCACCAAGCACAAGAACACCTCGCCTCGGGAGGCTGTTCTTCCCCTTGTACTGTTCATCCCTAGCCCAAGAGGCAATCCACCACCACCACACTGGAGTAGGGTATTACACCACAACGGTGGCCCGGACCAGTATAAATCTTGTGTCCCTTGTATTGCGAGTTCGCCGAGCTAGCTTAGAGATCGCGAAGCGTGTGAGGGCATGATCTGCGAGGGAGAGATCTTCGTGCACCCGAGAGTTTGAACCGTAAGGGTTTTGCCGGAACCCGAGATCCGGCAAAATCCTTGACATCATGGTTCAACCGATAAAAGATCTTCATGGAATATGTAGGAAGCAATATGGGCATCTATGTCCCGCTATTGGTTATCGACCTAAGAGGTGTCTCGGTCATGACTACACGATTCCCGAACCTGCAGGGTCGCATGCTTAACGTTCATTGACTCGAGACTAGTATTGGGATATTTTATGATTGGTAACTGAATGTTGTTCAGAGTCCCAGATGAGATCCCGTACATCACGAGAAGTCTCGGAATGGTCGAGAGATAAAGATTTATATATGGGAAGTCATATTTTGGGTTTCGAAAAAAGATGCAGCTTTTTTGGTATTGTACCGTGAAGCTTCTAGAAGGTTCTGGGGGATTCCGGAGGGGTCCAGAAGTCCACAAGTGGGTCCACCATGACCGAAGGGCTGGCATGGTCTGAGGGGAGGCGCTCTGGCCTTATTGGGCTAGGCGCACCAAGTTCTCAAAAGCCCATGTGGCTGGGGAAGAGGAAAAAAAGTGGGGGGTCCTAGTAGGAATTGGATTGGACTTGGAGTCTAAGTCCTCTTCTCCTTGGTGGCGCCCTAAGGCTTGGAGGGGCTGTTCCCCACACCCCTCCACCCATATCTAGAGGGGAGGGGGTTCCCCAAGATCACACACCAAGTCCTTGGCGCCCCTCTCTCTCCCGTTACTCCATAGTTCCCCCGTCCTCGTTCTAGTAGCGCTTGGCGAAGCCCTGCTGAACTAGCTCCACCACGACCATCACCACCACGCCGTCGTGCTGGTTGTGATCCCATCTACTTCTCTGCTTTCTCTTGCTAGATCAAGGAGGGTAAGATGTCATCGAGACACATGTGTGCTAAACTCGGAGGTGCCGTTCGTTCGGCACTAGATCGGTTGGATCATGATCGGATCACGAAGAGTACAACTACATCAACTGTGTTATATACCGCTTCCTCTTTAGATCTACGAGGCTACATAGACACACTCTCCCCTCTCAATGATATGCTTCTCCTAGATAGATCTTGGGTGTTCGTAGGAATTTTTTTGATTTTCATGCTTCGTTCCCCATCAATCTGCCTACCATGAGGAAATTGAGTGCCCCAACGAATTTGAGAGTTCAAATTCCGACCGTTGTTGCACCGTGGGCCAGCTATCGAGTGGATCCTTATCCTAACAATGGTCAAATCATAGAAGGGAATTTATGAAATTCATGTCAGGTTGCCCGTGGCTACAAATAGCCGCCCCCCATAACCACTTGTTGGTTGGCTGCTCCAAGAGAACTTGACACTTGTCATTTGAGAGCAACCCATCCTATGACAACTTCGAGAGAATCGTAAGTGAGGAAAAACCCAGAGCCAAAGTGTTTGAGCATCACTTAAGAGATTGATCTGTGTGATCCGATGCCTGTTACCTTTGAAGATTGTCATTCTTCCAGACAGTTAGGCCTCAAGTTCTGAGTACACCTAGAGTCATTGTGGTGTGCTGGTGAACAAGTCTATGAAGGTTTTGGAAGTCTACCTTGAAGACTTACCATGAGTGATTGGACGAGGACTAAGTGACCTTAGCTCAAGAGGAATATGGTGAGGACTATGTGTCCTCTGAGTTGCGACTCAGCCGCCTCAACCAACGTACAACTGATACATCAACTGCAACTGGTCTACCAAATTGCATTGTTTCACCGAGCCAATCTGGTTTTAGATTCCTCCCCCCCTTACATTATCCCGCTGCTAAAGAATTTGTTATCTATCCTCACACAAATTTGAACTAAAAAATTTCATCATGCTATCTTTCACTTCCTCAGTTCATATTCTTCATGCTTGTATGATTGTACGATTGCACTGCATATTCTTCCCTCTTACGTATCCTGATTGCATGTACTCTGATTCTGTGATGACTTAGTTTCCCTTGCGTTTCTATTTCTTCACTCTAATCTTCGTCAAATTCTTTAGAGTTTGACGAATTTCTAAAAATCTCCGATTCACCTCTCTTTGGGAGATAACTAGCGCTTTCATATCTCCTCATTCAGCCTTGTTGGCACTTGCACATCAGTATCGAGCCAATTGACAATACAAGTAAGGGCATCTCTAACTGATGCCCTATCTGGCGTTAAGGAGTAAACAGTTGGTTGTACTCCTCTAACGCACACCTAACTGATCCCCAATCCGATGTAAGGGAGTAAAAATTATACTCTAATCACAACCATTTCCCTAAGGGACATTTACATTTGTGCCCTTAACTTGATCCCACTACTCAGATTTGCCCCTAATTTCGAAGGGTGCTCAAATTTTCCCCTTCGCTTAGGTATCCTTATAGAAATGCCCTTCTGCGCCGTTATCATCCGGTCAAAGTGCTTTGACCGTCTCAAAAACATAGCAAAAAAATCTGAAATTTCGTGGGCTCAAAGATACTTAGGTGCGCAAGGTGTGTGCAAATTTTCGTGATGTTTAGACATACCAGGAGCTCATGGCAAAGGATAAATAGTAAATCTATACGCCCATGAATAGTAAATTCAGAAAAATGGAAAGAAAAATATGAAAATGTTTAGCATCCAAGATGATCGGTTGCGCAACATGTGTGCAAATTACGGTTATCAAATGACATGCCAGGAGCTATAGCAAAAAAACAAAATAGTGTATTTTTTTCAAAGTTTTTTCCGAGCCATATTTTGTTTTTTTTCTCCATGAGCTCCTACAATGTCCAAACACAACAAAATTTGATACACACCTTGTGCACCCGAGCATCTTGGATGCCAAAAAATTCATATTATTTTGATTATTTTGCTATTTTTAAAATTTACTGTTCACGGGCGTACAGATTTACTGTTTTTCCTTAGCCATGAGCTCTTAGAGTGTGCAAACAACATGAAAATTTGCACGCAACTTGCGCACTTCAGTACCTTCGATCTCACAAAATTTCATATTTTTTACTATTTTTTTCGAGGCAGTCAAAGCCCTTTGACCGGACGGTAATAGCGCAGAAGCACCAGCAGCACGTCGTGGACCAACTACAGCCTCAACACCACCAACAGCACGAGCGGCCCGGCACCAGCTTACACCCGTGACGCAGGCATGATCCCGCAGAGACGGACGGAGAGGTCAACCACAAGGCTCCTCTCGACAGCGACGTTCAGCCTCTGTAGCGGGCAAATTGGACAAATTTGACCTATAGACGAAATCAAATCACAGAATGAACTGTCCGTGAAACTATTTCACGCGGCTGACCTGTGGTGCCTAGCTCCCAGGCGCTGCACTAGTGCAACGCGCGGGAGCTAGGCGCTGCACTAGTGCAACACCCGGGAGCTAGGCGCTGCACTAGTGCAACGCCCAGGAGCTAGGCGCTACACTGTATAGTGTGGCGCCTAGCTCTCATGCGCTACACACTGACTTAGTAATTTTCTGAACACACGGGTGCGACGCTGGCCGTGTAGCGCCTATCTCTGATGCGTTGCCAGTGTAGTGTGGCGCCTTTCTATCGGGCGTCACATAAAAAGGTCAGCCGCGTGAAATAGTTTCACGGATAGTTCATTCTATGGTTTGATTTCGTCTATAGGTCAAATTTGTCAAATTTGCCTCTGTAGCGCCACCCTTGCCTGCACGTCGGCTTGGTTGTGGTTGGCGAACCAGAGCTCGAACGCGCCTTGGCCACCGGGGAGGGCATCGAGACCAAGAGTCATGGCGTAGAGGCTGAAGTGGTGCCCGGCGTCGGCATGGACGACATCAACGATGTACCCGTGCTTGCGACGGGCCCCTTGGAATGGCCAGCCCTCCGGCCTTAGGTAGTAGAAGGCGACATCGATGGTGCCCGCGAGCGGCCTGAGCCAATTGATGAGGCTATCGACGATCTTGGCGGCAGGGCCGAGGAGGAGCGAATCCATGTTGCGGGACACGGCCTCGATGGGCTCCTGGAGCAGTTCCTCTGCTCCTTAAAGGAGCTTCGCAGCCTGCGCATCGAGGAGTTTTCGTCGTGGTCACCATCGTCGTGGACACGCATAGTAGATGGTCGATGAAATGCATTAACCAAAAAGTAAGTTTACTCCACTAAATTTAAGAGTTCGGCTAGGTCCGGTCAAAATTCAGTGAAGTAAATTTACTCCACTAAGTGTTTACTCCACCAGATACTTCTCTATTTATTGGGGATTGGTTAGAAATATCCTAAAGCGTGTATGAGGTGCCAATAGAGATAATGCGACTACATATAAGACATCAATTGTACACCCTTTCAGGGCTTGTTCGGTTGACAGGGAAAATGAAGAGGTTTGGCAGGGATTGCACCCTCTACAAGTCAAAATCCCCTCCAATCCACCCCAATCCCCTTGTGAGGGGGTGTAACCGAACGAAGCCTCAAAGGGGCCAAAACCCTCTTAACAGATGTCAAGGCTAGAGGGTTAAATATGAAACTGAACTCGATCATGAGAGTACTCGAGTCTAAGTGAAGGCCATTTAGCATAAATAATCGTAGACCCCCCACTGACTCAACCCATGCCTAAGGTCAACCTCTTCGAAGGGCCATTGGCCGTTCTTTATTTAGAAAGAAGAGAGTACAACAAGGCTTGATAGTCTAGGCGGTCTAAAACTATCAGCCGATAGAGCCGAAGCTCAAAACATGACAGGTACAACCCGAACTGAATCCAAAAGATGGCAATAAGAGAGAAAGGAATACATCAGTAGAAGTCGCCTACACAACCGGCAGCTCTCCAAACAGAGATGTCCTCCCTGATAAGCTCAAGTATCCTGTCAACATTACTGGCCACTTTCTCGAAAATCCTTGCATTTCTTTCTTTCCAAATTCTCCAATGGATCAGGATGGTAATAGTGTCAAAATTTAAATGCAGCCCTCTTTGGAATCTCCTTCGTGTATTGATCCACCAAGACTACATCTTTGAAGCGGCCATCCGTTATTGTGAAGGATGCCTGTGTCGAGCCACGAAATTGGACCAAACCTGTTGTGAAGCGGCAAGATAAAAGCAGAGATGCGTCAGTCTTCATGCGTCGATAGGCATAAGCGGGCAAGTACCATTAGATGGCCAGCCCCTTCGTTCCAGATTGTCCGATTAAACACCTTTTGTGAATGACCAACCACATGAAGAATTTGCATCTAAGCGGCGCCTTGGATCCCCAAATTGGTTTATGGCGGTAAACGCACATTTGCAGCGAAAGAACATACCATAGGCGGTCACCGAGAATTTAAGATCCCCGGACCACTGCCAAACCAAACTAACTGGAACCTCAGTAGATAAATTTGTGCTCTGCACAATGTCCCAAACTTTAAGATATTGAGCCATAGCCTGTGTTGAAATGCCTCCCGAGATCTCCCTTATCCAGGCTCCATTGTCAAGGGTTTCTTTCACCGAGCGACCAGTGTCATTGCCAAAGGAGAACAAGGCAGGGGCCATCTCATCAATGGAGCACCCACCTGGCAGCCATTTGTCAGTCCAAAACTTGGCCCTTTGACCGTTTCCTAGGCATATTACCGTGATTGTTTTAAACATGGAAGACACTTTCTTTTCCATATCATCTGGCAGCAGGCTCCATGGCCTCTCTTCCGCTTCCCATCGCAGACACGGCCGACGACAACGAAGGGCGTATCCAAACCGTTTGAGATTCAAAACACCCAGGCCCCCATATTCTTTGGGCATGCATACCCGCGACCATGGCAAGAGACAGTGTCCCCCATTAATATCATTGTCGCCCTTCCATAAGAAGCCCCGACACCTCTTGTTAATAATCTTCAATGCCCATGCCGGCAACTGCATAACCGATAGGAAGTGGATAGGTAGAGCCATGAGGACCGATTGGGTGAGCGTCAGACGTCCAGCAGGTGCCATCAACTTTGGTTTCCACCCCTTCATCTTACTAGAGTACTTATCTATGAGTGGCCATATATCTTGTCGCCGCAAACGATAAATTGAGAGAGGTAGTCCAAGGTATTGTAGCGGAAAAGGCTTGTACTGACAGCTGAAGTGTTGAGCCACCATAGTGGAAAAGCTTGTAATAATCTTCATTACTCCTGATGCACGTGACTGTGCTCTTCTGCAGATTGATGCGGAGACCCGACGCCTCGCCAAACAGCTTCAGAATGGCAGAGATCACCTCCAAATCACTCGAGCAGGGCTTGAAGAAGAGCACAACATCATCCGCGAAGAAGGAAGCCCTCGGAACATTGGTATTGAGACCCAAGCTCGACAGCAAATTGTTCTGTCCCGCCCAACTAAGCATAGCCTGCAAGGAATCCATGGCAAGTATGAAGAGCGCAGGAGACAGCGGGTCGCCTTGTCTAACACCACTGCCTAGGGCGAACGGCTCACAAGTCTCACCATTGACCAACACTGAGGAAGATGCTGTGCGTAGGAGTCGACAAATCCATGTGCACCAACATTGCCCAAAGCCTCTTCTTTTCAACATCTGAATAATGAACTCCCAGGACCGAGTATCAAATGCTTTAGATATATCAATTTTCATGAGCACAGCTGGTGCTTTCTTCTTATGCATCGCTTTAGCTGTGTTGCGAACCCAACTTGAAGTTTTCATGAATGCTCCGCCGGCTGATGAAAGCACTTTGTACATGTGAGATGAGGGCAGGCAGGAGTGGGGCCAGACGACTCGCAAGTACTTTGGCAAAAAAATTGGCCCCTCCATGAATCAAATTAATTGGTCGGAAATCCGCCACCTCTAGTGAGCATTCTTTTTTGGGCAACAAAGTGATGATGGAAGAGTTAAGCCTGCCAAAGGATGCCAAATTGTTCATGTACAATTTAAGCATGACATCCATAAAATCCCTAGCAGTAATGTCCCAGCAGACCTTGTAGAAGAGGCCTGAGAAGCCATCAGGCCCAGGAGCTCTATCCGAGGGCCTAAGGTCAACCTCGGAGATCCGAAAAAGAAAAACATCGTTCACAATTTCTTTGCAACTTGGTGGTTGATACATGGACAAATGAAGGAGCCAGCAGGCATTCTTTTCTGTGGACGAATTGGAACGGGTTCTTCATCGTGTCATAGTCAGCGTGCATTCTTCGTTGATCAGCGTGGTATACTGATAACTACCGTACCAGTCGTCGCACAGTTGTGTTTCCTATAATAATCACAATCACGTAAATTGAACATATGCGCTTGGTTCGGCTTGTACGAGTCTTATGTGAACTCCCGGCAAAAAAGAAAAAGTCTTGTGTGAACGTACGTTTATACTACTCTGTTCAATTTCTTTTCGACAGTCAAACAAAAATGTTCCGACCGTCAACGTTCATACTTGATTCATCTTTTTTTCACTTTTTGTCCCGCTTTAGACTACCACACTTGCATCGTTCACACTTCAAACCCTATAAAAGAAAAATAAATATTATTTATTAACCAAAACCATGGCTACCACTTTCGGAGCACATGAGTTCTTACATGTATTTTCTTTAACTAACACAGTGGCACTTTCAAAATGTAACGCATCATCATGCGTCAAAAAGTGTTAAAAGATTAAAAGTCCTAAGTTTTGTTTTGTTTTACTAGATAATTACCCGCCCGTTGTAACAGATGTAAATATTCTATACCATGTTATTCCATGATTACCTTCAATATTAATATGATTGTCCAAATGGTTACTTCCTCTGTAAAGAAAATAAGATTTTTATATCACTAATAGCAAAGGTGGAATGTTGGACGAAGGACGTGGTTTACAATAGAACCTTACGTCCTATTTAGTTATTATTAGGATTAAGATTAGCAGAAGATTAGGAGAGATAGACATTGTTTCGCTCTTACAGATCAGATAACTAGATGTCGGCTCAGTCTCTCGAAGGTGCTCATAGGGGTAGGGTGTGCGTGTGTGCGTTCATAGGGATGAGTGTATGCGCGTGTATATGAGTGCTTGTGTCTGTACTGATGCTCAAAAAAAAGATAACTAGATGACGCGTTGCGTCTTTGGCGTAAAGCCCAGTTGCAGCCAAGGAGCCAAGCAACCTATGTACAACATGTTTTATGAATGATCCGCAAAAAGGCAAAAAAACCAAATTCAACCAAGAAGTTAGGTGGCTATTTTAAAGATGTTTTCCCGACCTATGTGCACATGACTATGTTCGTGTTGTGTTTGTATTTGTCTTATATGCATCAATGAGAGATAGTGAAGATCGTTGCCCATAGCTTTCTTTGACGACATCAGTCGATTACTTCATCAGATGAATGATTTCTAAGATTTTTTTATGATCTGACTTCTCTTCATTTTAAAACTGCGAAAACAACATTGAGTTTAAATGTGACTATTACTACCACTGCACCCTTATGTACTATGTTGATATTTTACACTCCAAAGGAAAATAACAAACTATATCACTACAATTTCATGTGTTTTCTCATTGGCCGGCGAGTAGATCGCTCAGCAAGGCACTGGCGAATAAACAGATTGTTGAAAATATGCCCTATAGGCAATAATATTTTATTATTATATTTTTCATGTTTATAATTAAGAGTTTATATTCTATGTCATAACCACTATGATCCTAGAATATGCGATCCGATGGAAAACTCATGTCCACATGTGAAATGAAGAACGGTAAAACCTGATTCCTAGTCTCGCCTCTAAGAGCATCTACAACCGAAGTTGGCAAATCCGGCCCCCTATATGTCCGCGGACCCGCCCGGGCACGCCCGCGGACATTGACCGGGCACTCCCTAAATTCGGGCCTCCACACCCGTGTATCTCATATTCCGGAGCCTATATCCATACAAATTCATGCAACTAGTACGTAGATCACAAAATGGTCAAAATCGAGCAGAAAGGGATATATAAACTGGTACCAAACGGGCATGATTCACATAAACATCACCCAAAAGATCACCAAAGCGGGCTAGTCACACAATTCAACGATCCCAAGCACATTGTAACTACATACTACAACTAGATTATAAACAAGAGAGGCGAAGCTTCACCACTTCCTCGCCGCCCTTTGCCCTTCTTCGCTTGGCGCAATCAGTAGGGGTCCGCGGCAGAGGTGGGTCCATGTCGAACCGTCGAGACTGTCGGAGGAGGAGGAATCAGAGATGACCATGTAACCTTGCAAGTGCGGGACGACGCGGCCTTGCTTGCGCTTGAGCTTGGCCACCCTCGCCGCCTCTGCCGCTGTCTCCGCCGCCTCCTGCTCGGATTGCTCAACGCCGAGCCGGAGCTGCCTGGCGTTGATTCCGCTGAGCAGCAGTCGGAGGTGCAGGAGGCCGTCGAGCGGGAGCAACAGATGGGCAGGCCTCGGAGATCCGCGCGTGGGGCGTTAAGGGCCGGCGCCAGCGTTGACGGGTGATGTCTACTATGCAATTTATTCTTGTAGACTCATGTTGGGCCTCCAAGCGCAGAGTTTTGTAAGACAGTACCGATTTTCCCTCAAGTGGATGACCTAAGACTTATCAATCCGTGGGAGGCGTAGGATAAAGATGGTCTCTCTCAAATAACCCTGCAACCAAATAACAAAGAGTCTCTTGTGTCCCCAACACACCAAATACAATAGTAAATTGTATAGGTGCACTAGTTCGGCGACGAGATGGTGATACAAGTGTAATATGGATAGTAGATGTTGATTTTTGTAACAGGAACAATAAAAACAGTAAGGTAGCAATTGATAAAACGGAGCACAAACGGTATTGCAATGCTTCAAATTGAGGCCTAGGGTCCGTACTTTCGCTAGTGCAATCTTTAAACAATACTAATATAATTGGATCATATAATCATCCCTCAACGTGCGATGAAGAATCACTCCAATGTTCCTATCAGCCGGAGAATATAATAAGAAATTGTTTGTAGGGTATGAAACCACCTCAAAGCTATCCTTTCCTATCAATCTATTCTAGAGTTCATACTAAAATAACACCAAGCTATTCTTTCCGATCAATCTAACCAAGAGTTCGTACTAAAATAACACCATATGATACACATCAACCAACTCTAATGTCACCTATATACTCCAATGTGACCGTGAGTATCCATGTGTTGATTATACGATATGCACCAAAAAAATTCAGAGTCATAAAACTCAATCCAATACTAGGAACCTAAAAGAGTGCCCCAAGATTTCTACCGAAGAAACAAAGACGAGAACGTGCATCAACCCCTATGCATAGATTACCTCAATGTCACCTCGGGAATCCGCGAGTTGAGTGCCAAAACACATATCAAGTGAATCAATATGATGCCCCATTGTCACCACGGGTATTCATAGCAAGAGATACATCAGGTGCTCTCAAATCCATAAAAGTATTCAATCCAATAAAACAAAATCTCAAAGGGAAAACTCAATTCACAACAAGATAGAGTGGGTAAAACACCATATGATCCAACCATATTAACGAATCCCGCGATACATCAAAATCGTGACATCTCAAAAACATGAGAGAGAGTGAGAGAGATTAAACACATAGCTACTGGTACAAACCCTCAGCCCGAGGGTGGACTACTCCCTCCTCATCATGGTGGCCGCCGGGATGATGAAGATGGACACCGGTGATGATTTCCCCCACCAGCGGAGTGCCGGAACGGGGTCTAGACTGGTTTTCGTGGCTATAGAGGCTTGCAGCGGCAGAACTCCTGATATAGGGTTATTTCTGATGGTTTCTCTATTTATAGGATTTTTCTGCGTTGGAATCATGGGAAGATGGCCCTCGAGATGACCACAACCCACCGGGGCAAGCCAGGCCCCTCTACTCCGCCCTGGTGGGTTGTGCCCACCTCGTGGCTCTTCTGGCCCTCCCACGAAGTTTCTAGTGCCTCTTTTATTCCAAAAAAATCGTCAAAAAGTTTCGTTGCATTTGGAGAACTTTTATTTCTGCACAAAAAACAACACCACGGTAGTTCTGCTGAACACAACGTTAGTCCTGGTTAGTTCCATCCAAATCATATAAATTTTTTGTAAACATGGCATGAATACTTCATAAATTATAGATACGTTGGAGACGTATCAGCATCGACAAGCTTAATTCCGACTCATCCTCGAGTAGGTAAATGATAAAAGAAATAATTTATGAAGTGTGAATGCTAGCAAAGTGCATAAGTTTGATCAATGATAATTTCAATCACTATTCCTAGCATCATAACAGCAACTCTTTCTCATAAAATTCATCATATTAAAGTAGCAACGAATTCACATGTTATGGTTCAAATAATGAATTATCTTGAAACTTAACAACCTATGTTATCAGTCACCAAGCAATTACAATTCAAATTATTCAACAAAGTCTAAGTTAGAGCTCTGTCTGAATCAGGGCTCCGTAGACCCAAGAAAGGTTCAAACTCTGGGGCATGTGCGAAGAACTCAACCTCCCCAGCCAACCATCTTGTCACCCTCACGGCCTAGCTCGATGAACAAGAACGAAGATGGACACGGCAGTTTACCCAGGTTCGGGCCACCTTGCGGTGTAAGATCCTACTCCTGCTTTGTGGTGGATTAGCCTCACGAGGGGCTGAGGATGAACTAGTACAAGGGAAGAACAACCTCATGAGGTCTGCTCTGGTGTGGGTGTGAGTTGGTGAGGTGTGGATCTGATCCAGCGAGATCCCCCTTCCTACAGTGGTGGCTAACCTATATTTTTAGTGGTCTCGGTCCTCTTCCCCCAAAACGAAGGCAGGAAGGGATCCCACAGTGGCCAATTTGAAAGGGGACAAGTAGTACATCTTATCTTGACGAAAGGCAATCTTCGCCTGCAAAGCTTCTCATCGTGACGCTACGGTGGGCTCGGTGATGACACCGTCCTGCCGCCCTGGCGGTCTTGGTCACGTTGCACGGGAATGGAAACCTTTGGCTAATTCCTCGGGACCCTACGCCTGCGCTTGCCTCCTTGGCACCACAGAGGAAACCTGCTCCTCTACGCCCGCTGGTGCCCGCCTGGCCTTGGTCGTCATGGCTTGCGTCACCTCAACCTCATGAGGTGGGCACCTGCATAGAAATCTCCGCTCCTCGGGAGCCAGCCCGGGGAGGCCGCTCCCTCCGGAGGTCTTGACGTCGCCCGCCTCGCGAGGCTTGGCCCCTCACGAGGGTCTTGCCTTGACGGTGTTGTAGATGGGTCATACCAGGTCGTCGATGAAGCCATGACACGGGCTGCAGGCAGGCATGTCTGGGTACCCTGGTTCCCAAAATGCCGACAGTAGCCCTCGGGCCCAAGGCGCGCTCGGACTTGGCTTCGGGCCGAAGCCAAAGGGCAAGGGCGAAGCATCGCGGGCCCCAACCGCCAGCGAACCGCGTCGACACTTGGCATTGATGGGACGTGGGCGTCTCTGATACGTCTCCAATGTATCTGTAATTTTTTATTGTTCCATGCTATTATATTATCAATCTTGGATGTTTTATATGCATTTATATGCTATTTTATATGATTTTTGGGACTAACCTATTAACCTAGAGCCCAGTGCCAGTTTCTGGTTTTTCCTTGTTTTTGGGTTTCGCAGAAAAGGAATATCAAACGAAGTCCAATTGACCTAAAACTTTCCGAAGGTTGTTTTTGGACCAAAAGAAGCCCACGGAGTACCAGAGATGCACCAGAAGAGTCCCGAGGTTACCACAAGGGTGGAGGGCGCGCCCTCCGACCTTGTTGTTGCATGTGGACCCCCTGACTTGTTCTCGACGCCAACACCTCTTATTATCCCCAAACCTCCAGAAATAAACCTAGACCGGGAGTTCCGCTACCGCAAGCCTCTGTAGCCACCAAAAACCAATCGATGCCCTGTTTCGGCACCCTGCAGAAGGGGGAAATCATCACCGGTGGCCATTTTAATCATCCCGGCGCTCTCCATGACGAGGAGGGAGTAGTTCACCCTTGGGGCTGAGGGTATGTACCAGTAGCTATGCGTTTGATCCCTCTCTCTCTCTCTCTTGTGTTCTTGATTTGGCACGATCTTGATGTACCGCGAGCTTTTCTATTGTAGTTGGATCTTATGATGTTTCTCCCCCTCTACCTTCTTGTAATGGATTGAGTTTTGCCTTTGAAGTTATCTTATCGGATTGAGTCTTCAAGGATTTGAGAACACTTGATGTATGTCTTGCATGTGCTTATCTGTGGTGACAATGGGATATTCACGTGATCCACTTGATGTATGTTTTGGTGATCAACTTGCGGGTTCTGTGACCTTGTGAACTTATGCATAGGGGTTGGGACACGTTTTCGTCTTGACTCTCCGGTAGAAACTTTGGGGCACTCTTTGAAGTTCTTTGTGTTGGTTTGAATAGATGAATCTGAGATTGTGTGATGCATATCGTATAATCAAACCCACTGATACTTGTGGTGACATTGGAGTATCTAGGTGACATTAGGGTTTTGGTTGATGTGTATCTTAAGGTGTTATTTTAGTAAGAACTTTAGGGCTGTTTGTGACACTTATAGCAATAACCCAATAGATCAATCAGAAAGAATAACTTTGAGGTGGTTTCGTATCCTACAATAATCTCTTCGTTTGCTCTCCGCTATTAGTGAATTTGGAGTGACTCTTTGTTGCATGTTGAGGGATTGTTATATGATCTAATTATGTTATCATTGTTGAGAGAACTTGCACTAGTAAAAGTATGAACCCTAGGCACTACTTCTAAGCATTAGAATACCGTTTTCGCTCACTTTTGTCGTTAGTTACCTTGCTGTTTTTATATTTTCAGATTACAAATACCTATATCTACCATCCATATTGCACTTGTATCACCATCTCTTCGCCGAACTAGTGCACCTATACAATTTACCATTGTATTGGATGTGTTGGGGACACAAGAGACTCTTTGTTATTTGGTTGCAGGGTTGCTTGAGAGAAACCATCTTCATCCTATGCCTCCCACGGATTGATAAACCTTAGGTCACCCACTTGAGGGACATTTGCTACTGTCCTACAAACCTCTGCACTTGGAGGCCCAACAACGTCTACAAGAAGAAGTTTGCGTAGTAGACATCAGTCTCCACTTCCCCATGCCGCCTCGGCAACTGCCCTACTCGACAACTACCTGATGCATGCAGAAAAGCCATCATTGCCTGGGACGTGAGAGGCCAGCAATTGGCCTTCCTCCAACTATAAATGGGGGAGGGGCGGAGCCCCTAGCCCATCTTCATCCTCTTGCTTCTTGCTCCTCCTTCTTTCTCTTTGCCCCGTCATCTTGCCAGTGCGTCCATGGCGCCAGTGAGGAGGCTCTCTGTCGCTGATAAGGGAAAGGCTCCCAAAGAAGGATCGGGCCCGCCGCCGCCCAATAGAGGCCGCGATCGTCCCTGGAAGCACGTTGCGACCCCAACGGTTGCTCCTCGAGGGCGTGGGTGCACCCCTTCAAAGGCTGGTACCGCCTCCGTGATCGGGAGGTGCTTCTTCTCGCGGCGGAAGTTGTCGCGGCCGGGGTGGCCCCGACGATAGGGGAGGCATGTGGCAGTCGTTCGGCGGCTGCGTCCGTGATCCCACTCGGCCGTCGCGTCCTCGGAGTTCTTGGTGTGGGCAGAGAGGCCCGCTGGCGTCTGGTTCTAGCTCCCGCACTTCTTCGCGGGCGCGCTACCGGTCGGGGGGTGGCGGCCTCTGGCTGCAGCAGGGCCTCGTGGGTGGAGGTCGAGGTCACCTCCGCCGGCAATGTGTTCCTGAACCGCGGGTGGCAGCCGTTTGCTCGCGCGCGCGGCCTGCAAGGGAGGTGCGCCTAAAGGTTCTAACAAAGTGTGCAATCTCCAACGATACATCTATGGACTGGTGCAAGCATCTCGGAGTTGGAATATACGCTTTGATGAGGTGATCAAAGCATATGGTTTTATACAGACTTTTGGTGAAGCCTGCATTTACAAGAAAGTGAGTGGGAGCTCTGTAGCATTTCTGATATTATATGTAGATGACATGTTGTTGATTGGAAATGATATAGAATTTCTGGATAGCATAAAAGGATACTTCAATAAGAATTTTTCAATGAAAAACCTCGGTGAAGCTGCTTATATATTGGGCATCAAGATCTATGGAGATAGATCAAGACGCTTAATAGGACTTTCACAAAGCACATACCTTGATGAAGTTTTGAAGAAGTTCAAAATGGATCAGGCAAAGAAATGGTTCTTGCCAGTGTTACAAGGTGTGAAGTTGAGTCAGACTCAAAGCACGAGCACTGCAGAAGATAGAGAGAAAATGAAAGCCATTCTCTATGCCTCAGCCACAGGTTCTATCATGTATGCTATGCTGTGTACCAGACCTGATGTGTGCCTTGCCATAAATCTGGCAGGGAGGTACCAAAGTAATCCAGGAGTAGATCACTGGACAGCGATCAAGAACATCCTGAAGTACCTGAAAAGGACCAAGGATATGTTTCTCATTTATGGAGGTGACAAATAGCTTGTCGTAAATGGTTACATCGATGCTAGCTTTGACACTGATCTGGATGACTCTAAGTCACAAACTAGATACGTATTTACATTGAATGGTGGAGTTGTCAGTTGGTGCAGTTCCAAGAGAGCGTCATGGAGTGATCTACATGTGAAGCGAAATACATAGCTGCTTCGGAAGCAGCAAATGAAGGAGTCTGGATGAAGGAGTTCATATCCGATCTAGGTGTAATACCTAGTGCATCGGGTCCAATGAAAATCTTTTGTGACAATACTGGAGCAATTGCCTTAGCGAAGGAATCCAGATTTCACAAAAGAACCAAACACGTCAAGAGACGCTTAAACTCCATTCATGAACAAGTCAAGGAGGGAGACACAGAAATTTCCAAGATACATACGAATATGAATGTAGCAGACCGGTTGACTAAGCCTCTTCCACGAGCAAAACATGATCAGCACTAAGACTCCATGGGTGTTAGATAATTGAATCTAGTGCAAGTGTGAGACTGAAGGAAATATTCCCTAGAGGCAATAATAAAGTTGTTATTTTATATTTCCTTATTCATGATAAATGTTTATTATTCATGCTAGAATTGTGCTGATCGGAAACCTTAATACATGTGTGAGTACATAAACAAACACCGTGTCCCTAGTGAGCCTCTACTAGACTAGCTCGTTGATCAAAGATGGTTAAGGTTTTATGACCATTGACATGAGTTGTCATCAATAACGGGATCACATCATTAGGAGAATGATGTGATGGACAAGACCCATCCGTTAGCTTAGCATAATGATCGTTCAGTTTTACTGCTATCGCTTTCTTCATGTCAACTACATATTCCTTACTATGAGATTATGCAACTCCCGGATACTGGAGGAATGCCTTGTGTGCTATCAAACGTCATAATGTAACTGGGTGATTATAAAGATGCTCTACAGGTATCTCCAAAGGTGTTTGTTGAGTTGGCATAGATCGAGATTAGGATTTGTCACCTCGAGTATTGGAGAGGTATCTCTGGGCCCTCTCGGTAATACACATCATAAGCTTGCAAGCAAACGACTAAGGAGTTATTCACGAGGTAATGTATTACAAAACGAGTAAAGAGACTTGCCGGTAATGAGATTGAACTAGGTATGAAGATACTGACGATCGAATCTCGGACAAGTAACATACCGATGGAAAAAGGGAATTACGCATGTTGTCATAACAGTTTGACCGATAAAGATCTTCGTAGAATATGTAGGAGCCAATATGGGCATCCGGGTTCCGCTATTGGTTATTGACCGGAGCGGTGTCTCGGTTATGTCTACAAAGTTCTCGAACCCGTAGGGTCCGCACGCTTAACGTTCGATGAACATATAGTATTATATGAGTTATGTGATTTGGTAATCGAATGTTGTTCAGAGTCCCGGATGAGACCAGGTACATGACGAGGAGTCTCAAAATGGTCGATAGGTAAAGATTCATATATAGGACAATTGTATTCGGACACCGGAAGTGTTTCGGGGGGTACCGGGTACACATCGGGTCATCGGAAGGGGTTTCGGGCACCCCCGCCAAAATTATGGGCCTTATGGGCCAAGAGCGGAAACGCACCAGCCACAAGGGGCTGGTGCACCCCCCATATGGGCCGGCCTAGGAGGATAAGGAAATAGGGGAAGGGAAAGGAAAGAGTGGAATAGGATTCCCCCTTCCTTCCCTCTCCCCCCCCCTCTTTCCTTCCCCCTCCGACAAACATGGGAGGGGGCTCGGCCAAGGGGAGGACCCCAAGTAGGATTCGTCCTACTTGGGGTGCCTCCTGGCAGCCTCCCCTCTCCCTCCCACCTATATATATGTGGGCGAGCGCCCTAGCACACACCAGACAATTGCCTAGCCGTGTGCGGCGCCCCCTCCACCGTTTACACCCCCGGTCATTTTTTCATAGTGCTTAGGCGAAGCCCTGTGAGGATCACTTCACCATCACCATCACCACACCGTCGTGCTGACGGAAGTCATCTACTGCCTCGACGTCTTGCTGGATCAAGAAGGCGAGGGACGTCACCGAGCTGAACATGTGCAAAACACGGAGGTGTCGTGCGTTCGGTACTTGATCGGTTGAAGCGCGAAGAAGTTCGACTACATCAACCGCGTTATGAAATGCTTCTGCTTACAGTCTATGAGGGTATGTAGACACACTCTCCCCCTCGTTGCTATGCATCTCCATGGATAGATCATTGCGTGTGCTTAGAATTTTTTTTGTTTTCCATGCAACGATTCCCAACAGAAACCTCTGGAGGTGCCACGCCTCACGCGAGCCCCCGAGCGTGGGCTGATCGCTGCTGGTACATGACGTCGCGATGCCCGGGGGCACGGACTAAATAGGGCGTATGTGCCCGTGGGCTCATTTGAGAGCATCGTGCGAGGATTAAGACGCCAAAGGCTGGGGTACCAAGGCTTTGGCGAGGTGTGTGTTCTTGGTGGCCCCGGAGCACACATACCGTGCCCAACCCCCACGCACGCGACGCACGAGGAAGAGCGATGGGCAACTGTCACTCTCCCTAAGGCAAGACCTGAAAGAGCGAACGCTGCGAGAAGAAAAAATTTCCCAACCCTTTCAAATAAAAGACGCGAAAACTCCAAATTCATTTCAAGAAGTTGCAAATCAGCTACAGAAAGCAAGCAAAAGAACATCCGCGTCCGGCACCCACACTAGTCTTCTGGTCTTCCCACCAGCGCGGAGCATGGTGCCTCCACTAGGACGTGGCTGGGAGCCCTCGTGAGGCCCAGGGGCGGCACTCAGGAGACTCCGGGGCGTGTATAGCCCCAACCCATTATTACGTGAGAGTGTCACGAGCGGAGACTTGAGAGGCGCATGGCCTTGATCATGGATAGAGCTTCCGGTGGTGCTGCATGTTCCACGCATTCTGGATAGGGACCCCGTCCTGCGTCTCCAGGCACGCGGCACCAGGCCTGGAGACACGGGCGATCCTAAACGGGCCGTCCCACATAGGCGAGAGCTTGTGAAGCCCCTCCCTGAAGAGCACCCGCCTCATGACAAGGTCACCCACCTCGAGGGTCCTGGAGCATACGCTACGACAGTGATACCGCCGCAGCGCCTGCTGGTACCTCGCGGCATGAAGCGAGGCTCGGCGGCGTCACTCCTCCCCCAACACCAGGTCCATCCCCCGTGAGGCGTCCTGGCGTGCCTCGTCAAACGCCAAGACCCGCGGGGAGCGATGTTTGACCTCATGAGGAAGGACTGCCTCAGCCCCATAGACGAGGAAGAATGGGGTCTCGCCCGTGGGCTTGGTTGCGGTGGTGCAGATGGACCACATCACGGACTGGAGCTCATCAAGCCAGCTCCTACTGCAGGCCTCGAGTTTCTTCTTGAAGCTCCTCACCTTGAGTCCCCTCAAGACCTCTGCGTTGGCGCGCTCGGCTTGTCCGTTGCTTTGTGGGTGTGCCACCGAGGCGTAGCATATTGATGCGGCTTGAACTACGTCGGTATTTCCCCGAAGAGGAAGGGATGATGCAGCACAACTAAGGTAGGTATTTCCCTCAGTGATGAGACCAAGGTTATCGAACCAATAGGAGAAGTACACAATACTACGTGAATGGTACCTGCACACAAAGAACAAATACTTGCAACCCGACGTAAGAGAGGGGTTGTCAATCCATCGCGGGTAAAAAGATAGGTAAAATTATAGTTGACTGGATAAATAGATCTTGCGGGAACGCGATATAAAATAATAACAATAAATTGCAGCAAGGTATTTTTGTGTTTTTGGATTAATAGATCTTAAAATAAAAGCAAATAAAAATAGATCTCTAAGGAAAATATGATAAAGAAGAGACCTAGGGCCGTAGATTGCACTAGTGGCTTCTCTCGAGAAAAATAGCATAAGGCGGGTGATACGTCTCCAACGTATCTATAATTTTTTATCGGTCCATGCTATTTTATTATCCATCTTGGATGTTCTATATGCATTTATATGCTATTTTATATGATTTTGGGACTAACCTATTAACCTAGAGCCCAGTGCCAGTTTCTGTTTTTTTGCTTGTTTTTGAGCTTCGCATGAAATGAATATCAAATGGAGTCCAATTGACCTGAAACTTTACTACGATTGTTTTTGGACCAAAAGAAGCCCACAGAGTACCAGATATGCACCAGAAGAGTCCCGAAGCCTCCACAAGGGTGGAGGGTGCCCCCACCCCCTAGGGCGCGCCCTCCGACCTTGTGGGCCCCTCGTGGACTCCCCTGACTTGTTCTCAACGCCAACACCTCTTATATATCCCCAAACCTCCAGAACAGAACCTAGATCGAGAGTTCCGCCGCCGCAAGCCTCTGTAGCCACCAAAAACCAATTGAGACCCTATTCCGGCACCCTGCCGAAGGGGGAAATCATCACCGGTGGCCATCTTCATCATCTCGGCGCTCTCCATGACGAGGAGGGAGTAGTTCACCCTCGGGGCTGACGGTATGTACCAGTAGCTATATGTTTAATCTCTCTCTCTCTCTCTCATGTTCTTGATTTGGCATGGTCTTAATGTACCGCGAGCTTTGTTACTATAGTTGAATCATATGGTGTTTCTCCCCCTCTACCTTCTAGTGATGAATTGAGTTTTACCTTTGAGGTTTCACTATCATCGGATTGAATACTATCATGGATTTGAGAACACCTGATGTATGTCTTGCGTGGGATGCCCATGGTGACAATGGGGTATTCTATTGATTCACCTGATGTATGTTTTGGCACTCAACGCGGATTCCCGAGGTGACATTGGGATAATCTATGCATAGGGGTTGATGCACGTTTTTGTCCTTGTTTCTCTGGTAGGAATCTTGGGGCACTCCTTGAGGTTCTTTGTGTTGGATTGAATATTATGAATCTGAAGTTGTTTGATGCATATCGTATAATTGACCCACAGATACTTGTCGTGAAATTGGAGTATCTAGGTGATATTAGGGTTGATTGATGTGTGTCATATGGTGTTATTATACTACGAACTCTAGGGCTGTTTGTGACACTTATAGGAATAGCTCAATGGATTGATCGGAAAGAGTAACTTTGAGGTGGTTTCGTACCCTACAGGCAATTTCATCTTATGTTCTCCGCTATTAGTGAATTTGGAGTGACTCTTTGTTGCATGTTGAGGGATTGTTATATGATCTAATTATGTTATCATTGTTGAGAGAACTTGCACTAGTAAAAGTATGAACCCTAGGCCCTATTTCTAAACATTGGAATACCGTTTTTGCTCACTTTTCCGTTAGTTACCTTGCTGTTTTCATATTTTCAGATTACAAATACCTATATCTACCATCCATATTACACTTGTATCACCATCTCTTCGCCGAACTAGTGCACCTATACAATTTACCATTGTATTGGATGTGTTGGGGACACAAGAGACCCTTTATTATTTGGTTGCAGCGTTGCTTGAGAGAGACCATCTTAATCCTACGCCTCCCACGAATTGATAAACCTTAGGTCATCCACATGAGGGAAATTTGCTACTGTCCTACAAACCTCTGCACTTGGAGGCCCAACAACGTCTACAAGAAGAAGATTGTGTAGTAGACATCAAGCTCTTTTCTAGCGCCGTTGCCGGGGAGGTTAGTGCTTGAAGGTATATCTTTAGATCTTGCAATTGAATCTTTTAGTTTCTTGTTTTATCACTAGTTTAGTTTATAAAAGAAAATTACAAAAAAATGGAATTGAGGTTGCCTCATATGCTTCATCTTTATCATGTCTTTCGTGAAAATAAGGATTCCGATAATTGTGCCAAAGTGTTAGAAGAAGAATCAAATAAAATGTTTGGCACTAAATCTTTGAACGATGAGCATGATTGCAATGTTGTTAGTATGAATTCTTTGAATATCCATGATGCTAATGATATGCAAAGCCACAAGCTTGGGGATGCAATGTTTGATGAAGATGATATTTTTTGTACCCCAAGTTTTGATGAGCAAATTTATTATGATGATAGCATGCCTCCTATTTATGACGATTATATTTATGAAAGCGGATTTGGAGAGGTCATGACTTTATTTAGTGATGAATCCACTATTTCGGAAGAGGTTCCAATTTATTATGAGAACAAAGTTGCTATCTATGATGATTATTGTGATGACATGTATGCTATAAAGAATAGTGATAACCATGAACTTGTCATCTTGATTTTAATTTTCAATTGGATTATGCCTCACTTGATAGTTATTTTGTTGAGTTTGCTCCCACTATTCCGGATGAGAAAAATTTTGCTTATGTGGAGAGTAGTAAAATTTATATGCTTATGCATCATGAGAATAATGCTTTATGTGATGGTTATATTGTTGAATTCATTCATGATGCTACTGAAAATTATTATGACGGAGGAATATATGCTTGTAGGAGTTGCAATAATATCAAGTTTCCTCTTTATGTGTTGAAAATTTTGAAGTTATGCTTGTTTTGCCTTCCTATGCTAGTTGACTGTTGCTCCCATAAGTTATTTGCTCACAAAATGACTATGCATAGGAAGTATGTTAGAATTAAATGTGCTTGTCATATGCTTCATGATGCTCTCTTTATGTTTCAATTCTTATCTTTTATGTGAGCATCATTGAAATCATCATGCCTAGCTAGAAAGGCATTAAAGAAAAGCGCTTGTTGGGAGACAACCCAATATTTACCCCTACTGTTTTTGTGTGTTCACATGATTATGCTACTGTAGTAATCATGTTTTATAGCTTTTGTTTCAATAAGGTGCCAAGTAAGACCTTTGGGATGGCTTATAGTGATAGTTGATTTGATCTTGCTGAAAAATAGAAACTTTTGTGCTTACAAAAACAATTCTCATTTCTAGATGAAGAGTGCTTTTTAGTTGATTATTTTTGCAGAATATTAATAGACAAATTTCCTAGGACTTCCCAATTTATTAGGATTTTTGGAGTTACAGAAGTATGATTTCAATTCAGATCTTTACAGACTGTTCTGTTTTTGACAGATTCTGTTTTCGATGCATAGTTTGCTTGTTTTATAGTTTCTATGGCTTATATTTCTTAATATAAATTGTAGAAATGATAGGGTACAGTAGGCATCATGTGACAAAAAATATGAATCTTGTCTTGACAGTACCAAAGTGAATGATTTGTTTTATTATACTAACAGAGCTTCTGAGTTTTACATTGATTTTTGTGTTGTGAAGTTTTCACGTTTTGGGTAAAGTTTTGATGGACTACGGAATAAAGAGTGGCAAGATCCTAAGCTTGGGGATGCCCAAGGCACCCCAAGGTAATATTCAAGGACAACCAAGAGCCTAAGCTTGGGGATGCCCCGGATGGCGTCCCCTCTTTCGTCTTCGTTGATCGGTAACCTTACTTGGAGCTATATTTTATTCACCACATGATATGTGTTTTGATTGGAGCGTCATTTTCTTTTGTTTAGGATTTGCTTGGTGTTATTTAGAGTAATGTTTTTCATCGTTTAGTTCAATAAAAAGTCAAGTAGAGCCTTTACCATGCTTATTTTGCAAGTCCATATGTTGTTGTTTTAAAAACAAAAAGTTTGCTGTTATGTTTTGAATATTTGTGAATAATCAGAGCATGATAAAATCTTGAAATTTCTACACAATGAGAAACAACCAATTTTCTACAGTGTGCTATTTTTTCGGAATTTTTGGAGTTAGGGAAGTATGATTCCTCTAGCATTCTTTACAGACTGTTTTGTTTAGACAGATTGCTGTTATGTTAGCATATGTTTGCTTGTTTAATGATTCTATTTGAGGATAGGAGTATTGAATATGCAGAGGCATTTAGCACGCAATTTTAGATTATATTTGAGTGATTTTCTAAAGTAGAGAATGATAAGGTTTTGCATTGATTTATACTAACTTATTTCACGAGTTCTTATTGAGTTTTGTGTGGATGAAGTTTTAAGAATTAGGGAAACTGTGAAATGAAAGGAATTAAGGAGACACAAAATCTCAAGCTTGGGGATGCCCAAGGAATCCCTAATTAATATTTCAAGAAGTCTCAAGCATCTATGCTTGGGGATGCCCTGGTTGGCATCCCACCTTTCTTCTTCAACAATGATCGGTTAGTTTTGGTTGAACCTAAGTTTTTGCTTCTTCACATGATATGTGTTATCCTTGCAACGTCATTTTATTATTAGGATTTGCTTGCTGTTTGAATAAGGTACTTAAGATCTGAATTTATTTATGAGAAGGAGTCTTCACATAGTTACATAATTATTCGACCACTCATTGATCTTCACTTATATCTTTTGGAGTATTTTTCAGTTGCTCTAGTACTTCACTTATATCTTTTTAGAGCACGATGGTAGTTTTATTTTGTAGAAATTGTTGAACTCTCATGATTCACATATATTATTTTGAGAGTCTTAAACAACATGATAATTTGCTTTGGTTATAAATTTAGTCCTAATATGATAGGCATCCAAGAGGGATATAATAAAAACTTTCATATAAAGTGCATTGAAAACTATGAGAAGTTCGATTCCTTATGATTGTTTTGAGATATGAAGATGGTGATATTAGAGTCATGCTAGTAAGTAGTTGTGAATTTGAGAAATACTTGTGTTAAGGTTTGTGAGTCTCAGTAGCATGCACGTATGGTGAGTCTGTTATGTATGAAGTTGGAGCATGAGGTATTTATTGATTGTCTTCCTTATGAGTGGCGGTCGGGGACGAGCGATTGTCTTTTCCTACCAATCTATCCCCCTAGGAGCATGCACGTAGTACTTTTTTTTATGACTAATAGATTTTTGCAATAAGTATGTGAGTTCTTTATGACTAATGTTGAGTCCATGGATTATACGCACTCTCACCTTCCCGCCATTGCTAGCCTCTCTAGTACCGCGTAACTTTCGCCGGTACCATAAACCCACCACATATCCTTCCTCAAAATAGCCACCATACCTACCTACTATTGCCTTTCCATAGTCATTCCGAGATATATTGCCATGCAACTTTCCACCATTCCGTTTATTATGACACACTTCATCATTATCATATTGTTTTGCATGATCATGTAGTTTACGTCGTATTTGTGGCAAAGCCACCGTTCATCATTTTTTATACATGTCGCTCTTGATTCATTGCACATCCCGGTGCACTGCCGGAGGCACTCACATAGAGTCATGTTTTCGTTCTAGTATCGAGTTGTAAATTTTTGAGTTATAATTAAATAGAAATGTGATGATCTTCATTATTAGAGCATTGTCCCATGTGAGGAAAAAAAAGAGAAGGCCCAAAAAAAGAGAAAAAAAGAAAAAAAGGAAAAGAAAAAAAGAGACAAAAAGAGAGAAGGGACAATGTTACTATCTTTTTTGCCACACTTGTTCATTATAGAACCTGGCTTGTATATTCCAACGATGGGCTTCCTCAAAACGCCCTAGGTCTTCATGAGCAAGCAAGTTGGATGCACACCCACTTAGTATTCTTTTTGAGCTTTCATAAACTTATAGCTCTAGTGCATCCGTTGCATGGCAATCCTACTCACTCACATTGATATCTATTAATAGGCATCTCCCGTTGATACGCTTAGTTGATGTGAGACTATCTCTTTATTTTTGTCTTCTCCACAACCACCGTCTATTCCACCTATAGTGCTATGTCCATGGCTCACGCTCATGTATTGCGTGAAAATTGAAAAGGTTTTAGAACATCAAAAGTATGAAACAATTGCTTGGCCTGTCACCGGGGTTGTGCATGATTTAAGTGTTTTGTGTGCCGAAGATGGAGAATAGCCAGACTAAATGATTTTGTAGGCATAAGCTTTCTTTCGCCGTGCTATTTTGAGAAGACATAATTATTTTGTTAGTGTGCTTGAAGTATTATTCTTTTTATGTCAATATTAAACTTTTATTTTGAATCTTACGGATCTAAACATTCATGCCACAATAAAGAGAGTTACATGGATAAATATGTTAGGTAGCATTCCACATCAAAAATTTAGTTTTTATCATTTACCTACTCGAGGACGAACAGGAATTAAACTTGGGGATGCTTGATACGTCTCCAATGTATCAATAATTTTTTATTGTTCCATGCTATTATATTACCCATCTTGGATGTTTTATATGCATTTATATGCTATTTTATATGATTTTTGGGACTAACCTATTAATCTAGAGCCCAGTGCCAGTTTCTGTTTTTTTCCTTGTTTTTGAGCTTCGCGGGAAAGGAATATCAAACGGAGTCCAACTGAGCTGAAACTTTATGATGATTGTTTTTGGACCAAAAGAAGCCCATGGAGTACCAGAGATGCACCAGAGGAGTCCTGAGGCCTCCACAAGGGTGGAGGGCGCGCCCTCCGACCGGGAGTCCATGAGGGGCCCACCTGACTTGTTCTCGACGCCAACACCTCTTATATATCCCCAAACCTCCAGAACAGAACCTAGATCGGGAGTTCTGCCACCGCAAGCCTCTGTAGCCACCAAAAACCAATCGGGACCCTGTTCCGGCACCCTTCATCATCCCGACGCTCTCAATGACGAGGAGGGAGTAGTTCACCCTCGAGGCTGAGGGTATGTACCAGTAGCTATGTGTTTGATCTCTCTCTCTCTCTCTCGTGTTCTTGATTTGGCACGATCTTGATGTACCGCGAGCTTTGTTACTATAGTTGAATAATATGGTGTTTCTCCCCCTCTACCTTCTAGTGATGAATTGAATTTTACTTTGAGGTTTCACTATTATCGGATTGAATACTATTATGGATTTGAGAACACTTGATGTATGTCTTGCGTGGAATGCCCGTGGTGACAATGGGGTATTTTACTGATTCACTTGATGTACGTTTTGGCACTCAACTCGCGGATTCCGAGGTGACATTGGGGTAATCTATGCATAGGGGTTGATGCATGTTTTCGTCCTTGTTTCTCCGGTAGGAATCTTGGGGCACTATTTGAGGTTCTTTGTGTTGGATTGAATATTATGAATCTGAAGTTGTTTGATGCATGTCATATAATTGACCCACGGATACTCTTGGTGACATTGGAGTATCTAGGTGACATTATGGTTGATTGATGTGTGTCATATGGTGTTATTTTACTACAAACTCTAGGCTGTTTGTGACACTTATAGGAATAGCTCAATGGATTGATCGGAAAGAATAACTTTGAGGTGGTTTCGTACCCTACAAGCAATTTCATCTTATGTTCTCCATGATAGGAACTTTGAAGTGACTTTTTATGCCATACGTTGAGGGATTGCCATATGATCTAATTATGTTATCATTGTTGAGAGAACTTGCACTAGTGAAAGTATGAACCCTAGGCCTTATTCCCTAGCATTGCAATACCGTTTTTGCTCACTTTTACCGTTAGTTACCTTGCTGTTTTTATATTTTCATATTACAAATACCTATATCTACCATCCATATTGCACTTGTATCACCATCTCTTCGCCGAACTAGTGCACCTATACAATTTACCATTGTATTGGGTGTGTTGGGGACACAAGAGACTCTTTGTTATTTGGTTGCAGGGTTGCTTGGGAGAGACTGTCTTCATTCTACGCCTCCCATGGGTTGATAAACCTTAGGTCATCCACTTGAGGGAAATTTGCTACTGTCCTACAAACCTCTGCACTTGGAGGCCCAACAACGTCTACAAGAAGAAGGTTGCGTAGTACACATCAGCGGGTAAACAAATTACTCTTGGGCAATTGCTAGAACTTCAAATAATCATGACAATATCCAGGCAATGATCATTACATAGGCATCATGTCCAAGATTAGTAGACCGACTCCTGCCTGCATCTACTACTATTACTCCACACATCGACCGCTATCCAGCACGCATCTAGTGTATTAAGTTCATGGATAAACGGAGTAATGCAATAAGAACGATGACAGGATGTAACAAGATCTACTCATATAGGAATAGACCCCATCTTGTTATCCTTAATAGCAATGATACATATGTGTCATTTCCCCTTCTTTCACTGGGATCAAGCACCGTAAGATCGAACCCATCACAAAGCACCTCTTCCCATGGCAAGAAAAACCGATCTAGTTGGCCTAACTAAACCAAAGATTCAAAGAAGAAATACGAGGCTATAAGTAATCATGCATATAAGAGATCAAAAAACTAAAATAACTTCCATGGATAAAAACATAGATCTGATCATAAACTCAAAGTTCACCGAATCCCAACAAACACACTGCAAAAAGAGTTACATCAAATAGATCTCCAAGAGACCATTGTATTGAGAACCAAAAGAGAGAGAGGAAGACATCTAGCTACTAACTACGGACCCGTAGGTCTACAATTAACTACTCACGCATCATCGGAGAGGCACCAATGAGGATGATAAACCCCTCCGTGATGGTGTCTAGATTGGATCTGGTGGTTCTGCAACTTGCGGCGGCTGGAATTGCTTTTTGTCGACTCCCCTAGGGTTTCTAGAATATTGGGGTTTTTATAGAGCAAAGAGGCGGTGCGGGAGGCCACAGAGGTGGGCACAACCCACAAAGGGCGCGCCTGGGCCCCCATGCGCGCCCAGGTGGGTTGTGCCCCCCTCGGGGCACCCCTCTAGTACTTCTTTGGCCCATCCCGTGTCTTCTGGCCCAGAAAAATTCTCCAAAAAGTTTTGCTGCGTTTGGACTCCATTTTGTATTGATTTTCTGCAAAGTAAAAAAAAACAAGCAAAAAATAGCAACTGGCACTGGGCACTATGTCAATAGGTTATTCCAAAAAAATGTTTGTAAAACATCCAAGAATGATAATATAACAGCATGGAACAATCAAAAATTATAGAAACCTTGGAGACATATCAGCATCCCCAAGCTTAATTCATGCTCGTCCTCGAGTAGGTAAATGATAAAAATAGAATTTTTGATGTGGAATGCTGCCTAACATGTTCATCACATATTCTTTTCTTTGTAGCTTGGACAATTGGACTTTTATATGATTCAAAGCAATAGTCTAGTTTTGACATGAAGATTTCAATACTCAAGCATATCAGCAAGCAACCATGTCTTTCAAAATATCAACACTAAAGCAAGTTATCCCTAGCCCATCATGCTCAGTCATTGATCCATTCATGAAACACACTCTCATATTAGCTACACCCAATGCTCAAGTACGATCATAGTGCCCGTTAGTTGGTGCTTTATAAGAGAAGATGGAGACTCGAAATAAAAATTGCATAAAGTAAACAGAAAGGCCCTTCGCGGAGGGAAGTAGGGATTTGTAGAGGTGCCAGAGCTCAAAGCGAAGAAGATAGAGATAAAAACATTTTGGGTGGCATGCTTTTCCTGTCAATGAAAACGATCGAGTAGTTCCCAATACTTTACATGCTAGATATATCATAGGCGGTTTCCATACAGAAAATAAAGTTTATTCCTTTTTCCACCATGCTTTCACATTCCACGGCTAACCGAATCCATGGATGCCGTCCATACCAACACTTTCCAAAGAATTTATAATTTGACAACATAAAGTAAATTCATTTTTCATTTCGGGACTGGGCATCCCTAATACTTTTGCCATACTCTCATGCAATGACAAGTAAATGGACACTCATCTTGAGAATAACACATCTAGCATGAAAAATATCAACCACCCCTTACCGTTTCATGAGCGGTACGAGCACACAAAAAGAAAATTTATTTTGAAGATTAGAGATGGCACATACAAATTTGCTTAGAACGGCAAAAGAATACCACATATAGGTAGGTATAGTGGACTCATATGGCAAATCTGGTTTAAAGGATTTTGGATGCACAAGTATAGTGACCATACTTAGTGCAAATGAAGGCTAGCAAAAGATTGAGAAGCATCCAACCAAGAAACAAAAAATCTCATAAGCGAGCATTAAGCATAACTAACACCGAATAAATGATGCACCACAAGTAGGATGTAATTTCATTGCATAACTATTGACTTTCGTGCTTGCATAGAGAATCACAAACCTTAACACCAATATCTTACTAAAGCATAATTACCCATCAACATGACTCACATATTATATCATTATATCACAAAACTATTACAAGGAATCAAGTTTATTTTGTCCAATGATCTTCATGAATGTTTTTATTATATCCTTCTTGAATACCTATCACTTTGGGACTAATTTCATATGTTGCTTTTGATAGCTCAAACAAATCTAAGTGAAGAACATGAGCATAATTTTTTTTGTCTCAAATAAATTTAAGTGAAGCAAGAGAGAATTTCTTAAAAAATTTACTAACTCTCAAATAAATCTAAGTGAAGCATGAGAGCATTTCTAACAAATCATAGCATAATTTTGGCTCTCTCAAATAGGTGTGTCCAGCAAGGATAGATGACACAAAACAAAAAGCAAAATAAGAAAAGACTCATATCATACAAGACACTCCAAGCAAAACTCGTGATATGTGACGAATAAAAATATAGCTCCAAGTAAAATACCGATGGTCGTTAGAAGAAAGAGGGGATGCCACTCGGGCATCCCCAAGATTAGTTGCTTGCTTCTGTTTCAGATAATAGCTTGGGATGCCATGGGCATCCCCAAGCTTAGACTCTTCTTACTCCTTACTCCTTCATCCATCGTGATCTCACCCAAAACTTGAAAACTTCAATCACACAAAACTCAACAAAACCTTCGTGAGATCTGTTAGTATAACAAAGCAAATCACTACTCTAAGTACTGTTACAAACCCATTCATATTTTATTTTTGCATTATATCTAATGTATTCCAACTTTACTATAGCTTATACCCTCCAATACAAACCATAGACTCATCAGAATAAGCGCACAATGCAAAGAAAACAGAATCTGTCAAAAAGAGAACAATCTGTAGCAATCTAAAAGCTTCGAATACTTCTGTAACTCCAAAAATTCTGAAAATTTACGACAACGTGGGCAATTTGTATATCAATCTTGTTTAAAAATTTCAGAATTTATCACGCTTCTATGAATTTTCAAAATTGTTTTCTTTGGGCCTTAAAAGTTTACATTTTTCAACATGATCAAATCAACTATCACCCAACATGATTCCAAAGGCTTTACTTGGCACAAACACTAACGAAAACATAAAAAACACAATCATAACAGTAGCATAATTGTGCAAACACTCAAGAACAGAAAGAAAAATACAAAAATAAATTTTATTCATTGGGTTGCCTCCCAGCATGCGCATTCGTTTTATGCCCCTAGCTAGGCATAATGCATAGATCTAAATGTTGTCATCTTTAGTTTCATTTTCCTTAGAGGTGTTTTTGTCAGGAGGTTTTGCAAAAACAACATAAAACACCTTATCCATAGAGACTTTAGCATTATCAAGTTGCTTATAATCATATCCCCTTTGATTTTCGGCAAAAATCCAAGAATAGTGTTGATTAACATCATTGAAAACGTGTTGGATTATATCTAAAACATGGACTTCCTTTTTAAGATTCTCATCAAAGATTTGATTATACCCAAGCAAATGTCTTAGCACATAATCACTATTATAAAGAATTTCATCGATAACCGGTTTTCATGATTCATACCAGGTTTTTCACGATTCATACCATAGAAATCAAAAATTTCCCTTGCTTCATGTACTATGTAATCAAATTCATTCATGAGAACAAGGATGGCCAACTTTTTAGCCTTGGGATTCTTTATAACGGGTAACTCAAAAACAATCTTTGCAAGGTAGGATGAGTACAGATAAATTTATTTCATGTTTTAGAATTAGTGCCGAAATAGCTTCTGCATAAGATTTAGTCCTCTTAAGTATAGGAACATCATCAAGACTTAAATTTCCAACACACTTGAAAAATTCTTGGATACGTTCTTTTCCTATAACATTCCCTTGCCCCAAAACAAAAGTTTTAGCATCCAGATTGCCAGATCGTCCAATTTTAGGAGTTAGGCCATCATCTGTTTCTGCCATACCAAAGTCACTCATGGTGACAAATCCTAGCAAAAATTCTAACGAGAAACACGGACGAAAAAGAGGGTGAATAAAAAGGCAAATTTTTGTGAAGTGGGGGAGATGAAAACGAGAGGCAAATGGCAAATAAAGTAAATTGCAAGGAGATGAGATTTGTGATTAGGAACCTGGTAGATGTTGATGATGTCTCCCCAGCAATGGCGCCAGAAATTCCTTTTGATGCGGCTTGAACTACGTCGGTATTTCCCCAAAGAGGAAGGGATGATGCAGCACGACTACGGTAGGTATTTCCCTCAGTGATGAGACCAAGGTTATCGAACCAGTAGGAGAACTATGCAACACTATGTGTGAACGACACCTGCACACATAGAACAAATACTTGCAACCCAGCATAAAAGAGGGGTTGTAAATCCCTCCCGGGTAAAAGATACTCCCTCCATTTTTATATACAAGGCCACAAACTGAAATTATAGGTACCCAAGGTAAAATTTAGTGCATACTTTACAAGCCAACTTTTCTTTTCACTTACTGAGATCATTAATACGCAACATGCATGTAAGGAAACTGAGTGGAGAAAGTAGCTAGTGTTATTATGATTGCATGCATGCAAGCATTAAACATTTTGCTAGTACGAGGAAATATCATTAATTCTTTCCTCGATTACTATTGGTGGCCTTGTATTGATGCAAAACATATAATCCATACTGGCCTTGTATAAGTAAATGGAGGGAGTAGATAAAATTGTAGTAGATTGGATAAATAGATCTCGCGGGAACGCAGATAAAATAAATAACAAAAAATTGCAGCAAAGTATTTTTGGGTTTTTGGGTTAATATATCTGAAAATGAAAGCAAATAAAATAGATCTCGAAGGCAAATATGATAAAGAAGAGACCCGGGGGCCGTAGATTTCACTAGTGGCTTCTCTCTACGGTGGGTAAACAAATTACTGTTGGGCAATTGATAGAACTTCAAATAATTATGACGATATCCAGGCAATGATCATTATATAGGCATCATGTCCAAGATTAGTAGATCGACTCCTGCCTGCATCTTCTACTATTGCTACACACATCGACCGCTATCCAGCATGCATCTGGTGTATTAAGTTCATGGAGAAACAGAGTAATCCAATAAGAACGATGACATGATGTAGACAAGATCTACTCATATAGGAATAGACCCCATCTTGTTATCCTTAATAGCAATGATACATACGTGTCATTTCCCCTTCTGTCACTGGGATTGAGCACCATAAGATCGAACCCATCACAAAGCACCTCTTCCCATGGCAAGAAAAATCAATCTATTCAACCTAACTAAACCAAAGATTCGAAGAAGAAATACGAGGCTATAAGTAATCATGCATATAAGAGATCAAAAGACTCAAATACCTTTCATGGATAAAAACATAGATCCGATCATAGACTCAAAGTTCATCGGATCCCAACAAACACACCACAAAAAGAGTTACATCAAATAGATCTCCAAGAGACCATTGTATTGAGAATCAAAAGAGAGAGAGAGAGAGAGGAAGCCATCTAGCTACTAACTACAGACCCGTAGGTCTACAATTAACTACTCATGCATCATCGGAGAGGCGCCAATGAGGATGATGAACCCCTCCGTGATGGTGTCTAGAATGGATTTGTGGTTTCTGGAACTTGCGGCGGCTGGAATTGTGTTTCATCGACTCCCCTAGGGTTTTTGGAATGTTGGGATATTTATATAGCAAAGAGGTGGTGCGGGAGGCCACCGAGGTGGGCACAACCCACCAGGGCGTGCCTGGCCCCCCAGGCGCTCCCAAGTGGGTTGTGCCCCCCTCGGGGCACCCCTCTGGTACTTCTTTGGCCCATCCTGTGTCTTTTGGCCAAGAAAAATTCTCCAAAAAGTTCCGCTGCTTTTGGACTCCGTTTGGTATTGATTTTCTATGAAGTAAAAAACAAGCAAAAACAATAACTGGCACTGGGCACTATGCCAATAGGATTAGTCCCATAAAGTTGCTGTAAAATGATTGTAAAACATCCAAGAATGATAATATAATAGCATGGAACAATAAAAAAATTATAGATACGTTGGAGACGTATCAATGTGAAGATGGTGTGAATGGTGGGACGTGATCATGTACCCCTTGTAAACATTTTCCGCATTACAAAAAGACATGCAGAGCAAAAAAAGCAAAACTTATGACCTCCATGATTAACGTGCACGGTGGCCCACTTATCTGCACCCGTGCGATCGCACCGCAATACTTTATGACTTAGTTTGAGATGGTGTACCACTAATGGGCTAGTGACTTCACATTGCGATCGTGGATCACGTGCAAGTTGTAAGGCCCGAAGTGCTTTTGTTTATGAAACAAAAAACGCACATTTTGCCAAAGCACTGCGCCCCCATTGCTTCGTGCCTGCAAAATACACACTTCTAGCCAATCAGGTACGCACAACAATCATCCTCTACCACAAAGTATCCCGACATTGTGCTTGCTCCAAAGAAACAACAAAAACATTAAAAAAAGCTAAATGACATTTGGCCGAACACTTGCCAGACATGGTGTATGCATGGAGGTATCGACAAGGGGCGGAGGATACCTGGCTGCAGACGAATCCGGGGTGGATGGTGGTGTACACAAGAAGGGCAGGCACATGTGTGGGCTGGTAGATGTCCGGCCAGGCCTGGGAGGCGGTCGAAATGGTACAGTGATGGTGTCGGACCAGGAGGGTGTGGATACATAGAAGTGGGGAGGAACGGAATAAAAGAAAAGTGGTTTGACAAAGGGAATTTGAGTGGTCCCAGGATGTCAGAGTCCTACATGACGGACAGAGGTTCAGACGTACGCAAGCACGTCCGCGAACATTTGGGGCACCCATGTCGCTCGGACCGAACCTCACTGTCCTAAGGCCAACTCCTACGCACGAACCCAAATTCTCCGCCACTGAAGCATTTCCGGCCCAAATTTGGGCCACGTTTGCATCGAAACGGACAGCACACAGACGGGCGAGACGTGCGCCCTTGTCCTAGCTTGGCCTGCCCGTCATTGACACAATGCTCCCATTTTCCCTGCTTCCCAAACCCTCCCGCACTCCCATCCCCTTCCTCGTTCATGGTCTGCGCCCCGAAGAAACCCGCAGCCGCCGACCCGGCCGCCACCACTGCCAACCCCATGACAAAGAGTAAGAAGAAACCGCGATCGGAGCTCACGCCGGCGATGATCGCACAACTCATCATAGAATTGGACAGGACTAGGGCCCGGTGGTCCCTTCAGGCGGAGAAGTAAGCCACTGCCGATTTCGCCCTCGAGGCCCAGTCGCGCAACACAAGGTCATCGTCAAGGATAGCGAGGCCATTGTCGCCAAGTCCACGCAGGCAGCGGTGACACACGCCCTCCTCATGCTAGGGTTGTGCTGACTGGTGCCGGCTGTTCTCTCCGCCGCCGCCATGGCCGTGGTAAGCACAGGCTCGTCAGCCGTACGCCCCCCACACCGCCAGTCGCTGTGCTCCTCCATAATATCAGGCACGGCTGGTGTTCATCCGACACAGCAACATGCTCCGACCTGGTTCTCCATGTCGCAGGACGACAACATGATCGTGCTGGCCACCCCGCCCCAACAGTCGTCATCGACCTCAACGTCATGTCTGGGTATAGTGGCGCCGGCCAACCACCACGGATGCAAAGGAAGCGATGCGTCGTTTCCTACGGCCAACATTCCAAGCGCCCGCAACCTTTTCGATGGAACGTCCAACCCAACGCCTACGACTGATGACCCTACTTCAACGAGTTCATGGAGAACGTCATCTACGAGGGTTGTGGCCAGGCATTCCACCCCGAGGGCCAATGCCAAGGCTATGGTCTCAACGAGACCAAAAGCTAAGACGACCGTAGCCAAGATGGTGTCGACCATTATGGTGTCCATGAAGAAGAAGAGGCAAATGGCCATGGCAACTCATGACATGAAGATGAAGATATCTATTGTGAAGAGGAGGAAGAAGAGGGCGTCGACATGAGGATGAGCCATTGTTTAATGATGAGCTCATCCAAAGAGCCGATGCACAAAGGAGGAGGCAAAGCATTCACACCGGATCATATACCAAAGAAGAGGACATGTTGATTTGCGAGAGTTGGAAGGAGATAGGCCAAGATCCCAAGACTGGTGTCGAGAAAAAAATCCATCTTTTGGACGAGAGTTTATGCAACCTTCATGAACGGAGGAAGTTTCCGCCCTACAAGTTTGTGAGCACTCGTGGCATCAACTCAATCCAAAAGAGATGGGGGTTCATTCAACAAGAATGCAACAAGTTTTGTGCCGTGCTTGAGAGCGGTGAAGCCCGTCCCATGAGTGGCCTAGGCGTGGGCGACTTGGTATGACCTCTTCCTGTTTCATTGCAATGTCATGTTCATGTTTGTTACATCTTGTGTCATTCGCTATTACATTTGCGGCCTGCTCTTTGATTGTGTAGGCATTCAAACCTTTGGAAGCCTTCAAGGCCCGTCATAAGAACACGCCATTCACCCTAACCCATTGTTGGACGCTCATCAAAGATTTCCCCAAGTTCAAAGATCAATATGCCGCTCTAAAGAAGAAAGGAGGACCGACGGCCGTGGCTGGGGATGAAGATGGGGTGATGAGGCCGAGGGGCAAGACCAACTCGAAGATTGACGATAAGCGTGATGCGGCATCTATCGCCTTGCAAGAAACTTTGCACGACATAATGACTCAAAAGGAAGTGAGGGACGAGAGGAAGCGCCAAGGAAAGGAGGAGCAAATGAAGATATACTTGGAGCTCCAAACGAAGAAGCTTGACATGAAGAAGGCCGTCAAGAGGAGGAAGCTCGACATGGAGGAGGTTGTCCAAACGAAGAAGCTCGCGATCGAGGCCACCAATGTAGACACCAGAGCAAAAGAGGTGTCGCTAGCAATTGTGACCGTAGACTTGACCAACATGTCCCCAAGAGAAGAAGTTGGTTTGAGAATCGGCAAAAGGAGATGCTCTACCAAGACGCCATGAACTAGGGAGGCCTCGACCGTTGACTATGGTTGTTCTTTCTGAAGTCTGGCAAGTGTGCCAGCCGCTAGCTTTTTTGCCGGCGAGAAAACTTGGGGGTCATTCTTTTTGAAGGCTGGCATTGTTGACGGCAAGAAAATTTAGGGGTTAATCATTTCGTAGGCTGGCATGTGTGCTTGCCGTTGCGCCTTCTGGTGACATGAATCAGGAAGGGCGCCGCACTATAACCGTGGTGCCAGAATTTTAGTTTTCTATCATATGCAAAAAAAATCCAACGACCCGGCGAAATGCATTTGTTTGTTGGATGCACGGCCGCCACAAACGTAGAAAGAGCTGTATGCCTTCCTTTGGTCGACCTAAACGTACAAAATTTGGATAAAACGGACATTCGTTTGAGACCCGTAGGAGTTGGTGGGGATTTGAGTGACGTCGTTGGAGACGCATAGACGCATATGTTACTAGTCTATATTACTATCTTTATAGTGAGGAATAATATATGTGTGGTGTCATGCAACACTTTATTTATTAGGTTGTAGACTCATTTTGTCTTGGTACTTCCTCCTTTCCAGTTTATAGGGCTTATGTAAAAAAATAGTTTTCTCATTTATAAGTCTCAATTTGGTTGTTGCCCATCACACGTTTAGATTTCAAGATGTAATAAATTATTGCATGCAAGTATTAAGAGAAAATTGACCAATGCATGTATTTTATACATGCATACATTGCAATTAATGCACTGGTAGACACAATTTTTAAGAAAAACAAGTGCATTAATTGAGTGGTTTTACAAACTATAAAAATTGTTTCACCACTCATCATCTATCTTGGTTGGTGAGATTTTTGAATTGAGCCTTATAAACCGAAAAGGAGATAATATGTGTGATGTTACAGTAACTAACTATGTTACCACATGCCCCTATTTTTTCATCAATTACTTGCCACATCATCTATTTTGCCTGAAGATATCTATTTTGCCTAAAGATGTATATAATGTTATCACCTATGTTAGGTCCGGGTAGCGTGAAGGGATGGAGAATCGGAACAGATGACAGTGGGTCCCTTGAGGCTTGCGAAAAAACGTCAGCGACGCGGCGGTACGCAAGCATGTCGACGAAAGGACGCCATGCCGCCGCGGTTTCTCGAACTCCGTGGCCGGCCCAGCTCTCGATCTCACCGCTGTAGGCCTACTACCAAATTTTGACAGTTTGTACGTATACTCCAGTTTACTGGCTCGCACGTGAGGGTGACGGTGCCACGGCAGCCTGATTGTCATCCCATTGACCACGTTCTTCCGCTAGTCCCCATTCCCCACCGCGCCGCGCTGTGCCGAGAAGAGGCGAGGAGGAGTCCAGTCCACGCGGTGTCGTGCGGATCTGCGAAACCGCGTGAACCGCGGCACGCACCCGCACCCGTTCGCTGTCAGCCGGTGGGTGCCCACCCGCCACACCGCGTCCTCGGGGCGCGGCCACCTTCCTGGCTGCTCCTGCTCCGCGCAGGCGCGGGCCGGTCTCGCTTTCCTGCCTCCCCTTCCTTGTCCAAAAAGCAACCCCCGCGTTCACACCTCGCCATCGATCGGCCTCATCGCATCACGCCGTATTTATATCGTTCCCCATTTCACACCAGTCTCCTCGCCTCCACCCACGAATCACAGGACGCTCATTTCTCTCGTTTCGTTTCCTCTTCAATCGCTTCGCTGACCCGCACCCACCACCGCACCGCACCACTCGCGACCCGCGCGCACCCGGCCAGCGTTACTAGCTAGCGTGACGTATATGAGATCCCCATCCGGCGCCCGTCCCAGCAGCGGAGGGGGCGCAGCAGCAGACGACGACTTCGCCTTCTACTACTCTATCTTCCAGGACGCCGCCGCCGCGTCGCCGCTCCCGCTCGCGCTCGACGGTGCCGCCATGCCTAACAACCGCCGGAGGAAGCGCGGAGTGGACGACGACTCCGCCGCTGCGCCCATCAAGGACGGTAGCAACAACGGAAGGAAGCGCTCCATCGCCACCATAATAACTTCGCTCGCCGCGCTCGAGGCCGAGGGCCACGCCGACAGCGCGGGGGCCGCCGACGCCTCCCGCCGCGAGCTCGCGCTCCTCGAGTCCAACGCCGACAACAAGTCGCAGGCCATGATGGACTACTTCGCCAAGATGGAGGGCAGCTTTGATGCCGACGCTGACTCCGAGGCCGCTGCGCGCTCCAAGCGCTCGCGCCTCTCGGCGTCGGCAGCGGCAGTGGCCGTCGTGGCTGGCGAGGAGGCCGCCACCAATACTGCCGCGTCGGCCTCGCCGCCCCGTGCAGGCCATCACCAACGTCGGCTGTGGGTCAAGGACCGGTCGCAGGCGTGGTGGGACCAGTGCAACAGCCCCGATTTCCCAGAGGCAGAGTTTCGGCGCGCCTTCAGGATGGGCCGGGAGACGTTCGACATGATCTGCGAGGCGCTCGGCTCCGCGGTGGCCAAGGAGGACACCATGCTTCGCGCGGCCATCCCCGTGCGCCAGCGCGTCGCCGTCTGCATCTGGCGCCTCGCCACCGGTGAACCGCTCCGCCTCGTCTCCAAGCGCTTCGGCCTCGGCATCTCCACATGCCACAAGCTCGTCCTCGAGGTCTGCGGTGCCATCAAGTCCGTCCTCATGCCGCGTTTCCTCCAGTGGCCCGACGAGGCCGCCGCCGGCAGATTCAAGGAGGGCTTCGAGAGATCCTTCGGTGTTCCGGGGGTCATCGGAGCCATGTACACCACGCACATCCCTATCATCGCGCCCAAGATCTCCGTCGCCGCCTACTTCAACCGTCGGCACACGGAGCGCAATCAGAAGACATCCTACTCCATCACGCTCCAGGGGTGGTCGGCCCTGATCGCGCCTTCACCGACGTCTGCATCGGCTGGCCGGGCTCCATGCCGGACGATCAGGTGCTCGAGAAATCCATGCTGCACCAGCGCGCCGCGGCGGGTATGATGCACGACGCTTGCCTCGTCGGCGGCGCAAGCTACCCGCTCATGGACTGGGTGCTCGTGCCGTACACGCACCAGAACCTGACATGGACGCAGCACGCCTTCAACGAGAAGGTCGGCGACATCCGCAACGTGGCCGTGGAGGCGTTCGCGCGGCTCAAGACGCGGTGGGCGTGCCTCCAGAAGCGCACGGAGGTGAAGCTCCAGGACCTCCCCGTGGTGCTGGGCGCCTGCTGCGTCCTGCACAACATCTGCGAGATGCGCCGCGAGGAGCTCGAGCCGGAGGTCCCGTTTGCGCTTTTCGACGACGATACCACGCCGGAGACCCCTGTTCGCTCCGAGACCGCCAAGCAGGAGAGGGACAGCATCGCGCACAACCTCCTCCACCGCGGTTTCGCCGGCACCACATTTTTCTGATCAAATCACCTCCTGGCCCTCTCCTTGGCTTGGGTACAGATAAATTAAACATGCACCGAATTCTTTTAGCCGCTAGGATAGAACATTTTGTTAGGATTTGTACACAACGTTCAGAGAAACTGGAAATTCATGTAAACATTCTGTGGAAAATTTCGGCAGTAGCTGCTGTCGGTTACTCGGTTTATTGTTTAAAGATATATATACAATTTAATTTACAAAATGTGAAGAGCAAAGCTGGTTTAAATGAAGAGCATTTGTGTGTTGCATTCTGTACGCCATTCTCTCTTTAACGACCTGCTCTTATAAATTCATCTGACCGTGCTGGATCGGCTGGTCCGCTCGTTGTAGCTGCGCCCGTTGGAACTGTCACGCGCGAACAAATTCAGGATATATTGTCCCTGTTTTAGGACAATCTAAGGGACGCGGCTGTTCTGATTCTGAAAAAATTCTGACCTTTTTGTGTGCCAAATATTGACAAATATTTTGATTGGTCACAATTTCATTACCAGATGACATTAGTGGAAAATGTGGCGAAAACAAAATCGATTTCATTATCAGATGACATTAGTGGAAAATGTGGCGAAAACAAAATCGATGCTCCAAAATGCTATCTTTAGGTTTGTTTTGAAATTATTTTTATTCTACTATTCATCCGACCAAACATGAGCTTGGAATCAAAACAACACTTTCACAATCTAAGGCATCTCTAAAGCCAAGCCTCAAATTGCCCGCATACAATCCGGACATACTTTGTCATTCAACATGGACAGGTATATGTCCATGTCTGTTTTTTTTTCTAAACCGGAAAGGCGCCCTCGGCCCACCCAAAACCACTCCTGGAGCTCACATCTCAGTCCCTTCCCCCTTGTTCTCCTTTGCTCCGCATCCGCTTTCTCCCAGGCCGATGTCGCCCCCGTACCACCTCAGCAGCCAGCCAAGTCCTTGTTGGACCTCCGCCATGCCAGTTTGCCTACGTCGTCGTTCCACCTCTCGTCCATCCGCGCATAGGTACCATTTACCCAGCACATGCCTTCCGTGCGGTCACTACGTCTGGCAAGTGCTTGGTGAAATGCCCGTGCTAAATTTTTGAAAATTGTTCTCCCTTTTTTGAAGTAATGAATTCAGACATGGTGTACTTGTAGAAGAACTATGTTGAGACGTCTGACGACTTGTCCGATGAGGAGGATTATGAGGATAACAATGATGTAGGCGATCCTTGTAGATGCGGAGCACATTGATGATGTACGACTACCTTACCCCCCGATGCTCTATTCGCGAACAATTTTCACCGACGATTTGGTATGCGAAAAAATGTGTTTGGCCGCCTCAACAATGGCGTCCAGGCCTACGATGACTACTTCATCTTAAAGAAGGATGTTGTAGGAAGAATTGGATCTCTAGTAACCAGAAGTGCACTATTGCATTGCAGATGCTTGCATATGGCACGGCCGCAGATTCGTGGGATGAGTACCTCCGAATGTTCGAGAGCACATGCAGAGATGACATGGTCAGATTTGCTACTGCGATGGTCGGGGTGTTTAGCCTCGGTACATGAGAGAACCAACTGTCGCAGACGCTGAAAGCTCATCACACTCTCGGAAGCAAGAGGATGGCCAAGTATGCTCGGATCTCTTGATTGCACACATTGGAGGTGAAAAAACTTCTCATATGCTCTACAAGGGCAATATCCAGGCCATTTTAAGAAGTCCACCAAGATTCTATATGATGTTTCATCACATGACCTCTGGATTTGGCATGCTTTCTTTGCATGCCCAGATCTCACAATAACTTCAATGTGCCGCAACGGTCTTAATTGTTTGTTAGATTGACTGAAGGACAAGCTCTCCCCTGCAACTATGCTACCAATGGGCATGACTACAACATGGGATACTATCAGGTTGACGGTATCCTCCATGGACGACCTTCTTAAAAACCATCTCTGAGCCAACTGGTCGGAGAAGAGCTAATTTCGCGCAAACAAAAAGGGGCTAGAGGGGATGTGGAGAGGGTATTTGAAGTGATCCAAGCTCGTTTTGCAGTTGCTCAAGGAACTGCAAAAATATGGGATCCGGAGTGTGACGCCCCCGATTCAATCGTACACTAATCATGCACGGAAATGTGTACGATCAAGATCAGGGACTCACGGGAAGATATCACAACACAACTCTACAAATAAGATAAGTCATACAAGCATCATAATACAAGCCAGGGGCCTCGAGGGCTCGAATACAAGTGCTCGATCATAGGCAGTCGGAAGCAACAATATCTCGAGTCTGAGACATAAGTTAAACAAGTTTGCCTTAAGAAGGCTAGCACAAAGCTGGGATCTGAGATCGAAGAGGAGCGGGCCTCCTGCTCAGGATCCTCCTAAACTACTCACAGTGCGTCGTCGCCGGGCTGCACGTAGTAGTAAGGCGCCTCCGGTGTAGTAGTCGCCATCGACGGTGGCGTCAGCTCACAGGCTCCATCGTGCAGTAGCGACAATCGAGTAGAGATAGGGGAAAAGGGGAACAAGGCAACCGTGAGTACTCATCCAAAGTACTGCATAAGCAAGGAGCTACACTACATATGCATGGATATATGTGTAAAGGGCCATATCGGTGGTATCTTTATGAAAGCGAGAATAAGAGGGGATAGCTAGTCTTAACGAAGACTACGCTTCGGTCTCCGGTCTTACAATGTAGAAGAGGACGATCTGAAGTCCTCCAAGTAACATCACATAGCAATAATCCTACAGCGATCCCTCCTCATATCCACGAGAGAGAGCGACCACCGGTTGTATCTGGCACTTGGAAGGGTGTGTTTTATCAAGTATCCGGTTCTAGTTGTCATAAGCTCAAGGTACAACTCCAAGTCGTCACATTAGAAGATCACGGCTATTCAATAGATTAACTTCCCTGCAGGGTGCACCATCTTACCCAAAGACGCTTGATCCCATTTGGCGGACACACTTTCACAGGTCATGCCCGGCCGGAAGATCAACACGTCGCAGCCCCACCTAGGCACAACAGAGAGGCCAGACGCCGGTCAAACCTAAGCGCCAGTAGGGTGCAGGCCCATCGCCTCGAAAGCACACACACACGTTGCGTGGGCGGCCGAAGCAGACCTAGCCTAGTGGCGTTCCGATCCAATCGGTAGCGCGCCGCTCCGTCATTGACGTCTGAAGTGCTTTTTGATACCACGGCGCCGGATACCCATAACTACTCCAGCGTAGATGGTTAGTGCGTATAAGCTCGTAGCCAACTCGGATCAAATACCAAGATCTCGTTAAGCGTGTTAAGTAACCATGAACGCCCGAACAGGCCAGGCCCACCTCTCTCCTAGGCGGTCTCAACCTGCCTGTCAGCTCCGCCTCAAAGATCCACTCATGGTGCTCCACAAGCCGACCCGACTTTAGTCACCACATGTATCATGTATAAGTATAATTATATACCCGTGATCACCTCCCAAGTGATCACGGCCCGATAGTATAGCATGAGACGGACAAGAATGTAGGGCCACGAGATGGAATTACTAGCATCCTATACTAAGCAAGTAGGATTGCGGGTAAGGTAACAACAGAGTAACAAGGACAAAGCTATGCATCGGGATAGGTATAAGCGAAAGCGATAACATGCTACACTACTCTAATGCAAGCGGTATAGAGGAGAGTAGGCGATATCTGGTGATCAAGGGGGGGGGCTTGCCTGCTGTTGCTCTGGGCAAGAGAGAGGGTCGTCAACTCCGTAGTCGAACTGGCAGCGGCGTCGGTCTCGTAGTCTACCGGAGAGAAGAGGGGAAGAAACAATGAATACCAAGTAAACAGATGCATATCGATGCATGACATGACAAGTAGCGATGCTAGGCGTGCCCTAACGTGGTATGAGGTGAGTGCTTGGTTAAGAAACATCCGGAAAGTATTCCGGTGTTTCGTGTTTTCAGCGAGAGGAGCCGGAGGGAAAGTTGCAGGTTTGATAGGTTAGGGGTGTGTGGCGGAAGAAGAGCGAATTGCGTGTCCGGATTCGCCTCGTCGCTCGAGCAACTTTCATGTTGAAAATATTTTAATCCGAGTTACGGATTAAAAGATATGATTTTCTAAAGGTTTTATTAATTTACGGAATTTAATTAATTAATTAATTAATTCAAAAAATGAATTTATGACGTCGGCATGATGTCATCTTGACGTCGGCCGATCAACGAGGTTGATTTGGTCAACCTGACATGTGGGTCCCGTTAAATGGGTGGTCATTCACTAATTACCCTAGTTTAGTTTAATTAACAGTAGTTAATTAGGTTAATTAGCCATTAGGTTAATAAATCAAGATTAATTAAATTAATTATTTACTTAATTAATTAATTAATTAATTAATTAATTTATATTCATTTTTATTTTATTAATTATATTTATTTAATTCCCCATTTCCTTTTTCCTTTTTTTTAAAAAACGTTCTGGGGGTGGGGCCCCCATGTCATAAGCGGGGGCAGTCCGGTCGGCTGGTGGCCGAGTCAACAGACTGCCGGCCCCTAGGGCCCACGGGTTAGTGACCGAGGTGGCCCGGTCGGCCACGTCACGCATCAAGGCCGGCGGTGGTTCCATGCTCACGGAGAGGGCGCCGACCTCGCCGTCGTCCGGCGGCCAAAAGGGCATGGGCAAGTGCGTTCGAAGGGGAGGAGGCGCGTCCAACGGTGGCGGCAGAGGAGCGGCCGGACTTGGCGAACGACGGCGAGCGGCGGAGGCGGGCGCGGGTTCGGACCTCGACGGACCGCGCTATGGGCTAACGGAAGGCTGAGGAGGTGCGCGCGCGCTGATCACAAGGCTCGGCCCGTGACCATTTGGTCACCGGAAGGGCGCCATGCGAGATCCATGACGGGGGCGCCAAAGTGAGGAGAACGAGGGGAGAGGAGGGGCCTCGGCCGAGCGAGGAGGTGCGAGGAGGACGCGGGCGCGGTGAGCCGGCCAGCCGGAAGGCTGCAAGCTGCACCGAGCGAAGCTCCGCCACGCACGAGAGCGTGTGGGAAGAGGGATCGATCCTGTGGGGTCGGGGAGCGGGGAGAGCTCACGGTGGGGGCGTAGGGACTCGAGCGGGCTCGGGGCGGTCAGGCGACCGTGAGGAGGAGGCGAGGCGGCTCCGAGGCGAGGGAGGCGGGGCGCCCTGTGGCCGGGAGGAGGAGGAGGTGAGGGCAGGCGGTGGGTCGCCCGTGGCCGAAGCAAGCGCCCGATCCAGATCGGCGGGGAGGAGAGGAGGAGGGATCGGGGGAATGGGTGCGGGCTAGGGTTTCCGCCGGCCAAGGGGTAATGGGAGCGAGGGTGGGCGGGCCAGGATCGGCCTGGCTGGGCAGTGAGCTTGGCCCGGTTGGCAGTGGGGTGTTTCCCCTCTCCCATTTGTTTTATTTTGCTTTTCTTATTTTTCCTTTTCTGTTTTAATTTATTTAAAATATCCGGACACTTTACAAAAATGTGTGCACCCCACAATAATTAACTTTGTAATATTTGACAACTCCCGAACATTTTAGTTATAATTTTTGAAAACTTTTCATTGCCTTCATAATTTTGAATTGAATTTTGAAATAGTTTGGAATTAACCCGTGGTTAGCTACAGTGACAAGGTTGACGTGGCACCATCTACGTGAGATTACTATAGCATGATTATCCGGGCGTCACAATTCTCCTCCACTACAAGAAATCTCGTCCCGAGATTTAAGAGGGAGTAAGGGGAAAGGTCTGTTACGAAATCCTAACGAATCTTCTCGGTCTTGGTTGATCTTCTTGAAGAGGTCGATCCATTACCTTGACATCTTCATTTCTCTGCTCTGTGTCATCATGGTGATGCCGCCTTTTCTCGGGAACTCCAACGTGCTTACGAATAGGTAAGGGGTTATTCGCAGTAAACGAACCTCTCGCAAGGTTGACTATCCGTAGCTAACATCGGGAAGGTGGCGGAAAGTAACTCTCGAACCGGAACTTAAGAAAATATCGAGAGCAAAGTAAGAAGGTACCATGAAAAGTTTCGAAATGGTAGGCAATCATTCGATGCCTCAAACAAAGTGTAAAAGGGGTCCAGAGTAATGGTAATAAGTTTTGTGTCCGATACCAGAATAGATTACTAGGAAGGTGACCCCGTGAATTACATACTGAAGTCAAGCACGAGGAATAACTTGGGCAACGAGGGTGTACAGAGAGTCAGGTTTCGATCCTGTGAAAGCTGTGGGTTATGGGCCCACCACGTGGTTAAAAGTAGGAAGGTCGGTGACATCTTGCACGATCATGTAAGCAAGGCATGTCAGAGGAGAGTCTGAGGGTCATGTCGCCAACAACATAGGTACCAAGGGCGAGGGACGAAGTAGGCAAGGTTCTCGTCCATCGATGGTTACCGGAATGTCATCAACAATAGTAACAGGGTCTTACTTACAGAGTGGTACAACGAGGTGCTTACCTAAGCAGGGAATTATTACTGCTTATATAATTTGGATCACAAGGAGGTTTAAACAAACCAATGGAAAGGAAAAGTTATTATCAGATTAAACAGAACAATGGAAAGGAAAATATGTTTAAACACATATTTCAAGGGTATATCCTTCCCAAAGACAAGCAGAGCAAGATATCCATGACAGGATATTAAGTAGAAAACCATTTAGGTAAGGGGAAGGAATCTCATGATATTATCCATACAACGGTGTTAGGATAAGTGATAAATAAAATTTAGCATCGTGCTTCAAATGTTCTGTTGAAAATCGGAATATCACAGACATGCTTCGAGATAGCATTGACATGGTCTTCAGGTGAAGATCAGACTTTGGAATCACGAAGGATCCATCAGGAATAACTTGTAGAACCAGTAGTACAATTCCCTCATGGATGAGTGGATAACCCTGCTGAAAAGGAATCTATAATGATAGGTCCTCCAGCCAGGGGGGGTGCTAGGCATGACATCATGCTACCGGGTCATCAAAGGATCAACATCATAACTCTTGGAAAGTTGTCCCAACCATCATAGCTGACCGAGATTCAGATCCGATTGGTGTCAGGATACCTCAGACTTAGGATACACGAGAAGAAAAGGTGCAACGCAAATTGACGAGATGACATTGTAAGATTCTCGGAAATGAACTATGAAGTGATTTCCGTTAACAAGAGTCCATCATTAGCCCAAGGAGAGGACAAGGAGGTGTCTGTGAACTCAACGGCAATTCACCGAGATTCCCAAAAGATAGACTTCCACATTTAAGTGAACAAGGAGATAACATTTGTCGATCAAATGATATAAGGAAGTATGCTCGAGGAAAACATACACAAGTAAACATTGGTTGAAAGGTGCCCGATGGGTTGGGTTGCACGACCAATGTCGAATGGTGATTCAATAATCGATAGCCTAAGAATGAGCTTTCGACCATTAACTTCAAAGCGAGAGGCTTGCTAGAAGGGCAGAATTCAAACAGCACTGCTCACTTGTTGGTACACCGTTGGAAGCAACACGGGACCAAGAAAGAATGGTGATGGTGAGAAGCATCTCAATACCAAGAATTTCTTAAGAGGTGGAGCAGTCCTCGCAACATCCTTGATATTAAAAGATGGTAATACTCCAAGGTAAAGAAGAACAAATGCTGGATAGCAGGGATCTCAAGGTTTACACAAAACACGAACAAGTTTGTGTTGAACGGGAGGCAATAAAGTGGTCGATGATAATATAAATCATCGAGGGCAAGGATGGTATTTCTCTTCATGAATTCAATTGATATCCCGGAAGAGCTCAAAATGTTGATGCTGATCAAGACACAATTGTCGAGAGATTTCATGAAGAAGCAATCGAACAACGACCGCATCAAGAAAAGCAATGGTGAAGCAAAGGGTCATTGGAACCATGGGTACGACACAAACTCGAAATCAAGCTTGCTGTACAAGGTCAAACGGTATGACGATGAAGATCGTTTGTACGATTAGCTCACCGTCGAAATTTGTGCTCCGAGAAGAAGGACCGGTAGCACAGTTAAAATCATCACGACAATGATATAGCCAAACAGGCTAGGAATGACATGATCGGATGCAAACTCGCATTTTACAGAAGATTACTAAGAGTTGTTGAACCGTAGTGCGGACTCGGTTCGATTATCGGTGTCCTTGAGTGTTTAATAACTCGAGCCCGTGAAAATTTGAATCGGTGGGAAGGTAGCACTTGATGAAGAACTCATAAGAAGTTATGCAGTTCCATGATAATCTCGAGATACCGTGGGGTAATACTCAAGACAGATCAAAGTAGAAGTTGGACTGGGTATTGCTCAACCGAAGACAAGTGCTTAAACTTGCACGAGAAATGGTATTTAAAAGAGAACATGGTCGGAACCATGATTGCAAAAGGCCAGATCCCAGATATAAGATGAACTTATACCAAAGGAATAATTAATTTAAGAGAAGCTTTAATGATAAGATCTACATTGTGTCCATGGGCATGAACGCAAGGTTCAAGGTCGACTCCCACTTCTCCAATGCATACCCTTTCATTCACTTCTCGCTGTCGATGAAGTTATCGCGTTGAAATTTTATCCGCAAAATACCGTAAGAGTACGACTCGTGAAAACTTTCGAGTTCACACATATTAAGGAAGGCATAGGTTCAACCCATCGGGCATCTTAGAATCATATACCATAATCTTTAGAAGTAATTAACTCAAGCTCAAGGCGTAGCATGGTTGAGAAAGCATACGATACAATTTACCAAAGGCATTATGTATCCGAGAAAAAGGCTCACAAGGTTATTGAATATGAAGGGCGTTGTCAGATAAAATCCAACAAAGGATCTGGTGGTCCACAAGGGATCTGACGTGAGCATCGGTACTCAACTAGAGGAAGCAGATTATAGAAACAACTGACTAACTCAATTGTCCAATGCAAAGGGATTATGATTTCCAAATCAAGGGACCAGAAGCAATGCTCTGACTAGGGGTGGATAAGTTGAATAGCCTTAGGGTACAATCAAAGACAATGGGATTGGTCGAGAACCAATTCCAGTTAAAAGAATGGCAGCTCAATAGGAAAAGTAATTTATAAGGGTCAATGATGATTGCGTGTATTCAAGAAACATATTGAGTCAACAGACTCAAAATGATAATGACAAGGAGTGTCAATATGACTACGGGACTTATGGGATTAACCATATGCAAGCAAGCAAGAATTTCAAGAGCCAAAGGCCCCGAAGGATTTTCGGAAGATCGAATATTATTTTGAAGACTTTTGTGAAACTCATGAACAACTCGGGATGAGCGGATACTCGACAAGTGCGAGGATTTATTTGAAGGGGTATTCATGTGGCAAAGAACTGCTAGGTAAGAGGGCACGAAGTATTCTCGAAACAATAGAGAAAACTTCGGGTATCTTGTCATAACAAGATCAATGGGGAAGATCGTAAGAAGGGCAAGGGTAAGTAGTTATCCATAAGGATTTATCGGTGGTCGGGAATAGCAAAAGTGACGGGCACAAGGTCTCGAGAGAATATCAAAGAGTATCTCCGAAATCTTCTGGTGCAGTCGGTGATCATCCGGACTGAAAGGCCTCTCCGGTTGAAAGTATTTTCGAGAACCTAAAGTTAGATTTTTGTAAAAATCATTTAACCCGAGTAGAAGAGAGTTCAGAGTCCCAGAGTAAAGGTCGAGGAGTAAAAGATCCTAGTACCACCCGATGGCGACGTGGGCCCGTAAGGCACACAGCCAAGTTAGTAAGAGTTTTTGCAATGTCTAGACTCGACTTCGGCCAAGGAGTGTGGAAGGGGAATTCCTACAGGCAGTCGGCTCTGATACCAACTTGTGACACCCCCGATTCAATCGTACACTAATCATGCACGCAAATGTGTACGATCAAGATCGAGACTCACGGGAAGATATCACAACACAACTCTACAAATAAAATAAGTCATACAAGCATCATAATACAAGCCGGGGGCCTCGAGGGCTCGAATACAAGTGCTCGATCATAGACGAGTCAGTGAAGCAACAATATCTGAGTACGGACATAAGTTAAACAAGTTTGCCTTAAGAAGGCTATCACAAATCGGGATACAGATCGAAAGAGGAGCAGGCCTCCGCCTCGATCCTCCTAAACTACTCACAGTAAATCGTCGGTGAGCTGCGTAGTAGTAGTAGGCGCCTCCGATGTAGTAGTAAATCATCGGCAGTGGCGTCGCTCCTGGGCTCCATCGTCTGTAGCAGCAATCGAGTAGAGATAGGGAAAAGGGAACAAGGCAACCGTGAGTACTCATCCAAAGTACTGCAAGCAAGGAGCTACACTACATATGCATGGATATATGTGTAAAGGCCCATATCGGTGGACTGTATCGTAGAAAGCCGTAATAAGAGGGGATAGCTAGTCTTAACGAAGACTACGCTTCTGGTCTCCGGTCTTGCAACAGGTAGAAGAGGACGATCTGAAGTCCTCCAAGTAACATCACATAGCAATAATCCTACCCGGCGATCCCCTCCTGAAATCCCTGAGAGAGAGCGATCACCGGTTATATCTGGCACTTGGAAGGGTGTGTTTTATCAAGTATCCGGTTCTAGTTGTCATAAGCTCAAGGTACAACTCCAAGTCGTCACATTACAAGATCACGGCTATTCAATAGATTAACTTCCTGAGGGTGCACCATCTTACCCAAAGACGCTTGATCCCATTTGGCCGACACACTTTCTGGGTCATGCCCGGCCGCGGAAGATCAACACGCCGCAGCCCCACCTAGGCACAACAGAGAGGCCGACGCCGGTCTAAACCTAAGCGCCGCAGGGTCCGGGCCCATCGCCTCGAGCACACACCTGACGTTGCGTGGGCGGCCGAAGCGCACCTAGCCTAGTGGCATTCCAGTCCAATCCGGCCGCCGCCCGTCATTGACGTCTGAAGTGCTTCGGTGATACCACGACGCCGGATACCCATAACTACTCCCGCATAGATGGTTAGTGCGTATAAGCTCAGAGCCAACTCAGATCAAATACCAAGATCTCGTTAAGCGTGTTAAGTAACCGCCAACGCCGAACAGGGCAGGCCCACCTCTCTCCTAGGCGGTCTCAACCTGCCTGTCGCTCCGCCTCAAAGATCCACTCATGGTGCTCCACAAGCCGACCCGACTTTAGTCACCACATGTATCATGTATAAGTAGCAGTATATACCGTGATCACCTCCCAAGTGATCACGGCCCGATAGTATAGCACAAACAGACGGACAAGAATGTAGGGCCACAGATGGAATTACTAGCATCCTATACTAAGCAAGTAGGATTGCGGTGTAAGGTAACAACAAGAGTAACAAGGACAAAGCTATGCATCGGGATAGGTATAATCGAAAGCGATAACATGCTACACTACTCTAATGCAAGCGGTATAGAGGAGAGTAGGCGATATCTCGTGATCAAGGGGGCTTGCCTGGTTGCTCGCAAGAGAGAGGGTCGCCAACTCCGTAGTCGAATCGGGCAAAGCAGCAGCTGGCCGGGTCTCGTAGTCTCAATGAGAGAAGAGGGGAAGAAACAATGAATACCAAGTAAACAGATGCATATCGATGCATGACATGACAAGTAGCGATGCTAGGCGTGCCCTAACGTGGTATGAGGTGGTATCGTTAAGAAACATCCGGAAAGTATTCGGTGTTTCGTGTTTTCGAGCGGAAGAGCCCGAGGGGAAAGTTGCAGGTTTGATAGGTTAGGGGTGTGTGGCGGAAGAACGGATCGCGTGATCCGGATTCGCCTCGCTGCCTCGAGCAACTTTCATGTTGAAAATATTTTAATCCGAGTTACGGATTAAAAGATATGATTTTCTAAAGGTTTTATTAATTTCCGAATTTAATTAATTAATTCAAAAATGAATTTATGACGTCGAGATGATGTCATCTTGACGTCGGCCAGATCAACGAGGTTGATTTGGTCAACCTGACATTTGGGTCCCGTTCGTCAGTGGCTGTTCACTAATTACCCTAGTTTAGTTTAATTAACAGTAGTTAATTAGGTTAATTAGCCATTAGGTTAATAAATCAGGATTAATTAAATTAATTATTTACTTAATTAATTAATTAATTAATTAATTTTATTCATTTTTATTTTTATTAATTATATTTATTTAATTCCCCATTTCCTTTTTCCTTTTTTTGTTTAAAAAAACGTTCTGGGGGTGGGGCCCCCATGTCATAGGCAGGGGCCGGTCCAGTCAGCCTGGCTGACCGAGTCAACAGACCGTCGGCCCCTAGGGCCCACGGGTCGCTGACCTGTGGTGGCCTGTCGGCCACGTCGGCCCGGGCGGTGGCCCGGCTGCTCCATGCGGAGGGGCGCCGACTCGCCGGAATTGCCGTCCGCGGCTAAAAGGGCTGCGCGGGCGGTGCGTTTCAGTGGGGAGGAGGCCGCCCAACGGTGGCAGAGGAGCCGGACTTGGCCGAACGACAACGGTGAGCGCGGAGGCGGGCGCGGGTTCGGGACCGCGCCACGGGCTAACGGAAGGCTGGGGAGGGGCGCGCGCGCCGAAAGCACAAGGCTCGGCCCGTGACCATTTGGTCACCGGAAGGGCGCCACGACGAGATCCGCGACGGGGCGCCAAAAGTGAGGGAACGAGGGGAGAGGAGGGGGCCTCGAGCGAGGAGGCGCGAGGGGAGGGACGCGGGCGCTGTGAGCCACTGAGCCGGAAGCGCAGCGCACGAGCGAAGCTCCCGAACGGCACGAGCGCGTGGGAAGAGGGATCGATCCAGGGGATCGAGGGGAGCGGGGGAAGAGCTCACGGTGGGGCGAGGGACTGAAGCGGGCTCGGGCGGTCGGGGGCGCAGCGAGGAGGAGGGCGAGGCGCTCGGCGGCAGAGGCGGTGGCGTGTGGCGTGGTGGTCGTCGGGGGCGGCTCCGTGGCGACGAGGGGAGCGGCGGGCGCCCTGCGGGGCCGGTCGGGGAGGAGGGGAGGAGGTGAGGACGGGGCGGTGGGTCGCCGGCGCCGGGGGGCGATGGCGCCCGATCCAGATCGGCGGGGGGAGGAGAGGAGGAGGGTATCGGGGGGGGGGGGAATGGGTGCGGGCTAGGGTTTCCGCCGGCCAGGGGTAATGGGAGCGAGGGGGTGGGCCGGGCCAGGGGCTGGCCGGCTGGGCCAGGTGGGCTTGGCCCAGTTTGGCCAGTGGGGTGTTTCCCCACTCCCATTTGTTTTATTTTGCTTTTCTTATTTTTCCTTTTCTGTTTTAATTTATTTAAAATATCCAGACACTTTACAAAAATGTGTGCACCCTACCATAATTAACTTTGTAATATTTGACAACTCCTAACATTTTAGTTATAATTTTTGAAAACATTTCATTGCCTTCATAATTTTGAATTGAATTTTGAAACAGTTTGGAATTAACCCGTGGTTAGCTACAGTGACAAGGTTGACGTGGCACCATCAACGTGAGATTACTGTAGCATGATTATCCGGGCGTCACACGGAGCCCTTGTGGGAGAGGATGAGATGTTGTGTGATTATGCACAACATGATCGTGGAGGATGAGGGTGAAGATGTTGCCTGATGTCTGAACTTGGACAACATGTGAGATCCCATCCAACTTGCAAATCAGAATTCAACCATGTTTGATGAGTTTGTCTGAATGTATCAACAAATTCGACTCCGAGCACCTCACGAGAAGCTAGGAAGATTTGACTGAGCATTTATCTACGCTTTAAGGGGACAAATAGAACATATGTGTGATTTGAATTCAAGTTTGAACTATTTTATTTTAAAAAATAGTTGGATTCTAATATTTGCATTTGAACTAGTGTCGCATTTGAATGTTTTCACTTATCGAATATTTGATATGCTATTATTTCAAGGTCTGTAAAATTTAAAGAAAAAACAAGGACATGCATTTGGGGACTGGGTTGGATTGGCGGTTCCTGTATCACTATCCGCTGACGAGTCCGGACCAGTCTGCGGACATATACTATGTCCTTTTTTCGAGTCGAAGTTGGAGATGCCCTAATGCAATGATGGAGTGACTCCTCTAATCTTTGCCTCGAGGCTAATTGCAGCAAGTCACTGTCCAGTACATTTTCACGAGATATTATTGACTTGAAGTGAAGCATTAAGCGGATACAAACAAAATGAACACATACCCAGTCTCAGCATAGATGGGATGTACACATCCAACATTGATGCACACACATAAGAAAGCACGACGCTAAGAGCAAAACCATACAAGATTAAATCTATGCATTAAGTAAGAACAAAACACCCCAAACCAATCAAAACAACAATCGAGAAGCCACCTCAATGAACATATCCTCACCAACCATCTATTGACACCACAAGAATAACCATCTATTACCAAGTGATACCTAATCATTCTAGGAGACACCACTCTCCAAAAGCTAATATATGTTGTTGTTGATGATGAACTCCTTGCTATTGTGCTTCAAAAGATAGTCTCCTCAACACTAAATCACTCTCTCACAGATTTGGCATGGTGGTAGGAGAAGGATTGAAGTGGAAAGCAACTTGAGGGGGCTAGAAACCAAGGATCAAAAGTTGGAGTGGAATCCCCTTGATTTCAACACAAGTGTAGGTGGTTCTCTCTTAGAAAACAGATATGGGAACTGGTAGTTTCGTCCTGGTTGCTCTCACTGAGAGTTGGTGGAATGGTTGGGGTCTATATAGGCAGCACCAAAAACCTAACCGTTACACACCTTTATGCACAACTCAGTGGGACCGGGTGGAATCACTCGATGAGACCTGTTAGTGCAAAAGCTTTGAACTTTAGGCTTTTTGATGAGACCGGGTGAAATAGCTCGGAGAGACCGATGGGTGATGACCTAAGCACTTTCCACACTCCGGTGAGACCGATCGAATCCACTCAGAAATTTTGAGATGAAAACAATAGGCAACGGAAGGTTGGCACATGCACTTCTGTGGGACCGAATGTCATCTCGGTGAGACCGAGTGGCTAGGGTTTAGGCAGTGGCTCTATCAAGTGTATCTCGGTGAGTCCGGGTAGATGTGTATCGGCGGGACCGAGTTTGACTTTAGGGTTTTGGACATATAAGAATGTGATGGTGTGGCTGAGGATTTTGGAGCAATATCTCCAAGCACTTTGAGCAAATAGACCATGATCAAAACCTCAACCCCTTTAATGTTATTGCCTTTCCTATGGACTCAATGTGATCTTTGATCACTTAGCAAAAAATGTACAGTCTTGAAGCTTTTTCTAATGTTGTGTCCTTTGCATTTAAGGGGTCCACATTCACATCCATTGCCATACCTAAATTGAAATTTCCCAAAATATTCTTTGAATAAACATTAGTTCAATGATGCATATGTTGTTTATGAATTACTAAAACCACTCGGGGATTGGTTGCAGTTCAAGTTTGTTCCATTAATTTATCTTTCTAAAGAATTGATTTCAACACAAAACTGGCTTGAGCGGGTTGTGCCATTGATCAAAACACGAAGACATTTATTCATGCAGAGTAAATTATATTAAACATTTTAACACGAATATTACTCCCACTAAAATCAACATCCCTCTGTCGATACTTAGCGATTCAAGATCCAAGATCAACATGTTGATACTTCTCCAACGTTTCTATAACTTTTGCTTGTTCCATGCTCTTATATTACCATTCTTGGATGTTTTACAATCATTTTATAGTAAATTTATATCATTTTTTGGGACTAACCTATTGACATAGTGCCGAGTGCCAGTTGCTGTTTTTGCTTGTTTTTTTACTTCGCAAAATATTGGTACCAAACGTAGTCCAAACGCAGCGAAACTTTTTGGAGTGCTTTTATGGACTAGAAGGAACAACTTGGGCCAAAGAAGTACCAGAGGGGTGCCCCGAGGGGGGCACAACCCACTTGGGCGCGCCTGGGCTGGTGGGTTGTGCCCACCTCGGTGGCCTCCTGCACCGCCTCTTTGCTCTATAAATACACCAATATTCCAAAAACCCTATGGGATATGACTAAACACAATTCCAGCCACCGCAAGTTCTAGAACCACGAGATCCAATCTAGACACCATCACGGAGGGGTTCATCATCCTCATTGATGCCTCCTTGATGATGTGTGAGTAGATCATTGTTGACCTACAGGTCCGTAGGCAGTAGCTAGATGGCTTCTTCTCTCTCTTTGATTCTAAATACAATGGTCTCTTGGAGATCTATTTGATTTAACTCTTTTTTGTGTTGTGTTTGTTGGGATCCGATGAACTTTGAGTTTATGATCAGATCTATATCCATGAAAGTTATTTGATCTCTTTTATGCATGACTACTTATAGCCTCGTATTTCTTCTTCGAGTCTTTGGTTTAGTTAGGCCGACTACATCGATTTTTCTTGCCATGGGAAGAGGTGCTTTGTGATGGGTTCGATCGTGCGGTGTTCTTTCCCAGTGATAGAAGGGGCAGCAAGACATGCATGTATCGTTGCTATTAAGGATAACAAGATAGGGGCTATTCCTACATGAATAGATCTCATCTACATCATGTCATCGTTCTTATTGCATTACTCGTTTCTCCATGAACTTAATACACTAGATGCATGCTGGATAGCGGTCGATGTGTGGAGTAATAGTAGTAGATGCAGTGGGTCGATCTACTAATCTTGGACGTGATGCATATATAATGATCATTGCTTGGATATCGTCATAATTATTTGAGGTTCTACCAATTTCCCAACAATAATTTGTTTACCCACCATGTGCTATTTCTTGAGAGAAGCCACTAGTGAAATCTACGACCCCCGAGTCTATTCTTCATCATATTTGCTTTCCAATCTATTATTTGCCATTTTTATTTTTAGATCTATTATTCCAAAAACCCAAAAATACCTTGCTGCACTTTTTATTTGCATCTTTTATTTCGTGTTTTATCGAGATCTATTTATCCAATCTACACAATTTTTATCCCGTCCACTTGACAATTTTCTCGACGACTAGTGAAAATTGAGGCCCAACATGAATTTTGGCCTGCTAAAGGACCATGGTTTCTTCTGGTCCGAAACAGGCCACCAGAATATTCAGCCTGTTAATGGCCCAATGCTACATGGGCCAAACTAAGCGCTGGGTCCACAAAAGGCCCAACTAAAATTTGGGCCGAATATAGGCCGGAGTATGTTGTGGGCCTGGCGCAAAGTGTGAAGGCCCCAATGGCCATTAGGGCCCAAGAAAGATGCAGACCGGCCCAATTGTGGCCCGCTAAAAACAGGCCCGTTAGAGGCGAACGTTTCGGCCCGGCCGACTACATTGGATTTTTTTCAGATAGCGAATGATGGCAGTAACTAGTAGGAATTAAGAACAAACCTACTCTATACAATAAAGAAATTACGGCATAGTAACTTAGAATAAATGTACACTATACAATAAAGGATTTATGGTATATTACATCCACTGGGCATCGAAGTTCACCACCAGCGATCATAAAGCGCAACGAAGAAGCAGATTACAAAATCTGGGCACCATTGCAGCGTAACAAAATAATACTGAACCGAGACCACTTCTAATACAGTTGAAGAAAGGTTAGCCTTGCGCGGGAACTGCTGCGCAAGCTACTAAGCAAGGCTGTGAGACCGGCCTAGCATGTCAGTCATAGCTTCCAGGTGTAGCTGTTTAGCAATGAGGTTCTCATTGGTGTTCTCCGCAATCTTTCTTAGAGACAGGACTTCAAGTCAAAGTTGAGTTACAAAATGCCTTTCTGCTAGAACTTGGGACTGAAGAAGTCGAACTGATTCATACAGCGAATTCTGTGAGCTTGTCTGACTGCTAGTCTCAAGTAACTTGAACACTGCATCAAGACAAGACTTTGGGGTTGTCTCGCTATCTTCAAGATGTTTCGCCTTCTTTGCTGTAATATATGTTGGGTTTGTGTCACAGCCTTCAGCAGACTTGTGCATGCCATCAGGCATATCACCCCGAAACAAGCAGAGGGATGAAAGGTTTTGCACGTGTATAAAGAAAGATGATAACTGTGCTGTCAATTCCATCCAATTTCAAATTAGAAAATAAAGAGTAAGTTCAAAATATCAATAGCATAATTTGGCATTGTTCATAATGCAGGGAGCTTCACCACACTACGGATTACCATGTCAACATAACAAGCATAGATGAAGGGCAAAGACAATCATTGTATCTGTTTTGGTTAATGTGCATGGCATGTTGTTCATATCATCAGCCACATCAATAAGATAAAAACAGGAGATGACAAGGTGCAAACGTGGGCTGCTTCACACCACACTGGATTATAGATCCACAAAAACAAGCATACATATAGGGAGTGTTGAGTAATGTGCATGGTATGAATAAGGAATTTGGTTTTACAAGTAAAACTTGTAACTTACGGTTGTTAAGTAACATGCATTTTGATAGAAACAACAAACTAAACAACAGTAAACGATAGGGAGTATGAGTAAACTAAACAGAAGTTCAGGATAAAGGCTTAAGAAGGAATGACTTACATTAATAGTTAACACCGGCTTTATAATGCCCTTCTCCATGTCAAGGGAAGGATAACTCAAGAATTTCAACACAAAATCTTCTTCATAAGCATTTCCTGTACTCTACATTTTGTAGAGAGTAATTATAGATATGATAATACTGGAAGGGATAGAGGATAATGAAGATAAGATGAAGATTGATGCTACATAATCAACTACCAATCCTCGAAGTACAAGTGTTACAGGACAAAATGTACCGACAAGAGCAATGGGCTACACTTCTCAGACCGACATTGTCTCAGGTATTCAACTTTTTGGTAAGATTAAATATAGATCTGATATTTTTTAGTAAATGGTGGGTGAGGGAGATAAGATGTAGAATGCTACACAATGAACCAATCCCTCTTCCCATAATACAAGAGTGTTTTGAACACTGGTGTACTGTACAAAATGTTCTTATATTATGGGACAGAGGGAGTAGCTGTTAATGTAAGTACAGTGATAGACGACGTTTAGTGCTTACAAGAGGACTGCAGAGCTAAACCTCTTCAAAAGCATTGGGTTGATTCTAAATTTATGTAAGAGTACATATGGATCTTATAATGTCCACCAAATGAACGATAATGAGGCTAACATGCGCAGTGATGCTACATAATCAAACAGCTATGGAAGTAAGTATGGTCATACAGGGCGAGAGGTACTCACAAGAGCAATGCAGTGTGCAGTATAGTTGCGAGATTCTGTGGTCCCTTGAGAATGAATGTTCTTCTGCTATCAGTTTTCATACAAGCGAGATGTTAAGGAAAATGCAGAAATGTAGTTCAAATTGTGATGTGATATCATAGACAATACCTTACGCTGCAGACGAGACCAATGTGTAACAAGATTATTCCAGTCACTATCTGATAAATGTAGCACCAGAGACTTTACAGAAATTTCGTTTAGAGGCTTGCCATCGAAGTGCGCTTGCCTCAGTTAGGAACGATACTTCATCAACGAGTGCTGGAAAAGCGCAACCAACCCTTTCTCGTCTTGACAATCCAGTTCGGTCCTCGCCTATTTAAAAGGATGAAATCTTGTGTCTTCTATCAGCAGAAACATATGCAGTAATTACCATGAATAACATTAGTGCATTACTTATGCGTAAGTTGCAGAGGAAGACTAGAAATTGTTCTGTGTCTGCGGTATAATCTTTCCATGAAGGAAAGATGCGCACAAAGTTCCTGACAACAATATAAGCTTCATCTTCTAAACTGGGAAGAAATGGAACAGGGGTCCTATTTGCTGCAATTGGGGCTCTCTCGTCCGAAAAGGGATTTGGCAACCGGATTTGGTGTACTCTTTGCTCGGAATGGGGGTTTTATGTCAGAGAGCTGGTGCTATGTCAACTGGCATCATCATATTGTTTGCTGCGCTTGGGGTCTCATTGAGTTGGGGCATCACAAATGACTAGTGTAGTAGGGCTAGAGTCTGCTAGAGTTGGGGTGTTCTGTGGGTCAGGTGATATTGCAACTACACCTAATGGGCTATTTGATTTATCATGTGTCACTACCTTTTCCAAATACTTTGCTCGTGCTCCTCCACGATCAGCAATCGCCCTCTTCCTTTTGAACGTCTGATACACAAGACCAACATTTGAATGGATAAATATGGTATGATGACAGACGGAATATGTACTGAAAATGGATAGGCAGGGCGTATTCACATACACGATGTGTAAACTAAGCTAATGGCAGTGCAACAAAGTAGAAGCAATGCAAAGCACCAGTTGCAAGATATGTGCGACCAATATAACCTTGTAAAGTTAGAGCAAGCACCTTGATGGGTGAATAAGATAGGGCATCTGCCTCTGACTCATCCACTAGGGAGCTACATTGACTTAGGTCTCCCTCTAGCTCAGAATCACTGTTAGGATCATATTCTGAGCATGAATCAGAGGTGGAGAGCGTTTGCATTTCATTGCGCCTAGACTTGATTTCAGTCCCTTAATGCCAAGTTTGACAGCCATGGCATTGTTCTCGCTTATTCTTTTCATGCGCGCAAGCTCATAATCATTATGATGTTGTTTAGAATCTGAGATTCATGAAAACATAAAAAGTAGTCAGATTATCTATGGAATGCATTGCGGATTCAACTCGAAGAGTGTCTCCCTATAAACCCCTGCATATGCAAAGTTCACCCCCAACCGTGCTGACTAGACCACACATAGAAATACAAACCTCTTATGTCTCTATAGCAGGCAGACACACATTTCAAAACTGAAGTAGGAACATTAGAATCATATCAAATTCGTGTTTGAACAAATAAACTAAGGAATTATCAGTGGCATAATGTTTAGCTTCAAGGGTGGAGGCCAGAAAAGTGCGACACAAAGCAAGTAGGCAGATTGTATTCCATGTAAAAGATTGTAGTCTATGTAAAAGCTCGAAATGACACTTTCTTTCTATACAATGTTGTGCTCGTTGCCCACACATGATGGAAGAGATCACATAGAGAAATACTATTATCTCATGTCTATGGTTCCATTATTTTGAAACAGAGGTCCACCCTAAAATAATATTTACAACAAATATGACAAGGCAAGCATAGATGTAGTGAATCAATCATTTACTTGTGAGCTTACTAGGACAGGTATGCAGAATTGTAATTGCAGTAAGAGACCGTCCAAAATCTGAATCAAGAAGTTTGTCTAGCACTTATTGTTTGCAACTAATCGACGTGAATAATTGGATATCATATCGAATGATTAAGAAAGTCAAGTAAAATTGTCAACAAACCTGGCCTGCAGTAGTAATCTGGGTCAATGTCACTACGACCAACAATCCAAATGACTAGCGTCTGTTCCTAGGGCCGGAATTTTGAAACCCCGTGAACTTCACAGGTACTAAAGATTACGGAAATACATCTGAACCATTAAGTGTAGATAGCACTTAGCACACAACAAACCTAATGATAGTCCTTCCTAATGAGTGATGAATCAATTATAAAATAGGTGATGAGGAGTGGCTGCTGAGTGTTGAGGACGTATGTCAGGATAAATCGGGTTGGCTTAGTGGGTGCTGCACGCTAGAGCCCTGAAGGACTGGGAAGGTAGGCACGGCGGCGCGCCCGGGCAGCGGTGACGCTGTTGGGCGAGCGGATCCTGACCTCATATTAGTCCGGCGTCTCCTCCTAGAGTCATGTCGTCCTGGGACGGCAAGTTGCCGGCGAGGCAAAGCGGTCAGCAGTAGAGATCGGAAGCGCAATGTAACGTAGGGGAATCGAGGCCTGGCCGACCCAAAATCCTGTGGGCCGCGCCCACCGTGGGCACCCTATAGAGATACACACCCGAAGCGGTAACATGCATTTTCAAAACTAAATTAGGAACATTTAGCTAACCAATTAAACGACTGCTTTTAATAATATCGATTCAGATTTGAACAACTAAGCTTGTTTAGCTTGATGGGTGGAGCGGTGCTATTATGACACGAAGCACGTATGTTGATCGTATAGTGATCATAAAAGGGGGAAACCCTAAGGATTTTTCTCGAGCAAAAGAGGGTTTCCCCTCCGATTTCTATTAAAGAAACCACCACGGAACCAACATGTAACACCCCGAGAATCTTGCTACAGTAATCCCCTTCTAATGATGCCTTGTCATCATTGTTACTGTTGCTAATCTCACTTTGATTCTAATCCAGTCCAAATTTCAAATTCAAATTAAATTCTAAAATTCAATTTTCTCAAACATGAAAACTAAAATGTTCAAAGAGTGTCAAATATTCCATAACCAATTATGGTGGTGACCCAACATTATTGTAAGGTGTTTAAGTGCCCTAAACTAGTTAAAACTGTGGCTAAAACAATTAAATTAAATGCCCTTTTAATTTATAAAAATTGCAAACTATTTCAAAAGTCTCATAATCTTTTTGTGGCAGTACACAATAATTCTTTGAAGTTGTTTTGGCCAGTGGCATATTTTTGCAAAGTCAATTGTGACTAAAGGAAAAGGCAAAAGCTGCTTGAAAATAAAACAGAAAAGTAAAAGAAAAGAAAACAAACCCCCCTTGCCCAATCGGGCCACGACTCACCAGTCGGCCCACTCCTCAAGACGCCTCGCCTATTAGGCCACTCCTCCCGTGACCTAATCGACCCCACTCGTCCCCACGATCCTCCTCGCTTCCCCACTCCTCCCCATAGCCTCGATCGGGCGCCGCCGACCTCGACACCTGCCGACCGCCATCGCCGACCCGGCCACGATCCCCGACGACGGCGCCCATGACCCACCTCGCCGAGAACCCCTCGCCCGACGACTCGTCCTCCTCGAGGACCCCTCCCATTCGACTGGTTCTGGATCGGGGAGGGGCTCAATCCCGCGCCTCCCGTCGCCGCCGTGCTCCGCCGTGCTCCGCCACCATGTCGGCGCCGCTCCACCGCCCCTCCCTCGCCGGACCGTCCCCGTCTTCCTCCTCAACGGCCGCCAACGAACCTCGCCACTCTCACTTCCCTCCATCGCTAGTTAGGCCCCGACCTCCTCCTCCTTCTCTCGGCCCCCGCTTGACCCCGTGCGTGCTCGTCGCGCGCCCGCTGCTTTCCCCCCCGCTACCGTTGCCTCCTTGGAGGTGCCGCCTCGACCCGCGACTCCTGTTGACCCATGCGCGCCGCCCGCGCCCCGCTTGCCTTGCCTCGCGTGAGCTTGCGGCGGCCCCAGCTCGGGCCACGCCTGACAGCGTGTCCACAAGACCGGCCGCCTCCTCGGTGCGCCACCATCGCCTGCACCGAGCCGGCTTGCCCCGCCTCCTTCTACTACTGCCGCCGCTTGCTCTCCCACCCGCCGCAGGCCCCGCAGGCCCCGCCACGCCGCACCTTGCTCGCCGGCGGCGCGCCTTGGCCGCAGCCATGCCTCGGGGGCGTGCTCGCGAGCCCTAGCGGGTCTGCCCCGCCTCCCTCACATGCGCCCGCTCATGGTGCCTGCACACTGACGAGTGGATCCTCCCCCCTGTGTCAATGACAGATGGGGACCACGCCTTTAGAATGTTAAAAAAACCTAAATAAAAACGAAAATAATTAATTAATTAGTGAATTAATTAAGTTAATCAACTTTGTTTAGTTGATATAATCAATTAGTTAGTTTAATTAAACAGTAATTAGATTAGTTAAACCCTAATTCGAATAAACAGGGTATGACAGCTGGATCCCACAAGTCAGTTTGACCCAGTCAACGCCTTCTGTTGATCGCCGACGCCATGCCGATATCATGATGACGCTACCACACTATTCTGGATAATGTTGTTTTAAAATAATTAAATAAATTCTAAAATAATTAAAAACTTTAGAAAATCTTATAAAATAAACTGTAGCTCAGATTGCAGAACTTTATACATGAAAGTTGCTCAGAACAACGAGACGAACCCGAATACGCGGTCCGTTTACCTGTCAGGTGCCTCTAACTATCTGAACATGGAACATTCCCCCACCGGTCATCTGTCTGACACAGGTCCGGAACCGGGATTACATTCCTGATGTAGGGTGGAACCCTAATCGGAGATCTTTCACGTTTGGAGGGGATCCTACGGGGGAAACACGACGAACGGGCGGAAGAACACAAGGGAAAACACAAAAGAGGAACACTAAACCGACAAGTTTCAATTACACAAGGGCTAGATCACCGAACACATAAGGTAGCACAAGATTCAAAATCAACAAAGGAAAGATACACGAGTAGCCGATCTTCTCCGAGAGGAGGTCTTGATGGGGTCCACCCTAGAGGGGTCTTGAATCCGCTTGGGGATCTTCTCCGAAGAGGTCGTAAACTCCGAGGAGAAGTACCAAGTGGATGAGCAAGGGCTCTCACACCAAAGATGAGCTAAACCAATGCTAACCCTAACTAGGAGGAGGTGGGAGAGTATTTATAGTTTACGGGACGAAAGGGTACACGGGCCTCGACCCAGGTGGCTGCTCGTAGGCAGGGCCGGAAGTTCCGGGCGCCGGAAGGTCCGGGCAGGGTCCGGCCTAAGCCGAGAGTTGGCACGTGTGGAGCTGGGCTGGCTTCCGGGGGCCGGAAGGTCTGGGCGGGCCGGAAGTTCCGGGGGCCGGAAGGTCCGGGTCGTGTTCCGGGCTGGTTCCGGGCTAACTAGAATGTTGGCAGGCCAGGGCTGGTCGATGTCGTCGGGGGCCGGAAGCTCCGGGCGGGCCGGAAGTTCCGGGGAACGAAAGTTCCGGGCTGTCCAGAGAGTTGACGCCTGTCGTTTCTTCTTCAGCTCCTGGTTCCTTGGCTTGAACGTTGTACCTGATCATGCATAGTGTCTCGGACTTAGGTAGTAGCCATGTCTCACTGGAAGGAAAAGGGAAATCGAATAGGAGTGATGTCACCTCGGTTTGAATAGCACAAGCTCTTGCTCTTGTCATGGGTCCACTTGGAGCTTGGATAGTTGATGGAAGGTCCATGGGGATGACCGAAGGATGCTCCGCATCATATCCCCCCCCCCTTGTGAAAGATCCGGCCTCGGATCAAGATCTTCATCACCATGGTACGACGCGAGGTCCTTGACATTGAAGATGTCGCTCACATTGTACTTGTCTCGTGGTAGGTCGATCTTGTAGGCATTGTCGTTGTAGCGTGTTAGCACCTTGAAAGGTCCATCGGCTCGAGGGAGAAGCTTGGACTTGCGTTCGCTGGGGAAGCGGTCTCATGAAGGTGTAGCCACACTAGATCACTAATGTTGAAGACCATGGGTTGCTTGTTGACGTTGAGCTTGGTCGCTAGTCGCTGTACTTGGCGCCGATGGTTTGTCTTGTATCCTCATGCATCTTCTTGATGTAGCTTGCCCGTGCACTTGCATCCATGTTGGTGCGCTCTTGTAGAGGAAGTGGTAGAATGTCCAATGGTGACAACGGGTTGAAGCCATAGACGATCTCGAAGGGGGACTTGCCGGTAGTCGAGTGTGTTGCGCGATTGTAGGCGTACTCGGCGATGGGTAGACATGCTTCCCACTCCTTGATGTTCTTCTTGATCAAGACGCTAAGTAGAGTGGAGAGTGTGCGGTTCGTCACCTCCGTTTGGCCGTCGGTTTGAGGATGGTATGCGGATGAGAACAAGAGTTGGATTCCGAGCTTGGCGCATAGGGTCTTCCAAAAGTAACTCCAGAACTTGACGTCACGATCGGAGACGATTGTCTTTGGTACTCTGTGGAGTTGCAAGATTTCCCTACAAAAAAGATTTGCAATATGTGAAGCATCGTCTATCTTGTTGCAAGGAATGAAATGTGCCATCTTGGAAAATCTATCCACAACAACAAACACGGAATCCTTTCCATTTTGAGTTCTAGGCAAACCAAGTACAAAATCCATGCTAATGTCTTCCCAAGGTTGATAAGGGATAGGAAGGGCATGTAAAGACCATGAGATTGAGCTTTAGACTTAGCTTTGCGGCATGTAGAGCATCGGTTGGTGAAGCGTGAGACGTCATGAACATCTTGGGCCAAAAGTAGTTCTTGGAGAGCGTGACGAATGTCTTTTCGCGTCCAAAGTGTCCCATGAGTCCGCCTCCATGAGCCTCTTGCAAAAGGAGCAAACAAAGAGAAGACTCGGGAATGCATAGTTTGTTAGCTCTCATAAGATAAGCATCCTTGATATAGTATTGTTCCCAAAACGTATGCGTCAAACACTTAGCATAAGGAATAGAAAAAGATGGGTCATTAGCATACAAGTCTTTTATGTGCTCAAAGCCAATAACATTCAACTCAAGTTTAGTGACAAGCGTGCATATGCGAGAAAGTGCATCGGCACCTACATTTTCCGTACCCTTAATGTACTTAATGACATAAGGAAAAGATTCAATAAATTCACTCCATTTGGCACGACGCTTGTTCAACTTAGTTTGGCCTTTTAAGTACTTAAGCGTTTCATGATCGGTATGGATGACAAACTCATGAGGTCTAAGGTAATGTTCCCAAACATGTAGCACACGCACTAGAGCATATAATTCCTTGTCATAGATGGGATAGTTAAGTTGAGCACTAGTGAGTTTTTTACTAAAGTAAGCAATGGCTCATTTTTCTTGCATCAAAACTCCGCCAATTCCGGTACCACTTGCATCACAATGAACCTCAAAAGTTTTGTCAAAATTGGGCAAAGCAAGAATCGGAGCATGAGTAAGCAAGGACTTGAGCTCCTCAAAAGCTGTGGATTGCAAGGATCCCCAAACAAAAGGAGTATTCTTCTTACTCAAGGCATGCAAAGGAGCGGCAATTGTGCTAAAGTTTTTCACAAAGCGACGATAAAACCCATAAGACCAAGAAAGCTACGCACTTGTTGCAAATTGGTGGGTTGGGGCCAAGTTTTAATTGCTTCAATTTTAGATTCATCAACATGGACACCCTTTGATGATACAACAAAACCCAAGAAAACCACTTGGTCAACACCAAATGTGCATTTTTTCATGTTACTTTCCTTGCGAAGGGTTTGCAAAACAGCCCTAACATGATCAAGATGTTCCTCCATGGTTTTGCTAAACACAAGAATATCATCGAAGTAAACCACAACAAAGACTCCAATATAAGGGCGAAGCACATGATGCATAAGACGCACGAAAGTATCGGGAGCCTCCGATAGACCCATAGGAATCACTAACCACTCATACAAGCCAAATTTGGTTTTGAAAGCAGTTTTCCATTCATCACCCTCTTGTATGCGAATTTGATAATAGCCACTTTTAAGATCAATTTTTGAGAAGAAGTTGGCTCCGCTAAGTTCATCAAGCATATCATCTAAGCGAGGAATGGGATGCCAATAGCGAACGGTAATAGCATTTATAGGTCTACAATCGGAACACAAGCGGAAACTTCCATCGGGTTTAGGCACAAGTATAACCAGAACGGCACAAGGGCTTAAGCTTTCACGTACATGACCGTTGTTGATTAGTTGTTGTACTTGCCTTTGAATCTCCTTGGTTTCTTCGGGATTCACTCGGTATGGAGCTTTGTTTGGAAGTGGCGCTCCAGGGATGAGGTCGATCCGATGTTCAATGCCTCGTAGAGGAGGTAGACCCGGAGGTAGCTCATCGGGGGAAACATCTTGGAATTCCTGCAAAAGAGATTGAAACACTAAAGGTAGCTCATGAGAGGTGTTAGTTGTTGGCTCTCCATCCTTGCACACAAGGACAAAGTGCATCACACTAGATGGGTTCTCACACACTTCTCTCATCTCACTTTTGGTGGCAAATAGGATGAGGTTTTTCTCTCTAGGCGAAGAGGCGCTCAAGTTTGGCTTGTGGCTCTCACTCACTTTTGGTGGATCACTTTCTCACTCTTTTCTCCATGATGGGTGGCTTGCTTGTCGGCTAACACTTGACTAGGAGACATAGGTCTTAGCACATATTCCTTCCCTTTCATCTTGAAGCTATAGTGATTGGTACGCCCGTTGTGGAAGACACCACGGTCGAATTGCCATAGTCGACCAAGAAGGAGGTGGCAAACGGTCATTGGAACCACATCACACTCCAAAGTGTACTCATATGCACCGATTTTGAAGGAGACTTGGACCGTATGCTCGACTCGTATAGTGCCGGAGTCACTTAGCCATTGCACCTTGTATGGATGCGGGTGCTTCCTCTTGACCAATTGAAGCTTGGAGCATAGTTCTTCACTTGCCAAGTTGTGGCAACTACCTCCGTCGATGATGACCTTGACGGATCTCCCCTTGATGCCTACTTTGTGTGGAAGATGTGGCATCTTTGGTCGTCTTCTTGTTGATGTTGAAGAGTTAAGACCTTGGAGACCACGAGAGTGGGGCTCGAATCCTCATCACAAAAGACTTGATCATCTTCATCTTCATTCACTCGCCGGTGCATGGCCACTTGCTCAAGAGCTTCCATCTCCTCTTCACTCATTGAATCATAGGTGCCATCGTCGTTGAGGATCATGGTGCGCTTGTTGGTGCATTCGTAGGACTTGTGGCCTCGGTCGTTGCAAGTGAAACACTTGAAGGAGCTTGTCTTGACAGTCTCATCGTTTGGAGTAGATGACGAAGCACGCGGCTTGAAGTTGCTTGTAGTAGGAGGAAGACGACTTGAACTTGTCGAAGTTTTCTTGTAACTTGACTTGTCGTCGTTGCTTGTAGAAGGTTTGGTTGATGTAGATGTTGGAGGAGTTGTTGAAGATTGGTTGTTGGAGAAGCCGTACGTCTTGGACGAGTCCTTGGCGTACTTGAAGTCATCTTGCACTTGACGTTCCGCCTTTGTAGCTTGACGCACGAGCTCAATGAGAGTGGAGTAGGGTTGGAAGTCGGCAATCTTCTTGATGGGATGATTGAGTCCATTCAAGAAATGTGCCATTGTTTGCTCATCATCTTCCTTCACATTGGCTCGAATCATGGCTATCTCCATTTCCTTGTAGTATTCTTCAACACTCTTTGTTCCTTGCTTGAGAAGTTGGAGTTTCTTGAAGAGGTCGCGGTTGTAGTAGGTTGGCACAAAATGTGCTCTCATGACATCCTTCATTTGATCCCAAGTGGTGATTGGAGGTTCACCTCTTGCTTGTCGTCGCTCAATGATTTGTTCCCACCATATGAGCACATAGTCTTGGAACTCAAGTGAGGCCATAGCGATCTTCTTCTCTTCCTCGTAGTTGTGCAAACGAAAGATTTTGTCAACCTTTAATGCCCATGAGAGGTACTCTTCAGGGTCATTGCTTCCATTGAACTTGGGCATGATGAATTTGAGCTTTCCATATCGGTGCTCTTCATTGTGTTGTTGGCGATGGTGATGATGACGCCCTTGACGTGGATGACAATCGTCTTCATGTTGCTCTTGGTGTGGAGGAAGTCCATGATCAACTTGCTCTTGTTGAACTTGAGGTTGAGGTGGAGCTTGACGATCTTGTGGAGGTGCTTGAGGAACTTGACGTTGCACACGTGGTTGGTAGTTCCTCTCTTGGATTTCTTCTCGAAGGGCTTCGTCTTGATTGCGCCGTTCGCGATTGCGGTTGGCGATGGCTCGGCTTGATTCTTGAAGGGCATGTTGCGCCTCAAGGGATGCGCTTCTCGTTGTTGTTGAAGGCATTGAGCCTCGGCATCTTGTTCGTCTTGGTGTAGACGCGCTCGTTCTTCCTCTTGGCGCCTTAGTCGTTGTCGTTCTTGAGCTTGGGCAAAAGCGGCTTGGTTTGATTGAGGACGAGGGACTTGTTCATCGACTTGCTCTGGTGAATGCTTGTCATGTAGCGGGTTGCGAGATGCATGACAGTCTTGACGCGTGGCTCGTCGAAAGGTGTTCGATGACGGTGTACTTGAGTCGTAGAAGGTGTAATCGGAGTGTCGACTCGAGCGGCTCCGTCTTGATGATGACGAAGTGGAATGATGTCGGTTCATCATCAAGGCGCGGATCTCGTCCATTCTTGCATCATTCCCTTGTTTGTGCGCGTCGAACTTGTTGTCGAAGTAGTCCCTTGTACGCTGCCTGGAGAGTCGCAAGTCGGTGGCGAGGTTGTCTATGCGGTCGCTCATTGCTTGTTGCTCTTGATGTAACGCTCGTTGTGCACCAAAGAGGTGGCTCTTGGTGACGTATGATGACATGTCATCGTCTTGCTCGATGAAGAGTGGGTTGGTAGAGGTACTTGGCCTATCCATCATTCCAAGCAAAATATGTGAGTGGTAGAAGGAGAAGAACTTATACCAATGTACCTTTGACCAATGTTGATGATGAATCAAGTTCACCCAAATGCGGACAATGAAATAGCACTATTGGTACCAATCCTTGTCGGTTCTCACACCTACACAAATAAAAGCTTATGGTGGAGCTTGATGAGGATGGTGGCATAAAATTTGATGTAATTGTAAGTGAGATTCAATAATGTTGCAAAAGATTCACAAATTTGCAAATGCAACAAGTTGACCAAGCAAGTAGGGGTACACGGAAACACACACGCAAATAGATAAGTGGGATTGTGCAAAACAAAAGTGAGCCAAGATGTGGAATCCACGAAAATGCTCTTGTTGCACAATACTGGAGAGACGCTAGCACGATTGCATAATAGGCGGATGCGGAACTTGTGCACAACCTACTAGGCAAAAATGCAACTATCTCTATCTCACGTATGCTATATGTATGGTATTTCGGTGCGATGATCCAACATGATCCAATATGGAAATCTTAATGTAGTATGATGCTATGGTTCTTGCTCATAAGCTCTTTGCTTATCTTTCCTTTTTTGCTTAAAAGCTTGGGTGGCTCTTTCACTTTTGAGCTCTTTTCTCATGCAACACTTCACGAACCAAGATAGCACTTGTGTATGCTATGACAACTTTGTGACACACAAATGGATCCCAAGATATGCACCACGGTGGTATGGTATGTATGCTATGGAGTATGATCACTAATGTTCACAAGTCACGTTGCCTGCAATACTCAATGGCTAGTCTCGATGGGTAAGCAACGCAAAAGATGGCTATGATGTTTATCAATGCAATGGCAAGGTTTGGACAAAGATGTAGTCGATATTACCGTCCTTGCTTACGGTAGAGGTTCCAAACGGATGCGAATGTGGACGATGATGTGATGCACGGTCTTCAGTACGTTGGCGAAGATGCCGCTGCACCGTGGTCGAAGTTGCCGAAGAAGCAGGGGTCACCGAAGATGCGCGACCTTTCTGTCTAGGCCGGAAGTTCCGGGCAAGACGGAAGGTCCAGGGTCCGGAAGTTCCGGGCTGGGCCGGAAGTTCCGGTGGTCGGGATTCTGCCAAGAACAGGGACTTCGGGATCGAGGGTTTGGGCGGAAAAATTGGGGGGAAAACCCAAATTCTGAGGGGAAAAAGAAGGAGTTAGAAGGGAAGAAGGGTAGGGATGCTAGATCCACTCGAAGCAAAGCAAATCCACGGATCAAATCCAACAAAACTTCATCACACCAACAAATCACAAAAAAAAATTGGGGCTATTTTTGGTGGGGAATTTTCGGATTTAGGACGAAAGCAACAAAATCAAGCTAGAAAACACGGGGTAGGGGCTCCAAAAACGTGATCAACGTGGCTCATGATACCATATGATGTAGGGTGGAACCCTAATCGGAGATCTTTCACGCTTGGAGGGATCCTAAGGGGAAACACGACGAACAGGCGGAAGAACACAAGGGAAAACACAAAAGAGGAACACTAAACCGACAAGTTTCGATTACACAAGGGCTAGATCACCGAACACATAAGGTAGCACAAGATTCAAAATCAAAAAAGGAAAGATACACGAGTAGCTGATGTTCTCCGAGAGGAGGTCTTGATGGGGTCCACCCTAGAGGGGGTCTTGAATCCGCTTGGGGGATCTTCTCCGAAGAGGTCGTGAACTCCGAGGAGAAGTACCAAGTGGATGAGCAAGGGCTCTCACCAAAGATGAGCTAAACCAATGCTAACCCTAACTAGGAGGAGGTGGGAGAGTATTTATAGTTTACGGAAGAAAGAGTACAGGCCTCGGCCGGTGGCTGCTCATGAGCAGGCTGAGAGTTCTGGGCGCCGGAAGGTCCGGGCAGGGTCCGGCCTAAGCTGAGAGTTGGCGCGTGTGGAGCTGGGCTGGCTTCCGGGGGCCGGAAAGTCCGGGCGGGCCGAAAGTTCCAGGGGCCGGAAGGTCCAGGTCAGGTTCCGGACTGGTTCCGGGCTAACCAGAATGTTGGCAGGCCGGGGCTAGTCGATGTCGTCGGGGGCCGGAAGCTCCGGGCGGGCCGGAATTCCGGGCTGTGGCCGGAAGTTCCGGTCTGTCCAGAGAGTTGACGCCTGTCGTTTCTTCTTCAGCTCCTGGTTCCTTGGCTTGAACATTGTACCTGATCACGCATAGTGTCTCGGACTTAGGTAGTAGCCATGTCTCACTTTGGAAGGAAAAGGGAAATCGAATAGGAGTGATGTCACCTCGGATTGAATAGCACGAGCTCTTGCTCTTGTCATGGGTCCACTTGGAGCTTGGATAGTTGATGGAAGGTCCATGGGGATGACCGAAGGATGCTCCGCATCAATTCCCGGTTGAATTCCCCTTCACCGATATCGTGTAGCCATACGTTAGGTCACACCCGACACAGCATATTGCCACGTTATACTTTGTGATGCTATGTTTGCTTTATATTTACTGTTTCTTCCCCTCTTCTCCTAGAGACCCCGAGACCGATGTTGCCCCTATGATCGACTACGCCGACGACGACCCCTCCTTGCCGTGAGCAACCAGGCAAGCCCCCCTTTGATCATCCCAATATCGCCCATTCCATTCTCTCATGCTTGCATTAGATTTTGCTATCGTAATTGTTTGCTCCTATTCTCGATGCATAGCCTGCTTTTGTATCTATTTGTTGTACTACCCGCTATCCTAAACCGCTTAGTATAGGCTGGTTAGTGATCCATCGATGACCCCCACCTTGTCCTTGTTGCCCTCGCTTCATCATCAAGACCCGATCAACGGGATCAAGACCAGGCCCCAAGACCGCACATCACTTTCCCCTTTTGTTGCTCGACTCTGTAGAGTTACAATCGAGTGCCGAGGGTGAGACCTCTAAAACACTTCTGATGTTAACCCTGTAGTGTAGCTATTCGGTCGTGGTCATCGAGGGTGATTCCGCCTTAACCACTTCCGATACGACTCTGTCGTGCAACCCTTCAAGTGTGAACCTCGGGGGTGGTTCCTCCTACGTTCACCTTGATGATTACATCGAGTGGAATTCACCGGGGGTGATACCTCGGGTTTTCCCCTTGATGTTTGGACACACGGATACTTGGACTTTACAACTGTTACTTGGAAAGGCGGGTCGACCCTGAGGGGTACCAGCGAGTGATGTGGAGTCGGGTTGACCTGGAAGGTGCCCGCGAGATACTTACGAGGCGTGGCCGGGCATTCTTAGCCCTTGTCGCAAGTCCTCGAGACGGGGCAACAGGGTCACATCTTTCGTGAGTCTCTGCTTGTTACTGCGTTCTCCTAATCCACTGCGATTTGGATATTTGATCCGAGGGGCCTCTGGCCTGATAGCACTAACCATCACATGTGCATTGTATGGGCGTTCTGCGTCGTATGCATCGGCCGAAGCTTAATAGACGTCAGCGACTGAGCGGCGCGTGCCGGGTTGGACTGCGTAAGCACCTGCCTTTTTGAAGGAGGTAGCTAGGTCTGCTCACCGGCCGCGTACGCAACGTGCAGGAGTTCCCGAGGAGATGGCCCATGACCCCTGGGGGCATAGGTTTAGTCTAGTGTGTTGACCTCTCTATTAAGCATAGGTCGGGTTGCGGCGCATTGTTTGGCCGAGGCCGGGCATGACCCAGGAAAGTGTGTCCGGCTGGACTTAATCGAGCGTGGTGGGTAAGTTGGTGCACCCCTGCAGGGAAGAAAACATCTATTGATAGCCTATCCTACAGTAACGGACACTTGGAGTTGTATCCCGATCGATACAACTAGAACTGGATACTTGTGATGAGAAATGGATTGTGATGCTAACTGGATAGTATGTCTCTGGGATTGCTTTCTCGCAGGGAGTCGAGAAAGGATCTCTGGCCGAGGTTGATAACACTACTACTACTTTACTTTATGCTACTTTACTCCCTCCTGCTGTCGCAAGATGGTGGTTTCGTAAGATTCTAGTCTTCGATAGGACTAGGCCTTCTCTCTATTCTCGCATTTCAAGTTTCAGCCCACATATACAACCTTCCTTTGATAATGTTGCATATGTAGTGTAGATCCTTGCTTGTGAGTACTTTCGATTAGTACTCACGGTTGCTTTGCTCCCCCTTTTCCCCCTTTCTTCTTCTTTCCGGTTGATGCAACCAGATGTCGGAGCCCAAGAGCCAGATGCCACCGTCGATGCCTACTACTACATGGAGACCACCGACGACCAGGAGTAGTTAGGAGGCTCCCAGGCAGGAGGCCTTGCCTTTTCGATCGACGTTGCTTTTGTGCTAGCCTTCTTAAGGCAAACTTGTTTAACTCATGTCTGTGCTCACATAATGTTGCTTCCGCTGACTCTTGTGTATTCAAGCTGATTTATTCGAGCCCTCGAGGCCCTTGGCTTGTAATATAAAGCTTGTATTATTTTAATTTGTGTCTAGAGTTGTGTTGCGATATCTTCCCGTGAGTCCTTGATCTTGAACGTACACATTTGCGTGTATGATTAGTGTACGATTGAATCGAGGGCGTCACAAGTTGGTATCAGAGCCGACTGCCTGTAGGTAGCCCCCTTTCCAACTCCTTGGCCGAAGTTGAGTCTAGTCATTGAAAAACTTTTACTAACATGGCTGTGTGGCTTGCGAGCCCGCGTCGCCATTGGGTGGTATTAGGATCTTTTATTCCTCATATATAATCTAGGACTCTGATCTCTCTTCTAATCGGGTTAAATGATTTTGCAAACTCTAACATTAGGTTCTCGTAAATACTTCTCCCGGAGAGCCCCTCATTCCAGATGATCGCCTGCTTCACCAGAAGATTTCAGAGTTACTCTACGTTGTTCTCTCAATACTTTGTGCCAATGCTTTTGCAATTCCCTTCCATCGATAAACCCCTATGGATAACCGCGTATGCTTGCCATTCGTACAATCATTCCCTGTTGATCTTGTTATTACAAGATACCCCGAAATTCTCTCTATTGTTCCGAGCATACTTTGTCTACTGCCTTATAGCTCTTTGCCACATGAATACCCCTTCGGAGAATTCCTTGCCCTTACCGAGTATCCGCTCATCCCCAGTTGTTCATGTGTTTCACAAAAGTCTTCGAAATACCATTCGATCTTCCGTAAATCCTCAGTAGCCTATTGTTGTTGAAATTCTTATTTGCTTGCATTATGGTTAATTCCATATTTCTAGTAATCTTTGTTGGCATCCTCTGTCACTATCGTTTCGAGTCCCTTGATCCAATATGTTGTGAATGCTCGCACTCCTCAATCTGATCCTAGCATTCATCCTTCCGGCTCAGACGTCACTCCGAACATGAGCTTGTTATTGACAAATCAAACCTTGATTTATTGTCGATCTATATCGATTCAACTCAATTATCTTTTGATCAGAGCCTCTGCTTCTGATTTTCTGATTTGAAAGTCGTAAATTCCTTTGTATTCAAGCTTTGAAGTTAACCAGATATATTTATAATCCGATGCCTTTGCATTCCTTCTTCTTATAGTTTAGTATCGATACTCACATCAGATCCTTTACGGACTGCCAGATCCTTGGTCGGATTATCATTCGACAATGTCGTTCATATTCAACAACCTTGCGATTCTTTCCTCCTATACATAATGCCTTTGGTAAATTGTATCATCTGCTTTTGTCAACCATGTTCTGCTTTTGAGCTAGTGTTATTTACTCTTGAAGATTGTGGTATATGTCCCTAAGATGCCCAGATGGGTTGAACCTATGCCTTCCCTAATCCGTGTGAACCCGATAGTTTTCACAGACCGTACTCCTCTGGTAATTCACCTGGTAGTTCTTCACTTTCAAATAATTTTAACAGAGCAGTGAATGAAAGGTCATGCATTGGAGAAGTGGGAGTCGACCTTGAACTTTGTGTTCATGCCCATGGGCACGATGTAGATCTTATCATGGAAGCTTCTCTTCAAAATTAATTATCTCCTTGGTATAAGTTCATCTTATATCTGGGATCGAGTCTTTTGAAATCATGGTTTCGACCATATTGTTCTTCTTTGTTTCCAATTCTCAGACAAATTAAAGTACTTGTCTTCTGTAGATCAATACATCTTCGCAACCTCTATTTTATCTTCTTTTGAGTATTACCCTCTGGTATCTCGAGAATATCAAAGAACAGTGTTGCTTCCTATGAGTCTTCATCTTGTATTGCTTTTCACCGTTTCTAGATTTCCCCCGGGTTCTGAGTTATTAGTCACTTGAGTACATCGATAAGTGAATCGATTCGGCATTCCGATCCAATAACTCTAAGTAATTTTCATTTCTTACGAGTTTAATAATCCGTCAAGTCATTCCATGATCGGCTATATCATTATCATGCTAAATTTTAATTGTGCTACCTGGTCCTTCCCGGAGCAACTTTTTTGATGATGAGCTAAACTTACGCTGATCTTCCTCGTCATATCATTTCACCTTGAACAGCAAGCCTGATTTCGAGATTGTGTCATATTTGTGGTTCTGATAACCTTTCACTTCAAAATTCCTTTGACTTGATGCCATCGCCGATCAATTACATGTTCATGAAACCTCTCGACAAATTGTCGTGATCATCATCAACATTCTGAGCTCTTCCAGCATATCAATCTAATTCATGATGAGAAATACCATCCTTGCCCCTCGATGATTTGTTTATCAGCGACATCATTCTTGCTCCCTCCCTAACACAAACTTGTTCTCATAGATTTTTTTGAAATACATCCTTTTTGACATGTCGATGGATTGCTGCTGAACCCATCGGCCACCTCCTCGTCTTTTCCTTGATAAAATTGCACGAGATGTTCTAGAAATTACCGGTGGATCCATTGTGTTCCCAAAGTCTGACCTTTATCTGATGACCATGCCAATGCTATCCCGAAGCATGGTCGTGGTACTCCGAACATCAACAAGAACATTGGTAGCGCAATGCTAAATCTTCTTGATCAATTATCCAAACACCGTTGTATGGGTAAACCTCATAAATTCCTTGCCCTTTGTCTAACTAGTTTCATACTTGGAGCCCTATCATGTATATCATGCTATGCCTTTCCTTAGGAAAGATATACTCTTGATACCCAGGTATAAACACAGTTTCCTTACCATTGGTCTATTTAATCTGATAATCACATTTTCCTTTCCATTATTTTGTTTAACCTTTATTGTGATCTAACTTTTCTGACCAGAGATAATTCCCTTCTCATGTAAACACCTCGGTGTACAAGCTCTGTCAGTAAGACCTTGTTACTATTGTTGTTGACATTCCGGTAGCCACCGATGGATGAGAACTTTGCCTATTGGTCCACCTTGTTCAACGAGAAGGAAAAATAGTTCTCTTAGTCCCTCGCCCTTGGTACCTGATGACCCACAAGTATAGGGGATCTATCGTAGTCCTTTTGGTAAGTAAGAGTGTCGAACCCAACGAGGAGCAAAAGGAAATGATAAGCGGTTTTCAGCAAGGTATTCTCTGCAAGTACTGAAATAAGTGGTAATGTATAGTTTTGTGATAGGATAATTTGTAACGAGCAACAAGTAACAAAAGTAAATAAAGTGCAGCAAGGTGGCCCAATCCTTTTTGTATCAAAGGACAAGCCTGGACAAACTCTTATAATAGGAAAAGCGCTCCCGAGGACACATGGGAATATCATCAAACTAGTTTTCATCACGTTCATATGATTCGCGTTCGGTACTTTGATAATTTGATATGTGGGTGGACCGGTGCTTGGGTGATGTTCTTACTTGAACAAACATCCCATTTATGATTAACCTCTATTGCAAGCATCCGCAACTACAACAAAAGTATTAAGGGAAACCTAACCATAGCATGAAACATATGGATCCAAATCAGCCCCTTACGAAGCAACACATAAACTAGGGTTTAAGCTTACATCACTCTAGCAACCCATCATCTACTTATTACTTCCCAATGCCTTCCTCTAGGCCCAAATAATGGTGAAGTGTTATGTAGTCGACGTTCACATAACACCACTAGAGGCTAGACAACATACATCTCATCAAAATATCGAATCTAATACCAAATTCACATGACTACTAATAGCAAGACTTCTCCCATGTCCTCAGGAACAAACGTAACTACTCACAAAGCATATTCATGTTCATAATCAGAGGGGTATTAACATGCATAAAGGATCTGAACATATGATATTCCACAAAATAAACCAACTAGCATCAACTACAAGGAGTAATCAACACTACTAGCAACCTACTAGTACCAATCCCAGACTTGGAGACAAGAATTGGATACAAGAGATGAACTAGGGTTTTGAGAGGAGATGGTGCTGGTGAAGATGTTGATGGAGATTGCCCTCTCCCGATGAGAGGAGCGTTGGTGATGATGATGGTGATGATTTCCCCTCACGGAGGGAAGTGTCCCTAGAATAGCTGCGGAGCCCTAGATTGGTTCCGCCAAGGTTCCGCCTCGTGGCGGCGGAGTTTCGTCCCGAAAGGTTGCTTCTGATTTTTTTCTCGATGAAAGACCTCATATAGCAGAAGATGGGCATCGGAGGACCACCAGGGGGCCCATGAGGTAGGAGGGCCCCCCACCCTCGTGGCCAGGTGGGGCCCCCTCTGGTGAACTTCTTCCACTGGATATTTTTTATTGTTTCCCAAAATGACTTTCGTGGAGTTTCAGGACTTTTGGAGTTGTGCAGAATAGGTCTCTAATATTTTCTCCTTTTCCAGCCCAGAATTCCAGATGTCGGCATTCCTCCTCCTTATGTAAACCTTGTAAAATAAGAGAGAATAGGCATAAGTATTGTGACATAACGTGTAATAACAGCCCATAATGCAATAAATATTGATATAGAAGCATGATGCAAAATGGACGTATCAACTCCCCCAAGCTTAGACCTCGCTTGTCCTGAAGCGAAAGCCGATAACGATAAATATGTCCCCATGTTTAGAGGTAGAGGCGTCGCTAAAAACAAAATACGGACATGAAGGCATCATGATTATTCTCATAACAGCAACATATATAGGAAATGGCATATGATTTCTTATGTTCAAGTAATAATCCATTCACAATGCAGAGTACGAACCATAGACTTTATTGAGAACCAACAAACTATAGTCTCAGTCATTGAAGCAACTGCAATTTATCATAACATCAGAAAGAGTCTATGTCAGAGCTTAATAGCAAGTCCACATACTCAACTATCATTTTGTCCTTCATAATTGCTAACACTCACGCGATACTTGTGGTTACGGAGTTTTAATCGGACACAGAGAAAGATAGGGGCTTACAGTTTCGCCTCCCAACCTTTTACCTCAAGGGTAATGTCAACAACAATAACTCATGCCCCCTACATCTAATTAGATATATCAATCAGGATGTTTCCAACACACCGTGCTTGCCAAAGGATAAAATGTAAAAAGGAAAGGTGAAGATCACCATGTCTCTTGCATTAGGTAGAAGATAATAATAAAAGATAGGCCCTTCGCAGAGGGAAGCAGAGGTTGCCATGCGCTTTTATGGTTGGATGCACAAAATCTTAATGCGAAAGAACGTCACTTTATATTGCCCCTTGTGATATGAACCTTTATTATGCAGTCCGTCGCTTTTATTTCTTCCACATCACAATATCGTATAAAGCTTATTTCCCCATACCAATCAATCATACATATTTAGAGAGCAATTTTTATTGCTTTGCACCAATGAAAACTTACTTGAAGGATCTTACTCAATCCATAGGTAGCTATGGTGGACTCTCATGGCAAAACTGGTTTAAGGGTTTTTGGAAGCACAAGTAGTATCTCTACTTGGTGCTGAGAATTTGGCTAGCATGAGGGGGAAAGGCAAGCTCAACATGTTGGATGATCCATGACAATATACTTTATCTCAGATATAAGAAAACATAACCCATTATGTTGTCTTCCATGTCCAACATCAACTCTTTAGCATGTCATATTTTAATGAGTGCTCACAATCATAAAAGATGTCAATAATAGTATATCTATATATGAAACCTCTCTTTCCTTATTACTTCCTATTAATTGCAACAATGACCAAAGCTATGTTTGCCAACTCCCAACAACTTTTAATCATCATACTCCTTCTATGTGAAGTCATTACTCTCGATAAGATCAATATGAACTCTATGTTTCTTTTCATTCTTTTTCTTTCTTTTATTCACTCAAGATCATGGCAAAATAATCAAGCCCTTGACTCAACACTAATCTTTATTATATAGCTCACGGACTCGATTACAAAGAGAGATCATAAAGCAAAAACTCAAAACTAGATCATGCCATAAACTTTATTCTACTAGATCAACATACTACTAATAAGATCGAACTAAGAAAAACAGTAAAGATAGGAGATGTGATTGTGATACGATACCGGGGCACCTCCCCCAAGCTTGGCAGTTGCCAAGGGCAGTGCCCATACCCATGTGATTATGTCTCCTTTGTTGGTGAAGAAGGTGGTGGTGATATTGTTGATGATGCGGGCTTGTCGTCCATCTTCCAAGGCATGGGCTCACCATCATAGAAGGATGATCGAGTCTCAGGGATTCTCAAATCTGCAGCCAAACTCATCCTTTGAATCTATATTCATACTCACAGTTTTGATTTTGCAGGTCATAGATTTGGGCTTGAAGGTGCTCGATCTTCTCATGAAGCTTGAAGATGGCTTCCCCGATGTTGTCGGCATCCAACTTGTGGTTGCTAGTGAACTCCGCGATCATCATGTGGTTGGAGTTGAGTCCACGTTCCACCATCCCTTGACACTTGAAAACTTGTTGCTCCATTGCTTCGAGCCTCGTCCCCATGCTTCTGGTCCCCTTTGGTCCCTCTTCATCGCGGATGTGCAGCAACCCATCATGCAACTCAATGGTTTGAGGGTGTCGCAGCACCTCCGCGAGATAAGGGTTGATGACCTTCTCGAAGAACTTGTCCTTGGAAGCACTTGGGGACGTTATGATAATCTAGATCTGTCAGAAAAACAGCTCGAAACAAGAACAGAGGAGATTTGCATGATACGGGAGTCAAAACCTCCGGGAGAATATATAATGAATTTTTACCGACCAAAATACATATCGTGCAAGAAAACAGAGTTTGGAAGGCACACGAGGTGTCCACGAGGTAGGGGGCGCGCCCTCCACCCTCGTGGGGCCTCATGTCCTTCCTGGACTTCTACTTATTTTTCTATTTTTCTAAATATTCCAAAACGGAGAAATATTGCCTTAAAAACTGTTTTGGAGTCGGTTTACTTACCGTACCACATACCTATTACTTTTCTGATTCAGAAAAATTACAGAAAGTGTCCCATATGTATTCCTCAAGGGTTACGGTTTCAATAACATTGGTTTCAACATTTATAGGATTACCTGAGATATAATGTTTGATTCTTTGACCGTTTACCACCTTCGGATTTGTGCCCTCGAAGTTGTTGATTTTTATGGCACCGGAACGATAGACCTCCTCGATGACATAGGGTCCTTCCCATTTAGAGAGAAGCTTTCCTACAGAAAATCTTAAACGAGAGTTGTATAGCAATACATAATCACCTACATTAAACTCACGCTTTTGTATCATTTTGTCATGCCATCTTTTGACCTTTTCTTTAAACAACTTGGCATTTTCATAAGCTTGGGTTCTCCATTCATCAAGTGAGCTAATATCAAATAACCTCTTCTCACCGGCACGTTTGAAATCATAGTTGAGCTCTTTAATAGCCCAATATGCCTTATGTTCTAGTTCGAGAGGTATGTGACATGCTTTTCCATAAACCATTTTATACGGAGACATACCCATAGGATTTTTATATGCAATTCTATAGGCCCATAATGCATCATCAAGTTTCTTGGACCAATTCTTTCTAGACCTATTGATGTCTTTTTGCAAAATTAATTTGAGTTCTCTATTACTCAATTCTACTTGACCACTAGACTGTGGGTGATAAGGGGATGCAATTCTATGATTAACATCATACTTAGCAAGCATTTTTCGGAAAGCACCATGAATAAAATGTGAACCATCATCAGTCATTAAATATCTAGGGACTTCGAACCTCGGAAAAACAACTTCTTTAAGCATTTTAATTGAGGTGTTATGATCATCACTACTAGTTGGAATAGCTTCTACCCACTTAGTAACGTAATCAACAGCAACTAAAATATGTGTATATCCATTAGAGGTAGGAAAAGGTCCCATATAATCAAAGCCCAAAACATCAAATGGTTCAATAACAAGTGAATAATTCATAGGCATTTCTTGACGTCTACTAATATTACCAATTCTTTGACATTCGTCACAAGACAAGACAAACTTACGGGCGTCCTTGAAGAGAGTAGGCCAATAAAAACCAGATTGCAATACCTTATGTGCGCTTCTATCTCCGGTAATGGTGTCCTCCGTAAGCTTCGGAGTGACACTTGCGTGAGGATCCTGTTCTGTTCATGCTCGTGTACACAACGCCTAATAACACCATCTACTCCTTCTTTATAAAGATGTGGGTCATCCCAAAAGTAATGTCTCAAATCATAGAAAAACTTTTTCTTTTGCTGGTATGCGAAACTAGGTGGTATAAATTTAGCAACAATGTAATTAGCATAATCATCATACCATGGAGTACTACGAGAAGTATTTATTACATTTAATTGCTCATCAGGAAAGCTAGGTAGTGGGTCATCAAGAACATTTTCTAACCTAGACAAGTTGTCTGCAACGGGGTTCTCAGATCCCTTTCTATCAACAATATGCAAATCAAATTCTTGTAGCAGGAGAACCCATCTAATAAGTCTAGGTTTAGCATCTTCCTTTTCCATCAAATATTTAATAGCAGCATGATCAGTGTGAATAGTTACTTTAGAATCAACAATATAAGGTCTGAACTTATCACATGCAAATACAACTGCTAAGAATTCCTTTTCAGTAGTAGCATAGTTTCTTTGAGCATTGTCTAAAGTCTTACTAGAATAATGGATAACATTTAATTTCTTATCAACTCTTTGCCCGAGAACAACACCTACAGCATAATCACTAGCATCACACATAATTTCAAAGGGTAGATTCCAATCAGGTGGCTGAACAATAGGTGCAGAGATCAATGCTTTCTTAAGTATTTCAAATGCTTCTACACAATCATCATCAAAGACAAATGGTATATCTTTTGTAATAAATTAGTCGAGGTCGAGAAATTTTTGAGAAGTCCTTAATGAACCTCCTATAAAATCCAAATCACCAAGGAAACTTCTTATACCTTTGATGTCCTTGGGACATGGAATCTTTTCAATAGCATCAACCTTGGCTTTATCAACTTCAATACCTCTTTCGTAAACTTTATGCCCCAAGACAATACCTTCATTAACCATAAAGTGGCACTTTTCCCAATTCAAGACAAGATTAGTTTCTTCACATCTCTCGCAAAACTTCGATCAAGATTGCTCAAGCACTCATCAAAGAGGATCCATAGACGAAAAAGTCGTCCATGAAAACCTCACAAATCTTTTCACAAAAGTCGAGAGAATATAGCCATCATGCATCTTTGAAAGGTAGCAGTGCATTACATAAACCAAAAGGCATACATCTATAAGCAAAAGTACGAAAAGGGCATGTAAAAGTAGTCTTTGATTGATCCTTAGCCGACCACAGTATTTGAGAGAAACCGAATAACCATCTAGAAAGCAATAATGTGTATGTTTGCATAATCTTTCTAGCATTTGATCGATAAAACGTAAGGGGTAATGATCTTTCTTAGTAGCTTTATTTAATTTGCGGAAATCAATTACCATCCTATAACCTGTAATAATTCTTTGCGGGATCAATTCATCTTTATCATTAGGAACAACAGTAATGCCTCCCTTCTTAGGGACACAATGAACATGACTTTCCCACTGACTATCAGCAACGGGATAAATTATACCTGCCTCCAGAAGCTTTAGTATTTCTTTTCTTACCACTTCTTTCATCTTAGGATTAAGCCTTCGTTGATGATCACGAACCGGTTTGGCATCTTCTTCCAAATTTATTTTATGTTGACATAGAGTGGGATTAATGCCCTTAAGATCATCAAGAGTATATCCAATAGCAAAGACGGTGCTTTTTCGTAGTTTTCAATAATCTCTCTTCTTCATGCTCCTGAAAGGTTAGCACTAATAATAACAGGATATATTTTCTTTTCATCAAGATAAGCATTTTTAAGATTATCGTGCAACGGTTTAAGCTCAAACACGGGGTCACCCTTGGGTGGAGGAGGATCCTAGGATTTCAACAGCAAATTATGTTTCGAATAGGTTCCTGCTTAAAGAATACTTCATCTATTTCCCTTCTTTCATTCATAAACATATCATTCTCATGGTCTAGCAAATAATGTTCTAGAGGATCACTAGGAGGTACGGCAATAGAAGGAAGACCAATGATTTCATCCTTACTAGATAATTCTTCTTTACGGTGTTGTTTACTAAATTTAGAGAAATTAAACTCATGAATCATATCATTCAAGCCAATAGTAACAACATTGTTTTTGCAGTCTATCTTAGCATTAACAGTATTCAAGAAGGGTCTACCAAATATAATAGGAGAAAAGCTATCTTGTGGGGAACTTAGAACAAGAAAATCAGCAGGATATTTAATTTTCCCACACAAGACTTCAACATCTGTAACAATTCCCACTGCTGATATAGTATCTCTATTGGCAAGTTTAATTGTGACATCAATATCTTCTAACTCGTGCAGTGCAATTTCATGCTTAATTTCTTTATACAAGTCATAAGGTATAACACTAGCACTAGCACCCATATCACATAAGCCATGATAACAATGATCTCCTATTTTAATGTAAATAATGTGCATGCCTACCACAGCTCTATGTTTATCTTTAGTGCGTGTTTAGCAATTCTAGCAGATTCACCACGTAATTGAATAACATGCCCATCAATATTATCAGACAAGAGATCTTTAACAATAGCAATATTAGGTTCTACATTGACTTGCTCAGGAGGTGTATAAGTTATAATATTGCTTTTATGAACCACAGTTGAAGCTTTAGCCTAATCCTTTATTCTAACAGGGAAAGGTGGTTTCTCAACATAAGAAGTAGGAACAATAGGATCATTATAAGTGGCCGTCTTTTCTTCAACTTTAATAGGTGCAGCTACTTTTACTTCTATGGGAGGATGATATTTAAACAACTTCTCCTTAGGGAGATCAACATAAGTAGCAAAAGATTCACAGAAAGAAGCTACTATTTCAGAGTCAAGTCCATATTTAGTGCTAAACTTACGGAAAATATCGGTATCCATAAAAGATTTAACACAATCAAAATTAGGTATCATACCTGACTCCTTACCTTCGTCGAGATCCCAATCTTCAGAGTTGCATTTAATTCTATCCAATAAATCCCATTTAAATTCAATAGTCTTCATCATAAAAGAACCAGCACAAGAACTATCGAGCATGGTGCGATTGTTTTCTAAGCCGAGCATAAAGATTTTGAATAATTGTTTCTCTTGGGAGCTCATGATTGGGGCATGAATACAACATTGATTTAAGCCTCCCCAAGCTTGAGTGATGCTTTCTCCTTCATGAGGCCAAAAATTATATATATAATTGCGATCACGATGAACAAGATGCATAGGATAATACTTTTGATGAAATTCCAATTTCAAGATTCTATAGTTCCATGATCTCGTATCATCACATAGCCTATACCATGTCAATGCATCTCCTTCAAAGATAAAGGGAAGACCTTCTTCTTAACAACATCATCGGGTATACCGCAAGCTTAAATAGTCCACAAACTTCATCCACATATATTAGGTGCTCATCAGGATGCTTTGTTCCATCTCCTACAAAAGGATTAGCTAGCAGTTTTTCCATCATACCCGAAGGAAATTCAAAGGGAATATTTTCATATTCATTTTCAGTAAGTTCATTTGGTTGAGGAGCAACTCTTTGCTCTACTGGTCGGGGTGAAGATACCCCGAACAAGCCCCTCAGAGGATTACTTTCCATAATAACAAGTGACAGTAAATTTCAGCACACTATATGAATTTTTCCTTACCAAATTCCACCTACCAAAGGCGCTTCACTCCCCGGCAACGGCGCCAGAAAAGAGTCTTGATGACCCACAAGTATAGGGGATCTATCGTAGTCCTTTCGATAAGTAAGAGTGTCGAACCCAACGAGGAGCCGAAGGACATGATAAGCGGTTTTCGGCAAGGTATTCCCTGCGATCAAATAAGTGGTAACAGATAGTTTTGTGATAGGATAATCAGAACGAGCAACAAGTAACAAAAGTAAATAAAGTGCAGCAAGGTGGCCCAATCCTTTTTGTAGCAAAGGACAAGCCTGGACAAACTCTTATAATAGGAAAAGCGCTCCCGAGGACACATGGGAATATCGTCAAGCTAGTTTTCATCACGTTCATATGATTCGCGTTTGGTACTGTAACATCCCAAATTTTCAATTTGGAATGTTATACATAGAGCATCATTGCATATCATATTTTTTTGTTGCACTTTTGCTTGATCCTAGAAATTTTACACAACTCAAGGACCCACGGAGAGAGTTGGGGATTTCGTTATTTTCATATTTGAGTTTTCTCAAAATTTGAAAATAGGATCATTTGATTTTAATTATTTTATCTTCAATTATTTATAATATCAAAATATGAGAGAGGGAATAAAATGACTTTCCCAAAATAAAGAAATAATGAAGATTTAATAATAAAATCAAATAAGATTTTATTTTGGAATTTTTCGCCTTTTTATTTGAATTTAGGACAAATGCGCGTTTTGCAAAATTGCATTTAGGCCCCAAATAAAAGTTCATCTAGTCCGGCTTGATTTTAGACGCCGGGAAAAATTTATTTCGAGATTTTTGGAGTCCGTTTAGTATTTCTTTTTATTTTTTTTCTACGCATAATTATTTTAAAAAAAGAGCGAACAACCTTTGGGCCATGCCCGAGCGGGACTCCGCTCGGGGGCACACTTTATAAGCGCAGCCACCCGGCGCCCCAGCCCACCCCGCCGGCCCGCCCCGCCGAAACCCTAGCCGCCGCCGCCCAAAACCCTAGCCGCCGCCGCCACCGCCGAGGTTCGCCGCCGCCTCGATCCGCGTCTTGCGGTTTTCTTAAGAACCGGCGGTTTTTTTGATTTTTAGTTTCGCTTTTTGTCGGTTTTTTTTGGTTTAAGCTAATTAGCGGACGTTCGTCCGTTAGTTCGTTTAAACGAACGCGTTCGTCAGATTAGTTAGTTAACGAACGTTCGTTCGTTAACCCGTTCGTCGTTTTTCTTTTTCTCAGATTTAATCCGCGATTTTTCTGATCGCGATTCTTGATCCGATTTTCGTTTTAGTATAACTTTTCGCTTGTTTATCGGAATCAGGCGATTCAAGCACCTAGAGTTTCGTCTCGAAACCCTCTTTCCGAATAACCAACTTAAACAAGTTTTTGCTTCTGTAAAATTTGACTTAGATCCAGATTAGTAAAACAAAGTTGTTTTCTTCCGCCGTTTGACTTTCGTTGCTTCGTTTGATTTGATTCTTTTTGCAAACCGAGTTCTTAAGTTGAACTATCTGGTTAGATCTATTTGAGTTTTACCTGTGCATTAGATGAGTACTTATTGTATGCTTGTTTGTTTGTCTGCGATAGAATACCCGGAGTGCGCCGCGTGTTACTTCGAGTCTCTAGGTTTCGCGGATCATCAGCAAGGCAAGTAACACTTTGATCATACTTCTTCTCATACCCAGTTTTATGCATTAGATCTATCCTCAAACACTTGAATGATTAGGATCTAATTAAATTGTGGGTTTTGGGAAGTAGATTGAGGTAGTACCTATTACCTGTTTTATTATCAAACCCTTGGGAGTTACTTCTACGTTTGCTTGTTATGCTATGCTATGCTAGTAGACGTGGATTGGGTGAGTGTATCCATGACAGATGTGAGATTGTTATTTAATGGTTTATTTAAGGTGGCAACTTAAACACACATCTGGGTGGATTGAGGCACCTGATTTCTATCAGACTTGCTCATATTTCTTCTGGACCGCCACCCGTGCTCAAAGGGATCATGAGATTATTCAAACTAGAAACTTCCGTGTGCAGCCACAAGCCATTATGGGCTCTGGCATAGTTGATTAAGTTGTGCGAACTCTTACGGGTAGACTAGCAGATGTAGGGGAAAGTAGGTGTACCGGTCTACCCACATGTAAGGTGCTAGTGCTTCTGAAAGACTATGTCTCGGTCATTCGTTTCTCAAACATGATGTAGTGCGAGATATCCAACGGAGGCGATCGAGTCTTGTGGGAAAAAGTGTGCAAACCTCTGCAGAGTGTATAAACTAATCATGGTTAGCCGTGTCCCCGGTTATGGACGTTTTGAGTATCTAGTACTTGGATATCATGTGAATCTCATCATGTTACTTCTAATTAATATTGTTGGGTTTTTAATGAGTACTTTTAATTGGGATTGAGGATGTTGTCAACCATTCTCAATGTTCAACAACCACCATGATAGTTAACTAAATCTATTCCTTTGCAGTAGAGAAAAATTGGCTTTATGCAAAACAGTAACCATAGAGCTTTCCACCAGCCATATATGCATGTAGTATAGGCTTATTATTCCATTATTCTCTGTGTGTTACTTTGCCAGCATATTCCATGTGCTAACCGGTTTTCGGGCTGCAACGTTTCATGTTGCAGACTTTTCAGACGACGAGTAAGGTGCTTTTAGGTCGTGGTTCTATACTTAGTGATGCCGTTGGAGTTGATGGACTCGCTTATTCTTCCAAGCCTTCCGCTGTTATCGTATTAGATGGCCTTAAGCCATATTTATTTTATTAAGTTCTCTTTTGAGACATTCGATTGTAATAAGTGTGTGATTGCTACTCTGTTATAAATCCTTCGAGTACTGTGTGGTGTCGGCATTCTTGATCCGGGGATGACACCGAGCACGTAGATCGATCGTTTGAGGTCCTGTCGCCATGTACTTTGATAATTTGATATGTCGGTGGACCGGTGCTTGGGTGTCGTTCTTACTTGAACAAACATCCCACTTATGAATAACCTCTATTGCAAGCATCCGCAACTACAACAAAAGTATTAAGGGAAACCTAACCATAGCATGAAACATATGGATCCAAATCAGCCCCTTACGAAGCAACACATAAACTAGGGTTTAAGCTTACATCACTCTAGCAACCCATCATCTACTTATTACTTCCCAATGCCTTCCTCTAGGCCCAAATAATGGTGAAGTGTTATGTAGTCGACGTTCACATAACACCACTAGAGGCTAGACAACATACATCTCATCAAAATATCGAGCGAATACCAAATTCACATGACTACTAATAGCAAGACTTCTCCCATGTCCTCGTGAACAAACGTAACTACTCACAAAGCATATTCATGTTCATAATCAGAGGGGTATTAACATGCATAAAGGATCTGAACATATGATCTTCCACCAAATAAACCAACTAGCATCAACTACAAGGAGTAATCAACACTACTAGCAACCTACTAGTACCAATCCCAGACTTGGGGAGAAGAATTGGATACAAGAGATGAACTAGGGTCTTGAGAAGAGATGGTGCTGGTGAAGATGTTGATGGAGATTGCCCTCTCCCGATGAGAGGAGCATTGGTGATGATGATGGCGATGCTTTCCCCCTCCCGAAGGGAAGTGTCCCCGGCAGAACAGCTCACGGAGCCCTAGATTGGTTCCGCCAAGGTTCCGCCTCGTGGCGGAGTTTCATTCGAAAGGTTGCTTCTGATTTTTTTCTCGACGAAAGACGTCATATAGCAGAAGAAGGGCATTGGAGGGCCACCAGGGGGCCCACGAGGTAGGAGGGCGCGCCCCCACCCTCGTGGCCAGGTGGGGCCCCCTCTGGTGAACTTCTTCCACTGGATATTTTTTATTATTTCCCAAAATGACTTTCATGGAGTTTCAGGACTTTTGGAGTTGTGCAGAATAGGTCTCTAATATTTGCCCTTTTCCATTTCAATTCCAAATTTAGGCATTCTCCCTCCTTATGTAAACCTTGTAAAATAAGAGAGAATAGGCATAAGTATTGTGACATAACATGTAATAACAGCCCATAATGCAATAAATATCGATATAGAAGCATGATGCAAAATGGGCGTATCAGTACTAACGTTGTTGGCAACACAACTTGCAGTCTATCATCTGACATGCCTTGCTATCGGCCCCCTTTCTACTTTTAACCACATGGTCGGTCCATAACCCACAGTTCCACAGGATCGGAACCTAACTCTCCTGTATATCTTTTATTCCGAAGTATCACATGCTCTTGGCTTTGTGTGTTGTCACGAGCCACCTTCTGAGAGATGATCTATTCCCGATGCTCTGGACCCTTTTTCTCACACTGCTCGTAATAATGTCGTTTGTCCATTCGGGTTGAAACTTCCTATTGTACCTTCATACTTTGCTCCCGATGTTTTATTAATTTTCAACTCGAGAGATACTTCTGCCTCTTTCCCTAAATTGTTCACCAGATAATTAACCCTTTAAGGGTCAGTTCTCCTGAAGTTACTCTTTACTTCCCCACTTAAATCTCGGGACGAGATTTCTTGTAGTGGAGGAGATTTGTAACACCCCGAGAATCATGCTACAGTAATCCCCTTCTAATGATGCCTTGTCATCATTGTTACTGTTGCTAATCTCACTTTGATTCTAATCCAGTCCAAATTTTAAATTCAAATTAAGGTCTAAAATTCAAATTTCTCAAACATGAAAACTAAAATGTTCAAAGAGTGTCAAATATTCCATAACCAATTATGGTGGTGACCCAACATTATTGTAAGGTGTTTAAGTGCGCTAAACTAGTTAAAATTGTGTCTAAAGCAATTAAATTAAATGCCATTTTAATTTATAAAAATTGCAAACTATTTCAAAAGTCTCATAATCTTTTTGTGGCAGTACACAATAATTCTTTGAAGTTGTTTTGGCCAGTGGCATATTTTTGCAAAGTCAATTGTGACTAAAGGAAAAGGCAAAAGCTGCTGGAAAATAAAACAGAAAAGTAAAAGAAAAGAAAACAACCCCCCTGGCCCAATTGGGCCACGACCCAGCCAGGCCGGCCCACTCCCGCACGCCCCCTGGCCTATTAGGCGACTCCCTTCCGTGACCTAATCGACACCACTCGTCCCCCACGATACTCCTCATTTCTCCACTCCCTCCCCATGTTCTGGATCAGGGGCGCTCGCCCCTCGACCCTGACGCATGCGTCAACCGCCATCGCTGACCCCGCCGCCAATCCCCGACGACGGTGCCCTGCGACCCACCTCGCCGGAGAAACCCCTCTCGCCTGACGACTCGTCCTCCTTCCCGGACCCCTCCCACTCGACTGGTTCTGGATTGGGGAGGGGCTCGATCCCGCGCCTCCCGTCGCCACCATGCTCCGCCACCACGTCGGCTCCGCTCCACCACCCCTCCCTCGCTGGACCGTCCCCGTCTTCCTCCTCAACGGCCGCCAACGAACCTCGCCGCCCTCGCTTCCCTCCATCGCCGGTGAGGCCCCGGCCTCCTCCTCCTTCTCTCGGCCCCACTTCACCCCGTGCGTGCTCGTCGCGCGTCCTGCGTTCCCCTCCCCCCCGCAACCGTTGCCTCCTCGGACGCGCCGCCTCGACCCGCGACTCCTGCTGACCCATGCGCACCGCCCGCGCCCCGCTTGCCTTGCCTCACGCGAGCTTGCGGCTGGCGCGCCCTGGCCACGCCCAACGCGCGTATCCACGCACCGTCACCCTCCTCGGCGCGCGCTCACCACTGCCTCATCGAGCCGGCTTGCCCTGCCTCCTTCTACTACTGCCGCCGCTTGCTCTCCCTGTTGCGGCTGCCAGACCGGCACCAGCGTTGTCGGCGTTAAGCAGGGGTCCCAGACTTGCTCACTGCGGCCTGCGGCGTGGCTCAAGGGGGGGGCATCACGGCCCATCTTCATCAACACAAGCTCAAGACCCTTGCGAGGGGCCAAGCCTCGCGGGGCGGACGACAGGGAGCTTCCTCAGGCACGACCTCATCAGGCTGGCTCGCGAGGAGGTGGAGAGATCAAGGCGGGGTACCTCACGAGGTGCCCATGACGCAAGCCATGACGACCAAGGGCGCCAGGCGGGCGCCAGCCCGCGCAGTGTCCTCCTTTCCTCTTTGGTGCAAAGGGAGCAAGCGCAGGCGAGAGCATCAAGCAAAGGCATCCATTTCGGTGCAACAAGACCAAGACCAGCCCAACGGCAGGAAGGAAGTCATTGTGGAGCCCAAGCCGGCGTCACCACCAGAGCCTTTGGCAGGCGAGGACCAACTTTAGTCGTGATAAGTGTACCAGATGTTCCCCTTCAAAATGGCCAATTGTTGGCGCCCTTCCCGCTCAATATTTGGGAAGAGGCCCAGGGCCCTTGCCTACAAATAGGACTAGCCTCCCACAGGGTAGAGGCATCTTGGATCCAGGGTCCGGAATCCAGAGAGAGAGAGAGAGAGAGAGAGAGAGAGAGAGAGTGAGCGATCGAACTCCCCCTAGAAGTTCATCACACCGGTCAAGAACAGACCCTCGCGAGGCTATTCTTCCTTATATTGTTCATCACCATCAGCCCAAGAGGCAATCCACCACACCACAAACTAGAGTAGGGTAATGGTGGCCCAAACTAGTATAAACCTTGCGTCTCTTGTGTTGTTCCTTTCGTAGTTTAGATCCTAGCGTGGCGGCGGGGTGCAGGTAGGTAGAGGGCGAGATCTCCGCGCGCACCCTAGTGTTCGAACCTCAAGGGTCTGCCGGAACCCGAATCGACATTTGGCGCGCCAGTAGGGGTGCGCTGAATTCGCCTTCCGCCGCCTGTTCTCCGTCGACCACCGCATCCATGTTCGACGCTTCGTCGGGCCCAAGCGAGCGCTGAGCCGCTCTCGCTTCCGTGTCGCCCAGACGGCTCTCGTCGGCGGGCGCCCTCGTCGTTCCCCGTCGCCTGCCGTCAACGCCGCCACCGGCCCGGCGGGGAACGAGCAGCAAGCATCGTCCCAGCATCCCTCCGTGAGGCAAGACGGCCGCACTGCTACCCCCTCACTCGCCCCGGCTGGTTCTTCGTCTCGCGCATTCCGCGCGCCCATGGAGGCTCGAGCTGCGCTCATCGCGGCAAACGAGCTCCTGCGCTACCGTCCCGTCGACGACGTCTACGAAGAGTGGCTCGACCGCGTCGCCGAGCTCGTCCGTGCCGCAGGGGGCTCCACCGCGCCGTCCGTCCCGCTGCACCGCACCGCCTTCGCTGGCAAGCTCGGGCGCCTCGGCCGCCTCCCCTCAAGAAGGCGCCACAGCCCCAAAGGCGCGTGGTCCTGGCGGAACCCGCTCCGTCCGGCGCCAGCCAGACAAGAGTAGAGCTGCCGAAGTCCCTCGCCCGCAGAAGCTGCCCGAGTGCTCCCCACTCCCGGCTCGTCGCGACCACGCCTCTGCTCCAAAGACGTCAAGACCCATGCTGCTCCCGCTGCAGCGCATGGTGACCCGCAAGACCAAGCTCTTCGTCACCCAAGGCCTCGCGTACACAAAGAAGTCGTCGTGCCTTCACCACCGAAGGCAGCTGTCAAGCGGCTCGGCAAGTTCAAGCCAGACCTGCCTCCTTGCTACAACGGTATGGCAGACCCCGCAGAGTTCCTCCATCTCTACGAGCTGGGCATTGAAGCCGCCAACGGAGACGAGAAGGTCATGGCGAACTGGTTTCCCATGGCGCTCAAGGACGGGGCCCGCACCTGGCTCCTGAACCTGGCCCCAGGCACGATCTCCTCCTGGGACGAGATGCGCACCCGCTTCATCGCCAACTTCCAAGGTACTCGTGACCGGCCACCCGCCGTGAGCGACATGCGCCGCATCAAGCAACGGCCAGGGGAGACCTGCAGAAATACATCCAGCACTTCAACAACGCACGCCTCAAGATTCCCAAGGTGACCGAGGAGGCCATCATCTCCGCCTTCTCCGACGGTGTGCGCGACGTCAAGATGAAGGAGGAGCTGGCGATGCATGAAGACTTGTGCACTTCCTTGAGTTGTTCAACTTGGCGACCAAGTGCGCCAGGTCGAGGAAGGGCGTCTCTCCTCCTCGAGCTGCCTCCCGCAGACCCTGTAAGAGAAGAAACCCAAGGCCAAGGATGTGAAGCGCCAAGGGGCTGCTGTGCTGGCAGAATCCGGACACCAAGCGGGCGAAGATCAGCCCGAAGTCTTCCAAGGGCAGCCGGTAGTGCGTGTACCACGACCTCCACACCCACAACACCAACGAATGTCAAGAGCTCCGAGCCGTGCGAGAAGGGAGGATCGGCCGACGTCCCGACCACAGCGACCGGGGCTACGGCCGAGGAGGAGGAAGGAACGCAGGACGCTGGGAAGACCGCAGCCCTTGCCAAGGGTGGCGCGACCAACCTCGCGAGGATCGCTGGCGGGACCCGCCTCGCGAGGGAGGCTGGAGGGATCAGCCTCGCGAGGATCGCCCGCAAGGCAATGCAGGCCTCCCTCCTCTGCCGCTGCAGCCAAGGAGAAATGAAGACCATCATCGGGGCCGAGGGGGTGGGGGCTTCCGGAGCCGCTGCGCGATCGCATCCTGGGCGGAGCTCAAGCCCCACCTCTCAACGCATCTTCAAGCAGTTCGCCACAAGTGAATGCAGTCCTCCCTGTGCTCGGCCACACGCCCCTCGGTGGTCGGCGTGCGCCATCACGTTCAGCTCCGCGGATCAGCTCAAGTGTGCGGCCACAAATGAGTCCTCCCGATGCTTTGCTCCCCAATCATCAGAACGCGTGCTAGTCACCAAGACCCTCATCGATGGCGGGCAGGGCTCAACGCCCCGTCTGTCTGTGGAAACGTTCAACAATCTCCAAGTGCCCTACAGCCAGCTTCAGCCAACCAAGCCTTTCTTCGGAGTCACCGACGGCTCCACGGTCCCGATTGGGCAAGTTCGCCTTCCTGTCACCTTCGGGGCACGCGACAACTACTGCACCGAGCTCATCGACTTTGACGTCGCCCACATTCGCCTGCCGTACAACGCCATCCTCGGGTACCCGGCGCTGGCCAAGTTCATGGCCGTAACCCACCACGGCTACAACGTCCTCAAGATGCCGGGAAGTGGCGGAGTCATCACGGTGCCTGCGAAGAGAAAGACGCGTGTGCTCCCTGGAGCGAGCCTTTCAGGTCGCATCACTGGAAGACCCGGATCTTGGAAGTAGGAGGCTTCCCGAGACCGCCCCCAAGAAGAAGAAGACATCGCCCGGCCCGGCCCCTCAGGAGGCGGGCCCCTCGAGGTCCGCGCTTTGCTCGGGGAACCTCCTTCTATCGCATTGGAAGCGCTCGGCGCCCTCCTCAGTGTGGGCTCAGGGCTCCCCACGGAGGGCCACCGACCTTGCTAAGGTCACGAGGGAGGCGCTTGGGCACCACTTGGAGGCGTGTTTCAAAGCACGTTTCCCTCAAGAAGGAGCAAGGCAAGGAGGGCCAAACCCTCAGGAGCCTAACTGGTCACGTAGCCCCTCACTCCTTAGTTCCGAAAGGCTAACGACGGTTGAGGTATGCGCGGGGCCGGGCTTTGCAGACGTAGAACGGTAGATCCACCCACATCTCACCTCCCTACTTGTTGTTCGTGCGCCAAGTGGGACTCCTGAGCATCGCGACTCAGGAGCCTAACTTGTCACGTAGCCCCTCACTCCTTGGTCCCGATCACTGGTTTCCGGTCGGGGCTAACGGCGAGGTATCTTGTGAGGCAGGCTGTCTTGGCGTAGAACATAAGCAAGTAGGAAGGAAAAGCATAAATTTCAAGGAATTCAAAAGCAAATATTACAGGTCCATAACTGTTATCACAACGCCAAATGCAAGTTTAAACGCCTCCCGAGGCATGAAACATGTGCAGGAATTAAAAGCGAGCAGGAGCCACAACGGAGTCACTTGTCGTGGTGGAGCTGCACGGAGCGGGTTCGCCTTGTGGAGCCGCAGGTTGGCAGCGCCCGCTTCGCTTGGTGTCAAGGCCCGAACTTCCCAGTGAGCCTCCACACGACCCTTCACGGCCTCGGCCGGCGGCAGCGGCAAGCTCGCCACTCGGCTGGCTCCAAGAGTCGTCGAGGTCGGACGTTGGGATCGCTGAGGTAGACGTGGGTGAGGACCTGCCACAGCAGAAGACAAGACACGCGCCTCGGCCTCAGCCGTAGGGCCAAGGCCAAGGGCGACATCTTCAAGAGTGCGAACCAGGAAGGGAAGCGGCTTGGCGCGGCCGTCCTCTGCGCCGACCAGCGGGCTCTCCAGGCTGCTATCGTAAAGCTCCCTCGGCAAGGTGCGAGCCTTCACCTCCATCTCCGTGAAGGCCACGCGATCCTCGGCAAGGACCCGTGCCTTGCCGTCCAGCTCAACCTTCCTCGCCTCCAACTCTTGCTCCAAAGACGCCTAGGCGTTCACGACGCTTCTTGAGCTTGGCGTCCCGATCCTCGACGGCCACCTCGCGAGCTTTCATGCCTTCCTCCTGCTCTTGGCGGCGGGCCTCCTTGGCGAAGCTGGTCCCGAGCCTGCAGCTCGCTCTCCAGCGCCTGCAACGACCTCGGACATCGGCTACCTCCCCAAAGGCGGCGGCGCGATCAAGCTTCGCCCCAGGGACGGCCTGCTTCTCCTCGTTACCAAGCCGTCGAGGCACAGACCAGCGCCGCCCGAATCGAGCGTCGGGCGGATCCGGCCAGCTCAAGCGCCCGGCCACTAGACGAGGGTCGGCGCCCAAAATATCTGCCGCAATGGCCGGTCGATTCGGCGGCAAGACGATCGAAGCGGTAGGAGGAGTCGAGAGACGGCGATCGGTGGGGTAGGAGGAGAAGGCGGCAGCGTGACCACAATATCCCGAGGCGAGCTGCTGCGCCCGGCAGGCGTGGTGGCAGCATCACGCAAGGGCACCTCAGGAGCCGCTTGGGCCGTGGGGGCTGAGCTCGCCCCAGCCGGCTCAGCCAGGCCTCGCGAGGACGACCGGGCAGGAGAAGCCCGTGCATTGCGGTCACCTTCTTTCGCGGGCAGAGGCGCTGCCCCTGCACGGAACCTCGGAGATCCTTCGGCTTCTTTGCAGGCGCCAGCCTAGCCAAGAGATACAGATGTCAAGCCTCGGTGACAAAAAAGAAATAAGATAGGAATCGAGCACTTATCGGTCGCCGTCATGGCTCGAGCAACCTCCGCCATACTTGAAGCCCGAGAGCCGGCTGCAAGGATCAGCCTCAAGGAGCTCGGGAGGCAGGAGGCGCGCGCAAGAATCGCCTCGGGGCCGGGCAGACCAGCAGGATCAGCCCGGTCCTGTCCTTCTTCGGGATTGGGGGCAAGCTCCCGCCGCCCTGCTCGTCATCATCCTCGTCGTCGTCGTCGCTCGGTGAGAGGCGGAGAACGCGGAACTTGCGCCGAGGGAGGGGAGCCCTCGACTCTCCGTCGGTCGCCTCAGAGTCGAGCCCTCCTTCCCGCTCCCCTTCTCCCTTCTCTTCGCTGGAGTCGCCGGAGGACACGTCCATCGGGTCCTCGGGAACCTCCATGGCACGGCCCGTCCCGTTGAAGACGGGCATGGACTCCACTACCTGCTCCCGATCGTCAGCGGAGGAGCAGGCGTGGGCGCCCTCCAACCTCGCCACGTCGCCCTCGACCAAAGAATGGAGAACCGCAGCTGTGTCTTCGTCGGCCAAGACCGGGGCTCGGGTGGGGCCTCCACATCGAAAGTGGGTACCGACGGCGGAGCCACCGGTGCTCCAGAATTCCCTCGGCGATCGCCGGTCGGCCGCCGCCATGCTGGCCGGCCTCAAATCCATGTCCATCTTCTCCAACACCGGCCTCGCGCGGGGGTCCACGAGCTACACTCGAGACCAATCGTCGGAGTGCGTGGGGTGCTCCGTGGGCAAGATTAGACGAGGGTGGATGCGCCCAACATCTGCCAAGACCCACTTGCTCTTGAAGCCCTCAATCCTCTTCCCAGGGTTCGAAATGGTGATGGAGCTACCGTACGCGAGGAAGCTCGCACACGCAGAGATGGAACCACGAGTGGTCCGGAGGGAGAAATAGTGGCGCAGCAGGTCCACTGAGGGCTGCACCCCGACGTGAGCCTCACAATAGTAGGCGAAGATCGCCAGAAGGAGAACAGAGTTGGGGTGGAGATGCGGAGCTTGTAGCTTGTAATGGCGGAGGACAGAGAAGAAGAACTCGGAAAAGGGAGGCATCAGACCGGCAACAATGGCACTTACAAAGAGCGGATAGAAGGTGCTCCCTTGGCCCTCAGGGAGGGCGGAGCCGGCCTTGAACACCTTCGCCTCGTCGATGCCCTACGCCGCCACCATCTGGTGCACCCGGGCAAGGCTCGCCTCCGACACGTTCGGCGAGTCCAGGCGGCCAGTACCAAGCTCCTACGGGGTCTGCGAGGCGCCATGCCTTGCTAGGGCGTCAATCGAAGTGGATCTAAACATTTCGGAGGCAGGAAGGAGAGGCGCAAGAAAGGGGATCTGGCAGTAACTGTGAGGAAGCAAGGGAGCAAAGCCTAGGCACGCCGCTCCTTTATCGACTCAGCGATTCTTTGAGGCACCCACGTCAATCAACCGCCACGCTGGCGCCCAAGCCCGGGCGCGCCTTTGGGCCCGGGGCTACTGTCGGGCGTTCGGGAACGGGGTCCCCAGACTTGCCACTGCCTCGCTGCGGCGTGGCTCAAGGAGGGGGGCCATCACGGCCCATCTTCATCAACACAAGCTCAAGACCCTCGCGAGGGGCCAAGCCTCGCGGGTGGGACGACAGGGAGCTTCTTCAGGCACGGCCTCATCAGGCTGGCTCGCGAGGAGGCGGAGAGATCAAGGCGGGGTACCTCACGAGGTGCCCATGGCGCAAGCCATGACGACCAAGGGCGCCAGCGGCGCCACCGCTCAGTGTCCTCCTTTCCTCTTTGGTGCAAAGGGAGCAAGCGCAATGAGAGCATCAAGCAAAGGCATTCATTTCAAAGTGCAACAAGACCAAGACCAGCCCAACGGCGAAGGAAGTCATTGTGGAGCCCAAGCCAAGGCGTCACCACGAGCCTTTGACAAAGCGAGGACCAACTTTAGTCAGGATAAATGTACCAGATGTTCCCCTTCAAAATGGCCAATTGTTGGCGCCCTTCCCGCTCAATATTTGGGAAGAGGCCCAGGGCCCTTGCCTATAAATAGGACTAGCCTCCCACAGGGTAGAGGCATCTTGGATCCAGGGTCCGGAATCCAGAGAGAGAGAGAGAGAGAGTGAGCGATCGAACTCCCCCTAGCGATTCATCGTGACTGCCAAGAAATGCACCCTCACGAGTCTATTCTTCCTTGTATTGTTCATCACCATCACCCCAAGAGGCAATCCACCACACCACAAACTAGAGTAGGGTATTACACCACAATGGTGGCCCGAACTAGTATAAACCTTGCGTCTCTTGTGTTGTTCCTTTCGTAGTTTAGATCCTAAGCGTGGCGGGCGGGTGCGAGTAGGTAGAGGGCGAGATCTCCGCGCACACCCCGGTGTTCGAACCTCAAGGGTCTCACGAACCCGAAATCCGACACGCGCATGCCTCTGCCCAAGGTTCTGCAGCCTTGTCTCACAAGACCTTGCTCACGGCCGCGCCTTGGTCATGACCATGCCTCGGGGGCGTGCTCGCGAGCCCTAGCGGGTTCGTCCCGCCCCACCGCCCATTACGCCCGCTCCGCAGGGCCCCTGTACCACTGACCAGTGGATCCTCCCCCCTGTGTCAATGACAGATGGGGCCCACGCCCTTAGAACGTTAAAAAAATCTAAATAAAAACGAAAATAAATAAAATAATAATTAGTGAATTAATTAAGTTAATCAACTTTGTTTAGTTGATCTAATCAATTAGTTAGTTTAATTAAACAATAATTAGATTAGTTAAACCCTAATTCGAATAAACAGGATATGACAGCTGGATCCCACAAGTCAGTTTAACCCAATTAACGCCCTGTTGACTGCTGACATCATGCTGATATCATGATGACATCAACTTACACTATTCTGGATAATGTTGTTTTAAAATAACTAGCAAAGTGGCCCGCTCGATGCACGGGCTAGGGTTTTTAAGTTAAATTTTAAGAATAATTGTGGCGACATATTTTAAGAATTATAATTTCTTAAATTTTGTTCATTGATGCTTTAATTTTTTATTGATATATGAACATATTGGTGCTAGTTCATCCTTCATTTGCTAATTATTCATTCCATAATAATTGTATTTTTAAGATCGATTGTATTTTTTATTATACTTTTAAACTATATTTTTATTATCGACTGCATCATTCAAATTATTTTTGTATATTTTTGCAAAACATTTTTATTATGTTGGTTTTTTATGTAAAGAGTAATTTGTTAACGGCTGCTGGAATATTTTTGTATTGTTTTTTTTGTTGCGAGAAATCGGCTTACATTTTGAGATCGATTATTTGTTTATATAGACTTGCAACATAGTAGCAAGCGTAATCTTTAGTATCTTTACTGTGTTTTAAAAACAGATCATATGTAGACATATTTTAGTTGTCAGATACTCTTAAAATTTCTAAATTTAAGTTTTTTTATATATTTTGATACGAACTATATACATATGTATATAGACATATTTTATAGTGTAGATTAACTCATGTTGCTTCATATGTACTCTCTCCGTTCCAAATTACTCGTCACAGAAATGGATGTATCTAGAACTAAAATATATCTAGATACATCCATACCTGCGACAAGTAATTCGGAACAAAGGGAGTAGTCTTTAGTGGAATTGGTAGACTTATATTTAGAAATGGAGGGAGTAGATTTTTTGAGGGTGTACTAATATGAAATGGAGTTATTACCTTGCTATTGTTTGTTTGACCCAACAGTAGCAAGGGCACCTTACATTTTGACGTTAGATTGTTTCCTCACAGTTTGTACAGTACGTTGCTCTGAAAAACAAAGTTTCCAAGTGGTCTCATGGGTCCCACCAGCATTACTCTTCACTTACCCATTCTGTAGTCTTCTAGACTTCTCCGGCCGTTCTTTCTTCACACAAGTGAGAATGTTTTTGGTCGATCCCCTTTCTTCTTTCCTTCTTTTCTTCTCAATGAAAATGTGAGAGTGCGGCTAATCTGCACCCGGGCTCAGCTGCATCCGGGCTTAGAAAAAAATTCAAAAAAAATACTAGAAAATTCAAAAAATTCCAATTTTTTTTGTGGTGGTAGATAATTTGACGCGTGAGGTGCGCCTCAAAATTTAACTCATTTGAGCATCTGAGCAGCTCTCGGCAAAAAAGACAAAATCAGGATCTGTAAAAATGTGTACTGTTCACGCACTGTTTTGACCCCGATTTGTCTTTTTTGCCGAGAGCTACTCAGATGTCCAAATAAGTTGAATTTTGGGGCGCACCTCACGCGTCAAATTATCTACCACCATAAAAAAAATTGGAATTTTTTTGAATTTTTCTAGTATTTTTTTTGAATTTTTTGCTGAGAGGGAGCAGATGAGCCCCGGCACCGTTTTGAGTTTTCGAGTGAAAATTTGCTACTGCTGGATAGTTCCCATCTACATTCCTCCTATCCTGAAGCCACCCCCGCACCTGGTGCTTCCACAGGGCGCCCATCGACGGCGGCTAGTTTTCCTCCTCATACACCTCCTGTAGGTTGGTAAATGGGGATCTGGTGCGCGAGTTAGGAGGCGAGATGGTTGATCTGCACGGCGCCGTTGATGTTGTGGTCTGTGTAATTGATTCGGTGATGGATTTCATCTCCTGCAGGTCTGCAATTTTCTTGGATCCAGCTTTAGTATGAGGATGGTAGTGTTTAAAATAATGTGTTTGTTATTTTTGTTGATATTACCTCACTATTGATTTCTTCACTTGTGAAATCACCATCAGTATCATTTCCTTCCTCTTGTACCTGTAAGATATAATGTGGAAATTTAACAATGTATTATGTAATGCATATATAAGATGAAATGCATACATAATATTAGACCAAAGTGGAAATGACCGGTACACTGATGGATTATTATTTCATACCAATGATTGTGTATTTTGGAATTAATATATTTAAAATTAAATCATTTTCCTTTTATTTGATAGTACCTCATTATTGGTTTCTTCATTGGCGGAATCATCATCTATGTCATTTTCTTCCTCTTGTACCTGTAAGATAGCGGTAGTTTAACAACGCATTAAAAATGAACATCATAGAGCATATTGTTAATAGATACTTAAGGTGGAATGTATTCAGCTGAAGTTATGTATTGTTTTTTTGAGCTTCGCAGAAGCAACCTTGGTCTTAACATTTTTATATCCCTCGTTGTGGTTGTCGTTTCTGAAATCTTTGTTATATCTTGGATCTGCGGTTTCTTCTACATAAAAAACTTTGAGTTTATCTTGAAAACAATACAGGAAAAGTATGTACACTTGACCTCACTATTGAATTTGTTTTTGTTCACAACTCTTCTGAGTTTCTTGTTGGTAGGCCTTCTGACATGTGTATTGTTTTGTCTGCAGTCTTTATCTGAATCATCTTCTATGGTAATTATATCTGAACCTGTAGCTTGAATGTTTGCTACCTCCTTTTCAAATATATTTTCCTGTTTTTTCAGCGATGTCATAAAATAGTAGTAGTAGTAGTATGTGTGTGTTTGTATATATATACTATTACACAGGAAAAGTAATTTGAAAGAGGATCTCAGTATAGAATTTCTCTATACAAACCTTTTTTTATTTTGTGAAGCCTTTCTTTTGAAATCCTGTTTACATCTCTTTTGTTTTGTCTCTCCTTTTATCTTCTCTGTAAAAGTTTTTGGCTCTTCCTTGCATTGTATTATGTCATAAATAAATAGGCCATAATTAATTATCAATGCATATACAGGGAGATAATGTTTTAAATTTGTTACCTCGTCATCAGGAGCTTCAATTTTAACAACTGATTTTCTGCTATTTCTGGAAGCAAACGGTCTCACATCTTTTTCATATCTTTTGCTAGACTTTTGTATCTTTGTCCTCCGTTGTTGCTTTTTGTTAGAGGATACTGAGGCTTCCTTTCTGCACATATCCTTCTTCTCATCATTTGTTGCATTCTTGGAGGAGTGGTTCACCTATAAGAATAAAAATATTTTTTTAATATTTTAAAACAAAAACTGCACACTTGTTAGAGCCAAACCATTAATTAGTGGGAATACCTCGTTATGGGACTTGTGCATAGCCAAATTTGAAGAACCTTGTGTGTCTTGCCTTTCCAGTATGCTCTATAAAGAGTGTACCCATATTATAATTTTATAAGCCATTTAAAATACTGAAATGTGCATGTGCATACCTCTTTAACCATTTCATTTGAATATTCCATCTCAAGTTTGTCATCAACTTCAAAAGTGAAGCTCACTTTAAAATTTTGCATACACTCTTGTAGATTCCTTGAATTTAACTTCAGTCGGAATTTGAGTGTTCTGCCATAAAGGGTTTGAATAACATCTGGTACTGTGTTGTTGAATCCCTCCTGCTCTAATAGGGTCGATGCAGATATGTTGCCTAAAAGACTCTTTGCTACCTCATTAAACACCACAAAAGTTGTTGCCATGTCATAGCGTACCTTGAGCTTAAGTAGGTACCTAGTATGATATTGTCTAGTTATTACTGGTATATTATTAAAAAAATGGCACCAAATACAATCTAGTTCACAATATGCTCACCACATGTGTGCATTTTCATCTACTTCACAACAGGAAGTGCAAATATAGTTACCATGTTCCTTTTTAGAGCACAAAAGCAAAGTTTGCATGCCATGTACCACCACCCTTTATCTGTTATAATATCATCAATTGTAGCTTTTGTTGTGCATACAAATTCCGGTTAAGGAGAAAACATGAGATTATATAATAATGTACAATAAAGACGCGACAGTATGATGATCAAGGTTAGAGGGAAACCTTTCTTTTAATATCAGCATATCGCAGTTCTATAATTTCCTTCAATGTTTTTCTGTTGTACAACATTTGCTCTTCAATCGTTCCTTGGGTGCTTTCGTTGATTCCAATCATTGTTGGAATAACATCCCTTTCACGATACCTATAATAGGTTACACCATGTGCACATAAACTTGTAACTTCAAAAACATATATAATTGCATTATTATATATACACCATACCTCTCAATAATTTGGTCTGTCTCTGGAATTTCAGGGTTGAGGAAGACTTTAGATGCATTTGTTGTGCGTAGTGATAGCCCTGGTAAGAAATTGTCAGTAATTTGGATTTGAGTTTACACACGGGGATTATAGTCCTCACCATTGAATTTTCTGACCAAATTTGAAGTGACAATCACTGCTCTTTGTTTGTGCAAAAGACTTTCATTCACCATATTTGCTAAAATATCGCCCCATAGCGTGATCCGGATCTTTTCATCACTGCATGAATTTAATGATGAAAAAGTAATATAAAGATCATCTATGTAGTTAAAAAAAACTATAGTAATATAATCACTTACTCTAGTAAAAGGATTTCAATCAAACGGATGTTTGAAGTTTGCGCCATGCCCGTCCCTTTATTTTTTTGTACTTGCTCTATTGGTTTCATTGCAGTAAGCAATCCAATGACATCTGCACATAATCATATTTAATATCTAGCTAGTTCACCAATGCTTGTTCTTTGATATTGATTATGATCATACCTGAGCACTGTTTATCAATATTCACCCTACTTTCCAAGGTATCACCATCAGCAAATTCGAAGTGGTAATCGAAAAACTTGGATTTTCCTTCATCCACTTCCTTCACTGTTGTATCATAAAGAAAATTGATTTTGAGATTGTTCTTCAATGGTCGGTATTTTTCATACTCCCAAACTTTGAAGGTCTTAATTATGTATATGAAGTCCTCTTTAATCTTTTGACTTAAATTTATTGACCAGTTTGCTCCCAATAGAAGCATGGACCGCATCGCCCTACATAGAGAGAAAACATCAGCAAACTTTAGAAAGCATAAATTGAAGAGACATTATATATGCTTGCACCTTTCTGTCCAATAAAATCATATCTGTGCTAATGAGCTCATTAGTCGATAAGTTAATTGCATCCCAAAGTCTTAAAACTTTGACTTTGATTGTCCATGTCTCGTTTCGTAGTCGATGCATTCAACGATGTATGTGCCATAATCTTTGAGGCCCTATAAATATAAGAACAGAATGTTGATTAGTAAAGTAAGTAATATAATTACATGCAAGCAATCCCATTTGTTTCTGAGACTTCTATAGTATATTATCTTAACGTGAAAACTGGAAGCAACATCCATGGCATTAACCTTCTGTACATGATTATATGAAATAAAAGTAGATGAATCAATGCAATTTTATTGACAATTGATCTTAATTTATGTTTCAGATGGAGCCGATGCCATGGCGACAGAAACCCACTATAGCATCTGAGGCTGATCAAATATGGAAGCCATCTATGTATGTTTCTTTGTATTTGTTTGTTCGTGATGAAACTTGTGAGCTAACATGTGAAACCTTTTTAGATTAGCACTACCTACAATATAATTTAAGTATTACTAGCAAAAATGCCCGTGCGTTGCAACGGGGGAAAAGAAATCACATGTCGTTAGCCCAATAAGTATGAGTCGTGACCCATAGATCCATGTCATGTATTTCAACACGGAGCCCCACCTGTGTTGCCGCTTATTTTTCTTCTGGCCCTTGCCGATAGTGCTCGTGGTGTCCACCCAATCACAATACATCTGGACATGGTCAATCCCAAGCTCAGCCACCAAATGCCCCGCTCACCCCGCTCCTCCATGTTTGACAAGTCTTTAGAAAGTTTTTAGAGGGATGACTGCATCCACCACGTACAACATAGAGCAACATCCAAAAGCTTGTCACATGATGAAGAAATGACGTGAACAAACCATGCATATTATTTTCCCTTTCTATAGAAACTCACGATTGCACTTGTCATAGTAAAAGCAAAAAGGGAAATACATGAAACCAACGGCTAGCAAATAAAATACTTACATGGTTTCAATGAAAAATCATCGTATGTAGAATCAAAGAAAGTTGAACTATCATATAAAGTAAATGAGTCCGTGTGTTGCAACGGGCATAAATATTTATGGTCCAATACCAATTTTGTGTAACATATATCTTGAAGATGCATATTCTATGGTTCAATACGAATTTTGTGTATCAGATGTTTTCATTAGGACTCTTACATCGGGCATCATTGTCTACCTTTTTTACTGTTGAGTGTTGAGTTACTCCTACCACCACCCCACATCTCCGTCTCTCTCTGAGTTGTCGTCATCTACTATTTAGCTTTATGAGATAGCTTGAGCCACTACTTTCAAAAGAAAATGTGAGAACCTCTTTGATGGGAACTCATTTAGAACAATCCAGTGACCCTTTAGAAATATAAATATTTCCTCCAACCCGGTGCAGAGTACGCAACGTTCGCACATGAAAAAAATGGGTTTCTGCGTCAAAATATCAAATATATAACCGAAACATTCACGTAATCACGCGTTACGAAATAACCATACAATAGAGAGGGGTTGATCGACTGTCTCTTCAACTAATAATTGAGGGAAATTAGATGGCAGAGAAATACATTCCCAAACTATGATTTTAGGCTTGGAATTATACTATTGTTCATCAGATAAAAGAAGACGTTACATGATAATGAAAAATCACAATAAATTAATTCATATTCAGCTGCAAACTTGTGTGTCTGTACAACATTGCTTAAGAAAAGTTGGAAGAGCTCAATGTGACTAAACATGCTAGACATGAATTGGCATGGTGACTGAAGAAGCAATCTCCACTGATCCGAATACAACACCAACAAATGTCCCCATGTACTGCCAGTACTGGTGCGATAGCAGAGACCTCAAAGTGCTCTTGTTTCTTTCCTTGAAATTACCACTCCCGATAATTTAATTATTTATTTACTGTAGCAAGTGAGCAGATTAGCAAAACAGAGGGAGAAAAACTCTATAATCTTATTATGAAATAACCGGTAAAAATTTCCAGACCACAAAATTCAGATACAGGACACTGAGTGGATGAATACCCTAAAGGCTGACCATGGATTATAGTGAACAGTTAGCTCCTTGAAGTGCAGCTCCTCCTCAGTTTAGCAACTGACCATGGATTGAGAAAATTTATTATCCTTTTTAATCTGCTTTAGCTTACCATTTGTAATGAAGATAGTTCATTGGAATTTAACAATACATGGAAACTAAACTGAGCGAGAGTTTGTCTCCAAAGCAGACCTGATGCCTTGAGCTCTGGAATGGTACTGCATAAATGTAGACGCAAATGTCAAGCATAAACTGGTTAGTCTTTCATCAAGCAATAATTGATAAAATCAGGCCATTTGCAAGTTGAAAACATACATGCAGAGCCACACAAGCAGAATCCCCGTCGCCGGAATAATGTACCAACTTCCGTTTCACCTGGATCGGATTGGCTTCCGTGTAGATTGCATCTTACTGAATAATCCCCAAGAAATCAAATGGAACGTGGACCCTCGTCAACGCCGGCAGCTTGGAGCAACAGGTACACTTGTTTTTCATATTGATTTTTCTTCATATACACTCCGTTTCTTCATATTGATTTTTCTAAACAGAGGTAAGAGTTTGACCTGAAAATTAGACTGTATCTCAATCCATCGTATGCATAACATCAAACAGGTTGCCGGCAGATGGTCATGAACAGGGTTCACGGTTTACAAAATATGGATTGTTAGTGAAAACTGAAAGCGCTAAAGAAAGAATCAAGAACGTAGTTTGGCCGTTGAAAATCCATGTACGTAGATGAGAGGGGTGGGGTGCATTGCTAGCAGCCAGTTCAGAGTCGTCGCTGCTTCTTGATGCCTCCTACTGGATCCAAGCCAAGTCACCGCTCATGCCGTCCTGCCTCAAACACCTGCGCATGTAGCAAACAATCAAATAGATAGGATAACAAATTAAGGGCAGAGAGCATGAGGACGACAAGAGAAGATGCATCGTTTTGCCAGTGCCATCCGCAGGTCGCGCACACCAGGCTGTCAGTCCAACGCCCCACATCAAGCTTAGTCAGGAGGAGCAGGACACCCCCTTCCAACCGGCGGCCAATCAACCATGGGTCGCAGCCAGGGCGCTGAGGGTGAGCTTGGCCGGTATCCATCCATCCGGCGGCCAAGCAGACCTGGGTCGCAGCCGAGGCGCCATGGTCAACGAAGCCATTAAGAACGCGGCTATGGATGAGCGCTGGCGGGCGCAGGCGACGGTGGAGAGGAACGTGACCGTGGGAACGCCGGCACGGGCGGCGGTGGTGCGGAGCCAGCCGTCCGAACGCAGACGTGCCCGGCGATGCTGCTCCATCCATAGAGGGATTCGTCGGAGATTTAAAGAACCCCGATGCAAAGGGGTGGATCTGGACTGCGGAGGGGCGGTGGCCAGCGGTGGCGGCGGAGGGGCGGGGGCGGCGCACGGCGGAGGGGCGGCGGACGATGGTTGCCGGCGGTGGCGGTGCGCGGCGGAGGGGCGGGGGCCAGCTGCGGCGGCGCGTGGCAGGGTTCGGCGCCGCGCTGGAGCGAGGAGATGCGCTCGAGGTGGAGACGGGAGGTAGGTCGTCGCGTGGGTTCTTTTCTTTTTCTCTCGCATACCGGTTCGTGTTACTTGTTAGGACTGCGGGTTAATTTCATGTAAACCGAGGGACTTTTATGCAAAATCACGATCGACGACGTACTACAGAAACCCAATTCTCTTTATTATTAGGTAAAGATAAAGATAAAGATAAAGATTGATCCATTAATAGATCTGATCTATAATAATTGGTATGATCTATAATACGAACATCTTATGCATCATATATGCTTCTCTATACCGTAGCAAGTAATCCCACTTGGATATGTCATAGTTGTAGTATGATTCTGTCCTTCTATTAAGACATGAACCCACGCCTATATGATTCTAGATAAATAAACCTTTGGAGGTAATGGCAAAAAAATTTAGACCAGGACTGCCTAGACTATAATTGAACCATTAATAGGTATGATCTATAATTTCGTGCAGATGAAGCTTACTTAATGTTGATCGATTGCTCGACGGAACCTGTATTGTGGCCGTTGGAGGAAGACAATTCTGTAGTCGAAGTTTTGGTCGCTGGAGGAAGATGAGGAAGATATTCAGAATTGTACTCTAAAATCTAGAGGACAATGAACCTTTGAGGTGGCATGGAAGGTCTTATATCGATGGCTGAGTTTCTCTCGTCTGCACGATTGAAAGAAAGTGTTTTTGGATGCCATCTTGACAGATATTCTGTTTGGAGATATATGTTTTTTTTTGAGAAAGGAAGAGATATGGTAGTTTTGATTTGTTTGGCTACATTATGTACAACCCGTCAATGCAAGGGTGGACCCACCTGCACGTAAACCCGTAAATGCAAGGGGTGACACCTAATTAAAGGTCGGACTTGTCTAATTATTGTATAATTTTAGAAGATAATTATCTTTATTTTGGTGACCCGTCAAGTACTTTTTATATATAAATAGATTAAATAAATTCTAAAAATAATTAAACACTCTAGAAAATCTTATAAAATAAACCGTAGCTCAGATCAAAGAACTTTATACATGAAAGTTGCTCAGAACGACGAGAAGAACGCGAATACGCGATCCGTTTACCTGTCAGGTGCCTCTAACTATCTGAACATGGAACATTCCCCCTCCGGTCATCTGTCTGACACAGGTTCGGAACCGGGATTACATTCCCGGTTGAATTCCCCCTTCACCTATATCATGTAGCCATACGTTAGGTCACACCCGGCACAACATACTACCACGTTATTCTTTGTGATGCTATGTTTGCTTTATATTTACCGTTTCTTCCCCCTCTTCTCTCCGGTAGACCCCGAGACCGATGCTGCCCTTGTGATCGACTATGTCGACGACGACCCCTCCTTGCCAGAGCAACCAAGCAAGCCCCCCTTTGATCATCCCGATATCGCCCATTCCAATCTCTCATGCTTGCATTAGATTTTGCTACTGTAATTGTTTGCTCCTATTCTGATGCATAGCCCGCTTTTGTATCTGCTGTTGTACTACCTGCTTATCCTAAACTGCTTAGTATAGGTTGGTTAGTGATCCATCAGTGACCCCCACCTTGTCCTTGTTGCCCCTGCTTCATCATCGAAGACCCGATCAACGGGATAGAAGACCTGGCCCCGGCACCACACATCACTTTCCCCTTTTGTTGCTTGACTCTCCAGAGTTACTATCGAGTGCCGAGGGTGAGACCTCTACAACACTTCTGATGTTAACCCTGTAGTGTACCTATTCGGTCGTGGTCATCGAGGGTGATTCCGCCTTAACCACTTCCGATACGACTCTGTCATGCAACCCCTCAAGTGTGAACCTCGGGGGTGGTTCCTCTTACGTTCACCTTGATGATTACATCGAGTGGAATTCACCGGGGGTGATACCTCGGGTTTTCCCCTTGATGTTTGGACACACGGATACTTGGACTTTACAATTGTTACTTGGAAAGGTGGGTCGACCCTGAGGGGTACCCGCGAGTGATGTGGAGTCGGGTTGACCTGGAAGGTGCCCGCGAGATACTTGCGAGGCGTGGCCGGGCATTCTTAGCCCTTGCCGCAAGTCCTTGAGACGGGGCAACGGGGTCACATCTTTCGTGAGTCTCTGCTTATTACCGCGTGCTCCTAATCCTCTACGATTTGGATATTTGATCCGAGGGGCCTCTGGCCCGATAGCACTAACCATCACGTGGGCATTGTATGGGCGTTCTACGTCGTATGCATCAGCCGAAGCTTAATAGACGTCGTGATTGGTGGCGGCCGGGTTGGACTGCGTAAGCACCGCTTTTTGATGGAGGTAGCTAGGTCTGCTCACCGGCCGCGTCACATAGCGTCAGGAGTTCCGGGGAGATGGCCCATGACCCACAGGGGCATAGGTTTAGTCCGTCTTGACCTCTCTATTAAGCCTAGTTCGGGTTAAATCGTATTGTTTGGCCGAGGCCGGGCATGACCCAGAAAGTGTGTTCGGCCGGAGTTAATCGAGCGTGGTGGGTAAGTTGGTGCACCCCTGCAGGGAAGAAAACATCTATCGATAGCCTGTCCTACGGTAACGGACACTTGGAGTTGTATCCCGATCAATACAACTAGAACTGGATACTTGTGATGAGAAATGGGTTGTGATGATAATTGGATAGTATGGCTCTGGGATTGCTTTCTCGCAGGGAGTCGAGAAAGGATCTTTGGCCGAGGTTGATAACACTACTACTACTTTACTTTATGCTACTCTACTCCCTCCTGTTGCTGCAAGATGGTGGTTTCCAGAAGATGCTAGTCTTCGATAGGACTAGGCCTTCTCTCTATTCTGGCATTTCTGCAGCCCCACATATACAACCTTCCTTTGATAATGTTGCATATGTAGTGTAGATCCTTGCTTGCGAGTACTTTGGATGAGTACTCACGGTTGCTTTGCTCCCCCTTTTCCCCTTTTCTTCTTCTTTCCGGTTGATGCAACCAGATGTCGGAGCCCAGGAGTCAGATGCCACCGTCGATGCCTACTACTACGTGGAGACCGCCGACGACTAGGAGTATGCTCCCAGGCAGGAGGCCTTTCCTTTTCGATCGATGTTGCTTTTGTGCTAGCCTTCTTAAGGCAAACTTGTTTAACTCATGTCTGTGCTCACATAATGTTGCTTCCGCTGACTCTTGTGTATTCAAGCTGATGTATTCGAGCCCTCGAGGCCCCGGCTTGTAATATAAAGCTTGTATTATTTTAATTTGTGTCTAGAGTTGTGTTGTGATATCTTCCCGTGAGTCCTTGATCTTGATCGTACACATTTGCGTGTATGATTAGTGTATGATTGAATCGAGGGCGTCACAAGTTGGTATCAGAGTCGACTGCCTGTAGGTAGCCCCCTTTCCAACTCCTTGGCCGATGTTGAGTCTAGTCATTGAAAAACTTTTACTAACATGGCTGTGTGGCTTGCGGGCCCGCGTCACCATTGGGTGGTATTAGGATCTTTTATTCCTCGTCTATACTCTGGGACTCTAATCTCTCTTCTAATCGGGTTAAACGATTTTGCAAACTCTAACATTAGGTTCTCGTAAATACTTCCTCCCGGAGAGCCCCTCATTCCATATGATCGCCTGCTTCACCAGAAGATTTCCAAGTTACTCTACGTTGTTCTCTCTATACTTTGTGCCAATGCTTTTGCAATTCCCTTCCATCGATAAACCCCTATGGATAACCGCGTATGCTTGCCATTCGTACAATCATTCCCCGTTGATCTTGTTATTACAAGATACCCCAAAATTCTCTCTATTATTCCGAGCATACTGTGTCTACTGCCTTATAGTTCTTTGCCACATGAATACCCCTTCGGAGAATTCCTTGCCCTTACCGAGTATCCGCTCATCCCCAGTTGTTCATGTGTTTCACAAAAGTCTTCAAAATACCATTCGATCTTCCGTAAATCCTCAGTAGCCTATTGTTGTTGAAATTCTTATTTGCTTGCATTATGGTTAATTCCATATTTCTAGTAATCTTTGTTGGCATCCTTTGTCACTATCGTTTTGAGTCCCTTGATCCAATATGTTGCGAATGCTCGCACTCCTCAATCTGATCCTAGCATTCATCCTTCCGGCTCAGACGTCACTCTGAACATGAGCTTGTCCTTGACAAATCAAACCTTGATTGATTGTCGATCTATATCGATTCAACTCAATTATCTTTTGATCAGAGCCTCTGCTTCTGATCTTCTGATTTGAAAATCGTAAATTCCTTTGTATTCAAGCTTTGAAGTTAACCAGATATATTTATAATCCGATGCCTTTGCATTCCTTCTTCTTATGGTTGAGTATCGATACTCACATCAGATCCTTTACGGATCGCCAGTTCCTTGGTTGGATTATTATCCGACGGTGTCCTTCATATTCAACAACCTTGCCAGTCTTTCCTCGTTTACATAATGCCTTTGGTAAATTGTATCCTTTGCTTTTGTCAACCATGGTCTACTTTTGAGCTAGTGTTATTTACTCTTGAAGATTGTGGTATATGTCCCTGAGATGCCCTGATGGGTTGAACCTATGCCTTCCCTAATCCGTGTGAACCCGATAGTTTTCACGGACCATACTCCTCCGTAATTCACCCGTAGTTCTTCACTTTCAAATAATTTTAACAGAGCAGTGAATGAAAGGTCATGCATTGGAGAAGTGGGAGTCGACCTTGAACTTTGTGTTCATGCCCATGGGCACGATGTAGATCTTATCATGGAAGCTTCTCTTTAAAATTAATTATCTCCTTGGTATAATTTCATCTTATATCTGGGATCGAGTCTTTTGAAATCATGGTTTCGACCATATTGTTCTTCTTTGTTTCCAATTCTCAAACAAGTTAAAGTATTTGTCTTCTGTAGATCAATAGATCTTCGCAACCTCTATTTTGATCTTCTTTTGAGTATTACCCTCCGGTATCTCGAGAATATCAAAGAACCGTGTTGCTTCCTATGAGTCTTCATCTTGTATTGCTTTTCACCGTTTCTAGATTTCCCCCGGGTTATGAGTTATTAGTCACTTGAGTACATCGATAAGTGAATCGATTCTGCACTCCGATCCAATAACTCTAAGTAATTTTCATTGCTTATGAGTTTAATAATCCTTCAAGTCATTCCATGATCGGCTATATCATTATCGTGCTAAATTTTAACTGTGTTACCTGGTCCTTCCCAGAGCAAATTTTTTGATGATGAGCTAAACTTACATTGATCTTCCTCGTCATATCATTTCACCTTGAACAGCAAGCCTGATTTCAAGATTGTGTCATATTTGTGGTTCTGATAACCTTTCACTTCAAAATTCCTTTGACTTGATGTCATCGCCGATCGATTACATGTTCATGAAACCTCTCGACAAATTGTTGTGATCATCATCAACATTCTAAGCTCTTCTAGCATATCAATCGAATTCATGATGAGAAATACCATCCTTGCCCCTCGATGATTTGTGTTATCAGCGACATCATTCTTGCTCCCTCCCTAACACAAACTTGTTCTTATAGATTTTTTTGAAATACATCCTTTTTGACATGTCGATGGATTGCTGCTGAACCCATCGACCACCTCCTCGTCTTTTCCTTGATAAAATTGCACGAGATGTTCTAGAAATTCCCGGTGGATCCATTGTGTTCCCAAAGTCCGACCTTTACCCAATGACCATGCCAATGTTATCCCGAAGCATGATTGTGGTACTCCGAACATCAACAAGAACATTGGTAGCGCAATGCTAAATCTTCTTGATCAATTATCCAAACACCGTTGTATGGGTAAACCTCATAAATTCCTTGCCCCTTTGTCTAACTGGTTTCATACTTGGATCCCTATCATGTATATCATGCTATGCCTTTCCTTAGGAAAGATATACTCTTGATACCCAGGTATAAACATATTTTCCTTACCATTGGTCTATTTAATATGATAATAACATTTTCCTTTCCATTGTTTTGTTTAACATTTCTTGTGATCTAATTTGTCTGACCAAAGATAATTCCCTTCTCATGTAAACACCTCAGTAGATCTGCGACGGTAGACGGGTGCATCGGGTGATAAGTCCCGTTGCGATGGAAGAGAAGGTTGTGTGAGCGGCCCCGGCAAAGAGGACGATGGCGCTGATGAAGCGACAGGACGCGATGCAAGGCTCTTGGTTCGTCACCGTGGATGAGAAACGTCCATCTCTAGTAGTGGACGACGCGGTCTTGGTAGGCACTCCAGCATGGTGGAGGACGGTGGCGATGGATGGGGTGGAGGACGACGGCGATGGATGGGGTGGCGGACAGAGGAGGCTGGTATGGGGTTGGTGTTCTAGCGCGGACGGTGTATGAATGGGAAAATGGAGGGAGAGGTACGGGGAACCATGCTTTCGGGACGCGCATGTCTCAAATATGGGAAAGTTATGAACTTAGCCCCCGTTTAAAATTTGGACGTCTCGTCGGTTGGGGATAGGGCGGTAATCTCGCAACTCACAAATAATTGCCTAGAGTGATTTCGGGCGAGGAGAGGGTGTTTTGGCGCCCATGGTGCCCACGGTGTATGAACGGGGCTGGCAGGTAGGGCGGTTGTGTCACGTCTGAGTGAAGTTACAAACCTGCCCCTATTGAAATTATTTGCCTACATCGATTTCGGCTGAGTCGAGTTTGTTTTGCCACCCACCGTGTATGAATGGGGAAATGGAGGGAGAAACAGAGGTCTTTCGGACGAGCTTGAATCAAATGTGTTTTGCCGCCCATGTTTGGCACCCACCGTGTCGGAATGGGCTCAGAGGCGGCCGTGTCACGTCTAATTGAAGTTACTAACCTACCCCTATTGAGAGCAGTGGAATCGGGCCGATGGATTGTCCGTGTAAGGGGTAGACAGTAATTTCCATCACACCAGGCATCAAGCCTGGTAAGCTATCTCAAAAAAAATTCCATCTCCCAAAAACTTGGCTTCGGGAAGCCGACGCGGGAGTGGACATTTTGCCGTTTTTTTCGAATCTTGGGACAATAAGCATCCACGTTTACCCTGGCAACTAAATTCGAATCCATTTTGTATTCCTATACGAATCTTTATAAATCATTCTATATGTTTTTATATATCTTCAAAAGCACGACAAAGATGTATTCCATTGTCATATATGAATATGATTTACAAATGCCGATACTCGAATTCAGAAGCTAGAATCCAGTTTAAGGTGAATTCGAATATTTGGAAGACTTTAAGTCCAACTCAAATGTCACACGTAGCATAATGTGTACTCCCATTTAGATATGTACCCAAGCGGTGTATCAAGATTCAAATACCAAGTCAATCAACCAATAATGTACAAAACTAACAGACATATAAACACTTATAGAGTATATGGATCAATAATATCAACTAACATACATAAGCCGTGTCATTTTTTTTTTGCTATAAGAGCATCCTTTTTTTAGCGAGGCTAGTACAACATCTTGGCCCTTTCCGATGTGTGCCACTTATGGTCCATCTATACTACTATTATTGCTAAATGCACATTCAGCCCGATTGGCATATTTGTAGGTCTGGCACAGCAATCAAAATGAAATGTCTCCGAGTCTTATCAATTAATACAGACTTGTGCTCAAATAAAATTACAAACCAAAAAACAAAAAACAATTATTATATGATCTCTAAAACAAATGGTTTGATCGATTACATGAACAAACAACACAAAGGTTATTCAACGATGGAAAGAACATTTCACCTATGATTTACCAAGTGGGAATTTAATTTCCTTTTTTCCTTCAGGACCTTAACAATGCGGCTAGTCTCAGCTTGCTTCGTTTTGAAATCCACCAAATATTTAATGGTTGTCTTGAGTACTGCTTGTGATTGTGCGGTTTGCTTCCTCAACATGTCAACTTCATCTCTAAGTACAGAAGCAGAATCTCTTTCTACCACTAGTTTAGCCTCTAGAGCATCGGCGGTTGGCAATTCATGATGCACGATTGGGCGGTGCCTGTTGTGGGATGATACAACGTCCATGGGGACCTCGCTCTTTGATCTTGGGCTAACCTGTTTTACCATTAAAGTTCCTATTGGATTCGAAAAGTTGAAGTTAGCAAAACATCTCAATCGGGAGTTATAACAAGAAACCGATTAAACAAAAAAGGAAATAAAGAGTTTCAATTGGATGCTGAAAAGTAGTTATTAACATCATTGTAACCGGTTGTTGCAAAGAAGAAAGCGATTAAACAAGCAAGTTTTGCAAAAGGTACCTATTGTGGCATTGGAGTTTATCGTGGATCCTGAAAAGTTGAGTAGCCAGTAACGTGATTAGAGCAACCGGTTACAGCAGGAAAGCAGTTAAACAAACAAGTTTTGCAAAAGGAACCTGTTGAGGCATTGGAGTTTCTCTTGGATCCTGAAAAGTTGAGTAGTCAAGAATTTGATCGAGCAACAAGTTACAAGAGCAAACCTGTTACACAAATATATTTTGAAAATGTACTGCTGTGCAATTGGATTTCAATTGGATCCTGAAAACTTGAAGTTGGCAAGATGATTACAACAACAAGTTACAACAAAGAAACTGTAAACGAGGAAGTTTATGAAAACATACATTACAGCTAACGGAGTTTCAGTTGGATCCTGCAAACTTGAATGTTAGCAATCAATAAATAAAGTTTTGCAAGAGCCATAAGAAACTAACATCAAACTAGTAAAACTAACCAGTTTTGGCAATGTATTTAATTACACACGAACTAGTAAAACTAGAAAGTTCTTGGCAACATATTAAAGTAACAAGTCGATACCGTTTACCAGCAACACAGACATCTGTAAATTTCTTTGATGTAAGCGAAATGATTCCAACACACATATAAGTTAAAAAGATGGTGTCCCTCATATAAACCTGACAGTTGTCTATCTATGAACATGCAAACATTACTAGTGCTACAAGTGATATCAACAAACCATTTAAACAAACAGGGTATCAAAACATAAATTACACGTGAATTAGGTTGCACCCTAGAAGTACATATGACCAGCTATCTACGTGCTTAAGTAGCTAATTAAGTTCAGGCAAACATGTAATTCTTAACAATAAGTATCAAACACATAGATAGGCGCAGTCTATAATAGGATTAACAGGCTATGGCATTATGTAATCAGTAGCAAACTAAATTAAGCTAAGCAACGTAATTGAACAATTTTGTAATAAGTGGCTAACTAAAATTACAAGAAGCGGGTAACTGAACTTGCGCTAGCTCTTTGTACAGGCACACTGAAACTTCTTTTTCGCTTACAAGGTTCTACGAAGGAGTCCATGGCATCAATTGCTTGGATATGCAGTCCCAATACTTCTTCCTTTCCACACAACATTGGTAAGTCGAATGGTTAATCTGGTAAGATGGTGCGTCCTTGATATGTTATATGAGGATGTGTATTCAGACTAGTTGTAGCCACACACATCACAATCGGCTTTTATCAGATATTTCATGCGATTACATTTGGCATATCGAGATCTAAGCAATCTACAATAGGATCAAAAGACTGGCATCCTTCACATTATTGGCGAACTCAGTTCATGAAACAAGCAATTTAACCATTCTGTGGGTATATCAAAAGCGCCACTGGAATATTTTTCACTATCCCAATCATACACGCAAAAAGGGGCGACGCCACCGTAGGGGCTGGTATGGGCGGCCGCCTCGGGTGGCTGGAAAGTGTGCACCTAGTTTGAGTTGTCTAGGTTGGCCCAGGCTAGTTATGTACGTCCCAACACACAGCAGGCAATGTAAAAAATGAAGAAAAATGTTTCAATTTGGATGGGCCAATAACGTAAGTGCAAGACAGGCCCTATAGCAGGCTCGCGGCCCAAACGAGCACCTCCCATATCGATCGACAGCAGGAAAAATCCCAATTCATTCCCTCCAGCCTCCAGTCTGGTTCGCTCCTAACGTAGCCGCCGCTGGACATACCAACACAACACTTCCTCGCACCCTCGTTGGAGGGCGGTCGCCGGGCTTCAAGCGAATGGAAGGACAAGAAGATGAAGATCCAGCCCTGGGTGTAGCCTGCGTGGGAGGCAGCGGCGGCAACACGGGCATGGCATCGAGCTTGCGCAAATAGACAGTCGTAGCTTGCAGGAGCAACATGCGCAACAAGCAGGTACATCACATCCCTGATTATGTCTAATTTAACTGTTCAATTTCTGGCCAATAGTTAAACCTGACGGTGTTGTGAAACTGCTTGTATGTAGGGAATCTATGAGAAAATGAAACCAATTTATGCTTATTTTATAACTACCCCAATCAATACTGAACTGACTGAATATGATGTATCTAATCAAGTTCCCGGTGCAAACATACAAGCTCATGTTATTCTTGAGCCTGAAGTGTCTAATGAATGCATCGCTAATGAAGGATTTGATGCAAACATTTTACATGCTCCTGGTGATGAACATGTAGTGTCTAATGAGCGATCTAATGCAAGCATTTTGCAAGCTTCCATTGAAGTATTTAGTGTCTAATGATGATCTGCTATGTTGAGAGAGACATAGAGATTTGCAGGCATTGATGACAAGCAAATTATAGTACATTTTCATGGCTTCAGGAAACATCGAGACCATCTACCAGAAAGTCCCCGTATCATGACAACGTAGCACAAATACATTTCTAATCTGTTGTTTGAAACTATTGGCATACTTGTACATGATAGATATATTGATATGCAGTTTGCGCACTGGTTATAGGTGCAATAAAACTTCGATATTTTCAACCAGAGAACGAATAATTCAAGCAGGTACAGGCCATGTTAGTAGTCCTTGTACACCCTGTTGCATTTTGTGTTTTTGGTGCTTGCATCATTTAGTGTTTTATAATCTGAACTACTTTGGATCATTAGCTGGTTTTCAAAGTGCATGTAGCTTCACATTTATCAAGTTATGTTGATTTCCGGAGTGCAAGTGCCTTCGTATTTTTTATGTTAAATGTTCGCCCCTGGTAACTTGAATTCGTGGATCCGCCACACGCACACAAATCATACACGAAGGCCAGTACGAATTAAATGAAATGCAGGGACTTACGCTAGCTTGTTGTACAGGCTCACTGCAGCTCTGCTTGTGCTTGGGATGTTCCATGTACAAGTCCATGTTACCATTTGCTTGGGTGTGCAGGCTATACGGGTGTGCAGAATGTGTACTAGATCCTGTAGCGCCGTCATGCTTCACTAAAAAATGGTTTTGCTTGTTTCAGATGATATCTCCAAAAGAAACAAGAGTCAAAGTCAGAGTTGCATAGGCGTGTAAGCTAAGAGAGCAGTGAAAGAATATCCAAACATCGTCGGAACAATGCACAAGGGAGTGATGTGTGGATACCTAGTTCGGGCCGACGTTTGGGCATGCTCACCTAGCTAGAGTGCGGGTTACTTCAGAGCCATTGAGGGTGATGCGCTGGCGTTGGCTGACCGTGCACGGATGTAGATCTTGAGTGGCAGCGGAGCGCTATGATGCGGTGGACGAGACCGTTGGTGAAGCCCCAATGGCCTCGGGGGGTGGAGGTGCGACGATGTGCTCGGTGAAGTAGCCCGGTGAGGTGGGAGACGGCATCAGTGAAGCGCACCTGATGCGATGGAAGTCGGTGTCTGTGAGGCACGTCGGTTGCGGCGGCCGACGTTGTCGGTGGACCACCTGGTGCGGTGGACGAGGGCGTAGATGAGCTAGCTCAGGTGCGGTGGTGAAGCGTGACCGTCGTCTTCGTCATCGTCCGGCAGAGAGGTGGGGAAAGAGACAAGACAAGGGGCGATTCGAACTTTGCTTGGGTTGGTGGTGAATTAGGGATTTGAGCAATCCGGGCGTGGAAGGGGATGGTGGAGAAGGGAGATTTTGCAGGGCTGGAATTGGGGCCGCCAGGTATTTCAATCCAAAACATGGAAGCGTGAACTTATTTTGTCGTCGTTCTTTTTTTGGCGGGGGGGGGGGGGGGAGGGGGTGGGTGGCTGGGTGCTAAGCGTCCGTACGACACAGGCGACCACCACGACACGACCCTGGTCTGCCTGGTGCGCCTACATTTGAGAATGCAAACGAATCTTCTTTCATTTGCAAACGAATTTGTATGTATTACCATGCCCGTGTTTTCCTTAAAAATAATTAGTCATTCGAAACGAGATACTATAAATTAATTAATGAGGAGTTATTTGAAAAAAAATCGAAACGGTATCCACGCTAACATGTATTAGAGTGTGTGTGATAACCCACAAGTATAGGGGATCGCAACAGTTTTTGATATGTAAGAGTGTCGAACCCAACGAGGAGCTAAAGGTAGAACAAATATTCCCTCAAGTTCTATCGACCACCGATACAACTCTACGCACGCTTGACGTTCGCTTTACCTAGAACAAGTATAAAACTAGAAGTACTTTGTAGGTGTTTTTGGATAGGTTGCAAGTTAATAAAGAGCGCGTAAATAAAAGCTAGGGGCTGCTAAGATAAAAACACAACTAAAGTAAATATGGCGAGTGTGGAAAAGTAGTGGTAGGAGTTGTGGAATTGTCCCTAAGCAATTGACTATGTTACTAGACCGGTAATCACTATTGCAATTCTATTTGAGGGAGAGGCATAAGCTAACATACTTTCTCTACTTGGATCATATGCACTTATGATTGGAACTCTAGCAAGCATCCGCAACTACTAAAGATTCATTAAGGTAAAACCCAACCATAGCATTAAAGTATCAAGTCCCCTTTATCCCATACGTAAACAACCTACTTACTCGGGTCTCAGGCTTCACACCACGCCACCCACCATAAGCAAATCATAAACATATTGCAAACCCTACAGCTGAACCCCTTACGCTATGCCGACACGGAGGGCACAATAGGACATCACCAATAATAAAACATGCAACTCAAACCAATCATAGCAATTCATCAATCACCGATAGGACAACGAAAATCTAATCGTACATCATAGGATGGCAACACATCATCGGAAAATAATATGAAGCATAAAGCACCATGTTCAAGTAGAGGGTACAGCTGGTTGGGAGAGTGGACCGCTGAATATAGAAGGGGAAGGTGATGGAGATGTTGGTGAAGATGGCGGTGGTGTTGGTGAAGATCGTGGTGATGATGATGGCCCCCGACAGCGCTCCGGCGCCACCGGAAGTAAGGGGGGGAGAGGCCCCCTTCTTCTTCTTCTTACTTGACCTCCTCCCTAGATGGGAGAAGGGTTTCCCCTCTGGTCCTTGGCTCCCATGGCTTGGGAGGGGCGAGAGCCCCTCTGAGATTGGATCTATCTCTGTTTCGCGATCTGCCTGCTCCGTTTCACCATTTCACGTATATATGGAGATCCGTAACTCCGATTGGCCTGAAACCTTCGCCGTGATTTTTTTCCGAATATTAGCTTTCTTGCGGCAAAAGAAGAGGATCAACCGCCTTACGGTGGGCTCACGAGGGTAGGGGGCGCGCCCAGGGGGGCACACCCCCTGCCTCGTGACCACCTCGGGCACTGGTTCGCGTTGATTTTCCTTCCAAATTTTCCATATTTTCCAAAAATAAGTTCCGTCCGTTTTAATCCCGTTTGGACTCTGTTTGATATGGATATTCTGCGAAACCAAAAACATGCAACACACAGGGACTGGCACTGGGCACTGGATCAATATGTTAGTCCCAAAAATAATATAAAAAATTGCCAAAAAGTATATGAAAGTGAATAATATTGGCATGGAAGAATAAAAAATTATAGATACGACGGAGACGTATCAGCATCCCCAATCTTAATTCCTTCTCGTCCTCGAGTAGGTAAATGATAAAAAAGATAATTTTTGATGTGGAATGCTACCTAGCATAATCTTGATCATATGTCTAATCATGGCATGAATATTAAGACACGAGTGATTCAAAGCAATAGTCTATCATTTGACATAAAAACAATAATACTTCAAGCATACCAACCAAGCAATTATGTCTTATTGAAATAACATAGCCAAAGAAAGCTCATCCCTACAAAATCATATAGTCTGGCTATGCTCCATCTTCACCACACAAAATATTCACATCATGCACAACCCCGATGACAAGACAAGCAATTGTTTCATACTTTTGACGTTTCTCAAACCTTTTCAACTTTCACGCAATACATGAGCGTGAGCCATGGACATAGCACTATAGGTGGAATAGAATATGATGATGAGGGTTATGCGGAGAAGACAAAAAAGGAGAAAGTCTCACATCAACTAGGCGTATCAATGGGCTATGGAGATGCCCATTAATAGATATCAATGTGAGGAGTAGGGATTGCCATGCAACAGATGCACTAGAGCTATAAGTGTATGAAAGCTCAAATTGAAACTAAGTGGGTGTGCATCCAACTTGCTTGCTCATGAAGACCTAGGGCATTTGAGGAAGCCCATCGTTGGAATATACAAGCCAAGTTCTATAATGAAAATTCCCACTAGTATATGAAAGTGATAACTTAAGAGACTCTCTATATGAAGAACATGGTGCTACTTTGAAGCACAAGTGTGGTAAAAGGATAGTAACATTGCCCCTTCTCCTCCTTTTCTCTCATTCCCCCCCCTTTTTGGGCCTTCTTTTTTTGGCCTTTCTCTTTTTCTTTCATCCGGAGTCTCATCCCGACTTGTGGGGGAATCATAGTCTCCATCATCCTTTCCTCACTGGGGCAATGCTCTAATAATCATGATCATCACACTTTTATTTACTTACAACTCAATATTACAACTTGATATCTAGAACAAAGATATGACTCTATATGAATGCCTTCGGCGGTGTACCGGGATGTGCAATGATCTAGCGTAGCAATGACATCAAAAATGGACAAGCCATGGAAACATCATGCTAGCTATCTTACGATCATGCAAAGCAATATGAAAATGAATGCTCAAGTCATGTATATGATGATGATGGAAGTTGCATGGCAATATATCTTGGAATGGCTATGGAAATGCCATGATAGGTAGGTATAGTGGCTGTTTTGAGGAAGATATAATGAGGCTTATGTGTGACAGAGCGTATCGTATCATGGGGTTTGGATGCACCGCTAAGTTTGCACCAACTCTCGAGGTGAGAAAGGGCAATGCGCTGCAGATCAAGAGGCTAGCAATGATGGAAGGGTGAGAGTGCGTATAATCCATGGGCTCAACATTAGTCATAAAGAACTCACATACTTATTGCAACAATCTATTAGTCATCGAAACAAAGTACTACGCGCATGCTCCTAGGGGGATAGATTGGTAGGAAAAGACCATCGCTCGTCCCCGACCGCCACTCATAAGGAAGACAATCAATAAACACCTCATGCTCCGACTTCGTTATATAACGGTTCACCATACGCCGCATGCTACGGGACTTGCAGACCTCAACACAAGTATTTCTCAATTTCACAATTACTCAACTAGCATGACTCTAATATCACCACCTTTATATCGCAAAACTATTGCAAGGAATCAAACATATCATATTCAGCGATCTACAAGTTTATGTAGGATTTTATGACTAACCATGTGAATGACCAGTTCCTGTCATCTCTCTAAATAGATATAAGTGAAGCAAGAGTTTAATTATTTCTACAAAAGATATGCCCACGCTCTAACAAATATAAGTGAAGCAAAATAGCATTCTACAAATGGCGGTTGTCTAAGTGAAGAGAAACAGGCAATCCAAACTTCAAATGATATAAGTGAAGCACATGAAGCATTCTATAAAGCCATACTCAAAAGATATAAGTGAAGTGCAAAGAGAATTCTATAAATCAACCAAGGACTATATTATACCAGCATGGTGCATAAAAGAAAAATGAAAACTAAAAGCAAAAGACGCTCCAAGATTGCACATATCGCATGAACGAAACGAATCCGAAAACATACTGATACTTGTTGAAGAAAGAGGGGATGCCTTCCCAGCATCCCCAAGCTTAGACGCTTGAGTCTCCTTGAATATTTACTTGGGGTGCCTCGGGCATCCCCAAGCTTGAGCTCTTGCCTCTCTGCCTTCTTCTCACATCGAGAGCTTCTCGATCATCGAACACTTCATCCACACAAAACTTCAACAGAAAACTCGGTAAGATCCGTTAATATAATAAAGCAAATCACTACTCTAAGTACTGTTGAAAACCAATTCATATTTTGTTTTTGCATTGTGTCTACTGTAATATAACTCTTTCATGGCTTAATACACTGATATAAATTGATAGTTTCATCAAAACAAGCAAACTATGCATCAAAAACAGAATCTGTCTAAAACAGAACAGTCTGTAGCAATCTGAACATTCACCATACTTCTGATACTTGAAAAATTCTGCCAAAATTAGGAAAAATAAACAAGTTGTACAGAAAGACAGTGCAAAAGGAATACGAACCATTTGACGTTCGAGTAAAAAACTGAAAATCGCGCACTACAGCCAAAGTTTCTGTCCTGCACCGTACAAACCAACAAGTATTGTAAACATCCTAAAGGCAAACCTTAGCACATTATTTTTATAATACAATGGAATTGTACAAGGGGATAATTATTTTTGTTGAAAAGTTTCTGTAATCAATATTCACAAAGTTGCCGTGAGCATGAACAAAGTTCAAGGAGCTCTCCCACTTCAACAATGCTTGTCTTTCTCACTTTCGCTTTCCTTTTTGACAAGGTTTTGGGTTCCCCTCTTTATTTTTGTTGTTTTTAAACTATATGAAAGCACTAAACAGAAATAAATGACTCCCTAAAACTTCCGGGTTGTCTCCCTGGCAGCGCTTTCTTTAAAGCCATTAAGCTAGGCATATAGTGCTCAAGTAACGAATCCACCCGGATCCCAAGGTATATCAAAGCCAATTTTAATTAGCAATGATTTGTAATTTAGTAGTGAGCACAAAGTAACATATATCATGTAATGACGAAGTCTAACTCTCTTCCTATGCATCGGCATGTCATAAAAGAACAATTCATGCACACCAAGTGAAGGCCAATGCATAGTATAAGCAGTTTCTTGCAATTCTATCGTGTTGGAAACATAGAGAGGTGGAGATGTAGTTCCTCTCTCATAATAATTGCAAGTAGGAGCAGCAAGCACATGCATATTATATTAATCAAAATCATCATGTGCAAGGGTAAAAGACAACCCATCAATATAATCCTTAATGAGGGCAAACTTCTCCGATATAGTATAATTGGGAGAATTCAAAAAGATAATAGGGCTATCATGCGTGGGTGCAATAGCAACAATTTCATGTTTAACATAAGGAACTATAGCAAGTTCATCTCCATAAGCATAATTCATATTGGCATCTTGGCCACAAGCATAGCAAGCATCATCAAAAGGGATATTTCAAACAAATTCAAGGGATCATAGCAATCATCATAGCAATCATCCTTCGTAAGCACGAAGGGAATTAAACAATGTATGAGTTGAAGGGTTACTCTCATTAGAAGGTGGGCACGGGTGATCAATCCGCTCTTCCTCCTTTTGTTCTTCGCTCTCCTCCTCATCTTTTTCATCCAATGAGCTCACAATTTCATCAATTTCTTCTTCCATAGTTTCCTGCAAAATATTAGTCTCTTCTTGGACAGCAGAGACTTTCTCAATAAGTGCATTAATTTCGTAATTGTATTCATAATTCTCATAGCAATATTTGAGGATAGCTAAATTTTCAGATCTATAAACAGCATCATCAAAATCTTCAAACTCTTTACACATAGATTCAATTTCATAAGCACCCATAAAAGTAACAAATTCTTCTATTTGTTCCACATCATAGTAATCATATATACCATTAGCATAAGAAGCTAAGGTTTTATTATCATTAAATTTGCATGAAAAGGGAAGGTGTGGAGCATTCATCCTAGAGCAACAAGTATAATCATAACTCACGCATAGTTGCCAACCATACCACTTCAATATATGAATTTGATCCCATAATAGTTTCCCTTTTTGTGTTAGCGATAATCCCTAAAGTATTCACGTTGATCCAACGTTACTCCCATTACATAATTGAATGGGGTTTTCTCAGGATTATTAAAGTAGTACATAATATCTTTCACATAACCAAAGATCGAGGGTTTTAGGAGGTTCCCCATCTCCATGAGCAGCAAGTACACCTAATTTTTTGGTATTTCGTGTTCCATATACATAACTAAAGATAGAGAACAACTAAGAACAACAAATAAAATTACTTAGTGATAAAGCAAACAAGCACACACGAGAATATTCACCCCACGCTATGACTCCCCAAGAACGGCGCCGGAAAAAGGTCTTGATAACCCACAAGTATAGGGGATCGCAATGAGTTTTCGATAAGTAAGAGTGTCGAACCCAACGAGGAGCTAAAGGTAGAACAAATATTCCCTCAAGTTCTATCGACCACCGACATACAACTCTATGCACGCCGACGCCGCTTTACCTAGAACAAGTATAAAACTAGAAGTACTTTGTAGGTGTTTTTGGATTGGTTGCAAGTTAATAAAGAGCGCGTAAATAAAAGCTAGGGGCTGCTAAGATAAAAACACAACTAAAGTAAATATGGCGAGTGTGGAAAAGTGGTGGTAGGAGTTGTGGAATTGTCCCTAAGCAATTGACTATGTTACTAGACCGGTAATCACTATTGCAATTCTATTTGAGGGAGAGGCGTAAGCTAACATACTTTCTCTACTTGGATCATATGTTATGATTGGAACTCTAGCAAGCATCCGCAACTACTGAAGATTCATTAAGGTAAAACCCAACCATAGCATTAAAGTATCAAGTCCCCTTTATCCCATACGTAAACAACCTACTTACTGGGTCTCAGTGCTTGTCACACCACGCCACCCACCATAAGCAAATCATAAACATATTGCAAACCCTACAGCGGGAACCCCTCACGCTTGCGCGACACGGAGGGCACAATAGGACAACACCAATAATAAAACATGCAACTCAGACCAATCATAGCAATTCATTAATCACCGATAGGACAACGAAAATCTACTTAGACATCATAGGATGGCAACACATCATCGGAAAATAATATGAAGCATAAAGCACCATGTTCAAGTAGAGGGTACAGCGGGTTGCGGGAGAGTGGACCGATAGAAGGGGGAAGGTGATGGAGATGTTGGTGAAGATGGCGGTGGTGTTGGTGAAGATCGTGGTGATGATGATGGCCCCCGACAGCGCTCCGGCGCCACCGGAAGTAAGGGGGGGAGAGGCCCCCTTCTTCTTCTTCTTACTTGACCTCCTCCCTAGATGGGAGAAGGGTTTCCTCCGTCCTTGGCTCCCATGGCTTGGGAGGCGAGAGCCCTCCGAGATTGGATCTATGTCTCTGCTTCTGCGTTACATTACGGCTCTGTTTCACCGTTTCGCGTATATATGGAGATCCGTAACTCCGATTGGCCTGAAACCTTCACCGTGATTTTTTTCCGTATATTAGCTTTCTTGCGGCAAAAGAAGAGCATGAACCGCCTTACGGTGCCCCTGCCTCGTGATCACCTCGGGCACTGGTTCGTGTTGATTTTCCTTCCAAATTTTCCAAATTTTCCAAAAATAAGCTCCGTCCATTTTTATCCCGTTTGGACTCCGTTTGATATGGATATTCTGCGAAACCAAAAACATGCAATGAGGGGTAGCACCGGGCAATCGGATCAATATGTTAGTCCCAAAAATAATATAAAAAATTGCCAAAAAGTATATGAAAGTGAATAATATTGGCATGGAACAATCAAAAATTATAGATACGACGGAGACGTATCAGTGTGGCACATAATTAGTTATTTGAATTAGAGTGTGTGTCACATAGAAATCTCCAATTCTAACGTGGATTTCACATTTCATGGTATCCTCGCTACTTTTTTTAATACAAATTCATATGTATATGATGAACATCATGGCAGTGAGAAAACTTTAGATGGATTCAAACATATGACCAACAAAATAGCACAACAATCGTGTCAATGTCAACTTTTCCAAACCTAATATGGCACGAATTCGAAATAATTACCCATATGCATGGTCCTCAGTTCAAATATTACAATGTACACGGAATTGAAACATCGATATTAAGTCTCGTACTATTTCCATTCAAATGATGTTTTTAGCCCCACACACCCCTCGGCACACACGCTACATACTTCCTGTATCGGTCAATCTTCCTTTCCTAACCACCTTAGGAGGCTATCGGTTTCCGACACACGTTCATTCTTTCTCTCCATGTTTCGATGTCTAACTCTCTCAACTACACAACCCCCTTTTTCCACTCTGTTGCCAAATGTATTTACTTCACACACCCGTCATTGCACCCCATGCCGAGCTCTCTCCCTCTCTCTCTCATCCTCTCACCCTCTGTTGCTAGATACATGCATTGCCTATCTAGCCCCCCAATCTCTCGTGCGCACGCACACACTTTGTCTATCTAGGTCACTATCTCGAGACTGTCTCACTCTTTCTTCCGCACGGCGGGCCACACTCGCTCAATCTCGCTCCCTTTATCTGAGTCTCGATTAACCTCGTTTTCTTTCACACACAAATGATATATCTCCCTGTTCGGGCCTCGATCGACACACTCTATACTCTCTCACGCAGATTGTCTATCTTGGTCAGTCCATCCAAGCCGCCCCCACACTTTCGACCTCATGGCGGGCTACGCTCGCTCTCTCTCTCTCTCTCTATCTCTCTCTCTCTCGCTCGCTACACTACAAAAAATACACTTCCGTGATGATACGTGTTTGTCACAGTAGGTCGCGTTTTTTGTCATGCATGTACATCCATGACAAATTTATGACAGAACCAAGATAGTCATACCTGCGGCCGTCAGAGAAGTGTTCCATGACATTACCAAAATTATCATCACGGAAGTGTCCACTTCCATGACGATAAATCACGCGTCATAGAAATGCTTTCGTCAAGGGTGATCGACACGTGGCATCCACCGCAACGGAACGCTGTTAAGCTATCGGGTCGGGTTTTGGATCCGATAACCCGTTAACAACCCCGACCAATGGGGATTTTTCACGTGTAAAATCATCATTGGCTGGAGGAAACACGTGTCGGCTCATTGCTGGGGCAGATGTCATCCACTCATTGGACAGAAGGTGCCTATGATACGCCGACACGTGGCACGGCCCAACAGAGGCCCATTCCTGTGAAAAGGCCGGCCCGTTTGACTTGGTCAAAAGGTGGCGGCCCGGCCCATGGAAAGCCTGTTAACGGCATGTTCGCATATAGCCCATTTACACCCCGCTAACCCAAGGCCCGTTACGCCTTATCCGAATTAGGCCCAGATGGCGCTATCCGGGCCATCCAATATGATTCCAAATTGTTTTCACTTCTAGCCCATGTATGGCCCATGACGCCTTTCGCCCATATGAGGCCCTATGTAACTCTTGGCCTATTAACGGCCCGTGGTGAAACCGCCCGCAATGAACAAAGGTATCACTTTACACCCACTAACGGCCGTGGTGAAATCGGCCCGTAATGAACAAAGATATCACTTTATACCCATTAAGGGCCCGTTATTCAGTTGGGCCGTTTCAAGAAATGTTATCTTTCGCCTTCTCAGAGCCCATTTATTCTTGGGCTCATTTCAAAGATTCGCCATTTACGGCCCGTTATCGCTATTTTCTTCGCCAGGGCCAAATTCAGCTCGTGGTTACATCGACCCGTTTGTGGTCCGTTAATACGTTGGGCCGTTTTCATAGCGTCATCAAATACGGCCTATTAACGATGGCCCGTTATGGTCATACGACACGTATAAGGCCCATTGATGATACGGCCCGTAGAAGGCCCATTGTTTCTACGGCCCGTAGAAGGCCCATTGTTTCTACGGCCCGTAGAAGGCCCATTGTTTCTACGGCCCGTAGAAGGCCTACTGTTTCTACGGCCCGTAGAAGGCCCACTATTTCTACGGCCCGTAGGAGGCCTAGTGTCACTACAGTAAATATTAGCCCATGGTTATTGTGGCCTAGTTTTAAAAAGAACTGCACTGACTACAAGCAAACAAATAAACAAGACAACAAGGAAATAAATAAGCAAGCAACTTATGCTAGGCTATCACGATCGTTACATATTACATCCATCGGGCATCAAAGTTCGCCACCAAAGGTAAATATAGGGAACAAAGCGAGATATCATATACACCGGTTGTCAAAGTTGGCGACCAATAAATAAACGCCGCAAGAAGAAACAAATGCGTAATCTGAAACCACTTCGTAAGATCTCAAGAAACAATATCCTGGTACCCATAATGTCGGGCAAGATGCTTAGCAAGCTTATTAACTTTCTCTTGTTTGGCGCTTAAATCCTCCAAATATTGTCGTTGCACCGTAAAATATGCATCTGAATTTTGCAGGACTTCCTCGCCCTTCAAATTTTCCTGTCGCAAAGACATCTCGATCGATGTCTTTCAACTTGAAGTTGAGACTCAAGAAGACGAACTGATTCAGCAAATGAGTTCAAGAGCTTGTGCCAGCAGTAGTGGCCAAGAATCGAACACTACATCAAGACAGGACTTTTGGGTTCCCTCACCGTCGTCAAGATAGTTTTTATCGACTTTCTTGGAGACCAACAGGATGTCTCACTATCTTGAACCTTATCTCATTACTTCCTTTACCATTGGATAACGCTGCATCGTTTCTCCAATATTTTGTCCGCATTCTAAAAGAGAAACAAGCAGACACATCACATGTTTACCATGTTGTATATGAAACTCATTTTGGTAAATGAGTTCAGTAGTAAAGTGGACAGGATAACAGCATGAAATAAACATATATCTATGTGCCATGGTCACTTATGGTCTATATCATTCTAGTTTTTGTTGCCAAATCAAGATAGAGACACAGTTCAAATAATATTTGTTCAAGACAAAGCAGAATAGACAGAATATAAGTGTGGGTAACTATAGAGCAATAACAGCACTTGTAATGTGCATGACATGAGAACATAACTGTTTATTCAATTGAAACTGAAATCAACATAGAGCAGGTTACAACAAAGAAACCGCTTAAAGAAACAGGTTTAAAATATACCTATTGCGCCATTGGAGTTTCAATTCCATCCTCCAAATTTGAAAATAGTTGGTATGAGTAAATGCAGTAATGCAAGAGCAAAGGAGTATGAACCATAGCTACAGAACCTGACCTGAGAACAAATCTTCTTCTCCTTTAAGCGTTGAGTTGGGATTCGGAGTGGTGGTCCTCGTGCTTTGGGCACTGCAGTTCCCTTACTAACCGCTCGTGTTTGGGTGCTCTGTGGTGGAGACGGTGCTGTGTCAACTAGAACTGGGTTACTATCTGCTGGGGTTGGGGTTAAAAGGGGTGTAGCTGGTTCTCTGTCCAACTGGGTAGGGGTACAATCTGTGAGAGTCTGGGTTATGTGTGGTGGATCTGGTCCTTTGGCAAGTACAACCGTGGTTCTATCTGCATCAACTGGTAGCACAATCTTTTCTGAAGACCGTGTTGTTACTCCCTTAGATACTGCCATCACGCTCTCCAATTCAAATGGCTGATAAACAAGAAAAGTTATTTCAAGTATAGACATTGTATGATAGACAGGTGCAATGGATAGTGGGGAATAAAAGAGGGCATGAAATAATTCATATTTATGTTGTCTAACCAAACAGGATAGCATGACACAATTTCACATATATGATGGCTAACTAAACAGGATAGCATGACACAATTTCACATATGATGGCTAACTAAAAAAGATGGAAAGACATAGTTCAAAATATGAGACTATGTAAACAGGATGAGATGATATAACTATATAATGTGTTTATTAAATAGGTTGACATGCCATAATTCACATACATTCATGGATAGAATGCCATAATTCTAAATATGATGACTGTAAACACTAAACATGATGAGATGATATAACTATATGATGTCTTTATTAAATGGGTTGCATTCCATAAATCAGATAGATGATGTGTATGTACTATGTAAACATGATGGCATGATATAATTCAAATATATGATTTATATAGTAAGCAAGTAAGCAGATGGCAATCTATATATGATGTAAAAACTAAGCAATGCAAGACAACATGCATGACATGGGTAATATAACCCTGCCAAGTTTGAGCATAGACCTCAGGGGGGAAATAGGACTGGTGTCGGGGATATACCCCGTGGTGTAACCCGACCGGACTCGGCGACTCACTAATGACCCGCCCTGGCTGGACGACACACTAAGTGACCCGCCCGATCCTGGCGACTTATGGGTGACCTGGCAAGCGGATTAGAGGAGCGACAAGACCTGGGGGCCCAGGAGGCTCAAGGCCCAGAAGGCTGGCTTACGTTATGGTAGGCCGGCTTAAGAGGAAGGCGAGAGGAATATCTTCCTTACAAGGAATCAAGACCCGGACTTGTACCCGGCTTGTAGTAGAAGATAGGCTAGTCCTAATCCTATTTGGACTCCACATGTAACCCGCCCCTCTAACTTATATAAGGAGGGGTAGGGCACCCCAAAGAGGGACAATTAACAAGAAACAATATCTAGGGCTAGACACAAAGAGGGACCGACTTATGCGGCGACTCTCGATGAGCATAATGAGACCTAGCCTCAAACAGCATGTAGGGCTATTCCGGATGATGTTTCCCGGGGCCCGAAGCTGTCTAAATCCTCATCTTGTGTGATGATCCGCCTAGCGTCTCTCGATTCCGCCCAACCCCTCTCAAGCTACCTCATAGATGCGTTGGCCTCGCGACTAAGTCCTTGCAAGAGGACATCTGCCGTGACAATTCCACGATAGTTGGCGCCCACCGTGGGGATTGCGCACGGTGGTGTTGAGTTCTTGGAGGGATCTCTTCAGGGATTGAGAAGCTCGCGGTATGTTAGATGAAAAAAGCGCCAGCACGAAAAGCACGCAGGATAACCCGGCGTGAAACAACCTTGGACAAAACCGGCACGTTCATCGGTTTACGTTCAGAAGTATGATTAATTTTGAGATTGGCAGATGCAAGTTTGAAGATTGAGAGGTTAGGGTTGCGTGCGCCGTCGCTGCCGTCCAGAAGAATCGTCAAAACCGAGATTAAACTTTCCGTTTGCAGTTTTCCTACTCGGGTTACGGAGCATATACACCAAAACCGACGCGAAGCAATCCTACGCCGTGGTTGAATCGCCGCAGTTCCTTGTTTTTCTCTAGTGGATCAAGCTGGATGCACGTACATGCAAGGGGGATCGGTCCTGCGGTGTCCTCACGTGAAGCGTGCAAAACAATGCAAAACAACGGGAAGACATCTCAGTTCGTACAAGGCAACAATAGCGATTGTACTACTTCAATTAGTACTCTGCCACATGATGGACAGGATGATCTACAATTCCAAATTTTTTATTGGCTAAAAACGGCTACATGAAGAAGCGACCAGGTGGGATCTGCTTTAGCACATTCATACAGAAATATACATCAAGGAGATCACACGTGGTCAAAAGACAAATTACGTGGATCAGCGAAATTAAAAAATGGCCACGACCGTAAATGTAGACCGACCACGATCCAGATTCCTCTAGCGCCTGTGACCTCGGTTCGAGGCACTTGCCTCATCTGCCTCGCGTGCGCCCCGGCGGTTTCCGAGTCGTCGCCGTCCTCCACACTGTGGCCTCGACTTCAAGTTACTGCTCCGTTGTCTTCGCCTTAAATCGCCACCCAATCTAAGTCGCCTGCTGCGTCCTCCTTCGAGCTCTTGTTGTGGCACGTTGTTGCTTAAGCTGCCATGGCGGCCTTTGAGTAGCTTGCCGGTTTACCTTGCGCTACTCCAAGCCGCCCTGCACAGCCGCTGATTCGCCGTTGACCGCCGCTATACCAGCCCTACTACAATCAGGTCAATTACCTCATGGCTAAAAGTATGATCCGGACCTTGCGCACTGTCATTGGAGGTTGCGTCTACATCTGCACTATGTCAAATGGCTTAACAGGATGTGCGCAAATCGTCAGCCAGCCGGTCCGGTCTACATCAACTCGCCGGACCGCTTTGCGGTCGGTACATTTGGACGTGCCCATGGTGACTCAACTGCCCGCGCCACGGACGACTCGTCTGTCTGCCGGCTTATGACACCGTGGCCGTCTCTTCGGCGCCACCCCCTGTGGCTGCAATGAATCGTCGCGGTCAAACCGCCCTGGATGAGCCGGTCAACCAATGGGGCCGCATTAAGCCACCTCTGCCGAATTGAGCCGCCAGGGGTTATATTGAGTTGTCGGTCTGTCTGAGCCGCCTGAATTATATTGAGTCGCTGGTCTGCCTGAGTCACCTCTGTCGCGATAAACGGATCATCCGCCGTCCAAACAAATCAGGTGACATCCATCCAAGTTTGTTTTATTAGCACATGTTGTTTTGGTCAAAGAACAAGTTTATTTTTGCCTTGGTCTACAATATTGTTTATGCAGGTCAAATATTTATGACAAAAAGTGATATTATACCGCGGATATGGAGGCACGCCAACATCTTTTGGCACAGGTGGTCGTCGTTATTCAACGGACTCCCGCACCGGCTTACAACACCATGGCCATCTCTCCCGATCGCGCCGGCTTACAACGCCGTGGCCGTCTCTCGCGATCGCACCGGCTTACAATGTCGTGGTCGTCTCTTGCGACCACGCCGGCTTACAACAAGGAGGACAACTTGCCCGTCCGCACCGGCTTACAATGCCACGGCCGACTCATCTGTCTGTGCCTCCTCTGATGTTACGGTCGTCTTTACCGTCCGTCTCTCGTGGCTTGGTCTACATCAACACATCGGGCCGCACCTGTCTGCATGAGTTGTTTATTGAGTATGAGCAAGTCACTACTTGGGAAGCCCGGTTTTCTTCCAAGAAATTGGAGGCAAATTATCATGTATTATCAACCGCCGTCTGCACTGGATGGCTCAATGGGCAGGCGCACAATTCGCCGCCATTGCGGTTTGGTTAACTTCAAACAGCCAGTTGGAAGGAGCCATTGGCCGAGTTGCTGACACGGTTCATACGTGATCATTTATAACTCACAGCAGTCACCTCAACCTTCTGTGGGTTCACATCGCGCTATCAATGCGCTGATAATATACACCTTCTGCTCTGGTCCAATATGGAGAATCTCAAGCCAACTCCTCGAGTCGTCTTGAGACTCGGGGGCTACAATGACATGACTCGGTGAAATTGGCCGGTGTTAGTGAATTCAAGAACTCCAGGTCATTGGAGGGAAGGTAACCCGGTTCCGGAGGCTACCGCTATATTGGTGAAAAATTTAAAGGCTGTCAGAAAATTTCCGATTTAAAAAGAAGGATTCCGGTTTAAAATCCGGTTCAAGAGACATCTCTCTCCCACAAAGCACTAAAGCTCTTAATATCCGGTTTAAAAACCGGTTCAAGGGAAATTTATTTACCACAAGGCTTTGAAGCTCTCAAATCCGGTTCAAATCCGGCTCAAGGTAAATTTATCTCTCACAAAGTTTTGAAGCTTTCACATCCGGTTTAAACTTCCGATTCAAAAAATTAATCTCTCGCAAGTTCAAGTTCTCAGAAAAATTAAAGGTTGCCAAAGAACTTGCTGCCATGATGCGCGGTTCAAACTTGGGTATCCTGCCTTACGACTTATCTTATTATGATCACTTGGGGGCTTCCTGCTCATTGAGCATAGCTATCAGTACCCTCTTGATCGGCGCAATGCCAAAACTTATATGGTCATTTGGGGGCTTCCTATTCAAACATAGGTCGTATTCGAACCAAAGAGAACATAGCTGTCGATACCCTTTTGATTAGCAAACTGCTGAACCTACTTGGGAGCTTCTTGATCGTATCTGAATCATAGCTCAACCCCTTTGGGAATCGACGTGGATCGTATTCGAATCAGTGTCGTTAAACAACTTTTAAGGTCACTTGGGGGCTTCCTGTTCAAACATAGGTCGTATTCGAACCAAAGAGAACATAGCTGTCGATACCCACTTGATCGGCATCGCCAACGCCATCGGGGCTATATGATCGTATTCAATCTTAGCTTAACCTCTTTGGAACGGTTTCTTGATCGTATTCGAATCGAAGCCTCAAAATTTTTATCTATTTTTATACAATCGCAAGTATTTGAGTTGTCACAAATATCATATGTGCCGGCTCTTACAGACTTGAGTTATCAACTTCACTGTCCGGGTCACATAAACCGGCGGTATCATTCAAAGGATCATAGGGATCTTGTGATCTACTTGTGTGCAGGATAAGACTATATTTGGGTGGTTACCCGCCCTAGCTTTTGACATTAAGTCGCCAGGGCATATGTTGTTTAAACTTTGTTGAGGATTTACAGAGCTATGGCTTACATAAATGATCAAGTTCAAGCCCATCATCAAAGATTTAAATTGATGTCTCAAAAAGGGTTATTAATTCTTGATTTTCTCAAAGGCTATACGCCACCGGGTTACAATGAATGCACATTAAGTCATCATCGGCCAAGAGCCGCCGGGTATTTAAACTCCGGATTTACTTATCAACCGATGAGGTATTCAAATCTTTAATAGCCAAAACTGGCTGGATTTTCATGATGATATTGAATGATTGAGGTTTTCATACCAGATTATATTGTTCAAATCTTAAAATAGCCAACATGGCTGGATTTCTATTTGATTATCAATAACCAGTGTTATGATTGAGGTTTTCAAAGTCGCCTTAGCGCAACGGCTATTATTTTTATCAATGGGCATGATTTATTTTACAATAGAGGAAATAGTCCCGAGTCGCTGCAGGCTTACGACCCGGCACTTGGGGGCTGCATTGTTCAAATCAAGATTGCATCGAATATACAAGTCCCATGTCACTGCCAGCATGCACCATGGAACTTGGGGGCTACCAATTGCTCCTGTCAAAAATTCAAGGTACACAAGCATTAATCCATTATATTGAATGGTTCACTATTCAGTTGGTAGAGTACAAAGCTCTTAAACTTGTGGACGTGGGTTCAAGCCCTGTGGTGGAGATTATATTATATGATGTTATTATCAATTATATACAAAGTCCCACTCAAGATTATCTTACTAAGCCGGCCCTTGGGGCTACACATTGTTGTTCAAGTTTACATGGTTATATCTACAAAGTCCCCGCTCATTATTGCATAATGACCCGACCCTTTGGGGGCTACACTGGTTGAAGTTTTTATGAGTATAAGGCAATTTCAAGTCCTGTGTTGTCGCAAGCATGACAACCCGACACTTGGGGGCTACATATATGGAGTATTCAATTTTTATTAGTGACACAGATGAAAATGGATTTCAACAAAGTGGTAGTAATAATATGGAAACAAGACTCATATCATCACTTTGTTCATTCATGACTTGGGGGCTACAGGTAATATGGATATAAGGGAGAAATATCTTCCAATTTTCAGTTTTGAGCAAACCAGATTGACCCAAGATCACCAATCATTATGACCCGATGTTCCGCAACAATCATAACTCTAAGATCATCAATTATCATGAACCGGCATTGGCAACAATCATGAACCGCGTTGGAAACAATCATGACCAGGAATTATCGCTTTTATAACCCGGTGATTTTGGAAATCGAGATCGGCAAGTTCTATATTTTCAAACCGGTGAATATCATATGAGTATTTCAAAACCAATATTTCTTAAGCCGGCGCTTTGGAAGCCGACTCAAGTGGATTATTCTTCACAATATTTCTCTATGAGACACCAACGCCAAAGAATTTGAGTATGAAGATGGTTTATTGACTCGGATTTTCTAGAAGAAGGAAATGACAAGGACTTAAGGATGTTCAAAGCCGGTTTACAAGAATTCTTAACCCGAGCACAACCTCGTCAAATTTGTTCTTGTGTTTATTTTGCAGCATAATTTTACCATGGATAAATCCAAGCTAAACTTGGGGCTAATGTCGAGGATATACCTCATGGGTCTAACCCAAATTAAGTATAACCCGGCCGGACTTGGCGACTCACTAATGACCCGCCCTAGCTGGACGACACACTAAGTGGCCCGCCCGATCCTGGCGACTTATGGGTGACCTGGCAAGCGGATCAGAGGAGCGACAAGACCCGAGGACCCAGGAGGCTCAAGGCCTAGAAGGCCAGCTTACGTTATGGTAGGCCGGCTTAAGAGGAAGGCAAGAGGAATATCTTCCTTACAAGGAATCAAGACCCGGACTTGTACCCGGCTTGTAGTAGATGATAGGCTAGTCCTAATCCTATTTGGACTCCACATGTAACCCGCCCCTCTAACTTATATAAGGAGGGGCAGGGCACCCCAAAGAGGGACAAGTAACAAGAAACAATATCTAGGGCTAGACACAAAGAAGGAGCCGGCTTATGCGGCGACTCTCGATGAGCATAATGAGACCTAACCTGAAACAACATGTAGGGCTATTCCGGATGATGTTTCCCGGGGCCCGAAGCTGTCTAAATCCTCGTCTTGTGTGATGATCCGCCTAACGTCTCTCGATTCCGCCCAACCCCTCTCAAGCTACCTCATAGATGCGTTGGCCTCGCGACTAAGTCCTTGCAAGAGGACATCTGCCGTGACAATTCCACGACAACTGGTCATCAGTCTCTGAATCCTCCTCTGAGGAGCTCTCTGTAGCCAGCAAGATGTCTGCTTCAGCAAGTAGCATTGTCTGCTCTGAATACCTTGTTTTCACTCCAGATACTTCCATCACCACTTCAAATGGCTGATGCACAGGAAGAGTTGTTGAATATACAAACGTTGTCGACAAATGGAACACATAATACAAAAATATGATAGCATGATATAATTCACATACATGATGATTGGCTAAACAGCATGGCATTGCATAATTCACATATATAATGCCTTCAAGAATAAGATAGCATTGTATAATTCACATATATAATGTCTTGCAACAAGATGGCAATGCATAATTCACATATATGGTAATTAGACCTTTGAGCAATTGGCATTCACACAAAGCATGTCTAAACTAATCAAATGGCATAGCAATACGAGACACCATACGCACGATATGAGCAACATAACCCTGCCAAGTTAGAGCATACACCTCGGGGGGGGGGGGGGAATAGGACTGGTCATCTGTCTCTGAATGCTCCTCTGAGGAGCTATCCGTAATCAGCGAGATATGCGCTTCGTCAGATAGCATAGTCTGCTCAGAAGACCTTGTTTTCACTCCAGAATTTGCCATCACCGTGTCAAATGGCTGATGCACACGAAGAGCAGTTGAATGTACATTGTTGACGAATGTAATATGTAACGAAAAAAAAGATGGCCTGATATAATTTACATATAAGATGACTGGCTAAGCAAGATGACATTGCAAAATTCACATATATGATGCCTGGCTAAACAAGGTGGCGTTGCATAATTCACATGAATGATGAATAAACTAAACAGATGGCATTCGCACAAAGGATGTCTAAACTAAGCAGATGACATATTTGATGTATAAAGTAAGCAATGCAAGACACCATATGCATGATATAACCAACATCAAGATGCCAAGTTAGAGCGAAGACCTCGGGGTAAATAGGAGTTTCTTCTCCTTCCTAATCCCCCTCGTAATGTATATCTTCCTCTCGATTACAATCCGAAATGCATGGAGGGGGCTGCCTTTGCGCCTACCATGGAGTGACGTCTGCATGAAATTATATTGCCACGCTAAGGCTCGTCTTTTGCTCTACATGTTCAGTTCCATTGTTTACAATAACTGTCATGCATAGGAATAAAACATAGTGAGATTATGTAAGGAGTGCATGCGTAAATCCAGAGTGATGGTAGCAACTTTGTGGATAGACCCAAAACCAATAATAGCGAGTGATAATGGCTTCAGTTAATAAATACATATAATGGCTTCTTTACTGTTTGTTTCCCACCCAACATGGAACTCATAGTAGACACCGGAGATTAACCAGATAGTAGATAGATACTATTGATAGCGGCCCGATATGTACCCCACAACCATTTAAAAACTCAAGTTTGACCATTAGTTTGTAGCTGACTCAGAGTCTAATCGGTGAACAGGACGATAAAGCAAAGATGTAATATCAAGCGATGCATAACGTGGCGGAACACGAAAGAGTGCGACCTCTCTTGCGGACCCGTGTAGTCCTCGAGGTCATCTGCTCGGTTGATGATGGTAATGCAGTTTTCATGGCTGCCCAATGGGGAAGAAGATCCGAGGTGGTGAAAGAAAGTCTCGAGGCGGATCCACCTTTCTGCGGACTTTTACGTCGTTGGAGCAGGTGAGCTGGGGTGGACGACGCAAGAAGCAGACCGGGACAAACCACGCAAGGTTTTATTTGACAACTATCTGTAAGAGAAGTAATTCTGTAAGGGCTCGTTTGAATTGGAGGATTCCAACAATGCAGGGACAGGAAATAGATAGGAATAGGATAGGAATGCACGCGCAAAACAGAGATTTAAAAACACAGGATTTCTGCCAATCTGGGTGTTTGATTCACAACAATTGGAAGACCACAGGATGCAAAGAAGCATGGTGAGATTAAGTCAAACCACAAGAAAATGTACAGTTATAATGCTATTATGCTACTATCTCTTAGTCTCGTGCTTCATGAATAGGAATTTGAAAAGGAGGACAAGTGAAAATTAAAATTCCTACGTTTTTATTTCAAGGAGACACTAAAGGAACAAATCTGTGTGCTCAGTGGACAATATATATAACATGTAGAGTAAAAAAGAGATGCAACAAGTGTACAACCTCTTTGGCGAAGCCATGTCGATCTCAGCGTGATTGGGTTGGCGGTGTGGATGCTCCGGCTGACTTTTGTCACGGAGGAGGGGAAGAAGATCTTAGGCGTCTGCAGATGGAGCCCGAGGTACCGCTTCCTTTGTGATGGAGGGTTTCGTCGTTGGAGCAGCTCCGTGAGTTGTACGACGCCGAGGTCAAGCAGGACAAGAGAGGCAATGAACAACGTTAACCTGAGTGGAATTCTAATAGCATCTCCAATACATGACGTAAAATACATAACCACAAAGTGCTAGATGTAAAATACATCAGCCGCTCATCTCTGAACTTAACTGTTGAAACTGAACTTAACTGTCGAAACTGAACCTAACTGTCCAAACTGAATTTTGTTGTCGAAACTAAATTTTGCTATCAAAACTGAACGCACTAGCAAGGTGAGGCTACACGTCGGTCGACTGACTTTTTCATCTCTGGTCAGTCGATTTTGCAGCCATTGGATACGAAATCAAGGGCCTGCGCTTCATCTTCAACCTCCACCCCCACGAGCCGGCCACCACCGGCCAAACAAGAGTTTCACGCTCATGGCCGGCGCGCCGCCTACCGCCTCAAAACACTCCCCACCACGGTCCACCGCCGCCTGGCCCATCCTCTAGCCCCCCCCGAAGCTTTTTCTCCGGCGATCCCCACGCCACCGCCCGCCAATGCCCGCCACCGCCGCCACCACCGCCCCATCCACGAACCCTAAGATAGATAGTGGGGTACCTCTCCGGTGAGCCCCCCTCCCGCTGCGGTTGGTTCTTCCTTCACCCCGTGAGCCCACCCTTGAAATCGATTGACCCAAAAGTCGATTCGATCGGTCAAGTGTAGCCAAATCGAGCAGCATCGCAAGCAAGAGCAAGAGCGAGAGCAACAAATGAAAGCAAGAGCAATAGCAAGAGCATCAGCAGGGATCGAGAGCAAGAGCATAGCAAAGAAGCGAGAGCTAAAGCAGCAGCAGCTCCTACTGATGTGGACGTCGCCGCCGAGTGAGCGACACCGTGGAGGAAGTGGCCGGCGACGCCGCCGTGGATGGAGCCGCGCCGTGTCGGCTCGGGACCGAGCGCCAGCAGCACCATGAGATCAAATCAAGAAGAAAATGCGGCGATTAGTGTACAATCTCTTCGGTGGTGCCGATTAGGCCGCAACTTCATCCGAGGAAACGGTGATGATGATGCTCTTCCGGTGGTGCAGGTGAAGACGGCGGTGTGGGAATGGAGGTGGCGTGAAAGACGAGGGGAACGTCGGGGCAGCTCCTTGGAGGTGGAGGATGGGGTGGCTGAACCGGCGGGACGATGAGATCGACGACGGATCCTCATCCAGTACGGTGGATGAGGGACGTCGAGGTGTTGCTGTGGACGATGTCGTCGGGGAAGAAGCTCCGGCTGGGTGGCGGACGGAGCAGGGTGTGGGGTTTCGTCGCGGGTTTTCGCGGCCTCGATGTACGAATGGGTGGGCGGATGGGATGGCAGTGGGGAACCATGGCTTAGAGACGCGCTTGTCCGAAATGTGGGGTAAGTTACGAAAGTACCCCCACCGATTTGAGGCGGTTCTTTCGGTTCGGGAGTACCACGGGCATTTCGCGTGTCGGGATTTCACAGAGGTGGGAGTTTTCGCCGTTGGAATTTCGGAATAGCAAGGCGCGGGTTGAGATGGAGGGAGTTGTCGAGCACAACGAGACAAAGATATATCTTAAATATTTCGGGCTAACAAAGGCGCTGGTTGAAATTTCCTGACAGGCCTAACGTGTAATCGTACCAAATCAATGCGCACTACAAATGTCATTCAAAACTTTGAATTCATGTTATGTTCAATTAAAATATTTTGCTACGTGTATAATGCATGCAACCTACTACTCAAATGAATGTTTTAGTGCATTCCAAACGTATATACTACCGCTTCAATATGAACTAAATTTGAATAAGATCTACAAGAATGATTGTTGTGAAGTCAAAGCATTTGAATTCGCTTTCTCTGCTTTTAATAAGATCTACAATCATCATTATTTTCAAGTTAAACCATCGTTTGTGTATTATCTTCACAGCACACCACATGATCGATGTCGAGTTACATATGAACTATGTGTACTATATGAACTCGAACTTGATTTTGAATCCACTTTATTTTGATTTCAAATCACATTACATTTCTAGCTCTAGCTAGATCTTCATAATCTAAACCATGTCTCATATGTATAATGTGTTTATCACATTATGTATGGTGCCCCGCCCCTCGCCTACAAGTATTTAGATGTGAGTTGCAAACACCACACATTACCACAAATTCAAATAAAATGTGAGAATGTTCGATATATAGTATTGTTTAGATTGCTTGATATTTAGTTGTAAGCTGCAAACGCCACACATTATCTCAAATTCAAATAAAATGTGAGATTGTTTGATGTATAGTATGGTTTAGATTGTTCGGCATTTAGTTGTGAGTTGCAAACGCCATGCATTATCACATTATGGTATAACATGTGCACAGCACGTGTATCACCGCTATATTCATGCATGCAATGTTTAAAACACTATGATCTCCTATTCAAATATATTAATCCGCTTTCATATCAAATTATGACCTTTGTTAGTCTCTTACACCCACACGGTCCTCTAACCATTGTAGCTACCACTAACTTTCTCTCGTGCATGCAGACGCCCTCCTCGCCCACCCCCACCCACGGCATTCTAACCACCGGGCACAATCAATTTTTCCATTAGGTCGTTCTCCCAGAGTCTCCACAACTCCTTTCCGACACACACCGATCGATAAACCTCTCCAATGATGCCTCGCCACAAAGATACACACACAACTTCAATCTCCTCCTTTATGTGTCCTTGCATCGTGTCTCTCATATGGTCAGACACACGTGTAAACTCTCACCCCTCTTTTAATCGATCTCACAACCGCACACTCCTCCCCCTATCCAGCTAGTAGTTGGGCCTCTCGCACCACCTCCTAGCTCCATTCTCTCTATCTATCCGTCTCGCTGGGCCTTATTTGCCTCTAAAAAATGGACGTACACCGACCGATCTCTCGCTATACATATAGCCAGCTAGGTCCTTACAACTCCTTTTACCCACACATCGATCGATCTACCTCATTAGTTGTGTCTCCCTTCCTCCGACAAACAACAATTGATCTACCGATCTAGTTAGGTTTGCTTACCAAACACATGGTTCCCCTTCATCATCCATGGATGCGTCCCGACAGATCTATCACGCAGGCACACACGTAAACACATCCCCACTCTTATTGATAACATTGCAGTTCCACCCTCAAGATGTCTAGTAGGCCTCTCCCAACATCTCCGAGAAGCAACTCCATCACCCATCCGGACTCTACCCCTCTCCTCCTCCCTCCATCCTCTCTCTCTCTCTCTCTCTCTCTGTCCCATCATATTTCCGTCCTTCAATTATGTATGGATGTCGACCGATCTCCCTCATGACATAGCTGGGTCTCTCCTTCTCAACACATATACGAAGTCGTTCTACCTCTATAGTTAGGCCTCTGCCTACCCCTCCCCCCACCCCTCCCCCCACACACACCGATACATCAAGCGCTCTAGTCATGTCTCCCTGCCACACACAAACTTGACATGTGCCCTCTAACATTCCGGTAGGCCAGTCGCCCTATATCTTTGACTTGCACACACACACACACACAATTTCGATGGCTCTCTTCATCGATCTCGCACCCACCCATTACTTGATCCTCTATTCGACTCTATCGATAGCTATGACCCCTCCCTCTCTTCTCGTGGATTGCCCGATCCACTATGTATGATATGGATAGGCCTCCATTTCACACACATTGCATGCAAAATTTTGTTTGAGATGTCATCGACACATATTCCCACAAATAATTCACGAAATCAACCCCCTACCCCACCCCCACCCCCACCACAAAACAAAAAACACTCACGAACGCGGTTTGTATCTCTCACCCACACCCACGTAGGTGGGGGACGTGCATGAAGAGAAGAGGTGCATGCACGCACACACGCATTCCGTCTCTTTCCCAACCACACCAGGCTGGTACACGGTGGAGCTCGTTTCTGTCTGAAAACGGCAGCCCACGTGGTAATTTGGCACATGTCTTTGGTTGTCCACTTGGTGGAGGGAGGATCGTCTACCACGGGTGAACAAACAAATTGCGACTTGACGCGTTATGTTAAATTAAAAAGAGGCAAACCATGTGGGGCCTACCTTAGAGGCAAGGCTCTATACACTGGAGTACTTTTGATGTGTCCCGTCAACTCGCAGTAACGAGGAGAAGCTTGCTTTGTACGCCTCCCCGCCCACCAGGCGCGGTGACTCGCAGGATGAGGTGAAGCTTGCTCCTCCCTACGCCCATGCGTAGCGGTGGCTCGCAGGACGAGGAGAAAATTTACTACTCCCTCCGTTTACTCCTCGTCCCTACTACCTTGGTTATAGAGATTATATCATATTGTTTGGAATATATATGTCCTTAGTAGATTTCAATATGAACTACTAGTACATACTCCAAACACTGATGTATATAGATGTATTTTAGAGTGTACATTCACTCATTTTGCTCTATATGTAGTAGCACTCTCCCTCGCCCCTCGACCCTCGCCCACGTGGTGGACGTGCAGCAATTCATTCATTCTCATATAGCCAGAACGATATATACTGCACTACCATTATTTCTCAACTTCCCGAAGAGGCGAAGAGCCAATCGCAAGGTTAATATTTTGGAGATGCCAAGCGCAAGGTTATAGGAGAACGAGTAGTAGGTGCCGCGTCATTTATAAATAATTTTGTTTTCTTCAGTGGCACGTATGCAATATGATAGGTTCATATGGAGAGAAAAGGAAACCGCTCCACTATATACATAGTCAGGACGGGCCAGCCTACACGGTTGCTTGCTGGGGTTGCTCTCTTCACACTCTCTCGCACAAAACGACTGTGGCCACATCTCTAACATCCCGGTGGATCACGTCCGCTTGGGGAAGGGGTGGATGGTTAGTGTAGATGTGGTGGCCGTCGCCGACGGCGAAAACCCACCGTCGGCACGTCCCAATCAAGGGTCCCCGCCGTTCTCTCTCACAAAGCCGGTGAGGTTGCCTTCGTCCCTTGCTCACTTTGCCAGCGGCGTGGGCGATTCTGCCTCCCGCCGCCCTCCTCAAGGTCGAGCTACGTCCCTCAGGTACAACTCCCTTTACAGCTGGCTTGCACCACTGCTCCAGCTGCCCACATCACTCCCTGTGGATATTTCTCTACTTCTTTGCCCCGCACATACCTGATACCTCTACTGGCTTCTACGTACTGTATTTGTGATGAGTTTATGTCTCATCAACTAGTCCTAGTAATCTTATTCTAATCACGCTTCTTCAATTTCTTTGCCACAGGGATGCTCATCTCGATTTTGGTGAAACTGCACAAAATGATCCGATGGTCAAAAGGTTGCAAACGTCATTTATTAGGAAGCTCGAACGCTGCTGCCGCCTAATTGAAGCCTGGTCAGGGTTCACGGTTCAAGGGCTAGGGACTGCATGGATCGTTTTTTTCTTTAGCTGCCTCTGTTCCAAAATAAGTGTCAACTTTAGTAGTAGTACAACTTTGTACTAAAGTTTGCACGAAGTTGAGACACTTATTTTGGAACGGAGGGAGTACATATTTGCTATGATTTGTCAATCATTGAGATGCAATAGCATGCATGTTAGTCTCCTTTGTATTTGATGAAATGTTGCAACGGGCAACCTTGGACGCAAGATACATGTAACAGGAGCTGGAAGCTTCATAGCATTGTACAAATTTATCTCGCTGATAAATTACAGTACGTACTAGTGCTATACTAGTACTTCCTCCGTTCCTAAATATAAGTCTTTGTAGAGATTTCACCATTAACCACATGCGGAATCTCTACAAAGACTTATCTACTAGTAATAGCTAGCCCCCACTACTAGGAATTCTCTATCCTCTCCTTGAGCCACATCATCAAAATTGACGTAGCCGTTAGATGAAGTAAATCGGTCATAATAGCCGTCTGATCTAGACATTGAGAGGCTCAGCACTAAGCCACATGAAAGCATGCAGAAATACCATGGCACATGCATGGTAGTGGGTTTTAAATCACATCAACATGTCTGCATGCAAGCATGCACCGGTAGCATGCATGTAAGTGAGTTTTTAAGTCCCATTAACATGTCAAAAAGAAAAATATAATCCCATTATGCAGTAAGAGTTGGCTGATCTTTTTTCCTTATGTGGGATGATCTAAATGATGATGGGAGTTTATTTAGTTTGGCTACCACATTTGTCATGCGCTTATAGATTTTTTTTAGTTCTATGAAATCGATAATTTTGCGCAGAGAGATATACCATTGTTCATGACAGCAACGGGGACTCGTCTAGTAATATTTAGGAATGGAGGGAGTACTATGTAAAGAGTTAGGTGTCGCACGGTGATAGTGTGAGGTGGGCCATGTAATCACTGAGCCTGCGTGTTTTCACTGCTCTTGCACTCCTCCGCTGTAAGAATGGAGAAAATTGTAATCTACTACCTCCTTTCGCCGAAAGCGTGGGACATCCAGCAGTCCTACCACCTCAGTAATAAAGACCAATGAGCCGTCAAATCACATAGACCCAGCAGTAAGTTAAACGGACGAAGCAACCATCACTCTTGCGCCAGTGAGAGGTCGCGTCCGCTCTGCCCGGGCATGAATGCGGCACCGATTCTTTGAGCGGCGGCCGACTGCTTTCAAGGGAAGCGCCCGAGGCGATGGAGGGGCTTTGGGGGCCAGGCTGGTCAGAGCGGGCGTGGCAGCTTGTCCGCATGTCCCTACCGGACACGCCCGAAACGAGAGGATGCACCGACTCTCGGCTAAAATCGTACACTACACACCATATCTCTCAGTAGGAGTAGGTCGATCTGTCGCACTCTCTAACACACACATGCTGTTAAACACACACACGCACCTTGGTCCCGTTGCACCTTCTAACGTGACTTATTACACCTAGACGGAGGGAGTAGTAAGTATACGAGATACGGTAGCACACTGACTTAAGTCGAATACAAGTGCCCAAAATTTTTGTGCATGTTATAATAAGGATTCACTTAAAATAGTACGTGAGTGAATAGAGGGATCAATTGGACAGTGTTCCCGAGGAGTAGCGAGATGTGTGAGGTAGTAAGATACACCGCTAGCGCTTTTAATTTTTGTTATTAATTCGTTTGTTTCACTCTCTGACTGGTGGGACCCAACGTACTACGTGGAGAGAGGTAAGGTGACTAAGGCTGCATTATTTCTGCACCACTATGGATAGTCTTACCACCAAAGCCACATGATACAATTATGATTGAAATCCTAATGACTCCCACACACACACATACACACAAACACGGCATGCCTGTTACACGAATGCACGAATGTATAAAAGGTTATTTTCCTCTCGTTGAACATAACGGGAGGGTTGTGTAGCTGGTTAGCCTGTTCGCTCATCAAACATGAGGTCTCGGGTTCGATAACTACACTTGAGCATAATTTTTGCCAAGAGGATTCTTTGACTGGTCAAAATGTTTTCTAGGGTTTGCATGTTTCACACTCTCTCTCCAGTATATACACGCTGGAGCCTCGGTAACTGTAGTTGCTCTCTTCACACTCTCTCGCCCTCTCTCATTGGAGCTGGATCCTCGGCTAGAAGTTGCTCTCTTCACACTCTCTCGCCCTCTCCAGATCTAAAAAAGACTTCGTTAGCCTCTCTCTCTCCCCCCACTGCTGCTCAAAGAGCTGGCAGGATCCGTCCACCGGGAAGGGAAGGAGGCTTAATGCTGTCGCCATCGGCGTGGGAGGGAATCCACTATCGGCATAGCTGTTCACTTTCCACCCAGCAGCGGCGCGGGAGGGCCTCCGACCCCTTCTTCTTCGCCGCCGTCTCTGCCGCCAATCGAACCACGCCCCAAGAACCTTAAGGTATATTTTACTTACTCCACATGCATTGCTCTAGCTGCATGTATACCATGAATCTAGGACGTGGTTCAAAGAGGAAAGGAGTGGGGGAAAGTAGTGGGAAAAGTTGTATATAGCATGAATCTAGGACGTGGTTCAAAGAGGAAATGAAGGGGGAAAGTTGTATAACATAAATCTAGGACGTGGTTCAAAGAGGAAAGGAATGGGGGAAAGTAGTGGGGAAAGTTGTATCGCATAAATCTCGGACGTGGTTCAAAGAGGAAAGGAAGGGGCGAAAGTACTAGTTCAAAAAGGAAAAGGAAGGGACAAGGCTATAGAGTTTGAGCAGGACTAGATTTGCTGCGCTCACATAGGGAAAGGTGTCTAAAGATAACACAAATATGCTCCTTGGTTGTTTGTTCTTTGTTGCAACAGGCTGTGCATGACCACAGTACATCGGTATATGCACTTGGTGCTGGTGCGCCCACTGTCCCGTGCAACTCATTAGTTGTTGTTAATCTATGGCCATGTTTGGTTAAAAACTCCCTAGTCCCTACCTGCTTGGTTCCAGGAACTAAACATGGACTAGAGGTTATTAAATGACATGATAAAAGACCATGTTACCCCTAGTAATGAACTAATAGAAACAAGGTGCGATGCGTGGCAGGGGCAACTGTTGGAAAAAGTCCCAAAAGACTCCCTCGGGGTCTTCTTTCTTTAGTCCCAAATGCCCACTTTTAGTCCCGAAAAGTCCCTCCTGCTTGGTTTAGATGTGACCGACACGGAGTTTTTTAGTCCCTACACCAAAATGTCCTCGTAAACAAACACCCTCAAATAAAGCCGCTGGAAAATTGATGCAATGCCATAGTTAAAAGCAAATTACATGTTTAACGAATTTTATTGTTAATATAATCTCTATGTTAATATTAATCAATGCCTCCGTTTGAGAAATGCTACTGTCTTGCTTTCTTTCCCATTTAGATAAGGTAGATGCTTCTTTTTGTTGGCTTCTGTGTCATCCACCGTTATTGACAACTAATTGTTTCCTTTGCACCTATGTGTAAACAGGGTTATCTACTTCACCTCGTTGCCATTGTGACTTTTTGTTGCACTGCACAAAACACTTTTTTTACGAGTGTTTTGTGCATTTCAACCAAAATGTCACACTGACAATGTTGCTTGATTGCTTGATCTTAGTGGAACTGCACAAGAGGAGATCTTACTTCCTATCCGTTAAGGCGAATTTGGTTCAGATCTTCTTCTTGTGAGTTGTTTGAATTCCGCATCATGAGAGGTCAAGATTAGCCTTTTTCACATGATTTTGCAAAGGTGCTTTCATATGTTGTGCTACTTGTACGATAATGTTGCTTGATTTTAGTGAACTGCACAAATGGAGACAAGACTTCCAATCTGTATGTGCACCGTAATATCCCATTGAGGTAAGATAAGGATATTTCACAACTGCTGGCATGTATTTTTCCACTTTCATCAGAAAATTAAGCTTAGTACTATACTTGTGCTCCCTAATTGACATGCCAAATCTTACATTGAAGGTGAAGCTTGTTTGTTATTGAACCAAGTGATGACGGGGAAGAACAAGCGGAAGAAAAACAAAATCAACTCCCGGTCAGTAATGAAGCACTTGAACTGTGATGACACAAGTAATGATATAGTTTTGCATCTTAATTTATTGCTATGGCTGGAACGAGCAATTGTTTTGCCACTGATTTGATGTCATACGTAATTATCTCTACTTGTGCAAACAGGGATCTTCTTTGAAGATACCATATATTTTAGTGGAACTGCACAAGAAGATGCTGGAAACATTAAACTAATCGAGGAGTATATAGTAAGCATGGCCACCCCCGTAGATAGCAACAGATGGTTCCCGAGAAGTGCTTCATCTGTATGCTCTACACAATCAGCCTCCTGACAAAGGTTGGTACTCGCCCACTGATTTCATCCATATGATTGAGCTTTGTCATCTCTATTGGTGTTGTGCTACCGTTTAGATACCGCCATGAAAAAGTGGTATTGTCCTTGGGAAGTGCTTCATCTGTGCTGTTTTAAATATTTCCTTTCCTTTTTTTTCGAGCAAACATGGATGCTAGCATTTAGTAGTCCTCTTGTCTTTGCACAACAGATCATCTTCCTCTGAAGAAGAATATGGAGTATGTGAAGTGACTAGTTCCGATTATGCCAGAATGAAGAAGCACTGTCTATCTTCTCATCAGAAGGAGCAGTTGAAGGATGGTTACATTACTCCCCACAAGACCAAACTAACTTCAGCTCAGAAGGACTGACAAATCTCCATTTTTTGCTGTGATGTGCGAGTACAATGTTGTTCTAGGATTCTTTCTGGTGAGTTCCATTTTTCTAAAAGTGTGCTCTACATGGACCATGTATGTGCATGTTGAAACTGTCAATTCATAGTATAGTTTGCTTTATACTAATCACTTTTTTGTATTTGTGCAAACAAGGGTGCTCAGCTTGATTTCAACGGGAACTGCACAAAATGTTCATGAATACATCGAATCATTCATTTCCACCACAAGAAAGGAGGTGCCCATAAGTTCAAGGTGTTGCAACATATAAGGGCTAAATCATACAAGCTACGCGCTAATTTGGTTGATTTTGGTGGAACTGCACAAAAGAACAACCGTTTATTTAGCACGAGTTGCCATGTCAATGTCCGAACCGATGGCAAAACCCCGCCCATTCCACAATCGTAGGCAATTGATATTTTGGAATGGGACAACCTTGTCAAATTTTTCTCATTGATTTTAGCAAGATATGCGTTTGATATTTTCGAATGGGACACCCTTTGCTGTCAGCACCGGTGATCATTTTTTTCTTTATTCTTTAGTTGTGAAGTAAATATTGCCTCTGACATGTGAGTCGCTGAGATGCATAATCATCGATTGTTTTGAATGTTCTCTATGAATTGCCAGGCCTGTGTGTTTGATTGCAATGTCTGTAAACGCTAAAAAGCTGCTCAAACTCTTTGTACTCCATACATTCCTTTTACTTCACACATTGTGTAAGTGCATACTTTTTGTATAAGATTGGTCAAAGTAGAGATACTTTGACTGCAGACAAAACTTGTATGCAGACTAGAAAGGACCGGAGGGAGTACATGTGAAACTGCTGCAAATGTGGTGATCACCCTGGGAATAATGCTAGTACGTATTGTTTTGCATGTTTATCCAATGCCAGTGATACAGGAATTCGAACTAATCGAAATAAATTCATTCACATATAAACATGCCGGATTTCATTACATTTCATACATTCTTCAACTAAAAAGGGGTGTTTGTGGCCGCATGCATCTCCCAGATGCAGAGGCCGGGGGTCATCCTCCTTTTCTAAAAAAAAACTAAAAAGGGGTGCGCTGGAGGTATAATTAATTAACCGGGTTACCCACCTGTGTCCCGAGCCGAGCAGAAAGCTTGAGTGACTTAATCGCAGTGTGCGATTCGCGTAATCGACATGTGGCCTGTTGGGCCCACGTGTCGATCAGCCAATCGCACTAGCGCTAAGTAGAAGCAGCGTTCTTCTCCAGCGCAGCTCTCCGACTCCACGTCGCCGCCAATAAGCTAACCGACCATCAATGGTCAACCCGCCTAGCATGGCTTCAACCGGAGGGTAGCAGCGGTGGCCTTACTTGGACCCGAGCGGCGGCGACCTACCGTGTTCTACTCTTCCTCGCTTTCTGTGTGGCGCGACCTCGTTGGCAGCGGGACGGGCTCGACGGAGCCGGGCGATGCCTCTGTCTCGTTGCCGGGCGCGGCGCAATGAGCGGTGGAAATCCTCCCCCACGTTGCCGGCACGGTGGGGCCTTGGCTGAGCCGGCGATGTCCTATGCCTTGTTGTTGGCGGGGCGGGGCCTCGGCGGAGCCGGCGGTGTCCTCTGCCTCGTTGTTGGTGCTGCGGGGCCTCGGCGGAGCCGGCGATGTCCTCTGCCTCGTTGTTGGCGCCCAAACATCGGCGGAGCAGGCGTCGTCGGCCCGGAGCGAGGACTCGTCGAGCCGGCATTGTCCTTCGCCTCGTCCTCGGTCTCGCCAAACAGCGCCTCGCCCGCTTCGCCGCCCTCTTTGCTAGCCTCTTTGTAGGCGGCCACAGCCCGCCACCCGCATGCGGTACCGCTTAACGCCGAGGCGGCCCTTGCGGGCGGAGCTGCATTCGAAAGCAGCGCCTCTGCTCCGCTGGGCTCACATGGCGATCCGCTCCTCCACTGCAGGTGCTCCTGGAGGAGATGGTGGTTGTAGGCGGCGTCGGCCTACGCCTCCCGGAACTGCTCCTCACGCATCTGTGTCCATATATTGGGCACGGGCCTTGCCGATGGTCATGGTGCAATGCACCGGCGAGGATGGCGCGGAGGAGGGGGTTGGCGCCGGATCGTCGACTACCATGTTCTCCATTGGGACGTCGTCGTCCTCCTCCGGCTGCTGCCGCCACCGGCCGGGCAGCAATGGCTGCTATCTCCTTGTGGTCCGTCGTCCGCCTGTCTCAAGAGCGCTGAGCGCTAGGAAGCCATGGTGGGCAGTAGTGGTGTGGATAGGAGAAAGGCAACATATGCGGATGATCAGGCTATGGCGGTAGCAGCTTTATATAACAATGGTGGGCGGCGGAGGGACGGAAGTGTGACGCCGAGAAGGCCTCGGCAACCGCGTATCATTAATGTGTGCGGCAGATGGACGGACGGACGGCACTTGTGTCGTTTGAAGGCGGAGCAATCGCCTGCACTGGGAAGCGGGGCGGCCGGCGCTGACTGTTTCGGGCGGAAAGCGCGCGCGGGCGAGGAGATCACTTTACTTGGATAGGATGACAATGGGGACCCACCAGGTCCATAGCCTCACGTACGCAAGTGCCTCCTTATTATATATATATATATATATATATATATATATATATATATATATATATAGGACAAATGTTTCCTACAAGCAGTGGTAGTTACCACCACTTGCGTTTTGTATGTTGTATGTAGTATCTGTCGAAACCGAGAGTATGTACGTGTAATATGTAGTATATAACAATGATTAGGTAGTATATATACAAAATTTTAGGTAGTATGTTCCTTTTTTGAGTATGCTCTTTTTTACGTACAAATATGTACGTATTTCACAAATATAACAAAAACTATGGGCTCATATGCAATTTTTTCATGTAACTTGTTTTGAAATATCTTAGATATAGTATATGAACATATTTAAAATAATAAAGTAGTATATATAGTACCACATGATAGTATATGAGACATGTGGGGTAACTACCACCGGGTGGTAGGATGGATTTTCCCTATATATATATATATATATATATATATATATATAACTATAATTTATTTTGCTTCCTCCTGGTTTCCTGACATCACGGTCCCACACCATTGTCTACCTATGTACTAGTCAATAAACGAGAGAATTGCACAAGAAGCGGCCGACAGCTGGGACCAAGCAGCTCGAGCAGTATTTTGTGTTTTTGAGGTGTGAGCACTGCAGAGTTTTTCGATGTTTACCCCAGATATTAATTTTTCTCCTCTGAACAACAACGATAATATTGCTGCAGGTATTAACTAGGCGGGCTGTGGCCCGTCTAGCCCAGGTCAGATATCCAGCCCAGATATTAATTTTTTTCAAGCTGAAAATGGCTCGCCCAGCTATACTTTTTTTTGGAATACCCAGGCAAGGTCAAGTTGTTATTCTCCACCCCGCTGGGCTGCAAATCTTTCCTAGGAGGGATGCATTAGGTTTAACAAGAAAATGGGCTTTAAGGAATAATAAATGGGATGTAATTATAAAAACTGGGTAGTAACTATAAAAAATGCACCAAACAATGATTACTTTATAAAATATTATTTTTGGAATATTGAAAATTTAATTTCATTAATTGTTGTGAGCGGAATGTTTCGTTGGATTTTTACGCAATATAAATTTATATTGAAACTGTATTTAATCTGACTAAAATTTCGGGATAAAAATATTCGGATCCCATCAAAATGTGGGAAATTTTATTGAATTCTGTTTTGAACGGTTGGTTGAAATGGGCTGTACTTTTAACAAAGCGTAAATGGGCTGATCCATTAGAATTCAAAATGGGCTACACATTCTTACAAATCTCAAATGGGCTATAAGTTCTCTGCCACACACTTCTGGCCTTACTAAGTTGACGCGTCCCCTAAAAAAATAGAGTTGACGGGTATGCAAGGCTTTGTCAACTTATAGTCAACACACAGTTCTACCAGCAGTGGCCGTTGGTTGTCCATCCGACGGATGCCGTGCTTCTTCTTCAATCTCGAATATTCTAGCTTCACCCGCCCAAAAAATGATTCATCCCCACGACATCCGGGCGCACCGTTTGGAAGTCGACACAGTGGGCCTACTAAGTTGGCGTACCAAGGGCTTTGTCAACTTAGTCAATATAAATGTTTCTAGCTGCTGTATCGTGTCGATGTCCATCCAACGGCCGTCGTGCTTCTTCAACCTCTGGTCTTCTTGCTCCGGCCGCCCAAAGCGGTGCGATGCCGTGCGCTTGCTCCGCCTCCCATGGCGGATGTCTTTGCCTTGAGGCCTCACCGCCCCTACCACTCCCACCGCCGCCGTGCCATCCTCCACTCACCCACTGACGCACACCCCCTGTTATTCTGCGGCGACGGTAGCGCAGCCGAACCAGTGAACCCTCGTACTCCTCTCCGCGTGTGCATCCACTGCCGCATCTTCCCCGGCTTCGCGTCATCCCCTTCCTAGGCCTCACCGTCGTCCACCGCCGTGGTGCTCTCGCCGTGACGTGGTCAAGGAACGACTTCCATCGGACGTGGACTGTACGTGGAGAGGCTGACAGCTGGGTCCACGGCAGCCGCAAGGAAGTGCCTCCTTATTGCGCACAAAATAATTATTCCTCCACCTGACAGCGGGGACCCACCGGACGGGCCACCGTATTTCACGAAAAAATGATTCGTCCCCGATTGCTGGGACCCACGAGCTACATCTTCGCACGCAAGGAAGTGCGTCAAAAAAACGATTCGCCCCATTGCTGGAACCCACCAGCTACATCTTATACGCAAGGAAGTGCGTCCGAAACCCACCACTACATCTTCACACGCAAGGAAGTGCATCCAAAAAAACGATTAAGCCCCCGGACTTCTGGGACCCACCAGCTACACCTTCGCACGCAAGGAAGTGCGTCCGGGCAAAAAAACGATTCGCCCCCTGACTGCTGGGACCCAGCAGCTACACCTTCGCACGCAAGGAAGTGCGTCCGGGCAAAAAAAACAATTCGCCCCCCTGACTGCTGGGACCTAGCAGCTACACCTTCACAAGCAAGGAAGTGCGTCCGGGCAAAAAGAAAACGATTCGCCCCCCTGACTGCTGGGACCCACCAGCTACATCTTAGCAAGCAAGGAAGTGTCGGCGATACCGATCCACCTGGTCGAGCGTCGTAGCGTTGTCATCCTGGTCGCGAACGTGTACGTACATACTGGTTGATGTAGAGGCGCGCATGTGTCGTACTAGAGGCGCGCACATGTCGTAGTAGAGGCGCGCACGTAGCATGTACACGTACGTACAGCGGCCATGGTGCAAGAAAGAAAATACGGTCACGTATGTGTACATACGGGCGGGGTCTCGAATGCCTAGTCGCGCATACCGCAAAACGGAGGAAACGAACCTCCTACGGTCGAAACGGGGGTCCTGTTGATCGGGACGGGTGTGGCGTACCGCAAAACGGAGGAAACGGACCTCCTACGGTCGAAACGGGGGTCCTGTTGATCGGAAGGGTGTGGCGTACCGCAAAATGGGCCAAACGGACCTCCAACGGTCAAACGGGGGTCCTGTTGATCGGGAGAGGTGTGGAATATCGCAAAACGGACGAAATGGACCTCCTACGGTCGAAACGGGGGTCCTGTTTATCGGGAGGGGTGTGGCGTACCGCAAAAAGCGGAGGAAACGGACCTCCTACTACGGTGAAACGGGGTCCTGTTGATCGGGAGGGGTGTGGCGTCGCAAAACGGACGAAAACGGACTTGTGTTGGAGCGCCTTCTGGTCGAAAGCAGGGGTGTGGCGTACGCAAAAGCAGGACTCCACGGGATACTGTTCATCTCCACCGTCGACCTCCTCCGGCCTCCACGGGCTACCGTCGACCTCCTCCAGCCTCCACGGGCTCCTGTTCATCCAGCCTCCACCGTGCGCTTACTCCACCGCCATCGTTCAACCACCCTCCACGGGCACCCTCCACCGTCATCGCTCATCCAGCCCTCCACACCACGAGGTCCTATTCAACCACCCCTCCACCGTCTACTGTTCATCCAGCCCTCCACACCACGGGTTCCTGTTCATCAAGAGGCAACACCACCGCTCATTGTTCATCCAACCCCCCCCCCATAGCGCTCACTTGTCGGTGTCAAAACCATCGGATCTCGGGTAGGGGTCCTGAACTGCGCGTCTAGGCGGATGGTAACAGGAGACAAGGGACACGATGTTTTTACCCAGGTTCGTTCCTCTCGATGGAGGTAAAACCCTACTCTGCTTGATTAATATTGATGATATGGGTAGTACAAGAGTAGATCTACCACAGATCGAGAGGCTAAACCCTAGAAGCTAGCCTATGGTATGATTGTTGTTCGTCCCCACGGACTAAAACCCTCCGGTTTATATAGACACCGGAAAGGGCTAGGGTTACAGAGTCGGTTACAACGGGAGGAGATCTACATATCCGTATCGCCAAGCTTGCCTTCCACGCCAAGGAAAGTCCCATCTGGACACGGGACGAAGTCTTCAATCTTGTATCTTCATAGTCCAGGAGTCCGGCCAAAGGTTATGTCCAGCCATCCGGACACCCCCTAATCCAGGACTCCCTCAGTAGCCCCTGAACCAGGCTTCAATGACGACGAGTCCGGCGCGCAGATTGTCTTCGGCATTGCAAGGCGGGTTCCTCCTCCGAATACTTCATAGAAGATTTTGAACACAAGGATAGTGTCCGGATCTGCAAAATAAGTTCCACATACCAACGTAGAGAGAATAATATTTACGCAAATCCAATCTGCTGACGTATTTTGCAGCGTGACATCACACCACGGCCAAGCCTTTATTCGAATCGTTTTTACTGTCCTACCTCAGCGCGTTTACGGAGGAGAGCTCGATTGGATCTAACTGTTCGGCAAGTTCCGAATTAACGTGAAGATTGGTTTCGATGACTCGAGAAGTCATCGTCGGTATGATAGCGAACTGGCGGTCATAAGAAAACCACCTAGCCGAAGAGTCGACCAGTGGCCAAGGCTCCTTTGGCGATAGTATCGCTTTTTAAAGACGGGATGAGGCATCCTTCCCGACGGCGACGGCACGCAGAGGAACTCTCAATGAAAGCACCAATGTCGGTGTCAAAACCGCGGATCTCGGTAGGGGGTCCCGAATCTGTGCGTCTAGGCGGATGGTAACGAGGAGACAAGGGACACGATGTTTTTACCCAGGTTCGGCCCTCTCGATGGAGGTAATACCCTACTCCCGCTTGATTAATATTGATGATATGGGTAGTACAAGAGTAGATCTACCACGAGATCAAGGAGGCTAAACCCTAGAAGCTAGCCTATGGTATGATTGTTGTTCGTCCCCACGGACTAAAACCCTCCGGTTTATATAGACACCGGATAGGTTAGGGTTACATAGAGTCGTTACAATGGTAGGAGATCTACATATCCAGACGCCAAGCTTGCCTTCCACGCCAAGGAAAGTCCATCCGGACACGGGACGAAGTCTTCAATCTTGTATCTTCATAGTCCAGGAGTCCGGCCAACGGCGATAGTTCGGCTATCCGGACACCCCCTAATCCGGGACTCCCTCAACGGGCGTGGGTAACCCAATCGTGCCCGTTGGCACGTCTCCTCTATCGAAGGCGAGCCCCAAACGGTCCCGGGGAAGGCTCTTGGTATTCAACCTCTTTATAAAGAGACCAAGGCTCTACTCCTTTCTTTCAATCTCAATCGAATCCGACCCTCGCCTCGAGTTCCAACACCCAAAGCTCCAGATTCGGGCGCTTCGGACCTTCAATGATGTCCGGCTTCGACCTTCAAGGCTGGTGGATGCCTTCCTCCATTACGAAAGAAGACGTGCTAAAGCTAAGAGATGCCAAGTATTCATCCAGCGAAATTTCGCATAGGCTGCCTGCTCAAGGGCAGGTTATTCCTACTCCCAAGCCTGGTGAGATCGTGGTGTTCGCGCCTCACTTCCTTCGGGGGCTAGGCTTCCCGACGGACCCCTTCATGAGGGGGCTCATGTTTTATTATGGGTTGGAATTTCATGACTTGGATCTGGAGTCCATCCTCCTCATCTCATTGTTCATTGTCGTGTGTGAAGCCTTCCTCCGCATTACCCCTCACTTCGGATTGTGGCTTAAGACCTTCAAAGTGGAGCCGAAGATGATCAAGGGGTAGCAAGCGAGTCTTGAGGGGCTGTTATAAGCAAGAATGCTGATGCACCATGGCCCGAGGGCTCTTTTCAAGAGGAGTTCAGCTTATGGCAACGAGAGTGGTTTTATGTCACAGCTCCCAGGGGCACCAAGTGGGTGGCGCCACCTGCCTTTCGCTCGGGTCCTCCCCGCGGCTGGTGTCATGGGTCAATAAATGGCTCGACTGGGGGCCGTCCAAGGACGTGCCCTTGTTGCAGGGCCGCATTCAAGATCTCCTGGAAAGAGACATCAACCTGGCCGTAGTGACGCAGGTCATGTTGATTCGCCGCACTTTGCCCTGCAAACGCCGCCCCCTCTGCCTGTGGGAGTTTAATCCGGAGGGACCACGAGCTCTCCAACACTTTACGGGCGTGACGCCCATGGAGATGTACAAATTGTTCTTTGGGTCACAAGCAATGTGTCCGGACTCGACCGAGGACGCAGGTCTGAGCTGCAATCGCCCGGATACTCAAGTAAGTAGCCCTGTACCCGGACACGCTATCCGTATATTCATCACAAAATTTCCCTTAAAAGAGTCGTCCCTTAAACAGGAGTGGATAGCGAAAGCAAAGCTAATCAGGTGTCCGGCCCCCCTCCCCGAGATCCCGTGTTAACCAGGATGCTGGAGGTTGCGCCTTTAGAAGAAGGCGAAGGGGGGAACAAGGAAGCTACCGTCTCCCCGAAGGAGGCTGTCAGGAAAGGAGGAATCGAGAATCCCTCCATCCAGGGAAAGAAGAGGACCGCCTCTGAAGACCCGGAGACCATGGTCTCAAAGCGAGGGAAGAGATCTTCGTCAGAGGGTCCTGCGCCGGGAGGTGCCTCAGCCGCCTTGTGCCCTCAAGGGGATCAGCCCTCCAATGAGCCGTAAGTAGAGAGGGGAGTTTCAAAATAAGAGACATCCCTATTCTATTCCTGAGAAAGATAACTGAATTTTTACCTTGTAGTTCGGATCTTAGCCCTTCTCAGCAGAGCTCATCTTCAGGGGATCTTCGTCCGGAGATGATGGAGAGCGGAATGCCTCCCCCTACCGTACCGCCTTGCGAGGCGAGCGACCCTGAGGTGTCATCACGGAGGGTTTCTCCGAATCCGGCAGGGTCTGAAAGCAGCCGTATGGCTCCCCATAGCCCTCTGTGTCCGGCCTTCGAAAAAGGCCATCAGACGAGTCCGGCACCGTCCGGTGCACGGTCGGAGGAGCTGAAAGATCTGCTCGGGAGAGCGTCTATCTCAGAAGAACACCGTGCATTAATGGGCACGGTGATTGAAAGGATTTCATCCGCGGAGAGCGGGTTACCGCAGTAGTCAGTAGTTTACTGACAGGTTTTGAGGTACGCGAAATGATGTACCTTCTGACAGTTCCGCATATAAAAGATGCGCCCTGTATAGATAGAAGCCCCTGAGACTCGGTGCGTTGTCAAAAATGATCAGGTATAATCCCAGGTATAATATGTTGCTCTTCCTATGTAGGTGGCGAAGTGTCCGGTGGCTAGCCGGACTGATGAATTTGCCGAGCTAAAGCGGCAACTTGACGTGGCGGATGCCGACATCGCGCTTGTCAACAAGCGGCTTGACGAGTCGCAAGGTATGCAATTTCTCCGCGGACACCTGGTAAGGGGGCTTGATGCCCGTGCCTTACAACATGTATGCTTGATGCAGATGGTGCCGCTGCCATGGAGAACCTTCGGGCGGAACTCGCCCGAGCCAAGGAGCAGGCCAGAAAAAGTGATGCGGCTGCCTTAAAGGCGGCCGAAGAGCTGAAAGCTGAACAGGATGCTCACTGCTGAAGCAGGAAGGAAATGGCCGAGATGGCTGTGAAGTTGAAGGATCTGCCGACCGCTGCAAGCTTCTTGAAAAAGAAGGTCGGGCGGAGCAGAAGGACCTGGAGAAGGCCACTCCCGAGGCCAAGGATGCTCGCTCTGCAATGAGAGCCATGAAGCAGGAGCTACGTCAGGCCGAAGATATCGCGGCTAGAAAGCCCTTTACGCTGCGGATGAAGTTCAGGGATCCTAAATATGCTCAGTTGGACCGGCTGTGGAGTGCGGCGGATACTTATCTGGACTTGGCGGCAAGTGCCGCGGGGCCAGCGTCCGAACACTTCCGAGATCAACAGGATCACGAAGTGGAAAAGCATTTTTGGTCGCAGTTCCACAATGCAGAGCGCCCACTTCCATTAACCGAGCGTTTGGCCGAATGGGCGGAGCTGAATAGGTTATCCGGACTCGCCATGAAGGATGTCGTGAGTCATCTGTGGTCGGAAAGGCCCGAGCTGAAGAGTTATTTTATTTTGGTGCAACAGTTCCTTGGTGCGGTGCCGCATATCAATGCAATGAAGAGGTCAGCATGCATAGAGGGTGCGCGGATGGCTCTTGCCCGTGTCAAGACATACTGGGCGGAGATGAAGGCCGCCGATGTTGCATCCCAAGATTCGGACGGGATCCGAGTTCCTGCCGAGCACTATTTTCAGGAAGTTCTGCAGGGCGCTCGTTTAATAGAGACGCAGTGCTCGAAGGATATCATGTTCGAATAACATGTATTATTGTAAAACAATGTTTCGATGGAATATAAAAGCCTTTTATACTTGTGCCTGCAAGAATTAAAATACCTCCTATGTGGCCGTTAATGTATATGTGAATATAACCTGAAAGATGGCAGTCTTCGGCTTCAGCCCCCACGCATATAATGCGGGGGTGTTCGCTGAAGGCACATTTTCACACTTAATCCAACGTCTTGGTTCTATAAAGGAGGTGATAGCGCAGCGAACTAGGCAACCGGACTATAATGCTTTATCACTTTCACTTAGCCATAGGAGTTTGACAGTGGGGCTACTATATAGCCCCTAGGGGCACCGCGCCGCTCAATTCGGGGCGCGTGTGTGCCTGACCGGGAAACGACCCTTCGTTAATGCGGGGGAATCCTAAAGATTCCGGTGGGTCATCGAGTGGTTGACCAGTCTCACGCTATATCATGACAGTCCGTTTTCGGCTTTCTCTACTGAGGTGCTCGCCTGGCCGAACCGGGGCACAATCGCAGTAGTTCTCCTGGTGCCGCCTTAGCCGATAGAGCGGAATGTAAGGCAGCAAAACACGTGAGCCGGAAAACCCAACATTTGACCAAAGACTTGATTCGGAGCTGATCCATATAAGGCCAAACTTCATGACGCGAACACTCCCTAAGGTATTCGGTCTTTATGAAAACGGGCTGAACAACGCCCTTAGTAATAAGCCCACAATTGTCGGTGCACGCATAAAATCCTGGCGTGGCCAATGCCAAGACGCCAGCCTCCACCTTGGTAATAGCAAGAAACCGGGGATGTGTATCAACAAGAGACAGAAAAAGGTTTACGCAGGGTCTTAATCTGAAAAGAATCCTTGGAGCGGGTCCCTCATCACGCGTCTGCGCTGTGTCTCCGTTGCCGCATCCTGGACGTGTGTAGCACGGTGTTCATCTTTAAAAGAGAGGAACTTAGTTGAAAAAGATAGTTAGAGAATGTACGTTATATTAAATAAACAAAGTACAATTTAAAAAATGAATAAAATTGAGCTTCATTGTCTCTTGTTGTACATGCGCGGAGCCCCTTGAACGGGGGTATGCGGCTAGTAAGCCCTTGTATGTTTATGCCGGACTCGTCTAGCCATGTCCAACGTCTGAACGACCTGTTTAGGTGCTTTGATTAGTGAAGCCGGTTTAGTGTGTGGCTGTTAAGGCAGCCGCACAATCTTCCGCGCTCGAGGAACACTCGATATTTCCCTTTAATGAGATGATGCCTCGTGGACCGGGCATTTTAAGTATAAGGGATGCATAATGCGGTATTGCGTTGAAGCGGGCGAAAGTTTCACTTCCCAGTAGTGCTTGATAGCTACTTGTAAATGGGGCGATGTGGAAGGTTAGCTTTTCGCGGCGGAAGTTGTCGGGTGAGGCGAACATAACTTCTAGCAGGAGAGAGCCCGTACAATGGGCATCTGGGCCTGGCGTTACCCCTTGAAAGGAAGTGTTGCTATGGCGAATTGTTATTGGGTCTATCCCCATTTTGCGGATTGTGTCCTGATATAGCAGTTTTAAATCATAGCCAGTCCATTAGGACTTGTGTAAAGTGGAGTCCGTCAATTATCGGATCTAATACCAAGGCAGTCCAGCCTGCATTCCGGATACTTCTAGAGTAATCCTGATGGTCGAAGGTGATTGGTTTTAACAACCAGTGGCGGGACTCCTCTAGGATAGGCTGTATGGCGCGTATCTCTATGGGCGCCACTATGTTCTCCCCTTTTGTCACGTGAAGTGAATTTTACTGTTTTGACTTCTTGTGGGAAATTCTTTTGTTTTCCGGTGCTCTGCTTGTGGGGTTCGTCATCGTCCTCGCTTGGTGTGTCGAGCCCCTTGTGTTCGGCGTTGAGTTTGCCGGATTGCTTGAAGACCCAACAATCTCCGTGGGTATGGTTTGCGAGCTTCTCGAGTACTGTGTATTTGACATATCTTGTCCAAGATTTTGTTTAGGTTAGATAGCTCGTCCCTGTTATCCTTGAGGGGCAACTTTTTCTGATTCTGCCGAGAGCTTTTGAATCCGGCGTTGACTGCCGTGCTCTTCGGGCCGTTTCCCTTGGTCCGGCGCTGGTCCATGCCGCGTCGCGGTTTCCCATTTCCATCCCTAACTTCGGATGTACTTGGGTCGCTGGTACTGCATCTTGCCAACCAGCTATCCTCTCCTGCACAAAAGCGGGTCATGAGGCTTGTTAATGCGGCCATTGTTCTTGGCTTTTCTTGGCCGAGGTGTCTGGCGAGACATTCGTCTCGGACGTTGTGTTTGAAAGCTGCTAAGGCTTCGGCGTCCGAACAGTCGACTATTTGGTTCTTTTTAGTAAGGAATCTATTCCAGAATTTCCGCGCTGACTCTCCGGGTTGTTGAGTTATGTGACTTAAATCGTCTGCATCCGGAGGTCGGACATAGGTCCTTGAAATTTTTCCCGAAAAGCATCCTCGAGCTCTTCCCAACTTCCAATGGTGTTTTCGGGAAGGCTTTTAAGCCAATGCCGGGATGACCCTTTGAGCTTGAGGGGTAAGTATTTTATGGCGTGGAGGTCATCTCCTCTAGCCATGTGTATGTGGAGGATGTAATCCTCAATCCAGACCCCATGGTCTGTTGTTTCGTCGTATGCCTCTATGTTTACGGGCTTGAATCCCGCTGGAAATTCATGATCCAGCACCTCATCGGTGAAACATAGGGGGTGTGCGGCACCCCTATCTGGGCGTACCGTGATGTTCGGATATTTGATGTGTTGCATTGCTTACTAGAGCTTGCTTTCTTGGCCCATAGATAGATCTGGCTGGGCCATATTTTTGATGCGAATCCTTGTGCGGATCGCGTGCGGCTTGTGTGCGGCGTCGTTTGCCGACTGTGGTTGGCCATGGGGTCGTTTGTCCGACCGGTGGCTTCCTTATTTTTGATTGCGGAGGCTCTAAGGCCTCATCATCAAATTCGGCAGTAATTTTCGCCCGGATAGCTCTTTTTGTGGCGGTATGCGCCCGTATTTGTCTATGATGTTTAATACTTTGCTCCATCTAATTACGAGTGCATCTTCCGCTGTTTTGAGCTTCCGCTTCGCTTTTTCAGCTACGCTGCAGCGATGGCGACGAGCCTTTTTGAGGTTCTTCTGCTCCAGCAACTTGTCCGGCGTGAGGTCGTCCGGACTGTTGTCTTCGCCGGGACAGTTGTTTATCCAAGTTGCCTGCTCGGACGGTTGCTTTCGATGGCATGTTAAATGCCGCCCGGGTTCGCCCGCTCTATGGCTGGCTAGGTCTGTATGGCTATTGTCTCTGTCGAGGTGGGGTTTGAGCGCGCCACGCCTCCGCTTTGACTGCTTTTCAAGGGAACGATCCCTCGTTGCGCCCCTTTGTTCCTCGTCGTCGTTTCTTTTAGGTGTGTCCACCATGTATACATCATGGGATGAGGTGGTTGTCCAGTGCCCTGTAGGCTCTGATTCCTGTTCGTCTCCTACATCGTCGTCCATACCTTCGATGTCTTCGGAGTCGAAGTCGAGCATGTCGGTTAAATCATCGACAGTGGCTACGAAGTGGGTGGTGGGTGGGTTTTGAATTTCTTCGTCGTCCGCATCCCAACCTTGCTGACCATAGTCCAGCCAGGGCTCTCCTGATAGAGAGAGAGACTTTAGTTAATTCAGAATGTCGCCGAAGAGCGAGTGCTGAAAGATGTCCGCGGTGGTGAACTCCATGATCGGCACCCAATCGGATTCGATTGGCGGTAGCGGAAGGTTCGAGTCCGGAGAGGAGTCCGACACCTTGGAGTCACGAAGCCGCAAAGGACAGGTATGGTGTTTGGCTCAATCGCCGTAGATTGCAGCCCCGAGGCGATGTCCAGCCACCCGTCCTTGATTGGCGCAGCAATGGCTCGAACTAAGGGTCGGAGCGGACATCGTGCGGCCTCCAGACACCGTTCGTGGCGAGCTAGATCATGCCCATCATGACAAAGGCGGGCGCGCTTGGCTGTGGCTCGAGCCCGTCGAAGATCAAGTCTCCGCGACGTCGGCCGTGTAGTTCAAACTTCAAATCCGACTGATGGCCAGGGCGTAGCTTTTGATCTCGCTCCGGATGGCTGCTTAATTGGCCCACAAAGCAAAGCCGCCGAATACGAAGATCTGTCCGGGAGAAAAGTCTGCATACTGGACCGCATCGTTGTTGATGATCGGAGGAGCCATCGGGCCTAAAGGTGACGACATACGGGAACTCTTAATGAAAGCACCAATGTCGGTGTCAAAACCGGCGGATCTCGGGTAGGGGTCCCGAATCGTGCGTCTAGGCGGATGGTAACATGAGACAAGGGACACGATGTTTTTACCTGTGTTCGGGCCCTCTCGATGGAGGTAAAACCCTACTCACCGCTTGATTAATATTGATGATATGGGTAGTACAAGAGTAGATCTACCACGAGATCAGATAGGCTAAACCCTAGAAGCTAGCCTATGGTATGATTGTTGTTCGTCCTACGGACTAAAACCCTCCGGTTTATATAGACACCGGAGAGGGCTAGGGTTACACAGAGTCGGTTACAGTGGGAGGAGATCTACATATCCGTATCGCCAAGCTTGCCTTCCACGCCAAGGAAAGTCCCATCCGGACACGGGACGAAGTCTTCAATCTTGTATCTTCATAGTCCAGGAGTCCGGCCAAAGGTTATAGTCCGGCCATTCGGACACCCCCTAATCCAGGACTCCCTCACTCACTAGCAGCAGTAGTGAAGGAACCGCTCCATCGGGTTCAGTTAACAGCCATCGATCGATCGCTCGGGTTCAGTAACGCGTAGCCTGCAGTGCAATCGCTCGGGTTCAGTTAGAGCCCAACGCCTCGCTCGGCTTCAGTTAGAGCCAACGCCTCGCACACACGCGTGTACGTACGAGAGAAACGCGCATCGCTCCGCCCCCGACCTCCCACCGTAACCGGCAACTCCCCGAAATTTTCCTCCCCCTCGCTTCTACCATGGTTTTTTCCGTCATGGACGGCCCTCCGGCCCGCCCAGGACGAAAAGCCCATTTTCTGTCATGATTTTTTGTCATAGAAGTAGGAGCCCACCACATCTATGATGATACCGGGTTTTGTCACAATTATCGTCATAGAAGTGTCATATGTATGACATAATTTTTTTTGTTCGGCCCAAAATGTCACGGATGTGTCTTTTTTGTAGTGTTATCTCCCCTCTCTCTCTCTCTCTCTCTCTCTCTCTCGTTGTATGTATTGATTAACCTCGCTCTTTCTCGGACATAAACGATATATCTCCATGTTTGAGCCCAAATTGACATATTCATATTGTATACTCTCTCATGCACATTGTCTATCTAGGTCACTCTCTCCAACCTGTCTCACTCTTTTGATCGCACGACGACCCACACTCGCTCAATCTCTCTCCCTTTATATATGTAATCGATTGACCTTGCTTCCTCCAACGCACAAAATATATCTACATGTCTGTGGCTGGATCATCTCTCAAGCTCTATCTTACAGCCCTCACCCTTCCCAAAAGCTCAATCCGACAATATCTCTCCAGAGCATATATATCTTTCCAATGAATGTCGGACCACACTCACTTTATCTCTCTATCTATATGTCTCTCGATTGACCTCGCTGTCTCACGTCGTATCTTCCACACATTGAAGCTACTTCTCCATTCCTAGCAAAGCCGGAGCTATTTGCATTGCGAGAGGGACTCCAACCTTGGATTAATTTGTGTAGGCATTTATTCCGGTGGGTTTAGATTATATTTTTGTAGCGTTCGGCCCACAACTACTCCGAATACCGTAGCAACCCCCGCACCTCCCCCAATTGATTTCCCTTTGGCATAGTCATCGCTCTCTCACATGTCCTTTCTCGCCTTCAATGTTGCACCATGGTATTATTACAAAAAACTCTGTTGTTCTCTTTAATAATTACAAATAAGCTACAAAACTACACACTGATAGTCCACCTCGAATGGAACAAATTTCGACCCACAAATTAAAGTGCTACAAACTACACACCGAGGGGCCCACCTGTAATGCAACAAATTTGGACCCATATACAAATTAAAAAAATGAAGGACGAGGATCGAACATACGACCAGGGCCTTCAAGCCGCACATCAATAGGCAACATATGTAGAACATCAATGTTTGTTGTACCCACCTTTGTTCATATAATATTTTTATATTACCATAGCCTATTTAATGGATAACATGTAATGTTATTTTAGTACATTAGTGGGACTGGCTCGTTAGCACGTAGTACTATTCGCCTTTATTTACTGGTGGGTTCCATGTGTGCTCTCTCTCTCTCTCTCTCCTCCCCTTCTGCGTTTGGACGCACGGGCAAACACAAAGAACTCGCGGGCGATGTTGCCGTTGACCATATCTGGACGCGTTCACAAGTTATGGCACCAGTTTCACGTACTAGTAGTACTAGTCAATGTGTACGTGAAATTAATGCACGTTAATTTGGAAATATATTAAGTGCATGCGGATATTAAGTAGGATATTATTTGCGTGTTATTATGTGATTAGCACTATTTTTGGCATGAAATTAACTGCACGCTAAAGGTGTTGAGCGCTCGATATTGAAGCAGTCTAGGTCGTTGGATGAGAAGGAATACATGTAGCTTGATGACGTTTTATATTTAATTTGATACGGCTCTAGCAGAACATTCAAGCGATCAAACCATAGATTTCATTCAGTCTGACTCCGACTTTACATTCATACGACGATCGATTTAAAATAAACGGAAATGATAAACGTTCGGATTTTAAGCATGGCAATCCGAACGTTATTCATGGAAAATTTAGATTACACAGCGGCGGAGGGGGCGTCTTGCGGTGGGAAGCGGCTCCTCTGCCGTGCTCTGTGTGTCGTCAGGCCACTGACCGAAGGCGACGGTGGCGTCTTGCGCTGTTGTTGGCGTACTCCTGGACGTTGGCCCTAGCTTCAAGGAAGGCCACAATGTTCTGGACTTCGGTCTCCAGGAGCGAGTCAACTGGCGGGAGGAGGCGACTGGCGTTGGTGCAAGGAAGCGGTCGACAGCGGCCATCCATGCCACTGAGGGGGCACGGCACAGCGTGAGGACAAGCGCCGCCAATATGGCGGAGACATTCTTGTGCACGGGCATCGCACGCGGGCGCACGTCGCAGACGCGGAGGCGCATCTTGTTGGCAGTGCACGGGCGCGTGAAAGTCGGCGAGGACCTCGTGGAACCTCGTGACATCAAGCTCGGCAAAAATGTGCGGCTCCCATCCCATCAATGCCACGGGGATGGGCGCTGGCGCAGTCGGGGCAACGCGAGCTGGAACGGGAGCGGGGATAGGCGCGACGTCTTCCAGCAAGGCCGGTTCAAGCTCGTCCTAAAGCGCCTTATGTTGTTGAGACTCCGACTGGGTGTCTTCCTTAGGAAACCTGGAAGACTAAGGGCAGACGATCATGATGCAGCATGGCGTACGGTTAGGTCAGGCTGGTTGGAGGTAGACGACAGGAGAATCGGAGAGGAAGAGAGAAGATTGTAGCGATACCGGGTAGTGCGGGGTTGATTTTAAACTGCGGCACCATCGACATTAAAAGTGGGAGTAGTTGGGACGAAGGTGGGCGGCGAAGCCTGGTCAAAGGACTCGCCTCCCGGTGAGCCTGAGCAGCGGTCTGCTCGCACGCCTCCTGTCAGCCGGCACAGCGGTCTGCTCGCACGCCTCCCGTCGACTCACACGCTTTCTCAGACGGCACATGTCGATGAGAAGCGGGACTCATGGCGGCACGTAAACGCCCACGGTTTCAATAGTGAAAGCGTTCGCCTTAACGTGACAGGTCTTTGTTCCAAAATACATTTGCTCTTCATTTGTGCAACTTCACATAAGCAGCTTGTCTCAAGTTGAAGAAAAAAAATTATGTAGGAATATTTGTGCCATATCATGCGACCATGCTCAGTTTCATGAATTTCTGGTCACTTTTGCATTTTCTGAAATTTAGAATCCAGGATTCGAAACTATATCATAACCTGCATCATGCAATAAATTTTCAAGCGATACATCTTTCCTGTTTTATTTCTTAAGAAAGCATTTGGTCAAACATTTTGCTTAGTTAGACTTCAGACAAGTTATATATGCAGAGTTAAAGGATAATCCCTCCTTACCAGTGCATTGCCTGATATATTAAGTCAAGTACTAGTCATGAACAAATGGGCTCAATTCTGAGCTCATCCTGGTGTAGTACTCCTATTAGTACTAGGCAATGCAGTTGATGGGTGACCTTGGGTAGCGGCGACCGAGGGAATTGAACCGTGCTCCACACGGTAGGTAACGTTGTCTAGTTAGTAAAGTATCCCTCCATTGTTCATCGGTAGTAACTATGGACAGGGGACATGAGGGGAATTTCCTAGGGGTGGAATTCTGGCCGCCAGATATTTCGACTCGAAACGCGGAGGCTCGACTGGTTGGGGTTGGCTAATGTGCGTACCACACACGCCACCAGAAGTGCACGAGCCCGGTTTTTTTTTGAGGATCAACACGAACCCGGTTTTTTTAGGATCAACACGAGCCAAGGTCTGGCTGGTACGCCGTTGGGTCCTTCCAGTGAGTATATGAAATGAATCTTTTAAATTGCCGAAAGAATCTATGTGTATTAAAATGCCCGTATTTTCCTTGCAAATAGAAATCTCAACGTGGTAATTGATTTATGACGAGTTCTTGAATTAGAGTGAGTTTGTGATATAGTGATATCAACGTGGATTTCACATTTCATGGTATCCCTAGTAAGTTTTTCATTGCAAATTCAAATTTAAAAGATGAACGGTATGGTGGTGAGAAAACTTTGTATGTATCAAGCATATGACCACACACACACACACACACACGAACACAACAACAATCCAATAAGTATAGTGCATATATTTTTCCAAACCATGCATGTATGACACGAATTCAAAAATACTCCTTCTGTTCCTAAATATTAGTTTTTTAGAGATTTCAACAAGTGACTACATACGGAGCAAAATGAGTGAATCTACACTCTAAAATATGTCTATATACATCCGTATGTGGCAGTCCATTTGAAATCTCTAAAAAGACTAATATTTAGGAATGAAGGGAGTAAAATGTAAGACATGCATGGTCCTCAATTCAATATATAAAATGAACAGGAAACTGAAACATGAATATTAAGTCTAGTGCTACAGTACATGCAAATGTTGTGTTTAGGCAGAGCTATGTAGATTGTCGGGGGTTAACCCCTCAACCTTAAGATAAAATTGTGAAGCTGTATTTAGGATTGTTTAGATTATATTTGTCCCCACCCTCCCAAACACCGATTGGTTCTGCACCCCCCGCCCCGCGGGAATATCATGTGCCCCCACACCTTAGATGCTATATATCGACATTTAGTTCCTTGGAGCTTATAGATCCGAGATATAGCAGCTCACAGTGATGTCTTAATATTTTTACAGAAACCTTGATGAGTTTGAGAATTGCACACAATTTGTACAAAAACTACTCAGATGCCCTTGGATCCCATATCCAACGACCTCGAAGCTCGTATCACCGTAGCATCTAGATGAAGGAGGACATCATATTCTCATGTATGTAAGCATATCATGTGCTACCACACCTTAGATGCTTTGGTGATACAAGCTCTTCGTAGCCGTTCGATTTGTGACCCAACAATTCCTCGGTGGTTCGAATGTTTTTTTGCAGAAAAGCCCCCAAAGAGTTCGGCCACTGCTTACAAGCACAAAGACTTCTCAGATGCCATTGGATCTCAGATCAAACGACCTCGAAGCTCGTACCACCGTAGCGTCCAAGCTGCGAGAGCACCTGATGTTTTCTCGCATGGGAGAATATGAGGTGCCCCCGCACCGTAGATTCTATGGTGATACGAGTTCACAGAGATCTAACGGCTCATAGTAGGAGGTTTGAATGTTTTTGCAATATACGCCTGAGAGAGTTTGGGAATTGCGTAGAAAGTACAAGTACTATGCATGTGGCATCTGATCACAGATCATACGACCTAGATGCTCGTATCATTGTATCGACTAATTAAGCTACGGGGACCACCTAATATGAGCAACGGGGAGCCGTTGGATCCAAGATGCAGCGGCACACACGAGGCCTGAATGTTTTATTTGCAAAAAAACCTTGGAGAATTTGTAAATTGCGCATAATTACAAAGACTACTCCCAAGCCATTGGATCTCAGTTCCAACGATATAAAAACTCATATCACCATAGCATCTAAGCTGTGGGGTGGATGTGATATTCTATGACGCTGTCATTTTTGTTCGTAAACTTGCAAAATATATGTAACTTGTGTTGTTACTTGTCTAACCGCGCAAAAATTTTGTTCAAAAAAACCATCCTACACTGAAATATCGGAACAACACACGGGGGTCCCACTTGTCATTGATCAAATTTGGACCTAAAACTAACAAATCTGAAAGACGAGATTCGAACTGGCAACCTGGACTACAAATCGTAAGTCGATAGCCTGAAACAACAATAGTTGTTGGCTTTGTCCCATAACTTGATTTTATACAATATTACGTTGAGTAGAGTAGAGGCAGTGGCTCGTCAACACGTGCATGACCATTGAGTCACTTACTAGTGGGTCCCAGGTCTGCAATCTCTCTCCTCTCCATTGTCTAACCTTTAGACGCATGGGCACACAAGCAGAGCGGCGCTAGCTTGCCGTGGTGTTATTATAACTAAGAAAAAGCTTGGAAAATAGAAGAATCGCCTAGAACAAGAGACGTTGTGGCTGGTCGACATGGAGCTAACCACACCTATCCTATGTGCCACGTTAGCATGATGAAGTTGTGTGGCTAGTGGGGTGTTTTCGACCGACTGGCTGGGTCCCGAGGTCGAACCATAGGTAGTACGTCTGATACAATATAATTTTACACGCACATTTTTCCTCTGTACCGAGACGTGGCACACCCTACCACGCGGTTTCGGGGTCCTCTCGGGTGGCGCATGCATATATTATTCCTTGCCGAGACGTGGGACGCCCTACCGCGCATTTTCTGGGTCCTCCTCAGTCGTAGCACCGAAGCAACTAAATGAGTCGTCAAATCACGAAAGACCACCTTTCACGCCGAGTAAATCAGTGAAGCACAGTGGCTAGCTAGTTCGGCTACTGCGACCAATTAGCTAGGCCGCCGCCACATTTGTTTTTTCACCCCTTTTTTATCTCCTTGCCGGCAGGTAAATTTAAATATCCACCGCGGCGTTGCTCTGGTCTTTGGGTGCGGCAGGCGTGGTAGGATTTTTAATTTTTTGATTGACGGGAGCAGGCGCGGCATCATTTTTAATTTGTTGATTGATGGGAGCAGGCGCATCAGCAATTAGTCATGATAACTCCAACTATAAATCCCACTGCTCGCTAATGTCAACAGTCGTCGACTGGTGTTTTCCCATGGTGAAAATCAAAAGATTCACCCCGCTCCTCGGCTGGCTCCCTCCGCCCTCTCGTAAATTGCGCCTGAGGGAGTCCTGGATTAGGGGGTGTCCGGATAGCCGGACTATAGCCTTTGGCCGGACTCCTGGACTATGAAGATACAAGATTGAAGACTTCGTCCCGTGTCCGGATGGGACTTTCCTTGGCGTGGAAGGCAAGCTTGGCGATACGGATATGTAGATCTCCTACCATTGTAACCGACTCTGTGTAACCCTAACCCTCTTCGGTGCTTATATAAACCGGAGGGTTTTAGTCCGTAGGACGAACAACAATCATACCATAGGCTAGCTTCTAGGGTTTAGCCTCTCTGATCTCGTGGTAGATCTACTCTTGTACTACCCATATCATCAATATTAATCAAGCAGGAGTAGGGTTTTACCTCCATCGAGAGGGCCCGAACACAGGTAAAAACATCGTGTCCCTTGTCTCCTGTTACCATCCGCCTAGACGCACAGTTCGGGACCCCCTACCCGAGATCCGCCGGGTTTGACACCGACATTGGTGCTTTCATTGAGAGTTCCTCTGTGTCATCATCTTTTGGCCCAATGGCTCCTCCGATCATCAACGACGATGCGCTCCAGGGTGAGACTTTTCTCCCCGGACAGATCTTCGTATTCGGCGGCTTTGCACTGCCAGGCCAATTAAAGCAGCCATATGGAGCAGATTGAAAGCTACGCCCTTGGCCACCAGTCGGTTGGAAGTTTGAACTACACGGCCGACGTCTGCGGAGACTTGATCTTCGACGGGTTCGAGCCACAAGCGCGCCCGCCTTTATCACGAGGGGCATGATCTAGCTCTGCCGCCGAATAGTGTCCTGGAGGCCGCACCAGTGTCTGCTCCGACCTTTAGCTCGGAGCCGACTGCACCGATCGAGGACGGGTGGCTGGACACTGCCTCGGGGGCTGCAATCTCTACGGCGATTGAGTCGTACACCTACCCCGTCCTTTGTGAAGCTCATGACTCCAAGGCGCCGGACTCCTCTCCGGACTTCGAGCCTTTCGTGCCCCCTCCAATCGAATCCGATTGGGCGCCGATCATGGAATTCACTGCCGCGGACATCTTTCAGCACTCGCCCTTTGGCGACATCCTAAATTCACTAAAGTCTCTCTCTTTATCAGGAGAGCCCTGGCTGTATTATGGTCAGGAAGGTTGGGATGCGGACGACGAAGAAATTCAAAGCCCACCCACCACCCACTTCATAGCCACTGTCGATGATTTAACCGACATGCTCGACTTCAACTCCGAAGACATCGATGGTATGGACGACGATGTAGGGGAGGAACATGAACCAGCACCTATAGGGCACTGGAGAACCACCTCATCTCACGATGTATAAATGGTGGACACACCTAAAGGAAGCGACGATGAGGAACAACAGGACGCTACGAAGGATCATTCCATCAAAAAGCAGTCAAAACGGTGACGTAAGCGCCGCTCAAAGTCCCATCTCGACAAAGACAACAGCCATACAGACCCAGCCATAGAGCAGGGCGAACCGATGGACGACGAACATGCTATCGAGCAACCGTCCGAACAGGATAATCTGGATAAACAACCCGTCCCCGGTGAAGACAACAGTCCGGACGAACTCACGCCGGACAAGTTGCCGGAGCGAAGAACCTCCACAAAAGGCTCGCCGCCATCGCACGTAGCCTTTGAAAAGCGAAGCGGAAGCTCAAAACAGCGGAAGATGCACTCAGAATCAGATGGAGCAAAGATTCAACACCGCAGACAAATACGGTGACAGTCGCCGAACGAAGAGCCTGAATTTGATGAGGAGGCCGTAGAGTCCCCGCAATCAAAAAACAAAGAGGCCACCCGGTCGGATGGACGACCCCATGGCAAACAGAGAGCGGCAAGCGGCGCCAAGACACAGCCTAAGACGCGATCCGCACAGGGATTCGCATAAAAAAGATGGCCCAGTTAGATCTATCTACGGGCCAAGAAAGCAAGCTCTAGTAAGCAATGCAACACATCAAGTATCCGAACATCATGGTACACCTAAATATAGGGGTGCCGCACACCCCCTATGTTTCATCGATGATGTGCTGGATTCTGAATTTCCAGCGGGATTCAAGCCCGTAAAAATAGAGGCATCTGACGTAACAATGCACCACTGAGTCTGGATTGAGGATTACATCCTCCACATACACATGGCTAGAGGAGATGATCTCCGCCATAAAATACTTACCCTCAAGCTCAAAGGGCCAGCCCGCATTGGCTTAAAAGCCTTCCCGAAAACACCATTGGAAGTTGGAAGGAGCTCGAGGATGCTTTTCGGGCAAATTTTCAAGGGACCTATGTCCGACCTCCGGATGCCGACGATTTAAGTCACATAACTCAACAACCCGGAGAGTCATCCCGGAAATTTTGGAACAGATTCCTTACTAAAAAGAACCAAATAGTCGGACCTTGACGCCAAGCCTTAGCAGCTTTCAAACACAACGTCACGAGACGAATGGCTCGCTAGACACCTCGCCAAGAAAAGCCAAGAAAATGGCCGCATTAACAAGCCTCATGACCCGCTTTTGCGGGAGAGGATAGCTGGCTGGCAAGATGCAAGACCAACACCCAAGTACATCCGAAGTCGTGGATGGAAACGGGAGACCACGACGCAGCAAGGACCAGCGTCGGACCAAGGGAAACAACCCAAAGAGCACGGCAGTCAAAGCCGGATTCAAAAGCTCTCAGCAGAATTATAAAATGCTTCCCCTTAAGGATAACAGGGATGAGCTATCTAACTTAAACAAAATCTTGGACAAGATATGCCAAATCCACAGTACTCCCGGGAAGCCTGCAAAACATACCCACAGAGATTGTTGGGTCTTCAAGCAGTCCGGCAAACTCAACACCGAACACAAGGGGCTCGACACACCAAGCGAAGACGATGACGTACCCCAAAAGCAGAGCACCGGAAAACAAAAGAATTTCCCACAAGAAATCAAAACAGTAAACTCACTTCACGTGACAAAAGGGAAAAAAAGAGCGGCGCCCATAGAGGTACGCGCCATACGGCCTATCCCGGAGGAGTCCCGCCACTGGTTGTTAAAACCAATCACCTTCGACCATCGGGATTACTCTAGAAGTATACGGAATGCAGGTTGGACTACCTTGATATTAGATCCAATAATTGGCGGACTCCAATTTTCACAAGTCGTAATGGACGACGACAGTGATCTAAACCTGCTATATCAGGACACAATCCGCAAAATGGGGATATACCCAACCAAATTTCGCCATAGCAACACTTCCTTTCAAGGGGTAATGCCATGCCCATATGCCCATTGTACGGGCTCTCTACTGCTAGAAGTTGTGTTCGGCTCACCCGACAACTTCCGCCACGAAAAGTTAACCTTCCACCTCGCCCCATTTACAAGTAGCAAGCGCTATTGGGACGCGAAGCTTTCGCCCGCTTTAACGCAATACCGCATTATGCATCTCTTACACTTAAAATGCCCGGTCCACGCGGCATCATCTCGTTAAAAGGAAACATCGAGGGTTCCTCGAGTCCGGAAAATCATGCGGTTGCCTTGACAGCCACACAATAAACCGGCTTCATCAATAAAAGCACTTAGACAGTCGTCCGCACCGGACACGGCTGGACGAGTCCGGGGTAAACATACAAGGGCTTACTAGACACATACCCCCGTACAAGGGGCTCCGCAACAAGAGACCATAAAGCTCAATTTTATTCATTTTTTGAATTGTACTTCGTTTATTTAATACAACGTACATTTTCGCATGACCTTTTTCAACTAAGTTCCTCTCTTTTACAGATGAACATCGTGCTACACCCGTCCAGGATATGGCACAACGGAGACACAGGCGCAGACGTGCAGTAGGGACCCGTAGCAAGGATTATTTTCAGATTAAGACCCTGCGTAAACCTTTTTCACTGTCTCTTGTTGATACACATCCCCCGGTTTCTTGCTATAACCGAGGAGGAGGCTGGCGTTTTGGCATAGGCCACGTCAGAATTTCGCGTGCACAGACACGAGGGCTTATTACCAAGGGCGATTGTTCGACCCGTTTTCATAAAGACCGAATACCTTAGGGAGTGTTCGGCGTCTTGAGTTAGGCCTTATATGCATCAGCTCCGAATCATGTCTTTGATCAAATGTTGAGTTTGCCCGGCTCCTGTGTTTTGCTGCCTTACGTTCCGCTCTATCGGCTAATGCGGCACCAGGAGAACTACTGCGATTGTGCCCCAGTTCGGCCAGGCAAGCACCTCAGTAGAGAAAGCCGAAGATTGACTGTCATGATATAGCATGAGACTGGTCAACCACTCGATGACCCGCTGGAATCTTTAGAATTCCTCCCGGATTGACGAAGGGCCGTTTCCGACCAGCACATACGCGCCCCTTATTCGGTGTGAGCGGTGCCCCTAGGGGCTATATAGTAGCCCCACTGTCGAACTCCTATGGCTAAGTGAAAGTGATAAAGCATTATAGTCCGGTTGCCTAGTTTGCTGCTCTATCACCTCCTTTGTAGGACCAAGACGTTGGATGAAGTGTGTAAAGGCGCTTTCTGCAAACACTCCCGCATTATATGCGTGGGGGCTGAAGCCAAAGACTGCCATCTTTCAGGTTATATACACATATACATTAACGGCCGCACAAGAGGTATTTTAATTCTTGAAGGCACAAGTATAAAAGCTTTTATATTCCATCGAAACATTGTTTCACAATAATACATGTTATTCGAACATAATATCCTTCGAGCATTGTGTCTCTATTAAACGAGCGCCCTGCAGAACTTCCTGAAAATAGTGCTCGACAGGTACTCGGCTTCCGTCCGAATCTTGGGATGCAACATCAGTGGCCTTCATCTCCGCCCAGTATGTCTTGACACGGGCAAGAGCCATCCGCGCACCCTCTATGCATGCTGACCGCCTCATTGCTTTGATATGCGGCACCGCACCAAGGAACAAATGCACCAAGCCAAAATAACTCTTCGGCTCAGGCCTTTTCGGCCACAAATGAGTCACGACATTCTTCATGGCAAGTCCGGACAACCTATTCAGCTCTGCCCATTCGGCCAAACGATCGGTTAATGGAAGTGGACGCTTGGGATTACAGAACTGCGACCAAAAAAGCTCTTCCATCTCGTGATCCTTTTGATCTCCGAAGTGTTCGGCCGCGTCCGCGACACTCGCCGCCAAGTCCAGATAAGCATCCTCACTACTCCACGGCCGGTCCAACTGAGCATATTTAGGATCCGTGAACTTCCTCCGCAGCAGAAAGGGCTTTCCAGCCGCAATATCTCCGGCCTGACGTAGCTCCTCGTTCATAGCTCTCATCGCAGAGCGAGCATCCTTGGCCTCGGTGGTGGCCTTCTTCAGGTCCTCTTGCTCTGCTCGACCTTCTTTTTCAAGAAGCTCGCAGCGGTCGGTAGCATTATTCAACTTCACGGCCATCTCGTCCATTTCCTTCTTGCTTCGGCAGTGAGCAGCCTGTTCGGCTTTTAGCTCTTCGAACGCCTTTAAGGCATCAACATCACTTTTTCTGGCCTGCTCCTTGGCTCGGGCAAGCTCCGCCCGAAGGTTCTCCATGGCAGCGGCACCATCTGCATCAAGCATACATGTTGTAAGGCATGGACATCAAGCTCCCTTACCAGGTGTCCGCGGAGAAACCGCATACCTTGTGACTTGTAAAGCCGCTTATTGACAAGCGCGATGTCGGCATCCGCCACGTCAATTTGCCGCTTTAGTTCGGCAAACTCATCAGTCCGGCTAGCCACCGGACGCTCCGCCACCTACATAGGAAGGGCGACATATTATAACCTGGGATTATGATCCTCGGCGCCGTCATTCTTGACAAACGCACCGAGTCTCAGGGCTACTATCTACACAGGCGATCTTATATATGCGGAACCGTCAAAAGGTACATCATTGCACGTACCTCAAAACACATTAGTAAACTTCGCGGCCTCGTACAACCCGCTTCGGCGGATTTAAATTTTTCAATCACCGTATCCATCAATGCACGGTAATCCTCTGAGATAGACACTCGCCCGAGCAGACCCTTCAACTCCTCCGACCGTGCACCAGGAGGTGCCGGACTCGTCTGATGGCCTTTTTCGAAGGCCGGACACGGAGGGCTCTGGGGGGCCCTACGACCGCCCTCCACCCCTGCCGGATTCAGAGAAACCCTCCGTGAAGACACCTCAGGATCGTCCGCCTCGCTAGGCGGTACGGCAGGGGGAGGCATTCCACTCTCCATCATCTCCGGACGAAGATCCTCAAGACGAAGCTCTGCTTGAGAAGGGCCGAGATCCCGAACTACAAGGTAAAATTTCGGTCATCTTCAGAAATAAAACATGGATGTCTCTTATTTAAAAAAACTCCCCTCTCTACTTACGGCTCGCTGGAGGACTGATCTCCTTGGGGAAATAATGCGGCCGTGGCATCTTCCGGCGCAGGACCCTCTGGCGAAGATTTCTTCCCGAGCTTTGAGGCCTTGGTCTCCGGATCTTCAGAGGCGGTCCTCTTCTCCCCTTGGATGGAGGGATTCTCGATAACCTCCTTTCTTGATAACCTCCTTCGCGGAGGCAGTAGCTTCCTTATTCCCCCCTTTGCCTTCTTCTAAAGGCGCAGCCTCCAGCATCTTGGTTAACACGGGATCCAACGTGGTCTCGTGGAGGGGCGGACACTGATCAGCTTTTGCTTTCGCTATCCACTCCTGTTTAAGGGACATCTCTTTTAGGGGCAAGTTTATGATAAATATACGGATAGCGTGTCCTGCACGGACTACTTACTTGAGCATCCCAAGGCGATTGCAGCTCAGACCTGTGTCCTCGGTCAAGTCCGGACACATTGCTTGTGATCCCAAGAACAGTTTGTACATCTCCACGGGCGTTGCGCCCATAAAATGTTGAAGAGCTCGTGGTCCCTCCGGATTGAACTCCCACAGGCGGAGGGGGCGCCGTTTGTAGGGCGGGATGCGACGAATCAGCATGACCTGCGCTACTACGACCAGGTTGATCTCTCTCTCTAGGAGGTCTCGAATACGGCCCTGCAACAAGGGCACGTCCTTGGACGGCCCCCAGTCAAGCCCTTTATTGACCCATGACGCAAGCCGCGGTGGAGGACCCGAGCGAAAGGCAGGTGGCGCCACCCATTTGGTGCCCCTCGAGCTGTGATATAAAACCACTCTTGTTGCCATAGATCGAGCTCCTCTTGAAAAGAGCCCTCGGGCCATGAAGCAAAGCAAGATTCTTGCTTATAACAGCCCCTCCGCACTCTGCTGTTGCCCCTTGATCATCTTCGCTCCACCTTGAAGGTCTTGAGCCACAATCCGGTGAGGGGTAATGCGGAGGAAGGCTTCGCATCTGACGATGAACGATGAGATGTGGAGGATGGACTCCGGATCCAAGTCGTGAAATTCCAGCCCGTAATAAAACATGAGCCCCCTCACGAAGGGGTCCGTCGGGAAACCTAGCCCCCGAAGGAAGTGAGACGTGAACACCACGCTTTCACCAGGCTTGGGAGAGGGAATAACCCGCCCTTGGGCAGGCAGCCTATGCGAGATTTCGCCGGTTAGATACCTGGCATCTCATAGCTTTAGGACGTCTTCTTCCATGACGGAGGAAGGCATCCACCGGCCTTGAAGTTCGGAGCCGGACATCATCGAAGGTCCGGCGCTGAATCTGGAGCTTTGGGTGTTGGGACTCAAGCGAGGGGCGGATTCGATTGAGATTGAGAAAAAAGAGCTGGGCCTTGGTCTCTTTATAAAGGGGTTGAATACCAGGAGCCCTCCCCATGACCGTTCGGGACTCGCCTTCGATAGAGGAGGCGTGCCAACGAGCACGACTGGGTTACCCACGCTCGTATTAATGAGAATCCTGGAATAAGGGGACACGATCTCTGATTTGACAGGACGTGCCAAGGAAACCGCCTCACTAAACGCGCTGAGGTGGGACAATAAAAACGATTCGAATGAAGGCTTGGCCGTGGTGTGATGTCACACTGCGGAATACGTCAGCAGATTGAACTTGTGTGAATATTATTTTCTCTACGGTGGTATGTGGAACTTATATTGCAGAGCCGGACACTATCCTTGTGTTCAAGATCTTCTATGAAGTATTCGGAGGAGGAACCCGCCTTGCAATGCCGAAGACAATATGCGGCGCCCGGACTCGTCGTCATTGAAGCCTGGTTCGTGGGCTACTCTTGAGGAGTCCTGGATTAGGGGGTGTCCGGATAGCCGGACTATAGCCTTTGGCCGGACTCATGGACTATTAAGATACAAGATTGAAGACTTCGACCCGTGTCCGGATGGGACTTTCCTTGGCGTGGAAGGCAAGCTTGGCGATACGGATATGCAGATCTCCTACCATTGTAACCGACTCAGGTAACCCTAACCCTCTTGATTGCTTATATAAACCGGAGGGTTTTAGTCCGTAGGACGAACAACAATCATACAATAGGCTAGCTTCTAGGGTTTAGCCTCTCTCATCTCGTGGTAGATCTACTCTTGTACTACCCATATCATCAATATTAATCAAGCAGGAGTAGGGTTTTACCTCCATCGAGAGGGCCCGAACCTGGGTAAAAACATCGTGTCCCTTGTCTCCTGTTACCATCCGCCTAGACGCACAGTTCGAGACCCCCTACCCGAGATCCGCCGGTTTTGACACCGACAGCGCCTTTCAGCCGTTTCGCCCCCTTTGCTTCCTCTCCCCATTGCTTCTACCTGATGCCATGGAGGCGCAGCAGATCACGGAGTCTGAGGTGAGGCGCCTGACAGAGGAGCTCCAGGCCAAGGATGCGGAGCTCAGGGCCAAGGACGTGGAGCTCCGTGAGCTCAAGGAGGAGATGAGTGCCATGCTCCTCCCTTATGTGGAGGAGTTCACAGAGCTTCAAAAGCGGCAGGTGTCCACCACGGCCGTCGGGCTAAACCCGTTCGACCACCCCGTCGACTTCAACGAGCCGTGGCTTCCTCACTTGGTCTCCTTATTCACCTATATCTCCGAGGAGCTGAGCCATCTCCGCGCGATGGTGGGGGCGAAGCTGGACAAGGAGGGGTTGTAGGCTGTCGTCACCGTTGCCGGGCGAATCCTCTCAGGGCTCCGTCTCCGGAATCCATTCGTGCCATTGGACGCCGTCTTTGACGAGCTGGCTCCCGTCGACCGGGATGGGGCTCTGTGGGCGGTTGCACCCTGCATCACCAACGTCGTGCCCCTCGAGAAGCAGAGGGACTTCGGTGGTGTTTAGGCATCCTCTGCATGGGCATGTCGATGTCTCGGCGCAACATGACCGTTGGATCAAACTCAAACAGTGCAGATCGGTCACTGTAGCATAAAGCGTGTGGGTGTGTTTGGTTGCATTCTCATCTCAATATAGTTGTTCCCTCTTTGTGTATTTGTGTTAACCTACTAGTGTGGACTCATGCACTCTGCCAAACACCCAAAAATGGGCCGAGAAGGGAACTTTTGCTCCCATCCCGTGCACCCTTCATACACCCTGCCTAACACCGATTCGTGCTTCATATGGTTCATGTTTCGTGGAGTACTATAGCACCGTACTCTCCGTGCGCTGTAGACCTAGTTCTGTTAACATTGATCTCACTGTTCTTTCTTGACCGAACAAGTCGAAAAGCGGTACTATGTTACATTATCGCTCATATAGTTGACATACGCACAACATCATTTGTTGTTGTCATATCTTACTACGCTAGGAACAAGATTATGTACTACTGACGTATGAACCACTGCACATGCCTAGTAGTAGGAGCACTGTGTATGTTCAAGTGGATGCCGTGTTTTGCACTCCTCCATCGTAAGAGTGGAAACGTTTGTTGTAATCATTTTTTTCTTGAGAAAAACAATGGACACGCTCTACCGTGCGGATCCTCCTCGACGGTCGTCGGGAACCTTTCTACTCACTTTCGCCGACGTGTGGGACAACTAGCATCGGGGATCTACCAGCCATGCACTAAATTACTCCGTAGTAGAGTGCCCAACTGCACGGTAGACTACCCCGATCGAAGCGCCGCAGTAATGCCCAATGAGCCGTCAAATCACAACCCCCCTCCTTTCCAGCAGTAAGTTGGACAGACGAAGCAACCATCATTTCACCTTTCTCTCTCAGCTTCCTCTCTTGAAGAAAACCCCCACTCGCTTCTCCCTCATCTTGTTCCTCATTTCTTCAAGAAAACCCCGACCTGCTTCTGCCATTGTTCTTCTCTCCCAAAGAAGGAAAGATGAGCGCATCAATGGTGTTGATTCTGGCCAAGGCCCGGTCTTGCAACCCCGAGACTGATCCTATAACCCCCTCTCTGTTCTTCTTTTGGGTTTGTGATTATGGTTTCTTTTCTTTTATTTCTATTTGTAAGTTTCTTGATGGATGCTGGAGCACCAGCCGAAGTGATGTCTATGGCTCTGGCCAAAACCGTCGAGGCTCATGGTACGAAGAAGCACAAGCACCCCGTCGAGACTACCGTAGACAAGCTTAAAGCCATCGCCCTGTCCAAGCCCCCTCTCTGGGATCCCTCATTAAGCAAGTCCAGGTAATATCTCTTATTGACGATCTTTTTCTCGATCTTGATCGTGTTTTTTCATCTAACACGAAGTACTAGTACTAGTAGTACAACTTTCTGGGTGATCTTCCATGTTATTTTTGTGTGCCAAATGACGGTTCTAAATTTCTCTTTTGACCAAAACATGCGAGAGGTTGACATTGATTTCTTATAGATTACTTTCAACTACTTTATGAACATCAATGCTACCTTTCAAGAAGGTATATTTGCCTCAGTAACTTGTGAAATGGATATTGCAAGTAATCCCTCTGCTCTCATGCCTTTGAAGACATGGTCTAGTGTCTTTGTTCACTCATTTCTGTGCGTATATATAGTCATATATGGAGAAAAATATCCAAAATCATCTTATATTTCTGAATGGAGGTAGTAATAAAATATCTGGTTTCTGTTTGAATTAGAACCAGGTACGTGGTGGAGATGAAGTTCTCAAAGTCATGCCGTGTGAACTGGAAGACCCAAGGATGAGTTCTACTGCTAAACTATCCATCTGCTGTGTCCTTGTCACCACGTGTCCTGAACTAGTGTTTTCCTGTAGCATTGTTGTCGGGCGTGTTCTCGAGGCTGTACTTGACCACAACAATTTCTCGGCTGTGCCTTCGATTCTGAAGGGTGTGGTTCTTGTAAAGCTTCCCGACAAATCTGATGCGGACTGTCTTCATCGTCATGTTTATGAGTGGAAAGACCACTGATAGCTTCTCCAAGGTTGTGAGATGGTGATGGTGCGGTAGACATCTCTCACGAAGTCCATGGCCTAGCCGGGCTATGCGCGGGTTCATCTCGTAGGTCGGTGGCAAGAAAAAGTTTGCAGAGTTTAATTAGTGCAACTTTGCTTGTCTGTAGTAAGTACTATTGTTCAGTACTTGATTTGTGTTTGTGAACCCTGTATTGTTTAGTACTGCCGCTTTTGGTGTGTGGTGAGTCCTGAGAATAGTCTATGTTAATGTCTGTCCACTCAATTAGTCTTTATATTTTGAAGTATCCAGATCATCTTTTTTTGTGAGGACAGTTTATCAATTATGGTTACACTCCAATATCTGTATGCATTGCAGGGTTTATCGCACCCACCAGGATTTCTATTCCCATGGATGTTCGGTCCATACGATTTGTCACGGCCTTTGGACTGTCCTGCTTGTGGGATTAGGCGGGGGCCCTGCATGCCACACGTAGATGGACGATCAATCTTCCGTTTAGTACTTCAACATAGTGATTTCCTGGTAAGGATTCACTCGTGTCACATCAAGTAAATCTTATTTATTTACTGTCTAAATCTTATTGATTTAGTGTCATGTTTTCTTTCTTTTGCTGCAATTTTACGATGCAGGTTTTGCCATGTGACATTCATCACAGAATAAACCGTTTGGTTTGCTCTACGATGGATATTTTTGCAGGTTTCACTTCTTATGTCGTGTCAGTAAGGAAGGCACTATCCATCACTTATATTACTGGAAAAAATTGGATCAGTCTGTTGTCTGAGTATAAGATGAATCCCTATGATGAACTGCAGTTTGGTTTAACAAACACGCCACAATTAGTCTGTCGGGGCAGGCTGATCTAACCCACGAACACCTATGGGGCCGGCGGACCGAGCCCCTTTCGGTTCGGCGGGGAGTGGAGGTCGCACGAAGAGCAGATCGAGGCGAAGCACACGAGAGGTTTACCCAGCTTCGGAGCTCCCCGGAGAGATAACACTCCTACTGCTGCATGTCTAGGTGTATTGAGTTCTTGCTCGGGAGCGCTTGAGTCCTACAGTACACATGAGCTGCTAATGAGACCGAGCGTCGGGGGAACCCTTCGAACCTTTTCGAACCTCCCTCTACGTTGCGCATGGGCCTCCTTTTATATGCTCAAGGGGTCTCCGACAGGTGGCAACGTCGACAAGGGTAAAAGTGGAAAAGGAGTGGTTGGTACAGCTACCTGTACAGTGTACAGTGTTTCATACCTAACCACGGCGGCCGGGGGACAAAGGCATTAAATGCCCGTCTCGCCGCCTCTAACGGTGCAAACAGGGACCGTCAGGCGCCACCGCCTGCCACGATGGCAATCTTTTGCCACGCCGCTTGCCACATCACAGTCACCGGGTCAAGACGGCCTCTTTCACACGCTGGGCCTACCGAAAGGTCCTGTGGCGACACGTTAGTGGATGTCTTTGGAAGCGCTTGGTGTAGAGTGGCGGTCTGCACTTGTGACAAGTGCCTTGCCGCGGTTGTTGTCTTGTCGGCGTCCGAAGCTTGTCGCTCATCGGGCCTTCCCGCAAGCTCCTCTTGCCGGGGCCTTGTCTCCCTAGGTGCCTTGGGTGGCCTTCCCGGCAAGCTCCTCTTGCCGTGGCCTTGTCTCCTTGGCTTGAATACTTTGTTCTTGAATGGCTCCAAAGGAACCACGGAGGACCTTGGCGGTCACCCGGTAAGCCTTGCCATGGAGGGTCTGCAATCGCCCGTGCACAAGTTCGGGATACTAGGGTACCCTACTCTAGTACACCGACAAGAGCCTCGGCTGGGCCACACACGGTGCCGAAGGCCTGTTGGGCCAGGCCCAAAACAGGCACTGCACACGCGGCCTGGGTCACACCATAACTCACCCCGGACCCACCACGCCCTCCACGAACGGCGCGCGTCGAATGCGGCGTCGTGTGAGAGATCGTGGGCGAGATCGTGGGGGTTTCTTTATTCGGAAAAACGAAACGGCCGCCCCCTCCCTCTTTATAAGAAGGGGAAACAGGGGCAGTCCGCCCATCTCGCCAGTTGCTGTCCCATCTCGAAAAAAAACCCTCCGCTGCTCCCCCCCTTCTTCCCAAGGCTGAAGAGAGCAGCGCTCCGCCCCCCACCGCCACCAGCATCACCAACGCCGTCGATCTCCTCCACCGCCTCCGCCATGGATCCGAAAGCCAACAAGGGGAAGGCCGTGAAGTCGGCCGAGGCACAGCGGCTCGCGGCGCTGCGGAAGGAGCGGGCAATCTTTCCCCCCCAGCTCGCCGCGAGGGAGCTGAGGGAGAACTACTACCTCTTCTGGTCGACGGAGACGCGAGCGCATCTGCGCACGAAGGTACTTCTAGCTGTTGCTTCCGAGCTAGCTCCGAGCGGATATCCCTTCTTCGCGCTCTTCTTCTACTGCGGGCTCTGCCCGCCTTTCTCTGAATTCTTCTGTGACATCATGAACACCTACGGGTTCCGCCTCCTTCATTTCACCCCCAATGCCGTTCTGACCATGGCAGTTTTCGCACATCTCTGCGAAAAATTTGTCGGAGTCCATCCAAACGTAGCACTTTTCTGCCACTTCTTTATGCCTCGAGTTGAGAGAGGGGAGCCTCTTGCCGGAGGAATCGCTTGGATCTCGAGGATCGGCAAGAAGGAAGCCTATCTGGAGGGAGAGCTCCGTAGCAAATGGGAGGAATGGAGGGCAGATTGGTGCTGGATTGTCGAGGAGAACCCGCAGCCATTTACCGCCCAGCGCCAAACCCCAGTAGTGCGCGGCAATGATTGGAGCAATCTGGCCCCGGAAGACGCTAGGCTGAAGATTGCAGTCACCCGAATCCTTCGCCTTAGACTTGCCGGGCTCACCGTAGGCACCATTGGCGCAGACTTTCTTCGCCGCCGCATCGCCCCCTTGCAGGAGAGGAGGAGACCCGCTTGGGAGTTTCAGAACGCGACAGATATCATGAGGCTGCGCCCAGGCCTCAACTTCAACTTCAATTGCCTTGGAACTTGACGCAATGCTCTTGGAGCTGTTCAAGCCCGATCCCCGATCATCCGTAAATGTTTAGGTTGCCGAGGGGCGCTGCTCACCGTGCAACAATTCCTCGCTTGACCGCATCCGTGCAATGATGCCATTGTGCGACTCGCATGGAATTGTCCCAACTTGGCAAGAGCTCAGCAGATGACGCCGTATGGCAGTTCTTTGACAATCTGGTAGAAATGCGGTCCGCCCGATGAGCAGAGGGGCCTCACCCATAACACCACCGATGATGAGATCTGACGCATCGCCACACAGGTGGAAGAAGCGGCAGCAGGCCGCTGCCGCGGGCGAGTTCGGGTTCACCGTGGAGGAGGCAGAGGCAGAGGCGGCAAGCCTTGTCGAGCGAAAGGAGTTTGCCGGGCGAGGAAGAGCTTCGAGCCTGAAGCCGAAGTCGAGTGAGCCGCCGAGGGCGCCTCCTCCCCACCTTCAAGCAGCTTGTCATGAGCGGAGCCCCGGCTCCACCAAGAAGGCGTCTTCGCAAGGCCGGAGACGTGGCGGGCGGCAGACGGGCCAACAGCCGCAGGCCGCGACGACGCCTCCACCGCGCCAAGCATCTTGCTGCAGCTGGAGCACTCTCACGCCGCTGCGGCAGCAGGACGGGGCCCTCGCAGAACCACGTTCTGCTTCCCGCCAAGCGGCCAAGGGAGCCTACTCCTCCGCCTCGTCGTCTTCGAGGCGGGCCATAATTTGATCTCTCCGGGCTCAGCTCGACGAGGAAGAAAGAAGAGTAAGATTCTTTGCGGCACTTGTAATTCTTGACTTGTTGCTTTGTCTTGTATCTGATTTGCTTTACTGAACCCATTCCTTTTCAGGACGCTGGCCCAGAGAGCGTCGAAGAGAGCCAAGACCCCGGTGATTGTCGTTGAGGACGAACCCACCGCGACAACAGGAGGCGCGTCCGAGACCACCTTGCCGGACGCGGCAACTCTTCCTCAAAGCAGCCCCCAGCGCAGCCCCCATCGTAAGTATATGGTTTACTTCCTGCTGTTAGGTGCGCATGGGTGCCCTTTCGTTGCTGATATCCGATTTGCTGACGATTGTAGGAGCAGAGCAGCCTTTGAGAGTGCCTCAAGCCGCTCTCGACGTGACTTCGCTTCTCGACTACACCGCCAAGGGAGGATTCCCCGGGGAGCGCTTCTCCGGCAAGGAGACTTCTCCGCAAGGGCAGTTCTCCTCAAGGGACAGCACCAGTGATCCTCCAGCGGCGGAGGCCATGACTGCAGACCCTAGCACAGGTAATCCTCTTGCTTGAAAACTTCCCTTGTGTTCTTCTTCTTCTGATTTTCTTTTTGAATATTTGCTTGACTTTTCTTCATCCATCTGCCACAGAGCCAATGGAGACCGAGGTCGCCGGCGAGGAGGACGCGTCTTGGCACATCTTGACGACGCCGCTGCCATCGTAGAAGAAGTCTGGCGCCGACGAGCCCGGGCGGCGAAGAGGCCGCCAAAGCTGCCGCCGCAGAGGCCGGGCGAGGGTCCGGCGATCGACCGACGCCCCTGAGGCCGCAGGAGCGCCAGCGCTATGCCGACCGCCCGATCCCTCCGCCCTTTCGGCAGCGTGCCGGGTTCGAAAGCCCTGTGCCCGGCGCCTATTTGAAGGCCGGGCGATGGCGTCTTCATCAAGCTCCCATGGGAGTCGAGCTCCGTGGCGCCGGCGAAGGAGAAACTTTGATGAAGAGCTTCGCCTCCGCTGGACCGACGCTAGTCGACGTGCTGCGGCAAAGAAGCCGGGCGAGCCTAAGGAGGAGCAGAAGCTGCGCGAAGCTGTCGCTCTACCGCGCCCGACAAGCCAAGCTGGAATCCCGGGAAGCGCTTGTCGTGAAGGCGGGAGCAGACATCGAGAAGCGCGCGGAGGAGCTCCGGGGCGCCAACCAGGAAGCTCTCCGGGCCTTGGCAGAGGAGCGGGAGCAACTCGCCGAGGAGCGCAAAGCCTTTCTCCTCGAGAAGGCCGAAGCTGAGGAGCAACAGCGGCTTGCCGCCGAGAAGCTATCTGCGCAGGAAGGCGAGCTGGCGCAGAGGAAGGTTTATCTTGACAGCCATGAGGAGGATCTAGCCACGAGCGAGCAAACATTTGGCGGGGCTCTCAAGGAAGCAAAGGATGCTGCCGCAGCTGCCGAGGCTGCCAAGAAGGAGCTGGAGACGAAGGTGATGCAGCTGGAGGCCAATCTCAAGGAGAGCGGCGAGGAGCTTGCTGCACTCAAGCATGAGCGCGAGAAGGACGCCTACACTCTTGGCGAGCTGCAGGGCCGTCTCGCCGAGAGGAGCAAGGAGCTCAGTGCCGCCAAGGGCTCCAACGCAGACCTTGAGTTGAAGCTAACTACTCTGACTCAGACGCTGGACGGCGCCAGGGAGTAGGAGGTGGCCCTGAAGGAGAAGATCAAGGCCGACGAGGCGTTGCTGGCGAGTGCTACTGCTGCCCAGAACACTTTTAAGGAGAATGTGGAGCACTGGACCGAGGGTCTCGTGAATTTTGCTGCAGCCATCGATTTAGGAGCCGGGCGCAATTGGGATGGTGGATCTTGGATATTCCTCCGATGAGCACCTCGAACCCAAGCGCCAAGCTCAGCTTGTTCTTCAAGGGCGTGGTGACGGCCCTCCAGCGACCTCGGAAGAAGTCCCAAAGCAGCTGGCGAGGAGTCGCGCCAGATCTGCGCGGGAGCTCTTCAAAAGGTGCCGACGAAGGTGGCCTTCGCATAATCCAGGCCTCAACCTCACCAACGTCCTCAAGTCCTTGCCGCCGGATGCTGATGTGGAGGCGCTCAAGACCCTTGTCGCACCCATCGTGGATAGAGTGAGCGGGATCAAGAGGGTTGAGGGCGATCGCGTAGATTAGGCCGCCCGCTTTCTCTTTTTCTTGCTGCTGCTGGTCATGTTATGAGAACCATCTATTAGAGCTGCGACAAGCTATCTTGTAATATAACTCTATTTCGGTAACAATTGCTATGTTATTCCCTTTACTTGATTCCTTCCTTTGTATGTTTTTGCCCCTCGCTTTTAGGGAACTTGTCGGCGCTGGCACCTGGGTCATGAAAGGCCGAAAAGGGACGCCAATGTTTGGCGGTGCCGCTTCCGACAAATAGTAACCTTGTCGCAATCTAGTCGCAGCTCACTTAAGTTGTTGAGCGGACTCAAAACAAAGTAAGGCGCAACTAGCTACGAGTTGGTTCCTCCGCGCACGTGTTTTCCATACAAAGTACGGTCGCTCGAGGAAGATAACTTAAAAATTTTAAAACTGATTGCTCAGATTTTAGCAACTTAGCTTTTTCTCTGCTGCTTGCTTCCCGGTAAGGCTAGACTTCCTTGAGCGACGCCTTTGGTCCACACCATTATCGACTCCACAAACACCTATGGGGTCAAGGACAGAGCCCCTTTCGGTTCGGGCGGGAGCGGAGGTCGACGAAGAGCAGATCGAGGCGAAGCACACGAGAGGTTTACCCAGCTGGAGCTCTCCGGGAGAGATAACACTCCTACTGCTGCATGTCTAGGTGTATTGAGTTCTTGCTCGGGAGCGCTTGAGTGCTACAGTACACATGAGCTGCTAACAAGACCGAGCGTCGGGGGAACCCTTCGAACCTTTTCGAACCTCCCTCTACGTTGCGCATGGGCCTCCTTTTATATGCTCAAGGGGTCTCCGACAGGTGGCAACGTCGACAAGGGTAAAAGTGGAAAAGGAGTGGTTGGTGTACCACTGCAGACAAAGGTCTGATGTTTCATACCTAACCTCGACGGCAGGGGACAAAGGCATTAAATGCCCGCTTCACGTCGCCCTAACAAAGGCAAACAGGGACCGCTGGGCGCCACCGCCGCCACGATGGCAATCTTGCCACGCGCCACTTGCCATCAACCCGGGCCGCGACGGCCTCTTGCCACGCTGGCTACCGGAAAGGTCCTGTATGCGACATGTTAGTGGATGTGCTGGAGCGCAGTGCAGAAGTGGAATCATGCCGCCCAAGTGCCTTGCCGCATGATTGTTGTCTTGTCGCGTCCGGAAGCTTGTCGCTCACGGGCCTTCCCGGCAAGCTCCTCTTCTTGCCGGGCCTTGTCTCCCTAGGTGCCTTGGGTGGCCTTCCGGCAAGCTCCTCTTGCCGTGGCCTTGTCTCCTTGGCTTGAATACTTTGTTCTTGAATGGCTCCAAAGGAACCACGGAGGACCTTGGCGGTCACCCGGTAAGCCTTGTCAGCGGAGAGTCAAGAATCGTCAGGCACAAGTTCGGGATACTAGGGTACCCCTACTCTAGTACACCGACATAGTCCTTCTCGCGTTTAAAAGAAATGAAGAAAAAGACTGGATCACGGTCATGGAGCCTACTCAAGTTAGAAAGCAGATCATAGCAGACCAGACATGATCGCCGCTGTCTCGCACATCGGTACCACCTTCAGCAACAGATTGAGAATCGACAATTGCTCTAGCAGCAATGGCGGCAATTAGCTCGATCCAAATTGAGGATTGGGCACCACCGTCAGCCAACGACCAGCCGATCTACGGAGGATCGGGCATCGACACCGCACTCGCCTTCCGACACCGCACCAGCTCTACAAGGATCACCATCTCTGGCAGCAGCAGTGGCACTATCGGTCGCACCGGCACGGGCACCAGCAACGGCTTCGGCACCTACACCAACACTTGCACTTGCATTTTCTCCCGTCAGCAACAAGTAACGAACCAAGAAGCCAGTAATCGGACAATGATCGGGCTGCGCTTTGCACTTCATATACCAAAGTCCTTACAAAACCGACATGTCCACCTTCTTGGTAAGCATTGGTACGTCGTGGGATCTAAGACCGACAGTAGAATGGGGGTAGGTATGAAGAGGCAAGATCCTAGCTATGGCGGTTGTACACACGAAGTTTTACGAAGTTCGGGCCCTTCATGGAGGAAGTAATAGCCCTCGTCTCGCTTCCCAGTGAGGCGTGTCGACCGGATTATGCGTGTGTGTGTTGTTAGGTGCGAACCTTGTCCCAAAAGGAGGGGTGGCTTATATAGAGTGCGCCAGGACCCCAGCCAGCCAATATTACAAGGAGTTTAACGTACATAAAGAGGAGGCATTACTGATAACGCCAGCCTTAAATGCCTTAATGGCCTTAAAGACTACAGAGTGAACGCTTGTCCATTGCTGTTCTGGATGACTCTTGGTCTTCAATAAGTCGAATGGATTCTTGCATGGTCAAGTGGTCGAGTGAGTGACGTCCCCGATTCAATCATACACTAATCATGCACGCAAACGTGTACGGTCATGATCAGGGACTCACGGGAAGATATCACAACACAACTCTAAAACATAAATAAGTCATACAAGCATCATAATACAAGCCAGGGCCTCGAGGGCTCGAATACAAGTGCTCGATCATAGATGAGTCAGCCGGAAGCAACAATATCTGAAATACGGACATAAGTTAAAACAAGTTTGCCTTAAGAAGGCTAGCACAAACTGGGATACTGAGATCGGAAAGAGGCGCGGGCCTCCCACAGGATCCTCCTAACTACTCTGATCGGTAAATGCGTCGGTAGGGCTTGCTGCGTAGTAGAAGGCACCTCCAGTGTAGAAGGAGTCGTCGTCGACGGTGGCGTCTGGCTCCTGGACTCCGGCATCTGGTTGCGACAACCAGGTAGAAGGGAAAGGGGGGGGGAGAGGGAGAAAAGCAACCGTGAGTACTCATCCAAAGTACTTGCAAGCAAGGAGCTACACTACATATGCATGGGTATATGTGTAAAGGGCCATATCAGTGGTGAATCGCGAGAATGCCCGAGAATAAGAGGGGGATAACTAATCTTGTCGAAGACTACGCTTGGCAGCCTCCGTCTTGCGGCATGTAGAAGAGTAGACCAAGTCCTCCAAGTAGCATCGCATAGCATAATCCTACCGGCAATCCCTCCTCGTTGCCTTACTGTTAGAGAAGCGATCACCGGGTTATATCCGGCACTTGGAAGGGTGTGTTTTATTAAGTATCTAGTTCTAGTTGTCATAAGGTCAAGGTACAACTCCAAGTCGATCCTGTTATCAAGATCACGGCTATTCGAATAGATAAACTTCCTGCGAGGGGTGCACCACATTACCGGCTATGCTCGATCCCATTTGGCCGACACACTTTTCTCGGTCATGCCCGGCGGAAGATCAACACGTCGCAGCCCCACCTAGGCACAACAGAGAGGTCGACGCCGGTCTAAACCTAAGCACACCAGGGTCTGGGCCCATCGCCTTAGCACACCTCAAGACGCTATGCGGCGGCCGAATATACCTAGCCTAGCGGGCGTTCCAAAGTCAATCCGGCAGCGCCGCCAATTGGCGTCACGAAATGCTTTGGTCGATACCACGGCGCGGTTGCCCATATCTTGTCCCACGTGGCGGTTAGTGCGTATAAGGTCAACGACCCAACTCAGAATCAAATACCAAGATCTCGTTAAGCGTGTTAAGTATCCGCGAGCGCCCGAGCAGGCAGTGCCCACCTCTCTCCTAGGCGGTCTCAACTCTGCTGTCGCCGCTCCGCCACAAAGATCCACACAGAGGGCCGTTGGGACAAAGGTCCTTTCAGCCCCCAATCCGTGAATCACTCGCGGGTGCTCCTCGAGCCGACCCAACTTTAGTCACCACATGTATCATGTATAAAGTATACAGTATATACCCGTGATCACCTCCCAAGTGATCAAAGCCCAGTAGTATAGCATGGCAGACGGACAAGAGAGTAGGGCCACTGATGGAACACTAGCATCCTATACTAAGTGTTTAGGATTGCAGGTAAAGGTATCAACAGTAGTAGCAAGGACAGGCTATGCATCAGGATAGGATTAACAGAAAACAGTAACATGCTACACTACTCTAATGCAAGCAGTATAGAGAAGGAATAGGCGATATCTTGTGATCAAAGGGGGGGGGCTTGCCTGGTTGCTCAGACAAGAAGGAGGGGTCGTCGGTGACGTAGTCGTACCCAGTGGCATCAGCGCCGGTCTCGAGGTCTATCGGAGAAGAAGAGGGGGATAAACAGTAAATACAGAGCAAACTAACGCATATCGATGCATGACAAGACAAGTAACGGTGCCAGGTGTGCCCTAACGCGGTAGGAGGTGATACCGACGAAGGGGAGAAACATCCGGGAAAGTATTCCGGTGTTTCACGTTTTCGGACAAATGAACCGGAAGGGGAATGTTGTGGGTTCGCTATGCTAGGGATGTGTGGCGGATGAAGAGGTCACAGTGTCTGGATTTGTCTCGCTGCTCGAGCAACTTTCATGTACAAAGTTTTTCCATCCGGAAACTACGGTTTATTTTCTATTAATTTTTAAGGTTTTAAATAATTTTCTAAATTATTATCTATTTAATTCTAACATTATCCAGAATAGTGTATCTTTGGCGTCATCATGACGTCAGCAGTCAACAGGGCGTTGACTGGGTCAAACTAACGTGAGGGTCCCGCATGTCATTGACTGATTAATTAACTAACAGTTAATTAGGTTAATTAGTGATTAGATTAATCTAATTATGATTAATTAAGTTAATTAATTCTTTAATTTATTATTATTTTATTATTTTTATTTTTTTAAATTCTTTTTTTTATAAAAACGTCGTGGGCGTGGGGCCCATCTATCATAGGCCCCAGGGGCCATAGCGGGTCAGGCCAACGGGCGCCGCCCGAACGGGCGAGGGGAAAGCGGGCGGCAGGCGGCGAGTGCGGGTGCTCGCGACCGGACGCCATGAGAGGCGTAGGGCGAAGCGCTACGGGGGCCTTGGTGGCCGGCGACAACGGAGCAGCCACGAGCGCTGGGAGTCGAGGGGCACGCGCTGCGAGCGGCGATGGCGGCCTTCGGCAGCACGGGAACGTGGTAGGCGCCGCGCCACCGCACAAGCGGCAAAGAAGGCGCAAGGTCAGCACGGGCGGGCGCCGTGAGTCTGCGGGCGCCGGACGCCAAGACGGCGTAGATGGTCAGCGTTGGTGGTGCGAGAAGGCGAGATGGCCGGGCGACGGAGTGGGGAGGCGGCGTCAGCCCGCGCCCAAAGCGGCTGATAGGGGCCGCCACGCGCTGGCAGCGATTAGCCCGGCAGCGTGGGCCGAAGCCGAGCACGGTGGAGGTCGAGGCAGCTGGAGATGGGGCGTGGCGCGGTTCGCACGCGCTCTTCGGCTCGGCCAGGAGCAGGGGCGCGGCGACGTGGTTGTGCATGAGGGCAGAGGGGAGAGAGGAGGACCGGGGTCCTCACCGCGAGGAGTAGGGACGGGGCAGTGGGGCGTGAGGAGGAGGGCGAAGACGAGCGGCAGAGAGGAAGCAGGCCGGAGGGGAAGTCCGGCGAGGTGCGGGGCTCCGGGCGGCGGATCGCTGGCGGCGGCGATTCGATCCGAGCGGTGGTGGTGCTCCGGTGACGGAGTGGTGGGGCAAGGCAGCCCGACGATGGCGGGGCGGCATCGGGGATGGACGCCGGCGTCGGGCTCGGGGCGACGGGATCGGGGGGGGGGGGGGAGTGGGGATCGTGGGGAAGGTGGGGTTAGGGTTTCGGTGCCCCGTGGAGGGGTTATTGGCCTGGAGTGCAGGCGGCTGGTGGCCAAGTGGGCGGTTATTGTCGGGTGGGGAGGGTCCTGTGGCTGCCTTTTCCTTTTCATTTTTTCATTAATTTATTTTTCTATTTGCAACATGTTTAGCACCTAAATGATTTTTATAAAATATGGGAGCTAGCTCATAAGTTGTAGTGCATTAGATCCTTGCATCAAAAATTAGTTTGGGTGAAATACTAATTCATATTAAATTTAGACTAATTAAAAGGTTATCAAAAGCTGTTGTTTGCCACTGTTTGAGGTTGTTAGGGTCACTCAACTGATCCATTTAATGTTAGTTACAATTTTATAATTGCCTCTGAATTATTTTTTACTTAATGAACATTTTAGTTTTCAAATTTGAAAAATTTTATTGTTTGCTTGATTTTGAATTTTAATTTGAATCGGTTTCGAACTAACGCGAGATTAGCACAGAAACCGGGGTGACGTGGCATCGTTAACGTGGGATTACTGTAGCCTGATTATCCGGGCGTCACACCTTTGTTGGGCCCTCCCTGTTGTCTCTGGAGCTTCTTTGCTTCTAGGACAGTGACCTTGGATAGGGCGTATAGGTCAGGCCTATGACCCTACCCCAGGTCCATGTCATCATCATTAGCCCCTGAATGGATTGAGGTCCGAGTGAAAAGAAGGTTGAAGTTGATCTTGCTTTGACTCTTGTGTTTCAGAACTATTCATCTTTGAACGGAGGCCAGTGTTGGAACTTCGGCTTCGTTTCAGTCGCCTTGATCAATTCAGAAATTACCGATTGGATTTATAACATCATCCGTCGAGTGCTGTTTTTGACGCGAAATCTTTGGCGCGATTGGTTACGGCATATCCCGGTTTTCACGGGATTCGAAATTTTGGGGGAAGCGCGCGGGGCGGAGCGCGCCGTGGTAAGCAGGGTGGATAAACAGGAACGTTTCAATTTCCGCACCACCTTTTTCGCCACGTATCCCGCGCGCGACTGTTAAGGGATTTGACAGATCGTCAGCCCACGCCCACTCGGAAGTGGGCTCTTTAAAGTGATGAGGCCGAGGCGCACACCTTTGTCTGGCGTCCATTCTCCTTCGTCTCCCTCTATCTCTCGACCACACCCGGCTCCTCTGTTCTCGACGCCGCTGCCCCGACACCATGGTGAAGGAAAATACGGCGGCGCTGGAACGCGCGAAGAAAGCAGCGGGGGCAGCGAAAGGCAAGAAGACGAATCAGGAGTCGTCGTCGCGGTTGGGACTACCGTCGGGTTGGATCCAGGGTGATTGGATCCGATCTTTGATTCGGCTGGAGATTTGGACGATCTGGCCGAGTCCGGGCTGATCGTCCACAAAGCTGCTCGGTTGCCAGAGGGGGAGACGGAGCCGCAGCCGCGGCCGTGTGAAGTGTCGTTACGCTTGCCACCCAAGTCGACCGCGCGGGTTCTCGCTTCCTCCGCATCCTTTTTCCGGGGTTTCTTGAATTTCTTGAGGGCCCAACTCCACCATTTTTCTCCCAACACCATCACATATCTTGCAGCGTTCGTGTCCATGTGCGAGAATTTCTTGGGGTGTCGGATCCGACCTTTGGGGTCTTTTCAAGCACATTTTCACCATCCGCTCCCGGATGATGAAGAAAGCAAATTCGAGCGCGATAAAACCCACGTTATCCGGATGTGTGGGGTTTGGGTATCCGTAAGAGGAAGAGGAGTTATTTCCCTTGATGACTCTTCTGAGTCGATCGAGGCTGGCGAACACACGGTTCTCTTGCACGGATGTCGCGACCCGGGCGATCAAGCTGGACCTCCCCCTTTTTCCTTCGATCATGTTCAGACTCCCTCTCCGTTGAAAGTGACCACCGCGGAGAAAGGCGGAGACAACCATCTTTGGTCGAGAGGGTGGTCCAGCTGATCAACCAAGGCGTCACCGGCATGGATTTGTTGGAGGTATTCCTCAGTCGGCGCATCCAACCGCTCCAGGCTCGTGACCACTCTATGTGGATGTATTCTGGAGCTGGCAACACCGCTCGGGTTCATCCAGAGGAGGTGCCGACCAAAACAGTGGCCCAATGGCTGAGGAGTATTACAGGAAACGAGGATATCCCCAGGGGCGGAGAGTTGATCCTTTTAGCGACGACAATCAGCCACACAAGGTTCGGGCACTACAACCGATTGCATTTGGATACATTTTCCGACTATTTTTGAATCCGACTGATTTCCACTCGACTTCTTGTCTTGTAGATTTATACAGAGATGTACTCAATGCCCAATGACGAACAAGCTCTGGAGTAGGATCATCAGAGCGAGGACAGCGCGGAGGAGAGTGGTGATTGGGAGTCGCCGGATGACGATGATGAAGACGAGAGCGACGAGTGAGACGACGAGAAGGTAGTCGACTCACCGCCTCGTTCAAAATGTTGATCCAAGCAACACCATGATCCAGCCAGGCGGTAGCGCGTAAGAACACGTGGCCTCGAGTGCTCCAACGCGAGCCGCTCGATCTTCAACTCCAGAGCTGGCGGAGAAAGTCACCAAGCATCCCAAGATCAACCCTTCAAAGGCTCGAAAGACCTTGCCTAAGATTAAGATGGATGTTCCTGTCGCCTCTGGGTAAATGTTCTTTCTGTGTTTTCTTGCTCCGACTGATTCTCCTGTTCTAACCGAGTGGACGGTGAACTTTTCCAGGTAGCCTCCGTACTTGGCCCGATATGGATATCGACAAGATCCCAGACGACAAGGAAATCTATGACGCGGCTACCTCCAAAACTAGTAAGTCTGATCGACTCGAATTCATTCTGTCGATTGGATTGTTCATCAGTTGCATCTCTGATTTTTTCTATTTGTTGTAGCTCCACGAGACGTTGTCGTGCTTCCGGACGATGAAGAAGAAGTGCCTTTGAGGGAAAGGAGGAGGAGGGACAAGGTACCGGTGGGAAAGCGCCCGAGGTTCAGGTTCCTCAGTCAACACTGATGCCTGGGACGGCGGTCGAGCAATCCACAGATCCGGCTCGGACCAAACGCCACTTTATCGCTATCCCATTGTCGATGATTGCCCATCGCTCGGTTGCTCGAACCCTCGTTGCTCTAATACAACTGCACGCATCAGACCTAGCGGCTGCTTCAACTGCCCTGCCATCATCGCTTTCACTGCGTACCAAACTCCAGACGACCCGCCAAGTGCTGCCAAGGAAGCTCTTCTTCAGTTGAATCTTGTGATGGGGCGGATGAAAGTGGTTCACAAGGCCTGTCAAGTGGCCTACAACGCCGGCGCTGCTCTGCAAACCAATGTCCAGGTTACTTGATTTCCGACTGATCTTATTTCTCATCTGATCACCCACTAGGGTTTGTCTGCCTTAGAGTTGTATAGGTCTTCCACTTGAGTCGACTTGGATTAAGTCGGTTGAGTTTTTGAACTAGTGGGGGCACGCTGAGTGCACCCTTTGAGTGTAATCCCGAGACCACGGTTGATTGCGTGCGATTGGTGTGGTATGAGAATTTGAATTTTCTCACTTGGCATGGGCGGACCATGCCGAGTGAAACCTGAACCAGTGGGAGCACGCTAAGTGCACCCACTGGGTGTAGTGCCCGAGACCGTGGTCGACTGCGGGCAGTCGACTATGGTCTAAGAATAACTTTCTTTGCTTTTTTCACTACTCAAATGGGCAGGTACCATGTCGAGTCTTTGAATCAAACCAAAGGAGAACGCTAAGTGCACCCACTGGTGTAGTCTCCGAGACCATCTTGTTGAATGTTTGATTCGCGGTAGTCTTAGAGTAACTTTCACTCGCGTGATGTTCTTTGCTTATCGCTTGGTGATATGTCTTATATATTGACTGCAGAAATCTTATGATCTTGGGGCTCAACTTTCTACATTGAACAAGCAGCAAATCAGCCTCAACCTTGATCTGGATCTGGCCAAGAAGAACCTTAAGACTTCTCGTGATGAAGTAGCTACCATGGGAGGTAACCAATCGTCAACTGTCCATCTTACGATTGGCACTTTTCCATGTCTTTTTAGTCACTTTGAACCGGGTGACTTCACTCGAACAGATGTGCGTAGTGAAAACCGTCAACTCCAAGCTCGTCTGAAGAATGTTGTTTCTTTAGAGAAAATGAAGAAGGCTCTGGAGAAGAAGGATCTGGATCTTGCTGCTGCCCAGAAGGAGGCGCGAGAGAAAACGGCACTTGCTGACAAGAAGCTTGCTTCAGTCGGCAAGTTAGAAGAAGAGAACTCCAAACAGAAGACCGCTATCTCTGATGCCAATCGGGAGGTCGAGCAACTGAAGAAAGACAAGGACAAGCTGACTAACGAGATTGGAAACCTCAAGGCTAAGAAGGGCGAGTTAGAATCTTATTTGGGCCAGCTTGCTGCAACGTTGGTCTTAAAGCTTGAAGGTATTGTTGTTCGACTTACTTGTTGCTGTCGATTGATAGATCTTACTGTATTGTCGACTCACTATTTACTCGACTGCACAGAACTTTGCCAGGACTTCGAAGCAGAAACTGGGTGTTTCGAGACGGATCTCGATTCCATAAACTGTCCAGTCAAAGATGACATCGCGATGAATGTGTTGCGGTTGGAATCCCGCATGGACAGCGCAGTTGCTTATCTTGCCCGTCTGAAGGCGGCGATGAGTCGGGTTGATGCTGAACTCTGGCCTCATGCGGAACTGTCACAAGACCTCGAGTCTCTGATGGCTGGACCGAATCAAATACATGACCGAGTGCAAGAATGGAAGAAACCATCTGCTCGTTGCGGTGCTGATGTCGCCCTATCATTGGTTCGAGTGCACTACAAGGATGTCAGGGAAGACAAGATGGCGGAGCTCAAGGTTGCTAACACCAAAAGGCACACTTTCTGGTCCTTCATGGACACTTTCCTTGACGCCGCCACTCTCATCGCAGACAGCATAGACCTTGACAGTTTCTGCGATCCAGCTAGTCCTTCTCCTGACGAGTGACCAAAAACATTATGCTCTACCTTTA